>CM028131.1:228247500-230747500 GCA_016271365.2 Neoceratodus forsteri | reverse complement strand
AATGCCTGCGATCGGGCATGGGGGCCACCAGGTGCAGCCAGAGCTGTAGGCTACCTGCCAGGTGGCAGCTGCCGTGTTGTGCCCTGCAATGCGGCAGCTCACCTGTGGGTGGCCATCAGTTGTTCCTTTTTTTGATCAATCTTTGTGCTGGCACAGGTAGGTTGTACATGCATGGCCTGCACATCCCAGGCTGAATATCGGGCTGTGCAGGGTATGCATGGGCATGCCCCCCACCTGTACCTGCACACATTACTGATGTGCTCCAGCGCAGATCGGGATTTGTGCCAGCACTTTCCCTTTGAACACGCCCTGGGGCGATCAGTGGGTTGCGATGGCGTTAACACCAGTTGCGCCATGCGCAACCCTTTGACTATCTGGCCGTTATGTATAATTACAAACACATGCTAGAGTACATTGGACAATCAATGTATCCATTATTAATGAGTACAAAACAAATACAAAAATCATTATACATATATACATAAATATGCTTTTCATATTTTTGTACCCTAAAGTTTTTACTTTATTTTACTAGCATGAAATCCATGCTTCTTGTGCATAGAACAAAAGTTTTAATATATGTAAGCAGTCATATAAATTTCTATTATACTACTATTTTGTTTATGTTTATATATACATATATTAAATTCTCTCTCAAATATAAAATGTATAATTCTGACCCATATTTATATACCCACTGTTCCAATCCAGGGCAGAAAGTAAGGCAGAAAAATCAAGACATGTCAAAAGGGGAGGGGGAAAGGGGGTTAAACATTTTGATGTATATTATATATCTTCTATTGTTACTTTATGCAGAAATGAGGATAAGTCAAATACATACTTAGGTCCGGTGCCTTGTGGCTCTAATTCATCCAAACTGACTCTCTTTGTAAAATTTTTGTATCACTATCACCCCTCTTGGACCCAATTTGATTTTCTCTATGCCACAAAAACTAAACTCATGTAATGTACCTTCTTCTTGTATATGTCTATACAGAGCATTTTCTCTACTTTACATCTTATTTCACTGAGATGATTAGATTCTCTCCTTAAATTTCATTGATGTCTTTCCTACATAAAATGCTTTACATTTACAAGTTGCCAAATAAATAACATTAGTAGTTGAACAACTAATAAATTCTCTAATACCATAGGTTTTTTCTGATTAACTTTGAGAAATATGTCTGTTGTGTACAACTTCTACAATATTTGCAGTGACCACATGTAAAAACCTTTTGGTTGCTGTGGCAACCATTCCTGTGGTTTATTTACCACCTTGGTTGAAGTGAATGTACTAGATGGTCACCCAAGTATTTGCCCCTTTTGAACACATGTCGTGGTTTGCACTTGCTACCTTTAGAGTAGGCTCTGCCTGTAGAACATGCCAATTCTTTTCCAAAATATTCTTAACTTGCCCTGAGATTGAACTATAAGTAGTCACAACATTTAAAACTTCATAATCTTGTTCTGGTTTTTCTTTATATTGCAATAGATCTGCCCTCTGCATATTTCCAACAGATTTCCAAGCGCTACAACTACATCTTTGCATATCCCTAGAAATAAACTCCAGGTCGTATCTTGTACTCCTTTCTGAAAATCAGATTCAAAACTGGAATTCTCGCTTTAAACGCATGAACTCTGACTTGGGATGTTGCGGTCGGTGTGGCAGGGTGACAACTCGAGGCATGCAGAACCGTATTTCTGTCTGTTAACTTCCTAAACAATTCTGTCTTAATAGTTCCATCTTGTAATTTGTTTATCTGCACATCTAAAAAGTTATCCTACTAATATGTACTTCCACATTAAAGTGTAAATTCGGATTACTATGGTGCAAATATTCTACAAATGCCTCAAGCTGTTCATGTGTCCCCTGCCACACCATCAACACATCATCTACATATTGTCTCCAAAGATCTATAAATTCATAATACACATTATTTTCCTGATCATAAATGTAGTCCCTTTCCCACTGTCCCAAGTAAAGGTTTGCATAATTGGGAGCAAAAGCGGCCCCTATTGCAATACCTTTAACTTGATGGTAATGTTTCCTTGAAAATAAAGGTATTCTTAGTACTAATTCTGAGAACTGAATTATAAAATCCTTTGGCGGTCACCCAACCCAGTTGCTCGATCCAACCAATCACGCCTGCCCGCAGACCACCATCATGTGGTATGTTGGTTTATAAGGACTCTCACGTCCATTGAGACCAACAACTATTCTTGTTCCAGCTGGAGATCCCCAGGACACCCAACAGTTCCATTGTATCATGAATGTAAGATGGCAATTATTTAACAATGTCTCTAATATGGGCATCTACAAACTGGGACAAAGACTCTGTTAATGAGCCAATGCCTGAAACTATCAGTCTTCCTGGGGATTCTCCAGCTGTTTGTGAATTTTTGGAAGAGCGTAATGGTTGGTCTTACCGGTGAGGAACTTGTAAAAGTCAAGGGTTGTATCACTTATTATGCCCTCCAGGCGTGTTTCAATAACACAGAATCAATCTGCTTTTTAAATTCCTGTGTAGGATCTTTTCTAATAAAGCATAAAAACATCTTTAGATAGTTGTCTCATAATTTCCCTACATAAGCATTAGTGTTCATGACGCACCACTGCCCCCCCCTTTGTCAGCAGGTTTGATCATTATTTCCAGATTTTCTCTAATTGCTTAAGGGCTACCCTTTCTTCATTAGAGACATTACAAAATCTATTGTTGCTACTAGCAACCTCATCAAATAATCAATGTCCTGGATGCATAGTTCCTCAAATGTCGATACCACATTACTAGGAGCTGGATTAAATATAGATCGAGGTTTAAATGACTGAAGTTCAGATTACTGCAGTACAACATTGTTGCCAACATGTTCTGGTGGCTCTAATTCCCGTAATTGCGATTTCACCACTATCCCCTGAGAATGTCACAAAAGGAGGGGTTTCAAGAAGCCCATTTGCTTGTTATAAAATACCTTTAGACTTAATTTTCTTGTAAACTTTTTAAGTCAAGAAAATGTCCAACTTACTTGGCTTGAAGATAGGTATAAAACTCAAACCTTTATTTAGAATTGATACCTGGACCTCTGATAAATCTTGTCAGACAAGTTCACAATATTTATTTCTGGCTCCTCCTGCCTCTCTGAATATTCGGCAGAGTTTTCTTCATTTGTTGAAATTGCACTTGTCCCATTCTTCTAAACATGTCAAGAATGGCCTGCCTTATTCACAGTTTCTTAGACTTCACAGGTTATGCAGTGAAGAGGATGATTTTGCTGAGCAGACCCAAATAATGCAGCTTTTTTTATCAACAGGGATACGCTAAAAGCACAGTGGACAGAGCACTCTTCCGGGTCAGTAACATGCCCTGCAACCTTGACCCCCACAGGAAGGATACTGTCACACAAGAACAATGGTGAATTCCACAAGTGCTTCATTTCCATCAGAGCATACCTTCTCTTCACAGGATCATCACTAGTAACTTTCCCATTTTGCAACTGACTCCCAACATTGGTGCTTCCTTTACAGAACCACCTATTACCTCCTACCGCTGGCCACCCAACCTGGGAATCTCCTGGTAAAGCAGCCTACCTACCCTAACAGTTCCTCCCTACCAGGTATCAAACCATGTAACAGAACTCACTGCTACACCTGCAAATTTGTTTCCAGTGTGACTGAAATTGAGGGCCTACAGGTGTTTTCACATCACCAAGGAGTTCTCATGCACCTCCACTAATGTGGTATATTGTATTCTTTGCAGGAAGTGTACAGCTATTTACATCGGAGAGACTGGTAGACACCTTGCTGACAGTTTCAGGGAACATTACAGAGCAGTCAGGAATGGTGACCATGCTAAACCCATTGTATCCCACTTTATCTCCAGGGACCACAGTGTCAATTACCTTTCTGTTTGTGTCCTTCAGCAGGGCTTCTGGGATCCTGACCATAGAAAACATGGAAACCAAGCTGATCATCCACCTTGGCTCACAGCAGCCCTCTGATTTTAATGATAGAATTATTTTCCACTAACATCTTCCAGCCACCCCTATTTCCCTAAAGTCTGTTTGTTTCTGTACACATTTAATTTCTTTTTCATTTCCCATAAGTCTCCATCTCTGTCTCCTTCCCACATTTTTCACCTTTCAGCCTTCTTACTAGGCTCTGTTATTTAGTCCCCACCTGGGGACTTCTAGCTCTTTCACCCTATTATGCTTTATCTTTCGTATCATCACCTTTTGTTTCACAGATTCTCTCTTAATCTTGCCATTTATCACTTCTTCTCCCTAAACCTCCCTTTTTCTTTCCCCACATATATATATCACTTATTTTACCTCCCCACACTAACTTTGTTTTTTTTCTTTAGATATTTCCTGAAGAAGACCTGAGGCTCTAAACTAGATTTTAACTCTATTTTCTGTGTTTGGCATGCATTTAAAATAACCATTTTGTTTTGCTTTTAGACAACATGCTGACGCAGTGCCTTGTTTTTGTTTTTACAAACATATACTACTGCATGGCCATGATAAGTAATACATAGTCAGGCTTAAACAGCTCAGGCCATGCATATGTCTTTGAGCACCAGTAATGTAGGGGATCTGTACCATGAGCAAGAATTGAGCAGTCTCTCTGGTATTCCTTCAGCTGACAATCGAGGTTGATGGCTTTGGGTGAGACTGCCTTCTTCATGGTAGCCACCATAAGATTCATGGAAGCATCCGCCCAAAGGTGATGACGCTGGCACAGGCTGTTATTCTTCACAATCAGATTCTTCTTCTATGGTGCTAACATATTCTTTAGCCTCACAATGTTCTATGGGACAAGCAACAGACATCTTCACCAAGCAGTCATGAAGAACATATTGCCACTGTTCAATATTGCTCTTGACAGGAAGAATGTTACATAGCTAATTGTTGAACCATGGGTCCAGCATCATTGAGAGAATATATTTGTCCTTCTCAGACATGTTCTGCATTCTTCGGTTGCTTTTAGGAATGTAAGGAATGAGTCGATAATAGTCTTCACACCAGATTCACCATCACGCCTTCCGTACTGTTCACTCTTCTGCTTTAAGAATACATGCAGGAATCTGAGCTGTGGTAGGACCATGCTCATGCATGACAATGTGGAATGAACTTCCTGGTGACAATATCAAATGGTTCCAAGACCTCCACCAATGTCTTGATCAAGTCCCAGCTGAAGAAGACACCATGACATCTACTCCACCAATTTTGTTTCAGAGTCAATAGTCATGGATGGCCAGCTTCTGCTCTTGGAACTGTTCTAACATGGTACATTGAGTTCCAACTGCATCAAACAGTCCTGCAACACAGCAAGTTCTGGCATGTTTTTCTCAAGCTGAAACCCACAAACTTTCTCCTAGATTTCACAGAATGTGAAAGGTGGGTACTTTTTAATGGTACCCATTATATCATCCACAACTCTGTTTTTGCTCAACAAATTATGGATGACCAAGTGAACACAGGGTGTGAGACACTGCACATGGGTTTACTAACCATCATCTATAGCCTTTAGGACATTGGCAGTATTGTCAATGACAACAACCACCACCTCAAGTCTATGATTTGTCAGTAACTCCTCCAACCTGGCCAACAAGTCGTCTGAGATATGGGTATCCTCAAAACAGCAATGCACAGTGCTGCATGATGTCTACTGGCAGCAACGGACTTGGCTGAAACACTCCTGCTAGCATCATCCAGACTTGTCCCTTCTGTATCAGCCAGGCACACCCAATGCACCAAGCTGCCTTGTAGTCCATTCTTTCACCCAATGCACCTTCACTGCCTTGTATTTCATTATTTGACCTTGTGTCCACTTGTCAGTTGTTGGATGGACATATGGAATGGTAGACTGCAGCAGGTTATGGCAGACTTCAGCAAAACCCCATTATAAAGCTCTGGAAAGACAACCTAGTTGAAGAAATGCCTTCAGGGCACAGAACTCTGAGGCTCTACTGTATGCTTTAATCTACAGAATGTTGGGCTGGTAGCAAAGGAGACAGTCAGTTAGTTGTCCACCAGCAACTCAACCACTACCCTGTTCATCTACTTTGCCTTCACATGTCCTGGTGGAACTTGCCAGTGCATTCCACACATTGCTGCAAGGTCAACTGCCACCTTTAGGAAAGAGGAACATCTATAGAAGAGTGGGTAGTTCTTCTAAATGGGATGTAGAGACGGCAAAGTCAGCAAACTTCACTCTGCGAATTACTTCATGAATTTCATGCAATTCACAAAGTGCACCATAAAATTCATGCACTGCAGATTGGCGGCGCAAAGTTTTTACCGCGCGGAATTTTGCCATGAAGTGCAGAATTTTGCCCACGAAGTGCAGAATTTCACCCATGAAATTTTACACTTCACAGTAAAATTACACACTTTGCTGCAAAACTTCATAATTCGGTGAAGTCAAAGTTTACCAGGTCTGAGGTTTATTTATTTATTTATTAGCTTTTGGTGACCGGGTGTTAGGCAATTTGACCTGCCTATTTTCAAGCATGACCCGGAGAATACAGAATACAGAGATACAAAATAAACAGAAGAAAATGGTACAGTATCCCAAAGCAGGACCTCGTGCAGGAAGGTCAAAATACAAATCGACATTGTTAACATAGGTCACCCACCCAGGGGTGAAACAAATGAAAACAAAATCAAGTTAAACCTGTGCTGGACCCAACCCAGGAAGGTCTGACAGTGTGGATTACACTCAGATAAATATAGAGAGAAGCAAAACATAACACTGTGTAGAGAGTTAACACAATAGAAATATTGGACAAGACAAATGGAGCAGAAACAGCAAAGACCTGATCTCTCATGTTGTTGTCTGCTTTTGAAGTGATCTGCTAGGTTAAAGAATGAGAGTACTGTAAGTCAGCAAGAACAGCAGGAATGCTGTATCTAATAAGCTTATCCATACAGCATTCCAGTGCAAAATGGTGACTGTTTTGAAAGGGATAACTAGTTAAGTTTACTACAGAGCGTAAAATGATGGATAAGGTGGCTGAAAGATAGGGCAAATGTACAAATGTTTTAGGTTATATCCCATTTGGACAGAAGGGACCTTGTAGTGTGAGTAAAAGACAACTCCATAGTATAGGACTGGTAGGAAAGCACCTGTGGCAAAGGCAATGCAGGTGGCAGCAGCAGTGGCTCCAGCCTCTATTGGATAGCAGCACATGGGTGTACAAAGCTGGCTGCCAGGGTATCTATAAATCTTGCTATGGGGTATCTCTGCACCATATGGGGCTCCAACCAGGGTACAGCATTTTGTTTTTGTTACTCAGGCACACGCCTGATACGGAGCTGCCATTGAGGGCAGGTATAAGGATGTGTTTAGTCGGCATGCTATGCCACGCTTGACAATGACAGCACTACAAGCTTTCTGAATATGCAGGAAAAGTATATCTATCTATCTATCTATCTATCTATCTATCTATCTATCTATCCATTTATCTATCCATCTCTATAGACAAAGGCCCACAGCAGGGTCTGGTTTTGCCAGGGATCCAAACAACATAGCCTTTTTGACGTTAGAACCATTCTATTTTTTATAAGTCAGGGTTTGTATATTTTGAAAGTCAGCAGTATGTCGAGAGTTGATTTGGCTAATACTTTGAACTGACAAGGAGTACTTACCAGATCATCTGCATACTGTACAATGTGATTCTGCAGTAAGTTGGTGCCCAAGAGATTATTTGTGAAAAGACAGAATAGATGGGACTCAGTATAAAGGCTTGTTGAGTTGGACATTGAGATTGATGGACCCATACCTAACAGAATTTGATCAAATTTGACAATTTTCTGTGTATTGTGAAGAAAATCTGCCAACCAACTGAGCACATGAGGTGCTAATATTTATTTATTTCAACTGTTTTACAAGGACAAACATATTAAGCTGGTGACAGCTTGTTTCAGATGTGTCATGGGAGGATGAGAGGGTAGACAATATAATAAGTTGCAAAAGTAATACATAGGTATAGGTATAAGTTGAATGCCTCATTCTGTTTATATGATGCTTACCCCCTTAATGTTTTCTGTGTATCTGATGTGGAGCTGGAAATATGGTAACAGGTTCAACTTAGGTGGGAGCCTCCCTTTCTCCTCTTCTCCACCCCTGGATTGGAGGGCCAAAGGGTACCTATTAGGACATAACTCCTAGAGTCCTCATGGGTGGAATTAATTACCATAGTAGAGTGCCCCCAACATCTTCTTGATGGGGTCGCTTACTGCATGTTTCCAGAACTCCACAGTCTCTTTTTTAAGCCTCCTGAGGTACGGCATAGCATCCACCAATTCCTGGACCCATTTGGTTTAGCAGTCCAATTCACCAAATAATTATTTTGGTTTCTTTCTTTCTTTATTCTAACTTGGGAGTAGGTAGTGAGAATCTATCGTGACATTACAAGGTTGGATGGTGCTTCTCTTACAGTACTCTCTGGTCACTCAGCAGAAGTATTGACTACCCATAAACCAGCCACTTGGGGGGCCTCTACCCACTTTCATAAAGGGCTTTCCCCACCCACAAATCTGGGATCCTTCCCAGTCAGCCTGGCATAGTGGGTCAACAGGTACACTGGCACAGAAACATACTATAGAAGAATAGAAAATGATGGCAGAAGAGACAAGGGCTATCCAGTCTGCCCAGCTTTCTACCTATTCCTCCATGTTGCATTGTCAGAATGGGTTTTACCTTGAGATCTACCTTTCCTTCCTTCACCTGATCCTTCCACTTTTACGCCCTCCCTCCTTATTCTTCCTATCACTACTATGACCCCCCATATAGATACATAGATACATAGGCAGTGTCGGCAGATAAGGGCCTATGGCCCACCTAGTCTGCCCATTTGAGCTTGTAAGTTCAGTTTGTTTTCCTAGAAGTCTGTTTCCTTACCCTGCCCTCTAGAATTCCTTTATGTCTATCCCATGCATTCTTAAATCCCTGTGATTGTTTCAGCCCCACCACTTCTCTGGCAGGGTGTTCCACTTGTCCACCACCCGCTCTGTGAAGAAATTCTTTCTCATGTTTCCTCTGAATCGTCCTCCTCCAACTTCATCCCATGCCCTCTAGTCCTGAAACATCTTTTTCGCTAAAAATAGTGTTTTCCTGCACCCTGTTCCTCCCTGTAAGATACTTGTATGTCTCTATCATATCCCTCTCCTCTTCTCCTCCAGGGAGTACATGTTCAGTTCCTTCAACCTGTCTTCATAGGACTTGTGATGCAACCCATGCACCATCTTTTGCTCCTCCTCTGAACCTTTCTACCCTGTCTATGTCCTTATGTAGGTATGGTCTCCAGAACTGTACACTGTACTCCAGGTGGGCCTCACTAGTGTCTTGTATAGCGGAATTATGACCTCCTTTCCTGCTGGTGATGCCCCTGCCTATACATCCCAGCATCCTATTTGCTTTACCTGATGCCTTGTCACACTGTTTCCTCACCTTGAGGTCATCAGAGATGACAACCCCAAGATCCCTTTCCTGCTTGGTGCATGCTATATCCTCACCCCCAACTGATATATATTGTGCCAGGGTTTTGTGCCCCATATGCATTATCTTGCACTTCTTTGCATTGAATTTCAACTGCCAAACCCTTGACCATTCTTCAAGTTTCTGCAGGTCCTTCTCATTCTGTCTACACCTCTGGTGTGTCTACTCTGTTACAGAGCTTTGTGTCATCAGCGAACAGTGAAATTCTGCCTTCTAGATCCTGTGCAATGTCACTGATGAAGATGTTGAATAGGACCGGTCCCAGCACTGATCCCTGGTACCCCCACTGGTTACTCTTCCCTCTGTGGAGTGACAGCCATTTACCACCACCCTCTGTGTCCTGCCACCCAGCCAGTTACCTACCCACCACACTACTGTCCTGCCCACACCCATATTCCCCAGTTTGTGTAATAGTCTTCTGTGGCACAGTGTCAAAGGCCTTGCTGAAGTCCAGATAGGCCATGTCCACTGCCCTCCCCTGATCCACCTCCCTAGTCACCCAGTCAAAAAATTCAATGAGGTTGGTCTGACATGACCTCCCCTAGAAACCATGCTGCCTTGGGTCCTGTAGTCCATTGACAACCAAATGTTCCATCAACTCCTTCAGTAGTGCTTCCATGATCTTTCCACTACCGAGGTGAGGCTGACTGGTCTGTAGTTCCCTGCTTCCTCTTTGTTCCCACTTTTGTATAAGGGGAATACATCTGCTGTCCTCCAGTCTTTGGGTACCTCCCTGTTTCCAGTGATTGGCTGAACAGGATAGCCAGAGGTTCAGCCACCACCTCTTAGTTCTTTAAGGACCCTGGGTGCACCCCATCTGGCCCCATTGCTTTATCAGCTTTTATTACTTCCAGTTCCTTCAGGACCCTTTTCTCAAAGGACTTGTGTCCATTTCTGCACCATTCTCACCCCTTGTACCCTTCAGACCCATTACCCCTCTTCCTTAGTAAAGACTGAGCAGAAATACCTGTTCAATATGTCAGCTTTTGTTGTCATCCTCCACGCTCCCATCCTCCCCTTCAGTCTCACTATCCCTCCCTTGTCTTTTTTTTCACTTATGTACCTGTAAAAGGTTTTGGTCCCCTTACCCACTGATTTTGCAATGTGTTCCTTCTGTCTGAGCTTTGGCTTCCTTTACTGACTTCCCTGCCTCCCTTTGTTTCTCCTGGTACTTCTCCCTATCCCCTTCTGCCTGTGTCTTTTTGTATTGCCTGAATGCAATCTTTTGGCTTTCACTTTCTTTTGCTACCTCTTTGGAAAACCATAATGGTCTCCTTCCTTTCCTCTTGCTAACCTGCTTAATGCATAATTCTGTTGTTCTTATAATCCCCATTTTAAATACTGCCCACTGTTCCTCAACCCCTGATTCCTGTCCCATTCCCTTAATGCCTCTTTCAAGTATCTCCCCATTTTCCCAAAGTCTGCCCCCTAAAATCCAGGATACGTGTTTTTGTGTGGTTTGGTTCTGCTCTTTCTGTGATTTCAAACCACAATGACTGGTGGTCACTGTTACCCAGGTGCTCCCCACTGTTACCCCCATCACACTGTCCCTGTTTGTGAGCACAAGGTCCAGTATTGCCTTCTGCCAAGTTGGTTCCATGACCAGTTGCTTGAGGAAGGCACCCTGAAGGAGTCCAGGATAAATCTGCTCCAGTTGATGCTGCTGCTGGGATGCTCCAGTCCACGCCTGGTATATTGAAGTCTCCAACCAGTACTACTCACCTTGTCTGCCATCCTTTGATGGCTAGCATCAGCTCCCTATCTGTTTCTTCCTTCCTCCTGGGCTGGTGGTCTATAGACCACACCTGTGCGGATGGCTGGCCCCATTTTCCTTTCCAGCTTAACCCACAGTATCTCCCCCATTTTGTTCCTCCTGGATCTGTGTGGCCCTTATGTCATTTTTCACATACAGTGCCACTCCTCCTCCCTTCCTGCCTGCTCTGTCTCTTCTGAATATGTTGTAGCCAGGTATGGCCATCTCCCAGTCATGGTTATCATTACACCAGGTTTCAGTGATGGCCACAATGTCCAGGTCTGACTGTACCATGACAGCCTCCAGATCTTCCATCTTGTTGCTAAGGCTCCTGGCATTTGCACACATGGCTTTCCATGATTTGACCTCCCTAGACTGCTTCACTGTTCTACTCCAGCGCCTTCCTTGGTTGTCATTTATCCCTGGTTCTCCTTGCTGTTTGCCCTTCTGCTGAATTTTTCCCTTTCTGCTTATCCACCTTGGACACTAATCTCCATCTTTGCACACTGCTTTGCAGAGATAGCCACTCCTCTGGTTCACTGGTTCCACTACTAGCTGTGGGGGGTGAGCAAGTAGGTACTGCCTTGCTGGCCAAGTTAATTTCTTTGCTAGTTTAAATGCTTGTCAATGTAGCATTTAAACTTATCATTGAGTGCTTGGATTCCTCTCCAGGATGGATGCAGGCCGTCCAGGCTTGAACAAACCTCCATCCCTCCAGGTGGGTCCCCAGTCACCAATGAATCCAAACCTTTCTCACAGCACCAGTTCTTCAACCATGAGTTAAAGTTCCTGCATGCACTCCTATGCTCTCCTCCCTTGCTCTCACAGGTAGTACTTGAGAAAGTGACAGAAGTAGCTACTTGCTTTAGACCCTCCCCAGTTTCCTAAACTCTTCCTGAACTTCCTTTGGCTCCCATTTGCCAAGTCATTAGTACCTAGGTGGATAATGACATCCAGCTCACCCTCCGTCTTGCCTTCCCAGTGATCCCCAGTATCTTCCTTCCATCCCTCCATGCCGTGACACCTGGTAGGCACCTCACCTCCCTGTCCTCCCCTCCTGTGTTCCTAGCTGGATCCTCTTACGATGGAGTCCCCACCAGGATTCGCTTCCTCCTCCTCTGGGGTCCACTGCTTTCCCCACTGAGGTCACCTCCTGCCTAACCTCCACACCCTTTCCTTCCACTTCCCTGGGTACTCTATTTTGTTGTCCTCATTTGCCAGTGTGGCATATGAGTTCTGTCCCTATATCTATATCTATGTCTATATCTGTCCCATCCAATCTTGAACCCGTCTATAGTCCCAGCCCTCTCCCTGTTTCTTTTGGCAACTATTCCATTGTTCCACTGCCCTTTCTGTGAAGAACTTCCTATGTCCCTTTTAATCTCTCATTGTCTAGTCTCCACTTGTGCCCCTCATCACTGTCTTACTGTTCTTGGTGAACTGGTCTTCACTGCCCACTCTGTTTATCCCCTCAGGAAATTGCAAGCCTTGACCTTATCTCCTCTCTTCTCTCTCTCCTGGCCACTAGTGTGTGCATGTTTCCCAGATGCTTCTCAAGTAATCTGTCCTACTGTCCCTGACCAAAACTGAGGAAGTCAAACAATGCTACAGCTCTATGGCTGAAAGTTGAAATGCAGTTGTTATTATAATTGAAAAAATTACTCAAGTTAGGTGCTACCAAGATTCAGCAACTATTCAAGGAAATGGATTTGAACTGATCTCAGTGATATGGCAATTGCTAGGTGTATTTCAAAATGACAAGGCCAACACACAAGGTCTCCATGGAAACATTACCTAACTGGCTAATGTAATGATGAAAGCAATGTCATTTAATGTTAATGGGCTAAACAGCTTGCTTAAGAGAAAGAAAATCATGACAAAAGTTAAAAGAAAGACAGCAGACATACTTTTCTACAAGAGACTCACTTAAATGTACAAGAGAGCAATGCACTAGTGAAATTTAATTATTTATTTATTGATTGATTGATTTAGTGAATCTTGATGACCGGTAGGCCCACTGAGCCCGAAGGTCCCTTTTTCAGGGTGACCCGGGATACAGTAAAGTATCAGACAGTCAGGTACACAGGTTACAGAGAAAAACAGGTGATAATAGGGTTACAATAAAATAAAATATTTAATTCAATACATAGTTCAGGGAGATGGAGGGGTGGTAGTACTGATCCCAGGATCAACACTGTTTCAAGAGACTGAGATAATGTCAGACAGGGGAGAGGTGTATATTTGTCACAGGCAATCTACAAGATTCTGTAACTGGCCCTGCCTGGGATTCAAAAGCCAATTAGCCAAGAAGGAGGGCAGGGGCCTTGGGTGGGTGATTAACCCCCTATTTAAATGCAGGCCAATAAGCACCTGCAACTGGTAAGTTTAGAGAGCCAGAATAGGGGAGGCTCTGTTCCCCACATGGGTACTACTGGGTGATGAGCGGAAAAGAGACAGACATGATAAGAGTCAGATACTATAACAGTTTAATGAATTTTCACAACAATACACATATGTAGGAAGGGGGGACCTATACTCTATGGGAAAAGAAAAACAGAGCTAAGCAATAGATTTTGAGAAAATAAATAGTTCAACAGTGTTAAAATGTCTTTGAGGTGACAGCTAGAACAAATCAGCCCATCACGATCACTGGAGGAGCAATTTCTTGACCCTGGAGCCAGGGATGTCTGCAACGGGCAAGCTGATATGGCGAAGGCCTCTTCTGACCACCCTAGATGGTCCTCTCTTGGTCTGGACATAACACAATGTCTGCATTGGGGTGCACTGCCTATGAGGCCCTCTCTGTCCACCCCAGATGGTCCTCTCTTGACCCCGACTTACCACAATGTCTGCATTTGGGCAAACTGCTATGGCGAAGGCCTCTTCTGACCACCCTAGATGGTCCTCTCTCAGCCCTGACATACCACGATGTCTGCATTGGGGTGAACTGCTACAGCAAAGACCCTTTCTGACCACCCTAGATGGTCCTCTCTGACCCTGTCATCCTGGTTCTGATGTTGTCAAAATCCTTCAGTGTTGGACCATGGATACCGAGTGTTTGAACACTAGCTCTGTGGGTACAGACCTATGGACCTCTGGCACTGGACCTCTGGACCTCTGGAACTGGACCTCTGGCCTTGGACCTCTGGATCTCTGACACTGGACCTCCAGTGTTCCGACACTGGACTTCTGGGCCTCCGTACCTCAGACATTGCATCTCTAGACCTCCGACTCTGGATCTCTGACGCTGTATCTCTGGACCTCTGGCAGTTTGGCACTGGACCTCAGGCACTTCACCACTGGACCTGAAAAGGGAAATATTTGCAGAGTCTGGAAGTGCTCACAGCCGAGCAGCAGGGGTTGGTACTGTAACTTGGATATGATTCCCCACCCACATAGAGATTATGACATGGTCCTCAAAATGTAGACAGTGTCACACAAGTTCACATGCAGCAAAAATCAGGTAAGCCCAACTCTGTGGAGATGGTCTGATACCGACCTTTGCAGGAGTGACCCCAGAAGGTCTCTTGGTGGTGTTAGCCCTATCGGAATGCCGGAGCAAGCAAGGGACCATAGAACCTGTTTCAGGCTTACAATTGAGCAGTGACAGGGGCTCTGGATACCCTGGCTCCTGTCTGCGTCAGCCTCTCTCACTCTTCGCTCTTGGTCCCCTGGTTTGATGGGGCTCTGAGGGAGTTGATGTGAGTTGGATGAAGGCTAGAGCATGGCTGGTGTAGATCCAGTCTTGATGCTGACAGACTTAGACTGATGGAACATTATGGGGAATATCAGTCAGCAATCTCCTGTAAGAAGGCAAAATTCCTGTCCAGGGTGACTGCTGCAGCTCAGAACTGATCAGCTCAGCTCTTTTGGACTGTAGAAAGACTGTGCAATCTGGCCTGTCTGCAAGTTTGGAAGCATTTTCTCAGGTTTAGCGTGAGGAGTTTGTTCATTTTTTGCTAATAAGGTTGCCGACATAAGATCGGTGATTCATTCAGTATGCTCTATGGTAGGTGATGGTGGTCGTGCAAGGTCACTACCTCAGTTCTGTTGGATGAAGTTCGATCAGCCAGAGATTGCGGATGTCATGCGGATTCTCCAAAGCATGCGGCCAACCAGCTGTAGCTTAGATCCGGCCTCACCTACCTTTTAATAGGGTGTGTGGATGTCATCGGCCCGATTCTTGCCGAGTTAATCTGATGCTCACTTGAGATGGGTGAGTTTCTGACTCCTGAAGGAGGCAGTGGTAACACCCTTCTCAAGAAAATTTCTCATGACCCAGATTGTCCTGCTAACTACAGACGGTCTCTAACCTTCCCTTTGTTGGGAAGGTTATTGAGAAAGTTGTTGCGCTGCAGCTGGAAAAATCTTATCATCAATGACATCTACGATCCTCTCCAGTCTGGATTTCATAGAGACATAGCACAGAGACTGCTCTGGTTCAGGTGCTCAATGATCTCCTGATTGCGAGGGACCAGAAATGCTGCTCCATCTTGGTGCTTCTTGCCTCTCATCAGCCTTCGACACCGTGGACCATGGGGTGCTGCTGGAGTGCCTGCAGGTCATCTGCAGCCTGCCTGGTATGGTCCTCAGATGGTTTCACCTTCCTTACTGGCAACTTGCAGAGAGTGGTAGCGGGACTTGTTCCTCCGATCCATTTTCTCTGCCATGTGGGGTCCCGGAGGCTGTGTGCTGTCCCCAGTGCTGTTTGCAGTGTATATGCTGCCATTGGGAGACATTGTGAGGTGGTATGGGCTGAGTTTCCACTGCTATGCAAATGATACTCAGCCCTAACTGTCCTTTGCACCTGACCAGGATGGTACACTCAGTGTTTAACAACTGCCTCACAGAAATCCAAGAAGCTGAAGCTCAATTCTGACAAGACTGAGGCGTTGGTGGTGGAACTGGGTCACTGGATAGAGGGTCAGTGTCGGATGTACCTGAGGGCTTAGACTTGGGGGTTCCCAGCTGCTGACCTCTGAACGAGTGTGGAATCTGGGGTGATATTTGACAATGGGCTGATGCTTCATTCTCCAGTGTCGGCAGTGGTCAAGTCCTTTTTACCATCTGAGGAACATCGCCAGGATTAAGCATCTTGTTCCATCCAGTGATCTTCCAACTCAGGTCCATGCCTTTGTGACCGTGTGCCTAGACTACTGTCACTCACTATACTTAGGGTTTCCGGGGTTGATATCTCCACTAGCAGCTGGTGCAGAATGCCGCCCAGGTTGTTGTCTCGATTCACTCAATCCAGTCATATTACACCTGTGCTGCACAAACTGCACTGGCTGCAGGTCGGCTATCAAGCCCTACACGGACAAGATCAGAGTTACCTGTAAGATCTTCTGATGCCCTACTATCCCCTCTGACCACTCCGCCTCAGCCGACGAGGGATTGCTGGAGATTCCCAAGGTAAGGGTGAAAACCTCTGGAGCTCGGGCGTTTGCATTTGCTGCCCCCATCCTGTGTAATTCTCTACCTCATTGGATACGAGACTGCCTGACAATGGAGAGTTTTAAAGCGCTTTAAAACATATCCTTATGGGCTTATGCTTCTCTGAATGTATTTAAATGGGTTGCGAATATGTTATGATTTTAATTAGATTGGAGTGTTTTGTATTTTAGAGTTGTTATTGATTGTAAATGGTTTATTTCATTTCTGTACAACGCTTATACACTGTGAATTGCGCTTAATAAATAAAGATTTATTACTGTTATAAACTCTCACCGCAGCTCTCTTGTGCCCTCTCTCCTCCTGGTCCAGCTTCCACTCTCCCAATGGTCACTCTCTTCTCTCTCTCCCAATGGTCCCTCCCGAATCTCTCTTTTCCCGTGTTTCACCCCCATCCGCGCAAGCTCCCATCATCAAACTCCCACTGAAATTAGCTGGCGCTGGGGAACGAGCCATGTTTCCCACGCACAACCCGCCCCCGAGGCATGAGAGCACTAAGTAAAAATTTAAGAGGTTAGGGGAACTTAGGGAAATGACTACATAATCTCCTGTTACAATACAAACCTTACCCTCTTGAATGTATGTGCTCCTCTGGAGCTCCTTTACAATGTTTCATGCAGCTTTTTGCCTTAAAGCTAATAAAACAGTAGGCCTCCTAATAATGGGAGGAGATCTAAATGTCATTTTGAATTCATAAATTGATACAACAAATCCCAGCAGATCCAGGAATTTGGCAGAACAAAACTGATACAAGGACAGTTGGAAGCTTTAACTCTTAAGGACATCTGGTGAAGGCTTTACTCAAACAAAAGGTTATTCATGCTGCTCTTCTTCCTGCAAAACTTACTCAAGAAATTACCTTTTTCATGTGTAAGCCCCTCCCCATCTAGGGGTATCCAGGTGTTAATTTGTTGGGAGGATGCACTGTATAACCAAGTAACACAGTCCAGAAATAATAACAGGAAACAGTACCTGAGTCCCACAGGTGGTGCTGGTGATGGATGGACTCCAACAGGGGGCGATCCTTGGCCAGCAGACACTGAAGGAATGGTGGGCAGGGATGGCACAGATCTTCACCTTCCTGGCCTTGCCCAATTCACTGGATGGCCTTTGTAGACAGTTTTCACCAGGTAGACCTCTCAAAGACTCCCTTGACCGTGGCTGGTTCTTCAGGATCAACCCTAAAACACACTGGCAGCTGGCTGTGGAGGCAAACTTCTTTTAACAGCAGAACAGTTTCTTCAAAACCGAGGCAAGCACCAGAACTTCAAAAACAGGAGATCCCATTTAATGAACAGTTAATAAACAGATACAGTCACTCTATGGAGCAATAGAACAGTTTAGTTGCTTAAGACTGTGCAGGTCATATTATAGCTAATGGTGCTCTGGCTCACATAGGTCAGAATCATGAGCAGGCTAGTTCAGGCAGCTACCTACAGTATAGCCTAGGTAGCTAAAGTCCAAATGCAGGCAGAAAACTGGTGGCTGAATCAGGCCCTTGCAAACAGCAGGCCACAAAACACCTTTGCTTTTCTTCAACTTTTGTCATAGCTAGCTCCCAGTGAGGAGCAAGACCTCCACGTGTGGCGACCTCCCAAAACCACCCTTTTGTCCACTCCTATTTTGAGCTCAGCGCTCACACTGCTAAATCCCAACCAGAAGGGCAAGCAAGGACCGGGGACTGCAGGACCCTGCTCCCTACCATTCTCCCTTCACCTCATGGCTCAGTCCTTCCTCTGTACTCCCAGATAGGTAGTAAAACATGCTCCTTTCTGGCTCCAACCTATTTTGCTTTTGTCCCTTTCCCAAAACCAAACTTGCAGGCTAGCCCTAAGCAGGGCTCACTAACAAATGGCCACCGCCATGCTCTTGCCCCAACTCTTTATCGCCCACCAAAAGAACAACAAACACCGGCCACTTGGTCGAAAGCAGGCAGTCGCCCCTCTCAGATTCCTCTCTCTCTCTCTTGGGCAAAAACCTCCTCTGTTGGATTCACTTCTGCAACATGTATAATGGGGTGACTGATAGAGACTTATTCAGAAATCAGAGGTACCATATGGCGTTAATTTCAACTTGTACCAAAAAGGTGATCCTCAGACATTGGCGTGATCAGTCGATCTCATGTTATAAGCAGCTCAGCAAAATTTTGTTTGCATTACAGGCTGAAAGGACTACTTGCTGGTCTAACAGACCACCTAGATAGACATTGGAATGTATGGGAACTGCTGTTTGTCACGTTAACCCTTTGAGTAGGTTACGAGGTTGTATCCTTACTCATTCTGATTATTTCCTCTAGTGGCACAGTTTGATGATGGGAATGGTAGGATCACCTATGTGGATTCAGTCACATATCTACTTGTTGCAGGTGTCCTATGGCCTCGAAGATGATCATGGGATGGTATACTACATCAGGCATTTAAGTACTGTAATCTAGCTAGACTCATTCCCTTTCACTCATATGATTTACAGTAATCTAAAGTATTGTGTTATGTTTTGTTGCTCTCTGCCAGAATTCTTAGAGGGCAGGAGGGAAGGATGGGAGGTTGGTTGGGGGCAAATGTATTTGTTAGTGCTTCTCCTTTTCTTGTTATTGTTTTATTCTTCAGATTTAAAATAATTGTCTAACTTCATTACATCTTGGTTTTTGACAAATTGTGTAATAAGGTGTATTTATTTATTTATTTATTTATTTATTTCTAAGAATCAGTTTACAACCTTTGAGCCAGAGCTCGTTTCCAAAGGTATTTCATTACATAAAGACATACATTGTGTTTTTGGTTACATAGCATAGATTTGCAAAACAATAGGCGCTCAACAGAGGCGCCACAGTGGTCAGACAAATACAATTAGGTTACAGGGTACATGTAATTGATAACAGGTGTTACACAAGTTGGTATCAAGTGAGCATTCTAGTTGGTAAACACTTAAACAGCTGGCACTGGCCAGGTTAAACATAGGCACGGTGTACAGGGAAGTGGTGGTGGGGATGGCTAGGTGGAGAGCTGCCCGGGGGCATTGTCAAGAGAAGCAGAGGTGGAGGCTATGTTCAGAGACAGGAGCAGTTACTAGTGCTGATGATGTGGTTCGAAGGGTGGTTTTGAACTTGGAGAAGGTGGTGGCATTGGTGATGGGGGGAGGAGAGTTAAACCAGGTTGGGGCTCTATAGCAGAAGGACCTCTGGCAATGGCTGGTTCTTGATCTGGGGACCTTTAGAGTGGTCTTGTAGGAAGACCATGTTGCAATAGTGGGAGAGGGCTCTGGTGGATGGATGCTGCTACCCGGGGAGAGCCCGAGTAGGGTTTTTTTGTGAGGAGACAGGTTTGCATCGGAGCCGCTCATCCAGGGTAAGCAGGTTAGCCTCGACATACAGCTGACAGGTGTGTGTGAGCCTGGGGGCACCAGTAATCAATCTGCAGGCTTTATTCAGGGTTAAGTGAATTTTGTTGGAGTGCAGTGGTGTCGCAGCACTATATACTGGTAGACCATAGTCTACAAGGGACAGAACGGATGATGTAACAGCGAGCCGGAGAGCATTTGGGGAAGGCAGATTCTATATGAAGAGTGACAAGCCGCAGGTTAGTGGCGGATGTTAGGCCGATGGTTGTGAAATGAGGGCTGAGTCAAGGTAACCCAAGGTATTTGTGGGAGCAGACTTGTTCCAGTGGCTGATTGGTACTTGGAAGGATATAGAGTGGGTGGTTGCTAGCTTTGTTTGGGGTGGGAAAAGAGCATAGCTTTGGTTTTATTAGGATTGATGACGAGTCTGCGCTCCTTAAACCAAGCCTCGGCTCTGTTGAAAGACTGCTGTAGGGAGTCCTGTAGGAAGATGGGATTATGTGGGTGGCAAAAGGACAGCGCTCGCCTGCATACAATAGAATTTTGCCAGGGCATGCACTGGGCAGGGTGTCTGATAGAGCAAGAAGAGAAGGGGCCCAGGATGGAGCCTTGGGGACCCCAGAGAGAATGGGACGGGTATCGGAGAGTGTGTTATTAATTTTACACACTGAGATCGAGTGTCAAGATAGCTAGCGCACCATGCTAGAGGGCCAGGTGAGAGACCAGTGTGGCAGAGTGCATTCAGCAGAAGTGGATGGGAGACGGTGTCAAAAGCCTTTGAGAGGTCGATGAACACTGCACCAGCTAGGGAGCTGGTATCCAAGGAGGAGTGTAGAAAGTTGGAGAATTCAATAAGGGCAGTGCTGGTACTGTGACCAGCATGGAAGCTATGTTGCTCTGGGCATAAAATGTTATGCTTAGCCAGATAATCAGTGATTTGAATGGCCACCACTTTCTCCAGGGCTTTAGAGAGGGGAGGATGGAGATTGCCGGTAGTTGTTGGCCAATGACCTGTCGCCCCTTTATGAATAGGTGTGATAATGGCTGTTTTCCAAGCTGTGGGAAATTGTCCCAGGCAGAGTGACTGGTTAATTAGGCTGGTGAGTGGGCAAGGACTTCATCTAGCACCAGCCTGAGGATGCTGGGGTCCAGTGAGTCACTGCCGGGATTGTTGCCATTGAGAGCTTTGATTAGATGGGTCTGGCTTCCCGGTAAAATCTTTCGTAGGTGGAAGCTGGGGTGCTGGAGGACAGGGGAGGTTGGTTGGGGGAGGGTCAAAGAAATTACTAGGAGGACTGAGCTAAGGTCAGTGAAAGTGGTGTTGAACCAGTTAGCTATGGTGGCAGGCTTGGTGGAGGTAGTGCCATTTCTAGTGAGCTGGGATGGGGCAGGGGCAAGCTTTGCCATTGTTGCTTAATATTATCCCAGAAAGTCCGGGCTGAACCCCAGGAGGAGGTAAGGAGGCCTGGTAATGGTCTGCCTTGGCTTTCCTGATGGCCCATGAGCACTTATTCCAGGCTGCATTGTAGGCTTGCCTATCAGACAGACGACCTGTTTCAGTGGCAGGTGCCAGAGGTTATCCCGGTTTCTAAGTAATTGTAGGAGGGCTGGGCTAACCTCAGGTGCGTTCTGTTTTTGGACCGGTTTTGTGAAGGGTGCAAAGAGATCACAGGCCATGTTGAAGGTGTGAGTGAAGAAGGCGAGGCAGTGTCAATGTTGGTTGCATGCTGAATGGGGACCAGTTTATCTAGGTGAGGAGTCCTTGAGTTTTTCAGCCCACCAGGTTGGGGCGCCTATGGAGGGTGGTCTGGGCTTTGGGTTTGGGATTGGGGACTACCTAATGAAATAGGATAGGGAGTGGTCACTTAGGGAGTCTGGGAGAACCTGGATGTTTTGGATTTTATGGGGTCGGTTAGTTATAATAACATCCAGAAGGGTGCTGGTACCACTCTTAGGGTTAAGTCTTGTGGGCTGGGTGACGAGTTGCGCCAGATCTTGGGCGGCAAATGAGTCTCTGATTGCGGATGAGGAGGTGCTGAGCCAATTTACATTAAGGTCCCCACTAGGATTTGTTCTGCCTTATGGTGGAGGGTGGCCAGGTAGTCCGTTAAAGATACCAGGGCTGGGTGCTGGTTCTTTGGGGGAATGTAGGCTGTGGTGAGATAGAGAGGGCTCCTAGAGGGTCTGGGGTGAGTTTGAGGGTAAAAGCCTGGGCCCCATTTATAAGGGCAGGGTGGGGAATCGTGTCCAGGTATTGTGTCCCTGGTGTAGATTGCACAGCCTCCCTCGTTTGCCTACTCGGTCCTCCTGGTATAAGGTATAGCCTGGGAGGGAGACAAATGAGTCAGGGTGGATTTGGACAGCCAGGTTTCAACCAGGGCTATGATGTCTGGTTGATGAGCCAAGGCCCAGCACTGTAGGGCGTCAAATTTCTTCAGCAGGCTGCATATGTTCATGGAGGCTACTTGAAGACCAGTGGGCTGGGTGGGTGGGTGGGTGGGAGGGGCAGGGCCTGGGTTGGGATGTATGTTCCCTGTTAGGAGTAGAAGGAGGAGAGTGCTCTGGTCAGAGGGAGGCAGATGGAGAGTTTACGCCGGAGAGATAGAATGAGGAAGGGGTTTAGTTGCACAAGGGGTGGGTAGGGCAGCACAGGCAGAGAAGGCCTGAGTGATCAGAAGCGCAAGGGAGCTGGGGGGAGGAAAGGTAATGTCTGGAAGGGGTGAGGTGGAGAGGAGCATATGGGATGTGTGGAGGAGGAGGGAGGGGAGGAGGTGTGAGGAGGAGGAGGAGGACAGGAGGGTAGGTAGGAACACTGGAGTAGTGAGGCTGAGGGTTAATAGGGACATTAGGGTTGGTGGAAGGCAAGGAAGGAGGAGGAGAAGAGATAGGCTGGTGAGCAGGGATGCATATGCATAGTTGGAAAGGGTGGGGAGCAGAAGTGAGGAAAGAATGGGGGTACTAGGATGATAGAGGGAGATAGTAGCGAGGTCACCTCTGAGCCTAGTTGCTGCTATGGTGTAGTGGTAGTACGTGCCTGAGGCGCACAGATTACCAGGTTCAAGTCTTGACCAGGGTAGTAGGAAGAGTTTGCCCAGTGGCTGTAACAGCAGGAGTTGGGTTCAAGGTCTGCAGAAGCACTTGATAACACTTTAGTTGTATCAGAGGGTTAGTGTGTTTTAGAGTTTTGAAATCCTGCAGTAAAATAGGCAGGTATGCTAGCTGAGTGGTGGAACTGTGGACTTTGGCAGTAAGGGTGCAGGATTCAAAGGCAGCAAGAGAGAAGAGGTAAACTTATATTTTAGCAGGTGGGGGTAAGTGACTAAAAGGCTTAGAAAGTAGGCATAAAATAGGTAGACAATGTGGTGCAGAGGTAGAGCAGCTGACTCTGACTGCAAGGGTACTGGGTTTGATCACAGCTCAGGGACTGAGTGTAGAAAGGTTTAATTTTTAATTCAGAAAAGGAGGGAGTGAGGGAGGGTTAAGAGTATGAAAATAGAGGAAGTTGTTGGCCTGGTTCATTGGCTTAGAGGATAGTCAGTAGAATTTGAATAGAAGGGTACCAGGTTTGATGCTAGTAGGTGCTTAGAGATAGGCTGATGGAGAAGTGAGGAAAGGAGGTGGTAGAAGGATTCAAGGGAACTGCAGTGACCTCTAGTGGGTCAGCTTTGAAATGGTAGCTAGGAGGGGTATAGAGTTGAAAGAGCAGCTGGAGTAGAAATTGCAGTGACCTAGTGGTTGGTGTCTATAACCTGCAAATGGGAAAGTGGACACTTAGTAAAGGAGGGTAGGTCACGTGATGTGACACATGACCTGCCAGCAGCAATATATGGATCGCCAACCCTGGTGGGTGGAAAGTGCCTCACAACAGTCAGGCTGTAGTGCAGGACACTTTACCTCTTACAGGCTCTGGCAATCCCTGAATTCAGTCTCCGCTGCTGGGCTGAGTTCCTGATAAAGAATATTCTATTAAAAACAAAAAATCCCCAAGGTGCCAACTCACTCCTTATATCTGCTACCCATTTAGGTGCCAGAATTTCTGAGGTCCAATCAGGGACCCAACTCCTACATGTCAAGCAAATTGCTCCCCTGATGCCCTGTGGGACATGCAGTCCCACAATAACTATTGTAGCAGGAACCCCCACCTTCGCAAGCAGTATAACAAGGCACCCACACGCTGGGACTGTTGTCCTTGTCAAGCACGTGGTGTTTGATTTAAATCTAGCTGGTGGTTAGTGGCAAGTGCTAGGATTTGAGAACTGGAACCCGAGTACTTTGAGAAATAAAACAACTGTTTTTCTGGGGGAGTTTGGGCTGGTGTCAAGAGGAGGAGGTTGCCAGAAACTTGAGAGGGAGAGAAATGAGACATACCTGAGGGATGGAAGCTTTCACCTTGGTTGTCGGGGCACCTCAGCTCCTGCTCCATCACTGAAGAAGTCTGCTGTGCTCTCACTCTTTAGCCTTCCGTTGTTGCGGTCGAGTCCGCGGTCCTTTAGTGAAGTGCTGTCCCTGTGCTCGTGTGGGCTCTGTTTAGTCCTGTTTATTGTTTTCTGACATTGGTGCCTTTGAGTTAGGTCCTCAGTGGTGGTGTATAGAAGAACTGCATTGTCATAGAGAGAGAGAGAGAGAGAGAGAGAGACCGACGGCCGGCGCAGCAAAGTCCCACAAGGCCCACAGCCGCCTTCCTCCCTGCTTGCCTGCCTGTCTCTTTGAAGCCCTCCCTCTTCCAGCAAGCACCTCCCACTTCTCACAGTAACTTCTTCACCCCGAGCTGGGGTGATGAGTCGGTAACAGCACCAACAGTCAAGTGCTGTCGACTCTAAGTTAAATAGCAGAAATAAATTGTTTAAAAGCGCTCTGCGCCAGGAAAAGATAATTGTGGAAGGGCCAGGGGCTGATTTAAATAAATTAATATTCTTTCAGGAATGGCGACACCCATAGGAGTGGCCAGGACATAAAGGCCCATAGTAAAGAGTGTTAAATAATTAATAAGGGTGGAGCTTGGTGGGACTCAGTAGAGTTGACAGACAGCAAGACTCTGCTTTGGCCTACTGGAATATTTAAAGGAGCAATCAGGCCCAAGTTAATAAAAGGGAGCAAAGCAACGGCCCGCCCGGCTCAGCGTTGGATTTCCAGTTGTGAAGCTGGCATCCCAGGTTCGGAGCGGACTTGGGCCGCTGGAGGCCGGCGGGAAGATAGGCTTGAGCAACCCCACAACAGCTTGCCTTCTCCGGGGAAGGAGGGGGCACTGCTCGCCACTTGCCTGACCCTGAGCGGAGGTTCGAGGTACAGCAAGCCCTGCTTGGGGAGGACAAGCCACAGGCATGCAGTGGATGGCAGTGGGTTGTGCCTGATGTCAGGGCATGCTGCTGTGTGGGGAGAAAACCACAAGGAAAATGCCTGCCGGCCCGAGGAGGACGGAGTTCGGGAGCTGGTCCTAATCTGCAGCCACCTACGGGGTCACCTGGACTGGCCAAGCAGATTGTCAGGGTGTGGAGCCCACCTCGTCCCTCCGGGGGTGGGACCGTGGCTCATGGGGGTACCAGCCCGAGAGCTCCTGAGGATGGTACGATGAGGTGTAGGAGGGGATAAACAGAATATAAAAAACAAAATGGAGCACAGCAGAGTAAGACCCATGTGGAGGGGCTGTGGGATAACAGATGGACCAGACACTGAACTTCAAGTTCAACACACAATCTCTGTGTAATGTTTATTCAAAACGCAGTAGATAACCTTCAGCAATGACATATCCTTCTGCAGTACATCAGTTTGTAGCAACAGACTATGCAAGTCTTTCCTCTACACTTAGCCAGCACCTACAGACTCACTGATCTCTGATTTAACTTATTTTTGTGATTTAGCTTCCACTATGAGGTCCTTGTTTGCTTGGGTGGTGGGGCTCAAATAAAAAAAAAACAAAAGAAGCTAAAGACAAAGAACGTCAGTGCATAAGCACTGAAACAAGGATTACCCCAAAGGGCATTGACAATAAGCCAAGTTTCAAAGAAGCACAACATCACACATACTTCCATAATGCAAAGCATCATGTGATATATGCAAATCACCATGAAATTTCAGACTTGTTCAACTTACAGCAATTTACATGCATTTTAAATAGCACACCTAACTTAATTTCTATAAAACAGTCACCTAGTACTTTTACCTTTATCAGAAACACCCAGTGCCATGGTATTTGCAACATTTACAGGTTTATACATACACTATATACACCAAGGTATTTTATAACATAATGCCATTGCATACTAAATCCAGCAATGATAAACACAGCCTGTTGTATTACATAAGCTCACAGGTCACCACAATAACCTCCCTGTATGAGGACCTGAGAGGAAAAGGAAAATTAAAGAGGACACTATAGCATAGTCAACAAAGGGAGGAGAGTGCCGATAGGTGGCCAACCTTATGGACTAGAAATTTTAAATGATAGATTAGGCTAAGAAATAGAAGAACTGCTGCAACAGACCTAAGAAAATGTCAGTCCTCAAGAGTGGCAGGAGCTCCCTGTCACACCCCAGAATAGTGAAAAGTGACAATGTCAGGCCCATAGCTGAAAAGGGGCCCAGCTGTCGAGAGATAGCCCTGAGGTTCATTAACAGGGCACAGTCAATAGGCCCCCTAGTTAAAGAGGCAACATAGGCCCACAAGTTAAAGGGGCAAAGCTAGATTAGCCCACAGTGGGAGGGTCCATAAGTTGCCCTACAGCCAGGGGCCCAGTACCATGTACCCACAGGTGTTGACAGGACCCAGCAGTCATTTAGGCGTCAGGTGTTATAGAAGCCTAGCTAACATTCAGGCCCATAGTGTTAAAGGGACCTGGTCAGACATTTGAGTTCATAGCATTTTAAAAGAGTCTATATCAACTGCAGCATATCCATAGTAACAGGAGAACCTGATTTAGTTAAGAGGACCCCTTGTTAGTTAGGTCCATTGAAAGCTAGGGTTCACTCTGAATAGTAGAGTGCCTGTTTATTTACTGTGGTCTGGACATTGAGACTGTGCAGATGACCACTACAGTAGGAACTGTGATATTTATTGCATTGTTATCCATTCTACTGAATAGTATAAGTGCCAGAAATATCTTTGTATTGCCTTGTGCCAGCATTTCAGTACTTGGAAAGTGTCCAATCAGTCTTCATCAGTTCATCAGGAATCATTTTCCAGTGCATCCAGAAGCAGCCAACAGCAACTTCATGAAGAACCGTGCCACAGTTGTCTCAAGTTGCAATGCCATGTTTATTGTTTTCCTTTAACAGTTCCTCAAGTACGGCTCAGCCCAGTGCAGAATCTGCCATCTGTTTTCTTATTTTGTCGCTCACAACAGAGTACCGCCTGGATTGTCTGTTCCAGTTCTCTGAGTGATGCCCTGTTTGTTGTCTTACATGGGTCCTTGGCTTGTCCGGCCTTGGAGCCCTGAACTTTGTCTTACCATGACACACGGTTTGTCATTTTACATGTGCCCTTGGCCCATCCAGCCTTGGAGCCCAGAACATGGTCATTCTCCCACATCCAGAGATTTCCTTATCTGTACTTCTGTTTTCCTGTGGAGTCTGCATTGTCTTCTTCATCCGGCAGTCCAGAAGCGGGCTGTGGCAGGGTGATCTCCATCTTCTCTTCATCCGGCAGTCCAGAAGTGGGCTGCAGCAGAGTGATCTTCCTCATCTTCTCCATCTGGCAGTTCAGAAGTGGCCTGTAGCAGGGTGGTCTGCATCTGTCATCTCATCCCAGCTGTCCACCAGAGGACTGTGGCCAGATCCTTGCATCTGCACTTCATACTTGGCGGCCCACTAGCAGGTTCTTAGCTAAGGAAGTTTTGCAATTGTCCTTAAAATCCAAGCAGCCTACCAGCAGGTTCTTAGCCAAGGAAATCTGTGTGTTTGTGTTCTTGCTTCCAGCCACCCAGGAGAGGTGGGTGTAGTGATGGACCCATGGCCTGTTCATAAAATCTCTCCGTTTTCCTCATTGCTGCCATTTATATCAGCTAAAGCATAAGACTTCCAATCAAACTGGACTTTTGGGTCATTCATAGACTTTTATGGTGACCACTTTCAGTGAACAAGCTTATATTGCCAGAACTGCTATGAGAATCCAACTGTTCTAGGGTACTGTAGTATACTACTAGTTTAAAGCTTTAACCCTAAAAGTATTAGGCCTAGATGTACCTTTTATAAATTTCAGTTCATTTTAGAGTATATGTTAGACAATTGTGTTACTGTTCCAAAACCTATGTTTTGCTCTGTTATTCATTTCCTGTAGGGTATAGTTCCCCCTTCCTATATATGTGTTATTGTGTTCTGAAAATTCAGTAAACTGCTATTGTATCTGATTTGTATCATGTCCATCTCTTTTCTGCTGATCACCCAGTGGTACCCATATAGGAGAATAGAGACTCCCCTTTATTCTGGCTCTCTCTAACTTATCAGTTGCGGTGCTGATTGGCCTGCATTTAATAGGGGCCAGTCACCTGCCAGTGGGCCAAATATCCCAACAAGGCCCTCCCTCCTCCTTGGCTAATTGGCTTTTGAATCCCAGGCGGGCCAGTTACACTATTTACACATGCCCTTAACAGCACCAGCCGGCACAGCAAACTACTGTATCCTAATTTAAGTTACGGCTCCTTAAATTTTCTAAACACTGTTTGTATACCCAGTATCAAGGACCAGGAAACTATTAACAAAATTTATTTTATTTAAATAAACTGTCCAGCACATGCTTTGGTGATCTCGAGCCCAGCCCCTGTAAACTGGGCCCTGAGCAGCCGCTCCGCTGAGTTTTTTTTTTCCTCTACTCTTCTCTCCTGGCAGGCATGCATAGTCCAAAGAGTGGGCCACCATTAGTTATATACAATTTCACGGCCCCATTGCCACTAGTGGTGGGTGAAGTGTCTTGCTTCGCTGAGCAATCCATGAAATTCCTCCCATTTTACGTGGCAAATGTGAAATTTCACCTGGCGGAGTGGTGATATTTCACCTGCTGACGGCAAAATTTCACCTTCTGCAGCAAAATTTCACCTTCCGTGATGAAATTTCACCTTCTGGTGAAATTTCACCTTCCTCCATGGGTGAAATTTCACCTTAGAAGGTATAAGTTATAATAAGTAGATCCCTGGTGGCTAGCGGTCCCTCCCCACCAGTCCCACATCCACATAATAATGTAAATTAAATTATCCATGGTGGCTAGTGGTCCTTCCCTCCACCTGATAATAACTCACCCATGCAAGAAATGTACAGTAAGCCCCCCCCGCATCCCTCCATATGTCCTCCTTATCTGTTAAAAAATTCTGTGGTCTAGTGGTTTTTGTAAATTTAATTTCTCCTGATCCCTGTACCCATAAATCCTTGATTCCCAGGAGAGTGCCTCACCCAGCCTCAGCAGCCAGATGTCCCCTCGACACTCTCGCTGTTCCTCACCCCCATCCTAGGTCCCGCAGTTGAGAGACAGACAGTTCTCCTTCTTTCCATGGTCGAGTTCAGCAACCGAGCTGTCAATGAATGAGCTGGGCTGACAGCTCAGTCGGCGCCAGCCATGGAGAAGAGAGGAGGCTGTGCCAGTTTGCCGCTGCCGATTTAGGATGGGGTGGGAGCAGCGGGGTTGTGGCGGGACATCTGGCTGCTGGGGAGGCTGGGTGGGGGCACTGGATCACTAAGGAACTAGGGATTTATGGGAACTGGGATCAGGGAGTGGGGTTTAAAATTGACAAACCACTAGACCACCAGAGATTTTTTTTTTAACAGGATAAGGAGGACATACGGAGGGATGCGGGTGGGGGGTTACTGCACATTTCCATGGCAGGTGGGTTATACAGGTAGAGGGAGGGACCACTAGCCACCATGGATAATTGATATACATTAGTACATGTGGATGTGGGACAGGTGGGGAGGGACTGCTAGCCACCAGGGATCTACTTATTATAACTTATACCCTAGTCTAAGGTGAAATTTCACCTGTGGATGGGAGGCAAAATTAGCTGGAAGGTGAAATTTCACTTAGGTGAAATTCGCCTTCTGCAGGAAAATTTAGGGCGTTCCATGATGCAAATTTGTCCACTTCAACGGCACCCACGGGCAAAAATTTAAACTCCTGCATCACTAGTTGCCACGGTAACCCCTCAGGGACCAAATGCCACCCCAACGCACTCCAGAGGTGAGGAAACATCATGCAGTGCCTGGCCCCCGCCCTAAAAACCCAGGCACCATGACGGAGTGACCCAGAGCCATGGAAGCCAGCCATGGACCACACTGGTCCCTATCCCACCAGTGCCACTGTCTGACCCTGAACATCAATGGAGGAGCGCTATGGAGTGAAGGATCCATAAGGTGATCCTGTTTGGAGGGCTTACACATGCAAATGAGGGAAATCAGCAGTTACAGCCTGTGGTATAGGCCCCTTGATTTGACTGAGCATGTGTTGTTGAATGTTTTCACTAAGCTTAGGAATGTTAAGGAAGAATACAGGTTGGAGGTTCAATTTATCAATTTAGGTCAAAGAAGAATGGCAAACAGAAATACAAAATTTCAGGCAAAATGGAGTGCAAACTTTTCACTGGTGTGCTGGAGGAAATGTGTTGACATGCAGCACATCACTCACATATATTTTGGTCCTGGCCTTTATTGACTAATTTCTGGCAGCAGGTAACTGCTGCACTCCAACATCTCTATTTCCATTGATCTTACACTCCAACACACTATTTTCGTCCGGCCCTCCCCGCGTGAGTGTGTTGACCAGATTTATCTATGGAATATATTGTTAATCATGAGAATAACTAGCCGTTAGATTGCTACAGGAAACACCTCCAGACTCCAACAATGGGTGGAAGTACACAAGCTCCAAGACACGGAGGAACCTCCTTATAAGGTTAACCTAGAGCCTCTACATTTACTAGGAGATAGATGAGCTGGTCCTATACCTAGGCTCTGTGCCACCTTCCCCTACTGACTCCTAATGGATTCATCCTGGCAGCTTTGCTGAACCTACGATTTTGCTGAGTTGTTTGACCATAAACACTTGGTAGATGTCTAATATGCAAGCAATAAGACATGATGGGGTGTGCATTACAGTGTTATAACATACTCCTAGGGCATAGTTAGGCCGAGTGCCGGTCGCCCTAGGAGTGCAGTTATCATACCGTAATGCACATCCTGGAGTGTCTTATTGCACTTATAAAATAGCCTAGGTAAATAAATGGCACATCACAACAGTTTATACAGTTAATAAATTAAGTTTAAGTGTGGAAGAAAAATAGTCCCTCAACTTGTGGGTGGATTGGGCAAAGTAATAAAACTGAAGTAAACAGCATGTTATATCACTGGCAGTCTTCCACCTCTTGAGTGAGGGGCAGGTAAACTCACTTCCATTGTCTCTTTCATTTTGTTGGTTTGTAGCTAATGTTAATTTTTGAAAATGGCAGTGCTTGAAAAGATCAAGATTGTATTTACCTTCCTGCTGCCTAAACATTCTAAGCTAAAGATCCCGAAAGAAATAGATATTGTATGCGTAAAGTGCTAGACTCTATGTGGTGGAAATAAATGAAAAACTGGTGTTGCTGTATTGCAGTACATGGGTCAGGCTGGATATAGAAATGGCTAGTTGTACAGTAATTTTACTGAGCACAAAGGTTGTTGTGTTATGTTGCCGGCAGCAAGCGTATAACTGCGGTAGTGTCTCTTGCTAAACTACCACTGCTGTGTCTGCTGTCAGCTTCATACACAGATGTGAGAAGCAAGTTTCTATTTAAGTGTTTGCCAGTGAGGCAGGGCAAATACAACAGTAAAGTACAACAGTTTGGGGGTAACCGAGGAGCATGTTTTTTTTTTCTAAAATAAACATACGAGTCACGGCTACCACAGACTCAGAAGACATATCTAGCTGGGAGGTGGTAGTGATAAAGAGTGCAGCGGCATGACATCTCAAAAGTACTGCTGCTGTGCAAAATCAAATTTCAGCAAACGGAGCAGGGAGAAGTATAGCACTTTTGCACTGTCCAAGAAGCGAGACAGTGTGTGTGTGTGTGTGTGTGTGTGTGTCACACCCCCAAAAAAATGAGTTGCAATCTGACATGGGCTGGGAGGCTGGAGATGTAGCTTGGGTGTTGGAGTGATATGTGTCCGATGGCACACTTGTTTCTGTGGTTCGAGAATCTGGAAACTACCGCTGCTTTGCTGGATGCCTGCTGGATACGCTGGGTGGTAATCTACAGCAGAAGTCAGGAAAGGGTGAGATTTTTTAGTGTGAAGTACTTGGGGCGCCTTGGTCTTTTATATGGATGTCAGAATGTTTCTTGCCATTTGGCGACTGTGAGTTACACTCGTAATTAATGCATTTCATCAGCAAAATAGAAACGCTTAGTGGCCACAAAAAAAAAAAAAATTATGCTTGAAACTTTTAAAATATTTTACATAGAATGCTTGAGAACCAATGAGCCACCAGACTCTGCTGTCTAGATATGTTAGGTATTATTTACAGTGCAACATTTTCCCATATTGCACTATAGATAACCAATCACATTACTGGATTAACCTCTACTATTTTAAAATCTCACATACTGTTTCTTAATAATAAATCTAGCTAATCTTATGTAGACAGTATTATGATAAGTGCTTTCTACTCATATTGTTTAATAAACATGAATTAAAAACATATCTCCCACAGGATCAACGGCATGAGGTCATGATGTTGTGGCTGAAATTGCATAACACAATAATGCCTACACAAAACAGTGCGGCAAAATAAGGTCGGGGAAAAACACCAACCATAGATGTAACAGCGCACATGGTACAAGGAAACACAGTATCTTTTGTTTTGCAGGGGGCTCTGCCTAATTAATTTCATGACGTGGGGGGACTTTTGCCCCCACCCCACCCCTGACTTAATATATCTAACTCTGAGGGTTGTGGACATTGGGATGGGTGAAACACTGAGGGGAAAAATTTTGTTTAACCCCCCAAAAACCTGCAGCAGTAGACCTACCAAGAACCAAACCGTGGTTCCTGGTCCCCATGCCACCGGGTGTGGTGCCCTAGCCACTCCATCATGGGAGCAACTTGACCAGGAGCTGCACCGTAGCCTCCTTGATGCTCCTCCAGATCAGCTTACAGAGATGGGATAACAGTTATTACTATATGCTGAGCTACCCTGTCGCTGTAGAAATGCTCGGCTATAGGCAAGTGGCCATTCATGCATTATTTAGGCAGCGTTATATTGACCCAGTACCAGGATCAACCCTCTCATGAACCAGTACAGTGCAATATCAGTCCCACAAAGCATGCAACCTAACACTCAAAAATTATACTGTTCAGACAGTGATTTTGAACAAGAAGAACAAGGGCTTTATTAGGGTTCTGGATAAGGCCCTAAGAGAAAAGAAAGTGTTTAGACATGTGAAGCAGCTTCACAGTATTTCCTTGCAGATCTTCTTTTGTCCAATTAGGCTCAGTCAAATAAACAATAGTTCAATGGGCTTGCTCAACTGGATGAGATGTATGCTTGTGTGACTTTGATTCATTGTGGCTGTTTGCCTCTCTATCCATGGGATATACCACCCTGTAGGGTACGATGCAAGGAACCCTAGAGAGGATTCCCATAGGTGCCATGGGAATAATTCCTCAATAGGGTAGCTTAGGAAGAAGCCCACGGGAAAGAGAGAAGAGCTGCTGGGGAGGAAGGGAGGATGGTGGGGCAACGAAGAAAATGAATGAGGACTGGCCCAGAGGAGGACCTTTAAGACCTGCTTGGGGAGCGGTTTGTTGCTCTGCCCATTGAACTCTGGTCAGCCCTCAGTCATCAATTTCAATGGGCTTGCGCAACTGGATGAGATGTATGCTTGTGTGACTTGAGTCATTGTGGCTGTTCACCTGTCTATCCGTGGATATACCACCCTGTAGGGTATGACACAGGAACCCTAGAGGAGGCTCCCCCCACAGGTGCTGTGGAATAATTCCCTGCCTAAGGTAGCTTAGGAAGAAGCCCAAAAGAATACCCAAAAGGAGTTGAGCATTGAAGACGGAGAAATCAGAATATATTGAGACCGGAAAGTAAGGTGATAGATGTAGATGGGAAGGACAGGACAAGAACAAGATATGACGAGGAGGATGAATGAAATGAAAGCAGTCAAGATGCAGAAGGGCAGACTTCCTAAAGAGAGAGGAAACAACTGGGGCCACCATCCGACTCCATCCAATAACAGAACTAAACTACGGAACGAAGGAGATTCCAGCCCTATCTAATATTATGACCATTGGCACAGAGGGCAGGCAAAACCCCCGTTAAGGAGGAAACCTCTGGTATCCAAGGCCTAGGTTGCCTCCCTTCAGGCTGAAGGATGTTTTGATTAGTGATGGCTCAGCTACTGCAACTCAGAGTCGAGACTGAGGGAGAAGGAAAATATTCCAATTTAGAGAACGCCTCACCTTGTCCTTCTAAATGGACAAATGTTGAGGGTTGCAAGTGATGTCTCTGCAACTAGATGCTCAAAAGCAAGAGAGGAGAGATGACTGCTGAGGCACTCAGCTGGCCTATGCAGCCTCACAAACAGACCAGGTGAACCAGAGGTGGCCTTGATGGAGAGTAGCATAGAGGGTGCCTCCAAACCCACTTAGGCAGCCACAGGGGCTCTGATGATGAGAGCCCCATCCTCGCAGCAGGAAGTCATAAATTCTATATCCAGAGGTGTCACCGAGATGAGGGATGACTGAAGGTTCACCTGGAGCAGAGAGATTCTCACTATGGGTCAGGAAAAGGACCCCATGAGCTTCACATGCTCTAGATGCGGACTTCATGGGTGCAGAGGAGACCGTCAGCTACAGGCTAGCCTCAAGCCAAGAAGCAATGGACTTGGAAGGCATGTCTCTGAATGGAGAGCAGTTTGATGAGGTAGCATAAGACCCAATGAGAGGTACGCTCGATTAATCAATGTGAATGAGTAGACCCTGAGGTCGGACTGAGCGAAGGAGAATCAGACTCATGTCATGAGAAAGCTACCTGTGAGTGGTAACTACAGGATGCATGCCAACCAGGTCCATTGAGAGCCAAATTAAGAATGGATAGAATTACATGAAGGTAGGAACGAGAGTGGCTGGGCGGAGTCGGCAGCTGACAGTGAGGTAGGCAGTACCAGGAGGGCATCTGAATAGGTTTGACTAGAACAAGGGAATAAGGTCGGAGGAAGAGATGAGTAGACAGGGCAATATGCAGGAGGGAATATTAGGCGATATGAATGAGCAGGATATGGTGGTATAGCAGGATGGTGGGATAGGAAAGCCCCAAAGAAAGCAGAGGTCAGAAAAGGAGAGGAATGGAGGGAGGAGGAAAGCAGGAGAAGGGTGAGCACCCACCATGGGGAAGCACAGGCAGAATGAATTTAAGAAAGTGCAGCATAGTGTAACCAAGAGCAATGAGCGTGAAGACCAGAGCTAAAGACAAGTGATGGGGAGAGGGAAGGGGCAAAGAACCTCCAAAGGACGTACTCTATAGGGTCCCGACTGACCATACCACTCAGCCACAGGGCAGAAAAAATCATAACACTGGTCCTCAAAATCACAGCAAAGGGCCAGAATGTGGAGCACCTCCTGTTGTGAACAAAATGGCTACAGATAGTGGGCCCATGTAGGGAGAGATAAGGAAACATATAAATCAATGAGTTGCAATGAATGAAGAGAGTGAGGAATCCAGGAATAGCTGTAACAACATGAGGATCATAAGAAACTGATGCTGAGCAAGGAAATGTGAGCACGAAAGCAGAGTGCTATGTGAAAGCCATAGCAGGTGAGAGGGATGCGATGCGCTTCCCATGCTGACACTCCAGTCCCCAGGAACATTCCCAGAACAGCAGCCCGGAGGCGAAGCAGGATCAAGCATGGAGTGGTAGTGAGTTGCAGGTTGAGATCCCCAGAGATTGCAGAGGAAGCGAGCTGCAAAATGCAGAGACGAGAATCAGAGAACAGGATCGACAGGAGCCAATGGCGGCGAGGGACAGCAGAGAAGCCAATACAGGACGGTGTTACACCATGCTGGAGGCAGAAGCAGGTAGGGGGTCACCCTGAGAAGAGTGGTTGTAGCAGAGGCAGAGAGCTGAGAGTGGGAGGTCCCAGGAAGGAACAGGGATAGCCGAGCAAGAGGGATGAGGCACAACCAGATGAACGGGTGGGGGATGGATCTGTGGCAGGCGAGCAGTGGAGAGGCAAACACTGAAATCACCGAGTAGGAGAGAAGCAATATGCTGACAGTTGGGGAGCCAAAGACCAGAAGAGAAGAGCAGAGCCACAGTCTGAGGTGGCTATCGGAGCGGCCTGAGGGGGCTCAGGAACGAGGTGCAGATGAGGGGCCAAATTTGCAACTGGGCAGTGAGCTACGGATGAGCAGCAGGGAAGAAAGAGTGAGCCAGTGGCTGAAGGCGCTGCAAACAATGGAACAACAGAGAGGCAAAAGCACCAGGAAAGAGGCAGGAGGAGCGCACCTCCAGCCACAACAAAGAAAACAAATGAGGACTAGACTGAGGAGGCCTTTAAGTCCTGCTTGGAGGAGTGGTTTGTTTCATCACCCATTGAACTCGGTCCATCCTTCAGCCATCAATTTATAATGGCTGTGTTCTAGCATCCTTCCAGACTTAGCCCGATTATACAGTACTCCACCTGCAAATCACACTTGCACAGTAGCAGCTTAACTACTGTTGTGTACTACCTTCACCCTACTGGTACCAGTATATTCTCTTCACCTAATTGGGAGCTCCTGGTGCTTCGGTGGATGTCCAGACATAGGAACAGTATCAGCCTAATGAGTGTAACACATGTTTGGCTGGTGTTGTTACACTTAAAAGAATTAAACACTATTTGGTTGCAAACTCAAACCCCCAAAACCCAAAGCGGTATTTGTAGTCCCAGATGGGTGGGCTAGTCATAAACTGATCTCTCAAAGAACTATTTTATAGTAGTGATGTTGTAGGGCTAGCCAAAGATTTCCATCAATACACAAGGGTTGGTAACATAGTGGCAGCCAGTTCCTTTCTGGTTGCTTCAGCTCGTTCTTGTTGTAGACCTCTGGTGTCAGGTGGCAAAAATGACTGCCCTCCGAGATCCAGTCAGGGCTCTCCTCACTCCACATGTAGTAGACAATAATCTTCTCAGCACAGGATCAACATCAGCATGTGAAGCCAGAACCACATTGCACACACTTAGTGTGCCTTGTCATCCAGTCCCTAGTGAGCTGTGATGACCAGGACTGAGCGGTGAAGCGGCATCCTAGGCGCAGAGCTGCATTTGCAATAAGGCAGTTTTGAAGCTGCAGTAAGTCTAACAGTTCTCAGCTTTTCAGCTTTCATGCTCAGCTTCTGCAGTGCAAAGATGTACTTACCTTCTTTTGGGTGGCAGATAGTCTTGGTCTCTCATTCTCTGGCTCCCACACTTCAGAATATAATAACCTCTCCCTCTCAACAGCACAGCAGACCTGATCCTTTTCACAATCAGTAGCAGACAGACCAAGTTCTGGACTCATAGCTCTCAAATGGCAGTCAGAGCTGTCAGTCCCTTCACAGCAGGTCTTGATGTCCGTCCTTGCCAGTACAGTAGGTTGCATCTAAGGTGCCTGAATTAATAAGGTCCATCACAATTCCATGAGCCCCTGTTGCTCTCTTTGCAGACTCATGAGTCTGATTGGACTTAACAGTCCCCTCTGATGCCATTGTCTTGCCACTGTGGGCCAGAGGTGATGAATATGGCTGCCAGATTTAAAGTTCACAGGTACTATTTTCCAAATGTCTTTCTTTAAATAATTACTGGTGGCAAACAATGTTTTGTGCCCCAGATACTTTCTGTGTGGATGTGCTTACATGTCCGGTTGGGAAGGGCAACAATCTTGGGATTCTTGACTTAGTCAGGAGCACTGATGCACTTACTCTGTCATTGGCGGCTGGAGCCTTAGATGTGCAAATGCAAAAGTCTTAAAGGTAAGCCGCTATGGTGGGTGGTTACATATGGTATATGTGGCATAGGGACCCAGAATAGTGCACATAGTCATTTATTCAAAAAACAGTGATAGAGCAACGCACGAAACCTAAAAGAAGGAAGGGCACAGGTCTCGGGTCAAAATATTTATTATAAAAGCTAAAAAAAAGCCAGTAGCCTGGCGCTTTTTGGATATTTCCACATCCTTTATCAAGGTTAAAACACAATAAGCTCAGGCAATTAAATATGCAATTCAAATCACATCACCCATGATGTCATACACTATCCATGATTCTGATTGGTTACCAGTCTATCTAACCAATCTCTGTTAACGATACTTAAAGTGCAGGCTCCCATAATCAACTAGAAAGGGCAAATGTGGAATAATGTCACACACAAGGAGACAAAAAAAATAGGCGGGGAGGGAAGCATAGAAAATGGAAGGAAATATGGAAGGTAGCCTTCCTATTTCCCTTCCATTTCATGCTTCCCTCCTTCCCAAGTTCTTTGTTCTCCTGTTTGACATTATTCCACATGCACTGTTCTAGTTGATTATGGGAGCCTGCTTTAAATAATGTTAACAGAGATTGGTTTGATATACTGGTATGATGCACTAATTGGGTAACCAATTAGAATCTTGGATAGCGATGACATTGTGGGTGATGCGATTTGAATTGTGTATTTAATTGCCAAGCTTTCATTGTGTTTTAGCCTTTGATAAAGGATGAAATATCCCAAACATGTCAAGCTAATCTACGCTTTTTAGCTTTTGTAATAAATGTTTTTGACCTGAGACCTGTGCCCTCATCTTTTTAGGCTTGTGTGTGCTCTATCGCTGTTTTTGTATTTGAGTTTTTCGACATGATGCACCACTATCCTTGTGCATACCCCTTTTGTATCTGTAGTCATTTATTCCTAATGACTGGGGTTGTGGCTCATTCCCTTAATCTCCATATCTGTGCAACAGCCCTAGCTGTGATTGTTGCCTTTGCTGGCCTTGTGAGACAGCAGTTTCTCCCTGGGATGGAGGTAAACCCCTTGGCCCACTGCAGAGTGTCACTGTGGCAGTGGAACTTAATGCAGTACACCCTTAGACAGGGAAGCACTGCTACCAACAGCACTTCCTGATCATGGCTTCTCACTTGCAGCCAACTCACGTTTGCTGCTGAACTTGGTTGCTGCATCAGAGAGCAACATGCTACTGCTGGGCCACTGGACAGCACCCCAGCACTCTGAATTTTTAAAGGTTCAGCAGCACATTCAGGAGGACATTATTCCTCTAACTCTGCTGCCTGCACTTTTTCAGCCATTTGCAGGTACACATTTTCAACAAATGGGTAAGCATCCAGAACTGTTGCAAATGTGATAGATATTGAAAATCAGCTGCAGTGGGCAAACTGCTGGCAACAAATGACTGAAAATATTTTGCAATGATCCACTGTATTATGGCCATTCTGGGTGCCACTGGAAATACGACTTTCACTTTCCATCACCCCAGGCTATTTGGGAGCATACTTGTACTTCAAAACCAAAGTTTCCTGGGTTGCAGCTCCCAGATTTTACTGCTGCTCTAGCATTGAGCTAGCCCAACTCTTCAAACTATTCAATTACTTATTTATTTTTGTAAGAGTTTTACCAGATAGGACTTACTGAGCCATAGTAGCTCATTTCCAGAAGTGTACTGTCAGAGGGGTTCACAGCTCAAAGTACCTCAAAGGAAGAATAGGTACAGCTGGAGAGTCTCTTTCAAATGAGAACAAGCACCAGGATGGGGAGGAGTGCATGCAATGAAACTGGAGAGGAGGCATTTCAAGAGTTATGTGAGGAAATATTTCTTCACTGAAAGGGTAGTGGATGCATGGAATAGATTGTCAGCAGACATGGTGGAGGCTAGAAATGTGGGGGGCTTCAAGCACGTATGGGATAGGCATAGGGGCCCAATATTCAGAGTTGCACCTAGCAATGGCACAAGTGGGTCGCCTTTAACTAAGGTGCACTGGAGCAACTAGGGGACATATTCAAAGAGATGTGCCATGTGACATCACTTCTGGATATACCACATTATGCATTCTGCGCAAATGCAATGTGCGGCGTATCCCCAGACAGGTCTGAATACCATGAATGGGAATGCAACAGTGCAGCAGAGATATGCTGTGCACAAATCCTAATATTCAGACACCGATATGCAAATGGGGCCATTTTCATGTCATTATGGCCCATTTGCATGTATTGTGCAGGGCTGGCCAGCAAAATGCACTCAGCACTCTGCACAGCAAGCGGTCCCTGTACCAGGGACACGTGGTACCCTCCCTCCCATGCCTCCAGTCGATGAGATGTTCATAATAAAACTGCCATGGTGGCCCAGTGGTGCCCCACCCCATACTGACCCTCTGATCGGGTGAAATAATGAAGTCTATTATCCTTGGTAGTCTAGTGGTACCCCCTCCCCATACCGACACACCAATCACAGAAATATGAACATATTCTATGCCCTGGTAGTCAGTGGGAACCTCTCCTACCTGAATCCTGATCACTGTCAAAATTGTACAGTACACTACCCTGGTGGTCCAGTGGTTCCCCCCACCAACACTCACTGAGGATCCCATCACCAGCCCCCGGTCATCAGTGGGCAGCATACCCACCCACATAACACCATGGCTGCCTGCCAAATGACAGCTACAGTAGTTGCTGCAAGTTCATTGGTCCACACTGTGGACCAATGTACTACAGTGCATACTGTAATATTCCACAACTTTTCGAATGAAGTCATTCATTCACAAAGTTGAGGAATATTACAGTATGCACTGCAGGCACATTAGGTCCACAGTGTGGATCAATGAGCTTGCAACAACTACCATAAGCTGTCATTTGATGAGCAGCCAATGGTATGCGGTGGATATGCTGCCTGTCCATGACCGGGAGTGAGCTAGGTGGGATGGGGTCCTGAGTGGATGGGGGTGGGGAAACCACTGGACCACCAGGGTAGCGATTGTACTATTTTGATGGTGATTGGGGATTGAGGGTGTTCTACTGGACTACCAGGGGCATAGAATATATGCATATTTCTGCAATCAGGTGTCAGGATGGGAGGAGTACCACTAGACAACCAAGGATAATGGACTTCTTTATTTCACCATTGGAGGGTCAGCATGAGGTGGGGGACCTGAGCCACCATGAATGTTTTATCATTATCTCAGTGACTGAGGTATGAATGAGGAGTGGGGACCACTGGATTATCAGGGACTCCTGTGTGTACTTGTGCACAGTATTGGGGAGGTGGGGTAGCCACCCCGGCTGGTGGCTGCAGTGTTGTGCACTGCAGTACAGCGTCCAGCCTGTGGATGCGTAGCTCTCGAGCCATTTATTTCGGCTCAACTGTGAGCCCAGGTATGGCACATCTCTGGGTTGTGCTAGCAGATGTGCTGCATGTTCGGGCTGAATATCGGGATGTGCCTCATATGCATGGGCATGCCCTTGGAGATGTGCCATATACATTATCTTTGCACCCTGGCACATTGGGAATTGCGCTGCAGTTCCCACATTTGAATGCCCCAGGTTGCAGTTCTGGGGTTGTGCGGTGCAACTCAGTTGCACCGGTGCAACCCTTTGAATATCTTGCCCTGGGTATATTAAATAGGACGAGGTACTGTAGGTGGGTGGGTCAACAGAGACCAGATAGGGTCTGCGAAGACAGAATTGGTAGGGAACATCTGGGCAGACTAGGCGGGCTAAGTAGTCTTTTCAGCCATCAAATTCTATGTTTATATAGGGGACCCATGCAGCAATATAACACCAGAGAGTTTGTATGTGATAAGTAAAATCAGCACTTTAAAAAAAGCTACACAGCATAACTGACGGATAACATGAGGTACTTTTTGCATGATAAAATCCTTTCAGGGACATCCTGTGACCAAAGGGCTATGATACTGCAGTACATGAGTGACATTTTGTTTTCCGGGTCAGCCTTTTCTATGAGAAGTGGTTCCAAGTTCAGCACATGCTGGAGAAGGCTATTGAATGGGCAGGGTTGAATTAGTTCTCAGACCATGTCAAACTTCCAAGGCATTGCCAGCACTGTGCAGCATGCTGAGTAGGAAGTGAAAGGAATAACATGCTGAAGCTCTTCTGTGGTATTGACATTGGATGGAAAGTGATAAAATTCAGTATGCCCCAGCTGCGGAATCCATCATAACCACCCACATCTTACGAGCCTGATTTGTCAATATTAATCTTGACATCAGATCAATGTGACCGGGAGGCTGCAGCTATTTATTACGTTAACTATCTTAACATCAAGACAGATTCTTTTCACTTGATACTGACATTCAGAAAACTGGAAAGAAATAGTACATGGAAGCTTCACACTGAGAGGGCCTGCCTCTCTCTCCAGTACTCTGATTGGATAGCAACACTAAATGAGGGACAGACTTGAATCCCTCACATAACAGATCAATATGTTCCCATTTGTAATCCTCAAAATCCATTTCTAGAGCCTCATCACGCCAACCTCTCCGAGCTGAGGAGCAATTTAACATCTCAGAAGCTACAAGTGGCAGTAATAGACTTGTTTTGGTGCCTGTCAGAGGGAAAGCAGTATACTCTAGTGAACTTCCAGATTGAAAAGACGGCCCTGCTGTAACACTTGCAGTTTCCAATGTGCCAGGCCAAACAAAAGCCCCTGCTCAAGTACAAGATGCCTTATGCAGTGTAGAGCTGTTAAACACATGTAGCCCCAGAGGCAAATGCAATAAAGACAATTTTCAGCCAGCAGAATAATTCCGTGCATATTGTCCAACTGTCCTTGATTTTCAGGGATGGGTCTTATGTTGCTTAAAACATTTTCTCTGTTCCTGAACAGCAGGAATTTGAAGCACAAGTAATGCCAGATTTAAAATTACAGTCATCTAGTTTTCTTTCAGAAAATGCTTTCTTACTCCAAGCCATATGTTCTGTTTATTTATAATAACTGGCATGGTGCGCACTGTAAGCTGCAAACAGCCTGTTTCCAGTGCGGGGAGGGTATGAGACACATGATAATACAGTACTTATCACTGTGTAATGGCACAAATTATATCTAGAGTGTATAGAGAAGAGAACAGTACTATGAAGTGCAAAAAGCAATCACAATAATCAGATATTAGAAGGAGTGGGTGCATGCCACATAATTTGAATTCACATAACATGAACAATGGGTTACTGAGTAATTTCTACTAGTCAGCAGTATTCATGGGGTGGGATAGCCCTCAGTGAAATTTTAAAATGGCAAGAAGCTTCTTGGTGAGTCAGAGCCATTTCTATAAATCACTTCAGCCTGATCACTTGATCCTGCTTCTTGCTTGAGCAAAGACAAGTGAGAAGAATGTGCAAATATACAATTTGTGACAGGGTGTTTTTTGGTTAGATATTTGTCCTATCTGTTTCTGCGTTGCTTACTTTCATTTTTAGGCCAACTTGTAATGAAAACATGCCTAATACTTTATTGATGACTATGTTGTGCATGATACAGTGCATATGAGTGTTTTATGTTTTTCCACAGACTTTGCTACTCCATGTTGCTGCTGTTGTGCAAGACCTATGTGCTGAGAAATAGCATGTTAAACATTATAGAAAGGGACAGAAACATAGAATAAGTAAGGAATAAGACACAATGAGGTGTGGTTTATGGGCTGATAAAGGCATGCCCCAGGTGTAATGAGGCACGAGGTGCTTGTACCCAGTGCTTTTAACACCTGGAAGTGCTCTTATCAGCCCATAAACCACACCTTGGATGTCTTTATTCCACTAATAAAATGGTTCTCTCAAGTAATTATTTAACAAAACAAAATCTGGTTAGATCCACCACGGCTGCATAATGAAGCTAATGAAGTTGTGTGAATTGTTAAGGAGGTATGGAGAAACAACACAATGATTTGTAGCAGTAAGATTTGTTTTAGTTTCTGTGCTAAGGAAGGCATACACATTATTAGGAAAATATATGGAGGTATACATTTTAATGGAAGGAATAGGAAGCCTACAAAAGAACCCAGAGCAAATGCCACTGATGTACATGTTATCCCGGATGATATTGTCCAGACAGCCAAATTTTAAAGAAAACACAATTGCACATATCCCAATAATGCAAAGCATCAAAGGAAACATATGCAAATCCCCATGATGGTACAGAAGGTGGCAGTACATGAAAAAGTAATGGTTGGCATATGTTCAGCCTTGGGATTATTTAAACTTTTTGTTTTAAGAGAAACAGGGTTATAGTGCATGGTGGAGCGTTGTTGTTGGCTAAATTCAGTAGAAAGACACAGCTGTTCTACCATCGTGGAGATGTCAGGATGATGTTGTACCATCCTGAGGACGCCACCACTATGGTACAACAGAATAAAATGCCATCACATGCTAAATATTCACAAAGCGCCAGTGAATGCTCGTTTCCCAAATGTTTAGCCTTAGTATTTTAAGTAAAAGCAAAGTTTCCTAAATAAAACAGTTTTATTTTCCCCATTTTCACAGATACCTTTTACATCGCAGCATCCAGCTCTGACCTCGTGGAAATCTGCACAAACGGGTAGAAGTAATTTAATCCTCAAACTTTGACCCACTTCAACTTGTGACCTGTAACGGCAAGTAATGTCACACACTATGTCTGTTGCATGCCCTGGACTGTAGTAGTTCTTTTTGTTTTTTCCTTGTGTTCAGAAAGTTTGCTATCCTATGTTTGGTGGAATTCAAATAAAAATGTAAGTTTAATAGACTACACCGTAATTTCATGTTCTGTTAAGTTTCTTGCTGCTTGTGTGTGTGTGTGTGTGTGTGTGTGTGTGTGTGTGTGTGTGTGTGTGTGGAGGCGGTGTCTGGCATCGCACAGCACAAAGGTTCACTCAGCGTCATCTCAGTGTTGTAGTATTTCTGTAGCATAACTTGCCTCATTTGCACCATACACTATACAAGATAAAGTATGAGCAAACAGTTAACAACACTGTGTATGTTTCTTGAGATTGATATGGAACCATAGACCTCTCGGCTGTGCTCGAGGTCTATCAAGTTGCTACAGCAACCTCTTGAAGCAGACACAGTGCTGTTGTTAACTGTTGCCCATACTTATCCTCTCTTCTCCATGAGGTGATGAGAGTTATATTTAAGCAATGTGTTGATGTCAGGAAGTCAGGTGTAATGATGATGGACTGTTAGAGAAAATGTGAAATTCACTTTCAGAGGAGTCGCTTTTGATAAGGGCAAGGTAGTTATGCTTGTGATAATGGGAATATTAGGAAAGTATGAGGTCTATGCAGAAGTGGAGTACAAATATGCACAGTTTCATAAGTATGTGCTCAGAGTGCAGGCAAATGTGATATGCAGGTTTGTTTTAGAAATAGGTAAAATAGTGATACATGCAATTAATATAAAGACAGACAATTACATAGACATATAGATAGAGAGAGAGAGAGAGACAGACAGGCAGAATAGGAATGGCAGCGGAGTACTGAAGTGATGCTAACCCCACCCCCACCCTGCAGACATGACAGGTATTGGGGTGTGCTTTGGGTCATTGCCCTACGCACATGCCATTTCACCTCACCCTACCCTGCAGACACAGACAAGAGTTGAGGTGTGCCTTGGGGTTTTCAGATTTACACTCACCCCATTCCATAAGGAAATACGCTGAAATGGTACAGTGTAAGAGAATGGAGTGAACTTTGGGGCTGAAGAGTCAAAGGCATACCTTGATACCTGTCTCTGGCTGCAGGGTGGGATGGAGGTGGAATGACGTGAATGACCCACCACATGAACAGTGACACTATCAGTTCATTAGCAGAAAGGAGATTTTCATGAGCGACTGTGCCGCTTGACACCACAGGTGCAAAACACATTTTGAACAGGATGTAAAAATGGCAGCAGTACATTTCTTGCTTCAGTAACTGCTCAGCACATCTGTTACATGACCTGCTTATTGACATTTTATATCTGCTATGCAATGTAGTGCTGCTATGGCTGTATGGCTGAGAGGAACCTGGGGTGGTGTTGGATGTCAAGATGAACAACCCGGAGACTTGTAGGAGGGCAGCAGCCATGGCCAACATGATGCTGGGATACATCGCTAAGGAGATCATTCCAGAAGGAGGGAAGTGATACCCTCTGTATAACTGCTTGGTGAGGCCGCACTTCAGTACTGCATGCAGTTTTGGAGGCCACACTTAAAGAGGCATTGAACTCCTGGAGAGGGTCCAGAGAAGGCAACCAAAATGATCTGGGGCTTGGGGAAAGGACCTATGGGAGAGGCTCAAGAGCTAAATATGTACACATTGGAAGAGAGAAGAGACAGAGGGGACATGATAGAGGGTCTTCACACATGAAGGGGGTAAATAGGGGAGGCACAATTACGGTGCTCCAAAGGAGGGGGGGACTAGAGGGCATGGGTGGAAGCTGGAGGGGAGACTCAGGGAGAAAGGAGGAGGTGCTACTTCACTGAGAGGGTGGTAGAACCATGGAATGTGCTGCCCAGGGGCTGGTGGAGGCCGAGACTGTGGAGGAGTTCAAGAGGGAGTGGGACAGGTACAGGGAAGGGTTGTGGAAGCAAAGTTCAATGAAGCAGGAATACCCTGGACTGGGAAGGAGAAGCCAAGAGGGCAGGGGGCAGGAGGTCAGCTCCCAGGGTGAGGATTGACAAATGAGCAGACATGAAGCCCACTAAGCCCTTCTGCTGGCATTTTTGTATGCTAGTATGTTGGTATGCTTACTACTCTAACATCATGAACCATAAAACAGATGACTGCCATAACTAGGAGGCAGTATAGCACAGTGGTTTAAGTTCTTAACTGCAAATCTGGAGATCTGGGTTTGAATTCCACAGCTCCCACTTGCATACTGGGTGACCCTGAGCAAGTCACCTAACTTCCATGTGCTCCCAGATTGCCCCTGTAAACAAGCTTTCAGCTTAGTGTGCCACTCCTGGTTAAACAATTGAAAGGAAAAAAAACAATATTTTATTTTTCTTGCTTTATTTTGCTTCTACAAGCTTTGACTAATACATCCATCCTATTTATAGCTTATGTGTCTGTGACCTAGGCAAAACTACACTTAAAATCTCACACATAAATAAATAAAATACCAGAACAGCATTTATTTTAGTTGTATTTTCTTTCTTTTCAGGTGCCCATGACACCATGTATACATATTTATATCTTTTAACTAAAAAGCACTAAATCTATTCAAATGCAAAAAAAAAAAACAAGACTTTATTCTGTTCACACAATAGTGTTAAACTTTAGATCCCAGAATGGCCAAGAAACAATTTCAGCTTCACTCTTGCATGCCACTGTCATGCACACTTCTCATGCAAACAACAATCAATTACAGAAACCCTTTCATTTCTATGCTATGCACTCTTACATCAGAGAGACATAAATCTTACAAAACTGCTAAAAACAAATTTATCAAGACTGATTTCTGAATTAAAACCTGTCGTTTACAAACACAGTTACACTTATGTATAATACATACTTCTCAAACTTAAAAGAAAAAATACACTTTAACATCAAAATCTGTGTTTACCAAGTACTGTGCCCATGATTAAAATAATTTGAACCCCCACAAAAATGTGCCCTGAGAATAAATGTGCCCTGAGATGAAACTGCATGTTTAACTGTAAAGACAATTAAACAATGTATTTCTAAATGCATTACTAACACCAATGCTTTCAAATTTTTAAACTACTAAAAGACAAACTGTATATATATATATATAGAATGTGGTAAACAAATATCGTTAATCCCAAAAGCTGAACTTTATGTTTTAGTATATAAATGTTTAAGAAAAACCTGTGGCTCTTTCAACTTGAATCAGAAAGATGTGTCTATTGTTTTCCTTGGGAGCTGTAGTTTCAGGCACCTTAATTACTCTTTCCTTCTGATGCCCCAGGTGGCTCTGATAATCATTTGTTCTAAGGGTTTTAAGGCAATTTGAAGGCATTAAGTATCTTCTGTTCTCCTAGTCCTTAATAAAATGCAGGGCTCCACAACTTGATCACTCCACAGACTTGTTCTGTTGCTCGTCCAGGTCCCAAAGTAGTGTGTCTTGTTCCAATATGATTCATCCACCTCATGCCCCTCCCACATGAATCAAAAAGGTGAGGGTGGATCATTAGGAGCTTCTTGGCAGTGGAGGGGTGGGTCTTACTCCCCAAAAAACTAATGCTGCCTCCTACTACTCAGGTTCCAGTTCTTGTACCGCCCATTTAAGAAAGAAAATAGTACCCTGCAACCGCTGACTAACATGAACGCTTCCTGTATATTCCTGAGGTTGTGGGACATGCTTGCTGGTTATATTACCATTGGACCCCTGTGCCACACATTTTTGTTCATGTGGTTTTGTAACTTACAAATGCTGATTCAATGCCCATCCTAAAATAAACTATTATGGCTCTCTGTTAAGTCAGGCATGCAGCTCCATTTGTAAGAAAGCCATCATTATCTGTGACAGGTAGCAGTATCAGCTGGATTTCAGGCTGAATTCAGAGCCAGAACCACTCAAAAGAATGCCAGAACCAAGCCTGACCTACATGAAGCCAAGCTGTTCTTGTTATATTGCTGGATGGCGGACACCCAGCAGCCAGTTTCATTCACAGTGAGCATGCTCCATGTCAGCCGCCATACTTATCTTTTCTCACAGTGCTTATGAGATCGCGGTTTAAACTTGAGCCACTTACTATCTGATAATTTGACATGGCAGAATCCTTTTATTTATGCGTGAAGCTAGCAGTGAAGATGAGGGTCTGTGTTTTTATGTGAAAAGCTGCTGCTGAGGAGTGGCTCTGTAGCATGATTTCAACCACTTTCTGGAGCCATGCATGTCAGTTGTTTTGTTGCAGTCATTTTTAACAGACTACACAATACACAGGTCAGAAGTTATTTTAAAATGGTTTCGATCTAGACTTATTTGGGGACTTAGTGAGTGACACAGATAGTGTGTGCATCACGGGAGTGACACAGATACTGTGTGTGTGTCTGGGGGTAGGAGTTGTCCAGCTCCAGTAGCCAGCTCCCGGTCAGCTCCACTTCTAAGGTAGAAGCTGGCAGAATGAAGTGATACGTGTCATTCTCTGTCCTGACTGGCTGAAGAGGTACCTGTTGGCTCAATATGCCCTGATAAGGACGTGGCCAGAGGTACTTCTCAGCCAATCAGGATGAAGAAAACTCCTGACACATTTTATAACTTTAGAAAAGACCAATGGTCCATCTAGTCTGCTTATAAATACCCTGTTATAGATAGCGGATCATTCTTGACCAGTCAGAGTGCTCCTTTTCTCTGCATGTGAGGCACTCTTATCCTGTGCAGAGTGTCATGTGCAGCTGCCCTGAAACAGGCACGTTTGAGGCAATTGATGTAGTTACCATGGCACTACCCCCAAGCAGCAGCACTACCATTTGCTTATGTTGTTAAAATCCTGTGTTTAAAGAAGGTACTTTTTATTGTAGCACCGCTGGGAGGAAACACGGTACTCTTACACTGCCGGGAGGGCGGCGGGGGAACCAATAAGGAAGTATATAGAGAAATGACACAATTTCATCAGGTAAGAATGTTAGCATCATTTGGGAAGGAAGAATGTATTTTTAAAACAAGAAGTGTGGAAAATAGAGAGGAGGGAACTAGTGAGCAGCTGTCAGGTCAGCTGTTAAGGAGGAGGAGGAGGAGGAGCTAACAGGAGAGAGAGACTGTGACAGGCATTTTGTTATGTGGTGTGTGAGGTTTGTTTATATTGGGAAAGATCAGTTTGGTGGAAAAAGTGAGGGATAAGGGAGGAAAGTTGCAAGTGGCTGGCAGGTCGGCTGTTGAAGAGCAGAGCCAGCTAGCGAGCGAGAGAGTGGGCAGACAGTGGAACAGGCACTAGATTTAAAAATGGCACTGCATCCTCTTTGCCAGTAGATATAGCCATGTGTTAGACACTCTAGTGCACGACTATTAACCAATCACAAGGCTGAAAATCTTGAGCCCGTTTCATAAAATCCTATAATGCACACCCTGTCATAACTTATTATTACATATTATTGATTAAGCTTAATCAATAATATATTACTGTTGCCACCAAGACTGCTCTTACAGTTGTAAGAGTGGTCTCACTTTTTTTTTTATTTTTATTTAATGTACTTTATTAAAGTTCTCAAATAACAGAGTACAAACAACACACAGCCAACAATCAAACAGTACACAAGCCCTCCCTCCCTCCCCCCACCCATGGAGATACAAAATCAAATAAAATGACAATGCAGACAAACCTTCCAAATAAATATAGAGCATTGGGACCCAAATCTTAAAATTCAGCAGCTTAACTTCATACTGAAACAAAATAATGCTCCCATGAGGCTAGAATATTCATCAAAGCTCCCAGGCTCAGCTCAAGGGAAGACGGTAATGAAAAGAGAGCATACAACTTACCCTACTTCCTATTAAATGTTGTTATGTGGTCATGGAGGCTGGCTATCATCTTTTCGGTCTGCAGATTAAATAATAATTTATTAAACTATTCAGAGTAGAGAATCTCACTCTGATCCTTCAAGTGACGAGTACCACCCACTTCACTGAAAGAGAGAGATTAAAGACAGAAATATTTCTGTTCTTTAACTTGGATTCCCAAAAGTCTCCCACCAAACAAATTTCAGGGGGAAATTAGTTTTCCAGTCCCAGGAGGGTCAGCCCATACTGTAATCTTTTCCCAGAGTGGGCCACTTTCGGGCATTCCCACAACAGGTGTAAGAGGGAGCCTTCTGCCTGACTACACCTGGAGGATGTGGAGAAAGGAAGCTTCCCCATCTTCACCAGATGGACAGGGGTGAGATAGATATTATGTAGTATATAACAATAAGTAAGACACAAATTATTGATGGTATGGTAGTTGTATACATCTGTCCAAATGCGCTCCCAATTTAGAGTTGGGAAGGAGGAAGACCACTAGCAAGAGGCCCAAAATCTCATGAAAAAGTGTGGAAAACAAGAGGGAGACTAGTTGGTATACGAGTGAGGTTGCTAAGAATGGGTTTAGAGTAGAGAAACAAAATCTCCCTGATCAGTAGTCCAAGATACCATACCAAATCACCATATCAACATATGTTGGAGTTGGTAAATTTGAAACACCTGCATAGCTGGTAAGTTGAAATGAGCTAGCAATTCTTGGCTACTAAGGATCTGGCCACTAGAAAGGATGTCAGATACTTTCTTGTCTCTAATCCAAGGCACCCTCTGGGGACAGCACCTGGCCTCCTAATTTAAAATTAAGATTGTGACATAGTGGCTGAAAATGTCAATAAGGTTATTGTAGTGCATAGCTCTACATAATTGGGCATGGACTTTCAATGAAGTAAAATGACTGAGCTCTTGATTTGAAAGGGAGATATTTAGGGAAACAAAAACAAACTTTCCGGGAAAGACCAACCTCTGTAATCTGGTGCTCGCTCAATTTGAAGCCATAACAGAGCATACTGAGTTGTACCATGCTGCAAAGAGGACCTGGGCCATCTAGCATATTTAGAGATGTGACTTGCCAGATAATATATAAAGAAATTAGGTAGAATCAAGTCCACCAAGATGCTTCGGTGCCTCTAGGTGGGTGTAAGCTCTATGAGGGTTTTGCCTTTCCATGGAAAATGGAAAATGATACCATGGAGTTTTTAAATCAACAGCACTTGAGGAGGCAGTATAGCGCAGTGGTTTAAGGCTTTGAGCTGCAAACCTGAAGACCTGGGTTTGAATCCCACAGTGTAACTTCCCTATGCTCCAGGTTGCACCTGTAAACAAGCTTTCAACTTAGTGTGTCTCACCTAGTTAAACAATTGAAAAAAGAAAAACTAACAGGAGCGAGAGATTCAGTGGTTAAAGGATAAAACACATGGAGAGGAACATTCATTTTATTATACTGATTTGAGCCTGAAGAGACAGGATGAGATCTCCACCTGCAGAAGTCTTGTACAAGGGTATTAACCAAATCATCTAAATTTAACTTTTCATTAAAGTAAGCCTCTGGGAAGGGATAATACCTAGGTATTTGTGCTTAGACTTCCATACCAACCCCAAATGCTGAAGTCTGAGGAGAAAACCCTGGGATTTAGGGCACTATAACTGTTTTATCGAGATTGAGCTTATAATTGGAGAATTTACAAACTCAGAAATAATGCTCAGGACAGCAGGTACAGAGGTGACGGATTTGGCAGATACAATAAAATATTATCCGCATGTCATGCGGAGATCCTGAGATCTAGTGGGCTACGGATCCCTTGAATAAGGGACAAGGACCTGAGAAGGTACAACAGGGGCTCCAGTAAAGAGTAAACAGCAGACAGTAAGGAGACAAGGGACATCCGATGAGTACCTGAGTAAAGAACGAAACCTGGTGATAACACTCCATTACAATAAACTCTAGCACTAGGTCTGGAATACAGCACTTGAATCCATTTTATAAAAGAGAGCGAATTTCTCTAAAACTAAGAACAAAAGAGCCCAGTGGACCCTGTCAAATACTTTTTCCCGTATCCAGTGAGGCCAAAGCCATAGGTTGATTGGCCTCCTGGATGTGGAAAAAATATGGACAACTTCCGTAAATGATCAACCGAGGATTGCCCTTCATAAAACCCATCTGTTCTGGTTCAATCAGCCCTTCCCAAATCTGCATAATTCTATTGGCCAAAATTTAGCAAAATGTTTCACATCATAAATTCATAAGAAATGGGATGATAATTGAGACCTTATCCGTGGGTTTGTCAGGTTTAGGTAAAACTATTATTAAGGATTCTAACAGGAAAAATTTGAAAGGACATTACAAAGGAATGAGAAGAGTTGTTGGAGGATTGGGGCTAGCTCAATAGCAAATGCTTTTTAAAATTAGAAGGGAAACCATCTGGGGGCATGGCTTGGACACCGAGGAAGATGGCCGCTAAGCTATTAGCTCGATCCCTAGCTAAGCTACTCAGAGCTGGAATGTCCGCGATCCAGGGACAATCCCCCGAAGCCTAAATATGCCTCTTTAGCTTTTGTTTATCTGATTGGAGCGGGTTTTATCATGTTCTGGACTTGGTTAATTGTCTTGTGGCGCTAATCCTCTCACGACCTGACCTAGATCTGGGTAGGCCTCAAACCTCAGCTCAGCCTGGCAGCTATCTCCCTACAGCTGCATCATAGTGGATCACCATCTACTGCCAACTGTGGCCTTTGTGGTGAGCGTGGTGTCTGTTCCCATTCCCACCACCAGCAATTTAATGAGGACTTGCCCTAGCTTCTTTATGGCCTCCTCAAGTACCCTCAGACAGTCTGGCCATTGCTGCCTTGGAGCCTCCCTCTCAGCCACCCGATGTGGGCAGCTCCCATCAACATAGTAGCAGTATAGCATAGTGGTTTAAGGCTCTGAGCTGCAAATCTGGTGACATTCAGCAGACCAGACCGGGGTTTGAATCCACAGCTTCCACTTGCATACTGTGTGACCCTGAGCAAGTCACTTAACTTCCCTGTGCTCCCAGGTTGCACATATAAAAAAGTTTTCAGCTTAGTGTGCTACTCCTGGATAAACAACTAAAAAATATATATAACAACCTTACTAGAAACATTGCTCTCTAGGGTGGATTCCATATCAACAACTCTGGCAGACATGGTGGCTGAAGTACATGTTCTTAATGAAAAGATGAATGTGGTGGATCAAAAGCAGAGGACCTAGAACTAAATCAGGCCAGAATCCTACAACGTCTCCAGGAGCATGATGATAAATTAGCTACACTCTGGCGAAGGGCGAGGATCAAGAGAACCGTGGCAGTCAGTAACATCAGAATACTTGGCGTCCCTGAGGGGTTGGAAGGCCCTAACACTGAGTGGTTTTAAACAAAGAAATTCCTAAAATGCTGGGGGACAGGTGGCACAGCTTCAATAGAAGTGGAAGAAGAGCACACGGATTCCCAGTGGCCCTCGCTCTCACAATTCATGACCACGACTCATAATAGCCTACATGCTTAAATACTCTACTAAAGAAAGAGTACTAAGGGCAGCCGGGACAGAGGAGAAATTATATGGCATGGGGTGAAAACATCCTTTTCAGGGATTTTTCTGTTGAGGTGGCAGCCTGAAGGAAACCGTTTATCCCTATCAAAAGCTCCTGGCACAAAAGGGTTAAATATGGCTTTGGTCTTAACTTACCTGTCTGTCTCCAGGAAGGGAAGGACATAACCCCTGAGACACCTCAAGAGGTTGAAATGTGAGTGTCTAAATACTGGCCTCAATGCCCTTAATAACTTCATCTCCCAAGAAGCTTTGGAGCCCAGGACAACGTGAGCATGGCGGGGAACCAATTTCTCACAGTAGCTCCCAGGGGACCACATTAACAGCCGGACAGTCCCATGATCAACTGCATCCCCAAGGCCTCCTTACCCCAGGACATCTATGGGTCTGGTAAACAACAACTTCAACACACAGCAAAAGTCGACTGCCACCTCCCTTCTCCCGACCATAATGGGGCTCAGGCCAAGCACCGCTGGATACATCACCACTCCATAGTGACCACGACTCAGCTTCTGAAGGGTCGGAGATAGCCCACCTGCCCAACAGACCAAGGATGATCTCTCCCTGGAAGCCAGCTCGAAACCATGGATGTTCCAGATGATCTTATTATGGATGCAGCAGCCATTAACTCCAGGGCAGACTTTCCCTCAGAGATGGACAACCATTCTTACCTTGCAACATTGCCGGTCAAGCGGGTCTGCTAACATTTGCTGAAACACTTTCTAAGGACCTATAGAGCACAACCACTTGTTTGAATCCACTGGAAACTACTCCACTGGACTGATCTGTTTCTCTCTATAATTTATTATTTTTATAATGTTTAAGTTCCTCTTAATAACCATACCTAATGCTTGCAGGAATTAGAATGGGGTAAGAGCGGGGCGAGAGGCCTGTCACCCACGATGCAATATCGCAACACTGTGGCCTGATTCCCTGTGCAACTCACTGAAGGGAACTTTATCTATGGACTTGGCAGAGATGCTTAGGAGATGCATCATTAACCAGCTGCATTATTATTAGATAGTTGCTCCTCTATAACCTCCTTGAAGGTGGGGCTAACCACTGTAAAGGGCTGCATTACTAACAGGTGGCTGCTCCTTCTGCATTAATGACGCCTCCCAATGTGTAGTTAACCCAGTTTTACCTTATCCTGACCTCCCCCCCCAATTGTGGGTGTTTCGCCTCACTCAGAGGGACTTCAAAAGTGCCAAGATTATATCTGTAACTCTTCCATACTTTGACTAGTGCTTGGCCTGAGAGTCGTCTCTTTAATGCTTTGAGGCACTGAACTAAACTCCCCCTCCATTTTACCTCCCTCCCTGTTCCCTCCCTCCCTATCCCCTCCCCTTCCCTCCCTCTACCCTCTCAACCCCCCATCCTCCCTCCCTTCCCTTTCACATACCCCTCCTGGATGCCCCCTCCTAGCTTTCTTAGGTAGGGGAGTTAGTCTGTAACTGTGGTGTTGCAGCTGGGGATGGAGTTTCAAGCACTTATCAGTTAAACTCCTAAGTCCCCACTTCAGGTACTTGGCTATATGGCTGTGCAATTCCTCTCTTAACAGTGGAGGATTAGCACCTTTGTCACGTAACCCAAATTACCTTTAGCTTATTGCTTCTATAACCTCTTACAGATTTTGTTAAGATTGTTACTGATGGATTGATAAATACACTGTTAGGTCCACTTTTAGTGGACGTTTTTCTTAATTCACATGTTGTTATATATACTTGTATTGATTGTTTATTGGTGCACTGCATTCACCTGCTCTTCTTTATAAATAGGTAATCTCTGCTCCGTCTCTATTTGGCGGTTACTCTGATCTCTTTTCCCAACTGATTTCTTTCCACACCTCAGGTAATCTGTTTGCTTACACCTATCCACCTCTGCTGGATCCCTGGGGTGAGTACCTACATATCTTTTCACTTCAGGCATAGACATGCAACACTCTAGGGTGGGAGTTAAACTAATTTCATGGAATGTATAGAGACTGAACCACACAACCAAATGGTCAGTGGCCCTTAAACACCTACTCTGCTTGCAGGCGGACATTCGCTCATTCAAGAGACACATCTCACTGCAAGAAATGTACTGTGGCTCAAAAAGTCCTGGGTGGGGTCAGTATTAGCTAGCTCAGCAATGAACAAATCTAAGGGGTAGCCATCTGAGTTCGGAAAACATGCCATGGACAGAAGACAAAGTAGTCACTGATGCCCAAGGCCGCTGGATAGTGGCTAGGTTCTCTTACCCTGGGGCCATGTGGTGTTGGCCAATGTTTATGACCCAAACACGGACTCCCCAGAACTCTTTTGGACCTCAGCCAAGCCCTTGAATCTCTTTACACAGGATACCCCAACATCCCTATCATGATAGGTGGAGACTTTTAACCTAACCTTAGATATCTTTTTGATAAATCCAAAACTACTCCCCAAACACATCCTAAAGTGGTGCTAACACTGCAGGAGGTAATGAAGGAGTTGGGAATGACTGATATATGGCAGAGAGATCACCCCAGGGAGGGACTACTACTTTTTCTATGGTGCATACCACCTATAGCCATATAGACTTCTGGCTGGCTAACTCTCCTGCAGCCCGGGACATTGTCTCCTCAAAAATAGATGATATCCTTGTCTACAACCATGCCCCCATTTCCTGCACTACACACCTTTGGGGCAAAGCGGTTCAGGCACCAGGTGGCACTGTAACCCTTGTTAATCAGGGACCCTTCATTTCAAGCTATGGTACAGAGCACTGCTCAAGACTCTCGCCAATAATAAGGTCACGGATACCTCCGCTGCTATGGTCTGGGAAGCATTCAAAGCTGTCTTGCAGGTCATATCATATCATTCGTGGCCCACAGAAACAAGGCTAAAAGGCCAACCTGAACCACATTCAGGCTGAATTGTCAGCATTAGAGGCTAAGTTTCAGGCCTCCATGGCAGGCAGGCCTGACCAGCGAACCTCCGAGAGATAGTTGGTCTAAAATACCGCATTAATACAATGTTGCACCAACAAGCGGAGTGGCTGATGGCCAGGTCCAAACATGCTTATTGGGTGGGGCAAGGAGGTAAACTCTAGCCTTTCAGTTAAAGAAGCAACAGGCTGTCTCCCGCACAGCACCCTTAGGAATCATAGGCGGAAGTGGTCACTGATCCTAAACAGATCAACGAATGTATGCAACAGCTTCATCAGCAATTATACCAGTCATATACATCCTTAGGGCAAAACCAACTGTAGTGCCAGCTGAGGGAATTCTGTTCTACAGCTAATGTCCCCAGTTGGCGGACCCTATGAAGGTTGCATTGGACAAGCCCTTCACTGAGTCAGAGCTGCGGTTGGCTTCCCAACTCATTAAAGGCAAATCCCCAGGGCCAGATGGCATGACCATTGAGCTGTATCAACTCATAAGCTTCGAAATTAGCACCCCACTGTTATCTGTCTCCAAGAGGCCCATGACTGGTATCCTCCCACCCACCATGCGAGAGGCTCTAATCACCCCTATCCAAAAAAATCAGATTAACAGCTGAACTGCGCCAATTATCATCCCATATCCCTAATGTCTGTGGACAATTAGAATGCAGCCAAGATGCTTGCTAAGCTGGATGATGGACGTTCTACCCTCCATAGTACACCCATCACAGTTGGGTTTACCAAGGGAAGGGATGCTGATGATAACATCCTTTTTGGTCCTTAATCTTAAGTGGTTTGCCTTATTTTCCCCACCCCCATGGCGACAATGGCGGTGGATTTCTCGAAAGTTTTAGACTCAGTCGAATGGCCCTACCTGCATGCAGTACTCTGACTTTATGGCTTCAGCCCGCACTTCCAGGCAGTGGATCCGAGTACTGTACAATGAACCCCAGCCAGAATCCTGACCAATAAAGACATATCCCCACCCTTCCCACTACAGCAAGGCACTCGGCAAGGGTGTCCGCTCACCATTGCTATTTTGGTGGCATTGGATCCCTACTCAGAAACTACAGACCACCAAAGAAATCAAGGGTATTCAGGTAGGAGAACACTCATACCTGTCGGCCTCCTATGCAGACGACTTACTCCTCATGCTTGCCCACCCACGGATTCCTGCATCCTGTCCTGGAAACACTGCATGCATTCGCCCAAATGTCTGGCCTACAAATCAATCAAAAAAAAACTAGCATTACTCCTCTAAATGTGGCTTGCTCCAAAGACTGCCTACAAGGCTTGGGGCTTTCCTGGCTCTTAGCAGCTATCCTACCTGGGTATCCAAATACCATTCGACTGGAAGCAAACTGAATCCAGGAACTTCTCTCCCTTCTAGCTCAACTAACTACTGAAGTATCCCGCTGGTGCTGACTTAATCTCTCCTTCCAGGAAAAGTTGTTAGATCCGAATGCTCCTTTTACCCAGAGTAGGATATCTTCTCAATAATTTACCCATTGCCCTGTCAGACAAGGTCTGTCTCCACTTGACAGGCTAATCTCCCAATTTCTTTGGGAGGGTAGAAGCTGCGGTGGAGCATCCATAAACCACGAGCCCACTGGTCCCAGGGAGACCTTGGACTTCCCTGGCTACAGGGTTACCATTGGTCTTTCCTCTCAGCTCAGGTCATCAAATGGTTTGTCCCGACATTCTCTCCACCGGCACTATGGGTACAGCTAGAAACCCAAATTCTGCAAAGTCTCCCTTAGTTTACTTCTGAACAACACCCTGTACCCTTAACAAGCTCACACTCACACACACCAAGAGAGTGTGGTTTCATCTTATGGCCGCAGCTAAGATCAAGAAACAGCGTGCCTGCTGCCATTCAGGTATCTCAATTTATGGCACAGTTGGCTCCTAATGATGGACAATAAACCATTTAGTTGGCTGTCGTGGGACAAGAAGGGATACACTATCCAGGACCTGTACTTACCCAACTCCACCACACTCATGTCATTTGAACAGCTCAAAACCGCTACTTGCTCCAGCCCCATGATTTTTGGAAATTCTTGCATCTCTGCAATGTGGTACAGTCCCTTAGCTGGTCCTATGTAGCCGATCCAAAATGGCATTGGCTATTCACACTGCAACTAAAACCCTCTTCCGGGTCTAGCTGCTAAGTTTTACAGTACCTGGCATAAGGCACAACCTGACCACACAGAAACCTGTAGAGCTGCATGGAGCAAAGACTTAAATTGCCCATCACACCCAAGCATGGTCACATTGCCTGCACAAGGCTCACTCCGTCTATAAAGATGTTGAGAGTCAATTGATTCAGCTCAAGATTCTTCTTCATTGGTATCGCACTCCAGCAGTCCTTTACAAATGGGATATCCTCCACATTCTGAATGCTGGAGGTGTCAGCGTAGTCCGGACAACATCTTGCACCTCTTGTGGCAATGCCCTGCTCTGGCCTCCTTCTGGTCCACAGTAGCAATGGACTGTTCTGGGGTGCTGGGACAGCCTATTGATCTTTCAATCCTATGCTCCTATTGGGCTGACACCTCTCTGAAACAGATTGAACCACAGCAACGAATTGGATCCTGGCATCCCTCTTAGGAGCCAGGCGGCTTTTATTGATGACCTGGTAGCAACCCTCCCTCCTGCCATCTCTCTATGGCACTCCACCTAGTCAGGCTTGCCACTTTTGAAAGGGTCACCTATGTTGGCAGAGACAACTCTCATTGTACTACTGTAAATGGGAAGCATACCTCAACTCAGCACTTTGTCGGTACCACTCTCCTCCCAGCAACCCACCTACTTAATAAGGTTTGCAAAGTTTAGCTCCCAAATGGTTAGCTTACCGTTAGGATTTAGATGCAGATTATTGCAGACCCACTCTGCTTTCCCGAACTCCTCCACATTAGCTCCCACTTTCACTTTCTTCTTCCCCTCTGTCATCTTTTGACACAATATAGGACTTGGCCCAAGGTGTCAAATGAGAGATTTGCCTATGCTGATAATCAGACCCTATGGCCCTTACTTTGTTTCCTCTGTACAGGCTAATGAAGCAGTGAACAATTGACCTAAAGTTTATTGTACTGATCGTATTGAATGATACGAGACTATAATTCTGAGAGTCTTATAAGCTGACATACCAGTTATGTGTAATTCTCTCCTAGATGTTTACAGTTACTCTTGTCTGTATGCTCCAATGTTTGTGGAATGTACCTAATGAATAATAATAAAAAATATTCTATGATAAAAACAAGTAGGAAACGTCTGGCCAGGGGCTTTATTGGAAGAAAGGGACTGATAGTGGTGAGGATTTCCTGAAGGGAAATGGGACGGTCAAGAAAAGATTGTTGTTCTAGAGTTAAGTAGGGGAGTTGAATGAGATCTAGGTAACTTTGAATAGTGGCCAGAGAGGCAGATTGGCTGGGAACTATACAATTGGCAGTAAAGAGATCAAATTCTGAGCAATTTCCCTAGGGATGTTTTGGGGAGTTATTGGCTAGGGAGGTGATGGACAGAACAAGAGATGACGCCTCCTGCTTCTTTAAATATAAGGCTAGTAAACAGCCTGCTTTATCACCTTGATCAACATAAACCCAGTGGGTTTTTAAAATGACGTATTCAGCTCGTTTCCTCTGGATCTCCACATATCAGTTTCTAAGGAGTGTCAAAGCCACCTGCTCTTCCTCAGATGACCCCAATAATGGGCTACTCTCAAGAGTTTTGATCTGTTTTGAAGAAGACTGGGAGGCTTTACACTTCCTTTTCTTCATGGATGCCAATCTTATAAATTCCCCACACAATATACATTTAAGGGAACACTAAAGCTTGTCCACATCAGAGACAGACCCACATTTTGCTCCCAAAATTGGACAATGAGAGCTTTAATTCTGGACAAGACTGCGTCATCTTTTAATAATTAGGCAAGTTTCCATATCTTGTTCCTATCAAGGTTAAGTAAAAGGGCATTCCAGCCAGGTGGGGAGTGATCAGAGATGACCAGAGGAGTAACCCCTCCATTGTCCACCCCAGGAAAAATAGTTGTACTGACCAGAAAATAATCCTGTTAAGAAAAGGATTTATGAACAGGGAGTAAAGGTAACTCTCGGTCGGAAGGGTGAAACACCCTCCAGGGATCACAGAGGCCTCCCATCTCCATCAGATCAGGTAGTGAGCATTGAGCAGGAAAAGCCCAGGGAGTAATGGCGGATCTGTCCAGGTCAGACGTGAGAGTCAAATTCCAGTCCCCAGCCAAAATAATGGGATAATATACATAAGGGCCAACAAAGTAAGCAGTTCAGAGAAACATTCAGAAGAGTCAGTGTTAGGGCTATAAATCCATCCAAGAAGAACCTAGAGTGATCCAACAACCCTTTTAAAAGCAAATAATGGCCCAGAGGGTCTTCTACACACTGCAACATCTGAAAATTAGTCCTCTAAAAATACATTTTGCCACCACTCTCTGGGTCATGGAGTTCCCAGAGGTAAACATTGTCCGACCATCAATCTACGGAAGAGTAAACCTTCCATAGAATGAAGGTGGGAATCTTGAAGAAAAGCAGTATGGCAGTGAAGTAGTTGGAGATGTTTTAAAATCTGATACCACTTCACCCTAGAGCAAGCTGAGCACCTTTAACATTCCAGGTGACATACTTCATAATACACTTATGGAGTTTGGTGAAAATATGAATGGTACTTCCTTTATACAAAACAGATCTCTGTAGCCCTGAACCCCACCACCAATTCAAAAAATATTGCATTGACCTCTACAAGAAGAGCATTGGATCAGGAAAACCAAGAGAAGTTTACCAGACAACAATTATGTAGGTGCAGAGTCCAGATGTTAAACAGAATAATGTATACAGAGGAAACAAGCCTGCATGTGTACTGCCATAGAAAAAGTACAACCCCCTACCAAGCCGAAGAAGCAAGAACCCCAGATGAACGTACAAACTACCCCCAGAAATACCCCCCAAATAATAAAATCACAACATCCCCAGTCCAAATGACTGACCTGCCAAGTCTTCTTGGGCCATGACAATATTATTCCACCCAGAGCAGGCATACCCCCCCACACACAATTAGTACTGCATTATATCATCATCTACTAACCCCAAACCAGAAAATCCAAATGGGGCTGTGATACAACACCCTGTTCCCTAACTGTCTACGATTATCATAGCATACCAACTGGAACCTGATAAAAACATAGAACTAAGGAATTACCAGATTAAAAGGTTCAGCTAGGAGGCAGTACAGAGGGGAACAGGAATCCCAGATCTAACAGGATTAACCATTGCCATAATAAATGAAAGTATCTCATACACAATGTCCCACTTTAAAAGTAAACTAGAAAATTATAGAAAGAAGTGCACTCCACTAAGCAGTCCTTCAAATAGTTCAAAAATCCAAGCACTGAAGGAGAAATCCTTGCCCAATCAATCAAGGATAGTTGGAATGCAGCATCCAGATCTCCAGAATCATCTGTAACATAACAAAGAATTAGCAATTTCACCAATTTGCTACTAGATGGAGTCTGAAAGAAGAAAAGTGAAAGGATAAGCTATGAGAGAGAAACTGCAAATAAGGCAGAAAAACGCACGAGGCAGGGGATATGAGGGCAAAGTAATTGTTCTTCTTTATGGCAAATAGTGTGGCAAGTAGTTAGTAAATACTCCAAGTACCATAAAGGAACAGAAAGGTTGAAGGCAGTTCCAGAGAGTAAATTTTCTGACGGGCCAAAATGAACGGGTAACAATGAGTCCAGCAAAACAGTTCCAATGAGTGAAGTATACTGCTGTTGCAGATGGCACTCAAACAGGGAACCAATCACTTGAATAGATTAGGATAAAAGATTTCAGTGTAGTTACAGCCTGCTCTGCTAAGTCAAAACTATGCCATTGATCCCGATGGTGAACTTGCAGTGTGGCTGGGTATTTGACTCGATATTTGATTCCATATGCTATAAGCTTGGTCACTGTCTAATGCAATGTGGATCTCTTCTGCCTTACCGAAAATGGGAGATCCTGTGCTATACAGACACGCCTGAGTTCCCATTGTAGCTCCTGCACTTCCCAAATTTTCCCAAAGATGTGCTTCTTATCCAAAAGAATTCATCAGATGGAAGATTAGAGGCCTGGGGAGATCCTGGGGGTTGTTGGGAGCCAGCCGGAGTGACCTGTGGGGCCTCTCTACAACAATATGAAGGGCTATTCGAGAGGGACTGGACACCTTCTCGCAAAACTTCTGAACAAAGGTGACTGGTGCCAAGCCCTCCTCTCTCTCTTTGGTAATCCAAGGATAACCAAGTTATTCCTCTTGGGAGTGCCCTTTGAGGTCCTCAGTTTCCTTCCATAGTTTTCACCCTCTGGTGCAACTGTACAATCTCTGGCTTTGCTCGAGCCCTCCACTCATCCAGTGAAGAAATCTGAACATCGTTGTCTCCAGTGCAACGAGTGAGGAGGGCCAGGAAGAGTGCATGTTTTGGATATCTATGACTAGTGTTTCCAGTGTAGCCTTCTGGGAGACAGGCCCTCCAAAACTTCTCCTCCATGAGGGTGGCCTGGGGAGTTGCATTGCCAGGTGACACAGTAGGTGTGCCTTAGAATGTGTTTCGTTTTGTCCTGGGTCAGTGTTGAGGCGGGGTATGGCGTGAGGGCAAGGAGTCTCGCGATTTCGCTTCCATGCTGGCGGATTTTCTGCACCAACAATGTTCCTGCAGCTTGCAAAGAAAAGGAACTTGCCAAGACTGCTACCCCAAATTGAAGTGATTAGTAGACAAAGGAGCTTAAAATGGGTGGTAGGGCGGGAGCTTCATTAGTCCATGTCTGCACAGGCAGCTATAATGTACCTCCATCTCACTTACATTCTTAGTTTATGAGAACCACTAATCTTCAGTTTGCAGTTTTCGTACTCTAAGAATGATGTCAGCCCACATTTACAACTGTAAGAGTGGTCTCATGATGGTATTAACGCCATACCCGGACCCTTTTTGTCTATGGTGTCTTTATTGTGCACTATTCACCCACTTGTTTCATGTTTTACTGCTACCACCCAGACTTATACATTTTTAACTCTGTCCCAACCATGTCTGATACCATTAATGGCTCCGCATTTACCACCTCTGCTGGCAGACTTTGCCATGGCTCAACCACTCTCCCTGAAAAATTAACATTCTCACATCCCTCTCAAACCTCCCCCACCAGCTTCTACTCATGACCTCTTATTGTAGATTTGTAACTCTTGTTGAACATTTCCTCCATTTCACCTTGTTCTTTCCTTTTGAGAACTTGAAGGTCTCTGTCATATCCATGCCTCTCTCATCTGGACTTGAGAAGCTCAGTGCCCTAAGCTGATCCTCCTAGGATCTGCCCTTCTGGCCCTGAATCATTTTTGTTACCCTATGCTGTGCCATCTCCAGACTGTCCCTGTCCTTCCTTAGTGAGGACTCTAAAACTGGGCACAGGACTCCAGGTGTGGTTTCACCAGTGATCTACAGAGAGGTAGTAATACCTCATTCCTCCTGTTGTCAAAACCCAGCCCAATACACCCCAGTATCCTGTTTACCATATTATAGTTGTTGTTAAACTGACTAGAGTGTTTTTGGGAGTCGTTTATGATGATTCCTAGGTCCCTTTCCTCATAAATGCTGTCCAGCTACCCCTACCATTTAGTACTCCATCCTGGGTTTATTGCTCCCTATGTATAGCAGTTTGCACTTTTTAGCATTATATTTCAGCTGCAAACATTGGACCACCTTTCCCGCTTCTGCAGGTCCTCTGCATCCCCTTATCCCTTCTTTTGCTGTCTACCCTAGCACAGAGCTTACAGACACATCTTGCCCTGGATTCCTTCTCCTATGTACGCTGATGAAACATATTGAAAGGACTTGACCAGGTTTGATCCCTATGGCACTCCACTGGTGAACTCCCTCTCCTCAGATCTGACTCCATTTAACACTGTCCTCTGCTGTTTCCTTCCAACAAACTTCCCACCCATCTAACTATGTCCTTTACTGCACAAAGATCCTCTAGTAACCTTCTGTGTAGGTAGGTAAGTAGGTAGCTCTAGTGTGTACAGAATCAGTAGTCAAACACTGATGCAGCATGAACTTGGCCAACTGAAACAGTTAGGAATCATTGAGAGGGCAACAGAACTTGCACCTCCTCAACAAAACCATCTTGTGAGAATGTTACATTTCCAACAGTGAATGGTGTATAGTAAAACATAATCTGAATAATGTTATACCCTTTTCAAAGTTGGTCCTCAAAGCAGAGTATTTCGAGCTGGCGTTAACTCCTGAATCCAGCTATATCACTACATTCTCCGCCCATATTGATTTAACTTTATGACCCTGGCCTGTAGACAAACTAACTACACTAAATTAAGCAAAACAAAAACAAACAAAGGAGGGTAGCTCTTTATTTTGTGTTTCCTTAAAACAGACAAACAAACAAACAAGGAGGTACCACTTTGTTTCCTTAATTTCTGTAGCAGTGTAACTACATCTTTAACTGCATTACAGTTGCAATGCAGTTACATGTAATAAACATGTAACTACAGTGTAGTTACCCTGTTGCATGTAATTACTAATTACCTACCCTGCAGTTACATTGAAACTGATACCTAAAACCAAGTATGACTAGAAGGGTAACACTTTATTTTAAGTTTCTTAACTACACTGATAAAATGAAGTGTGACCAGAAGAAAAGAAAACAAAGCACCAAAGGTACTGAAAGATGTTAAGCTGTATAAAACAGAAGTAGGGCCCTGCTGTAAATGAGATGTGGCATCACAGGTATGCTATCATGTGCAAATAAATTGCTTGTGAAGCACTTTGGAATGCAGTGCATGAATAGTACTATTTAAATGTAAATTTTATATTTTAGTCCAAGCATTACTAGTAGTAAAAGTATCAATGGCACTGAGATGTGCCACAGACCTTGTCACTATGGAGACTGCATTACAGGCAAGCCTTGCACACTACAAGAATCCACATCCTCCACTTCAAAATAAGGGTGAAATCTGACCATGGTATAAACAGCCTTTAACAACAGCCAACATCTGGGATTCCAGGGCCAGGCTTCCGTGAGAAGTACTCCAAAATTGCTGACAGTTCCTTTCACCACAAAATGAGTTAAAATTTTACGCCCGCATAATGGAGTGTCTCCTTTTCCTTTCCTTTTTCGCAGGTGCTTATGTGGACTTATGGAGGACAGCAAGCTTTAGTGGGTGAGGACCCCGGACATCTTACCACCATGCCCAAGAAAAGGGAGTTGAGATTATGTACCTCCACAAGATATTCTCTATAAACATTACTGTGACAGGGCTCTCCCTGCCACTGAGTAAGGACCGATCTGTATTGTCTTTTTCTCTGGTTGCAACCTCTATCTTCCTTTCTTGTACGGCTATTCCTTTCTTCCTTGGTTGAGGCAGGCCACCTCCAACCAGCAATCCCCCCCCCAGCTCTGTTCTAAACCCTCTTCAATTTTACTTCCTTCTGGCTCCAGGAAAATAGTTCACATAAGGAACCTTGTAGTAATGTGAAACTAAACACAAGTGGCAGTCTGTGTTTTACATAGCAGCTGGTTAAATGAGCCAAGAATTAACCAAACAAGCAAGTAGCATTCCTTTTCCCTTTTTGTTTTATGTATCCTGTGCTGCCTTGCTAGAACTGCAGATATTACATACTTGTAATATTACTATGTTACAGTATTGTTAGAAGCAATGTTTTAGTGCTTTTTGGCAGCGGTCTAGAGAGAGTGACCCCTCCCACCTTGTTTCTGGTCATATACAGTATCCCTGCTAGGGTTATAACAAAAGGAGGTCCCTAGTTCTTAAAACAAGACAAAACTGTTGTCTGCTGCAGTGTGGATATAGCGTCTAGAAATGCTGTTTGTATAGCGCTGCTGATGTGCCTGCATGAATTGTCACACATTCAAGAAGCCCTTACGAATGTGCACACATCATGTGAATATTAGTGATCGCATTTAACATTTGTCCGACCACTTTTCTTTCAGTTTTGTACTGCATGTACTGTGTTACTACAGCAGCTATCTACATGAATGCTCTCTGCCTTGCACAGAGCTAAAAACTAAGCCCCAAATCCGCTGCTGTTGGGAAGTGGAAGTGTCAGCCGTCGGCTTGCAATTTCCAGCCCGATGAAGCGACAATGCAGCAGTCAGGTGACTGCCATTAGGCTATGCAGCAGCATAATGATCAATAAATACGCTGCACTGAGCCCTATTATGATTTGCAGCTGTGGCTAGAATTGAGCATACATGGTAACAGCCCTGTCACCTTCAAGTTCATGTAGCAGGGTCAGTAATGCCTGATATGGATAAAAATAGAGTAATGTCTTACACACACAAGGTAAAATGAAGTGCTGACAGTTCCCCACATTATAGCTACATGTGCTTGGTAAATGTCTTACCTCAGGTTAATTTGTTGATGTTTAAACAGTCTTGCAGAGGGTAAAAGGAACAAGCATTTGTCAATGATGAATGTTGTCACGCTGACATTAGCATTGGCAGTGCGAGCTAGAGACACATAATAGGAATGGCAGTGAAGTATTAGTATGGCGTAACCCCACCCACCCCTGAGAGGCAACAGGCATTGGTGTGTGCCTTTGGGTCAAGTCAGCTATAATGCTCATGCCATTGTAATTACACTAACCTGCAGACACTGACAAGTGTCGGGATGTGCTTTGGGGTCTTTGGGCATTATACTTACCCCATTCCATAAGGAAAAACTGACATGGGTGCAGTATAGTAGGAGCGTGGGGGAACTTTGTGGCTGAACAGTGCAAGGCACACCACGATGCCTGTCAGTGGCTGCAGGGTGGGTGGGGGTGGAATGGCGTGAGCATTACATCCGATGATTCCAAGTCACACCCCTGATGACTGTCAATCTGTACCGGTGGGTGCTACAGTTGGAAACCCTAACACCGTGGGCATGTGGTGGTAGTTCCACTCACATTTTCAACATGGGCTGCTTGTCAGGCCACCTCATGAAAAGCGCACAATCACTTTGTTAGCTGAAAGGTGGTTTTGCACAGCGGCTGTGCCATTTGGTGACAGAGGGACAAAACACATTTTTGGGCAGGATGTAGAGAATGACAACTGTATTGTTCATGAGGAGGCATAAAAAATGGCAACGCTGAAAATCTGGAGTGACAATATGAAATATTGGTGAAGCAATGAGCATGCATACAAATTGCACATCACTGGTCTTCTAGTGGACAGTGTTCATCTGAGAGAAGCAGGTCTTCAGGTTCCAGATCTTTTCCCCTCTTCTAGGGATCCTGGTTCAGATTCTAATGCTTCAGGTTCTGACCGCTTCTCCTTCGAGAGAAAGACATGTATCACCAGTGGAGAAGGACACCCCTAGATCTCCTCCTGACAATCCTACCTTTATGGATGTCATGAGGCATATCCAGACCTCCAATAGATGGGAAACTGAGGACCTGGATCCAGAACATCAGAGGCTGGCCAAGAATCTGAGGCAGAAGGAGCCAAAGCCCTTTGTCATTCCTTCTTTAGTGGATACTTTCTAGGATCTCACTAGCTCACCTGAACGCATCCTCTACCACTCCAGCGGTCCTAAGAAGTCGGACAGGCTGTATCAGTGCCAAGGGATGAGTTTTTCTGGGCGAACACCTCAGGTGGACTCACTGGTTATAATGGCTGCTCATGACAAGCCAAAGAAGCCGAAACACCTCAGTTCACAGCTTCCTGACACAGAGTCCAGATTTCTAGACCAGGTGGGCAAGAAAGTTTATTCTGCCTACACCTGTTCTATTAGATCATTGAAATTTCTCACACATATGGTCCAGTACCAGGATGCGATGTGGGAGAAAGGCTTAGAGGTTTCTCAGGCCTGGCCAGACTTGGCTCAGAAAACTGAGCTTCTGGATATACTTAAGTCAGAATCGAACGTAGGCACTCATGTCCTGAGGGCCTCATAAGACACTGCAGATACGGCTTCTAGAGCAGCAGCTTCCGCGCTTGCCTTAGACGCCATGCCTGGCTCAGAGTCTCTAGACTCTCACAGGATCTGCAGTCTGGTATCCTGGACCATCCATTCCAGGGTTCTGTTCTTTTGGGAGGAGTCAGAGAAACTGATCTCCCATCTCCAGGAATCCAGTAAATCTATCTGGACCACCTCAAAGATGTACAGGGGACCAGAAGCCTTTTGCAAATGGCTTGTTCAGAAACCCTTGGGGCAGAACACTTGCAACCAGTCCCAGCAGAGGGAGGCTTTAAGAGAAAGCACCAACCAAGCTCCTTGAGCTCTGCCTCTAGAGGCCTAAAGACCTCCCAGCCCTATCTACCTGTTCCCGGCTGTGCTCTATGACTCACTACCTGCTCCTTCTCCAGTGGAGGCCATGGGGAGCCAGTAGGGGGTCACTTCTCCTCAATGTAGAAGGATGGAGAAACATCACCACAACAGACCTCTGGGTGTTGGCTCTAATCAGGAGAGGATATACTCTATTGGGCAGGGCTTCTAGGTGGTGGGGATTCCATGTTGGGAATTGGAGGTTGGGCTTCTAGGTGGGGATTAGAGGTGGGGCTTCTATGTCAGGGATTGGAGGTGGGGACATTCTCTAGAGTTCCTTCAGATCTGGATAAACCACCAGGGTCCTCCCATTATCCTCCTTCTCACATGTCCTTATAGAAGGAGAGATCCAGGCCCTTCTGCAGAAGTGGGCACAAAGCCAGTCGCCCCAGAACAACAGTGGCAGGGCTATTACTGTCATTTCTTCCTGGTCCCAAAAAGACTGGAGACCTTTGGACCATTCTGGATCTCAGCTCTCTAAACCTCTTTATAGAGTACAAACAGTTCAGAATGGTCACTCTGCCAGACATCATTCCCTCTTGCACCAAGGGGACTGGCTCGCTCCTTGATATGCAGGACGCCTACCTGCACATAAAGGTTCTTTCCTCCCATCGGAAGTTTCTGAGGTTCCACTTCCAAGGAGACATTACCAGTATCAAGCCTTAATGTTTGGCCTCTCCCTGCTCCTTGAGTCTTCACCAAGTGTCTAGTGATGGTGGCTGAGGATCTCCGATGCCAGGACCACTACATCTTCCCCACCGACTGTAGATGACTGACTCCTGGCAGCTCCTTCCAGAGCTCAACTACTTGACACTCTCAGAGACACCTTTGGACTCTCTTCCAAGAGCTGGGATCACCCTGAACCTTCCAAAGTCATCCCCATGGCCCAGCCAGCAACTCCTTTTCATTGGAGCGATCCTGGACACAGTTCAGGGTATGGCCTTCCTCCCAGAACACAGGAAAGATCACCTAAGGAGTGTAGCCTGAAAAGTATCCATGGCTTCCCAGGTCCCAGCCAGAACCTTCCTCAGACTTCTGGGGCACATGATGGTGGCCATTCTTCAGTTCCCTTGCCCACCTCCACATGAGAGTTCCCCAGCGGATGCTCATGGTGCAATGTGACCAGAGGTCAGATGACCTAAACCAGCCGGTCAGGATCTCCAACCCAGTCCGAAGGACTCTTTCCTGGTGGCTGGACCCTCCAACCTGGTACGAGGGATCCCTTCAGCAGGAGCCCACAGATGGATTTTGACTATAGATGCCTCCAGTCTCAGCTAGGATGCTTACCTGGAGAATAGACAGAATCAGGGGACCTGGTCTTCAGATGAGCAAATGCTCCACATCAATGTCCTAGAGATGCAGCGGTCCTGAATGCCTTACAGGCATTTCAAACAGATCTATCGCCAGGCCCTCTTCTCATCCAGATGGACAATATGTTGGTAGTGTTCTATGTCAACAAGCAAGGGCACACATTCTTACCACCTTTGCCGGAGGCAATGTGGGTCTGATATTGGGCACTGGAACACCACCTAGTCCTTTCTGTTATTCATGTTTCAGGCATCCAAAACATCTTGGCTGACAGCCTAAGCCAGTCTCAGCCCAAGGCTCATGAGTGGGAGCTCCTTCAGTCAGTAGCAGATCAACTATTAGACAGATTGGGCTGTCCAGAGTTGGACCTCTTGCATCTCCACTCAACATCAAACTGCCCAGTTTCTGCTCGCTAGAGCCCACACCTGGAGTTTTGGGCCAGATGCTTTGTCCCTCTGTTGGACAGAGAGGTTTCTGTATGCCTTCCTCCTTTCCCATTCTCCGAGGGTTCTCTAGAAGTTACAAGCATAAGGGCGGAGATGATCCTTATCACTCCCTATTGGCCTCGGCAGATTTGGTCCCCACTACTTCAGCAGCTGGCAGTGGAGCCTCAAATACATCTGCCACTGAGCTCTGTACTTGCTATCACAGGATCAGGGCACCCTGGTTCATCTGGACCTGAGATCCCTGCATCTTCACGCATAGCTACTGCAGACTTAGTTAAGTATAGGTATGGGGTTTCCCAGGAGGTGGCGGACGCTCGTCACAGCTAGAAAGCCCTCAACTAGATTCACAAAGTTTCCATGAAGTGGAAAAGATTTTGCCTGTTGGGCTTTACCCCATCACTGGGACCCATTTATCTGTCCAGTGAACTCTATCCTAAAGTATCTCCTCTCCTCATTAAACCAAGGCTTGAGCTACTCCTCCATTAAGGTACATCTTTCTGCTGTTTCTGCTTACCACGTACCTATGGGGAGGAAAACCCTCACCCAGCTGGACATGTCCTGCACTATTTTGAGGGGCATACTACACATTAAGCCTTCCATTAGAGATCCTGTACCACCCTGGGATCTCCTTTTATGCTCAAAAACTTGCTCTTTCCCATTTGAGCCTGCTGTAGAATGTGAGCTTCTTGGAAAGCTGTATTCATAGTTGCTGTTACTCTGCTTGGAGGGTTTCCGAGCTTCAGACCCTGACATGTAAGGAGCCTTATTTAGTTTTCCATGAGGACAGGGTGTCCTTATGTACTAACCCTAGGTTTTTACCCAAGCTGGTGTCTGAGCTCACACTAAATCAGGACATTAACCTACAGTTCCAGTGTACTACCCTAATCACTCAAACCGAGGAAGCACTTCTGCATACTTTGGATGTCCAAAGTGTACTACGGTATTACCTTAACCACACTGCCCCACACTGTAAGATGGATAAGTTCTTTGTGGCCTTTGCATTCTGCTGTCAAGGGCTTTATTGTTTAACAGACCTCATCTAAGTGGCTGGTAAATTTCATTGTCTTCTGCTACGACAAGTACAACAAACCCTATCCGGGCTCAGGAAGGCGCTCCACTAGGGCAGTGGCTAATTCCTTTGCATCAATGTGTAATGTCTCAATGGCAGACATCTGTGCAGTGGCTACCTGGAGCTCAGTGCATACCTTTATCAAGCACTACAGCTTGGACATTGCCTCTAGGAGAAGGACAGGTTTTGGCCTGGTGGTCCTTCAAGTCCTATCTTAATGCTTTCTTATGGCTATTGCACCTCAGCCTTCTCCTGGACCTATTTCAATCCTTTTCTGGTACTGCTTGGGACTCAGTCCTTGTGGTAATAGCCTGCTGCAAGAGCTCCCACTTGAAGTAAGATAGTACAGTTATGTAAGAACTTACTATAGCAGTAGATCTTCGAGAGGAGCTCTTGCAGCAGGTGTTGCTTTCCTGCCTCCTTCTCCTGGTGAGTCTCTGCATCTTTATGGCAAGCTTCTACCCGGTCTGCTTGCTGGCCTTACCAATGGGTCTCTGGTGGTTGAACTGAGGTGGGGCTGGGGACCATCCCCTGTTATACCATTGGCCGATGTTGGGCAGAACTGGCGCGGGTGGTCTCTGCTGAAGACTGCTAGCTAGAAGGTTTCCATGGGGTCCTAGTGTCTGGCAGCATAGTCCCTATGTTAACAGTCTGCTGCAAGAGCTCCTTTCAAAGATCTACTGTTATTGTAGGTTCTTACATGACTGTAATTTTTTCTCTCTGGGGATGTGAGAACCTCCTCAGTTCCCCATCCTTACGCTTAGCCAAGTCTCTGGCGGTGAACTGAGGTGTTGCCAGGGATGGCTGCTTATACCATGGGTGATGTCAGGCAGGGCCAACATCAGGGGCAGTTCCCCACCTTAGAATGCTAGCTAGAATTTTCCATGGGGTCCTAGTGCCTGGTGGCATAGTCCTACATGGTGTTACCTGATCTACTGACACAGTAAGTTGTTATGTCAATCAGTCAGTCAATCAGTCAATCAGTCAAAATCTTTATTTATTCAGGCGAGCATCATTATGTAACTGTACTTTGTTCTTGAGAATCTCACCTGCCCCCCTTTGAGCCTACCATGACTTGTAAGCTGCACTTTCTGTTGTGGAAAATGTTGTTTTAGTTGCCATTATGTCTGCTCTGAGGATTTCCGAGCTTCTGGCCCTCTATGTGTAAGGACAGTTCAAAGAGTAATGAGTGGGGTCTAAAACAGAGGAGAATTCAAGAATGCATGGAACAGACATAAAACAATTCTTTGGTGGGTAGGAAGAAATAGGCTGTTGGTTAACTAGGATCTGCAGCTTATCCAGTAGGTAGGAAATGGGCAGACTAGGTGGGCCAGCGGTCCTTATCTGCCGTCAAAGTCTATGTTTCCATAGTGCGCACAAACCAATTGTCGGTCAGTTGCAGTTCACGAGGTAGCAAATCCCAATAATGAACAGAGCAGTAGATGAGCTGCACTCAAGAACAAAACCACACGCTTATATCAGCAATAACAAGTTCAAGGCTTTAATCCAACAGCAGTCAGGAGATACACTGGCAAAATCCCCAGTGCTTTGACCACTCAGGTCTTCTCACGGGTGTGTAAGGAGCCTTATTTAGTTCTCAACAAGGAGAGGGTATCCTTATGGACTAATCCTAAATTTTTGCCAAAGATGGTCTCTGAATTTACTTTAAACCAGGATATCTACCTGCCTGTTTATTTTTTTTATTCAACTTTTTATTGAAGTTTTAAATGAGGAGAATCCATCCATCCAACAAAGTATATGGTAGTTATTGTATCAGAAAATGAAGAAGTCATGGCACCAGATGTATTCATTCCTCCCCACCTCCCTCCTCCCCCATACCTACCTCCCCAAACCCATCCCCCACACAGCTCACATAGTACATACCTTGTTACTTAACACTTAAGATATCACTCCTTATCCAGTAATGAATAAAACTTGCATAAAGGACCCTAGATCTGATTAAACTTGAGTAGATTACTCTGAAGACTAGCCATGATCCTTTCCGTTCAAGATTAGCAAGTAGTTCTTGTAGTCACTCACCATAAGTAATATCTAAAGTATCTTTCCAGTGTCTTAACACTACTTTTTAACAGAAGCAGATATCAAACAAATATGGTATTTCCTTCTTCTGTTCACAAATAGAAGAGACATCCCCTAACACACAAATCTCCGCTGTGAACAAATCATCTGGTCCCAACAGAGGATCCAGTCTTTGCCTGATGCTAGCCCAGAGTGGAGCCGCCTTGGAACAGCTCCAAAAATGTGGAGTAAATCCCCACTTCCCTGCTGGCATCTATAGCAGGAAGAGGAGGACACCATACCTAGTCTGGTCAGTTTTAGAGAGAGTAGTAAATATTATGTAATAGTTTGAATTGCATTAATCTAAGCCTGTCTTGCACCAGGAATTTATGGCAAGCATTCCAGATACATGCCCAATCGGGTTTAAAATTAGGAAGTATGAAGACCAATAATTTACCTACTTGCCTGTTTGTTACCCAGAGTACTCCAACATAGGGAGGTGCAGTTGCACATGCTTGACATGTATCAGGTACTGCATTTATATTTGGATCGTACTCACAAATCCAGGAGGACAGATTAGGTATTTGTTTCTTTGCCCTAAGGATGTTAGGGGCTCCAGTAACCAAGCAAGGGTTGTCCAAGTGGCTGGTAAGCTGTATTGTGTTTTGCTATAACAAGTACAACAAACCCTTTTGGGCCAGGTAAAAGGACACTCCACTGTGGGATGGCAGCTTCCTTCAGACATTAAAGAATGTGTCTGCATTAGACATTTGTGCAGCTGCCACTTGAGCTCTGTCCACACCTTTGTGAGGCACTACAGTCTGGACACTGCCTCATGCCACAGGGCCAATTATGGACTGGCTGTTCTCCAGGGTCTCCTATCATGACTGGGGTTAGACTCCCCATCAGCTGCCCTCTTACTGGGTTTCTCTCCTCTGGTGCTTGGGACTCTGTCCTCTAGGTGTTACCTGCCAAAGGTCGATCTCAAAGTGAGATAGTACAGTTGTGTAAGAACTTACCATAATAGTAGATCTTCGAGAGGAGCCCTTGCAGCAGGTGCTGCTTTTCCTCCCTCCCTCCTTCACCCTATTGCTTTTTCTCCACATCAGACACCCTCATTCCTTGGTTCTTCTCATTTCCTTCCTAGCTGGTCTCTGGTGGGAGAACTGGAATTGGGCCATGGGAGCGCCTCCTCTTATACCATGGGTGATGTTGGGGTGGATCGACATAGGGTGGTCCCCTCTGGGTATTGCTGACTAGAAGTTTTCATTGGGGTCCTGTTACCTGCCAGCTTCAGTCCTATAGGTGTTACCTGCTGCAAGAACTCCTCTCAAAGATCTATTATTACGGTAAGTTCTTATGTAACTGTACTTTTATTATATTTTTGTGGGTTTGAAAACCTTTAGAATGTTCATTTTCAGAAGCTGCCTGTGGGACCATTTTATATTATAAGCATAAGACAGTCTGTCGACTAATACCCCCACCTTGAAGTCCCACCTCCAATCCCCACATAGAAGCTCAACCCCAATCCTCCACATAGAAGACCTCCTTGGATCCCCACCTAGAAGTCCTGCCTCCAATCCTCGACATGGATGCCCCATCTCCAATCCCCCACCTAGAAGCCCTGCCTCAAATCCACAGATAGAAGCCCGCCCAATCCCCACACAGAAGCCCTGCCTTCAATCCCACCTTGGAGCCCTGCCTCCAGTACCTCACCTTGAAGCCCCACCTCCATCACCTGACATGGAAGCTGTGCCTCCAATCCCCCCACCTAGAAGCCCCACCTCCAGCCCCACATAGAAGCCCACCTCTGATCCCCCACCTAGAAGCCCCACCTCCAATCCCTGACATGGAATCCCTGCCTCTGATCTCCCCATCTAGGAGCCCCAACTCCAGTCCTCACATAGAAGTCCCACCTCCAATCCCCACATAGAAGCCCTGTCTGAATCCCCCACCTAGAAGCCCCACCTCTAACACCCGACTTAGAAGCCCTGCCTCTAATACCCCACCTAGAAGCCCTGCCTCCAATCCCCCACATAGAAGCCCCCACCCATATCCCACATAGAAGCCCCACCTCAATCCCAGCTTGGAATACCCACCTCCAATACCCCACCTATACACCCCACAACCAATCTCTTACATGGAAGCCCCACATTAATTCCCCCACCTAGAAGCCCTGCCTCTGATCGCCATACCTAAAAGCTCCACCTCCAGTCCCCAACATGGAAGCTCACTTCTAATCCCCACATAGAAGCCCTGCCTCCATACCCCACATAGAAGCCCCACCACCAGATGGGTGCCTCTAGTGTACATCTCCAATAAACTGTAGGTGGGAACATGGGCTGATTAAAAACAAAACATAAAACATATTTTCCATCTTATTTATATAAAGGAAAAAAAAAACATCCTGTACTCCTGCACAAAAAGTTCACCGCTAGTCCCTAAGGGATGAGGTAAAGAACAAGTGCCTTGGCTGAGATTGTCTCTAGTCTGCCTGGAATACGGTTCAAATAATCAGCAATAGTCATATATTACGAGTGGCCATACACATGTTTTACAATCTACCATCCCTTCCACTCATTCATTCCTATATTCCATACACGCAGCCTTGAACTACATGGTCTTAATGACTAGAACAGCCTTTGATCAAGGGCCTCAAGTGGTACACTAGATATGCCCTTGCCTTACAAGCAAAGAGTCTGCTGTTTGACTCCCAGGAGAACATATGTCTGCCATCTTATTTAGATAAAGGAAAACAACTGTTTTGAACAGGGACTTAATATTAAAAATAGTTGTTCTCCCACTTGAATGATAATCTTTGGTGGCAAGAATTTAGAATAATGAAAATAGTGGTGAAGGTCATCTTTCTAGGAGAGAAAATATTCTTATATCTGCTACCAACCACTTCCCATATTACTTCTAATACTTTATACACTTAGCCTCAAACTAGAAGCCCCACCTCCAATCCCCAGATAGAATTGACTCCAGTCTGCCTGGAATATGGTTCAAATAATAAATCAACAATAATCATATATTAGACAGTGGCTATAGGCATGTTTTTACCAGCTACCACCTCCTTCCTCTTATTCCTTCCTATATTGTATATACTGTATAGTAGGAAATATTAGCTTTCCGTTATTTTCGCATATTGGCTTAACTGACAAAAAGCTCTAAAATAAGCTGATCACTAATTACAGGAGAATAGTGCTGTAATGGGACATGAAGCTGATTTGCTAATTTAACAGTGCGCTAAATAGTACTGCATCCCACTCCATGCTAAATAAATAGGGCACCAATATAAGCTGCTATACAGTACTTATCGTCGAACTACATGGTCTTAAAGACTAGAACAGCCTTTGAGCCAGGTCCTCAGGTGGTACACTGGATATGTTCTTGTCTTACAAGCAAAGGGGCTCAGATCTGGTTCCTAAAATGAACATATATCTGCCATCCCATTTAAATATGGGAAAAACTGTTTTATTTTGAACAGGGACTTAATATAAAAAATACTAATTCTTCCACTCAAGAGAGAATAATTAAAATAATGGTGAAAGTAGTCTTTTTGAAGAAAAGATATGCTTTTATCGGCTACTGAACCCCATCTCCTTAGTATGTCCAGTACTGTAGTTTGTCCTGAACTACACGTTGTAAAAGACTAGGACAGCCATAGGAATAAGGGTTTCAGGTGACACACTGAATGTGTTTTGCTTTGCAAGGTTTGACTCAAAATGAGAAGGCATATTTACTGTCTTATGAAGAATATTCAAGAATTATACATTAGCCATAGTCATGCTTTTACCATACTCTTCCCTTTATTACTTCCATAGGCTGCAACTATTAGTCCCAAAAATCTGCTAGTAAGTTATGCAGACAGTATAGCCTAGTGGTTAGAGCACTGAGCTATGAACCAAATGACCAATAAGCAACGGATTTGAATCCCACAACCACCACAAGAACAATTACATTGAACAAATCACTACATACACATCAGACTCCCTACATAGATTGCCCACCCCACTCTGAAGCTGTCCAATACCACCTCCTAGAAGCCCCTCTTCCAATCCCCACACAGAAGCTCCACCTCCAGTTCCTACCTAGAAGCTCTGCCTTTTCTAAGAGAAATGTTCTTTTACCTGCTACCAACAACTTCCCATATATTCTAATACTTTAAATACTTAGCCTCAACCTAGAAGCTCCACCTCCAATCCCCACATAGAATTGACTCCAGTCTGCCCAGAATACATTTCACATAATAAATCAGCAATAGTGAAATATTATGCAGTGGCTGTAGGCATGTTTTACTACCTACCATCATAGAAGCCCACCTCCAATACCCACCTCCAACCCCACATAAAACCCCTGCCTCGATCCCTCACATAGAAGCCCTGCCTTCAATCCCCAACATGGAAGCCCCACCTCTAATCTTCTAATCCACCACCTAAAGTCCTTCTTTCACCGAGAAGCCCCACCTCCAATTCAGAACCTAGAAGCTCCACCTCCAATACACCTACCTAGAAGCCCGCCTCCAATCTTGAAGCCCCATCTCCAGTCCCCACATAGAAGCCTTGCCTCCAATCCCCCACCTTCAATACCCACATGGAAACCCCATCGTGAGGTGGGGCACCCTCTAGTGTACGGCACTGATAGACTGCAGATGGGAAGGAGGGCTGATAAAACATATTTGCCATCTTATTTAGATAAAGGAAAAAGATACCATCCATACTCCTCCACAAAAGTCCTACCACAAATCCCTTCCTGGATATAAGATACTGAGTAGCTTGGATAATTTGTTTACAATACATAAATTAACATCAATGTGCCATTAATGTGCCCATTACTGACACTGTAGTGTAGTACAAGGTGGGTGCTACACTGGTGGGGTGCTATCCTTTGGATGAGATGTTAAACTGAGATCTCTTTGACTCATCTCTGGTCACTGTCCAGGTAGTAGCAAAAGATCCCATGGCACTTATTGAAAAGGAGTAAGGGAGTTTCCCAGTCTCATGCCCAACTTTCCCCCATCAATGAAACAAGTCCATGCAACCCACCCACCCTCAGGACACTACTGGAAACAAACTATAATAGCTATGTGCCTTTCCTAGTCATAAATGATGAATAAATAAATAATGAAAAATTAGCTTAGCATGGGAGAGGGCAAAGGAGCGATCCCCATTTTATCTTCATTATTCATCAGTTCCATCCGTGCCAATAGCTCATCATATCTATCATCCTCTTTTGCAGCCAGAAATCCAGAAATGGTATAAGTGCGTGTGTGTTTGCAGGGTGGGATGGATCACTGAAATAATTGCTAGTGGCAACGTTTTCTGGATATGGAGCTTCCCAATTGTTGTGGTAAACAAACTCTCATTTTGGACAATTCCTGATAGTATTTGGCCTATAACTAGATATCTTTGCAAAGTGTTACACAAATCAAGACAAACAGCAGAATGTATTATATAGACATGGTTGGAAGTTAAGAAAATATTCAGCTATTCAATATAATTGCAATCTTTCTGGCTGCCTTTGTATGTGCAATTATTTTAGTAGTTTTGAAATTATTTTGGAATGGAGCTGTATCCATGTATCCTGCACAGTGTAGTAGCCTTTGAAAACCTCTCTCCATTTTTACATGCTCTACAAGAAGCTCACACAGTTTAGAGTTCTCACTTTTCCCCAGAGGTATGGTTGTTATAGAGCATGCCCCAATGCAGTCAGTAGCAATCTTCTCCCTGAAAACTTTATTTCATTCTGTTTCTTGAATGTTGTAGCCAATGTAATGTTTTTTAACTTGAATTCCCACTCTGCTTCTGCTTTTCTTTTTCTGCCCTGAGCAGCTCTTTCATGGCAAGGTCCTTTCAGGTGATGCACAGTGATGTCCAACTTTGCACATTTTAGGACCTTACTGCAAACAGTATAGAACACATGCTGCCCACAGCATGAAGTACATCAGCTCCTGATTCTCTTAGATGGTCTTCTGGTTTGCCATATACTTAAAATTGTCTTATTTGTAGAAGAAACCCTCTCTGCTAATGGAGGCTAACTTTGGGTTCCAGGCTGAATTTTAAATAGCTCCCCACCCCATCATGTTCAGGTGCTTTCATGTTGCAAGCAGGAAAATCACAAACTGAATAAGATCCCCCCACCCACACTCATAGGCATGCCTCCAAATTATAATCTCCCTTGCAATGGTGGTGCTCAGTAATGAAGTAAAGAGCACACAAACTAGTGCACAAAAAGCACTGCAAATGCATGTATGCTCCAGTTCTTGTCTCCACTGTTACCACCACTGTCATCCTTCTTTCATTTTGTTCAAAGTGCAGTGTTTTCATATGCTTCTGACTGCACTTTTTAAATATTCTGTTTGCATTTTCCATCTGGGCAGCGGACCTGCCACGTTAATTGGTCATGCTCACATCACCACTCTTACTATTCATGTCATCCATTTTGTTTCTTCAGAAACACGGTGTGTCCATTAGATGGTGCTGTTTCCCATAGTCTTCTACACTAGCTACCTTTTCAGTAAGTGGACCCTACTCAACTGTCACATTCAAGTAACCACTGTTACCAGAAATGTACATTTGTTTTATTGTTTTTATTTTGAAACATTGTTCTGATGCTTTAGGAACCACAGCTCTTGTCCTCTTTCCATATTTTATGGGACCATAGTTTCCATATTGCATCCTTCAGCCAGCTGTCACCAATCATTTGGATTTTTTCACAGGATCACAACTCATGTCTCGGCTGCTGTCTTTACTGATAACTTGCTACAGTCTGTGAACTTGGAGACCCAACAGAGCTGGATTTAATACCCACAACCTTCACTTGCATACTGTGTGACCCTAAGCAATTCACCTAACATCCCTGTGCTCCTGGGATGCACCTGGAAATAAGCTTCAGCTCTGTTTGCCTTTCCTGGCCAAATATTTTTAAAGAAAATTAACAAAAAAACATAAATTCATCCTTCAGTCAGCTGCCATCAATTATTTGGACTTATTCACTGAACCACAGCTCATGCTTTGCTTGTTGTATTTATCTGCACCTATAAGTCCTTCAGCTGGCTGTCTTTATTCAGCTCACTATTGATCAATTTAGACCTGTTGTTAGGTAGATCTTTATGGTGGAGACTAAAACAGGATATGAGATAATTAATTCTGGAGACACCCCAAATTGTAGTGAGAAAGAAATAATGTGACCCAATGGGAATTTAACCCAAGCCTCCAGAATACCATTCTGGTGCTTTAGCCACTGAGCTATAAGCTCACATGGTTTAACATGACTCTTCCTGGACACATTTGTTTTCTTTGATATTGCAAATCCTGCAACTAGGAACAGCGAGATGACAATAGATGTTGTTGGTGTAGTATAACCACTGCTAAGCAATCTAGAGCACAAATTGTAGTGAGAAAAAATAATCTGACCTACTGAGAATTGAACCCCAGCCCCCAGAATACCATCCTGTTGTTTCTAACCATTGAGCTATAGGCTCATATAGTTTGACCTAACTCTTCTCAGACACAGTTCCTTTCTGTTGTATTGCTAAGCGGCAACTAGGAAGTTGAGATGACAAATGTTTTTGGTGCAGTATTAGCCAGTGTCTGAAGACACGCATAATTATTATCAAAATGAAGTTGGTGCAGCTGACTCAGTGGCACTGAGGGCTGAGGTGCTGGATGCCTTACCTCACGCTACACTGGTGACCCATGTTCGGGAATGAGCACAGCCACTGGGGGTCAGCAGAGGAGGAGAAGGATCGAACATCCAATGGACTGCTCTCCTCTCTGGGCAGGGGGTCTCAGTGGTCGGCATCTGACTGGCCCCTACCGGAGGCTGGGGGCAGTATGCCAATGCTGCAGAATGGGAGGAGATGGGAAGACATTTGGAGGAGCATGTGTGGATGCGTGCCTCTCTCTCCATGGGCATCATTGCATGCCTCATCTCTGTAAGGGAGAAAATGGAAGAAAAGGGTGCCCCAGTTGTAGTGGCTTGAAGGCCATCTGAGAGTACCTGCGTCTGGAAGGGATCACCAGTATGGATCCAGTCTTGTTGGGGAGTTGGTCCCCAACCGTGGGGTGAAAGGACCTCAGTGGAGACCAGTGTGGGTCAGGCGGTGGCTGGAGGTGAGAGATGCAAGGACACTAATTAGTGTGACCAAGGGGCCCAGGGGAGAAAGAAAAAGTCAATAAAAAATGTAGTTGGTGCAGATTGACCTAGATATGGATGGTGTTCTAAGTGTGGGAGGGATGTATTTGGATTCAGAAGAGGGCTTCTCCTTGCCAGCATCTGAGCCATCATTATGGGCATGGGGAGTCAGGTGGTCCTAGGCTCTGACACACAGGTAGTAGTCATGGCAGTAGTGGTCTCCACCACCAAAATGGGCAAAATACCCCACCCCTTTAGTGACTGTGGGAGTGATCTCCCCAGATACAATCTTGGGCCTCAGAACCAATCTAGCTGCAAATGCTGGGACTTTTAGATTCTCTGAGTGGGGGGTGGTGGGGCTCAGATACAGTAGCTGTCAGATGGTAGAAAATGCCCTGTGAGACTGTCACGGGAGAGGAATGATCAACTACCCTGCTGGGTTGCACGTAAACTGTAAGCCAGGACAGGGATTTATATGTCTAGGAAGCATTCAGACCCCAGGAGTGGCCCTTCTCACCAACATCTCTGGAGGAGGCTCTCACACTAAAGAATATGGGAATAATCACAGAACATGGGAATGATCACAAGGTTGTCCAGTTCACTGATACATGAGCAACAGGTGGGGCAGTAGTGGATACCAGTGGTGGTAGCAGGGCATCACCAGAGTTGTACAGTTGGGGGGGCTAATGCCCCATAGTTAAAATCTTAACCCAACTAGGGGTTCCGGGGGCATGCTCCCCAGAAAATGTTGATATTTTAACTTTAAATGGTGGCCTTTCCTACATTTTACAGGTGAACCAGGAGCTACCCTGGCCAACCCAGAGCTGACATTAAAATACTTTTTCTGAAGAGCTCCACACAAAGCGTTCTGAACTGCCCTCATTAAGAGGGACATAACACATTTCACTCCTTAGAACTGCTCCTTTCCACACCCATAATATATGGAAAAGGTTCTGCCCACACATAGAAGATGCTGCAAAGTCAGACTTTAAAGTAGAAATTCAGAATACTCAGACACTGATTTGCTGAACATTACACTTTGTACAAAACTTAAAAATGCACTAGTTTCAAGTGTTCTGGGATAGTATCTCCTAGCAATGTGGTGGGAAATAAATTCAGAGGGAATATGTATGGAAAACCAAATAAGCAGACAAGCTACCTATACCAGAGTGTCTGGTCAAATAAACACACTAGCTACCTGCATTTTAATGAAAGACAACACAATTTAGATCAAAGGCAGTGCCAGCAGTTATTTAGCATCAATGAAGACTCCTTCCCCATAGCCAGGCCTGTGATGACTGGGTCCTCACTATATGCCCTACCCCAGTAACAAATTAGCACTTAAGTTATAAGCACCAATGCAGCTGTGCATGTCAATCCCTAGCTCAGTTACAAGCTCACCTCTTCCCAAATCACATTGCACTGTGCTGTACATCTTCAGTGTACATGCAAAAATAATGGACTTGAGCTTTCAGTCTTTTTAAACTCAGACACCTCCTTTGTGGAACCAGCTCATTCTTATCCCTAGCCAAGAAAACCAGTACCAGGCAGAAACAATGGCAGAAGCAGAATATTTTACATACTGGAACAGTTTATGATGGACTGTTACTGGTTTTTTTTTATTTTGTTTTGTTACAAGTATCATGAAAGCTTAGACTAATTACTCTTCTCTTTTAACCAACACAGAGAAAGCCAATTGAATTCATAGGATTTTAATAACCAGGTATTGATTTTAAGTTAATTCGCTGACCAGGAAACTTTCTTCCAGGATTCAGAAGCTACTTCACACATTTAATAAAAGTCAATCATTTCTTATTGCTTTGATGCCTCAGCCTGCCACTACTTCAGTCACACTCCTGCTACATGGACTACTGCTCCTTGAATAGGGGGCTCTTTTACTTTGCAGGAGGACTAAGCGTAGTGAGATGGGCATTAATCATATATACAAGTTAATAATACTACTGGCTTTGTTCTGGTTAGTCAACAGAATGCCTCTCTCATAGTGCCTGACTCACTTCAGAAATTCAATTGCCCTAAAATTTGACAAAACTTGCCCATTACTTTCATTCGTCTCAATCTGAGATCTCACTGACTTGCTTACTCAATAAAGGGCATGTACTGGGGCAGAGCAGGTACAGCTACAGCTCACCTGCTCACTGACAGAGACTCTGCCATAAGGGCTCACTTAGTGCTCAATCCATCAGTTGTTACCTCCAGGGTGGGTCCTATAAGCTGTGTGTCAGTGCTCAATTGCTAGTATCTCCTTAGGATCCCTCATGTTCTGATTTGTAGCTGTTTCGGCATCAGCATCTGCTACCTTTACTCTTGTCTCTCTCACCTCCCGCTCCCGCACAAAGTTAGCTAATTTTAAATAATGATGATGTATGCTGCTGCCTTTGCCTCAGAGTACATGTGTTTGCTTGCAGCTTTTCGATATCGATAACTGATGCTGTGGTGGTATTAGCGTGAGGCCGCCCAGCAACTAATTGGCTGTGTTGTGGCATCGTAACTAAGTGACCAATGCTAGTGCTAGCGATACAGTGTCTGGCATCAGCTGCACTTAGCACTACTGCGGGCTTCCTCAGGGACATTAGGTTCGCTTTTTGACAGTTATGCAAGTTGCATAACTGTCAAAAGCTAGACTTTAATGTCCCCCAGGAAGACTTAAAGATTACCACAGAAACAGGATGATCTCAGCAAAACCAGGACAGGCAGCAATCCTAATTATTGGGGCTTTGACTTATTGGAGGGCTATAGCCCTCCCAAACCACCCTGGTGATGCCACTGGCAGTCACTCATGAGGTAGTAGCCTCCTAAATTCCCACTGCATCATGAGGGATTAGACTGTGTTGTAGGTCTTCCCAAGTCCAGGAAAGATGCAGTGGGAGCTGATCAAGGAATGTAAACAACCCTGTGTTTGTGAGGTAACACCAGTATGGTGGGCAGTCTGTTTTTACTTTTTAAAGAAAGAAAAGTCAGAATCAAACCTACCAGCTACATCAGAAATCTTTACAGAATGTTGGCAATCATAAAATGTGTTTTTAAACTAGGGACACTTTGAGACCTAAGGGGTTGACAGTGTCCTTTGATCAGCGGTCAAAAGTCCTGTTTTGGGACTTTTACATACTGATCAGTTGATGAGACCAAAGTGATATGTCAACTGTGTCAAGCATGTGTTAGTTGTGGAAAAAGGGAAGCCACATAGGAACGGTGGCCAATATGCCCACCTGAAAAACAACACCGCTGCACTGGCAGCAACTCCATAAGGATGCCAGAGCTGCTGGTGGATGTCACGGCAAGTTAAATGTAACTGAGAGCAGTTCAATACAGCAGGAGGAGGAAGGCAGACTGGGTCGGTGGTCATGGAGGAGGAGGAGGATGAGCAATCCTGTGCTCCTCGTGTAGTGGGCATAGCAGTGGAGGTGCCACTCCCAGTCCCTAACCCAAAAAGTATACCACCACACCCAAAATCAATCAAAATAACTACTTTTATGTGGTCTGCACATCCCAAGAGTCTACTGTTACCCCTAAAAGAACAGCATTGGTGCCTCAAGTACTGCGGTCTGGTCAAACAGTCCCAGAGATGCAGCCCACACTGAAGACTATCCTTGAGCGGCACTCCGGTACCCCCAATCATGCGTTGCCGTGAATGGATAAATGCTGCCACACTGAAATGCTGGCCATTGATCTGTTGCCATTCTCGTCGGTGGAGAATGCTGGGTTCCGAGTCAATGGCCCATGCCTATCCCAAATGGCAGGTTCCATCATGAACCTGTTTCTCTAGCGTACCATGCCAGAGCTGCACAGTAGATTTGCAGAGCCTATAAGACAGCAGTGAAGCATTCTGCATCAGAATATATCCATCTCAGCATGGATATGTGGACCAGTGGACAAAGCTGCAAGCTTGTATCTATGCATAACGGCACACTGGGCACAAGTACCTGGTGAGATAGCTGATGTTGGGCCAGGAAAAACCTGCCTGAAGCAAAATGGTGGTGGTAGCAACACCCCTGGAATTTGGTAGCGTGCACCATTGAGTATGCAAAGTGTTTCTGGTTCTCACCGGGTGAGGAAATGCTTAATGTTCTGCAGGAGGAGATTGATGAGTGCCTGCACACAGTCACTTCAGCAGGATTTATCATAGTGATAATGGCTCCATTGTAATGAAGTACATTGGCGATGGTGGTTTTTAGGGTGCCCTGCCTGGCACACTGCCTTAATCTCACTGTGCAACAGTTTCTGAACCATGCAGACATTAAAGGAAACTGTGGCTGTCACCCTTCACATCTGTGTGCACTTCGCCCATTCTGCAAGGCCCGTGACCATCTACGTGAGCTGCAGTGCAATAACCATCTGCCTCAGCACCGGATGAAGCTTGATGTTGTGACCAGGTGGAACTCCATGCTGTACATGATTGACCAGCTGTATGAACAGTATAAGGCTGTTTCAGAATACCTGCTGGTGCACACCACCTGGGACAGTGCTGGAGTGTCCATCACTTTAACAACAGAGCAGTGATGCCAAATAAATGGTCTAATACACATTCTCCATCCAGTCGAACATGCTACACAGGTAGTGAGTGGGGACATTGCCTGTATAAGTCAATCCATACCCCTCAGACATAAAAAGGAGGCACACTAGTGAATGTCTGACACCAGATGGGGGCAAGTGGGGATCATAGTAGTTGTGATCTAATGGATCATATGCTTCATGTGCTGGATAGCAATACAAATATTTCCGGCATTTACAGTCAGATGAATTTGCCATTGCTACCATGCTTGATCCACGCTACAAACATGGCCAGCCTTCTATAATTGAAGGAGGTTCTCAGCGACTGCAAAAGTTGACAGAGAACCTCATTAAGCGTATCTTATGCACATATGAAAAAGGCACATAAGACATGCACTGCACAGAAAATGGGTGTTGCTACTACCACCAACAGCTCACAGGCAACCCAATCTGAGAAAATGGGCATGTTACAGCACAAAATGGCAAGCAATTCCATGTGTTATGTTCTACAGCAGGTGGGAGGAAGATATGGAAGAAAAGGAGGAGGAGACAGATGAGGCAGCGGATCAGGGCAGCAGAACGAATGGTGGAGGCCTACATGGGGACACAAAGCACCTTGCCATTACTGATGAGCCAATGCAGTACTGGAGCAGCAAAGTGACTGATTGGCCAGCACTAACATCAGTTTCTGTCAAATACCTGAGCTGCCCAACCATCCAGTGTCAGTGTGGAACAAATATTAGTTTGGCTGGAGCCATTGTGCGTGACTAGAGGACCAGTTTGTCACCCAAGAATGTGTCCATGCTAACATTCATCAAAATGAATGAAGGTGCATTTGCATAATGTAGTGATGTCAATGGTGTTGCCACACAAACTGTGTCTTGGTGATGATAATGACGACAACCAAGATGTCACCCCTGCTAAGGCATCCTCCAGTAGCAAGGTGGATGAAACAGCAATGCTGAGAGAATTTCTGCCTGGTGACAACTCCAGTCTTGGAGACCGTGAGGGCTGCTTCTTGGAGGGTGTGACAGTAGAAGTGGAACAAGGCTGAAGTTACTAGTTGAATCATCCCCCATACACAAGTCACTGTCAGCTCAGTATAGGGTTATAAATTATTTTATGCATTCATAATTGAATCTGTGATTGCTGTCTTATCTGCTGTTAATCAGTTTAATTTGATCACCCTTGCCATAAACTATTGTTTAGTCTCCATCCTATATTAATGCAGAAGTCACGTTATCATAACCATAAACATTTTGCATTATTACAGTAATAATGTTCCTGTGCAAACAATATCAAGATACACATTTTACTTTTCATTTCACTAACCCCATCCTGAAGCAAGATATGTTGTCTTGAAAGATTTTACAACTGCCCACAATGGCAGTGGCACCTGCCACACCTGCCCTGCCCTGACAAATGCCATTCCCAAGCACACCATGCACGCTAATGAAATATTTTGTGCCACTTACTATCCAACACACATGCTGAAGAATTATCCTAGTACAGCTAGAAAATGAATGCAGCATGTTCATTCAACAGGTAACACAACTTGAAGAAATTTTGCAAAGGTGAATGGTGGCATCCTTTAATGACGTGAGTCATTAATTACAAAATATTCATACAAGAAGGGCCTAACAACATCCAAATTCCCCCAAATGGTAATTGCATTAAGTATTACCATAGTAGTTGTACAGAAACAGTGCTGAGCCCTACGGGAGGGGGACTGCCTGCTGCAGTTTGGCTTTTAAATATTCCTAATAACTCCAGCTCTGCTACCTCACACGTCAATAGAAGACTGGCCCTCCACCTATAATTACTAAACACCATCTCCACCAACCATTTCCACATACACCTCCTCCCTGGATGTATTGTTTAATCATTAGTGAGACCAGTGGCCTACATCACGGTTCAAAACCAGCTCTGTCTTCCACATACCAGCTCCTTCAGGGCCTGGATGTAGTCTTCACAGACATGGGATGAGACATCACCAGAGGAAAATTACCTAAACAGGAACAATGACAGCAAACATGATGAATACTAACTCGTCCATCTACATACCTGGTCTTAAGTTAGCAAATTACAAGCAGAAAAAGAATTGTATTTACCTGACTCGGTGTGAGAATGTAAACTGCAAAATTTGCCCCCAGTGGATCATGCAGCAGGGCACCTCCATGTAGCACAGCAGCAGGCATCATCCTGCATATGCTAAAAGTACTGTGCACCTGGAAATGAGATTAAAGAACAAATGCTGATAATTGTTAGAACCCCCCATACACACACACACACACACTCACAGACAACCCCAATACAAAGGAAGAAAAACTTACCTCAGGGATGAAGCGCCTATATCTTCTTGATCAGCAGCAGCAGGAGGTCGGTGGGGCTTAAGACAATACCAGAAAGGTCCTTAATGTTGAGAAAGGCAAACACAATACAATTACTCTCAAACTCAAACATCTTTGCTGCAGCAAGTTACCCCAGGCCCCACCATCATTGAGTAATGAAACACTTACCTTCGGTGTTGTGAAATGTGATGCATTTCAACATCCCTCTGATAGCTTGCTTGATTGGCAGCATCATTATTTATGTAATCCTCAAGCTGGAAAATAATGGAAAACAGAAGAAAATATTTTAACTCAAGATGCCACAATACCAACCCACCCATGCTCTTCTCTTGCACAGAACAAAAAATACAGAGAAATACTTATGTGTGCAGCAGCATGTCTGTGTGTGGTGATGATGATGATGATGCTCAAGATTCAACATCAGCCAAAACATCACTTCTCATGGCAGCTAGTCAGAGAGCACTGAGAGCAGCAGGAAGGCAGCAAGCTAAAATATCCCTAAACCTCTTTCATTATTGTAATCGCACACACAGTACAAGTTACAACCACAGTGTCACCACAGCAAAACAGGACAGCACTGGCAAATGGTATGTTTACAATTTTCAATCAATTGTGATGAAACCAGCAGCAGGAGGCAGCAAGGGCAACCAGCAGGCTAGCAGCAGCATTTTGCTGGAGGAATTATTTTCTCTCCATGGCCCCTCTCACTAGTCTTTTGTGACTATCTCGTAAAATTGTCACAATAATTGTTTGAGTGTCTCCCATCATATTTCTCAATCTCGTCTTATCAGGCCTGCTCTGCACAGCACAGTGGCAAAAGGCTGTATTAAACTGTGGCCCAAGTGCACATTTGGGACTGGGTGGTGGTGGGGCACTATATAACATCATGACTGAGAGCAGATTTCTGTCTCAATTTCATGCTACTTTTTTCTGTCATATTTCTTGTCTTATCAGGCCTGTTCTACACAGCACAGCGGCAAGAGGCTGTGTTAAACTGTGACCTAAGTGCACATTTGGGACTAGGTAGCGGTGGGGCACTATATAACATCATGACTGAGAGCAGATTCGTGTCTAAATTTTATGTAACATTTCTCATGTAACATCTGGACAGCTACGGCCTGTTCTACACTAGCGGCAATAAGGTTCATCCTGAAATCATTTGTAAACAGTGGACAAAACAGCATTTTTTGTCCGGTGGTGATTGAGCTCTATAAAACTTCTGGACTAATACCACATTTATGTCTCAGTTTTATATAACATTACTCATGTAACATTTCTGGACTTCTAAGGCTTGTTCTGCACAGCACTAGCAGCAACAAGATTCACCCTGAAGTTATTTGTAAATGGTGGACAAAACAGCATTTTGTTTTGTCCAGATGGTGGAGGGCACCATATAACATCATGACCGAGAGCAGATTCAAGTCTAAATTTTATGTAACATTTCTGGACAGCTACATCCTGTTCTGTATTAGTGGCAGCAATATTCATCCTGAAATCATTTGTAAAATGGTGGATAAAACAGTATTTTATTGTCCGGGTGGTAGTTGGGCTCCATAAACCTTCTGGTCTGAAACCACATTTATGTCTCAGATTTATGTAACATTTCTGGATATCTATGGCCTGTTCTGCACTAAGCGTAACACGATTCATCCTGAAATCATTTGTAAATGGTGGACAAAACAGCATTTTTTGTCTGGGTGGTGGAAGGGCACTATATATAACATCATGACTGAGAGCAAATTCAAGTCTAAATTTTATGTAACATTTCTCATGTAACATTTCTGGACTGCTATGCCTGTTCTGCACTAGTGACAACACAATTCATCCCAAAATCATTTGAAAACTGTGGACAAACAGCACTTTTTTGCCTGGGTGGTGGCAGGGCACTATATAACATCATGACTGAGAGCAGATTCAAGTCTCAAGTTCATCCTACATTTTTACTGTCATATTTCTCATCTTATCAGGGCCTGTTCTGCACAGCATGGTGGCTGTGTTAAATTGTGTCCTAGTGCACATCTTGGACGGGTGGTGGTGGTGGGGCACTATAAAATATCATCATGACTGGATGGGAGGGACACCAAGTTAACGCGTTTGACAAGTCCAGGGGACATATGTTATATTAAGCACAAAAAATATTTATGTTTAACTTTGCAATAAAAGTGCTTATATCTCTATGATTGTTGTGTACTGATCCGAGCTGATGCTGCACACAGCAACAACAACTGCTACAACTTCACATAGCTTTGGGAAAAAATTTTGTTCATTAGAACAAATTACAATACATGACATTTGTGGATAGGAGGAGGAAATATGTAAAGATGGAGTAACATAAAACAAAAGAAAGGTACAGTGTTTATGGGTACAGTGACTAACAGTAACACATGACGGGGAACATGCAGGGACAGGGCAAGGGTATTCATATAAGAGGAGAAAAGTAAATTACTAAACAAGGAAGAAGACTGAATGCTATAGGGATGGAGCATGAACATTACATAACACACAAAACCACTGGACAAGAAAAGAAACAAGAGGGTATAGAAGAGGAGGTTTACCAATAGCAGGGCGACATCCCTGACAGCAACAGACACAATGCTGAGTGCTGGCATTGTACTGTCAGGATGTGTGTGTTTTCCTTTGACTGGGCTGCACCCCAACCCCCGGTTATTAATTATACAACTCGAGTCAGAGTTGTCTCAGGGAGGGCGATATACTGGGCGCAGTTAGGGACCATCACAGTGACACAATGTTGTTGGTTGAATTCTGTCACTGTGATGATCTTTGCTCTTGTGGTTTCACCATGTGGTCAGCATAGCAGAAGGGAAGAGGATAGAACATTTTTTATGGATTTTTTTGGTTCTTCTTATTTTTAGGGGTGGAGATGAAGAAGAGTGACACTAACGAAGGACACAAAAGAAAGAAAAAAAATTATCTGCTGCCTGCTTCACTTGCAAATCTTATACTGAACAGGCACCAGGCCCCGATTCTGCACTGCTGCCACCACCACCACCCCACGATGCAGATCTGCCAGGAGTTCCAACACTTTCTGTTGGTTCTCAGTCAGTTTCCTCATGTTCCCCCAGCCTCCTGGCTTAACTTTCAAACTCCCACCACAGAACTCCCACCTCTCTTTGCACAGCAGACAGGTCTTCCTGGCTGTCACCTGCCAACTGGGGCTGCTGCAGGCTGTGCCGGTTTATCATCATCATTACCAGCATGATGGTGGTGTCAGTGGCATTGTGGTGATGGTGATGCTGCTGCTTCCTTTTGCTGTCTTCTAGAGCAGTGCCCTTCGAGGCTAATGCTGATTCCCTACCTCCTGCTAGCCCCCTTCCCTTCTGTCTGCTCACCCCACTGCCTCTGCTGCCACCTCTTGATGGTTTTGGAGCCACTCTGCATGGTGGTGGTGCTGCAGATGGCTGCTTTGGCCTCCTGTTCCCAGGTGTGCCCCTTTCTACCCTTCTTACAGATCTACTACAAGATTGCAGGTCACTCGCTGACATTTGCAGTGTTTGTGGTGAAAAACACCACACAAATGACACTCTTGGGTGGTTGGGGAGCCACCACCAGCTAGATAACTTGGGGACCACATCATGCTCCTGCTGGGGGGGCAATGTTTGGGGGTGGGGCCACATGCTCCTGCTGCTGGTGGGGGCAATGGCATCCTGCTGCTGCTGGGAGGTGGGGGCACATGCTTCCATGCTGCTGCGGGGGGACAACAGGCTCATGCTGCTGTAGGGGAGTGGGGGCCACATGCTTCTGCTGGGGACACATGATGTTGCTGGGGGCAGCCTTAGACATAAAGACCCGCCTGCCAAGGTGAACACTGGGTACTGCCTTCTTCCCAGTCACCCTTGTCTTACCTTTCCCTTACATTACCCTCAAAAAGTTTTCTTAACAGAAAACTAAAAAAGAAAAAGAAAGAAATGGAGAGAGTAAGGAGTCACATAAAGGAAATTCTAACCACACACCTGATACCATAAATAAAGAATACAATCAGTGCCTGTTCTTTTGCACTCCCACGTGTCCTCACCTCAGCTGGCAAACTGGCCTTCTCTTACAGGCTTCCTCTGAAACAACAACTCCCCAACCCACCTCACCCCCTCCTTTCCTGCCCTTAAACGCCTACTTAGACCTACCCCTACAACATCCTGTATCTGTTGCCATCCCTAATACCGCCCTCTCCTCTCCCCGTCTCACATCTCCTTGCTACATCTGCGACAGTTGCTCCCTACATCTTATATACTTATTTGTTTCCATTATTTTATTACAATATTGTTGTGTAAATACAATTGTATCATTTGTAACTATTGAGTGTTAGTTGCTGAATCTATGTATAACTGTATGACCTGTTGCTAATTCGTTTACCCTCTGTTGTATATGTCTCTGTATCCCTTTCCTGGGTCATACCTGGAAACGAGGTTTCACTCATGGTACCTTTCCCAGTTAACACATTTTAAATAAATATAAAACTAATATTTTTAAACAAAATAGTATATGTATAACACACAATACTACTGTATATCACACTGTTACACAAAGTCTAAACAACAATCTCTGCTGTTGCCTGCTTCTCCAGTTACGTTCCAAAAGAAATGAATCACTCACTTCCTGCATGTTTACAGTCACCCATGTGACCTGCAGAAAGTAAGTCACGTGACAAATCCAATTCGCCCTCATAATAACGTTAAGGTATTCCACAGCAAATTACTGGTGAAATTTTACTGTGAATACATAATTATGTGAAATATTTTGTAGGGCGTAGATTCATGATTTTGCTGGCATTTTGCCAGTGAAATTAAATTTTGCAACATTCTACCTCCAAGCACCCATACAGCCACCCACCAGTGGATCATCCTCTCTGCAACCGCCCCCCCAGCCCCTGGACCAGCAGTCCCCAACTGTCACACCAAAAGCTGGACTACCTCTCAAGCCTGGGACCATACTCCCCACCAACAGCCCACCCTACAGCTAGTCATTCCTTCCATACCCCGGATTAGCACCCCTACTAATTGTCCTGCAGCTGGACTACCATTCAAGCCCCCATACTATCCCTCCCTAGCCAACAGCCTCCTTATAGCTGGATACCCCAAGCACTCAGATTCACTTTTCTTCCACAGAAGACTAACCTCCACTACTTCTGGATTATCTCCCAAACTCCAGCCAATCATCTTACCTACAGCTGGACCACTCCTCCAGTACTGGATCAGCCCCCTGCCGATCACCTCCTTGCATCTAGTCCATCCTCCAACCCTTGGAATACCCACCCCAATGGATTGTGCTGTCTGACATCAATCTGGAGTTCATTAGAGGGTCAGGGGCAGAATGCACATGAGGTTTTCTGCAGCACAGAACTCATGCTGCAGGGTCATGTGCCTCTGGCCCTGTTTACATCTCTGGGTCTGGCTTGAAAATGGGCATCTAATGCCCTTGGTTTTACCTGGTTAAAGATTTCCAAAACAAAAATAAATCTGCTGTTCAACAGGGCCACAAAACAATAATTTGTCCAGGATTGGTTTAATTGGCAACATAGCTTTCCTCTGGTGCCATCCATAGCTAATATCAACTAGCGGCAGCCCTGGGTGGTGGCACCTCTTGACATCCACAAGATGGTGACACATTATTTGCTTCAGAGGGGTTGCTATTCTAGTAATTTATTTCTAGTTTTGTAGTGTTACTCTTAGTCTTTCTTTTCAGTTACGTTTCTTGACACTGAATATTGTATAAGTGTCTCATGTGTCCCGCTGTGGGGAGGTTTGAGGAGGTGGTTGTAGCCAGTGTGCTAGTATGTGGTGTGTCCCACCCACTGGAGCATTTGCAGTGTCCCCACACTGTCTGTTCGGACCCCCAGGCTCTACACCAGGATTTTTTTCCTTTAATCATCTGTTTTTCCCCTCCTGCTGTCATTCCTGGGATATACCATTTTCAGGCTCCATGAGCCTTCATGGAGATGGCAGAGTGTTTTCTTCCAGTTGGCTCCCAATTCTAACCTCTACCCTGTGAAATGAGCTGATAATTCTCTTTTTGCATCTCAAACTGAGATCCCCTAGGCACCCCAATTCCACCACTGATAGTGGTGAAGCAGAGCCTGGCTTGGGTAATGTGTAGTGAGAGTTGGGTGAACATCTCAGCCAATCAGGATACAGCAAATTCCTACCCATTTTATAAATATCATGCTAGATGTACTAACATACTAAAATGCCAGCAGAATAGGCCTAACAGTCTTTTGTGTCTGCTCGGTTTGGTCAGCCCCCACCCTGGGAGCTGACCTTGCTGTCCCTCGCCCTCTCTGGCTTCTCCTTCCCAGTCCCGGATATTCTCACTGCACAGGACTTTGCTTCCAGAATCCTTCCTCTGTACCTGTCCCACCCCTCTGAACCCCTCCACCATGTCTGTCTCCACCAGCACCCTGGGCAGCACATTCCATGGCTCCACCACCCTCTCAGTGAAGTTGCACCTCCTCCTTTCTCCCTGAATCTCCCTCCAGCTTCCACCCATGATCTCTAGTTCCCCTTCCTTCAGAGCACCCTGACTGCTCCTACCCTGTTTACCCCTTCATGTACCTGAAGACCTCTATCATGTCCCTCCTGTCCCTTCTCTCTTCTAATGTGTACATATTTAGCTCTTGAGCCTCTCCCATAGGTCCTGTCCCCCAAGCCCCAGATCATTTTGGTTGTCCTCCTCTGGACCCTCTCCAGGTTCGATATCCCTCTTTAAGTGTGGCCTCCAAAACTGCATGCAGTACTCAGGTACAGCCTCACCAAGCAGTTATACAGAGGAGTATCACTTCCCTTCTTCTGGAGGTGATCCCCAGCGATGCATCCCAGCATCCTGTTGGCCTTGGCTGCTGTTCATCTTGACATCCACCACCACACGCGGGTCCCTGTCAGCCATTGAGACTTGCAGCATCCCCCCAGGGTGTACACTTGGCCCGGGTTTCTGGATCCTAGGTGCAGTACCTTGCATTTCCTGCATTGAACCTCAGCATCCACTTTCTAGACCACCTTTCCAGAGCCTCCAGCTCCTCTGTGGCCACCCTCCCTCCTCCCATCCACCACCACCCCCAGTTTTGAGTCATCCACAAAGAGACTCATCTCACTCCTGATACCCTTCCTTATGTCAGAGGCGTAGGCGCTAAACAGGAGGGACCCAAGGACCAATCCCTGAGGGACCTCACTAATGACCCTCCTTGGGGATGAGACTATCCTGCCAACCATGACCCTCTGGGTCTGGTCCTGGAGCCAATTTCTATCCATCTGACCATCTGGTTCCCCACCCCATTTCTCCCAGCTTATCCAACAGGCCCCATGAGGAACAGAGTCAACGCCTTGCTGAAGTCAAGAAAGAGAATGTCCATCGGTCTACCCAAGTTCAAGGCACTTGTCACCAAGTCGTAGAACTCCACAAGGTTTGTCTGACATGATTTCCCTGGGACAAATTCATGCTGCCTATTGTGCAGGCAGCACGACTTTCCAGATCCCCCTAGCCTCTCCTTGACAATGCCTCCATCACCTTGCCCACCACCGATGTCAGGCTGATGGGCCTGTAGTTCCCTGCCACCTCCCCTTGATCCCCCTAGTGATAGGCACTATATGCACCACCTCCCAGTCCTAGGCACCCACCCTGTCCTCAGAGAGATGCTGAAAAGCTCCACCAAGGGTTTTTCCAGGACATCCGCCATTTTTTTCAGCACTCTGGGATGTAATTTATCCGGCCCCAGTGCTTTCTCTGTCTTAAGGGACCTGAGGGCTTCCCTCACTCTCTTTGTCATGATTTCCACCTCTGCTACCTTGTCCCCTGCTTTTGCCTTCCCCTTCTGCCAGTGATGGCCCCTCTTCCCAGACCCACCGATTGGTAAGGCCCTCACCCCAGTTTCACCATCTCCTCCCATGTATGATGCAGCCCCCCATTTTCCTTCATGAAAACTGAGGCAAAGTACTCATTTAGTACCTCAGCCTGCTCCCCCAGGTCTTGTGCCCATCCCTCCTCTGTTTTAATCCTGCTAATCTGCCCCTTCACCTCTGTTTTTCCCCAATGTATCTAAGAACCCCTTGTTCCCGCTCCTATTTCCTGGCCAGGGTTCTCTCCTTCCTTGCCTTTGCCACCCTTACCACTCTCGTGGCCCTTCTGGCCATCAGCTCCTTCTCCCCTCAATCCCTTTCACTCCTTGAGCACTTGAAATGCCTATAAGCGCCTTCTTTCCCCTTATCACCTCCTGAACTTCCCTGGCCCACCAGCAGGTTTACGGGCTCCCACCGCATTTTGTCTTATCTTTAACAGGTGCTGGTAGCATCCTGCACCCCCTTCCTGATGATTTCCCGTCCATGTCTGGCCCAATCCCATCCAAATGCTTCTTAGGATCCTTCCCATTTCTTGAAATCCCCCTGAAGTCAGTTACCTCTGTCTTTGTGCAGCCTTCTACCCTCCTAGGTCCAGGCAGAACCAGACAGTGGCATGGTCACCTCGCCGAACGATCCCTTACCTCCAGGCCCCCAATCTGGTCACTGTCTGCCAGAACCACATCCAATATTTGCGCCCCACCTGGTTGGTTCCCCACCTGCTGAGTTAGGAATGCATCCTGAAAGACATCCAACAACCTCTGTTCCTGGCCACTGAGGATGTCAGTCTCCCAGTCTGTTCCTGGCATGTTTAAGTCCCCAACACCACCACCCTTCCCCTGCCCAAACTGCATTGTCTCCCCACATCTGCCACCAGACTCTCCTCCAGCTCCTCCGCCAGTGTGGGCAGTCAATACACCGCTCCTATTTTACTCTCCTGCCCCCCTGTTATCAAGGTGACCCAAATCACCTCCACAGTTCCCTCCGCCTCCTCCACTCCTCCTATGCCAATGCAGTTTTTGACTATTATTATACCTCCTCCCTTCCCTCCCCCGTCCTTCCTGAACACGGTGTAACTCTCCAGGTTCAGGTACCAGTCATGCCCTGTGGTGGCCCAGGTCTCAGTGACCCTTGCCACATCCACCTCTCCTCAGTTAGCATCACCTGGTATTTTATTGCCCAAGCTCCTAGCATTCAGCAGGACTGCCTTCCACCCTTCCATATACTTCCATTTCCCCTGCTTGCATTCCCATGGGGACTCTGTCTTCCCTGGTCAGCACCTTACCAGTCGGCCTTTTCCATTCCTTCAGCTCCCCAGGGGCGGAGACAGATTCCCTCCTTTTTGGACCCCTTGACAGCCTTTACTCCCATCCCTCCTCCCTCCTTTTGCAAGTTTAAACCCCACCTTTCACCAACAAACCCCTCTATTTTCAAAGTAAGGATTTCCTCCTTCCAAACTGAGATGGAGCCCATCTCAGCATATAGCCCTTATCCTCCCGGTCTCCTCCCAATCCCCCATCAACCCATGCCCTCTGGCCCCACACCACGCCCACTCTGAGCCACTGGTTTATCTCCTAATCTTTCTCTTGTGTTCCCCACTAGCCTTGGCATTGGCAGGATTTCTGAAGGAAATCGTGCATCCTGTGTCATGAGCAAACCCTGGCAAGCTCCTGAACCTTGCCTGTATTTCTAGCTCACTATTTCCTCAATGTCATTGGTACCCAGGTGACCAGTATGTTCGGGAGCTCTCCACAATCCTTTGCCAGCTGATATACCTCATGCTTGGCCCTGTGTACCGTTAGTCCAGGAAGCATTTTTTGTTCTAACTGGGCAGGCTTCCCCTCACTACCCCATCTGATATCCCTGATCATGGAATCACCCAACAGGAGCACTCTGACTGCCCCATTTCCTCAATTCCTCCCTTCCATGTCCTTATCCTTTCTACTGCCCCTCTCCTCAGCCCGTCTCCTTACTCCTCCCCTATCTGGGTGCCACCTGCCACCCCTTCTTTTATTTATCCTGGCCACCCCTTCCTCCAATCCATGCCTCTCCTCCTCCCCAAGTATCCTTCTGTACCCGCTACCCCCTGTCACTGCTACTGGTCCTTCCTTCCCCCATCTGCTATACTCTGCCTGGCTCATCCTCCTCCCTTCCTTCCCATCTCTGTTCAGCCCCTCCTTGCCTGCCGTGCTCCACTGGCCTCAAACCTCTGCTCCCTTTACTGTATCCTCCTTGTACTTCTGGTCCCTCTCTTTGCCTTTCCTCCCAACTGGTCCTTCTCTTTGCGCTTTCCTCCCTCTACCCCTCCTCCTGCTCTGATCCTCGCCTCCCCCATTTTCCCACGTTCCCAAGTTCCTTGTTCTTCCTGCTATTCGGCCCCTGCCTCCTGCCCCCACTCCATTTCCATCTCTAACCGCCCCTGTCATGTCTACATCACCCTCCCTCATTCTCAAGCAGAAGAAAAGAATTGAAGCAGTTACTGAGCTTAAGATCCAATCCACCTCCCCATTGCTTCCTTCTGTCCAGGCCCAGCCATCTGCCTACTTCCCTGAAAATGTCCTCCCTTTGGCCCCCCTCTGTGAGGTCCCAGATACCTGCCTGCTTCCTTGGTAGTGTCCTCCTTTTGGGCCCTCTCTGTCAGGGTCCCTATGTGACTCAGAGTACTCTCCTGCACTCCTTTCCCTATGCCCCACCCCTAGTGCTTTGTGCAACCCCTGGGAGAGCCCCTGCCCTATTCCCCAACAATACCTCCCTTCTCCCTCCAGTTGTCTCCTAATCCCTCAACCTCCCCTAAGCTGTGCCAGCTGGTAGCACACTTAGCAACCACCGAACTTCCAAGCCCAGTCCGGTATCATGGCGCCCCACACCCTGTGCACCCTACCACCCCTCCAAAAGATATTGGCCCTAATGACGTGTGGTCCTATCCCCTCCAAGTATGTTTCTTTGGGTGAGCCACCAGGTTCCCCACTAGTCCAAGATAAACCCTTACCCACTAATCAGGTCACCCACTAATCCTAGATACAGTCCCACAGTAAACAGGCACCATTGTTACTAGGTGCAGTACTACACAGTAAACTTATAGGGAAGTGTACAACTCCCTAAGCTCCTCTGTCCCAGCCTTTAAACCCAACCCCCAGTGGCTAGAACTACATGAGCTCACACCTGAAGCCTTTTCCTCCAATTGCAGGGCAGGAGTTCCCTATAAATGAGCCGAGCTCTGGGAGGGAGGGGTGAGGAGGGTGGGATTAGGGCATTCACCTGACTCTCATGACAGTGTATCAGCCCTGTGTCTGCCCCTCACTGCACCTTCAAGCACTACCAGCTAAGAAAATCTTTCAAGTCTACTTACTGTCCCAGCCTCCAGCTGAAGCTTATTCCCCCTTCACTAACTGAAGACTGACTGAGCTGGCAGTCACACCTTGCATTCAAACAACACTAATCCCTGTAATATGATGCCTGCACTTACAGGCCAGATAGCAACTTTTAAACACACACAAACACCAAACTGTCTGCTAGAATCCCTGCCTCCTGCCCAAACTAAATGTAAAAGCACAATAAAACGCTGCCCAAACTAAATGTAAAGGCCAATAAATGGCAGTTAAGACCAGCCCTCAAATACAATTACAAACACACAGAATACCAGCTAAGAAAATCTTTCAAGTCTTACTCTCCCAGCCTCCAGCTAGAAGCTTATTCCCCTTCACTGACTGAAGATGTCTGCTGTATGCATAATACAGAATGTGGGATACAGTACCTTCACAATATGGGACAGATGGGGTAAAACATGAGAACTGGAAGTCATATTCATAAGACAGGTATATAACGTGATTCCCACTCAAAATCTATGAGAGGAGAACTCTCGCCATGTGGGACAGAGGGATAAAATGTGGTACTGCACCTATAATGTGGGACAGCAGCATTCTTGCTGTGTTAGACAGGTAAATGGGGACCTTGCATCATGATATGGGACAGTAGCATTCTGACCATGCAGAACAGATTGGGGGAGTGTGAGCTGTAATTTGGGGTAGCAGAATCTTCACATTACAGAGGGAAACATGGTGTCTCATCACACAATGTGGAACAGTGCTACCATTGTGTGGGACATGATGGGCTACATGGGAGGAGCCGCATCATGTAATGTGTTACAGCAGCATCCACCATACATGAGGCAGGGGTGTAAATTAGTTTTTTTACCAGGAGAGACACACTAAGCTGAAAGCTTGTTTACAGGTGCGACCTGGGAGCACAAGGAAGTTATGTGACTTGCTTAAGGTCACACAGTATACAAGTGGGGGTTGGGGATTCAAACCCAGGTCTCCAGGTTTGCAGCTCAGAGACTTAAACCACTGTGCTATACTGCCTCCAGTTGTGTGCCTTGTATTGTAAGCAGCACCTTTGCTATGTGGATAAGGGCATAAAATTTGGCCCTCACATCATAACTGCAGGAGTCATTGGGGAGAGTGTCCAGGGCAGCACACAAGTCTTGCATTAAAAGACTTGAATTCAAGAAATTTGTTCAGCTGCATACTGGGAAGGAGGAAAGGAGCTGCTATCACCCAACATGAATAGTCTAACTGCTTCACTCTTCATTTTGGGATTGGGTCAGCCATTGAGTGACAGCTGCTTTTTCTCACCTTCCAATCAATCAGTCAATCAATCAACCTTTATTTTACCAGGTGAAACACCATTGAGTGAGCTCATTTGCAAAGTGGACCTGGACAGGTTCACATAAACAGTATTACAATATAAATGTACACAACAGAGAGAACAATGATTGTCAAAGGGTACAACAAAGCAAGGGTTGTAATACATAGTCAACAGTATAATGTACAATGAATACAGTGATAGTGTGTACACCACTATATACAGTGTTTACATGAGAGGTTCATAAGGAGAAGCAAAGGATTAATTCATCTAGTACTCTGGGATAGTTATAGTACTGTATGCAGGCTGACCGTCCTTCGCTGCATGCCAAATAATGTACAGCATCTGCCCTCTCATTCTCACACAGGCAGTGTTTACCCTATCTGCCTGGGACTCATCTCTCTTCTGTGGACCCTGGCTACAGACTTTTGCACACTGTGCTCAGAATTGGTCATATGGGTCAGTCTGTCCTGCTTTACCAGTCTGTCTTTCCATGCCCCCATTGGGACAGAACCCTTCAGTTTAGTAGAACTGGCATTCTGTGCACCTGGTATCAGTTCATTTTGCTTGTCTCTTCAGTCTGTCCCTCTTTGCCCTAAGTACTGGTTCACTGGTGCGCTCCAAGTATTTTCCCTCATGTCAGACCATCCCACTGACAGTCATGCATGTGATCAGAGACTGATTCACCATGCATACACTCCGACACACAAAGCTCCAGTTCCCAGCCAGGAACTCACCCTACTAGCACTCTGGAATGAGGGAGTGTTCATAATCACTAGCTACACTTAACCATCCTAGAAAATTAGAGCACAACGCATGATGGACGGAGACAAAAGCTGAGCTGAAGATTTATTGAACAAACTCAAAATTCACTTGTCACAGCTTAAAGTATAGTAGTTGAAAGTCCATTAAGCACAGTATGTTGAGCCATTTGGATAAATCATTTCAAAGAACATTTCATTCAGCACTCACTTTCAATTAAGTTACAGAACAATGCCCAAAAGCTTTCCATCAGTGGTCAGTTCATACACAGGAGGTTACTGATGCTGGCACACAAGCGATTTGAGGAAGTGTGGAGAGGCAGCAGGCTGATCTACCCAGCGCTTGTGATTTTACATCACTTCATCAGGGGTGATCAGAGAGAGACGGGGTAGTTTAATACTAAACTGAGTCCTGAATGTATGGGTGTCTCAAGTTGAACTGAAATTAATGAAATTGAGCTAGACTTGAAATGAACACGCTGTCACAATTAAAGGGGGGTCTTAAACACCCTCTATTTGCATGTCTTAGATTTATTCACAACGCTGCCTGTAAAAAGCTTATCCCTGTCCATTCCTAAGTTTAAACAGCAAAAAAAAAAAATAATAATAACATATAACTATGTAATTTAGTTTGTGGATAACACAATAACAATTAAATATAATAAAGGTGCCTAGTGCACACACTCTAAAGAAAGAAGGGAAGGAGCTGGCAGAAATAGCAGTGGAACAAGGTATGGGAATGGAGGAGGCAGGAAAAAGGAAGGTGGGGAGAAGGGAAAAACAATGGGAAGAAAGGGAGGAACAGAAGTGATACAAAGTGCAATAATTAAAAATAGTAAGTGGAAAAAGTTTCAGTCCAAAAATAGTAATTTACCAATGCTCTTAATTATTAGCGAAAAATATTTGAATGGTACAGTGACTGTGATTGTTTTATCAAAATAGTTTTACAATTCAGCATTTTCTCATCAAAAATTAAGGTCAAATAGTAGATGTTGATTATATTTATAATTGCACAAAATTAAGCTTCATTTGAAGCTTCACTCTCACTCTGGAATATCCTTCAGAATTTCTTTCAAAGAAGATAACTTTGGAAATGGAGGGGTTAGGTCAGTGCTGGTGCTATGTTATCTCAGCCCCACCATTTGACTAAAAATAAATAAGTTGGCTGAACAATTTTAATTTGCCACTGTTGGACTTTATTTTGCTTGTTTGCAATCGGGCATAACTGCAAGCTGTGGGAGTAGGACCAAGTTATTTCCTTAAAAGGCCAGCACTGCCTTCTGCTTCTCTGCATGCCATGTTTAAAATCCACCACTGCCCATCACTGCCCACCAACCTTCCCCACCCTGTCCTTATGTGTCTCACCATCATTTAGTTTAGTAACAAGAAGATGGTGTCACAGACAGCCACCCCACCCCCAACATGATGTAAATAGGAGAAGCCCTGGCCACTACATAGAAATATAGACTTTGACGGCAGATAAGGACCGCTTGACCCACCTAGTCTGCCCATTTTCCTACCTACAGGATAAGCTGCAGATCCTAGTTAACCAACAGCCTATTTCTTCTAACCTCCGCAAGAATTGCCTTATGTCTGTCCCATGTATTCTTGAATTCTCCCACAGTTGTAGACCCCAGAACCTCCTCAGAAAGGCTGTTCCATGTGTCCACCACCTCTCTGTGAAAAAATACTTCCTCACTTTGCCCCTGAACCCCTCCTCTATTTTTAAATTGTGTTCCCTTGTTCTTGCACATCTCTTTTCTGAAAGATGCTACCCTCTTTGGACTTTGTTGATTCCACTGAGGTACTTAAAAGTTTCTATCATGCCCCTTTCCTCAAGGGTATACATGTTAAGCTCCTTTAGTCTCTCCTCGTATGGCTTCTCTTGCAGACCCTGCACCATTTTAGTTGCCCTCCTCTGGACTGCCTCTATCCTGTCTATCTCCTTGTGGAGATGGGGTCTCCAGAATTGGACGCGGTACTCCAGATGGGGTCTCACCAACTGTCTGTACAGAGGGATAACTTCCTGTTTTCTGCTGGTGATGCCTCTTCCTATACATCCCAGTATACCCCAGCCCTCCCTACTGCATTCTCACATTGCCTGCTAACCTTAAGGTCATCTGATATGATTACCCCAGGTCCCTTTCCATTTTTATGTTGATTGTGCACATGCTAAGAAACATATTAGGCAGCTTTCTCCACAAGCAGGTTGTGGAGGTGTGGCACTGTTGTGGCAAATGCCCCAACAGCCTTTAAAAGGCTTGTCCAGCATCCTCATGTCTGTGGCACACTGCTGCTGACACTAGTTCAGCCAGTGTGCCACCAACTTGTAAAAACAGCCGCGGCAATCAGGGCCACCTTGTCATTGCAGCGTAAGCCATTCACTGCAATGAGGGAGTGACCTGCCATTGCAGGGCAGGATCTTCACATACTGATATTGTTTGCAGAAATGGCGGCGGTTTGCCGCCATATTCACAAACAATATTAACCTCCCCACCTTGTTTACTTGCTGACGGGGCCCCAATCCCCCGCCGGCTTCAGTGCCCCAGCTCCATGTTGTCGACGGGGAGCCCACTCCCCGCCGGCATTACTTAAACCCCCTCGCTATACTGTTCGGTCACAGGGTGCCCAATCCCCGCCTGCATAATATCATCCCCCTTTTCTTGTGTGTCACAGGGTGCCCAATCCCCATCAGCTACAGCTTGCCCCTACAAAAGGAAGAGTCCAGTGGCATGCTGGGAGCCCACTCCAGCATGCCACATGCCCTGTAAAATAAAAACGGTTCCGCGATGTCTTTTTTTCACCTGTAAAAAGGAAACTGTCCTTCGGAGGTCTCCCTGCCCCCTCCTGCAACCTGCACCCACTCACTGCACACCCTGCCTCCCACACTCCCCTCACCCCATACTTACCTCCAGAGCTCGGCGCGATGATCTTCGTGATCGGAACACGCCTGCACTCTTCAAAGCCGACTGCAACCGAGGAAATGCCGTAAGCTGTATAATGGAATACATTTTTTTTCCAACTTTAATGCATATCACAGTCATTTTTTTGAGTTTTGGCACCAAATTTTCAACATGGGGTTTTGGGACCCCTCCTCACGATTCTGGAACTGTCATGGTGTTAATCGGCCGGAAGGTGGTTTTGCAGTCACTGCACAGAATCACCTTTGGGGCTGATTAACGAAATGATAGTGCCAGTGTTCATGAGGTGGGCTTTCAAAAGCCTATGTTGCAAATTTGGTAGAAAAATCCAAAAATGACTGTTTTACGAGCATGTGCTAAGCAATTGCTACGCATACTTTGTAACTTCACGAATATGCAATATTTTCATGCCAGATTTTCAACATTGACATTTTTTTCACACCTCCTTGTGAACAGTACAGCTGTCATTGTTCACATCCTGGCCAAAATGTGTTTTCGCAGTTCTGGCCACAATAGCACGGGCTGTGGGAAATTCATATTCTGGACAGATTAAGAAAATGACAGTGACACTGTTTATGAGTAGAGGTCCTAAAATGCCAATACTGAAAATTTGGTGACGATACTCCATAAAATGACTGTGTTATGAGCATGTGTTGCGTGAGTTTGAACGCTAGCTCGTGAATCTCAAGATTGTAATATTTTCACTCCAGATTTTCAACATTGCCATTTTCCCACACCTACTCACGAACAGCACAGCTGTAATTTTTCCCATCCTGGCCAAAATGTGTTTTTGCACTTCAGGAGCAGAATATGGCGGTCGCTGTGGGAAATCACTGGTCGGGACAGATTAAGAAAATGACAGTGATAGCGTTCATAGTAGAGGTCCTAAAATGCCTATGCTGAAAATTTGGTGATGAAAGCCCATCAAATGACTATGTTACAAGTGTGCTGCACTTTCCACACACCCTTGTAACTTCACAGATTTGTAATATTGTCACACCAGATTTTCAGCAGTGGCATTTTTACACCTCTTATGAGCAGTACAGCTTTCATTTTTCACATCCTGACTGAAATGTGTTTTCACAGTTCTGGCACAGAATAACGATTCGCTATGGGAAATCAGTGTTTGGGACAGATTAAGAAATGACAGTGGCACTGTTCATGAGCAGAGGTCCTAAAATCCCTACATTGAAAATTTGGTGATTAACTCCATAACATGACTGTTTTACAAGCATGCATTGAACTGTTTCCACGCACCTTGTAACTTGCAAATTTTAATATTTTCATGCCACATTTTCAACAGTGGCATTTTTTCACACCTCCTTATGAACAGTACAGCTGTCATTTTCACATCCTGACTAAAATATGTTTTTGCAGTCCCGCCAGAGAATAGCACGGTCACTGTGGGAAATCAGTGTTTGGGACAGATTAAGATCGAGCTAGTGGGGGAGGGGAGTGACCAAGCGCAACTGAGCTCTGTCAGGACTGCTGCAGATTTGTTTGTGGGAAAAAGGCCCCAGTGCAAGAGCCCAGTACAAAGGGCAGCCTGCAGCACTGGGAGAAACAGAACGAAACAGCGAGTGAGGAGAGGAGTGAGTAAGTCACGAGCACTGTCAGGACTGCTTTGGATTGTTTTGTGGCCTGAAAAAGGCACCAATGCAGACAGGAGCCCTGTACAAAAGGGCAGCTTGCAGTGCCAGGACAAACAGAACGAGCGTGAGAGAGAGAGGAGAGAGAGAGAGAGAGACTGAACCACCTCAATAGAGCTCTGTCGGGACAGCTGCAGATTTCTTTGTGGACAGACTAAGGTGCCAACTCAGCCAGGAGCCCTGTACAAAAGGCAGTCTGCAGCACCAAGAGAAACAGAATGAGCGGTGACAGAGTGGTAGTGGCGAGCTCAGCAGAGCTCTATTGTGACTGCTGCAGATTTCTTTGTGGGCAGAAAAGGCAGGAGCCTAGTACAAAAGGCCAGCTTGTAGCGCCCGGCAGAAACGAATGAGTGAGTGAGAGAGGGGGAGTGAGCAAACTCAATGGAGCGGTGTTGGGACTGCTTCAGATTTCTTTGTGGCCAGAAAAAAGTCACCAATGCAGGCAGGAGCCCAGTACAAAGGGCAGCCTGCAGCAGTGGGAGACACAGAACGAGCGAGTCAGGGAGGGAGAGTGAGTGAGCTCAATGGAGCTCTGTTGGGAGCGCTGCAGATTTGTTTATGGGCAGAAAAGGGCAGCAATACACACAGGGCCCCAGTACAAAGGGCAGCCTGCAGTGGCAGGAAAACCAGAATGAGTGAGTGAGAGAGAGGGGAGCAACTAGCTCAATGGAGCTCTATTATAACTGCTTCAAAGGGCAGAAGAAGGCGCAATGCAGGCAGGAGCCCAATAGAAAAGGACAGCCTGCAGCCCCAGCAGAAACGGAATGAGTGAGTGAGAGAAGGGAGTGAGCAAGCTCAATGGAACTTTGTCGGACTGCTGCAGATTTCTTTGTGGCCAGAAAAGGCACCGACAGAGGCAGGAGCCAGTACAAAAGGGCAGCCTGCAGCACCAGAAGAAACAGAATGAGCGAGTGAGAGAGGGGGAGTGAGCCACCTTAACGGAGCTCTGTTGGGATAGCTGTGGATTTCTTAGTGAGCAGAAAAAGCTGCCAATGCAGGCAGGAGCTCAGTACAAAAGAGCAGCCTGCAGCACAGGAGAAACACCCTGAGCGAGTGACAGAGGGGCAGTGAGCAAGCTCAACAGACCAACGCAATCAACATTCGGCACTGACAAATTCTTGTTGTTGTTGTTACTACCCCCATTGTGTAATCTTCACCTGGGTTTTGTTTCCAGGTTCATTATTTTGCACTTCTTTGCATTGAATCCAAGCTGCCATACTTCTGACCATTCCTCTAACCTTGCCAAGTCCCTTCTCATCCTTTCCACACCTCCTTGTGTATCAACCCTGTTGCAGATCTTGTGTCATCTGCAAAGGACGATACTTTTCCTTCCAGGCCCTCTGCAATGTCACTTATAAAGACATTAAAAAGGACTGGACCCAGTACAGAACCCTCGTGTACCCCACTGGTAACCTCTCTTTCTTCAGAGTGGACTCCATTTACAATTTCCTTCTGTGTCCTGTTGTCCAGCCAATGTTTTACCTGGTTACCACCCTGGGACCCACTCCCAGGCTGGTTAATTTGACTATTAATCTTTTGTGGGACTGTGTCAAATGCCTTGCTAAAGTCTAGGTAGGCCATGTCCACAGCCCTCCTGATCTACTACTTGGTCACCCAGTCAAATAAATCAATTAGAATCGCCTGACATGACCTTCCAGCTGTGAACCCATGCTGCCTTGGGTCCTGTGCCCCACTGGCCTCTAGGTACTCAACAGTTCTTTCCTTCAGAAGTGATTCCATCACTTTCCCTACCACAGAGGTCAAACTGACAGGTCTGCAGTTTCCTACCTCTGTCTTGGTCCCACTTTTGTGAAGGGAATCACATCTGCCTTCCTGCAGTCCTCAGGGACCACACCATCCTCTCATGATTTGTTAAAAGGGTAGTCAGTGGTTTCACTAGTTCTCCCTTAATTCTTTTAGAATTCTGGGGTGAATTCCATCAGGCCCCATTGCTTTGTCCACCTTCAGTTTTAGGAGTTGTTTCAGAACCCTTTCTTCTGTGCAAGGACTGGGATCAACCCCTATCCAGAGTGCTTCTGTTAGTGGATTAGGCACCTCCCCTCCTCTTCTTTTGTGAATACTGAGCAGAAGTATTCGTTCAGTATCCTGCTTTTTCGCTGTCCCTCCCTGCCCACCCACCGTCCATTTTATTCAGCCTCACTATCCCCTCCTTTGTCTTTCTACACTCCTGATATACCTATAAAAGGTTCTATCCCTTTCTTAACTGAGTTGGCTATCTTTTCCTCAGTTTGGGCCTTAGCTATTCTGACTACCCTCCCTGCTTCCTTCTGCCTTAACTGGTACAGTTCTCTGTCCTGCTCCTTCTGTGTTTCCTTATACTTCCTGAATGCTATCTTTTTCTCCCTGACTTTCCCTGCCACCTCTTTTGAGAACCATAATGGCTTTTCTTTCATTTTGATTTGTTTATTTGCTTGACACAAGGCTTGTTGCCTTTGTGATGGCAGTTGATGTTTCCCCATTGTTGCTCCACCCCTCATTCTAGCCTGTTTGCTAGTGCTTTTCTAAGGCACTCTCCCATCTTGCCAAAGTCAGCCCTCCTCAAGTCCAGTACCCTCACTTTTGTATGGCTTGATTCTGTAGCTGAGTTTATCATGAACCACACTGTTTGATGGTCACTTGTTCCCAGATGGCAACCCATTTCTAGATCTGAGATCCTCTCACTGTCCCAATTTGAGATACGAGGTCTAAGATAGCTCCCTCACAGTGGGTTCTGAAACTAGCTGTCTGAGGCCTGCCACCTGTAGGGCATTGAGAATGGCCCTTCTCTTGGATGTGGCTGCAGCAAATGTGCTCCAGTTAACATCTGGCATATTCAGGTCTCCCATCAACTGTATCTTCCCTTTCTCTACCATCCAAAGAATGCCTTCTGTCATATCCTTGTCCATTCCCTCCTCCTGACATGGGGGTCTGTATACAACCCCTGTGCGGATTGTGGTGCCATTTTCTGTCTCTGAGGTGACCCACAGTGCCTCCTCTCCTCCTATTTACTCTTTTGTTCAGTTGCTTTTATCCCTTCCTTTACATAGAGAGATACTCCTCCTCCTCTTCTCCCCTCCCTGTCTCTCATGTAGATTATGTACCCTAGTATGTTAACATCCTTCCCAGTCATGGTTCTCTGTGTACCAGAGGATAGATGAGGGACATGCCTGGCTTTGCCCCCTGAGCCTACTTTGTCAAGATAAGAGGAAAGAGGGACAAAGAAAGGTGTAAGGATGTGTGTCTGATAATGTGATGGGGTTTGTTCTGGTGCTAGAGAGGGAGGGAGGGTTCGCTTTAGGTTTAGAGCACACACCTCTTAATCTGAAGACTTGAGTTTAAATCCCACCATTGACACTCACTGTGTGACCCTGAGTGAATCCCTGTGAAATGGTCCGTGTTTGCTCAGCACTCTTATTTCATCCCTGTTCCTGAAGCTGTGGTGGGACATGATGGACCTAGAGTCCCTTCCGAATTTAAATTACTATGTTACTGTTACTTAACCACCTGATCTTGACGCTCTCTAAACTCTCTCTTTGCTGTTTGTAAAGTGTGATGAGATACTGGCTGTATGAAAGCTGTTGATTAAACAGATTCCACTACTTACAGCAACTAGGCATAATTGTGAAGGGGTATGAGTCTGCTTCCAAAATCCTAGGCTGGGTCATGAACCCAAATCACTGTCACTCTGCTAAGCTGCCAGCCCTATATATGTATGCAATAGGACACACCAAGGTATGTAAATAGGGGTCAATAATTGAAACACTCTGAAAGTTGTTAGGCAAGAGGCGCTTGAACTGACTGCCTTTAAAAGGTCCTGAAACAGTTGAGACAATGTTGAAAAGATTTAACATTCAGGCATAACTGTAGTTTATATTTTGTATTTCATTCTGTAATTCTCACCCTTATTTCATTATTATTAAGGGTATCTGCATGAATACAGTATCTCTGCCCTTTAGCTCTGGCTGCCAGCCTCCACCCGACATCATAATTCTGTGTATGACATCAAAATATGTTGCTGTGGAGATAAATATGATGTCATAAACAGGGAATTGTGATGTCATGCATAAAGAAGCAGTCAGAGTAGATACAGTCTAGGATAGGGATCTTGTTTTCATGCAACTGTTTTCAGTAATAAAGAAAATGGGAATTAATTACTGAAAATATATGAAGTAATAAAGAAAATGGGATGGAGTTGAATATAAATCTTACTTTTTTCAATGTTTTCCTAATGCAGTCAGGGCTTTTAAACACACAAGACAAAAAGAGAAACTGTTGACCATAATCATGCACCCCTGAAGTACCTTATTACACTGACGTAATCGAGTCACCATGGACAGTAGTGGTTACACCCCTGTCTTATGGGCTCAAACAAGGTTTAGGGCCCAGATTGTTAAACTCATGATGGGGGTGGTAACCAAGATTTAAACAACTGCACAGTGCCTCCTCTCAGACAAATGTAAACTGGGCCTGGTGTAAGTATGATACAACTCTTTGGAATGCAGTACTTCCCCACCTCCCCGAGGACCACCTCATCCATGGGTCAGCACAATATGGCAGTAATTTCCTACAAATGTAATTTTTATCACTCTAGTAATGGTATGTTCAGACAGTAAATATAAACAAATATCAAGGGCTTTATTATAGTAGTGGGATGAGGTGCTTGTGACTGTGTACATGTCTTCACATAATGTTCTATTTCACCTGTACTTGAACAGTATATGAATTATGGGCCCTATGCATGAAGACGCCTGGCACCTGCCTGTAGGGTGCATATCAGCCCACACAATTGTGTGACAGATATCTGGCCCCAGCAGGATGTATGGGGCTGATATTCTTGAGCTGCTGGGTGGCCTGTGGGTAGCCTGAATGCATCCACATAGCTCTGCGCCAAGGGTGGGGCCGGCAAGGGCCAGACTGGGGCTTCAATCGAAAGCTCCATGGGAGCAGAAGATCAAGGGACATGGAAGCCTGCATGCCAGCTGCCATATCCCCAACAGCGAACAGTAAATATTCAGTTTCTGAAGTCGGCACCCTGCAGCCTGCAACCAGTCCCTAGCCCTCTGTGGCATTGAGGGAGGCTTTGGGGGCTTTAGTCATGGCTGCGGAGCACCACTGTGCCCTGTGTTGGCTGGTTGGGGAGTTGCACAGCCATTATGGCAGCCCTCTGATTGGCATAATGGAAAGACCCACTGAACACCAACCCAGCCTGCAAACAACATCGTACATGATGCACCTCATGGACACACCCACTGCCTGGTGGGACCGCCATGGTGTGTGGATTCCCTGCATTGTCCCAGGCAAGGATGCTGAATGGGTGATTGACAATCATGCATCCTTAGGTGTCCGTCCTGGCCTTAACCATAGTGCGGCCAGTCACATAGGTTGGTATACCATTCCTGCACAGGGCCCTATGTTTGTAATCTTATTGTGCTGTATGCCATAATCATCCCTGAAGAGTTACTGGAGTTTACCTGGTAAAATAAAAGGAAAGATGGTTCTTGGAAAGAAAAGGTTAGGTAATGAATGAGGTAGCAGTATAGTGATTCACTGGTAAGCTAGTCTTCTGCTGCCCTGCCAGGCACAAACAAACAGTAAATGTAATACAGCTCCTTGGTTATAATTCCAGTGTCCTCATAGGCACAGCCAACCTATATATGAAATACAGCAAGTAGCCCCTTGCTGCATTTTAGGTAGCCCACCCACACAACAGACACACACACAAATCCCACATGCCTGACTACTATCAGAGCCCCTCTACCCCCTCTGGTACCAGATAATGCAGTTGTGTTGTTCTAGGAGCTCCTTTAATATAACAGCTACTCTACTGAGTACCCAGTCATACAATTGTTGCAGACCTGTAGTCTGTCATCACCCAGGATCTTGCAATACTAAACCTTCAGATTTAAATATTTAATTGTAACAAAACCCAAAGCAAATCCCAACTCAGTATTTGTAATTCCTGGCCAGATGACCTAGTCCATTAACAAAATAGTGAAAGGGTATGCCAGAGACAAGGCCCTGAATTAGTCTGGTCAGCCCAGCCAAATGGGCTCTGCCTTTCAGTGTAAAGTGTTGTGGTGCAGTTGCAGCAGGTCCCCTTTGGCTGGTTTGGCTTCTCCTCAATGCAGACCTCTGTGAAAACATGTGAAATGGCTCTCTGAAGGCTTTGTCACACTTTTTCTCCTCTCTGCATGTAGCAGATGATTTCTGCTCTGAATTCACAGATACAGTTTCAGCCTGTGAAGCCTGACCATGACAGACTAGCACACTACATCCTGGCATCCAGTCCCTGTGTGTACTGTGACAATGAGCAGTGGTGCTGGCTCTGCAGCTCCCCAGATACACAGCTGCTCTCTGTTGCAAGGAAACGTGATGCAGTGAAAGTCTCTTTGCACTCCTGCCCTCACTAATCTCTCTCTCCTGGACTCCTGGCTGGCTGAGAGATTAAGGCGATGGACTTGAAATCTATTGTGGATTCCTGTATAGGTCTGAATCTTACCAACAATTATGTCTTTGTGACAAGAAAAAATGTACTCAGGGCAAATGTGTCTCTTTGCAGATGACACTGTGCCCTGTGGTAGGGTAGGCAGCGAGGAAGCAGATTTTAATTATTTATGGCACCCTTCCTCAGAGGCTCAAGATGCCAGTACACTAAAAGAGAGGTAGCAACACTTCATAAAATACAATCTTGAATAAATAGTATAAGTATATAAATAAATAACCAACCCTAAATAACCAAAATAACGGCAAACAGCAGAATTGCACTGCTATATATCTGTGATGTTCATATTGCATAACAATGGAATATCACTTCCCATAAGCCTGAGTAAATAAGTATGTTTTAAGGCCCTTTATAGGCCTCTACTGAGGGGGCCTCCTTCAGGGGTCTCGGGAGCGAATTCCAAAGAACTGGTCCTTCAACCTCTAAGGACCATTCCCCGAGGTTCTAAACTTGGCGGAACAACCAGCAGACCTTCCTTGGTGGAGCAGAGGATATGCAGGTGAGTAAGGATGCAGGAAATCATGCAGGCGACCACGCCCATACCATGTGGGCCTTGTAGGTTGTTAACCCACTTTTTATAGATATTAGATATGCCACTTTACTGGCAGCTAGTGCAGTTCACGAGTGCTGGGAAATACAACTTGATCTCAGAAGGCCAGTGAACAGTCTTGCAGATGTATTCTGCACCAACTGCAAGCTCTGCAATGTGCCTCCACCAACCCCGATGTACAGATCATTACAGTAGTCTAACCCTGAGGTCACAAGACATGTATCAGAGAGCTTAAGTCCTCAAGGGGATAAGGGATTACATTTGGCTGATGTTTCTCAGATGGTAAAGCCATTCCAGATGCTGCTGACACCTCAGCCTCAAAATGAACCCCTCATCCAAAATGACACCCAGATTCTTCACCTTCATAGCAGTCATAAGCTTAGAGGTGCTGAAACAAGCTCCATCTCCTTCACAGTCACTGCTGCTCCCCGCCCGACCCAGCTCAATCGCTAGTACTTCAGTTTTGCACTGGTTGAGTCTCAGCCTGCTTGATGACGCCCAGTCCTGCATCTCAACCAGCCACTGATTTAGCACATCCATCATGCCACATGTCTCGGTGCAAAAGACAGAGTCAAATGTCACCTGCATAGCAAAGAAACCCAACTCCAAACTGTCTAAAGATCCTACCCAGTGGTAGCATATACACAATAAACATCATGGGTGAAAGGACTGACCCCTGAGATACAGCTCAGTGCAGGTCCACGGAGAGTGAGGAAAACATCCCATCACTACCTCTGTGTCCTGTCCATGAGGTAGGACTCCAAACCAGCTGATGACTTTGCCAGGGAATCCTCCCTACTTCCTGAGTCAGCCATTAAAACCCCTATAGTTCATAGTGCCAAATCCTGAGGAGAGATTGAGGAGGACAAGAATTGACCACTCTTCTCTATCCTTCACCTTGAGCTGGTCATTATGCACCCTGACCAGCATGGTCCCAGTGCCCTGCTTCAACCTAAACCCAGACTGAAGAGGCTCATAGATGTCAAAGGTCATGAGCTGTGCCTCAAACTGCAATGCAGCCACCTTCTCAATAACCTTGCCTACAAAGGTAGGTTAGAGCCAGGTTGATAATTAATCAAGACATATGGGTCCAATGATGATTTTTTCAAGCGGGGTTTCACCAATGCAAACCTCTGGCACATTGCAGGACCCAAAGGAAATCGCTGATGCTTTTAATGTTGCATTCACGGTCCTCAGCAATGTGTTGCCACCTGAATACTTGAATTACACCCTCTCAGGCCAGCAGCACAACCTCAACAGTCCATCACCACAGGATAATGTTACCCCACCGCTTCTACTTCAGGCAAATCTCCCAGGTGAGACTGTCAAATATATCAAATGGGTCCTTGGTAAGACCAGGACGTGAAGCGACATGATCGATATGAAGATGATAGACACTCACATTAAATGAACTTGCAGCACTGCTCAACAAGGTATCCAGCGCCTCTGAGATCTGGCATCTTCCCTGACAGGTGGAAAGAGGCTCTAGTCGCACCTGTTTTATATCAGGAGACAGAGCTAATCTAGTAAACTTCCATCCCATCCTGATTTTACTCCCTCTCCAAAGCACTTGAAATGGTGGTCTCAGAACAACTAACTAAGTACCTAGAAAACAGCCTTCTCTGCTTGCAGCAAGTTAGTAGAGTACATCACTCAGCTTTATGGGGCCCTGGATAAAGGGATGGCAGTGGGTCTATCTTCATAGACCTCACCAAGGCCTTTGTCACTGTCAGTCACTAACTGCTACTGAAATGTCTCCTCTATACAGGATTGTCTATGGACTCTGTGGCCTGGTTCCATAGTTACCTCACCCATAGATCTCAAGGGTCAGGATCGGCAGTACAATCTCTGAGCCCAGGGAAGTAAACCTAGGGGTCCTGCAAGGTTCCGTCCTCAGTCTCTCTTATTCAGCCTCTTCATAAATGACATGCTTTCCTCCTGTCCAACACACTCCATACTCTGTGCAAACGATGCTTGTTATCTCTGTCCCAGGGAAAGACCTGGGATCAATTAGCTCTGAACTTCAGCTCAGTTTTGTGTATTGGAATCCTGGTTCACTAGAAATAAACTGCTACTCAACTACAAAAGACAAAGAGCATGCTCTTCAGCACCCCACAGAGCAAGATTCGAGGGTCCTCACCGCGTATACTTAGTAGCGTAAGGAGAAGTACTAGATCAAGTCAATACATTCAAGTACTTAGGGATTCACCTTGATAACACCTCACCTTCACTGCCCATGCTGAGCAACTGGTAAGTCAAACAACATGAAGCTTGGCATCCTGTACAGACACGCACCTCTATGACACTGGCTGCCCTGAAACTTGTTACGTGCAGTTCAGTTATCTCATCTGTGGATTATGGCCTTGTCATATATGGGGCAGGCACAGACACAGTGCTTAAATGGGTCAAAACCATCCTCAACAAGGCCTGCTGCCTGGTCCTGGGAGTACACAAGATGACTCACTCTTGTGACCTATACAAGGAAACTGGCTGGCTCCCACTCCACCACAGACTCCAATACCAGGCCTGCCTCCTTGCAAAAAAATCCCTGATGTGGTCCATGCCTAGTGCTACTGCCCTCTTTGAGCCTGCACAACCATCTAAATGCACAAGGAGTGCCTCCAGGGCTGTCCTAACTGTTCCATTCAAATGAACCACCCTTGGCCAAATATCCCTTTCCTACTGTGGGCCTAAATGGTTCAATGATCTGCCTGCAGACCTTGCCAACTTCCCTAGACTTGGCCACTTTAAAATGGGCTTCATCTTCTTCTGCCAGCAAATCTGACTGCCAGTGTTTCTGTTAACCCATGGCCTCTGACAGCCATTCTTGCACTTGTCAAACACTACCCTCTCTCACTCCCACCCTCCTGTTCCTCAACTGCCCACCTCCCCCACCTCCCACCACCTACTACCTCCTTTGACAAAGCCTCACCTTGGCTGCTAAAACTGCATTTCTTCAGAATGGGAGCACGCCTGTCTGAACTGTAACATGATTGTTAAACACTGTACCACACTCGATTAGTGCTGCATTATATGTTTCTCCGCAAGTGTGGTCTTGTTTCTCCTCACTTGTTGTACCCTGCTTAATGTTGTAACTGCACACTAATACTACTTGTTAGTTTATGTTCATTCTGATTTGCAATGTTTCATCACCTGTAAATGTCTTGCATTCCTTGTTGACTTGGAGCCTTTGTAAACGAGCCCCAGCTAAAAAATATTAATCCAATTTGAAATAGATAAATAAATAAATAAATAAATAAATAAATAATTTTCAGTGCAGATGGGAAGATCCACTCTGATAAGGTGCCCCAGATAATCCTGATGAACACTGGGCCCAGCTGCCTGATACAGCTCACTAGAGCGTTGGGCCAGGCCTGCACCCAGTTCACAATGTGTTTGTCACAACTCTGAAATCACCTTCACAACCTAATGCATTGTCACTGGCCAAAGCTCTCCCCAGAACCACCAACTGCTGGTGTGTCTCCTGGCTCAGTACTGTTGGGCTGTACCGCCCACTTGGTGAGATCCCAGCCCTAATGGAGGACACTGAATAGGAAAAGAACCAAGCAAACTCCTCACACTTAGTGAATGAAGCAGCCTTCATGGGCTCCAGACAGGCCAGATGCAAAGCCTGTCCATTGCTTGAAAAGCTGAGTTGGCAGTTCCTTCCAGCCACAATCTCCTGGACAGGAATTTTGCCCTCTTTTAGGAGATTACCCTTTGATATTCATTGTAGAGAATATTCAAAGTCAGTTTCTCCTCCCAGGCCCCTGAACTCCTCCAACACTGCTCCATCCTCCTCCTCCTCCCCTTACTTTCTTCTCCCTCAGCTTACCATCGAACCACGGTGAGACAAGGCGCGACACCGATGGGTATACATGAACTAGTGCTATGAAGTCAAAGGCTAAATTGATGTCCCTATTATAAGTCACCACTGCTTCCTCCAAACCCCAGTACATGCTGCCACCAAATCCAAGATATACAGCACCCCGTAAGTTCATCCGGCCTCAGCCCTTGTAAAGGCAGTATCAGACCATCTCCACAGGGTGTGGACTTCTGAGGGGTGCCCTAAAATCAAACTTAGAAGGTGCAGTGATCTGATCAACTAATCAGATCACTCCTGAGATTCTCCACCTCAAGTTCCAGGTGGAACACCAAGTCCAAGGCATGACCATGTTGATGAGTCACATGGTGAGTCACACTAGCAACTCTTTGTGCTAGGCCCAGTGATTTCATTCCCTGGAGGAAATCTTGTCCAAAGGGCAAGAGGTTGTTATTCACCAAGGCATTGAAGTCACCCAGAATAATCCACCACAGAGACTATGGGTGGACTCTTCCATGAAAGTGCCTGACCCCAGATCGAACCCACAACTCCTGGACCTGGAAAAATACAGACTTTGCTGCAGAAGTCTGGTTCTGGGTCTGTGGAAGTGTCATTTGTGCTATTTTGTGTATTGTTGCCATGGGGATGCCGTCAGCACGCTTTCTTCACGTACAGGTGGCTGGCAGCATCCAATCAGGCAACAGATGGTCATGTGATGCACTCATGATATATAACTGTTGCTGAGTGCACAACGTGGTCCAGACTAGAGGAGGACAGTTGGAGGAGCACCTTGCTCACTCACTGCAGCAAAGAGCCGCCAGAAGAATTTTACAAAAGAAAAATGACAAATATATATATATATATATATATATATATACTTTTTTTTTTTTTGGAGGGTAGGGAAGAGAAATTAGGAGAGAGAAAGAAGATTTACTGGGGCAAGGGGGAAGAGAAACTAATTGTCTGGGGAGGGTGATGGGTCAGGACTGAGAAAGGATGAATCCAGAGGGACTGAGGATATGGTGGTGGCCTGGGTGGCTGCCGGGGAGGGCAAAGGCAGGCAATGTGGCAGTGTGACTGTGTACATGAGCAAGGGCAGGCTGTCAAAATCTTTGACTTGTGCCATTGCAGAAGATCCAGAGGAGAGCGGGAGAGACTACTGGAGACCCAAGAGAAATTTTACAGTTACAGAAAATCCCAAATAAAAGTTTTTTCTTTTCTTGACCTCAGACAGTGTAGGTGTGTACATGAGCAAGGGCAGGCTGGCAAAATCTTTGCCTAGTGCCATTCCAGATCCAGATGAGAGAGGAGAGACTACTGGGGACCCAAGACAAATTTTACAGTTACAGAAAATCCCAAATAATGGAGGGGAGAGAGAGAGACAGAGACTGCAGGGGGCCCACGAGAAATGTAACAGTCCCAGAAATCCCAAATAATTTTTTGCCTGGCTTTTCAGTGTGGCTGTGTGTACAGAGCAAGGGCAGCAGGCTGGCAAAATAAATATTTGACTTGTGCCATCCATTCATGAATCACAATCACTTATTAACATTCATTCACAATTTCATCCAGAGGAGGAGAGAGAGAGAGAGAGAGAGAGAGAGAGAGAGAGACTGCAGGGGGGCATGAGAAATTGAACAGTCCTAGAAATCCCAAATAATTTATTTTTCCTGGCTTCAGTGTGGCTGTGTGTGTACAGGGCAGCAAGCAGGCTAGCAACATAAATCTTTGACTTGTGCTGTCCAGAGGGAGGGGAGAGAGAGAGAGAGAGAGACTGCAGGGGCCCACAAGAATTTTAATAGTCTCAGAAATCCAAATACATTTTTTTCATGGCTTCAGTGTGGCTGTGTGTACAAGGCAAGGGCAGCAGGTTGGCAAAATAAATCTTTGACTTGTGCCATCCAATCAGGAATCACGATCACTTGTTAACGTGCATTCACGATTTCATGTATTAAAAATACTGTTCAGATAAACAACATACAAGTTGATCTGCCGGTGCTTCTGGCTGTGGGTGGCCCAGGGATAATCTTACTTTGAGACTCATAGCAGGCAGTTTACACTGTAATACAAGTAAAGTGACTTTGTGACTTGTAGCAGGCGGTTTACACTGCAATACAAGTAAAGTACAGTACAACTACTGTACACACAAGTGTCATTCCCATCATCACTTATTCCCCATTATTCCTCCTTATTATCATTAGTTTTATATATTGCATTACATTACGATAAGCATTAACCAACCCCCAGTGTGGGACTATGCTGCGGTGGCTATGCACCAGATGTGTCTGCATCTCCAATTCAAATTCTGAGGCACACTTAACATTTGTTGAATTTGGTCACTTAACAGTAACTAACTGTACTGTAAGAGTCAGGTAATCTTGAAGGACATGGTGGTGGACTGCTGTGCTGTCAGTGTGCTGTGTACAGTCATGAGTCACGACAGTAAATTTGTCGCTGGCCTGTAAATGGGAGTCATTAGAAGGACATTACGTTAGTAGCAGGATCTTTTTTACAGGTTAGATTACTAAGAAAAATGGATCAAAGTGTTGATGAGGCACATTCTACTTCTCAGGTAGGCAGTGGCACTGCAAAAGACAGCAATCAGCCTGAAAAGGAAAACAAAATCAAACCCTAAAAGTGATTTTTCACGCCTAAGGTATTGTCTCCCAAACAAATGCTTGAATCCAAAAAGGTGAATGTCTCGGATCATCATCAATACCAAGTAAAAAGTTATGTAGTTAAAAAATGAAAGGCTTGTTGGGTACCACCAGCAGAGGCGCTAACGGAGAACAATTGCATACTGTGCTATTGCCAGTCCCTCACCCTCATCCAATTTTTCTGAGGTTGAACCCAACAAGGGTAATAATAAAGATGAAGAGAATGATCAGGCAGCACAAGGTTTACTGGAGGGTGGAAATTGCAGATGAGTAATAAACAGGCAAAATTGTTGGCTGTGGAGGGGCAGGGAATAAATCACAAAAGGAACAGGCCCAAGAAAAATCTGAAGGTGGGGGACCCTAAAAAGTGACCAAGGTGCCATGCCTTCCTGGGAAAAAACTGAAGAAATGTATTTTGTTTGGTCATACTTCTCCATTAGTGTTTCCAAGAGTTGGTAGCAACATGCACTATTTGTAAACCGACAATCAGCAGGGGTAAAAGAAAGGAGCATTGGGAACTTCAGCATTGAAAAGGCTCCTAGACAGATGTCATAACATTACTGAGAACTCCAGTTGTGAATCTCAAAGAGAAAGTGACAGTGATAGTTCACTACACTCGGTAGCTCCATGGATGAAAGCAGTGGCAGCCCCTGCAGCACTACTGAAATACCTCCACCACCACTTCCTCCCATTTAAAGGACTCCTCCTACTGTTACTGAAAGTGACCATGTGTTCAGAAGCCCTCCTCCTCTTTCAAGGAGACAGCTTACCATCTCAGAAACATATGAGCATAAAGCCAAATGTACTTTAACTCACCCTGTTGCTGTTACAATAAAAAACATTCAGAAATGATAGCTGTTGATTTATTTATTTAGCTTTTGTTTACCAGGTATGCACACTAGACAGACAGGTGCCTATTTTCAGGTGCGACCCAGGCAATTATAATACAGAATCAAGGCACAGGTACAGGCACAACAGTACAGAGTCAAGGCACAGCAGTCAACAATGGACAGTTGGGTACAGGTTAAGCAATACAGAGTCAAAAGTATGGCAATCAATGAGGAACAGGCAAGAAATAAAATCATATAGCAGCTGGGCAGGTAGGGGGTGGGGTACCCAGTTAGTGTACACAAGGGACATAGAGTAGTGTCATGTGAGCAGCAAAGGGGAGAGAGACATTAGCAGGAGTTGTACCAAGAGGAAGGGGCTTGAGAAGACAGCTCGAGGCTGCAAACCAGGAAGGACCTTTACCCCTAACAGGGTGAGCAGTGTAAGTCAAGTGCAAAGCAGGAGAAGATGATTGTGCATCAAGCAAGATGGGCCAGGAACTCCAGGGAATACACAATGAAAAATCCTGGTCCATGAGACAGCTGCCCAGCGACCAAGGGCACCCCAAGGGGGTGGGGGCACTAACTGCAGGGGCATGGAAGTGTGCTTCAGGTGTTCCCAGAGGGAGGACCTGAAGCTGGCGCGGTGAGAAGCATCTCCTACCTGGGCAGGGAGGAGGTTCCATGTTCTAGGAGTGAGGGCAGCAAACCCCTGCAAGGGAGCAAGTTTGGGGACCTTAAGGCCTGGGAGTCACTTGACCTCAGCTGGTAGACAGGGGGACAGGCTTAAGCAGATCTGCCAGAGCTGGAGGGTGGATGTTCTGACAATATTGTCAATGAGGTTTCCCATGACAAAGGTTCGGTGGTTATCAGGGAGAGCCACCCGAGCCTGGAGTATAGTGACAATGATGCATGAGGCAGGTGGCTGACAGGGCAAAGCAACAAATATTATTGTATACTGTGTCCCATTTAGAGAGCCAGGTTTTTGGAGCATTCAGGAAGGAGGGGAGCCCATAGCAGAGAGTGGGGAGAAGTGCCCTTTGGCAAGGGCAAGTTGAGCAGCGGGTGTGAGGCAACTTTTGGCCCTCTGTGAGCCAGGCCCAGCTTACAGTTAGTTGTCTTATAAGAGTTGCTAATGTGGAGGGAGAAGTCAAGTTGAGGATCAAGGGTAGCCACCAGGTACCTGAAAGAGTCAACCACTCATAAGGGAGTACTGCCAGCTCCAGAGATTTTGAGAGGGGCCTGGCATGCCTTGTCATGCCAGGGAACCAAAGAGCATGGCCTGGGTCTTCGGAGGTTGAGGACAAGCTTATGGGCCTTCAGCCATGATTGAATGAGGTCAAGGTCAGTATTTAGACTGGAGTTAATGATGTTGATGTCCTGTGAACTGGTAAGAATTACAAGGTCGTCAGCATACAGGGTGGAGTTCCCATGGGCAGGGACCAATGGCAGCTGATTGATGTAGAGGGGAACAGTATGGGGCCAAGGATGGACACTTTGCGGCACCCCACAGGTCACTGGGTGTAGGCCCAGAGAGGATTTTGGAACTGTGTGTACTGCTACCATATAACGTGGTTGAACATATAGGATTCAGATGGCTGCTTGAGTACCTTGAGCCTTGATATAGTATACCATCATGGAAATACTTCGACAACAGGGATTCCAGATATTTATGATGTTGTATGTAAAAATGAAGACGTGTCTTGTGCAATGCTGTTGGGAGGGTGGTGCATCTCACAAGAGATATCTGGACAAGCTGTCAGCCTGAACCCTCTTATGTCTGTCATGGCACATTGGGCATGTTTTGATAATTCACTTGGGACTGGGGACAGTGAAGCATCGCAGTTTGCTGTTCTAAGAATGTCTTGTTTTCCATCTGAACATACCTCATACAACATCAATGAAGAGCTCCAAAACCAATACAGCAATATCTCACTTACAGGGACTGTCAGCTGGCTTTATAGTTGCAGATAATGGGTCCAACATAAAGAAGGCCTTGGAGGAGGGGGCTTTGTTCACATCCATTGCTTTGTGCATTGCTTAAATTTAATAGTTCACGGTTTTCTTGATGGCAACAGGGAGATTAAGGCTCCTTAGCACTGCTAAAAGAATATGCACTCATTTCAGTCACTCAAGCAAAGCTGGTCACAGTGTTTGAAAAATACAGCAGGAGGACAGTTTACCTTTGCACAGACTGATCCAAGACATTTCTACTGATGGAATTCAACCTTTCACATGTTCCAAAGGCTGCTGGGACAAAAGAAAGCAATCAGGCAATATACGTTGAAAATAAAATTGGTGATGCAGACGTCTGTATTACTCCACCACAGTGGGCCATGCTGGAGTTTCTAATTTTCCTGCTCCAGCCATTTGAGGAAGTCACCAGGGAGGTTAGTGCAAACACAACTCTCAGCCAGGTGATACCTCTAATAAAAATTTTAAATTTCAGATTGAATCTGATTAGGGAAAAGTTAGAGAAGCAAGACAGTTCCATGATCACACAGGCTGCCAGTGGTGCTGCTGACATATGCAGGTTGCCCCCAGAATACAACAAGATCTAACGAGAATATGATCAAAAAGTTGAAGAAGATGACAAACTGTAAAATGCTTCACTCTGAGTACTACATTAAAGCAACAATCTTGGACCCTAGGATACAAATCAAGCAACTGTTGGGTGATGAGGATGACACTTGTTTCAAGGTAAACAAACAAGAAATAATTGACTAGGTGCATGCTGTCATGAAACGGAGCACAACAGCAGCACCATATTCAGAATCTTCTTCACAACACAGCACAGCATCAGGTGGCCCATCCTCTACTGTTGCAGCATTTTCTCCTTCTTCCTCCTCAGCCACTGCAAGTCAATCTTCTTCTTCACCACCAGCCAAACATAGCACTGTCCCACAGTCACTTGGGTCAGCTTCATGTCTATGGAGTCACTTAGGAGATATAATTGTAACATATTCTACATCTGCCTCTTGTAACACAGCCTCAGCACAGACCATTGTTGAAATGTACCTGGCAGAGCCAGTATTAACTGGACGCTGATCCTTTGCAATACTTGAAATCCAAACAAAATATGTGGCCTGTTTTCATAAACATTGCAATGAAGTACATAGAATTGCCCTCTGAGTAGCGTCTGTTCAGAACGATTGTTTAGTTCAGCTAGTAACGTCTAATACTGACACATGATCCTGTCTGACACCAGAAAATGCTGAGCGCCTCACATTTCTCAAAGTCAACATTTCTCACTTTAATTTCAAATATGATACCTGACTAAAACATACACTGACTGCTCTGAGCAGGCACTATCCACCGAATACTTTCAAGAATTTGTGTCTGTGGTGAAAATCTTCTGTGAATAGGGGCTACTACATGAGGTAGCAATTAACTGCAACAAGTCAGGTCAGGACAGACTAGGCCAGGCCACTTTTACTTGAATGATTACATGAGCAGCACAGAATGGAAAAAAATAACATCAGTGGGTTCAGGTCCAAATACAATAAGCAACTGCATTTCATGTCACAAACTTACTTGGTGGTACCTGGTACCACTATCTGATCTGGAAGGTAGGGTACTGCTGTCTACTACTACTACTATCACTTTTTGTCCTCATAGTTGCAACTATTGGAAGGCTATAGCCTGTGGTTCAAGGGGTACAACTGGCCCACCCCCCGACCTATTTAAGGCTGCTCTTCTCACTCCACACACAAGCATTTTTCATTGCTGGTCAGGGGCTCTGTTGGTCTGCCTTCTCCGTTGGAGCTCACAGGGCCTTGTCCTCCTCCCCGTTGCTGTGCTTTGAGCTCTGCTGGTTTGTGCTGGACTTCTGTTTTGTGTTCTCTTGCTTTTAATTCATATTACCTGCCACAAGCTATTGTGTGCTTCCTATCTGCTCCTTTACTTGTGTTTTCCTTTGTTTGTTTCTTTTGGCTTTCTAGTTTCTACCACCTGTGTTTACATTGTTTATTTGTGCTTTAGGTTGTTTTCTTACCTTCAGCTGCCCTGTGCCTGTGCTTAAAAGCCCAGGTTTGGCTACTTTTCAGTTCTGGTTCGGTTGTGTTTCATCCGAGTGGAGTTAGCGTCGGTCTGGTTCTTTCAGATGTAGTATTTTTAGAGTTTGGGTTCAGTTCGGTTTGGTAGTGCTCTCAAAGTGCTCTCAAAGCAGCTGGAAAATGTTACTTATGATGAAAATGGAAGGAGAAAAAGGAGCTTTATTTATCAGGCTCCATCCACACACCACTTGACTCTGCTTCTGCTTTCCCACACACCACACAGGAGAAGACCAAGTGGCATTGTGAGTACCGTGGAGTGAAAGTAAGACAAGTTTGAAAAGCAGCAATGAGAAAACCAGAGTAAGTTACTGTAATGTAGTTAACTGCAGCCCCATGTGGCTAGACGAAGAAGAAACAGCATTTATTCAGTTTAAGTTTATGTCAGCACTGTTATTTTGCTTAAACAAACACAGCATTTTATGAAAAGTACTGTCACATGGCTCTAACAATGAAGCATTACTGCAAATACTGTATCTAAACTAATACGTTTGAAAATGGTACAGGTCTGACACTTCATAGATCAATCTTTTCGCTATCAAGGCAGCTACGGCTGGGGCAGAAGTTTAAAATTAAATGTTGACTGAAGAGTTCACAATTTGCTTTATGTCACTTGGTCCTACTGTCTTGACTTACTGCCCCAGTCATCTTTCATCTCCTTGGTCCTTCGCTGATAATCAGTCCTGACAAGCGAGGCATGAGCGACCTTTGGTTGCGGTTCCAGTTCATCTGGACTTTTTGTTTGGTTCAAGTTCAGTTCAGGTTTGATGGGTGTTCTGGTTCTAGGGTTCAAGTTTTGTTCTGCTGATTGGAAAATCAAACAGTTTGTGTTTGGTTCGGGTTCGATTGCTGCCAAACCTGGGCTCTGTCTGTGCTCTCAGGCTGTATTTCCTCACCAGATTTTCCCAGCCTTCAGTCATTTAAATTTATATTGTGTGTTTCAGCTTCCACTGATGTTTTCCTGCCTATGTCCAGTGCTCTCAGCCTAATCTTTTGCACCTGGTCCAAACTTCACCCTGCCCTCCTTGTTGCTCTGTGTTCTCCCAGCTCTGCCCTTGCTCCACTCAGTGCTAGCTCACTTCATTCTGTATTGGAGTTCAGTGTCTCTACTCACCTTATTCTGAGTTTGCTCAGCCTGGCACAACTGCTGCATTGCATTACTGCTGCATTCAGTTATTACACTGGCTGCCTGGTCTCAGCTCAGCTGCAGTCCTTTTAGCATTTTGTTTCTGAATCTAACTATTTTAAACCTCTCAGTCATTAATTTACTCCCTGTTCCAATTGCTCTAGCAGCTTGCTTTCCTATGGCTTGTCCTTCATTAGGACCTTGCCTATAAGCTGCCTCTTTTGGGGATCCCTACCTTGCTAGTATTACAGTTGTTGTTGGTCTCATCATGCTCCACTTCTACCAAACCTTACTTTTACCAAATCCACAGCAGTCTGTTTCTGATGATAACCTAATCCTGCTTTCATGGCTGGCACATATTTAACATGTTTCATTAGCTGCTTGGTGTCATGGCATCATGTTCATGGCTTCTTTGTTTTTTCTATGGTGGGGACTGAGGAGTCACAGCAGGTCTCGTGGCCCCAGGCAGTAGGAGCAGCTTCATTTGTAGTATATTCTATAAGCCCTGGCTCACCCAGCCTCCTTGTGCTGATCCGCATAGCCTTTGTGGCAATATGCAACCAGTGATTCAGGCAACTCTCTACCTAAGGGCTTCTGGCTCTGCCCAGCCTCTCACCATCCTTTTCCTAATATCATGCACCTGGTTTACTCCAGTCATCCCAGCCTTCCTATCCCTTGCACTACCAGCAATGCTCATCCCCTTCCAAGTCTGGCAGCATATCATGTTTACTTGCTTCAAACCCACCTCCTACTGTATTGGCTTTGCAGCCTTCTCCTACCTAACCAGCGCTACAGTCCTCCTCTCCAACCGTCAGCCCTGGGCTTCACCTGGCCTAGCCGATCTCTTACTCATAATATATTATCCAATTCACTGCCAATTTGGCTTTCTAATGGACTTGGATGGCATGCATTCCTGTGGTTGACAACTGCTATTTGCCTTACCTAGACCCATGAGAGGCCCATATTGCTCAGCCTGACTATGTTCAGGTCTCCCATGTCTGCTATCATTCATTATGACCCAGTATGGGTCCCATGCTCCTTACCATATGCAGGTCTCATGCTCATTGCAACTCACTTTTCCACATTATGGAGACATGCTGATCATATCCATTACTCCAGGACTCAGGGCTAGCCCTGTGGCTGATGGTCTCTCTCTCTGCACCCCGAAGTCCGCAGCTTGAGCATGCAAAGCTCAGGGTGGGGTCCTTCTTGTCTGGCCCATAATTGGGAAGGTCCTCGCCCAGGTGGACCTTCTGTCATCAACCATACTGATGGCACTTCTTGATATAGTATTTAAGACTTTAGAAGCAAAGGTTGGGGCTCTCACAGAAAGGGGCCCCTTTAGCTGTCTGGCGGGTGGAAGCACCCTTTCATGCTATTCTCCTATGACCACCTCTGGTTCATCTGGTTTGTTCATAGATCAGTAAGCCAGCTGAGCACCTCGGTGGTTGTTACTCTCCTACTCCCGCCTTTGTTGACTCTTGCTGCAGAGTGCACTTGCAACCCTCCATGGCATTCCTGTTTGAGGATAGAGTGAGAGTGTTCCCAAAATTGCATTTCCCTTGGACTGGTCTACTAAACTGCAGTAGCAGAGCCATCACTAACCAAAACTGTCCCAAAGCCTGGAGGAAGGCAACCTAGGCCTTGGATCCCCAGAGGTTTCCTCTTCAATGGTGGTTTTCCTCTCCTCTGTGCCAATGGTCATAATACTAGATAGGCATCCTTGTAGTCCCTATGTCACTTAGGTAGGTTTCCCACTTAGGTAGGTTTCCACTGTTGGCTGGAGTCAGGAGGATGTCCCTAATCATCCTGTCTCCCCTTTGACTGTTCTCGTCTCTCTCCATAGGAAGCCAAGCCTCCTCGTCTTACAGTCAGACCTCCGAGTGGGTCAATATTCACCTGTCATTTCCTGCCTACTTTACTCAAACAATACAATCCACTGACCTATGCTACCAGCTGAACCCCATTACCAATCAGCTCGTCGACAGGTCTTTATTGACCCATGCTACCAACTGAACCCATACTCAACCGACCTTCGTGACAGGTCCCCAATCTCAACATGTGTTCACTACCTGTATGCTTTGCTTGACACCTTTTGGGCTTCTTCCTAAGGTATCTTTAGCCAAGGAATCACTCCTGCGGCACCTCGAGGGTGGAATCCTCCCTAGGGTTCCTTGCCTTTGTACCCCTACAGGGTGGTGTACCCCATGGATAGAGAGGCGAACAGCCAAAGTTTATCTGCATTACACAAGCATGAAACCAGTTGCACAGGCACATTGAATTGGAAGGCTATAGCCTGTGGTTCAAGGGGTGGTGCAAATGGCCACACCCCTTTTGGGCCTATTTAGGCTGCTCTCCTCACTCCACACACAAGCATTTTTTTCTGCCTCTCCATCCACCCCTCCTCCTTCAGCGGCATGCCTCTCTCTCTCTCTCCCATGGGTTTCTTCCTAAGGTACCTTTAGCTAAGGGAATCACCCCACGACACCTCAAGGCATGGAACCCTCCCTAGGGTTCCTTGCCTTCATACCCCTACAGGTGGTATATCCCACAGATAGAGGCGAGGCAGCCAAGTTTATCTTTTACACAAGCATGAAACCAGTTGCACAGGCACATTGAATTGGAAGGCTATTGCCTGTGGTTCAAGGGCGGTGCAAATGGCCACACCCCTTTTGGCCTATTTAAGGGCTGCTCTTCTCACTCCACACACAAGCATTTTTCCTGCCCTCCATCCACCCCCTCACTCCTCCAGCGCACCCTCTCTCTCATGTGGGCTTCTTCCTAAGGTACCTTTAGCCAAAGGAATTATTCCTGCGACACCTCAAGGGGTGGAACCCTCCCTAGGGTTATTTCCCTTTGTACCACTACAGGGTGGAATATCCCACAGACAGAGAGGTGAACAGCCAAAGTTCATCTATGTTACACAAGCACGAAACCAGTTGCACAGGCACATTGAACTACTCATCACTTTTTGTCATTACTCCAGTCTTTACTACTACTACTTTTCACTTTTTTGCCCTCAGCAACTGATCCTGACTGTACTGTTTAATTTTCATACAGTGCATGACTTAGCAGATGCCTGAAACCCAGAAACGGAATACTCGGTATATTTCTCGTTCCCCATATTTGGCTGTGATTACTTCACAGAAAAAATAGAAACATAGAAACATAGACTTTGACAGCAGATAAGGACTGCTTGGCCCACTTAGTCTGCCCATTTCCCTACCTAGAGGATAAGCTGCAGATCCTATTTAACCAACAGCCTATTTCTTCTCACCCCCACAAAATTGCCTTATGTCTGTCCCATGTATTATTGAATTCTCCCACAGTTTTAGACCCCACAACCTCCTCAGGAACGCTGTTCCATGCGTCTACCACCATCTCTGTGAAAAAATACTTTCCTCACATTGCCCCTGAGCCATCCCCCTCTATCTTCAAATTGTGTCCCCTTGTTCTTGCACATCTCTTTTCTGAAAGATGCTACCCTCTTGGACTTTGTTGATTCCACTGAGGTACTTAAACATTTCTGTCATGTCCCCCTTCTTCCTTCATTCCTCCAGGGTGTACATATTAAGCTCCTTTAGTCTGTCCTCGTGATGGCTTCTCTTGCAGACCCTGCACCATTTTAGTTGCCCTCCTCTGAACTGCCTCCATCCTGTCTATGTCCTTGCAGAGATGGGGTCTCCAGAACTGGACGCAGTACTCCAGATGGGGTCTCACCAACTGTCTGTACAGAGGGATAACAACTTCCTGTTTTCTGCTGGTGATACCTCTCCCTATACATCCTAGTATCCCCCAGCCCTCCTACCGCCTCTTCACATTGCTTGCCAACCTTAAGGTCATCTGATATGATTACCCCTAGGTCTCTTTCCATTTTGTTGTTGTTACTACCTCCCCCACTGTGTAATCTTCCCTGGGTTTTGTTTCCCAGGTACATTACTTTGCACTTCTTTGCATTGAATCCAAGCTGCCATACTTGACAATTCCTCCAACCTTGCCAAGTCCCTTCTTATCCTTTCCATGCCTCCTGTGCATCAACCCTGTTGCAGATCTTTGTGTCATCTGCAAACAGGCATACATTTTCCTTCCAGTCCCTCTGAAATATCACTTATAAAGACATTAAAATGGACTGGACCCAGTAATGAACACTGCGGTACCCCACTAGTAACCCCTCTTTCTTCAGAGTGGACTCCATTTACAATTACCTTCTGTGTCCTGTTGTTCAGCCAATGTTATACCCAGGCTACCACCTTGGAACCCACTCCAGGCTGGTAAATTTGACTACTAATTGCTGCTAAATTGAAAATTCATATAGTTTCTTTATTGTTTGTGTGTGAGTGGATCTAGCCTGGTTACATCTTACTTACAGTAACTGGCCTGAGATTATTATATTACTATATTTATTTTGATACTTAAATTACTTGGCAGTGGCAGGCAGCAATTTTGGAACTAGGAAGGATGTAATTGTGTTGTGTTGTGTGTCATCAGGTCTTCAGGTGGCAGTGGCAAACTTTTTATGGCTGCACTGCACTTGACCGATGCAGTGGTGACTGGCTGCCTGCCTGGGTGTTGGTGATCACTATGTCTTTCATTTTCTTCTTTCAGGATTCAGCATGTTGATCAGATTCAGTAGAAGTAGTCATAGTACTAGAAAACATTACCAACTCTTGGACCAGGTAGTGTACCATATACCACAGTACACAGGGCATGCGAAGCATTTGCATTATTCACATGGTAGGGTGGGTGGGCTCTCTTAGTGCTGCTCATTTGATCATTCATATCCATTTCTTTGGCCTGTTTGGTTCTGACTGGAACATCCATTAAAATAATACCCACACTGCCCCATTAATAAAAAAAACATTATTTACTGCGTGGCAGTGTCTGCAGTGCATGGTGGTACTATGATATAGGTATTTGCATCTTCTCTCTCTCTCTCTTTTTCTCTCTCTCTCTCTGTCTGTCTCAAAACTCTCATGTCACGGACCCAAGCAGGATATGCCACCATTATAGGCCAGCCATGAAGGGGCTAGTAGTGAGTGATTGCTTTTTTTTTTAGCAGTTTTACATTAATTTTATATTAATAATCCATTAAATTATTTCCTTTGGGCCTTGTGTCAAATGTGACCGACTTCGCCACTTTTATGCATTTTTGCATTTTTCAAATATCTGTCAACAAATCAGAACTAATCAGAACAAATCAAAATTTCACTGTGTTCCGGTTCTTATTTAATAAGGGTCAGAACTTCACGAGTTCTTCTAACCCTAACGGAGACTCCAGCATCCTGTTGGTGACAAAGTCTATTTCCAGCAGAAAATACCCCTCATATCCCAGAGGCTAGTAAACAAGGAGGATCCTACACCCAGCACTTGGACCCCTACACACGCCATGTATTCAGACAATGAAGTGTCCACCACTGGGTGCACCACCAGGTTCAACTCAGATCTAAAGCAGATAGCAACCCCCACCATTATCCTTCCTTGGGCAGTGCACCACAGAAAAAGCGTCGGGTCGTCTGCCTCCTAAATAGGACCAGCATAATCACCCAACCAGATTTCCATGAAGCAATCCAGATCAACTGAGGAATGAGATATCTGCAATGATAGCAGTCTTATTCTCATTGATCTGGCATTGCACAGCACCACCTGAAGAGGATGAGCAGTGGCAGATGGCTCATCAGCTACATGTCCACGTGGTCTGGTGGCATCTCTGAGTATGGGTATTAAACACTTCTGGCCTCCCATGTCCCCATTTAGCCCCAGGGTGCTCCAGGTCCTCACCATTGTAATTCCCTCCATCAACCCTCCCAAAATCCCTTGCCTCCTCCGATGTTTCTAATAATTCCCACCTCATTGCAGTGACACTATGCTGCACCAGGTAGGGGTTTAGAAGGGGCACAGGTCCCAGACCACAGATGGTGGTAGTTGAGCCTAGGGGTCTGCTCAGGATGACACATTTAAGTATAGCACAGCCTAAATTGCCTGTATTCTCCAAATAATCTTAAATCAGTGTCAGTGGCTCAGTAAGTAGCACACTTGCCTCTGAGGCCAGGAGATCAGAGGGCTGAGGGTTCAGTTCCCACATCTGGCTCTTGGGTTAATATCCCAATACTGACACTGTGGTGCAGCATGAGTGGGTTGCTGCACTTTTGAGGTGCCATCTTCGGATGAGATGTTAAAACCCATCTACATGGATTGGTGGTAGTTCAGGTGGATGTTAAAGATCCCATGGCACTTATTGAAAAGAGTAGGGAAATTTTTATTCAGAATTCAAAAACAGTAAGCAAAAGAAACACAATCAATAATAAATAAATCAAGTCATCCATATTATACATAAAGTGCAGAACCATGCAAAGTACAAAACATCTCCAGGTAAATTCAAAAATGTATCTTTCTAAAATAACCACTAAAATCCTTAAATCCCATCACCAAAAAAACCAAAAGAAATAAAAATAAGAACCATTTTCCTGCTGAGAAGTTGTCAAACTGTCTTTACCAATAAAAGGGAAAAAAAAGAAGAAAAAAATGAATACAAAAAATCAACCCACCCATCCGACATTTTCCACAATTTTGAAACCACCACTTGCCCCAGAGTACGCTTTTCATACTCATAAATATTATCAAGCTCTTGCTGTATTCTAAAGAAAACATCTTGTTGCAGGATCACTTTACCTTGCAGGAACCTAAGGCATCTTGCCTGCCAAATGGACCACTTTATGCACGCCAAAAGGATATTGACTGTACTTTTATCCATTTTTTCCAGGTGATCTGAATTTGTCCTAAGATTTAAATGTCACAGTTCATTGATAGAAACAATTTTTCCCCCACAAATCAGACAATAATTTTCAGAAATCAGAGACATGTATACACTCAAAAAGAGATGCTGCATTGTCTCCACAGTGTCAGCACAAACACTCTCCCACACCTTCTATCATCTTGCTGCTTATGCTTCTGATTGCCTCTTACCTGTAATTTTGATGCCCACATATCCAAACAAAATCCTGCATTTTAAGAGGAACCCTAGGATCAATCATACTTTCTAAAAGTAAACTAGTTTTAATCATGGATGAAACCTGAAAAACTGGTTCCTCTCAATACCATTTATCTAAAATACTTTCATAAAACAATTTTTCCTTTTCCTAAACACCATTTCAATTCAATCTGCCAGGTTCGTATGTAGTGCAGAGTAGTTTGCATATAACTTGGAAGCAAATTTTCCATAGGATGCCATTTACCTCTACCCCATGCCTCTAAAAAGGCTTTCCCCACAACTGCATACATACTTGTCCCATCCCTGCTGTTTGAAACAACGAGGGGCAAATAGAGCTAAAAAGAAATTCCCCAAAAATAAACCAGAGAATGAATCATATTTAATCCTCCTTCTTTACTTACCCTATAAGTATGAACCCTTTTAACTGGATTCAATCTACTTCCCCAAAAATTGAAAAATAGACCCACAACTTTAGTGTGCATCTTATAAGGAGGGAAACACGTGATACATATAAAAAATAGGCTATATAAGCCCTTAATAAATAAACCTGCTTTTCCTAGACATTTTCCATGATAACCAAGATAAAACCTTAAGTTGTGCTTTGTCACAGACAGTATTCAATTATGCTCTTCTGATTCCTTGGTTCCAAAAACAAACTTAAAACTTTAATGTCATTTGTTGTCATTAGAATTGGAAAACCCTGTACCTTCCCTATGTCCCAACACCAAAACAATACTCTTACCCATATTAAGTCTAATTCCTGTAACATCATAGACCTCTTGCAGCATATTTAATACCCGGCACCAGACTCCCCATCTGCTACTGTAAAGACACAATCATCCTCATAAGCAGAAATCTTTTTAAACACATAGCCATCACAATTTGTAATGGCTCTAATATCTTTGTTCTTTTCAATTATCCTAGCAAAGGATCCAGACCAAAAACATATAACAAGGGCTCATCGGCAAACCCTGCTTTGCCCCATCTTTTAAGTAAATTGGCAACCCTGAGCAACCATTCACTAATGGAGTAGCTTGAACCTCAGTATATAATACTTTAATTAAATCTAAAAAGCTTCAGGAATCCCATAATGCTGCAAAACCATCCAAATATACTCCTGTTGAACTGCATCAAAAGCAATTTCTTGATCTACCGACATTAGGTATCCTTCTAACTTTTTCTAAACTTTGTTCCACAATCTCCTAACAAAAGTCAAATTTTGTATAATATTCCTACCTGGGATTGCACAAGTCTGCTCTGGGTCAATTAACTTCTGCACAATTTTTGCCAACTGAGTAGTAAGTATTTTTGCCAAGATTTTATAGTCTGTATTTAACAGAGTTAATGGCATCCAATTTTTAAGTCTTGGGGTCTCCTTTTATACAAAAGATCATAATCCCCATTTTCATAGATGGGGAAGCCTATTTTCCTCCCAATTGGCTTTGTAAAGTAATCCAAACATGGAGCCAAAATATCAACAAAAGCTTTATAGAAATCATTCGTATCCCATCATATCCTGGAGTAGTCTTGACAGACAATTGAGAAATAGCTTCCTTAATCTCGAGCTCTGTAATAGGCAAAGCCAATCTTTCTTTCTTCATTAGCTAAAGAAGGTATAACTAAATCAGAAAAAAGGATTCCTGATGTCCCTTAACCTCCTTTTGAAAAGTTGCTACAACATGCTGCTGAACAATTAGCATAAATTCCTGATTTTGCACTTTTAAATTACCCTGCTCATCTCTCAGTGCAGTCATAACCAACTTCTGTACTCCTGCATACTGAAATCATACGGATTTACCTCCTCCTTGAGCCTACAGTTTGATATTTCTGCTGACTTGCCACCTTCTTAGTAGTCTCCTGCAAGTACTGACACATTTGCTCCTTAAGGCTCTGCAAATGAACTGAGACATTATTTGATCTGTCTGCTGCTTGTGTCAGAACTCGCATATATTTTGGCTCTAAGCCCTAGGTATGCAATATATTTATCTTTTGCATTCTTTTTAGTAAGAGATACATAAGAACTGCAAGTCCCTTTTTGTATCCTCCCATCAATCTATAGGACTATCATACAAAAGCAAGCATCTGCCCTTAATGCAAACAAATCCTTTATAGAGTTTAGTGTTAAAATATCCTGCAGCACCAAAATATTCATTTTCTAATAACCCCTACCAGCTATTAATTTCTGTCTATCTCCCAACAGCAACCTAACTACCAAATGATCCGAAGTTTCTAATGGCAACAGAGTTACTTCTTGGCAGGTTAATCGTGCTGATACAAACCAAAAATATATCCTAGTAGATAGTTTACCTTTATAAAGGTGTGTTTCGTACCTGATGTAAGACCTCATAAACATCTTTTAGATTATTCCACGCAAAACTGCCAGCCATTAGAATCACCCAAAATTTTTTGTAGTCCTCCCCACTCTCTATGTGAAAGCCCACAATTAAAATCACCACTCCATAGAACCAATTTAGATGTATGCAAATATGGCTCCACTTTCTTAAACAAATTGGACCTATCGGCTTTAGTCTGGGGGCATATATATTAATGATCCTGAAAACTTTCTTCTTTAAGACTACATCAACAACCATAGCTCTTCCTGGCTGTATATCGTAAACATGTAAGATTTTAACTGATATCCCCAAAAAGCAATCCTATTCCAGAACACTGTTCCTCCCTATAGACCAACAGGAGACGCCCATCTCCATTCCGTCCTGTGCTGCCTGCACTTCAAACAAAGTATGCAGCCTAGTGTCTTGCAACAATATTATTTGCCCACCCTGTACTAAGACTTAGAAAGGTATTCTGCCTTCTCTCATAAGACTTAATACTATTAACATTCACTGTGAGTAATGAAAACAGCATAACAAACCCAACAAAGGAAAGGGCAAAAACAATTCTAACCTAATCATTTCTTTTTCTTCCTTTTCCTAGTCTTAGGCTTATCAGAAGGACTTATTTCTAGGCGCACCTTCTGCCTGGGAGGAGGCCACTGAGAAAAATCTGAATCAAACCCATCCTCCTCCACCCCTGCTCAAATAATAAAACATAAGAATTTTGTACTGTTATCCCTTCCATGCTTTTAGTTGTTACCTGGGAACCTGCTAGAAACTTACCTGTGTTAGACTGGATCACTCGCTGAAATTCTGCCTCTGATTGCACGGGGAGGCATGAAGCTCCTCCTCCATTGTTTCAGCACATTGTTCTGCATTATCTACATCTTCCTTCCCCTCTCATCTTCTCCAGACTGACAAGGGAGACTTGTTGCACCTTCAACCTCTTCTGACCTTATTTCACTCTCTGACTCCTGTGCTGTACTATTAACTGCTTCCTCTAATACTTCTTTTCCTACCTCCTTTCCTGATTCCCAGTCCTATCTGTTTTTCTTGGGACCCTCTGAGGCAGGGATTCCTATCAGGGGCAGTGTTAAGTAATTCCATCATGTGCATTTTTTCCTATTGAGCAGTGGCAACATAAACATCCTGTTCAGCTCTAACAGCTACATCCACATTATTATGTGATGCCCAGAAATAGGTGCAAAATGAATGCCCTTGTTCATCACATAAGTTACAATGCAGAGGTTGCCGACAATGAGCCCCAACATGCCCCAGCTCCCCACACAAACCACATTTCTGTTTGTTGCAAACATTACTAAGATGCCCAACGTCCCCACATTTAAACAGGCCAGTGGCTGTCCAGGATAAAAATCACCCCCTATCCGACCCAGAAAACAATTAGCTAAATGACTGGTTTGGCCATTTTCGAATTTCAAAACTACTTGATATTTCCACCCCTAGTCCAAAATTGTTCCTCATCCAAAATAGGTTCAGGAAAACCTTTAACAGTGCAGTGTTGTTGCAACCAGTAGGTTATGTCCGCAACATTCACCCCTCATTCCTAAACAAAACAGTAATTTTTTTGTAAGAGGCTTTGTTAACAGAATTTGCAGAAAGGCTCCATAAAGGAAAGAGTCTCAAAAGACGTTACTGTTTCCAAAATCTTTCCAGGCCCGCAGTTTGTTTAAAGCTGATATCAAAATGGAATCCCCGAACATGAATTAAGGCATATATTTCATATGCATAATATTTCATACTGTCTTTTAACGGAGTTCTTCCAACAAAATGTCTGTCCGGAACTGTAGAAACATCACCCCTATATTTCAGTCTCACTGCATTCCTTCTCACTGCAGGTTCTAATAATGGGCCTCTCAGTTGGAAACAAATGTTCGCTTACCTTTCCATTTCACACTTTAGCAGGAGCTGAATCCAGAGGAGCTAATGTCGTAGGTCATCAGAAACATAGCCTTGTTGCTGTAAAACACAACTTTTATTGATTCCTCAGTAGAAGAAAGGATCCTCTGCTTCTTGCTCTCTAATTATTTCTAATAAAGGATGGGGTTCTTCTTGCTGCTGAACCAGCACACTCCCTGAAGGAGAGCATTGCCCTAGTGGTAACGGGGAACCAGAGCACTATCGGGGAGGGTATTACTGGAGTGCCAGAAAACACCAACTGAGAAGCTTGCAAAATCCTGAACCATGCAAATTTGCATCCCACCCAGTACCCGCAGGATTTTTAACCCACTCTGCAGCTTGCAAGGCAGTGACACCCAATTCACTGGGCCCTGGTCCGTTTTCTGCATACTTTTTCCCTGCATGGGGTCATTGGCTACACAAACCTGCAACTTTCTGCTTTTCCACCCTTCCTTCAGTATTCTTTGCACCTCCTACCAAGGACCCTATATTAAAAGTCACCGTAGACAAGGCAGCTTGAGCAGAATCTCGATGCTTGATTAAGTCTTTAGTCTGCCCATTATTTAATGCTTCATTCCGTGTATCAGACACAACGCTAACAGCATCAGGTTCTTTATTTGGACCCCAGCACTGATACTGATTTTGTGGCAGTGTAAGTGCTTACGAACATTCTGCTGCAGAAACCTCTTCAACCGAGTTCACCAAAACTCCTGTGGAGCCCACAACTCGACAGTAGCCTCCACTTCTATTGCTTGAACCTGTTCATCCATTTCCTGTGCAACATCATTTTCTGTCTGCCGCTCGGTGCCTCTTGCAATCGCTCCGTTGCTCCCAATAGGAGCGTTCCGCTACCTCAACTGCACTTGCAAAACTGTCAAGCATCACCATTTGCAGACTGCGTTATAACTTGTATTTCCTGGGCTCCCTTTCGATTCAGCTGGTAAGCCTTCATCTACTTCTTCCCAACCAGCTCGGTTGGTTCCATAATATCCATATCCTGTAAACATCCTCCATTATCGGTTTCCATTTAAGGCAAGGGGGTCAAAGGAGACCAGTTCCTTAGCTGCCCGCACATCCAACTCCCTCAAGACTCTAAGCGCCACTGAGCAGAACCGACACTCCGCCATACAGCGCCTCTGTCTCACAGAGTAGGAATTTCCCAGGTGTCCTGGCCAAATTTCTGTCATTCACTAAAATACCACCAACAGCTTAATCTGGTTCAAGGTCAGTTGGCATTCATCTGTATCCCCTCCCCAGGTCGTGCCTGAAAATAGGCAGGATTTGTCTAGTGCACTTACCCGGTCAACAAAACTAAATAAATAAATAAATTCACAAACCCCAACTAAGCACCCACCTCTCAGCCTCCCCCAATTTATTATTACCACCCTACCTCCCATCTATCACACAATATACACCAGCCACACTCTGTACATCAGTTTCTGACCACAATTCACTCCCTTCACACTAAAACAAAACAACTTCAAAATGAAATAAAAGCATTAATCATTCAGTAAGTTGTGATGCAAGCAGCCAAATTTGTGTAATTAAATTACAAGTCCTCCCTTTGAGAAAGACTCCCAAACAATTGTCCATGCAGAAGACTAAATAATTTCTGGTGGGTACTGCTCCACACCATCAAATAGCCCCTGAGTTATCTTGAAAACTAAAACAGTCCCAGTCCATCCAGCAAAATCATTTTGTCTCTTAGTTCTCACCCAGGAGACAATTACCAGTTCAGACTGATTGCTCTAGCTCCCTGACACAGAGTTGGAGCCGAAAACCATACAGTTTAAAATGAGATAGCATACAGAGCAGAAGAAGTCCAGCAGCTCAACGCTTCTCATCACAGTCCAAGTCACCTTAGATTTAACACCAATAGACCCAGGATAGCCTCTTCTCTGGCATCCCTGGTCCCTGTGAGCTGATGTGGCCACTCCCACTGGTCACGGTCCAACACCTTGGTCTCCTCAGGTTGTTAATGTCTCCACTGAACCCAGCTCAGGAATCTGGCCTTGCAGATGATGCCACAGTTCTTTAATGCAGTCCCAACTCACATTCACCTCCAGACATAGTTCTGGGTACATTCCACTCTACTAGCCAGAATGGACCATGGAAACCTCTGCTCAGCTATTCACTCGCCAAGTGCAGGAAAGCAGAAGGCAGAAAAAGGAAGAAAGAGGTCCAGTAAACCATTACAGCAGAACCAGAAGTCAGATACCAATATTCTGCACTGCTGCTGAAGTTCTTCAAAAGATGGCAAACTAACAACCGTGATATCCAAACTTAGAAAAAGCTGCTCACATCATAACAACCCTAACTAAAAAATAAAGCGCTATCTCCTGCTTCTTACTCACTGAGAAACTAAATAAAACTAAAACTCCTATTACCAATAAACTAACTAAAATAAACTTCTAAAACATCCCAAACAGCCGCCCAGTGGCTCTGAGGGTCAGGGTGCTGGATGCCACACCTCACACCACGCTGGCAAGCAGGGTTTGGGAGCAGACTCAGGCCATTTGAGCATCTGGAGGACTGCTCTTCTTTACTGGGAGGGAGGGAGGGAGGGGTCAGCGATCCTGGTGCTTGGCGACTCCCAGTGGAGACTGGGGTACAGCAGTCATTGAGGATCTTTAGCAAGGGAACTGGCTGCAGTGGCACTCCTGTGAGTGTGCATGTAAGCGTGCATGCTCTTGCTGGTACACATTGCATGGCTGAGCCAATAGGGAGGGACAGAAAAGCAGAAAAGCCCTGGATGCCTGATAGGCTAAGGTGGGTCCAGTGGGCCGGCCACAATGCACAATGCTGTGTCCTTCTGGCCAAGTCCTGGTTCTCCCTTCCACTTCCTGGTTGCTCTGCTAGATTTCAAATAGGCGCCAAGTAGGTGTCAGTGTTCCAACCACGGGGGCTCAGATCCAGGGAGTTGGGTGGCCAGTGAAGTTGAAGGGAGATGGGCCCAAACCAGAAGTACGGCTGGGGACTTCAGGTGTGTGGGTACAGGCCAGGCTGAGAGACCTCAAGAGAGAGATCAGGTAACCAGCAAGGAGAGAGCATAGAGAAAGTAAAAAAAAAATCTCAAAACAGAGTTGTTAAAGTAAAACAAACCAACCTCTCAATCTCACAAAGTCCAAGCTTGCAGAGCCTTACCCAGCACAACGGCCATGCTGTTCAACTCCAAAAGAGTTGTAGAGGACTTGCAAAGGATGGGAAGGTGGTCCAAGGTTTGGCAGTTCAAATTCAATGCCAAGAAGTGTTAGTGATGTAGACAGGAACAAGAACCCCAGAACAGAGTATTGGATAAGAGGGTTAAGCTTGGCAATATTTCTGAGGAAAGTGCTCTAGGAGTCATCACAAGTGAAGCACTCTAACCAATGTAATGTGCTTGCAGGAGGCCAGATGACATAGAGATGATATGATACAGACCTTCAAATTGTGAAAGGATGAAGAAGGTGAACTGCAAGGGACTATTCAACAAGAATAGTGAAGCTAGTGTAACCACCCAGTCCCCATGGGTTACCAGAATCCCCTCAGTATCAGTGATAGGCAGGGACAGGCAGCTGGTGACTAACTAGTTAAATGGGTTTTCCACCTGCTCACTTCTATGTTTACTTGGCTTCAGCTGAGACAGAAGTGATGAGCTCATTTCTGAATTCTCACAACAGCATAAGCCTTGACCAGCTGTGAGCAGGAGTTTAGAATGTTTAGAAATGAGCCAGTGTGAGTCAGCAGTAGTTGGGAGTAGCAGCTTGAAGCTAGAGGAGTAAGAACTGCTCAGCTGAGGACCTTAGTTGAGGGCCCTGCATTCTCACCCTAGTCCTGGTAATTCTCCAGTTTGCCAATAGAAGTGGTGGAAACCATTGTCTGCAGCAGGATCTCCTGATTTTCATCCTGGAAAGGTGAAAAAGACTGCTAGTCGATGGCTCCAAGGGCAATCCCTTTTGATCCAGAATGTTTTGAACCTTCCTGAAATGTCTAACAGCGAGTAGGATCTGACTTTGCTAAAGGAAGCAAGTACCTGTGCTGTTGTGTTCTCCGCCAAAAGGGAAGGCACAATTTTTCTGTGAATTCAGAAGTGTGAGACTGTTCAAATTTAAAGTTGGCTGAATTATGTGATGTCCAGAGGTGTGACTATATCACATTGTTCGGGACTTTAGTTTTCCACAACCAGTGTAGTGATTTGAATGCTGGATGCCAAGTTTCATTCCATAAGCATTTTCCAATGCGTACAATGCCAGGAGCCTTAGCAACAAGATTGAAGATCTGGAGGCTGTCATGGTGCAGTCAGACCTGGACATTGTGGCCATCACTGAAACCTGGTGTAATGATAACCACGACTGGGAGATGGCCATACCTGGCTACAAACATATTCAGAAGAGACAGGGCAGGTAGGAAGGAGGAGGAGTGGCACTGTATGTGAAAATGACATAAGGGCCACAGAGATCCAGGAGGAACAAAATGCGGAGATATACTGTGGGTTAAGCTGGAAAGGAAAATGGGGCCAGCCATCTGTACAGGTGTGGTCTATAGACCACCAGCCCAGGAGGAAGAAACAGATAGGGAGTGGATGCTAGCCATCCAAACGATGGCAGACAAGGGTGAGGTAGTACTGGCTGGAGACTTCAATATTCCAGATGTGGACTGGAGCATCCCAGCAGCAGCGCCAACTAGGAGCAGATTTATCCTGGACTCCTTCAGGGTGCCTTCCTCAAGCAACTTGTCATGGAACCAACTCGGCAGAAGGCAATACTGGACCTTGTGCTCACAAACAGGAACAATGTGATGGGGGTAACAGTGGGGGAGCACCTGGGAACAGTGACCACCAGTCATTGTGGTTTGAAATCACAGAAAGAGCAGAACCAAACCACACAAAACACGTATCCTGGATTTTAGGGGCAGACTTTGGAAAATGGGGAGATACTTGAAAGAGGCATTAGGGGCAGGAATCAGGGGTTGAGGAACAGTGGGCAGTATTTAAAATGGGGATTACAAGAGCAACAGAATTATGCATTAAGCAGGTTAGCAAGAGGAAAAGGAAGAGGAGACCATTATGGTTTTCCAAAGAGCAGCAAAGAAAGTGAAAGCCAAAAGATTGCATCCAGGCAATACAAAAGACACAGGCAGAAGGGGATAGGAGAAGTACCAGGAGAAGCAAAGGAGGCAGGAGGTCAGTAGGGAAGCCAAAGCTCAGACAGAAGAACACATTGCAAAATCAGTGGGTAGAGGGACATAAGTGAAAAAAGAAAGGCAAAGGGAGGGATAGTGAGACTGAAGGGGAGGATGGGGACCGTATAGAGGATGACAACAGTAAAGCTGACACATTGAACAGTTATTTCTGCCCGTCTTTACTGAGGAAGAGGAGGGTATCAGTATCAGTATCAAGGCGAATTATTGACCTGTCTCCAACCTACCATTTTTGGGTAAGGTTGTTGAGAAGATTGTGGCGATCAGCTGGAAGAACACCTAGTGACATTTGATATCTATGAGCCACTCCAGTCTGGATTTCGTGCGACACTGTATAGAAACTGCATTAGCTTGGGTGCACAATGATCTTCCTCAGGGTGAGAGACTGAGGATAGGGGACAATTCTCATTTTCCTCAATCTCTCTCTTCAGCATTTGACACGGTAGACCATTGTGTGTTGCTTGATTGCCTGAGGGAATTTTGTGGACTCACCAGCATTGTCATCTGCTGGTTCGAGTCCTATCTCACAAACAGGGAGGCAAGGGTGGTTATGGGAATTTCTCCTCCTCCCCTAACCTTCTGTCTTTGGGGTACCTCAGGTTCGGTCTTGTCACCAATGTTGTTTGCGATACATGCTACCTCTGGTGGGATCATTAGGGAAGTACAGCTTGAGTTTCATTGTTATGCCGATGATACCCAGCTGTATCTATCCTTTGTCCCTGGGACATCCGATGCAGCTGAGGTACTTAACAACTGCCTGGCAGAGATCAATGACTGGATGGCTTCCAACTGGTTGCAACTGAACCTCGATAAAATGGAGGTACCAGTGGTGGAGTCAAACAGGAAGCATGAGAGGATGACCTCTGGGGCAGATACAGGATTAGTTCTGGGGTCTGTCCCATTGAAGGCCTCCTGTAGGGTGCGTGATCTTGATGTGTCCCTGGACAGCAGATTGTCATTTGAATATCAGATGTCGTCCATTGTCCAATCAAGTTTCTTCCTCTTAGGAATATAGCCACGATCAAACACCTGGTTCCACCTCTGACCTCCTCACTTTGGTGCATGCTTTCATGACATCTAGACATGACAACCGTAACATGCTCTACCTCAGGGTCTTGGGGGTACTCTCTGCTGACTGCAGCTAGTGCAGAATGCAGCTGCCAGATTGTTGACGGGACAGTCTAAATTCTGACACGCCACACCGTGCTGCATGAACTGCACTGGCTGCCTGTTCGGTGGAGGGTACTTTCAAGGTGGGCTTGCTCACCTTTAAGGCCCTACATGGACTTGGCCCTGGCTGCCTGTTGTACCTTCTATAACTTGCTATCCCAGTCTGCTCCCTTCGATTTTCCTCTAGGGGCATCCTGGCGATTCCCAGGATGAGGTTAAAACTGCTGGCTACAGAGCTTTTAATGTTGCTCGTCCCATCCTGTGGAATTTGCTGCCTTCATCAGTAAGGGAGGCCCTTCAGTTGAGGTTTTTAAAGCCCCTTAAGACTCATCTATTTAGTTAGGCATTCCCAGACACAGTCTGGTAGTAATGATAAAAGTCAGTAATTAGAACTACAGGGTTTTTGTATATTTTAGTAAATATTTAACCTTCGTTATTGTGTTTTAAGTATTATTATATACTATTTTATTATCTTATAATTGTTGATTCTGATTGTACGACACCCAGAGCCTCCGGATTGGGCAACAGATAAATAAAATTTGCCTTACCTGCCTAAATGGCTGTGTTCTGATTGGCTGTTGCCATTCCTTTGGCATATGTTTATGCCAGTACCTCACTGTAAAAAGGTCCAACATGCGATTTGGAATTTGGACACATCACATACAGAATTAATGATCCATGTCTCTCATTCTTGATTTCCATCACAAACATGGCTGCCACCTTTGCCCTTATATGAAAGCATTCAACTAGGCCCTAAGAATAAAACTCCAATAAATAAAAAATAAATAATTTAATGTTCTTTTCTTCTCAAACCCCTTTCTTTACACATAAACACTTGTAAAAACTGAAGTGCTATTAACATTTTTATTTCTGGTGTGTCATTGATGAACATGAAAATCTCCCTCATAGCCTAACCAGTTTGACAGAGCAATGCCTGCTGCTAACCCTGTCCTTGTTAAAACTGAACCTCTGTCGCTATATGAAGCCTATGTGTATCTGTGTGGAGAGTATGCCAGTGAATTTTGCAGAACTTTGAATTCATGCATTCCATGTTAACATTCTGTAGTTCATGAGGAGCACTTGGATGACAGTGGGCTCAGGGAGGGTTAGAGCAGTCAGGCAGAGGCACATCCCAGATCCTATTCCTTCAAGAACTCATATGCCACACTGGCAAATGAGGACAACCAAATAGAGGTACCCAGGGAAGTGGAAGGAAAGGATGTGGAGGTTAGGCAAGGAGGTGACTTCAGTGGGGAAAGCAGTGGACCCCAGAGGAGGAGGAAGCGAATCCTGGTGGGGGACTCCATCGTAAGAGGGATCCAGCTAGGAACACAGGAAGGGAGGACAGGGAGGTGAGGTGCTCACCAGATGCCACGGCATGGAGGGATGGAAGGAAGATACTGGGATCACTGGGAAGGCAAGACGGGTTAGGTGAGCTGGATGTCATTATCCACCTAGGTACTAATGACTTGGCAAATGGGGAGCCAAAGGAAGTTCAGGAAGAGTTTAGGAAACTGGGGAGGGTCTCAAGCAAGTAGCTACTTCTGTCACTTTCTCAGAAGTACTACCTGTGAGAGGCAAGGGAGAGCAGAGGAGTGCATGCACCAGGAACTTTAACTCATGGTTGAAGAACTGGTGCTGTGAGGAAGGGTTTGGATTCATTGGTGACTGGGGACCCACCTGGAGGGATGGAGGTTTGTTTAGCCTGACGGCCTGCATCCATCCTGAGGGGAATCCAAGACTCAATGATAAGTTTAAATGCTACATTGACAAGCATTTAAACTAGCAAAGGGGTGGCAGGCCAGCAAGGACGGTACCTACTTGCTCACCCCCACAGCTAGTAGTGGAACCAGTGAACCAGAGGAGTGGCTATCTCTGCAAAGCAGTGTACAAAAGATGGAGATTAGTGTCCAAAAGGTGGATAAGCAGAAAAGGGCAAAATTCAGCAGAAGGGCAAACAGCAAGGAGAACCAGGGATAAATGACAACCAAGGAAGGGGCTGGAGTAGAACAGTGAAGCAGTCTAGGGAGGTCAAATCATGGAAAGCCATGTGTGCAAATGCCAGGAGCCTTAGCAACAAGATGGAAGATCTGGAGGCTGTCATGGTACAGTCAGACCTGGACATTGTGGCCATCACTGAAACCTAGTGTAATGATAACCATGACTGGGAGATGGTCATACCTGGCTACAACATATTCAGAAGAGACAGAGCAGGCAGGAAGGGAGGAGGAGTGGCACTGTATGTGAAATGACATAAGGGCCACACAGATCCAGGAGAAACAAAATGGGGGAGAGATACTGTGGGTTAAGCTGGAAAGGAAAATGGGGCCAGCCATCCGCACAGGTGTGGTCTATAGACCACCAGCCCAGGAGGAAGAAACAGCTAGGGAGTTGATGCTAGCCATCCAAAGGATGGCAGACAAGGGTGAGGTAGTACTGGTTGGAGACTCAATATACCAGACGTGGACTGGAGCATCCCAGCAGCAGCATCAACTAGGAGCAGATTTATCCTGGACTCCTTCAGGGTGCCTTCCTCAAGCAACTTGTCATGGAACCAACTCGGCAGAAGGCAACTGGACCTTGTGCTCACAAACAGGGACAGTGTGATGGGGGTAACAGTGGGGGAGCACCTGGGTAACAGTGACCACCAGTCATTGTGGTTTGAAATCACAGAAAGAGCAGAACCAAACCACACAAAACACGTATCCTGGATTTTAGGGGGCAGACTTTGGGAAAAATGGGGAGATACTTGAAAGAGGCATTAAGGGAATGGGACAGGAATCAGGGGTTGAGGAACAGTGGGCAGTATTTAAAATGGGGATTATAAGAACAACAGAATTATGCATTAAGCAGGTTAGCAAGAGGAAAAGGAAGAGGAGACCATTATGGTTTTCCAAAGAGAAGAGCAAAGAAAGTGAAAGCCAAAAGATTGTATTCAGGCAATACAAAAGACACACAGGCAGAAGGGGATAGGGAGAAGTACCAGGAGAAACAAAGGAGGCAGGGAAGTCAGTAAGGGAAGCCAAAGCTCAGACAGAAGAACACATTGCAAAATCAGTGGGTAAAGGGGACAAAACCTTTACAGGTACATAAGTGAAAAAAGAAAGACAAAGGAGGAGATAGTGAGACTGAAGGGAGGATGGGAGCAGCGTGAGGATGACAACAATAAAGCTGACATATTGAACAGGTATTTCTGCTCAGTCTTTACTAAGGAAGAGGGGGTAATGGGTTTGAAGGGGTACAAGGGTGAGAATGGTGCAGAAATGGACACAAGTCCCTTTACACGAAAAGGGTCCTGAAGGAACTGGAAGTAATAAGAGCTGATAAAGCAATGGGCCAGATGGGTGCACCCCAGGGTCCTTAAAGAACTAAGAGAGGTGGTGGCTGAACCTCTGGCTATCCTCTTCAGCCAATCACTGGAAACAGGGAGGTACCCAAAGACTGGAGGACAGCAGATGTAGTCCCCTTATACAAAAGTGGGAACAAAGAGGAAGCAGGAACTACAGACCAGTCAGCCTCACCTCGGTAGTGGGAAAGATCATGGAAGCACTACTGAAGGAGAGATTGGTGGAACATCTGGTTGTCAATGGACTACAGGACCCAAGGCAGCATGGTTTCACCAGGGGAGGTCATGTCAGACCAACCTCATTGAATTTTGACTGGGTGACTAGGGAGGTGGATCAGGGAGGGCAGTGGACATGGCCTATCTGGACTTCAGCAAGGCCTTTGACACTGTGCCACAGAAGACTATTACACAAACTGGGGAATATGGGTGTGGGCAGGACAGTACTGTGGTGGGTAGGTAACTGGCTGGGTGGCAGGACACAGAGGGTGGTGGTAAATGGCTGTCACTCCACAGGCGGAAGAGTAACCAGTGGGGTACCACAGGGATCAGTGCTGGGACCGGTCCTATTCAACATCTTCATCAGTGACATTGCACAGGATCTAGAAGGCAGAATTTCACTGTTCGCTGATGACACAAAGCTCTGTAACAGAGTAGACACACCAGAGGATGTAGACAGAATGAGAAGGACCTGCAGAAACTTGAAGAATGGTCAAGGGTTTGGCAGTTGAAATTCAATGCAAAGAAGTGCAAGATAATGCATATGGGGCACAAAAACCCTGGCACAATATATCAGTTGGGGGTGAGGATATAGCATGCACCAAGCAGGAAAGGGATCTTGGGGTTGTCATCTCTGATGACCTCAAGGTAGGGAAACAGTGTGACAAGGCATCAGGTAAAGCAAATAGGATGCTGGGATGTATAGGCAGGGGGCATCACCAGCAGGAAAAGGAGGTCATAATTCCGCTATACAAGACACTAGTGAGGCCCCACCTGGAGTACAGTGTACAGTTCTGGAGACCATACCTACGTAAGGACATAGACAGGGTAGAGAAGGTTCAGAGAGGCAACAAAGATGGTGCATGGGTTGCATCACAAGTCCTATGAAGACAGGTTGAAGGAACTGAACATGTACTCCCTGGAGGAGAGGGAGGAGAGAGGGGATATGATAGAGACATACAAGTATCTTACAGGGAGGAACAGGGTGCAGGAAAACACTATTTTTAAGCGAAAAGATGTTTCAGGACTAGAGGGCATGGGATGAAGTTGGAGGGAGGACGATTCAGAGGAAACATGAGAAAGAATTCTTCACAGAACGGTGGTGGACAAGTGGAACACCCTGCCAGAGGAAGTGGTGGGGGCTGAAACAATCACGGGATTTAAGAATGCATGGGATAGACATAAAGGAATTCTAGAGGGCAGGGGTAAGGGGAAACAGACTTCTAGGAAAACAAACTGAACTTACAAGCTCAAATGGGCAGACTAGGTGGGCCATAGGCCCTTATCTGCCGACACTGTCTATGTATCTATGTATCTATATGAGGGGGCATTCTATTATAGGAATGTTGCAGAATACCGAATAACTGTGTTTCTTGGAAACAAACAAACCTACTGCTTGTGCAGAAAGACCAAATGACTGACAGGTAAAAGCCATCTGTGCAGGGACTATTTACCGTACATTTTTAAGTAATAAGCTATGACAGGGTGTGCATTAAAATCTTATGATTCATACCCTAGTGGGTCTTATTACACTTATAAAATGGCTCTAAGTAGGTTTTTGTGGGCAGAAAAAATGAGTTTGTACTTGATTGTACATTTATTGAGATTTAATGCACAGTCAGGTGACATCTGTCGGCCAATGAAATTTCTAGATTTTTTCTTGCCATTTTTATAGGCAATATTTTATTGTATTTATTCTCTTTTTTTGTCTTTCAGAGTTTTTTTTTTAAGTTTATAAACCCATTTCTAAGTGCAGTAAAACCCTTCAGGGTGTTGGGCACTGTCAGGCCACATCATGCCCCTGGGGTGCTGGTTTCACCAATACCCCATACCCTATCAGATGTTATTGCTCACCTAGCCTGCTTTTTTGGAACCCTGTCTACTAAGCCCCAGTGGTAGGCTTACCTTGCAGGACATGATGGAGAACAAATTCAAAATTTTAATGTTGGCTTTTAAGGATGGTAAGGGATCACATTTGACTGGAGGAGCCTGTCACATGAACCGTTCCTCTTCATTGTACGAGCCCTTTGCTCTACTACCATGCTCCAGTGTTTTGTGATATCAGAGTTTGGAGAGCACAAGGTTTCTTATAAAAATGATAGGTGAGTCTTTTAAACAGGTGTTTTATTATTTTAGCAGCCTATTTCAGTCAAGTCAAAGCCATGCCTTAACTAACAAGGCCTTCTTGTTGGTACGCAGTTGAGTGTATGTGCATACAGTGGCACCCCATCCACCAGTGTCCTTGGGCCAGGAAAGGAACAGTGGGGAAAAGCCTGATCTACAGGATGGCACCCAATACACTTGCCCTACATAGAATCCTGTTGCCTATACTTGCCTGTGCTCTGAATGGGATCCCTTGACTTTGAAGCCCAATTATGAGGAGGAGGGAGGGCAAGCTGTGAAGTTGGAAAGAGTGCTGCAGTTAAAAGGGGTAGATGGGTAGGGCTACTAAGGTAGTAGGGGTCAAAATCAGCACAAACACACCAACCATATGCTGGTAGAATTCTTTTAATTGGGCTAGTACAAATTTCCTTTCACTAGCCCTCCTGGCATATATTGGAGGGAGGACTATTTTAATAAATAAATCAGTGTGGCTAGTAGAATAGCCACGCGATTAGTGGATTTTCCCAGTCAGTTGCCCTGCTGGTATGAAATGTTGCAAAACTAACTTCAACTGGTGAAACAGGCATACAGTACAGGTTCAAAAACAAAAGGTTTAGGCAAGTGGCGTGGTGTCACAGAACTGCAAATCATTGAGTGAGATCTGACAAGTACCAATAAGGAGGCTCCAAGGAATTGGGACACCACTCAGTGAGGGACCTAGGGCTGGGAAGAGCATTCTACTGGATGGAGGTAGTGCTTCAAATATGGGGGATGGGAGGGGGGCAATGGGCCAGCTGTGAAGGTTACAGAACCACCAGAAAAGTATTTAAGCACCAGCCCAGAAGCAGTCCTCAGGAAAGCATGGGGTGAGGACTTCCATCAGGACTGCCTGTGCCTCAGAAGTTCCTGTATGACATAGTTTTGTGCAACTATGTAGGAAACAATACATTTTATTGAATAGATGCTTTGTTGTTATTAGTTTTCCTCCTTCCTCTGGGCTGGCACCAAGTGCTCCTCTTTCCAACCTTCTATGGATCCATACATCTGCCCACTGGGTTCACTGCAGACACAGACACATGCTACCTGACTCCCAGTGTTACCCTGGTCCAGTTATATCCCTTCCCAAGGGCCCCCAACCTTTCTGTGACACCAAAGATGCAGGAGATGCTTTTGAGTTCTGTGAGACCAAGGCTGGGGAGCATGCACTTTGCCAAGCATGACTGGGTGACATCGGAGCTCAGGTGTGCAGAAGCAATCATCTGGCAAAGCTAGAGCCAGCCATTTTACCACTTTTCTGTGGCCCGCCTTCCTCCATAAGGCACATTTACTATGGTATCTGGGGTGGGAGTGTGTTGAACATTTGGTGAGTCACTTCAAAAGCAGATATCACTTTGACCTTCCCTGGAACGAGAACATCCACACAGATGCTCTGTCACCCTTCACTTCTGATATCCCAGGTTAGGGTATAAACTGGACACTTCAGACTGCTAGGCTCAGGATGGGCTGAGGAAGGAAGTGGCATTGGAAACTCGGAATGCTAGCATGGTATAGAATGAGTGAAGGCAATGCCTCTGGACACCATAGACAGCTTGGCTTAGGATGGGATAAGACAGGAGGCTGCCACCAGATACCAAGTTGTGCTTGGTATAGAACAGGGAGAAGGCTAGGACCCTAGGGAATGCTTTAGCAAAGAATTGGAAGACGAGGTGATGCTATTGAACATCAGGAACTGATTGATACAGGATTGAGATGTGCTAGGAGGATGTCACTGAGCATCAGAAATTACTTGGCGTGGAGTTGGGGTGTATGAAAAGGGGTACCACTGGACACCAGAGAATGTTTGGCATGGGACAGGAACAGACTACCTCTGGATACTAGAGAGTTCTTGGCAATTAGGGAGTCTCTGGCAAGGGATCTGGTAGGGAATGACAGTGCTAATGGACATGAGAGAATGCTAGGTATTGGATGCACTCATCTGCAATTATCCTTTTGGACCAGATATGTTTAGTGCCAGTCACCTCTTGGATTTTAGTTCTTCACTTTTTGTTTGCATTCACTTTTAGTTGTGCTGTGTGTTTTGTTTGCATTCACTTCTTAGTTGTGCTGTGTGTTTTTGTTTGCATTCACATTTTTAGTTGTGCTTATTTATTTTTTATTTTTATGCAGAACATAGGCTTCGTCAGCCTTCCGAACTGACATCTTCCTCTAACGTAATCTGAACTTCAGCCTTAATGTTATCCACCTTTCTACTGCTAGTCCCCTAGTTCCCCACTGGCTCCCCTTCTCAGTAGTTCCCCTAGCCTCCGTCTCCCCGTAGTCAGCTTAATTGTCCAATGTACATCAAATGTCTGCTCCTGAGCTCAGGCCCCTCTCTCATCAGGTGAAGGTCATCACCCTTGAAGAGCCTCCTGTTCAAGAAGCCCCCAAGTCCCCAAGAAAGTGGTATCCCTTCTCCTGACACCACCCCTTCAACCATCCATTAAAGTCTTTAGTCTCTTCCTTCCTTCCTTCTCTGTCATTCCCATTCCCTGTTCCACACAGTGAGGACCTTGAAAAGGCCAGGAAGCTGAGTGCTTTCAGTTTGTCCCCAGCCTCTTGCTGCTTTCCATCTGTGTAGTTGGGATGATTCCCTCCCCACCTTTTGTGTGATCTCCCACTCTTGACCCTTCTTCTTTCCAGCTTCTTTCCCTCCCCACCTGGATTTCTCTCCCTCCCTATAGTCTACTCCACTGCACTTTGCCTATTGTGGACTGAAACATAGAAACATAGACTTTGACGGCAGATAAGGACCGCTTGCCCACCTAGTCTGCCCATTTCCTACCTACAGGATAAGCTTCAGATCCCATTTATCCAACAGCCTATTTCTTCCTACCCCCACAAAATTGCCTTATGTCTGTCCCATGCATTACATAGAAACATAGAAACAGAATTTGACAGCAGATAAGACCACTTGGCCCACCCAGTCTGCCCATTTCCTTACCTGATGGATAAGCTGCAGATCCTAGTTAACCAGCAGCCTACTTCTTCCTACCCCATCCCCTAGAATTGCCTTATGACTGTCCCATGCATGGCTTGATTTCACCACTGTTTTTGACTCCACAACCTTCTCTGGAAGGCCGTTCCATACATCCACAACCCTCTCTGTGAAAAATACTTCCTTAAATTACCTCTGAGCCGCCCTTCTATCTTCAAATTGTGTCCCCTTGTTCTTGCACATCTCTTTTTCTGAAAGATGCTACCTCTTGGACTTTGTTGATTCCACTGAGGTACTTAAAAGTTTCTATCATATCCTCCTCTCTCGCCTTTCCTCAAGAGTATACATATTAAGCTCCTTTAGTCTCTCCTCGTTGGCTTCTATTGTAGACCCTGCACCATTTTGAGTTGCCCTCCTCTGGACTGCCTCCATCCTGTCTATGTCCTTATGGAGATGGGATCTCCAGAACTGGACACAGTACTCCAGATGGAGTCTCACCAACTGTCTGTACAGAGGGATAACAACTTCCTGTTTCCTGCTGGTGATGCCTCTCTCTATACATCCCAGTATCCCCATCCCTCCCTACTGCCTTCTCACATTGCTTGCTAACCTTAAGGTCATCTGATATGATTACCCCAGGTCCCTTTCCATTTTGTTGTTGTTACTACCTCCCCATTGTGTAATATTCCCTGGGTTTTTGTTTCCCAGGTACATTATTTTGCATTTCTTTGCATTGAATCCAAGCTGCCATACTTCTGACCATTCCTCCAACCTTGCCAAGCCCTCTCATCCTTTCCACGCCTCCTTGTGTATCAACCCTGTTGCAGATCTTTGTGTCATCTGCAAAGAGGCATACTTTTCCTTCCAGTCCCTCTGCAATGTCACTTATAAAGACATTAAAAGGACTGGACCCAGTACTGAACCCTGCGATACCCCACAAGTAGCCCCTCTTTCTTCAGAGTGGACTCCATTTACAATTACCTTCTGTCCTGTTGTCCAGCCAATGTTTTACCCAGGCTACCACCCTGGGACCCACATGAGCTGGTTAAATTGACTATTAATCTTTTGTGTGGGACTGTGTCAAATGCCTTGCTAAAGTCTAGGTAGGCCACGTCCACAGCCCCTCAATGGTCTACTACTTTGGTCACCCAGTCAAATAAATCAATTAGATTTGTCTGACATGACCTTCAGCTGTGAACCCATGCTGCCTTGGGTCCTGTGCCCCACTGGCCTCTAGGTACTCAACAATTCTTTTCCTTCAGAGTGATTCCATCACTTTCTCTACCACAGAGGTCAAACTGACAGGTCTGTAGTTCTGCCTCTGTCTTGCTCCCACTTTGTGAGAGGAATCACATCTGCCTTCTTCCAGTCCTCAGGTACCACACCATCCTCCCATGATTTGTTAAAAGGGTAGTCAGTGGTTTCTCAAGTTCTCTCCTTAATTTTTTTAGAATTCTGGGGTGAATTCCATTAGGCCTCATTGCTTTGTCCACCTTGAGTTTTAGGAGTTCTTTCAGAACCCTTTCTTCTGTGCAAGGACTGGGCTCAACCCCTATCCAGAGTGCTTCTGTTAATTGGATTAGGCACCTCCCCTCCTCCTCTTTTGTGAATACTGAGCAGAAGTATTCATTCAGTATCACTGCTTTTCACTGTTCCTCCTGCCCACCCACCGTCCATTCTATTCAGCCTCACTATCCCTCTTTCTATCCCTCTATGTCTTTCTCTGCCTCCTGATATGCCTATAATAGGTTTTATCCCCTTCCTAACTGAGTTGGCTATCTTTTCCTCAGTTTGGGCCTTTGCTATTCTGACTACCCTCCTGATTCCTTCTGCCTTAACTGGTACAGTTCTCTGTCCTGCTCCTTCTGTGTTTCCTTATGCTTCCTAAATGCTATCTTTTCTCCTAACCTTCACCACCACCTCTTTTGGGAACTATATGGCTTTTCTTTCGTTTGATTTGTTTATTTGCTTGACACAAAGGCTTGTTGCCTCTGTGATGGGAGTTTTGATGTTTCCCATTGTTGCTCCACCCTCCTTCTAGCCTGTTTGCTAGTGCTTTTTCTAAGGCACTGTCCCATCTTTATAGCGCCAGCGCTCCTGAAGTCCAGTACCCTCACTCTTGTAGGCTTGACTCTGTAGCTGTCGCACTGAATTTTGAATATCCACTTGGTTGTTACTTGATTTTGCTGTTGGTGTGCCTTTTTGAAATTGCACTTTCTATGGTTTACCTGGTCATTTGTCACCTTACTGTATTGTTCTCCATGTTCCTGTGATGATGTATATGGACTTGTCACTAGCCTACAGCTTCACCTTCTACCTTATTGTATTCCCATTTTTGTTAATACCCTCTTTACTGTAAATCCCTGCACCTCATTGTTTATGGCCTGCATTGTGGCCATGTTACTCCTCCTGTATTCTGTTTTGCTCAATGTGCTATTGTTTATGGCCCAGGTCATGCCTGAAAGAACGGCCCCCTTGGATCAGCGCAGCCTACCCGGTCACCAAAGACATAAATAAATAAATCTATAACCAGGATGGCTGATACACCAGGAAGTCACCTGACCATTTCACACCAGTCCTTCCTCCTGTCCACCACCTTCTCTACTCACCTAATCATTGAGTCCCCAATCATAAAGACTCTCCTTGCTGACTTCCTCCTGGTCACTCCCCCACCAGGTGCCACCAAGTCATTCTGCCCATTTACCTCTACTGACACAGAGTCCACCCTGATGTAGTCGGTTACAGTACATTACATTACTTTATAATAATTTCCAAAGCTATTACAATATGTCATAATAGATGAGAAGTCAAATCAGATGAACTCTGCAAAACAGTGATCCATTTTCATGGTAATATGCATAGTTATAATAAACAAGCATTTGTCAATGCCAAATGTTCACTGCTGGTATTGCTGTTGTAACGACTCTTGCTTGTATACATTTTTATTATATATTTACCCAGGATAGAGCAGATGAGATGCAATGTCTCATTTTCAGCGGTGTCCTGCTTTTACATTGTTAGATTATAATTACCCATGATAGGGCAGCTGGGAGGCAATATTTACTTTTAAGTGGGTTCCCACATTTTAATCCCAAATGTCCAACAGTCTTTTCATGACCTGATGTTATCATCAAGGCAGGTGGAATTTTAAAATCCCAACTAAAGGTGATTTTGCTATGCAATTGTGGAAACAAGTTTTGGAGGGATTTGAAAAATGACATCTGTCATATTCAGGAGGTAGGGTAACACAAGGGATATGTTGAACATTAAACACAGAATTTGATGGCAGATAAGGACTACTTAACCTACCTAGTCTGCCCATTTTCGTTGCTTATTTCATATACCTTGGGTCCTATTTGATCTGTGCCTTACCTATTGCTAGGGTTCCTTATGCCTATTCTATGCATTCTTGAATTCCCCTACCATTTTTGCCCCACAGCCTCCAAAGGGAGGCCATTCCATCATCCACAACACTTTCCATGAAAAATGCTTCCTCGCATTACCCCTGAGTCTACCCTCCCCATTCTCATATCATGGCCCCTATTCTTGAACATCTTTTCTGAAAGATGCTACCCTCTTTACCCTATTTATTCCCTTGAGATATCTGAAAGTCTCTATCATATTCCCTCTCTCCCTCCTGTCCTCCACGGTATACATATTGAGATCCTTCAGTCTGTCTTCATATGACTTCTGGTGCAATCCTTGCTCCGTTTTGTTGCCCTTTTCTAATCTGCTTATGTCTTTCCGGAGATGTGGCCTCCAGAACTGGACACAGTACTTGAGATGAGGCTGGCAGTGTAGCCTAGATGTTAGAGTAACAAGCTGTGGATGAACTTGGTACATCCAGCAGCCCTGGGTTTGATTCTTGTAGCCTCCACTTGCATAGTGTGTGACTCTAAGCAAGCCACTTAACCACCCCAGTGCTCCAGGGTTGCCCTGAAAACAGGCACTTGTACCTAGTGGGCCTTATCTGGTTACCAAAAGAATAAAATAAATGAGGTCTCACCAATGTTCTACACAGTGGCATCACCACCTCCTTCCTTCTGCTGGTGATACCTCTCCTTATGCATCCTAACATCCCACTGGCTCTCCCCACAGTCTTCTCACATTGTTAGGTAACCTTTAGGTCATCAGATGTGATTGCTCCCAGGTCCCTTTCCTGTTTGGTGGCTGTTAGGACCTCCCTCCATCATGTACCTTTCTCCTGTATTTCTGTACCCCAAATGCATGATCTTGCACTTCTTTGCATTGGATCTTAGCTGCCACACCCTTGACCATTTCTCATGCTTGCTTAGGTCCCTTCTCATTTTCTCAACCTCTTCTGGAATGTCAATCCTGTTGTAGAGCTCCATGTCATCTGCAAGAGACATGCTTTCCCTTCCAGCCCTTCTGCAATGTCCTTATGAAGACATTAAAGAGGACTGGTCCCAGCACTAATCCCTGTGGCTCCCTACTGGTCACCCCTCTTTAGATTGAACTCCATTCACCACCACCCTCTCTCGTCCTATCGATTAGCCAATTTCTGACTCAATTTACCACCCTGGACCCACTCCTAGGCTGCCCATCTTGTTTACAGACCTCCTATGTAGGACGGTGTGTTGAAGGCCTGCTGAAATCCAGGTATTCCACGCCCTTGCCCTCCCTGATCTACTTCTGTATTCACCTAGTCAAAGAACTCTATCAAATTAGTTTGACAAGACCTTCACACTGTGAATCCATGTTGCCTTGGGTCCTGTGCTCTACAGGATTTAAGATGTATCACAATCCTTTCTTTTAGTAGTGATTCCATTAATTCCCCCAGCACCGAGGTCAAGCTGACTGGCCTGTAACTGCCAGTCTCCTCCTGCTCACACTTCTGTGTAGAGGGACTACATTTGCCCCTCTCAGTCCTTTGGCACCACACCTGTTTCCAACAATTTGTTGAACAGGGCTGTCAGTGGTGCTGACCAGCACCTCTCTAAGTTCTTTTAATATTCTTGGATGTATCCCATCTGGCCCCATTGCCTTGTCCATCTTCAGATTTGCAAGTTCCTTTGGACTCTCTCCTCCATAAATGGACTAAGAAACATATAAGTTGTAGGCAGATGGAAACCTTATGATCCATCAAGTCTGCCCTTGTTTTCCTACCTCCTCCACTTAGCTGCCTGCTTGAGTATTCCATAACACCTGTCCCATGCTTGCTTGAATTCCCCACCCTCTTCACCTCCACCACCCCTTCCAGCAGAGCTATTCCATAGTTCAACAATTCGCTCCATGAAGAATTTCCTCATACTGCTCCTTAACCTACCCACCTTGAGGCAAGATCATGCCCTCTTGTCCAGCTATAGTCTTTTACTTGAAAGAGGTTCTGCACCTGTACCTTGTTGTTGCCTTTAAGGTATTTAAATGTCTCTATTATGTCCCTCTGATTCATCGCTGCTCTAGGGAGTATAGATTGAGTTCACTGAGTCTGGCTTCAGAGGGTTTCTGGTGCAAGCCCTGCACCATCTTTGTTGCTCTTCTCTGTGCCATCTCCAGCCTATCTATATCCCTCCTGAGGTGTGACCTCCAGAACTGGATGCAATATTCCAGGTGGGGTCTTACCAGGGATTGATACAGAGGCATGATCACTTCACGTCTTCTTGTGTGTGATGCCCTTCTTATGCATCCCAGGATGCCTCTAGTTTTAGTGCTGCCATCTCACATTGTTTGCTGACCTTGAGGTCATCTGATATGATCACCCCAGATCTTGCTCTGGTCTTGTTTCCACCAGCTGCTCTCCTCTCATTGAGTATAGTTTCCTGGGTTACGTTTTCTCAGGTGCATGACTTTACATTTTTGGCATTGAACTTCAATTGACATATCCCTGACCATTCCTCCAGCTTTCAGAGATCAGGTTCAGTGCTTTGTTTCCCCTCTGGTGTGTCAACCCTGATGCGATTTTGGTGTCATCGGCAAACAGGCACACTTTTCCCTTCAGTCCATTAGCAATGTCTCTGATAAATATGTTGAAGAGGATCAGCCCCATAACCGAGCCCTCGGAACCCCTCTAGTCACCCTACCCTCCTCTGTCAGAGTGCCATTTACTAATACCCTCTGTGTTCTCCCATTTAACCAGTTCCTGACCCAGCCTGTTATCTTAAGCCCAAATCCCATGTGCTTCCAGTTTATTGACTAGTCTCCTGTGCGGAACAGAGTCAAATGCATTACTGAAGTCCAGGTAACCACACTCACTGCACCACCCTGATCCACTGTTCTGGTGACACAGTCAAAGAAATCTACCAGGTTTGTCTGGCAGGACCTCCCTGCCACGAAACTGTGTTGCTTTGTGTCAAGCTGAACACTTTCCTCAAAAAAGCAACAGTTCTTTCCTTCAGTAGGACTCCATCAGTTTTCCCACCACTGAAGTTAGATTAACTGGATGGTAGTTTTCTGTCTGTTGCTTGCTTCCGCTCTTGTGGAATGGCACTACTGTTGTCCTCTTCCAATCCTCCGAACCTCCCACTCACCAATGATTTGTTGAAGTGCACTGCTAAGGGCTGCTAGTTCTCCCAAGTTCCTTAAGTAGTCTTGGTGTATCCATAACTTTACCCACCTTTAACTTGTTGATTTCCTCTAGTACTCTTTCCTCTGTGAAGGGACTTGTGTCTGTTCCTTCCAAGTGGAATATTCTTTTTGTCTATTGTTCGACCTCTACCATCTGCTTCCTACTTGAAGATTGAGCAGAGGTATTCATTGAGTGTCTCTGCCTTCTCTCCGTCATGTTCTGTGGGCTGCCCATCCATTTTGTGATTCTAACAATGCCTCCCTAGTCTTCCTTTTTTCTCGTATGTACCTGTAGAATGTTTTGTCACCCTTTTCACTCCCTGAACTATCCTCCTCTATCTGCACCATGGCATTTCTTATCACTTTCCTGTCTCTTTCAGCTTTTTTTATATTCTGTTTTGTCAGCTCTTTCCTGACTCTTGTACTTTCTGATGGCTTTCCACTTTTCCTTCACCATGGTTGCACCTCTTTGGAAAACCATAGTGGGTTTTCCTCTTTTTATTCTTATTGACCTGGAAGGCACACTGTGATGTGACCATGGTTATTGCATCTTTCAACCTTGTCCAACACTCCCTCGATGCTCCCTCTGTTGTGTTACTAAGACTGTCCCTCAGGCATGCCTTCATTTTGTGAAGTCTGCTCTCCTGAAGTCAAGGACCTTTAGCTTAGAGTGTGTGGCATTCTCAGTCCTGTTTTACCTTGAACCATACTGTGCAATGGTCACTGTTTCTCAGATGGTTCCCCATTTTGATGCCCAAAATCCTATCACAATTTTTGAATACCGGGTCTAAGATCACATTTCCTCTTGTGGGTGTCTTCATTAGTTGTCTTAGGCCTGCTTCCTGTAGTGTAACTAGAAATTCCCTGCTTTTTTCTGATGCTGCTGTGTGGAACTCCAATCAATGTCTGGTAGATTGAAGTCCCCTACCAGCATCATGTCCCCTTGTCTAACATCTGAAGGATAGTTTCCAGGGTATGCTTGTTACTGCTTTCCTCCTGATTTGGGGGTCAGTAGATTACTCCTACCCGGATGGGTGTCCGCTCGGCCCCTATTGTAATCCATAGATCCTCAGTTTCCCCCTGTGCCTGCTGGATTTCAGTAGCATTTATGGTATCTTTAACAAAAATAGCTACCCCCCATTTCCCAATCATCTCTCTCCTGAACAAGTTATACCCTGGGATAGTCACCTCTCAGTTGTGATTGTTCATAAACCATGTTTCGGTTATGGCAGCCCAGTCCATTCCTGCCTCAGCTATTGTGGCAGTGAGAACTGGCATATTGTTAGCCAGACTGTGTGCACTGAGACATAAAGCTGTCCATTCTCGATGTGCATCCCCATTTGTGATACCTCCCTTTTTGTTCTTATTTCTCCCTTTACCTTTTTTTGGCCATTGTCAGTTTCTAAAAGGGTTGCATGCTTTCTGCCTTCTGCAACTCTTTTCCTAGAATGTCCTATAGGATTGGTGCCAGCTGAAGGGTGAGAGACGGCAGGCTCTATGTATCTACCCTAGAGCTGTCTTCTCCCCATCCGCTAGTTTAAATGCCCTGCATGGACATCAAATCTTTGGTCCAGCACCCTAACCCCTTCTCAGTCAGGTGGAGGCAGTCAAATCTGAAGAACTCCCTTTCCCAGACATTGTCCCAGTTTCCGATGAAGTTATGCCCCTTGGTGTGGCACCAGTCTTTGAGCCATTTGTTGAGCTTACCTATCTCCTTCTTCTCTGATTTTCTACCTGTTTTTCTCCTTTTTCCAAACAGGCAGAACCTCTGAGATGGCAATGCTGGATGAAAGGGAAACCAGTTTATCCCAAGTTGAGCAATGTGATCCTTAACCTCCTCTACTAGCCAGCTAGCAAAGTCATTGGTCCCTAGGTGGACCAGGATGTTAGAGTCTACACCTTCTCTTTGAATTATGCTGACTATTCAATCAGTGTCCCTTCAAGCGGACACTCCTGGGAGACGCCTGATCTGCATATCTGCCAACTCATTTTGGCTCAAGTAGGAATCCACACCATGAATCATAGAGTCCCCTATGGTTATGAGCTTTTCATGTTGTCCTTGGGATTCCACTTACAATGGCATTTTGTTACCCTGCTGCTTTCAGCTTTGTGCTGACCCATGACCTCCTCTCGCCTTTATGATGGTACAGATGCAAGTGGCATGTACCTGTTTTCCATGTTTAAAGTGTTTTGTCTGTTAGGGAGTTTTGTCTGGTTGCTCCTTTTTTCCCTTAACCAGCTGCCACCCCTAGGCTTGGTTGTTCTTTGGGGAAGAGGCATACTGGTTTGGTGCGGTGATGCAGAGGTGAATTCCCATAAGAACCTGTTTTCCAGTATCTTGATTTACATAGGGCGTTGATCTCACCCCAAGCTTGAGGAGTTGAGCTTGAGGTGACATATCTCCAGTATATGGGACAGCGGCCCTGCTTCTGGGTGACATATCCATTGACGTAGTGTCCCATAGTGCTGGCAGCCAGTTATATCCATGTGTGTTGCCAGTGGAGAAAAAAGGAGAGTGGAAAATAAACAAATAACATGAATGAAAAAGAAAGTGTAGAGTAAACAATTAAGATGCCAGTCTCCTGTCGTGGGCCTGAGTGGATGAAAGAGAACCTATAGAGTGAAGGTAAAGAATTTTTTCTGAGATGTGCAGTAAGTCCCGCCCCTTCCTTACTTCTGCAGGAAGGATATGAGGTGGTCAGGGGCTATATTATAGGATGAGCATGAGGTGGGGCCAAAATCTGCAAAAATTTAATTTTGAGTAAATGTTGGAATAATTCAGCGTTTCCTCATAAGTTAGCTGTTTTCCACATTTTACCCCAAATTTTCAACATAATCTTTTTTATGACCATGCCTTCTGAGCATATAAAACAATGGCTGAAATGTCATTTTGTGCCACAGTAGGCGGATGAATTCAAGCGAGAGTCTGACTTTCGCCCGTGGAAGTTTGAAATTGATTTCTGAATTTCATGGAAATTCCGTCAGCAGTCACTGCCCAACCCAGTTGCCCAACTTGCCCCCCAAAAGCCAGTAAGCCACATTAAATATCCCTGGTGGCTAGTAGTCCCTCCCTCCACCAGATCACCTGCTCACAGTCCGACCTAAAAAATACCCTGCCCTGGGCTAAGAATCATCCTCCCCCACCCCATCCCTGCCTAAGTAATGTACCTAGTGGCTAATGGTCCTCCCTCCACATAATCCACCCAAACTAATTGCTCACAAATAATCATTGAAGTGCAGTAACACCCTCACTCCCTGTCTCCATCCGTAGCTGTACTTGAAAAAAAAAATCCCTGGTGGTCTAGTGGTTCCCTCCCCATCCCCGATCCTCAATCCCATAGTATTTCCCTGGTGGTTCAGTGCCCCCCGCAGGTATCCCACCACCCCACTCCCACCCCATTCTGAACCCAGCAGCAGCGGGCAGACTGGAATTATGGTATACATACTGTGCAGTACATAGATGACTTGGGGTGCAGGTCAGGATTCAAGGCGGGGATCCTTGGGGCACTTACAGTGGGGTCCTGTAGCCCTGTGGGGCTATGTTAGCTCTTGGGATCAGGGCATGGGGGCACTTGTGCCCTGCTGGCCAGTGGTTACTGACTTGCGATGAACTGCGCCAGGTACACCCTCTGTTTGGCATACCTGGCTAGATGTCGCAAGTCAGAGGACATAGCCACCGGGACCCTTCCCATCTAGAATGGGCACAGGGTCCATGCCACAACTGAGTTTGGCTAAGTCACCTTTGGCGGCAACTTGCGCCATTCTTCTAGAATCAACCCCATAATATTTAGTTGTCTGTGTAGAAGCTCTCTTTTGATATTTTACAGAATACAGAGAAGTAGGAGGTGTCCCTTCTCCCCATTTAATTAGTTTAAACAGCTGTTGATGTGATCAGTAATTTGTTTGCCAAGTAGAGTGCTACCTCTGCAGCTCAAACGTAAGCCATCACAACAGTAAAGCTCCTTATGAACTGCTAACTGTTCCCAATGTGTTATACATGTTTTACCTTGTTTAAGACACCATTTCCTAAGCCATTCATTAATGGATTTGATTTTTAAGTGTGGAATTCTAAAGACCTAGGTATTTGGAGTATTTAAGAAAAAGCAACTTTACAGCCAAGGTCTACCCTTGTTCATGAGGTGGAGTTATAAGAAGGCTATGTGGGGTCCAATGTCAGCACTGGATGGTTAAAACATGAGTCAAATTGGATCCACTGGTGTAAAAATGTGGGGCAAAATAGGAAGCAATCGGGTATAAAATCAGTCGATAGCAGATTTTGTACAGTTCACATTCTTTCCTTTAGATGTGCTTATAGAGAGCTGAATCAATCTGGACTCAGTGGCAGAAGGAAGGAGGTCACTTCTGAGCAGGCTGCAGCTTTTGCCCGTCTGGTACATCTTAGCGCTGTCCCTGGTGGGGTTATAAGAAGCTACATTGAAAATTTGGGGTAAAATATAGAAAACAACAAAGTTATGAGCCTGTGTTGAAATATTTCAATGCACGCCATAACTGTGGTCATTCTCAATCTTTGACCCCAAATTTTCAACATAGCTGTTTTTTCACACCACCTCATGAATGTGATAGCTGTCATTTTTCAAATCTGCTGTCATTCTCTGAGTGCATACTTATTACAGTATGTGCTACTAGGGAGCTCAGTTGGTGGCTGACTGCAGTGGTGTGGGTGGGTTTGACAGTCACCAACTGATTATGGGTCACGGGGCAGGGTAGTCTTGCACTGTCGGGTGGGGGATGGGAAGCCACTAGACTACCTGGGAATTACTGTACAGTATATGGATGACTTGGGGTGTGGGTAGGGAATCGAGGTGGGGATCTCTGGGGCACCTACAGTAGGTGAGGGTCCTCTAGCCCTGTGGGGCACTTACAGTAGGTGTGGGGGTTCCTCTGGCCCTGCAGGACACTTACAGTAGGCATGAGGGGTTCCTCTAGCTCTGTGGACACACTTACAGTAGGTGTTGGGGATCCTCTAGACCTGTGGGGCATTTATAGTAGGTGGGGCAGGGATGGGGCTGGGGTGCACATACTGGTGGATCGGGGCTATTGGCACACAACCCTGGTGGACGTAAGTTACACCATAACTTTTCATTGATGTATGTCCATCGGGGTTTTCTAGAATAGCGACACTGGGAACTTTGTTGCTGCCCTTCCAGAATAAGGCACAGCTGCTGTAAACCCCTAGCACCATGTTGCAGGGGTTTAGGGCATAACTAGTGGTGTAAATCACTTTGGTGCAAGCAGCCTGCAACATCTCACAGGCTGCTTTGCAGAATACCATAAATGCAACTCCTGGCACAACTTGCTACTTGCACCATTTGTTTGGCGAAATCAAGTTACGCCAGGCATATCCCTTTGAGAATCGGGCCCTATATATTAGAATGGCAGAAGTCTGAGACAGAAGACTGATGAACTTAAATTATGAATATCTGAGAAACAGATTGACATTCTATAGGTTACTGAAACATGGGGGATGCTAAAAATGTTTGGGATCTATCCTTGCCTGGTTATGATGCCTTCCTGTTAAGCCATACAGTAAGGAAAGGCAGTGGTGTTGCTTTTTTCATAAAGAATAATCTTAAGAGTATAGACATCTCTAATAAGGCAAAGTCGCATGGCCTAGAAACAAAATCTGTTTGGGTCAAATTATTTCTAGACCCAGACAGTTCCAATTTTATCATTTTAGGGACTTATTATCACCCACCTAGTTCAACTGCAGCTTTATATGAAGCATTTCTGTCAGAAATGGAGCTGGTCAACTCCCTAGGGAGATCATAATCATGGGTGATTTTAATTTAGGAGATGTAGATTGAAATACCAATATCTCAAACTCTCTCAAAGGCTCTAAACTACTTTCCATGTGTACCCACTCCCTTAGATCCACTGACATTCATACTCTGCTGGTCCCTGTTGTACCATCCTCATCGGTCAATCTGGTTTTTCCATCACTTTCCTAAAATCTGGAACTCCTTAACCCCTAAGTATGTCATTTCTCCTCCTCTCTAGCCTCTGCCTTACATAACTTTCTGTTAACTGCTCCTGTCATAACCCTCCCTAACCAAATTCTCCTCCATGCCTGTTCTGCTAAACGCCAACATGCTCTTGTCAACTCTTCCTCCCTGCCAGAGCCTTTCTACCCAGCAATCCCACTTTCTAGTCTCCCCTGTTTTTCTCCTCTGCCTCCTAACCCATCCCAAGCCTGCCCATGCTAGTCTTGCCCCGGCAGGGTTCTCAACATCCTGGAGGAGTCTAGCACCAGGCTTTTTTGCACCCCCCAGCACCCTCTGCTCCTCATCCAGTTCTTGCCCCAAACTGTTCTCTGGCAGGGTTCCCAGCATCCTGGAGAGGCCAGCATTAGTATCTAGGCAGGATCTTTTCCTTTCCTCTCAAACACTTCCCCATCCTCTTATTCTATGCTCCCTTACCAGACATATCTCCCCTCTCCTTCCTCACCTCCTCTCTGCCCCTCCTCCCTCCCTCCATCCCTCTTCCACTTACCTTTACCTTCAAGCATCCATGTGCTTCAGCCCCTGGCAGGGTCCTCTGCATCCTGGAGGGCTGGCTCAGGCTGTTCCTGTCCCTCCTGCCCACTCCCTTCATCCCCCAACTCCTTGCTTCTCAGCACTTACAAAAGTATTAATTTACTCATACCTGAACTACTTGCTCTTTCTGCCCTGTTCTGGGTAGTTTATATTACAGTATGTATAATTTTTGTCATGTTACATATTAATTTCTGTAAGCCCTCCACAAATGTATAATGTATGTATCATTTTAAATTCTAATGTATGTGTTTTTTCCATAGTTCTTATAAATGTTAACTGTATGTCTAAATTTCACATCCTACTGTACCCCTCCCCACAGGTTGCACTGGGAGACGAGCAACATGCTGTTCAGTGTGCCTTCCTGGTGAAACATTTCAAAAATAAATAAAATGAATACAAAATATCCAGTCTCCTACTAGGAGAATAGTATTTTGGATTTGGTTCTCTGCAATGACCATCTTGAACTTAAAATATTAAAATTTGATCACCATTAGGAAATAGTGACCATAATTCCATTTTCTTCTCCTTAATTAAAGATTATTCTCACAATTCAGGTACAACCATAAGTTACCTTTATCATAAAGCAAGTACTGATGAAATTAAAATATCCCTCAATAATATAAACTGGGACAGTGCTTTTGAGACTTGAAACATTCAAACCTACTGGATGTTAAGTTTTACAACATTATCTGGTTTAAGAGACAAACACATCCCAACCAGGCCAAAATATGCAAATAAAAACATTCTCCCAAATGGTTCACTAATACCATTAGAAATTTAATCAACCAAAACATAAAAAATACAGCACTTTATTTAAAATCAACAAATAGCTCTAATTGGGCTAATTATATAAGTATACAAAAAATGTAAATATCATATAAAAAGGTTAAAATAAACTGGGAATACCAGTTAGCAAACACTTCTACTAAAACCAATTGTAAACTGTTTTACTCATATATAAACTCATTAAAAACCAACAAGTCAGGTCGTCCCCTTCTAGATAATGACATTTTAGTTTGTGACATTAAGAAAATGGCAAACTTGATAAACAACAAATTCTGTGCAATTTTTACAAGGGATGACAAAATTGAGAATATTATACACAAAGGTGATAGTAAGCTATATCTATCAATTAAACAGGTACACAAAAACTTTTCTGACTCTAAAAGATAAAACAAGTCCAGGTCCAGATAATACAGCCTGTCATCTGTTATATTTATTAGCTGACAGCCTTGCATACCCACTCAAACTTCTCTTTGAGGGATGTTACTACACAGTTATGTGCCAGATCACTAGAAAAATGCTAACATTATTCCAATATGCAAAAAGGAACTAAAGCGGCATGGGAAAATTACAGATCCAACAGTCTGACTTCTTCAATATGTAAGGTTTTGGAAGGCGTTACTAAAGATATCATTTCACCTGTACTGGACACTGGGGATCAGGATCAACATGGTTTTAAAAGGACAGGGGTTGCTTGACTAATTTATTATGTTTCTATGAATCAATCAGCTCCAAATTAGATCAAGTGCATCCCCTGTGATATTATATACAGTCCACTTGCTTATAACGGGCACATCCATGTAACAAGGAACTGCCCGTTATAGTGAGTGGTCGGTGTAACAACTGACTGAAAATAATTATTGTACTGTACTTAGAAAATGGCACAAACCAATATAAATGTAAAATATTTATTTCTAACAAATATCAAGCTGTACCCTGTTCCCAACAGCACTGTCATTCAGCTTGGTATGGTAAGCAGTTACAGCCCCTTCATGCACACAGCTTACTTATTTACAAAGAAGAAATGGGATCTTCTTCTGTTGAACTTGTCTCTTGTGATATGGAGCCCACATTTTTCCAATTGCTGCTAGAGCACTACAGTTCATTTCAGCTCTGGGTGCTGTTCCATTGCATGCCCTAATGTCAGCAAAGCAGACTTGAAATTGGTTGCCGTGACTTTTTCTCTTGCAGCTCATCCTCGTTGTTATCTTCTTCTTGGTCCAGAGTAGCGATGCAGAAACAGTTTTCACTATTCATACCGAACAGTTCAACACTGTAAATGAGCTGTAGAAAAGCAAGCTGCCTAAAACCACATGTTAAAAGCACCCTCACTGAATCTGTATTAGAAGCAATCAGAGACCAATCAAAAGTAAGACATCTAATTGCTTTCCAGCTTACAACACCATAGTTAATGCATATTTACATTGAGAAAGTGCCCAAATAGACGGCATACCATAGACGTTATATGCAGAGCTTATTACATTGGTGTTAATGAAAATGGCAAATGGAAGTCAGGAAATGCCTAATAAATCCAATTGCCGATATAGCCATGGGCGTATAAGTGGAGTGGGCTGTACATAGATTTCAATAAGGCATTTGACATCATGCCTCACTGGGCATTAAAAAAAGAAACTGTATCAATTTCAAATTAATACATATATTATTGATTGAATTTATAATTGGTTTGTGGGAAGAACACAAAGAGTTTTAATAAATGACAACTCTCTGACTTGGGACAAGTGACTAGTGGTGTGCTACAGGGTTCAGTTCTTGGACCCTGTTTATTTAAGCTATCTATAGCAGTTATGACCAAAGACTGCTTTTCTCAAACAATCAAATATGCAGATGATGTTAAGATCAATGGACCTTGTAAAAACACCCAGGATATTGATATAATCCAACATGACCTTGATAATATATCCTCATGGGTTATTACCTTGGGCATGAGGCTGAACTCAAGCAAGTGCAAAGTTGTGCACCTTGGCACCTTGGCCCATGTAACCCAGAAGCCTCATATATCCTATGTGGAACCACTTTGAGTGCCACTACTGAGGTAAAGGATTTACATGTCATTATTTAAAATCATTTAAATCCATCTAAACAAATGAATGAAGTCATATGTAAAACCAACAGGGTAATATGGTCAATTAGGTGGAACATAAAATCTAGAAACCCACAAGTGATGATGCCCTCTTTAGATCATATGTCAGACCACATTTGGAGTTTGCATCCCAGATATGAAACCCATTTAAAAAATCAGATTGTACCCTTTTAGAAAGGTCCAAAGGAAATATGACTAAACACTTACATAACTTACACAATGACACCTATGAAACCAGATTAAATCACCTAAACTCACTAACACTTGAGACACGTCGTATGAGGGGCACTTATTGTTCTTATATGAAAGTATACAAGATCCATATCTCATGACTGAATTAAGCCTGGAGTTCAAAGATAACACTTAAAACACTAGAGGTCATCCTCTCCAACTCTTGGGCAGAAAATCTAACTACATTAGTAGAAAGTTCTTCTATACCTTAAGAGTAATTAATCCTTGGAACAAATTGCCCTCGAGATTGGCATTAGTGCCACTAAATCACAATTTACAAAACACCTAGATAATTTTTATTATCTGGACGTTGTTTGACATACTATTGTTACTAGACGATACAATATAGGAGCAGCTTTTGGTCAGAACAACCTTCTTGCTCCTTACAAAACTTCAGTATGAGAACATTTTAAATCCTCCCCAAAAGGTGTTTTCGTACCACAAGTGTGAAAACACATTTTGGCCAGGATGAAAATGACAGCTATCACATTCATGACATGCTGTGAAGAAATGGCTATGTTGAAAATGTGGAGTTAAAATATTGAAAATTACCAAAGCTATGAGCCTACATACATGAATTTCAATGCAGGCTCATAACTTTGTTGTTTTTAATATGTAACCACTCCTACCCTTCTATATGCACAACCACTCACAAGTGGTGCTGCCTAAGGATATAGGTTGGCGCTTGGGTTCATGGTTATAACTGGCTTTGTAAATGGCATGATGCTGCCACCTATGGGGATCCTTATAGTAGCATACTGCCAGGGTACTTCCCTACAGGAAATTAATACAGCCCCTTCCTCAGTGACAGGTATACTAGTAACACAATCCCCTCAGAACTTATCACTCTAAGCATGCAGTTATTACACTACACAATAATGGCAAATACTATAGAAATTGCAGGAAAATAAACAAAGGGTTTATTTTGGGATCTGGAAAATAAGGTAGGAGCAAGGAATCAGCTTAGAATAAACACTGTAATCACTCAGATGAAAATAACAAAGTAACACATTACAATCCAGTATTTCACCTGTCCCAGTCCCTCTCCCCACTGGTGCACCAGTTAACCCTAGAGTCCCTGGGAGCTCCCAAATAACTTGTGTGCACACAACAAGGAGTTACAGGCATGTGACAGTAGACACGGGTGCAGCACTGTTGCAGTGAGTGGATGCTACAGTTGCAAATTATAAACTACACCAATGGATGTAAATACACAGATGATCTTGGCTGTAACTGTTGCTGTGGGCTTAGCTTAAGGTTGCGAGGAAGCCCAGAGGGTAAACTATGTAACTAACTGTCTGGACAGTTAGAAAAGCAATTATTTGGGTAAAACCCAGTACTCACGACCTTTAGGTGAACAGATGGTGCAGGCGCTGGAGGATGTCTCCTTGCTGGCAGTTGGGTAGAACAATTAGGCTGGTGTGGATGCTGAGGGTGATACTCTTCACCCACAGATGGACTTATCTTCACGCACCTCTCAAGGTAGGCCAGGATATGTCTTCACCACACAGAGGAATGGTTCCACCCTCCGGGCAATTAGGGTACCAATCGGTGATGTCGCTGATCACTTTTTGGGGTTGCATCCCTGCACCCCTGGCCCCCATACCTCCCTACTAAGGATTCCTACTCTGGGGACAGACCTCGGGAGGGGGTGGCTAATCCTGCATTTGGTGCCGTGATTGCTTGGCACCATAATGCTGGCAATCTGAGCTCCATAAGGCAGAGGGACTTGTCTTCACCCACCTCAAAAGGTAGACTGGCAATTTGGCAGTGGATCTTTACCCCACGGAGGGACTTGTCTTCACCCACCTCAGAAGGTCTGGTCCCTGTCAGAAATCACAGTCTTTGAGTCAGGATCAGAGAGGCAGTGGATCTTTCACCTCACACCAATAAATAATTCTCACAGCAGTCTTTGATCTCTTTGTTGCCAAATTCTAGGAAATTCAGTCAGGGTGAGGTAAATCCCTTGCCTTTAGAGATTTACCAGGCAGTTGGCAACAAATTCCTCAGTTCTCAGTTTATTTAGCTAAAACATTCAAGTTTCAGGCTGTGACAGCACAAGGAGCTGTCAGAATTAGTGGCTGTCTCTTTAGCAGCTCACACAGTCTCTTCCAGTGTTAAACTTTCAACCTAGAATGTTAGGTTTGAATACACAATATCTCATTGGCTAAAAGGAGCTTTGAGCACAGCCATAGAGTCAAGCCATACAAAACAAGAGTATTAGACTTTAAGAAGGCTGACTTTGGGAAAATGAGAGATGCCTCAGAAAAGCACTAGCAACTGGGCAAGAAGGAGGGTGGAGGAACAATGGGAATAATCAAAACAGCCATCGCAGAGACAACAAGCCTTTGTGTGAAGCAAATCAACAAAACAAAATGAAGGAAAAAACACTATAGTTCTCAAAAGAGGTGGCAGGGATGGTTAAGGAGAAAGGATAGCATTCAGGAAATATAAGGAAACACAGAAGGAGCAGGACAGAGAACTGTATCAGTTAAAGCAGAAGGAGGCGGGAAGGCAGTCAGAATAGCAAAGGCACAAACTGAGGAAAAGATAGCCAACTTTGTTAAGAAGGGGATAAAACCTTTTATAGGTACATTAGGGAGCGAAGAAAGACCAAGGGAGGATACAGAGACTTAATAAAGGGAAGGAAGGTGGGCAGAGGGTGACAGTGAAAAGCAGGGATACTGAACGAATATTTCTGCTCGGTATTGACAACGGAAGAGGAGGGGAGGTACCTAAACCAAACAAGAGAGAAACTCTGAATAGGGGGTCGATACCAGCCCATTCACAGAAGAAAGGGTTTTGAAAGAACTTTGAAACTGAGGGTGGACAAAGCAATGCGGCCTGATGGGATTCACCCAAGAATTCTAAAAGAACTAAGGGTAGAACTAGTAACTAGGGTTGTCAGAACCCTCTGAAGTTCTGGGTTCTAGTTCTAGTCTAGAACTTTTGAAAAGTTCTAGGGTTCTAATCTTTTTAGAACTTTTAGAACTCGAACCCTATTTTTTATTGTGCTGCCAGTAACGAAGATAGTAATAAAATACATGTAAAGGAAAAACTGTTCAATATAAGGGAGAGAAATTATCATGTGTGACATTGATAGGAATACAACTAGGTTTATCTATGGTTTCTTCTGTTTGCTAAAGCCAGCAACTTAATACGTAACAGGCCCACCCACCCACCCATATGTTAAAAGTTTTCCCTGCTGCAGCTGCATCATAGTTTCTTAGTGAAAGAAGAGGCACATTAGCCATTTATGTACTCAGTTATATATACTCATCATCATGAATTAGAGAAAAATAACTGATATTACCTAATTTCAGCTATTTGCTGCTTTCTGTTTTAAATGAGTGAATCAAAAGTTGCTATGTTTAAAAGAGCTTTTATAACAAAGTCAAGCCAAGTACTACAGCAGCAGCATGTGGAACTGTTGCAAAACATATTATGTCATAACATAGTCAGTCAAGACATTTGAATAAAAAAATATGCCAGTCATTGTTGCTGGCAAATGCATACAATTTTCTAAGGTAATGCATACATATACCAACATTTTGTTGGCAAATTGAAGTAATACATACAAAAATTCTAAGATGATGCATTTTGCAGCTGATACTTCAATAAAATCTGTATTTCAGTCACATAAATAAAAAGTGGTTTCTCACCACATACTAAGGAACATTTAATGTAGCTGCAGCAGTTGGCATGTGATGTTTAAGGACAGTGTCTGTCAACCCCATTATGTATCAAATTATCACTACTTATAAAGCAAAAACACTTTATGATTCGTCACATTCTGTGAAAACTGCTGATGCAGATTTTCTTTTATTTCTGATTCCTTTATTCTTTTTTTTTTAAAGGGGACAGGACAATTGTGCTAGGTGGCAGAAGTTTGCAATGTATTTAATAAGAATATACATTATGTGTACAGTAGGTTCGGTCTGTCATCATTTTTTCCTCACCATCCCCAGCTGATCACAAATCTGTAAATGAAAGAACTAAAACAACACCCACCTTTCACCACATCACCCATTCCACTTTTCTTCCACCACCCTCATCTGTGCAGTAACACCCATGCCACCCTTACACCCATGTTAAAACCAACCCACAACCCTCACCCATGTACTAGCATCCATTTTTCGTTTATGGTTAACATTTCTGTAATTGAAAAATAATAAACAGCTACCAATTAGAACTCATTGTTTTGTCCTCTTTAAAATTGAAAAATAGACCGTCTCCTGTCCCAGCCCATACTGATGCACCACAAAGTCACAGAAGGTAAATCCAAAATATATGTTTGCACTTTAACTATAAATAATATGATACAGAAAGGATTGACGTGACAGTGTCCCTTATATGCCAAATTTGGGCCTGTTCCTCTGATGTTAAAATTGCCTGTATATAAAACTTGTTGACTTTAGTTTAGACCCTAGCTACAAAGCAGTTTGCCATGAAATGGTGAAAGTTTTTGGGGTATATAGTCCAAGGTAGTAGATCGAGAAAGGAGAGAGAGCGACAACCAAAGTCATCACATTCTGAAAAAATTCATTTTGGTGCAGAGAGACTCCGTCCGACACAGTATTTACCAGCCAACACCATCTGAGTTGTCATCACCATCAACATCCACAACATCAATCACTTCAGGATCAGTTTGTATACTCTTGTAGGAATACGAAAATCTTGACTTTTAACTTTAATAAAAGTTAACGTGTGTACATTTTCTGGCAGCAACCTATTTCTGGTGTCTGTCACAATATTGCCAGCTGTACTAAACATGTTCTGAAGAGACACTTGTTGCAGGACAACCAAGATATTTACAGGCTTCATCATACAGCTCTGTCCAAATTGACTTTTTGATCTCTAGTATTCAAAAGGGCATGCATCAATAGGAATAGGCAGTTCTTGCAGGTAACTGTCTACCATGATGGACAGAGACCGCTCAGAAGAGGAATCAGAATAAGCTGGTATGGCAGCAATTTGGGAAAGGTTTTGCCACAGATTTAGCTTGCTACTAAGGGTTGAAGAAGTGGCAGTTGTGGAACAACTACTGTTAATGTTTGGTGACTTTTCCAGTTCTATATCCCTTTGTGAAGATGAACCTGCATGTTGTGGTGATGACAACCTGAGGGTACTGTGCGTGTCTGTGTTTGACTCCTGTGAGTGCTGCAGCTCATCTAGCAACATACATTTGTACTGCTCTATATCATCTGTTTTGGAAGATGTAAATCCTTGAACCTGGGATCTAAGAGAGTTTCAAGGATGTAGTGTTTGATTTCATCATTGCAACTAATTTGTCATTGGTTTTGAAGCGCCGTCATTCTCTTTCTGAGATTCCCATGATACAGGCGACATGTTGTCTGCACTTCAGATCTGTCTTTTTCTGTTTGTAGATTTAGAACACTAAGATGATGTGAAATGAGCATTATGAGTGGGATAGCCTGACTCACAGATGCGCCTTCAGAAGACATGTCCTTGTAGCTGTCTCAAAGGAGCTAGGATACAGCACACTGTCTCCATTAATTTCCACTGCAGCACAGACAGCATAATGCCATCTCCAATAATGTAACTGGAGCAATACTCATGTACAGCTTGCTTTTGCCCCAAGAGGCACTGCAGCATATAAAGCGTTGAGTTCCAACGAGTGGAAACATTTTGAATCAGCTTTTGCTGGGGCAGCTTGTGTTTTTTTCAGTTCAGACAATGTCTGTATAGCCTTGGTTGAATGTGAAAAGTGAGTCACAATTTTTGCAAACAGCAATCATACCATCCACTTGTGTTTCGTTGCTGAGAAATCCCGTGACAATTAAGTATAAGCAATGTGCAAAGAAGAAGCATGCAGAAATCCTCCATCCTGTACTGCTTTCAAGATGTTGGCTCCATTGTCACTTATTATGAAGCCACATTTTAGACTGTGAGAATAAACCCATTCGTCAAGGAGGTCATTTAGTTCCTGCAAGATGTTTGCAGCAGTAAGACTTTGCCCAAACTTCTTTATATGCAGCAGCGCCATCTTTTGGGGTGTCTTTGTTTTGAAGAAGCACAAGAAAATGTGACCCAATGAGCAGTAAGGGACATGTAATCTTTGTTTTGAGTGCTGGTCCACATATCTGTTGTGACATGAATAACCCCACCCTCCATGATTTTAAGTGCAAGCATCATTGTATTTTAAAGCCTGATAAATGTTTGGTATTTCAACATAGGAAAAGTACCTTCGATGAGGAACATTGTAACGAGGCTTCTGCTGATGTCATGAGCTCCTAAATCCTCATGATCTACCAAAGAGTATGGGAGAAGGGCTCGTGCCAACAGTTCACCAATTCGTGATTAAGATGAAGGGTCTTTGGATGATTTCTAGTAAAGGTATTCTTCCTTTCAAATGCCTGAGACAGTGTTAGCTGTTTACAACATGTCCTTGCTGGTTTAATATACACCGTGCTTCGATGGGCAGATGGACGGAGATGGTGGACTAGGACTTATACATTCAGTGCCATCACTGGATGTGCAACTGGTACTAATGGTGCTGGCATTGGTGGTAACAGTGATCCTAGGGCTGGCAGTGGTTCTGCCCGCATCAAGTTCAGACAATTCAGTATCCATTTCAGATTCCTGACCCTTCTCATGTGTGGTCTGGAAGATGGAGGACATGGGTTTTGGATGATCAAGCAAAACCGAATGCTTTTTCAGATGTCGTTTAAGAGCTGTAGTGCCAAGGCATGACACAACTTTACTACAGCTTACACTCTGTTTACACAGGAACAAATTGCTCTGCATGGATCAGTTTTACTGACAGAGAAATAATTCCACACCTCAGATGTGACAGATTTTGTTCGAAGTGCTAGGAAGATAGCTAAAGACTGTTTGTGTCTTTTCACCTGTCCTAACAGAACCTGGGAGTGGATATGCTCCTTGGTGCTAGAAGAGTGGGCAGAAGACTCTGATGGATTTTCATTGCTGGCCAACACAGAAGTGGTGGACTCAAAGGATATGTCCTTTTCATTGCCAACAGTGCTGGATGTATTTGCAAGTGCACTACCTGATTCATTGTCAGCAGACTTGCTCATTTCACTTTGTTGAGGAAGTAATGATTCTTCGTGAGACACAACAGTGTCAGACTGAGACAAGAGCTACTGTCTGAGTCAGAGAGGGACTCACTGTCACTTGCATTATTGCTGCTAGTCACAGGGATCTTAACAGCATGAATGGCATACCTTATGGTGCCTCTCCGTGTGACCCCAGCAGCTGTACAGGTTTTCTTAAAGGTCCCCTTTACCACACTTCACTGTTGCTCTTTTGCTGTTTGTTGAATTTTTATCACGTGAAACATTTTGCTTATTTTTGCTAGCACCAGGATTACCACTACCACCAACACCTGCTCCAACACCACCACTAGATGCTTCATCTATGTTGGTGTCAGCCATATACAGAACCAGTATACTGCAGGAAATACACCCACACAATTTCTGTGTAAGAAAGCAATGTGATCTATGATCACTGGCTACAACTCAACATTTTATTTTGGCTATGTGACACTGTGATTGAAGAATATGACAGTTTGCAACTAAAGGTTCAAGGCTTACAGAATGATTGGGCTGCTGGGCAAAGGCATTAGCATAGCAGGGTGATGGAATGACCACAAGAGACGGAGTTACACACACAAACTGAGGAAAGAGATTTTTCTGTCTCTTCTCCCAACAGAGAAATATATTTTTGACTTCTGTTGTGTATTTAAGGATAATGTCACACACAACTGCCCACTGGGCTTCCACGTAACACACACTGGTAAGGTACAGTGCAGTCAAGGGCACACAGCAGCATGGTGATGGGCTGACCACAAGAGACGGAGCTACATACACAAACCCAGGAAATAGATTTTTCTGTCTCTCATCCCAACAGGGAAATATATTTTTAGGCTTCTGTCATGTATTTAAGGACAATGCCACTACAAAACTGGCCACTGGGCTTCTGTCTTCCTCCCAACAGGGAACTATATTTTAGGCTTCGTTGACAACTTGTCATGTATTTAAGAATAATGCCACCAGAAAACTAGCCACTGGGCCTCTCACGATAACACACACTGGGTACTAGGGTACAGTGCAGTCAAAGGGCACATAGCAGCAGGGTGATGGCCTGATCACAGGAGATGTTTCTGTCTCTCCTCCCAGCAGTAAAAAATGTATTTAAGGATAATATACCACCACAAAACACACACTGTAATAACTAGGGTATAGTGCAGTCAAAGGGAAGGGAACACAGCAGCAGTGTCATCCCTCCTGATACTTGGTTGTAGGACTTGACTTTAAACAATTCAATTCAATAAAAGTTCACTGTTCACAACTCATTTAACTTTGTTTCTCTCAAATCTGATTTTCTTCACCCCTCCCCAGCCAGGGTGCTCTGTCTCACGACAAATCCCACTAGACAGAGATATTGAGTAGTTAATTTTAAGCAGATCAGGAGGATCAGAAAATTCATCAGAATATAGTAATTTGGCAACTAGAGACTAAGCATTCCAATGCAGGCAGTCAGCTAGTAGATATAATATCCCACATGGCACACAGCGAGAGAGACCCCTCACCCACCATTTTTCCTACCCTCCCTTGCTTTCCTTCTCACCCAGTGTCCACTGTCCACCACCCACACTGATTTTTATTTTGTTTTACTGTAGTAGCTGGAGGAAAGCAAGTAGTCACTTTTTTTAATGCCATGAGTCTGTTCGCAACTTGCAGTCGGACTTGTTGCAGCGCATCAGGCACAGCAGATGCAACTCCTTTAATGAACAGTGAACGCAGCCACCGCAGCGACTTAAATACCGTGCTGGTATGAGCACCACATGACCGCCAGAGCAGTTGATCAGGTGATGGTGATGGCGGTGACTGCCAGTCTGGGATCAAAGTGCGCGAGTGCACTATGCAGCGCAATCTCATAATGTCCCCGACTCCCCACAAGAACAGTGTCAGTAACTGCATCGGGATGGGATTGGGACGGAACACGGAAGCGAAACTCAAGTAAGATTTTTTTCAATTGGGGGCTGAAGATTTGCATTCAGGACTTGGGAGGATAACGCTTACCAGAAAACAGAAAAATAACATTTTTACAAGATTGAACCCTTTTGCGAACCCTCTAGTGTTCGAGTCTAAATTAGAACTTCGAACACCAGGGTTCGAGATGGGTTCGAATCTTGCTCGAACTAGTTCTGACAACCCTACTAGTAACACCACTGACTAATCTCTTTAACAAATCATGGGAGGATGGGGTGGTACCTTCGAGACTGGAGGAGGCAAATGTGATTCCACTTCACAAAAGTGGAGCAGGGCTGAGGCAGGAAACTACAGACCAGTTAGTTGGACTTCAGTGGTAGGGAAAATTATGGAATCACTTCTGAAGGAAAGAATTGTTGAGTACCTAGAGGCCAGTGGGGCACAGGACCCAAGGCAGCATGGTTTCTCAGCAGGAAGGTCATGTCAGACAAACCTAATAGATTTTTTTACTGGGTGACCAAGTAGTAGACCAGGGAGGGCTGTGGATATGGCCTACCTAGATTTTAGCAAGGCATTTGACACAGTCTCACACAAAAGATTAATATACAAGTTAGCCAGCCTTGGAGTGGGTCCCAAGGTGGTAGCCTGGATAAAAACTGGCTAGACAACAGGATGCAAAGGGTAATAGTAAATGGAGTTCACAGTGAAGAAAGGAGGGTAACTGGCGGGATACAGTAGGGTTCGATACTGGGACCGGTCCTCTTTAATGTCTTTATAAGTGACATTGGAGAGCACCTGGAAGGAAAAGTATGTCTCTTTGCAGATGACACAGAGTTCTGCAACAGGGTTGATACACAAGGTGGGGTGGAAAGAATGAAAAGGGATTTGGCAAGGTTGGAGTAATGGTCAAATATGTGGCAGCTCAGATTCAATGCAAAAGAAGTGCAAGGTAATGCATCTGGGAAACAAAACCCAAGGAAAGAGTACACAATGGGGGTGAGTTAATAACAACAACAAAATCAAAAGAGACCTAGGAGTAATTATATCAGATGACCTAAAGGTGGGCAAGCAATGTGAGAAGGCAGTAAGGAGGGCTGGGGGATACTGGGATGCATAGGAGAGGCATTAACAGTAGAAAACAGGAAGTTGTTATCCCTCTGTACAGACAGTTAGTGAGACCCCATCTGGAGTACTGCATGCACTCTGGAGACTCCATCTCCACAAAGACATAGACAGAGTGGAGGCTGTTCAGAGGAGGACAACCAAAATGGTGCAGGGTCTGCACCAGAAGACGATCTAGGAGAGACTAAAGCAGCTTAATATGTATACCCTTGAGGAAAGGAGGGGACATGATAGAAACTTTCAAGTATCTCAAGGAATTAACAAAGTACATGAGGGTAGTACCTTTCAAAGAAAAGATGTGCAAGAACAAGGGGCACAATTTGAAGATAGAGGGGGACGACTCAGAGGTAATGTTAGAAAGTATTTTTTCACAGAGAGGGCTGTGGATGCATGGAACAGCCTTCCTGAGGAGGTTGTGGAGTCAGGAACAGTGGGAGAATTCAAGAATGCATGGGACAGGCATAAGGCAATTCTAGTGGGGTGGAGGAAGAGCTGTTGATTAACTAGAATCTGCAGCTTATCCATCAGGTGAGGAAATGGGCAGACTAGGTGGGCCAAGCAGTCCTTATCTGCCATCAAATTCTATGTTTCTTTGTTTCTATGTTTGAGCTCCACCCACTGATTGGACTACTGCAGCTACCAATAGGGTTCCTTGCTGTCTTCAGGCAGACCAAATCTAATATGGCCACCCCATACAGACTTTGCACAACTCAGTAAAATATTATAAATAGTAGTAGGTGTTGGCAGCATCTGGTTGCATGGTGAGGACCATCTTGGTCCCATCTGGTGGTTTCTAGGGCCAGGAGGCACATTGTGGGGATAGGAGCCCCATCAGAGCTCCATTTTGTGAGCTCCTCAGCAGGAGCAGTCTTTGAGAAATGGCACTCTGGCACCATAAAGCATCATGGGACTTATAGTCCCTGGGCAACATCTTGTCCTTGTACTCCTGACCCAATTGGAGGCTTGGATTGGGTCAGGGAGCATTTTTAAATTATTTTATTTTCAGTTCTCTCCAACCTCCACTGTTGTCTGATGGGGCTGGGGAGAGGATTGTACTGCTGGCACTCTGTTGCATCACTGATGGGCACTCTGGGGCACCAAAACAAACTGTGGCTTTCTTTCTGCTCCACGGCCTGCTGTGGGCAGTCCAAGGGCAGGAAGCAAACTCTCTGGTTGCTCACTGGCTGCATTTTCTTGGTACATTGAGGCACTGAAACAGTTTGGTGAGCTCCCTGGCCTGGCAGCAGTCCAGAGCAGGCTGGGGAGCAAGGGGCAAGCAACTTGCCAGCCACAAGGATCGGGGTGCTAGGAGGCACCTCAAACAGTAAATCTGCTCCCTGGCCCTGGCAGCAGTCCAGAAGCATGCTGGACTCTGTTGAGAGCCCTCAGGTAAGCTCCCGACTTGGGAAGAGGGTTACATTCTCCCCCACTGAAATCCTTGGTGTCCTCATCAAGGCCTGAAAACTCAAACACTGCAATACAATACATCACAGGCTATCTAATACACCTGATACCTGTCTAAACATTTCTATCTAACACACCTGTATCCTATCTGACCAGCATTAGTATGCATTTCTTTAAAACACATGGCATGCACTAAGATAATTAACTTTCCCACCATGGTTTATTTATTTAGTTTTTGTTGACTAGGTAAGTGCAGATACAAATTCTGCCTATTTTCAGGCACAATCTGGGAAGGATACAGATGAATACCAGCTGACCTTGAACCAGATTTAGCTGTTGGTGGTATTTTAGTGAATTGGGGGAAATTTGGCCAGGACTCAGGAAATTCCCTCACTCTGCCTGCAGGAGCTTGACTTCCTGCAAGTAGGATGGAGGGCCTAGTCCACAGAAGTCTGTTGAGGGAAGGCATTTCAGCAACAGAAGGAACAGGAGACTCCCCTACACAGGGCAGTATATCTGGATTTAACGATATTCATGATGAAGAATTGTTAGACGATGAACTTACTTTGCAAAATATTTGAAGGAGAAAAAGGAACAGCTATTTAAAATGATGATTGAAGCTGATTGTTTGCTTTTGAAAAACAAAGGATTGATGAAGAAAAAAGAAAACACCTACTAACTAGTCCTATATTACCTGTGGGAACAAATTTCAAACCACTGACCTGGACAGCGATGCTGAATTCATGGATGCAGAAATGGGTAGTCCTGAGCTGGAAGATAAGGAAACTCTACCCTTACAGCAGGCAGACTGGTCTCCAGAATGGGCTGTTTGTGGTGCCAGCTGGTTGGAAACCCCTACAGGGACTTGGGTGCCCAACCTGGTGATCCCTCTCCCAGGGACAACTCTATCTTCATGGCAGCAGGTATCAAAACTTATTTCCATTGATCAGAGGATCGAATATGAACCTTGGCTGGAATCAGAGAGTACTACTTCTAGACATCCTGGTACTAGGAGTCCTGGACAGAAGATAGTGGGTTCAGCCGACAGGGTTCTTGGAGCAGAATAAAGAGTTTTGGATGGTGGCTCAGCAGCTGGTGCAGCTGCGACATCCTGGGTATACCCAGATGGAGAACTTGGAGAACACTGACATGGAGCAAAACAGAGAAGAAGGCCATTCCAATGGAACCCCTTGTGTTTTCAGCAAGCCCAGCTTCTGGCCCGGTATTTCTCATTCATTAGGTCCACCTTCTGGGTCCCCTCTGCCAGGAACACTCACGGGGTGTGAATAGGCACCTTACGGATCCTTTACCTCTCGAGTCCACACCTGGCCCTAGCCATATAGAGGACACAAATGCCATGAGGACTGAAACATCAAAGGAGCATTTAAGTTATGCCAGTCTTTTTAAAAAGCCAGCTGAGGCAACCAAAAGATGCTATGCTGTATGAATCAGGTACAAGGGGAGTTACCAATGTTTCCAGATAGGCAATATGTGGGGAAAGAATTGACTAAAACATCTCTAAAGTTTAGTCCTTCAGATGTTTATGCATTTATTCATGCCCTGGTGACTTTAATTTCGATATCAGTTTTCTGTCTCAGCAAAGTAGGATACGTTTTGGGCCTTTATATCCTAAAGTTTGTGACACACCATTATGGGCCTCTTTTTTCCATCCCCTCACAAAGTCAACATTTAAGGCAATCACAGTGCTCTTCTGCAATGAGGAGTGAATGTTTCAGATATAATTTCCTGGTTGAAAACAACATTTTGACTTACAAGGTACCCCAGAACCCATGATAGATGACAAGTGATTTTGGACGGGGGTGGAAATTCCATGTGCAACTTTGCCAAAATGATTTTGGGATTGAGCATCTCCTTAACAACTTCTTTCTGGGGTGGGACAGGGCATCCTTTTCTATCTGGGCCAGCCATGAATGTGTTATCAATGTGGCTCAGAGAGTCACTTAAATCATGAACGCGACAAAGGAAATGTTTGCAGTGTGGAGTTCTGGGTCACATAAGTAACTTTTGCAAGAGTCCACCAAAATGTAATCTTTGTGACTCAACAGATCATGCTTTTAGCCATTGTCCTAGGGCAGCTCATAATTCCTCAGACTATGGTGAGCAAGATATTATATCCACACTGCTACCAAACCCTTCAGGGCCCAACAAGCAGCACAGGCCCATAGGTAAATGCCTAACAACTCCCAGCCCTGCCTGGACCAGTTACAGAGCAGTCTACGAGGTGGAATCACATAACATTTCAAGACCACCTCAATCAACTCAAAATCTTTTGGTAACCTCAGCCCCTATGGAAGTTTCATCTCAGGAGGAAAGGTATATGCTCTCCCCCTCGAAGAGGACATGGTACTTGTTACAGGGAAAGGGAAGCAGCCTAAGTCAATGAAAAAAAGGATCACTCAACCCGGTCCTCCCTACAGAAAATAGATTTGAGGTCTTTCTCACTTGGGGTGATCTTATGGATGAAGAGGATTCTGATGTCTCAGTCTCCTCTTCCCAGATTTACCTCAGCTCTGATAAAGAAGTTGAGTGCCCTGCTGAGGCATCCACAGTCAAGAAGAAATGGTAGACTAGAGCAGTGACTAAGAAATCTTCCATCTAACATTTCCTTTCTCTTAATTCACATTTATCTTTTGTATCATTGAATTGAGCAGCATAAAGACTGACTCAAAGCGGAATACAACTTTTGCAGTCTTACAGCAGTTTCAACAACATGTATTTTTTTGCAGGACACTAGAATTAATACCTTTTCTGATGTGCAAAAGGTTACAGATTGCTGGTTATGGGGGACTCTGTGGTCCATCGGTGAAGACATCTGCAGTGGACTGGAATTGGTTTCAAATCCAAAGATATCACAACTCTGAAAATGGTAGAGTTAAGCCCAGGTAGGGCTCTCCTGCTAGATATTATCCATACTTCTCAGATTTACAGTCTGATTAAAATTTATGCCCCACCTCCCCAAACAAAGGCTGCCAGTATTGCTCTTTTTAGTTAATTCAACCATACCTTCACACTGCTAAGGCTGTAGTGATGGGGATTTTAATATTTGACTCTTACATTCAGATAGAAGCTGTTTTACCACAAAACATATTGTGATGCAGCTTTTCTAGGAAACATGATTAAACAAACAGGTCTGGTGGATGCCCATGTGACCTTGGTGAAAAAGCCAGCTCACACCTTTTTAAAGGACCTTTGTCCTCTCTGATAGATTTTTCTTTATCTCTTTCAGACTTTCGATATCCCATCCAGGTGTTTTACCTATTGAATCTTCTGTCAATTGATTAATAGGTATCCAGCTTGCTGCACACGCCAGTAGTACAATGGACCCAGGGTATGGAGAATGAATGTTATCCTTTTAAAAGACGAGGCTTTAGTAGCAGAATTTTCCTTGGTCTTACAAGATAGATTGTTGGTTATTTGTCTTTATGATAGTCTTCCCGAGTGGTGGAAGGACAGTAAAATCTGTATCCAATCTTTTTCAAAATTAAAGCCAAACAGAAGGCAACCCATTCCAATAATAGGTACAATATCCTCCAGAACCAGTTTCAGAAATCACTGTCCTTACCATACTCTTCAGGTACTAACTTTTCTTCTCAGATAGCCGAGCTCAAGAAAGAGATTTGTTCCTTTCAAAATGACAGGTACAGAATTTTAGAGTACAAACAAAAGTTTGGAACCAGAGGTACAGCTTCTCAAGTGAACCTTTTGCAGATTGTAAATCTAGAATGGACAAAAATGCATGAGCAGTATCATCTCAGAGAGAGGCAAGGAGATCACCGGGCATTTAAACATTCTAAAAGAGATTCATCAACAAGTACAGCCCAGTTTGGTTTCCCTTCCAGGGAAGGAAAATATGGATTTATTACTGCAAGCTGCCAACTTGCCTCAGCTCACAAAGCAACAATGCAAGGGTTTACTCTCCCTTCCAGGTGGCAGAGGTGGGTGAGGTCATGAAGCACCTACAGAAAGGTTCTTCACCTGGGCCTGATGGGCTCCCAGGAGAACTTTACCAAGTTCTGTGGGAACTTTGCCCAGGAATTGACCAGTCTATAAAATGCTTTTCTTTCCTCTGCACAATTAGCACCTACGATGTTAATCTATCTTCATAAAAGGGTAATAGGGTTAATTTGGTTAATTGGCGTCCAATAACCTTGTTGAATGTTGATTTTAAAATTCTAACAAGGTTACTGTGCAAAGACTGGGTTCTATACTTCTGGATATTATAAGTAGAGCTCAGTTCTGTTCCACAGCTGTCCGATGGATCTCAGATCTCCTCATACTTCTAAGAGAAGTTTTTGAGGCAGGTAACACTGGCAAGGTTGCAGGGTACCTGATTAATTATGACCAGGCTAAGGCCTTTGACAAAATTTCCCATGATTTTTATGGCTCACTTTAAAATCATATGGGTTTCCTGTAGGTTTGATTTCATGGATTAAGTTACTGTATCAATCTGCTTCTTTTAGACCCTACATAAATGGGAGGGTGAGGGAATCCTGTCGGTTAAGGCAGGGTCTACAACAGGTTGTGCACTGAGCCCACTTTTGTATATCCTGACCATTGATCCCATCATCTGGATTTTAAATCTCTGTCCTGGAATTTTAGGGTACGAGGCCCTCAGGGCATCACTGTCAAATCTATTGCATATGCGGATGACATGTGCATTTTAGTGCAGAAGGGTAGCTCAGGGGACTTAGCAAACATAGTGATTATGGCTTATACTCATTCAGCGGGGCTGAGATCAATGTTTCCAAAAGCCACTGTATAATGACTGGCCATCCTAATCGCCAGAGGCAACAGTTGGTGAACATTCAGGTGGGCCATGCACCTCTCAAGCTCTTAGATATATTTTATGGGGAAGGGACATGGCCACCTATAACTGGGAGAAACAAATAATGAAAGGAAAACAGAAAGTCTTATTATGGAACAAATGGAGAATGGGGAAATTAAAAAGGATTCTTCTGATTAGCAATATTTACTTCAATTTTCTTATATTTAAGTTATGTTTTTCCCCACTCAAGTCCTTAGAAACTCGGTACTGAGTTGTTTTTTCAATGTGTCTGGGGTAGCAGACTAAACCCCCATTAAAAGAGGGACTCTCTATTTACCCCTGAAGTTTGGTGGTTTGGGAATGGTGCATCTGCTGGTTTTCTTCAGACAATTTATATATTTTCAAATTTACTATCAGTCTTACAGCACCTTCATGTATCTTGGGTGGGATGATTGAGACTCTCTCTACAAGAAATTCTTCAGAAATGGGAGTCTGAGTTCATAAAAACAAAAGGAAGGTGAAATTGAATGCTTCCTTTAATACCTGTTTTGATTATATAAAACCATGGGCACCATCCCCTAGTTCAATTCTTACATCCACTCAAGAGAACTGTATGAACAGATCACTGATGGAAAATATTTAATTTACCCTGAGTTTTCACAAAGACCTAGTTCGAGTGCAAGCAAATAGAGAATGTGCTCTTAGATAAAAGAATCCCCCAAAATGTGGGATGTTCTTTGGTTGTGCCCTCATAATAAGCTCAATGTTAAAGACAATCTGAGGCTTAAGGGTATGGAAGAAAGTACTGCCCTAGATCTTCCTGCCCTCTGGTCACTGAAACTATGGAGCATTTGTATTTCCAATGCCAATTCATCAAGATGTTCTGATCTGATATAGACAAAAGCTGGGGTCATCCTTTCTTTCACATCTCTCCCAGATACTTCATTCTTAACTATTTTTCCACCAGACTGGAACATGCACTCTGCTAGTTCAGTTAGAGTTGTATTATCCTGTTGTAAATATTGGATATGGCAAGTACACAGCAGGCTAGTTTTGTAGCAGTTATTATGGACCACTGAAGAACTGACCCAAATGATCTTGCAAGATATATTGCAGGTAAAACAATCTGAACAGGGTAATCTTCCCAGCAGAGTTTTGTACAATCCTGGGCCTCACTATCATGGCAGATATAAAAAAAAAGAGGTTGGTTTCCTTTTTGTATGTCAAGGTTCTTTCTGACCCTTGCTTACCTACAAAAAGTGGCTTTAACTAGCCCTTGGTTATTTTTATGTTTATTTTACATTAACTGGATCCTTGCTGTCATTAGGATTATCAGTATTCAGGTTTCCTTTTTACAGCTTTTCTTTGTTTTTATGTTTTAGGGTTGAAAGTATTTTCTGCTCATTGTAGGGTTGTTTCTACATGAAATTTCTTCTTTTTGATCCAGAAGCAAATGATTTGATACCTTTTAATGGACCAACATAGATGTAACAACAAGAACAAAGTGCTCTAGCTTTGGACCAACCAGTCCTTCTTCAGAAGCTCATGGCAGTTGTTTAGAAAATACAATACTTATAACAGCTAGATAATGCAGAGAAAAACAGAAAAAATCCCCATTGGTTTAAAATACTCATTTAAAAAAAAAAAAAAAAAAAAACAGAAGATGATGTCAGAAGTTAAACAGTACAATACTGCCTCAGTCCGAATGAACCTTGGGTTAAGATGTGCTTGGTGCAACAAACATAAAGAATCCTACTGCACATAAATTTAATTGACATAAGATAACACTGCTGAAGCAGATAACTCCCAAATCAAGCCATGAGTGTCACAGTCAGTATAAGGATGTGATTACTGAAAGGCAACCCCACCCAGCTTAAAGACAAACTAAGATAGTTATAGGGCTCATGAAATTACAATGTATGCATTAAAGACAAGAATACCAGTAAAGTTGTCTAAAACATCAGTGCACACTGTGTGATGTGTAAAACCTAGCTAGACATGTCACCCAGCTGTATTCTCAAGCTAAATAAAAGGCCCAAGAAATTACAAAACCTCAGGACTATATAAATGATAATATAAATATAAATTGATAATATTAGTGTTAAACAAAAACTGTAGTAGAGGAACCTCAAGGAATTCAGACCATGCATCCTGATATGTACTGATGTCGATATATACTGAGAATGTAGCAACTACATGTACCACAAGTGTCTAGGAATCTGAAAAGAGATAAAAAGTAATTTATCTCCTCCTGCTCATACAAACAGTACAACCTAACCCACCCCACATCACAATAATGTGGGTGGGAGATATAGCTTAAACGAGATGATGTCTCTCTCTCTCCCCCCCCTCCTTTCTCTCTCTCTCTCTGTCCCCCACAGACACACACACACACACACACACACTCTCAATCTCTCTCCTAGTGAACCTATATTAACTTCAGTCACTGTAATTGTTCCCCAAAGGAATACAACCTGTAATGAAATTCTGAGTAAATTACTACAATATTAGCCTAATGTAAAAAGATATGTGCAGGACCCCAAGCAAATGAGATCACACATCCCAATATGTACAGAGTTACAAAAATTATATATAACAGTATAAGATAACACTCCTGTATGTACACTAGCAGGCTGGGTAAACTGAATATGGTGCAATGGAATCAATCCCCCACACAGGCAAAGATAAAAAGTAAGGAGAAATTTGTTGTGTGTGAAATGAAAATAGTAACACATTATACCTCCATATAGCTAAATAGAGACTTACCTCAATGTGACAGCAAGCCCCACATCTATTATATCACATACCTCACAGCACATACCCACACACATACAATACTCCATCCACATCCACACATGCTGAAGTCCTATAATATGTCAGCTTGAAGAAGAAAAGGTCTGTGGATGTTAATTTCTGTAGTGTCCCATAAAGCCAATATCCAAGTTCATCCCATCTGCTACCATATTGAGATATAAAATCAGTTTAATCTCAAAAGCTCGCCTCTGTTGTGTGTTTTTGAGATTTCCTTTTAAGACCATTACTGACATATCTGAGACTGAGTGGTCAGGCTGGGAGAAGTGATGCCCCACTGGTTTTCAGTCTTCCTTGCTGTAATAGTATGCCTGTGTGAGTTCATCCTGTGCAGTTGTTGGCGGTCACATCCTTATACTGACTGTGACACTCATGGCTTGATTTGGGAGTTATCTGCTTCAGCAGTGTTATCTTATGTCAATTAAATTTATGTGCAGTAGGATTCTTTATGTTTGTTGCACCAAGCACATCTTAACCCAAGGTTCATTCGGACTGAGGGCAGTATTGTACTGTTTAACTTCTCTGACATCATCTTCTGTTTTTTTTTTTTTAAATGAGTATTTTAAACCAATGGGATTTTTTTCTGTTTTCTCTGCATTATCTAGCTGTTATAAGTATTGTATTTTCTAAACAACTGCCATGAGCTTCTGAAGAAGGACTGGTTGGTCCGAAAGCTAGAGCACTTTGTTCTTGTTGTTACATCTATGTTGGTCCATTAAAAGGTATCAAATCATTTGCTTCTGGATCTATTCTTGCAAGGATCAATACGGCAACTACTAAATCAAGATTTCTTTTTGATAATTTTCTAAATGTTCATATTCCCCACGCCTGTTGTGGGGTGGGGAGGGGAGTCCACCTTATGCACTCAGTCATTAGTCTTGGAGGTATAAATAGCAATTTTGTATGGATATATGATGTAATATGTATTTATGTTTACCTTTTTACTTTTGTATTATGATTTAGTGTGAAGTAACACTTTTATGGATATATTTTGCTTTTTAAGTTTTAATAAAAAATCCACTACTCACCTGTGGGAAGCCTCTGCCTGACCACAGACTGACAGCCAAAGGAAGTTAATGGAGGAGATGGATGTGCTTGAGTCAGAGGAGAGGCCTCTCCACTGTATTCACTTTGCCAGAGGCCAAACTGATTTGAAAACTACAATGAAGTGAATGAGGAAAGGATGGAAAAATTGTTTTCGACTGAGGAGCTGAGCTTGAGTGGAAATCCAGAAAAGGAGAAGTTTTCAAATAAGAATTAACCCACAAAGAGAAAATGCTGGCACAATTAGTCTCTGATGAGGAAAACAGCAACAGCAGAAAAAGAAATTGCAAGAGGAAATTTGCAAACTGAAAGCCGTAAGAGTGTCTGTCACAGGGCTTGGCTCAGCTGTCAAGGACATTCCATTCCCTGTGATGCAGCTGAAAATGCAGACACACATATTTCTTTACCCCAGGTAATGGCAAACTTAACCCTTCAAAATATTAGAGGTTAAATCGGCTGGCAGTGGAAATGCTACTAAAAACGTGTGCCGAGAGAAGAAGGATTTAGGGGTGGCAAAAAGATGAAACAAATGGGAAAGCCTTTGGGCAAAAGAGACTCAGCTAGCTGCAGGAACAGGCTTGGCAATTGGATCAAGTGCCAAATAAAAAGGTTTGACAAATACAGGAATTTTGGGACAGGAGGAAGAGAATGATGTTACGTTCCAAACAATAAAGATTTCAAACCCTTGACTCTAAGGCCATTTTCAAACAACGCCCAAAACCAGGAAGGAGTGTCAGTGTATTTTTTTTGCAAGGGGTCCCGCTGGAAAATAGCCATAAGGGACTTCAAAGGACTTCAAACAAAGAGGGAGGCTGTGACTCTAGTGAAAAGAAATATACATGCTGAAAGCACAGAACTATTAAAATTACTCTTTTATTGCACCTATGAAGGATCCAAACCCAAGACTGCCACAGTCCACTACCTCAGCTCTTCAAGTGGCCTTTTCTATAATGCCTTCATAAACTGACCCCTTTGCTCAATGGTTCCCCAAAAAGCTCTAATTGAAGCAGGGTGGATGAAATAAGAAAACGGACAATGGCTCCCTCACCCTCTAGCTGGTCCCCAATCCTCTTGACTGCTCCTGAATGGAACCCACAAAATCTATAGAATTACCCCAGGTTGAAATTCAAATGCAATAGCTACGCAAAACCTGAGGAAGTCTAATGACAATGCAGAAGTGCAGCCACAGAAGCTAATGGTATTAGAAACAAGATCCTCTGATGAACCTACCCTGCCTGCTACAGAACAGGTGCACCTACGGTTATGGAGAATAAGAACCCCATGACAGAACCAAGGAACTGGAAGAAGAAGAACAGAACTTTCAGAAACCATTATTGTCTGAACTTTTCAAAAACTCGAAAAGAGGCTGCATCAAGGAGACATGCAGTCAGGATTCGGTATAAAGAAGGACTAGAAAATCGGCCTGATAGACACCATGTGGGAAAACTGCTACTTAAAGAATCTTTACATTTTACCCCAGAGGTCTTTGCTTTCATAAATATCTCTGGGGAGGACAAGTTTGACATCAGCTTCCGTCTTCCTATGCCTTAGAATTATTTTGGGAAAGATATAATTAGGTGAAATTATCCCTGTGGACCCCCTTTGTGATTCCCCTAACAAAATCCTGATTAAATTTGTAACCGTAATATTCAGGAACAAGGAAGTCCACATGGAGATATTTTATACTGGTTATCACAAAAGTGTGAGGTTCTGAGTGCCCCAACCCATTTTAGACACAGAACTGTTTTTGGACAGGAAGCAGGAAATATAAAGTTAAGCTTCATCAGACAGATGCAGGAATTGAACACATCCCAAACTCTTTCTTGCTGGGGAGGGACAGAGGGGTTTGTTTTATGCTGGCCAGCCTCTGGCTTGTTACAAGTACAGGTCCAGGACTCATTTTTCTAGTGTATGCAATAAACCAAGATCACAATTGTGGGAGATAGGGTACATTAGTGTACAATTTATTTTATTTATTTATTTATTTAAGAATCAGTTTACAACCTTTGAGCCAGAGGCTCGTTTACAAAAGGTACTTCTCACATAAAGACATACATTGTGTTTCGGTTACATAGCAAAGACTTGCCAAAATCAATAGGCATTCACCAGAGGTGCCACGTCACATTGTGGTCAGACAGATACAATTAGGTACAGACAGATACAATTGGGTACAGGTACAGGGTACATGTAATCGATACAGGTATTAAACAAGTCGGTATCAAGTGAGCATTCTGGTAGATAAACATTGAAACAGCTGGCACTGGCCAGGTTAGACCCTAGGCATGGTGTACAGGAAGTGGTGGAGGGATGGTTGGGTGGAGAGCTGCCGGGGCATTGTCAAAGAAAAGGAGGTGGAGGCTATGTTCAGAGCAGGAGCAGTTACGAGTGCTGAAGATGTGGTTCCAAAGTGCGGTTTTGAATGTGGAGATGGTGATGGCATTGGTGATGGTGGCAGGAGAGAGTTAAACCAGGTTGGGGCTCTATAGCTGAAGGACCTCTGGCCATGGCTGGTTCTTGTTCTGGGGATCTTTAGAGTGGTCTTGTAGGAAGACCATGTTGCAATGGTGGAGGGCTCTGGTGGATGGATGCCGTTACCCCAGGGAGGAGAGCCGAGTAGGGTTTTTGGTGAGGGACAGGTCTGGTATCGGAGCCGCTCATCCAGGGTGAAGCAGGTTAGCATTGACATATAGCTGACAGGTGTGTGTGTGAGTCTGGGGCACCAGTAATCAATCTGCATGCTTTATTCAGGGTTAGGTGAATTTTGTTGAGTGCAGTGGCATCGGCAGCACCGTATACTGGTAGACCATAGTCTACAAAGGGACAGAACGGACGATGTAACAGCTAGCCGGAGAGCATTTGGGGAAGGCAGGTTTATGGTGGAATAGGATGCCAGTCGTGGTGTTGGTGGCGGATGTTAGGTCGATGTGGGTGGAAATGTGAGGGCTGAATTGAAGGTAACCCCAAGGTATTTGTAGGAGCAGACTTGTTCCAGTGGTTGGTTGGTGCTTGAAGGATATAGAGTGGGTGGTTGCTAGCTTTGTTTTGGGGGTGTGAAAAGAGCATAGTATTGGTTTTCTTAAGATTGTGCAAGCCTCACAAAATGTGACTTAGAGTGAGGAGACAGGGCATGTGTTCAGGAATGCCCCATGGTGGCCAAAAACAAAGCCACTTGTATCAGTCCACATTTGCCTTTACAGCAAGCTCAGGATGTGGCTGTTACCCGATCCTGGAAAAGCTCCAGAAGTTACACTTCTCCTCCAACTTCTCTCCCCAACCCTCCCCGGGAGTATACCATCAGGAATTAGTCTAACCTCAAGACTGAAGGAAACAGGAGGAAACCAAAATGGAAATGAAGGAAAACTTCAGGGTTACCTCCAACCTAATGAATCCAGTTTGCTACTCTGAAAATGAGAAGAAGATAATTAAGACCCTTCCTTCAGGTCCCCCAGTTGCCCAGAAGAAGTACTAGACAAACTAAAACACTGCCCTTTCCATCCAAGGAAGACCCAGTGATGGAACTGGGTAACCCATACACCCCTTAGCCACTAGTTGGGATGATTCCGACATTGGAGGTAGGAGATTCAGACTCTCTAGCCCAGCACCAAGACACTATTGCAACAAGTACAGATCTAATGGGTTATAGAGGGAAAAAAGAAAAAAAGGAAAAGAACCCTTAAATACTATACCCTGACTCCTGGACTCCCATTTGTTTAGGGTCCCTTAACATTCACAGTTTGATAAATCATGCTTAAAGACAGGCCTTTTTCAGTACATCCACAAATCAGGTATAGACTTATGCCTACTACAGGAGACATGGATGTATTCCAGTGATCAGGCTCATTTAGTCCAAACAGAATTGGTGTGGAACCCTCCTACTGGTCCTTTGAACCGGATAAGGCAGATGGCATTGGAATCATGTTTAATTCATTCTCTTTCCATCTCTCAAAACTGATTGATTTAATCTCAGGCAGACTCTTGGAACTAAATGGTCAGTGATGTCACTCCCCATAGGATCATTGTAGTATACGGACCTCAAACAAAAGCAGAAGAGTGGAACTGTTGACTACTCTGCAGCCATATCTGGTATATTCTGAAATATTCTCGGGGGGTTAATTGTGATATTCCTGACTCCACTAAAGTGTCAGAGGAAGAAAATATATTGTGATGAACATGTTTTACAAAAATGTGTTGAGCTAGCCGATTTAAGAGACTGTAGAAAATTTCAAATAAAGGGCCAGGCTTTACTCATAAAAGAGGAAGATATACCTCAACAATTGACCACATTTATGTCTCCCAAGGTTGACCCAACCCCAGTTAGAAATAATTCCCATGGAATTCTCTGACCACCTATTGTTAAAACTCTTCGTTCAAGATAGTCAAAAAAAAACCCCGAATAGGTGGAAACACTTAATTCATCCTGCCTAGCAAACCCCACTGTACTGAGGGAGGTAAAAATGTTGTTAGAAGCTAGGAAATCAGTTAGGTTTTATATAAGGATATAGGAGAATGGTGGAAAGAAACTAAAGAGGACCTAAAACCATGGTTTAAAAAGTTCAGCAGACAGCAAATAAATAACAAATTATTTAAATATTTACAGTTACAGAGTCAGCTCCAACATCTATATTCACTGTTATATACCACATGGAAGGATTTCATAAAACAGATTGAACAAATTATGTTGGAAATGAAAGAATTTCAATATGATAGAGCCACTTCTATAAAGGCCATGTTGCCGTATGGCTACAGAAATCTCAATTGGTGACCCAATGGAGGCATGTAAGAACAGAAGGGCAGCTTCTAGATGTGACAGCCTTAGAGGTAAGGATGGGAGAGTAGTAGATTCCATTGAGGAATTATTTCAAGTGATTAGGGAACATCTTCTTTCCCATTCTATGGTAGACCCCCACAGGAAATCATTTTGCAAGAGCAGCCTACTTCAATTTCCTCATTGGCAATAGATGAGTTAATACTGCCCATCTCTTCAGCAGAGATAGAACAGGTTATCAAATCCTTAAAACAGGTACTTCTCCTAGCCGGAAGGGCTTCCTATAAACCATATAAAACCTTTGAGTCAGATATAGCTGCTTGCCTTGAGGTAGTATTGTCATTTTTTAAAGTCCTTAGAAATCCCTACCTTTTATACAGAAGGGATAGTAACATTTGTATTCAAAACAGAAGATAGACAACAAATAGAAACTGGAGGCCACTTACCATCTTAAATTCTGATTTTAAAATCCTGTCCCAAATTTTAAATAATAGATTGCAGAAGACAGCAAGCAAACTTATATTCCCATTCAATTTTGTGGCCTCCCAGATCACAAGATTCAAGGCCCTGATGATTGTTAGAGATGTCATAGAATATACTTCCCAGGAAAAAAACGGATTGTATAATCTCATTGGACGTATGCAAAGCTTTCGACAGGGTTCATCATCTCTTCCTTTTGAAACTTTAGAATATTATGGTATCCCCTGGAATTTCGTGAGATGGGTAAAACTACTGTATTCTACAGCTTTAATAAAACCAATTATAAAGGTTACACCTTTAAAAGTATCAATCTCACAACAGGAGTAAGGCAGAGGTGCCCACTACGCCCCTATTGTACATTTTTCCTTGATCCTTTCTTAAGGAGACTACAGAATGAGACTGCATGGGAGGGGATCAGTGGAAATAGACCAAATGACACTGTGAAAGTACAGGCGTACACAGGCGATATCTGACTATTTTGTCAGCTCATGATCAAGTTCAGGACTTTTTGGCAGAAATGGTTAAGTTCTCCAAGGTGTCAAATGCAAAATTAAATTATGGGAAAAGTAGAGGACTATTTATAGGTCCTGATCCCCCAACCTTATACTTATAGATGCCATTCAAATATCTACAACCCTTGTAAAATTTTAGGGATCACATCTGGACCTGTTAACACCCCAGTTTCAATTGGGAAAGAGCTTTGGAAACTGCAGAACAGACAACCCTAAGATGGAAAAATTGGAAACTATCAAAATCAAGAGAGTTCACATTTTAAAAGGTTTATTATCCCTTGTATGTTATACATCGGTATGATCTACCCTTCCCCATATCCTTAGAAACATGCATTTATAGCTGTTTTTCCAAATGATGTGGGGAAATACTCAGTCTAATCAAGAGATGCTTCACATATTTACCCAAATCCATGAAAGACTTGGTATTGTATGGTAGATACAGTGACCTTTTCCACACGCTATTTATCTCTCAGTCAGTAAAATAGGTTTACACCTCAGAAACTCTACAGTATAAGTGGTTTCAAAACACCGTAACTCACTATGTCTCTAACTGGGATGATTCCCCCCACTAGTAACATACAGACTTCAGGTTCCAGATTATTTTAATCCCACTGCCCATGAATTACACAAATGGGCATATTGAAAAACTAATTTGTCAGAATCTAGGAAAAAGCTGTATAATGAGGTTTTAACCATAATATACCCTCAGAACCTGAATTTAAAAATTGCCCTACAAGACTGAGGGAGAGTGTTGATATGTTTAAAGAGCCAGAGAATTCTGGTCCATATGTGGGAGGTCTTATGGTTAACAACGTATGGAAACTAAACATCAGAGAATTGCAAGCATAAAGTTCGGGAAGAGAAAAGTGCCCTTATTTGACATGTATAGCTCAGGAAGAGACAATACATCCCTTTCTTTTCAATTGTACGTATGTGAAACCATTCTGTTTTTTAGCACAAAAATGGCGTTTGGGTGGCTGCAACAACTGACCTATGAAAGTCTTGTGTTGAGAACTACCCCACTTAATTACTAAATACAATTATGAAACCATGGCAGTATTCTTATGTTGCATAAAATTTTATATTTGGCGGCAAGATGCAAATGGGCAATTTATCAGAGATTAATGCCCTATGAGATAGTGAACATCCTAATACAGAAAGCAGTGAATTCTGAGCTGAATAGACTGTCGTCCTAATGCTTGCCTTTAGTACCTGTATTGAATATTCTCCTTTAGTTTTATTGCTAATTTTAAGTTATCCAATTGTACTTAAATTTGTTTTCTCCATAAAACCTATCTAGTCTGTCTTTAAAGGTGTCCATACTTGTACTAGTCACCACTTCAGCTGGCAATGAGTTCCACCCAACAACACTTCTCTGGCTGAACCAGTGTTTTCTTGGTAGTGTTTGCCACCTTGAGTAACTAATTGAACTGGATGTCCTCTTGATTCATATTTAGATTTCCTCAGAGTAAACCCTGGATTTCGTATTAAATCTGTATCTTGTACAATTTTATATAACATACAGTTATCTCCCTAATCCTTCTATACTGCAGTGAATACAAATTCAGCTCCTGCAGACTTTCAGGATATGACATGGTCTCCAGTCCCTCAATAACCCTGGTTGCCCTATGCTGAATCCCTCCAATCTGTGAATATCCTTTTTTATAAGGTGCCCACACCTGGGCACAGAGCACTATATAGGGGCATAATGACTCTTCTACTCCTGCTAGTCATATGTCTCAATATACAACTTAGAATCTGATTATTTTGTTAACCAGTTTATTACAATGGAGCTGAATTTTAAGTCTGTACTAATCATAATCCCTAAATCTCTTTTCTCAGTTGTTTCCCTAAATTCACAGTTGCCTATTTTACATGTTGATTTGCTGTTTTTTCCCCATGTGCATAACAGTGCATTTTGCACTGTTTAATCAACTTACTAATTTTAGTCCAATTATATATGGTGTTTAGTGCATTTTGTAAGGCAGTGGAATTTTTTGTGTATTTGTTATGGCTCCAATTCTGCAGTCATCTGCAAATTTTGTCACCCAAATGTCTTTGTTTAATACTTTTAATGATGTTATATAAATATTGAAGAGGCGGGCCTAACACCAAGCCCTGTGACACCCACTAGTCACTTCAACCCAATCTGACATGTTGCCATGTAGTACCACTCTCTGTCTTCTTTCACTAAGCCATGCTTCTATCCAGTTTATTATGTTAATGTCAAGCTTGAATTCTTTTAGTGTATTTATTGTAATGCCCCAAAGGTGGTCATTCAGAAAAATAAAATAAAATTAAATGAAGCAGAATACATAGGAGCTTAGGTACCTACTGCAGGGGTAGGCAGCAGGGTACTGTCTGAAGGGCCCCTAGACATAAAAGTCAACCTCCTACACACACAAACACTGTAAATAATAAGAAAAGTGCACCTGTGCGCTACAGCTAGTCAAAAGATAGATTTTGTAAGCATTCCATGTCATAATGGCTTGGATGAAATGCTGTGCTGAGTGGCCATGCACAGCATTCCAATCCAACCATTCTAGAATCAGTCAGTTTTATCTTTTAAAAATAATTCCATAGTAGTTCAGTTAGTAGAGTTCCTGGGCAGCTGTTGAGGAGAGAGGACACAGTAAGTCAGAGGGACAAGGAAAGGGCTTACCTGGAGGTTTGAAGCCGTCCCTGAGGACTCACCTGTGTGCCTGCTCTGCCTCCACTGCCTGAAGAAACCTGCTGCTGTAGTCTGTCATCGGTGGTGCCATCAGGGTACCACAGAAGAAAAAACCCATTTCCCGTGTTTCTAGGGCTTAAAAGGCCTCAGTTATTTGTTTGCCCCTCCGATTATTTATTTAAGCCGAGGCATTTTAAAGTTTAATTGGTCTACATCGACAGCAAGCAAGCTGCATCTTCCTTGATCATCGGAGGCCCCAGGAGCTGTCCCTCTGCTGTCTGCTGTTTTCCCTCCACTGCAGCTCACCTCCCGCCTCCCAGTGCAGCAAAGAACTCTGGCAGACCCTTGAGGCGGTAGTCGGGAACACACGTTGTGCTGACCGCCTGTATCCTAAGGGGACTGAATTTGTTTGAAAGCACATTAGGCACTTAGGAAAGCGGCGAGTGCTGCAGGGAGCATCGGGTCGTTAGAACCCGCTATTTTAATATTCATAAGGGAGGCAGGGTTAGCGGCGCCCACGGGGAGGAGCCAGCATATTAAGGCCATTTTAAAGGCCTATGAATATTTATTGAGGGCGGGACCGAGGCGGGTTTTGAGAGATAATGGACAGCAGGCACTGGGAGCCTGGAAATTTAAAGGCAATGTCATTTAAAAGGGCAATTCGGACCAATTATAAAGTAGGGCATTTGGCCCATTGTAAGTGTGGCATCAGGCCCAAAGTTTAGAGGGGCATCAGGCCCATTGTAAATTGGGGCACCAGGCCCAATCTAAGGTGGGGCACCAGGCCCAAAGAGCAATGAGGGCACCAGGCCCAGTATAAAGTGGGGCACCAGGCCCAATGCAACGAGGGCACCAGACCCATTGTAAAGTGGGGCACCAGGCCCAGTATAAAGTGGGGCATCAGGCCCACACTAATGTAAGGCTTCAGGCCCGAGGTAAAGGTAGGGCATTAGGCCCGAGGTAAAGCCTAGTACTAAAGGGAGGCCCGGCCTAGCGGAATAGGGCAAGCCAGCCTAGTGGTACTATAGGAGGCCCCAGCCTAGCGGAATAGGGAAAGCCAGCCTAGTGGTACTAAAGGGAGGCCCCGGCCTAGCGGAATAGGGCAAGCCAGCCTAGTGGTACTAAAGGAGGCCCTGGCCTAGCGGAATAAGGCAAACCAGCCTAGTGGTACTAAAGGGATTCCCTAGCCTGGCGTGCAGTAAGGGATCCTATTCCAGAATACCCTACCTATAGTGGTACTAAAGGTTCCTAATACAACGTAAAGTAAGGGATCCTATTCCAGAATACCTTACCTATAGAAACAAGGGTTCTTTTGAAGTGTTCGATTTGCCTATACTGTGAATTTACTGTGATTACTGTACTGCTTATGCTGAACTATTGCCCTAAGTACCTGAACTATTGCCCTAAGTACCTGAACTATAGCCTAAGTACCTGAACTATTGTCTGAAGTACCTGAACTATTGTCCAAGTACCTGAACTATTGGTCCAAGTACCTGAACTATTGCTCTAAGCACCTGAACATTGGCCCTTATCAGTAACAATTACCCCTAAAGTTATAATTTGCCCTCCTCCGGCAAATTATTGTACTATTCCACAGTTCTTTGGGCATTCTTCAGTTATATGTTTACTACTGTGCGAAGACAGTCTCAGTCTTCTACCACACTGCAGTCTCAGTGTGGTCTGTAACTCACGTGCTCAGAATCAGTCTCTATTCAGAAGAAGACATCCTTCCAGCATTCTTCACTTCAGGAAGATCATCCATCAACTCATCCCGTCCATTTGTGTCATCCACAGTCGAGTCCGTGTCGTCAGTCGTACTGTCGTTTTCTTGTTTCACAGCTTGAGAAATACGTCCATGAACGCATCCACGACAGCAGTGCCAGTGTCGTTCTGATGGTTCCTGTTCCAGATGTCCCAGTTGGTCCGCCTACAGAAGAGAGAGAGCTCATCTTGGAGAACCTGTTCTGTGCCCCACCTGGTCATTCACTGAAAGTCGAGTCCGCGAGGCCCAGTCCGGGATCGTCCGCCGTTTCTTTGTTTTGTGTTAGTTCCTGATCCGAGATTGCAGAGTCAACCATCATCTCTTCAGATTCTTATGGTTCCTGGTCCTGTCAGAGTTCCTTCTAAGTCCAGCTGGCCCTTGAGTGCTGCAGCATCAGTCGGATCGTGGTAGTCCTCCATTGGATTCGCCACGCAGATCTTGGTCTTTCTTCATCCTTGGCAACCCTAGAAGTGGGTTTTGGCGAGGAACCTCTTGCTTTAGTGTGTTATTTCAGGAACCAGTTGCTTTGGTTCCACATTCCGGCAGCCTCAGAGAGAGTGGGCTTTTGCGAAGATATATGGTCTGTTTACCAAACCTCTCACCACCCCAGTGGCCTTATCTACAGTAGGTCCTTGCTGGGAATTGAGATTAGGGTTCTACAGTTCTGTTTTATTTCCTTGTAGCTACCAATGAAGAATGACGGTGTAACGAAGATGCGGATCTCTGGACTCTTGTAAAATCTGGACTCTTTCGTAGATGTGTGATGCTGATCACCCTAAGGTAGTGCTGAGTAGCCTATGTAACTGAATTCTTGTATAGAGTATAGAAGTACAGCATAAACTAGTATCAGAATAAGACTGGATTCTTGTTTAGAGTATAGAGTACAGTATAAACTAGTATTAGAATAAGAGTGGCAGTAAGCCTAAAGTTTATGCTTGTAGAGTAACCATAAAAGTGGTAGATTGAAAGTGTTTGGTATATTCCTGTTCCATTGCCTGTTGTTCTTGGGCAACCCCTCCTCCTTCTTGTGACTGTGTCTGTCTACCCTTGGTACCAAATAAATGCCCGCCCTGTGGGCATCGAAATACTAAGTTGACTTCTGCCTCTCCTTGTCTGGATAGCAGTTATCCTCATCCATTATAATTCGGACTTTGGCTGCTCTCTTCTCCTAACATCATCTTCTCTAGAGCACTGATAGACCATCACATTATTAATTCTTGATGTGAGAGCTTATTAAGCTTTTGAAAAGTCTAAAAGACAACATCTACACTACTGTCCTCATCCAAGGCCCTACCAACTTTCTCATAAAAACAACAGGTTTGTCTGGCATGATCTGTTTTCTGAAAGCCATGTTGTACAGGATCCTGTAGTTTGTTTTTCTCTAGCTGTTCCATTATATAATCCTTTAAAATGGATTCTATAATCTTTCACATAACAGACGTCAGGCTCACGGTCTATAATTTTGTGGATCTGTTCTTAATCTTTCTTTATAAATAGGTATTACTAATGCCTCTCTCCATCCCTGTAGGACTATCCCTTTATCTAATGAAGTTTGGAAAATGAGACAGATAAGAGGAGAAACGCATCCCAGAAAGTTTTCAGATGGTGGAAAGGGTTTGACATTTATTTTAAATATAAATACATTTTTTGTAGATAACTTGGAAAGTTAATAGATAAAGATGGAATGTATAAATATGAAACAAACTTTCCAAGACTGAAAAAGAAATCAGAGAAATGTTTATTTTTGTGATTAGTTTACGAATATATTGTATCAAATGAAATGTAATGGTGTAAAAATGTCGATGTGACTTCAAATAAAAGCTCCCTACTCTTGGTAGGGGCATTATGACTAGTGCTGCAAAGGCCAGTCACCCTTGTGTAGCAATGTGGGTGGACATCTGTGAGGTTGAGGCAGGGTCTCTCCTCCTCAGTCTCTCCTTTGCCAGAGACCGAAGCAGATTTGGATATCAGAATGGAAGAAAAATATGAAATGGCTCCCGAAAATGTAGAAAAGCTGCATAGCACTCACCCAGATGACATGGAGATGGAGGTGGGAGAAGGTGTAGGAAACCAGCAAACAGCAGAAGAAATTCGATGAATAATTCAGGAAAAAGAGCGGCAGTTCTGGAGAGGATGAACACCCCAGAAAGATCTCTGCAGCAGCAGGGATCTGACAGCAGGAAGAGTCCACTGGCTCAAACACAGAGAACCAAAGCAGAGTATGGGATTTGGAAGAAAGGATGACAGAGCCCCAGAAGAGTGCCCCAAAGATACAAGTACCCATGATAGTTATGCCTACTGTTTCAGGTGGGAGCAGGTATTTCAGCAACAGGAACCAGAGCAGTTTGAAAAGAATTGGAAGTGATACCAGGTATTGGGCAAGAAAAGTGAAAGGAGGAACAAGTAAAGAAAGTGAAAAACTGATCTTACAGCAAAAACAAATTAATTTCACGATTGGGGTGAACATAGGAGAGAGGCCGGAAAAATAAAGAAACCTAAACAAAAGCAAAAAGAAACATGATGCAACTTCTGAAAGTACTCCACAGAACATAGATCAGGGCTGAGCTGATTTTGCTGGGCCAGCAGCAGAAATAGCAGCAAATACCTAGGGTGGGTAGCAACAGCCCTCCAGGATGCAGGCTGGGTTAAATGCCTGGATGGAAAGGGTTGGGATACAAATCCTTCCCCAACATTAGGTGGGAAAAATTATATGGACAACCAAAATACTGAAAGTATCAGCAGTAATGAAAAATAGGAACTACTGCTATGTCAATAATCACCCCAGGGCAAAAAGTCCTATAGATGTTGTTCAAACCACTGAAATCACAGCAGAAAATAGTGTACTGGATGTTATTATTGAATTAGAAGGAGAAAAGCATCAGGCAAAATGCAGATGGTACTGAGCCCCCCTCCATAGCAGCAACAGGCACCTCCTGAAGGTGTCGGAGGAAAGAACCTGTAATAGCTAATACTGATGCTAACACTAAAAATGCCACTCCAAAACAAGTAACTAATACTATGGGGTCTGCAAATTCCAGATAAAGACTGTTTCCAGAATATGTGAGACTTGCCTGTGAACCTGCTGCAAGGCATAACGCTGTAAGGTTGAAATACAGGGAGATATGTCTGATATACCAAACTGATTATTTGTGGGAGGGCACTGTTAAAGAACAGCATGAAATATTATGCATACAAAATCTATGCATTAATATACATGATTGGTGACACTATATATGACATCAGCTTCAAGCATCCTGGCAGCTTAGAAAGATTCTGGAAACAATATCAAATGCTGAAAAAATGCTACCATTTAGATACCTTTCCTGGCAATCCCACTCACCAAACCCATGTTTAAATGGAAACAGTACTTTTCTGAAATGAGGGGTAAATGTTTGGACATTGCCAACTGGCTAAATCAGCACTGCACAGTGAATGGCTATCCAGGACCAATACTGGATGATGAGCACCTATGGACAGGTAGCTGGAGATACAAAGTGACCCTGAAGCAAGAAAATTGGGTGATTAAGCATCTCCCAATTTTGTTGGGGGCGAGACAGAGAGTGGTATTTCATGTGGGGCAACCCCATGCATGTTATAAATAGGGGAACATAGGGCATTTGAGCAATGCCTGCAAAAAACAAAATTGTGGTTTATGTGAGGTTGTAGGCCATATCAATGCACAGTGTGCACAGCCAATGAGGTGCAACCTATGTGAAGAGGTTGGCCACACTTTAACACATGTGAGTGGGCCTCACATAACAACAGAGACCAGGCCTTATGGGCCAAGCATGATGTCTATGTGGTCACAGCACAGAAGGAACAAATGAGGTTCCAAGAACTAATGACACAGTTGAATGAGGCAGACCCAAAACCACAAAGAGCAGCCAGACAACAGATAGCAAGGCACGATGAAAAGGGAAAACAAGCTCACATACTAGATAAACCCCTTATATCCGGACCCCACTGTAGTACCAACACAAAATACTGAGCAACAGGAAAATCTAACCAAGCTGCTACCGATGATGCAAGGAATGAAGGGCTACTCCCCAACACAGAAACACAAGCTCAAGAACACATGTAAGCTGCCTGCTCAGAGTCTACTCCAGATGTAATAGAGAATGAATTAGAAGTACAAGATATGCCTCTTCCAGGAATATAGTAGACCCATTATTTCAACAGGTCACCAGATCAAAGGCTTCACAGAAAGTTGTGACAACTCAGAAGCCACTACGGAAACTGAACCTATAACCACACAAAATGCTTATGAGAAGCTTAATGGAGTTGGAAGGGGAAGAGTTTGAGGAGAATCAGATGTGATCTCAATTGCTTCCTCTCAGCAAGAAATAAATGGATATACTGGAACTGTAGAAAAAACAAAACCAAAGAAGAGGCTAAAAGGTCATGACATGAATGTTAAAGAAAGTCTAATTTAAAATTCCTTATAAATGTCTGCAGAAATAATATTTAACACCTCAAATGTTAATAGCATAAAATCCCATGAAAAATGTCAGATAACGTTTTCTAGTTTGGCAGGAGGTGGGGCAATATATATTTTCTACAAGACACACGACTACACTCAATAATGGAAATTTTATACTTGCAAAAGAATGGAGATGGGGTCCCTCATTATGGTCAATAGAAGAAGAGATGTGTATTGGATTAGGGATAATGTTTGCTAACATAAAGGTAGAAATATTAAGGTCATAGAAATTGCCCCAGGTAGGACCATGATAATAGATGTAATATTAAATAATAGACAAAAGAACCTCTGTGCAAACACTGAGGCAAAGGTTACCCAAAGGGCATTTGGCTGGGAAGCCAAGTTTCAAGAAAATACAAAATCACACATGCCCCACAATGCAAAGCATCATGGGCTGCATATACAAATCACCACAGAATGTTATGCTGGTCAACTTTAAGCAGAATTGCATGGTGCGAAGGCCTCTCCACACAGTTTGCAAGGGTGCTAACAGAAGACATAGACACGTGTTTCGTCCTACCAGGACTCATCAGTATACCTCATCTGTTTGACACCCCAGTGGAATGGACCAGCTACCCTTAAGGCAGTGTGCCTTGGATATATTGTGTTAGCACCCTTTGCAAACTATGTGAGAGGCCTTTCGGCACCATGCAAGTCTGCTTAAAGTTGGACCAGCATAACATTCTGTGGTGATTTGCATATGTATTATGATGCTTTGCATTGTAGAGGCATATGTGATTTTGTATTTTCTTGAAACTTAACTTTACAGCAAATGCCCTTTGGGGTAACCCTTTGCCTCACTGTTTGCGCAGACAGAGGTTCTTTTGTCTTTTAAATAGTTTTTATTTTAATGGGTTCACCACAATATATCCAAGGCACACTGCCTTAAGGGTAGCTAGCCCATTCCACTGGGGTGTTAAACAGGCAGAGGCATACTGATGAGTCCTGGTAGAACGAAACACGTGTCTATGTCTTCTGTTAGCACCCTTTGCAAACTATCATGAGAGCCTTTCGGCACTATGCAATTCTGCTTAAAGTTGGACAAGCATAACATTCTGTGGTGATTTGCATATTAAATAATACTGCATATAGATTAATTAATACCCACTGTATGCTTCTCAGTCAAAAGCAAAGAGAGTATCCTTGTTTAAAAATTAGAACCATATCTACACATGACTAAAATTATTATGTTGGGAGGAGACTTCAATTGTGGATTAGCAGGTAGTCACTGGGGTAGAAAAACAGAAGTATATTGTGATACTAATGCTTTGAAACACAGCCTACAAAACAGTACAATTTGTGATATTTATGAGGAAATAGGAAAACCACCAGAACATACCTTTTATAAAGGTGGGCTCTACCACAATATATTTCTAGTTCATATCCAAGACTTTAACAAGACTTACAGTAGAATTGTTACCTCTAGAAATGTTGGACCATCTAGCAATTAAGGCAGGAAAAGAAATCAAAGAAAAATGCAATAGGAAGGAATTTTTGAATGTTTCTGTTTTACCAGAGGACAGCTACAAAACTGAAATAAAAACCTTGTTCAAAACTGGACAAGATATAAAATTCTGTATGACAACCCCATTGAATGGTGGGAGGATACAAGAGAGATATCAAAAATATTTCAATACAACTCACCAGTAATAGGGCAAAAACTAAATATATGGAATATTTAGGATTAAGAGCACAATATCTTAAAATATTGACAAACATGACCTAGACAGAGACAAATAGAATGGAAAAGTTAATTAGAATTAAAAAAATATGTATAAATATCATAAGGAAAAAGTACAATTTAGCAAGGATGCAACAATTCTCAACAGAAGGCACTAAAGTGAAATGAATCCATATGTCAGAGATAGTCAGGAAAAAAAAACAAAGAATATAACAGCGCTTAAAACAAAAATGGACGACAGTTGAAGAGCAGACAGAAATACAAGTAGTGCAGGAGCATGTTAGAAATACCTTTCAGGTAAGGGAAAAGAACCCCAGCCATCCATATTAGACAATATAAATATTCCTGAATTAACAGTAGAACAAGAGATGGAATTAATAGAACACATATCAGAAGAAGAAATACAAGGTGCCATAAACAAATTATCACTACACACTGCACCAGGAAAAGATGGAATACCTAATGACTTTTCTAAAGAATATAGGGACTATGTAATACCTAATTTTTTAACTTCTTTTTATGGCACCATCACCTGGGAACTCTCGGGCATCAATGCCCCTAGCTCTACACCTGAGCCTGAACTCCTCCTTCTTCTGGCACCAGCCTGGCTATCCCTCCTGCTCTGAGCCCCTGAGGTAGAGGCCACCCTTTCCATCCAGGGCACTCTGTCTACAATACAGGCCAGGCTGGGCTCGGCCCAGGAGTGGAAGAGGTCTGGCTAGTGGAGTTTGGCTGTGGGAGGTGGTGCCATCACCTATCCCTGAGGGCGAGGAGTTTGTTCTTTGTTTATGCCCTTCCCTAGATACATAGATACATGAACAGTATCGGAAGAAATGAGGCCTATGGCCCACCCAGTCTGTCCTCCCTCCTAGTGGAGCCGAGCATGTGATGACACCAGGAACATCTGTCATGGCTCTGCATCCCTCTTAAGCCAGCCCTGTGCATTGCAGTGCCTCCGGTCTCCACCTGGATCCCTCCTGAGAGAGGAGAGCAGTCCTCTGGATGCTCGATCCTCTCTCTCCCTACTGACCCAGGTGGCCCAGGCTCATTCCCTAAACCTGGGTAGCGGTGTGGCATGGTGTGGCATCCAGCGCCTCAGCCCTCAACACCACTAGGCGAGTTGCATGTAATACTTATGTTAAAGGATCTCTTCCAGCTATTCAACAGGAAGACAGACTAGGAGATAGTATGAATGAAGGGATCATGATATTTTGTATAAAGAGGAGCTCCATTACATATTAAAAACTGGAGATCTCTTAACCTGTTGACAACAGACTATAAACTTTTGGTCAAAATACTGATGGCACACTTAGCAAAAATTGCAGCAAGAGTAATAATAAAAGCACAAATGTGTGCAGTACCAAACCGAAATATACAACAAAGCTTAATGATGATCAGAGAAATAGTAGAAAAGGAAGGAAAGTAGAAATAGATGGCTATTTAGCAATGATAGATCAAGAAACAGCATCTGATGTTATCAATCAGAAATTTATATGGACAGTGTTAGAGCATTATCATGTTTCATGAAAAATAATAGAATTAATTAAATTATTATAAAAAATGCAACAGTAACACTGTTAATAAATGGACACAAGGCAATACTCACATATTTAAGGAAGGGGTTAGCAAGGATGTCCTTTGAACCCACTACTATATATATTTGGACTAGACCCCATGCTAAGAACAATAGAAAATAGTAAGAACATGCTTCCAATTATCAATGGTACAGGGACTATTTACCCCAAAATTATAGCATACGCTGATGATTAGCACTAGTTGTAGCTAATTTAAACTCCAGAAAACAGGCAATAGAAATATTCCAAGAAGCAAAACAGTATACAGGAATTAAAATGAACAAAGACAAAAGTAAAGTATTAGTTATGTGGAAGGCTCCACTGGACCCAGACTTCCCAATAAGATCCAAACGGAACCATCAAAGATATTAGGATTAATTTATGGGACACTAGAAGCAGCACAGCAAAACTGGAGCAAGCATGTAAAGTGGTAAAAGTAATCTTTAGTTTTAAGCACCTTTCAAAACCAAGGCACTGTACAACAAGAAAATCAAACCATACAATTAGATAAACATACATAAATGTTATTAAAACCTTCAGAAAAGCTTTAAAAACAAATAGGTTTTGAGCTCAAATTTAAAACTCGAGACAGTCAGGCATTCTCTTATCCAACAAGGTAGAGAATTCAACAGGAGAAGGGCAGCATAAAGCATATGCGCCCAGATGTTTTAACTCGAACCCTGGGAATCTCTAGCAATACCTCATTGCGGATAGGAGTGAGTGGGAAGCAGTAGGGGAATAAGGGGATCTTGCAGATACTGGGGTTTCTGTTCGTAGGGCTTTCTATGTCAGTAACCCGACCTTAAAGGTGATCCGCCACTGAATCGGCAGCAGTGCAGTTTGCGCGCTAGGCATAATATGACTAGTCCTGGATATACCAGTCAAAAGCCTGGCTGCCGTGTTCTGCACTAGCTGCAAGTGATGGATATCAACCTCCGAAGCCCTAGGTATAGGGCATTGCAGTAATCAAGGCAGGTTGTTATGAAGGTGTGGACCAATGTAGGAAGCTCAGCCAGAGGAACCAGGTGTTTCACCAGGCGATATTCCTAAGATGATAAAGGAAGATTTGACAACAGCAGACACCTGCGATTTCAGGGTCAAAAATAATGTCCAAATTACGCACCGGTCTGAGGTCAAGAGCTGGATGCCAGAAAGCCATAAGCCTGATGGAAGCCCAGCCCTAAGATCTGCCTGAGGGTGACCTGGGTCCACTAACCAACACCTTGGTCAAATCCAGATTTAACCTCAGCCAGCTAGTGCTCATCCAATCTCTGATTCTGGCTAGAGAGCTGTTAAGCACAAAGATCACATCATCCTGTCAGGAATAAGGACAGATACAGTTGAGTATCATCTGCATAGCTGTGAAAACCCAAACTGTATCGCCTAAGGATATCTCCCAATGGCAGCATATAAACTGCGAACAACATGGGTGCCAAATGGAGCTCTGTGGCACCCCACAGGACAGGGAGATGGTGTCAGAGAATAAATTCCAGTGCCAACCCTCTGTGTTCTGCCTATAAGGAAAGATCAAAACCAGTGTAGAACTGTACCAAACAGTCCACAAAGAAGCTGCAGACACTTCAAAAGCACACCATGGTCCACAGTGTCAAATGCTGCAGAGAGATTGAGAAAGACTAGAATAGTACGAGCCTTTCGATCTCTCACAATTAGGAAATCATTTAAAACCCAGACCAGGGCAGTCTCAGTGCTATATCTTTTCTAAACCCAGATTGGAGAACATCATAGATATTGTGGGTTGTAAAATGGTCATCCAGCTGCAAGCATAACCACCTTCTCAATATCCTTACCCACAAAGGGTAGGTTAGAAACAGGTCTATAGTTAGCTAGACAGTCTGGGTCCAAGGAGGGTTTTTAAGGAGTGGTCAAATGACACCTCCTTGAGGATCAGGAAAGACCCCTGCTCCAAGGACTTCCAGACAATTTCAGCAAGGATCGGGCAGATAACATCTATGCAACCTAACAATAGTGGTGTAGAGCCCAGATCCAAACTACAACTGGTTGGTTGTACAGTCTGGACAATCCTCACAATGTCCATGAATTCAGGCTTACTAAAGTCAAACCAAGTAGCATGGCGCTCATCACCTCCTGCCGATCTCCGGAATCCCTTAAAGAAAGAGCTGGACGATGCCCGACCTAATGCTGGCAATCTTATCTGTGAAGAATCGAGCAAGCTCGTCACACTTTATTTGTGAAAAATCTCTTCCAGACTGAAGACAGACTGGATTCCACACAGCAGCAATCTCTGGACAGAAATTCTGCCTTCTTATGGGTGTTTGTTGATTGATAGGCCCCAAAATGGTCCATCAACCTAAGCTTGTCAGCATCCAGGCGGATTTCCTTGCGCTCTCACTAGCCTTCTCCCACTCTTCTCAGCTCCTTTAAGGACCCATCAAGCCAAGGGGTCCTCAGGTGCAGAGTGAGTGGATGAACATGAACAGGAGCAATTAAGTCCTGGGCATCACCTAACTCTATTATAGGCAAGTACAAGATCCCCTGGACTCATGCATTCACTTGATAAACCCGATAGGTCCAGCACCACCAATAGGCCCTCTGCAGTAACCCCCTCAAAGGGCAATACTGGACCATCTCCATAGGGGCAGTCCTATTTGGGGTGCCCCAAGCTGAACCTTATTGAGTGATGGTCTGACCAACCATTTGGTTCCACCCCATCCCATGATCTCCATCCCCAGGAGAAACACAAGAGCTAATGAGTAACCCCTATATGGGTAGCAGAGTAACCACCTGTGTAAGGCCCAGCTTAGTCATAAGCTGGAGGATTATTTCAAACTGCGAGAATTCATCGTCAATTCAGGCATTGAAGTCACCCAGAATTAACCATCTGGGCGACTCCAATGCCACGTCGACTAATAAAGTCCACAAACTCCTTCAGGAATTCTCCACCATTCCTGGGTGGACGATAGATGAGGAGAATCCTGAACCCTACACCTGCTTCCAGAATACACTCAAAAGATCGAGTGCATCCCACTGGCACATCCACAAGACCCAGCTCTGTTTTAAACAAAATGGCTACACCTCCACCCTTACTATCCAATCTCGGCAGTGTATCACTGAGAACCCAGCTGGAATAGCAGATGCCAAAATAGGGCCTGCATTCTCATCCAGCCAGGTCTCAGTGATGCATATCGAATCAGACGTTCAACAACATCAGCTATAATAGACATCTTGTTCCTAATTGATCTGGCATTACACAGCACTGCCTGGGTTGGATGGGTTATCAAGGAAGATCCCAGGACCTGCCCACTATTTGTGGAGCCCTTGGGTATGGGAATCAGAGGAACACCCTTTCCTGACCCCATTTCACCCCAGTACATCTCCTAGTCCCCACTACCTTTATCCGCCTACCCCTCTCCATTGTCCCACTATGCCTAGTCCACGTTCCTTCAGTCATCTCCTCACTATCCCCAACGCTCGACATCTCTTATAAACTTCAACTGATAGTGGGGACAGACAAAGGGCATAGATCCCAGAGCATAGTAGGAGAATAATGCCTGGCTGTCTTAACACCCTCCCAACACATCTTAATTAATAATAATTCAATAAATAAACCCCAAATTTTACAACCACAATGCCACACTACAATTATATCACCACATCTACACTCACCTTCAGAGAGGTGTCTCACACACCCCACAAAAGATTCAGTGTCAACCATTCATTCACTCACCACAATCACCATCCAACTTATAAACGACACACAAATACTACTCACTAAAATAAACAGTATAACCCCAACATTAAAATAAATAAACAAATGATTTAAAACATCTGTCCAACTTTAAGTCCTGCAGAGATTTCCAGTCCAAATTCAATCCATATAAATCCTCTCACAGTTCAGGATTACTTAACTTCAGTGCAGTATCAGTAGTCAAATACACCTCATTAATAAATCCATGCAGACAGCTTTAAATGTTTTATTGAAGAGCCAAGCAATCTCTCACTTCCTTGGCCAAAACCAACATTCACACTCTAAGACTCTACTCTCAACAGGAGTCTGAGAGAAAATACAGTAAAAGAGAGAACTGTAGACCAGTACAATGTAGGCAGCCTTCTCAAAGATGCTAAAAATTAGTAGCAAATAATAATAGTAATGATTCCAAATCCAGGAACACTGGAAATTCAAAAACAGCAACATGAAGGAAAATAACCACCTCTCAAGAGGTCACTCCCTGGTCAGGTCCACAGCAATGGCCCACTGGCACAATATCCACTCACTAGCAGATCCTCCCAGTGAGCCTAGAGACACCCGTAACTTACACCCGCCCTTCAGCAGGCCTGAAACCAGCATCACCCACCCCAAACCCAACCAACAACTGTGGCCACTTCTGGCAGCTTACCCCAAAATTCACATTACCTCGAATAGTCCCAAATCCAGCTCCCAGTGCAGGAGAATTAGATGATGACTAAAACAGTCAGTAGAACACTCCAGGAACCAATGAATCCAGGATCCTCTCTTCTGACTCTCAGCAATCTCATCCATGCCAGGGAACCAGTGAATCCAGACTCCTTTCTCCCAACTCTCCAGCAATCTCTCATCCATGCCAGACTCCCACTCATAGTCCGGTCTCCACTTGTAGTGCAAACTAATCACAGTCCAATACCAGCAAATATTCAGAACCTGGTCAGGCTCCACGAAGAACTTTCCCCATGAAGAATAAAGCTCCTGTCATTCATCCAGTTCGGAAATGCTGCCGCCTATTTAATCCAGCCAGGAGGATCTCAAAATAAAACGATTGGGCTGTTGAACCTCAAAAGATCATCAGATAAAGGTACAGTCAGCGCCCAATGACAAGTAAAATAAACAAACGAAATAAAATAAACTAAATGCATTAAAAAGCTCAAACCAGGCCAGTTCAGTGGCACTGAGGGCTGAGATGCTGGTACCTTACCTCGCTATACGGGTGACCCGTGTTCGGGAAGGAGCATGGGCCATCAGGGGTCAGCAGGGAGGAGAAGGATTGAGTGTCTGATGGACTGCTCTCCTTCTCCAGGGAGGAGGGGTTCCAGGTGGTCATTGTTTGTTACGCCTCCCGGTGGAGGCTGGAGGACAGGGTGCTGCACCCCAAGTTGGGGAGGAGTCGGGCCAGACATCTGGATGGAGTGCATGCAGACGCATGCATGCTCCCTCTGCTGATGACACTGCATGGCCCTGACTCCTGGGAGAACAGCAAAAAAAAACACTGCCATGCAGAATGATGGAGGGCATGGAAGGCACCTTTCAGGCTCTGCCCCGGCTAGCCATGGCACTGACCAACTAAATCTGGTCCTTGGTGGGGAGTCCGGGACCCCTCCGACCCCACGGAGGTAAGCCCTGAGGTCAGGTCAGCGTCGGATGGTGGGCGCCAGGATGGGGCTGGGGCGCCCTCCTGAAGGTACAAGCCAGCAGTAGGAAGTAAAAATAATAATAACAACTAAAAAAAGCTCAAACCAACAACGAACAAGCACAATACAATGGCTAGACCAGCGTGACTGCCATCTTGCTTGAGTAGTACCTGTCAGAGAGTACAAAGGTGGAAATCATGGAAAATGATCAGGAAAAAGACAGTACACTTATTAAAAGCATATATAGTCCCAATATTTTTATATGTCACATATCTATCCATTACTGTTTTCTATGCACAAAAGTGATGGAAGTGATGAGTATTTTCTTTTCATTATTATGGGGCAGTAAACCGAACCCTGTGAAATGGGTGCATACATATAGAACATGGAAGGAGGGATGACTGAAATGCTACAAACCTTAGTGTATCTCTTTGGGAATTTTTATACACAGACACCATTAATAGTAGGGAAGGAAGGAACTGGTATAGATGCCATGCAGTCTTGGGTAGGAGACTTTCTGACAGTATGGGTAGGGGAAAATGTACGTCTCAGAAAAACAGTTGCCGCACTATATACAGTTAACATTAAAGTACATTAGGCTGTGGAAGATTGAATTGAAATGGTTGTTAAGCACGAGAAAAGAAATGTTATACTATACTAGTAGGAAATGTTATTATGAAGACCCTATGTTTATAGTGGAAACAAGAATTGATGTATCATTATTATTGGACTGTATGACAGAAGCTAGGATACCATTAAGGATGAAAGATACAGTTTGGTTATATAGGCACGAAAAGCTAAATGTAAGAGAAACCAGAAACATAACATGAGAGAGAAGAGGGTTTGCACGGCAAACAGTTGTAGAGAACAAACAGAAACAATGAGACATTGTATTTTGAGTGTCCATACATGCAAGACTTTTGGTCTACTTTAGATGCAATTTGGAACACAAAATGTTTCCAGACAATGACGTATGAGATACTGATTTATGGACAATTAACACAGGAATGGATGAAATGGAAAAACAGCACAGTGTATGTTATTCTAACGGTAATAAAATGATTCATCTGGCAAGCTAGGTGCCAAAGATTTCTACAAAAGGAAGAAATAGTGCAACAAAATGTTATATTTAAGATTCTGAATGAATTAGATAAAGTATATTTATATGAGAAAGAACAATAGGTGTAGATGTCTATAGGCAACTCTGGAAGGGTATAGATTGGGTAGGGTAACAAAATTCCCTGGAAACTATGTAGTTAACAGAACACTAGAAAAGGAAATGGATATAGGGCTAAGACACATGAATAAAGTGTTATTGTACTGCATATCATAGGGTAGGTATATGTATACATATGAAATGATATGTATAAATGAACTTACATGTTTTAAAACACTGTGTTTACTAGGCAGGAACATGTAATTGGTTTCGTATGTGTATATACTGTATGTTTCATTTTGAAGTTGAATAAAATCTCCCATCTCTAGTAAGAGAAGGAAAATTAGGAAGTGTCATAAAATTAGAAGTAAGGAATTAGATAGAATAATAGACAACGACATAGAGACTTAAGATTGTAAATATGGAATTGTTTGTGAAACTATTGGAAATCGGGTGAAACAAGAAGAGTATGAAGTAATGCATTTTATTATTTAAGTTTTCTTTTATGTACATGTTGTTTGTTTTAATATAATTTATAATGTTTAAAATTTCTTAGTTTTGCATTGGAACATCAAAGCAATTTCCCCTACTGTTTCGAGAAGTGCCATGGGATCTTTAACATTCACCTGAACTACCATCAGAACAGGCAGATTGGACCTCAGTTTAACATCTCATCAAAAGACAGCACATCAGAGTGCAGCACTGTTCATGATGCACTACAGTGTCAGTATTTGGATTTAATCTAAGTGCCTGGTGTGGGATAGAACCCACAGTCTTCTGATTTCCCAGCCTCAGAGGTGAGTGTGCTATGTGCTGAGCCATTGACACTGCTTACAAATACACTTCCCTATTAGGACTTGAGGGTAGCACAAGGTGGGCAGCAACAGCGGACTTGGCAGCAGATTAACCTTTTATGCACCACACTGACTGGCAGATCAGAAGGGACACCAGGGACATTGTAAGTGAGTTTCACTTGGTGCTTGATTTCTCTTCAGAGCAGTGGGGTACCACAAGTTCCTTGGCGATGATTTGATCAGAATAATTAATGGGTTCTGCATACTCTGCCACACTGGGTTCTAATCGTTCAATGTCCTGGATTGGATCTATTACTGAATTCTCAACACTCCTGTATTTGGAACATGGTTCGTGACTGTAGGCCCAGCGTCAGTCAGAATAAAGGGTACTGTAGCTGTATTCAATGGCCTGGAATGACTTGTCTTACTCCTCCAAGTGCTGAAAGGAAAGTCCATCAGGAATGGTGCAGACTGATACTGATGTGGTATAGGACAAATGTAAGGTTCTTCATTCTCAGAGCTACTGTTGAACACATCAGAATGAGTCGCAAGGGGTGACAGTTACTGGCGGTTGAGCATGACTGTTTCTTCTTTGCCTTGTCTCATTTCTGGTGACCGGTCTCCGTGGTGGAGAGAGAGATACTGAATTAACAAGTTCATGTAACAGTTCACCATTTGGCAAAAGGTGGTTTCGATGCAATGTTTTAACTACAAGGTTTCCTCTTTCCATTCTTAGCGGTGTACTGGCAAGTTTGGAAGGTGTTCTACAATTACATAGGGATCATGTTTCTATCAGTCTTCAATCTTGTGTTTGCCTAGGATCCCCAAGTTTTGAATCAATACTCGGTTTTCTGGCTGAAGAGCTTGTCCTTGGACTCTCTTGTCATATCTGTTTTTGTTGGCTAGGCCAGACTTTACAATTGCTTCTTGGGCCACCTGGTAGGCATCTGTCAGTTGTGCCTGCAGCCTCCTGGTATACTCCAAGTGTATCTCTGGTAGGGTGCCATCTGCCGACACCTGAAACACAAGTCCACTGGAAGCCTGGCTTCTTGCCTGAACATTAGAAAATAGGGTGAGAACCCAGTCGAGTCATTTAGTACAGTTGTAGGCATGGACGAGGAAAGGTACTTGCTGGCTCCAGAATGGCTTTGGTTAGGATCCAATGTTCCCAGCATGTTAAGCAGTGTTCTATTGAATCTCTCAGGCTGAGGTCACCTTGAGGGTGGTAAGGAGTAGTATGTGACTTCTTGATGTCCAATATGCTTGTGAGTTCTTTTATCAGGCGACTCTCAAAGTCTCTCCCTTGATCAGAGTGCAGGCGTTTGGAGAGTCCATAATGTACAAAATACTTTTCACAATGAACATTAGCCACAGCAGTTGCCTTTTGGTCTTTTGTTGGGAAAGGCTGTGCATAGGGGTGCTGTGGTCAGTTACTGATAGGATGTTACTGGTCCCCTTCCAATCAGGTTCAAGGAAAGGAAGTCCATATAGACCAAGTCCATCGCCAACTACTGGTAATGTTTACAAGATGAACTGCTGGTTTGAGTAAAGTCTCGTGGGTGATGCACTTATTACAGCTTTTGCAATGTCTTTCCACCTCCATAGCCATATGTGGCTGGAAGCGGTCTTCTACAAGGCCCAAAGTCTTATCAATTCCCTAGTGTCCCATGAAGTGCTTGCAAAACCATTCTGCAATACTTTTTGGGAAGCACCAGTTGCTCTTTAGGGAAATGATTTTATGTTTTAGTGATTCAATACAACAGTCCATACTGTAATGAAAACTTGTTCCACTCTCTCAGGAGAGATGATACAACAGGCAGATTTGATTTAACTTGAAAGAATGACAAGCCCTTTTCTTTGGCTAAAATGATGACTTTGAAACAAGGGTCCATTTGCTGTGCTCATCTTAAATGTGTTGGAGATAAGTGAGGCAAGGAGGTATGCAGTGTGATGAAATGTGTGTACGTTTCGGTATAGCATCAGGATGCACTCCAAGTGGGTCCACAGCTTGGACTGAGTTGTTGATAGCAGGTCAGTCATCAGACAGCATTATCTGGCAAGCTGCTTTCACTTCATCTTCTGATACATAGGTCCTGGGCCCTCCATGGGAGGAGTATGATGAGGGCATCGGGCAGTGCATCTGCATCTGTGTTGTTTCATCCAGGATGATATTGCAAGTGGAAGTTGTAAACAGACAAGGCAGAGTTCCATCTGTGCCCAGTGGCACCCGTCTTGGCAGTTATCAGCATATTTGTCAGTGGGCTATTGTCAGTCAGTACAACAAATCTAGCTCCATACAGAAACTCATGGAACTGATCAGTCACTGCCCATGTCAGTGCAAGGAACTCTAACTTATGGACTGGATAGTTCTTTTCAGAGGGAGTCAAACTGCGACTGGCATAGTTGACTGGTCTCATACTCTTTTCATGTTCTTGGTTGAGTACAGCACTCAATCCTTCCATGCTGGCATCATCGAAGGGTATATGGCTTGGTGTAGTCAGCAAAGGCTAAAACAGGAGCTTCGGTTATGAGTCAAAGAATTTCTTGAAATGCACTCTCACATTCAGCAGTCCATCGGTCCCCAAAAGATTCTTTGGTCTTGAAATAGTCACTCGGGGATGTCTTTATGGCTCATAGATGTTTGCTCTTCTGAGTCAGAGGATATCCTTGAGTTAGTCTGTGAAAGGTCTCACCACCGAGGAGTAGTTTCTCATAAATCTCCTGTAGTACCCACAAAAACCTAGAAAAGATATAAAGCGTTTTCAAGTTGGTAGGCCTTGGCCATGTAGTAAGAGCTTACACTTTTCTGAATCAGTGCTGATACCTTAATCAGAAACATTATGCTCCACATACTTCACAGAAGTCTGGCAGAAATGATATTTGTCCAGGGAGAGTTTTAGACCATGTTCCTTCTGACAGTCCTGTACCTTTAGTAGTTGGGCCTCATGTTCTTCTAATGTTTTCCCAAACACTATCGGGTCATCCAGGTAGGTCAAGATGTCTAGGAGATTCATGTCACCCACCACCTTCTCCATCAGGTGCTGGAAGGTTGCTGGGACACCATATATTCCTTGTGGCATATGCTTGAACTGGTAAAATACAAGTGGACAGATAAAGGCAGTTTCTCCTTATCTTACTCAGCCATCGGTATTTGGTAGTAACTACTGCACAGGTCAAGAACAGAGAACTATCTACTACCCGAGAGAGCAGTATAAGGCATCTTGCACATAAAGCAAGGTGTATTGATTGGCCACTGTACATTGGTTAAGGGTGCAATAGTCAATACACATTTTTAGCACCATTCTTTTCGGGCCACCACTATAGGTGAAGCATAGGGTCTGCAAGACTCGGTTATGATCCTTGCTTTCAAGAGGTCTTGCAGATGTCACCTAACATCTTCAGTGTCATTGGGCATCAATCTTTTGACTTTTCTCTGAGCAGGTGGTCACCATGTAGGCGTATGTGATGCTCCTCTCCTTTTCACATCCCACATCCCACAGCCCATTCATGGCAGGAGAAGATATCTGATCGGTCAACCAATTCCATTTGTAATTGGCTCTTCCAACTGGGAGGAATAGGAGATGATCTGAAACTGAAACTCCTTCATCCAGTCAAGTTGTCTTCTCTGGACAGGATGTGGCCACAACCACATCAGCTGTGTACAGGTTGGCTAGTACTTTACCAGAATGCACTGTCAGATCTTTGTGAGTCTCGTTCTTTAACATTATGTTGATTCTTTTGACCATCACTTCAATTCCAGGCAGCACTCCTCACTGAACAATCAGACCCCTTGGCAAACTTCTTCCTCGTGACTTCACAATGATGATTTGGTCTGACAGAGATTCATTGCAATCCACAGCTCCTTCCACCGAGCACTCAGTTCAAGGGGCACAATCAAAGGATCTTTACCTTCCTTCTTGATGGCTGTGACAATCCCTCAGAGTAGTTGCAGACCTTGGTCTCCTTATCCTGGTGGGCAGTACTCACAGTGGCATGAATCGGCAAACTCTGGTAGTTTCTTTCCCTGCTTTCTGCAGACTCAAAGGAGCCAGGTGTCTGAACATATTGGCATTCGTCCCAATCAACACAGGTGTCTTGTTCAATATCTGGGCATCAGGACAAATGAGAACTAAGATATCGATCCTTTGAGGGACTCCAGCAAAGTCTCTGGAAATTCAATTTGCACAGTGATGTAGCCAACATGGGGTAGCTGGCATTGCTCAACCCCACACAGAAAGTCCCTCTAAAGGTTGCAAAGGCAAATGCTTCAAGTAGGTCTGGTAAAAGGATTGATAGATAATGGTGACCTATGATTTACTGTCAGTATGGCTTCACAAGGGTACCCTTCAATAGAGATTTTTATGGTAGGAGTAGGACCCATTAGTCCAGATGGTAACTTGTTCCTGACAGATGCAGTAGGGTTTGTCCATCTTATGGAGCTGTTTACTATTGGAGTCCCAGGTCACTCCCTCAGCGGCTCCACTGTCATTTCCCTGTGGCTGTTGCTGTCTTTCCCATCTCTGGTCCACTAGTTGCTGATTCTCAGGACTGCCACACCCTAGTGCAAAACGTCCATCTTCTCTGGAATGAAAACAGAACAGTCCATCTCTGGGTACAGTGGAAGACTGAGGCTGACCCTTGGAGCAGATAAAGGTTCAGTGGGCATCCACACCCAGGTGGCAAGGAGTTGGCTTGTGGCCGAGGTGGCTGTGTCATCTACAAGGCTTTACACATTCGTTGAGTTCTTTCAACCATGTTTTCATGTCTGAGACATCACTTTGCTCTAGGCTACTGTCAGCTTGAGGTTGCATGGGGATGGTTTTCCCAGTAGGCACTCGCAGTGAATTAGTAATGGCTTCCTGTGACTCTTCTTCATTCACCTCATCAAGGAGCAGTCTGAAATTTGGGGATTGGCTCTGTGTTCTTTTAGTCTCAGAGTGATCAGAGTCCAATGGAAATACACAGCATCTCATAAGATATGTTTGAGTCTCATTTGGGCAACTTGTGCAGGGTAACTCCTCCTGCCTCAACTATTTATGAATCATTGTCAACACTCGAGTCACGCAGTGGACAACTGCTCTCCCTCTTTCTGGGCGGTGGCTCCCAGCTGAAAAACTAGATCTTCCTTATGCTCAACAGCTCTGAAAGTATTTCTCAGCATGGCAAGATGGTCACTATCAGTGAAGTCTGGGTGGCTGACTCGCAGTGATTGAATGACATCCAGTGACATACCTCTCAAACTTTCCACTATGCATTTGCATTTTCGTCACTGAACCATTTCCCCATGTTCTCCATCTGGGTGGCTTGACTAATCCAGCTTTCATCGTCATCCTCTCCAGAAGGAGTGGGGTGGCACCAGAAAAACACAGATCTCCTGTATTGTTCAAAAGGCAGGGCCAAGTAAGGGGACCAGTCATGTCCTCCTACCGAGGTTTGCCAGCAGGTTTGTCAGTGTCAGGCCACTTCCTTGGAAAGCTGTTCTAACATCTTGGAACAGTCTTTCCTTCAGCAACCAAAAGTGGTTGCAGTTTCTTTTCAAAATCACTTGGTCCTTTAGGGTTCTTGGAAAGAGGATCCGGGCTTGCTTGGGGGTTGATAAAGCCCAGGGGTGAGGCTCTCCATCAGTGGTGAGCTGATCGGGCACCCTTTTTTAAACCTTTGTTTTACCAGGAGAGACACACTAAGCTGAAAGCTTATTTACAGGTGCAACCTGGGAGCATAATCAAGTTAAGTGACTTGCTCAGGGTCACACAGTATGCAAGTGGGTGCTGTGGATTCAAACCCAGGTTTCAGATTTGCAGGTCAGAGCCTTAAACCACTGCACTATATTGCCTCCTTGCACCTTGGAAGGATCAACACATCTCTTGGCACTCCATCAGAGCACATAAAGCTTGCCAAGCAGAACTGTAAATCCTCCCACTTACAGTCACTTTTCCCAAACATTTTATGCAGCCTATAACCTTTCAAGATGGTCCCTTGGGGTTGCTTTGGTGATTGCTTGTACCAAAATAGCTTTTCAGTTCAATGTCTTCACACTTGCACCAATCTAGCAAAAAATTGTGGTCCATCCTGACTTTGAAATTTTGGGGTGGGGGGTTACAAGACTGTTCCCACCAAGAGAGGGTGCAGCAGAAATGTCCAAAATCTGGCGGTGCCTCCAATTTTCTTACCACCTCTACCTTTCCATCTGCGTAACCACTCACAAGTGGTGCTGCCTAAGGATATAGGTTGGCACCTGGGTTTGTGGTTATAATTGGCTTTGTAAATGGTGGGTGCCTCCACCTATGGGGATCCTTATAGCAGCGTACTGTCAGGTGCTTCCCCACAGGAAATGAGTACAGCCCCACCCTCAGTGACAGATAGACTGGGTAACACAATTCCCTTGCAACTTATCACTCTAAGCATGCAAATATTACACTATGCAATAATGGCAAATACTTCAGAAATTGCAGGAAAATAAACAAAGGGTTTATTTTTGGGTCTGGAAAATAAGGTAGGGAGCAAAGGAAACAAAGGGAAAAACATTCAAAAATCAGCTTAGAATAAACACTGTAATCACTCAGATGAAAATAACACAGTAACACATTTCAATCCAGTATTTCACCTGTCCCAGTCCCTGCCCCACACCAGTGCACAAGTTAACTCCACAGTCCCTGTAGGAGCTCCCAAATATCATGTGTGCACACAACGAGGAGTTGCAGTCCTGTGACATGTAGACACAGGGTACAGCACTGTTGTAGTGAGTGGATGCTGCAGTTGCAAATTACAAACTACACCAATGGATGCAAATACACAGATGATCCTGGCTGCAACTGTTGCTGTGGGCTTAGCTTAAGGTCACATAGGAAGCCCAGAGGTAGACTAACTAACTAGCTAGCTAGACAGTTAGAAAAACAATTGTTTGGGTAAAACCCAGTACTCACAACCTTTAGGTGAACAGGCGGCGCAGGCATTGGGGATGTCTCCCTTGCTGGCAGTTGGGTAGAACACTTAGGCTGATGCGGATGCTGAGGATGATCCTCTTCACCCCACTTGAGGGACTTGTCTTCATCCACCTCAGAATGTAGGCTGGCAGTTGTCTTCACTCCACAGAGGGACTTGTTTTCACCCACCTCAGAATGTAGGCTGGCAGTTGTCTTCACCCCACAGAGAGACTTGTTTTCATCCACCTCAGAAGGTAGGCCAGCAGTTGTCTTCACTCCACAGAGGGACTTGTTTTCACCCACCTCAGAAGGTAGGATGGCAGTTGTCTTTACCCCACAGAGGGACTTGTCTTCACCCACCTCATAACGTAGGCCAGCAGTTATATTTCACCCCATAGAGGAACTTGTCTTCACCCACCTCAAAGGGTAGGCCGGCAGTTGTCTTCCTCCCAACTTGAGAAGGGGTTACAAATATGTTTACCCAAATAGCCTTCTTATGACCCCTCATGAACAAAAGTGGAGAAAATGTTCAAATCCCAAGTGTCGGTTCTGGGGCCTACCCTATTCAATCTGTTTATTAATGCCATCAACCATAATATCAATGATTCAGTTATTAAGTTTACAGATGACACTGAAATAGGAGGTGAAGTGACCTGGAAAGTGTTGACCAGTGGACAATTGATAACAAAATGGTGCTAAACATTGACAAATGCATAGTAATTCATCTAGGAAGGAATATTCCATTACATACTTACCAGTTAAATAATACACCCATCAAAATATCAACAAAGGAAAGAGATCCTGGGGTAATTATTAATAACAATCTGACAGCCTCAGACCATTGTAAAATATCACTCAATATGCAAATATTTTAATCAATAAGATTAAATGATCTGCCGTTAATAAATCAGAACAGTGCATAATTTCATTATATCTCACTTATGTTAGGCCCCTAACTTGATCATTGCTCCCCAACATAGAGCTACAAAGATCACATCTAATATTAGCCATCTACCTTACCATCAAAAACTATTTAAAACTAATTTGGTCAGTCTTTTTCATTTTTGTTAACTGAGTAAGGCCCACTAGGCACAGCTGTCTATTTTATGGGCGACCCAGACTTTGGGCTGGTTAAGTGACTTGCCCAGAGTCACACAGAATGCAGGTGGAGGTTGAGGGAATCAGACCCATGTCTGCTGGATGTACCAAGCTCATTCACAGCTCATTACGCTAAACTCTAGGCTATACTGCCAGTCTTGAAATAGAAGATCCAGGGAGACATATTGTTGCTTTACAAACCATTACAAAACCCTGACTTAATGCCTCAGTGTGGAATCTATTTTACTGATTAGAAAGTGAACATGAGAGTCATTGTTGCCAACAAAAAAGGGACAATTGCTTTCCTATAAGGGCAAGCATTGCGGGAATAAACTTCTGTGTGAAGTCGTAGAAGCCAGTAACTTTGAAACCTTTAAAACTTGATTAGATAAATATTTTAACTGGCAAACAGGCTTGAATTAATATGCCCACACAGTTGTGGGGACATTCAAGATGGATGTATGCCTTCTTACAGTACGTCTTCTTATATCTAGTAAACCTGTCTAAAAGTAATTTCATGCAGTGATCATGAAATCACCTTTCCAGACAGATTTGCCTAATTTCATTGTTATAGACTTTGAAACATAGAAACATAGACTTTGACGGCAGATAAGGACTGCTTGGCCCATCTAGTCTGCCCATTTCCCTACCTACAGGATAGGCTGTAGATCCTAGTTAACCAACAGCCTATTTCTTCCTCCCCCCACAAGAATTGCCTTATGTCTGTCCCATGCATTCTTGAATTCTCCCACAGTTTTAGACCCCACAACCTCCTCAGGAAGGCTGTTCCATGCATCCACTACCCTCTCTGTGAAACAATACTTCCTCAGATTGCCCCTGAACACGCCCTCCCTCTATCTTTAAATTGTGTCCCCTTGTTCTTGCAAGTCTCTTTTTCTGAAAGATGCTACCCTCTTGGACTTTGTTGATTCCACTGAGGTACTTAAAAGTTTCTATCATGTCCCCCTCTCCCTTCTTTCCTCAAGGGTATACATATTAAGCTCCTTTAGTCTCTCCTCATACGGCTTCTCTTGCAGACCCTGCACCATTTTAGTTGCCCTCCTCTGGACTGCCTCTATCCTGTCTATGTCCTTGCGGAGATGGGGTCTCCAGAACTGGACACAGTATTCCAGATGGGGTCTCACCAACTGTCTGTACAGAGGGATAACAACTTCCTGTTTTCTGCTGCTGATGCCTCTCCCTATACATCCCAGTATACCCCTGGCCCTCCCTACTGCCTTCTCACATTGCTTGCTAACCTTAAGGTCATCTGATATGATTACCACACGTCCCTTTCCTTTTTGTTGTTGTTACTACCTCCCCACCCATTGTGTATTCTTCCCCTGGGTTCTTGTTTCCCAGGTGCATTATTTTGCACTTCTTTGCATTGAATCCTAGCTGCCATACTTCTGACCATTCCTCCAACCTTGCCAAGTCCCTTTTCATCCTTTCCACGCCTCCTAGTGTATCAACCCTGTTGCAGATCATTGTGTCATCTGCAAAAGGCATACTTTTCCTTCAGTCCCTCTGCAATGTCACTGATGAAGACATTAAAAGGACTGGACCCAATATTGAACCCTGCGTGTACCCACTAGTAACCTCTCTTTCTTCAGAGTGGACTCCATTTACAATTACCTTCTGTGTCCTGTTGTGCAGCCAATGTTTTACCCAGGCTACCACCCTGGGACCCACTCCCAGGCTGGTTAATTTGACTATTAATCTTTTGTGTGGGACTGTGTCAAATGCCTTGCTAAAGTCTAGGTAGGCCATGTCCACAGCCCCTCCCTGGTCTACTACTTTGGTCACCCAGTCAAAGAAATCTATTAGATTCGTCTGACATGACCTTCCCGCTGTGAAGCCATGCTGCCTTGGGTCCTGTGCTCCACTGGCCTCTAGGTACTCAACTATTCTTTCCTTCAGAAGTGACTCCATCACTTTCCCTTCCACAGAGGTCAGACTGACAGGTCTGTAGTTTCCTGCCTCTGTCTTGGTCCCACTTTTGTGAAGGGGAATCACATCTGCCTTCCTCCAGTCCTCGGGTACCACACCATCCTCCCATGATTTATTAAAAAGAGTAGCCAGTGGTTTCACTAGTTCCTCCCTTAATTCTTTTAGAATTCTGGGGTGAATTCCATCAGGACCCATTGCTTTGTCCACCTTCAGTTTAAGGAGTTCTTGCAGAACCCTTTCTTCTGTGAAAGGACTGGGATCGACTTCCCTATCAAGAGTGCTTCTGTTAATTGGATTAGGCACTTCCCCCTCCTCTTTTGTGAATACTGAACAGAAATATTCGTTCAGTATCCCTGCTTTTCACTGTCCCCTCTGCCCACCCACCGTTCATTCTATTTCAGCCTCACTATCCCTCCTTTGTCTTTCTATGTCGCTGATGTACCTATAAAGGTTTTATCCCCCTTCTTAACTGGAGTTGGCTATCTTTTCCTCAGTTTGGGCCTTTGCTATTCTGACTTCCCTCCTGCTTCCTTCTGCCTTAACTGGTACAGCTCTCTGTCCTGCTCCTTCTGTGTTTCCTTATACTTCCGGAATGCTATCTTTTCTTCCTGACTTTCACAGCCACCTCTTTTGAGAACCATAGTGGCTTTTGCTTTTGTTTTGATTTGTTTATTTGCTTCACACAAAGGCTTGTTGCCTCTGTGATGGCAGTTTTGATGATTCCCCATTGTTGCTCCACACCTCCTTCTAGCCTGTTTGCTAGTGCTTTTCTGAGGCACTCTCCCATCTTGCCAAAGTCAGCTCTCCTAAAGTCCAATTGTTCATGAGGTGGGGTTCTTAAAAGGCATGTTGAAAATTTGGGGCAAAAATATTCAAAAATGACCAAGTTATGATGGCAAGTTCAAAACCCATTGAGATACACTGAACCGCATACCTGATGTCATCACTTTGTGGTCCAGCATTAAAGAGTGAAGATGTGTCTGTGGTCCAGACAGGTTTATAATGTTGCATCCCTGGAAGGTAAGTAAGGGCTTAGGAGTGTGTGTGAGTGGTGGCGCTGAGTGGGAGGGTTGGATGGGGGACAGTAATGGTGGTGGCAACATCGTCAATGGATGGTTTTCATTTTACAAGCTATTTTTACCTAAGAATAAAAATCTAAGAGGGACGGTTTTCTTTATTTCAGGTACTGACACTGGGGCTGGGCACCCCAGTGTCAGTGTTATGTTAAGCGGTACCAGAGGTGTGCTCCCCAATGTTGCACAATCAAAACAGGCAGGGTGGGGGGTAGCAGCCTGCATGGGGATTTGTTCACCTCTGTGCCAGAATTTCAACAATGAAGGCATGGAAGAGACTGAGGGGTGTTCATTATGTTTGACAGCACTGGGGCTGTACTCCCCAGTGACACACAACAAAATTGGGTGCAGTGGGGGGTCTTGAGGAACAGTGTAGTGCAGTGGTTTAAGGCTCTGAGCTGCAAATCTGGTGACATCCAACAGACCAGACTGAGGTTTGAATCCCATAGCTTCCACTTACATACTGTGTGAATCTGAGCAAGTCAGTTAACTTCCTGTGCTCCTAGGTTGCACCTGTAAAAAAGCTTTCAGCTTAGTGTGCTACTCCTGGTTAAACAACTAAAAAAACAAACTTGCAGTTGTAGCCTGCATCAGGGATGATGTTGGTGGGAGAGACCACAGCAGGCTGATCATAACAGGTCAGTTGTGCTTGCTGGGTGGCATTGTGTAGATCAAAGAAAACAGCTTCCCTATGATTGGGTGAGGTCTCTCCTTTGAACTACATGAAGTTTCCACCCACCAAACCAGAACAGTGTTATTATCAGCCTGGCTGATGATTGGTGTGGCACTGACAAGCCCCTTGCAAACTGACCTGCATTCTGCCACAGTGACGACCTTTCAAAAGCCACTATATCATAATAAAATGTTCACTACATATACGCATGGGTAACATAAAAGAGGGATGCTGAGAACAGTAAATATATGAAATATACTGTAAGTTTAAATTTGTCTACAAATTATGTTTTTTAAAGGTTCCATAGAGGCTTCTGGGTCTCTTTAAGGTTGTAATAGCTATTTAAGGAGAGGTACCTTTTTAAAAATACTGTACCCATGAGTGAAGTTGATGGCCGTCATGGGAAAAATTATACAACCAAGTTGATTTTCAAATGCAGTGTGACTAACAGTTGTGTCCCATAAATTATTGATTTAAAATTTGGTGACTAGGATAAGAACACTGAGCTAGAGCTCCTTCCCAGGTGTGACCTGGGGAGGGATAAAAAGGTAGTGAAATAACAATAACAAATAAAGTGACAACAACGGGAGAATGTACATGAATTAAAAACACACAGCACCCCTTGAACACGTTACAAATTTCAAATACATCTCTCCTCAGCTGTCAACACTAGAGTGGGCATCCTCTACAGACTTAAACACTGCTTACCCACACAGGCCATGCATCTTGCAGTCTCCTCCTCAATCTCCTCCCTAATTTACTACGGATAGCGATATATGGATCAGCAGAACCCACCGCACAATGTAGTATTAACACTGTCCTGAATAAAGCATGCCGACTAGTCACCGGCAGCGACAGACTAACTCATACCTGTGACCTTTACACTCTGGCTGGTTGGCTAAACTTCCAACAAAGACTAAAGTACCACATCTGCATCCTCACAAAAAAAAATACATCTCCAGCTAGCCCCCATTGGCCTTTTCCTATAATCAGCCCAGCCCCCTCAGGCGTAATACACGGCTCGCAGCAAACTCCTCATTCCAGGTCCACCACTGTAGAACATCACTGGGGCAAAGATCCTTCAGGTACCATGCTCCCCTTTGGCTCAATACTTTACCTCCCCAGCTCTCTCAGCCCCATAGCATCTCCTATTCAAAGCAGGCCTCAAAGCTCACCTAACTGAGTCTGCATACTGTGACTATGGCTAACACTGACCACCCTCGTGTGCTCCCAAACCCCTAATAACTGACTCAGGGTCTCCCTAGACCCCATGAATCTGCATTCTAGACATCTCTAACAAATGATACCTAGAAAGCTGCCTACCACTGTCTCTGTAAACTAAGTTAAAGCCTGGACTGCACTGTCAGTACTGTTTGTGAATACTGCTTGTTTATGTATGTTTTCTTGAATACAGCTTGTTTATGTATGGGTCCTTGTATTTTGTTCTTCCTCCACCCCTGTAACCGACGTGGAGCCTTGCAAAAGTGTCTGTGACTCAAAGGATTGTAATTCCGATTATATGCAGTAAATAAATAAAACAAGCTACAAGTGCCACAGCGATAAACTGCTTTGCACAGCACCATCAGGACTCTGTTAAAATCACTGTGTTTCCTTTTGTTTCTCAGCTGTACCACACTCAGCAGCAACACTTCCATCTTCTCTTCTGTTGCCAGGGTAAATCTGCTTGAAACAGCTGAGGCTGAGGAAGGGAGGAAAACAAGATTGATGATTGTTAGGAATTTGGTATAAATGCAATTTGAGAGATGCTTGTGGGAAGTGTACCTTTTGTATTGATTGCTAGGCTTCTTTCAGCTCTCCACTTGCATGTAAGAAAGCTGCATTGAGGAGTCTTAAAATGAAGCTTAAAGACAGCAGAGTGAAACAAGAAGGAGCAATAAAATGGCTATCAGTGGAAATTGATTGGCAATGCACAAAGGGTTTTTAGACATACTAGCTAATGGTAACACTCAATGGATGGTGAGCTTTTGAAACACTGAATGTGCTAGGAACTAAGGAAGAAGTATGAACAGTATGCCAGTGTCTTCTGGAGATGTGTGTGTGGAGGGTTTGAACATTTTGTGCTTAACACAAATGTATGAACTGAACACAGGCCATTTATCTGAAAATAGGATGAAACCAATAAATGCAAGGATCAGATTTTGTGTTGTTAGTATTATATAATGAAGTGCACCGTTCTTGCGCTATGCTGCCTCTCACCCTGTACAGGACTGCACTCTTCCTCCAGTGTGCAGATTGCCACCTGCATACACATACTGTATGTGCTATGGTGTCTCTGACTGGCTTATGCAATGATTGATCTGTGCTTTCTCTGAGTCTTGGTTCATGGCTTACTCTCCTTTAGGCACTGAGCTGTTCCTCCATGGTACCACCAACCTGTGACCAGATACGTCATTCTATTTTTAATAAGCCTCATGAAACAATTAATCATAAATCCTACCTTCTAATTGGCTACCCCTGCATGCATTAACTACTAGCCAGAAAAGCTTATTGTTTTCCTACAGGATGATCAGACACTGTGTGGTGGATATTAATTCCAAAACAAGGTATTTTATTATTTTCATTTTAAAATACAGTAAATCTCTCCAAGGAGGGGCAGGTACAGGGCAGAACAGCAGGGCCAACAACTCTTCTGAGTCACAGTCACAAAAGGAAACACTCCATCACATCACTGCTGTCAGACTTTGCTGTTATATAAATATAGATTAAACTTCAAAAAGCAGTACAAGGCTAATATAGGAAACGTTTGGTTTACTCGAACATGAATAGAACACTAGAGCTTTGAGGCTGAGAATTCCTCTTTGTCTGGGGGCCCCCACGGCCCCTCACAGAAGGTGGTGGACCCATGGAACAGACTGCCAGCAAAAGTGTTGTGGGCAGATACCCTAAATGAGTTTAAACAGGGTGGAGGTGGGCAAGGAGGCTCATAGTTCTTTGGAGGGGTGCATCAGGGACTCAGAGATGAACAGGTGGGGAAGCAGGGGACAATTCACCAGTACCTTAGGATGGTGGAGTGGGGTAGTATGGCTCATTGACCTTCTTCTGCCATCTGAGCCTATGTTTCTGTTTAATTTCCATTGGTCTCCCCACCATGGGCCAGTTGTTTACCACTACTGGGGACTCAATTACAGTCTGAGCAGCTTTCTGTCATGTGCTCCGTCACAAAGTTTTCCTCTTGGGTAGCACTTGCATCTGGCCTAAATGTTGGCAAAGCCTGGTTGTCCTCTGCTAAGTGTGTTTTGCATCAGAGGCCCCTAGAGGCACAAATTCTCTATGAAATATTGCATACAAACAAACAGAACATACAAACAAACGACAAACAAGTAAGAAACTTCCGAACATTGTCCTTCATCTTCATAGGAACATACTGTAGGATGTTCAGACAAAAGGAGGCTAACTGCCCAACATGTTTGTTTTACACTGCTCAGTTGAAATATCTACTGCAGATATGCCCATATCGTTCAAATGTTATTTCAGATTTCTTTTGAAAGAAGCCAGGAATCACTCTCAACCACTTCTTTCAAGAAGCTAGTCAAACATACCACTGCACCTTTTGAGTGAATCAATGCTATCTTTTATATTTATTGTTTTCAGTAGAGTTTTTATCACTCTGTGGCAGGCTGGGTGGCTGTAGCCCACACCATCCTGAGTCTCTGCTCACCTCGAGATTGGGTGGGCCACCAGTGCTAGTGGGTCAGGCGACATGAAGCCCAACCTCAATTTTTCCACCATATTTTCTCCCTTGAGCACAGTGGACATGCAATAAGCGTGCAAGCACACTTAACCTCTGGGAGGAGCTCCAAGTGGTCCGAATGCTGACTCTTTCCACAATTTGGGGCCTCACACACACTTCCACCTGGCTTCCCAAGGTGGCAGTCAAACAGTGAGGCACTGGATCCCTCCTGAGGGAAGAGAGCAGTCCTGGAAATGCTTCATCTTCCTCTCCCGACTGGGCCTCCGAGTGACCTGAGTCCGCTCCCCAAACCCGGTCGCCAACATGACAACAGTGAGGCATGGATACCTCAACCCACTGTACCACGGGACTGGCTGCTATTCCTTATCTGACTTGTAAAGTTCCCCATTGTTCTGATAGCAGTGTTCCTATAGCATTTGCTTGTACTGTCTACTACACCAGAATCACGACCCTCTCATACTCCTCTCAAATGAAAATCACCACAGGCCATTATGCCTACTATTACAGTCTTTATCCTTTAATCCTCTAATCAATTTTGTGGTTGTCCTCTGCCAATTGTATCACATTGCCACTGTTTGGGGAGCCCAACACTGCCTATAGTACTCCAAGTGGGATTCACCAGTGATCTGTACATTTTCAAGGTATCCTTGTTCGCTGAAAAATGTGTTTAATTCATGCTATTATTTGATTACACATTTTAATGACATTGGAACATTGGGGTCCCTATTTGAAAGCATCAGATATTATAACACCTAAGTCCTGCTCTCTATGAGGGACTTTTAAAATGATTCCATTCATTCTATAGATTGCCTGGTTGTTCTTCTTAACAAAGTGCAGGGCAGTGCATTTATCAAACCTGAGAATTCCTGTTTGTGCGGTGGCACCATTTTGTAACCCAGGCTCCAGTAGCATAGTTTCACCAGAATCATAGGGGTTGCAAAATCTTCTAACCACCACATATATATAAATAAATGCTCAGAAAACCTTATGGATTATTAAGGATTGCAGTGGACATCATAGGGGTTGCAAAAGTCATAGATGCCTCAGCTGCAACACCTGGCTTCTCCTAAATGATGCCACAGGCAGACTCTTTGGTGGGGGTCTCCCAGAACATATGAAGGTGGCCAGACCAGAGCTCAATGAAACTATAAGGGAAGGGAAGGACTTACAATAGATGTTGGAGAACTTTGGCACAAACCCATTGTCCAACTATCCTTACCACTCCACCTTCCTTGGTTAATTAAGATGTATAGAAAACACACTCAGCTCCCTTCAGTGACCTTCCAACCTCAGGGTCAGGAAATAAAATACATGTTGGCCAAGTTGTTGTGGAAGACAGATGAGCTGTGTATTTGAACCAGCAGAGATATCATTCAGGTCTAACATGGAACTAAGGGAACTTAATCTTAACTCTAAGGTGCCTAGAAGCGGAAGATACATAAACACAAATTACATTACCAACAGTTTCATGTCCATTATAAGTCATTACTTAATTTTTATCCAATCAAGATTGTTTATTTTAAACATTCCATGTACTTGTATAACCATTATAGATCAAGGGAGAGCTTTGACCAGTTGGAACACTCCTTTAACTTGCCTGTGATATACTTTATTCTGTAAAGAGTAACTTATGCACAGATACCCTTGAAATGGACTTGTTTGTGGGATTTATTTTAAATGTTTAATATATTATTGATCAGTTTCAATCACTAATATATTAATACTGCAGCAAAGACACTTGGTACGTAGTCAAGCATGGTCTCACTTACATTCTTAGTGTGTGGAACTCTTATACCCTAAGAATGTACCTAAGGCCACTCATACAACCTTAAGAGTAGACTCTAGCAATACTAGCATATATAAATATGAGGGTGTTTCATGCTAATACTCCTAAAATTCTAAACTTCTATGTTTGTTAGTAGTTCTCAGACTTTGCCATAGTGAGCCTGCCCCAAGCCTTGAAAAGACCTTGAACTTCCCCAAAGATGGAACTAATTTGGGCTCCCATGTTAGAACAATATCATACTTGCACAGTATGCAAGGAACACAGTGAAAACTGTTGAGTAGTTGCTTGGGTTTATTTTCATTTTATTGAGCTTATTATTTTTCCGTTTGTAACCCCCCATTCTGCAGGCCAACCTGCTTGCTCAATATTTCTGACTTTCGGACCCTATTTACCCCTTGTTGCAATACCTCCGTCCAGCAGAGGTGGCAAAAGGACTGAAGACTGGTGGGGCCAAAGATGTAAGGTAAATTCCTCTCCCGGTCAAGATGGTTTACCAACACTCTTATTTTTCTGAATCAAATTTGTAATATGTGCAGCAACTCTCCTCACTGACTAACAGCATCTCCCTGTGCCTAGTGCCTTGATACTCCTCCCCGGAAGGCCTGGCCCTTCATTTTCATTTTAAAGTCAGAACACTGTGCCATAACTCAGCAGGCCATGACCCCAGCCCACTACCATCAGCACTACTCGGGCCCTCATTTTATAAATTCTGCTGACACCCTGAAAGCCACAAAGAGAATAATAAATAAGTAACCCTGTTTACTGCACATGCTGCATTGTAAATGCACAGTCCTCACTAGGTATACATTACCATGTATAAATGTACAACTGATACAAAACCTGCTAGGGTCATAGCGATAGTGCCACCCCTTCAGCACCTATGTCCATGAGTCAGACTGCTTTTTGTCAAGTTTTCTCTGCTCTTAAACATCTTCTCAGGGACCACTTTGCTCCCTCCTGCTCTTGCTTCTAGTACCTCTGCTTAGCCCTTGTATTTGTGCTTTTCTGCAACCAGTCTAATGGGTCAGCTGTTACCTTGTTCCTATTAATTTGCATTATTGTACATTTTGTTTTATACAGTTTCAACAGAATTGTATTTGCACCATTGAACTTCCCCATGTCGCACAGGAAAACAAGTGTTCATTCGGCGTTTCTTCCTGTCTCCAGCATATGTGCATAAAATCACCTGCCATTATTCACTTTCAGCTTGCCTCATCCTTTCACACAAAACATCCGAAACTTAACATTTAAATATACTGTAGCATGTTTTCAGGCCTGGTTTAGCCTCTCATGGAACAGGTTAGGGCCTACCCTGGGAGGCTGCCTCACCATTTAGGAAATCCTGGCATAGTCTATTTCCCACACAGGTTTCTCAGATTTTCTGCAAAGCAATAGTACTATCTACCAAACTATGCACAGCTGTAGAGGAGTGCTCAGAGGTCCTGTTACAAACATGTGGTGACCTCTGCACATCTTCAGCACTGTATGCGTGCCCCACCACACCCGATCCCTGTATGTCGACTAAGTTGGAGGTGGGCACAGGGTCAGAGGTGTGCAAGCTACCAATCCTGGACACAAGCTCTGCAGTACAGAGAGCCAGCAGAGGGTTGCAGGCTATGCAGAGCAGGGCCCCACTGCAGCAACTAAGTTCCTCCTCTGCACTGCCGTGGAATGTCCCTAGAGGCCTAATTGGTCTCCCTCCTCTTGTTCTCAGCCCTCTGAGCTAGTAAGGAAACCTGGGGTTCATTCTGGCACAGTATGGTTCTTTGGACCCTATATTGTTGCCTTTATAGGTATATGGCAGTCCTTGAGGGACTGCCATATCCCATGCTCCTCTACTCCATGCAGAACTGGGATCCAGTGCAGTGCTGACATGGGTATATGGCTGGATGGCTCATGTCCTGCAGAGCTCTTTCTCATGTCATCCCCTGCACAAAGTTCTACACTCATGGAGAGAGGTACAGAAAAACATTGGGCTGTGCAAATCCATGACTGGCATATGTGCAATGAACACATCCTAGCTTGTTTTGTAGATCAGATCCTAAAACATTTTGATTTTAAATTGAAGTTCCATTATTTATAAAAACCTAAATCTTCAACATTATTGATTTGTTTATTCAGTATGTACTGTCCCCATATCTCTTATGGTCATTAGAGTTTCTTCTAAAGTCCTTTGTGCCAGAACAGCTCAGCTTAGCCAATCTCTTACCCAAAGAATTTGAGAATCCACTCTTATAACCGTAAGAAACACAGTAACTGCACATATAAATATATAAAACATAACCAGTTCCTCTTCACAGGTTTTATTTTTATTTAAAAGTTCAAGGTATACAGGATAGGTTCTATAAGAAACAAGTCTCATTTGTAGAACATCCCAAGTCAAAGTATCAACAACAATTTACAACAGATAACCATACAAGTATAAGACATGTGCAAAATGCAGCTAGCAAAGGAGGTACAACTAGATTGTTCCATTAGCAAGCTTGCTCTTGCAAGATTTTCAAAGGGTACTTTTGACTCAGAAATTCAAGCCCCATGTTCACTCTGCACTCAGACATTGTCCTGATGCCAAACATCCATAGAGTCCACAGGGTCAGAGAACTTCTACACAGAAATCTTTTACCTTTCCTAAAATTAGAGGGAACAGATCTTGGGCAACCCCTGTACTACTGTGAAGGATGAGACAGTGGCAACAGGATTCCTCCAGTTGCACTCAGCACAGTACTCAGGCACCAACCTGTATCCTTTTTAGAAATTTAATCAACTTTATTCAGTTTTATAGTCACGTTGCACAATACAGACAAAACAATACAGCACAATACAGTATTCCTACACACACGTAATCCCTCCCCCCACCCCTCACCTCCCCTCATTGGCATCACTTGACATCAAAGTAATGTGGAAAAGGTAGGCAGTACAAACCAAATGTCATGGTAATTTATATACTGTACAAGGTGTGCAACTTTGCCCATTTCCTATTATATCTGGACATTGATTGTGAAGGCTGGCTATCATCCTCTCCACACTTAAGTTGGCCAAGAGTTCCTGAACCCACCTTGTATACTATGGGATTAGTGTCTTTCCAGTGGCATAACACCAATGTTTTAAACAAGACAGCAATCATGACTATATGAAATCTCAGCTGAGTTACCTGTACACCAGAATAGACACTAAGCAGACATATTTCTGGGTAAATAAATTGGCAATGCCCAGCAATGGGTCCCCACAATGTCTAATGGTAGACTATAATGAGGCAATGTCAAGCATTCCTAAAAATATGGAAAAGATTACCTTCTGTCTGCCTGCATCTTGTGCATAAGAGTCTCCCATTTTATAAAGTTTGACTAGGGTCAGGTACATGTCATTTAGTATTGCAAATTGCATGACCTCAGTTTGTCTTGTGTGATGTAAGTGTGACAGAATTTCCAAATTCTAGCCCACTCTAACTTCCGATGAGGAAACTGGGCAGCCCAATAAGTTGAGGCACCATCTATGGAGGGAATGCCAAGTCATAAAGGCCTGCATAGATCTTGGAAACAGCATGGGGTTGTAGGCTAATGTGGTGAAGGATTTGAGTGCACTATCCGCTTCCTTGTCTTCCCTGACCAGTTTCTTTTTAGAGACCAACAGATGATGGATTTGGTAAAGTTTGTAAATCTGGGCTTTACCTAGCTTATATTTATTCATTATTTTATCCAAGGTAAGATAGGACTCCCTGCTGATTAATTCTTTGGGACACGTGTCCGCCAGTTGTGGAAGCCAGTGGGTTTGAAGTATTTTACCTCCAATCCTGAAGTTCGGGTTCTTCAGGATTGTCTGGGAGGGTCTACCACATGATTGTACTTTAGAAACAAGCAAAGCTGGGGCATGAATTCTCACCAATGTAACGACTAGGAGTTATGCCACTCTCAGGGAGATCCTTTGGCCTGACATGTAGAAGGGCACTTGGGAGATTCCTCTGACTCTAATAACTCCCACTCTATTGTAAGTCATGTGGGTGTATACGGAAAGTGTGGGAGTCTTGGACCCGCAGATCCAGCGTAAATACTTACACACCTAACTGGCCCAATAATATAACCTGAAGTGTGGTAGCTTCAGGCCTCCCCATATCTTGGGGCAGCCATTTATGGTATGCTCGTCTCGTAGGTTTGCTCCTCCAAATGAACTCTATAATAATCAAGTGAAATTTTTAAACCATCTGAGGGGCAGCCAAAGGTTAAACATGTTGAGTGGATAAAATATTCGAGGCAGCACATTCATTTTATCCAAACTAATCTGGCTCCATAGGAAAGGGTAATTCCTTCCACCGAGCCAGATTCTGTTGGACTACTTGCTGTAAGGAGTCTAATTTAGCTGCCTCATCTTTGAGTCACTCCTTGCCAGAGTGATACCCAAGTATCTGAGACACTTTGGGGCCCATTGCAGACCCAGCACCATCTATTTTGCTTTTACATAGTTCTGGTATTTAACAGGAATACCTGTGTTTTAGCCACGATAATCTTGTAGTTAGACAATCTACTATACTTAATTATGGTATCTAGGGTAGCCTGGATTGAGTGTGTTGGTTGGGTGAGATGAAGCAGTATGTCATCAGCGTATGCTGATAGCTTCACTTCCTGTGCACCTAGCATAACGCCATGTATCCTGGGGTCCTCTAAGCTTGAACAAAAGGGGTTCCAGGTATAAATTAAACAATAGCGTGATAGGGGGCATCCCTGTCTTGTGCCAGAGTATAATGGGAAGGTGGAGGAGAAAACCCAATTGCAGGCCTGGTGGCACTGAGGGTTGAGGTGCTGGATGCCACACCTCATGCCACACCAGCGACCCGGGTTCGTGAATGGACTCGGCTGCCAGGGGCTGGCAGGGAGAGGAAGGATTGAGCATCCCATGACTGCTTTTCTTCTTCTGGGGTGGGTACAGGATATGCACAGTGTTGCAGCGGTGCCTAGAGGAGGCTAGGTGCTCTGCCAGCAGCGGGCATGCTAAGGGGAGGGAGCATGGCAGGTATCTGCATGTAGGTGCATCAGATGCCATTGTACATCTGGCTCCCTCAGTGGGGCAGTAAAATGATGGAAAATCACAGGGTGACTGCAGCTGCTCATGGCCACGCCCTGCACCCCGGACATGTGAGGCCTGGCCACGGGATCCTTGTACATGCCCCCAGGGGTGTCCTGCTTCAACTGGGACCCGTGTGAGTCAGGCACAGTTGCGTATGCCAGACCGGGTCCGGGAGTGCAGGTGCTGGTGGCTGGTGGTTACTGGGGCCGCTCCGCAGTGGAGGATAAAAGTGTACTATAAAAAACAAAAAAATTGTAGCATATCCTAGCACATGGACCTGTGTATAGGGCACATATCCACTGAATAAACTGAGGGGAAATCCAAACCTTGTAAAGTCCCGAACAGGAATTGCCAATCTACCCAATCGAATGCTTTCTCCGCATCTAAGGACATCAGCACAGCTGGAAAGGTGGAGTCCCTAGATGTGAAGAAAATATGGGCTAGTTTACGTAGGTAGTTGGAGGACATTCTACCAACCATAAAACCAACTTGCTCTGCGCCAATTAACGAGGGAGTACCGTGCCCAGTCTGTAACTCGTAACCCTGTCTTTGGTTTCCCGCTTTATGCAACACAACTATCAAAGCTTCCAGCATCTGACGGTCAGTAGGATCAGAGGAGAGAAAATAGTCAAATAGTCTATGCAACCAAGGTGTTAATTGGTCAGCAAATGCTTTATAGAAATTGGGGAGAAGCTGTCCAGGCCTGGGGCTTTGTCTAGGGGCATTTATTAACAACCACCCGGATCTCTACCTCCTGATGGGAGTTAACAGAGTTTCTTTCTGCTTCATTTAAGGACAGCAGAGGAATATAATCCAAGTAGTCCTTCACCATCTGGGAATATGGCAAATCTGTCATGGGGCTATATAATTTACAGCAGTATTGTTCAAATTCAGAAGCGATTTCCTTTGAAGTAAGTTTGAGGGACTCATCGACTGCAGAATGGATAGCATTGATAGTTCTGGAAGATTCCTGGTGTTTGACCTGTACAGCCAGTAAGCAGCTCACCTTCTTGCCCTGATCTATTTATGTCTGAGCGGGTTTTCAGTATGGTAAATTCAACTTTGTCACGTAACAGTTCACTATAACTATCGCAAAGCTTAATGAGTTTAAGCCTGTCCACTTCGCTTGTACTTGGAGAAAGATTTGTTTCAGTTCTCTTATTTGGGAGAGTATCTTTGAAGCTTGTTTGTCTCTCTTGTGTTTCCTTATGGATGCGAGTCAAATTAATTCCCCTACATAGCATTTCAGTGCCCCCATTCTATGTCGGTTTTGCCATTCAAGTTGAGGTTACACGCTGTATACTGTTCTATTGATTTAGCTACCTGCTTGACTAACCTTCATCCTTCAACATTTGATTATTGATTTTCCAAATGGTTTCTTTCTGTTGGTGAGATGCGACAGTAACCTGACACCAAACTGGAGAATGGTCTGAAATCACCCCTGGTTCTATACCGCTACCTAGTACCCCAGATAACAGGGTTTTGCTCACGGAAAGCAGCCAATTCTGGAGGAGGTGCCATGCACCACAGAACAGAAGGTTTATGCTCTGGAACTGGGATATAAGCCTTCCAGGGATCACACAGCCCAAAGAGATCAACAAGTTCCCTTATTGCCTGCTGAGCCGGTGTTAACCCTTGTGCTCTTCTATGCGATTTTTCTAAATCAGGCATAAATGGAGATTCCAGTCCCTCCCAGAAGGATAGGTAGGGTTAGAAAGGGGTAAGAACCGAGATCAAGTCCATAAAGAAGGAGGAGAATCTACATTGGGACCATATATGCCTCCCAGGACTATTTCTGTTCTGTCTAACAAACCTCTCAGGAGGAGGTAATGACCCTTGGTCCCGAATGCATTGCACAAACAAAGGAGGTCTTATATGAAAGTAAGATGGCAATACCTCTGCTCTGTGCTGCATCCCGCTGTGAATACCTGGCCAATATACTGCCTACAAAATAAGTTGGCCTCGTTTCCAGCAAATGTGTTTCTTGTAGGCAAGAAATATCTCCTTAAGCTGCTGAAGGTGCTTAATAATTTGAAACTGCTTGGTTTTGTTGCTAGCCCCTGTACATTCCATGAGATGAACTTTAAGCTACCAGCCACTTATTTAAATAAATTGCCTTCCGTGTTTAAAACTGCCACCCTTGCATTCAGTTCCCTGCCCTGAGAAGTAGATTAGATGCCAGCCTCGCCCCTCCAGCCCATGCCACATCACATATCCAACACGTACCCTCCTTGCTGATAAACCACAAAAATAAGAGACCTTGATCTAGTACCGAGAACTAAAATGTACGCCTCCCCCAATACAGTAATAAACATAGATTGTAAATCGCACGGAAAATCCACAACTCCCTCCTCCCTCCCTCCAAAGCAAGTATTTGTGTGCCCATGATGCCCAGTCTCCCCAAACAGTGCCCATTCCCTCCCGCCACACCCCGAGAAATGTTACTTATTCCAAACTCTGACAGCCCACCCTTATTATCCCCTGAGTATCTCTCCCTCATAGTAATCAAATTCTATTGTGGGTGAGCAATCAGCTTAATTTCCCAACCTTAAGAACAAATTAGCAAGTCCCCAGAACAGCTAACTTAACTGAGTAACACTAACAAACTATATCCATTGGGCAGTTGCCCGATCTAAAGATATCCGCATTTTTAAACTTTAACTGGTGCTGGGTCCATTAAGAGCCCTGGATTGATGTGTACAGTTCAAACAGTAGACAAAACACATGATTTAATGGTTAAAGCCAGGGAGCCCCAGCAGGACTGTGTACACTGCAAGAACATTACAACTGTTTCCCTGCGTACAGGTGAGACAGCGTCAGCCAACAGTCCAAGTTCCAATGCGACCCTGTATCAAGGAAATTAGAATCAAATGTTAAATAATGTGGGACAATATAAACAAAAGTGAATCCTCTTGTCACTTCTTATTCCGCTTGAAGGCAAACTGCACTTCTGGGTTGCGGGTATTTCCAAAAGCGATGTCCCTTGTGCTGTTACATCACAGCTGTCAAAGACCCACCAAGCTCAAATAAGGTATTGCACTATCCTGAAATCCAAGTCTTTCATCCAAACATGTGCCATTGTCCATCATGATCCTTTTGCAGATCCTTCCAATGAAACTGTAACAAGCAATAGCTGAGTCTGTCCAATGATGTGCGATCCAACATGTACAAAACAGCACCTCCCTCTTCCATACTAAAGGCCTAAGGGCATAAGTCGAGATCAATGGAAGATAGGGAAGAGGTGACAAGTCTCTGGCTACTCAGTAAGAGTCATAGATTTATTCAACAGTCTACATCGCTTAATTTGTACAGTCTACTTTTGAAACTAGTCACAACATCAGTGATTTAACAGTACCTTTCTCTCTGGTAGCTGCCTGCCAGAAGATTTCATCAATTTTAAACAGGTTCGGCAGGTCTCCATCAGGGCTGACTCTGCAGCTTAGGAATCCTCAGAACTGACCTACAAACCATTTAGGTTCACCTGAAATTTAGCTGGGTACAGCATCTTGAACTTAATCCCAGCAGGGATCAGTTTAGCCACGATGAGGAGGAATGTTGTGTGCCTGTGGTGTACTGAAGCAGGTAGATCTTGGGCCACTGTAATTTTGACATTACCCCATTTAACTTCCTGCAGCTCCCTTACTTTGATTAAGAAATGCTTCCTTTCTAGGTAGTTTAAAAGCGGACCATTAATGGTCAAAGTGGCACACCTCTGGGGCATAGGACGATAAAAACCAGTGTGACCTCTCAATGGAGTATGCTGGTCCATACGGTGACGGTCTTGCTAATTTTCTATCAGCTTCTGGGTGAACAAAATCAGATCGGAACCTTCTTCCTTCTCTGGCAGGCTGATGATCACCATGTTGTTTCTGCCTGCTGCGACCCTCCAGGTCATCCACCTTTGCTTCTAGCTGGGCCATTCTTTGTCTGGTGAATGCGATCTCAGGATCCACGCAGTCGATGTTTTTCTCCAGGAGCTGACTCTCACTTCGTTGTTCCCAGTGCAATGGGAGATCTGCTGCAGAGCTGTTGCCATCGTTTTAAACTCAGAGGGAGTGATCTCATCTCTTCTCTGAAGGGCTTAAATTCTTCCAAGAAGTGATCCACAGTCAGCAAATTATTGCTCCACGTAGCAGTGGTTGTACACCACTAGGATGCCTGAGGCCTGGATTTTTATTGGCCTTTGGGCGTTGATGGAGGTATGTGTTTCAGTAGCTGTCCTCATCTCTGCCTCCATGGCTGTGGGGCAGCTACACAAATTAGTATACCCAGCAGTTTAGATAATCTAGCAGTCAGTCAGGCTGAAGAAATTACACAGCAAAATCAGCAATTTTGTGAAATAACTCTGGCTTAGCAGGAGCATTGTAGAAGAGCTGCTACTGCAAGGCTTCATCACTCAGGCTTCCTCTACTACTTAGCTGTTCAGTCCCCCTAGAAAACCTCACTGCACCTCCCCCACTACCCCACTCTGCCCAGCTCACAACCTCCCTATCTATTCCCCTGCCTGCCATAACCCCCATCTGCACCCCTAACGAGTCACTATTTCCACCCCTTTTCTTGCCACTAACCTAGCACACTCCAGCCTCCTCGAACACCTCAGACAACCTCCCCACTAGGCTCTAAGACACCCCAGGATATTCAAACCTGGTACCTTCTACACCAAAGTTAGCAGCCCTACCACTTCTCCGCAGTGACAGTCACCCCTCACTGAAGTTCAGCTATCATCCTTATTGCTTACCATAGGCAAAGAACTATGGGTTATTGCACCCTACTAAGTCTGTTCATTTTCACCCTCCTGGTACAGACCTCTCCCCAGCCGGAGCACCTGCCCTCCACATTAGGCACCTCACCCCAAGCTATCCCATAGTGACTCAGCCCGCCCCACTCTGGAAGAACCCCTGACCCCCACCAGCCCTCTGCCAACATCACCACTCCTCTGCTCTCCCAGGCCCACCCTAGACCCAGCTTTCCCTGCTATTCCCACCCTTCCCACGCTCGTGCTTTATCTATCCCTGCACCTCGCTGTTAAGTCCTCATCTGGGGCTGAACCAAGGGTCTCCATCGCCGCCACTAACTAGGATAGTCACATTTTATTATTATTGTCTGGGAATGTACACCCAAACTCAGGACCTATGGCTTCCAGCCCTCCCAAACCCTGTACTGCAACTGGCCTCCGCTTCTTGTCCTTAAACATATGCAGTCTTCTAAAGAAATCTGCTGCTCTCCAGTGCTGGGTCGTTCAACATCAACCTGACATAATTGCACTGGTAGAGACATGGCTCTCAAATCCACCCCTGACTCTGCTATTTCCCTCCTGGATATACCCTCTACATGGAAGACCAAGTAGGCAAACGTGGTGGTGGTGGTTGCACACTACTCATATGGGATTCCCTTATAGATCATGCATTCCCTGCTCCCAAGCTTGACTATGGAGCCAAAGCCCTCACATTAAAAATTATGCCTGACCCTGCCAGAGACCCTGTCTTCCTCACGGTCTCCTATATACCCCTGAGGAATCAAAACCCAGTGGTCCAGTCCCTCACTGACTACCTCACATCCCTCCCACACAGAGCTGAGCAAGTCATCCTAGGTGATCTTAACATTAACTGGCTTGTTTCCATTGCCTCCACATCAGGGACTTCTTTGCTGCCCTGGATATGTCCCAGTTAGTCACCCAGCCCACCAGATTTAACCACTCTAGTGGCACCAGCACCCTCCCAGATGTTATATCAAACCGCCCCTACAAAATCTGGGATATCACTATCCTCCCGACTCTCTTAGCGATCATTCCCCAGTCCTCTGTCTCTGATCATCCTACACACTGAAACCAGAGCCCCAGGTCACGCTGTGCTGGTGCCCTACGCCTGGGCAGCCTCAGAAAATTAAAACAAAATCTAGCCCAACTAGACTGGTCCCTATCTGGCACACACTCCTGATATTGACTCAGCTCTTGACCACTTCGCCAAGTGCCTTCTGCAAGGCTTGTGACCTTTTCGCCCCCCTCACCAGGATCCACTTCAATAGTCACAATGCCCTTGGATCACCCCATCTCTTATCCAGAGACTTAAGTTGGAGACAATCTTTGGCACATCGCTGTAGAGTCCGGAAAGGCATCTGCTAGGCAAGCCTACAACGTGAGCGCAATAAGTGACCTGGGCCATTAGGTGGGCCAAGCGGAGAACTACCAGATCACCCTTGCTTCCATTTGGGGTTCAGTCCCGACCTTCTGGGATAGCATGAAAGAGCTAAATGGGAGGACCTGCTCCCTCCACCTTCCCAGCTCTCTATTGATGGCACCTTCACCACAGATCCGCTCCTTATAGCTGATTGCCTTAACACCGCCTTATCAGACCTAAGCTCGGTCCTCCCCAGCAGCTTCTTTGGCCCAATCCTGCTCTCTTTCCCCTGGTCCTGTGACACCCACCATTCTACCTGCACACCTTATCCCCCATGAAGCCAGGCCACATCTGCTAAAAGCCCTTGGCAGCAATAACCTCAGCAGCGACCCCTGACTCCAGGATCTCCGCATGGTCCTGGACTAAGTCCTAGTCCCCTGACGGACCTACTTAATCAGTCCCAATGCCTTGGTCTGCTTCCAAATGCTTGAAAACTGCCAAAATCACTCCTATACTTAAGAGTGGGGACTGGTCCACCCCAACAACTACCAGCTGATCTCCATCCTCCCCCACTCTCCAAAGCCCTTGAAAAAATGGTGTCTATCCAACTCTCTGAGTACCTGGCCAAGTATGACATTATGTGCCCAGAGCAGCACGGTTTCTGCCCAGGTCACAGTACAACCACTGCCCTCCTGGACTTCTCCCAATACCTGCATGCTGCTCTTGACTCTGGCAGCCTTGCGGAGCAGTGTTCATTGACCTCCAAGGCCTTTGACACTGTTTGTCACCCCTCCCGCTTGACCCTCTTCACCAACTCAGCTTCTCTGACGGTTCCCTTGCCTGGTTTTCTAGCTACCTCTCTTCTAGATCCCAGCGTGTTAAGATCAACGGCTCCCTCTCCAACAGTCTCACCTGCTCACTCCAGGGTCCCTCAGGGCTCCATCCTGGCTACTGTACTTTTAGTCTCTACCTCTACACCCTCCCCAACTCCTGTACTGGCAAAATGCTCCTCTATGCTGGTGATGCGGTCCTCTTTGCCTCATCATTCGACCCCTCCTTTCTCCAATTATCTCTCCAGCATGCTTACAACCAGGCTGAAGGTGGTTCCTCGACTGCAGGCTGGTTATTAACCTAAAGAAGACCAAGTCAATGCTTTTCTCCCACCACCAAAAGAAAGCTAAAATACCCCTTGATTATTCCTAGCACTCTGCACCCACTAGAGCAAGTGACCACATACAAATACCGAGGTATCACATTCGATACTGCCTCACCTTCCACACCCACATTAACACTCCGTCTTTGCCATTAACTCTGCCTGCCCCAAGTTGCCCCTCAGGCTGGCCATCACCTCCTCCGCCTTGTCCCTCGTGGACTATGGCCTGCCCATATATGCCGCGGCAGACAACACCACAGGTCTCCAAAATCCAACTCTCCATCAGTAAGGCCTGTAGGCTCCTCACTGGTGCCTTCAGCTACCTCACACCTGCCTGCTCTATTCTACTGCCAACCTGCTCAACTTTGAGGCGACTGCACTACTAGACCTGCCTACTCACTAAGAAATCTCTGCTCAGGATCTCCCTCTCAGGGTCTCTGCCTCCCTACGGCTGATCAGTCCTTGTTTGACACCACCCATAGTTCTGTTAAGGCCACCTTCCAGGTGCCCAGAACCAAGACCTCTCTTGTCAGAGATCTTTCTTCTACTGATCCCCTGCCTGGTTCAACTCCCCTCTCAGCTGCATCTCCAACTTGCCCAAAAATTGGTTCCTTCAAAACTGCCCTTTGAACCATCTCTTTAATGTTCACTGGTGTAGATGCAACTAACCCCAGCCTCCCCACTGTTGTAACCTGTGGGATCCACTCATTTTGTTCCCTCTGACTACAACGTCCACTGGATGGCCATTCCCCCGACACACCCTTCCAGGTTTATACTGGGATGTAACCTGCTGTCTCTTCTGAGGACCTGCTACATCCATGATTGTAACGTGCAATTTGCAAACAATATGTAACCTAAGCGTATCTATGTTAATGTTTCTCTTCATTGTACCTGTGATGTTGCCCACTGTTGTAACTGCACTATGTCTTATTGTCTGCCCTCCCTGTGACGAGGTGCCTTTGTAAATGAGTCTCTGACCCAAGGTTGTAAATCCAACTTGTACAAATAAATAAATAAATAAAATTAATAAATAAACATGACCATCCTGGACAGATTTTTTACCAAACTGTTTCAGTAAACCCATTCAGAGTTCAACTGCAAAACTGGAATCTCAGTTGCCAAGTTTAGTCTTTGTACTCCATTTCCCAAACAATCGGCTGTGCCCAATGTGATTCAGTTTCCCTATCCTCAAGGGACTCTAACTACAGCCCCAGTACCTTCAGTGGCCTTCTGAGAATTGATGCCTGCATCTTCCTGAATCCTTCCAGAGTCATTGGGCATTCATGCCCCTGGGAACTCCTCAGCCTGACATGGCCCTTGTTTCCTTGCAGGCCAACCTCAGTAGAATGTTCTCCTCCTGACCCTGCCCCATCACAAACCATTGTAGCTGAGGATCCATTTACTAGCCTGGCCAAGACCCCCCACCTTAGACTCAAGAGCTAAGTCTAACTACAGATCTGCTTTGACTCCTTTTATGCCTGGTCAGGACACACACTTCCTTCCTACTACTCCTAAGCTGGGAGAGACCTGGGCATGCTCAAACATTTTTTTAATTCTTTGGTAACCAGCTACGGCCACCTAGGCACAAATGCCTATTTTCGAGGGTGACCCAGGAGCACTGGGGTGGTTATTGGTGAAGACTTGCTCAGAGTTACACAGTATGCAAGTGGAGGTTGTGAGAATCAAATCCAGGTCTGCTAGATGTACCAAGCTCATTCACAACTTGTTACCCTAAAATCTAGGCTATACTGCCAGTCATTAAGCCATGTAACCCAAAGACATGGTCCTGGGCTGTGTGCCTCCCTTAAACACTCAACATCTTTGTTGCCTGTGGAGGAAAGTATAAGGGCCCATACAGCCACCCTGCAGGCACAGGGAACAGCATAATGAACCCAAAGAGGACACTACTCTATTTACATACAGTATACACACAGTTGCAAATTTAAATTTTACAAATACTGTAAACACATTGTACATATTTATTTATCTAGTTACTTAATTTTGTTGAGTTAATAACCTAGGAGTTGACACTGCCCATTTTCAGTGGGTACCCAGGATACATTATAAACAAATACACAGGCACACTAAAAATATGTTGACAAGCCCTTTGGCACTGTTACCTGCCTTACACCATGCCCTCATGGGAGGCATAGCCCAGGAGTGACTTCTGTGTTTTTGGGGTATAAGGCTGATTATCTCTCACCAAGGCTCACCCCTTGCAAACAAGGTCTGGATGTCTCTCCAATCATGTGACCACTTGGGCACTGTTCATAAACTGATCCCTGCACCATCTCAGCAGAGTCATTCTCCATTCTTTTGGCCGAGCCCCGATGGGATGTTCCACCAGCTTAACCCCATTTGTACCTTGTCATTGGTTTCTACCTGAATGCCAGTTTGGCCATCTCACTTTCATTTTCAGTTTTCTCTTGTCACAGGGACTTAGTGGTGATTGTGGATCCAAGGGCACCACCAATGTTGGTTTAAAATAGACTTATAATGCACAGCACTGCTGACTGGTCCTCTCAATGCAAACTAGGGGGCCAGCAACATGATTAAACTTAACAGTATATGACTTAGGCATGCATTCCTTGTCACTCTCTGAACTGCAATATCTATAATGACTGAATAAATGTAAAGGCCAGAATCAGAGAAGTTATTAAACGTTTCACTGCTAATTTTCTTCAGGCGAAGGTTAGACAGCTATAGATACTGTAAAGATGTTCGAGTCACTAATAGGCCATCTTAGTCAAAACCATATATATAGTATTATATATATTTATCAATTGTTTAACCAGGTGAGACACACTAAGCTGAAAGCTTGTTTACAGGTGCAACCTGGGAGCACAGGGAAGTTAAGTGACTTGCTCAGGGTCACACAGTATACAGGTGGGGCTGTAGGATTCAAACCCAGGTCTCCAGATTTGCAGGTCAGAGCCTTAAATCACTGCACTATACTGCTTCCTAAAAATATGATGCCGGATTGTCAGGACAAAGTCAAAGAATTAATTAAAACTAGCAACATTTTCAGTTTCAGTTTGGTCCAGTGTCCTGCCCACCAAGGGCCACTGCATGCATTGCTTGGTAACAGTGAGAAACAGGTGGTGGTGGAGAGGGGTCAAGAAGGACTTGAGGAAATATGACTGTACTTCACAGAGTGGGGTGGAGGGGTAGAACAAGCTGCTGAAACACTGGTCTGTGTGAAAATCATGGAGGGCCTTAAGAGGGGTTGGAGAGACCTAAAGGGCTGAACAAGCAATCAGGGAAGGCAGAAAGGGGAGGCCAGTCATGCTCCCTTAGGGGCCTTGTACAACATCACAGAATAGACCATAAGTCCTGCTTTTGCCTGTCGCTTTTGTTTTATGCTTCCTGTCACATAAATAGAAAACCATTCCATAACACTCTCAGACAGGCCAGATTCCCTAAGTTTGGACAGAATCTGACTGTGATTGACCAAGTCAAATGCTTTAGACAAATCTAAACAAAATCATGCGATACTGAAATCACCTGTGTTCAGGCAACTGTGAAGATAGCCAGCCTTAAAACCATGCAGTGCAGCTGTTAATATTTCACAATTCCCCAGATAAGCCACCAGCTGACCAATGACTATATGTTTCAGTGTTTTGGAAAATGGTGACAAAAGCAAGATGAGATGACAGTTGTCGACAAGTTATCCAGCTCATTAGTCAAAAATTGGCAGTTTTGGCACTATTGTTGCCTACTTCAAATCTTGGGAATATAACAAGAGTAAAGGAAAGACTGAATAAGGTACAAATGGACTGTGCCACTACATGTTTCTAGATATAATAGGTGCATGTCCATTTCATCATCCTCCCTGCTTTTAACATTCACTTTATTCAGATATTCCAAGGTCTCTTTCACCACTAAAACTTGTTAAATATATTAGGCGGAAAGGAATGTTGACTCCGAAACTCCTATTCGACTCAGCTACTCCTTACGTAATTAACTCCTTAGAGGTTATGGATACACTATATTCCAAGATAAAGAGTGCGCAATGACATGATTAATTAGGATTTGTTGGAGTCTCCACCAGGTGGCAAATAGCTTTATAGGACATTATGTTGGTATAATAATGGGCTTTCTCTCCAGGGTAGTACCATGATGCAATGATATAAAGACTCCTGTCTGTAATAATGTTGACCATGACCATGTACAGTACATTGTTTACTACCTGCTTGCAGGACTGTTGTATCACAATTATTGATGCAAAATCAATTAAATATAAATAAAAATAGTAAATGCAACTTTGGCTATAATGAGGGCAAGACTTGTAGCTCATTAGTTCCAAAATTCCTTTAAGACACATTTATAGGTTCAGGAGCAAATATCACATCGATAGGTACATAGATGCTTGAGGACAGATGAAGACAAAAGCCCAGCCATCTGCCTCTGTTTTACCTACCTAGGCTTATTCCATCATTTCAAAACTCCCAATGCCCTTCAACCTTCTGTTTGCTTTTAATTACCCCTATAGCTACCACACTGGGTTTTGAGCCCCAAGATTGTACTGGCATTGCCTTTTGTCTTCGGCAGTTTGTTCTATCTATTCATAACCCTTTCTGTAAATAAATATTTCCTTATGTATTTCATAAAATACCCTCTCCTCCAGTTCAGGTTTCTGACTTCTGGTGGTTGTCTGCCATTTTATCTTAAATAAATCTGTGGTGTTTACCTTGTGATGCTCTTGTTTGTATTTTAAGTTTCTATCTTGTACCATTTCTCCCTCCTATCCATCAGTGAATGCATGTTTAGGCTGTCCAGCCTCTCGGAGATGTCTGCTTCTGTTGACCATAACACATTTTGTTGCCCTCAATGGATATTTTCCACCCTTTCCTTATCCTTTTTGGATGAGGATTCCCAAACTGTATACTACTCAGGTATGAGTTAACCATTGATCTGTATTGTGGCAAGATTACTTTCTTGTTTCAGCTAGTGAGGTTCCGTCTAATAGAGCCTAATATCATTTTTGCTTTTCTATACACTTTCTCACACCGAGATGAAGATTTCCTACTGCTGTTTTATAACCCCAAGTCTTCTACCAAGGTTTCCACCATGATCCTTTTAACTCTGTATTCAGTTTGTGGATTCTTGTTGCCAATAAGCTGTTACCTGCATTTTGTGGCATTTAACTTTAACTGTCATGTTCCCAATCACAGTTCAAGTCTTACTATGTCTCTCTTCAGTGTTATTTATCCTCTCATTAGTGTCTGCCTTCCACAGAGCTTTGTGTCATCTACAAATAGACTTCATTTTGTATATAGTCTCTATCCTGTATCACTTACAGGTTCAAAAGGGTAATTCGAGTTCAGGACGCGAAACCTATTGTGAACTCGCCACCATATTTATTGGTGGAAATGGCATTTAGCAAGTCTCATATGGTTATCTAGTCTTAATTTTAAAGATTTCATGTTCTCGCTTTTACTATACTTCTTGGAGAGCATTCCATGATTGTACAATTCTTTGTGTGTAATAATTATGCCTTTTATAAGTATGGTTTGCATCAATCTTTAATTTAATTTGGTGAGTTCCTTGTAATATTTTGACCTGTATGCCCAACTAGTCCAATGGTTTCCATAAGGAATTCATTTTGCACGGCTTTATAGGTGAGACAGAAATCCCTCTGAATCTCCTATATTCCACAGGATATAGATGTAGTTGTTGTAACCTTCTACTATGATCTAAATTTTCCATATTATGGATTTGTTTGGTAATTTTCCTCTGAACTCCCTCTACTAGTTTGTTTTCTCTGACTGTAGATGGAGCACAGAAAGACGTGCAGTAATCAAGTGAGGCCTTACCAGGCTAGTATACAGTGGTATTAAAACTTCAGGGACCTACTTTATATTTTTAAGAATGCATCTGACTGTTCTATTACATTTTTGACAGTAGCATTTGTATGGGAATTGAATTTAGTTTATTATTTATAGTTACTCCCAAATCCAAAGGTACTGGATGGTGTGGGTGAGACTTAACACTACGGCTGAGGAATGCGACTTAAGAGTTATCATTAGTGACTTCCTCAAACAATTGAGTCAGTGCAATAAGGTGTATAGCAAAGTGTGTAAGATGCTGGGCTGTAGCAGGAAGGGTACTGATAGCAGAAGGAAAGGTAATACTTTTCCTGTATAGATCCTTAGTGAGGCCACACCTGAAATACTGTGCCCAGTTCTGGAGCCCTCACCTCAGAAAGGATAGAGATAGGTTGGGGACAGTGTATCACAGGTAACAAAATGATTCAGAGCCAACAGGGTAGGTCCTATGAGGAGCATCTCAAGCACTGAACATGTACTCACTGGAGACCAGAAGGAAGAGGGAGATATGATAGAGACCTTCAAGTTCCTGAAGGTAATTAAAAGGTGAGCTTTAAGGAACTATTTAGTTTGAATACCCTCAAACAAGCACCCTTGACCCTCCCGACTGAAGGCAATCACGGCACCATCAAACCCCTCCGACACCATCACCTGCATTCTCCAAATGAGTAGTCCAAACCAATGGGGACCTCTCCACCCTCTCTGCATGATCCAGCCACCAAAAGCATTGTCCCTCCATCCAACAGCCACTAGGCCTCTGAAGAAGGACTGGCTGGCCTGAAAGCCAGAGCACCCCGTGCCCACTGCCACATCCATGCTAGTCCACCAAAGGCATCAAATCATCTGCCTCTGGATCTGTTCTTGCAAGGACCAATACTGCAAATACCAAATCTAGATTTCATTATATAACCAGCACATAGACTAAATACAAGTTCTGCTGCTGCAGTAATTGTGTTAATGTTGGTGAAAGATGCCAATATGAAAACACTGGAGCATGAAACCCTCCTTTAATTAATGGTACTGTATAACCATTTGCACAACAAAATACTACTGTCCTGTTGCGGTTCTACAGAGCATGATCAAAAACAAGTGCAATTACTTTAAAATGAGGTTAAGCCTGACCTTAAATTGACAGGATTGGCTTGGGGTATGGACTCTGATCAGATCCTGTCTAAAGTATGGAGTGGTTAGTGGCATTTATTGCCTTCAGCTGTGCTCATCATGCTAAAACAGAAACAGCTTTCACAGCCATAGTTTAATGGAAGGAATGTGCCCTCCACCCAACACGTAAATTAAGCTTATTTTGCTGAGATCCAGAAGCAAATGACCTGACATCCCCAATGGACCAACACAGATGCAACAACAAGAACAAAGCACTCCAGCCCTTGGACCAACCAGTCCCTCCCAGAAGCCAATGGCAGCCACCTAGAAAACACAACACCCCAACAGGCAGACCATGCAGAAAAAACAGAAAAATCCCCATTTGTCCAAAACACTCATCCAAAAAACACACGACAATGTCAGAGAAGTCCAACAGCACCATACCACCTTCAGCCAGGAGGGTCCCTGAGTCAAAGGCACCTGGCGGAACACACCACCTAAAGAATCCCACCGCTTTTCAAACCATGCGACACAAGACAACACCGCTGGAGCAGATGACTCCCAAACCAAGCCACGAGCGCCACAGCCTGCACAAGGATGCGACCACTGAAAAGCAACCCCATCCAGACCAAAGGCACACTAAGATTGTCCCAGGACTCCAAGAAGCCCCAACGCATGCACCACAGACAAGAAACCACCAGTAAAGCCGTCCCAAAAACACCAGTGCACACCACACGATGTGCAAAAGCCACTGGACCCGTCGCAGAGCGCACTCTCCAGCCAGATACCATGCCCCACAAACCCCAAAACCTCTAGTGTAGTGACAGGACTTTATAAATAATAATTTAAATATAAATTGACAGTATTAATGTCAAACAAAAAACTCTAGTCGAGGACCATCAAGGAATTAAGAACATGTAGCCTGATATGTACTGATATCAATATTCACTGAGAATGTAACAACTTGATGTACCAGAAGTATCTAAGGAATCTGAAAAATAGATAAAATGTAATTTCTCTCCTCCTCTTCACACAAATACACTCTACCCCACCCCACATCATCATAATGTGGGGAGTACCTAGCTTTAAGGAGATGCCTCTCTCTCTCTCTCCCTCTCTCTCTCTGTACACACACACACACACACACACACACACACACACACTCTCCTAGTGAACCTTTATTCACATCAGTCACTGCAATTGTTCCCCAAAGGAATTCAACTTGTCATGAAATCCTAAGTAAAAGGGCTCATGTATCCTAATACCTACAGAGCAAAAATGTGACACTATTTAACCGTACTACTATCTGCATAGTAATGTTTCCAATTATTCTGGATAGAACTACAATGAAATAAAACTGCCACCCTCCCAGCATAAGGTAACTAGAAGTAAATATAAAGTATGTGTGTAAGACCAGAGGTCTAACATACCTACCTTTCCACAAATACTACAATATTAGCCTAAAGAAAAAGATCTGTCCAGGACCCCCATGAAAATGAGATCTCGCACCCCAATATGTACAGAGTTAAAAAATATGTGACAGTCTATGATAACACTCCTATATGTACAGTAACAGGCTAGGTAATCTGAATATGGTGCAATGGAATCAGCCCCACTCTCAGGCAAAGATAAAAAAGTGAGAATTAATATTCATTATACAATGGCAAGAAAAGTTCTGGACTCTGATTGGTCAGTGTGTGCCTGAGACAGTGATGATATTACACAATAACATCACTGTGCTGATTTTATGGAGCCTGAGCCTGAGCCTTTTTTTTCAGAAACAAAGATATACTGCCTCACTAAAAATCTACTAAAAACATTTTTATTTTTATTTTATTTTGTATAACATTGAGCCATTGTATAATTGCAATAAGGCTCACCAATGTATGTGTTATCATGTAATACGTCACTCCTGGGGTGGTGGAAGCACTCAACCGCCTCGTGCTACCCACCCCAGGAGTAATGATGTCTAGCACCTGTCGTGCCTTATTGCTTAATTATGTGTTTGAAGTAAGAATAGTAACACACTGTAATTCCATGTATCTAAACAGAGGCCTACCTCAATGTGACAGCAAGCCCCACACCTGTTATATCACGTACCTCACAACATATACCACACACACATACATGCTTCAAAAACATGCATTGAAACTTCTTGAGTCCTAAGACAATCTCAGTATGTCTTTTATCTGGATGCGAGTTGCTTTTCAGTAATCACATCCTTATACAAACTCTGACACTTATAGCTTAATTTAAGAATCATCTGCTCCAGCAATGTTATCTTATGTCAATTAAATTTATATGCTGTAGGTTCTTTGTATGTGTTTTGCACCAAGCACCATTGACCCTGGGACCCTCCTGACTGAAGGTAATAAGGTACTGTTAAACTTCTCTGACATCATCATCTGTATTTTTAAATGAGTAGCTTAAACCAATGGGGATTTTTTTCTGTTTTTTCTGCATGATCTAGCTGTTAAAAGTATTGTTTTTTCTAAACAACGGCCATTAGGCTTCTGAAGAAAGACTGGTTGGTCCGAAAGCTAGAGCACTGTGTTCTTGTTGTTATATCTATGTTGGTCCATTAAAAGGTATCAAATCATTTGCTTCTGGATCTATTCTTGCAAGAACCAATACGAAAACTACTAAATCTAGATTCCAAATAGTAGGACAGTTATGAGTACTGTCTGTTGTATCTGAGTCCAAGGAAGTTGATTCTAACCCATGGCTGAGAAGGCGGGGGCTGTTAGAGGAACATGTCCTCCAAGCCACCTGGGAACTAATCCAGCTCCCATGTATGAGAAGATAGTATAACTGTAGGCTCAGTTGGAAAAGAATGAGTCAGTGGCTGGGAGAGAATAGAGTGGCACACATTATTGACTTCTGTGCAGCCGAAACCTGGACCCTTCCCCAGTGCTGCATCATAAACATCAGCAGTAATTGCAGTGTGGTGCACAAATGCTATAATAATATATGTAATCGGGCACAGTGTACCAGCAGGCTACTACCCTGCCTGATGACCACAATACAGATTAAGGGCCCCGCTCTGTTCTGGTGACAATCGAGGATTCTTTCCCAAAGATATAAATAAATAGTGCAGTGCCTCCACCCAGAGAAATTATAGTGGGCCAGATGTTTGCATAGTACAGCAAACCTGGGATGGGTTGCATCTGTCCAGGAGGGAACCAGGATCCTAGGTGATAGGTTTAAATGCTTCATTGGCAAGCATTTAAACTAGCCAAGGGGGAGGCACTGAAAGGAGCAGGGAAATCCTAGCCCCCAAAAATCACGGTAGTAAGTGCGGAAACACCAACATAGAGGTGTCGATAGGGAGAATGGCAGAGGTAAATGGAGAAAGTGACAAAGGCAAGAAGGACAGGGATGGGGCAAAAGGTGTAAGGCCATCAGGAAATGGGGGTAATGAGTACCAATGCCTGTAGTCTGGGCAACAAGCTCCCTGAGCTGGTGGCTTTGATGGAAGAGGGATGCCTGGATATCGTGAGCAGTCACAGAAACATGGTACACAGAGAACCATGACTGGGATGTTAACATACCAAGGTACATAACCTACAGGAGAGACAGGCAGGGGAGAAAAGGGAGGAATAGCTCTCTATGTAAAGGAAGGGATAAAAGCAATTGAACAAAAGAGTAAACAGGGAGGAGAGGAGGCACTGTGGGTCACCTTGAGACTGGAAAGGGCACTACAATCCGCACAGGGGTTGTGTACAGACCCCCATGTCAGGGGAGGAATGGACAAGGATATGATAGAAGGCATTCTTAGAATGGCAGAGAAAGGGAGATACTGTTGATGGGAGACCTGAATATGCCAGATGTTAACTGGAGCACATTTGCTGCAGCCACATCCAAGAGCAGGGCCATTCTTGATGCCCCTACAGGTGGCAGGCCTCAGACAGCTAGTTTCGGAACCCACTTGTGAGGGAGCAATCTTAGACCTCATACCTCAAACGGGGCAGTGAGAGGATCTCAGATCTAGAAGTGGGTTGCCATCTGGGAACAAGTGACCATCAAACAGTGTGGTTCATGTTAAACTCAGCTACAGAGTCAAGCCATACAAAAGTGAGGGTACTGGACTTCAGGAGGGCTGACTTTGGCAAGATGGCAGAGTGCCTCAGAAGAGCACTAGCAACAGGCTAGCAACAGGAGATGTGGAGCAACAATGGGGAATCATCAAAACTGCCATCACAGAGGCAACAAGCCTTTGTGTGAAGCAAATAAACAAATCAAAATGAAAGAAAAGCCACTATGGTTCTCAAAAGAGGTGGCTGTGAAAGTCAGGAAGAAAAAGATAGCATTCCGAAGTATAAGGAAACACAGAAGGAGCAGGACAGAGAGCTGTACCAGTTAAGGCAGAAGGAAGCAGGGAGGGAAGTCAGAATAGCAAAGGCCTAAACTGAGTAAAGGTGGCCGACTCGGTTAAGAAGGGGATAAAACCTTTTATAGGTACATCAGCGAGCGTGAAAGACAAGAGGAGGGATAGTGAGGCTGAATAGAATGAACGGTGGGTGGGCAGAGGGGACAGTGAAAAAGCAGGGATACTGAATGAATATTTCTGCTCAGTATTCACAAAAGAGGAGGGGAAGTGCCTAATCCAATTAACAGAAGCACTCTTGATAGGGGGTCGATCCCAGTCCTTTCACAGAAGAAAGGGTTCTGCAAGAACCCTAAAACTGAAGGTGGACAAAGCAATGGGGCCTGATGGAATTCACCCCAGAATTCTAAAATAATTAAGGGGGAACTAGTGAAACCACTGGAAACCCTTTTAATAAATCATGGGAGGATGGAGTGGTACCCGAGGACTGGAGGAAGGCGGATGTGATTCCCCTTCACAAAAGTGGGACCAAGACAGAGGCAGAAAACTACAGACCTGTCAGTCTGACCTCTGTGGTAGGGAAAGTGATGGAATCACTTCTGAAGGAAAGAATAGTTGAGTACCTAGAGGCCAGTGGGGCACAGGACCCAAGGCAGCATGGGTTCACAGTGGGAAGGTCATGTCAGACAAATCTAATAGATTTATTTGACTGGGTGACCATGTAGTAGATCAGGGAGGGTTGTGGACATGGCCTACCTAGACTTTAGCAAGGCATTTGACACAGTCCCACACAAAAGATTAATTGTCAAATTAACCAGCCTGGGAGTGGGTCCCAGGGTGGTAACCTGGTAAAACATTGGCTGGACAACAGGACACAGAAGGAAATTGTAAATGGAGTCCACTCTGAAGAAAGAGGAGTTACCAGTGGGGGCAGAGGTTCTGTTCTGGGTCCAGTCCTTTTAATGTCTTCATAAGTGACATTGAAGAGGGACTGAAGGAAAAGTATGCCTCTTTGCAGATGACACAAAGATCTGCAACAGGGTTGATACACAAGGAGGTGTGGAAAGGATGAGAAGGACTTGGCAAGGTTGGAGGAATGGTCAGAAGTATGGCAGCTAGGATTCAATGCAAAGAAGTGCAAATAATGCACCTGGGAAACAAGAACCCAGGGAAGAATACACAATGGTGGGGGAGAGGTAGTAACAACAGAAAAGGAAAGGGATCTGGGGGTAATCATATCAGATGACCTTAATGTTAGCAAGCAATGTGAGAAGGCAGTAGGGAGGGCTGGGGTATACTGGGATGCATAGGGAGAAGCATCAGCAGCAGAAAACAGGAAGTTGTTATCCCTCTGTACAGAGAGTTGGTGAGACCCCATCTGGAGTACTGTGTCCAGTTCTGGAGACCCCATCTCTGCAAGGACATAGACAGGATAGAGGCAGTCCAGAGGAGGGCAACTAAAATGGTGCAGGGTCTGCAAGAGAAGCCAGATGAGGAGAGACTAAAGGAGCTTAATATGTATACCCTTGAGGAAAGAAGGGAGAGGGGACATGATAGAAACTTTAAGTACCTCAGTGGAATCAAAAAGCCCAAGAGGGTAGCATCTTTCAGAATAAGAGACGCCAAGAACAAGGGGACACAATTTAAAGATGGGGGCAGTTCAGGGGCAATGTGAGAGTATTATTTCACAGACAGGGTGGTGGATGCATGGAACAGCCTTCCTGAGGAGGTTGTGGGGTCTAAAACTGTGGGAGAATTCAAGAATGCATGGGATAGACATAAGGCAATTTTATGGGGGTAGGAAGAAATAGGCTGTTGGTTAACTAAGATCTGCAGCCTTTCCTGTAGGTGAAATGGGCAGACTAAATGGGCCAAGCGGTCCTTATCTGCCATCAAAGTCTATGTTTCTATGTTTCTATGTGTACCTACCTACCTCCCTTCCAGTTACCCCCACGCACAAAGAATATCACTTTGAACTGTAATATGGTAATACACATGCAATTAGTGATTGTAGGTAATAATATGCTCATGCACAGAAATTGCAAAGAACAAACACAGCTTTATTTATTGGGGTAGGGCTGGGAAAAGGGATACCTGGACAAAGGAATACCTTAAGCAATGCAATGCAATAGCTGTAGATTTGGCAATGAATAACTTCAGCAGTAAACCTTTTGCAATACACCACCCTCCACCCAGCATCCATGCATAACTCCCTGTCTGGTACCAGCTCCCCTAATGGTCCTTGCTGAGGGTAACCCCAGACTGATGCAGGCCTGAGGTTGCCGTGGCAAAGAAAATATTTTACTTGATTTTGGTTTGAACACTTGGACCTGACTTTAAGTTTGAAAACAGTTTGACTTGAGTTTAACTTTAAACACCTTACGCTGAACTGAAGCAACTTTTACACTTTGTACCATTCCATAGGTGCAGGGCAGGCCCTGCCTTACTCATTGTTCTGAAGTCCAAGTTCACAGGGTCTGCATGAAGGCAGGCTGGAGAGCTGGGACCTGAAGCAGCAACGTGGGTTGCAGTAGGCTTGCTGGAAGCGGTAGGCTTGTCTAGCAGCTTGGATCTTTCTGGTCAGCATGCAGGATCAGGCAGCTTGTCACCTTCTGCCTTGACTGCAGAGTCTGGCAGCTTGTCACCTTCTTCGCTGGAAAGCAGGAGCCTGGCACAGAGTTTCCTGGTACACAAAAAGCCCAGACCAAGGAGCAACCCCACAGTCTGATGGTTCCACCAAGCCACTTTGACAGAAATCCTGTCGACATCCCATACAGTGACGCAATGCCCTGACATCCCGACACCACCACATCCTGACGACGACTATGGAACACACCAAATCTGACTGCCACACTTGACAGTGCCCCACACCTCCTATTTAATATAATAAACTCCACGTCACACAGACAGTGGAGAAAGACCAGTCCTGCTGCCCGTACACCAGTTACCACAACATACTGTCAGCGGTGAAAACAGCTCACCGCAACTGCAGTCACTGCAACTGTGTCGCTGTGTAGGTTTTGCTATTGAAGCATCACTGTAACAATGGTATACCCGGTCCGACTCCCCAGAAGGGTCAAGAGTGCTGTAGCACTCAGGCATGCCCATGTGGCTCCCTGTGTCCCAATCCACTCCACTTGGTAGATGCTGGCTGATCCTTACCTGGCTCTAGAGTGGCCTGAGCACAAACACTTCTGGATACAACTCTAGGTGGCTTTGGGCTGAATAGCACACAGTCTGTTAGCTGAAAGCCCCTTATTTCACACAGCAGGAGTTCACAAGGTTCTCTGGCTCCCTGGCACAGGAGCATCCACAGGCTTCTTTCCACTGTTGCCTTCAGCTTCGGCCAAAGAGGCTGACTGCAGTTTCTGACAGACAATTCAAACACTTTTGCAAAGCAGAGAACTTTCTCAAAATTGCTGCAGGATTCAGCTGAAACTCTCTCTCTCACCCTGGGGCTTCCAGGTGCAAAATGCAGGCAAAATCTCCCAGTCTTTGGCTGTGGAAGCCCTGGACAGACTTCCAAACTCTTCCCACAGCAGAGTCTGAGCCCTCCTGTCTTTCTGAGAGCCCAAACCAGACTGCCCCAAGCTGTAACTGTCCCTGGGGTCTCACTTCAGGATGGCAGCTTCTGATTGGCCAGAACTTGCTGTCCCATCAGAAGAATTATTAAATATTAAGTCCCTTCAGTTATTGATTGGATATTGATTTGGGTGCCTAGAATAAGGTTCACAACTTTTCCTAGAAGTTGTTTCTTTGAGTTTTGGGCTCCTTGGAGTCTGACTGGCTATCTCTGGGGTCAAATGACCAAACATGGCTGCTACAGCAAACAATCCAATGCAGCTTTTATGGAGTCCCCACTTTTGAGCCCTCATGCAGCCAAACAGTGCCATTTATAAATATTTTTCCCCACAGTATTCTAGCAGACCTTTAGTCCCATCAACTGGATGCAGAGTTATTTTTAAAACAATTTTGTTTGCCTGTAGCTGCCCTTATTACACTGTCCCTCCAGATAGCTGGCAGAGAGCTCATTAATATTCATGAGTCCCTTATTATTATTTATTAGAGCTCCCTGAGCACTCACTGGTGCTCCTAAGCTAAACAATTAGGACATTTCTCGGTGCCTCCTCGTGTCTCTGATCCCCATTAGCTGATCCTGGTGGTTAGGAGAACCAGAGAGATGTTTGCTTAGCTGCAGGAGTGGAGAAAAACTAAAATGCACTAGTGTGCATGGGTGGACTGCCGCACACTTGCAGTGCAGGCAGCACGGTGGTCCCACGACTGTTCCTCCGGCCCCTTCTGACTGCAGGAACAATACAGGGCTGGAAGGAAACCCAGTGCCACTTCTGGACCCAGGCTGGTGGTGATGAGGCAGCGGTCTGAGTGGAAGAAATGAGCAGGTGCCCGAGGGTCAAATAAGGTAAGCCCCACCAGTGTGTGTGTGTGTGTGGGGGGATTACATATATATTTATGTAGTCATAGTACTATATTACACGTCAATGACTTTTTTTTGTTAGCTAGCTCAGGCAAGAAGCAAACCCAGTGACAAGGCATTATTACCCATTTACTATATGAGCAGGTATACCAGCATGTATCAGTATCTCTTCTGACACGGGAGGTTCAATTGATCAGGGCAAGAAAAGTTCACAAATAGCCCGAGTCCTTATTAACCTTTAACAGTGTCTCAGTGTTTATTTCTGACTCCGTATCCAGCTGATAGCTGTGGGTAATTTGCGTTTGTATTATGGGATTCAGTAGGTATGATCTCCAGAGTCCCTTTGTCACTTACCATCCAAGTTAGAATGTACTAGGACCACATCATCTAGGTAACCTGCATGGAAATCTCTCTCAGCAGTTCTAAAGCTGAGAGGAATGGTCTCTTAGATGTTTGGGGAGGGAAAGAAAACAGTCTGTCTGCACCAGCTGGAAAGTTATTGATGTGATTGCAGAGATGAGTTTGGGAATCAAGTATATCTAAGACTCTTTACTGCATCCTGTTCATTACTTAACGTCAGTGATGAGAAAATGAAAAAGAAACACATTATTATGACAAGCCAGGTGCTGCATTGTTTATATTTTAGCGGGTGGTAATTGGTATAATAATTTGCAGACCAGTGCTGGAGCTTCACCTGCAGTTCCTGCTAGCCATCTCACAAGGCAGAGCCATTTTGTAGCTATGTAACTTATCAGTGCTGTGTTTCTAGCTCTCGGCTTTCAAAATCATCCTATACCAGTGTGCTAGACATCCTGTTCCCTCCCATCCAAAATCTACCCTCAGACAATAACCTGAGAAAATGTAGTGGTCAAGAAATCATTCAATCGAGTAGTAGATGGTTTCAGGAATTTCTGGAGCTGGTAAAGAAAATCAGTTAATGTGGACCCAGCCTGCTGCTGTCTTCTCTGGGTTGCAATCTGGTCTACTACCTGGGAGGTTGAGGGCTGAGTTGAAGATGAAGAACGGTCATCTGCAGTTAAAGTCCTCTTGGCTTGCAGTTCCATTTTAGCCTCAGCCATGCTGTTATGTTTGTTGGCCCATAGGAAATTGTATCATAAGCCGGGTGGGATATGGAGTTTTAAATTTCAGCTGCTGAATTTGCAATATCTGGAAGAGGAACATATTCCTTCTGTAATTTCTGTGTAGTGGGGCATAGTTGTTGTTGATGAAAATCCTTTGCTGGTTGTAGGTGAGCCTCTATTTTTGCCAAGACATTTGTAGGAGTTTGTTCCCTGACAACCTAATTTAAAAGCGTATGATCAAGTACTTGAGGGGCAAGCTGTAGAAGTAGGTTTGGGCCCTAGAGCCCTATGCACACAATCAATGTTATAGGAAAAGATGCCTCTAAAATTAACACTGAATGTAGGAAAGAGTCTAAGAAAGCCAGAAGATCTGCTGCCTCCGCAATCTCTGGGATTCCATAGATTTGGAGTTTTTTTTCCTGGCACAGTTTTGGCATGCTCCTGTTCTGAATTATTTGAAGCTGTGTTCCTGCTAACTGTTGTAGTGTATTTTCAACTTGTTCCAGGTAAGTAGTGTTGTTCTGTAATTTGGTGATCTGCTTCTTTTGATTAGTTTCATATCATGATGGAGGTCTTGAAAGATGTCCTTTACCTCTGCCGAAAGGACTGCAGTTCTTTTAGAATCAATCCAGTTTGCCATCTTTAGATGTGTATTTAAAGGTTTTTGAAGATCGTTATCATTGGTCTGGGCTCTTGCCTGCTTCTTGAACATGCTCTATATCGACGGTCAAGCTCCTTACTGTCGGATTCTACTATGAGCTGTGAGAATCAATTTTATTTGCCTTTGCTATGTTGCAGCTTCCTTTATGAATATTTTAGATGCCATTTGCTCTGATTTAAAAGATTTTTTTATTTTAGTCTTTGGACATTGTTTACCTTGACTTTGCCAAGGCTTTGACAGGGTTCCACATGATAAATCAATAGAGGTTCTGATAAAACGGGGTTTGCCTGGTAACATCACTTACTGGATACAGTCATGGTTGACAGACAGAAAGCAGAGAATATGTATAAAGGGGAATATTCGGATTGGGTCAATGTGACCAGTGGGGTCCCACAGGTCTCGGTTTTGGACCCCTATATTGTTGATTTGTACATAGCAACTATGAGTCCATTACAGGAGATTTGGATTTCAAAATTGCAGATGATACCCACATTGGTTGTGTAGTTAATAATAGGGAGGAGGCTGATGTAATACAATCTGCCCTGGAGAGCCTAGAAAAATGGGCGTATGCTTATGGCTCAACATTAAACAAAAATAAATGTACAGTAATGCACCTGGGAAACACAACAGAAAATACCAATATCAACTGGGGAACATAGATCTAAGTGAAGTATACAAAGAGAGGGACCTCGGTATAATAATTACAAATGATCTAAGTTTCAGAACCCACTATAATCAACTCATAAAAAAGCTAGTAATATACAATCTTGCATAAATAGACACATTAGCAGTAGAAGTAAAGAGGTCTTGCTACCCTATACACCGCTTTGGTACATCCACATCTGGAGTACTGTGCCCAGTTATGGGTCCCAGGAGGCAAAGGAGACATAAAAAGTTTGAGAGAGTACAGAAAGAGCAACACGAAGAATTAAAGAGACACAAGGTTAAGTATTACGAGGATCGGCTCCTATCCTTGGGATTATGCTCACTGGAATATAGAAGAATGAGGGAGATATGTGCTTTGTATTTAAGGCACTAAAGGATAGAGATTTATGGTGCAATTAAATCTGGTACTTAGGGATCAGGTTTATAATACTAGAGCACATCCTCTACAAATCTATAGGAGAGAGTAAACCGGATAAAAAAAACACTGGTTGACTGTGAGGATAGTAAAAATCTGGAATGAGCTTCCATTGGATATAGTGTCTAGTAGAACAATGGCTGAATTTAAAAGTAAGTTGGATAGATACTTGCTTAGTAATAACATCTTGGGGTATAATTGATCTAGAGGCTAGTATACATAGAAACATAGAAACATAGAAGTTGACGGCAGATAAGGACACAAGGCCCATCCAGTCTGCCCATTTCTTTTCTACCTTATAAATGTGCCATCGGCCTTTGCTCTGTCAGTGACCTATCTATTCATAGTCATTTGTATTGCTCCCTTATGCCTATCCCATGCCTGTTTGAAGCCCTGCACTGTATTCTAGCCACCACTTCTTGTGGTAAGCCATTCCATGCATCTACCACCCTTTCTGTGAAAAGAATTTCCTCACATTCCCCTTAATCGCCTCCCTCTAATCTCATGCTGTGTCCTCTTGTCCTGCTATTTTTCTTATATTTAAACATGTTAGACTCTTTCACCTTGTTTATGCCCTTAAGGTGTTTAAATGTCTCGATCATATCACCTCTCTCCTCCTTTGCTCAAGGGTATACATATTGAGCTCCGTTAATCTGTCCTTATTGTCTTCTGATGCAGTCCCTGCACCATTTTGGTTGCCCTCTCTGGACTGCCTCAATATGTATATGGATCTTTGGATCTACTGAATTGCTCCGTTATACCTATGAAACCTATGAAACCTATGGTAACCAGCTAAGGCCCACTAGGCACAAGTGCCTGTTTTGAGGGTGACCTGGGAGCACTGGGTGGTTAAGTGACTTGCTCAGAGTCACACAGTATGCAAGTGGAGGTTGTGAGAATCAAACTCAGGTCTGGTCTGCTGGATGTATCAAGTTTGTTCACACCTCGTTCCTCTAACCTCTAGGCTATACTGCCGGATCTTAAAAGGGAAAAGTTTCAGAAATAGGGAGGAGGTTCTGTTTTAAGCTTTCATCTCTCTCCTAGTGGAACCAGAAGTCCATTGATACTGTACCCACATTAATTACCTTGTTAGATCAATTTGCAGAGTTATCTGATCTACGCTACAACTGGGGAAAAAACTGAGGTGGTGGCTCTAAATTGAATGCTATTCATTTACCCTTCAGGGCACAGGACTTTCTTAGACAACCCATCCTGAACGATACCTGGGCATCCTTATTTCTCAGTGGAAGGATTGGGTAAACTTAAATTTTCTCTACTGTTGAAATCTTTGAGAGAAGATTTCAATAAATGGAGGAATCTCCACCTCTCATTATGGGGGAAAACCCAGTCATACGAATATCTACGAACATTGAAATTTGCCAGCAGATAAAGGCCTAGAGGTCTATCAAGTCTGCTCAATGTGCAGCTTGCACCCTATTCTGCAGCTACCCCTCCTTCCACCCTTCCCCGTCATTGACCCTCCTCCTTGTCCTGTCCCATCCCTTTGAAGCAGTCCACTGTTCTACTGGATACCACTTCTGCAGGTAATGCATTCCACCCAGCCACCACCTCTCTGTAAAAAGTGTCTCCTCATCTCCCTTCTGAACCTTCCTCCCTCCAGTCTCATATCATGGCCCTGGTGTCCCTCCCCTCCCTTACTTTGAACAGCCCTCTGTACCTGTCTTGTTTATTCCTTTCATGTACTTAAAGGTTTCAATTATGTCCCCTGTCCCTCCTCTCCTCCAGCAGTACATGTTCAGCTCCCTCAGCCTCTCTCATGTGATAAGTCCCCAGCCCCTTGATCATCTTTGTCACCCTCGCTGCACCTCCTCTAGTAACCTAATGTCCCTCTTCAGATATGGGCACCAGTACTGCACGTAGTACTCCAGGTGTGGTCTAACTAATGACCTATACAGTAGCAGAATCACCTCTTCCCTCCTCGAGGATATACCCTTGCAATACAACCCAGCATTTTGTTGGCCTTTGCAGCTGCTTTCCTACATTGTGCGAGTTGTTCATTGACCCTGTAATGAGCACCCCCAGATCCTTCTCCTCCTTTGTCTGGGCTAGCTGCACTCCCCATCTGGTAACTCCTCTTTGGGTTCTTCATCCCAAAATGCAGCACCTTGCACTTTTGGCATTAAACCCCAGTTGCCAGGTGTCTGACCAGATTTCAAGCTTTGCCAGATCATCCTGCAACCCCTGCCATCCCCCTAGGTCATCCACCACTGCTTCTACCTTTGTATCATCAGCAAACAGACTGATCTTGCTCTTGATGTCCAATGACATGTCTGCAATGAATATCCCAAACAACACTGGTCCCAACACTGAGCCCTGTGGAACACCGCTCATCACTACCCTTGGGTGTGAGGCTCCCCCACCACCACCACCCTCTGTTGCCTTCCTGAAGCCAGTTCACTACCCATCTTACCAGCTTGTACCCGCCCTGTACCTTCTAACTTACTTCCCAGCCTTCCATGCGGCACCGAGTCAAATGCCTTACTGAAGTCCAGATACAGGACATCCACTGCATGGCCTCTGTCCAGTTGCCTAGTTACCCAGTCATAGAACTCCACCAGGTTGGTTTGGCAGGATCTGCCACGTATAAAACCATGCTGTCTGCTGTCCTGTAGTCCTTTGGCCTCTAGGAGGGCCACCAGCCTCTCCTTCAGGATAGTCTCCATTAGCTTACCCACGATGGTTGTGAGGCTCACTGGACTGTAGTTTCCTGGTTCATCCTTGGGGCCACTCTTGTGGAGGGGCACCACATGAGCCATCCTCCAGTCCTGAGGTACACAACCCGAATGTGGTGAGGCATTAAATAGGTCTGCCAAGGTCCTGCAAGGACCTCTGCCAGCTCCTTCAGTACCCTGGGGTGGATGCCATCTGGGCCTGGCGCCTTGTCCACCCTCAGTGCCTTCAAACCCTCCCGAACTCTGCCCTCCATGATTTCCCCATTTGTCACCCCTCCCCCCGTTTCTGCCATTCCTCCCCTTGGGTGTCACCCCCCTCTTCTCCTTAGTAAATACCGAGCAGAAGTAATCATTTAGAGCTTCTGCCTTATCACCACTCTTCCACCCAACCCCCTCCTTTCTAATCTTTCTATGTGGTTCTTACAGCTCCTTTTCTCCCTGATGTACCTAAAGTCCTTCTCCCCTTCTTAATGCCTTGTGCCAGCCTGAGTTCCCAGATGCCTTGGCTCCCCTTACTACCCTTGTCACCTCCTTTGATTCTGTCAAGTACTCTCCCTGTCCTCCCCTCCCTGTTTTCTTGTATCTCCTAAAGGCAGCTCTTTTCCTCCTTACCTTTTCCATGACCTTCTTGCTCAAACAGCTCAGTTTCTTAGCCTAGCCTTCTTGCTCTGGGCCTTGCAGCAGGTTTTGGTTGCCTCCACTATCCCCAGCTTTATGCTCCCCACCTCTGGTTAGTGTCCATACTAGATTGAATTCTGGCCAGGTGCCCTTTTACCACTTCCCCATCCTCCCAAAGTCGGCCCTCCTGAGTCCAGCACTCTTGTGCCAGATTCCCTCCTTCCTTGCGATATCCAATGTGAGACATACTGGTGGTGGTCACTCCTGACAGTGGTCCCTCCACTGTAAGTTCTCTCTAAAGTCCCCATTTGCCAGCACAAGGTCAAGGGTATTCCCTAACCTGATTGGTTCACTGACCATTTGCAGCAGGAAGCTGTCCTGGAAGGCATCAGCAGTACCTGCTCCCTTCTGTTCCTGGTTGTTGTGGTACTCCAGTCCACTCCTGGCATGTTGAAGTCCCCACAATCACCACACTACCCTTCTTGCTGGTCTTCCTGATCTGTCCCGCTAGTTCCCTGTCTAACTCCTCCGTTTGAGATGGCCTGTACACCACTCCCATTCTGAGAATCCTATTCTTGGAATCCTGGATTTGCATCCAAAGTGACTCCAGTACTACCCTCCTCCCTTCCCTCCTTACACATTTCAGTCCTTCCTTCCCATATAGTGCCACACCCTCCTTTCCCAATCACCCTGTCCCTACCAAATAACCTGTACCCTGGTACAGACAGGTCCCAGTCATTGTATTGGGTGGCCCATGTTTCTGTGATGGCTGCAATGTCCACCTCTCCCTCTGCCATGAGCACCTGTAACTCTGCAGTTTTCCTCCCAAGGCTGCTAGCATTAAGAGGTAACCACCTTCCACCCTTCCCCCATCCTGCCCTTCTTTACTAGCATCACCAATAGTACTTGTCATTTGTCCTTTGTCACTGTTATGGGGGTAGCTCATATGGTTTCCCAACCTGTGGTCTCTGCATGTCTCTTGCCCAATTGCCCCCCGCTCCTAGTTTAAATTCCCAACTTTCTCTATGTATGCCTCCATCCTCTGTTTCAACATTTTCTTTCCCTCCTCACTCAAGTGTAGTCTGTCCTTGGCATAGAGACTACTGTCTTCCCAGGTCCCTCCCACCCCCCAACACCTCATACCCTTTAGCACAACACCAGGTCCTTAGCCATCCGTTAATTCCTCTATTCTCAACTTTCTTGTTGTGCTTGCCTTGGGCACTGGAAGTATCTCTGAAAAAGTTGCTGATCTTCCTGCCCCTCACATAATTGTCCCAGTTCCTTAAACCTCCTCTGGACTATATCTACTGTCTTGTCAGCCAGGTCGTTCATCCCAAGATGTATAATTAAATGAGGCTTGTCCCTACCCCTTCCAGCATATTTCAGAACAGATTGTCCCACCCTTTCGCTGTCATTCCTGGCATGGTCTCCACCCAAATGTGACTATGCTTCTCCCCTTGCTACCCACCTGACTCCTCTTAGTATTGAGTCCCCAGCACTAAGATTCCACCCCTCTTACTCCCTGCTTGCTTCCATTCATCTCCCGCTCTCATTTCTGGCTCCTCTTCTTCCTCCTGCATTATTTCCCCTTTTGCCCCTGTTGCAATTCTTCCAGCAGAACTCCCCCCACTCCAGTTTGGTCCAGGCATTTATCAATTACTTCTCTAATTTCATCTTTTCCCTCCTCCTCCTCCTCCTTCTTCTTCCTCTCTAGCAGTGCAAAACTATTTTCTGAAGACCCTTCACAATTGCCCTCCTCTCTCTTCATAGTAACCTGTTCTCTCCTTTCCACTCCATGACTTTTGCCACTTCTTCACCTCCCTCACAAGTCCCTATCTCCTCCTTCCATTTGTCTTTTTCTCCTGACCTGGTTTACCTGGCAATCGTTCTTCCTGGCCTGGGCCCTTAGTCTCTGCTTCCCTTCTTCTGACCCTCTTCACCACTGTTGGCTCAAATCACCCTCCCTCATCTCCCCTCCTTCCTCCCTCCAGTATTGGGCTAAACCCACGCCTAGTCTGCCTTGTCTGTCTTAGTTCCTCCTGCAGAGCCTCGCTCTCCTTTCTAAGTTTATCTATGTGGTTGCACACTAAACATCCCCACACTCCATTGGTGCACTGCAGTTGTTGCAGCCTACCACCCTACCCATTGCTGTCGTTGCCCAGGCGACCCCCACCCTTCAGATGATGGATACCAAACACTCCCCAAGTCTCCCTCTCCCCCTCTATCAGTGCAAAACATTCTTTTCTTAATTTCCTTACCCTTTGTTGTACACGTTCAGATAGATTGAGCAACTGCTTTTATATTCCTATCCTTCCTATCTACACCCAAAAGAGACTTTAAGTAGCTATTGCACAACCTTTTCAAACTCCTACTCCTCCTTTCCACAATGCAATAGCAATGCAAAGAAGTAACAATGAAAGTCTCTTGATTTGCAGTTTCTTCCTTCCACTGAGATAGCAGTTACCTCTTCACTCGCTGCTGTTCCTTTCCTGGATGTCTGCTTCTGCTATGACAGGTGCATATCCTTTGCCCATTTGAGGAAGTGATGTCAGAACCCCTGGTATAAAGAAATCATGGACCAGGGGCGGGTGGGAGAGGGGTTGAGGTGGGATCAGCCCAAGTTTCCAGAAACAATCAGGTAGCTGAGGCCCTGGTCAGACCATTAGCACCCTGCCCCCACTATGCACTAAACTTTGCAGCTAGTGAAGCCAGCAAAAATGAATCACAATTCTACTCAAAGCCCCCAAAATAGGTTTGCTACCACAAAAACAGGTTTCCAATTCAAACAGCTTCACCAACAACACATCAAAATAGGCTTGAGATTAGAAGATGTAGGTCTCCAACTCAAAGAAATAGCCCCAATTAAATCACACCAAATAGGTTTTAAATCAGAAGAAATAGGCCTCCACAAATGCAGCTTGCTATACAGTGAAACATCAAACAAATGAGCCCACTTGTAACCACCAAAACAGGTTTCAAAATTCCAACAGCCTCAAAACAATACCCTGCTAGCCTCTTAGAGTAGTAAGAAAGAAAAGAAATAGCCATCTACCAAGTAAAATCAAGAAACAATGTAAAAACAACAAGAAGAAGCTACTGTACTGGAACAGATCTGATCCTTTCCCCTTCTAGTTCCTTCTGAGAAGCCAAAGCAACTGACACCACAAACCTGATTCAGCTCTGCCTCCAGATAGCTGAGTGAGACCTGGCCAGACCATTAGCACCCTTCCCCACTATGCACTAAACTTTGCAGCTAGTGAAGCCAGAAAAATGAATCACAATTCTACTCAAATCCCCAAAATAGGTTTGCTACCAAAAGAAATAGGTCTCCAGTTCAAACAACTTCACCAACAACACATCAAAATAGGCTTGAAATTAGAAGATATAGGTATCCAATTCAAAGAAACAGCCCCAATTAAATCACACCAAATAAGTTTTAAATCAGAAGAAATAGGCCCCACAAATGCAGCTTGCTACACAGTGAAACATCAAACAAATGAGCCCATTTATAGCCACCAAAACAGGTTTCAAAATTCCAACAGCCCCAAAACAATACCCTCCTAGCCCTTAGAAGTAGTAAGAAAGAAAAGAAATAACCTTCTACCAAGTAAAATCCATAAGAAACAATGTAAAAACAACAAGAAGAAGCTACTGTACTGGAACAGATCTGATCCTTTCCCTTCTAGTCATTGCAAATGATGGTACTCTCTAAAATTCTATATTTAATTTGGTACTTACCACTTCATTTTCTGGCATCCTTTGGAAATCCTGGAAAACTCAGTGAGAAGGTTCTTATGGGAGGGAAGTAAACCCAGAATATCAATGCCAGGACTGATAGCCACATGGTCAAAGGGGTTTCTGAACACCTTGGTTTAAAGACTATTACTTAACTATAGGTCTTAAACAGATCTGGATGTGGTTCTATGCTGAATGGTGTAGGGAGACAGCAAGGTGGATTGCCATTGAGGAATGCTTGGCACAAGGAACAGCACCTGAAATGATCCTATGGAACCATCTAAAGTTGTTCGAGGTTACATATCCATGAGTATGTACTTAATGTCTGGAACGAGTTAAGGAAAATAGTTCACTCTCCATGGCAGGTACCTTTACATAGGTGGCTGTTGTGAAATAAACTTAAACTATCAGTAGGGGTGCTCCTATATTTATTTTTATTTTATTTATTTAAACATTTGTTGACCAGGAAAGGCACACTGAGCCAGGGCTTGTTTCCAGGTGTGAATGGGCAGCAGGGGTATCTCTCACATTGTGGATCTATTCAACTCAGATTCTGGTCCCTTCAAAGACTTTGCCACACTTAAAGTTTAGGCTTCTGTACCACGATCACATCTGTGGAGATATCTACAGATCCGCCATTTAATTTCCTCCTACACTGGCTCTCAGCTCAAATTGCCTGTGAGAGGCATTTGGAATGATATCCTAGGGCTTGTAGGTGGGGAAGATTTCTTTAGGTGCCTCAAAAATAGGGCAGATTTATAGAGGACTCCTGCAAGCATATACCCCACAACAGATAAAATGAAAACCATATAGGAAAAGCAGCTTGGCTATTCAATAGACAAGGGGACTGCGACTGCTGCCGGTCCAATGGTTATGGAGCCTGTAGGAAAGTGAGAGGAGACTTATGCAGCTGAAAACACTGCATCTGTGGTATAGAACAACTGACCAGTTTAAAAGATGAATTTGGAAAATACATCTGATTGCAGGAGATCCACCAGCAAGAGGGCATGTTGTTACACATCCTTTGGTCCTGTCCCAAATTGAGGGACTGGTGGAGCCAGCTATGGGCAAAAATTTCATCTGTTCTACACTGAAAAGTACCCATGGACACATCCCTCATGGTGCTGGGCAACACTAACAAACTCCCAGTCTACCATAAACCCCTTCATCTGAGGTTCATGGTGGCTATTACAGAAGCTAACGGCTGCTGTATTGAAAATGGAGGTCATAAGTCATACCTACCATAGATCATCGGAAAGACAATGGTGGCTATGCACAGAGAAGTACATTGTATCGTGAATCATGCATAATGGTGCCTGCATGTCTATGCAGCCCTGGACAGTGCAGGGTGCATAGAGTCACATCCATAAGCACCCACAGGGCACCTGTCTGTGGCCCTGAACACCTGGCATGCAGGATCCTGGGTCTGGATCTGGGCAGCACAGGGATGGGGTGCAGGATGCAGGTTGGCATCCAATCAGATGCCTGACAATAGTCCGTAGCAGATCCCCTGCCACAACCATGCAGGGGCCTGGGAAGAGCACGGACCCCAACCATGAAAAACAATGTCGTTTGCCCAATAGATTACTCCCAGCTCTCATAGGTAGCCCATTGTATTGGGACAGATGTGCAGGGGATCCCGATGCCACTGCACCCGACAGTACCCTTTAGGGTGTGTGTCAATTGTTGCTTGCGGTCCCCCATACATACTGCTTACCACCACGGCCAGGTGTGTAGTGCCAGATTGCAAGGCATGTTGTGCAGGTATCCCCTGGAATGTCCCCAAACTGCCAGTGGTGCGTAGCTGTGGGATCAGGTGGGTGATCATGTGCACAGATGGCTGGTGCACCTGTTGTGAATGCCACAGGTCCCACCAGGCTGCACCAAACCCCGCTGCATGGCATTTTGACACAGGATTGCCTACTCACCTCAGCTATGTGGTACGAGGAAATCTACACATTTGTGTGTATGGCTCCATGATGTACAAATTAGACAATCTAGCATGTCTACCTTTATTGCTGCAGATATATTGGCACTCTGTGAGCAAATGTTTGTGGGGGTTATATTTATCTTGAATATGATGCTGTGTCATGTTAAGTGAAAGGGTATATATACCTATCACACCCTGAACACTTCATGAAAAATTACTACCCATGGCAGAGGGATACTACGAGCCCTAATCCCTCATCTGGCATAGCCATATTTTGCAGGTGTACTTATCTTTAGAGCAAATCCAAACTGAAAGGTAGTTCTTCCTCACTCAACACTGTCACACATAGCATTTATTCTATTACGTATTTCAGTGCCTATCTTCATGTTTACTTAATTGTAATGTATTTTTATTATGGTTGATAATCGAGCACTTTTCGTGCAGTTGAAGACAATACATTCTAGAGGGCTGCAACACTGTAACCAGACTAGACATAAGGGATCTGTAGTCTACATTTGGCTGTCAGTGTGTAATATTTAAACCCTTATTACATGAAGATGTGTCTCTGTACTTCATGACTCAGTCTGTAATCCATAGAACCCCTGTGCTGGTCAGGTTCAGAGAACTACAATTGCATCACTGGTTTGTTGTTTGCATTTGTCACTTATATAAAACCTCAATAAAATATAAATTAAAAAACAATGGTAGTTGAATGGTGGTTTGTGATTGGGTAGTGAGATTAATGGGGTGATGTCAGAGTAGGCAGTCATTACAGGCGTTGCAACGTTCTGCCATCTGCGATGCCTCTGACGTATGTTTTCCTTAGTGGGCTGGTTCTTTTATGTGTAATTATGTGTTAAAATGGCAGCTGGTCTAAACAAGTGGGTAGAATGGATGATCCTGCGTTTCATGCGGCTGTTTAATTTATTTGTAAAACAAAAGGGTTGCTTTTTATTTGGAAACCTTTGCTGTTGTTTAGAAAACATATTGGAGATATCTGGGTGGCAATTTAACTGATCAAGGAGCAGCATGTTCAACATGACATTGAGAAGCTGTGGGCGAGAGGATCCATCATGAAGGGTAAGAGTGGGAAAGCAGTTTGCAGTCAAAGGACAAAATGCAAAGGTATTTTCCCTAAGGGTACCAAACTGCTGAGAAGGTTTTATGATTTGTGGAGTTGGAGGGTATTTTGGTTTGCAAGAACATTTTGTTGGGTTTGGGGGCATTGTAGCTGTATGTGCCTGGTAAGTGAAGTGAGTGACTGGTACAATACCGATCCTTGGCGAGAGGCCAGGAATCGGTGAATTAGTACCAGCTTTGTGGGAGGTGTGACAGAATGCCCCTGTCATTGCACATCACACCTGGGGGTTACATGGAAAAATTGGAGGTTCTGCCTCCGCTGAGATGATGTCCACCTCATGGAGTAGACCTTGTGCTGCCACCAGGGCTCCTGGCTCTTAGCTACCCACCCATCTCTGTCAGGGAGGATAGGACACCCAGCAGCCCTAGCCCTGGGATGCAAGCCAGGGTGTTTGGGAACCAGCAGCTGTGGTGGCAGTGCAGAGTCTGAGCAAAAAAAAATCTTGTGGCAGTCTATGGCACCTGAAGTGATGCACTCCACAGACGTGCCCAAAAACCAGTATAAACTCCTCATGCCCACTCACTTCCTTACTTCCTCCGATGACTTAATGGCAGCAGCAATATCTGCTGTTTAAACTGTTCAGTAATTAAAACTTACAGCAATTTTTTTACTGTCCTCCACCTACTGCTTACAAAATGGCAGAAATAACAAGTGGAAATGACAGTTTACAGCTGAAACTGGGGGACATTTTACACAAATGGAGAGAGACACCAAACCATTAGAAGAGCCTCCTACAACATCTATTAAGACCCTGAAGCCATCAGTACAAGTGGCACAACAGTAATAGACCTAGAAGCCATAGATAATTTTATTGAAATATCTAAAATCACAAAACACTTCCAGAAAAATGCAGGCTGACATGGTTACTGTATGTTCTCATTATTTACATGAAATAACACCAAGTGACCTCCAAAACAAATATTATTTTATTTAGTTACACGTTTTTCAAACAATGTTAGAATTTATGCTCTTCCTATTAAGAGTGTATAATTATATACTAATGTCTAGGCTCTAGTTAGGGATTCTAACATCTTTTACTTTAGTGTTTTGTCTATTTGGATTTAACAGTGCTAATGTTCTATGTATTACATTTTCTTTAATTCAAACACAGTATAACTATGTGCACCTGTGGTGTTGTTAACCATTCATTAATTTGTATGAGTACTTAAATGAGTTTCTTTTCAACTTGCCACGCCTCCTGATGAAGGGTTTCATCACGAAGCGCTGAGGCGAGTGGTAATGTGGTTGCAACAGGCATTACACTGACTAAGCAATAAATGCTGTAAAATGTATATCTTTGTGTTGGCGCCTGATTTAGATACTTTTTTGACTGCGTGCAGTCAGCTTTAGCTTTGTGCCTCCAAAACTACCTACAGTATGTCACTATTTCATTCACTGCTCAAAAAGCGATAGGCACCCATATGCACTGCTAACATTGCAGTTCACATATCAGACTGTAGAGATTTCTATGTGTCAAAAATTACTAGTGCTTCTGATCCATTCCCCTTTCATTGAGAAGGCGAGACAGGTATTACACTCCAGACAAAGAAACCTTAAGGGAAAGGACAAAGGTTCAAGAACTTGAGCCACAGACAAGTTCATAATAGAACAACTATATGCTGAGAAAGAACTAGGCCCCACACCCTGACTCCTTAATTAATACAGCCCCACACCCCTGACTCCTTAATTAACACAATGTGGCTCGTCATTAGCATCTACTTTGAGTCAAGTGTAATACAGAAATACGACATAAAACAGGGTTCCATCCAATTTCTACAAGAAGAAAATGGCAAGCGTTCTACAATTCGCACAAGAGACACAAAGCAAAACATGAACAGAGTCGAACCTTAAGGACATTAGGAAAATTAAGCCAAGAGCCTACAAAACAGAGGGTGACACAGAGAAATGCCCAGTAGCAACTGTTTAATAAAGCAACAGACAAGGCCTGCCAAGTCACTAACAGAAGAGTCACCTTCTTTTCTGGCAGTCAGTACCAATGCCATGGATTACAATTCAACCAGTTGGTACAAAAACCAGCCTGTGGGCTTTAATAAACTGTCTACCATTGTTAAGACCATGGTACAAAAAGCAAACAACACTACTACAAAGTGTTTAACTAGTCGGCCCAGTGTTGTGAAGGGTTGAGGCATCTGTGCCTTACCTCCTGCCACTGGCGACCTGTGTTCGTGGTGTAAGCGGGTCACTGGGCTCGGCCTGGGAGGAAAGTTGAGCATCAAGGAGACAGCTCCCTCTCCCAGGGAGGGTGGAGAACATGGACTGGCACATGCCTGACACCTAGCAGAGGCTAGGCATTGGCATGCTGAGTCCCATCGTTGGGAAGTGGAGGAGGAGCATCTGACTGACATGCAGCATGTAGACACATGTGCTGTGTACCACTGTCAGCACTGCATGCTCCCCTCTGCAAAGAAGCGGAAAAATCCTGACTGCCCGGCATAACACCATCCCCCACAGGCGCCACCCCAAGATGACACTTCCCTGGCTGGATCTGTTCCTGGTGGGTTGAGTCACTCCCCACCACCCTGCCATGAAGAGTAAGTCATGGGAGCAAAGGGGAGAGGTTTGATCCTTGGGGGACGGCGCTGGGAGGATGGTAGAAAGGAAAACCATCTGGGATGGGGAGGAAAAAGTGTCATAAAAAAGTGTTTAACAAACTATTCATTCAAGAAGCATTTAATCTAGAAGCTGAGGGATTCTGGTGTGGCACCCACTGACATTATTCAAGTATCAGGCCACAAACAGTTACATAGTCTAAACTACTCTAAAATGAACAAACAAAACCAAGAAAATATTTCAAAATTCGACCTGGCCATCCCATCAGTACTTAAAAGTGTGCAGAAAACCAGCAAGCACACTACTACTACATCGAGGCACCTGCATGAAATTCTTGGGACCTGCTTCAACACATCCAACATACAGGCCAGAACATCACCTTTAATATAGTACAAGGCAGTGCACCTACCAACCCTTTCTGCCACAAAGCAAGCAATCACATATTCCTAACCCTCCCCCTACCCCCAAAATTACAGAAAAAACCCTTCAAAACTACTTCTTCTCTCTCTCACCAGGCTACCACTATGATTCCTTCAAAGAAAGAGGCCTCAACTGCTTGATTCCAATTCAGATTAAAATGTAAGTACTGTATTGTTACTATTTAAAAGTTATCAAAATAATCTATTTTTCTTTCTCTTATTAGTAGGAAATAGCACAACATGAACAGAATTATAATAACTGGTGACCCCTTATAATGACTGGAGATCCAGTTTTGATAAAATGCCATAATAACCCGCTGAATTCCATTATGACTCGATGAGTGGGTTATTACAGTGTTTTTCTCTCCACTCTCTCACTTCTCTGAAGCGAAAGAGAACATACTGTATTTATGCAGTACAGCAGCTGCTCAGGGATACACTTGCACAAATAGTTTTCTCTTTGTTGAAACCTTGCACCAGTGATTATAAAAATAATGCCCATGCAAAGTTTGTTTTATGAGGTATCACTCACCTTGGATGTGAAAACTCCTCATAGCACCTGCGATACAGGCATTATTCTCTATATACAAGTCACCAAAGCATCAATATGATAACCATACTCCTGTAAAACAAACCATTAAAACTTTAAATATGTTTTACTTTCTCCACAGGTAACTGCAAACAAACAAAAGCTACAGCAAATGTAACACACCATTTGTAAACCATCAAATAACTAAAGCATCTGTAAAAAGTGCATTTTCTCCTCTGCAGAAGTATCTTCGTTCACCTTGCAGGATGTGAAACAAAAAATGGTGCACATACCAGCACCACACACCTTAAAACAATAAAAAATGTTCTTTCCTTCCATCAGGACTCTTAATCACCTTGCAGACCCTGAACAGAAAAAACACTGCAGATTCCAGCACAGAAACCTATTTAAAAAGTACTACTGTAATTTGTCTCTGTTTTCCTGGACTCTGCTTTGCCTTTCAGGACATGAAATGAAAAACAGTGTGCTTCTAGCCATACCATATGCTGCTAATCACTAGTACAGATGGCCTTGAGCCAGGTGTGCTGAAGTAGCTCTGCTCTGATAGCTAGTTTCTTGGTCATTTTTGTCGCTCTTTCTCGGTTTTGCTTGCCTATTTTATGTTTTTTAAATTAACCTCCTTTGGTCTCTCCATTTTGCCTACCCTGAGTCGTCAAACTGTATAGCCAAATAGTCGGAAACTTATTTGGACTCACCCACCTAGAGCGTTACCAGAGTTGCCTGCCTGACCAGGAGAGTATATTGGGCTGTCTGACTGGGCCCTGCTCTGAATTGGTGAAGAGAGCATTGTAAAGACTTTCCAGGACAGTGTGTTTGCTTGATATTTATGGTTCCCTGCTTGGAATTGACTGCTGACTGTTTGGCATGTAACAGAGGAATGCTCAGACAAGGCGTAGTGTATGTGGTAAGGTTGGAGATCAGGTTTGAACTTGATGAATTGAATTGGTCCGTTTTTATTAAGGAGAGAAATCAGGAGAAATTTGGTTACAGATTCGTGGAGCCTTTAGACCTGGGACAGCACAACCCTGCAACTCTGGGTAATTAGTCGCCAGGTCTGCTTCTACCTGGGAGAAATGGGCCTGGATTGGCTGGGGACCTGGCCCGGCGGGCCGAAGATTTTCGAGGCCCTGGCTGGCCAGGCGGTGGGTTGGTTCAGTTAGGGTGTCGAGGTGGTGGGGCAGATATTTCTGGTGTTGGCCCTCATAGGTAGGGTGTTGGCTGTCTGGCATGGTTTCAGGTTACATCTGGACTGATATCAGACGTTCGTGACTCCAAGATGATTTGGATTATACTGGGAGGTTCTTGTTACAAGGAGATTGCCTCCTGGAATTAAAGGTTGCAACATGACCAGAAGTACATCCATGAGGAGATTGATGAAGTATTAGGCGGGACAGGGCAGCAGCAAATGATCAACTCGCTAAATCTCTTCTCTGAGAAAGGACAACCACCAAAGAGGAATGCCTGAAAGCTAAGAGCTTAATCATTTCCCCCACCTGTTCTCATGTTGGTGCTCTGAGGCTGCTGACTCCTCCTGACTTTTGTGGATTATTAATTTTCCATTGTTTGGATGATTGGGTGGTGAGAGGACCCTGTGTCCATGTACTTTATTCATTTCTTGTTTGTTGGATTCTATAACTGTTTTCCTGGCAGTGTGGAGGATTATAATTATCCTTTCCTCGGTTGTGAGAGGACTGAGGAGGGAGTTTATGGTTTCTTTTTCATTGTTATGGCTTGTAATAATTTTGTCATGTTTATATTTGTTTGTTACTGTATTATTATAATTGCTTTAATTGTTTGGCAGTAGGGTGCTGCCTCTCTCCCCAGTGGTGAGAGGACTGGGTGGGGAGAATTAATTATTTATTGTATTGTATATTGCTTTTCCTCTCTCCCCCAGTGGTGAGAGGACTAGGTGGGAGGGAATTAATATTTATTGTATTTTATTGTATTGGGTTTGGGGGTGAGAGTCCCTAATTTAAAATCTTGAGACTTATTTGACTGTGATTGTTTCTAAACTCAGACCTTTTCTGCTGCTAAATTGTTATATAGGGTATTGTATTTGTTTAGTTTTTTGTGGACATTTGTTAGAATATGTGATTATCTTACATTTGGGTGTGGGTTAAATCTTTATTTTGGGATTGTTTACTTGCTGGTATTTGCTTAGTGTGGTAAAGATGTGTTGGGAAGGCATGAGAACGGTTGGGTATTGTTCCCACTCCAGGCTCAGGGACCTTTGTCCTTTTCTCCTCTCCCTATCGCCAGAGTGTACAGACAGTGTAGGGCTCTGGGGATTGTTAGATAAAGGAGGAGGATGAGGTTGGGCCTGGAGAGGGAATGGAAAGGAGTGGGCGGATAGGGATAGTGGGGACAAGGAGACGCCCTGAAGGAAATGGGTCCAGAAAGGGGTTCTCCTGTCTGTTCCCATACCCAAGGGTTCTGCTTGTAGTCAGCAGGTAGCACGGTCATTCTCGGATGCTCATCCTACGGGTGGTGTTATGCAATGCCAGGTCTATTAAAACAAGACCGCTATTATAGTGGTTTTGTTGGAACATCTGACCTGGCGTGCATCACTGAGACCTGACTGGATGAGAATGCTGGCCCAGTTTTGGCATCAGAAATTCAGGCGGGTACTCGGTGATACACCGCCTAGGATGGATCATAGGGCGGGGTGTTGCTATCTGTTTTAGATCAGAACTAGGCCTAGTAGAGGTACCAGTGGAACTACCAACTCCTTTGAATGTATCATGGGCGGGGTGTGGGGTACAGGATTCTTCTCGTTTACTGTCCACCAGGTGACGGCAATGTTTTCCTGCAGGAAGTTGCAGACTTTATTGTCGACCTGACATTGGGATCCCCAGATGGTTGGTTCTGGGGGATTTCAATGCCTGGTCAATAATGAACTCTTGCAGTTTGGTCAAGACTTCCGCCAGTTAATGATTTCACTGGGCTTCACACAGGTTATTTCCTTCTTGACCCATATTGGTGGTTATTCATTGGATTTGGTGTTCCTACTGGGGATGGAGATATCCGATTTGGTGGTGGAACCAGTTGGGTGGTCTGACCATCACACCATTGGGTTCAGTTTTGAGGCCACTCCTAGTAGGCCAGCCCCTATGGAGATGGTCCAGTACCGCCCTTTGAGGGTGTTTGGCCAGATGGCCTGATGGTGGTGCTGGACCTATCAGGTTACAGTGATTGCATGGACCCAGGGGACTTGGTACTTGCCTATAATAAAGCGGTAGTAGGGGCCCTGGATTCCACTGCTCCTGTTTGTGTTCATCTCCTCACTCTCTGCCCCAGGTCTCCTTGGTTTGATGAGACTCTGAGGGAGCTGAGGAGAGTCGGACGAAGGTTTATTTATTTATTTATTTGTTTTTGTTAACCAGGTAGGCACACTAGACAACAAATGCCTATTTTCAGTGCGACCGGGAGGTTACAATACAGAAAGCGAGGTACAGAGTCAAGGCAGCAAACAAGCCCAATACAGAAAACATGGTACATAGACATGGTGAAAACAAGCCCATTAAACAGGTGAGCCAGCGAAATATTACAATACAGAGAACATGGTACACTGTCAAGGTGGCATGCAAACCCCATGCAGAGGCGGGCCAGGTACAGAGCAAGACTTGAGTACAACAACAACTTGACTGGAAAAAGTATAGAGTATATGGCAACTGGTGCGTCTGGTCGTGCGGTGGGAAGGTGGGAGTCCACAGATGGGAGCAGGGGAGATTGACAGGCAGACAGGGAAGGGGCAGGCAGAGCAGAGTCGGGTAGTGGTCAGGAGAGAGGCGGGGGAGAGTGGGCGGGGTAGGTCAGCAAGGGAGCTGGTGAGTACAGGGAGGAGAGGCGGCAGGAGGACCACCGCAATATGATTGGTTAGGCCTGCAGGGAGAGACAGCCCAACAGTTGCGGACCCAGAGGGTGGGGCAAGGGGTAGAAGGTTAGTTAAGTGCCACAAGGGAGGAGCTAATGGGTAAGTCAGGTGATGGGGCCCCTCTCGCGGAAAGGGAGTTGAGGTTAGTCTAAGTGCTGCAGGGAGAGAACAAAGGGTAAGGTGGGTGCAAGGCAGCGGAGGGGCTAAGGCGAGTAGGGCAAGGGGCACCTAGTGGAGGAGGAGGGAGGTGATAAGGGAGGAGGTCGGAGGCAGTTCAGTATGTGGGAGGAGTGTGTGAGAGTCACCCAGCAACTAGTGGGCACAAAGACAGGTGGAGGCAGCCTTGAGGAACTTCAGAGGGGCGTTTGAAGCCGGGGTGGGAGGGCTGCCCAGACTAAGGCGGAAAGGAGTTCCATAGTCTCGGGCGTGAGCAGAGAGGCCCGATCACCGGTTAGAAGCGGGTCCTGGGATCAGGCAGACCTGAGCGAACTGGATCTAAGCTGATAGGTCGAGGATCAATGCTTGAAGGAAGGGCAAGAGCAGGGGGCAGACAGTATGGACAATGTTGTCAATCATATTGCCGAGGACAAAGGCACGGTGTTTCTTGGGAAGCCACCCCAGTTGGGCATAGTTCACACCGATGCATAAGGCGGGGTGCAGCGAGGCGTGACATATGTTGTAGGCGTATCCCATTTTGCTAGGTGGCCACTCGGGACAGGTGCGAAGGAATCCAGCCCATAGCAGGCGTGGGTAGGAGGATCCCCTAGCAATGGCGAGCGGGCGGCCGGAGTGAGGCAGTCCTTGGCCCTGTAGGCTAAGTCGAGCTTGCTGTTAGAGGATTTGCAAATGTTCGGAGATGCTCCAAGATCAAGCTGAGGATCAAGGGTAACCCCAAGGTACCTGGTGGATTTTAAGACAGGCAGGAGGGAGCCATTTCCCCGAGATATGGTAAGGGGAGGGCATGATGCAGTTTGGCCACTGACCCAAATAATATGAAGCGTGGGTCTAGTTTAGGTTTACCCGTGAGCTTGTGACCCACGAGCCAGTTTGTGAGCCCAAAGTTGGAGTTGGGCGTTAATGGTTGAGTGCCCTGCGAGCTAGACAGGAGTACCAAGTCATCTGCATAGAGTGTGGTGGACCCTGAGGTAGCAGTGCAGGGGAATTCATTGATGTAGAGGGAGAACAGTATCGGACCAAGGACAGAACCTTGAGGGAGGTTAGAGGTGCTGGTGGAAATCAGGCCTGGATTGTGACAAACTTAGTTTGATGGACCATTACGTGGTCTATCAAGCAGCAATCTCTTGTAGGAAGGCAGAATTCCTACCCAGAGAGCTTGCTGCTGCACAGAATAGACCAGCTCAGCTTTTCGGACTGTGGACAGATTGTGGCAATCCAGCCTGTCTTCAGCCCAGAAGAGCCTTTTCTCACGAATGGTGTGAGGGTTTGCTCAATTCTTTTCAGATAAGGTTGCCACAATCAGGTTGGATATCCACTTGACCCTCCCTAATGGAGCTGTAATGTCGGCAGGAGATGTCGGACACCCAATTTGTGTGGTCTGACTTCAGCCTTCCACAGTCAGTGACATTGTGATGGTCATCAATCATTGCATCCGACCAACTGTGGTTTGGACCTGGGCCCCATGTCTCCTATTGGTCTGTGTGGATAAAATCGGTCTGGTCCTTGCTGAGATAGTCTGGAGGTCTATGGAGAGGGATTTTCCCAAATCCTCTGAAGGAGGCTGTGGTTCAGCCCTTCTTAAAAGTCCTCCTTGGACCCGGATTGTCTGGCCAACTACAGGCCTGTCTCTAATCTGCCCTTTGTGGGTAAGGTTATTGAGAGCGTGGCCATGTCACAGCTGGATGATCATTTAACCAGCCACAATGTCTATGATTCTCTCCAGTCTGGATTTAGGAAGAGACATAGTACCAAGAAAGCTCTTGTCTGGGTACTAAATGACCTCCTAATAGCGAGAGATCGAAGGACTCATTCCATCTTGGTCCTTCTTGATCTCTCTGCAGCATTTGACACCATGGACCATGGTGTACTATTGGAGCGCCTGCGGTTTATCTGTGGGCTGTCTGGTACAGTCCTCAGTTGGTTTCGATCTTTCCTCAAGGGTAGGACTCAGAGGGTGGTGTCTATGATTTTCTCCTTGGCATCATTCCTCCTATCCTGTGGGTGCCACAGGGCTCCATTTTGGTGCTCATGTTGTTTGCGGTGTACATGCTGCCGTTAGGAGCAATTATTAGGAGAGTACGGTTTGAGTTTTCACTGTTATGCAGATGATATTCAACTGTACATGTCCTTTGTGCCGGCAAAGATGCTGCCTTTTCGGTCTTTAGTAACTGTCTGGCGAAATCCAGGACTGGATGAATGTGAGTTGGCTGCGGTTGAATCCCGAGAAAATTGAGGTATTGGTTGTGGACCTAGGTCGCTGGGAGGTGGGTTTGTTGGCAGGATCACCCTCGGGTTTATGGCTTGGGGTGTTCAGCTAACTACCTCAGACAGGCGCGGAACCTGGGCTTTGTGTTTGATGACTGTTTGACACTTAAATCTCAGGTGTGAGGCAGTTGTCAAAACCTCTTTACCATCTGAGAGCGTTGCCCAGGCGAAGCACCTGGTTCCTCAGGCGATCTTCCTACTTTGGTCCCGTCTTGTTACCTCCCACCTTGACTACTGCGCCCTTTATCTTGGGCTACGGGGTTGATATTCACGCTTGCAGCTAGTGCAGAATCGTCAGCCAGGCTATTGACTGGTTCCTCAGGTCCAGTCATATAGCATACTGTGCTCCGTGGACTGAACTGGCTGCCAATATATGCTGGCGAATCACCTTCAAGGTCAGTTTGCTGATCTATAAGGCCCTACGATCAGGGACCTGGCCACCTGAAGATCTCCTTTGTCCCTACTGTCCCTCCGCTCTCTCCGATCCACTGGCGAGGGATTGCTAGAGATTCCCAGGGTTAACAAAAACCTCTGGGGCCAGATCGTTTGGTTGTATGGCCCCAACCTGTGAATTCTCTACCTCGTCAGGTCGCGGATGCCCGACTGTCCAAAGCTTTAAGGGGCATTAAAACACATCTTTTTGCCTTGCATACAATGATTTTTAAATGTTGCAGCATTGGATTAATTTTAATATTGTTTTAATTATTTATTGATTTTATTATGTTATGTACAGGCACCTTGATTTTGGAAGGTGCCTTTTATAAATAAAGTTTGACTTGACTTGACCATTTCATAAAAAGTATTAATTTCAGTTTTATTTCTTTTTACCAGATCTAAAAATAACTGAGCCATCCAAAGACATCGGCCCAGATATTCAAAGGGTTCGCGGTGGCTCAACAGTGTTGCACCATGCACAACCCACTGATCACCAGTCACGATATTTAAAGGGAAAGTGCACCTGCACAAATCCCAATGGCGAGGAGCATCAGTAATGTATCTGAGCACAGGTGGGCGTGCCCATGCATAAACTGCACAGCCGATATTCAGCCGGGCCGTGCAGGTTATGCAGGTGCAACCCCCACCTCCTGCATAAGTTCGCAAAAAAAGGAACAAGTCGAAGGCCACCCACAGGTGAGCTGCTGCATTGCAGGGCGCAACACAGCAGCTGCCACCTGGGTGCCTCCACTGTCCCCGCAGCACCTGGCAGCGCCCCCATGCCTCAATCGCGGGCTGAAGTGACACCCCGAGTAGCCTGATCATGGGCAGAACAGTATTCCCCCAACCCCAGCAGCCCGATCGTGGGCATAATAGTATGCTCCTCCCCATTAGCCCAATCACAGGCATAATAGTATGCTTCCCTTCATTAGCCCGATCGCGGGCATAATAGTATGCCTCCCCATTAGCCCGATTCTGGGCATAATGTGTCTCCCCATTAGCCCGTCGCGGGCGCTTGATGGTAGGGTAGGGTAGGAAGAAGTAGGCTGCTGGTTAACTAGGATCTGCAGCTTATCCAGTAGGTAGGGAAATGGGCAGACTGGGTGGGCCAGCGGTCCTTATCTGCCGTCAAATTCTATGTTATGCTTCTATGTTATGTTATGTCCTCTTCCCCAGCCCGATTCGGGCATCTGTCCCAAAGTCAATATCCTGGTGGTCCAGTGGACCGCGGGTAGCCTATCGCGGGCGGCATCCTCACCCCACATCTGAAATCCCTGGTGATCTGGTCCCCCACCCACCTGCCCAACAGAGCCCCACCACCCCGCTCCTCCCCCACAGCAACCCACCCGCCTGCCGCCCTGCTGCCTGCCGACTAACAGCTCGGTAGGGCTGCGCGCCAGTGGTTCAGGCATGAGCCAATGGGCGTGCAGCCTCCACCTACAAAGTCAGTCCAGATATGTGACTGACTTATGCAGTGATAGGCTACATGCCTATTGGCTCATGCTCTGAACCAATGGGTGTGCAGCCCTACCGAGCTAATCATCGGCGGGCGGCAAGGCGCGACAAAATGGTCGAAGTGCTACCGCTCCACCGGCTGGCGGGGGAGCAGGGTAGTGAGGCTCCGATGGTCGAAGAGGTACCAGAGATGCGTCAGGCGCGCCCGCGGCTCTCCTGCCAGACCACTGAACTGAAGGATGCCGTGTTGATCGAGGAAGGTGTCAGTTAATGCCTGATCCGGACTAATGGGGGAGTAAGCATACTATTATGCCCGCGATCAGGCTAATGGGAGCATACTATTATGCCCGTGATCGGCTAATGGGAGACGTTCAGTTGTGCCCGTGATCGGGCTGCGGGGGCATCGGTCCCCAACAGCTGCTGCCTGGCAGGGTGCCAGGTGCAAGTCATCAGGGATCGGTGCACCTGCATGCTAATGGCATGCAAATGGGGCCGTAATTAGATGCAAATGGCCCCTTGCATAAATTATGACCCCATTTGCATGTCACCCACTGAATATCACAGGTGCTGTGCAAGGCGCAATGGAACTTGTGCCACCGCATCTCAATGCTCCACTCTGACCACTTGCGCTGAACTGCGCCATGCAGTGGGTGTGGCCAGAAGCGATATTCAAGAAGTTGTGCCATAGCGCTAATATCACCCTGGCCAAACCCCTGCGCAACTGTTTTGAGTGGCGCAGGGGCTTGCACCACAAAATGGCGTAGTTTGAATATGTGGGCCATCAGCTTTATGTCCCTACAGCTACAGCTGAAAACCTGCAAAAAAAAAAATCCTGCAAGAAGAAAAATGCTGCTCTCTCGTGAAAATGCCATCTACTTTACACCTTTTCCTTTTCACACTTTCCTATTTTTCACATTATCAATAAAAAAATAAAACACTTTAAATTTTTCTGATCCTGGAAAAAAAACCTACATTAACTCTCACATTTTTGACAAAACTAACACATTAACTGTCTAACGTTTGACAGTTTTAACTTATCCTGTTCTGATTTTTTCAATAAATATTTTAAATGCACTTATCCTGACATTGTTTTCATTCTTGTAGTAATTCAAAGGCTAACCATAAAACAAAAATAGCCCTAAAATAAAAAGTGTCAAAATAATCTGCAGGAGATCAACTACAGTATTTATGGTGTAGTCAATACAATATCCAAAGGCATCCAAAATGTGCAAAGTTCATAACCCCCCACAAAACCATTAAAATAAAAAAAAAACAGTTTCAAATAAGGCAACTCTTCAAGTCATAATCCACAAAGTATCCACCAAAGATGTCATCTCCATGAAGCTGAAGAAGACTCTTTGAGCTTGGGACCCTCCATGAATACACTGCTGTTCCTGGTGCAATGCTGACCTCCGGCTCCTTCATCTGATATCCCCAAAGATCTCAAATTCAACCCAGTATCCATCCAAGAAGCTCTTGGTACTCCAAGTAGGCCACTCTTGAAGACAGTGACAGGAACCCAACATCCATCCATGAAGGTTTTGGAACTCCCAGTTGGCTACTCCTGAATATGCCATTTGGAACCCTGAATCTCTGCTGTCTATCTCTTCCTTCTTTGATGCTCCTCAACTGATGAAGATCTCTGATGCACACTGCTCCCCAACCTTCAAATGTTGTTCCTCAGCTTCTCATCCAACTCTTAACACTACTGGAACCATGCTGCCACTGCACACTAAGCACATGCTGGATTGCTGACCCTTCACCTTCACTGCCTCATGGCATGCTGACAAAGAACTGCACCGTAACAGGAAACTGCACCCATCAATGTACAAGCCATACCCAACAACCATTAACATTCATTTTCCCATATTACACTGCCCACTCAAACCACACTTTTTCATCCACAACAGCAAGTCAAATCCTACACACATTTCACTCAATTACACACAGCAAAATGGTGGAAAGACAAGTAAACTGGCAAAACAGTCCTTTAAACAAACAAAAATGAAAAAACAAAACAAAACTTTTTGGAAAAAGACACTGCATGTCAATAGTAGCTTATTGCATAAAGGGAATGTGGAGGTCAGCTTTGTGTGATGCAGGATTTATTTATATCATTGACAGTGACTGCAGGAACCATCACTTTCATGACTCGGCTTTCTCTGCCACTTGTGGGGTTACTTGCAGTCAGTTACATGACATGCCATGACTGACTGAAGATATCACATTTATCTTCATGAGAGGTCTATGATATTATGATAACCCATGAGTGAAATATCTTAATATCATTCACTTCAAATAAAGATAAATTGTGATAGCTTCGATCAGCCAATCATGTTCTGTTTATACGAGACATATGTTTTTACATTAAAATAGGAAATGTGTAGTAATGCTGTCTGTTTACATGTTTCACTCAGTATTAGTTTCTTTATAGTGGTTGCAGGCTTGGTGCTCAGAGGGAGAAGAGGGTCACCATGCCAAGGTGACCACCCCATGGACTAATAATTACAACATTCCATTTGTACATCATTGTGTTCGACTAGTTCTGTATGTTGTTACTTTCTCATTGGTTATTAGTACAATTGGTTTTCAAGGTCCTTCCAGGGTTCAGCTGTGTAGTTGAAAGAATGCACTCACGATATAATGCATCACAAAAGATGGTGCTTTATATTGAACCCCAATTTATGCACCTTAATAATTTTGGTGGAGTTTGAAAAATTGCCTACATTTTTCGTGCATTATATTAGAGGCAAATTTGCAGAATGGGAGATGTTTCAGGACAGCAGCTTGTGCAGTTTCAAGATACAGAATGTTGATTTTTTATGGCTGCATGGGCAGAGCCCTGCAGATGTATTGCTAAAACAGGAGAAAAGAGACTGTGGAAGCAAGTGACCAGATACCTCTCTCACGTGCTTCCACAGTGCTGTGGTCATGTCCACACCCTTGGTTTCCACCACCTCTCCCTCTGGTGGTCACACAGCCCCTCCCATGAGGGGCACTCATTTTCCATCACTTCTACAGTTGTGGGCTACACAAAAGAGTCACCCGTGTCCAAGATGGCCACCATGAGCTTATTGTGTATGCGCAGAATATCACACATACACACTTCTGCTATGGCACACATCTTGGGCATGACTTCTGTTGTCTTTTTATCACGTGTCATTGGTTCATGCAGCAGCGGCTGTAACTTTCCTTCCACCGTGGCAGTAGGACTAGCAGTGTCCACGAAGAAGAAGAAGACACAGTAGTAGCAGCACTGAGAGTCAGGACATTCCCCAGGACTAACAACAAAAGCAAAGTGAATACAATTTTTAGTAACCATTGACTGATTAAGGCTCTGTCTCCCTAGACCCCCAGCAGTATCCCCTAAGTCCAATACAAATGCAAACATGGCATTAGCGGGGTGACAGACAATCATATTGCACCACTGGTGAAGTCACCAGAAGATTACCCAGTGCACGAGCATGTGTTCAAAGGGGATGTCAGGTGGTTCTCATCTCTCATCAGGACACAATGTAACCCAGAATGATGCCCATGGTGCGTATTCAGCAAGCACTTGAGTGGCTGTACCAGAGTATCTGACAACTCCTGTTGTCAGCAGCACTGGGTGTCGGCTTCTGTAGGTTTAATGAAGGGATCCATATGAATTCCCAACACTTAGAATCCCAACATCAAGCCCGACTCTGAAATCCCGTCATTAGGAATCCCACCATTTAGTGTACCAACACTCACGTGATCCGACATTACTCTCTTTGTAAACAAACTACTGATTGCTTCAATAAAGAAGAAATGTATTTGTTTGAGAAACAGGTTTTGAATTTATTTTTTGAGCGGGTAGTAACTGAGTAGCTGCTTTCTCATCCTCTGGATACTGACAGCATCACAATGCTGGTTTTGATTATTTTTGCTTTATTTTGCCTAACAACTGCGTGTAATTTACTGTGCTGTCTTTGTAAACAATGCCAGTTTTGATTATTTTTTTTAGCGGAATGCAAAACAAAATCCACAACCATGAAAACTGTGGTGAAGCTCTTTAAACAACCACTGTAGCTTCCAGAAAACTAACCATACTGTCAGGAAAAGTATGCCTTGTGTTTCTGTCTTGCCATCTGCTCCTCACCTCTGCTGTCACGTTGTTGGTGTAGCAGGTATCTCTTGCTCTTCCTGTCTTCCCTTACTGTAAGTTGTATTGCTAATTTTCTAAGTATTTATAAATATAGCAATTAGACCATAGTTTTCAGTTCAGCATGGCTCCCAAGAGGAGAGTGTGGCTCTTTGAACAGTGCACATGGTAATGTCTGAGCTGCCATGCGAATGTGGGAACTGCTGGTTCTGATTACTATTTCTTTTGTAGTGTCTTTCGGTACAGGTTATAGGAGTTGTGATTTGCTCTGGAAAAGATGACATGACTGTACTGAAGAGGCTCAGGGCACCAGTGTCTTGAGACACTGTGGGGACCTGACACAGGTTGGGAGCAGAAGATGTGCAGGCATACACCTTAAAGTGATGAGAAATTGCTCAGTGCGGTGCTTGGTTTAAAACTAGAAAAGAAATGTTGGTGCAACTTCTTGGGGACCAGAGGATGCATTCCTGATGTCTTAGCATACATCATGATGGCTTCATTTTTTTCAGTCTTTGTGGCTGCTAGCTGGGGAAGGAATGCCTTCCCTGTAACTTTCTTTTCATTACTTTTATTTCAGTTGGGATTTTGGAGGTCAGTATAAGTACTTAAGCAATAAGCCACGAGGGGTGTGGGTTCTCAGAGTTTACCACAGCTGGAGTGGTTTGCCCATGAGAGCGCGGCCAGTGGAGTAAATCCCATGCCAGCCGTGGCAAATCCCAGAACCCATCCCTGAGTAGCTCATTGCGATTATACCAAGTACTGCTTTTTTTGTATTTAAAAAAAAACAGTACTTGGTATAATCTTTAAATAAGTCAGTGTGTAGTACAGCAGTTTGCTTTTGACTGATGCATGGAGCTGCTGTTTTACAATCTCCGCTTAGTGGGAAACAAGATGGAGGTCTCAGTTCAGTGATTTAGCGTCGGATTGGTCTTTTTTAAGATGCGGCTGGCTGGCACCTTTTTCTTTGGTAATGCTAGATTTTGATGGTAGTAAGGTTCCAGCCTGCTGTTTTGATTAGTTGTTCTGAGAGGTGCATGGTATAATTGTCGGGTTTTGCATAGTTGGGATTGTGGTGTTGGGCTGGGAAGGGATTTTGAATGTGAGATTCGTACCAGACCCTTTGTGAGAAGTTGATGCTGTTTAGTTTAGCTGAACATTAAATGCAAATGACTCATCTTGGCAATGAGGACAGACACAGTCAATGTGTTTGGTAAACTTGATATTAGTGACACTGTGCAGTGAGTTCACCAATGGTTCTGCTTGGTGGGGATGACAATGAACCCCTTTTATGAAATTCAAATGATGTGTGTAGCTAAAGTTTCAGTTTCTTCCATCCTAAGCATGTCTCTAAAATAACCCTAAAACTAAAGCTGGTGACTCGGCCTTGCTGCTCTGAAGCAGCCGTGTTGGCTCTGACCAGAATTTGTTAATGAAGTACAGTGTTTTACCTGTAGTATACTAATTGCATTTGTTTTGCCCTAGGCGGTATCAAATTTTTTAATGAAACTTTTGGGGTACAAGTGGCTTTTGCCAAGGTAGTACCTTTTGAAGGCTTCATGAAAAAAATATTAATTGGTTCCAGAAATTATAAGGATTTAATGTTTTTTCTCGCATGCTCAGTAGGGTTTTAGGATAACCTTCTGATACAAAGGATAAATGTATCTTTCACAGGTGTTTACCTTTACAGAATTATTGGTTTATCTTTTGTGAAAAGAATATAGGCTGTGACGCTGCCATCATTCTTTTAAACTTCAGACCTATAAAACACATAAAAGGAAGTATAAAAAAACAAAAACAACTGAATCTAGCTAAATGGAACTGTTTAGCTAGATTATGTTACTGTTTTTTTTAGAAATAAGACGATAAATCCATTTTCTGGGCATCTCAAACTCCTGGGTGCCCAGTTTAGTGAGGAGCCATTGGCATTGCTGATGCACATGCCTGGAGTTACAACCGGTCACCCTTTCCTCCTTCCTCCCAATCAACACTGACAACAGAATTATAACCAGGTGGTGGGTGCTCACTGTGGCTTCCAGGATCTTCTCCCTCCCCAAAAGTTTCTATAATGAATGGCAGGTGCACAATCCCACAGTCATTCTTAACATAGAAACATAGAATTTGATGGCAGATAAGGACTGCTTGGCCCACCTAGTCTGCCCATTTCCTACCTAATGGACAAGCTGCAGATCCTAGTTAACCAACAGCCTACTTCCTCCTACCCCCACTAGAATTGCCTTATGTCTGTCCCATGCATTCTTGAATTCCTCTCTGTTTTTGACCCTACAATCTCCTCAGGAAGGCTGTTCTATGTATCCACAACCCTCTCTGTGAAGAAATACTTCCTCACACATTACCTCTGAGCCGTCCTCCACTCTATCTTCAAATTGTGCCCCATTATTTTTGCACATCTCTTTTCTGAAAAATGCTACCCTCTTGGACTTTGTTGATTCCCTTGAGGTATTTGAAAGTTTCTATCATGTCCCCCTCTCCCTCTCCCTCCTTTCCTTGAGGCTATACATCTTTAGTTCTTTTAGTCTTTCTTCATATGTCTTCTGATGCAGACCCTGCATCATTTTGGATGCCCTCCTCTGGACAGCCTCCACCCTGTCTTCGTCCTTGCGAGATGGGGTCTCCAGAACTGTACACAGTACTCAGATGTGGTCTTACCAACTGTCTGTACAGAGGGCCAACAACTTCCTGTTTTCTACTGGTGATGCCTCTCCCAGTGCATCCCAGGCCCCCAACCCTCATTACTGCCCTTCTCACATTGCTGGACCACCTTTGGGTCATCCGATATGACTACCCAGGTCTCTTTCTATTTTGTTGTTGTCAGTATCTCACCCCATTGTGTACTTTCCCCTGGGTTTTGTTTCCCAGGTGCATTACGTTGCACTTCTTTGCATGAATCTAAGCTGCCATACATTTGACTATTCCTCCAACCTTGCCAAGTCCTTTTCATCCTTTCCACCCCACCTTGTGTATCAACCCTGTTGCAGATCTTTGTGTCATCTGCAAAGAGACATAGTTTCCCTCCCAGTCCCTCTGCAATGTCACTTATAAAGACATTAAAAGGACTGGCCCCAGTACTGAACACTGCGGTACCCACTAGTAACCCTCCTTTCTTCATTGTGGACTCCATTTACTATTACCCACTGTGTCCTGTTGTCCAACCAGTGTTTTATCAGGCTACCACCCTGGGACCCACTCCCAGGCTGGCTAATTTGTTTATTAATCTTTTGTGTGGGACTGTGTCAATTGCCTTGCTGAAGTCTAGGTATGCCATGTCCACAGCCCCTCCCTAGTCTACTGATTTGGTCACCCAGTCAAAGAAATCAAGTTAGATTTGTCTGACGACCTTCCGCTGGAATCCATGCTGCCTTGGTTCTGTGCTCCCTGGCCTCTAGGTACTCAACACTTCTTTCCTTCAAGTGATTCCATCATTTCCCTACCACTGAGGTCAAACTGACAGGTCTGTAGTTTCCTGCCTCTGTCTTGCTCCCACTTTTGTGAAGGGGAATCACATCCGCCCTCCTCAGTCCTCAGGTACCACACCATCCTCCATGATTTATTGAAAAGGATAGTCAGTGGTGTTACTAGTTCTTCCCTTAGTTATTTTAGAATTCTGGGGTGAATCCCTCATGCCCCATTGCTTTATCCACCTTCAGTTTTAAGAGTTCTTTTCAGAACCTTTTCTTCTATCAGAAAGGACTAATATCACCCCATCCAGAGTGCTTCTATTGACCTGATTAGGTATTTTCCCTGCTTTTCCATTGTGAATACTGAGCAGAAGTATTCGTTCAGTATCCTGCTTTTCACTGTCACTCTGCCCAACCACCTTCCTCTTTGTTCAGCCTCAGTATCCCTGCCTTGATCTTTCTTTTCTCCCTAATGTGCCTATAAAGGTTTTATCCCCTTCTTAACCAAGTTGGCTATCTTTTCCTCGGTTTGGGCCTTTGCTATTCTGCTGCTTACCAGCTTCCTTCTGCTTTAACTGGTACAGTTCTCTGTCCTGCTCCTTCTGTGTTTCCTTATACTTCCTGAATGCTATCTTTTCTCCTTACCTCCTCCACCACTTCTTTTGAGAACCATAGTGTTTTTTCTTACATTTTGATTTATTTATTTGCTTCACACAAAGCTTGTTGCCTCTGTGATGGCAGTTTTGATGTTTCCCCATTGTTGCTCCACCCCACCTTCTTGCCTGTTTGCAATGTGCTTTTCTGAGGCACTCTCCCATTTGACAAAATCAGCCCTCCTGAAGTCCAGTACCTTCACTTTTGTGTGGCTTGACTCTACAGCTAAGTTTATAAGTGAACCACACTGTTTGGTGGTCACTTGTTCCCAGATGGCTACCCACTTCAGGATCAGAGATCCTCTCTCCGGCTCCATTTGAGAGTACCAGGTCTAAGATTGCTCTCCTAGTGGGTTCAAAACTAGCTGTCTGAGGCATGCCCTGTAGGGCATCGAGAATGGCCCTGCTCTTGGATGTGGCTGCAGCAAGGTGCTCCAGTCAACATCTAGCATATTCAGGTCCCCATCAGCAATATCTCCTCTTTCTCTGCTATCCCAAAGATGCCTTCTATCATTTCCTTGCCCATTTCTCTCCCCTGAGATGGGGGTCTGTATACAACCCTGTATGGATTGTGGAGCCATTTCCAGTCTCCAGGGTGACCCACAGTGTCTCCTCTCCTCCCTGTTTACCCTTTAGTTCTGTTGCTTTGATCCTTCCCTTACATAGAGAGTACTCCTCCTCCTCTTCTTCCCTCCCTGTCCCTCCTGTAGATTGTGTATCCTGGTATGTTGACATCCCAGTCCTGGTTCTCTGTGTACCATGTTTCTGTGACTGCCACAATATCAAGGCATCCCTCTTCCATCAAGGCCACCATTTCAGGAGCTTTTTACCTAGACTATGGGCATTGGTACTCATTGCCTCCATTTTTTTATCACTTTATTTCTTTTGCCCCATCCCTGTCCCTACTGCCTTTGTCTTTTCTCCATTTACCCTGCCCTTCTCCCATTGACTGCTCTATCTTGGTGTTTAATTCACTAATTACCCAGATTTTTTGGGGGCTAGGATTTCCTTCTCTTCAGTGTCTCCCCCTTTGGCTAGTTTAAATGCTTGCCATTGAAGCATTAAACCTATCACCTAGGATCCTGGTTCCCCTCCAGGATAGATGCAGACATCATGCCTGTATAGGCCTGCATCCCTCAGGTGGAGCCCCAGTCCCCAATGAAGCCAAATTCCTGAGCTCTGCACCAGCTTTTCAACCAGTCATTGAATCCCATGGTGCAGAGTGCCTAACCTCATCCATGCCATAGAAAGGTAGCACTTCCAAGAAAGTTACCGTGTGTGCTGCTTGTCTAAGGCCCTTCCCAACTCCACAAGCTCCTGTTGCACTGCTCTGTTCCCATTCTCAGCCAGGTAATTCATCCCTAGGTGGATAATGACATCCAGCTCCCTCCCCTTGCCGCTGCTCTGATCCTGAGGATTCTTTGATTAGCTTTTTATTTCTGACACTGGGGTGCTGGCTAGCAGCCCCTCCCTGGACTAAGGGGCAGTGACACTGGGGTGTCCACCTTCAGTGCCACTGTGTTGACTATGCGAGCCATGAGTTATAAGTTTACCCCCCAACCAAGCGACACGGGGTGCCAAACCTCAGTGCTTCAAATGAGTCCTCCCAACACTGGGGTGCTCAATCCCCAGTGTCAGAACCCTGAAATAAAAATGACCTGTCTTATGGAGTTCTTTTTTTTTCTGAAAAGAAAATGGTCCCTCACTGCTTGACCCCTCTGACCCCACCTACCCTGATGCCTACTCAGTACCCACCTCCTCTATACACTGCCCGACACCCTCATTCACCATTACATGGTCCTAAGATGTAGATCCACTCTCCAATCAGAAATATGTCCTCCTGCTGGAATTGGTGACTGCGATATGAGAAAACCAAGGCAAGTTCGGTTAATATATTTCAAGGCATTTTGAACTTATAATGTTGGTAATTTTTAAATATTTTTCCACAAAATTTTCAACATGCCCTTTTGGAACCCTACCTCATGAACAAAGTAGGTAACATTTTTCATATCTATCCAAAAGGGATTTTGCAGTCACTCCATGAAATCACCTTTCAGGCAGGATTTGAAGATTTCACAAATCGGGTTCATGAGGTGTGGTCCCAAAATGCCATGTTGAAAATTTGGTGCGAAAATATTTAAAATGACAACATTATAAGTAAAAGTTCAAATGCATTGAAATACATTAGAAACATAGTAACATAGAAAACTGATGGCAGATAAGGACCACCAGGCCCATCTAGTCTGCTGTTATACCCTACCTTTATAAGCTGTGTGACCCTACTTGGTCATCGACTGCGGCCTCTCCTTCCCCTCTGGGGGTATCAGTGAGTTCATTGACCACGATTGGGTGCCTACTGAAATGGAGACTCAATCGTGGTGTCTTACACCACAGCAACAAGGGAGGAGGGCAACTGGATGAGGGGTGGCGAATATAGCAACATCCTGTCACTACATGTATATGCACGTGGGGGGCTGACAGCTGAGCATGGAGTGGGGCGGAGGGAGTGATTGTAGGGGTGGCACTGTGGTGAGCTGCCGAGCTGATCCCATGGTGTAGTGGGTGGGTTCAGAGCTGGGGGCTTGAATGGTGCTGGGTTTGGGTCCTGGCATAGGTGCCTTTTGTTGGTCTCGCCTGGACATTTTGTTTGAGGGGTTTGCACCTCTGACATGCACCCCCTGGAGTTGAGAATCCTTAGTGGGGGTGCAGGGTCATCCCACATTTGCATTTAAAATCTAAGTCTCCGGTGCCCTTTTGCTGTGTGCTGTGGTCTGCATCTCCAAATATTTTTATGCGATCCATTTCGCGCCTAACGGCAATCGCTATTCTGCGATTGTCATGTCAAGACATAGTTCTCAGGTTCCCTTTATGCCTATCCCGCATGTTTAAACCCACACTGTGCTTTCTCCCACCACCTCCTGGGGCAGGCCATTCCAAGCATCCACCACCCTTGCCATGAAAAAGTACTTCCTCATGTTGCCGCTTAATCTTTCCCTTCCAGTCTCAAGTCATGCCTTCTTGTTGTTTTAGAGGATCTTCTCTTCTGAAATATGCTGTCCTCCCATACCTTATTAATCCCTTGAGGTAATGAAGGTCTCTATCATGTCTCCTCCTCCCTCCTCTCCTCCAGGGTATACACATTGACTTCCTCCACTCTCTCTTCATACTGTATGACCTTTGGTGTTTGCCCTGCACCATTTTGTTGCCCTTCTTATAACCACCTCCACCCTCATGTATGTCCTTCCATAGATCGGCCTCCAGAACTGGGTGCAGTAATCCAAATGAGGTCTCATCAGTGACCTGTACAGTGGCATATGAAATATTTTCTTCTGCTGGTGATACCTCTCTCTATGCCCCAGCATCCCACTGGCTTTCCCCACTGCCTTGGCACATCGTTTTGTTACCTTTAGGTTGTTAGATATGATGATCCCCAGATCTCTTTCCTGTTTTGGCCACTAATATCTCCCACTCATCATGTAATCCTCCTGAGTTTGTGTGCCCCAAGTGCATGATTTTGCTCTTCTTTGCATTGAATCTCAGCTGCCACCCTGGACCATTCCTCCAATTTAGCTAGGTCCATCCTCATTTTCTCCACCCCTCCTGGGCGTCTGCCCTATTGCAGATCTTTGTGTCATCTGCAAATAGGCACACCTTCCCCTCAGCCCCTCTGCAATGTTGCCGATGTAAATATTAAACAGCACTGGCTCAAGAACTGAATCCTGTGGCACCCTGCTGGTCACCCTCCGTACTTGGATTTAGCCCCATTTATCACCATTCTCGCGTTCTATTCTGCAACCAATTCTAAACCCAGTTCACCACCCTGTGTCACAATCCCAGGCTGCCAGCTTGTTCACAAGCCTCCTATGTGAACAGTGTTGAACACCTTGCTGAAGTCAAGGTAGGCCACAACCACCACTCCAAAATGTAAACAAAAGCAGTGATCACTCAACAAATTCATTTATTCAAAAGACATCACGGGTTATCCGGTGCTTCAAGGGTAACGACCCTCTTCATCCGGGGGTGGAGTCAACCATCGAGGTGTACATTTATATACTAATTAAACCATGACACGATTCAAAAAGAGGAACATATTAACCCTTCATTCCTTCCACTTATTAGATAAAAACAGTGCCATACAGTACATAGCTATGCTACCATTATTAAATTCTTAATTACACATTACAATTATATTTATTAATTTAACATTAACAAATAAATTAACTATGTCAAAAATATCAATTTCTCCCCATATGTAAACTTATCTTTATAATTAATGCATTATTTCAGATACACATTTGTTAGCACATCAGTGGGGATTATTTTCTATGGCTAAAACACAGCATAACATAATAACAGTGCAAAATCAGTAAACACCATATATATGAAAAGTGAACTGCAGATTAAAATGTATTAATGCACTCCATACTTCCTATAGTTGCTATATTATTAATGTTATTATTAAATATAGCTACAATGGTATTTTAGTTTCTTTTCCTTTTTCTTTTATTTCAAATTCCAAAATTGACGTCGTATCCTCTAAATTGACCAATTTCTCATGAAATATTTATCCACCGTTCACCCCAATCCACTTCCCTAGTGACCTAGTGATGCAGTCAAGGAAATCAGATTAGTTTGACATGACCATCCTTCTGTGAATCCATTGCTGCCTTGGATCCTGTACACCACTTAGAAGCGTAGAAACATAGAAACAGAATTTGGCGGCAGATAAGGACGCTTGGCCCACCTAGTCTGCCCATTTTCCTACCTACCTACCTACCTTTCTTACCTTCCTACCTACTTGATTCAAGGTACTCTATTATCTTCTCCTTTAGCACAGATTCCATAATTGTACCCTCCACTGAGGTCAGGCTGACACATCTATAGTTATCAGCTTCCTCCCTACTCCCACTTTTGTGGAGAGGGACTACATCAGCCCTTCTCCAGTCCTCTGGAACCACTCCTGCCTCTAGAGACTTAATGACTAGGGCTGCCAGTGGTGCGGCCAATATCACCCCCAACTCCTTTCAAATTCTGGGGTATATCCCATATGGTCCCATTGCCTTATCCACCTTTACTTTTGTAAGTTCTTTTAGGACTCTCTCTTCTTGAACGGTCTGTTGAACACCTCCTTTCCCATCCTGATTCTTAGCTGTGGTACCTCCTCTTCCTCTTCTCCCTCTGTGAAAACTGAACATAAAAATTTGGTCAGAATGGATGCTTTATCCCGGTCCCCTTCCGCTCCCACTCCTTCCTCCTTCAGCCTTCCACTCTGCCCCACCGGTCCTCTTTGTCTTGCTAATGTAGCTATAGAAGGTCTTGTCCCCTTTTATGTGGGTGCACTTATGCAGCCAACATCTTGTGGCAGTGGGGATTTGGGCACACCGGTCGCTGTTGGGCAAATGCAGGGCATGCACCAGTAGATCGTCCCTCATTCCCCAATCAGCCGCCAGCTATAGCGCCACACCAGCATACATAATGTCGTGACACATCTAAAAGGTCTGCTGCAATCTGAGCAAAGCTTCGTCAGACACAGCGGGTCTTCCCTTGATGTGCTCACCACATTATGCACATGGCGGCACACTGGCTGCTAAACTGCTGACCTCGGGGTGCCCAATCCCCCTGTCGGTTACCCACATATGTGCCGATGGGGCAGCCAACTCCCCATCGGCATAAATCTCCCCCATTGTTAAACACCAGGGGTGCCCCAATCATTTCGGCCCCTGCTTGTTTTGTGTGCCGGCGAGGGTGCCCAATCCCATCGGCATAACATCCCCGTGTTGTGTGCGCGAGGTGCCCAATCCTCCGTCAGCTACAGAACCCTCCCAACAGTTTGGTGGCGTGCTGGAAGCCCACCCCAGCTGCCAAATCCCTAAAAAAAAAAACTGTCCCGTGATGTCTATTTTTTTCCCTGTAAAACGAAAATGGTCCCTTGTAGTCTCCCTGCCCCAACCTGCACCAACCCTCTGCCTCTGCCTCCCCACCTTCCCTCACCCCATACTTACCTCCGAGGTCCAGTGCAATGATCTTGGGTGGACCAGGAACACGTCTGCACTCTTCAAAGCCGACCACGAAATGCGGTAAGCTGTATAATGGAATAAATAGGGTGTTTTCAACTTTGCTGCATATCTCAGGCATTTTGGGAATTTTGGTACCAAATTTTCAACATGGGGTTTTGGGACCCCTCCTCATGAATTCTTGCACTGTCATGGAGTTATTCAGTCCCGAAGGTGATTTCTTAGTCACTGCATGGAATCACCTTTCAGGGCTGATAACAAAATGACAGTGCCACTGTTCATGAGGGGGCTCTCAAAAACCCTATATTAAATGGTGGAGCATCCCAAAATGACTGTTTCTGACTCTCGTTGCACAGTTACTCGCATGTTCGTAAATTAGCGAATTCACAATATTTTCAAGCCAGAGTCTCAACATTGGCATTTTACCACACTTCTTGTGAACTGTACAGCTGTCATTTTTCACATCCTGTCCGAAATGTGTTTCGCACTTCTGGTGCAGAATAGCATGAGTCGCTGTCTTGAAATCAGTGTTTAGGACACATTGAAAATGACAGTGACACTGTTCATGAGCAGAGGTCCTAAAATGCCTGTGTTGAAAATTTGGTGACAATACTCAATAAAATGACTTGTGTTCACGAGTGTGCATTGCGCGGTTTGCATGCACACTCATAAGTTTGCAAACTTATAATATTTTCACTCCAGATTTTCAACAGTGCCATTGTTCTGCACCTCCTAATGAACAGTACAGCTGTCATTTTCACATCCTGACCAAAATCTGTTTTGCAGTTCCGGTGCAGAATAACCGGTCGCTGTGGAAAGCCTGTGTTCGAGACACATTATGAAAATGGCAGTGACACTGTTCATTAGCAGATGTCCTAAAATGCCTATGTTGAAAATTTGGGGACGAAAGTCAATAAAATGAGTGTTTACGAGCATCGTTGCATGGTTTGCCGCATGCTTTCGTGACTGTAATTTGTAATAGTTTCACTCCAGCTGTTCATCACTGGCATTTTTCCATGCCTCCTTATGAACAGGTACGCTGGCTGAAATGTGTTTTCGCCGTCCGGTGCACAATTGCAAGATACGCTGTGCGAAATCAGTTTTCGGGACAATTTTCAGAAATGCGGTGACACTATTCATGAGCAGAAGTCCTAAAATGCTTATGTTGAAAATTTGGTGCCGAGTCCATACAATGACTGTGTTGAAAGCGTGCATTGCGCAGTTTCCACACCTTGTAACTTCATCAATCTGCAATATTTTCATGCCACATTTTCACCACTGGCATTTATGCACACCTCCTTATCAACAGTCCAGCTGCCATTTTTCACAGCCTGTCCCAAAGCGTTTCCGCAGCTGTGGCGCGCAATAACCTGCTTTCGCTGTGCAAAATCACCTTTGCGACACATTAACAAAATCAAAGCGTATGCATCTCTAGCTCCGCCACTGCCAATGCCAGCTCAACAACATTCAGCATTGACAAATGCTTGTTTAACTTCTTTTGCTGTATTTTCCTCTGTCTTGCCTTAAGCTGACTGCCTTCCCTGCCTCCTTCGCTTTTCTAGATACACTGCCCTGTCCTCCTTTCTTTTGTGTCTTCTTATATGTCCTGAAAGCTAACTTTTTGCCCGTACTTTCTCTGCCACATTCTGCGAGAACCACAGTGGTTTTCTTTTCTTTTTGCCTTTGTCTATTTGCTGAATTAACTGGACTTACCTTATTTTCTCATATCACAGCATTTAAAGAAAATCCTCATTAAGTTCCCTTGGAGCCAGGTATCAACTCATGGACCCAGAATGCTTCCCTTTGTTTTAGATATCTGCACCATGATTGTCAACTTTGACCTTTTCCAAACCCCAAAGTGTCAGATTTGCCACTGAGCCATAAATTGTTTCCTTGAAATGCTTTGACATACTGTAGAGTTGCTACCTGTCCTTGTTACCATCTAGTGCTACACAGTTCTTAATTTTAGCATGTGTTCAGTTTGAAAAATGTATGTTTGTCCACAAGGGAAAGACAGCATACAAATAATACCCTCAGTAGTAGCTCAGTGGGACAAATTATGAAGCCTCTGATTTGATGTAATTTTCCATTTCTGAGATGGTGAAAAGTTTTAGTCTTTTGGGTATCGGAGGGACAGTATGCGCACTGGTAGTTGCCTTTTGAGGTGGTGGTAGCCAGGTGTGATTCTATTGTTTTTGTGGTAGAACAGCTTTCACCAAATCATCTCTTAAATTCTGTCCTGTTCAATATGATATCAATGGTTGTTTCATCATGTATGCTTTAATTTTTGGCTCATTTTTCAGAATGTGCCAATGTCTTTAATTCTTGGCCCAGTTGCACAGCTGCTGGGTTGAAATCCATTACATAAAATGCTCTGGAAGTCTGTTTTGTGCATTCTCATGTGAGATTTCATCTTTGTGTAACAAATCAGTCTGGACTGTATTTTTGCTCTCTGATAGGCACTTTTGCAGTTAATTTTTTATTGAATGACAGAAAGGTGGACACAGTATAGTACAGTTACAGTCAGAGAAAGCATATGCAACCATCAAGTGTATTACAGTATGTGCCATTTAACAGACAGGAGACTCTATAAATGCAATCATGACAGTTGGTTAGATATCTTTATGTTACATCATACAGGAGCATCGAACATTCTCTGATGAGCACTTTTAATGAATGGGTGAGGTACTGTCTGACCTGAAGTGTCTTTGCCATTTGTTTAGCTCCTTGTTTGAAAGTCTCCTCTGTTGAACAGTTGTGGCACAACCTCAGCAAACTCTAGTCAGAGCCGATACGGCTGCTCAGCGCTTTAATGTGGTGTATGTTGTTTAATATATAGTCAACATGCAGTCAGAAATGAGCCCTATGGCTCTGTAACAGAAAATTCTGCTGCAGAAAGTGTTATTTCTTTCCTGAAAGTGGAGCAGCTTGTAGTGTAGCATTTGTAAATTTCAGGTAGCCGCTCTGTTTCAGGACTCAAAAGAACACTTTTTCAGTTAGATGCTTGTTTTTATTTTAGGCTTAAAAGCCCCACCACAACGCTGCCAATGAAATTAAAACTTGTGTGTGGCAATGCAAAGACTGAATGAACTTAATGTGCTGGTGGGGGACTGAGAAGTGAGGATGGAACTGCAAGTCAGTGCTTGAGGTGAGAGTGAGTAAAAGTAGCCTGAGCTCTCACTGCACCAAAACCAGAAAGTGAGTAACTCTCGATGCACCAGAGTCTACCATGTGCAAGATGGTGGCACTGACAGAACTGTGACAAAACATATTGAGTTGGGCTGCCATCTTGCACATGACAGCAATTGCCAGAATAAACAGAAAGTAGTTTGCGGGGGCGTGCCATGGAGGAGCTCCGTCCATGGAGGAAAGGGGAGGAGACACCACTGTGGGCAGCAGACCACATCACTGTGGGAGAAGATAAGGACCATTTCCACTCATGGTCCCTTCTCTCTCCTACAGTAATGTAATCCCAAAATACCTGCAGAGCTCCACCCAAACAGCTGTAGAAACTGATCTGTGGGGATGTTATTAATAAGACTATGGGGATGGTTACTGTCTGCTCTCAATTAAGTGTTGTGGTCCATTGGTTTAGTATAAATTAGGGTAGACTAGGTGGGCCATGAGGTCCTTTTCTGCTGCTGACAGCTTATATGTTTCTATGATATTTGTTTCAATTATTGCATGTAGACTATACAAGCAACAATGATGCGCTAAGAAGGGTATTTCAGAGGACAAATACACCACAATAGCTGGAAAGACACCTCCAGGTGGAACAAGACAACTTTCCTTTCTAAAGAGGATCCACCAGAGGATGCTCCTCATCCCCTAGTCTGAAGAATTTTAATGCCTGGGAAAAATCATGACAGACCACCATGCTGATTGTACTCCAAGATTTCTGTATCAGTAGATAGGTTGTGGCAGACTGCTGATCCGTGAAGAAAACTGATCTCTTTCAACGGACCCTCAGGGTGTTAGTCAAGAGGTTGTGGTAGACCACCAACCAGGGTCACACTGAACACACAAGGATTTGTAATCCAGGTTTCTTGAGCTTTTGCTGCGTCTACTCTTGCTGCTTTTTCTCTCCCTAGTTTTGCTGCCTTTGTCGTTCCTGCAATAGAAAAACTCCACCCCACTACGTTTCAGAGTCCTTTACTATTGAGCCAAGATAGCTCCCTAGATTTCCTTCACTTCCTTAATGGGATAAGGTCATAGCAAGATGAGTAGCTGAAGGTGCCTGTCCTGAATATCCCTAACTCTAGCTGGGTCAGCTGCCCACCTGTAATCCAAAGGGTGTAGGTTTAGACAGTTCCTTTTCAGACAGAGTACAACACAGGTTCAGCAATTCGATGGGCCTTGCACAAGTGTTGCTAGCGTAGCTCACTGGACCTAGTATTCTCACGGGGCATGAGATCACTGGTCTCAAGAGATCTGGTCATTTGGTTGGATCATTGCACAGTAGAGCTCTCATTTGGGCCCCTCGGTAGTCCTTCTCCTGTGGAGATGGTCCGCTATTGGCCTTTAAGGGGTTTTCCCAGAGGGACTATTGGTGATAACAGACCTCTCAGAGGTGAGTGCTGCCTGTGCGGTACATGTGAGTGAGTGATGGAAGACTATAAGAGGGCTGTGATCTCAGCAATCACCTCTGTCACACTGGTCTGTATATGACCCTGGTCCTCTTGCTTGAGATCCCTTGGTTTGATGGAGCTCCTAAGGAGATGAAGACCAAGAGTAGAAGATTGGAGCATTGCTGGTGAAAGTCTGGATCAGGAGGACAGACTGGCTTTGAAAACTCACTACAGTGAGTATCAAGGAGCCATCTCCCGTAGAAGGCAGTATTCCTGTCCAGTGAGATTGCCGGGAGGAACATACTGGCTTAGCTCTTTAGGACTGCAGACAGGCTGCTTCATTCAGCCTGCCTACAGAGGAAAAAAGCAATTTCAGTAGCGAAATATGAAGAGTTTGCTCTGTTCTTCTCTGTCAGAATGTCATCTATCAGGTTTGGGATCTATCCAATGAGGTAGTCACAACCCCGCAGTGGTCGGTTGGATGTCACATTGCACTTCAGTTACCTGGAGTGAGTTCAGCCAGTGCAGGTGAAGGAACTGTGAGGTAATCTCATTGCTGTGGGCCACATATTGTGAACTAGACCTGGGCCTAACATGTCTCCCTGTGAGATGTGTGGAGTCTGCTGGTCTAGTGTTCACTGAGATTGTCCAGTGCTCACTCTCACAGGGATTGTTCCCAGTGCATTGAAAGAGGCACCAGTGAATCCCTCCTGAAAAACATCCATCAAACCTGATGTCTTGGCGAATCATAGACCTATTTTTAACCTTCCCTTTTGGATAAGAATGTTTAAAAATTGTGATTCCACAGCTCAAAGCTCACCTCACTGCTTTCAACATCTTTGAGCCCTCCAGTCGGGATTTAGGTCTAGGCACAGTATTGAAACTGCACTAGTCAGGATGCATAATGATCTCCTCAGGGCTAGAGATAGAGGAGAATGGTCAGTTCTCATTCTCTTTAATCTGTCTTCAGCATTTGTCACTATGAACCAATGTGTACTGTTGGATCATTTAAGGAGCTCTGTGGAATACTGTCATCAACTGGTTCAAGTCCTTTCTTACTGGTGGGATGCAGAGGGTTATGATGGGGAGTTTTCCTCCCGCCCTAAGCCCCTACCATAAGGAGTCCCCAGGGCTTGATCCTCATACCCATGTTGTTTGTAGTGTACATGCTGCACTGGGTGAGATCATTAGATGCTAATGTGGCTACACTGCTATGAAGATGACACCCAGCTGTATATGTCTTTAGACCCAGGACTCATAGTGCCATTGAGGTACTAAACAAGTGTCTGGCCAAGATCCAAGACTGGATGTCCTCTAACTGGCTGAGGCTTAACCCAGACAAAAAGAGGTTCTAGTGATAGAACCTGGTCATTGGCAGGAGGCAGAAACTGCTGGGGTCAGTACTGGCTTGATGCTAGATCAAATCCCATTGGTGGCTTCTACTAAGGTGAAAAACCTGGGCATGATCCTCAGTGACAGATTGATACTCGAGGCCCCAATGTCATCTGTTGTCTGGAATGATTTCTATCACTTGAGGAATATCACCCAGATTAAAGCCTTAATCCTGCTGGATGATCTTCCCTCACTGCAGCATGCACTTGCGATGTCCAGAATTGACTATTGTAATGCTGTCTATTGCGGAGTTAGTGGAGGGTCCTGCATCACCTGCAGCTAGTGCAGAACATAGCAGACAAGTTGCTGATGGGTCTTTTGAGGTGCTATCATGTGATCCTGGTTTTGCACAATCTGCACCAGCTGCCAGTGAGGTGGAGAATCAACTTCAAGGTGGATCTTCTCACCTACAAAGCCCTATACTGTCTGGGCCTGGCTATCTGAGTGATCTCCTGACTGCCCACCACTCCAGTGCTCTCTCTACTCCTCTTACAAGAGTTTCCTAGCAATTCCCAGGACTCTGCTAAAAACATCTGGTGATCATACATTTGATTTAGCTGTGCTGGCCTTGTGTGATTCGCTTCCAAGGTCTTTGAGACAGGTCCCTCGCTGAGGCCTTCAAGTGGGGCCACTTTTAGAAAAGCCTTTAGAATCTACCATTGGTATTGGTTTATTCTGGATCACCCAGTTGCTGTTTTGCTACTCTCAAACATGTGGCTTTTAACATGTTATCTCTGTCTTATTGAATTTGTACTTAACTTATTGCCATTCTTTTGTACAATGGACGCCCTGAGCCTCAGGGATAGGTGCTTTATAAATAAAATCTTACTTCCAATGAGACTAGCTGTTCGTTTTGCAATTCAGGGCACCACACAGCATTAGCAGTTTGTTTCACAATTAAGGCACAATATAGGATTAGCTGTTCATTTTGCAATTGATAGTTAAAGCTTCTTTGTTTGTAGTGACTGCTTGTCTGTGTCTGTAGCTTAGTTTTGTGGATTTACATGGTTTTCTGCTTGGAGTAACTACACCATTCTTGCTCACTACATCCGTGAAAGTCTCCTGAACTGGATTTCTGCAAAACATCACAACCAGGTATCTGCATTTTTCATTTAAAATCAACTTTTGGAAGCTATCCTAAGCAAAACATAAGTCAAGGAATTAAGTCTGACAAACTCAGTGACTCTAGGTCTGCTTGAATCCACATTTCATCTGACCTGCTCCATGATCTGTATGTGGGCTTTTCAACAACCTCTTTGAATGACAAAGAAGCATGCAGACAAAAGGATTTCACATCCTGCATATGCGTAGAGCACAGTTCATCACCTTCAGGAATTCTAACACATTCTGTGACTCTGGACCTCAGCTGTTGATAATTTCTTTTGGCTTATGAATTAACCACCAGGTATCTACAAGATGCTGAAACCCTTCTCCTACAAATTCTCCTTATGCTGCTCCTGCTCTCAGGAAATGTTCACCCAACCCAGGACCACCTGGGCAGCCAGCAGTGGCACCAAGCAGAAGAACAGGAACAATCACCATGGCATCCATCAATGCCTGCAGCATCCTCAACAAACTTGACTCCCTCCAAACATGGATCCTACAGCACAACCCTGATGTCCTCTCAGTTGTGGAAACATGGCTAAACCCTAAAATCCCTGATACCTCAGTCTCTATCCCTGGCTACTGCATTTTCAGGCAAGACAGGATATCTAAACAGGGGGGCTGCACCATCTATCTTAAGGATACCCTTATGGATCACATCATCCCATCCCCTAGCCTGAGCAACTCCTCTCAGGTCCTCACAATCAAAATCCTCCTTGGTGCACATAACAAGGAACTCACTGTCATCTCAGTTTACCTACCCCCAAGAGACCAGGTTGCTGGCTTCCATAGCATCATGGAATATCTAAGGGTCCAGCAACATAATTCTGAAACCATAATCATGGGTGATTTTAACAGTAACTGGCTCTCCGCTGAGGCCGTTACCTATAAGGATGCAGCGCAGCACATCACCTCACTCAACTGGTCAATGCCCCACTAGGTGTAACTATAGGACAGGCTCACTACGCTTCTAGACTGGATTCTATCTAACCGCCCTGAACGCATCTCCAATGTTTCTGTACTCCCAGATACAATAAGTGACCACTCAGCCTGTCATCTACTCCTGGTCAAACAAATACCACAAGCCCCTCCAAGCTTATCTATGCCAGGGTTATCAAACAAGGGCACCTCCAGCTGTTAAAATCCCATCTAACCAGGCTGAACTGGGCAGTGCTTGACTCCCTCAATGACACCAACAAAGCTCTGGACCTATTTATCAAACGTTTCAATGAAGCCTGTGACATCTATGCACCAGTGAAAAGATGAAGGTCAAAGGACAGACCAACCCTTGGTTACTACTGACCTTTAACTCTGCTGAAGCACAGAGACCACCTCTGGCATTGTGCTCGTGCAACTCCGATGCAAATAAACATACAATTATACAAAGCAGCCAGAAATGATTGCACTCGAAGAATACGGAATGCTAAACACAGCTATTATAAAGAGGCTCTGACCAACTCTTGGGGCCAGAAACAAATTCTGGAACAACATAAAAGAACTCACAGGCAAGGATCCTAAAGCACCACCCACTATGCTCAACCTTCATGGCACTCCTACACTCGACCTAGGTATCATCACCAGCACTTTTAATAATGCATTTACAAACCTGGACAGTGTCCTTCCACCAAATTTTTCGACGACCTCCCTCCAGCTCCTCCCAAGTTACCCCAACTAGAAAGTACAACCCCAAAGTTTTTTATAAGGTGGTCCCACCACAAGTAGCTAGAAAATACATTCAAAAGGCCATCGGCAAACAAGGGTACAGTGGTGACTCCCTTGACCTGAAACTGCTGGCACAAGTCCTCGATGAAATCTTAGAACCACTTACAAAGATCTTTAATCTCTCGCTTAGATTGGGCCATTTCCCTCTCTCTGGAAGAAAGCCACTGTCACACCAGTTCACAAAAGCGGAGATAGGACACGCACCAATTACAGACCTATCTCACTCCTCCCCCACTATCAAAGCGTGGAGCGAATAGTGTAGGACCAACTAGTTGAATTCTGGATAAGTACAATGTACAGTGCCCAGAGCAGCATGTTCAGAAAGGGCACAGCACCACCACTGCACTACTGGAATTTACAACCTTCATCCATGCCACGGCTTGACAGGGGTGTGGAGGGGCAGTATTTATAGACCTTACCAAGGCATTGACACAGTTAACCACCCTACTGCTCAAGCAACTGGGATCCATTGGGATCTCCAGCGATGCCCTTCCATGGTTCACCAGCTACCTTGATAATCAGATCCAATGTGTAAGGATTGCAGGGATCTCTTTGGATGAAACTGGTCCCTCCGAGTCCCCAGGAGTCTATTCTGGGCCCTCTACTCTTCTCCCTCTTCATCAACAATCTCCCGGTGCCTGCCACAAAAATATTACTACGCAGATGATGCAGTCCTGTTTTCCAGCCACCATGACATTACAGTCCTTGAATCCAGCTGCAGCTCGACTTCAATCGCGCCGAAGACTGGTTCAATTCTCATAAACTTGTCCTGAACCACAGCAAGACTAAAGCCATGTCCTTCTGCAACCTACAGAGCAGGCACAACTCTCTGTCCCTCACCATCAAGAACCACGCTGGGACCCACTCGAACATGTCAAGGGGTTCAATACCTTGGTATTACCCTGGATAGTACCCTCTCCTACACTCGGCATATTGACACTGTTGCCAAGACTGCCAATATAAGGATTGGACTACTACACAAACACAAGCACTGTATGCCTGCGGATGCCGCCTTAAACTACTATCTACAGCTCTGTCACCTCTATCATTGACTATGGCCTTGCCATCACGGCTCTGCCTCAACAAGTGCCCTCTGCAGGATCTCAGTTGCTCTCAACAAAGCCTGTAGACTACTGATGGTGCAGCCCGACAAACTCACACCTGTGACCTCTGTACAGGCCAGCTGGTTACCCTCCGCAGCAGAATACAGTACCAGACCTGCTTACTTACCAAAAGATTCTCCTTGGTCTCATGCCACCTGGTGTTAGCTCACTCCTTACTACCTACAGTGGCACTCAACAAACATGTGGTGCCCAATCTCTAACCTTTCAGGTTCCCAGATGTCGTACCTCCATGGGTCAGTGGTCCTTTATCTATAGAGCGCTCAATGGTTCAATTCCTTCAATAAAGCACTTTCCTCTACTACACTTGGACCCTTCAAAGGAATCTCAACTTTACCTCACCTCTACCACTCAATGTGACTGCTTCTCTGAACAGAGATCTCCTAAACACCTCCCAGCTCACTCATGTCTCACAGCCCGCCTTTCCCAATCTCATTCCCTCTGGCACTGGGCCTTCTTTGTGACTCCTTTCCTGCTTCACATCTCCACTGGCACAAGACATTTTCCACCACCATCAGACAGTGGCCCATTAGCCTGCCAACTTCCTCTCCCGGTCGCATGCCTGCAATACTAACTGCCTATGGTGCCCTCTATCTCTTATTGTTACCGCAGCCAGCTGCCTACTCAAGCTGCTCGTTTTATGAATATTATCTCAAAGTATGTTATAACTGAGCATCTTTATTTTTCTTTCAGTTGTTGTGGTTGTTTATTGTGCATTCTTTTACTACCTCTGTATGTATGTTGACCCTCATCCTTTGACGTGGAACCTTTGTAAGCGAGCAGTTTCTGCTCAAAGGTATTTGTAATCCAAAATTTAATAAAAAATAAATAAAAATTCAGAGCACCACACAGCATTAGCAATTTGTTTTGCAATTCAGGCACCATACAGGATGGGCAGCTTACTTTGCAGCTAGGTGCCACACAGGATTGCTGTTTATCTTGCAATTGGGGTGCCACACAGGTTTGTAAATTACTTTGCAATTAAGGTGCCACTCAAGTTGGTAGTTTACTTTGCAGTTATGGTGCCCCATTGGATTGGCAGTTTACTTTGCAGCAGGGCACCACAGAATTGGCAGTTCATCTGTAGTAAGGAACAACATAGGATTGGCAGTTCATCTGCAGTAAGGGCACAACATAGGACTGGCAGATTATTTGCAGTACTCATATAGAAACATAGACTTTAATGGCAGATAAGGACCACTTGGCCCACCCAGTCAGACCATTTCCCTACTTATTGGTGAAGCTGTAGATCCTAGTTAGCCAACACACTACTTCTTCCTACCCCCACTAGATTGCTTTACATCTGCCCATGCATTCTTGAATTCCCCACTGTTTCTGACCCCACAATCTCCTCAGGAGGCTGCCATGCATTCACCACCTCCTTGTGAAAAAAATTTTCCTCACATTGCTCCTGGAGCCGTCTCCCCTCTACCTTCAAATTGTTCCCCTTGTTCTTGCACATCTCTTTTCTTAAATATGCAACCCTCTTGGACTTTGTTGATTCCTTGGGGTACTTAAATGTTTCTATCATCTCCCCCTTCTCCTCCTTTCCTCGAGGGTATACATATTAGCTCCTTTAGTCTCTCTTCATATGGCTTCTGGTGTAGAACCTGCACCATTTGGTTGCCCTTCTCTGGACTGCCTCCATCCTGCCTATGTCCTTGCAGAGATGGGGTCTCCAGAACAAGCGCACAGAAAGTCCAGGGAGGGATAGTGAGGCTTAGTAAAGGGGAGGGAGGTGGGCAGAGAGCAACAGTGAAAAAGGCAGAGATACCGAATGAATACTTTGGCTCAGTATTCACAAAAGAAGAGGTGAGTTACCTAAACCAAACAATAGAAGCACTCTGGGCAGGGGTCGACACCAGTCCAGAAGAAAGGGTCCTGAAAGAACTCTTAAAACTCAAGGTGGATAAAACAATGGAACCTGAAGCGATTCACCCCAGAATTCTAAAAGACCTAAGGGGAGACTTTGTGACACCACTGACTACCTTTTTAACAAATCATGGGAGGATGGTGTGGTACCTGAGGGACTGGAGGAAGGCAAATGTGATTCCCCTTCACAAAAGTGGGAGCAAGGCAGAGGCAGGAAACTACAGACCTGTTAGTTTGACCTCAGTGGTAAGGAAAATGATGGAACCACTTCTGAAAGAAAGAATTGTCAGAGTACCTCGAGGCCAGCGAGGCACAGGACCCAAGGCAGCATGGATTCGCACCAGGAAGGTCATGTCAGACAAATCTAATAGATTTCTTTGACTGGATGACCAAAGTAGTAGACCAGGGAGGGGCTGTAGATATGGCCTACTTGGACTTTAGCAAGGCATTTGACACAGTACCACACAAAGATTAATAAACAAGTTAGCCAGCCTGGGAGTGGGTCCCAGGGTGGTAGCCTGGGTAACAAATTGGCTGGAAAATAGGATGCAGAGGATTATGGCAAGCGGAGCACACTCTAGAAGGAAGTTACTGGTGGGGTACCACAGGTTCAGTACTGGGACGGTACTCTTTAATGTCTTTATAGGTGACATTGCAGAATGGCTGGAAGGAAAAGACTCTTTACAGATGACACAAAATCTGCAACAGGGTTGAGACACAAGGAGGGGTGGAAAGGATGAAAAAGACTTGGTAAGGTTGGAGCAATGGTCAAGCATATGGCAGCTTAGTTTCAATGCAAAGAAGTTGCAAAGTAATGCACCTGGGAAACAAAAGCCCAGGAAAGAGTACAGAATGGGGAGGGGTACTAATAACATCAAAAATGGAAAGGGACCTGGGGTAGTCATTCGGACCACCTTAAGGTAGGCAAGCAATGTGAGAAGGCAGTAAGGAAGGCTGGGGGATTCTGGGATGCATAGGAGAGGCATCACCAACAGAAAGTAGGAAGTTGTTATCCCTTTGTACAGACAGTTGATGAGACCCCATCTGAGTACTGCATGCAGTTCTGGAGCCCCATCTCCGCAAGGACATAGGCAGGATGGAGGCAGTCCAGAGGAGGAAACTAAAATGGTGCAGGGTCTACACAGAAGCCATACAAAGAGAGACTAAAAGAGCTTAATGTTTATACCCTTGAGGAAAGGAGGGAGGGGATATGATAGAAACCTTCAAGTACCTCAAGGGAATCAACAAAGTCCAAGAGGTAGCATATTTCAGAAAAGAGATGCACAAGAACAAAGGAACAATTTAAGATAGAGGGGATGGCTCAAGGGCAGCGAGAAGTATTTTTATGGAGAGGGTGGTGGATGCATGGAACAGCTTTCCTGAGGAGGTCATGGGGTCAAAACAGGGAATTCAAGAATGCATGGGACCGACATAAAGGCAATTATATGGGGGTAGGAGGTGGGTAAGGAGGAAGTAGCCTGCTGGTTGACTGGGATCTGCAGCTTATCAATAGGTAGGGAAATGGGCAGACTAGGTGGGCCAAGCAGTCCTTACCTGCCGTCAAAGTCTGTTTCTATGTTAACTTCCATCCTATCTCTCTTCTCCTCATTCTGGCTAAACTCCAGGAACACCTTCTTCTCTCCCAACTCTCCCTTTTCTTGACTCAACTTCCTTCTTCACTCTTTTCCAGTCTGGCTTTAGAAAATCACGCTCCACTTCCACTTCACTCCAGGTCACTGATACTATCCTCTTTGTCATGGATTGGGGCCTTGTCACCTTTGCCATTTGTATTGATTTAGACAAAGCTTTTGACACTGCTGCCCATCCCATTCTCCTGGACAAGCTTAAGGCAGCTGGACTCTCGGCAGCCTCAATTGAGTGGTTCCACTCCTTCCTTAAGGAGTAGGTTGCATGCTGTCTGTATTGTAGACTCCCCCACTCCCATATCAGCTCAGGCATCCCTGTCCTAGGCCCAATTCCTTTCTCCATTTTTCTAAATGACCTCCTGAATGCCTCCTCCTCTGTGTCCACGTACACAGATGACACAGTACTCTTCCTCTGGCTCCTCTGCCCCTGACCTCATGAACTAGCTCCAACTAGACTTTAAAAACATCCAGCTCTGATTCCAGAAATCAGTCATCCCTCAATGCTAAGAAAGCAGTCAGATTGACTTTTTGCACCAAGTAGAGGCTTGCTATAGTCGTCCCCTTCCCTCCTTTAATACCCTTTGATGGTACTGCTGTTGAAGATGCCTCCTTCTTCAAGTATCTTGTGTTCTCGCTTGATTACCACCTTGATTTTTCTGTTCATCTGGATACTATTCACAAGAGCTCCACCCCAAACATGTAGCACTAAAAAAACAAAAAGAGCATTCCGCTTCCTGCATGGCAAGAAATCCTCACTAACGTGATTCTCCCCATTTTCAACTATGGAGACATTGCTTACAGTGATGCTGCAAAGTCCACTTTAGTTAGAATGAACCCCCTTTATTACTTCTTCTGTTGCTTTTGCCTTTGACAAACCCTGTTCTCATCCCTTTCCCTCCTCTCTATTGATGCCAGGTGCCTTGCCCACAGTGCTTCCTTTATCTCAAATATTGGTTTGACTCTCTTCTTGTATCCTGCTTTTCTACCACCCACCCCAACTTCTGACTGCCTTCCTAGTGCTTGCTCTTGCTCTCTTGCTCAGCCACCAGTGAAATCTACTGCTGGCCAAGCTGCCTTCTCATTCCACTCCCTAAACTTTGACACTCTCTTCCTACCTTCCATTTGGTGGCTCCTTCCTTTCTCATTCTGAAATATCTCCTCCATGATTTCTCTATTCACTCCTGCAGCAGCTTCTAACTGGGGTAGCAGCCTATTCATCTGTCATTCACCCCATTGAGACCAGCACTTCCCGTTCTCCTATTATGTCATTTCTCCTGTTCCTTATTTTGCTGTGTTGCTTACTGTTTATGTTCTTTTGCCCATTCCACAATTTTACCATATGGTAATTTACTGTATAGCAATTTTGTATTCTTGTAGTTCATGATGAAACTGTATATTTTGTTATATTTATTTCCACATTATTGTATTGTTTTTTGTACACTGCACTTTGTATTTGTTCTCATTTCTTTTCTTCTCTTCCCCAGATGCATCTGGAAATGAGCTGATACCAGCTGTAGAATGATTTTCCTTGTACAATGTTTTAAATCAATCAATCAATCAATCAATAAATGTGCCAGGCCTTAGGGTGGACCTTGGAATTTCACTATCCCCAATATACCACAAAGGAAAGAAAAAGGTTTAGGCGTACCCTCTGTAGTGCAGGCTGTCCAAGTCACCTTTCTCTCATGTTGCTCAGCTCCACAGGAGGGAAAGGCCTCCCTCAGTAAAGAAGTGGAGCCATCATGGTATCCCCACCCTGTGTAAAATTTAATTATGGAAGAGTCCTCACAAAGTGTTCAAGTGGCCACTACAGCCACCTTTGGTCTTGCAATAATGAAACAAAGCTGGACAGGTGAGATGAAGCAAAGTTGAAAAGATGAGGTAGAAGAATCTTAATGGAGCATATTCAGCACTCATTGCGGTGCCTTGATCCTCACACAGAAGCTCTTGTGGTTCACATCAAAGAAGATCCCCAAAGGGATTAAAAGTAATATTTAGGGTCAGGTTTTGTGTGTGGTGCCCCATAGGAATCTTGCCCGTCTTCAGAATACCAGGATGTATGCTTCTCCAGGTCTTGCAGTAGTTTGTAATGTTTAGTGAGGTAAGGCCCTCATACTGTATATTGCTTATCACTGACTGGGCTGTCTGCCAGAATTCCTTCAGCCAGGAGGGCTCATTAAATTAATTCAGGCTATATTTAGTATAGACCTTATTTAGTGTAGTTTCATGTAACCAGGCTCCTACATTTCCTTTTGATTTTGTCCCATAACCTCTCCAATACATATGAGTATGAATACACAGATAGTCCTGCTTGAGCCTATGATGGACCATCCATTCTGCTTGGGACCACTGGGGCAATTTTCTCACAGGGCCCTGTGGAGCCTTTCCTGGGGTCAGCCATTCCCCTTTGATATTACTGGAGTTTTGAAATTTCCCATTCCTCACACACCTGCTTCTGATTCTTCTACCAATTGGCATGCTGGGACATTGGTATCAGGTCTCTTTCCTTAATCCCAGACTGTTCTGCTTTACTTGGATGGATGTTGGCCTCTCTAGGCTATGTTGGCGGCCCACTGGAGATGATTACCCGGCAGTCCTTGTGGCGGGTATTCTGAACCTGGTGAGGTTTGAGTGTACTCAGTGGGGGTTGTGCACTGACCAGAAGCAGCAGGTCATTCAAAGACTATCCAGGGGTGCGTTCCATAGCAGTTGTAGTGGACCCAAAGTCCCAGAGGGTGAGTAAGCTGCAGGGACTGCCTCCCTGGGCTCAGATAGTAAAACACAGGCCTGGCAGATCTAGTTGCACTTGTTTGCTGACATCCCCATGTGGGTGGGCTCCTGCCTAGGAATAGATAGGGTTGCTTTTCTGATGGATGGAAACAGTCATCTAGAGCTTTTAGATCAAGGGCCTCCTGTGAGGGAATGATCTGGATGACATCTCTAGCCACAAGCTTGGGCTGTAGCCATCTCTCCCATGCTTCAACATAAGATTCCTCTGACTCTGCCTGGGATACTTTGCTGGGGTCAAATGATTTTAGGGCAGACACCATAGGAGCCTCTTCTCTCTTTACACACTCCACAGATTGGCAACTTCTCAACATTAGGCCTTTGTGGTGGCAAAAGCAGCATTAAAATGGGGTCCCAGCCTGTGACCCATCGCTTCATGCTTTGTTGAACCACAACAGGACCTGCAGGAGAATGTTCACCTCTAGATCATTGGGGTATTCAGCCATTTTATAGATGGAAAGGGTGTGGACTCAAACACTTGTGCCCCTGCAACACAGAAAAGATACTGATTTTAGCTCACCATTAAATGTCTATACCTATTATCTATACCTATGACTGGCACTGATTTTGTATCTGACTAGTCCCAGTCTGCCCTGTGCCCCGGACTGACCCATGACCAAATCATACTTTCTGATATTCCTGTTGCTACAGTTCTGAGCTCTGCTGGCTGCAAAATACAGTTTGTAAATGCTGCACAGTACGCTCGGTGGTTCTCCACTTACCAACAGTTTTCTGTGACTCATGTGAACCGCAGCCTAGGGAAACACATCGATGGAGCTTACATTTACCCAGTGAGTATAAAACAGATAAAATAATACTTTTCTGGGCTTTGAAAGTCTTTTTTAATTAAGACTTAAGTATTGATCTGGACTCCTTACTACTCACTGGGTTTGCCCAGGCAGCTTTCTCAAGCACAAGGCAGCTCCAGCACAGATGAAATCACACCTCTTGCATCCACAGACCAATCACTTTCATTTTGCTGTGGCACATTTGCATATTCATATCCAGGCACATGTACAGCTCCAGTGGCAAAGCCACACCAAAAGATGGTTTTATAATTTGAAGACAGACTTCACATGTCACTCAGGCCCTGTTTTATTCAGACAGCTCTAGAAAGTGTAATTTGCTTGGGGTTGATGGTGCCATCTTGAAAATCAGCTCCATGCATTAACTTTAGCGAAAGAGTCTCAAACGCACCTGTTATCGCTGATCATGCCCTGGACCTCAGAGGAACTCCAAATTCCAGACCATTCCTCCAATGTAGCCCCTCCTGACATTCTAGGCCAGGGGTATGATAGATGTTATTGAAAGGGAGAGAGCATACACAAATTACTTGCCACTTATTTAGCATCTCAGTCAGAGATGACTTGGGCACCAAGGAACACATCAGGTCATCCAGGCTGCAAAAGAAGTGGTTAGCAACAGAGAACAACTCCACATAATGAATGTAAAGTCCAAACAGTGGATAACTTCAAAACAGGATCCTCTTTAGGATTGCAGTGGGTGGAGCCCTGCAGACTTTCTGAGATTGAAAAAGGGATATTTTCCGATCAACAACAGTGTGCATGCTCAAGTAGTTGCACATGCACAATACAAGTTGGTCGCCATCATGGACACAGCAGATTGTGTCGTGTTCCGCTGTGACTGCTGCGGATGATACTCTTCTTTTCATGCCTCCCATCCACCCGACCCTCCTTCTCAGCACCCACCACCCCACTCCACCCCAGAAACATAACAGTGACACTAAAGGCAAATCTCCCAGTATCGTGCTCACCAATCTTTTTCCCCTTTTTTCTAATACATAAATTTATTTATTTTACCTCCACCACCAGACCCTCCCTCTCAGCACCCACCACCATCCCCAAACCAGAAACATAATGGTGGCACTGGAGAGTGCCCAATCCCCAGTGTCACAATCCGTAATCCTCTGTCATTTTTTTCTTCAGTCTGTAAAACAAAACTGTCCATCGATGTATTTTGTAGCCGTTACTGTCACCACACCTGATCCTCCCACTCTGCACCCACTACCTCGCACCCACTGAAGCCCTTACTTATGCATTGTGGGTCTAATGCATAATATTCTCTGGATCACAGACACATCTTCACTCTTAAAAGCCAGACAGCCATTTGAAGACACAGGTATGCTAGTCAATGTACTCCAATGGTGTTTTGAGATTAGTAGCATAAACAGCCATTTTGCATATTTTATTCAAATTTTCAACATACGCTTTTGGGACCTCACCTCATGAACAACTGCACAGACATTAGGCAAATCTGTCCTGAAAGGTGGTTTTGTGGTCCCTGTGTGAAATCACCTTTTGGGTAGAAGTTGTAAATTTTCTCTGCCCTTGTTCATGAGGTAGAGTCATAAGAAGGCTCTGTTGAAACTTTGGTGTAAAATATTTAAAAACTACATACCTATGAGCCTATATTGAATTTTGTGAACACAGACTCGTGCCTTTGGTGATTTTCAATATTTTTACCCAAATTTACAACATAGCCATATTTTTACAGCACCTCATGAATGTGATGTGTCATTTCAAATCCTGGCCAAAATTTTTTTTACTTTATTCTGAAAAGTGATTTTCGGTCTGTGACAAAATCACCTTTTAGACAGGAGTTGGACATTTTCTCTGCCCTTGTTCATGAGGCGGGGTCATAAGAAGGTTATGTTCTAAATTTGGTGTAAAATATTTGTTTTAAAGTTATGAGGTTATGTTGCATTATGAAAATGAAGGCTCATAAGTTTAGTAATATTCAATATTTTTACCCCAAATCTTCAACATAGCCATTTCTTTATAGCACCTCATAAATGTGACAGCTGTCATTTTTCATTTCCTGCCCAAAATGTGGTTTTGTGTCCCGAAAGTTGATTTCAGATTCCTGGCATGAAATCACCTTTAGGTCAGGAATTGAATATTTTCTCTGCCCTCTTCAGGAGGCAGGGTCATAACGAGACTATGTTGAAATTTGGTGGAAAAATATTACAAAACAACAAATCTATGAGCCTACATTACATTTTGCAATTCAGGCTTGTAACTTGGGTAATTTTCAATATTTTTGCCCCATATTTCTCAGCTCTGGCCAGATCTTGTTATTTCTGAGAGCTCATCACCGTTTAAATTCCCCAAAGGGGCAGGCTGCCCATTTTCACTGTCTCTGTAACTCAGTGTCTATAGGCAGTCTCTGAACCCCAGTCACCAAGGGGTGACAGCAAAGACATTACTCAAATTGTACTTGCCATTCCTCCAGTTTGCAAGGGTTGTGCCAACAACCCAGTGGGGAACACACGTAGATTTGTCATATTGCTTATCGCAGGCTGAGATACATTTAATCTCATACAGGCAGCTAAATCAGGACTGCATAAGGATTCAAGGACCTGTGTAGCCTGGACACATGAAGGGATCCACTTCACAGGACAGTTCACATATTTCACATTTTATATCACAGGTACAGTTTACATTTGACTTACTCTGAGCATCAGACTTACGCCCTGCACAGTCCTTCTGAGCCAGTGGATATTTTGCTCCTAGAGCTACCTGAGATGAGCACTGACCAAGCTCCCTAAACCCAGTACCAGTTTCCCTCCAACTGCCCCTGACCATAGGGCATTAAGGTGGGGCTCCACGCACTTAGATTCACATTTGCTACACAAGCTTTCTTGGCAGACTAAATACTTGTACCCATAGGAAATGATTCTTCACACAGTTTGCAAAGCTAGGAGAGGCATACACTCTCTGGGAGTCCAAGGGTGCCACCACTGGGGCCTCCACTATTTCCCAAGACCTGACTCCATAAGGGTTCACATTAGTACTTTTAAGGTTTTGTCTCCGCATGAAAGGATCACAGTTTAGGGGCAAGAAGAGGCAGATCCTTTGGGAGGTCCTAGGCTGCTACAGGTGCCACCTCCCACCCTCTCCAAGACTTGACCCCATGGTAGAGGGTCCCTGATCAAATTGTTGCTACAGGGCAACTTTTAAACCCTCCTGCCTGGTGCAGGGAGGGAGGCACTGCCATGTGCCTTATGCAATCTTGATACCAAATAGTTCTATATAACCTCCATCCTTCTATTTGCACACTGCTGTTTAGTTTTCAGATGTCTCCTTCTCCTCTCTCAGTCTCTGAGTTGATAATTGCATTAGAGATCCCCCTCGTGTGGTCCTTGCCAACAGCAGCCACTGTGCTACCAGCAAGATGTTTCTGGGCTTTCCCAAAGGAACAGAGGTTCAGCAAGGGAGCAGGCATAAATGCCTGGCAATTACTTCCCCAGACTAAGGCAACTTCCTGCAGCTTACTCAACTATAATGCAGCTGACTCCTCCCTCAGAGAACTGGAGCAGGCAAGCTGGCCCAGCCTACTGAGACACCAGTGGATTAACCCTTTAGAGGTTTCTAACAGGAATTTTAGGTCTACATAAGGAGCAAATGTCCTTATGGGGCTACATCTGTAAGAAGAGATGAAACCTGAGATCTGGGCTCTGAGCCTAGCTGAACCAGCCTATGTGAAGGAGCTGCAGTGGTGGTTTCTTCCCACAGAAGGGTGTTGCCTTGGCAGTACCTGGGTGGGTCAGATAGACTGGTGTCCTCATGGTGCAAGATCTCAAGTGGAGGATGTCACCAAAAGGGCCTTTTGGAGTGAGCAGCATCTGTTCTCAGCTGCTGTGGTGAATCTACAGACTGTCTTGTAACTTATTGGTGCTGCTAAACTATGTGAACCATCAGAGTCTTAGCACTGCAGTTGCATTGTTTAGTTAGATAGGAAGTGAGAGGCATCAGAAGCCCTGGACCAGGATAGTATTTTATTTAAGTGAACCAAGCAGAAGAACAGTGGTAGGCCATCGGTCTTTAGGTACCCTTTAGATTACAGTTTAAAATGATTATAAATATTTGTTTGTATGCATACAGCCCCAAATTGTCTCAACTGATTTGTCATGCAAGCATCGACAGTATTTACCTGGTGTGGTTTCAATCATAACTATCTGAAGAAACTCCAGAAAAGTCTTGGGGAGTACAAGCCTAGTGTACCAGCCCTGGAGGGGGCATGGTGGGACTAATATGGGATGGAAAATGAGTGTGGGATATAGAACTGTTACTGTACGATGGTCATTATTGCCGCTATCCTTATCCTATCCTCCCATGCTCCCTTGTAGCTCATCCTTATCCCTCTCTAAGAAATTGGATATTTTTCCAGGCGGTAATAATATTGAGTGCCACTAGGTAACCCAACATACTTCCCCAGGTAGGGCACTGTATCATTTAAGTTCACATCCAGTTTTCAGTATTGACAAGAATCGCCTGTCCCCTCAGTAATGGGAGGGTGTCTCCTGAGGAGGCTTATATGGAACACAGAGTACTTTATATATTTTACAAAGATCTTTGAAGTGCTAGATGGCAGTACAGCTAGTCATAAGTTGATGTTTGTGTAGGAGGAGGAAAGCTAACCCCTAAATCCTAGGGTGGATAAAATGACAAAAAAGAAACTACTACAGATTTATCGCAGAGTGTTTGATAAGTTACCAAGCATTAAGGAGCATTGGCATGAGAAGCATGGGATACAGTTTTCAGTAACTTAACCAGACTTTATTTTAACATGACTGCAACCGATTTAAGGCAGAAGAGACTAATGAAAAACAGAGGATGAAAGCAATGAGCACACACACATGCACACATACACACACACACACACACACACACACACTCTTCTGTGAAACATGTGACAGTTAACATCTCACAACACTAATTGTTTGCATTTCTCAAAGGATAATTTTTCCAGTCAATCTACTTGATGCAGAAAATGAACTGGTGACACTCATTAATGGGTAACACTCCTTTCAGCTCAGTGACAGAACCAAAATCACACTGATGTTCAAATTACTGTGCTTCTTACATTGAGAACATTCATCTTTCAGTTGTAAGGAGCAGTAAAGGAAGGAACAGGGATTGCCTTAGTTTACCCAGATAATGTAATGCATATTCTATAGTATGGTCTGAGACTACTGAATGACTCTGGGTAAGTCCAGACAGCTAGCAGCCAAATGGAATTATTATCACTATTCTCACCATCATTTATTACACATTGACAGAGCTGGTATTAGAACTAAGGATCTTTGGATTTCTAAAGAGTAGCTGTACTAAGTGAGTGAAAGGAGGAGCTCACGAACCCTTGATTAGCACACCTATTGAATACTATTGTCTGGTTTAATTTATGAGTCCCCTATATGTTTGCCTAGGACTGCTACCTCTGTAATGTCTATCTTATTGTTTTACATTTTATCCTCTGTATTGCTTATTATTCTGCACTGTACCTTGTTCTTCCTCCTCAGGAGGAGCTGTAAACAAGTGACAAGAACTAGTCTGCTGTCCATGGTACCCAAATATACAATATGTATGTTGACTAAAAGTGAATATACTATAGGCAGAGTGCAAGGCATACAATTTTACCAACAAAATAATCTTAGGCATGCAGGCCATTTGTAGGTTTCGGGACATAGACCCACAAATTCAACCATTTACCCTGGGTTCACCCTTTTGTCACCCCTGGTATCTTCAAGGATGCAGCTTGTTATCCAGTTTTCAGGGTGAGCTAATATTTGCTTTCAAAGCTCACACCAGTGCTGCCCCACAATTGGCTAGTTGGGGTCACGTTGCTGGGGAGCCTGTACTCCATATCCAGGAGCCAAGCATTTCACCTCCATGATATAACTGACCACAAGCTTTCTCTAGGCAGGAAGTGTCAACCCCAATTAGGATCTTTAATAAGTTTTCTTTAAGCCATATTAAATGTTAGGTAGAAGGTATATGATGAGTTAATATATTTACTCAGTTTTCTTGGTTGTTTCAAACCCCTTATAGTTTTCCATGTTACATTGCTATATCATCTAGGAGCTACTACTACCCTCATCTAAGCTCCCCTCTCTAGTTTAGGGATGTTTGAGCAGTGACACTTGGCTTTTGGTGAGGAGCAGCACACCCCAGATGGATGTATAGTTTATTAAGATAGAATCTTGGGAGTGGGGACTGGAACCAGCTTCAAAATGGGCATCCCTCTAGCATGCGTCAATCCCAGGGCCACTTTTATGGAGCTTGCATGTTCTGCATTCATTGCAATAACAGTTATAATAATAAATGTCCACAGCAACTGCAGAGTCTAAATGTTTATTCATGCATAGGTGAATATCACCAAGTTTAAAGCATTTTTTTGTTTGCAGCTACTGCTATTTATGCTTCTACATCTCTGGTTGCTCCCCTTCAACTCAGCTGCCCCAGCCCCATCACCCTGGCTTCCCCTGGACTTACCTGTACTGCGAAGTTCCACCAGGGCGTAACCTCTTTGGTGGGGTGACAGAGACTACCCCAAACTCCACTGCAGAATGGATCCAGTCTTGTGGAGGTGGTGCCTGGGTAGCCAGGTACAAGGCTTGTGAGTATTCAGCATCATCCTACCAGCCAGGGTTTTCCACTTGTGCTTCCCATCTGTCAGCATGTCGGTGGCTAGGGTGCACATGCACACACGCATGCCAAGCTTGCGCACTGTGGCACCAGCCAGTGTCTCCACCACAAGCAGCTCCTGGCTGCACTGTCACCTATTGTCACCCAGGTGGCAGTATTGCAGCAGAGCTGGATGCCCTCCCTCCCAGGAGGAGGCGTCTCCTGGGATGATTGATTCTCCTGCTCCCCAGCCAGCATCTGATGACCCAAGCTTGTTCCTGAACTTGGGTCACTGGCATCATGGTGGTAGCTGGCCCCATTTTTTTGCAGATATTATTTATTGAAGGATTTTTGCATCCACTTAGTATTCCATATTTTGCGGGAGACATTAGGCGAGAAAGTCCTACACAAGTACAAACAGGTCACCACTCTAGGAAGTTGAGGATGACTGTGTATCTGATGTGCCAGATGCAGCCTCCAGAGAAAATACCTTGCAGTGGAAAGACATTTGAATAAACAGTTTGTCTCTCTCTCTCTCTCTCTCTCTCTCTCTCTCTCTCTCTCTCTCTCATTCTCTCTCTCTCTCTCTCTCTCTCTCTCTGTCATGCCATCCAACAGGATGAATGCTGATATGGCATGCACCATGGGTCTGTTGGTACCACAGAGTTATGGGGCAGAGTCCAACAGTCACAGCTAGTAACTCACATTGCTGCATATAAAAATAAATAGGAGCAGAAGTTGTGTGACTTTGCCATGCCTATAAGTAGGTGAAGGTGGTTCAGGCCCCAATGGGCACCAACATTTAACACCTAAATCCTCGATCCCATGCATAAGGAATGGAACCAGTGGGCATTACTCCCACTGGTGTGCCAGCATCAGTCCCTACCAGGCAGTAAGACAATCCTCTTGACACCTTCAATGACTGCTGCCAAGGATCCTAATGGCACATGCTTTCATATAGCTAAGAACCACGCAGTAGGAAAATATGTACCATGCAGCTCAGCACCTTACACTTGGGATCATGTGACTGAATTAATTAAAGGAAAACCAGCACCCCCATAAAGAAAATGGCAGTAAATCAATGGACAGCATTCTTGCCATTTCACTGTAAACAAATGTGTTGTAGAATGATTTCTGCTGTATTTGGTGTCCAGTAAGCATATCAGTAACCTGCATCTCAGCTATGTCATATGGTGCTATGCATTTTACCCTCAGATTTATCTGTGCTCCTCGAATAGTTACTGATTTATCTCATAATGCTAGAGCTACTGTATTTCTGAATACACAGACTGTAAATAAATTAAGCTAACTTGATAGAAACATTCCTTGACACTAAACATGAAGTATGGTAACGACTATTTTTAGAGCTATTATTCTTTAAAATAGGAAAGTTCTATACATTCTGGCCATTTGCTCTGTATTTTGAATGGCAGTACTAAGTATTTAATGCTGAGAGGTTAAGAGGTATGACCAGTAATAGTGAATTGTTGAGTGTGTTTTTTGTTGCCCGATTATCTGTTGCTGGTCGCACTCTGAGTCTGACTGGCCTGGGAGTCCCATTAAGGGATAGAGGTGTACTACTGTAACTGGAATACCCAACCCTTGAATAAAAAATTGTACTCTGAGGGGTCTGTACTCAAATTAGCACTAGCTTTATTCTAGTCCTCCTCAGCCTTAGCTTACAAGAGGTGCAGATGTAGCATGCTTTGCCATAGAAACAGAAATTCTGCAGGTAGGAGAGGACTTGGGGATGGATTTTCAGCAATGCACGATTGCCATAAGCTTCCAGTGCACCAAAGATATGGGACTTGTGGCAATCTAATGGGAATTTCTACCCTGTGTAGCAACTGATACGCGTTACACCATCTTTTGTGGTCTAGCAGCGCTCAGTCCCAGAGGCCATTTTCTTACTATTTACCAGATTTGGTGCAAGCTGCCATGTTAGGTCCGTCACAGCTACACCTGACCTTTTGAACATGGGGTGCAGTTGCAGCAAACAGCATTGGCATAGTGGTGATTTCAAGTTTTTATTTTATTTTAGTCTTTGGTGACTGAGTAAGGCAAGCTCTGCAACACCCTTTAAAATCTGGCCCTTGGTCCTGTGACCACAGTCACTGTGTGAAAACGCAATAGCCCATGCTCAAAATGAGCCAGGTGTGTGGTTAAAAAGTCAATGCATCAAAACACACAGGTGGACCACTCTAATTCAGGATGCCACGTACGCAAATAGAAAATGTTCCACTACACTCACCTTCATCAGAGTGCAATTTAATAATGACAGTCAAATACAAATAATGACACTACAAAGACAGCATCAACAAACCAGTAGCCCAACAATTTGAACCAGAATGGTTCTTCTGCAAGGAAACATGGTTCAAACAATTAAAATCGATGCCTGCGGTCTGATGAGTGACAGCAGCCAGTCACTCCTCCTTTAAGTGCTATTTCAACAGCAAGTTCTGTTTCATTGCTGCAGCTGGAGGTTTTGCGGGGCTCCCCGCCTCCATTTGCTGCTGCTTTTCATGTTGCTTTTTCAGCTTTCTGTTTGCTTTGTATCTTCAGATTCTGTTTGGTTTGTGCTTTTAGTGGCTTTGTAGGTTAGTATTTTGCCTTTCTACCTTCCTAGCTATAATACTGTCCATGCCTCTTTTCTCTAGGTTAGCCACCTATGCTGCACTCATGTCTCCATCTAATTTCTGTGTTTAATTTATCAATTTGGTTTTGGTGTACTCAAAGGTTTCTAAGCCCTAACAATGTCATTCTGCTGTATTTCAGTTGTCTTCTTAGTTTGTTCTACAATACTTGCTGTCCATACCAAGTGACTTGCATACTTTTCTCTTAGTTCCACTGCATTCATCTGCATTGCTTTCACTTGACTTGCAGCCAGACACCTGCTTTCACTTGTACTTAGTCATTTCAGTCAGCTTACTCAGTCTGTTTCAACATTTTCAACCTAGTCTTCGTCTAATAAGTTTCAGGCTTTTATTGCTTGTGTCTGAGCTTTTCTTATGATGTTGCCCTTTGATATGTGTTCTTAATTTCAGTACCATGTCATTCATTTCCTCTCAATAAATTAAGCGATAAGAGTATGTCTAAGGATTACGTTAGTAGCCTGTTTAATCACACCCTAGAATTAATATGGCACAAGCACAATAAGTGCTACATGTCAGGGGATGATTAACAAAGCCATAGACAACCTTATTGCTATTATAGAAAGGAGAGACTGCTATTCTAGGTGTACCTTCTTGTCTTGCTCTTCATCATTTTCCCTTCAGTGGAAAATGCCATGAAACAGTTCCTCCACTGTTCAGCTCTGGTCCATGTGGCATGTGAAAAGTGTAGAGCTGAAAGACACAAGCTGTGGAGTTGGCTGGCTACCAAGGAAAGGGTAACCTGGTTACGTAGTGACAGTCTGCTTTGCAGCATAGAGGTTCTCATGTCAGGGTGGGGTGAGGAGAAAGTTAAGTGCCTCACTATAGATGCATGGGATTTTATGGACATTTGGTGATGTGGGTTGCAAGTTAGATAGTTCCCAAAAGTCGAGTGTGTGACATCATTGTTAGTGGAGCAGACTCATAAAGCAGCTGCCATTGCTGGATACAGCAAGGCAATGCTGTGTGTCTGACTCACTTGTTACACTACAGAAAGTGGTTTTGCAGACAAATAAAGATGGTTGACACAGCATAATGCTGTGCTTTACACAAAATACATTAGCTTTGAATGTACTTATATATTTGGGATCATGGTTGGCAAGCAAGGGTGGGACCGTGTATTTGTTTATCTACACAAGCAGGCTTGCTATTAGAGGCTCACCAGACAAATGATCAACTCCAATGCTCCAATGCATTACCATGGTGTTCGCTGACATGAACATTTTCATGGCAACCAGAGTTTCAGCAGGTGGGAAATGCAGTTCTGAATATCCTAAAGTTAAAATAAAATGCATATTTCATCTGTGAGAAATGGACAGTTTTTTCATTAAAATAAAATATTTTTCTACAAAACTAGTGGACTTGGTTGCCTACCAGGGGTGAGTTTGTGATTGGTAACAGTTAAGGTATGAGACTATTGATAATTGCATATTATTTGTGTACAAGTAACACAGTATGGATTTGTGTTTTAACAATGAAACAAACAGCAGACTGTTTTAATTCCTTTTAGTCTCTTGTGGTTTTAACTTTGGTTCATAAAATAGCTGTTAGTAAAGCTCAATTGAATCATAATCCCATAAATTTAATAGTGGACAAGTACACAGTTTTGTAATTCTGCTTTAGAATTCCAGTTCAAAATGGGGTTCTACTTTTTAGTATCAGTGCTCATGTAAAGGGACTGTAGATGTATGTTATTAAATATTAATATAGGGCTACTTCAGTGTCATCAGCCAATCAAAAGTGAAGGATTACAGTACCCTTTCTATAATATCAGTTATTCCTTTCAGCAGTCATCCTTCAGTCAATCTCAGTCACATCGGCACTCCTTCAGCAGTTACAGTTCAGTCAGTCCATTTCTGTCTACACACCATCAGGATCTACAAATGCATTCATTTGGCCATCATCATATTCCGGAATCTTGCCCTTAGGGTTTGTCTTGTGGGTAGACATGCTTGTTTCCTTTGAAGTCTGCATCTTTAGGTACGGCCCTAGTCTTGGGTGGTGATCCTTCTCTGTAGGCTGCTTGTTCCATGTTGCCTTCCACCAGTCCCAACAGGCAGTAGGTCCAACACTCAGGGGAACTTCAGCCATGCAGATCCACAGTCAGTGGCATGCCATGGTGTAGTATTTAAGAGTTTATCTGCTGAAGGGTGAAGCCCTTAGTCCACATGGGTTCCTTTAGCTGTGCAGGCTATGTTGGCATCCCTCTGAAAGCTATTCTCCCTGTGGCTGCCTAAGGTCCACCTAATCTCAATCCATATCCCTTCCTTTAGTTTTAGTCAAGGTTAGGACTGCTCATGGTCTTGAGGATGGGTGCTAGGCTTTCAGCAGTCCCTACTCTCCTCACGCAATGCTTTAAAGTATGTGCCTCCTTCATGGTAGAGCTTTCTTTAGCTGCAGAGCTCATCTCGAAGGACCACCATAGTGTTATCCCATTAGAGGGATAAAGCAAAATGTTAAACCTCCAAAGTGTTCCCTGAATTGCATTACAAATCACTAAGCTGAGTTATCATAATAGTTACTCATGCAGGAGGGTTGGCGCCAAGGCCACGTATCCCCAGAGATTTCCTCCACTGTTTTTTTATCTCTCTTGAGTGCCAAAGACCATAGTGCAGTTTACATATTTAATTAAAGCATTTCCTTAGTAGTAGGATTTTCACTGTGAGTTGCGGGTGAATGATGGCTCACTTTATCATCCTACAATCTTTTCATTCCCTTTTCTCCTTCTGGAAGTCATGTATCTGTCTGTTATCAGACATCACAATCCAAGTCCTGTGGATGAAATCCACAGAAGTTCCACAGGAAATGAAGAATAAACAATAATTCAGCTGCCACCCTATGTGGTGTAGTCACTTTAAGAACAAGCAATCACCAGCTATCAGCTGTCTATGCCATTATGCCTATCAGTCGGTAGCTGCAGCTCCTGCTTTGTAGTTCTTTTGGGTTCCTTCTTAAGGTCAAAGAGACAGTAAAGGTGCTCAGCTATGTGACATGCCAGTTCAAACAACAAATCAGGGAACCAGCATGGATGGATCCATCCACAATAGAATAATGTGCATAGACATAATTTTTTGTGTGTAGAGTGAAACAACAACTAACACATTCAGTTGTGCCAAGCAGAGAGTCTTTAGTCTTACAAACAGATGATTGGTCCAAATTGTTAGGCTGGAGATCTGTGACCTCTGATCTATTTTTTAGCTGTCTTTGTGGAGCCAGGTGCTTAAAATTGCATGGACATCATCCAGTATGTTAACATCCTGCAAATCTTTTATTTTTCCGCTGCTGTATTTATTTTAACTCACAAGGATTGTGTTATTCCTGTCATGGCCCTGCTGCCTACCATGGGATTAGGACTGCTTTTTAATTTTTGTTGCACATATCTATAAAGGTAAGCCCCATTTTTTTGGGGGCTTACTTGTGTTGGATGCTGGTTGTGAGCTGAATAGTCACCACATCTGTTCTGTGGTGAATCATTTCAGTGTAAATTTCATTTTATTTATATAGTTTGGCAGTTTGCTTATGCTTTTTGTAAGGTTGACCTTGCCACCAGGATTTGCTGGTTTGTTGCTGTGGTGGCCTGTTAAGTATGTGGTCCTGTTACTTTGTTTGTCACTGTTTGGTGGGTTTTCTAGACTGCTGATTTCTTGCTGTTTTAGAAAAAGCATTTTAGGAAAGCATTTTTAGTCAGAATCTAGCTGTTGCTAGAAACAGCTTTCCAGGCATAGTGTTCTAGTTCTGATAGTCTATCACTGATGGAACATCTGAAGAAGCAGATTACTGAGTTCTAGAATATTGAGATTCACTGCTACATTTGGATGATACACGTGAAATAGGAATTTATATATTTTTGCATATTTATATTGATGTGTATTATACAACTACAAATATGTAATTGGAATTAACCAAGGTTAAGGGAGAAAGTAAGGAGGTTAGGTAGTACTTCATATATACAGAACTCCATATAGAAGATAGGCCTTTTTGGTCCTAGTCTAAGGGAACTAGGCAAATAAAGGAAAGCAAGTTATTAACAACAGTTTAGAAGGTATCATAGAATCAGTATGGAGAGGAGGTGCAGTGGAGAACTAGCCAGTTGTGGGACTGTGGGGCACTCTTCTCCAGGGTTATGCTCTGGAGGAGGGGCAATGCCCCATCTGCAGGACCTCTGCAGAGCATCATGCTCAGCTAGTAGCAGCAAGTTATTAGATATCTCAGCTGTGGTACCAGCTCAGTTGGGATTCAGCTCACACATCTTACTCCCCAGAGGTCTCACTGGTCAAGGGGCTGGAGCATGGTGTGGAGAGGAGGAGGGTGGCAGGGCAGCCACAGGGGTTTCTCCCAATCTCACACCATTCAGACAAGACAGCAAATTGCTTTGCACCCCTTGAGAAAGCTCAGCTACCTGACTCTGTTGGCAGGGGACTCTGTGTCAGTCAGGCAAAATGGACAACACAATTTGGTGGTGCCTGGGGGGGTGAGCAGGGGAAGTCTGCAAGGGATTCTTTGTGATTGGGACTCAATGATTAGGGAGTAGAGAGTGTGGTGGGTGGGAGTGAAAGGTCAGATATCTTTGGTGCATCAGTCATTTGGGATATAGATGGGATAGGGAATATGGCAGAAGGGCAAGGGGAGCTGTGGGTGATGCTACACTTGGGTACCAATGTTCTGTTGAACAAGGCTGTGGAGGCAGTGAAGCAGAACTTTAAGAGACTGAGGAATAGATTGAAGGTGCAGTTGGCTTCCCTGGCCTTTTTGATGTCCTATCTGTATGGACTGGGGGCATAGGAATGCTAGAGCAAGGAAGGAAGAGACTGAGGATTTTAATGGGTGATTGAAATGATAGTTTCAGGAGCAGAGGTACCACTTTGTGAAGGACTGGGGAGCTTCTTGGACAGTAGGCTTTCAAGGGTGATCATCTTTGCCTGGCAAGAGAGGAGCCACTGGTCTGGGGCAGACATTTGATGCCTACATTGGACAGATAAACTGAATGCATGGGAGACAGAGGCTAGGGTAACCACTAAGAAGGGAGAGTGGGTGGGAAGCCTATCTAGGAATCCCCTGAACAGGGGACTAGTAGCACAGGTGTATAACAGTAAGGCAGAAGTTCCAATTAGGTTAGTGAATAGGCCAATGAGGGAGGACTGACAAAGGATAACAAAGCCTACATTCAGCATGAAATAAAATAATAAAACTAGGAAGAATAAGAGACAGAATAGGAAAAGAAAGAAGGAGCATGAGAAAGATGGAAAGAGTTTATCTTAATGTCAGGAGTCTGGGAAATAAAATTAGTGAGCTCCAGACAATGGTGGCAGACACTGAGATGGACCTAGTAGCCATCATAGAAACATGGGCCTCAGAGAATAACAAATGGGACCTGAGAGTCCCAGGATACCATGTTTTGAAGGGACAGAGGAAAGGTAAAGAGAAGGTGTAGCATTATATGTCAGGGAAGGCATACAGCAGTGGAGGATAGAAACATCAAGGGAGGTAATGGAAACAGATCTCTGTGGATTCAGCTCACAGAATCTTCAGGCAAGAAACTATAATGATCTATAGACCTCCAGGATGGGGAAGAGAGAAATAAGGAGCAAAGGCAGAAGTAGAAAAGGGGTGGCAAGGGAGGTGGTGGTGGGATCACTAAACCTGCCAGTTATTGACTGAGCATTCTAGCAATCAGGAGTTTCAAAAGTCAGGCCCTGCTGGATACATTGCAGGACTGCCTTCTGATGCAGCTGGTTAAGAAATCCACTAGCCAGGCTGCCATTCTCGATGAGGTGTTCACTGACTTGGAAGTGGTAGGAGGAGTGAGAGTAGTAGAGCCACTAGTGTCCCATGACCATAACTCTGTATGGTTCTACTTGGTCCTTGGGACAAGTAAGCCCTCCTAAAGGCTAAGGTCCTAGACTTCAGGAGCAGATTTCAGTGGATGAAGGAGGTGGTCCGGGAGAAGTTAGTTGGGTGAACAGCATCAGGGATGTGGGCGAGATGGGAGAAATCAAGAGGGCCATTCTTGAGACAACAGAGTTTTGCATGAGAATAATAATCAAAAGAAACAGGTACAGAAACCAATATGTTTCTTTGAAAGGTCAGGCAGCAGAGCCAAAAAGCTCTTCACCAGGCAACAAGAAAAACAAAAGGAAGGAAGAATGAGGAGAGTACCAAATGAGAACAAGGGAAATCAAGAGGGTGGTCAGAGAAGCAAAGGCAAACACAGAGCAGCATATATCGTGAAAGGTTCAAGGAGGGGGAAAAACAGTTCTTTAGATATATTAGGAAAAGAGAAAGAAGAGAGGAGAATTGTTGGGCTAACAGAGGGGGTATGGTAATTGAGAAAGACAGGCAGAAAGCAACCATTCTTAATGACTTCTTTGTATTCACAAGGAAGACAGAGGACCTCTACCAGATAGTGGCATTAAGGCAGATGTAAGAGGGATTCATGAGATAAGGCAGCAAGTATTTACCAGTAAAAGGGTTCTGAAATGTTTAACAACCCTGAAGATAGATAAGGCCACAAGGACACATGGGATGCATTTGAAAGTGCTCAAGGAGTTGTCAATGGAACTAACTGAACTCCTTGTAGGCTATTCAATAGTTTGGTTCAGACAGGAGTAGTTCCAAAAGACTGGAGGGTAGTAGACATAGTCCTACTCCATGATGGGGGGCCAAGGAGCAATGGGGTAACTACACGCCTGTCAGTCTTACCTCTATTGTGGATAAACTGATGGAGACACTAGTCAAAGAGGACCTCATGAATTACCAGGAGAGCAATGGACTCCAGGATAGAAACAGCACAAGTTTGCTGCAGTGAGGTCTTGTCAAACCCATGTGCTGGAACTCTTCGACTGGGTAACAAAGGCAGTGGGTAAGGGCTATGCTGTGAATTTACTCTAATTTCAGCAAGTCTTTCAATTCATTGACTCATAGAAGGTTGCTGAAGAAGCTAGGGGATCTGGACACAGTGAAGGACACAGTTAGATGGGTGAGAAACTGGTTGGAAGGGAGACAGCAGAGGGTTATGGTTAATGAAGCCACAACAGAAGAGAGGGAGGTCACAAGTGGGGCACCACAAAGATTGGTCCTGAGTCCAGTCATTTTAATATGTTCATCAGAGACTTGGGAGAAGGAATCCAGGGCAAGATGTGTCTCTTCACAGACAATATGAAGCTCTGTGGCAGGGTAGACAACAAGCAGGGGTTAGGAAGATACAGGGAGACTTGAAAAGGCTAGAGAGGTGGTCAAAGCTTGGTAGTTGAAATTAAATGCCAAAAGTACAAGATGATGCACACAGTAGAGGAACAAGAACTCCAGGACATAGCATGGGATAGAGGTGGGCACAACCTAGGAAAGAGACCTAGAGGTCATCATCAGTGATGACTCCTAAAACAATCAAACCAGTGTAACAAGGCCTATAATAAGGCAAACAGGATGCTAGGGTGTATAGGAAGGCATACTGACAGCAGAAGGAGAGGTATTACTACCTCTCTATAGGTTACTGAGGCCCCACCTGGAGCACTGTGCCCAGTTCTGGAACCCTTACCTAAGGAAAAATAAGCACATGCTAGAGACCGTGAAATGTATGGTGATCAAAATGATTCAGGATCAGCAGGGCAGATCTTATGAGGATCAGCTTAAGGCAGTGAACATGTACTCACTGGGCCAGATGAGAAAGATGAGGTATGATTGAGAGCTTTCAGTTCCTAAAACAAATGAACAAGATAAACTGTGAAGAACTATTTAGCATACATAGTGGATCAAGAACACAGGGGTATGAGTGGAAACTGATGGAGGGATGTTCATGAGGAAAAGAAAGTTTTATTTTACAGAAAGGGTGGAGGAGCAGTAGATCAATCTGCCTGCTCATGTGGTGGGTGCCAAACTATCCATGGTTTCAAACACAACTGGGACAAAGTGAAGGGCACAGTGGTTACTTGGGGTGATAGCAATCAGGCATGAAGCATGGAGGTGGAGAGTGTGGGTTAGATCCCTGAATGGAAAGTAGATCCTATGTTTGCTAGGACTAGTGGGAGGACTGGATGGACCAATGGCCTTTTCTGCCATCATTGTCTATATTTCTATGTTTCTCAGCAACTGGAAATCAATGAGTAATTGGGGTTAACCACGTAACCTAATAATACTTTATGGTCAAAGGGACTCTAGGGTCATTATGTCTGCCCCTGCATCGTAAGCAGGCATGAAAATGTTATGCAAACATGCACCAATTTGAAGAAGTTCCCTACCCACTCTACTACACAGGATATTCAGTGAGTCCTTTGGTAAGCAGAACTGTATAGGGTTGTCTTGAACTATCTTCATAACCACAGTCTCAACATGTAATGCATTGGCAATCCATATAGCCAGTGTCCCTGAAAGGAAAAAAAAACTATTTGGAGCTTCATTGTGAATGAAAATGTAGAACTGACCATTGGAGGGCATTTAAATGCCCTCCTACTGAGATGAGAAGCATTTTGGATTTTCACTTTTGATTGGGGTGGGTCTATAAGTTAGGTCCGAATGAGAGGTATGAGATCTCCCTTTAATGGCTGTGGGTGGAGCCTACAGCCATTTTGCTATCTGTAGCTTGAAAATGGAGTATCATGGAACACACTTTTGAACTTTTCAATGTATCTTTCACATCTACAAATCATTATGACAACTAAAATAAAATAATCCCTTCTTTCTGTTTAGAATGTTGGAGACATAACTCTAAGCTGCTTATCAGATGGCCATTAGGAAACTGAAACAGCTTGTTAAATATTGGTTGCCTATTAAACTGGAGATTTGTTTATCTCCTTCAAATGCAACAAGCTTGCACATTTAAATGCCTAGCATTTAAACATTTTTACTACTAAATTCAGTTGGGGATGAATATCTTTCAAGAAAGATTCATACCTTATAAATATTACCCTTTCCAGCAAATTTTGTAAAGATTTACAATGTTTTTAACCTCTCAAGACCTATCTGATAAAATGACAGGTCTTCAGTGAACTACCAGACTAAATAAATAAGTTTATTTTTTGACAGAAAGGGCTGCAGCCTGCTTCCTGAACATAACAGATAAGAGCTATTGAGATCTCTTAGAGTAAGTGTGTGTGTGTGTTTGGGGAGGGTGGAGAAACAGTCAAACTCCTGGCATGGGAAACCTCATCTAACGAATTAACTGCTGACAAACCATGAGGTAATCTGGAAGCAAATAATCTGATAACTTTTATTGGACCAACATAGATGTAGCAAAAATAATTTATACCATTTATAAAATCCCTGATCAAACAACTGAAACAGAAGACTGTTTTTGTCATGTTATAATAGATATACTGAGTGTGTATTTACTGAGTTGCTGGATCAGGGCCTTGAAAAAGTAATAACATTTACTTAACTCATTCAAGATTCCATCAGGTGGACAGAAAAAAAAGTCTATGAGAATTTGTCTGAAAGCTAACAACTATAAGATACAAAAATAGAATTTGTGTATGCATGTGTTATATTTATATATATATATATATATATATATGTAATTTATTTACAATAAATTTGTTTACAGGTATTACTAGTATCTTTTGAAAGATTGTCTGGATTGGGATTGCTAATTTTGAGTATATTACATGAAATAATGAGTGTGATGTTTCTTATTTCATATAGTATCCCATTATGCCTTATCTATAGCATGTAAATCCAAATCATTCTAAGGCCTTCTTGGCATGTGTAGTGTAACATTTACTGAAGTATAATTTTATTTAGGTATATCCTTTTACAATATAATCAAATGTCTTGTAATAACCTTGATAATTTCACAACACTTGAAATTTCAATTTCAAATGTCCCATAATAAACTTATCAGGATGGTGTGCCCTTATTAGGATGGTATACACCTGTTTAAGGAGGTAGTGCAACAAAGAAGGTTGCAGAATATTGTGCAGAAATGTAGTAAACACCTTTGATGTTTTGTAAGAGATGGAGTCATACCTATGTTTTGACACAAATTCACCACACCCTAAGATTAATATGTTACTTTGTTATATGATTGGCTTATAATAGGTGTAGGTATTATTCAAGATAAGAATTCTTTATATAAACACTGTGGGCCAGATATTCAAAAGGGTTGCGCCATACACAATAGGGGTTGCACCTAGCAAGTCCAAACTTGCTCTATTCTGTGATATTCAGCAGAGGCAGTTGCACCACAGAAAACATGCTGAGCAACAGCGCTAATGCAAATGAATGCATGCTGAACTGGAGGGGAGGAACCATGCATAAACTGCACAGCCCGATATTCAGCCAGGCTGTGCAGAGTTGTCCACAAACATAACCCCCAACCTGTGCCTGCACACAGCTTTGAGCCAAAAAGGCTCCAAGTCGAGGGCCACCCACAGGTGAGTTGCTGCATTGCAGGGGCACAACACAGCAGCTGCCACCATGGCTGGCTAACCCTCCCTGTGCCCCCCTGCAGCCCGATCATGGGTGAAAGGTAGAAATCCCACCACCACCCCCCACTGGCCCGATCTTCAGGCAACAGCAGAAATGCCCCCCACCAGCCCAACTGTGGGCTGCATTGATTCAAAACAACCCCGTACATCCCTGGTGGTCTGTTGGACCAAGAAGCCTGATCATGGGCTGTATCTTTTAAATACATCACCCTCTCCTCCCGAACATAGCCCTGGTGGTCAGTGGACCGAAACTCCCGTTTGTGGGATGTAAGCAGTAACCCCGAACATAGCCCTGGTGGTCCAGTGGACCGAAACTTCCGTTCACAGGATGTAAGCAGTAACCCCGAACATAGCCCTGCTGGTCAGTGGACGAAACTCCCGATCGCAGGATGTATGCAGTAAATACCCCCAACACATCCCGGTGCCTAGTGTCCCCCCCTCACCCACCCATAAGCCCCACCAACCGCTCCCCGGCGGCGGCGGGTGGCAGCATCACACCTGCCTGCCACCCCACCACCCGCCGACTGACTGCTTTCAGGTAGGGCTACATGCCCATTGAGTGCAGAGCAGGAGCCAATAGGTGCAATATACCATCTAAGACAGTCCAGTTTGTGATGGATCATTCACAAGGCTGGACTTCTCAAGTATGAGCTGCGCCATTGGCTCTTCCTCAATGGTGCAGCCCTGCTGGGCAGTCAGTCGGCGGGTGGCAGGTGGCAGGCGAGTGGATGCTGCTGCCAGCCGGCTGCTGGCGGCCAGTGGTGGGAAGCTCATGGGTGGGTGAGGGGGGGACACTAGCCCCAGGGATTGTTGAGGTGACACGCACATCCCAGCGAATGGGAGTTCGGTCCACTGACACCAGAGGCTATGTTCGGAGGAAAGAGGGTTGTATTTTAAGTGATTCAGCCCCGATCAGGCTTTTGGTCCACTGGACCACCAGGGATGTATTGGGGGTTGTTTTAACGAATGCAGCCCACGATCGGGCTGCAGGGGCGCCGGTCCGACGGCTGCTGCCTGGCAGGGTGCCAGGCACAAGTCCTCGGGATCAGCGCACCTATATGCTAATGGCATGCAAATGGTGCCATAATCAGATGCAAATGCCCCCCATGCATTGCATGAATTATGGCCCCATTTGCATGTCTGCCTTTGAATATCGGGATTTTGTGCATGGCGCAATGGTACTTGTGCACTGCAAGTTGAATGCTCCACTCTGACAACTTGCGGTGGTGCAAGTTCCACTGCGCCATGCACAGTGGCTGTAACAGGGGGTGATATTCAAAGGAGTTGCTCAATAGCGCAACTCCTTTGAATATTGCCCCTGCCACACCCCTCGCGCAACTATTTTGCGCGAGCGCAAGGGCTTGTGCCTCAGAATGGCACAGTTTTGAATATCCAGCCCTGTATGTAAATTGAATAAGCTAGCATTAAAGAAAGAAGACTATACATGTATATGAATTGATGAACTCGCAAGAAATTAAAGAAGGAAACATTCACTTGTGTGGCTTGACTTATTTGAAGATAGAAAACACAGCATAAACCTTACAGTTGGTGCTGTGACTCGGATGTTTGAAGACAGTCTATACAGTTGCTGCGACATCAAAGCGAACTGAGAAGGAAGCCACTGCGAGGCATGTACGAACCTGACCTGATCAATCAAGTATGGAAGGGAGTCAAAGAGGGACTTGAGGAAACAGACTGGTGTGAAGTCTGACATGACTTGCCAGCTAGATAACTGACATAAGTATGGACACCATATTACGTAAATTTTTAGAGCTGCACCTTAAACAAGGTCAGTATCGCTCTCCTGAAGAACAGGAAGATGCATACTTATGTTTATCCACTCAATGCCTAGAAAGAAATGAGAAAGTAAAGGCAGATAAAAGCAAATTAGCCAATATTTGTCAGATGTATGTATAGTATCAATGTGAGATGACAACTAGAACCTGTCTATTAAAGAAGCAGTTACTTGACAGTGAAGAAAAGTATTTTCTAGGTGTAGATAAGTATGTTACTGAAGCTAAAGATGGTGAAAATAAGTTAAATATCTCTCAGGAAGGTATGTTGGCTAAAGATTAAGAATAACCAATTGGGAGAAAATGTTAAATTTATTAACAAAGTCAAGCCCAGATTAATGAATTATCTCACCAATTACAACAAGCCATAGAAGACTAGACCATGCTAGTCAAGAGCATACCAGGAATTATCATACAAAGAACAGTCCGTGTTTACCTTACAGGCAGAAGCCGGGTACAGTGTCAGATCTCAGAACTTAGACATCAAGTACAAAAGTATAAACAAGCCCTGTGCAGCAACATCATACACCATCCCGTGTGGCTGTTATGAAGAAGACCAGATTCGTCAGAATCTGAAGTTACTACCTCAGAATCTGAAGAAGGATATATGCAGCTGTGTAAAAGAAAAAGGCTCCTTTGTTACAAAAACTAAGGAGAAGGAAAAAAGGTACAACAAGCTAGAGGAAGTAAGCGATTAAAGAAATTATTGTGGAAAAGAAAGAGGGATTAGAAAAGGCAGATGAGAGGATGCATAAGGAAATAAAAGAAATAGAGGAAAGGTTACAAGAAGAAAAAGACTTATCTGAGAGAGGTAAGCAGTATTTGACAGATTAGGACCGTTTAAGAGAGATGCCTTGGCATACAAAAAAAGTTATATGATGAAAATGAGGAAGTTAGGGCTCAAACAAAAAAATTTGAAGAGACTATGGAAGAGGTGGAGGTACATATGGAACTATCTCAATGAGATCTTTCCATACAGGAGTCAATGCAGTTAGCGGATCAGTTGGAAAAGTGGGAACCGGGTCAAAATCCGGTACCATATAGTGCTAAACTCCAAACATTAGTTGCAAATTTCAATTTGACCAACAAAGATGCCTGTAAAATAGTAACCCTGTAAACTCCTGCAGTGTTGTTACAAAGTTTACCTGCAAAATGACAGGACATCAGGCATGACCAGAGATTGATACAAATTGGGCTAATGTAGATGAGATACAAATAGCATTGCAATCACATACGGTGTGTCTCACACAGACTGAGCAAAATCTATGAGATTACACTGCAGGCCAGGGAATCCCCAGTTATATTTATTAATCACTTATATGCTGCTTACACAACATATGGAGGCATGGTAGATCCAAGTAGGGATACAGAACCTTTCCTAAGTTTGATTGATCGACAGGCTACTATTGTGCCTGCGTCCATATGTATGTCATAAACGTGAAAACCAAGCTGCAGGAAAGGAAGAACTACTCACTGAGTGGTGGTGAATGCAACAGGATGATAGTTCTGAAAAGGAAAGGATAAATGAAGAGTAGCCGCTATTGTCAAAACAGAAGGCAAGGTAGGTTAACCTGCAACTATTGCAGTAAAGAAGGCCACTTTAAATGTGATTGCTGGGCTAAAGGTGGAGATATGGAAGGAAAACAGAAGCAAGTCTTAGAGAGAGACAAGCTCAAAATCCTGGTAATAATGCCAAACCAGGTGGTAAGGCAGACTTACAAAATGTATTGAAGTACTTAGTAATTTGATTAATACTAAGACAGTTGCAGCAGTGTGAAGGGAACCTACAGCTCTGCAAAAGTGAAGAAGAGGATGAGGAAGAGCTTCTCACTAAAAAATGAGAAGAGAAAGAAATGACAGGATGAAGCCCCACCTTCCAAATACTTGGTCAATTACAAGAGGATCAGGAAGGATGTCCAACAGTATCAGCAATGGTCAGACTGCCAGACTGTGATATTAATTGATACTGGTGCTACTGTTAGTATAACAGATAGTGATATGCCTTTAACAACTCACAGGAAATGACAAATTAATTTGCAAGGTTTCTCAGGGGTGTGTTAACAGCATATTTAATCAAACCAGTTTTGGTTCAGATAGGTGAACAACAATTGAAATGTATGTTTTGGAATGTAATACATGAAGGTACCATCATGGGTATGGACATTCTAGCACAACATGGTTTAGTAGTGGATCTTAGTAATATGATTCTATGGCAAAAAGCACTACTAACCCAGGACCAAATGTGGATGACTCACATAGTGTGTACACAATAAAGTCATTAAAGATTTATCACAAGTGATTTATGGAAACAAGTGCCACAATGGATAAAATCTGTTGTACAAAGGCATAAATTAATTTGGGCCAAAAATGCTACAGAGTGTAGATGAGTGTCTAATATGGTGGTCCCAAATCAAGGACAAGAGCCACCATCACAAAAGCAATATGCATATCCAAAGGAAGCACATGAAGAGGTAGAAATTATTTTAAACAGTTACAATCATAAAAGGTAATTCACCGGATATGTTCAACTGTTAATTCCCCTCTGGCTGGTTCACAAATTGAATGGTACTTGGAGATTGACTATAGAATATAGGGTCCTTAATAAAGTAATGCCTCTAGTCACCCCAGTGGTATCTAGATTACCGGTCTTAATATCTCAGTTGTCTACCACTGAAACTATCTATATGTACTAGATGTATCAAATGGATTTGGTCCATCCCTGTACATCAAGATAGTCAGTATAGGTTTGCTTTTACATTTCAGGATAAGCAATTCAGGATAGCAGATGTCAGTGGCTCAGTAGGTGCACACTTGCCTCTGAGGCCAGGAGATCAGAGGGCTGTGGGTTCAGTTCCCATCTGGCACCTGGGTTAATATTCCAGTACTGACACTGTATCAGCATGAGAGGGTGCTGCACTTCTGAGGTACCATCTTTTGGATGAGACGTTAAACCAAGGTCCCATCTGCCTGGATTGGTGGTAGTTCAGATGGATGCTAAAGATCCCATGGCACTTATCGAAAAGAGTGGGGAATTTTGTTTTATTAGAAGTCAAGAAGCACCATCAAAAATACATATAAAAGAAAAGAGAAAAAAAATAATACATCAAGTAACTGGCACATCAGAATCTGTAATCCAGACAAGATTTCTCAAACATTATCTAGAAATTAACAAGTACACTTCGAGATTCTAAAAATAAATCCTCAACAATTCAGTAGCAATTTACCCAAAAGTTCAGTATAAGAAAAGTCCTTTTGCTGTAATGTAAACAAACATCGGGCATTCCAAATGTACCATCTAAGAACAGCAAAAATCATATTCAAGGTACCATGATGCCAGTGACGTCAATAGAACCATAAACCCATAAACCAATTCCTTCAAAAGAAACCCCCAAAAACAGAACTCAATTTAGTAGCTAAAAAGGACCAAAAGGTATAATGTAAGAACAAGTAAAAATAAATGCCTCAATGTCTCAAAACAGCTATACAGTCAGGACGAGCACAAATCCATTCCTCTACTGACTTATGTTTTGATTAGCTTTACATTTAAACGCTCATGACAACAAAGCCACAAAACATCATAAAACTTTTGAGAAATTCATTTATCAGCTATCAGTAGAGCAACAGACTGTTCAAATTCCACAGGGCATAAAGGAAAGGTTCTGGGCTCGGAGAAATGAGAAGCCAGGACCTGTAAATATAATTGCTTTTTGTCAAAGAAAAACAGCAGTATCTGTAATGCCCCATTGTAACAAATGGACAAAACTTCTCAAAATATAGGGGGTGAAAGTCACAGATTTAAAGGCCTTTTGAGTATTCGCCCATCATCCAGGAAACCAAGATGACAATTTCTGCTCCAACAAGGGAATCCAACGATAGTCAAACCAACAACATAAAGGACTGAACATTAATATAAAAATGAAGAAAGAAAATAAAACAGGGTTCACTATATTAAGCCCACCAGGCACCACAGGCAAATAAAGAATATTTAGTTTAATAGGGTTTAATCTGCTACCCCAAATAGCCAAAAAAATAAACCCAGAATTACAGAATATCTTTCCTTAGGAGGAGGAAATATAGAACAAACATATAAAAAGAGGGAGAAGTTAAGTACGAACCATATAAACCCATTTCAATTTCCCCATAGACACTTTAGTGCATTTGTCCATAACCTTCCTTGTTGGAGCTTAATATCCCAATTATATAAATCTTGTGATCACCTTAAAAAAAATACCCAAAATAATCATAGGTGGGACAACAATCGGGATCCCAGAAATAGAGGTATGAGGCACAGAGATGTACCTAAATACATTCCCCTACTTTTATCCATATTAATCTGAACCCTGAAACTAAGCCATACAAAGAACAAAAGCAACGACATGTGAAACAGCAAGAGTATCCTTTAGAAGGACACATAAGTCATTGGCATAGGCAATAGCCAAAGCTGGAAGCCGTAATGTGGTAACAGCAAGGGTGAAAAATGAACATCATTCAACAACCGTAATAGGGGACAGGGTAAATACATAAAGAAGGGGACTAAGGGACAACCCTGCGAACACTACAATTAACAGAAATCTAAGGACCCAAATAACCATTAACCAGAGGTTGTACTATGGCTGTAATGATATGCTGCCTGAATCCAAGAAATAAAGGAAGAAGACACCCATACCGCGCCAGAACAGTCCATAAAAGTCATGACAACCGAGCCAAAAGCCTTCCTTTGATCCAAGGAAAGAACAAAACCAGGAACATTAAATAAACAACCAGATTCCACTACCTCCCTAAGCAGCAATAAGTGATCTGTAATAGACCTACCTGGGATGCCACAAGTCTGTGCAACAGAAATAACGTAAGAAGCCACTTTCAACAATTGATTATGAAGGACTTTCATCAGAATTTTAAAATCTACATTGAGAGACAAATTGGTCTCCAATTATTTAAATTTAGTCTGTCACCTTTCTTAAAAATATAAGTAACAATGCCCAAAGACATATCAAGGAAAAAGGCCTGCATGTAAAATATAATGATAAACGGCAGTCAATTCCTTGGCAATCATAGGACGAACAATTGGTAAATTTTGCCAGGATACTATCCTTCCTTGGGCTTTCCCTCTTTTCAGTGCAAGAATCACAGAAGTCACTTCTTCAACAGTCAAATCACAGAAATCTCATGCAAAACATCTGGAGGACATTCAGGAACAGAAATCATACTAAACAAATGAAAAGGAAGCATCCATACTATGAAATTCAAGAAGTTGATCACATAAATAAGAAGAAACCACACCCATAATAGTAGTTTGTGATGTATGAACAACCCCATTGAAATCAAAAACCTCAGAAAAATTTTTTCTGGACCCGGTCAACACAACTCAAAAAGGTCAAACAAAGGCTGATTTGCCCTGTGTCCCAAAGGATTGCTGCATAAGTAATGAATACATTTGTTTAGCATGAAATAATCTCATATCAGCCTGTATGGCAGAAATTTGAGTGGTAAAATCATGTTGAGAGAACTGAGCTAAACTCATTGCATGCTACAACTGTTGATGAAGTGTCTGATACTGAACACATCCACATCCCTATGATGCCTACTTAAAGACAACAACAGAGAACATAAATCATATTTCAAGCTATCCCACCACGAGGAAGCATTATCAAACAACTAAAATAATGTTTTCTTACCACCAACACAATGCAAAACCTGTTGTCTAAAGCTAATAGTACTCAGGAGAGATGTATTAAATCTCCACAGACCAGGTCCCAGAAGCTTATCAGTAGCACCAAATACAAGCAACAATTCCTTATGATCCGAAAACTCAACAGATTCCACAGAAACTTTTGAATCACCAAACGCTTACTAATACAAAAGAAATCTATACAAGTTGAAAACGACCATGTTGAAAGGTGGGACAACCCTTACCATGCATAGATTTAAAAGCATCAACTAAGGCTGTTAAATGAACCATAGAGCCAAGGAAATGCATAACACTAAAAATCTTAGTAGTCTGAGTAGTACTGGTACAATCCGCACTAGACAAGCCGCAGTTAAAGTCACCACCAAGAACCACCGACTGGGCAGAAAAAGATAAGGACATATCTCAGTAAATAGATCCACCCTGTCAGCTTTATACTGGGGGCACAAATATTAATTAAACGAAAATACTTAGAGTCATACTTAATATCTAATAACAAGGCATACCAAGGTACCGGATCTAAGAGCTTAAACACCTGAACAGAGATAGTAAATAAAATGGCAACACCTGTACAACGTTCTAAACCCGTAGACCAGTAGGAGGCCCCATCAAACCATTCATTAGAAGCAAGTCAAATTTCCCTAGTAGTGTGCAATCTAGTATCTTGAAGGAATAGAATGTCAACAGAGTAAATCGAAAATGAGAAAAACATTCCACATTTAGAAACATTCTGGATACTATTAACATTGACAGGAAGAAAAGAGAAGCAAAACATGACAAAATGCAAAAAAAAAAACTTATTTTTTCTTAACAGATTTACCAGATTGGTCAGTTTACCCTTGGCATCGTCCACAGCCTGGTTTACCCCAAATCTGAACCTCATCCCCAATTCACTAGATTCAAAGTCAGACAAGGCACCAGACATACTGACAGCATCAAAGGAAACACCAGGATCAGGATCAGACAAAGCCTGCAGAGGCCTAAATTTATTAGATAAGGGCACAGCAGAAATCTCTGGAACTTTAGATGCCGGCTGCTGCCAGGCCTGATGATGTCGACTGACTCACTACCCCTTGGTAAATGAAACAGGAGGAGGAGGGGGCAGAGGAGGCATGGCAACAGGCTCAGAGACAGGGTCATTAACAGGAGGTACTGGGTCAGAAACGCTCAGGGAGGGAAGAGGAAGGTCATCAGGAGGAGGCATAGAAGAAACCTCAGGACATCTTCCTCATCAGGAACAGGACATGGGGCCATGGAAGGGCAAATACAGGAGGAACAGTCAAATAAAATCCCAGCAAGTCTTTCCACGGTCACGTTGGGCCACTGCAACCAATAGCGTTGTTCCTCTGAATCAGCAGACCCAGGTTATTTATGAGCAGCATGGGTACAATCTGGGAAATAATGCCTCGAGCCCCACAAAGATTACACCTTGCCTCATTGGTACATTGTCCTACCATGCCCTAGTGAACCACATAAAACACATTTAATTTGATCACAAGAGCTACTAATATGACCATGGGCCCACACTTATAACAAGTTTTAGGTTGTCCAGGGTAAAACAGAACACCCTATCACATCCCAAAAAAAGGAATTAGGCAAATGTTGTAGTACCCTGTCCACTAATTTCAAGGAAACCCGAACCTTCCACCCCCAGTCCAAATATTCTCATCATCAAAAATAGCATCAGGATGTCCCAAAACAGTACACTGTTGACATAGCCAAAACAGGAGATCAGCAATGCTAACACCCTCATTTGGAAAAGAACTGTAATAGTTTTTGGGTAGGTTTAGAAAGAGGAATAACCTCAAGGGAGACCACAGAGGAGAAGATTTCATTCGCTGATAGCGCACCCAGAATTGTTCAAGACCATGTGGCAGCTTGAAACTAACGTCAAAATTACTTTCCCCAGACACATGAATCAATGCATATAATTCTGCAGCATGAAATCTCAAGGAATCTTTTAATAAAACATGACCAACATATGACCTGTCCGGAAAGGTATCTAAACTCCCTTTATACACCAAACGACAGCGTTATGCCTCTTGGCAGGAAAACTTGCTGATGAAAAAAGGAGGCATAAGACTTTGGTTGACTATGAGACCCTCAGCGCCATCCTCCAAGTCATCAACACCAGAGTCCTGTTAACATGAACATCCGAGTCACTGAGCACAGTCTGTGAAGAGGTATCCCAGCAACAGAAGGTAGAACAGGAGCAGAAAAGATCTTAATAGGGTCAGTGGAAGGCAGAAAGGCCAGTTTAGGATTTTGAGTCAGTGTTAGGTCCGGGGAAGTTCTAAATCGGGACCGGGGCAACGAAGGAGCAACTGATACAGATTTGGTCAGAAATTCAGGAACAGTCAAAGTCTGAGAATTTAAACAAACACCAGGAATTTTAATAGGAGAAAATCCAGACGTCCACTTACTAGTAATCAGGGATTTTACCCAACCAGTCACCCATAGAGAACTGTGCACCGACCAGGGACCTGGAGGAGCAGCCAGTATCAGTCCAAGAAGCAGGCACAAAGGCTTTTTAATAATACGATCAGGGAAACATTAGCTGAGAAGGAAAACACCGTAGCCTTCCCTGATCAACAGTATCCGAGACAAACACCGAGCGGCCGGAGCCTAGCAGCTGAGTCACAGGAACTGGCGTATTATGGGATGCAGCCTTGCAACTCCTGCCACTAGGTACAGAAACAGGCGTAAGATCAATAGAACCAGCAGAAAACGATCAGAGTAACGTCTTCAAAACAGTGCATAAATCCTCCTTTGCTGATGGAACCTGTTTTCTGTATCATGTAAATCCAACAATAGCTTTTCAACTGAAATAGTAGCCTCACCGAAGCCAAATCCAGAGCCACTGAAGAACCTTTAGTATGGAAGATCTCTGCTCCCTCAGCAATCACGGGCATAACAGTGGAAACATCAGTAGTAAGAGAAGCAGAATCCAAAGGCAGATCACTGGGAGACTCCTGCTCCACAACTGGCTGAACATCCATCTCCATCGCTGCTCAGGGGAAACTGAACCAAGCATGAACACAACAGCCCCTACCGATGAGTAGGGAATTTTGTATTGTAATAACATCAGAACAAGAATTAAAAATAACAAAAGTAATGAAAACCACATTACAAATCATAGATTAAAGGGAAAAAAAAAGAACAGACAAAGTTGTCTCAATCAACAGTAGTTATAAAATATACAATAAGCAACACCCAACCTTAAGACCAGTTTCCCCATCCCATATTCCTGTGATCAAAATTAATCCCTAGACCCCCTTGTCAATAGTCATAATCTATTTATATTTAATAAATAATGTAAAACCCTTCCACCAATTAGTCACTTTTGTGCTGTACCAAATTGTAAATCCTTTAAATAATCCTTCTCCATGACCCTTTAATCAATACACTGATTGTATCATATGTCATCACCCTTTGATAAAGGACCCACTGGCATCTAGCCTGCCATAAATAATATTTTAAACAGCAACAAAAATCTATAAGGTTTCTATATGATATCTGGCCACAAACTGAGGAAAAGAACCCAAAACCAAAATATCGTAAATCAGATATAGCAACCATTTCATATGCCATCTTGAAGCTAGGAATTTCCAAAGGAACTGGCATAATAACAATGAAAGAAAAACATACTCCACCATCTCTTCCTGATTTATACAACCAGAAAAGGACATACCCATTCTTCTTTTACTTTATGTTTAGCATTTCCTCGTACCCCAATCCTCCCATATACAGTGAACCATAAAAATTCCCACTTGTAACCTGTAATCTGGGATTATTTAATTGAGAGAGCACCTTTGTTATAAGAGTATTAGGACAATTTTCAAAGCAGGTACTGAAGGGTATAATAACAACATAACTATATCATATAATTTAGGCCCTGTAGACACTTTAATGGTTTGTTTAGACAGGCCCCATTTATAAAGTTTTTACTACTGGTTTAAAGAATAAAGGAACTTGTAAAAATTGTGAGAAAGCTTGGGGCAGTGTGCCATGTCAAAATATATTAACATAGAAACATAGAACATAGAAGTTGACGGCAGATAAGGACCATAAGGCCCATCCAGTCTGCCCATTTCTTTTCTACCTTATAAATGTGCCATCGGCCTTTGCTCTGTCAGTGACCTATCTATTCATAGTCATTTGTATTGCTCCTTATGCCTATCCCATGCCTGTTTGAAGCCCTGCACTGTATTCATAGCCACCACTTCTTGTGGTAAGCCATTCCATGCATCTACCACCCTTTCTGTGAAAAAGAATTTCCCCATTCCCCTTAATCGGCCTCCTCTAATCTCATGCTGTGTCCTCTTGTCCTGCTATTTTTTTATATTTAAACATGTTAGACTCTTTCACCTTGTTTATGCCCTTAAGGTGTTTGAATGCCTCGATCATATCACTCTCTCCCTCCTTTGCTCAAGGGTATACATATTGAGCTCCGTTAATCTGTCCTCATTTGTCTTCTGATGCAGTCCCTGCACCATTTTGGTTGCCCTTCTCTGGACTGCCTCAATTTGGTTAATGTCCTTGTGAAGGTGTGGCCTCCAATACTGCACGAGTACTCCAGATAGGGCCTAACCAATGTCTTGTACAGAGGGATTATACCTCCTCTTATGACTTGTGGATATCCTGCTAATACACCCTAACACCCCCTAGCCTTACCTCTGCTTTAGAGGTCTGCTTGGATGATTTTAGGTCATCAGTGATGATGATGTCCAAGTCTCTTTCTTCCTTTGTGACTGCTGGCAACTCCCCTCCCAGCCTATAAGTGGCTTCAGGGTTTCTCTTCCCTATGTGCATGATTTTGCACTTCTTTGCATTAAATCCAGTTGCCACTCTTCTGTACATTCTGCTAGTTTATCCAGATCTCTTCTCATTCTGCCCACCCCATCTGGATCATCTACGCTGTTGCAGATCTTGGTGTCATCTGCAAACAGACAAGCCTTACCCTCTAGTCCATCTGCAAGGTCACTAATGAAGATGTTGAATAGGACTGGCCCCAGGACTGATCCCTGAGGTACCCACTTGTGACTTGCATCTCTTCTGACTGTATACCATTTACCACCTCTCTGTTTTCTGCCAGTCAACCAGTTTGCCACCCAGTTGACCAACTTCTGACCCACCCTGAGCTCTACCCAGCTTATTTATCAATCTTCTATGTGGACCAATAACGGATTGTAATAAGGAACCTTGCTGAGATGTGGATGGTAATAATCCAAACTTCACATTTTGGGAAATAAATAAGGTAATAAAAATGTAACTGGGTCAACCATACCTAATCCCCTTTTGTTTCCCTAAATAGGTATATTGCCTTTTATGGGTTAAGCCTATTACCCCATAGCATCTGGAAAAATAGACTATATAGTCTGGTTTCAAATTCTTGGGAAGTGGAAATATCAAAACTGTGTATAAAAATATGGGAATTAAAATTGTTTTATTACCTGTACCCTTTTAATTTAGCCAACCTCCAACATTTCCATACCTAAACTTTTTATTTGCTGGGTGAAGGCCTGTTCCCAATTTAGTAGTGGAAGATTCTGAGGCCCAAAGGTAACCCTAAAATCTTAATTGGGTTTGAAGAAATACATATTCCCTGACTGGAAACCTCACCAGGGCAGTTTATCCCAATAAATATACCCTGGCTTTTCCTTGTATTAAGTTTTGAATTTGAAACATGCGAGTAAAGAACAAAAAATCCCCCAAAATAGGAATTTGAGTATAATCAGAAAAAAACACAAATATCATCTGCATAAGCTTGCAAATACATGTTATCCATACCAGAAGACCCTATTACCCCTTTCCATTGTGGATGATATGTTAATGACTATATTAGAGTATCAATAGTGAACACATATAATAGTGGACTTAATGAACACCCTTGACAAACCCCTGTAGTGATATGAAAACCCTCCGTAATACAATTATGAATAACTGGATGCACTATAGCAGTATCATAAATTGTTTGTATCCAGTGAACAAAGGGAACTGGGACCCCATAATGTTCTAAAGTTAAAACAAATAAGGGTGATATACCCGATCAAAAGCCTTCATTTGATCCAGGAAAGATAACATCCTGTCAATTTATGTAATGAAAATGTTCAATTAAGTCTCTTATAATCATAAGTGCCTGTTGTATCTTCCTGCCTGGGAGCCCACAATATTGGGAGGAAGAGATAACCTTATTTACAAAGGTCTTAAGCCGAGAATTTAAAAGGCCAGTCAATAGTTTATAGTCCGAGTTAAGTGTAGTAATAGGTCTCAATTTAGACTCTCTTGATCCCTGATTTATACAGAAAATGAACAAACCTTTTGAAAACCAAAGGGAAGTTAGGGGCTAAAGAAAAAAATATATACCAGAGTTAAGCATCCTGAAAATTCAGAAGGGAACATTTTATATAATTCCAATGTTATCCCATCAATTCCTGGAAATCTCACTCTTTTGGGATTTTATGGCAAGTTCAACTTCAGCGACTGATATTGGTGCAATTAGACTAGACATATCAAACTGAACATTAGGGATATGAGTCATTTAAAAAATCTTTCATAAGCCTCTACACTAGGGGCTCCACTAGACTATGGAGTCCCACAAAGTGCTTAATAGTAGCATGAATCCCATCTATATCCTGGATCAGATGCCCATTTTGTGTTAAAAGAGAACATTGTGGTTGTAGACTTATATCGTTTAAAAGCTTCATAAGGATCCCCATAAGCCTGCTTTCAGTACCTTCTTGAAAAAGTGCTTTCATAGTACTAGCCCTATTATATTGCACCTCCTGTAATTGTTGTTTTATGTTGGTAATTTGGGATGAATAATCAAATGTAGAGGTATTTGCTATTGAAAATAAATAATACAATTGCTGATGTAGTTTTAAATAGTGTAAAATTTGAGGTTTTCACTAGTTCTCCCTAAGTTTGATAGTAATTTTTTAAGTCATCTTTAGATACTCTCCACCAGTCCCTAAATCTTCATAAAGAAAAGCAACAGAGAGCCATGCACTAATCAATGACTGAATAGCTTTAAATACAAGTGGATTCTTTAAACAAAGGTGCACTCAGTTTCCATCTTGATTTTGGGGGAGGGTACCTCACTAGATGGAAAAACACACCTAAGGAGTAAATGATCTGAAAACTCTATGGGACAAGTATACAATTTATATGGGAGAAGGGTTTTAGACAAAAAATATAATCTATTGTAGAAGTAAGGAATTTCTTTTATAGGTAAATTTGGACCTCCTGCTGAAATTGTCTACTATCAACTAAGCGGGATGTGCCCATTAGCTGAAATAAAGCATTGAGTCACAATAATTTTTTACCTTTATCTGTAAGTCCACCTTTAGCTTTCTGTAACTCACAGTTAAAATCCCCACACAAAAAACGTGGAAGGAAGTGAGTAAAGGTCGAATCATAGAAAGAGAGCAACCCTCTCTGTTTTTATCTGTGAGCAATAAACGTTAATGAATCTACAGACCATAGAGTTCCATTTCCATCCAAGATCATTAATCTGCCTGGTATTAAATCAATAATCTTTAGAAGAGAGAAATCATATGAGTTAAAAAAAACTATACCATCAGCAGTCTGCCGACCAAAAGACCAGTAGGAAGGCCCCAGCACCATTCCCTTTGGAAAAGCCTGGCTTGATCTAAAGTGAACATCAATGATTCTTAGACAAAACATTTATCAATGGAAGAACTGTGAATGTAGTCATAAACAATCTGTCTCCTATTAGGATTTAACAAACAATGGACATTTAAAGAGCCAAGTGTAAACCCCAGTAGTAATAAACAGAAAATCAACCATCCTTTTTCCTTCGTTTTTCTTTTCCCTTTATACCCCTCTTGAGAGTGAACAGGAGGGAGGACTGTCTTGAAGGGCCTGGGCCTCTTGTTCACCACAGTCCATATCAGTATCTCCCACTGTGTGGATAAAACAGTGAAGGATTACTGGATTCAAAATCCTCCTGTAAGGGGGTTAAGGTTTCTGGAGGATCTCCGAACAGGTACTAAAGGAGAAAGAACCAGAAGATCTGAGGCCTGGTTCTCCTGCTGGGATGAATAGCACACAGGGAAAAAGGGGTGGAGGGGTGGGGGGTGGGGAGGAGTCAGAAGAATCAGAAGGAAGTTGGGTGTCTGAATGCTCCTTAGTCTAGGATGAGTTCAAACGCTGGTTAGCATCATCCACAGAAGGGACAGCAGCTGTCTGGGGTGGTTTAGCAACAAGATCTTGAGCCTGGATAAGAAGGTCAGGCTACCACTGCAAGTCTTGTTTTTGCTGCCCAAAGACACTCAGAAAAACATGCCCAGTATCCTCACATAATTAGTAAGGTTGGCACATTGGAAAGCAATGTGACCTATTTCCCACAGTTATCACAATGAGGGCCTGTCACAGAAGCTAGATAGGTGAGTACAGGATCCACATTTATAACAGGCCCTAGGTTGTTCAGCATAAAACAACCCCCGTCTCTGCCTAATAGAAACGAATTGGTAATATGTTCTATGCCACTATCAGTTTGTCAAAGTTTCACCTTAAACTGCCACCCACCTGTCCAAAATTGTTCAGAGTCAAGGATGGCTTCTGGGGACCTAAAACCTCACTTTTTGGGACAACCAATAGGTGATAGTCATCGACATGAACCCCTCATTCCAAAACATGATAGTTACAAATTTGACCAAAGGTTTAGATAATGGGATAACAAGGAAGGGGGTCCATGGGGAGAAAACTTCACCTGATTATATCTTTCCCAAAATAAATCCAGGGTATAAGCAGAGCAAAACTAATATTAAGGTTATCTTTGCCTGAGATGTTAATAAAGGCAAAGACTTCCCTAGGTGTAAAATGCAGAGAATCCTTTAACAACATTTTCCCTACATAATGCCTATCTGGCCTAACCTCTAACCCCCTTTATAACGCAACCTAACTGCAATTCTACGAGGTGCAGCTTCTTTTTAATTTTAGTAAATAACTCAGACATTAAAGGTTTCTCTACATCAGGTAGCTGCTGTAGCAAAGTAGTATGTCCAGAAGTCATAGCAGAAGCAGGGAGATCAGCAGGCTCAGACATCCTGGACTGGGAGGCTGCAGCAGGCTCTTCTACCAGAGGCAAAGAACCTGGAAATCTGTAGAAGGTAAAGGTTCTGTAGTTATCGGAGGTATCCAGGCAGGCTCATTTTGAGAAAAGTTTAATTTTGGGTCCTAACCAGGGGTCAGATGCCAGGTCCCTTGTTTTAGAGTCCAGCCTGCTTCACTAAGAGCTTTTGAGGGGACCATAACTCAGTAGCTTGAGGTTGTGCAGAAGGATCAGTTTGTAATACCCGAGGTAGAAACTGAAGGCCCTTGAGGTGGGGAAATATTTTGAGTCTCACTTGCTCCCAAATTACGTCTAATAAGCACAAAAGTAACTCTCTTATCTTTACTGTCTTCCCTGGTTTTATCCTGCAGTGGCTGCTGACATTTTGAAAAGAAAATTCGAAACCCTTCCTGATTTAGAGGATTAGTTTGAAACACACAAGGAGTAGCAGAGTTAGAACTTTCAGTTGAAGATATTGACAATGAACTATGAAACACAAACCCTGCTGCTTTTGTCAGTGTGACAGAGCAAGAATCGGGAACAGAGCCTTCTGTCATCTCAATAGACTTGTCTGTGCCATTCAGGTGTGTAGAAACAGCAGGCGGCAAAATTAAACTAGGCTGCAGGGTTTGCAACTCAGGTGACTGCTCTAGGCACAGAATCTTTGTAGATTCACAACTGCCAGCCATCACAGAATCAGGTTGAGGAGATGTAACAAGATTAAAAGTTTGTGCAGACTCACCACGGTGGGTTAACTCTACAAGTTCTCCACTGGATTCAGCGTCCACGGCAAATGACAGCCTGCTCAGAAGCACTGACAGGCGTAGCTGCAGCTGAAGATGCTCTTGTTCTTTGACTAAAGCAGCAAGCTGAAGCCTGAGCTACTCCTGATGAGCTTCTGGAGGAATGGTGCAGAAAACACTTTCTCCTGCAGTAGTAACATCATATCTTTTGCTGAAGCGGAAAATCCTGCAGCTTGTTCACATTATCACCGGTAACATTTCCGTTTAAAACAGTAGAGTCCATATCAAAGCTCACCAAATGCTCCCTTCTCCTGGAACGTCCATCTTCCTTGCAGACCAGACAGAAGTGACCAGACTTTGGTCTCTCGGCCCCTACTTCCAGCAATGCAGAAGGGGAATATCCTGGTGTCCTGGCCAAATTTCCTCATTCACTAAAAATACCACCAACAGCTTAATCTTGTTCAAGGTCAGTTGGCATTCATCTGTATCCCTCCCGGTTGTGCCTGAATAGGCAGGATTTGTCTAGTGCACTTACCGGTCAACAAAACTAAATAAATAAAATACACATTTCAGTGTTTGCCACAAGGCTTTCACTCATCGCCCACTTTATTTCATCAATGTTTGGCAGAAATATTATTGGGTTTTTCAGTACCAGATGCAATAATACAATATGTTGATGATATTTTATTGCAGACTGATATATACCAAGAGCATGTTAGTTTATTGAACGAGTTGCTAACAGTCTTAGGTAAAGGAGGGTTAAAAATGAACCTAAGCAAAACACAAATTGAACAGTCACAAGTTACTTTTTTGGAATATGTATTAACAAAGAAGGAAGAACTGTAGATCCTGATAAAAATCAGGTGATACAACAACTACCAAGACCTAAGACAAAGAATGCATTACAACAGTTCTTGGGCATGGTAGGATATTGCAGAGATTTTATTGAATCTTTTCCAGTATGGCAAAACCTCTGTATAATCTACTAAAGGGAGGAAAAGAAACGATATCCTCAGATGGGAACCAGAACATCAGATAGCTTTTCTGGCTCAAAGCAAGCACTAATGACAGCTCCGGCTCTCATTAGTCCTTCTGAATCCTCTGAATTTGTAATACAGGTACATGCGACAGATCAGGTGATCAATGCTGTACTGTTACAAAAGAGAGCAGGAACTTTACGTCCTGTGGGATATTTTCTCGTGTATTAACACCTGAGGAAGAGACATGTGAAGAATGTAAAACATTTGTTAACTGTATATTGGGCTATACAAGCTAATGAACATATTGTGGGGTTTAATAGAATTATCCTGCAGAGAGACTAAAGCAGCTTAATATGTATACCCTTGAGGAGGGGGACATGATAGAAACTTTCAAGTATCTCAAGGGAATTAACAAAGTACAAGAGGGTAGTATCTTTCAGAAGAAGGGTGTGCAAGAACAAGGGGCACAATTTGAAGATGGGGGATGGCTCAGAGGTAATGTTAGAAAGTATCTACAGGAGGGACAGTGAGGGTAAAAGAGGAGGAGGAGGAGTAGCTCTTTACATAAGGGAAGGAATCAAAGCAACAGAACATAAGGGTAAACAGGGAGGAGAAGAAGCACTGTGGGTAAATTTGGAGACATGCAATGGCACCACAATCCGCACAGGGTTGTATACGAACCCCTTCTCAGGGGAGGAAATGGACAAGAAATGATAGAAAGTATACTTAGAATGGCAGAAAAAGGGAGATATTACTGATGGGTGATCTGAATTAGCCAGATGTTAACTGGAGTGCAGTTGCAGCAGCCACTTGAAGAGTGGGGTTATTTTAGATGCCCTACAGGGGGCATGCCTTAGACAACAGTATTGGAGCCCACTCAAGAGGGAGCAATCTTAGACCTGGTTCTCTCAAATGGAGATGGAGAGGGATCACAGATGTAGAAGTGGGTAGCCATTTGGGAACTAGCGACCATCGAACAGTATGGTTCACAATAAACACAGCAATAGAGTCAAGCCATACAAAGGCAAAAGTACTGGACTTTAGGAGGGCTGACTTTGCCAAAATGGGTGAGTGCCTAAGGAATGCACTAGCAAATGGGCAGGAAGGAGGGTGGAAGAACAATGGGGAATAATAAAACTGCCATCACAGAGGTAACAAGCCTTTGTGTGAAGCAAATAAACAAATGAAATGATGTAAGAAACCACTATGGTTCTCAAAGGAAGTGTCAGTGAAGGTTCAAGAGAAAAGAAAGCATTCAGGAAGTACAAGGAATCACAGAAGGAGCAGGACAGAGAACTGTATCAGTTAAAGCCAAAGGAAGCTGGGAAGGCAGTCAGAACAGCAAAGGCCCAAACCGAGGAAAAGATAGCCAACTCAGTTAAGGCAGGGATAAAACCTTTTATAGGTACATCAGGGAGTGAAGTAAGACCAAGGGAGGGATAGTGAGGCTTAATAAAGGGAGGGAGGGTGGGCAGAGGGTGACTGTGAAAAGGCAGAGATACTAAACAAATATTTTTGCTCAGTATTTACAAAGGAAGAGGGAGGTACCTAAAACAAACAGTAGAAACACTCTGGATACAGAAGTTGATACCAGCCTATTTACAGAAGAAAGGGTTCTGAAAGCACTCTTAAAACTGAAGGTGGACAAAGTAATGGGGCCTGATGGGATTCATCCCAGAATTCTAAAAGAACTAAGTGTAGAACTAGTGACACCACTGACTACCTCTTTAACAAATCATGGGAGGATGGGGTGGTACCCGAGGACTGGAGGAGGGCAGATGTGATTCCGCTTCACAAAAGTGGGAGCAAGGCAGATGCAGGAAACTACAGACCTGTTAGTTTAACCTCAGTGACAGGAAAATGATGGAATCACTTCTGAAGGAAAGAATTGTCAGTATCTAGAGGCCAGAGGGCTCAGGACCCTAGGCAGCATGGATTCCAGCGGGAAGGTCATGCCAGACGAATCTGATAGATTTCTTTGACTGGGTGACCAAAGTAGTAGATCAGGAGGGGCTGTGGACATGGCCTACCTAGACTTTAGCAAGGCATTTGACACAGTCCCACACAAAAGATTAATATACAAGTTAGCCAGCCTGGAGTGGGTCCCAAGATGACAGCCTGGGTAAAGAATTGGCTGGAGAATAGGACACAGAGTAATAGTAAATGGAGTCCTCTCAGAAGAAAGGAGAGTTACTAGTGGGGTACTGCAGGGTTCAGTATTAGGACCGGTCCTCTTCAATGTCTTTATAAGCGACATTGCAGAAGGACTGGAAGGAAAAATATGCCTCTTTGCAGATGACACAAAGATCTGCAACAGAGTTGATGCACAGGGTGGGGTGGAAAGGATGAGAAGGGACTTGGCAAGGTTAGAGGAATGGTCAAATGTTTGGCAGCTTAGATTCAATGCTAAGAAGTGCAGGTAATGCACCTGGGAAACAAAAACCAGGGAAGAGTACACAATGGGGTGAGATACTAACAACAATAAAAATGGAAAGGACCTGGAGGTAGTCATATCAGATGACCTAAAGGTGGGCAAGCAATGTGAGAGCGCAAGGAGGCTGGGGGATACTGGGATGCATAGGGAGAATCACCAGTAGAAAACAGGAAGTTATTATCCCTCTGTACAGACAGCTAGTGAGACCCCATCTGGAGTACTGTGCAGTTCTGGAGACCCAATCTCTGCAAAGACATAGACAGGATGGAAGCTGTCCAGAGGAGCGACTAAAATGGTGCAGGGTCTGCACCAGAAGACATATGAAGAGAGCGAAAGGAGCTTAATATGTATAGCCTCGAGGAAAGGAGGAGAGGGGACATGATAGAAATGTTCAAGTACCTCAAGGGAATCAACAAAGTCCAAGAGGTAACATCTTTCAAAAGAGGTGTGCAAGAACAAGAGGGCACGATTTGAAGATGGGGGCAGCTCAGAGGTAATTTAAGGAAGTATTTTTCACAGAAAGGGTTGTGGATGCATGGAACAGCTCCGGAGGAGTTGGGGAGTCAAAATCTGTGGTGGGAATTCAAGCATGCATGGGACAGTCATAAGGCAATTCTAGGGGTGGGGGTAGGAAGAAGTAGGCTGCTGGTTAACTAGGATCTGCTGCTTATCCCGTGAGTGAGGAAATGGGCAGACTGGTTGGGCAAAGCGGTCCTTATCTGCCGATCAAATTCTATGTTTCTATGTGTGCCCTGCTCATCCAGCCTTGGAACCAGAAGACCATCATTCCCCGATGTCCAGAGACTTTCTTATCCAGACTTCTGTATACAGTCTTATCATCCGGCAGTCCAGAAGCAGGATGTGGCAGGGTGATCTTCTTCATCTTCTCATCTTGCAGTCCAGGAGTGGGCTGTGGCAGGTGAGATTCTGCGTCTTCCTCATCCGGCAGTCCAGAAGTGGGTTGTGGCAGGGCGATATGCATCAAATCCTTTACCTGGCAGTCCAGAAGCAGACTGTGGCCAGTTGGTACGCATCGTTTTCCTTTCCAAGCAGTCCAGAAGTGGACTGTGGATGGATCTTGTGTGTTTCCATTCCAACAGCCCTCTGTGGGTTCTTAGCCGAAGAAATCTTGGTCCTGTGCTTGTATTCCGGCGAACCTAGAGAGGTGGAGTGTGGCCAAGATCTCATGGTCTGTTAAAATCCTGTCTGCATTCCTCTAGTTTCCAAAAGGTTCTCAGAATTGCACTGGAAAGCTAGTTGAGTTACTTTACATTTTCTTCTCGATGACAGAGAAAATCCAAACATGCATGAACTGTCATCTGCCATATGTATAGACTCTTCCTATAGTATGTAGAGTGACTTCTAGTGGTGAAGTACTCAGGTAACAGTTAGAGGTGCACCTCGGGGTTGATTTAGAAAGTTCTGAACAGGGATTAGAAATGGGATGCTCTTACAGCATAGCTGTTACAGCCAGTGGATCCTTTTGCTAATTGTGCTATAGAGTCACACTCTTACAGGGAGTATAACTAGGATGCTCTTATAAGCGTAGCTGTTACAGCCAATTCCTTTTACAGTTCTCCTCAGACAGGAGATTGGTGTCTTAGTATAAAACCTCAGGGCACTGGTAAGATATCGAAAGTAGTATTTAATGCTGTTGTACCCCTTTCCTCCTGTTCCTTACCCTATGGTCTATTGCTTAATAAACTGGTTCCTTTCTCAAATTGTGCCTCCTGCCTCTCCATTTTGGTGAAAGTAACAACAGGTAGCCAAATAGGAAAAGAACTGCCTTACCACCTAGTGGATGTACTTTGAAAGTCTGATTTCTAATATTTAGACAACCGAAGCACTCATTCCTCAATCATCTCTTCTATCATCATCTATTTTCAGCTCACTTCATATGTGTGTGTGTGTGTGTGTGTGTGTGTGTGTGTGTGTGTGTGTGTGTGTGTGTGTGTATAAAGGAGTGGAATATTTACAGTGCCTAATCTCCCAATCAGAATGGTTAAAATCATATCTCATTTCTTTTGCATTCACTACAGCCACCATTTCTGAACTTTTTGTTCCATGAATTGAGGATGCTTTACATTTTGTTGTCTTTGCCTATATTTTCTGAATGAGAGTCCCACAAAATTAAAGACAAGAATCAAATTGACCTAACAAAAGTTTCATAAATGACAGAAACAAAATGCAATCCAATAATGGTTTTGAGGAGGAAATATACACAGAGGCAGAAGGTGAAATAAAAAAACACGAGGCAGGAAGACAGAGTTCCTAGAACAACCCCCATTGTGTATGCTTCATGTTTTGTCAAGCTGATATATTGGCAGTTGCAATGGGTCAATGCTCAGAGGACAGTGACAGTCCCTTAGCATTATTTATGAATCATAGCCTTGCTAATTACCTTAATTAAAGGTTTTACAAGCTGCCAGCAGATATATTGAACTTGAAAATATAACACTGGAGCCTCTAACAGAGAATTCACTACTCTGTATCCCACATACGGGTAGTAATGAGAACAGTTAACTGAAAGGGACAACTTTCATCTAATAACAGTCCCGATTGTGGCAAACAATATAATAAGAGCATTGCATGTCAAAGGAAACTGTGAACTGACTGAACAGTTTTCTTGCACCATCAATTGTTCAGTAGCAGTGCTGCATATGTGTGTGTGTGTGTGTGTGTGTGTGTGTGTGTGAAGGGTGCATTGTTGGAGGTTAATCCTTCAGATGAAATATTAAACCAAGGTCCTCTTGCCCCATCTCTGGTGGCTGCACATGTGGAAATTAAAATCCTGGCATGTTTTGAAAGATAGGAGAATTACCCTCGCTGTCTTGTACAGCATTCCCCTTCCCATATCACAGGTTCTGATGCAACAATAGTGATGCAACAGGTTCTGTTGCTGTAGTATTTTGTATGCTTTAATTAGCTGCACTGTGTACACAGCATACAGTCCCTACTCTACAAGTATCTAACTCATTGCTTGGTAAAGTACTTTGGTATACAAAGGTTACAAAAGGCACTATATCAATCATAGGTAGTGTCGATCGGGGCCTTGGGGTCCACCTATCCCAACTCTTGAAGGGGCTTTCCTGGGTTGCTGAAGTAATGCTATACTGGGTACTCAGGTCTCAAAGAGATGTAGTGCCTCCACCTAGGGTACCTGGATGCTGACACACAAGCTATTACTCTCCAGGAACAATTATGTTACCCTGGCCCACAAAGTCTCCCCCAAAACAAGTGACTGTATCACAATAATGACCACCAACAGAAATACAGTGCAAACAAGTATTTTATTTAAAAGCGGAGGAGAAGAAAGACAAGGAATAATAAGGAAAATGGGAATGATGGGGTAGCAGTCAAAAATGTTTTGCTCTAATGGGCCCAACTGCCCACCCTCTGGCAATCCAGCAAATCTCAAAGCAAATGCACTCAAATACTATATTCCCCAAAGGCCTTGTACCAGAGCTCTCTAATGTTGCAGTGGGTACCTTACTGGGGATGCTGTTGCTGCTAGCATGGAGATGCATCATTGGCTCACTTACCAAACTGTTGAAGAGATCAAACTGTTGCAGAAACAAACTATTTTAACTTGAACCAGGAGCCCCTATTTGTAATCCATAAATGGATGTCTGGATGGCTTCCTCAGGTCTTCTGCTTGGGTCTATCAAATTTATACAGTCCACCCAGGGCTTTCCCTCTGTCCTAGGCCACTGATGAAACCCCTGGTGTGGGCCTGAAACCCCAGAGGTTACTCACGGTTGTGTAGTGTCTATGATATCTCTATTATCTCTTATAGCTAGTCAGGCAAGAATGCAGGATATAGCTCCTGGCTGAAATGGTGGTGTTCTCTTGGCTCCTCTGGTGTATCACTCCTCTGCTCTCTGGTTGTCTCTTAGTTGCATTTGTATGAGCACCACAGAATCCACGGGTAGGCAGTAGCCTTGGTCTTTTCACTCTCTGAAGTTTGCTCCTGGTGGGAAAATCTACTTTAGGTCAGGTTAACTCCTCACTCTGATGCTTTTCATCTCTTCAGTTCTGGACAAACTGCTGCTTTTAAATTACTTTACATGTGTGCACATTCTTCTGTGGTCTGCCAAGACTGCAGCTCCTGGCAGCCCGTGGTTCTTTGAATCACAGCTATTCTAGTCACACAGACAGCCAAACCTGAGCTCAAAGCCATAGTTTCAGACCCTTGTATGCTATTCTGAACTCAGCATTGGATTGATATTAGGAGATGCACAGGAAGAGATAGGGAAGTGTATCAGGAGAAACAGAGGTAGCAGGAAAGTGTAACAGATGTCATATCCCAACAGGCTACTACCCCTGCCTGGGTGGCTACTAGCCAGGTTGAGGGCCTGGGTTACTGTTTCAAATATTATGTTGGTTCTTTGCCAAGATAACAATAATTAGCATGGTGCCTCCACCTGGAGTACAATTACACATGGGTCTGGTATCTACATGCTATATCCCCTGGGATGCTGTACCTACCCACTACCTTCTACTGTCACCCCACATGGAGTCCCATATACAAGCAGATTTTCAATAACTTGCAATTATTAACTAAGCTAATAATATGCTCACATGAGTACAAATAATATGCTCACAACACATTTTGTAAAACAGTTAATACAATTTATTTACAAGGGTTTGGGTTAGGAAAGGATAGTTGGATGCACAGGTTAAGGAACCTTTCCATTTGCACTGGCATTTAGAAACTAGCATCAAACAATTATTTTGCATTTTGAATTAACATATTTCAAAGATTTCACCCTCCAACCCTCTGATGGATCTGCATTAGCTGTCTGACTAACTAGTAGCTTAGGTTTTAAGACATCAAATACCCCAACTGGTACCAGTCCAGATAAGAACCCATAATTCTATCTCTGGGTACCCAGTACTAAATGTTGCAGGCCTGATACTGTTGGAGATGGTTGGCCAGAGGTGGAATGCTAGACATAACTCAGAATTTTTACCTTTTCCTTGGTTACTTTCTAAACTTAAACTCTGTAAGTAGACAGGTGGACTCCACACTTTAGCAGCTTTAGAATTTAAGTACTGAACTTGGCAGAAACATTATAGCATCTATTTACAGTCCCCTAGTGCAGAGAAGTCAGCTTTACTCACAGTTTTGTAGTCAGTCATTTGAAAGTGCAGCAATGATTCATGGCAGGTAAATTTGAGGTAGACATAATTGGTAGATTTGACTCAGCTGGGGCACATGGCAGGGCATATGACAGCCCCTCTTCCAAACAGCAGGCTCTGGCAGCTTTAGCAGGCTGGAAACTTTACTCAGCTTCTTTGGCAGTTACCTGTCTTCTTAGGCTGAAGTCATAATCTGGACCAGACCAGCACAAGGACATGGGCCAGCATGTCTTGGATCCCCATGTCTAGGCATGACTCCCAGGGAGAGGTGCAATGGCAATGCATAACTAATGGCACTACCAGGCTGATTCCCAATGCTGACCTTCTTGGCAGTCTCTCTCTCTATCACATTTGGTTCAGTGGAATTTCAGCCACACTGCCAGCATAGTAGCCGTGACTCATCTAGATCAGGACACAGTCTCAGTAAGACTCAGACACATTGTGACAGGGTTGAATAGGACCCTATCTCAATTGTTATGGAGGATTTGAATGCAGGGATCTGTTCTGTTCTTACCCTTCCTGTTCTTGTCTGTCTGGTTCTTAACCAAATTTTCCCGTGAGGCCTAGGATTTGATCACCCCTAACAGTCTCACAATTCTTTGCCTCTCACTGTCTCTCAGCTTCCCTTGCTGTTCTGTATTTTCCTCCCTTGCATATCTGCTGGTACAAAAATATATGTAAATCATTATATGGAAATGTAACTGATATTGGGATCCCTTTGTTTAGAAATTATATAGTGTTACTGTTGAAAAGTATATAATTATAGTTTGAGATGATTGCAAAGCTATTTGGAACTCAATGGGTTAACCTGAAATGCAATTTTAAGCCTTTTCAGAAGCTGTGGAGAAGGGGCCTCAGTTCTGGGACATTGTGTTCTTGCTGCAACTGCCTGAAATATACAAGAACATTTTGAAAAAAAAAACAGGATGCTTGTTGGGGGTTGAAGATTATAAAACAGAGCTGCAATTTCTTGCAAGATAGACACAGAGATTGAAGGAAAACTCAGATGGATCTTTTCTGTTTATTTTGCCTTTGCAAAAGTTATACTGAACAAGTTCATTTTTTATCTTACGGGCTAGTACTAATAAACACTTTTTCAAATTCTACAACTGCTCTTGGTTTTCCTATGCTTCCTGACCTGTGCCTCGATGACAGATTGTGTGAGAAGTGGGATTATATCATGCATTCTCTAAGCAAGGAGTTTTGTCGTGTGTACTGGACCTAATACCAGGAAGCATACAGAAAGGTATGGATTCTGCAGCAGCAAGTCCAGGAGTGGTTACCAGGAGAATGGCAGCCAAACTAGAGACAGAAATCCAAGCTGAGAATGTATAGCCAGCACAAGTTATGGAAAAAGAACAGGCAGTGACAGAACAGAAAGCCTGATGGACTTTTTCAAATGGTGGGCTATTCAACAAAAGAGACAGAAGGCAGAGGAGAGAGAAGCAGAAGATGAGAGAAGACATGCAGTGACAGGAGCAGTGATGGCTGAATGCCTTGCAAGCCTTCAAAAGCAGAGGATCTGGCACAGATCCAGATGAGCAATAAAACACTAGCAACTTAAAAGCCATTAAACTTACAAAGTTGTGTCTCTCGGATGATATCGAGGCACACCTGACAACTTTTGAAAGAGTTGCCACAGCCTGCCAATGGCCAAAGCTACAATAGACAATCAGACTGGTACCCTACCTGATAGGAAAGTCCAACTTGCCTACAACAATATGGACACTGCACAGTCAGAAAACTATGACCTGGTGAAAAGCAAAATCTTGAAAAGCTATGACATCGTAGGAGAGACCTACAGGCAGAGACTTCAATCTCTGAAGTACAACTCAGTCGACAATCCTCGAAACCTTCACCTGACTCAGAGAACTCCTGATAAAATGGCTCCATCCAGAGGCAAAACAGTCCCACAGATCATCAACACATTTGTTATGGAACAATTCATCAACATTCTGCCAACAGATGTGCAGCTTTGGGTAAAGTAACACCAACCAGAAAGTGGGGAAAGGGTTGTTTCTTTGGCTGAGGACTGCCAAATGGCCAGACAGATGCCACAGCAGTGAGGTAACAGTCAAGTGCCAGTGAGACACTCTTTTCCCATTTAAACTCCAAGTCTGATAAGAACTCTGGTGGGGATAACAAATCTGTGCCCAAAGATGTTATTTGCTATAACTGTAATAAGCCAGGTCGTATTGCAAGAAATTGCCATAAGAAGAGTGACACTGGAGCAGATTTGTCCTAGCAAATTGGGACAAATACTTGAAAGATGTGAAGATGAGGGATAAGACTGTGAAGGGTCTCATTGATTCAGGAAGCAGACAGACCTAGTGCATGTTGAAGTACTGGGAAAACACTGTGCAAAAGGACCAGGTACTGGTGTTATTTGCATCCATGGGGACACTTGATACTATCCCTCCACCCAAGTGACTCTGACCATTAAGGTCGTCACACCAAATGAAAGTGGGGTAGTACCTAAATTACCTGTACTGGTGATTATGGAAATGACTGTCCAGGATTTACTGAGTTAATCTCAGAGAACTGAACCCTGCAGTTTCAGCAGCAGTGGTAACAAGAGCTCAGGCAAAGAAAATCTCAAATAGTGGGGACACTTTTCCTTTCAGTGACTTTGATTTGGACTTTTGGAGCACAGCTCCAAGATCCAGAAATCTAGAAAAGAAAGACGATGCCTGAAGAAACTGTGGGAACAAATGACTGTTGGCATAAGGGGTTTACATATAAAAATGCTGAAACTAAACTGATCACTGATTGTGATTTTCTTTCAGAACAAGCTAACAATGTTTCTCTCCAGGGTTATTTTAAGCAGCTGGGGTAAAACCAAAACAGGGTGGACCAATGTTTAAAAATGTAATGGTTACTATACAGAGTTTGGGTTAAACCTCAGACACAGGAACAGACAGAACAATTGGTTATACCACAGAAGTATAGAATGGAGTTGTTACAGATAGCACATGATAGTCCTACGGCTGGTCATGCAGGAGGGATTGAACCCTTGCCAGATTGCTGTATAGATTTTACTGGCCTGGACTTCATGAAGATGTTGCTACCTATTGTATTTCCTGTGCTGAGTGACAGAAAGTAGCAACAGTCTCTAGAAAAGACAAGGTGCCCCTACCTTTGATAGATGTGCCTTTTGAGGAGAATTGCAATGGCAGTGGTTTGCCCTTTAGGCAAAAGTAGAAAGGGTAATAGATTTATCCTAGTAGCATGCGACTATGCTACTACATACCCAGAAGCAGTTCCAATGTGTATGTCACAGCTTCAAAAGTGGCAGCAGAGCTTGCAAAGATTTTCAGCACAGTGGGCATACCTAAAGAAATTATTACGATCAGGGTAGTAATTTTGGTGCTACATTATTGAGAGCTGTACAGACTACTAGGTATCACTGCCATAAGAACCTCCCCTATCATCCTCAGACAGACGGTTTTGTTGAGTGTTTTAAACAACCCTAAAATGCATGTTAAAAGGTTTGTAAAAGGGAGGGAAAAGACTGGGACCAATACTAGCCTTACCTACTCTTTGCTTACAGAGAAGTGCCATAGGCATCAACAGGGTTTTTACCATTTGAAATGCTGTATGGTAGGCAGCCAAGAGGGCCACTGGATATGATAAAAGAAATGGGATGATAACCCACTCAGAAACAATCTATAATGTCTTATATGTGTGCCCTAAGAAAGAAGCTGGTAAAATATGTTGAAATTGCCCATAGTAATCAGGAAGAGGCCCAAAACCAGAAGAATGTATACTATGACCATGGGGTAAAAGAAGAAGTTTTGAGCCAAGTGAAAAGGTTTTGCTACTGTTACCCACAACAGAAATTAAACTCTCAATGAAATGCCAAGGGCCTTATAGAGTGCTTATATGTACTGGTGACATCAACTATGAGATTAAAACCCTGACAGGAAAAGTCCTATTAAGACATACCATGCTAACCTCCTCAAGAAATGGGTTGAAAAAACACCAAAAGCTGCTTTGCTAGTTTTACCAGAAACTGATAAAGAAGATATTGATGTAGTTTATGATAGACTGGAGCAAACTGTAAATGCTGATGCTGTAATGGTGAATGTTTTCTTAACCTCAGAACAAACTGCAGAAATTCAGAATGTGCTAAAGACATTTAACAGTACTTTTACCACAGTACCAGGCCGAGCAAAAGGGATCGAGCATGTAGTAGGGCCAAAGAATGCTCACCCGGCTGTGGCAAAAGACATACAGGTTACCAGTGTGGTTAAGAGTTGATGTGGTTAAGGAAACACAAAAATGAGAGAATTAGGTATCATAGAAGAGTAGAAGAGTGGTTGGTCATCTAAAATGGTAATTGCAAACTAAAAAAGAAGGGGTGTTAGAATCTGCCTTGATTTTAGGAAACAATCAAGTTTGTCAGAATTTGACAGTTATCCTATGCCCAGAATAGTTGATTTGGTGGACAGACTGGGGAGTGTAATGTATATAAGTACCCTCAATCTCACCAAGGGTTACTGGCAAATCCTTTAGCTAAAGGATCCAGAGACAAAACTGCATTTGCCACTCCTGTTGGATTCTATCAGTTCACCACCATGCCATTTGGTTTACATGGTGCACCAGCTACATTCCAGTGGTACCTGAATGTCATTTTATCACCTCCCACTGGTATTGTGCTGTGTACCTGGATGATGTCGTGGTGTACAGTCCAGACTGGAAAAGCCACCTGGAACACCTCACGAGCAGTTATCCAAGTTTTCAGAAATACAGGTCTGACTGCTAATCCTACCAAATGTGCATTAGGCATGCAGGAAACCAGATATTTGTGCTATGTGTTGGGAAATGGAGAACTTAAGCCAGAAATTTCTGAAATAGAAGCTGTAGCTAACAGCCTTGTCCCTAAAACAAAGAAACATGTCAGGTCATTTTAAGGGCTAGCTGGTTATTATCGGAGATTTGTTCCCAACTTTGCAGATTTAGCCACTCCTCACTGAATGCACAAAATAGCTACCCAAATCATTTGAAATGGACCCCAGAGTGTGATGAAGCTTTCAAGCTATTAAGATTGTATTATGATCAGCTCCTGTTTTAAGAAGCCCAGAATTTGAGAAACCATTTTGTTTACAAACTGATGCATCAGGTGAGCCCTAGGTGCAGTCCCGCATCAAAATATAGATGGGACGGAACATCCTATTCTCTACATAGGTAGGAGTTCCATGACAGAGAAAAGGTACTCCACCATTGAAAAGGAATGCCTAGCAGCAAAGTGGGCCATGGAGTCTTTAAGTTTTATTTGCTAGGAACTGACTTTGTACTTATAACAGATCACAATCCTCTCTGTTGGCTTAACCAAATGAAAGATAAAATTTCAGAATCACAAGGTGATACCTGTCTTACAGCCATTTAAATTCAAGATGATACACAAATCTGGTAAAGAGAATAGCAATGCTGATTTTCTGTCAAGATATGGATCAGGAATTGAGGGTTCTGAAGGTTGAAAAACAAATGAATGAGTTTAAACGTTACCGTTTGCTGTACTGTCATAGAAAAAAGGATACTGTACATGTGCTTAATTTCTGAAAGTTAGAAGCTAATGTTAGTACAGAATTAATAGAAAGTTTAGGAAATCTGTTTTATAAAACAGGTTCCCAAGGAGGGGCGTGTATGTGACAGGATTGAATGGGACCCTGTCCCAGTTGTTATGGAAAGTTTGAATGCAGGGATCTGTTCTGTTCTTACCTTTCCTGTATCTTGTCTGTCTGGTTGCTAAACCAAATTTTCCTGTGAGACCTAGATTTGATCACCCCAACAGTTTCACAATTCTTTTGCCTCTCACTGTCTCTCAGTCTTCCTTGCAGTTCTATCATTTCCTCCCTTGCATGCCTGCTGGTATAAAAATATATAAATCATTATGTGGAAATGTAACTGATATTGGGATCCCTTTGTTTAGAAATTATAGTGTTACTGTTGAAATGTACATAATTATAGTTTGAGATAATTGCAAAGCTATTTGGAACTCAAGGGTTAACCTGAAATGCAATTTTAAGCCTTTTCAGAAGCTGTGGAGAAGGGACCTCAGTTCTGGGACATTGTGTTCTTGCTGCACCTGCCTGAAATACACAAGAACATTTTATAAAAAAACAGGATGCTTGTTAAGGAGGGGTTGCAAAGACTTTTAAAAACAGAGCTGCAATTTCTTGCAAGATAGACACAGAGATTGAAGATAACACAGATGGATCTTCTCTGTTAATTTTGCCTTTGCAAATAGTTATACTGAACACGTTTATTTTTTATGTTACTACTAGTACTAATAAACACTTTTTGCAAATTCTACCACTGTTACTGGTTTTCCTATACTTCCTGACCTGTGCCTCGAGACACACACATGGGACTGGCTTCACATAAGACCATATTTATATTAAAGGCACACACCTTCTGCTTGAACAGTCCCAAGATATTGGACATACATTTCTCACCATGCAGGTGCTGATAAACAGAAGAGGATTTCTCTTTCACCTCTGGAGATTCACATTGGAGATTAAAGCAAGTCTCCTGACCAAAACAGATGCTTCACACTGTAGCTATTAACTTTACATGCTAGCTTCCATAAGCTGAGACACAGGCAAACAACCTCCTCTTGGAAGGCATGGCTCCACAACCCCAAGCAGGACATTAAGCTTCTCATAGGCATCGCTGGCAAATTCCCTTTCTCTAGGGAGATTCCCAGATGACCACTGCAGAACTGGCACAGTGACAATAAGTTCTCAGACAAATGTTCACACTCTGCTTGCACTGAGTCAATGCAGGGTAATATACAAAATTGAGCACCTCTTGGCTCTAGTATTCTGACCCCCCCAAGCAGGTCTCCATCTCACTTGAGCTCCACAGTAGGCTTTCCCACTTAGAAAACATTTTAGACAGCACTGTCAACAATAAAATGCAGCTTCTGCACAGCCCTCTCACAGCTAAAAACACAGTTCATTTCAGTGCTGTCACCGCTGAGGTGGTAGGTACTTGCAGCTCTCTCACTGCTGCAGGCAGGATTCTTACAGCTCTCTCACAGCTGAATGTTGCAAATCATGATTCTTCAGATAAATCTCTCCAAATGTGGAAAGGCAAAAGCAGGCCCTGAAGGACAGGTAGCTGGCAACCCCAGGCAGGCCAGTCTCAATCCTGGTAGCCCGTTTCTCCAGCAGGGCCAGAGCCCCTTTCCTGTGGAGGGGCTCCAGCTGAACGGAGCTCAGAAACAAAAGTCTCTTGAGTTTTGGGAGCTTCAGGCAGCTCCTAATTGGATGAAACAAATGTCTCTCTGAAAAATTAATATTCATGCAGCTCCTTTGATGCCTGATAGGCCCTTCAAATAAGGCCAACACTTTCCCCAGCTTTTTCACCATAATTCTTTTGCACAGTCCCACAAGTCCATGGCAATAATCCTGGCCTTCTGATTGGCTGAACAGGGTCAAAGGCTGCAAGCATGGCTGCTGTGCAAACAGTAGTAACCGTAGTCCACATAGTGTCCAACTTTTAAATTCTACAGCAGCCAGTATAAACAGTTTTATTAAATAGTCCCACAGTCTGAAAGCAGTCCCTGTGCCCTGTAAAATCACTGCAGAGTTTAACACATTTGTTTAGCCCCTGCCTGTCGCTAGCACCAATATGAACAGTTCCCAGGCACTAGACAGGCTTGCTCATTATTATTCATTCAGCCTGATTAATGTTCATGAGGCTCATCCAGGCACTCATCTTAGCTCTTTATTTAACAATGAGGCAGCTCTCTTGTGCCTCCTTCAGGTCTCCGGTCCCTGACCAGCCAGACCACTGGAAAGCCATTCGTTTTACCACAATCATGGTAAGAAATGACAATGAGCTTCAAGCATGCTTGGATTGCCAGCTCACACAATTGTTCAGCAGCTACTCAGCGGTTCGACAGATTCACTCCTCCAGCCCCATTCTGACTGCAAAATGAGGCATGGGGCTGGATGGAGGACTCACAGGCCCAAAACACATGAGCCGGGCGCAGTGCAGATCAGGTTAAACATGGAACCAGGGCAAATAAGGTAAGCCTCACAGGGGATTACAAAGGCAATATGGAGCACAGAGGTGCAAGCTGAAGAGAGAATAGCCCAGGTGGTAATGAAAGGAAGAAGAGATTTGTTATATATATACTGTAAATGAAAAGAGGAAGATCAGGAGGGATTGTAAAGTTAAAAAGAAGAGGGAATTGTGCAGGTCAGGACCAGGAAAAGGCAGACATCCTAAACAAACACTTTTTCAGTGTTCACAGACGAAGGAGCAGGGAGGGCCTATAAAAAGTAACAGAAGCTTTGAGGGAGGTGGACACTAGTCTTTTTTCAGAGGAGAGAGTCCTGATGAGACTAACTAATTTGAAAATGGACAGAGTAATGGGGCCAGATGGGGTGCATCTAAGGTATTGAGGGAGCTCAGGGAGGTATAGGCTGCATCTCTGACAGTCCTATTTAACATCTTACTGAAAACAGAAGTGGTAAAGGAAGATGGAGGAGGGTAGATGGAGCCACAATTCCCAAAAGTGGTAGCAGGAAGGAGGCTAGCAATTATAGGTAGTCAGCCTGAAATTGGTGGTGTGAAAGTTAATGCAACACTGCCAAAGGAAAAGATTGTGGAATATCTTCAATCTAATGGGACACAAGACCCGAGGCAGCATGGATACACGTGGGAGGGATTATGTCAAACAAAACTGTTAGATTCTTTAACTGGGTGACCAAGAATTAGATCAGGGTGGAGCAGTGTACATGGCCTACCTAGATTTCAGTATGACGTTTGACACTGTTCCACTTAGGGACTAGTAATAAAGCTTGGTAGCTAGAGGGGCCCAAAGATGTAAACTGGGTAAGAAATTAGTTAGGTGACAGGCAACAGAGGGTGGTAAAAGGAGTTCAGTCTGAGGAAGGGAGGGGAAGGAGAGGGGAGGGAGAAAGAGCTGGAGATCAAGTAGGGTCATTGTTGATACTGTGGGTAGGGAAAATGGGTAGACTGAATGGAGCCAAGCTGTCATATCTAAATCAAAATTCTATGTTTATATTTTTCTATGGTCAGTATTTTCCTGGGCAGAAGACGGCTTGAAATTTTAAACCAGCCATGCTGGGAATGCACACAGGATTTTGCGAGTCCTCTGACCTGGTTGCAGGGTGTTGCTACTGATACTCCTGGCATGCTGGCATGCTGCAGCAGATCAGCAGGGGTAGCAGGGAGCACTGGTGAGTCTGCATTCCTTTGCATTTTTTTGCAGGCTTTCCAGATGCTCTGAGAGCACTTTCTGATGTTTTAAGGGAGGGTGTGGGTGGGGCCCAAAACTGTGACGTGACTCCATCGGACCTGATTGAGAAATATGTTGGCATCTTAGTCAGGTCCACTTGTGAAGAAAGGAGGCATGCCTAGTAAGAGGTTGGGCTCTTTAAATGCCCATGGGAACATAGTTCAGTCTGTTGTTTAGAGTCGTGAGTCGGGACTGAAACAGCATTGAGGAATTGTGTAGAGGAGCAGAGGAGCTGAGTCTGCTGAGGACGACACAAGTCCAAGTACAACCTGCCTACCTACCTAGTGCTGAGTTAAGACTGGTGACAAGAAGACAGAGAGCCGAGCAGCATGCGTGGCATGCCATCATCGAACCGGAGGAGAGACTAAGACTCAAAGACTGAGAGGGCTGTGGCTGCAGTGGTGAGTGAGTAAGTTAACTGCCATCCAAGTTGAAGCCTGAACCGGGAGCTGAAGTCAGTCTTTCACTTCACTGGTGTATGGTGATCAGGTGGTGGACTGGTTTCTGCTCTGCTGGTCATTGATGGACACAAGGCTGGGTGGGTCAGGATGGGTGGAAGCCGCGCGGTCATCCGGACAACCAGTGCAGACTACACTACTGAGTGCACTGCAAGTGCAGACACTGAGTGTAATTGTAGCTTCCTATGACTGTGGTTGAGCAAGCGCTCAAGCCGTGAGGATTTGAAGTGAGTTGGGTCCAAGAGTGCACATGCCAGTAAGTTCTTCAGCTTCAGGGGAGTTGTTGAGAGAGACTGACTGAGCAGAGAAGCGCCACCGCTGGTAGACTCGGGAGAGCACTGCTACCTAACACCACTTTGCCTTTGCTGCCTGCTGTATCAGCTGTTTTAACAGCTTAGTTAAATCATGGATGTTCTGCCTCTGAATCTGATCCATTCTCCTCTCCTACTCCTCCAAGGGAGCTTGCTTGCTGCCACAGCACCACAAGCAAGTTCAGGCCAGGTGGAGTTGGCAGAAGTTGAATAGAGGGAGGCTGAGTAACGTTGTGCTGCGCCTGTGCTCCATCATGCCAGTCATCTTCTCCTCTCTCCCACCATCCAGGTCAGGACTCCAGAAAGAGCTGCACTCCACTGAGTGATTCTGCATTTCTGAGGAGGAGAGACCACCCTCAGGTGTACATCACACACTGACTGCAGTGCAGACCAGAGACCACCCCACCAGCAAGGCACTGACCACCTTCTCATCAGTGAAGAGATCATCCATCAGCATTCAGCTCAGCTTCAGTCAGGTACTTTTCTAGGGGTAATATTCAGAGAAGTGTTGTTTATGTTTAAAAACTTTTTGGGGGTGGTAGGAAACTGACACCCTGGCTTTATTCAGTGATTCTGATGAATAATAAGGGTGCTTTAAATTTTTTCATTTGAAATTTCCATCAGACAAGATGGACAGATAAGATCAATATCTCATTTTGCATAAGAGTGGAGCTCTTGGTACAGTAAGGTACAAGAAAGTGATTTGTTTATAGTGCAATGCATGTAGAATAATGCTTCAGGGATTGGATAGCAGTGCTTTTTTATACACTTGAGGTGTTATACTACGTAGTTCTGGAGAATGAAGCAAAAGTGTTTTTCAGGTATCAGACACAGGGCATGTAAAAAAATACATATGCTGCTGCCCATTGTTTTTTTCTTTTTTCTTTTTTTGAATAATTACTACTTCTTCTTGTGACTTGAGGACTGTTCTTTCACAGTGAAGTTAGAGTGGAGGAATATACTAGGAAACTGTCACCTAGGAGTATTCTGGTGAAACTCTACTATGGTAACTATCACCTAGGGTTATTCTGGTGAACATCTGGGCAGACTGGTTGGGCCATGTGGTCCTTATCTGCTATCAGATTCTAATGTTTCTATGTATAAACTGTGACCTAGGATTATTTTAGTGAAACTCTATTAGGTGAACTGTCACCTAGGGTTACTCTGGTGCAAATCTATAAAGAAAGACAGTCTTCTAATGTTCTTTTTATTCATTGATTCAGTTAAAAATTGATAGGACTTTTATTCTTAGGTGCACCATTTAATTTTGTGCTCAGGTATGGTCTAGAGTTAGCCCTGATTCTCCTGTCCTGGTTGCTTGCTATTTCAGTTGATGTTATTCAGAAGAAAAGCAGGGTTAAATGGTTGGATGTCCAAATACGGGTCAGAATATTGATAAAAGCTGTTTAACAGCCAGACGCTCATCACTTTTTATTATACATTTAAAAATGCTAAAGCTAACTCAAAATGGAGGAAAAGGCACTTACAAGACAGAAAAAAAGGGTACTCGAAAATTAATTTTAAAGGTATAGGTATAACTTTTGCCATAATATAAACTGCTATCAGTGACCGGTGACTCCAATACATTCCAGGGTTCTCAAATGGTGAGGCCAGCCTCCCTGGGAGGCTCCAACCTGTTCCAGGAGGCTCAAGCAAGTCTGAAAAAGTACTGTATTTAAATTTTGAGTTTTATATGTTTTGTGTGAAGAGATGAAGCAAACTGAAAGAGGATAATAGTAGGTGAATTTTATGTATTTATTTACTAATAGGTGACAAGTAGGTGAATGAGCCAAGGCTCATTTCAGGTGTACCCGGGAAGAGTAGGGAGTGAATCCATTTCAAAAGGTAACTGCAAAACAATCAAGAAATACACAATGAACAATAGTGCAAACAAATGTGAACAATAAATTAATAATGAATAGTGGTAATTGATCAATTTGTAAACTGATGGCAGAACAGCCCAAATACAAGGGCTGAACATAGAAGTGCTAAGAGCAATAGCAGGAAGGAGCAAAGTAATCCTGAGAAGTTGCTTAGGAGCAGGGAAGGAGGGAGAGGCAAAGTATGTAGGAAGGTTATTTCATATAGAGAGAAAACAGAGCAAGTAGTCTGACCCATGAAGGTAAGGCAACAAGGGTAACAATGGTTCAAGAATGAAAATAGTAGAGCAAGTAGGCTGGCCTGTTGGACGGGGGTTACAATAAGCTGAATAATAATATTTGTTTTATTTATTTATTATTCAGATAACACCTTTGAGCACATGAGCTCTTTTCAAGGTTCCATGTCAGTATAAGACAAACAGCTGAATGTGAGCCAAGAACTCAAAGGGGTTTCAATGTATTCATGGTGTACTCGCAAAGTACAATATGTTATTTTTCTTTGGGAGGCCCAAGATTATTTCAAGTTTTTGGGGAGGCTCAAAATCTTTCCATGGATTTGGGGAGGCTCACTGTGACAAAGTCTGAGAACTATTATGTTATACTGATCATATTTTATGCAAAATAGAAATATGTATACTACGGTTAGTACCTTTCCAGGAGCTGGTATTAACAATATTAAACATATGTTTCCAGGGCTACAGGAACATACAAATTCCCTCTTACCCTAATTCATGCAGGAATAAATGATTTGGGTAAAGATCTATACTACAAATTCAGAGAGACTTTGAGGAAATTTGTGATAATATTAAAAATCAAGGGGTAATTTAATCATATTTGGGCTTTTACCAATCCCTAGGGCAAGTATTGCCAAACAAAGAGATATCATAACACTAAATGGATGGTTTAAATGGTGGTGTCTCAGAGGGGTTTCCTTTTTGAAAACTGGACAGGGTTTTAACCACGGTCTTTTCACTAGGGATGGCATGCATTTAAACAAACAGGGCAAATGTATTTTGCCACTAGAGTAAGACATCAGATAGACCATTGTTTAAACTACTAGGTGGGGGAACTCTATGCCTCTAAAACTATATGCAAAAAACTACCCTTATGGACCCCTAGAATGGACTCTGCCTAGTCATAAACGCAAGAAGTCTAGTGAATAAGTTTGACGAGTTTATCTTATCTTTGGAACAATTTGATATTCATATTTGTGCAGTTACTGAGACTTGGTGGCATGATGATGACCCTTGGGATAAGAACATCCCAGGTTATACCCTGTTCCATAAAGATAGGAGTATTACTGGGGGAGTGGCATTGCATCTGTCAAATACTATCAATTCTGAAAACATAGAATTAACTCAGTGGCCTAATATTGAGCTTTGGGTCAGACTTTTCCCTAAATCAGCAGCTTGTATTAACATGGGTGTGGTCTATAGACCTCCATCAATAACGCATGATGATGATTTTCATCAGTTGGATTTTTGTGGCAAGATATCCTCCACTAATAATATTCTGCTTGTAGGAGATTTTAATCTTCCAGGTATTAATGGAAGACTATGCATACCGTCCTTATCGAAAAAGTATATTTGCAAACCCTCCTGATGTCTAATATGGAACAGATAGTTAATAACAGTACCAGAGGTAACAATACCCTTGACTTAGTTTTTACACAATTTAGGCAATCAAATTGCAAATTGTTTGGTGTTACAACCACTTGGCTCTAGTGACCTTTCTATGGTTAAATTTACTTATAATGGGAATGTAGGACAGGATGTTGGTGACACAACAGTTTATAACTTTATAAAAGGGAATTTCCAGGGTATGATACATGATATAGCTTCTTGGGACTGGTATCAGTTATTTTGGATAAATCTCTCTCAGAAATATGGCAAATTTTGGTTAACCAATTAACAGAAATTTCAAATAAACATATCCCTACTGTCAAAAAGTTGATAAACCCAAATTAATAGGGCCTGGATGAATGCAACTGTAAAAAAATATTAAATATAAAAATAGGGCATATAAAAGGTTAAGCTATGTGGATCTAAGAAAAGCTGGGAACATTTTAAATTTCAGTTAAGGGTAACTAAATATAGTATTAGAAAAGCAAAAAGAACTACGAGGTAAGATTGGCAAGTAAAGGGGGACAATCACAAATGTTTCTATAAATATATTAATAATAAAAGAGGAGGTACTCCCAATATAGGGCCACTAAAAATAATCTAGGTGATTTTGGTTTCTGATAAGATACAAATGGCCACTATTTCCAAGAATTTTCATCAGTCTTTAATACTAAAACAGTAAGCAGTAAAAACATAATAATCACATCTTGAATGGGCATTTTACAATAGATGCTGGTACTATTCAAAAATTGTTACAAAATTTAGACCCTTATAAGTCAGCAGGTCCAGATGGTCCATATCCGCATATTCTCAAGGAATTGGCCATCCCTTTCTGGTCCTATTGCTGCCCTATTTAATAAATCTATACAAGAGGACCAGGTTATTGATGTTTGGAGACAGGCAACAGTGGTTCCTATTTTTAAAAGGGTTCTAGGCAGGAAGTGTCTAATTATAGACCCATTAGTTTAACTTCAATTTTGGGTAAAATACTTGAAGGAATCATAAAAGATTATCTTTGTAAGATGACTGAACCAGACCCTACAACAACATGGCTTTATTAAGGCAAGATCATGTCAGACTAACTTGTTGGGTTTCTATAATGGGTAAGTGGGGCCTTGGACAGGGGTGAGGTGGTGGATGTCATTTTCTTGGATTTTTCCAAGGCCTTTGACAAGGTCCCTCATGGTCAGCTCATTGAAGATATCATTAGCATTGGAATAGGGGCAATATATCACATTGGGTGAAATCATGGTTGAAGGGTCACTCAGAGAGTATGTATAAAAGGCTTTTATTTGGAGTGGGATGATGTGACCAGTGGGGTTCTGCAGGGTTCAGTTCTGGGTCCTTGTTTGTTTAATATATATATTGCATCACTTAAAACTACAACCAATGTTTGGTTAACTAAATTTGCAGATGACACACAACTAGGATACCCAATTACAAATACTGGAGATATAGATACCCTTCAGTACACCCTTGATGAGTTACAGAACTGGGCTACCCCAAAAATTGTCCTTTAATGTTGATAAGTGTGTGGTAATGTACTTTGGGAGAAATAATCAGCATCCTAATTATAACTTTGGTAGAAAGATCTTAAAAGCAGTTGATGATGAATGTGATTTGGGTGTTAGAGCATCCAATGATCTTAGTCTTAAGCTCCATTGCCACACAGTTATCAAGAAGGCAGCAGGTATACTGCACTGCATAAATAAACATATTAGTAGTAAAAGCAGTGAAGCTTTCTCCCCTTTTTTCATCTCTGGTGAGGCCCCATTTGGAATATTGTGCCCAGTTTTGGGCACCGTGATAAAGGCTCTATAACTGCACTTGAAAAATCCAGAAGAGAGCCACTAGAAATACTAATGAAGTAAAAGGCTTGGATTATGATGCTAGATTGAAAACACTGGGACTTTATACACTGGAATATCATAGAATGAGGGTGATCTATGTTTGGCATTTAAAGCATTATATGATGATCATTTATGGGAGGTGCTGGGCTTGAGACTAAGAGAAACTGTTTACATTACTAGGGCTCATCCACTTCAACTTACAGTTGAACAACGCAGAAATAAAAAGGAAGTACTTGGTTTTCAATAAGAGTGTGTAAAATTTGGAATAACTTGCCATTGGATGTAGTAATGTGAAAACATGGATACCTTTAAAATACACTTGGATATTTACTTGCAACAAAACTGTATAACGGGATACAATTGCTATTAAGCGAGCATCATGGACTAAGGTCTATTAGCTCTGTATTACCTATGATACCTATGATACAGAGAAAGAAAGAGAGAGAAGAGAGCTGGAGAGATAAAGTTTGCCTTTCACAAGAACAAGGGTTTAGTTTATTTTTGTTTTTAGCAAGAGAACTAAATATAGCAAATTACAAGTTAAGGCTATTTGAGACTGCCCTCAGGCCACACTGTGTACATCACTGACTGCTGTGCAGTGAAGAGACCATCAGCATTCAGCTGACTCTCAGTCAGGTACTTTTCTAGGGTTAATATTCACTGTTGCTTGTGTTTAAAACTTAGTGTTACTTTGGGGGCATTCAGCTTAGCATCAGTTGGGCATTTTCTGGGGGTCAATATTCAGTTTTGCTTTGTTATTAAAATGCAGTGTTACTGGGGTGGGGGATGGAATCAATGAGTCATGGTTAAATCTTTTCCTTGGGCTCTTTGAAATTGAGCTGAGTGCTGACCAGAATTGGGGTGGTGGTCATGATTGAAACCTGGGAGCCAGAGGGATAGAAATCATTGTTCACTGACTGTTACTGCTACATAGATACATAGACAGTGTCGGCAGATAAGGGCCTATGGCCCACCCAGTCTGCCCATTTGAGCTTGTAAGTTCAGTTTGTTTACCTAGAAGTCTGTTGCCCCTTACCCTGACCTCCAGAATTCCTTTTATGTCTATCCCATGCATTCTTAAATCCTGTGATTGTTTCAGCCCCCACCACTTCCTCTGGCAGGGTGTTCCACTTGTCCACCACCCGTTCTGTGAAGAAATTCTTTCTCATGTTTCCTCTGAATCATCCTCCCTCCAACTTCATCCCATGCCCCTAGTCCTGGAACATCTTTTCGCTTAAAAATAGTGTTTTCCTGCACCCTGTTCCTCCCTGTAAGATATTTGTATGTCTCTATCATATCCCTCTCCTCCTCTCCTCCAGGGAGTACATGTTCAGTTCCTTCAAACTGTCTTCATAGGACTTGTGATGCAATCCATGCACCATCTTTGTTGCCCTCCTCTGAACCTTCTCTACCCTGTCTATGTCCTTACATAGGTATGGTCTCCAGAACTGTACACTGTACTCCAGGTGGGGCCTCACTAGTGTCTTGTATAGTGGAATTATGACCTCCCTTTTCCTACTGGTGATGCCCTGCCTATACATCCCAGCATCCTATTTGCTTTACCTGCTGCTTGTCACACTGTTTCCTACCTTGAGGTCACTCGAGATAACAACCCCAAGATCCCTTTCCTGCTTGGTGCATGCTATCCTCACCCCCAACTGATATATTGTGCCAGGGTTTTGTGCCTCTATGCATTATCTGCACTTCTTTTGCATTGAATTTCAACTGCCAAACCCTGACCATTCTTCAAGTTTCTGCAGGTCACTTCTCATTCTGTCTACACCCTCTGGTGTGTCTACTCTGTTACAGAGCTTTGTGTCATCAGCTAACAGTGAAATTCTGCCTTCTAGGTCCCAAGAATGTCACTGATGAAGATGTTGAATAGGACTGGTCCCAGCACTGATCCCTGTGGTACCCCACTGGTCACTCTTCCCTCTGTGGAGTGACAGCCATTTACCACCACCCTCTGTGTCCTGCCACCCAGCCAGTTACCTATCTACCACACTACTGTCCTGCCCACGCCCATATTCCCCAGTTTGTGTAATAGTCTTCTATGGCACAGTGTCAAAGGCCTTGCTGAAGTCCAGATAGGCCATGTCCACTGCCCTCCCTGATCCACCTCCCTAGTCACCCAGTCAAAAATTCAATGAGGTTGGTCTGACATGACCTCCCCTGGTGAAACCATGCTGCCTTGAGTCCTGTAGTCCATTGACAACCAGATGTTCCACCAATCTCTCCTTCAGTAGTGCTTCCATGATCTTCCCACTACCGAGGTGAGGCTGACTGGTCTGTAGTTCCCTGCTTCCTCTTTGTTCCCACTTTGTATAAGGAGACTACATCTGCTGTCCTCCAGTCTTTGGGTACCGCCTCTGTTTCCAGTGATCGGTAAACAGGATAGCCAGAGGTTCAGCCACCACCTCTCTTAGTTTTTAAGGACCCTGGGGTGCACCCCATCTGGCCCCATTGCTTTATCAACTCTTATTACTTCCAGTTCCTTCAGGACCCTTTCTCGTAAAAGGACTTGTGTCCATTTCTGCACCATTCTCCCCTTGTACTCCCTTCAGAACCATTACCCTCCTCCTTTTCAGTAAAGACTGAGCAGAAATACCTGTTCAATGTGTCAGCTTTACTGTTGTCATCCTCCACGCAGCCCCCATCCTCCCCTTCCGTCTCACTATCCTCCTTTGTCTTTCTTTTTTCACTTATGTACCTGTAAAAGGTTTTGTCCCTCTACCCACTGCTGGAAAATGTCTTAACATTTCCAAGTCTGAGAAGTATATTAAAAGTAATGAATTACATCTTTTGGCAGCTTAATTTGCAGTTGTCAGAACCAGGATAATGCTTATTTGCTAATATGTTAATTTTATTACAGAAGTGCTTGTTCTAATACTGTAAGTCCACAAACAAAAAGCATTATCCAGGTGCTGACTGGCTGCTGCAAAATTAGGTAGCTAAAATGTGCAATTCATCATTATTTTAAGTACTGCTTGAAATGAAACTTTTTGGGGTGGGTGTTTAATTCATTGTTGTAAGTGTGTAACTATGTGGCAGTGGTACAGAGGCTTGTCACAATGCAATATTGTAACGAAAAGTGAGTCTGTTAGTCTGAAACCTGTTGGTAGTGTGGTGGCATGTCCAGTGTGTGGGAATGATACTTTGTGGGACTGGCTACCTTGATGAAGTACATAGCCTGGTCACAGTGCAACATTGTAACAAAAGCCAGTCTGTTAGTTTACCACCTGTTGGTGGTGTGGCTAAGTGGTGTGCTGGTATATAATACAGAAATGACACGTGCATCGGGTTAGTGGGCATGGATGGGGAGGGGTAGCTTATCCTAATGGGGGTAGCAGTGACTCTACTTGGTGTGCAGATCTGAAATTCCTGGCTACACCCTGCCTGGTTGATGCACGTTTGTGAGCACTTTGCTGTGTTTGACTCTCACCCTTCCCAGCAGTCCCTGTGGGGCAGAGGGTGTAGACTTACCTGGCCGTGATCATGTTTGTTAACATACAGTATGTAGCTGTTCTTTTGCAGCCCTCTGCTGCTTTGTTTAAAAGCCCTAAAGGGCTACTTTCCTCCTACCCTGGCAATACTGCTTTCATGGGGCCTGGGATGTATTTGTTGTAGCAGACAGAATGTCTCAAGAGGAGTCAGGGTCTTTAGGAGGAAACCCAGTAGTGGAGCTGGTCTCTCCCTATCTGTGCATGATGCACATGTGCTGCTCTGGTTCCCTGTCCTGCCTGCCTGGCTGGGGCTGCTACCTGCCCAGGGCTGGGAAAACTCTTCTTTAAACACTTGACAGAGCTCTCATCTTTGGTTCTGGCTCTGCTATCTGCCCTGGAGTCTGGGATCCTCTTTGGCTGCTGGCACTCTACTAGTTTCAACAACAGAGCTCAAGCTCTTTCTGCATGGAGCTCCACTTGTGCAGTAGTACTGAAACTGTCATCACCAAAGTTCCATCTCCCCACTACCCATCTTGAGGTTGGGGAACCTGTTGCATACCTGACTAGTACTTCTGCACCCAGTCATGGCCCCACCAAACAGTCTAGAGGCTGAGAACCCAAGTCCTACTATGTGGCTGCAGCTGCAATTTGAATGGAGCCAAGGCTCGACTCCTGCCCTGGGCTCTTGGCTGCTCTGATATTGTTGCCCTGCAGGTTTCTCACTGCAGCAGTCCAGTTCTTGGTGGACAGGAGGGCAAAGAATGGATCTGGGTTCTAGCTGGTGGTGGCATCAGGGGACCAAGAGTACAATCAGCAATGGTCCCATAAATGGAGGGCAGGCTTACATATTCTGTTCTAGTTTCAAGTAAGAAGAACTGAGTATGAAGGCATTTCTTGAAGGATGATGATCAAAGGAGGATTTAAGACCCTGGTGTAGCCCACCTCACCTTAAACCTCCCAGAGGTGATTATCACCCAGGAAATGCCTAAGTCTGAGTGCTTTATGGCTTTCATTTTTTAGCAAGGTTTTATAACACCAGGTCACAAACCTGTTCCTATTGGCCCTGGTTCTCCAGTACCACCACCCAGCTTCTCTGGGGCTTACCTCTCTCTTTCTGGTGAATCTTCCTCCATGGATTACCCATGTGGCTTGGTCATTGGGGCTGGCCAAGCCTCACCAGCACAATACAGATTCTGAAAGAGGAACCCAGTCAGTGGTGCTGAGCCTGAAGACAGCCAGAGCAGCCGTCCTGCTCTATCATGTGATTTCCACCTAATTTTTTCCTGTGGCTGCTGATTGTGCAATAATGTACCATGTGAGGTATGTCAAGTGTGTTTCAGTGTCTGAAAGTCCTGCTCCAAGTTAATGCTCCTGTTGTGTGGCATTTTGTGAAGTTTTAATTTGCTGGTGAATTTCTGGTGAAATTATCAACTTTGCCTTCACAGATCAGTTTGAGAATTTTGCCATTTACTAGGAAATTTACCTTTGCAGCTTCACCTGGCAACTTTGCCTTTAGGTGCATTTAGGCAAAGCTTACTTAGATGGGAGGCTTCTGGTAAACAAGTGCCTATAGGTCACATGAACAGCTCCTGCAGGTTACATGTTGCTTCTCAAGGTACAGCGTGAGCCTTAGTTTTGTTTTGCAGTCTCAGTGAGTTAATTGAGGTGGTCATATCTGCAGCTTTGAGAGGGTTAAAAACAAAACAAAGAAAAAACTACTTTTGCAGCATTTTTTCTTGTCATCTTTTATTTAGCTGGCAGTTTGTGCCGATTTATTTTTGTTTGTGAAAGTTTATTCCTAAAGAAAGAACTTCCAAGGAACAGGATTACCAGTTGAGCAAAATGTTCATTTACAATGGGTTCCATGTCTACATAATATAAAATACAAGATACAAAATACAAAATATAATACAGTACAGTTTCAACAAATATATTAATACATAGGATATCCTTTTCTTATTTTCATTTAAAAGACACATTCAAAGTGCATATTAAGAGAACACATACATAAGCTTTAACATTCACTGTGAGCGACAACTTTATGGTTGAGCAAGGGTTGTTGTTTTTGTGCATTTTCCTTACATTACCCACTTTATTTGTTCTATTTTTCTTGCTTTACTCATTTCTTTTACTCTCATTTTTCAAACTCAAAATGAGTGGGACTGGCAGGGAGGAGACTGGGAGGACTGTGACCAGTCCCAGCAAGAGAGAGGGATGCAGTCCTTTATGGAACTCGCTGTCTCATCCATCTGAAGAAGCCAGCTTTTGGCACCAGGAGCACTGGGAATTGGAACCAGCCTTCTCCCCAAGAGTGCAGCACCAACAAAAGCATGCAGTGGCACCACCAGCACCAGTTGACCCTGTTCTGGTACCTCCTGTACTTGCTACAGCACTTGCCCCAGTGCCACCCCCCATGGTTGCATAACTACCTGAGCCTTATGAGGAGAAGCAGTCCCTCCTGGGACCATCTGACCCTCCTCTCATCAGCATCATAATCCCTTGTTTGTTCATTTTTTGTAACTGAACCCACTGACAACAGTGTGGCGACATTCAGCTTGTGTCACACCATTGTTTGGCATGGGAAATGAGGCAGTCATTTGGTGCAGGTGGGCAGTACACCAACTTTAAGGTGAAACACCACCAGAAGTGGGAGTACATGTGAGGGCAGAAAGATCAAGACAGCTGAGAGGGATGGAGGTGGTCAAACCACTAGTGCTCTTTCTGTGCTGCAGGGTGGGCAGCACAAAAGAGGTGACGTGGCATGTTTTCATGTGGCCCACTGGTACAGAAGGGGAAATGGAGGAAGAGAGGACTAGGAGAGGGAACTGCAGGCAGACTTTGGTGCTATCGGGGTCATCTGAGAGACCAGCCTCAGATCCTCTTCTATCCATACAGAACTGGTACAGCCATTCTGGGAGATAGGGAGCTCTCCCTTCAAGTTGGGGCCATGAAAGGAACTTTGTGGCAGTGAACCTTGTGTCCCCAGGCAATAGCCCTATTCTATCAGTCTCTACAAACCTCAATTTAAGATGTGCTATCTGTCTGACTGTCTTCTTTGTTCTTATCTTCACTTGTTATAAAAACTAAAAAGTTAAAAAACACAAAAACATTGTGTATATTTTTGTTTCTCTCTGTCCTGATTTCTGATACTGCTTCCTTCTGTCTAAATTCTGCTGTCAGCTATCCTCCTGCAGCTTAATGAAAGAAAAAAATTCTGATTACCTCTCTATATTGTTCTCTTTCTTGTGCAACTGTACAGTCCTTACACGATCACTGTCTGTTTCGCTCACCATTTTCCTTAACTACCAGAATAAAATGTCGAGCTTCTACAAGGTACTGCACTGTGTATCAGTCCTACCATTACCATTCTTGTAACACACTTTAGGGGACATTGTGAGAAAAAGCATAACTTATCGTAAAGTCTGTGTTCTCAAAATTTTTCTCAACTTTCAAAAAAAATATGTCAGGATGTTGCATGCTGCTACATGGTGCTAAGCTGTGTGTCAGTCCCCCACCATAGTTCTTATAATGTACTTTAGGGGAAAGTGTGAGAAAAGCAGAACATACATAATTTTTTTGCTCCTAGAATTTTCTCAACTACCAAAAAAAAAAAAATATGTCAGGCTGCTGCATGCTGCTACAAGGTGCTGTACTGGGTATCAGTCCTCCTCCAAAGTTCTTGTGATGCTCTTTAAGGAAATTGTGAGAAGAGCACAGCATACATAAATTATGTGCTCAATGAATTTTTCTCAACAACCAGAAAAAATATATCTGGCTCCTGCATGCTGCTACAAGGGGTTGCGCTGTGTATTAACCCCCAATCAGTGTCAGTGGCTCAGCAGATTGCACACTCACCTCTGAGGCGGGAAGATCAGAAGGCTGTGGGTTCTGTCCTCACATCTGGTACTTGGGTTAAAGTCTAATGCAGACACTGTAGTGCAGCATGAGGGGGTGCAGCACTCCTGAGGTGCCGTCTTTTGGATGAGATGTTCCACAGAGGTCCCGTCTGCCTGTTTTGGTGATTGTTCAGGTAGATGTTAAAGATCCCATGGCACTTCTCAAAAGAGTAGGTGAATTTCCACGGTGTCCTGGCCAGATTTTCCCCATTCACTAAAAATACCAACAGCTTAATCTGGTTCAATTTCAGTTGGTTACCAACTGTCTCCCCAGTCACCCCTGAAAAAGGGACTTCTAGTCTCAGTGGGCCTACCGGGTCAATAAAATAAAATATATAAATTGTGTGAAAAGCACAACTTACATATATTCTTTACTCCCAGAAGTTTTCTCAATTACCAGAATAAATATATCAGGCTTCTGCTTGCTGCTACAAGGCACTATGCTATGTGTCAGTCCCACCACCACAGTTCTTGTAACACACTTCAGGGAAAATTGTGAGGAAAGCACAAAATACATGCATTCTGCACTCCTAGAATATTCTCAACTATCAGAATAAATACGTGAGGCACCTGCATGCTGCCTTATGCTGCTATGTGGTGTGTCTGTTTCACATCACAGTTCTTGTAATGCACTTTACTGGAAATAGTGAGAAAATAGCAATATACATACATTCTGTAATCTCAGAATTATTCTCAACTACCAGAAACAACATCTTGGGTTGCTGCATGCTGTTACATGGTGCTGCACTGTGCATATGTCCCACCACCAAAGTTCTTGTAATGCACTTTAGGAAAATGGTGTGAAAAGCACACCATACATAAATTCAGCGCTCCCAGATTGTGCTCACCAACATGAAAAATATTTCAGGCTGCTGCATGCTGCTACAAGGTGCTGTGCTAAGTGTCAGGCCTCTGACAAAGTTCTTGTCTATGCACTTTAGGGGAAATTGTCAGGCAGGCACAACATACATAAATGCTGGGCTCCCAGAATTTTTCAATTACTATAATAAATAATTCTGGCTGCTGCATGCTGCTGCAGAGTACAGTGCTCTGTGTCAGTCCCTCCATCACAGTTCTTTAGCACTTTAAGAGAAATTGTGAGAAAAGCCTAACATACATAAATTCTGGGCTCCCAGAATTTTTTCTCAACTACCAGAGTAAATGCATTAAGCTGCTACAGGCTGCTACATGGTGCTAAGATGTGTGCTGTCCCACTGCCACTGTTCTTGAAATACACATTAGGAGAAATGGTGTAAAAACACAATATACATAAATTATGGATCCAGGATTTTCTGAACTACCAGAAAAATATATGTAAGCAATAATGCATGACGGGTGTGCTGTTAATGGGGATTAATGCACACCTCAGGTGCATTGTGAGGCACGAGGCCACAGGCCAAGTGCCCTCACAGCACCTGTGGTGTGTGTGAATCCCTCATTACAGCACACCCTGAGTGCATTATTGCATGTTTACATGGAGCTTACGAGGCTGTACATGTGCTGCACAAAAGACCCCAGAAAACATTTCTATGTCTGAAAAATGTAACATTTTAATGAGTCTCCTTCCATGGTACAAAGTATTCCCACATGCTCATATTGTGCTAACTAGACAATGCACTGACATGCCGATTACTGGAACTGTGCAGTCATCACTAGGATCAGTACCAGTTCTTAAGACAGGTGCTCCCATTGGGATGGCTGACATTGTCGGTGGATGATAATGTGATGGAAGCCCATGGGAATACTGGCACAGTGCTGCGACTGATACTGTCTGCTATAACGAACCGTGCTGAATTCCACCTTTCCAATGGTCAGAGGAGGGACTCAGCTCTGCGTCTGGTGACCTGTACTTTTGTGAGCCAGGGTGTCACAGTGTGTCGGTGGGCACACTGTCATAGCCTGCTGTTATGTCACTGTGCTGCCACTGGGACACTGTGCACAGCTGGCATCATTGCAGCATAGTGATGTGAGAAGCACAGTGTGGAGTCATCACAATGATCAGTTGCACTTCTTGGGGAGAGGAATGGGGGTCCGAGGCTGCTGAGTCGCACTGTCTAAGAACTGCACATTTGGCATGGCAGGGAGATGCAAAGTGCCCTGCTTGTGCAGCGTTCTTGCACTACTTTGGGGATACTGGGTGGGACACTGCACAGATCACGGTACTTGCAGCACTGTCATGCGATGGAGCCATGACTTGCACTGTTTAGGGGACACGGCTGGCAGCTGTAAGGTGGTGGGCAGCACTTTCCCACAACTGGACAGTTTCCTACTGAAGGAGAGGCAGGGTGCAGTGACCATGTGGCCTTCTACCTGCACTGTTGTTTGTATACAGGTGTCGCCTGTTGCACAGTGGTGGCCGCATTCAGACAACACAACATGTGGACTCAGGGAAGCACAGTGCACTGTGAAGTATTGTCTGTGCGATGACCAACCTCGCGGTGTTACCATTCAGTTACCGCTTATGCTCACTACCATGTAGGGGTACTGCTATTGCTGTGATAGCAGGACGGGGAGCCGTGTGCTGCAAACTACAATGTGGCAGCCTGGGGAGACACTGTGGTGGTGCAGGAGGTGTGTCATTGTGCCTGGCTAATGACACCTTATACCAGACAGTTTCCCTCACAACGGAGGCTGCACACTGCACTGCTAATACTTCTATTGTCTGCAATTACTGACTGTGCAGCATTCTCAGTGCCCTACATACTATTTGCAGGGCCCCACAAGCTGTGTGTGCTGTAAACTGCACTGTGGCAGCCCCAGTGACAGAGTGTATTGCTGGGCCAACTGGTGTCATAGCAGATTGGGACTCCTGTGTGCTGGAAAGTGTTGTGCTGTGTGTGCCGTTATTAATTGCCACAACCTCCAGTACAACTGAACAGTACTTTGCAATGTGTGCTATTAATAGCTTTTTACAGTGCTGCCTCATACGGTGCTACACTTGCAGTACTATACCATGTCTTTTGCTATGGGGTGAAGGTATTGTGTTGCAGCTGTATACGAGCTGTGCTTCAGGAATGCACTCTTCTTAGCTACATGTCTGTGTCACAGGAGGAAAGCGTGCTTGTTACAGTACACTGAACAGCATGCTGTAGTTTTCAACACATCAATACTGTCTATGTCACTCATGTCACTCTCTGCACATGTTTACAACAGCATGGTGATGTCACTGTACCTTACTATGGACACCTTTGCCTTTCACAGAGATGCGACTGATGTCTATATGACTGTTGGGTGTAAGTAGCAAATCTATGGTGTTTTGTCTGTACATTACAAAATAAAATGTTCAGGACAGTACTGTGCTCTCTGGGACACTGAGTACTAACTACATATTCTGCCTGGAACAAACGGAACAAAACAACTTGTGCGAGGCAGCAACAACATCCTTGTGATGTGCAGGCAACCATGTACTCATAACTCAGATTGCAACTTTTCAAGTAGGATGGCCCTGCATAGAGCTCTTAAAACAAGTACTAATTACAAAACATGTTCTGCAACTGAATGCACCACTACTCCACATCGACCAGTGGTGATGTGGCAATGAGTTTACTTAGCATAACAGTGTAAGTTGTTGGCTTCAAAAAAATATTGAAACTCTTTAAGTTAAAGCCTGGGACTACAAAGTCCTGCTGGGCTGCAGTAACAGTGCCTTCACTTGCATCACAGATTTCTGGTTCAGTGCTCTGTTCTGTGTCTTGTGGCACAGATATTGAAAGCTGTGGTTTGGCATCATCCTGGCTGATAGGAACAGTTGGTAGTTTATTTATTTAGGTTAGGTTAGGGAACCATTTACCCTGGATTACTCTTGAACTTATAGCTTGCCAAAATGCCGTTACAATGCCTGGAAAACATACAAATCCTCGCTCCTCCCATGTGATAATAACAACTACCGTATGCTAAGAAATACGTATTTATTTATTTATTTATTGGGGTTTCAGAAAGTACCTTTGAGTCAGAGACTCCTTTACAAAGGTTCCACATCACAGAAATCAGATACAAAACAAACATTACATGGCAATTCACCTTCACCAGGGCACAAAGCAAGCAATAAACATAAAGCAGGGAAAAGGCTAACAGTTAGATACTAGAAATAATAATCACAGTTCTTAAACAGTACGTTAATGTACTCAGAAAACAAGCTGAACCTGGCAGACTTAGGCTGGAGACTCAACAGGGAGGAAAATAAGCCAGCCAGAGGCCTTAGTCAGGAAAGGAAAGGTAATCAGTGAAAATCACAGTAATTAGCGGACTGGAGGCCATTCATCCAAGATTGGGCTCTGTAGCTAAAGGACCTTTGGAATTGGGAGGTACAGCAGTGGGGTACTGTGAGGAGCTTCTTAACAGAGCTTCAGGTGTGCTTAAGTGTTAGGGCCAAGTGGATTAGAGGGGTGAGCTCAGGGGGCAAGGCCAAGAGTAAACTTTTGCCATTAGGCAGGGTGGTACCTGATTCTGTTTTCAAGGTTGAGCCAGTAGGTGGTATTGTATAGCGAGCAAGTGTGGGTGAGATGGTCACAACCCAGAGTAAGGTGACAGGCTTTATTAAGGGCAAGGCGGAGTCTTGAAAGGGCTGAGGTGCTCGCTGCACTATAGATAAGTAAGCCATAGTCAAGTAGGGAGAGGACTGAAGAGGAGACAGTGAGCCTAAGAGCATCTTGAGTGAGATAGTGTTTGAAGGATGCAGTATCCCAAGACAAATGTTGAGGGTGGTGGATAGGAGGTGTATATGCTGATGGAAGCTTAGCACTGGATCTAAGGTAATGCCCAGGTATTTAAAGGAGTCCACTAGTTCAAGAGGGAATGATTGACAGTTAGTGAGAGGGGCCGCAGTGCTCCCTCTGGGAGTTATGTGGGTGGAGAAGATCATAACTTTCGTTTTCTTATAGTTCAGTATGAGGCGCTGTGAGGATAGCCAGTTTTCAGCACCACTAAAGGAGGTTTGAAGGAGTGATGGAGTTGAATGGGGTCAAATTGGAGGAGTATAGGACAGCATCATCCGTGAAAGTAGTAGGTTGTATGTCAGGACATGGGAGGGGAGTTGAGGAAGAGGCTGAACAGCAGTGGACCAAGAATGGACCCCTGGGGATTGCTGGGGAGAATGGGCAGTCTACTGGACAAGGTGTTACCTATTTTGACCTTCTGGAATCAGTTTGAGAGGTAGTCAGTGAACCAGCAGAGGGCATCCCGGGGCAGACTGAAGTTGGAAAAGAGTGCACTAAGGCTGCTAGGCTAGCTAAAGCTGAATACTTTAGATCCATCTTTCAGGCCAACATGAACTGACCTTCCAAATTCTGGAAAGTTATTCACTCCTTTTCTCCCGCCCCACTGCCAGCCCACCCCTTACTGTAGACAAATAGCTCACTCCACCACGACCCTCTCGTAGTCTCCAGAATTCAATACCTACTTCACCTCATGTGCTGCAACTCTCCTCGCCTCCCTGCCCAAAGGTTGCTCCTTTTGTCCCTGCAGGGACTAAGAAACCTTTCAGCCTGAACTCTTTCTTATTTACAAACATCTCTCCTACAGAGGCTCTAAATGCCTTATTACCCCTCAACCCATCCAAAAGGCAAATCTCTGATGGGTTGGACACCCAAACTTCTACCTTTCAGCACCTGCTATTGCTGCTCCACTCACGACCTCCTGAACCTGTCCTTCACTGCTGCAGCTGTTCTTATGGGTGAAACATGCCATTGTACTACCCCTGCCCGAAGGAGGTGACCCCATCTCCCTGCAAACTACCGTCCTATCTCGCTCCTCCCTGCCCTTGCAAAACTCCAAGAACACCTTGTGCTCTCCCAGCTCTCTAATTTCCTCTCAACTCCAACTTCTTCACGCCCTATCAGTCTGGATTTAGGAGGAATCACTCCCTGCCACCTCCCTGCTAAGACTCTCTGACACCATCCTATCTGGGATGGACAAAGACCTAATCACCTCGACCATCTTTGTTGACTTTGCTAAAGCTTTATACCATCTCCCATCCCCTCCTACTAACCTGCCTCTCTGCAGCCGGACTAGCTGAGTCTGCCACAAAGTGGTTCAGTTCCTACCTGATAGACAGAACCCAATCAGTCAGAATTTCTGATTTCACCTCCCCTCTCTCCCTATAGATACGGTGTTCCTCAGGATTGGTGCTTGGCTCAATCCTTTTTATCTTTCTCAATGACCTTCCACTAATCTGTTCATCTTTCTCCATACACATGTATGCAGATGACACAGTTCTATTCTCCACCGGCTGCACCCCTGAGAGGTGACTACCAGTCTTCAGGCTGACTTTCATAAACTCCAGCTCTTATTTAGCTCTCACAACTCCTCTCTCAATGCCAAAAGACAATCTCCATGACCTTTGGCACTAGGCAGAGAGACAGTCCAGGCTGATTGCACTCCCAAACTTCCACACCCTCGACAGGACGGTCCTTGAGGACACTACTACCTTTAGGTACCTGGGGTTTGGCTTGATCAACACCTCTCATTCTCTGCACAATTGATGCTATCCTGAAGAAATTGCACCCCAAGCTTGGTGCACTGTACAGGAACTGCAGTAGCCTCCGTTACCTGTGGGACATGAAATTGTGCAGAAGATGATCTTACCTACTTTTGACTACTGTGATGTAGTCTATAGCTCTGCTCCCAAGTCTACCTTATCCAGGCTGGACTCCCTCTTCAATGCTTTCTGCTGCTTTGCTCTTGATGCCTCGCTGCTCACATCACTTGGCTCTACCACTCACTGGAATTACCCTCCCTTGGTAACGACGTCTTCTCCATAGTGCTAAATTAGGTGTGAAATTCTGGCTCGGCACATTCGCTCTACATTATCCCTCCCTATCTTCCCTCCTATCCCTCCCATGCCCTCAGATCAACTGACTCCCAGCTACTGTCAATCCCTCACCGGCGGATCTCTGCAGGCCAAGCCACTTTCTCCTTCTGCCTCCCTCAACTCTGGAACAACCTCCCACACCAAATTCGGTACTCCTCCTCCTTGCATTCTCCATCCAGTGCCTTATCCAACTTTTTCATGGTAAACTGCACCTGAACCTGATACCATCTCCCAACTTCCCCTAAACCTTCTCCCCTTATTCCCTTTCCTCCCCTACTCATCTCAGTCTTCTTTCCTTCCCCAGTACGCCTGAGCCTCTGCCTACCCCCACACCCCTAGTGTCTGACCAGTGGCTTTGTTGCTGGCGTATATCACCAACAGCTACACTTCTGACTCCTACTGCACTTAATTTTGCCAACGTATTGCCTATGTTTCAAGCTTCCAAATGTCTGTCTCAATTTGCATAGTATGACAGTGCATCCATTGTAATTAAATCATTTTATGCTGAACTACTATGAAAATGTAACCAAAATGTTTATGTAACCTAACTGTCCTCATATATGTTGTGTTCAAATGGTACAATGTTAAGCTCAAATTCCATATCTGTCCTCCAGCTGTAACCCTCCCCCAGGTCACACCATGCGACAAGTATCTTGTTGCTCAGTGTGCCTCTTCTGGTGAAACATTTCAATAAATAAATAAATAAATAAATTTAGTTTTTGATTATCGGAGGTCCCTAGACAAAGAAGTTGTCTGTTTTCAGTCACGACCTGGGAGAGTTACAGACACAGGTAAAAGCACATCACATCACAATGGTTACTGTTACATTACAGATTTGTGTCAAACACATTACAGTATAGACAGGCACAGTGATACCTACTGTACAGGAGAAATTAAACATTACACTAGGCTATCCATAGATACAGGGGAATACACAATACAGTTTCAAGGAGATAGACCATACGATATAAGTAAATGGAGAAACTATTCCAGACAGACTCACGGTGGGAGACCTCACAGCCTGTCCTTGCCTGCTATTTAAAAGCGGGTGAGAGTGATAAGTGCCTGAATATGTGCTGAAGGAACATGTAAAGGAAGCCTAACTAGGTGTCATCCCCAGGGTTAAGTCACAAGTGCATCTGTCAGAGGCCAGGAGGTAGGCACAGAGCTCATTTTAAAGATTAGGTATGTAGTGGAGTGCCTCACAGTTGAAGGCAGGGTGTTCCATAGCTTTGGGGCAGACACCGCAAATGCCTGCTCACCCATCCTAGTGGTGCATTTGGGTGTATTAAGGAGTGACTTTTGGTAGATCTCATCGGGTAAGTCTGATGGGCCGGTTCATCAAGCATGCAAGGGACATTGGTGTTCCAGTTCTGATGATACTGTCAATTGTTCATCCCGTGGTATAGAGTCGGTTAGAGCTGGGAGAGAGTCAGCCCAAACTGCAGTAAAGTACTCAACGATGGGTGCATCTTGGTACTGATAGTGTGAAGTGACAGATACTATTATGAAAGGGCTCCTACTTCTGCAATAGTCCCTGTTTGCATCTTTATAGGAAATGATTCCATATGTCAGGCTGGCCGCTGTACCCCTGCACGATCGCTGATTTTGCCTTAGAGTTTAAGGATGCTCTGACTTTGTAGGCTAGCCCCAGCTTGATATTGACTGCCTTCCAAGTGTTAGTGGTATGGAGACTGAAATCCAAAGAATGGTCGAGGGTTATACCCAGGTATCTGAAAGAGACCACCAAATCCAGGAGCGAGCCGCATGAGCCATCTATGGCCAGTGTTGCAGAGTTGGCTTTGATCTTGGTGCTGATCCAGATAGCATTGCCATTGTTTTTGGGTATTCAGAAGAAGTTTGTTTTAACTAGTCACTCACTTAGACAGGCAAAGTCCGACTCAAGTGTGGTATTAATGGAGGCAATGTCCTTGGTGCTAGTGTAGAACACCATATCATCTGCGTTGTGGTTGCTTACTGTGCATCTCATGTTGTGAAGGGCTGGACATATTGGAGGCCCTGTCCCAATATTACTGCTGTCTGTGCTCTTTTGCCCACTGTGGCTATGTGTCTCCCATTGAAGTGTCCTGATTGTTTAGCGTGGTCCCTGCTAAGCTGAGCAGTTTGCTCCACTTTTGCCGGTCAGCAATTGAGGCATGCCAATAGTTATGTAGGCTTGTTTCACAATGGTGGCCTGTCATACTCATTATTTCTCTAGTTGCAAGACCAGCATCTGAAAGGATTTGCACAGCTGTGCTTCTAATTGAGTGATTCGTGTAATGCTTTGACAATTCTGCTGCCTCTGAAATTTTCACCATGAGACTGCCTAAGTAGTTGACACTCATAGGCTGCAGAGTGTACCAGTACTGGTCCTCTGGATTGATCACTGGTTTTGGTGAAGATACAATGCGAGGGCATTAGGAGAATAGGAGAACACCGACTGATATATTGTTTGAAGACTTGCACTGGACAGTTCGAACTGGCTGGGTCTACAAAGAGAAAACCTCTCTGTTGGTCTCTGTTCAGTTCATTAATCTTATTGTATTCTTTGTGTGTGGATTAAATAATAAGATCTGGTACTCCTGGCGTCAGCGTCTTTCATTACTTGGAAGGAGTCCGAAGGCAATTATCCAGGCTGTGTGTGGGTGATGATGTGGATATGGCGCCACCACGCATTCAATCACTTCACTAGCAGTCTAGCATTGCTTGTAAAGTGCTTTGGGATACTGTGTATGAAAAGCGTTATATAAATGCCGATTCTTCTTCTTCTTCTATCTTTTGCAACTGTCACCACGGTTTGTGTGCAGCACAGATTGCATGGCCCACTCTGTCACAGACAGCATTTTGCCACACTTTGCTGAGCTGGTAGCATTGGCGCTGGTATCACTGTCAAAATGCTTCATGGTAGGGGTGGCATCATGTCCGCATTGTCAGTGCAAGACAGACTTGCCATCGTATGATCAACAATGTCTCCCCATGGAGATTGCTCACTACTGACACCTTTAGAGAGCCACTATATCTTGGGTAGCTGATTAAGATGTTTTTCTTTACAGCGCACTTCTTTGGTTGCTGCTGGATGGGCTATATGCATGGCTGTTGCACTGTCCTGAATTGCCACTCTGTGCTGGTGCTTTGTGCCAGCACTGTTGTTTTGTAACAGTGTAGGTTTCTGCTGCCCAGATGGAACATGCAGGGTGAGGCGGCTTGTAACACTTGTTTCTGGATTGTGCTACTGCTTGCCTGCTGTCCCTGCCTAACCATGTGGATCTGCAGTAGCTTATGCTTGAGGCCACGCTTGAACCAAATGTTTCTTTTTCTGTTTGCACTTTTTCAATTGCTGCACATTTTCAGTACATCTCACTACCAGATCATGCTCAGTACGCTCACTAACAGGTGTTCTGCTGTCACATTCAGTTGGAAGCAACTTGCTGTCTGGAGAAGCTTGACCACCTGGAAATTTTTGTTCTATCCACTCATTCATCTTCAGATCACCAAAAAGGCTAAAATTCACATCCATTCTGATGCTGCTGCAGATGAAAACTATATACTGTGTTGCAGCTTGCACTTGCAGTGTGTACAAACTGCCACATTGCAGCCTGCTGCACTGTGACAAAGCTCTGTGGGAGGGTGGGTGGAGATCAGTTCTAGATGGGGTGGGACATGCTGTTATAATGGCTATTGTCATAGAGACTGAGCTCAATAATATTACAGGGTAGCTGGCCCAGTGGTGCTAAGGGTTGAGGCGCTGGATGCCTTACCTCACGCTACACCGCGACCTATGTTCCGGAATGAGCACGGGCCACTGGGGTCGGCAGGGAGGAGAAGGATCGAGCTTCCTGAGGACTGCTCTCCCTCTGGGGAGGGGACACCAGCACTCAGTGCGTGACTGGCCCCTAGTGGAGGCTAGGGGCTGGCGTAACGATGCTACAGAAGGGGAGAAGAGGCAGACTCTCAGAGGAGTGCATACGAAAGCATATGTGTTCATTCCTTGAGGCGCCATTGCATGCCTCAGCTCAGGGACGAAGAAAATAGGAGGAAAAGGGTCCTGGCTGCAAGAATGAAAGTCGATCCTGCAGGCAGCACCCCGTGATGGGCAGTAACCTTCCAGCACCGGATCCATGAGTTAGGTGGATTGAGGGATCCCGCTGCCTCACCACAGGGGCAAGCCATAGGGCAGTTGGAAAGATAGCCTGTGAGCAGGGAACAGGACTGGGGATCTGACAAAGATATACTGCTGCCAGGGACCTGGAGTATAAACAAATGAACTGCAAAACAAATAATAATATTACAGGGCCTGTACACTGTTGCAATCAACACCTGCCTTTCTGTCTCTTGTCCGTGGTGTGTGCAGTACTTAAAATCTGCACTTCTGTATGTCAGGGAGCATGGGTATTGTGGTAGTAGCTGTAAGGGTTGTTAGGGGACAGCCACTACTGTCATGGAGAGGTGCACCTAACTCACCCAGTCAAGCCATTATATTGATAGTGGCTCCATGCTATCACTCTCTGCTGCATTGCAGCTGTGTGTATCACGCTGACCTGGTGTAAGTACTATGGTCGCCTCTGCCACAGTATGATGGCTGTGGGACGCGCTGTGCACAATGGGACTTCTACAGGAAGGAACACATCTCTCTGCTACAAGCTGCCGTTGACATGAGGAGTGCTTATGGTTGGTGTTATGAAGTCCACTGGGTGAGTGGGTGGGGAAAGACAGCCACCAGCTGCTGATCGAAAGTCCCTGAATGGCACCCATTGTGGCTGTGCCAGCTTGGGGTACATGTTACGTGCGGTGTCCGAGAGCAGGTGGGTGGGTAGACCTGGACTCACAGGGGAACATGATGTGGCAATGGTCAGTGTATTTTAGGGATGGGGGCACGCCCGCTTGGTGGGATAGGAGACATGACATCACCGCAGACAGACTGCTGCTTTCCAGCAATATATCCCCGATATCCGCACAGACAGCAGGTTTGCTGCTAACAACCCCGAGTGAGATAGCAGAACAGGCAGGGTGAATAGGTGTGATGAGTCCACAGCACAGTACTGCTGAAAACCTCTGATACACAAGGCATTCTGTACCACTTAGGTACTTTTAAAAATGGCTTCAGTTTTGTTTTGCTCTGTGCCATCAGAAACAGGGATTGTTCTGCCCCTTGATCATTAATCAGGTGGACCTCATCACCCAGATAGTGCTGATAAAATGGATTATCGATGGTCAGGTGATGCCCAACACCCAATGAGATCACTGCCTCAGGTGCCCCATGTAATAAGTCAATCTAATGCATGCTGCTACAAGGTGCTGTGCTGTCTATCAGCCCCTGCACAGTTCTTGTAATCTACTTTTGGGGAAGTTGTGTGAAAAAGAACAACATATATAAATTCTGTGATCCCAGAATTTTCCTAACTACCAAAATCAGTATGTTAGCTGCTGCATGCAGCAACATAGTGCTTTGCTCTGTGTGTGTCCTACCCCCACAGTTCTTGTAATAAACTTTATGGGAAATTGTGTCAGGAGCACAACATACATGCATCCTGTGATCTCTTGAATTTTTCTCAACTACCAGAAAAAATATATCAGGCTTCTGCATGCTGTTCCAAGGTGCTACACTGTCTGTCTGTCCCCTGCCACAATTCTTGTATTGCTCTTCAGGAGAAATTGTGAGAAAAGCACAACATACACAAACTCTGGGCTCCCAGAATTCTTCTTAATTACCTAAATATATGCAGTATTAGTCTATTGCATGCTGCTACATGATGCTATGCTATGTGTCTCTCCCACCATGACAGTTCTTGTAAGGTATTTTAGGGTAAGTGGTGTAAGAAGCACAATACTGATAAATTCTATGCTTGCAGAATTTTTCTCAACTACCATAAACAATATACTGGGCTGCTACATGCTGCTACGTGGTTCCAGAGTGCTGGAGGGCTTGAGAACACTGAGGGTGAACAAGTTACCAGGGCCAGATGGCACTTACTCCAGGGTACAGAAGGAGCTAGCAGAAATCCTAGCAGGGCCTTTGGCAGACCTATTCAATGCCTCACTGAATTCAGGATGCATACCCAAGGATTGGAGGTTGGCCACTGGTTCCCCTGCATAAGAGTGGCCCCAAAGATGAACCAGGGAATTATAGACCAGAAGCCTCATATCCATCGTGGGAAGGTAATGGAAATAATCCTGAAGGAGAGGCTGGTGTCCCTGCTGGAGTTCATTGGGCTGCAGGGCAGTAGACAGCATGGCTTTGTTGCCGCAGATCCTGCCAAACCAACCTGGTAGATTACTATAACTGGGTAACCAGGAAAATAGACAAGGGCCATGCAGTGGATGTCCTGTACCTGGACTTAAGCAAGGCATCTGATTTGGTGTTGCATGGGAGGCTTGAAATAAAACCTGAAGGCACAGGGGCGGAGCAAAATGGTGGGATGAGTGACAAACTGGCTGCAAGGAAGACAGCAGAGGGTGGTGATAGAAGGGAACTCTCATCCCCAAGGGCAGTAATGAGCAGGATTCCACAGGGCTCGGTGCTGGGACCAGTGTTATTTGGGATATTTATTGCAGACATTTCCATGGGCACCAAGAGCAGGATCAGCCTTTTTGCCAACAACACCAAGATTGGGGTGGTGGTGAATGACATAGGGGTGGCAGAGTTTGTGGGAAGATCTGAAAAAGCTGGAGACCTTGTCAGACACTTGACAGCTGGGATCAATGCAAAAAGTGTAAGGTACTGCATTTTGGGGCAAAAATTCAAGGAGAAACTACCAACTGGGGGATTGCAGCTGGCAGAGACTGAGGAGGAGTAGGATCTAGAGGTAGTCATCACAGGAACAACTTGGCACAGTATAAGAAGGCAGCAGCAATGGCCAACAAAATGCTGGATTGCATCACAAGGGAATAATATTGAGGAGGGAGGTGATTCTGCGGCTGTATAGATCATTAGTTAGACCTCATCTCAAATACTATGTGCAGTACTGGTGCCCATACCTGAAAAGGGATATTAAATTACTGGAAGGTGCAGCGCAGAAAAACTAAGATGATACAGGGACTAGGGGACTTACCGTGAGAGTAGGCTAAAGGTGTTGAACATGTACCGCTGGAGAAGAAGGGGAACACAGGGGATATGATCTAGACATTCAGGCATATGAGGGACAAAACAAGACTGGTATGAAGGGGGCCACCCAGGGTAAAGGTGGGGAGGGACACTTGAGGCCATGATATGAGATTGGATGGGGAAGGTTCAAGAGAGAAATGAGAAGCCACTTTTTACAGAGAGGGTGGTGGCAGGGTGGAACACGTTACCAGCAGAGGGTGTAGCCTGTGAAACAGTGGGCTGCTTCAAAAGGGACTGGGACAGGGCAAGAGGGAGGATAAAAGGGGGTGAGGAGGAGGAGGCAGCTGCAGAATAGGGCTGCTAGCTGCAAAATCGAGCAGACCAAATGGCCTTTTCTGCTGGTAAATTCTGTATGTTCGTATGTTTGTACACTGTGTGTATGTTCAACCATGACAGTTCTTTAGAAAATGGTACAAAATGTGCAATATACATAAATTCAATGTTCCCAAACTTTGCTCAACTACCAGAAAAATATATCAGGTTGCTGCATGCTGCTACAATGTGCTACATTGTGTGTCAGTTCCCCACCAAAGTTCCATTTATGCATTTTAGGGGAAATTATGAGAAGAGCACAACTTGCAAAAATTCTATGCTCCCAATTTTCTCAACTACGAATAAATATGTCAGGCTACTGCATGCTGCTAAAGGTGCTGTGCTGTGCTGTGTGTCAGTCCCCCCCATATTTCTAGTAACTTACGCTTTGGTGGAAATGGCGTGAAAAGCACAATAAACATAAATTCTGTGTTCTAGAATTTTGTTGCACAGAAGAGAAGTGGTCTCCTGGGTACTCTCAAAAAACTCTTGGTACAATTAAGTTTGCTTTGGGGCTGACCAAGGCTCTGCAATGATCAGACAAAGTCCAAAATGTCAGTTGAACTCCTAAATAGGTATTTAATCAAACATTCTTTATTATCCCAATCTTTACTTCAGGCTTCTGGCCGTCAGGCTTCACTAAATATGTATACTAGCACAAAGTGTGGAATTTAAGAGTATCAATATCTTGAAACAACATCAAGGATCTGCTCAAGAGAACTGTGATTTCCTTAATAAGCCCATACATGGGTGAAACGTCGGGTGGAAAAGTCATCATCAGAATCCTGGTGTAAAGATTGGATAATAAAGAACTTTTGATTAAATACCTATTTAGGTGTTTTGACTTTTGAACTTTATCTGACCCTTCCAAAATTCTTCTCAACTACCAGAAAAAATATAGCAGGCTTCTGCATGCATATCAGTCCCCCCATCAAGTTCTTATAATACTCTTTTGGGAAATTAGAGAAAAGCACAACATACACACACACTGTGCTCTCAGCATCTTCTCAAGTACCAGAATAAATACATGAGGCTCCTGAATGCTGCTATATAGTGCTTTGCAATGTCTATCTCACCACCACAGTTCTTGTAATGCATGTTAGGGGAAATGATGCAAAATGCACAATACACATAAATCCCGTGGTCCTAGAATTTTTCACAACTACCAGAAAAAATATTTCAGCTGGTGCATTTACTAGATGGTGCTGTGCTGTGTGTCAGTTCCCCGCCATAGTCCTTGTAGTGCACTTTAAGACAAATTATGAGAAAATCACAACACACAGAAATTCTGTGCTTCCAGAATTTTTCTCAACTACCAGAATAAATATGTCAGGCTACTGCATGCAGCTACATGGTGCTATACTTTGTGTCTGCTCCACTGACACAGTTCTTGTAATGCCCTTTAGGGAAAATGGTACAAAGCACAATATACATAATGCCTGTGCTCCCAGAATTTTTTCCCAACTACCAGAAAAAAAATAGATCAGGCTGCTACATGCTACTACAAGCTGCTGTGCTGTATGTCAGTCTCCCACCAAAGTTCTTGTAACGCATTTTCAGGGAAATTGTGAGAACAGCACAATATACTTAAATTTGTGCTCCAAAATTTATCTTATCTACTAGATAAAATATACCAGGCTCCTGCATGCTGCTCCAAGATACTGTGCTGTGTGTCAGTCCCTCCACCACCATTCTTGTAATGCACTTTAAGAGAAATTGTGAGAAAGCACAACATATATAAATTATCTGCTCACAGAATTTTTCTCAACTACCAGACTAAATATGCCAGGCTGCTTTATGTTGCTAGGTGGTGCTATGCTGTCTGCCTGTCTGTCTGTCTGTCTGTCCCACCAGCACAGTTCTTGTAATGCACCTTAGGGGAAATGGTTGGAAAATCACAATATACATAAATTCTGTGTTCTTAGAATTTTTCTCAACTACCAAAATAAATACATCAAGCTACTGCATGGTGCTACACTTTGTGCCTGCCCCACTGACACTGTTCTTGTATTGTACTTTAGGGGAAATGGTAAAAAAGCAATATATACATAACTTTGTGCTCCCATAATTTTTCTCATCTACCAGAAAAAAATATCTCAGGCTTCTGTATGCTGCTACAAGCTGCTGTGCTGTGTCAGTCCCCACCAAAGTTCTTGTAATGCATTTTAGGGAAAATTGTGAGAAAAGCACCATATACTTAAATTCTGTGTTCCCAGAATTTTTTCATCTACAAGAAAAATATATCTGGCTTCTGCATGCTGCTACAAGATACTGCATTGTGTGTCAGTCCCTCCACCACCATTCCTGTAATGCAATTTAATCAAAATTGTGAGAAAAAGCACAACGCACAGGATCCATATTAATTCGTGAATTAATATCAGCGAATGTAATATCAGCAAAGTTATTACAACGATGGCAATAATGGCATGGCAAATTCAGTACACACAGAATCAGCTACCAAATTAGAAAGGTAAGACTCTGTCGGCTATAGCATCGGCGCTTATATTACTACATCATGCAGGGGGCTGCACAGAGGTGCACCTGGACCTCGGAGGTAGGCTATCACACTGTTGTCCCTGAAACTGTTCTTTGTTGTAATGCAGCGATCACTATTATTGCAGTCACTATAATAGCGCCACTGTAATTGACTAACTGAAATTGAAGTTCTGTATTGATGTGCTACCACATACAGTATATGAATTCTGTGATCCCAGAATTTTTATCAGCTACCAGGATAAATACTGTATGTCAGGCTGCTTTATGCAGCTACATGGTGCTGTGCTGTGTGTCTTTCCCACCACAACAGTTCTTGGAATGCACCTTAGCCAAAATGGTGGGGATAACACAATATACATAACTTCTGTGCTCCCAGAATTGTTCTCAGCTACCAGAAAACAATGTATCAGACTGCTGCATTCTGCTACAAAGTGAAGTGCTATTGATCAGTTCCCCACCACAGTTTTTGGAATGCACTTTTGGTAAATTGTGAGAAAAGCACAACATATAGAACATAAATTACCCTTTCCAGAGTTGTCTTGACTAGTAGAATATATGTGATGCTTTGTTATGTCTCTCTCACCACCACTGTTCTTGTTATTCATTCTGTGCTCCTAGGCTTTCTCTTAGCTTCCAGAAAAAACAATATATCAGGCTGCTGCATTTTACTACACGGTGTTGTGCTGTGTGTCAGCTCCCACCACAGTTCTTGTAATTCACTTTAAGGCAACTTATGAGAAAATCACAACATACATAAATTCTGTATTCCCAGAATTTTTCTCAGCTACCAGAATTAATATGTTGGGCTACTACATGCTACTAGGAGTTTAATCATAGAACCATAGAAAAGTACAAGTCAGACAGTGATCAGCCATTGTGACTTGGCTTTGCATGTATATCTAGATATCCAGAGCTATTAGGAATGAGTCTAGGGAGGTTTTAAATGTGACACTTTATCAGCTGAGACTACATCTCTTGGCAAAATATTCCAAGTGGATATGACCCTTTGGTTAATCCATGCGTCTCTAGCATTCCTTTGTAATGTTCTCCTTTCAGACCCATATCATGAGATCCAGTTACCTTCTGTTGCTCTTTCTTTTCTAGAACATTATATTCCCAGATATCTCTGTTATTATAGGTCCTATAGACTAGGCACATGTCACCTCTCATTCTCCTGTATTCCAATGAATACATATTCAGCTCTCCCAGCCTCACCTCATAAGTCAGGTGACTGATGTTGGCCACCAATGTTGTCCCTCTCCTCTGTACCCTCTCCAGCGCCATCATTTTTCCCTCTTGTATGGTGTCTACAACTAAACACAGTGTTCCATATGTGGTCTCACCAATGCTGAATACAAAGGCATTATAACTTCCCTCTGCCTGCTTTTTATGTGTCTAGATATGCACCCCAGGACCCTGTTGGCCTTAGCAACTGCACTTTTTACCTGGTCCTCGAATGTTAGTCTGTTTGAGATCTGCATGCCCAGGTCCTTTTCTGATTCTGTTGTTGTCAACTCCTCTCCTGCTTGTCATAGGTTGACTTGATATTCTTTCTACCAAAATGCATTAATTTGCATTTGTCTTTTAAAATAAAGTTTTTACTCTCAGCCCAATTGACTATAATGTCTATTTCTACCTGGAATATGATAGCACCATCCTTGCTACTGAGGATTGCTCCTAATTTAACATCATCAGTGAATTTGCATAGCAACTGGTATTTTGATGGTTTCTTGGATGATAGTAGGATATTAAATAACACTGGCCACAATATTGACCCTGTGGGACTCCGCTAGTCACCTCACTCCAATTTGAGTAGTGTCCTCTGATGCACACCTTTTGCATTCTATCCGTCAACTAAGATGTCACCCATTTTACTAGATTAGTGTTTTGTCTAGTTCTTTATTGATTTAATAACTTCTTGATGTGATACTGTGTTGAACACTTCAGAAAAATCCAAAATAGAACATCCTTTGGCAGATTGTAGTCTAACACCTTACTAATTGGATAAAAAAAACAGAAGATTAGATAAGCAGTTCCTATCTTTAGTAAATCCATGTTGTAATGGGTCTCTTAATCCTTTGTTTTGAATGTGCATTTCTAGTCTATCCTTTATTATTCCTCTAAAATGTTCACTATCAATAATGTAAGGCTGATTGGCCTATAGTTTTTTACATGTGATTTAACTCCTTCCTTGAAGATGGTATCACATGTGCCTCCTCCAGTCATCCACCACCCTTTCTTCATTGAGCGATTTTTGAAAAATCATTACTAGCGGTTCAGCCAAAATATTTGATGTTTCCTTAAGGAATGGTTATGGGGAATTTGTGAGAAAAGCACAATACACATAAATTCTCTCCTCCCAGAATTTTTATCAACTACCAGAAAAAATATATTAGGCTCCTGCATGCTGCTAAATGGTGCTGTGCTGTGTGTCATTCCTTGCCACAGTTCTTGTAATGCATTTTAGGAGAAATTGTGAGAAAAGCACAACATATAAATTCTGTGCTTCCAGAATTTTTCTCAGCTACTGCACCAGAATAAATTTGTCAGGCTGCTTCATGCTGCTGGGTAGTGCTATGCTTTGTGTCTTTCCTATCACCACAGTTCTTGTAATGCAATTTAGGGGACATGGTGGGAAACACGCAACATATTTATTTATTTATTCAGCTTTTGTTACCCAGGTAAGTACACTAGACAAGACAATTTGCCTATTTTTAGGTCACGACCCGGAGAGTACAGGAAATTACATACTTACACACTTGGGACAACATGGTACATAATTAGGAAAAGATTACACGTCATGAGACAACAAGGTACAAGTTAGAAAAAACAAACTCGCATGTCACGTATGAACATCATAATGTAGAATACACAAAGTACAAGGCATATGAGGCACATTTAGTTAGAATAGGTACAGCAGAGTAAGCTGTGTGTGCCAGTTTTGGAGCAGTACAAGGTAAGCATTGGTAGCAGCAAGTACAAAACAATCATCTTAAGGGCCAGCTGTTATGCATGAGTGCTAAGTGCTAACATATGTCACGGGGTTTTGGCACCCGCAGGCCAATCCGAGTTTGAGATGGTTCCATAGGGAGGAACGAGGCTGCCCTGAGAGGGGAAACACGGACCTGGGCTGGGAAGGTGTTCCAAAGTTTGGGGCACATGCTGCAAAATCCCTTTCACTCATTTGAGTCCAAGTCACAGGTACCTTGAGTGTGGCAGATCCCTGAGACCTAAGGTGATAGGTTGAGGGAACAGTTTGGGCCAACAAACTTGCCACCCTGGAGGGTGCCTGTCTTGAGGACCTTTCCTGTGAAGCAACCAAGGACAAAGTCAATGTGCTTTGAGGGCGAGAGCCAGTTTAACTTATTGTAGAGATCACAGTGGTGAGTTAGCCAGGGGCCGCTAGGATGAAGCGACAGACATTGTTGTAGGCCATCGACCACCTAGACAGATGGGTCTTAGTGGTGCTGGCAAACAACAGGAGCCCATAACATAGTGAGAGGAGAAGCATACCTCTAGCAAGAGCAATATGCACAGCCAGAGTGAGGTTATTTTTTGCTCTGTAAGCCAGACCCAGTTTACAGTTGACAGTTTTGCATGTCTTCTGGATATGATGGCCAATGTCAAGCTGTGGGTCCAGTGTTACACCAAGGTATTTGAAATTGTCTGTGATTGGGATCAGGATGTCTCCCTTACTGGAAACACAGAACAGCACAGGGAGGCCTTAGTCTTAGCCTGGGACCCAAAGAGCATGGCCTGGGATTTTTAGATTAAGGACTAGCTTATGGTTCAGGATCCATGTCTGAATGTTTCTTAGGTCATCACTCAGGTGGTTGTTAATGACCCCCACCTCTGGGGGAGTGAGACAGGAGGACCAGATCATCTGCATAGAGGATTGGTTTACAGTGAGCAGCGGTTGTGGGGAGATTATTAATGAAAATGGAGAAGAGCACTGGTCCAAGGATGGAGCCTTGGGGACCCCCATTGTTACTGGGATGGGACCTTAGAGCTCTTTGCCATATTTAACCCATTGCATTCTACCATGTAGGTAGTTGGAGAACCAACTTAGAGTGGCAATGGATAGTCCAATTGATCTAAGCTGTGTTGATAGCATGGCATGGTCGACCAGGTCAAACACCTTCGAGAGGTCTATAAAGATAGCCCCGAGTTTGCCTTGGTCCATGGCCTCCCTAATCCATGATGAAACAGTAACTAGGGCTGAGGAGGTACCATGCCCCTTCCTGAATCCATGCTGTACAGGAGACATTATGTCATATGCCTGTAAGTACTCTGAGAGTTGCCTGCCACAACTTTCTCCAGAAGTTTGCTAACCGTAGATAGGATGGATATGGGGTGATAGTTCTCTATCAGTTTAGGGTTCCCCTGTTTAAGGATTGGGACTACCCTGGCAACCTTCCATATGTCTGGGATAACTCCAGTTGACAAGGACAGATTGAAAATGTGTGCCACCAGAGGGCAAGCCAGGGGGCACTGAGACTGAGGAGCTTTGGTTCCAAGCCATCTTGGCCAGCACTTGAGAAGGGTGAGAGTCCAGCTAGAAGTTTCTGCACCTCAGGAGCCACCACTGCCCTGAACAGAAAGGGCAGGTGGGGTGATGATGGTGCTATGGGCTGGTTGCCGCTGACACCACCACCATTGGGGAATGTCGAGCATACTTGGACAGATCAGAAAAATAATGATTGAAGGAGTTGGCAATGGTTTCTGAGTTGTTGCAGCTGGAACCTTCAGTTATCATATCAGTGGACTCAGTGCTCTGTGTACCACTTCAATGTGTTTAATATTCCTCCAGAACCTCCTTGGATCCCTAGCCGAGTTCAGTAATGCAGATTTGCAGAAGTCACTCTTGGCTATCCTTATGTTCTTTTGCACTAATTTTTGAGTTTCCTGTATCTCTGAAAGATAGCCTGGTCAGCTGTGGCCTTAAGCTTGGCCCAGCACTTACAGTATCTCTGGTGTTGAGGAGGGCCAGAAGACTACCATGAAGCCATTTAGTAGCCATTCCCTCACCCTCTGTCTGATGAGGGGGGCGTTTCTCCTGCAGGGCCCTTAATGAGATGAGGAAGTGAGTGACAGCGGATGTGGAGTCCTGAGCATTCCATACTGCCAACCAGTCAGTGTACTTGATATCATTTTGAAAGGAGGGCAGATCAAACCTAGAGTAGTCTCTGATCTGGATAATTTTATGGGGTATTTTCAGAAGTGGGATCTGCCAGACACAGTACACCGAGGAGCGATCAGAGATAGAATCAGGTAGGATACCAGACAAGCTGATCCTATCAGGTCTATTTGTCAAGATCCATTCCAGGAGGGAGCTCTTACCACCATTTGTAGAGCATCTGGTAGGATCCTTGACAAGCTGTGTCAGTATAGTATAAATTCTGTGCTCCCTAAATTTAGCTGAGCTGCCAGAAAAATATATCAGGCTGCCGAATGCTGCTACAAGGTTCTGCACTGTCAGTCAGTCCCCTACCACAGCTCTTGTCCTGTACCTTTGGGGAAATTGAGCAAAAAGCACAGCACAATATACATGAAGTCTATGCTCCCAGAATTTTTCTTAACTACCAAAAAAATAGATCAGGCTGCTGCATGCTGCTACAAGCTGCTGTGGTGTGTCAGCCCCCACCAGTGCCACCAAATTTCATGTTACACATTTTAGGGAAGTTGTGAAAAACACAATATACATAACTTCTGTTCTCCCAGAATTTTTCTTAACTATCAGAAAAACGATATCAGGCTTCTGCATGCTGGTACATGGTGCAATGTTGTGTGTCTGTTTCAGCACCACAGTTCCTGAAGTGTACTTTAGTGGAAATGGTGCAAAATGCACAATATACATAAATTCTGTAATTCCAGAATTTTTCCTAAGTAGAAAAATACATGTCAAGTCAAACTTTATTTATAAAAGGCGCCTTTCCAAAACCAAGGCGCCTGTACATGACATAATAAAATGATATAGCTAAAACAATAAAATTAATCCAATCCTACAACATTTAAAATCATTATATGCATGTTTAAAAGATAAGTTTTAATGCCCCTTAAAGGCTTGGACAGTCGGGCAATCTCTTACCTGATAAGGTAGAGAATTCCACAGGGTCGGGGCCATAAAACTAAAAGATCTGGCCCCAGAGGTCTTCAAACAAACCCTGGGAATCTCTAGCAATCCCTCATCAGTGGATCAGAGAGACCAGGAGGGACAGTAGGGATGAAGGAGATCTTTCAGGTAGCCAGGTCCCTGATCATGTAGGGCCTTATAGGTCAGCAAACCGATCTTGAAGGTGATTTGGCAGCATATTGGCAGCCAGTGCAGTCCGTGGAGCACAGGCATTATACGACTGGACCTAGAGGAACCAGTAAATAGCCTGGCTGCCATATTCTGCACTAGTTGCAAGCGGCAAATATCAACCCCGGTAGCCCAAGATAAAAGGCATTGCAGTAGTCAAGACGGAGGTAACGGCGTGGACCAAAGTAGGAAAGATCATCAGGAGGAACCAGTTGCTTCACCCGGGCGATATTCCTCAGGTGGTAAAAGAGGCTTGACAACTGCCGACACCTGAGATTTAAGTGTCAAACAGTCATCAAACACAACGCCCAGGTTCCGTGACCTGGTCTGAGGTAGTTAGCTGAACACCCCAAGCCATAAGCCCAAGGGAGGTCCTGCCAACAAATCTGCCTCCCAGCGACCTGGGTCTAAGATGACCAACACCTCAGTTTTTCTGGATTCAACGCAGCCAACTCACATTCATCCAGTCCTGGATTTTGGCCAGACTGTTGTTAAAGACCGAAAGGCAGCATCTCTCTGGACAGGAATTCTGCCTTCTTATGAGAGATTGCTGATTGATAGACCACATAATGGTCCACCTGACTAAGTTTGTCACAATCCAGGCCTGATTTCCACCAGCGCCCTCTAATCTTTGTCCAACTCTCCTCAACTCCTTAGAGTCTCATCAAACCAAGGAGACTTAGGGTGAAGAGTGAGGGATGAACACGAACCAGAGCAATGGAATCCAGGGCCCTGCTACCACCTTATTATAGGCAAGTACCAAGTCCCTGGGTCCATGCAATCACTGTACACCGATAGGTCCAGCACCACCATCAGGCCATCTGGGGAAACACCCTCAAAGGGTGGTACCAGACCATCTTCATAGGGGATGGCCTACTAGGGTGGCCCCAAACTGGACCCAATGGAGTGATGGTCAGACCACCGACTGGTTCCACCACCAAATCGGATATCTCCATCCCCAGTAGGAACACCAAATCCAATGAATGACCACCAATATTGGTCGAGGAGGAAACAACCTGTGTGAAGCCCAGTGAAATCATTAACTGGTGGAAGTCTTAACTAAACTGTGAGAGTTCATCGTCAACCCAGGCATTGAAATCCCCAGAACCAACCATCTGGGGCATCCCAACGCAGGTCGACAATGAAGTCTGTGACTTCCTGCAGGAAAACATTCCTGTCACCTGGTGGACGGTAAATGAGAAGAATCCTGCACCACACACCTCGCCCATGATACAGTCAAAGGAGTTGGTAGTTCCCACTGGTACTTCCACTATGCCCAGTTCTGATCTAAAACAGATAGAAACACCCCCCTACAATCCATCCTAGGATGGTGTATCACTGAGTACCCAGCTGGGACCGCTGATGCCAAACTGGGCCAGATTCTCATCCAGCCAGGTCTCAGTAATGCACGCCAGGTCAGATGTTCCAACAAAATCCACTATAATAGCAGTCTTGTTTTTAATAGACCTGGCATTGCATAACACCACCTGAGTAGGATGATCATCTGATGATGACCGTGCTACCTGCTGACTACCAGCAGAACCCTTGGGTATGGGAACCAGACAGGAGGACCCCTTTCCTGGACCCATTTTGCCCCAGGGCGCCTCCTCGCTCCCACTATCCCTATCCACCCACTCCTTTCCAATCCCTCTCCAGGCCCAACCTCATCCTCCCTTTTTCTAACAATCCCCAGAGCCCTACACCATCTGTACACCTCTGGTGATAGGGAGGACAGAAAAGGACAGAGGTCCCTGAGCCTGGAGGGGAATAATACCGACCATCCTCATGTCTTCCCTAACAAGTATTTGCTGCGCTAAACAAATACCAACAAATAAACAATCCCAAACTACAGATTTAACCTATACCCATACCCAAACATACAATAATCAACTATTTCATAAACCATAAAATCAATAAATCCCCCCAATCACCCACCCTCAAAAAGAAAAGATATAGATAACCAAAATAATAAAGATCAGCCAGAGAAAACAATCATAAAATAAATGATATAGTTCATTAAAATTATAACTGTAACTTTAGTCCAGGGATGTAAAGTTCATAATGAAAGAAGTGAAAAATAAAGAAAAGTTCTTCAACCCCGAAGGCCCTCTCATAGCCTAGGGAGGCCAGTAGAGCACAGGTACTCTCACTTCCTGAGCCCAAAAACTGCTTTGTTTTTATTTTGTCACTCAGCACCTGAGCACTTTCACTACAGGGGAACTGAAGAGGCACTGTCACTGCCTTCCAATGAAAACAGGTAAAATAAAAAAATTCAAAGTCTGACCATAACCGAGTTCAGATGAAAATTAAGATCCTCTTCTTAAAGTTTGACAGGGCAAATAAAACCAGTTAACCCCTAAGGAAAACTGAGAGGACTGGTCTCAGTACAAATTAATAAGAGGAAGCAGAGAAGTCCTGAGTACAGGCCAGGAATGTACACAGGCAGAACAACAGAGAGTGAAGACCCCCACACCCCCAGACCACCTAATCAGGCTCTATCACACCATTCTAGACCCCCAGCTACAGATACCCAGAGGCCAGACTAACAAGGCTGACCCCAGAATAACTTAGAGTACCCAAAAACCTCTAGCTCCCCAGAGGCAAAGTGAGCAACTGCTCAGTCCCGGCAGCGTGAGCCCACGATCACCCAGGCACAAAAGGCGGGTAGGAGCCTCTCAACCAACACACCACAAAGGCCCTGCTTCCCCAAATTCAGTACTGGACGCTCTGGATTAGAACAAAATAGTCTAAACAAAAGAAATCTCAAAAGGAGGGCGACACCAATCAGTGAATCGGGTCCCCACTCACGACACTTCAGGGTAACATCAGCAGTCTGCTCAGTCGATGCTCCACAAACAAACTCCTAGCCCTTCAGTCCCGAACAGCCTGCCAGGTCCTCTGATCAAGTGCCTCTTTAGAAGACTGGCATAACAATCATCCAAACATTGAAAGGTAGCAAGTCCAACAGATCCAAATAATCACAGCGCTAATCCAGAGAACAAGGCACTGAACCCTTGATCGATAAACAGCAAAGTCCGAAGAGCAGAGCAGTAGCAAACCCAGAAAGCAGAGCACACAGGCGATAGTGGGCGGGAGGAAGTCAACAGCTCCAGTACACACTACACCCATGGTCGAACCTCCTCAATACGCCAGACTCGGCACACTCTACCATCGCACTTTGCTCCAATGCGCTGCTCCAATACCGATTCGGAGCTCAGAACCATGGAAAATTAAAAGTCCAGTTTATTCAAACCAATCTGTAGAGTTTGGTAAAAACACAATGGCAAACTAAAAGGTAAAAGTGAAAACAGGCAAATAGGGGAATCAAAAACACTAGGCTGCAGAAACAAAAGCAGCCGACAGCGTGCCCAGCCCGAGGCCATCTTAGCTTCCAGATTGATATGTACCAGGCTGCTGCATTTTGCTACAGGGTGCTGTGTTGATGGTCAGTCCTTCCACTACAGTTCTTGTAATGCACTTCAAGGCAAATTGTGAGAAAGGCACAACATACATACATTTTGTGCTGCCAGAATTTTTCTCAACTACCAGAATAAATATGTTAAGTTGCTGCATTCTGCTGAGTGGTGCTATGATGTGTGTCTGTTACACCACCAAGTTGTTATAATGCACTGTATGGGAAATAGTACAAAAGCACAGTGCACATTACATTTTGTGCTCCCAGAATTTTCTCAGCTACCAACAAAACAAAAGAAAAATCAGGCTGCTGCATGCTGCTGCAAGATATCGCGGCTGTGTGTCAGTCCCTACCACTACAGTTCTTGTAATACATCTTAAAGGAAATGGTGCAAAAGCACAATTTATAGAAAATCTCTCTTCCACGATTCTTTCTTAGCAACAAGAAAAGAAAAGAGAGACTTTGTCATGCTGATATGTTATGCTATGTTGTGTGTTAGTCCAACCAACACAATTCCTGTAACGCACTTTAGGGGACGAACTTTAGTGCCCCCAGATTCTCAGACTAAGAGTTCTCCAGTCTGTGAATTTTTGTATGAGGAAATATAATGAGATGGACCTCCTGGATTTATTTGATGCCGCTACACTGTATAAGTCTCCCACCACAGCACCTGTCTGGAGAAACTGTAGTGGCTAGAAATTCTGGATATTTTGTCTTGAAATGGTAATGTTTGTTTGGGGCAGAGATCTGAATGATGATCTTTGAGTATTGCTGCGTGTTCTACCAGAATAGTTGAATATGTATTTTTTATTTTTGACTTTTGACTGTGGGTGGGGATAGAAACAGTGTATTTTAATATATTTTGTTCCTGCTTCGATCTTTTCAGGTATTTATCACTAGGGTGATGAAATACTGTTGCTGCATTGGTCTGGCTCAGATCTGGTTATTCAGTTCAGCAGTATTTCCTACCAGGAAGATGAGTATTATATTCTTTCTTCCATTTTTTTTTTAAATTCTTAACTTTTATTCAGAGGTCACTCTTTAACTGTTTTCTGCTACAGTTCAGTTTTCTTCTCATTTTAGGTATATTTCAGTTTTGTGACAATGTAGAATCAGGCAGAAGCATCAGGTTGATGACTGATATTCCCACTGGATATAGAGGTTGGGTGGACTTTAATAAGAACACACACAGTGGTGAAGTTGGAGGAGGAGATTCAAGCATTGCTTGGACCAGGTTATAAACTTAGCAACTCAACTGAAATGGATATTATTAACTGTAGGTACTGTGGGACACTTTTTAAAGGGGCAGTTATACAGGATTTAGGACACTGTCCTACATGCTGGACCATCAGAGATCTAAGGTCTTAGCTGCGGGCAGCATGAGCAGAGATTGCATGCCTCAAATCACATATTCAGGAGGAAATATATTACAAGAACCTCCCACCATTTCATCAACATCCAACTGAAGCACCTTGATCGCAGAGGGTAGTTGGTCTGGGAGGTTGGCAGGTGATTAGGTGGGCAAATCGGTTGCCCCATCACTCAGTGCTCACCAATGTGTCACCTCCTCAAACCATTGAAAACTTCAAACAGGTGTCTGCCTCTATCTGAAATCAAACAAAGGGGCAGAGGACACTGCAGAGCAGGACACTGCAGCACAGAGCTAGCACTACAAAACTTCCCAAAACAGGGACCAAAACAAAAAGCAAAATGGAAATACAAAATACTTTGATCATAGGAGACTCCATTATTCGGGAATTGATACCTACCTCTGGCCGGGGTAATGGTCAGATGTCTTCCAGGTACATCAGCATGGAGAGACACTGACCGCATTGCTAAAATCATGCAGGCAGCAGGAGAAAACATTGATGTCCTGGTACATATAGGGACTCACGATCTTGCCAGCCGGTCAGTTGTGGATGCCAAGGAACACCTGACCAGGCTGGGAGACAAACTGTCATCCATTTCTTCTGGCATCTCCTTCTCTGAGATCCTGCTGGTCTGGGAGAGGGGGCAGATGGAGTGAAAGTCAGAGAAGGGGAGATAGGGAGCTAAACTTGTGGTTCAAAGTTGGTGCCATGAAAAAGGACACAAATTTGTAGGTAACTAGCAACAGTTTTGGGAGCAAAAGTTCTTTAATTGATGGACTGCATCTGACTAAGGAGGGAGTCAGTGCATTGGGGCAAAAGTTTGATGTCTTTGCAGAATATTTATTTATTTATTCAGTCTCGGATTACAAACATCTTTGAGCACAGAGTAGCTCATTTACAAAGGTTCCATGTCAGTGAGGGAAGGGTAGCAAAACAGACAGAGGTGAATACATTTCAAAATACAGTGTAGCAATAATAATTTGACACAGTTGTATGCATTTCAGTTACAGCGGTATATACAATGAGGTCAAATTACACAGAGATATCAATTCAATTTCAGCATGGTTTACATCAAGGGTCAAGTGACACAGGGAGAGAGGGGTAAAGAAAAATCAGAGATAGAGAGTAGTGGTAGTGCTGGAAGGTGGAAATGGTTGCACCATGTAGCATTGTCAGAAAGAAGATGAAAGGTAGGAGGAGAAGAGGGTAAGGTGTAGAAAGAGGTGAGGGAGTAGGTGGCAATGGAGAGGTGGTAGATTGGCAAGGAGAACAATTATAGAGGCATTCACATGCACCTTCATTCATGATGAGCTGTTTCAGAAGACGCTTAAATTGTGCAAGGTGAGGAAGGTTAGTCACTTGACAGCCAAGTCCATTAAACCTGTACAGGGCTCTGTAGATGAAGGATTGCTGGCATTGGGTGGTCTGCACCCTTGGTACGAGGAAAAGTTCAGTATCAGAGGTCCGTAGAGATGGGTCTTGAGTGATTTGGTTAGCAGCTAGTAAAGCCAGTTGGCAGGACTCAAGCAGCACTTGTTTTGCAAGTATGCACAATTGGTACTTGTAGTTTTAGCCAGTTGTAGTTTAGGGCATATAGATCACATGTATGCATGAGTTTATTAGCACTGGTGATGAGTCTACAGGCTTTGTTTAAGGAAGTGGTTAGCCTTTTGAGAGATGTGACTGAGGCACCACCATATATCACCAAGCCATAATCAATAGTGGAAAGAACTGAACTTTGTATAGTAAGTTTAAGTGCTTCTGTGGTCAGGCTGCTTCTATGTCTGTATAGTAGACCAAGTTTAGCGTTTGCATTCTTGGCAACATTGTCGATGTGTAGTGTAAATGTAAGATGGTTGTCCAGGGTTACTCCAAGGTATTTGAATTGTTGGATTTGTTCAATGGGGGTTCCTTGGTTATTACTGACTGTGAGGGCATGCAACTTATACTTATTAGGAGAGGAGGTGAACAGCAGGAGTTTCATTTTTTGTTTCTTAAACTAGCAACTAGCAAATGGGGTGCAGCACTTGATACATTGAATGGAAGAACACCCTCCCCTCAGCTAGTGAGCAAACAGGAGTTCACCATGTTTGTAGTTCATTTGCATCACCAGGTAAGAAAAAGGTCCATCTCCCCATAAACGCGTAGGGGAAATGCAGGACAGCGTCCAACAACTAACACACCAAAATCTGGCCAATGGAAAATCATGTACACAATGCCCGCAGTCTGGGAAACAAGATCCCAGACTTGGAGGCAACAATGACAGAGGATACACTGGACATAGTAGCCATTAGCGAGACATGGTTCACCAGTAACCACACTTGAGAGACTTCAGTACCCGGCTAGTGTACTGTTCGGGAAGAGACCGAGGTGCAAAAGGGTGTGGGGTGGCCCTTATGTCAATGAAAATATCAAAGCTACAGAAAGTCAGAATGCACATAAGGAGCCAGAAGAATGGTGGGTCATCCAGGAAACAGGAAATGGGACAACCATATGAAGTGGGTCATCTACAGGCCTCCAGACCAGGGAGGGCACAAACATATTGCTGTTAGAAGATATACAAAACATGACAGCTGAAGGGAGGTTCTATTAATGGGAGACTTAAACACGCCAGATTCAGACTGGTCAATATCAGCAGGAACATCCTCCAGAACTAGACACATAGTGGATTCCCTGCATGGAGAGGGCCTCAAACAATTGGTGCAGCAACTCACAAAAGACAGGGCTATCTTGGATCTAGTATTGACTAATGGGGAAAGGATCACAGATCTCTAGGTAGAAGGTCACATGGGGGCCAGTGACCATCACATGGTATGGTTCAATTTGTCCACTAGAACTAAATCATCCCATTCCAAGACAAAAATATGGGACTTCAGAGGAGCTGACTTTGATAAGACGGCCAACAGAGTTAAGCTAGCCCTGGCAAGACAAAATACAGGTGAGGGGGTACAGGCAAAGTGGGCAAGCATTAAGGATACAATACTTGAAGCAACATTCCATTGTGTTAGAGAGAAAAGCAAGAGCAAAACACGGAGAAATCACTTTGGTTTTAAAAACAATAGCAGAAAAGATCAGAGCCAAAAGGTTGGCCTTGAGGAACTATAATGGAATGCAGCAGGATGAAGATAGGGAGGCATACCAAACTTTCCTAAGGGAAGCAGGGAAGGCAGTAAGGCAGACAAAGGCCCAAACTGAGGAAACACTAGCACAAACAGTAAAAGATGGGGACAAGACTTTCTATAGATACATTAGTGAAAGGAGAAAATCCAGAGGGTATTGCTAAGATCAAAGGAGATAAGGGAGAGTGTGGAGGAGGACCAAGGAAAAGCATCTGTCCTAAATAGATACTTCTGCTCAGTATTTACTGAGGAGAAGGTAGGGAGGGCCCAGCTCAGCACCATGGACACATGGGGGAGGAGGTGTGCACTAGTCCCTTCACGGTCACAAAGTAAGGGTCCCACAAGAGCTTGCTAAGCTCAGGGTGGACAAGGCAATGGGACCTGATGACATACATCCCAGGGTACTAAAGGAGCTAAGGTTGAACTAGCAGAGCCATTAGCAGAACTGTTTAGTGAGTCTCTGAGCACAGGAGAGGTCCCAGAAGACTGGAGAAGGACTCATGTGATCCGCCCACAAGAGTGGCAGCAGGGAGGAGGCAGGAAACTATAGACCAGTCTGTCTTACCTCAGTAGTGGGCAAGATTATGGAGGCACTCCTTAAGGAAAGGATATTGCAACACCTGGAATCTACAGGAGCACAGTATCTAAGACAGCAGGAAGGTTCTATCAAACTAATCTCATAGATTTCTTTGACTGGGTAACCAAAGTGGTGGACCAAGGTGGTGCAGTTGATGTCACCTATCTTGACTTTAGCAAAGCTTTTGATACTGTTCCACATAGAAGATTGATAAATAAGCTGGTAGACTCGGTGGGTCAGAGGTTGGTCAACTGGGTGGCAAACTGTTTGCGGGCAGAAAACAGAGAGTGGTGGTAAACAGTATACAGTCAGAAGAGATGCAAGTCACAAGTGGTGGGGTACTCGGGATCAGTCTTGGGGCCAGTCCTCTTCAATATCTTCATCAGTGACATTGCAGATGGACTGGAGGGTAAGGTTTGCCTGTTTACAGATGACACCAGATCTGCAATAGAGTAGATGATCCAGATGGGGTAGGCAGAATGAGAAGAGATCTGGAAAAACTGGCAAAATGGTCAGAAGAGTGGCAACTGGGGTTTAGAGCAAACAAGTGCAAGATCATGCACATAGGGAAGAGAAACCCTGAAGCTACCTATAGGTTGGGAAGGGAGTTGCTGGCAATCACAAGGGAAGAAAGAGACTGAGGCATCATCATCACAGATGACTTGAAATCATCCAAGCAGACCACTAAAGTAGTAGGTAAGGCTAGAGGGATGTTGGGGTATATTAGTAGGGGATTACAAGTCGTAAGAGGGAGGTAATAATCCTCTTTATAAGACAATTGGTTAGGCCTCATATGGAGTACATGCGCAGTACTGGAGGCCACACCTGCACAAGGACATAAACAAAATGGAGACAGTCCAGAGAAGGGCACCCAAAATGTTGTAGGGACTGCATCAGAAAACATATGAGGATAGATTAACGGAGCTCAATATGTATACCTTAGTGCAAAGAAGGGAGAGAGGTGATATGATCAAACATTCAAACATCTTAAGGGAATTAATAAGGTGAAAGAGTCTAACATGTTTAAATATAAGAAAAAATAGCAGGACAAGAAGACACAGCATGCGATTAGAGGGAGGCCTATTAATGGACAATGTGAGGAAATTCTTTCCACAGAAAAGGTGTTGGATGCATGGAATGGCCTACCTCAGGAAGTGGTGGATATGAATACAGTGCAGGGCTTCAAACAGGCATGGGATAGGCATAAGGGAGCAATACAGATGAGTATGAATAGATAGGCCATTGACAGAGTAAAGGCCTATGGCACATTCATAAGGTAGAAAAATGGGCAGACTGGATGGGCCTTGTAGTCCTTATCTGCCATCAACTTCTATTTTCTATGTTTCAATAGTCTACAATGTTGACCACATTAATGATCTGGTGGAGAAGAAGCAGTGGCTGGCTTGCTGGAGGAGGAGGCATTCATGACAGAATGGAAAGAAACCTTTGAATACAAGCTGGAAATCATTTAGACTCTAGTATACTCCCCATTGTGTTGCACCTGTGAAAGGTTACCAACAATAAAAATAAATTAAAGAAACATAACTTTTGAAAGGATGCTTACCATCACATTAGTGATAGCTATGCTTTTAAAAGTCACAAACCTGTTCCAGACAGAAGAGGCGGAGTTGGAGAAGCCTTGCATGCTGGCTGAGATGGCAGCAGGACAGGAGACTTGAAGACAAGAGAAACGATTTATTTTTGAGCATAAGTTTGTACTGACTTTTAAAAAAGTCATTTACAACACAAGATAGATATAAATACAATCAGTACAAATGAAAAAGAAAAAAAACAGAAGAGAGAAAAACCAAGGCAGTAGCAAAGGGGACACAGCATTTTAGGTATGTAAGCAAGAGGAAGACTAGAGGTGGACTTGTAAGGTTACAAAGGGAAGGTACAACCAAGGGTATTGAGAGAGTTTAGGGAGGCACTGGCTGCACCTCTGATGGTCCTTTTATTAGCTCATTGAAACAGGAGTGATCCCAAGGGACTGGAGGAGGGCAGATGTAGTCCCACTTCACAAAAGTGGTAGCAGGAAAGAGGTTGGCAATTACAGACCAATCAGCTTGACTTCAAAAGTAGGAAAGTTAATGGAGTCATTGCTGAATGAAAGGGTTGTGGAATATTTTGAATCCAGTGGGTTACATGACCTGAAGCATAGATTCCTGGGGTGGAGGTAATGTCAAACAAATCTGATAGATTTCTTTGACTGGGTGACAAAGGAACTAGATCAGGGGAAGCAGTGGATGTAACCTACCTGGATTTCAGCAAGGCGCTGGACATCATTCCACATAGGAGATTAGTAAACAAGCTGGGTAGTTTAGGAGTGGGTCCAAAGGTGGTAAACTGGGTAAGAAATTGATTACAGGATAGGTGACAGAGTGTAGTGATAAAGAAGTTCACTCAGAGGGAGGGGGGTGACCAGTGGAGTGCTTCAGGAATCAGTGATAGGGCTTGTCCTTTTAATGTCTTTATAAGTGACATACAGAGGAGCTGGAAGTGAAGGTGTGACTCTTTGTGGATGACACCAAAATCTGCAATAGGATACACAGTCTGGAGGGGATGGAAAGGATGAGCAGTGAAATAAGAACACTCAAGGAGTGGTCAAGGGTATGGCAGCTGGGTTTCAATGTGAAAAGTGGAAAATAATGCACTCAGGGCACATGAGCCTAGCAGTGGAGTATAATTGGGGTGGGGGTGGTGCTGATGACCACTGAGCAGGAAAAGACCTTGGGGTAGTGATGGAAGTTGGAAAACCTCACTTTGCAGATTGATTCATGAATGTTTGTGAAGTTAATCCACCTTGCAAAGTCCAACTACGAGTAAGCTGATAACTTTGTGAAATGCAAAGTTGGCACAGAGGTGAAGTTTGCAATGTACTGTGGTACTGGAGGTCACATGTTGCTGAAACAAGTAGTATGCCGTGAGGAGGATGTCTTCAGTGTAGTCTTCTGAAGACAGAAGAGGGAAGTCTGTGTGTGCTTGTCTGAGAAACGAAAAATTTAAATACATCTCAAAACTCAGTCCTTTGAATCCAAATTGCTCAAAAATTGCTCTAGAGGGCCTTGTGCTGCTAAATTTGTGATTTTCTTTGTTTATTTTTGGCTGACTATTTACTTTAAAGTAGTGGCTTCTGTTTTGTCAGTATAAGCAGTGGTGTGGGGACAGTAGGTATACTGTAAAGGAAGGCAGCCCAGAAAGATCTGGAACTTTTTGTCTAAGCAGGAGATTTTGTTATATGTTGGCTTTCTCACTCTTGTTCATCATTTTTGATCTGTAGTGAGTCATTTCTTATTTTTATTTCTGTGGTTTAATTTGGTGTATTTAAGTATTTTGTCTGTATATTTTTGTAGCAGTATTAGTTATTTTTATTTATATTTTTCTTAAACTGACGGTCGGATATTCAAAGGGTTGAGCCGGGGCAACAGAGTTTTGCCAGCGCAACCCCGCATTGCTCCCAGTGGGATATTGAGATGGCTGCCTGGAACAGCACAAATCCCGATGCACGGGGTGCAATGATAATGCATGAGTGCAGATGCAGGAGGTGTGCCCATGCATAGTGCGGCACATCCGATATTCATCCTGGGATGTGTGGCACATATGCTGGCACACCCCTGCACTGCGCCGCAGCATAGGGGGCTTAAAGTTGAGCCCATGCTGAGTAGGAGCAAAGCTCAGCCACCTACAGGTGGGCTGCTGTTTGCAGGGCGCAACACAGCAGCCAAGCTGTGGTGGCCACCCACCCACCCAGAACACTGTCGCAAGCACACACCCCTGGTGGTCCAGTAGAACCATCCTGCCTGTAGCCATAATCATGGGGTACATGTTAATAATGAGACTTGAGTAGCCCCCAAATCCCTCTGTTCCCTGATGTGCAGGAACATGTTCAATTGCGGTCCAGTGGTCTCCTCTCGAGTTCACGCCCCTGACACACATTATGATCTCTGAGGTCTTGGAGAACCCCTTACCAGATCATGAGAATCCAGACTTGACATGCCCTGGTGATCCAGTGGCGGCCCCGACTCACCACCCACACAGAACCCTGCCCACTGCCTGCCTCCCTCATCGGGAGCGGGGTGATAAGGGGTCTCATGTGGGTGGGTGGGTAGCCACTGGATTACCAGGAGGTCAAGTCAGTATTTTACTGCGATCATGGCAACAGGTGGGGGATTCCACTGACCACCAGGGACATCATAATGTCATGTATCAGGGCATCAGGGACTTGGGTGGGAAGGGGACCACTGGACCACCAGGGTTGGGCATGTTTCCTACACATCAGGGATTCAGGGACTGGGGGGGCACTAGACTACTAGAGCTTCATTATAAACATATACAGCGGCTCTAAGTCAGATTAAGGTTTTCAGTCGATATTCTGGCTATAAACTTAATGTTACTAAAACTGAAATTTTCCCTCTTAATCGTTTCACATATAAGGCAGACTTTCTTGAATTTGGGATGAAGTGGACTACACGTTCTATTAAATATCTGGGAATACATGTTTCTCTCAGTCCGCATTGATGAGAAACTGAATCTGGAAGATCTATGGCGAAATATTAAGCAAGATCTTTGAGATGGTCTAAACTACCCTTATCGTTGTGGGGCAGGATTAACACGATTAAAATGAATGTGTTACCTAGACTCTTCTATCCCTTAAATATGTTAAACTTATGGATTCCCCAATCTTTTTTAAGGATATTCATTCTGGAATAAGTTCTTTCTTTGGGACAATAAAGCTGTTAGAAAATCCTATAACAAATTATCTCAGCTCAAAGAGTATGGAGGGTCCGGCTTCCGAACTTCTTGTATTATTATTGGGCTCGCACCTGAACAAATGTGGTAAATGGCTGTCGGCCACTGACTCCTAATCCCCTAGTTTATAAACCATTATGGCTTCAAATGGAATTAGATCTTATGAAAGCTCATAATGTAGATCCGAAAGCTCTCTTTACAGATCAGGCAAAAATGTCCTTCGCCACTTCGCTCTTTACCTTTAGGTATCTCTCCAAGTGGTATTTCAGGTTTTCAGACATCTTAGGATCTCTCATACAGAGGACTTTTCTCAACCTATATGCTTAAACCCTAACCTCCGTATGGGTAACTCAGTGATATCTAGTAAGTGGCTGCCATCTATCTCAGACTGTTGTGTAAAAGATTTCTATTCACCTAATTACATTCTGGATACTAAGGAAATTCTGGATAAATTTCAATGGTCAACAAAGTAGCCTTTAAAGTATATCAATTACGACATCTCTTGCTTACTAAATTTGGGAGAGACAATAAAGTTCACCCTTCTCCAATTTTTCTCTCAGGTCACGGCAATTGTTAATCAACCACATAGTGTCTCGGGTTATACAGCCTATTATATAAATTTCTCGAATTCCACCCAACCCTTGTCCTAAGATTTGGAAAGACCTATATCCCGATGAAGGTGTTGAGTGGCAGTATATCTGGAAAAGTTTACACAATATCATACACAAGATAGATACAGACTTACACAATATTGTATCTTAAATGATCTTTATTACACCCCGATCAGACTGGCAAGGGATGAAGAGGGCCACCTCAACTAAATGCCTCAGATGTGATAAAGAAGAGGGTTCCTCGTTACACATTTTTGGTTTTGTTCTTCAGTATCTCCTCTCTGGGTTCAAATAGAGGCCTCACTTGACCCTCTATTGGCTTGCAAGGCTCTTCTCCCTAAGGTCTGCATCCTAGGTGATTACCTAGAAATACAAGTGAAGGAGAAGAGATATCACATGACATTGATATCCATGGCAGTTAAAAATTAGTCCTTAGACATTGGAAGGACCGTTCAGTACTAACTTATACGGAATGGTTGCATGAGATAACTTTTGCTCTTCGGTGTGGAAAATCTCATAGCACTGGGTAACCCGAGAGTATCCTCCTTCAAAAAGAAATGGGGCAAATTAGACACCTTGTTATTCAGGAGGCAATAGGAATCATGATGAGCTGGGCCCTCTCCATCTACTCTTTCCATATAACTATTAGTATTTAATATTTAACTTTTATCATACCCCTTGGTTTCCTCCTATCTTATTTCCCTTTCCTTTGTTTGTTAATTCTATTTTTAACAAAGGGGATATGTTTCTCTGTTGAGAGTCTTTTTATTTGTTACCTGAGATTTTTAGTAAATGCATCATTTTGCACCACGGGTGGGGAGGGGGAGGAGGAGGGAAGGAGGTTTATTTGGTTATCCATTTTAATCCTTACTGTCAATGTACTCGATGCCTATTGTCTATGTTCCAACTTTTACTACTGTCTTCTGAAGTCTTACGAAGATTTTGGCTAATGATATGATTATAACTTTGTTTTTATGGCTAAACTTAATAAAACATATTGAATTAAAAAAATAAACATATACAGCGCAATCATGATTCTGAGGCGGGGATGCCCTAGGATCCCCAGCACCACGTCATGCTGTGCAGGGCACCAGACACAAGTCACGCCTGCCCTGTGCAAGGAATGCAAATGGGGCCATAATGACATGCAAATGGACCCATTTGCACCTTGCATATATTATGGCTTCATTTGCATGCCCCTGCTGAATATCGCGGTGATGCACCTAGAGCAACTGCACTTGCAGTAGTGCATCCCCGTGCTCCCTATCTATGGCTTGCACTGGTGCAGTGCCACTGCACCATGCACAGTTTGTGTGCTGCCGTGCCATATTCAACAGTGCTGCGCCATAGCACCGTTGAATATCACCTGACCTGGACCCGCCCGCCCATCACAGTTGCATTGCGCCTAGGCTTGCGCCACTGCCTGGTGTAGTCTGAATATCCCAGCCATGGTGTTCTGTCACTTTATATTACCGTACTATTATATTACCCGTTACCCCTGTCATTTTAATCTTTGTTCTGTTTTAAAAAATAACCTTTTTGGTTGTTTTTAGTAGTAGTTTTCATATCACACTGCTGATCCCTGAATCTCTAGGGAAGGTGTTTTCTGTTCCTGGTACATGGTACATTTTGTACTGTCATGTTAGTTTATTATTCCCAGTGCTGTGTTAAAAAATCCTTTTTGGCTTTGCTACATACTATTAACACAGCATATTTTTAGATCACACCGTTGATCCCTGCTTCTCTAGTAGGAGGTGGTGTCTGCTGCTGGTAGTTAATAATTTATTTAACCCTTTTACCCTGTTGTGTGTATTGTGTTAATTCCTAGGTGTTTTATTTTTTTTAGCTCATACTGCTGATCCCTGATTCCCTAGGGAGTGTTGACTGCTTCTGTTATTTATTTGCAGGGACCCTGGTTTTCCATTTTTACGTAACACGGTAACAATCCACCGGAATCCTTGCTTGGTTTAGGAATTTGAATTCTTGGATGCCTCACTGGAATTGCATGTCACTGCACGGAATCGCTAAGATTTCAGTATCTTTTATTTTTTTTTATTTCTCTTCTATGTCCCTTCTCAAAGTATCGGTATCCCTAGCTTCACCCCCAGGTAATGCTCAGGAGCTTCTTGGGACTGCTTTATCCTGCCTGGGTTGTACCTCAGGTGGGAAGGAGGGCACCTTAGGTCACCCTTCACACTCCCTTAGTGTGTGTCAGACAGCCCAGTGGGTCCCTCATGGAGCCTGGTTGTGAAGTCTGGGGCACCTGGGTCCCTTCTGCCAGTGGCCAATGCGGGTGATTGTTCTTGGTTTTCTGGTCTTTGTCCCTGAGGCCACCGGCACTAGAGATCCAAGGAGGTAGGTCACATAGAGACATGCCACTGCTCCAGATCCTGGCTAGCATCCTCACCTCCTGATCACTCTGCAGCACTATTGCACCACCACCCGTGGTCACACTGGTGGTGGTAAAGAAGCAGGACCTGCAGCCCACCCTCCCGGAGGAGGAGGAGAGCAGTCCCCAGGTGCTCGATCCTACTCCCCTGGCCAGACCTCCAGCAACCCGAGTTTGCTTTTGACCCTGTCACTGGCATTGCAAGCAATAGTGCTACTGCAGTGCAGCGGGCAATCCAGATTTCAGCATCTTAAAATGAATGCTGCTGTGCTTTGTATTCATTCTGCTTTGCTGCTGTAGAAACAGTAAGGAAATCACCGCACTGCTTTGTTGTAATCAGCCATTCAGTTTAACCACCTATGCCCAATGGTTAGAGTAACAAACTGTGATTGAACTGGGACATCCAGCAGACTTGGGTTTGAGTCCCACAACCTCCACTTGCATCCAAGCAAGTCACTTAACCTCCCAAGTGCTTCTAGGTCACTCCTTAAAACAGACAGTTCTGCCTAGCGGGCCTTGCCTGCTTTACAAAGAATATATAAAAAATACCAATGTATGTTTACTACATCATAGAATAGTAGTAGTACCATGTAATTTACTTGAGTTTTACTTGGGCTGCAATGATTTTGTATAGGTAAAGATAAATATTCAGATATGTTTTATAAGCTTGTTTTCAGATTTTAGTCAGGTTTGTATTGTATTCTTTGCATATAAGCATCTAGGTTGTAGATTGCTGAACGCAGGACCACTGTTACCTATTAACTTATTCAAGTTCATAATCTGTAGGGCCATCCAAAATCCTCAGTTGTTTGAATGAAAACTAGTCTGAATGAAAGAATGTTCACAGAGAAGAAACTGCCTTACTACTTATGAAAATACTTACAGTTAGCACCCCATTTAGGTGAATTGGATCACTTGCACCTTTTCTCCACCTGCTGATTCTGTCTCTGTGACAACAAAATGTTTTCTGATAGACTGCTTCAACAAAAGCAAATGTTAAGTATTTAAGAGTACTTAATAAGGTAAGACCCCAGGGGCTGTATGATGCTGGTGGGTAGAGTAGTGCTCAATTCACATCTGAACAAAGACATGAAAACTGGGAGACACCTTTTCATGGACACCAAGTAGAAAAAAAAGCATCCACATGTCTGGGAGATGCATGAATCCATTTGAAGGTCCTCCACTAATCACTTGTGGATTTTTAGGTGAAAACACTTTATTTCAAAGAAGCAAATTCAAGCAGGTTTTTTGCTCCTCCTCCTACCCCTGGCCATCCACTCCTTCAGGCCTGCCAAGGCCCTACCACCACTGCTGAGTCCCGACCACTATCCACTGACCCTCACTGCTGTGCACCAGATAACCCAAAGTAACCCTTCATTGAGTGGGCCCTTACCCTCTGGGAGGCTACCAGGGAGGATAATTGCCCCAAGAGCTTCCTGTGTATCCTGGGCATGTCGGGGTCAGAACGGACACATGTCTGGGGCTTCTAGTGTATGGCAGAACCAGCAGCCATCCTTCAGTTGGCTAAGCGGTGTTTTCCCATTTTCTTTGAGCGTGATAGGCTACATGATGTCAAGGCATAAGCCGACATCCATCACACTCCTCCCACAGTGAGGACTGATGTGTTGTGCCTCTGGCCTCCACCATGGGCCAGCAAATGCTGAGCTGTGAACCCACCCTCCCTCTCAGGAGAAGGGAGTGGTCATTGACACTCAAGCCTTCACCCACCAGCTGGCCCTCCAACACCCAAGTCTGTTCCCTAACCCTGGTCAGCAGTGTCACAGGCAGATATCCAATTCAGGCAGTTAAATTATAGATAGGAAAAACAAAGGTAGTCCACCTTAGCTGTGATGGTTCAGATTAAATCACATCTGAGTTCTAACAAGCAAAGAGACCAAGACATTTGTAACTTGTGCATGTGGGGTGTGAGTGTTGAAGGGGATCATGGTGCTGTCACTACTGCCATCACCCCAGAGGGATATGTACTGCATTGTTGCTACTGCCATCACACCGAAGGGGTGGGGCTGTAGTGCTCTGCCATCACCACTGGTGAATGGGAATGTAGGCCTGCTGCCGTCCCACCTGAGGGATGGGGGCCATAGTGCTGATACTGCCATCACACTGCAAGGAATGATGACCGTAGTACTGCTGCCATCACACCTAAGGGATGGGGGCCATAGTGCTGGTGCTTCCATCACACTTAGAGATGGGGCAGTAGTGTTGTTGCTGACATCACATCTTGTACCTAAAATAACTTTAAATTGGTACAAGGATGGAAGGATGTGCAACAGTGGAGGTCAAAATTGCTAAAATGCATGTTAGCAGAGTTAAAAATTGTTAAATAAAGTACACAAAACCAAACACCGTAAAACCGAATTTTGCTTAGCAGACACCGTGACAATACCATTTTTACAATATGCAAACGGAATATGCCCTTTCTCAATCCGTAAACCAGTGTCCCTGTTTATTTGTACTTGCAGGCTTTTTACATTTTGTAATTTTCATCCTAAATCAAGTTACAATTAGCATATAAGAATAATCAGGAGAGAAGTTCAACTAAAGGGAGAGGTACCAGAGAGGCAGCAAGAAGTGTTCAAAATCTGTGGGGCAAAATAGTGCTTCAGTTAAAAAGCTGTGTCTGTGCAGCATGTTCCATGAGCTCCGGGGCTGGTAGTAGAGAAGTAGTTGGTGCCGTGCCATTAGTGTAGCCAATTTTCTGTGCCACATTTGTGCAGCCATGCTGGTGGGGGATGTGGGAGGTGACAAGAGAAGCAACAGTAAACAAGGAGCAGTGGTCAAAGAGGAGGTTGTTGGTGTCCCGTGGCTGGTGGTGGTGGTGATGCTGAGCCTGATAGTGTGGAGCTTGAGTCAGAGGCTGAAGTGGAGATCTGGAAAATGTGCATCACACCCAGGCTTCTGATGATGAGAGGGTCAGAGAACCTGGAGACAATGATGATGAGGAGGAAAGACCTGTGGAGAAAGAGGACTTCCATGGCTCTGTTGCTGATGATTTGTTGGATCCCTACAGGAGCCTGAAGAGAAAATGCATAAGGGTGGTGCTGCAGATGATGCAGGGGATGTTGTTTGCAGTTCTACAACTACCAAAGTCCCCCAATATTACTGAAGTTAAGAAATCATCCCAATAAATGCACATTTCTGCCCTTCCCTCAGCAGTCCCATTCCTGTTGGCATGATTTTTATTTATTTAGTTTTTGTTTACTGGGTAAGTACACTAGCCATAGCAATGACTATTTTCAGGCATGACCCGGGAGGATACAGTACAAAACATGACATGAACACATTACACATACAGGATTATACATGATCAAAACTATTGAAATACATATGACATGATAAGGTTGGCTAAGTTTAACAGGATATCAAAATACATACGAAACATAGAAACACAAAACCGTCATTGTAGGTAGTATATAGACTAACATAAATTAATGATACTGCAGTTAAAGCACATTAGATAAGTAGTTATATACTGATTCATAAATAATTTATGTATGGTGGTAAGAGGGGAAAAGGAGGAAGTGGAACAGCCCAACCTTAGAGGGAGGCCTGTAAGAGGAAAGGAAAAGGGAAAGGACAGGAAAATTGAGAAAGTGCTTAGTGTTGAAAGGCACAGCATAGGTGACAGAAACGAAAGGAGGAGAGTGAAAGGATGAAACAGGTTAAGGGGTTTAAAGCAAGTGCAACTAAGGGAAGTGACAAAGTGGTTATATAGCCCTTTCTTAAAAGAAGCACAGGAGGAAGATTGACGAAGGACAAGTGGGAGGGAGTTCCAGAATTGGGGCATGACATGCAAAGGCCATAGCGCCTTTAGAAGAATAGCGCCTGGGAGTAAGGACTGGTGCATTATCAGCAGATCGAGGTCGTAGTGTTGGCTAACCTAACAAAGAGATCCGCTATGGGTATCAGTATTTGTAACCGGACAATGTTCTCAATGACAGAGCCATAAGTATAAAGCCGGAGTTCAGTAGGAGGAAGCCATCCCAGATCCGAGTAAAGGAGGCAGTGGTGTTTTAACCTATGAGAGGAGGGCGTAGTGACTTACATTGTTATATGTGATGTCCCATTTTCAGAGGCTATATTTGGACACAGAGGTATAGGTGGCAACCCAAGGAAGAGAGGAAGGAGATGCCCCGGCAAGGGAAGCCTAACAGAGGGTTGAGCATGTATCTGGTGCGTATGCTATCCCAAGTTTAGAATTGACCAGCTTGCGTCTGGTGAATATGCAAATCAAAGTTAAGCAATGGGTCTAGAGTGACCCCAAGATATTTAAATGAGTCTACCTTCCCTAGAGTTGAACCATTGGAGGAGGAGACACTGAATTTAGGCTGGGAGAGTTTAAGCTTGGCTTTAGACCCAAATAGAATAGCTTGAGTATTTGATTTAGAACAAGCTTATGGCTGGTTAGCCATTGACAGATTTGCAGAAAGTCAGTAGATAGTTTTAGTTTATGGCCTCAATGCTTCTGTCACTAGTGCAAAGAACAATATTGTCAGCATATAGCAAAGATCCAGTCCCTTTGATGTTAGTGGTGATGTTATTGATGAATATGGAGAAAACAGTGGCCAAGGGGATTCCCTTCATGCACCCCTATGTTGACGGAGGTTTTGTCAGAGTAGGTGGAGTTATATTTAACAGTTTGAGCCCTGCCTGAGAGGTAGCTGCCAAACCATCTAACCACGTTTGAGAGAAACCAAGTGACTCAAGGGAGGTTAGGAGGAGGGTGGTCAACAAGGTCAAATGCCGTGGTCATGTCAATGAAAACAGCCCCAGTGAAAAGGCCAGCATCCATAGCCATAAGGGTATCCAAGTAAATTTGAGGAGGGCAGTAGTAGTGCTTGACCCTTGTGAAAGCTATGCTGGGCTGGGGTAAGACAGTCATATTTTAGCAGGATCTCAATCATTTGAGTAGCTACCAGCTTCTCAGAATCTTATTGAGAACAGATAGGATGGCTATGGGGTGTAATTTGGGGTCTTTGAGGTCACCTTTTGAATACAGGAGAAATCTTAGCTATCTTCCATAAATCCGGGATGTAGCACTGGGACAGGGATAATGTGAACATTTTGGCTAGGGGACCAGCAATGAAGGGGCAGCTAACTTTAGGAGCTCAGGTTCGGAGTTGTCAGAACCAGCTACAGTGTGGTCAGAGATTTTATGCAGTAACTCGATTACTTCACGCCTAGTGACAGCCTTGAAAAAGAAATGCGGACCACTTTCAGGGGGAGGAGGGAATATATGCCTGGATGGGGAAGGTGGAGGTGTAGGTGGATAAATCTGAGAACTTGTCATTGAAGAAATTTGCGATAGTAAGAGGATTGTTGCAGTGGACCCATTTAATATCATATCAGTGGGGCTGCTGCAGGATTTAAACGAGGAAGAATTTTATGTGGGACCAGAATTTTTGAGTCACCAGAGGAGTTTGCTAGTAATTCCTTTCTACAGGGATTTCACAGGGCCCTATAAGCATTTAGATCGAGGCTATCCCTGATGTCTTGTATTGAAGCCAGCTTTTGTCTCTATGTTTTAATTTAGTAAGTAGATCAGATTTTAGCCAGCGAGTTTGTCTATTTCTTACCCTACGAGTTACTAATTTGCAGTGCTTGTCTTGAAAGAGTGAGGAAGTGGTTATGAATAGGTTAAGAGAGGTATGAGCATCATTAGATGTTAGGAAGGAGGACCAATCAGTGGAAGCAATGTCATGTAGGAAAAGTGTGGAGTTGAAGGTTGCATAGTTGCTGAAGGTGATGAGATGGGGTTTCGATGGATTAAGCTTGTTTTTACCCCAGATACAGTAGGTAGGGGAGTGGTCTGTGATGGCATCAGGTAATACAACCTGAGGCAACGATGTTTCCAGGGTGGCTGGTCAGATCCAGTCCAGCAGCATGCTTTGTATTGAGCGGGTTTTTTTTTCTGGTGGGACTACATATCAGCTGGTAAGGTTAAAACTTTGCAATCTTGCTGGTAATGCAGATTGAGCAGCCCCCAGCCAATTTATGTTTAGGTCCCCAAGTAAGAGGACTTCATGTTTACCAACAAGGTTGGAGGTCTGGTCTAGCAACTCTTCCAATCCTTTTGGCTGTTTGATGGTGGGTCATAGGCTCAAGTAATATGGAGGTTTTTGGTACCCAAGGTAAGAAGAGTATGAAGTACTTCACAGTGGGCAAGGTGAAGTGATGCAATGGCAGTGAGACGTAGATGGTCCTTGTAATAGACTGCAGTACCACCCTCATTTGGGGGAAGATCTGTCATGCCTCAGAAGTTTATAGGATGGAAGGGAGCACAAAGAGTCGGGATGGAAGGATTTAGCCAGGTTTCGTCAGGCATATGCTGTCTGGCTACATTATGAGTAAGACTCCTGATACTGTGAAGTACAACAACCAGACCTTTAGTGTTACTGATCAAGTTGGTTAGGACTTGTGAAGGCCCGGATTAATTGGACATCACCATGCAGCAGAATGGCGATAAGAAGGAGGTGCCACAGCTTACAGCACAGGAAGGGTCATAGGTTATAAGATCTCAAGTGACATTTTTAAGGACATAGATAACTAGAGAGTGCCAGGATCTATTAAGTAGTACGGGGTTAGTCATAGTGAGAGGTATGGAAGAATTAAAGAGTTCGAGAAGAGATAGTCATTTGCTGGAAGTGGGAGTTCTATGTGCAGGTTGAGGTGAGGAGAGCATAGATAGATGAACTAGCAGGAGGGAGCACATAAGATAAAACATTACCAATTGATGAGACATTATTCTATAGCTGCCACTGAGTCAGAAAGGAGACCAGTTTAGAGCTAGTGGCTTCAGTTAATGGTAACAAAGATCTGTATCTTGAAATGGATATGGGCCAAGGTTGTCAGTATTTAGGGTAGGATGACCAGAAAGATATAGACCAGACAAGAAATGAGGTAAAGGGGTGAAAGAGAGGCAGGAATTTAGCCTGAGGAAGATTGGCTGATATAAAATGTAAAGGGGGAGGGATGTCTGCAGAAACTAGAAGAAATTATTTGGTTGGGTGTTTTAATTGGGCAGCAGAAATGGGCCAATGGTAAGAGAAGTGGGCTGAGAGGAGGGAGGAGCTAAAGTGTATTTAAGGGGGCTTGGGAGGGATGGGGTGGGACAAACTAGAATTCTAAAGTTTAAACCTGACAGGAAGCCACCATGCTGAGAGGGTGCTGAAAGCAGCAGTTTGAAAGCCGAAAAGGTGCTCCAATCAGCAGCCAGCAACAGAGCAGGGCAGGCCAGTCAGCTCTGGGATAAAGTGGTGCCGCACCAATCAGGAGTTTGGTAGGCAGAGGAGCTTTTACAGCAGTAGATACCTGTGCTGGGATCTGTGGAGGAGACCAGGAGGATGGCTACTTGTGGTCAGTTGAGTCAGGCAGGCAGTGGTGATCCGGTGGCCATGAAGCTCCATCTCAGGGAAGCGGGCGCCACTTGGGTGGTGAAGTTCTGGGGGAGAGAAAAACAGCTAGTTAAAGTAGGGAGAGGGACAAAAGGAGCAGTCGTCAGGCTAACAGCAGGGGTGGGGCGATTAAGTAAAACAAAAGCCTGGTAAATCAAGGGTTACAAAAACCCTAGGTTGGGATTTTTATGTACTTTACTCAGCTAGTGAGACAGTCCCTATCTATCAGCTATGTCAAGCACGAGTTAGGGGGGAAAAGGTAAGCCACCTAGGCACTAGTGAGCAGCACACACACTGAAGAACCAGCACCTGCTATGCGGTGTCAACACCAGAAAGAAGGTAGTGCGGGGTCCCAGTCCCTCATCATCATCATTAGGCAAGGCAAACAGAAGGGACAGGGGTTTCGAACTTGCCACGTATGTTGTTTACCCACGAATCAGCTGTGGTTACAGGGTGGCTGTAGGTGGGCTTGTGAGGTATTTCAACAGTAGCCCTAAAGACACGGTGGTGGTTTGATCCTCCATCTAAGTCCTCTGGCTGAGGACTCCAGCAAGCTAGGCAGGTAGGTGGCAGATCCCGCTGTGTATAACTGTCAGTGGAATCTGATCCTACCTAAAGTAGTGATTGGAGTGTGAATGGAGAGGAGCTGCACCAGTTTCATCTGCAAGTTGACTGTGGACTGCATTTATAGCCTCCTGTATACTGACTGTGAACCTGGTCTGGATTAGACTGTGTCACCATTAAGCAAGTAAAAGTACTGTGGCTAAATGTGCCACCAATTGTGACTATTGTGGCTGAATGTACACTGGGAGTCCCTGTGGCTGCATCTTTAGCGTGTGTGAAAAGACTTGGACTTGGTATAACTGCTTCCATGTGACTATCGTCCTGTGGACTTCTGTAAATTTGCTGTGCACCTTAGCTCCTGTGTACTGTGTCAGAGCCACTTAATTGTTATTTCATTGATTGCCCCTGATTACAGTTTTCATCTGGCTTTTGAACTTACGACCCATGTTGTTTACCCACCAATCAGCTGCAGTGGCAGGGAAGCTGTAGGTGGCCTCGTGAGCTTTTTCAACAGTAGTCCGAAAGACATGGCAGTGTCTTTTGCACACTGGCTCGATCCTCAGACTGAGTACTCTGGCAGAGTACAGAGGAGTCTGCTGGAGTCAGATGGGGAAGCTGGGAGCTGGGGCGGGAAGTTTATTTTTGCATGCAGGGTTTGTGAGTTTTCTACAGAGATTAGCATATATATATATATATATATATATTCTAACAAGGGTACTATTCATTTTATGTGTTTTGTGTTTATTATTTTTAGCAGGAAAACGCTGTGATGAGTGAATGTTTTCTATATATATCTTTTGCTCTGGTCCTAAGGTTTATATTAGCACCTTCTTTACCCTCTCTTCCCCCTTTCCAGCAAATTAGTTGTTAAGTTTTGAAATTCCAAGTCTTTTTAATCATGGGTTAAAATGTGAGGGCACATTTAATTGGTATGTGATTTTTGTACAGTTTATAATGACTAGTTTTGTAAGACAGAAAATTAGTGTATAAGTTTCTAAATTAAATCTGGAGATGGAAGATAAAAGACATATTCCAGTTTTAATAAGTACTGTAGCAAAAGAAAAGTGCAAGTGAAAATGAATTTTCAAAACCTTAAAAGTTGTGTGAAATAACAAGACAGATTGCAAGTGAATGGAATGAGTATTATATTTCAGTTAGGATTTTTGAAAGAAAGAGGAACTAAAGAGTTTCTAAGAAAAATGTAAATATGAAGAAGAAGAAGAAGAAGAAGAAGAATGCATTTATATAGCTTTTCATACATCCAAGCGCTTTACAAGCAGTGCTAGACTGATAGTGAAGTGACTGAATGTGTGGTGGCAGCCATATCGCACATCATCACCCACACACAGCCTGGATAATTGCATACTTTCATTCAACATGAACAATATAATAACACACACACTGATAAAGGTGGACTCAACATTCTTAAATATAAATATAAGGGCACTGATGAAAAAAAAACTTGATGAGCTTGAAATGGTAAAGAAAAATGGGGTTCAGATGGTTAATAACTAAAACAGTGTAGTCCTCGTATCCCTACTCGGGTGATGGCAATTAAAGATTATCAGATGGAAAGGAAATATAGACAGGAACACAGTGTGAGGGGGACTGCAATGTATATCCACAATAGTGTTCCATATAAAGACTGATTTAGAGGTAGATGGTTTTGAAATCATGTGGGTGGAACTAAAATATTTAATCTTCCTTGAAAGTGTTGACCTTTCATTGTGGGTGGGTCTATCACCCTCCAACAAATAATAGATAACATATGATAAATCATATAAATTGGTGCTTGGATAAGATTTTTGAACAACATATATGTGTGGAATAGTAATAATGGGAGATACTAATAGATTACCACATAGTAAAATATTAGGGAAAAAGGACTCAAGCAAATGGTGGAAAAAGCTACTGGGGTGTATTTTAGATATTATAATGACTAATTTAAATGATTTTATGGTAGACCAAAGATTCTACCCCAACTGGATAATTGAACCATAAGGTAGTATTGATAGTTAATCCTGAAGGGTGTAAGAAATTGAGAGGAAAAGAACATAAATTTAGTTGCAGGAAAGTGAATGTGGCAAGTTTTTATTTTTGTTAGTTGTTTAACCAAGACTAGCACCCTAAGCTGAAAGCTTTTTAACAGGTGCGACCTGGGAGCACAGGGAAGTTAAGTGACTTGCTCAGGGTCACACAGTCTGCAAGTGGAAGCTGTGGATTCAAACCCAGGTCTGGTGTGCTGGATGTCACCAGATTTGCAGCTCAGAGCCTTAAACCACTGTGCTATACTGCCTTCCTAAGAGTAAGAGTTGAACGTTAGCTATAATAGTGGGGAAATTACAAGAGAAGAAATTTAATTGTGAGAGTGTGGAAAAACATGGAATGTGGTAACAACAAGAATTAAAGAATCCCTAGACTAGGCTATGCCCATGAGAGAAGTAATAAGGAAAGGAGGACATAGGCCATGGATTACCGATTAATTTAAACATTTTTTATGGTGAGGCAGGCTGCACTTAAACGAAAAATATGATGGTATATAACAAAATATGTAATGGAGTGAATAAGATTGGAAAAGAGGTTAAGAAGGCATTATAATGAAAGAAAGGTGGAAGTAGGGTTACCACCTGTCCTGATTTTTGCAGGACAGTCCTGATTTGGGCAGCTGTGTCCTGCAAAAACAAGAAATACTAAATGTTCTGATTTTACAGTTGGAAAAATATTTTCTAAGTTTCCAATAAATGTTCTAGAAAACTACAATAGCTTAACTAAAACACCTTAAAATGATAAGAAACAATAGAAGCAACTAAGAAACTACAATACTAAGCCTTAATACTGATTATATAGAGAAACAAGTCTGTTGCATCGGTTCGAGGTTAGGTACTGTCCTGCTAAAATCATGTTTCCAGTAAGAAATGTCCCACTTTGGGCTTCTTAAAAGGTGGTAACCTTAGGTGGAAGGGTTAAGAAAATCAGAGCAGTGAAAGTGGTGGAAAAAAACAAATGATTTTCTGGGTACAGGCAAAGAAATAAATCAATAACAAATGGAAACAGTCTTATAGGTATGAGGACTTAGATGTAGATGTTCCCTTTGTAACAGCATTAAACAAAGTGTTACAAGATGTGAGTAAGGAGTTGTCTCCTTAGAAAAGAGGGATGTCAAATTCCTTATTTCTATGATGCATTAGAGGTGTCTGTTCTGGACAGATTTTTAGTGAGAATTGATGAAATGGCAAAGGAATGGAAAAAATATTAAGTGAATAAATCTGTAGGGTCAGATGTCATCCAAAATTGGATATGGAAGGAAGGAGCAGATATACTTGCACAATGGGTGTGTCACATTTTAATAAATCGATTATAAATGCAAAAAAAAACCCTCACAGTGGAAAAAAGCAAAAATTGTCCTCTTCCAAAGGGTCTGATACCAAATAGCATGTCTACAGATTTTAGACCAATAAACTTGACATACACATTATCAAAAGTCTGTGAGACTTTTATTTGTAAATGGATTAATGGAATTTGTAGAAAGTTTATTAGACAAAAATAGTTTGAGTCCCTGCGGAAATTCAATGAATGATGCCACTTTGAAATTTTCAGAGCTAAGTACGAGGCATGGGATAAACAAATGTATGTTAGAGCAGTTTTGGTAGAGTATGAAAAAGCTTTTCATCTTATTGATCAAAAACAGTAATTAAAAAATGGGAAGGTTTAAACATTCCTGAATGTGGTATTAAGTATATGCTTTTTTGGATGGGAGGTCTCAGTGGATTGAATTCAAGGTATGACATCTGAGGAGGAATTGGTTCAGGGAGGAGTCTCTAGGGTACCAAACTGGGACCAATATTGTTTTTAATTATGATAAATGATTTGGTTATCTAGGATCAATGTATAAAATATGCAGATGATACTATAGTTTTAGATATTTGGGAAGATGTAGAAGAAAGTACCATACAAAGTGGTCTGGATTATATAGAAAATGGTCAAAACAACTTCATGCAAATAAATCCAGATAAAACTAAGGAGATGCATTTTGGGAAGCAGATTAAATGAGAGGGAGTAAATCAGTTAAATTTTGAAGGAGGTGGATGTTGAAGTGGTTAATAAAGTAAAATTATTGTGTATTACTGTATACTGTATGTTTATTATCTGAAAAATCATTGACATATTATTGACTCAGACTAGTATGTGAACACATATGGGCCTATAGGCTTTCTTGATCTCTAGGCACCTTAGTATGACCCTTAGTATGAACCCCTTATTTCGTGCACCTTTTTCCACATGATCAGGGTACTTGGACAGATGCACACAAACTTATATTGGCGTGTTTCAGGTTTATGGCTGTCCACCTCAATGTCAGTCAGCTACGAGTAACTAGTGTGCTTATAGTATGTGGGGCTGGCCATGATGTACAAAGAATATCCCCAGTTCGTAAAATGTCCTCACTTACTGTACATTACTGCTGACTTAGGGAGTCAGAGTTCTGTAGTGGGGGAGTAAAACAGGGTATGGGGAGATGCCACAGAGATCTATTGCATGGTGGCAAGGGAAGGGATTGAATGTGGAAAGGAAAACACTGTAGCTTCACTCTTCTCTCCAGAAGTAAGAGGAGGCAAACACAGTCAGAATGGAAGAAAGGCAGTGCACTTTCTACCTTGCTCACCCACCATCACTTTAGGCCCCATCTCCTGTCTATGCCTGGCCCTGCCCTCCATGGCCCTCTTTGCATGTTCAGTCCTCTCCATTAAAATATTATATATGTACATAAAGAATTCTTTTGACTTTCACTTCATATCTGTCATGCTTGTAACCTGTATATATCTGATACTGTATTAATGTGCCCTGTGTATTTTGTCTAAACACAATTTTTATCTCCACTTAGCCTGTACATATCTGCTACTAAGTATCTTACTTTATGTTCTTGTATTTGCTCTTTAGTTGATGATTTTTGGTCTGTCGCTTATATTGTCTACCCTAGGTCCACCTCAAAAATGAACTTGCTCAATGGTGTCCGCCTGGTTAAATAAAGATTTGATTGATTGATTGATTGATTGATTGATTATGGACATAGAAGCAAGATCTGAAACTTCTCAATGCTGATAATCCATCCCCATATACAGTAAATGATAAAGTACTGTACCTTTCAGTCTCATAATCCATTTATGAAGTAGTACATTTCATAATCATAATCCATGTCAGACTTTTTGGGTTTTCTACAGATGCCACAAAACAAACTCAATCAAATGAACCACCATGTTGTCACATGGTGTAGGTGTCTTAGCGTGTCTGTGATAACATGGCAGTTCATTTGATTCAGGTTTTTGCAGTGTCTGTAGAAAAAACATGAAAATTCTGACATGGATTATGACTGAAATGTACTGCTTCCAAAAAGAATTACAAGGCTGAAAGGTACTTTATTGTTCACTTGGTATGGGGTGGGTGGGCATGTAGGCATAGTGCAAGATCGAGGTTGAAATCTTGCTTCTTGCTTCAGTGTTTATGGCAGAAAGGTTCATTCATTTTCACTGTAAATTTATTTCCATGAATAATGTCTGCACTGCAGATATAGCGGAAGTAAATTTACAGTAAAATAAGGGTTATACAGTATTTTCAAAATGATTTTAGTTGGACAGAGCAAGCCTCAGTCATGCCTAAAAAGCAAATAGTAGCTTATGTGTTTGACCACTTTGAAAAGGACTGGAATAAATATATCTAATTTAATATATTATTATTTGATGATGATTAGACCTGTATTGGAATATGGAGCAGTATGGCATGGTGGACTTACAAAGAATGAAACAGAGGAACTAGAAAGGATACAGAAAAGGGCACTTAGAAGAATGTTGGGGTATGAAATGAGTTATGATGGAGTATTCAATAAGTGGTTAGACAGGCTGGAGGTAAGATGAGAAAACATTTATTAATTTATTTATTTGAATTTTGGTAATGGGGTAAGCCTGGTGAGATCAGAGTCCCTTTTACAGGGAGGGTGCATATGACAAATACACATAGTACAGGGAGATACAGTGCTTTACATAGTTGTAGGAAATAATGTAACAGTGTAGTACATAAAATAGAACTATAATACAATTAAAGAGTCACAGTTCTGTATACAATCTACAGTAGTGCTAAAATGCAGTACAAGGGTTATGCTTTGACATGATCAAAAAGTAATACAAAAAATAAAATATGGACCGTACTACAGGATGGCAACACTGGTTTTCGTGATTACACAAAACAGAACACCAAAGGGCTATGCTATGCAATTTTTGTCTAGACTTGAGGGAGGTTGGGCACAGTCTTTGGACAGTTTTCCACGAGTACCAGTATTCTCATTTCTGAGGCGGTGATGCAGAATACAGTTGATCAAAGTGATTACAGTACAGCAGTAGCTGAAAATTAAGTGTTGGGATTGTGGTACAATGTGGTAGAGGCATAAGCATGTAAGTCAGTTGGGGCAGTTACAGGTTCCAGAGTGGGATAGGTAGGTTTGCAGAGCAAGTCTGAACTGTGGGAGGGTAGTGCAGGAGAGGATAGATGGGGGAGGAGTGTCAGGCCGACAGAGCAGCAAAGGATCTTCTACCTGAGTTTATACGTGTCTTTGGTATGGTTAAGAGCAGAAGAGAGGTAGAGCAGAGAGACTGCCTATACTGCTTTTCTTGCAATAATGTCAGATAGGCTTGGGGTGTAGTGATGTGTGAGCTTATAGGTGAGGCACAGCGCAAGCATACTGGATTTTGTGTTCAGTTTTAGCCAGTCCAAGGATCTGAGTACAGTACAGTGGTATTGCTGGGGTGGTGGGGTGGTGCTAAAATGGCAAAGTGCCCATCTTGTGATATAGCTGTTTCAATTGGTTTAAAATGGAGGCTTTGAGAGATAAGGATAGTGGAGCCCCATAGTAAAGTAATGGAAGGAGTGAGACTGTGACAATTTTTAGCAGAATGTAGTAGGAAGAAGGGACAAAGGCAGTACAGCATACCAATCTTTTGGTGAATGGTTTTGGTGATTTTGTTGACATGATCCTAAAGGTGAGGTTTGGGTCTATCAGGATGCCCAGGTATTTAAAGAATTTAACCAATTCAAGGGGTTCTCCGTTGGAGTTGATGGAGAGCTGAAGATTAAGAACAGGTTTAAAGGTGCAGGGCTGGGAAAACATAGTCTTGTTTTTTGGTGTTTAGGAATAAGTTGTTGTCAAAGAACCTTACTTCTAATTGGCGGAAGTTAGATTCCAAGTGCTGATTTAGCTACTGAGTGTCCGCTGAGGATTGGTTATAAATGGCATCATCCACATAAGGTGGATGGATGCCCTTTAACAGAAACCTAGTAACTCATTAATCAATAGGCAGAAGAGTAGGGGGCCCAGGATGGATCCCTGGGGAACACCATAGGTAATCTGTCTGAAGGGGGATTTACAACACATTTGACACTTTGAGTGTGGCAGGATAGGCAGTCTTGTAGCCAGGAGGTGGATGTTTGGTCAAGCCCCAAGGTCTCTAGCTTTGTATCAGCAGTGTATGGTTCACCAGGTCAAAAGCCTTGGTGAGATCTACAAAGATGGACCCTGTGGCTAGGTCACAGTTGAAGGCATGGTGAATGTCAGAGGTGACTAATGAGTGCAGTGATAGTGCTATGATTCTTATGGAAGCCGTGCTAGTAGGGTGATAGGAGTTGGTGCATTTAGAGGTAGTCTTGGAGTTGGTTATAAAAGATTTTTCTTGTACCTTAGCCAGGTGGCAGAGGATTGAGATTGGCCTGTCAGTTTTCAACAGAGGTGGCCTACCCTCCTTATGTATTGGGATAACTAGTGCCGTTTTCCATTTAGATGGTACTGTTCCTTCAGGAATGGTCTGTTTATCAGATTTTGGTGCTGGTGCTCCCCATTTTAAGAACTGTGGCTCTAGTGAGTCATGACCAGGTGATCTGCATTCTTTAAGATTTAGAAGTAGCCTGAAAACTTCTTTTCAGTTTGCTAATTTGATGTGGAATTGGGCTGGTGACCCTAGAGTGATTTGTGGTTGGATAGGGGTGATTGCCTTGGCTTGTGGTGAAAGGGGATACATAGCTGGTAAGGTCCATGAAGAAACTGTTAAGGTCATCTCTACTGAAGCTGGATCAGATAGTATTGAGTCCTTGGTAGATAGTGTGTCAGGGTAGGTGAGATTTTTGCCTTTGAAGAGGGGTTTATTTGGGCCTAGAATTTTTGGGGTCACTAAGTTTATCTGTTTGGATTGAGCAGTAATAGGTCCTCTTAGTGTTGGTTATTTTAGATTTGCAGGTATTTCTGAGCTGTCTATTAAACTGCCAATCTGAGGAGAGTCCTGACTTTTGTACATCTTCCAGGCTGAATCTCACTTGGACATCAGGCATCTTACCTCCTTTGTCAGCTGTGGTGTTTGGCGCCTTTGATCAGCATCTAGTAAGTGGGGCATGGGTGTTAATGATGGCTGTGACAGTGTCAATTAGGTATTCCAGGATGAGGTCAACAGCAGGCAGGCTTTGTAACGGGTCCTAGTTTACATTATTGAGAGAGCTAAGAAAGGATGCATGATCAAAGGATGACAAGTTATGAGATTCTACAATTTTAGGATGATGGTTCGGAGAATTGTTTCTTCAGGTACAATAGACTGGTGAGTGATCACTGATGCTGTCTGGTAGAATTCCCAAGGCAATTATTCTGTGAGCACAGTTAGATAGGATCCAGTCAATAGGGAGTGGTTTCTGTTCTATTGTTCCTTCTGGTGGGTTAGTGACATGTTGTGCTAGGTTTGCGTTAGCCAGGGTGGAGTGGGCTATGTTCTTGTTTTGGTTAACCAGTCTATGTTTAAGTCCTCACACAAAATTAGTTCATGTAGGAGAAGGTCTGAGAGGAGGTTATAACTTCAGAGAGGGCAGCAGTGTCAGACTTGAGGGGTAAGTAAGCACATCCCACTAAAAGTTTTTGAGTTGCCAATGGTTATGGAGACAAAGATGGATTCAGCAGGAGATGTTAAGGAAGCTGGTGGTGGAATTTCAGTAGCTGTAAGGTTGGATTTGATGTATAGAAGGACACCGCCACCTCTTTTGCCAACCCTGTCATGTCTGAAGGTAGTATACACAGGTAAGGCCACTTCATGAGGGAGGATTGAGTGTTTTAGCCATGTTTTAGAGACTCCGAGCACTGCTGGATTGAAGATGGTGACCCAAGCCTCAAGTTCTGCAATTCTGGGATAAAATTCATTAGGACGTAAACAATCCACCTGGAAGACCAATTGTTTCAGGAATTAATCTGTCTTGGAACCACTATATGGTTTCATTAATTTATTTGCTCAACCAGTGGTGGCAACTATGAGTAGTACATTAAAGACACAGGAGATGTGCTCAGGTTGATACAGGAAGTGAATGAAGCAAAACTAACTGTAATTTCATTTTATGTAGTCTTGACATGAAAGATCTAAACACGTCTATCCCTCATGAAGAGGAACTAGAAAGCCTAGGAGAATGCCTAAAAGGAGCCAAGAGGAAGAAATGCCACCAATCAGCAAGTTACTGGAGTTAGCATGATTAGTCTTGTATGAAAACTATTTCAGGTTTGAGGGGCAATACTATAGACAGAAAAGAGGTACAGCAATGGGGAGCATTATCACCCCACATATGCTAATTTACATATGGATCAGTTCGAAAAGAATTTATTCTTAATCCAATGTACAATCCATAATACAAATACTTAAAAGAATACAAACATTTTGTTGATGATATCTAATTTTTTGACCTGGACACATGGACAGCTTGATTAATGTTATGCATACATAAACACATTTACTGTACAAACAATCTAAAATTCACCAAGGAAGCAAGCTTAGAACAAATTTTGTTCTTAGATTTATTAATATATAAACAAAATGGACAACTAAACACCACAATTTGCAGAAAAGAGACAGATAGAAACACATTACTTCATGCCAGCAGTTTTCATCCAAATGCCTGATTGAAAGCATTCCATTCTCACATATGTTAAGAGGAAATGAAACTGCAGCCAGAGAGATGTGAGAGAAAAGAAAAAGAAAACATGAAAGAAAGATTCATAAAAGAGGTTACAGACAAAATAAAGTACAACAGGCTAAGACCAAAGCAAAACAAAGAGATGAAAGGCAAAAGGAAGCAGAAAAACAGATGTAGACAGAATGGTCTTGTCGTTAGGTTTTTCTATATTCTCAACAAGTATAGGAGAAATAATTCACAAACACTGGAATACATTGCAACCAACTGGTATTCTAGTTTTTACTAACAGGCCTATAGTAGCTTCAAAAAGGGCTAAAACCTTAAAAGACAGATTAATACACTCTGAACTTAAAGCTTAGACATCACCAAGAGGCCTATAGTTATTACTGGGACCTTTAGAAAATGGTATGCATCCATGCATGACGTGCGCCTACTGCAATAATACTTCAAAGAAATCTGAAATAATCCATCCAAATGGCAATACCAAATATAAAATTAACTTGCATATAACATCTAACACTGACCATGTGGTCTATGTCCTTATTTGGTCATGTTTGAACTACTATGTTGGGAAAACAACAAGACCATTAAAATACCGAATCAGCAAACATAAACGCAAAATGAGGACTAAATCAGAAACAAGCCTAGTGGTAGTACATTTGCAAAAGAAAGACACACTGCAGCAGCCCTAACATTTTGGGGAGTTGAAAGATAGATGCACCAGTAAGAGGAGGAACCGAACAAACTGGTATAGAGGAACGAGATGTTTTGGATCTTCACATTTGATGCAAAATGACAGGCTGGGCATCAATGCAGAAGAACATTGAGCAGCCTGCTGGTAACCAACCAGAAAAAACAGTAGATGACTTCAGAATAGTGAGACACTGAAAATAAACAAAAACAGATACAATCACTAGAAAGATGGGTTACAATGTAAGTGATAAGCAAAATCAGGAAAAGTACAGAATGGTCCGGAACAACTAAAATATAGGATACATATGTATATAGTTGGAAACAGCCATAACAACACAGAAACAATACGATATGCTCCTTTCCCCAACACCTCCCTCTGGCACTTTGGCCATCTGTGATCCTCCCTCCCCAAACATGTAAAATCATGTAAAACAACAACAAATCTTTAACAAAGTGAGGGTAGCAGTATGAAGATCAAGGGCTTTGACAAACGTTAAAGAAAAACTCCTAAGAGGACTAGTTATAAAATCATTATAACCGTAGTGACAAGAAACAAAAATGAAGCCCAGCTGCATACTGTCTGGCCATGTTCCCTTCAGTTTGAAAACTCACACACCCAAACATACTGACTAATGATAGGGCATGAGGCACACAGGACATGATGACCTATAGTAGCCTCCACTAATTCATCATACCATGATCTCTGGCTGCTAGCAGCCACTAATGGGTTGCCAAGGAGGCGCCAGTCAGTCAAAGATTTGGCATACAGTAATTGGTTGTCCATTAGGTCAACCTCTATCTTTGGCTTTAAAACCAGGAAATAATCAATGTTAAGTGTAGTATGCTCTGAAAGCCCAGAAAATGAAATGAGAAAGCACATGAAGGTAAGCAATATTAAATAACCAAAGTTAAGCGGTCCAAGAAAAGTGTATGCAGATTACAGTGTTAAAGTGAGCTAGCAACAGAGGCTTTAATATCTTGTGTTTACTTTGCAGCAAGCACACTTGCAGCAATACAAAACTAATAATGTAAGGCTTATGAGCAACAAAAACCTCCTTGTAGGGACGAATGTAAAACAAGGTAAAACAGTGACAGTAACATAGTGAGCAATATAAAGGTAATATGAAAAGCTGGTGCTAATAAACGTTTGTAATTCACAGCTCCAGTGGATTCTGACTGAAACAGTCAGCCACCATTGATGAGTTTCTCAACAAAATTGACTGAAATGAGATCTGCTTCACAGAATGAACCTGTGGTTAAAAACACACATTATAAATAGAAAACATTGAAACATTTGTATAAAAGTAAGAAAGTTATCTGAAACGAACATGAAATGAGGAAAAGGCAATTTTAATTGAACTCAAAATGGGTAAAGCAAGTAAAAAAGGAGAATGAAATGTAATGGTTATATATAATACAGTAAGGATACCTAACAGCGGGGGCAAGTACATAAGTAAAACTGTGCAAACATAAGTGAAGACAATAACACTTGGCTGGCTAAGCAAGCAGGAACAACTAGAGCATGAATTAAACTTTAAAACAGGCGTGATGTAGAATGTGATGTTGCAATATAGCTAAACAAAAGTTTTGAATATATATATATATATATAATTATATATATATGCCTTAGAAACTAAAACAAACATCATATGAAGTAAAAGAAAGAAACAACTTCTGACAGTGAAGTTATGCTTAAAGACTGTACATAACACAGAACCAGAGGTAAATATAGTATAAAATCTGATATAATGAAAAAAATTGTATGATAAATTATACAGAACAGGTAATTTTACAAAAAGAAAATGAGATGTGTTATGCAATGATCTTTCATGGACTGTTTGCTTTGTACATTTAAAACTGTGTATATAAATTAATAGTCTGATAATATAAAATAGTCTGATAATATAAAGGCACACAACTAAATGAGAAATGCAATGGACAGAAAGACAAGTTGCCATAAAAGAAGTTTATTTAAAATAAATGTATATACAAGAATGGAATTACTAACTACATGTTATATATTTAATACAGACCATAAGCCCTTAAAAAGCCCAGCCGGTGAAACGCTGGGCAAGATCAGGGTTCAAGTGGTTATAAAAATATAAATAAATACACAAACAGGAAAAGGATCATGTGGCTGGTTTGTAAAAATAAATGAAAATTGATTTACTGAGATGTCCAGCCCCAAATTTGAAATGAACATTAAAGTGAATGAAAGGTACCTGTCTGACTCACATTTGCAACAAGGTGGAAGCTGAAGACATGGAAGAAAAAGAAGAGGGAGGAGGCTGATGAGGCAGCAGGCTCGCGGGCACACAACATGTGGTAAATGCATATTTGGTGGACAGAAGGCACCTTACAATCACCAACAAGCCCTTACTATACCGGAACAGCAAGGTCACTGAGTGGCCAGCATTGATCTTGGTTGCAAATGAAACTCCTCAGCTGCCCAATTTCGAAAGGTCATTGTGGAGTATGACTAGTTCGGCCAGCCATTGTGTCGGATGGGCACAGTAATCTGTCACCAAAAATGTTGGCTTGCTAACATTTATTAAAATGAATGAGGGGCACATTCCACACAAGACAATCATGTCCATGTTCTTACCACATGAAGGCGGTAGTGGTGGTGAAGATGAAGAGCGAGGTGTCAGCATTAACAAATTATCTTCTACTACCAAGGTGGAAGAAGCAGTAATGGAGAGAATTCCCATCTGACAACAACTCCAGTCTGGAAGACAGTGAGGGCTGCTTCCTCAATGAGGCTGAAGCATAACAAAAGATGTATTGTTTCCTCCTTTTCCTCATCAGTATAAGCTCTAACTTCGTGATTCAAAATTAATTTGTTATTTTCAGTCATTTTACTGTCTCCATCCCCAATTGTTGTGCTGTTTCCTTGCATCTTATTGATTATCTGCCTCCACCACCTGAATGTGATGTCTAGAGACAATGCCTGCTCCAGCCACCAAGACGCAGCACCGCCTCCTCCTCCACCTCCTCCTTTGGCCTACTTTGGTCCTACATAGGGATGGGTGAAAGTGCGGTTTTCCACTTTTGCGGAACCTCTGCAGAAATCAGTGAACTTTCGCAGAAGTTTCCGAACTTCTGCTTGAGGTGGAGAGGAAAATATCCGGGAAAGTTATGGGTGAAATCCACACTTTGCCCACTCCTATCCCTAGTGGCTAGCAGTCCCTCCCTCCACTGGATCACCCGCCCACAACCTGACCTAAAAAATACCCCACCCCAAAGTTGAGAATCTGATCCCTCCCCACCCCATTCCTGCCTGAGTAAATGTGCCCTGGTGGCTAGTGGTCCCTGCCCCCCACCTCACTCAGCCAAACTAATTGTTCACAACAACCACTGAAGTGCAGTAACAGCCCCCATCCCCATCTCCATCTGTAGCCATTTTTTTTTTTTTAAATTCACTGGTGATCTAGTGGTTTCCTCTTCATCCTCCCTGATCCCCAGTCACATGGTATTTCCCTGGTGGTCTAGTGCCCCCACCCCCTACAGGTATCCCACCACCCCACTCCCACCCCATCCTGAATCCAAGCAGCAGGCGGACTGGCACAGCCCTCCTCTCTTCCCCACAGCTGGCCCAGCTTCAGGCTGTCAATGAATGAGCGTGTTGCTTGTTACAAGAATGTGCTCATTCATTGACAGCTCAGTGAGCAGACTGGCCATGGTGGAGAAAGGAGGGCTGTGCCTGTCTGCCTGCTGCTGGGTTCAGGATGGGGTGGAGTAGGGTGGTGGGATACCTGCTGTGGGGCACTAGACCACCAGGGAAATACTATGGGATTGGGGATCAGGGATGTTTTTTCTTTTCCTTTTGTCTCCTCGCGAGGTTTCACCATTCACAAGAATGACTGGCAAAGTCAGCCTCAAAGCCAGACAGCCCTCAAGAAAAAAGAGGAGTTACATGACATTTTCCTACACCATCTCAGTGGCATACACCAGCCAGTAAACAGCATGGTTAGCAACAATAATGAAACAGTAGTATCATTATGATTTTCTTTTCTTTTCATTCTCCTTTTAACAGATATGTAGTGTGCTATGGTGGCCAAAGGAATCTAAATAATTTATCATTTTATTCACAGGTGACAGGTACAGTAAGAAGGAGCAACAACAATGGCTATACTGTGTGGCTAGCTGGCCACCACCATGGCCGAGTGAGGCAAAATAATGTATCCTTTTCTTCACAGGTGACATAGAAACATAGAAACATAGAATCTGATGGCAGATAAGGACCGCTGGCCCACCCAGTCTTCCCATTTCCCTACCTACTGGATAAGCTGCAGATCCTAGTTAACCAGCAGCCTACTTCTTCCCACCTCCACCCCCAGAACTGCCTTATGACTATCCCATGCATGCTTGAATTCCACCACTGACTTAGTGCGGTAAGGCAGAGGGTTGACAATGACTATAACCATGTGTTCGCCACCACAGTGGGTACATGAGTTGAGTCTAAATAATCTTTTATTGTCTTCACAGGTCTCCTGTGCTTCTGTCTCCTGCTCCACAAATCAAGCCATCACCATATTCTCCTCTGTCTGGACAACACTGCAGAAGACACCTGCTGAAAGTTACCTGAAATTAGACTGCCTCTTTTTCCATGCAAAGCACTGGAATTGCCTGTTAATGACTTCCCACTTTGTATATCATTTTGGCATAAATGGAGCTGTAAATGTGGAAGAGGCCAATGAACATGCTCAGACAGATCCTGCAGAGTGGTACAGCAAAGTGATCTAATTCCTTCACAAGCTCCTTTTATTATTTAGTTTTTAGGGAATTTCGAAGTGAGAAATCTATATATTGTGCTTGGCAGTTGTGTGTACTAAAGTGCTTGACAACACAGACTGTCCGAGAGGGCAACTTAAGTAGCAGCAGTGGCAGCAGCAGAACTTTATTACCAGCATTACTGATCTGTGGTTTGAGAGAGAATTTCAGGAGTGAGAAATCTACATATTGTGCTTGGCAGTGGTGTGTACTAAAGTGCTTGAGATCTGAACACATGAGACAAATTATGGGAGAACAGAAGTAATGTGTATTGGTATTAATGCACAAGTAACACAATATGTATAAAGAACAGTGTTGGTGGCAGTGACATACAGTGCAGTACCATGTGGCAGTGGCAATAGTACTAACCTGTAGCTGCCTCACATATTTATTCTGGTAGTTGAGAAAATGTCAGTAAAGATAGTGAGAAACAGAAAGAAAAGAAAGTTGTGATATATGAAAATTGGAGACAGAGCATCATAAAAGAAAATATAAATAGAAAATAATTTTTTCTGTACTTTTTGAAAGATAGAACTGAAGCAAACAGTATAGAAATGCACAAGTGGAACAGTAAAGAAATGCACATTCAATTTTTTCAACATTGTATATTTTTTTCATAAAAAAGAGTAAGACAGTGTAGCAGAGACTCACAAAGGACAGAAGTTATATTGGAAAGGAAAGGCATGAGTTTTTTAAAGAACATTACTGGCCCTGGCCCCAGAATTGCAAGCACCACAACCTATACTGCCCTGACGCAGCTCCACCATCCCTTCTAACAACTGCTGTTGGTTGGCCAAGATTCTTATCATCTCTCCATAACAGTGACCCTATGTAGGAGGGTCCACCTTTCCCTCCCATAAATTACCCAGCTCCTTGCTGATCCTGGCTGGTGTCCTTGTGGATGCTGTTGCTGGTTCTTCTGCCAATGCTGTAACATCTGGTGCAGCCACTCATGGGGCTGCACCTGTCTTGCACGCCACAGATACCAGCTGTGCAGCACCTCTACAGGCACAGGGAGGGACCACCACCCACCAGATAAGATTCAATATAAAGAAGTGCAAGATCATGCACTTTGGGCACAGAAATGCAGGGGAGGAGTACGGTGCAAGATGGGGGGAGGTACTGATGGCCACCAAACAGGAAAGGGACCTGGGAGTAATCATTTTTGATGATCTAAAGGTTACCAAAGTGAGAAGACTGTGACGAGAGCCAGTGGAATGCTGGAGTGCATAAGGAGAGGTATCTCTAGCAGAAGGAAGGAGGTGGTGATGCCACTGTATAGAACATTGGTGAGACCTTATCTAGAGTACTGTGTCCAGTTCTGGTAGCTGCATCTCTGGGAAGACATATACAGAGTAGAAGCAGTTCAGAGAAGGGTGACAAAACGGTGCAGGGGCTGCACCAAAATCATATGATGGTAGACTGGAGAATCTCAATATGTATTCCCTGGAGGAGGAGGAGGAATGGGTAAGATAGAGACCTTCAAGTACCTCAAGGGTGTAAATGAGGTACTAGAGGGTAGCATCTTTAAAAAAAAAAGATGTTCAAGAACAAGGGGCCATGATATGAGGATAGGGGGTAGACTTAGGGTAATGTAAATGTATTTTTTCATGGAAATGGTGGTGGATCCATGGAACAGCCTCCTGGCAGAGGTTGTAGGCTAAAACGATAGGGGAATTCAAAATGTATGGGACAGGCATAAAAGAACTCAAGTGATAGGAAAGAGAGGGGTAAGCCTCACACCATTTAGGATCTGCTGTATACGAAACAGGTAGGGGAAAATGGGTAGACTAGGTGGGCTAAGCTGTCATTATCTGCCATTTCTATATTTCTATGTAAAATGGGCCAAAGATCAAGCAGAATTGGTGGTGATACTGTAGGTAGCAAGAGTGGGCAGACTAGCTGGGCCAAGCGGTCCTTATCTGCCAGTAAATTCTATGTTTCTCTGTTATGTTTCTAAGTTGTGGAACCTACTAAGTATTTTCATTCACTAATGGAGGATACTGCATTTCCTTTTAGAGAGAATAAGTCTCTTGAAAACTAAAGCAATTGACAATGTCCAAATCTAATGAACTCTTGATATGGAATACATTAGATGTGTCACATAGTATAAAAAACTGAAGGGAGAAAAGAAAAGAATTACCCAAAATTTAGTCCATAGGTGTTGAACCTAACACAATGCCACAACATATGGGAAGGTTTACATGGGCTGAGTTACATCTCCAAGAGTCATTTGAGCTAGAAAATCCATTTTATTTAGTTTGCCCGGAGAATACTAATAATGATGGGAAATCTTAAACTGAATGAGTCTTCCTTGTGTCTCTTTGCTACTCTGGTAAGCATTGTCTTACAGTGAAGACTATACTGTAGTTTAGGACTGATTATAATATTCAATTCATTTTCCACTTGAATTTAGTTGAGCTGGTAATAGAAGAGTCGGGTTCAGATATAATTGTATAAATCATACCTGCACCTCTCCTTATCTGGGCCACTTTTAAGAAGGCAATCCCATTCCATGGCATTTCTAAGTTTATATTGTGAGTCAAGTACTGCATGTTTTGAAGTAAAGCTTCTCTCAGTTGTAGACAGAACCAAAATGGAACCTCGTAATTGTGTGTCTGATTTGATTCCTCAAAAGAAAAGAATCTGTTACCAGTTGAGTGAATCAGATCCACAACTTTTAATTCCCAATTGTTTCCATCCTATATGTGTATGCTGTTTATTGTTACAAATTAAGGGATTATTTTAAAGAGGGTAATAGACTTGTTTCAATTGGAGGAGTTTCTAATTTTAGCAGAGCTGCAAATTTTTTACAGAGCCAGAGGTGGAATTGTCAGGTGATTACTTAAATAAGGGAAAAGTTTTAGAAAGAGTAGATCTGTCAGTGATAATGTTTTTTCTGGGTGGCTTTCAGCAATAGACAGAGAGAGACAAGCTTGTATCATTAGATGGCAGGAAAGTACGAGGTTTGTTTCATTAGGGTGACCAATGATAACCTTGCCAGCAGGGGTAGGCCAAATCCTCCATACTTATGCAGGGCAATTGAGTTTTGTAAGGCTGAGTCTTGTAGGTTTATTGTCCCATAGAAACTTTGAAATTAGTCTCTCAATGCTTTTTAAACCATAGAGCATGTATATGTGTGGGTAGATTGTTTAAGGGATATCAATTTGGGCAGTAATTATTTTAATAGGATTAGTCTTCTCCCAGAGGAGTCTAACTGTAATTTTCTCCATTTTTCCAGCTCTTCACTAGCATCTGAAATATGAGAGGAAAATTACTCTCACAATTTTAGTTACTGAATTAAGTATTGACATGCCCAAGTTGTTACCTACTACCCAAGAGATGTTAAAGGAGTCGAGAAGCCTATTTTCTTCAAAACTATGAGGTAGAGAGCATAAGACCTTCTGTTTGTTTATTTATTTAAAATTTGCTAACTGAGAAAGGCACACAGAGCCAAGGCTCATTTCAGGTGAGACCCGGGAAGGGGAGAGGAAGTCAGACATGAAGAGCATTTCAAACATTCATAGTGCATAAACAAAAAATAATACACTCGGAACCAGATAACAATAGGTGGGATGGCCCACTTGATCTAGTAAAGGATAGAGTCAGCTTGGGAAATGGCAGACCAAGGGTACCTTACATGTTTGCCAAGGTTTATCACAACAGAGAGCTTAAGATTTGGTATCTAAAGTGTTAGAGCACAGAGTGGAGGCCAAAGACACAGGTGGCCAAGGTAGGGGAGAAAGATGTAGGAGAGGGGCACAAGAGAGGAGGGAAGAAGAAGAGGGTTAACAAGGTCAGATGTGGGAGACAAGTAAAGGGGGAGCAGGAGAAGCCTTTGCAGATGTCTAAAGGCCTGAGAGAGAGAGAGAGAGAGAGAGAGAGAGAGAAGAGAGACATAGGGAAGAGGGGAGAAAGTTCCAAAGGGTGGGGACAGTAGGAGAAGGCAGCTGCCCAGCACATGAGTGAGGATGGGGAATGCTGAGTGTGAGAATCCCTGGAGTGTATGTGTAAGAAGAGGGGTGAGGAGGAGGAGAGGTAGGATTCTCAATTAACAAGAAGGTCTGACATTTCTCCAAATGATTATAAAAGGTGTTTAAGATTAGTAAGCAAGGAATGAGGTTGACTAAGGGTTAGCAGGAAATCATTAGCAAAGGTAAGCACTTTATGGAGGTTTCCACCAGATATAATACTGATGAATGTTGGAGGAGTCTAGATTTTTAATCGGGGTTCTGCTGGATAAAATAAACAGAAAAGGGATATAGGGCACCCTTGCCTGGTACCTCTGTAGAGAATGATGGGTCGGAGATTATTCCATTTGAAAAAAGGATACTTTGTGCTTGCTATGCAAAATGTTTATCCAGGCACAATGATTTTGACCCAAATTAAGATGAGCAATAACCCTATGGAGAAATGATCATACAAGAGTATCAAATGCCTTACTGATGTGCAACCAGAGAGCTGCTGACGGTGTGGATATTTTCTTAGAGGCCCAAATGATGGAGAAAACCTTATTAGTTTATCAACTGAATGTCTGCCTCTCATAAACCCTACTTGTTCCTTCCTATAAAACTGTATATAACATTCTATACTTCATTTGCAAGAATTTTAGCTAAAATTTTATAATTGTCATTTATTAGGGAATGGTTTGTAACTAAAGCATTCCAAAGGATCCTTATTTTTCTTTCAAAAAGGAAATGCAAAGATCCTTCACAGTGTCAGTAAGAGGCACAGTATGGAATGACTTCAGATGAGCCATGTGCAAGTATTTATAACAGGGTTCAGGTGTTTGTAGAATTCTATGGAAACCCCATCTGGACCAGGTGTTTTCCCTGAATCAATGCTTATTTATTGCTGTTGAAATTTCTTGCAAGTTTTTATTTATTTATTTAAATTTTGTTGACCAGGTAAGTGTACTACAAATTCTTAATAGGTCCTTCAGATTAAGGCTATCAGAATCAGACAGTTTGGCTAGTTTAATAGTGGAGAATAGTGGTGGGCAAAGTGGGCTCAATTCACTCCATGAAGTGATTAGTGGAGTGAAGGCGGATTCGTGGAGTACTCCACAGGTGACGGGAGTACTTGTGTTATAATGGTAATGCAAAGTGCATTGGAAACAATGACTTTTATGTTATTTCCACCTTCCCAGACCACTGCTCCACTAATTTTAAAGGTGAAGTGCATTGAAAACAATGTACTTCACCTCGCTCACTTGTTTGTAAGCTCCAAAGGCAAATTTTGCAGTGATTCATGGGATTTCAGGTCACCTGCGTGCTCTAGATTGTTCTGCACAGCCTCAGTTTGGGGTAATGTGTAGGAAGCTAAAGGAGACAGTCTACTCTGAGAGCTCTCTGTGATTCAAACCTTCTAAAAGCTGTTAAAAAGCCTTTTGAATAATTTTTTGCTCAAACTTTAGTTCATTGATTGTAGAAACCCTTCTGTGCCTATCATCGAGCGCTTATTGTTTGTGTGTGGATTTTGAATGTTAATGTACAACATTGAGTCTGTGAGTAAGAGACAGTGAAAGTGTGCTTTGGGGGAGGCGTATCTGTGGTGTAGGTAGATTTAAGTTGAGAAATATGGAGTTCTTTGTTTTTGGTTATATTTTTGTTATATAACTGTGTTAATGTACACGCATAATATTGTCAGTAATTGTTGACATTTTTGATAATTGTGTGTTGTGTGGATCTGGTGAGCAGTTCATAATTTCAGGTTGTTTAAAATACGTGGTATATTACTGAAGTTTTCAATTTGCTATGCACTGCTTGTAGACAAATTGTGTGTGTGTGAGTGTGTGTGCGGTGCATGACATCAAATAATACACCTTTATTGTGCCACAGTGTAATTGCAGGCGCAGCAGTGTGAACCTGCTATCCACTGCAGCTGCATGATTTTGTACTGCCATTGTGGCATCTTTCTTTGTTTTGCTGCTTGCACTGCAATAAAATCTGCAGACAGTGCCCCCACCGCAAAAGGATATTTTCTAGATTGAATCGTTTGTGACTTCAGAACCACTGGTTAGTTTAGGTGTTGTTGAACTTGTGACTTTGCATCTGTATCTGTTGCTGAAGCCACAGTTGTTTCTTTTGCTTCACATCCAGCATCCCCACCCAGAGTGAGCGTTCCACAATCTAAATTTATTTAGAATATTGTTGTTGATCCCTCAAAATGCCCGCAAAGAGATGTGCAAACAAAGCTGTTTCTTGCCATGGCACTGCTGCCAGTGATAAGATTGACTGTGGATGTGGTAGTACGCAGATGCAGAAGTGCATTGCTGATGTGAGGAAAGGTATTTCTCCTGCAATGTTTTTACAGCCCAATCAGTAGCTTCACTCATAGTTGGAGGATATGATGTTGTCCCAGCTGGTGGTGTTAGTGCAGTTGCTGGTGGTGGTATGAGTATTGCTGCCTCAAGTTCCACTTCTGACCAGTTTACCATGTCCAAAAATATAGCGGAGTATGAAGTAGTGCAAGTGAGTGACAGTGCAGATGATGTCATACTTCCCAGTAACTTCCCAGTAACTGAACATGAGGATTCTGATCATCATGTCAATGATGGCATACAATGACTTTTCTACCACCACGGTCCAGGTCATGCATTTGCCATGCAGTGATTCAGTGTGGTGAAAAAAATCAGGTGATGGTGGTGTTGATGATGATGATGAATCTGATGATGATAATGTTCCTGTGGTTGCAACATGCAGTCTACATGCCAGCATCCAAGCAGAAGATGTTGATGTGGGTGATGTTGATGAATATGATGATGATGTAAGTGACCCCAGCTGGGAACTGAGAAAATAGAATTCAAGGTGGCTGTGTCTGGGTCTGTTTGCATTAACACCCCCGTAAATATTTGTGATTTACCAGTTTCAGTTGATGGTGATGATGATGATGATGATAGGTAGTCATGGTGGTCAGTTGCAGTCTAAGTGTGTCCTGCCTGAAAATCACCTAGCACACCCCACTTCATGGCTTAAAAACAAAGTCCAATAAGCAGCATCACAATCCTTGTTTGGGATTTTTTTGTGCAAGATGCAAATGATGAGTCAGTTGCAATCTGCCAGGTTTGCCAAGTGCGTGTGGGTCGAATTAAAAGGGGAGCCAACTGGGCACAGGAGGACAGCATACATCTTAAGAACAGGCACATGGCACTGTGGACCCAGCACAAGATGGCAGCTAATACCACAGTGGGGCGTTCACCCTCATCATCAACCATAATGAGCATGTTATCCCTTCCATGACTGTTAAATCAAGTAGGAAATTAAATGTGCAGTAGTGATGAAATAAGAGCAGAGGATTACAACAGGCATGATGAGGTGGAAGAGCATAATGATTTTGAAATGTTGTCCAGTGCTGGTGAGAGTAGCAGTTTTGGTGGTGGTGGTGCTGGTGGTGGTGAATGCAGTATGTCTAGTGCAAGTGGTACATCAACCCCGGTTGGTAAATCTGGCAAAATAAGTGCATTTGTGGGTTTGTCATCATCACCTGTGCAACTCTCATCATCAAACGTCCACACGCCACCCCCTGCCATTCGCAGAGCAGAACCATTTGTCATCACACCCATGTAAAATGTTTAGCCAGCCCACGCATAGAGAGTTTTTGTGCATGAGCTGAAGTACCCACCCAATCATACAGTGTCACGTGAACCTAATGCTGCTGTAGCTGAAATGTTGGCAATTGATCTTTTGCCCTTCTCCTTTGTGGAGAATTCTGGGTTCTGCGGTTTGCTGAATGTGCCTGTCCAAAGTGGAAAGTCCCATCCGGACATACTTTTCTACCCGTGCTGTCCCGAGTTGTACCGTGCTGTGTCCGACTCAATAAGACATGCTCTTCAACATTCCTCCTCTCCATTCATCCATTTAAGTATGGATATGTGACAAGTGAAAAACAACGGGAGTTCATATTTGTGTATAACTGGACACTGGGTACAGGTGCCGGGATTGTTTGTGCTGTTGGTAGTGTGAATAATCAGTGCAGTAAGGTGGAGTGTCATGGTAGCAATCTTCCAGGAATTCGACAGCATGTAATGATTGCTATGTGCAATGTGACCTGTTCACACACTGGTGAAAACATGTTGGACTTGGTACTGACGGAAATTGACAAGTAGCTGAACCCCTGTCCCTGAGAGCTGGCTTCATAGCAAGTGACAATGGGTCAAATGTGGTGAAATACATCACAAATGGTGGCTTTGTTCATGTTCCATGCATGGCCACTGCTTAAATCTTGTGGTGCAGGAGTTTCTGCAGCACCCTGATGTAAAGGAAATGCTGACAGTTGTACACCATATCTGTTCTCAGTTTTCACTTATCTGCAAACCCCAGTGACCAACTTCGCAGTTACAGATCCAAACAGCCTCCCACAGCATCACTTGAAGCTGGAAGTTGTCACCTGGTGGTACTTCACTTTATACATGGCAGAGAGGTTGTATGAACAATACAAAGCCATCTCAGAATATCTTTTCATGCACACTAGCCGTGACAGTTCTGGGGCCTCCATGTCTATGACGACTGAACAGTGGCACCTCACAGGCAGTGAGTGGCAAGTCTGCCTCCATTAGCCAACCAATTCCACTGTTGCAGGTGCTGAAGCAGGCATTGGTGAATGTACAGCATAGCCTTGATGTTGCCAGAGACAGTGCTAGCAGTATGTTGCTGAGACACATGCTGACAGTATTTGACCAGAATTGTCACATCTTGAGCATTCAGCATAGTGACAACTTTGCAGTTTCAACAATGCTGGACCCACGATACAAACGTGGAATTGCCTCATTACTGGAGGAAGGAGCTGAACAGGTAACAAAAGTCAGTGGGTAACTGTTGGCGCTTGGTTCATGGGGCACGGAAGTCACATGCCAAGATCAGCAAACCCCAGCAGCATAATCAGGCTGAAGGTGAACCTGGAGGAGTATCAAGCATATCCGGTAAGGAAGGGACTGCAGTTCCAGGTGGTCTGTCATCCAACGCTGTTGGTGTCAACCCACTTTGGGAGGCTTGTCCCAAGTGGGGATTTGTGACATAAATGATTCCAGAGAACAGGATGATGCATCAACCAATGGACTTAGTGCAGCACAGAATGGTTGAGTCATATTTGTGTGAAAAAGGCATCTGTCAATAACAGATGGTCCTCTTCTACACTGGAGCAGAAAAGTCAGTGAATGGCCAGAGCTGACTGTTGTGGCACTGAAGTACCTCACATGCCCAACCTTCAGTGTAAGTTAGAGGGTATTCAGCTCAGCAGGTGCAATAGTTTGGGATCATCGTACAAACCACTCTTCTGCAAACGTCAGTTTGCTAACATTCAGAAAAATAATGAGAGGCACATACCAGCTCAGACTGCAACCTCAATATTCATGCCCTGGCCTAGTCATGGTTTTGGTAATGTAGAAATGGACCATCCTGGTGGACTGGCAGTGGCAGCATGAAACGGCTACCACTGACATAGATGATGACACAATGGAGAAAGAATTTCCCAGTGCTCAGACTTCAGATGTAGATTACATTGAGGGCAGCTTTCTTTGTAGGATGATGATGATGATGAGGTTAATGTTGCGGTTGTAACTTAGTTGTTAAAAGGCTGTCACTGTCATATTTGTTGCATGATACATGTTTTCTTTTCGAAAGGTTAAATGAGTTTCCACTTAGAGTGACTAAAATTCCATATGTCACGTCACATTTGTCACTGAGAGCACATATATCCTGGCCCTGTACCACCACCATAAGACCGCTGTTAGCCACTGCCACTACAAGGAATGAGTTTGTGTGCCCCCAGACCACCACCATAAGACCACTGTTAGCCACTGCCACCACAGGGAATGACTTTCTGTGACCCCTGACCACCACCAGAAGACCGCTGTTAGCCACTGCCACCACCAGATGCAGGAAGATGTCAGAGGATGTCATCATGTGCCACAGCTATAACCACTAGCACCCACCACCAGTGTCATTGTGACAATGTTTTTCCACTACATTGACCATGCCAAGGCAGAAGGAGTCAAACAGGAGACCACATCCATCAGAAACGGGCACAAGGCTTCTTAATATTAAAACTATAAAGTGAGTATGTGTACTGATGTTTTTATGCTATTCAACTTCCTTTACTTGTGTGTGTTTTGTTTTCAGTTGCTTTTCTGAGCTGCAATGGTCAAACACATATGGTAATCTTATTTTGTTTTTACAGATTAACAACAAACGACACTCCTTCGCTGAAAGTTGGTATCAATGGTCCAGCAGCAGTACTGTCTACAGGAACCTATGGAATATCCATTTCCAATCCATACTTACATAGAAACATAGACTTTGACGGCAGATAAGGACCACTTGGCCCACCCAGTCTGCCCATTTCCTACCTGCTGGATAAGCTGCAGATTCTAGTTAACCAACAGCCTATTTCCTGCAACCCCCACTATAATTGCCTTTATGTCTGTCCCATGCATGTTTGAATTCCTCCACTGTTTTAGACCCCACAACCTCTCCAGGAAGGCGGTTCCATGCATCCACCACTCTCTCTGTGAAAAGAATTTCCTCACATTACCTTGAGCAGTCCCCTCTAACTTTAAATTGTGCCCCTTGTTCTTCCACATCTCTTTTCTGAAAGATGCTACCCTCCTGGACTTTGTTGATTCCCTTGGAGGTACTTAAAAGTTTCTATCATGTCCTCCCTGTCCCTCCTTTCATCAAGGGTATACATATTAAGCTCTCTCAGTCTCTTCATATGGTTTCTGATGTAGACCCTGCACCATTTTAGTTGCCCTCCTCTGGACTGCTTCCATCCTGTGTCCTTGCAGAGATGAGGTCTCCAAAACTGCACGCAGTACTCCAGATGGGGTCTCACCAACTGTCTGTATAGAGGATAACCACTTCCCTTTTCTACTTGTGATACCCTCCCTATGCATCCCAGTATGCCCTGGCTTTCCCTACTGACTTCTCACATTGCATACCCACCTTTAGTTCATCTGATATGACTACACCCAGATCCCTTTCCATTATTGTTGTTGTTAGTACCTCCCTGCTATGCGTACTCTTTCCCGGATTTTTATTTCCCAGGTGCATTACTTTGCACTTCTTTAGTTGAATCTAAGTTGCCATATGTCTGACCAGTCCTCCAACCTTGCCAAGTCCCTTCTCATCCTTCCTACCCCCTTGTGTATCAACTCTGTACAGATCTTTGTGTCATCCACAAAGAGGGATACCTTTCCTTCCAGACCCTCTGCAATGTCACCTATAAAGACGTTAAAGAGACTGGACCCAGCACTGAGCCCCTGGGTCACCGCTAGTAACCCCCCTTTCTTCAGAATGTGTTCCATTCACTATTACCTTCTGTGTCCTGTTGTGCAGCCAGTTTTCTACTCAGGCTACCACCCTGGGACCCACTCCCAGGCTGGCTAACTTGATTATTAATCTTTTAGTGTGAGACTGTGTCAAATGCCTTGCTAAAGTCTAGGTAGGCCATATCCACAGCCCCTCCCTGGTCTATTACTTTGGTCACCCAGTCAAAGAAATCGATTAGATTTGTCTGACATGACCTTCCTGCTGTGAATCCATGCTGCTTTGGGTCCAGTGCCCGCTGTCCTCTAGGTACTCAACAATTCTTTCTTTCACAAGTGATTCCATCATTTTCCCCACCACTGAGGTCAAACTAACAGGTCTGTAGTTTCGCCTTCTGCCTTGCTCCCACTTTTGAGAAGGGAATCCATCTGCCCTCCTCCAGTCCTCAGGTACCACCCCATCTTCCCTGATTTGTTAAAAAGTGTGGTTAGTGGTGTCACTAGGTCCTCCCTTAGTTCTTTTAGGATTCTAGGGTGAATCCTGTCAGGCCCCATTGCTTTGTCCACCTTGAGTTTTAGAGTTCTTTCAGTACTCTTTCTTCTTTAAATGGACTGATATCAACCCCACTATCCAGAGTGCTTCTACTGTTTGGTTTAGGTAACTCCTCCTTTTCTTTTGTGAATACTGAGCAAAAGTATTCATTCAATATCTCTGCCTTTTCACTGTCTCCCTCTGCCCACCTCCCTCTCCTTTATTAATCTTCCCTATCCCTCCCTTAACCTTTCTATGTTCCTAATGTACCTATAAAGGTTTTATCCCTTCTTAACTGGAGTTGGCTATCCTTTCCTCGGTTTGGGCCTTTGCTTTTCTGACTGCCTTCCCCACTTCTTTCTGCTTTTATTGATACAGTTCCCTGTCGTGCTCTGTCTGTGATTCCTTATACTTTTTTAATGCAGCCTTTTCTCCTTAACCTTCCCTGACACTTCTTTTGAGAGCCATAGTGGTTTTTATTCCACTTTGTTTTCTTTATTTGTTTTCACACAAAGGCTTGTTGCCTCCATGATGACAGTTTTGATTTTTCTCCATTGTTCTTCCACCCCTCCTTTCTGGCCATTTGCTAATGTATTCCTCAGGTATTCACCCATTTTGCCAAAGTCAGCCCTTCTAAAGTCCAATATCCTTGTATTTGTATGGCTTGTCTCCATGGTTGTGTTTATTGTAAGACACTGTGCAGTGGTCGCTTGTTCCCAGGTGTCTACTGACTTCTAAGTTTGTGATCCTCTCCATTTGAGAGTACCAGGTATAATATTGCTCCCCGAGTGGGGTTCCACCACTACCTGTCTAAGGCATGCTCCCTGTAGGGCATCGAGAATGACCCTGCTCTTGGATGTTGTTTGCAGTCCATGTTGCCCAGTTAACATCTGGCATATTCAGGTCCCCATCAACAGTATTCTTCAAACAACATGAAGTCTTGCTATATTATGACAATTGCAGTTTGTCCCACCATTAGAACTGCTCCGAGGTGAAAGAGTTACTTCATGCCAGGCATGGAACTTAGAGTACCGGCTCGGTTAGAAAAAGCTCTGTCTGGAATATTTCAAACTAAAACTGTCAGATTCTTTACTCCGCCTCACTGAACAGTCGCTCCGAGATTCCTCCTACTGCTCGGTTCATTTCGGTTTAAAAGAGTTTTCTCGGTTAAATTCAACCGTGATTATTATTATTTTAACCGAAACCGATCGGTTCAAGCTCTGTCTGTGGTATTGTAAGTAATAGACAGGTTTATTTCTGTGTGGAACTTGTAAATGTTTATCGGTCTGGTTTGAACCGATCAGGTTCATTTTAAACTTTATTCTGAAGCATTTAAAAGCTTTTTAAGTGCGGTTCCAGTTTTATCGGTTCTAAAAAACGGATTTCATTACGGTTTTTCCATACCCATGACACGGTTGGGAACCGATAAGGGTGTCTTGCCTGGCACTGCCGAAAAGGCAAGTTTTTGGTTAGGCTGGCATTATGTCTGAGAAACCCAAAAGAAAAACGGGCCCACTGGGTTTCAGCACTGTAGTGTCTGTGGGGAAGCCTTTGCCAAGGCTGACCCACACACCACATGTGTTTATTGTCTGGGGTTTGACCACCTCAATGCAGACTGCCTAGATAAGAGGTTGGTGAGGCTCAAGGAACGAGAGGCCAAAAGTCCACTGACCGGATGGCCAGCCGGTTGGTGCCAACCGAACGGAGGAGTGCCCTCTGACCAGGCGAGACTTCATTGGGCAAACGTAAAGCTGACTCAGAGGAGCCAGTTCCAGCAAAGAGAACTAGAAAATCAGCAGGTGTGAGTCAAAATTACTTCCAACTGCTGCAGAGATAGCCAAGCAATCCAAATTGTCCAGTCACTTTCCCTGTTCCGTCCGAACCACCACTATCTGGCAAAGGTCGGTTCGGCTGGTTCCACCGTTCAAGAATATGATATAGAGGAGTTTTATGAACCAGAGGAGGGGAGGATGATTATGAACAGTGTGAATGTGACTTTGAAAGTCTGGATGTGCCCATTGAACGGACATCTCCCCAGAAAGACCTTTAGGAGAATCTCCCCTAGGCTTTCTGGGTCCCCTTCTCATTTTCTGTTTTATAAAAGTTGCTGAAACCCTCCAGCTTCCATTGGAGGAAGCTGTGGATGAGCAAGAGGAGCCTGACTTTGTAGAGATGATGGATATCCCAGAGTCCAGAAGATTGTCTATTCCTTTACATAAATCATTTAAGAAACAAACAATAACAATTTTAAAAGCTCTAATTCTGTGCCTCCTGTGGATAAAAGATGGACAGGAGGTACACTTTGTCAGGTCCTGATACAGAATTTCTTTCACAGCAATGCAGCCATGTTGGGGTAGTTCAGGCTGCAGCCTGTGATAAGGCTAATATTCCCTGGCTTCACATCCTCCTGACAAGGACTCCAGGAAGATTGAGGCCATGGCTAAAAACAATACATGGCAGCGTCCTTGGGACTCAGACAAGCAAATTATATGGCTTATGTGGCAAGATACCAGAAATCTAGATGGGATACTGTCATGGCTTTAGCCAAACAGGCCCCTGGCCAGCTTGCCAAGGAGCTGGAGCAGGTGGCTGCTGATGGTATTGAGGCATCTAAGGTGCAATTCCATGCTGCAGTGGATTCTAATGATGTATCCTCTAGAGTCATGGCTACATCTGTGGCTTTCAGTAGATTGGCTTGGCTCAGGTGTACTAGTTTGTCACAGGATACCCAGGCTAAGGCTATGGATTTTCCTGGGAAATTCTCTGTTTGGAGGAGCAGACAGAGAATTATATGAAAAATGGATGAATATAGAACCACTTATAGGAGTGCACAAGCCAAGGAACGGCAAACCACTCCTCAGAGGCAGCCCCAGGAGTAGAGGAAGGCCTTTCACTGGCCTTTTACCAAACCAGGTCTCCTCTTCAGCTTATGCTCAGAGGGGTTCTTCAGAGGGAGGCAGCAGGGTACAAGCAGGCCTGCTCCCCTCAGCCTAAAGCCCTGCCAAACAGGCACCTTGATGGGATGCCCAGGGCCGGTTCTCCATTACCTGTAGGGCAGGCTGGCTTATTTCGTCCAGGACTGGGAGTCTTTAACATCAGACAAGTGGGTCCTGGAAGTAGTAAGCCAGGGTCTGATTCTCAGCTTCAAAAATTTCCAAAGATGAGAATCAGATCTTTCACCTGCAAACTTCTAGACACTTTTGCTTTGAAACAGAAGTCTCAACCCTCCTGGCTCTCAGAGCTGTAGAAAGGGTTTCTCCCTACACCAGGGCAAGGGTCTGTACTCCAGGTGCTTCCTTATCCCAAAAGACAGGAGAATGGCGGCCCATCCTGGACCTAAGATATCTGAACAAGCACCTTTTAAACCAAAATTCAAAATGGTGACTCTGGGAATGATTTTACCCTCCCTAAGGCCAGGGGACTGGCTAGCTTCCTGGACTTCAAGGATGCCTACTTCCATGTTCTTATCAAGAAACTCCCACCGAAAGTACCTCAGATTCGAACTGCCCTCAGGCCATTATCAGTTCAGAGCAATGCCCTTCGACCTTACCTCTGCCCTAAAGGTATTCACAAAATGCCTGGCAGTAGCAGTTGCTCATTTAAGAAGGCAAAAGATTGCCATCTTTCCCTACCTAGACGACTGGCTCATTGTGGGTCAGTCTCCAGACCAGTCAAATCACACCTGCAAGTTACCCAGCAACTGCTTACCTCTCTGGGCTTTCTTCTCAATCTTCCAAAGTCAGTTCTGGAACCTGTCCAGGTACTCACCTTATAGGTGCAGAACTGGACACAAAGCAGGCCAGTGCCTTCCTTCCCTAGAAAGGGTAAAGACCCTGGTGGCCCTGGCCTCCTCCTTCACTCTGCAGGTCTCTCGACCAGCAAGGCATTTCTACCAGCTCCTAGGACACATGGCTGCTTCCAGCTGTAGTGCAGGGCAAGATTTCAGATGAGGGACATTCAGTTCCATTTGAGAGCCTTTTGGTCTCAAAGAAGAGATCCCCATCCAAGTTGATCCCAGTGACTGAACCCTGATCCAGGCCCTTCAGTGGTGGCAGGATCAGAGCAATCTGAGACAAGGGGTTCCCTTCATCCCTCTGTCTCACTCCTTGACCCTTACTACAGATGCGTCCCTTTTGGGATGGGGAGCTCACATGGGCGACCTCTCACCCAGGGATTGTGGTCCCCCAGGAATCTCTGCTCCACATCAATCTGTTGGAACTCAGAGCTGTTTTTCTAGCACTTCAGGTTTTTCTGCATCTGTTCAGAACAAAGTGGTACAGGTCAGAACAGACAACATCACTACAATGTGGTACATCAACAAACAAGGGGCACTCGGTCTTCAGCCTTGTGCACCAAGGCAATGAAGTTGTGGTCTCTGGCTTATTTCCTGAACACTTCCCTCATAGCAGTTCACCTCCCAGGCAAGGACAGTGTCCTGGCAGATGCTCTCAGCAGGATTTCCCAGGGCCATCACGAATGGTCACTGGATCCCCAGTACTGGGATAGTTTTGCCAGATGGGGCACCCTCAGATAGATCTTTTGCAGCCCCAGACAATCATCAACTTCCACTGTTTTGTTGCAGGCCCCAGTGTTGGGCTCAGTCCCCTGGATGCCTTTCTCCTCAATTGGGAAGGGAAGTTTCTCTATGCCTTTCCCCCTTCCCTCTCCCTGTTCAGGTGCTAGTCAAAATCAGATCTCAGCCCTGCAAGATGATTCTGATTGCTCCAGACTGGGCCAGGCAGCCCTGGTACCCACTCCTTCTGTCCTTAGCAGTCCATCTTCCCTGTGTCTCCCCAGGAACCACAATCTGTTAACCTGTGCCCATGGGAGAGTTTGGTATCTGAATCTCAAATCCCTCAACCTCAAGGCCTGGCTCTTGAGGAGTTAGAGTTGCTGACCTACACCTTCTCAAGATGTTCTCGAAATCTTGAAAGCTTCTAGGAAGCCTTCCACTAGGGCTACTTATAACTCCAAATGGAAAAGGTTTTCCATATGGTGTTCTGGGAAGCATATTTCCCTGGAATCTGCTGATTTGCCCACTGTTTTGGACTATATGGTCCATCTTAATTCTTTGGGACTGAGACCAGCTACCCTGAAAGTGCATTTGGCAGCTGTCTCTGCTTTTTATTTCAGCAGGAAGCCCTCTTCTTTCCGGTCACCCTGTATTTTCCAAGTTTTTCAAGGATTGCTTCATGCTAATCCACCATTCAGGACCCTGCCCCTGCCTGGGATCTTAATGTTTGCATTGCTTAGCTGATGCAACCCCTTTGAACCTCTGTCTTCGGCAGAGCTTAAGTACTGACTTGTAAAACTGTGTTTCTAGTAGCCATCACTTCTGCCAGGCGGTGAGTGAGTTACAAGCTTTGTCAGTGGAGACTGACTTTATTTCCTTTCACAGGGATAAGGTAGTCCTCAGGACTAACAGGAAGTTTTGCCTAAGGTGGTTTCAGATTTCCACCTTAATCAATCTATTTCTCTTCCAGTGTTCTTCACTGACCATTCCTCCTCTGGTGAGAGGAGGTTGCACAACTTAGATGTTAAGAGGGCCCTAAGTTACTACATAGAGCGTACCAATGGCCATAGGTTTGACTCCTCCAACTATTTCTCACTTATGGTGAGGTTGGAAAGGAAACCTGCCACTAAGAGATCCATTGCCAGGTGGATTGTCTCTTGTATCAATTTTGCTATCAAAACTGGGTAAGGTTCCCCTTCAGGCCTGAGGGCTCACTCTACCAGAGGTACAGCTGTGTCTCTAGCTGCTGCCAGAGACATCCCTATCTTAGAGATATGTCAAGCAGCTACTTGGAAAACAGTACACACTTTCACCAAGCATTACTCCCTGGATATCCAGGCCAGGAGAGATGCTCAGTTTGGCACAGCCGTGCTTCAGAGCCTATTCCCTAAGTAGGTTCTGTCCTCCTCCATGGAGGTACTGCTGTGTAGTCTGCGATTGTCATAATATGCAAGACTTCATGTTGTTTGAAGAAAAAATGACTCACCTTAGTAATGTTGTTTCTTCTAATGGAGTCTTGCATATTATGACCTCCCCAGCCTGCCCCTCTCAGAACTTCTACTTTTGGTGATGAGGTGGGCAGTCCAGGTTGGCACTCATTGATGCCCATTTTATGTTTTCCACCCTTCTTTTTTGGGGTGTTCGGTGTGTGTTTTATTTTGTCTTATCTTATCTTATTTTCTGGTCCCCGACTTGAGTCTTGGTGCTGGGACCAGGAAAATGTGTTAATATTTAAGTAGCCAGTTGGCTAGTGTAGGTTACAGCTTCCAAACAGAACCTTAGTGAGTTTTGCTCGTAAAGATCTGACAGTTTCAGTTTGAAATATTCCAGACAGAGCTTTTTCTAACTGAGCTCGTGCTGTAAGTTCCATGCCTGGCATGGAAGTTAACTCTTTCACCTCCGAACAGTTCTAATGGTGGGACAAACTGCAATTGTCATAATATAGCAAGACTCCATTAGAAGAAACAACATTACTAAGGTGAGTAATTTTTCTTTTCAGCCATTCTGAGAATGCCCTCTATCATTTTCTTGTCCATTTCCTCCCTTGAGATGGGGATCTGTATACAACCCTGTGCGGATTGTGATGCCATTCCCTGTCTCAATGTGACTCAGAGTTCCTCTTGTCCTCCCCTTTACCTTTTAATTCTGTTACTTTGATCCCTTCCCTATGTAGAGAGCTACTCCACCTCCTCTTTTACCCTCCCTGTCCCTTCTGTAGATTGTGTACCCTGGTATGTTGACATCCCAGTCATGGTTCTCTGTGTACCATGTTTCTGTGACTGCCACAATATCCAAGTGTTCCACTTCCATCAGGGCTACTAGCTCTGGAAGCTTGTTTCCAAGACTACTGGCATTGGTACTCATTGCCCTCCATTTAATGTTGGCTTTATCCTTTTTACCCCATCCCTGCTCTTATTGCCCTTGTCCATTTTCCATTTACTCCTGTCCTGCCCTCTGTCAAGCTCTGTACCTCAGTGTTTACCCTCCTACCTGCCATGCTTTGTGGGGAGGCTTGAACTTTCCTGTTTCCTATCAGCACCTCCCTTGGCTGGTTTAAAAGCTTGCCAAGGAAGCCTTTAAACCTGTCACCTAGGAGCATGTTTCCCTTCCCTGGATAGATGCTGACCATCATGCCAGTAGAGACCTTCATCTCTCCAGGTGGACCCCCAGTCCCCAATAAAGCCAAAAGCCTTGTGCTCTGCACCAGTTTGCAACCATTCATTAAACCGCATGGTGTGCAGTACCCTAGCCTCACCTCTGCCATGGACTGGCAGCACCTCTGAGAAGGTTACCATGCTTGCTACCTGTCTGAGGCCCTCCCCAACTCCACAAATTCATCCTGCACTGCACTGATCTCATGCCTAGCTAAGTCATTTGTCCCGAGGTGGACAATGCTATCTAGTTTCCTCTCCTGTGATGCTGCTTCTGCAATCCTGAAGATTCACTTCCTGTCCCTCCAAGCCATGGCACCAGGCAGGCACCTTACTTCCTCTCCTCTCCCTTCCCCAGGTCTACACCCCTAACAATTGAGTCCCTTATCAGAAGCTGCTTCTTTCCTTGTGTTGTCCCTTGCCACTCTTTTGTGGGTCTCCCTTGTGGATGTCCCTAGCATTCTTCTTGGTCTCCAATGAGGGTGTCATCATGGAGAACCTTGATTTGTGAGACCGACATATGATTTTGCGTAGAGGTGCAACTCGGGGCTCGCCTCTGTTCCACCACCCTCACCCTCCCAGAACCTACTGTGATCCATCTGCTCTTCACACATGGCAGCCTCTGGGGCAGTGGTTGTGGAACTGGTGCTCTTTGGGTGGGGGGTCTTCTTAGTCCTTGCCAGTTCAGCCTGGAGGTGGGCAACCTCCTCCTCAGAGCTGACTGTTGCCTGCAAATAGGGCAGCAACGCAGGTTCCAGAATGTTTCCGGAAAATTGCTGCCCCACAGCCAGTGCATTGCACCACTCCCCACATGTCCTTCTTCCTTATAATATACAATGAGTAATATACACATTTTTTTTTTTGGTGTGTGTATTTACGCTTTATGCACTGTGCTGGGTAATTGAGAATATGACAGTTCTGCTCCAAGACCTGTTGAGGAAGTGATGTCAGAACCTTGTCTATAAAGGAAATGCCACACCTGGGGTGGGTGGGGTGAGAGGTAGGGTGGGTGGGTAGGCCACAACCACTAGTGACTGTTAGAAACAATCAATTACACCACTGCTCCACCACCCTGGTGAGTACTGCCCTTTATAGTAAGTCAACCAACACCACAATGTACTAGACCACTGCTCCTACACAAACCACTCTACTGGGTCAGGGATAAAAACAACTCACTGTTCAGCCAACGGACACTTCAAAATACTGCACAAAATATCCTTCCAAATCCTATGAGTCTAGCACAGAAATCAAGCAACTTCAGTTGTATTACAACCCTCTGGTTATAAAATTACCACACTTTAATGGAATCCTGCAATTCTTAATGCCAATAAGAAAATAATGAAACTTTCTGTAGAAAGTGTAGCTTACCTTTCTAGTCCCTACAATATTATGTTTTACCAAGTTACCAGTTCCTCAAATGCGTTCTAGTTTGTTCTCTGCAGTATAGCCAATTTCTCAGCTTCCAAAGGAACAGGCAGGTCCTCTGACTGACTTTACTCTGTGTAGTATGCCTAAACAGAACAGTGATACAAGCCCACCCAGAATCAATTGATTGACTAGTGACACCTGTGATGTAAGCAGGCCTTTCAGTGAAGACAATTTGCTATGTCTGCTTTCTAATACACACACAAACCCTTTATCTGAAGCCAGGGATAAACTCACTGCTTAGCCAGCAGGACACTTCAAAATATTGCACAAATATCCTTCCAAATCCTATGTGTCTAGCACAGAAATCAAGCAACTTCAGTTGTATTACAACCCCTCTGGTTATAAAATTACTACACTTTAATGGAATCCTGCAATTCTTAATGCCAATAAGGAAATAATGAAACTTTCTGTAGAAAGTAGCTTACCTACCTAGTCCCCTACTATATTATGTTTTAATAGAAACATAGAAACATAGAAGTTGACGGCAGATAAGGACATAAGGCCCATCCAGTCTGCCCATTTCTTTTCTACCTTATAAATGTACCATCGGCCTTTGCTCTGTCAGTGACCTATCTATTCATAGTCATTTGTATTGCTCCCTTATACCTATCCATGCCTGTTTGAAGCCCTGCACTGTATTCATAGCCACCACTTCTTGTGGTAAGCCATTCCATGCATCTACCACCCTTTCTGTGAAAAGAATTTCCTCACATTCCCCTTAATCGGCCTCCCTCTAATCTCATGCTGTGTCCTCTTGTCCTGCTATTTTTCTTATATTTAAACATGTTAGACTCTTTCACCTTGTTTATGCCCTTAAGGTGTTTAAATGTCTCGATCATATCACCTCTCTCCCTCCTTTGCTCAAGGGTATACATATTGAGCTCCGTTAATCTGTCCTTATATGTCTTCTGATGCAGTCCCTGCACCATTTTGGTTGCCCTTCTCTGGACTGCCTCAATTTGGTTAATGTCCTTGTGAAGGTGTGGCCTCCAATACTGCATAGTCTCCAGATGGGGCCTAACCAATGTCTTGTACAGAGGGATTATTACCTCCTCTTACGACTTGTGATACCCTACTAATACACCCTAACACCCCCTAGCCTTACCTACTGCTTTAGAGGTCTGCTTGGATGATTTTAGGTCATCAGTGATGATGATGCCCAAGTCTCTTTCTTCCTTTGTGACTGCTAGCAACTCCCTCCCAGCCTATAAGTGGCTTCAGGTTTCTCTTCCCTATGTGCATGATTTTGCACTTCTTTGCATTAAATCCCAGTTGCCACTCTTCTGACCATTCTGCTAGTTTATCCAGATCTCTTCTCATTCTGCCCACCCCATCTGGATCATCTACTCTGTTGCAGATCTTGGTGTCATCTGCAAACAGACAAGCCTTACCTCTAGTCCATCTGCGAGGTCACTAATGAAGATGTTGAGATAGGACTGGCCCAGGACTGATCCCTGAGTACCCCACTTGTGACTTGCATCTCTTCTGACTGTATACCATTTACCACCACTCTCTGTTTTCTGCCAGTCAACCAGTTTGCCACCAGTTGACCAACTTCTGACCCACCCCAGCCTACCTAGCTTATTTATCAATCTTCTATGTGGAACAGTGTCAAAAGCTTTGCTGAAGTCAAGGTAGGCGACATCAACTGCTCCCCTTGGTCCACCACTCTGGTTACCCAGTCAAAGAAATCTATGAGATTAGTTTGACAGGACCTTCCTTTGTAAACCCATGCTGTCTTGGATCCTGTGCCCCTATGGATTCCAGGTGTTGCACTATCCTTTCCTTAAGAGTGCCTCCATAATCTTGCCCACTACTGAGGTAAGACTGACCGGTCTGTAGTTCCCGCCTCCTCCCTGCTACCACTCTTGTGAGTGGGATCACATGAGCCTTTCTCCAGTCTTCTGGGACCTCTCCTGTGCTCAGAGACTCACTAAACAATTCTGCTAATGGCTCTGCTAGTTCCTCCTTTAGCTCCTTAAGTACCCTGGGATGTATGCCATCAGGTCCCATTGCCTTATCCACCTGAGCAGCAAGCTCTTGTAGGACCCTTTCTTTTGTGAAGGGAGTAGTGCTCACCTCCCTCCCCTGTGTCCATGATGCTGAGCTGTGGGCCTGCCCTACCTTCTCTTCAGTAAATACTGAGCAAAGTATCTATTTAGGATAGATGCCTTTACAGGGTCCTCCTCCTCACATGCTCCCTTTTCTCCATTAAGCTTAGCAATACCCCTCTGGACTTTCTCCTTTCACTTTTACCAAGTTACCAGTTCCTCAAATGCGTTCTAGTTTGTTCTCTGCAGTATAGCCAATTTCTCAGCTTCCAAAAGGAACAGGCAGGTCCTCTGACTGACTTTACTCTGTGTAGTATGCCTAAACAGAACAGTGATACAAGCCCCACCCAGAATCAATTGATTGGCTAGTGACACCTGTGATGTAAGCAGGCCTTTCAGTGAAGACAATTTGCTATGTCTGCTTCTAATACACACACAAACCCTTTATCTGAAGCCAGGGATAAACTCACTGCTTAGCCAGCAGGACACTTCCAAAATATTGCACAAATATCCTTCCAAATCCTATGTGTCTAGCACAGAAATCAAGCAACTTCAGTTGTATTACAACCTCTGGTTATAAAATTACTACACTATAATGGAATCCTGCAATTCTTAATGCCAATAAGAAAATAATGAAACTTTCTGTTAGAAAGTGTAGCTTACCTTCCTAGTTCCTACAATATTATGTTTTACCAAGTTACCAGTTCCTCAAATGCATTCTAGTTTGTTCTCTGCAGTATAGCCAATTTCTCAGCCTACAAAAGGAACAGGCAGGTCCTCTGACATAATGGTAAGAATATATATATATATATATATATATATATATATATATTTTTTTATTATTTCATCTGTTCTTTTTTTTCATAAGAGTGCAACAAATCCGACTGAGGATTCATAAACTAGGTGACATGTACGCCACAAAAAATATTTCTGCAACATATCATGCACTGTATTCTAAATTTGCAGCTGTGCAGTGAAGACAGTGTTGAAAAAATTGGACCCAGGTTGTATTACTTGACAAGATGTGGTTTTGAAATGTAACTAGAGTTGAGATGCAGGGACACTGACACAGTGTATGTGTTACATAGTCTGGTAATAAATTAAGTAGTGATCTGCTGATTGCAGTGGGACAGCTTGCTATCTGTGTTAATCCATCCAGATACCCATGAAACAGCCACGGCTTAAACATAATGTGTTACTGCTGCAATCAAATTGTAATAAGCCCTCCATTTCTTTTTAGGAAACTTCCAGATGCTTTGTTTTGTCATAGTTGCCTTATCCAAAGAGTTCTTCAACATCAGCCCCCACAGACTGGGGCAGACATGCAACATGCAGAAGTCATTTCAATCAATGACCATGACCATCATTACCAACCAGACTTCGAGAAGGATGCCGATGAAATCTGCGAAGAAGTAACCAAATAAGAAACCATTAATGAGACCTACCTGCAAATATGCCCCCCAAAAAAAATACTTACCTTCATTGGCTTGACAGTATTCCATTTCCAATTTCAATGCAAATTTTCTCATCAAGCACTGGAATGTGCACACCAACATTAGCTGTAACCTGTGATACAAAACAATGCAATGAGTACATGTCTATATATGTCAACCCCCACCTTGAAAATATAAAAACATATATATATATATCAACTCACCAAGGCTACTATTAGTGTATACACAAAGGGCATCCTTCCATCTGGATGAGGTGATCGCATCACATTTGGGGAATCGCAGCCCACTTTGGACCAGTAACAGTTCTCTCACAGTCATCATTTCTGACGGAACACTGAATGGGTTCAGGTCATGTTATCCCTCCTTCACACGGTTTGGCAAGACGCTTTGCATCATGAGGTAAATCATCATAACAGAGTATGTAAACTTTCTGGACACAAGGCAGATGCATTTTGGGGATGCAGAAAAATTCTGGGACTCTGGTGACCACTGCGTGCATGAATGACTGCACAATAAATTCTGAGGAGACTTTGCGTATTGTATAATGCTCCCATTTCCTTCCTCAGCACTTGGCAATTTTCTGGACATAAGACAGATGCATTTGGGGATGCAGAAAAATTCTGGGGACTCTGTGTGACGACTGCGTGCATGGTGACTGTGCAATAAATTCTGAGGGACTTTGCATGTGGTGTAATGCTCCCATTTCACTTCCTCAGCACTTGGCAATTCTCTGGACATAAGACAGATGCATTTGGGGATGCAGAAAAATTCTGAGGACTGTGTGTGACCACTGCATGCATGAGTGACTGCACAATCAATTTCAGAGGATTTTGCATGTGGTATAATGCTCCCATTTCACTTCCTCAGCACTTGGCAATTTTCTGGACACAAGACAGATGCATTCTGTGTGTTGTGATTGTGAACAGATAATACCAACTTAAATAATAAATTAAGCAGCAGTGCAACAATGTGGTGAAAATTTTGACCTATACTTTTTATGCTATTTTACATTGCCAGCCACTAGTTACCTTCTGACTTGTATGATGCCCTTCTTTTCACAATTTGTGTCTGCTTTACTACTTTTCACATGTCTGAAAAAAGAGCACACCTTTTAATATGACTCTGACCAGGTTTTCATCACTATTTGCAGCTCTTTTTGAATAAATATTGTTCTGTGAGGTCATAAAACACTGCCTGCTGCATAATTATTAATTTTACAACAAGTAATATGTAACAACTGATGGAAAAAACAGCAGAAAATACTGACAAAGACCTGGTCCGCACCAGTATTAAAGGAGTCTCCTTTATTATTTCAGACATGGAAAAAGTACTATAGCAGACTCAAATACTGGAAAGAATAGTATCGCGACAAGTCAGGAAGTAAGTAAAGCGGCAATGTAAAATAGCATAAAGTATAGGTCAAACTTTTCAACAGATTGTTGCACTGCTGCTTTAAAGAGATTCATCAAGTTACATAGTTATGGTCTTGCACCCAACATATGGGTGCCTAACCTCCAGGGTAATCTTTGTTGCTCCACATGTCCTTACATAGTGCAATACTTTTCTGGCAAAAACATTCATAATTTTGGTACACGGGTCCCGGAGGACTTCCTGTTCAGAAGAACCGCCCAAGTTCTGCCCCACTCAACAATATTATGACATGATGCCAGGGAAGGCCTGAGCGCACTCTATTATAGTGAATGACTGGCAGATTTCTGAATGTTTCTTTATGTTATAATGGTCAGTTTGTGGTGAAATGGCATGTTTTGACTATGAAGAGCATGAGCAGTGCAAGTATATTGTGCTAAACTGCATGTGTGCCATCAGTGTTCTTTCCAGTGTGTGCAGATGTTGTCCAGCTTTGTGCAAACATATATATGGTGTGACTTGTTGCAGTATTTCAAAAATAAAGATAAGAAAGAATATATGACATATATTTTATTTGTACCATCAGTACCAGTGGAGTAACTGATATAATATTTTTTCAGAGGTATCGGGTCACTGTGCACCTCAGTCACTCACTCACTCACAGTGCACATGACTTTCATGAAATCATAGCACAAAAACACATGCTCTCCTAAAGTCATGTGCAGTATGGGACTAAGGTGCACTCTGGCCAGACACCTTGAAAAAGTATCGTATCACTTAGTCCACTGATGCTGATGGTGACAATAAAATATACATTATTCTGCTTGCTATTCTTTATACCATAAACACTGCAACAAGTCAGCAATATATGTTTGGAAGGAGCTGCACAATATCTGTTGTCTCACACACAGGAAACAACACTGACTGCACACATGCAATTAAGCACATCATACTTGCACTGCTCAGACCAGCTTTTCCACAACCACTCCACAACAGAAAGAAAACATTGCTGAGGCACTGGATTATAGTAACAGGGCAATAAGGAGCATGCATGACTGTATGTGTATGTATATATTTAAAGGGAAGCAGTCAGCAACAGGGCTCCTGCTCCCTGCAAGCACCCTCTGGTTAAGAATTTTAAGTATGTTGCAGCCTTTGTCTCATGCTACAACATACTTTATTTTAAGAAAAGAAAAGTCAGTGACCTCAAAGGGATGGCGGACACTATGGGGCTCCATTATGTATAAGGAAAGGTGCGGCGGAGCACACTTCAATAACTTTTTGTGATTGAGGCACATGGTGTGTCACCGTGCACCTTGCTAACATGATGGAGCCCCATAGCATCTGCCATCCTTCAGGTTGTTGACTTTTCTTTATTAAATAAAGTATGTTGTGTCACGAGACAAATGCCACAACATACTTAAAAAGCTTAACCAGAGGGTAAGCCTTGCAGCGGGTGGGACCTTCTGTTGCTGACTGCTTCCGCTTAAACTAATACTGTGTGGCCTTCTCTGTCTGGTATGAAACATAAAACACAAAGCACTACAGCAGTGGGGGTGCAGGAAAAAAGCTAAAGGGATTCCATGAAGTTCCAGCAGCAGATGGAGCATCAACACTATCTGTAGCTGGTGTTGCTTGATCTGCTCCACTTGCTGCTGGACAGCACCCACACTCTCGTTGCTTTCCTCCAACACAGCCCACAAAAGGGCTATGTTCGCCTGTGTTGCAGGCATTGTGGCAGGGTCAACTGGTGCAGGGGGAAACCAGGTAGCGGTGATGGTGAGGTGGTGCTAGTGGCAGTGGTGGGGGTAGTGGTGGAGCAGCTGCTGCTGTGGCCCTCCTCCTGCTGTGGCGATGCACAACAGCAGCACCTCTGCCACTGCCACAGAAGGGCCAGCAGGTGAAGGCCTGGCACGTTCGGTGGCAGCCTGCCACTCCACTGCTTAATGGTGGTTAAGCATATGTACATTGGCCCCAGTCCCCAGATGTGTCCCCGGGGCCATGGCACACCTGCACACCACAAAGCAGACACACCCAACACTGCTGTCCCCCGACACAGTTGAAAAACTGCCAAACTGTGGATCTGCGGGGGGACCAGGCAGGGAGGGCCAGATGTAGTGCCAGCAGCACTGTCACACACCTGGGGCTCCACCTGCTGCTGTGGAGATGGTGCTGCTGGAGCTTTTCAGCTGCTACTGGTGGTGGTGGTGGTGGTGGACTTGGTGGATGTGGAGTGGCACTGGTGGTGGTGGTGCTGCCGCTGCTTCCAGAGGGAGGCAGGACCAAACAGTCTGGAGTGGTCCAACAACACTGCGGCTATGACCCTCATGTGTACACTCCCCTCTGGCCACGGGCCACAGACTGTCCCTGGTCCATCGCACAAACCACTCCTTCACTCTCCGACGTCATGCAATGAATGACTTCACACACACACTCACAGTCTCACACACACATGCACACACACAGTCACACAAACACACACACACATATATGCACACACACAAAACAAAACTTATAAAACAAAGAAATCGGTCACCAAAAGAACTGACAAAACAGTACAATAAAACAGAAAAAATTAGCTTTTAAAAAGATTTGGGTTTGCTGAAATTTGGTCAGGAAAGAAACTAATTATGAACTCTCTCTCCTACACAAATACTTCCTCCTTCTACCTCTGCAAAGGAGAAAGTGAAAGTAACTGCTTGTATGACTCACTTCCTTCCTGCCTGGCTAAACATGTGACATACAATACTGTAAGCCATGTGATGTGGGGGCTACCTAAAGTACCTATATTGTTATCATTCCACCTTACTTCACATTAAGCTGGAATAACAATGAGAAGTTATAATAACAAGGTGAAGTGAGCACTTTTCACAGGGCATTAACAAGGTGAAACAGTCTAAAATGTTTTAATATAAGAAAATAGCAGGACAAGAGGACACAGCATGAGATTAGAGGGAGGCCGATTAAGGGGTAATGAAAGGAAATTCTTTTTCACAGAAAGAGTGGTGGGTGCATGGAGCGGCCTACCTCAGGAAGTTGTGGATATGAATACAGTGCAGGGCTTCAAACAGGCATGGGATAGGCATAAGGGAGCAATACAGATAAGTATGAATAGATAGGCCACTGACAGAGCAAAGGCAGAAGGCACATTCATAAGGTAGAAAAGATATGGGCAGACTGGATGGGGCTGCGGTCCTTATCTGCTGTAAACTTCTATGTTTCTATGTTTGAGTAAACAGTATGGAGCAGTTTGCTTCCTGCTTTGTTCTTCCTGAGATCAGCCAGGTAAGGAAAACCACCACCCCTCTCCTTCTGTAGTGTGCTGCCACCACAGCTAGGCACTTTGTCAATACACTTGGAGCTGAGGTGTGGCCAAAGGGAAGGGCTGTGAACTGGTAGTGGTAGTTCCCTAACCTGAACCTGAGGTATTTTTCTGTGACTTGGCCTGACTGGAATGTGGAAGTAGGCGATTTTCAGATCCAGTGACCCCAGCCAGTCTCCCAGCTGAAGAGATGAAATCACGGAGTCCAGTGTCACCATCTTGAATTTTTCTTTCTATAAGTGTTTGTTCAGGTTTTTCTTGAGGGTTAGGAAGTATCTGGATTAAAGTCCCTCACCCTTTGTGCAGCAGGTACTTTTTCCACTGCATGTGGTTGCTGCACTTTCTTCACCTCCATCTCCAGCAGGATTTTTTCTGCTGCTGTGTGAAGTTCAAAAACTTTTGGGTTCTATAGTTTTGGAAACCTTTTGAACTGCAGAGGCAAACCATGGCTCACTACTTCTAGGACCCACTTGTCTGTAGTAATTTTTGTCAATTTCTGGAAGTAGTAAGCCAATCTTCTTCCATTGGCAATGGGGGAGGGGCAACCTCGACAGGCTTGCCAGGGGTTCTAGTTTGTCTGGGGTTTGGGTGCTGATGTTGCAGCAACACACTTCTCTCTCCTCCTACTCCTGCCCTTTGTGAAGGGTAGTCATAGAGGCATAAGAAAAGGGTAGTATACCCTACCCCTACTTCTAGAAGGTCTGTAGAAAATGGAGGCCTTTTCTTTCTCAGTATTGCTCTTGTAGGTGGTTTTATACTCATCAATCTTTTTCATGTAAGCCTCTGTTTTGTCACCAAACAAGGAACTTCCCTCAAAGGAAATCCATAGCTTCTGTCTGAGTGTCCTGGGATAGATTTGTAGTTCTAAACCAGATAAACCTGCCTAGAGACACTGCATGGGCCATAACCTTGGATGCAGTGTCATTAGCATCCACTGCCATATCAGACTGGTACTTTGTGGCATCTGTGGCTGATCTTGCTGTGCCAGCCATATCCTGTGCCAAGTCTCCAGTAGCCCTTTTGCTCAGTGCCAGGATGGAGTTCCATAAGGCTCTCTGGTATACTGTGCTGTGTAGGCTAGATAAGCTGCCTAAGGAGCAAAGCGCTGAAGTATACACTTTTTACCGCATGGTATCCAGTTTCCTGGAATCTTTTCAAGAGGCTGGGAGAAAGGGGCACTTGGCCTCGTCACAGGTGGCAGTCTGAACCACTCCTTTGTGATCAGGGTGGGAATACAGGAGCCATCTGGTTCTATGGGTTCTCCTCTTCCTCTTCTTAATAATACATTTCTACCCCCTCCTCCACAGACATTGGGAATGGAACCAGAGCCGGGGCGTGGGGGCAGACATATTATTGAAATTCCCATAGCCTGGAACACCTGGAAGAATTGACATTTTATTTTTATTTATTTATTTATTTTTAATTCTTTATTTATCTGCTGCTTTTGCCACCAAGCCATCCACCCAGGTCATGGCCCCTCTGCTCCACTCCCATATTTAGCCCCTACTCCCGGATACCCCTGGATTACCCCAGGGTGGGCTGCGCGCCTGCCCAAGTGCCGAGCATGATGGGATAGGTCTGGGAGCCAGCCTGAGAGCCCATTAGAGTGGAGGGGCAGGCATCATCCTGGCGGCAAGCAGCATAGTTTTACCCTTAGGCGAGGGGCAGGATGTGCAATGACGAGCCTGCATCCACCGCCCCGAGCTTACTGACGTTGGAGCTTGTGGGTGCAGCCAGCCTCCGCTGGGTGTTGCCACAGCTCCAATCACTACACCACTCTCCCCCGAGAAGGAGAGCAGCCGTGGGGCACTCAATCCATCTCCTCCTCCTGGCCAGCCCTCCAACAACCCAAGTCCATTCCCAACCCAGGTCGCCAGCGCCTAAGCTGAAACCAACTGCTGCACCGGCAGGCCAGCCTTATTTTATTATATTAAAGGTATCGGATCCATCATTGAACCAGAGGCTCTTTTACAAAGGTTCCACATCAGATTACATAGACATAAGAACATTCAGGGATTGAATACAAAGAAGTAGCAAAAAGCAGCCAGTGGACTTTGTCAATTACCAAACATCACAGATAAGAAAGCACTTAATGAACACTTAACAATACAGATTCTTAGTGGTAACCATCTGAGTGAGGGAGGCAAGGCCAGAAAGCTAGTGGTGAGAGAAAGAAAATTGAGGGAGTGGAAACTGAGCATGGAGCAGATTCAGTGAGAGGTGTGTGGAGGGTTGGGCGAGGAGGGAGGAGAGAGTAGGGGTGGAGTGAGGATAAGGGGGTGGGGAAATAATCATCTAGGAGTAGCAGTTGCAGGAGGCACAGGTGATGAGTTATTGACGAAGACTAAGCTTAAAGGTGCCCAAGGCTGTTTTGTTGATAACTTCTGTTGGCAGTGAGTTGAACCAGGATGAGGCCCTGAATTTGAAGGATTGTTGACCTTGGGTAGTCCTGCAATGGGAACGCTAAGGAGTTGAACTCCTGGTTTGTCGTGGACCACTATAAGGATATTACTATAATAGTGAATGGAACACATTCTGAAGAAAGGGGTTACTAGTGGAGTACCTCAGGGCTCAGTACTGGGTCCAGTCCTCTTTAATGCCTTTATAGGTGACATTGCAGAGGGTCTGGAAGGAAAGGTATGCCTCTTTGCAGATGACACAAAATCTGTAACAGAGTTGATACACAAGAGGGGGGTAGAAAGGATGAGAAGGGACTTGGCAAGGTTGGAGGAATGGTCAGACATATGGCAACTTAGATTCAATGCAAAGAATGAAAAGTAATGCACCTGGGAAATAAAAATCCAGGAGAAGAGTACACAATAGCAGGGAGGTACTAACGACAACAATAATGGAAAGGGACCTGGGTGTAGTCATATCAGATGACCTAAAGGTGGGTAAGCAATGTGAGAAGTCAGTAAGGAGAGCCAGGGGATACTGGTATGCATAGGGAGGGCATCACAAGTAGAAAAGGGAAGTGGTTATCCCTCTATACAGACAGTTGGTGAGACCCCATCTGAGTACTGCGTGCAGTTTTGGAGACCTCATCTACACAAGGACATAGACAGGATGGAAGCAGTCCAGAGGAGGGCAACTAAAATGGTGCAGGATCTACATCAGAAACCATATGAAGAGAGACTGAGAGAGCTTAATATGTATACCCTTGATGAAAGGAGGGACAGGGGGACATGATAGAAACTTTTAAGTACCTCAAGGGAATCAACAAAGTCCAGGAGGGTAGCATCTTTCAGAAAAAGAGATGTGTAAGAACAAGGGGCACAATTTAAAGTTAGAGGGGACGGCTCAGGGTAATGTGAGGAAATTCTTTTCACAGAGAGAGTGGTGGACGATGGAACCGCCTTCCTGGAGAGGTTGTGGGGTCTAAAACAGTGGGGAATTCAAACATGCATGGGACAGACATAAGGCAATTATAGTGGGGGTTTGCAGGAAGTAGGCTGTTGCTTAACTAGAATCTGCAGCTTATTCAATAGGTAGGAAATGGGCAGATTGAGTGGGCCAAGTGTACTTATCTGCCGACAAAGTCTATGTTTCTATGTTTCACTTTATGAGACATGATAACGCCAAGTGGCCACTGCATTCACTTAGCCTGTAGATTTTAAATTGCCACATCTCTAGAAGAGAAGAAGTCTGATATTTAGAAGGGTCAGCATGTCCCTGATTGGTGTATAGATTAGTGTAACTTGTTTTAAAACAAGCATTAATCTCCTTTAGATCATGACTGACATTATTGTTAGTAAAGCAGATTCCATCAGTAGCTTTTTAGAGTAGCTTATTTTTGTAATCATAAATCCAAAAGCGTGCCAGCTTTTTCACCAGAATTACAGTAACTCTATCTGGTGTGGAAAAGAACATATCCAGCTTTAGTGGATAAAATGCATTACTCCTATAATTTAACTGTGTTATTGGATAAATAAGAGTTTGGTTAGCTTTTGGTTTAGTTTGTGAGAAGCTTGCAATGGAGCCAATTAGGATTCTTCAATTTCTAAGTCTTTTGTCTCAATTTCTTCCTGTTGGCTGCATAACCAATCACCTACCTCTAATATACACTTTAAAGGTTTCCCACAGACATTGCATGGAGGTTTCTCTATTATAATTAATCTAAAAAAAAGAGAGATGTTTCATTAGTCAATCAGTCTTTGAAGGAGTTATCATCAAGAAGAGAATTATTGAGTCTCCATCTGGGTTCCTTATTAAATGAATTGTTGATGCAGATTGCAGTTTTAGCATGCCATGATCTGAAAGTAACATAGATTCATAGTTTATAGAAGTGACATTATTACACATCCCCAGGGCAGGAAGACAGAATCCTATCTGCTAAATGAATTTTGCCCAGCAGGAGGAAAAAGTAATCCCTAAGCTGGGATGTACAATTCTCAGGCATCAACAAGGCCCAGTTCTTGTGCTAGATTTTGAATGACTTTTCTAGATTTAGTGGGAAATAGTTTTAGTAGATTTTGTCTTAACCAGTAGGGGATCAGTGACCTCATTAAAATCTCCTCCAGAATAATTTCAGAGTCAGACACTTTACTCAGCTTGAACAATATGTCAGTGAAAAAAATCAGCCTGGGATGAAGTAGGGACATACATATTACATATCATTACCTTTTTACTACTAAGTGTACCTAAAAGATTTGGTATCTACCCTCTGTGTCTGAAATATAAGAAGATTTAATAAAGTTAGCACATTATCTTATTTGGATGGCAACACCTTTTTTTTAGTGGAGAAGCAGCTGTGTTCAACCTGAGATACCAAATATCTTAATAATTTATTGGCTTCATTGGGTACCAGATGTGTCTGCTGCAGAAAAGCAAAGCCAGTTTTATTTTTATTTAAATATTTAAGAGCCTTTTTCATTTAATAGGAGAGCCTAGCCCTGTACTTTCCAGAAGCTATATTGACTGGACCCATGGTGTACCAGATAAGAATTAGGGCAAGTGGTACTGCAGTAAATAAAGATTGTTATGTAACAAATTTCAAGAAACAACCTTTAAATCAGGAAAAATTTCACTACAATCTTTGAATGATAAATAAATATAATAGTAAGTCTGACCCTTACACACGTGAGAATGATTTACACACTATTAATATAATAGAGAAAATTAGTTCCAAAGCTAAAAGTAGTTAATAAATTACAATTCCAGTCTGAAGATAAAGAAAACCCTGTAGATACAGAGAATCAAGAACATTTATTCTTTTCTAAAGGACAAATCTGCAGCTGTAAGTGTAATTTAGTTTAACTATTTACAACCGAAGAAGGCTGAAAATGCTTGCCACCAACTGGTAGTCTCCAGGTGAGATTTCCACATTTTCTGCTCATAATATTACGCATTTGAAGTAATATTTGTTTTATACAGTGCAAATAGGGATCTGAGAGATATGCAACTAATTTTTAGTAGCCAGCAGTAATGCAGAGGCAGTTCTGAATGTAACTCTACATCATGTAAAGAAGTTAAAGAATTAGGAAAGATAGAATGTATACAGCACATAACAGTTTACTGATCGTGCATGGAGACGGTGACCTGTTATGCTACAGTATTAATTTGTACCCTTAGGTCCAAGGTAATTAGTCGCTAGGACCAAATCAGTTTACATCTTTTGGTCCATAACAACACTGAAGGGTACCATCATCCAGTTGGTACATATATCCACTTGCACCTGATATTGGGAATGCAGGTAGAGCAGAGCACTCCAGGCTCCCCTAAAAGTGCTGCTGTCCAAACAAACCAAACCCACACAAAACAAAAGAAAAACACACACATGAATGGCTAGAGTATAAAGAATAATACTGTATTAAATACGTGGTCCTAGACAGCTAAGGAACAGCAGGCCAAAATGTCCCTATGTATCGCCTTGCTATAAGGCTTCATCAGGTAATCTTATTCCAAGGCATTATGTAGAGGCATTGTGGCCTGGTGATCCTTAGCTGTCTGGGACCATTTTTAATTAAACATCACTCTTTATACTCCAGCCATTGGTGGTGCAATGTTATTTTGTTTTGTATGGGCACCTGATATTGGCTTAGTCTATCCAAGCTGCCCTAACTTCTCAGGGCACTTGAAAGGGCAGGTCAGATGTAAAATATATAAGGGATTTACTCCACAATGTCTATGACCTTAATCAGTAAAGCAAAGCAGAAATGTAATTCCACATAGTTGAGACTGTATGGTATAGGGCAGCTTGTTTAGATCTTTTCCATGACTGAACAGTGAGCAATCAAATAGCAGCAAATAGAAAGTGCAGCACAAATATGTGATAAGACATGGGCATCAGAATAATCAGAAGTGATTCCCTCACCCCTCAACCCATGACATGGAATATTAGAAGCGAGTGCTAAGCACAGCTATCAGGCAGCAGTTGTTAAAACAGGCATCAAGAAAACAGTGTTTGGCATTTCACATTAATAAACATGTTCGTAACTTGGGTCCTGAAAGTAGATTTCATCCAATAGGAGAGGACTAATACCAGTGAAGTTAGAGGAATCATGTCTGTTTCAGTTGTATGGAAATACAGTAGCCAATAAATTAATGATCAAAGCAATTATGCATAAACAATGATGACAGGCAAATGAAGAAATGGTGTTCAGGTAGCAGAGCGATCTTGAGATATTGAGCCTGTTGCATCGATCAGTCAACAGCAAGTACGAGGAAGAGTAATGTAGTAGAGCTTACAAGCATATCACTAGGCCCAGGTTGTGTATAATTAGATGTGGTAAACTGCAATATTCCTATACAAGAGTGGTTGAAGAAGGGAAAGGGCAGCTGCCATTTCATTCTGGAAGTTGCTCAGAATCACCAAGACACTGGGTGTACATAGGAGATGTTACCTTATTTAGAGAATAGTCCAGAGGCATGCATTGGCACACTGGAAGGGTAATCTTCTAAAGTAGCCTCAGAAAGTGGTTTCTCACATTTCTATTGTAGTATTTAAGTGTCTGTGGAAGAAAGTGACCCTTGTACTTGGTGATAGGTAATATTTTTCTGCATTGCTCAGTACTAAGATTCATACTAAGGACTTAGAGCAATAGAAAGGCTGTTGGCCCATATGTGCTCCTACTATTCTCTATAATAATTCAGAGTATTAACCATTAGTAGGTAATTATCTAGTCTGTTTTGAATTTAATTTTGTCTTTACTAAAGACAACTTATTCAGAGTAGATGTTCCATGGGTTGATTATTTGTTGAGTATAAAATGCCTTTCTTTTCTCTCTTTGAATTTAGTGTGTTTTAATTGTAGTTTATGTTCCTAGTGCCTTTCAGATGATCTTTAAAGCTTAAGTTCAGTTAATTCAGCAAGTTAGTGTTCTGTATTAACTTATAGCATAATAATGTCTCCCGAATCCTTCTCACATTAAGCGGCATTAAATTCAGCTTGGTTAGTCTGTCTTCATATCCTAGATCCTGCATTCATAGATAATTTTTTGTTTGCCTCTGCACCTTTCAGTGTTGTTCCTATTAGCCCCTTAATAGGGACAACATTGAAAGAGTGCAGAGGCAATAGTCAAGACTGAATCTTGGAGCAATTTTGTTTTAGTGTCATAAGAAGGAGGGAGAAGGTCTGTAGTGACAGGAATTGGATGCAGTTTATCATCCATTTGACTGGAATCAGGAAGCGGAGGCTGTGAGGTGAGAACAGTTGCAGGCTTGTTCCATGCTGGGGAAGGTGGGCACTGCTCATTCTGGGTTTTGATCTGGAAGGCCATTAGAATGATTAGTACAAGGTTGATCATACCCAAGGTCAAGATCTTTCAACAAATTGCCAGTAGAAAAGCAGAGAGTTGGACACCCATGTAGTTGGCCAAAATTAGTCCAAACATGATAAAAGCTGTAAAGCTAATAGAAAAGGACTTTTATTACTTTTATTACGTACAGGTGACATAAGGTTTAAAAATGCAGTATGGCACAACCAGCTTCTAACACCACCAATATTTCATGCCTAAACAGGCACTTTATAAAGGTGATAGTGTCACCTATCATTGATTGCTTTATATACCATCAACCCATAAAAATATTTTAAACTATCTTATGGCTGTATGCAGACATTTCATGTGTCATAAAACCCAACTCCATGCTTCCATCCACACATACCAACAATATCTAACAACTTAATTTAACAATAAATATTTATTTTTATTTATTTATTCAATCTTGGATTACAATATCTTTAGTGGGAGACGGCTCTTTACAAAGGCTCACGTCATAAAGGGTGGTATACATACATTATGGGTTTAGGAGTAACTAGCTAGGTGAGTAAACATAGACAAAAATATATTGTAAATAGGAAACAGAGATGGTTTTAACACTAGGATAATTCAGGTAACAGTAGCAGCCTAGATGGCATCGTCAGGTAAAAGTAAGCAACTATCCAGAGAGGAGAGTAGGGGCACTGAGTTGGGGGCATGATGACTATTTAGGGAGGTGGGAGGGAGGTGCAGGGTATTGCAGGGCAAAATGGGGACAATTCAGGGTAGAAGGACAAAGTAGGAGTAGCGAGGAGATGGTAATTGGTATGTAGTTACAAATTAAGCAGGCGAAGTATTGATAGTACCACTTCACGTTAGTTTCAGTCTACGTGAAGTGGACATTGAAGTACTCACTTCACCTTTTCATAATGAGTTGACTTCTACGTTGTTATTCTGCCTTAACACGAAGTAAGGCAGAATGACAGCAATATTAAGCAGCCCCCACACACATCACATGGCTTACAGTACTGTAAGTCACATGCTGCTTTAGCCAGCCAGGCAGGAAGTGAGTCATGCCAGCAGATACTTCACTTTCTCCTTTGCAGAGATAGGAGAAGGAAGGATAGTGTAGGAGAGGAGTGTGTATTTGTTGTTTAACTTGCTTCAACATCATAAAACCCAACAGCTTTTAAAAGCTAATTCTTTAGTTTTGCTGTACTGTTTTGAGTTCTTTTTTGTGACTGATTTATTTGTTTTATAAGTTTTGTTTTGTGTAAGTGTGTGTGTGTGTGTGTGTGTGTGTGTGTGTGTGTGTGAGTTGGTCTTCATCGCGTGATGTGTCAGAGTGGAGAAGGAAGGAGTTATGGACCAGGGACAGTCTGTGGTCCATGTTGGACAGAGGGAGTGCAGACACGTGGTGGTCAGCGCGTGGGCGGGTGTCGCTGGACCGCCCAGAATATTTCATCCCCAGAAGCAGCAGCACCACCAGTGCCACCACCACATCTAGCAAGTCCGCTGTCGCCACCACAACCACCATCTGTACCAGCTGCAGGCTTCAGCAGCAGCACCTCCCACTCCACAGCAGCAGGTGGAGCCCCCAGGGGCATGACACTGCTGCTGGCATACATCTGCCCCTGTTGTGCCTGGTCCCCCTGCAGCTCGATAGTCTGGCAGTTTTCAACTGTGTTGGGGGACAGTAGCATTGTGGTGTGCCTGCTTTGTGGTATGCAGGGTGTGCCATGGCCCTGGGGACACATCTGGGGACTGGGGGCCAGAGGACACACATGCTGAACCACCCACAAGGTGGAGTGGCAGGCTGCCACAGAATGGGCCAGGCTTCCACCTGCTGGCCCTTCTGTGGCAGTGGCAGTGGTGCTGCTGCTGCTGTGCATCACCAGAGCAGGAGTAGGGCCACAGCAGCAGCTGCTGCTCCACCACTAGCCCCACCACTACCACCAGCACCACCCTCACCACCACCACTACCTTTCCTCCCACAGCAGGGAGTCCACCATGCCTGCAACACAGTCAAGTAGCACTGCTGTGGGTTACGATGGAGGAAAATAATCAGAGGATGGGTGCTGTCCAGCAGCAGATGGGCGGATTGAGCAAGAGCAGCTACTAATAGTGTCGATGCTTCATCTGCTGCTGGAACATCATGGATAGAGCATTAGGTTTTGTTTTCTGCCCCCAGTGCTGTACTGTTTTGTGTTTTGTTTGTTTCATACCAGACAGAGGGAAGGCCACAGTATTGGTTTAAAGGAAGCCATCAGCAACAGGAGTGCCTGCATCCTGCCCCTGCAAGGCTTACCATCTGGTTAAGCCTTTTAAGTATGTTGCAGCATTTTCTCATGCTGCAACATACTACAATATGCTAAATAGACATCAGCGACCGGTATTATGACAGATGCTATGGGGGCTCATTATGCGTAAAGGTGCAATGTTGACGCACCATGCACTTCAATGCAAAACTATTTGAGCGCATGGTGCATCTCCACTGCACCTTTCCTTTACATAATGTGGCCCCACAGCGTCCATCCTTCTGGATCATTGACCTTTCTTTCTTAAAATAAAAGTATGTTGCGGCACGGAAAAGCGGCTGCAACATACTTAAAACTTAACTGGAGGGTAAGCCTATGGCACTATGCAGGACAGGAGCTCCTGTTGCTGACTGCTTCCCTTTAAATATATACATGCACATAGAGTCATACATATTCCTTATATGTTTGACTAACCTCCAGGAGCAATCTCTCTTTCTCCACATGTCCTTACATTCCATAGTGCAATACTTTTCTGGCCAAAGCGCTCGTAATATCAGTAAACCCAGGGCCCAGAAGACTTCCCAAGTTCCGTTCTGAAGATCTGCCCAAGTTCCGCTAACTTGCTCAGCAATGTTATGACGTGATGCCAGGAGAGCACAGGGTGTGCTTTATTATAGTGAATGGCTGGCAGCTTTCTAAAAGTTTCTTTATGTTATAATGGTCAGTTTGTGGTGAAACGTGGGCATATTTCCACTAACAAGGCTCTTGTTAGTTGAAGCATACGTTCCCTCCTCTTTATTCTTCGAATCGGTGGCAGAACTTGGGCGGCTCTTCAGAATGGGAGGTCCTCCGGGACCTGTTTTACGAAATTACGAACGTTTTGCCAGAAAAGTATTGCACTATTTGAGGACTTGTGGAGCAAGAAAGATTCCCCTGGAGGTTAGGCACCAATATATTGGGTGTAATACCATCCATAACTATGTAACTTGGTGAATCTCTTTAAAGCAGCAGTGCAGCAATCTGTTGAAAATTTTGACCTATTCTTTTATGCTATTTTACACTGCCACTTTCCTACATCCTGACTTGTATGATACCATTCTTTCCAGTATTTGAGTCTGCTTTAGTACTTTTTCATGTGTGAGATAATAAAAGGGCACTCCTTTAATATAGTGCAGACCAGTTCTTCAATCAGTATTTTGTGCTGTTTTCTCCATCAGTTGTTATATATTATTTCTGTTGTTATTTCTGTTGTCAAATTAACAATTATGCAGCAGGCAGTGTTTTATGACATCACAGAACAATAGTTGTTAAAAACAGCTGCAAATAGTGCTAAGAACCTTGTCAGAACAATATTAAATGGCATGCTCCTATTTTATTCTCAGACATGAGAAAAGTAGTAAAGCAGACACAAGTAATGAAAGAAGGGTATCATACAAATCATCAGGTAACTAGTGGCCTGCACGGTGGTAGCGCCAGCGCATGTAAATAGCATAAAAACCATAGGTCAAAATTGTCAATCACATTGTTGCAATGCTGTTTAATTATATAATTTACATGACATTATGTGCTCATAATCACAACACACAAAATGCATCTGTCTTCTGTACAGAAAATTGACACGTGCTAAGGAAGTGAAAATGGTATCGTTACACCACATGCAAAGTCCCCAGAATTTATTAGCAGTCCTCCTGCAGCGCAGTGGTAGCACACAAGTCCCATATTTTTTGCATGCCCAAAATGCATCCACCTTGTGTGCATAAATTTGACAAGTGGTAACACAGTGAAATTAGACTGTTTCAGTACATACAAAGTCCCCTAAAATTTATGGCACTCAGTCATCGCATCAACAGTGGCACAGAGTCCCAGATTTTTTGCAGGCCCAGAATGCATCCTCCATGTGTCCAGAAAATTGACAAGTGGTAACAATGAAATGAGGCTGTTTCAGCACATACAAAGTCCCAGAATTAATGGTGCACTCAGTCACAGCATAAAAGTGGAGATCCCAGATTTTCTGCAGGCCCAGAATGCATCCTTCTTGTGTACGGAAAACTGACAAGTGGTAACACAATGAAATGAGACTGTTTCAATGCATACAAGTCCCCAAATTTATAGCACACTCAGTCATCTTGCGCAGTGGTGGCACAAGAGTCCCCAGATTTTTCTGCAGGCCCACAATGCATCCTCCATGTGTCCAGAAAATTGACAAGTGGTAACAGAGTGAAATGAGACTGTTTCAGCACATACAAAGTCCCCAAATTTATGGCGCACTCAGTCATGTGCACAAAAGTGGCACAGAGTCCCCAGATTGTTTCTGCAGGACCACAATGCATCCTCCATGTGTCCAGAAAATTGACAAGTGGTAACAGAGTGAAATGAAATTGTTTCAGCACATACAAAGTCCCCTAGAATTTATAGCACACTCAGTCATGACGCAGTGGTGGTGGTACAAGTCCCCAGATTTTTTCTGCAGACCCACAATGCATCCTCCTTGTGTGCAGAAAAGTGAAAATGATAATCTCAACTGGATTGAAAGGTGCCTTTTGGATGTACAGTAATAGTAGCCTTGGTGAGTAGATATATATATATATAGTATTTGTATTTTGTAGGTAATGATGAGGGGGTTGAACTTGACATGGACATGTACTCATGCTATTGTTCTGCATCACACACAGGTGACTCTGTCTCCGAACTGTTGCTATGCACTGTCAGTGCTCCATGAGAATATTTTGTACTTAAATGGAAATGGATAACTCTCAAGCACATGAAGGTAAGTATTTCTTTTTGGGGATCATATTTTCAGTTTTGTCTGTAATGGTTTCTTATTTTTTATTTCTTCACAGATTTCATCAGCATTCTTCTGAGTCCGTTCTTAATGATGGTCATGGTCATGGAATGAAACGACTTCCGTGAGTTGCATGTGTGCCCAAGCTCGGGGAGGAGGTGTGCCTGGTCATGTTGACAAACTTTTTGGATAAGGCCACTTTGACAGAACAACAAAGTATCGTGAATTTTCCTAAAAAGAAATGAATGACTTCTTAAAAGTTACAACTTCATTGTTATGTGTCCCTCCCTGGTTCTCAAATCTCAGTCCCTATTGTCAACTAAGTTACATTTCAGAGACACATCTTGACAACTACTAAGACAACCTGTTGTTTGCAATATTTGCAGCAGTCCTTTACAAAGCAATGAAACGGATGAAATAAAATCTTCATACTTACCAGAATGGATTTCACATGAACATTACATCACTTCCTCTCTGTATGGTATAGCTACAGCATCTTTCCCTATGAGTAATATTAGTGAAGGAGCCTGTTTTGTTCTCCTGTAAAAGAAACAAAATAAGTAGTACTGTATGTGTTTTGCCACTGCGGCTCTGAAAAGCTACAGAAAACAAAACAGACAACTTAAGGAAGTGAGGCAGCATAACAAACATGAGTGCACATACTCACTTTATGGTTTAAATATTAAGAAGCTGGTGGTGCACTGGTAGACTGGTGGTCCATGGTGGGCAGACAGACTTATGGTGACAGCAGACTTGGATAACATCAGTCCTGGTGGTAGTGGTCTGGGGTGGACAGACAGCCTCACGGTGGCAGCAGAGTTGGATAACATCAGTCCCGTGGTGGTGGTAGTCCATGGGGGCAGACAGACTCATGGTGGCAGCAGACTTGGATAACATCAGTCACGGTGGTGGTGGTGGTCCATGAGGGCAGACAGACTCACGGTGGCGGCAGACTTGTATAACATCAGTCCCAGTGGTGGTGTTCCGGGTGGGCAGACAGACTCATCGTGGCAGCAGACTTGGATAACATCAGTTCCGGTGGTGGTGGTGGTCCATGGGGGCAGACAGACTCATGGTGGCAGCAGACTTGGATAACATCAGTCCGGTGGTGGTGGTGGTCCATGGGGGCAGACAGACTCATGGTGGCAGCAGACTTAGATAACATCAGTCCGGTGGTGGTGGAGTTAAAACTTGCCAACATTAACCACATCATCATCTCATAAAGAAAACTGCCCTCACAGTCATCGATATCTGAAGTCTGACCACTGGGAAATTCTTTCTCCATTGTGTCACCATCTATATCAGTGGTGGGCCATTCCAGGCAGCCACTGACAGTGCCACCAGGATGCTCCATTTCCACATCAGCAAGACCACCATGACTAGGCCAGAGCATGAATACGAGGTTGCAGTCTGTGCGGTGTGTGCCTCTCATTCATTTTAATGAATGTTAGTAAACTAACATTTGCAGGAGACAGGTTTGTCCAACAATCCTGACTATTGCACCTGCTGAGCTGAATACCCTCTCAACACTTACACTGGAGGGTGGCATGTGAGGTACTTCAGTGCTACTGCAGTCAGCTCTGGCCATTCACTGACCTTTCCACTCCAGTACAAAAGAGGATCTTCACTTATTGTCAGATGCCTGTTTTCAGATAAATATGACTCAACCATTCTCTGTGCCACACTAAGTCCGATTGTTGATGCATCAGCCTGTTCCCTGGAATCATTGATGTCACAAATACCCACTTGGGACAAGCCTCCCAAGCGGGTTGACACCAACCACTTTGGATGACAGACCACCAGGAACTACAATCCCTTAACCTTGCATGATATGCTTGCTGGTCCTCGGCTACACCTTCAGCTGGATTATGCTGCTGAGGTTTGCAAACCTTGGCACGTGACTTCTGTGCCCCATGAACCAAGCGAACCAGTTGACCACTGATATTTTTACCTGTTCAGGCTCTCCCTCAAGTACTGATGCAATTCCATTTTTATCGTGGGTCCAGCATTATTGCCATGGCAAAGTTGTCACTACACTGAATGCTCACAATGTGACGATTCTGGTCGAATACTGTCAGCATGTGTTGCAGCAACATACTGCTACCACCATCTCTGGCAAAATCAAGGCTATGCTGTACATTCACCAATGTCTGCCTCAGCACCCCAGCAGTGGAATTGATTGGCTAATGGAGGCAGACTCGCCACTCACTGCCTGTATGGCATGTTCAAAAGGCCACAAAATTGTTATTACAGAGTCCATGAAGGCACCACTGTTCAGTTGTCATAGACATGGAGGCCCCAGAACTGTCACGGCTAGTGTACATAACAAGATATTCTGTGATGGCTTGTATTGTTCATACAACCTCTCTGCCATATATAACGTGGAGTTCCATCAGGTGACAACTTCCAGCTTCAAGCGGTGCTGAGGCAGGCTGTTTTGTATCTGCAACTGCGCAGTAGGTTACGGGCCTTTCCAGATCTTTGAAAGTGAGAGCAGATACGTCATGCAATGGTCAGCATTTCCTTTATGTCAGGGTGCTGCAGAAACTCCTGAACCACAAGATTTAAACAGTGGGCCATGCATGGGACACAAAAAACACCATTCGTGATGCATTTCACCACATTTGACCCATTGTCACTTGCTATGAGCGCAGCTCTCAGGGACAGAGGTTTAGCCGACCTGTCAATTTCAGTCAGTACCATGTCCAATATGTTCTCACCAGTGTGTGAACAGGTCACCTCTCGCATACCAATTGTTTGCATGCTGGTGAATTCCAGGAAGATTGCTACTATGACAATCCACCTTCCTGCACTGATTATTCACACTACCAGCATCACAAACAACCCCCCGCTCCTGCACCCAGTGTGCAGTTATACACAGATATGAACTCCCCGCTGTTTTGCCACTTGTCCACATATCCATACTTAAATGGATGAATGAAGAGGAGGAATGTTGAAGGGCATGTCTTACTGAGTCTGAAACAGTCGGAACAACTCAGAAACAGCACAGGTAGAAAAGTATGTCTTGGATGGGACTTTCCATTTGGACAGGCACAGGCAGCAAACCGCCAGAACCCAGAATTCTTCACAAAGGGAGAAGGGCAAAAGATCGATTGCCAACATTTCCTACAGCAGCATTAAGTTCACGTGACATTGTATGATTGGGTGGGTGCTTCAGCTTATGTGCAAAAACACTCTGTAACAAATGGGCTGACTTAAACGTTTTACATGGTGTGTGTTGTTGATCACAAATGGTTGTGCTCTGTGATGAATAGCATTGGCAGGGGTGGAGTGTGGACATTTGTTGAAGATGGTTGCACAGGTGATGATGACAAACCCAGAAATTATGTTATTTTTCCGGATTTGACAACCGAGGTTGATGTACCACTTGCACTAGACATACGCATTCACCACCACCACCACAAAACTGCTACTCTCACCAGCACTGGACAACATTTCAAAGTCATTATGGTCCTCCACCTCATCATGCCTGTAGTAATCCTCTGCTCTTATTACTGCACTGCTGCACCGTTTAATTTCCTACTGGGCTTAACAGTCATGGAAGGGATAGCATGCTGGCTATGGTTGCCGCCGGTGATACGGGTGAACACCCAAGTCTGGTATTAGCTGCCAGCTTGTGCTGGGTCCACAGAGCCAAGTGTCTATTCTTAAGATCGTATGCTGTCCTTCTGTCCCAGGATGCCTCCTTTTTACCTCGACCCACAAGCACACTGACAAACCTGTCAGATTGCAACTGAATCATCATTTGCATCTTGAACAAAAATCTCAAACAAGGGACTGTGATGCTCTGCTTTAACATGTCCATGATGATGTAGCTTATTTAAGTCTGTTATTTTAAGCACTGAAGTGGAGGTACGTGATGTTTCTGGCACTGCAGACCTGGACTGCAACCGACCACCACGACTACCTATCATATTGAGTACTGGGTCATCATCATCATCATCATCATCATCATCATCATCCAGTAAAACAGTAAATCACAAGTTTTACGGAGTTCCTGCAAACAGATTCAGACACAGACACTTTTAATTTCTTTTCTCCGGTTCTCAACTGGGGTCAATTAAATCATCATCATATTCATCAACATCACTGTTACACACATCCACGCCTTCTGCTTGGATGCTAACATGTGGACTGCATGTTGCAACAACAGCAACATCATCATCAGCATCTACCACCATCACCTGATATTTTTTCACCACACTGTGAATCACTGTTGCATGGAAAATGAGCGACGTTAAGTGCCATGGTGGATGGAAATCACATTGTATGCTATCGTTGACATGATCATCAGAATCAGGTTCAGTTAATGGGATGTTACTGGGAAGTATGACATCATCTACACTGTCACTCACTTGCACTGCTTCACACTCAATATGTTTGGATATGGTACACTGGTCGAATTAGAACTTGACACAACAATGCTATACTACCTCCACCACCACTAACACCAGTAACACTAACACCACCGGCTGGGAAAACATCATGTCCTCCAACTATCAGTGAAGCTACTGATTGGGCTGTAAAAACATTGCAGGAGAAATACCTTTCATCACATCAGCAATGCATTTCTCCATCTGCGTACTACTACCATGCCCACAGACCCTCTTACTGCCAACATTGCCATGGCCAAAAACAGCTTTACTTGCACGTCTCTTTGCAGGCATTTTGGGGATCAACCATAAATATTATTACCAAATTCAGATTTTGATACGTTTACTTTCTGACTGGAGGATCACTACTCGCTAGCTGGATGTGAAGCAAAATAAACAACTGTGGCTTCAGCAGCAGATAAGGGACTACTGTGTTGTGACACTGTCACGGAATTAAAACATCTTCAGTAACCAGTGGTGTTGATGGCGTCACAGAAACAGTCCAGTCTGGTAAAAATACCTTTCAACATGGGGGCACTGGATACAGACAGTGCTGATTTTATGGCACTATGAGCAACAACACTAAGAACAGAGAACACGATTGTAGTATAAAATCAGGCAGCTGCAGTGGATAGCAGGTTCACACTGCTGCACTTAGGTGCACACCACCGATCTGTGTCAAAGATTTTAAAAGGTGTATTATATTTGATGCTGCGCTACACTGCACACACAACACAGAACTTTTAGGTACAATGCTGAACGAGGAATGCGATGCAAATGCAACAGTTCAGTGTACTCAGTGCCACGTAATGTAAATTTGTAATTTAAACAACCCCGACCTTATTTAATGCTGAACCACATTCACACAACAAGCAGCAAGAACATGTGTACTATCACTGAAATTTTACCATGTGTACAGTAACACAGTCACATAACAAAATATTACTGAAACACAAAGAAATCACTAGTTCTCCAACTTAAATCTACCTACACACAGATATGCCCCTCCCCACACAGCACACTTCACTGTCTTTCACCACACACACTCAATGTTATAAATTTACATTCAAAATCCACACATAAACAAAATGCTTGATGATGTGAGCACAGGAGGGTTCCTACAATCAATGAACTACAGTTGGATCCCCCAAAAAGCAAAAATGCTTTTGAACAGCTTCTAAAAGATTCCTACAGACAGCTATCAGAGCACACTGTCTCCTACTCCTTCCTACTCATACTACCTCAAACTGAGGCTGTGCAGATCAATATAGAGCCCATGTGACCTGAACTCCCATGAATCACTGCAAAATCCTCCTTCGAGCTCAAAACAAGTCGAAGTGAACTGCCACCAATGTATTTCGCCTTAAAAATTGAAGAGAAGTGACCAGTGGAGGTGGAGTAACCTTGCAGTAGCTATTTTCAATGCACTTCGCATTCCTCATTATAGCATAAGTACTCCGCCGCGTTGCGGAGCTCTCTGCAAATCCGCCATTCAGGAGTGGATTGAGTCCACTTCACCCGCCACTAATGGTAATAGCCTGAAAGGCGTAATAAGACCGGCGTCGAAGTGGGTGTGTGTGGAGTAATTAGAAAGTACAGTCACAGGAGCTTTTCTTCAGTAGGTGTTGTCTTAGCTTGGTCTTGAAAGCCTCAATCTCTGCGTGGGGTTATGTTCAGTGCCGAGGTTATTGAGCCAAAGTGGTGCCTGGTAGGCATATGACCTCTGCCCTTTGGAGGTTCTGCAGCGAGGGATGGTGAGAACCTGATAGTCAGAGTTCCTGGTGCAGTGTGGGCCTGTGAATAAGCTAATAGGCTTGTGACTCCAGGAGGCTGAAGTCCAAGTAGTGATTTGTTAGCTAAGAGGCAGGTTTGGTATTGTATCCTGGTTTCAAGCTGTAGCCACCTGGCTTGCTCATAAAGGTCCCATGTGTGCATTAGTCAGGGGAATTGGTAGAGCAGTCTGTGGGCTTTGTTTAGGGCTACTGCTATCCTACGTAGTGAGGTGGGAGTGGCTGAGCTGTATATGACCAATTCATAGTCGATGACGGAGACAACTGCTATGGATTGCGGTTTGGAGTGCTTCAGGTGTTAGGCAATATAACTTATACCATATTCTAAAGCGCTTATAAACAATATTACATATAGAGAAACAATACATTTACCATAAAATCATCTTAATATGAAAACATGATAAAAACATTTTGTGATAAAATGTTATCATATATAGCATACAGACTACAAATAACATCAAAAATCTAAGCGGTAAATCTAAAAACAATAAACACAAGGAGGGAGAAAAGCATAAAAATGGGTGGGGTGGAGAAATGGATTAGGAAAAGGACAGACAGAAAGAAGGGGTGAGGCAAAGGGAAGTGGGGTAAGGGAGGGTAACATACATACTGCATACAGCCATTGGCTAGTTTAGAAAATTATTTTATGGTTTGATGGTATATAAAGCAATCAACCATAGGTGGCACTGGAACAAAACAGAAAGGGGCAGCTTCAGCAGTTACAGTGCATCTTTAGTAAAACATTCAATTTACAAAATGAAAACTGAGCACAGAGACTAAAGGCACACTCAATACTAAGAGCTAAGATGTGCAAAATGTAATCAGCCAATGGCACACAAGTACAAAAAACTCAATGTTTCACTTACCAGCTGCTTGCTTTGTCAAGAGTGAATGGTTCAAATCCAACTCTCCTTTTGTAGCCAAATCAGTCACAGTTATGGGAGAAGATAATTAGGTGGACAGACAGCTCCACTGCATTTAAAATGGATAGTGATTACAAAATGTGCAAAGTGCAAAAAACAAAAAACCCAGCATCTGTCCGTGAAATGCTGAGTTTTTGTACCTGTGTGCCACTGGCTGATTCAATTTTGCACATCTTAGCTCTCAGTATTGAGTGTATCTTTATTCTGTGCTATGAGTAGTTCAGTTTTCCTTTTGTGCATAGGTGGCTCTATAACCTTGATAAAGCATCCATTTAGGCATGAAACGCTGGTGGTGTTAGACCGATGCTAGTGGTGCTGCACTCACATTTTTAAACCTATGTGACCTGTACATAATAAAAATCCATTTTATTAGCTTTAAAGCTCTTATCATGTGTTGACTAATTGTGGTCAACTACATTGGTGTCAGTTTTTGCTTTTCTACTGATTTTTGTTGTTGTTGAGAGCACCGTGGTATAAGTGAATGGAGTCACCTTCTCACCCTCCACAACAAATTACTAAGGCTCTTCCGAGTGTGAAAGTCATTAAATCCCGCTCCCTGATGACATTCAAAATGGCAGGATAACCAAGAAAATATTGAACACCTAAACTTTGTAACACAGTCCTAAGATCTGAGAATATTTTCCTCTTTTCCACAACATCTGCAGAGAAATCTTGAAAGATGTGGATTCTATCCTGACCCACATTAACGATCTTCTCTCTAGCAACATTAAGAATTTCCTCTTTTATAGTGAACCTCAAGAGTGAACAGTTATGTGGTGAGGTTTTTGGCTGGGTTTCAGGTGAGGGAAGAGAGCCCTGTGGGCACTTTCCATCTCGAGAGGCCAGGGCCACTGATAGTTCAATAAGTACAGAATGATGTTTTGTAGAAAATTAATCATGTCCTTGTCCTCAAGCCCTTAGGAACACCAAAGAGTCCGATATTATTGCAACAACTTCTGTTTTCCAAGTCATCCACTTTTATGGTCAATTCAGTTAAATGGGTATTGGGAGATTCAGTCAAGTTCTCCAGTTTGGTAAAGGATTCTTTGGAGAAGCAAGTCTCTCATCAAACGAATCCATTCTGGTAATGTCTTTGACAGTTTTTATCTTCAGTGGCATTTAATTTAACATCTGGAATATAATTCTGAACTGAAGTTAGCATCTCAATAATTCAATTTATGTCCAGTTTACCTGCTGCTGAATTTGCTGTATGCAGAGAGTTGCTGGGTGAGCCCTGATCTGGACCATTGAAACTAACCACAAAATGCTTCCTGCTGCCTGGTACCATAGGGAAACAGGTAATGCTAAAGTTTGTGATGAAAAAAACAATAATACGTAGTGCTTAAGAACTGCTGTTTTTTGTAGGATTCATTTGAGTGGAATGGCAGTTACAAGGAAACATAGATGGTGACAGCAGATAAGGACTGTGTGGCCCACCTAGTCTTCCCCTTTTCCCTACCTAATGCAATACTGCAGACCCTAGTTGATCTGTGGCTTACCCTCTTTCCCTACTGTAACAATACTCATGTCTATTCCATGCATTCTTGAATTACCCTACAATTTTGCCCCCACCACCACCGCAAGGAGCTATTCTAAGCATCCACTACTCTTTCTGCAAAAAGTACTTCCTCACATTGCCCCTGAGCCTACCCCCCAGCCTCATACCATCCCCTTGTTCTTGTACACCTTCTGTTCTGAATGATGCTACCCTTCTGTACCTTGTTTATAACCCTAAGGTTCTTGAATGTCTCTATCATATTCCCCTCTCTCCTCTCCTCAAAGGAATACATATTGAGGTCCTCTAGTCTTTCCTCATATGACTTTTGGTGCTGTCCTTGCACCATTTTTGTTGCCCTTCTGTTGACTGCCTCTATTTTGTTTATGTTCTTCCAGTGATGTTACCTCCAAAACTGGACACAGTACCCCAGATGAGGTCTCACTAGTGATCTGTACAGTGGCATAGCCACATCCTTTTCTGCTTGTGATAGTGCTCCTATTAATCCTAGTTAATTATTATAAAAGATCTTGAAAAATCAATTTTTAAATAAAATAACTTAAAAATGAAACCATGGTGCAAAACATCTATCTTAGGCTGATGTTATCTCTAGTACGCGTGCACTCCCAAGAGAAAATTATTTAGACTCTTCTCAGTTAGCCACTGTGGGTGACCACACAGAAAGAATACCATTGTCCACTCCCAGTCTTACAGTACCTGTCACCTGTAAAGAAAAAAGAGAAAATGTTAAGTTAACTTGGCCACTGTATACCTATGAAATGAAAACTTAAAACAGTTAAAAATAAATCAAAGTACCAATGGCACTGAAGGCACCAAAGAATGTCTGTATGTAATAATTATGTGCCAGAACAAAGGATGACAGGCTTCCCCTTGCAATAAAAGGAAATGACTTGGGGATGGGGCCTGAGACACAGCATCAATCAATTGTAACATAGAAACATAGAAGCCGACGGCAGATAAGGACTGCAAGGCCCATCCAGTCTGACCATTTTTTCTACCTTATGAATGTGCCATAGGCCTTTACTCTGTCAGTAAATAAAAATAAAATATGTTCCACTAGGGATCAAAGCCAAGCCCTTACCTTTTCTGCTTGGTAGCCAGTAGCTCTACCACTGTACTAAGCTTCCTACAGTGAAATGTATGCTATGGCAAAGGATACACTTACCAAAAGGTTTTCCATTTACTGCATGTTAATATTGTTGAAATATTATTTGCTAGCTCCCTGAAAGTTCATGAAATTATTTCATCTGGTCCACCTGCCCTTTCAAAAATCAGTGATCTTAAATGTAGCAGTGCCTCCTCATTTCTTATTTCCTCATTTTATTCTATATTATTTTTATGTTATCTTGCATAGCATAAGCAACATTTTTGTGGCAGTAGGAGATGGTAGTAGGAGAAATGCAGAAGTGTGTCAGTTTGGGCAAATGTAGGGCACGCTTTAGAAGGTCGTTCCTCATTCCCCAACTAGCAAGCATGCTAGCAGTGACACAAGTTTTATGCAATGCCGCCAACTTGAAACAAACTTGCCGGACAAGCTCATCATGCAGCAGAACAGATGACATGCCTCCTTACATGCCTTGTCTGAAACATTTCAATAAACATGGTGGCAGCTCGCACCATCTGCCTCTCACAATCCCTTGAAAACCAACTTTGGGGTGCCCAATACCCTGTCAGCATGTTCCTGCCCCTGCCTAATCCTCATTGTGTGGCACAGTGGGAGCCCACCCCAGTGTGGCCATCACCAACCCCAAGTCATGGGGCACACTGGACATTTGTTTTCTTACACCTGTGAAGGAAGAAAACTGTCTGCAGTGTTCCTTTTTTAAAGTACCTGAAACAAAGAAAATGGTCCCTCACTCTCAGCAGTTTTCCTTCCCCAATCCGCACCCACCCTCTGCACCCCACCTCCCACACACACACACCCTCACCCCATACTTACCTCTGGAGGTCGTGCCGCTGATCTTTGGTGGAGCTGGAAACACGCCTGCACTCTTCAAAGCTGACCGTGAACTGAAGAATGCTGTATAATGGCATCAATGTGGGAGGTTTCAACTTAGGTGGATATCTCAAGCATTAGTTTGACTTTTGGCTCCAAATTTTCAACAGGGGTTCTTGGGACCCCACCTCATGAAATAAGTCACTGCCATTTCATTATTTGGTCCCGAAAGGTGATTTCATGGTACTGCACAGAATCACCTTTCAGGACAGATTAATGAAATGATAGTGCCACTGTTCATGAGGTGGGCTCCAAAAGCCTATATTGCAAATTTGGTGTGTTGCGTGAGTTTCCACGCACGCCATAACTTCGAGAATTTTTAATATTTTCACCCTAGATTTACAACATTGCCATTTTTCACACCTCCTTATGAACATTACAGCTGCCATTTTTCACATCCTGCCTGAAATGTGTTTTCGCACATCTGGCGCACAATGGCGCTGGTCGCTGGGGAAATCAACATTTGGGACAGATTAAGAAAATCACAGTGACACTGTTCATGAATGGAGGTCTCAAAATGCCTATTTGAAAATGTGGTGAAAAATTTAAAAAGACTGTATTCTGACGTGCATTAGTGCAGATTCCATGCACACTCGTAACTGTGAGCATTTTAATATTTTCACTTCAGATTTGTAACATTACCATTTTTCACACCTCCTTATGAATGGTACAGCTGTCATTTTTCACATCCTGCCCAAAATGTGTTTTCACACCTGTGGTACCAAATTGCGCAGTTGTTGTGCAAAATCACCTTTCGCTAATGAACTGATAGTGCCACTGTTCATGAGGTGGGGTCATAGAAAGCCCATGCTGAAAATTTGTAGTGAAAATACTAACAAACACCTGGGATGTTAGGGTTTCCAACTGTAACACCCCACCCTGTACAGACTGACAGGCACCAGGGTGTGACTTGGGATTTTCGGCTGTAATGCTCATGCATTCCACCCCACCCCAGCCTGCAGCCACTGACAGCCATCGAGGTGTGCCTTGGACTCTTCAGCCCCAAAGTTCACCCCATTCTCCTATGCTGCACCCATTGCAGCATATTTCCTTATGGAATGGGTGAGAATAAGGCCCGAAGACCCTAAGGCACACCGTGACACTTGGTGTCTGCAGGCAGGTGAGGTGAAATGGCGTGAGCGCTATGGCCAATGACCCAAAGGCACATCCCAATGCCTGTCAGTCTCTGCAGGGTGGAGGTGGGGTTGGCATCAATTCAATACTTCACTGCCATTCCTATTATGCATCTCTCTAACTTCTAACTATCTAATGCCAATGCCAGCAAGCAAACATTCGCATTGACAAATTTGTTTATTTCTGCTATACTACCCTTTTTGAAGCACTGAACAAAATAATTATTTAAGTCCTCTGCTATTTCCTTATTGTCTGAGTGAAACCACAGTATTTTACATATTTAATGGCCCTATACTAGTTTCATCCCTTTTGGAATTTATGTAGCCATGAAATGCTATAATAATTTTAAATTAGTAGCTAACTTTATTTTTAATTTCTTTTGCCTTCTTGATCTCCTGCTTGCTCAGACATGTTTGTTACTTTAATTTTAGTTTATTGCCTGACAGGGATATTTGTTAGCTTGTTGATAAGCTCCATTCTTCCCCTACTAATGTTTTCCAGTTTTCTGGTGAACCATGGAAGTATTTATTTTATTTTATTTATTTTATTTTAGTCTTTGGTAACCGGGTAAGGCCCACTAAGCACATGTGCCTGTTTTCAGGGGCAACCTGGGAGCACTGGTGGTTAAGTGGCTTGCTTAGAGTCGCACAGTATGCAAGTGGAGGTTGTGGGAATCAAACTGCTGGATGTACCAAGCTCATTCACAGCTTGTTACTCTAACCTTTAGGCTATACTGCCTATTATTTATTTATTGATTTAGTTTTTGTTAATCAGGTGAGTGCACTAGACAAAAAATGCCTATTTTCAGCTGCAACCTGGGAGGTTACAAGGAAGTATGGAGGTAATTACAATCTGGGTAATGTAGTACAGAGTTTCAGGTATACGATATATAGACATGCCAAGATATAGCAGGGACATTTCAAAATACATAAAATACATAACCCAAGAGACACTCTGAACAGGTACCCAATTTATTGTATATGTTTCAATGGAACACACTCATTTCTGAGCTAAATGATTTTGCCCTTGAATATCTCCCAGCAATCCAATGTGTTCTTACTTACCATCTCTTTTCTTTATTCCGTTGTTTAATTTCTTCTCTCGCAATCTAATAGTTCCCCTCAGAATGGCTCCTGTCTATTAAGAGTGGTTTGCTATATATCAATGCTGTGCACATGCATTCAGGAAGGGATATGCATCCTTCTACACTAGCCCCTGGCCAGTCTGGGGCATGCACACTCCTTGCCATTCATGAAGGCATGGAATGTAGTTTGGGGCACAAGATATGGCAGCAGAGACCCTGCTGTATCTTTTGCATGACCTCCAATGATATCCACTGGCTGCGGTGGATGGAGAACCCCACACTGTGCTGCCCCACCCCACTTGGCTGATGGGAGGGATGAGGAGCAGTAGTGTTGTGAGATTAACACATTTTATTACGTGAAATATTTTGAAAATGTGCACATTTTGCAAAATATTTAATGGTGCAAAATGCAAAATGTCACCATTTTCAGTATAGCTTTAGCAACTGTAGTACAGATAATGTGGGGATTGTCTAAATAAAGCCTTTTCTGGCTTCCCTCCTGATGAGTAGTACTAGTAAAAAAAAAAAAAAATAGGTGTCTAGTGGATCTTGCATGTCAATTAAAATGAATTGTGCTGGGAGCTTTGATTGATAAAGAAAAGAGATTTACAAGGCAGCATGCTACTCCTGCAAAGTGCAGGACTGTTCCCAGCGTGTGTCAACAGCACTGTTTTAGAAGTAACTGCACAAAATGCTCTTAATATCCTCCTGATAGACTCTGAAGAATGATTTAAGAAATTGGAAAGCTTAATCCTGGGTGTGACAGGGTAGCTAAATGTTTCTTACAAAAGAGTTAATAACATTGAAACATAGACTCTGATGGCAGATAAGGACCGCTTGGCCCACCCAGTCTACCCGTTTCCCTACCTATTGGATAAGCTGAGATTCTAATTAACCAACAGCCTACTTCTTCCTAACCTCCACCAGACTTCTTCCTAACTCCCACCACTGACCCACTGACAGTGAATAACTTGTTATGTGCTGTAGTGCTGGGACAGTGTTCACTTAAGGCTATCTTTTTTGAAATATGGCTAATTATGGCTATTTTGAGTGATTAAATAAAATGGAATGTTTAGTTCTTACTTTATTCTGTTTAGCATCCATTCCATAAAGTATTACAAACAGTATTATATTAAGCTGCAGTTGGTCACTTAAAATTTTGAAAAGTAGTAACCTGCTAGTGACTTAGCTTTCTTAGCACAAAATTAGCCAAATTAATAGCACTGAATTCTTTTTAGTCTAAACAACCCTTTGTTTTAGCGCTCATATCTACTATAACAGCGAAATGTTTGCGGCTATAGGTCCCCTCGCTGACCACAGGCCAAAACTGAGAATCCCCCGCATAGATTTACATTAAATTCCCCGTCCTCAATATACAAAATTAAAAAAAATCCGACTCCCTGGTGTCTAGTGGACTCCCCACCCTGTCATCAGATAGTGCCCCCTGCTACCCCAGTACCACAGGTGGGCCACCAGCACAGCCCTCCACTCACTTCCGTGGCTGGCAGCCTGATTGAGCACTTCAGTTAAAAAGGAGAACTTGCAAGCAAGCACGCCATTCACTAAAGTGCCTCAGTCCAGCTACCAGCTGTAGAGGTGAGTGGAGGGCTGTAACAGAGGTCTGCTCAGGGTACTGGGGTGGGGGGAGGGGGCACTATCTGATGACAGGGTGGGGGTCCACTAGACACCAGGGAGTCAGGGAATTATTTTTTTTATATACATTGGGGTTGGGGAAATTAATGTCAATCTCAACGGGGGATTCTTCCATTTGGGCCAATGATCGGCCGGGGTGGGGCCACTAGACACCAGGGATGATATATTACTACTGGACAAGCAGGATAAAGTGATAGTCATTAAGGGCACTAAGCTGCCCATTTTCAGGTGAAATTTGTGGCAGAATTTTGTAAAACAAAATCCATAAAAACACAGTTGCCTATCCTTTCTTTTTATAATTGCTGGTGCAGGGACTGGAACTTCTGTAACTACTGCTGCCTTAGAGTGTCTCTCTGCACACACATACACACACAACACACACACACACATGCACAAGCACACGCACATGCACAGCACACACACACACACACACACTTTTTGTCTCTCCTCCCTCCTCCGGTGTGATTTTTTTTTACTTACAGCATTGAATGAGGATCGCTTAAGTAATGCTATAGACAGCCAGCCACGGTGTGCTCCAGCTCAGAGTCCCAAAGCTAACGAAATGCAGGATCAACCAGATAGAAGTTTAAAAAGATAAATAGCAGGATCAACTAGATAAATATTTTAATAAACTATAGTAAGAGCGAGACTTGAGTGCTGGTACAGTGGCTCTTCACTAAGTGACAACGGAGCCGCCATGTTTACTGAACTGTAGTAGTCGCAGGAGTTGAATGGAAAGGCAGTTTGAGGAAAATGCCATAATAACTGGATTGGTTATTACAGCGCTTTGAGTCATAATAACCCCAAATCCTGTTATTATGGCATTTCACAGTGCTGATAATCCGTTGATAAATGGAGTCACCAGTAATTATATTATGATATTGCTTATTTCATTCAATCTTTGATTGCTAGTCTTTCTTGTTGTGTTATGTCTTGACTGTTTTGGACATTTCTGTTCTTTTTATCAAGCTGTGTACATCCTGGGATACTTAGTTACAAAAGATGAAACAGTTGGATTGCTTTGTGAGGACAGAATGCGGACAGTTTTCTGAACTGGGTGATTTTTTCATTTTGAAGGATCTCCATGGGGATTATTAGTGAGGGTTTGGTTGTTATTAAAAATCTTTCTATTGTAGCCTGGGAAAATGGAAGCGGTCTGCTTCAACTTAAAACTGATTGACCTGATTTGTGAGTTCAAATGTTAATCCTTTTCTCAGAACTTTCACTTGTGTGGCAGTGAGGTCTATATTTGTGAGATTTATGACCTCCAATACGGATTCCTTATTCTTGGAGACCTCCATACTTGTCCCCAATTCTGCCTTCCTTATGAGTGTTGCCTTCTTCTGCCCTCGAGCCTCTCCTGTTTCTTCTTCCTCCACCCCACTTTTTCTCCTCTGCCAATTCTATCCTGAATGTCCGGGTTCAGTATCTCAGAGCCACTCCCTAAAAATTGTCTGTTACCTGGTTCTCCCTAGTCACTATCTGGACAAGGAGGAAATGTCCAGCCCATTTGCTTGGAATTATATACCTTCCGTATGGTGTTGGCCTGTCTTCTTGGACTTTGCTGCATACAGTATACATAATTCTTGCTTTGTAATCATCTTCATCTTTAAGGTATGTTTTTCTATTTATAAGCCACCAGGTCCAACTGAAAATTAGCTAAAGTATTGTCAGACCTTGCTTTAAGATGATCAAAATCTACTACAGGGTATTTATCTCTGAGTTTAGGTTCTAAGGTTTCAGTTTCAGTCATTGCTTTTCTGCCTTTTTCACTTTTTGATACTCAGACGTTGAATCCTGACTGCATTTGTTTAACATCCTCTCCCAATCCTGTAGATATTCAGTGTCATCTATCCCGAACGATGGGGGCTTGAGCTACGCATTCCCTGGAGGATTTGCTTATCCCTCCAGTATTGGGAAAGTGAAGCAGCATGCAGATTAAATCTAATTTTTTCTTTAGATTCTCAAGGGTTTTAAAATCAGTGGTATCTCTGGTGGCATGCAGGTTAACACCTGAGAGTAATACCTGAATTTGATCTATTAGTAGGGCTATGTCATTGCCCATTTGGTCAGTAAAGAAAGACTGTCCACTGACAGTGGGTTCAGAGCTATACTGCTCCATTTTTGTAAATTACACGCCTTAAATTGTGGAGCTCTGCCCAACACAGAACATAATCCTAGTTCTGTTGTGAAAGTTTTGCAAAGTTTAGAGAACTAGAGGCTCCTACACTGTACCTTGTTAGAAGTACATGTACCTCAGTGTGTAAATACAATGCAAGAAAATATAGGTCCCATATAAACTATGGGAGGTTAGCACCAACATAAAACAATTCAGACCAACAGCCTTGTTTATGTGCAAAAGGCTTTATTTCTGTACAGCTCTGCTTACTGACTTTGAGGAAGATACCTTGCAAATTAGGCAGATTTTGTGCTGAAAACTTTATCATGAATCTGCTCTGCAGCAAGGAAGTGGCTAGCACTTATACCCAATACAAGACTGCCTCTATCACAAATGCAATGTGGATGAGCTTTTCACCTTTTGTATTAAATTACACATTAAATAAAGCCTTCTGCAAATAATACTGTGTAGCCTTTTTCTGAGTATACCTTATGTCCTCTAATTGTGAAATAAACCTTTCCATGTTGATGACTGGGTGATAGAACAATTCCTTATTATTATGCTTTATGGTTTGATGTTGTTCACTCTTACCCATATTGATTCTAGATTTTCATCATCGGAGTTGTGCTTTGATTTTCTGTTTTAAATGATCCTTTATATACAGGGCAACACCCCTTTCTGTTTTCTCTGTCTTTGTGGATTAGTTTATACCCTTGTATTGATTTATCTAAAATATAATCTGGATCCCACACAGTTTCAGTGATGGCTGCTATATCTGTCTTTTTCTTAGTTAGTAGGATTCTTTCTAAAGCTATCCATTCTGTTTACCAGTCTGCTTGCATTCAGTGAAAATATTTTAAATTCCTTGTAGTAACTGTATGTTTTACTATTATGTTTATGTTTTTTAATATATACTGCACTTCCCTCACTTATCTGTTTATCTGTTTACATTTTTCCCCAAAGTCTTATTAAATGATTCAACCAGTACTGTTGACCTTTGGTGTTTAGATGCAGTTTGTGCCTTGCATACAGTGTGTTACTATCCAAAAGAGGCCCAGTGTTTGAAAACATGACGTTTTCCTGAAAAGTCAAGTTTTTAGCCATGTATTTATTTTTATAAAACCCTTGTGCCTGCCTAGTGGCGCTGAGGGCTGAGGTGCTGAGGCTGCACCTCACACCACGCTAGTGACCGTGTTCGGAATGAGTACAGTACACCGGGTTAGCAGAGGAGGAGAAGGATTGAGCATTCAAGGACTGCGTCCTTCTCCAGGGAGGGGGGTCCATGACAGTCAGTGCTTGGGTGCCTCCTGGTGGAGGATGGGGACAACACACTCCACTGCACACAGGGGTGGAGATGGGAGCAGACATCTGGAGGGTGCATGTGCAGATGTGTGCACTCTCCCTCTGGTGACGTCATTGCACGCTTCGCACTGGAGTGAAAAGGGGTTGGTGCCTGCATTGAGTGGCTTGATGGCTGTCTATGAGTTTCACTGAGGTTGCTTGGCACATAACTGGATCCGTGTTCTGTGGGGAGTTAGACTCCCTGCAGCCCTGCTGCAGAGGCAAAACCACAGGGTGAGGTGCTGGGTGGATCAAGGTAGAGGCGGACTGACGACTGGATTCCCTGAAGATCTGATGTCAGGGGAGAACAGACCAGGTGGACAAGAAAAAGGAGGTAAAATAAATAGCCAAAAAAAAAAATAAAACCTTTGTTTCTTTTGGATGCCATTGCCGAAAATATTGTTTTGCAGTTTAATGTTTTAAATTTTCCCCAAATTTATATACTGTAGTCTCATTTGATCTCATACTCACTCTCTCCCAATGTCATTTACTCCCACAAGGATTATTTGGGGTCATTTCCTGCTGATTTAATAATCTTTCAAGTTTCTGTCAATATCCTTAAAACGTGCCCTGGTAGGCATTTAGCCATTCTACTGGTTTTAGCTGTCTTACAGTTAATCCTGTCTTTATATCTGACCATGGGATCTCCAATAACCAGAACATTGCCTCCGGGGCTTCATTATTCCTAAACTCTAGTTGGACTGATGCTTCATAGCTATTAGAACATGAAACTGTGACAGGAAAGGGGACCAGAACCATGTATTCTTTTGATTAAGTTATTCTTTTCTAAATATGCATCTGCTTTAGGTACAAGATGGCTACCAGATCACATGATCAAGTTGTATATAACAGCTTATGTAGAGAACTGATGGTTCTCATGAGAAACTTAACAGGAAAGCCAGGAAGGAGGCAATAAAGCAATATACCCAGTGGGGGTATCCTTCCTGGAGATGTTCCCATGTTGAACAAAAGGATCCAGGTGTATGTTATTATGGTAGCAAGGTAGTGCAAAGAATGAGCACACAGAAACACACACACACACTCTCACAGAGGGCTGGGCAACATGGGCCTGTCACTCAGAGTGAGTGGGACCCTCCCATTTGGAGCAAAGCAATATATTGAGGGGCTTAAAACAAGCTCACTCTCTTGGACTGAAACACCTAAAGGCCAGGGCTCCTGTCATTAGAAAGACTAGCTGAGGTAAGATAGCCCGGTAAGGGAAGGTGCTTCTTTAGCTAGGCAGGTGAAGGATTTGTATGGGAGAATAGCTTAGACTTCTGCTGCACAATGCCTATCTGTTTAATGTGATTTTATTTCCTGCTTCTTAGTAAATGTGCAACCCTTTTGTTTCCTGTAAATATATCCTGTTGTAAATACTTGTAGTATTCTAGTAAAGAGTTTATTTTTAAATAATCAGTGACTACTTGTGTTATTTAAAAGAGTAATTCTATTTCTGCTGGACTCTGTTTGTAATCCTTCTCTGAGGAGCACTCTACCCACAGTTATTGTGTTGACATTCCTTCTGGTAAAAATCCAGGTGGTGGCGGTGAACTGGAAGTCCCAGGTGAGGGATTTGTGTAACAACTAGTGGCAGTGGTGGGATCCTTGTGGCAACTGGTACTAGTCCAGTGCAGAGCAGTGGACAGTGTGCTTTCCTGTGAGGTAGGAACTCAGAAAGAGAGAGAGAGCGAGAGAGCACACTGGTGCTGGAGAATATATATCTTTTAACAGTCATGAAACAGAATTTCAAAAGGTTGCATTTTTTACTAATTGTTTTATTTATTTCTGGACAGTTTAGTGCAGTGTAGCTAGAGAGGATGAGCTCCTCAAGCTATGTGACATAGAAACATAGAATGTGATGGCAGATAAGGACCGCTTGGCCACCTAGTCTGCCCATTTCCCTACCTAAAGGATAAGCTGCAGATCCAAGTAAACCAACAGCTTACTTCCTCCTTCCCCACTAGAATTGTCTTATGTCTGTCCCATGCATTATTGAATTCCCCACTGTTTTGACTCTACGGCCTCCTCAGGATGGCTATTCCATGCATCTACAACCCTTCTGTAAAGAAAAACTTCTTCACATTAAAATAGAAAACAACATATTACAAACAGTTAGATCCAAAAGGGATTTGGGTATTACTATTACAAACTATTTAAAGTTTACGTCCCATAACAATAATATAATTAAGAAATGTCATGGCATACTTTCTTGTATTCTGAAACATATTAACAGTAGAGAACCAGATGTTTTAATCCCCTATATACAAGTTTGGTTAGATCACATATTGACTTCTGTGCTCCATTCTACACCCAACCTGTTTGGGAGGCAAGGCATCTATTGAAATGGTGCAAAGAAGAATAACTAAGAAGGTCAAAGGTTTGACTAACATTGACTATAATAGTAGACTTCAAACTCTAGGCCTATTTTCATTAGGATACAGATCTTTAAGGGGTGACCTATGCCTGGCTTACAGAGCATTTCAAGATCCTGCCCTGTGTGAGGCTATTTGCCTCGAAGAAACGGTAATAGGCTGTAGCACCAGAGCACATAGCTTAAGGCTAAAAACTACAGTAAACAAAACTTCCAAAAGGAATGATTTTTTTACCCAGCGACTACCTCCTATTTGGGATATATTACCATCAGATGTTGTCACAAGTAATAGCTTGACAGAATTTAAACACAGATTAGATAATCATATGGGAGAAAATAAATTGTACTATGCACTAGGTGATGAGTTCTATATGGGCACATTCCTCGAACTCATGCTACACCCTATGAACCTATGAACCTATGAACACATTACTTCTGAGCCGTACCTATTCTGTCTTCAAATTGTGCCCCTTGTTCTTAACATCTCTTTTCTGAAAGATGCTACCCTCTGGATTTTGTTGATTCCCTTGAACCTTCATGAGCTGTGTGCAGCAAGGAGGATTGCCCATTAGGGCATGACAAAAATGCACTTGTGGAAGCCCTGGTGGCATAGGACCAGCTGCTGGAGGAGCAGACAGTCTCAGATAAGCAAGGCCCAATATCTGATCAGCAGGTGGCAATAGAGGACAGTGACCCAGGTAGAAAGACTGAGGTCACAGTGGCTGAGCAAGGGCACCTTGGCACAAGCTGGGAACTGTGCAGCCCACTCAACCTCAGCTGGAGATCCTGAAGGCAGAGCTGGCTCTGAGGGAGGCTGAAAGGAGAGAGCAAGGCTGGAGGCTCAGGACAGAGAGAGAGCCTGACAGCATGAAATCTGGATACAAGAGGAGAGAGCAAGGCTGGAGACAGGAAGGGAAAGATTCACCAGTATGAGATCCTGACGCAAGAGGAAAGAGAGAATAAATGAGTAGAGCATGAGAAAGAACAACAGCATGAGACTGAATTGGAGAAACTGCACCAGCAAACAGTGCAACAACCATAAGTAATGGCAAAGGTGGTTCAATCCACGAAGCTACGATTAATTCTAAAATGTTTCCGCAATACCAAGAGGGAGATAATCTGGATTTGTTTCTCAAATCCTGTGAAAGGGTCTATGGGCAATTTAAATTAGCTAAGGCTTTGTGGATGACTCATCTGACCCCATTACTTACTGGTCGTGCCTTGCAGGCATTTGCTGGAATGAATGATAATGATTGCATGGACTATGATAAAGTTAAAATAATGTTATTAAAACGTTTTGAAGTGACTCTGAGGCTTATAGATGGAAATTTAGAGAGTTAAGAAAAGGCCCAGGAGACAGCTATGTAGAAGTGCATGTCCAAATGTGTGCTTATTTAAACCACTGGGTGGATGGGACTAAGGCAAGGACTGTAGAACAGGTTAAAGATTTAATTGTAAGGGAACAGTTTCTTAAAATTGTACCTGAAGACCTGCATATATGGCTGCTGGACCAGGCATGCAACTCCACCAAGGAGGCAGCAGAAAGTGATGATTTGTATGTAGCCAGCAAACCACATTCGCAGTGCAAGAACTATGGGGTTGGGGCACATGGTTTCAAGAGGACCCAGGAGGGCAGTCTAAAGGATACCAGCCTGCACCCAAGTCCAAAACAGAATCCATAGGTTCAAAGGGAAACAAGGAGCAGGGGCAAGGCATGCTGGATTTTCCAGAAAGTGGGGCATCTATCCTAGGACTACCCTAAAATAGGAGTAAGGGCAAAAGCCTGGGGGAGGGTGACCAAAACAGTACACTACAGTTAGTAAACTGTGCACACACTGTAGGCCACCAAACTCCACCAAGCATATGCACCCTATTCTAGTCAATGGCACAGTAACACAGGGATTGGGGACACTGGCGCCCATCTCCTGGTAAGGCAGGAGCTGATCCAGGTGGAACAAATTCTACAGGACAGCTCTCCAAGATTTGGGAGTCATGGGTCCAGTGGTCCAAGTACCAATGGTGCGAGTCTTCTTGAGCTGGGAGGGTGGCCATGGGGTACAGGAGGTGGAGTGGTATCTGATCTCCCGAATGTGATCATGGGGAATGATTTTGACCACATGGAAAACCTAATATGTTTACTACTTGTAGCTAGGCAAAGGGCAAGCTTCTGAGGGGAGGAGGGTGACACAGCCCATGAGGACCAATCCTCAGCAGCTGAGGAAGTGGCTAGTATGGGTGAAGGGCTAGCTAGGAGCAGCAGCCCTGAGGCCAAGCTGCAAGCAGAGGAGGTTGCCACCAGGGCAGCTTTCCTTCTGAAGTGGAACTAGGAAGGTCAGAGGTGAGGAGCTGGGCGGTACAGCTAGCTGATCCTACCCTCCAAAAACTGAGAGACATAGCAGATAGTGCTGAGGTCTCTAAAGAGAGTAAAAGTCAGTTTATTGGGAAAATGGGCTGTTGTACAGGGAGTGTACACAACAGAGGAGGCTACTCCAGCAGCTGGTAGTCCTCTGGGACTACCAATAGCAGCTTCTGACCCTGGCCCATGACATTCCTTTTCAGGCCACCTGGGTATTACCCGCACAAAAAGTGGCTTGACAACAACTTATTTTGGCCAAGCCTGTACACAGATGTGGCAAATTACTGTTGGACTTGTCCACAGTGCCATTGAGTTGGGAAGGTTGGGGACAGAGACCCCTAAGTACCCCAAGCTGCACAGCAAACAATATGCACTGGTTGTGGTGGATTATGCAACAAAGTACCCCAAGGCAGTGGCAATGTCCTCCACTGAGGCAGAAAAAGGTGGCTGATGAGCTCCTGGGAATCTTTAACCAAGTAGGATTTCCCAGGAGATTTTTGTCAAATCAGGGATGAATTTCATGTCATCCTTAATGACCAGTTTGTGGAGAAGTGCAGGGTGAAACAGCTCCATGCTTCACCCTATCACCGAGACAAATGGCCTGGTTGAGCAGTTCAATGGGACCCTTAAAACTATGCTCAGGGTATTTTCAGACCAGTACAAAGGGAGTGGGACAAATATTTGCCCCACCTTCTGTTTGCATAGAGGGAAGTTCCACAGGAGTCTCAAGGTTCTCACCCTTCAAGCTCCTGTTTGGTCACAGGGTGAGGGGGCCCTAGATTTAGTCAGGGATGAATGGGAAGGTAATCATGCCACCCAAGGGAGTTTGTTGTGGAGTACATTCTAAATTCCAGGGCCAGGCATAAGGTTTGCCCAGGAGCACTTAGCCACTGCACAACAGCAACAGAAAGCCTGGTATGACCACAGGGCCAGAGCCGGGGTAGGAAGTTGGACAGCAGTGATGGTACTCTTCCCAGTCTGACACAATAAACTGTAGGTGGCATGGGTGGGCCCATTCTCCATAATCTGGAAGCTGAGTGATGTTAACTATGTAGTAGGGCTGCCTGACAGAAGGTGCAAGCAGAGTGTATATCATGTGAACATGATGAAGCCCTACTATGACAGGGAGAAATGATCCTCGCTGTGTGCAGCATGTCAGAGAAGGGGAACAAGGCTGATTCCTGGTGGACCTCCTTGGTGAAGCCGGGAGGGATCCTCTGTCAATAATCTCACCCTCTCAGGGCAGCTGACACTGGCTCAGGGCCAAGGAAATGAGGGGGGTGCTGGGTGACTTTGTGGACATTTTCACAGGGAATCCTGGTTACACCATAATGGCAGAACACCATGTGGACACTGGGGCCCAAGTTCCACTGAGGCACTCCTCCTACAGGGTACCTGAGGGGTTAAGAAGACCATGCTGGAGGAACTCAGGAAGATGCTGGCCTTGGAGTGATCCATGAGTCCAGTTGCTCCTGGCTTCTCCTGTGGTCCTGATCCCCAAGAAGGATGGTACCACATGGTTCTGTGCTGACTACCAGAGGCTCAACAGCTGTTGGAGTCTGATGCCTACCCCATGCCCAGAATGGATGAGACCTTGGAGCGTCTGGGAGCCCAGTTCCTGACCACAATAGACCTGACAGGGCCACTGGCAGGTGCCGTTAACCCCACAGCCAGGGAGAGGTCTGCTTTTGTTACCCCATATGGCTTATTTGAATGCAAAGCAATGCCATTTGGGATGAAAATGTGCCCACAACCTTCCAGAGGCATGTGGATCATATTCTGGCAGGGGCAGGTGAATATGCACTGGCTTACATGGATGACATTGACATTTTCAGCCCGACATTGGAGAATCATGTCAGGCACGTGAGAAAGGTGTTCCGTAGACTGAAGACTGCAGGGATGACAGTTAAGGCAGGAAAATGTCAAGTAGGTATGGCTGAAGTGTTGTACCTTGGGCATCGAGTGGGTATTGGACACATCTGTCCAGAGCCAGTGAAGGTTGATGCCATCCAGGCCTGGCCTACCCCAGCCACAAAGAAACAGGTAAGGGCATTTCTTGAAACAGCGGGTACTACACGAGATTTGTCCCTTACTACAAGGAGGTGGCCAAACCCTGACAGACCTGATGAAAAGATAATGTCTGAAAAATTCTCTGGACAGAGGACTGTGAGTCTGTCTTCCAACAGTTGAAGGAGGCATTATATGGGTTACATGTGCTGACTTGCCCCAGTTATGATCTAAAGTTTGTAGTACACATGGATGCCTCAGACCATGGTCTGGGTGCCATTCTGAGCCAGGTTACACCACAGGGGGAGGAGGACACCCCATAGTGTACCTGAGACTGAGCTGTTGCCCAGGGAAGAGTTATATGCCACAGTGGAGTTGGAATGTCTGGGGATAGTGTGGACCCTTCAGAAGCTGCAGCCATATCTGTATGGAAGGGAGTTCACTGTGATCGCTGATCATAACCTCTTGACATGGCTCTGTAGGACCAGTGGGCAAAACACAAAGTTACTGCACTGGAGTTTGATACTATAGTCATATAATATGATCATTCAGCACTGAAGTGAGGCGCAGAATGCCAGTGCAGATGGACTGTCGAGGCAGGGCTAGGTGCATGGCATTTTCCTTTAGGCACTCCTGGCTTTGCATGAATGGCAGTGTCTCTTGGGGTTGTCCAAAGAGACACACTTTCATTTCTGGAGGGGAGATGTGATGGAAATGGGATCAGAACCATGTATTCTTTTGATTAAGTTATTCTTTTCTAAATATGCATCTGCTTTAGGTACAAGATGGCTACCAGATCACATGATCAAGTTGTATATGACAGTTTGTGTACAGAACTGATGGTTCTCATGAGAAATTTAACAGGAAAGCCATGGAGGAGGCAATAAAGCAATATATCCAGTGGGGGTATCCTTCCTGGAGATGTTCCCATGTTGAACAAAAGGATCCAGGTGTATGTTATTATGGTAGCAAGGTAGTGCAAAAGCATGGGGTACACACATACACACACACTCTCAAAGAAGGCTGGGCAACATGGGCCTGTTACTCAGATTGAATAAGATTCTCCCACTTGGAGCAAAGCAATATACTGAGGGGCTTAAAACAAGCTCACTCTCTTGGACTGAAACACCCTAAAGACTAGGGCCCCTGCCATTATAAAGACTAGCTGAGGTAAGATAGCTCAGTGAGGGGAAGGTGCTTCTTTAGCTAGGGTAGGTGAGGATTTGTAGGGAGGATAGTTTAGACGTCTGCTGTACAATACCTATCTATTTAATGTGATTTTATTTTCTGCTTCTTAGTAAATGTGCTACCCTTTTGTTTCCTGTAAATGCATCCTGTTGTAAATACATGTAGTATTCTAGTAGAGTCTATTTTGTAGAATCAGTGACTGCTTGTGTGTTATTTAAAAGCGTAATTTTATTTCTGCTGAACTCTGTTTGCAGTCTGTCTCGAGAGAGCACTCTACCCACAATTATTGTGTTGACCTTCCTGACCTTGTGCAAAGGAGGAGGTCAGAAACAGGCTTCCTGGACCTGTTGGTAAATAACCCAGGTGGTGGCGGTGAACTGGAAGTTCCTGGTGAGGGATCTACATCACAATAACTATTATTTGTAGGCATCTCAAATGTTCCTTTACATTTCATTTCATTTATTTCTAATTACAGGTTAGTGCACTGGAATATTAAATTCTGTTTTCAGGTGCAGCCTGAGGTCAATAGTAAAAACATGCATACAATACAACATGAAACAAGTGATCCATCAATCACATCATTTACACAAATACACATTCAAGTATTTAAAATAAGTACATACAGCATTTGAAAAGGTACTAATAGTCAGATGATGAACATGTATCAATGTCAGGTAAGGCATTCCACTCTGTGGCGCATACAGGCAAATTACCTTTTCCCAGAATTTGTATGCATACTAAGGGAGGGCCAAGTGTAGTTTTGAGAAGACCGTGAGCTATAGGGGAGCTATAGATATTCAAAAGGGCACGTAGCGTTAGAGGGTGCCAGTCGCAAGATCCTAAAGACAAAACATGACATGACCAGACTATAGTTATTTTGGACAAGTTTCTACCCTTCTTCCTCCCTTTGCCACCTTTCTTGGTTACTGCTGTCTAATTCGCAGTTTGTACATCATCATCCATCAGTCCGTATCTCTTAACATATTCAAGGATTTATTTAACTCTAAAAATTGATTAGCGTTTTGCTCATAAAACTTCTAAAGCATTGTGAAAATGCATAGCACTTGCATCACTGTGTTTAGCAAACATAACACTTCTAGAAAACCTATATAAATACTTTCTGTACAGTTAGTATTGTCCCAAGCAAAAAACTGCTAATCAATTATTTAAAACCCTGATATTGTCCTTGAAATTTTCAAGGCTTATTTCCTGAATGCTTTTATTTCTTTTCATAAGGTAAGTATTTCCTTGTTTAATGACTTTATCTTTGAGCGATACAGACAAAATGTCCTCCAGCATCCTGCTAGCTTTTATTTATCTGTGTCACCAGTTTACAGTCACTACGTTCAATTCCTCCCCTCCTCCACAATATTGTACCTCTGGTTCCCCGTATCTTATTTCTCATAACCATGTTAATTAACAATTTACTTTTGGTGCTGTTTAGAATCTCCTGGCTCCTGACTTCCTTGGATTGATACCACCTATTGCTCACTGCCAATAGCACACGCTGCTTTTATGGGTCCCACTGACCTCTTCAAACTTAAAAGGACTAGCTACATTTGCACTATTAACTTGAGCCTAATAACCAATCAAATAAAATAGATTAAATCCAAACAGCCCTTGTCCTCTGGGCTGAACTTTAAAACTGACTAAATTCTTAAATAAAAGGTATTTTAAAAGTAGTCCTTGAATCCCACAGGACTACAACTCCTAGAAGTATCTACACACACACACACACACACACACACACACACACACACACACACACTGCTAGGCTTAGAGATGTTTGCCCTTTTTGTAGATTATTTTGTAGATTATTTTTCAACTTTTGTTTTATAAGGATAGTGGCAGAGATTAATATGTGGCATGTAAGATTTATTTGAGCAGCAATTTTATTCCTATCACAAACTTTACCAGCCACAGAGCTGCAGAGCCACTGCCCTTGTCAACCTCTGCTCAGTCAAAATGTAATCTTAGATCCTTATCCCATTCCATAATGGTGACTTCACAACTTTCAGGTAACTACAGACCAATCTCTCTTCTCCCAGTGCTTTCTAAAGTTCTTGACAGACTGACTGCAAATCAACTGTCAAGCTTCTATGACAAGGACTTGATTCTTCACTAACTTCCAATCTGGTTTCAAGCCTGCTCACTTCCTACCACTTCTCTCCTCAGACTAACTCACATATTTATTAACATGGATGAGGGCTTACCTACCTCTGGATCTTCTTTGATCTCTCAAAGGCATTTTGACACTACTGATCACTTGTTTCTATCCAGCAAACTGTCTGCTGCTGGTATTTCCAGCTGTCCACTACATTGGTTTCCTCTTATCTTATCTGGTGCTCCCAGTCAGTATATGAGGGTCAGCCCTCTTAGTTCATTTGATGGCTTGCATGGATATCCTCAGAGTTCTATGCTGATCCTGTTCTATTTAACACCTTTGCTAATGACCTTCCCTGCTGACCAATCTCCTGCAATCTTCATATGAATGCAAATGCACCATTCTATTCACCACTGGCCTCAGCTAGGCTGCCATCTCTGCCTCTCTTCAGTTTAATTACATCAGTTTCTGAATGTGGAAACCAGCTAGCACTCAACCAATCTAAAATGGTCTCTATGATATTTAGTGCCAGGAACTGCCTGCAAAACAGTCCAAACCTGAATATTTATGTCTTCTGACTGATGCACCCTATATCACAGTATAAATATGTTTACTCTTGATCAGTCCCTAAACTTCTCCTCTCATATTCATTCTCTGGTCATCAAATCTTACAAGAAGCTGGGTGCACTCTTTAGAGTAATCAACTGTCTCTCCCAAAGTATCAGAAAATGCCTAACTGAATGCATGATCCTACTCATAATTGATTATGGGAATAAAATTTATGTCACTTCTCAAAATGTCACCCTTCAAACTGGACACATTTACAACTCCCTCTGCTACTTTGTGCTAAGCTGTCCCTCCTGGATATATCCTTTACTTCCTATGGCAGTCTGCAATGGCTCTCACTCATTTTCAGATATTCACAGCATCTGGGAGTATATGGGTTTTAATTCTAGCTTAACAAACTTTCCAGTTATCTGAACAATCTGCTTACTTCCTCCCTGGATGCTTGGCAAAATCTGTATTCACATACTGGCACCCGGTTTCTCATCACCAGGTGCAAAAGAAGTCTAGTCAGCTTGCCTTCAGCTACTGACTCCCTCAGTTATGGAACTGCTTAGCCCTGGGCTTCTGCCTACCCACCAGTTTTCCTTCTAGTAAATATTCCCTTCAGACTCTCAGAGTGACCACTCACCAATCACCTGCAAGTGATTCAATAAATTTAAAAAGTTCCATCAATCTTAGTGAAAAGCAGAATGCTGAGAAAGGGCGCTTACCATGTTCAAAGCTCTTTCCCAGATTGACTGGTCTTCTATTAATATTCGCAAAACCTTGACCACGCACTACAATACTTTATTGACAAGTCTGACATAGTTTGCAACAAATATGCCCCAGTCAAAAAGGAAATCCCATGGTTACAACAATGGGTGGATTACTAGTGAACTCCTTGATCTCATGAGGGCCAGGGGTAACCTATGGAGTAAGGATAGGGCTGCAGGGAATATAATGACCACAGAAGTATCAGGGCTGCCAGAAGTAAATGCACTTAACTCGGACTGCTAAGGCCAATTACCACTGGAATCAATTAGAGTAACTGGGGAATGGGAGGCGATTCTGGGAAAATCTAAAGGAACTCACAGGGAAGGATGATAAAAACAACCTTTATTGCTCAATATCAATGGTTCTAACACAATGGATCCCTTCACCATTGCCAAACAATTCAATTAAATTCTGCCTTTATGGATCTAAGCTCTGTTCTCCCAGCTGGTACCATAAGCCAGTTGATCGCACCTTTACAGCATGCCAATGCTAAACATCACCCTAACTTCTACTTAAAGGGAGTAACAGTTAAAGAAGCCATGGGGTATGTAAAAAGGTCTTAGGTAAAACCAGGCTGGAGTAGCGATAACATTGAAATGAAGTTGGCAGCTCTAGCTAGCGATGTGCTAATAGTTCCCATCTCCAAAATATTTAATAAGTCTCTCATACTGGCTAAATTCCCATCACACTGGAAACAAGCACTGGTGACCCCAGTTCACAAGAGTGGGGACAGGATCTCATTTCAAACTATAGGCCCATCTTTATTCTCTCTCCCCTATACAAAGTACTGGAGAGGGTAGTGGCAGACCAAATCATTAATTACATCCAGAAATACCAGTTGCAATTTTCCCAGCAGCATGGTTTCAGAATGAACCATAGCATGGCAACCACTCTGTTGGACTTCACCAATTATGTACACAAGGCCTTAGATGAGGGTAAGCTGGCTAGCTCGGATCTTTAGTGATCTAACAAAGGCCATCGATATGGTCAGCCACCCCTCTTTCTGAACCAACTGCAATCCTTTGGAATAGACCCAAATGCTGTCCTGTGGTTCAAGGAGTACCTATCATCTAGAGCCCAATGAGTCAAAATAGGCCAATCAGTATCTGATTCAAAGAAGTCTCTCTGGAAGTTCCCAAGGGTCCATCTTGGGACCCCTGCTGTTTAGCTTATTTCTGAATGCTCTGCAGGCTACACTAGTAACATTATTTTATACACTGATGATGCTGTCATACCTAGTAGGCACTCCGCATGGAGCATCTACAGGCGAGGTTGCAGACTGCCTTCCAACAGCTGGAGACCTGGTTCAGCTCTGCATAGTTATTACTTAACTATAAAACATGGAAACAGTGTTCCTCTTGAGCCCCCAGCTTAAGAGGGAACTCTGTCCTGACAATCACAAGCAACAGATTGGGCATACTAGAACAGGAGCACTCCTTCAAGTACCTGGGCATCTTGATTCATGACATCCTCTCTTTTGGGCAGCACATAGACATAGTCGTGAAGGCAATGAATACTAAACTGGGCATCCTGTTTAGGCACAGGAAAAACCTTTCACCTAATGCCCTCTGGCTTTCCAGCTCAGCTCCATTCTCTCCACTGTAGATTACAGGCTGGTGGTTTATGGAGTGGCCACTGATATGGCACTCAAGAGGGTAGTTACAGCCCTAAACAAGGTGTGCAGACTACTGCTCAATGCAGACCACCTTACGCACACTTATGCACTTTGAGTAATCCAACCTTCTATCCTGCTGTAACAGAATCAGATACCAAACCTGCCTCCTAGGGAGGAAGGCCATACTTAGCCAGACCCCACCTTGCATCTGTGAGTTGATAATGGTAGCCTACTCCAAGTACAACACCAAGAGTATGGAGCTTAACCCACTAAATCCCATTTCATAGGACCGCTCTGGGACAATGCTCTTTCTCCTACAGAGCACCACTTTGGCTTAATGAGATCCCAGCAGCTGCACTAAACACTGTAAACCTCCAGGCTTTTAAATCTGAACTGAAGCAGTTTCTATTAAGCAGGTGCATATGTAGATGCCAAAACTGATCTACCCTTCAAGTAAACCTGCTCACTGTATTCTGGGACATCCTCATAGCCTTCAACCCAGTCCACTCTCAATGACTCACTGACCCTCTTTCCCAGTGCTACCTCCAGCTCCCATTCACTTCCATTACATTTACTATTTTCCTCTCTCTCGCTCTTTCTCTCTATCTCTCTGTGCTCCCCTCTCTCACTGTCTCCCCTCCTCTCTCTCATGCTGCTCCTGCACGTTATACCTCTCTTTCCTCTCTCTACCTATCTATGTTCTTTCTCCTCCCTCTCTCTCTCTCCCTCCCTCCCCCTCTCGCCTCCCTCTCTCTCCCCCCCCTCTTCTTACTCTCCCCTGCTTCCTGTACCCTCCTTCCTGTGTGCCCCACCTCCTATAACTGGCTCTGCCTCTCGCCAATCTCCTCCCTCCAGACAATGTGATATCCTTGGCTGAGGTATTTCCAAATCTCCACCCTCCTGTACAACAGTACATCTCCACCCCACTCTTTCTGTTGCCCACTCCTGTTATCCTCTTCTATGGAAGGTTTGTCCATTCCTCTCGTTCAATGCTATTATCTGACAAGGCCTCCCTGGGCTGCACTACTTGAACTCTGTGCTGTAGTCTTCTCATATTCTTGCCTGATTCTTCTACATTTTGAACTCAATGCTATAATCTGACAAGGCACTCCTGGGGCTGCACCACATGAATTCCATGCTATAGTCTTTTAATGTTGTTGCTTGAATCTTCTACATTTTGAACTTTGCCATCCCACTGTAACACTTGTGTACCTGAAGAAACTACATGCTTGTAATCTTATTTATTGTAAAAAGTCGTGTTTGTATGGTATGTTGTGTGTTTTGATGTGGAACCTTTGTAAAGAGTTCTTACTCAAAGGTTGTTTCAAATCTTCAAATAAAATAAAAATAAAAAATAAAAAGTTACTGCTCATATCCTCTGCAAATGCATCTGAATCTCTTCACTTGCCTGAATTGTCCTGAATTTCTGTTGTAGTAGTTTGTACTCTGGCTTTTGGTTTTGCAACTAATATTGTAATTAATGTAGCATTGGATGCACTTCTTGTTTCTGATCTACAGTACTTGACTGCTGTATTTTGTGATATTACCTTGTAATCCTTTCCTCCTCCACATCACATCTCTAAATAAGATTTCCTGTATCTCTGTATTCTTACCTGGTGAAACAATTTCAATAAAAATAACTAATTCAAGCAATCAATTGACAAATCAATAAATACTACTTTCAATAGCTTCAAGGAAAAATGACAAATAGAACTTTTCCAGAGTGACTTGAATTCCATATGGCCAACATACTGTACCACTACCAGATAAGCAATGACACTCACTGAGGTGTTCGGTCATGCTAAAATAGAAGGTTGCCTTGGGTTTGTTGTGAAGCATAAGGAAAGCTGAATGTCTTCAGCCAGACAAGAAGTTTTGTATTTCTATATAATCAAACATATTGGAGGCATTACTGTATTCATAAAACAGTTCTAAAGATTCAGAATAATGAATAATTAGTTAAAAGAACTGAATTGTCTGGTTATGCTGAAATAACTTGGTACCTTGTGACAGTTCTCAACCTGTTGACTGGGAGAAAAGATCCAGGGAGTGTTAGTAAGTTGGAAAACTTAGAGGTCATGGAGGTTTCAAGTGGGGTGCCAAGGATAGCGGTGCTGGGCCCAGTACTGTTTAATTATTTCATTTGTAACATAGGTGAAATAAGAAAGGGTAAAACTGACTCTTTTCAGATGACACTACACAGTGAGTAGAGTAGACACCAAGGAGGGGTTGGGGATGGACCTAGAAATACAGGAAGGGTGGTAGAAGGTGTGGCAACTGAAGTTTAATGATAACAGGGTGGTAGAAGGTGTGCAACTGAAGTTTAATGATAACAGGGTGGTAGAAGGTGTGGCAACTGAAGTTTAATGATAACAGGGTGGTAGAAGGTGTGGCAACTGAAGTTTAATGATAACAGGGTGGTAGAGTTGTGCAACTGAAGTTTAATGATAACAGGGTGGTAGAAGTTGTGGCAACTGACGTTTAATGATAAAGAAGTGCAAAGTTATGCACATATGCAGGGGTAACCCAAAGATTGGTTACTGGATGGGTGTGTGCATAAAACAATTAGTGTGACCACAGAGGAAAGGGAACAAGGTGTTATCATTAATGAAAATCTCAAGTCTTTCACCCAGTGCACCAGGGCAACTGAGTAGCTGAACATGATGCTGGGATGTAGAGGGAAGGAGGTCACCAGCAGGAGAAAGGCAGCACTGTTACTCCTCCATGGGTCCTTGGTGAGGCCACATCTGGAGTACAGTACTGTGTTCAGTTCTTGAGCCCACACCTGAAAGACAGTATGGACTATGCAGAGTCTTAACTAAGGTGAGCTACAAAGATGATACAGGGGTGGCAGCAGGCGAAACATATGAGAAGTCCCTAGTCAGTCTAAACATGTACTCGCTGGAGGCCAGTAGGGAGAATGGGAATATGATAGAAACCTTTAAATTTTTGAGGGGAATAAACAGGGTAGAGTGTCATAACCTATTCTTGCTTCACAATTATCAACAGCTGGGGAGAAAATCATAAGCTGGTGGGAGCTAATTTCAGGAATGATGAAGAAATACTTCTCAGAAGAGTGGGGGCTAGAAAGAACTGCTTACCAGAGAGGAGGTAAATGCTGAGATGGTGAGGGGTTTCAAGAGAATGTGGGTTAGCTACTGTAAGAGGTTGGAAGAACAAATGCAGGGAAGGGATGGTGCAGAAGGAAGGAACTAAAATGCCATTAAAGGAATAGTACAGTCACAATTTGCAAAACACATGTGCAGAGTGTTTTGATTTGTGTGTGTTATGTGTAGTCCTTGTGTGTCCTTCCTTTTGTCTGCTATTAGGATTTTTCTAAATTAGCCTGCTAGTTTTATGATATGTTTAGAGGCCTCTGGGAATCTCCATCTTGGCACAGTTTTTGCTATTCTTGTTACTACAATGTCTCTTCTCCCATGTGTCAGTGATATATGCAGGACCATGGATTAAGCAAACAATGGTTTAGAGTCAATTTACAGAAGCAAAACTGTGATATTAAGTAACTTTCCTTATCCAGTGAGCACTAATGGCTACATTTATAGTTTAGCAAATTCATGAGGAGGTTAAGCGAGGGGTTATTCTGTGAGAAAATAGCTAGATTCTTTTGCCTGACAGGAATGTAATATTATAGAAAACAGCTAGAGTCCTTACTAATTATAGCATTGATGATCTTTGTGCTTTCTATGGCTATATGTAGTTTGATGAAATGAAAAGTTTTAAAAGCAAAAATGTCCTCATGTTAGCTAGACCTCACACACACAGGAAACACAAATATTGAATTAGAGCTATTTAGTGGTGGCCAGAACATCAGGCTCCTATCTCTACCACTTGCTGAATCAGTGGTCCTAGATGCATCACTGTCACATGGGAAAGGAGGCATTGTAAGAAAAGAAGAGTAATAAACCATGGTAAGATGGAAGATCCCAGAGGCCATAAAACTACCATATACTGTAACTAGCAGGCTAATTTAGAAAACAATCTTAATAGCAAAGAAAGGGAAGGACACACCAGGACTACACACACAAATCAGAACACTCTGTGCAACATAAGTTTTGCAAATTTGACTGCAACTCCTTTAAGGTGTTGGTCAAGGCACATCCAATAATCCTGTTGGTTGGAATGGTTCAGGCAGGAAAATAGGAAGACATGATGTTCTACACATATGTATCTGCTGGCATCTTTCTATTTTTCTTACAGATTGCTAGATTTTTCAACCTGTTTTGTAACAGTCATTAATAAACAGTGGGACACATAGGGTCACTAACCCCATGTTGCCAGCACACACCACTATATTCAATACTTGGTAAACAACAAGACTCAGATCAATGACAACCTGGAGAGGGAGGTCAGCATACCATTATATTTATAGGGCATGATGAACAATGGGCACTAATAAGATTGACTGACAGACTGCAAAACAATACATACCACTATATTTAGTGTTTGATAAATTATGACCCACTTATATGAGTGGCAGTACCTTACTCACACCTCACCTTTTCCAAGGCCTGCACTAAACCAACACATATATGTGTGGACAGTTGTTCTAAAAAAATCTGGCAAAGGCATTTAACCATGACAGGCGCCATGGCACACAGAAATCGAACATGTGTTTGACCTACATGATGCTGCACCACCTCTGCCTCAATGAAATCTGCACTGAATTATACATAGTGAAGTGGGGTAAAAAACTAAAAACAAACAGGCAATATGTCTGTCCTGTGTTATGTGTCACCCAATCTCTTTCTCTTTGAGAGCAGCACTAAATTTCAAATACTGTATGTGGAGTGAAGAAATAAATATAAATCAGACAAATAATACAGTATACAGCTATAAGTCGCATAAATCACAACCCTGTTCTGTGGTATGCTTCATCCACCCACTGACCTGGGAAGTTCAAGAACTACTCCTAATAGTAAATATGTATGAACAGAGGAAATGAAAAATCTGGGGAAAAATGCAGGCACAAAACACACAGAGGATGAAGCTTGATTCCTGTTCCATCTGCTGTTTGCACATTACTCTAAAACATAGAACTTCATTGAATATGACATATTCTTCAATCCAGTGCAATAATCTTTCAAAATCCTTTAATGTGGATGTATTAGCAATATTTAGTCTGCTGAATATACAATAAGCAACTATTTAACGGGATCCAATTATCGAACATTTCTTGTTTAATGTATGTCTAAACTCACTATACAGTTCCTATTGTGATCTGTCCATTGGGAAGAAGAAGGTTTGCCTGATTAAAGGTGCAAGCCTGTTTGGCCCTAGTCACCTGATGGGTCAGTTTTAGGCCAAGGAATAACAGGGGTGGGGTAGGGAACAAAGGGGGATGGGGTGGGAGCTAGAAGCAGGGGAAGGAGGAGTCAAGTGACAGAAAGAAAATGGGAGTGGTCAGAAGGAGGTAAGGACAAAGGGATTGGCTGGGAAAAGAGAGGAGAGTAGGAGAGGGGGTTTAAGAAGGCCTGCACAAAGAGAAGCCCTCATTCTTTTGCTATCCAGCTAATTCTACAGTTGGCATTCGCATCAGTCAGCAGTTTTGTTTCTTGGAAGAGCTTTGTTGGTGAAGATCATAGGAGGTAAGTCTGGGGAAGAGAGTCTTGGGAGCAATGTGCTTTGGTAAGAGAAGAAAATGACAAGTTTAAACAAAAAAACAAAGAAAGGTTAAATGGGGTTTCTGGAGGTTGGTGGGTTTTAAAGGTGGTACTGGTTATTACAAACTATTTATGAGGTGCTGTGTTCTTGGCGTTGTGAGGGTGTTGAATATGTTAAATTGCTGAAGTATTGCTCTAATTGATATGCAACCTGCTGGGGCAGAAAGGATCTTGGGGCATAGATATGCAAGCAATTGCAGGAGGTGATTTGAAGGACTGGCATTTGGTGATTTAAAAAAAGAAAAGAAAGAAAAAGAAACAAAATAAAAGTAAAACAGAGCGGCAAGTTTGCTTAGGGAGCACCTATACTATTGAAAAGGCTTGGTGAGCTCCAGGGCATTTGCAGGCAACCATCCAATGATCCTTTTGGGAGAAAGGGGAGCATACATGGGGGTTAACAGCTGCAAAATGTGGGTGCTTGGTGAAAGAAGTGAAGCAAGCAGTGCAAGGAATTTTGTGAATGGAAAGTTTGAGTGGCTGGTGAAAAGTTGAGCTCAAAGAGATATGGGCAGAGAGGAGGTTGGAAGGGTTTTTGGGTGGCATAGGAGTTAGGAGGGCTAAGACAGTTATGCCCATGAAGGGTCCCAAAGATGATGAAGGAGAAGGTCTGGGGACACAGGGATGTGCAGGACGCTGACAGCACATGGTGGATGCCATATTTGGTGAGGGTGGGGTGACCAAGAATATACATAATGGCACTACTTACTAGGGAAATAGGAGAGTTGTGGGAACAGTTAAAGTTGTGGTATGCACTCTGGAACATTAAAAGAAATGGGAGTATGAGAAAATGGGATAGTCTTTTCCTGGAGCGGTATGGCATACCACGTGGCAGATGACATTTTGGAATGAGGAACAAAGGATAGGGAGACAAAACAAATCGGGATGAACAAGTGGCAGACTCCATTTTGTGAATGGGCACATAAGAGGGTAACAGGGAGGGTGTTCTGGGGGGCAGGTGTTGGTATGATACTGCCCAAAATAATGAGCCATTTGGGGCCATAGCAGGATAGGTTTCTCGTGGCAATTAAAAAAAAGAGACAATCAAACACGGCATTAGGAGATTGGTTGAAGAGAGGTGCACAAAACTTCTGCCTAGTAATAATGATGTGGTACTTGCTTTGATAAAGGTTGGCAATATCATGATACCTAACAGCCTGCTTCTCAATTTGTTGATATGCATCCGAAAACACCTTTGACTCGAGGTAAGTTTTGTTTATTTACAGCTTAAATCTCATTTTATGGAAAGGTTGCTGGGAATAAAAAACTGCAACATTGGGCCCTACATGCATAAAGTTTAACAAGAGGGCAGTGTTCCTGATAATTTCCCTGTGGCATAGAGGATACTGGCAGAGAAACACAGAGCTAAGGGTCCCAGGTTCAAAGCCCCCACCTTTTCTTTTTGGAAGGATGGGGTGGGGAGGTGTTTTTCAAAGAATAGTGGGAATGAAGGAATACTTGCATTACAAAAAGAAGGGTTTGCAGGGGAAAAAGTGACAGTGCCCAAGGGAAGCTGGGGGAAGGGGCAGAAATGGCTGGCAAGTTTAGGCCAGAGCCCCCCAAAAAAACTTTTTTTGTTTTTGGTTTTCTAAACATAAAACATTGTATGTTTCAATCACAGCAATTTAAATATAGCACCAAGAAGATACCACAACTCCAAGGAGGAGGCGGTGCGGAGAGTGATGCAGTTGGTAGAAAAGGCCCAGAAGATGCTGGATGCAGTGGAGGGCATGCCAGCTGGGCGGAGCATACTACAGGTGCTGGAGGTGGAAAAGCAGAGCTGCCCAAGTACTGGGGTGGGAAGCAAACCACAAATGCAGGGGACCCTTGCCCCTGTACCCCCTCAGTTGGCTCCTGCACAGCTTTAAGCCCTACAATGAACGAACCTCTTAGGAAGGTGAGAGATCACTGAATAAAAATAATAAAAGAACTATATATATTTGTAATTCATCCATACAGCTGAGTAAGCTTGACAGCACAGTGAACCTTGGAGAATAGAGGACCCGACTGAGTCCCAACCTGACATTCTAAAAGCATGCAGGCGACAAGTGTGAGGAGCTTTACAAAATTATTTCTTCACTAGCCCTCCCTCTTGCTGATAAAACCATTAATCCCAGTGAACTACGGGATGGTGGTATGTACAAGCAGTGAAATGACCAGTTTTAACTTACTCTCTTGTGTCAGTCAGATTTTGCTGCAGAGCAGATCAGGGGTCTCATCTCCAGCTTGGCTCTGTCAGCTCAACTCGCTTTGCTGCTCTACAATGACGGACTGTCCGACTGTTTTCCACTTCAAATTAACATCTCCAACTGACACACTAATGGTGTTGCACTGCTGTGGGCCTGCAGCTAATGATAGCCATGTGGAAAACTGATTCTGTGCTACACCAAGTTCCCCAAAATTGCAAAATTGCTGACCAAGTGCTGCTGCTGGGTTTAAAGCCTTCTAATTTAATGCAAGGATGGGAGAAATGACTGGGGGCACAAGCTAATACTGGGGGGCATGCCTCAATTTTTGGCTAACGATGCCCCTGCTGAGGTAGCGAGCTGTTTGTTCACAGCTCATGGTCTCCCGGACTTTAGGGATATATGAGGGTTTATGGAGAATTTTCCAGACTTTCAAAGCAGAACAAGGCATGGAGGTAAGTGGAGCGGTCAGGAAGAGCAGGTAGCAAAATTCATGGTGAGTAAATGGAAGGATAGAGTGGCACATGCAACTATGGGTGTACACCTATCGGCCATAGGCCTAGTATGCAGTTTAAAGAGTGGGAGACCCAGAAAAAGGCAGTCAGTGAGGATAATGATGCAGGAATGGCTGAGGCTTAGAAAGTCAATGGAAGATGCCCCATATCAGAGGTGCTTCTGGTTAAGCTGGTGGGGGCCTTGCACAGAGTCTGTCATTCAGCAGACAAAGGCTTGTCTATTTACGCCATATTTAAGACCATGTTCCATGGAGCACATAGGGTGAGCAAAGCTTTGGGACATGCGGGGCTGGAGGAGACAAAGTTTCCTACGGGAACAGATAAAATGGCAAAGAAACAGTTTGGGGCTATGGTTTCAAAAATCTAAAATGATCAGGCAGAAAAGGGACAATGATAACATTACAGCGACAAGAAAAGGAGGTGATATGCCCGGTGTGGGTATTATAAGGGTATGCAGCCACTAGGCCAGCAAGGGAGGGGCTGTTATTTATCTATGGGAATGGAACCCCGGCAACAGGGCACAGATGATGGCAGTGTTAAAGAAAAGCCTGGAATTCATAGGAAGGAATGCGAAGGGTTATTCATCCTACTGTTTTTGGATTGGTGCTGCATCAGAGGTAGCAGCTAGGGGTGGGTCAAGGAAGAAGTGAAAAAGTGGGAAGATGGGCCTCGGACTGCTATAAGAAATATGTGAGAGAGTTGACCTGCTAATTTTGTATCTGCTTTATTTCAGCTGGAAAGCCAGGACCCAGAGATGGAGCTGGGCGGGGGAGGTAAAAAATGAACAATGGCTTAATCTCTGTTTTTCTGCTGTTAATAATGCAGGCCCCACATGATGGCAGGAGGTATGGATCTGTGGTCATTAATTTGTGTATTGGGTGGAGTGAAGAGTGGCAGGATGAGCAGGGGAAGGCAACTGTACTAAGACTGGAACACTCAAGGTTGCACTGGAAGGATCATAGGGATGAGATGGCCACAACATTTGCTGCTGCTGAAGGCAACACAGCCAGAGCCACACATGTTAATATTGCATTTGGGGAGGAATGATTTAGGCTCTTGACTATGGTTGAACATATAGTGGCAGATAAAGGGTGAGATTGCCCAAGTAAAAGAGTGGTGGCCAGGAGTGGTGGTGGCATGGTCAGACATGCTGCCAAGGTATGTTTGGAGACAGGTCAGTGATCATAAAGTGCTAGATAATGCAAGAAAATGAATATATAAAAGGGTGGGGCATATATAAAACAATTGGGGTGGTTATAAAGCATGAAAGCTCACTGGAGAATTGCCGGGGCTGCATAGGGTGGACGGGGTACATCTCTCTGACATAGGGATAGATACATTTAACGTTGACCTGGGGGCGATACAGGAATGGAGACTGGTTAGAAAGCCATAAGCAAGAGAGGTGGGAAGCCCACCTTCCAACATAAGCTGGAAGCGGGCTGATGGAGAAAATAAAGGGAGGAGAAGCAACGGCCTGGGGAGGCACCTCTGGGTGTACACCCAAGGGATACTGAAGGTGAGGTATGTGGGTACACCCATACCCAGCAGGAAAGAAAGAGGTAATGAAAAGGAGGAGGACACCTGGATGTACATCTGGGTAGCAAGGCAGGCAAATAAAGATAAAGGAGATTATGATTTTGGTGACATGAAATTGTGGATTATATGGAAATAATGAATAAAGATGAAAATAATGATATGCATATGAGGATGAAAATAAGAGATGGAGATTTTGATATGATATCCATGTAATAAACATTTTGCCAACTGAGCACCCAAAGCTTTTAAGTGTGGTGTGGTTTTGCTAAGGAAGTAGATACAGGAACAAGGGGTTGCTTGGTAAAGAGGCAAGCCTGTTTGGCCCTGGTCACCTGACCTGGGGTTGGGTGGATCAGTTTATAGGCAAAGAAATAACAGGGGTGGGGATGGAAAGAAGGGAGGTGGGGTGGGGAGCTAGAAGCAGGGAAGGTGGAGCCAAGTGACAAACAGAAAAGGAGGGTCAGAAGGAATAAGGACAAAGGGGTTGGCTGTGGAAAAAGAGAGAGTGGGGAGGGGGTTTAAGAAGAGGTGCACAGAGAGAACCCTCATTCTTTTAGTATCCAGCTAATTTCACACCCACCCCCCAAAATATTCAGAGTTGGAGGCATCAGAAAGGAAGTGATAATAATAATAATAATAATGATAATAATAGTAATAATAATAAAAAAAAAGAAAGAGGGAAATGGATAACAGGCAGAAAGGCCTGTTGAGAGAGGCCACAGTGGGGTTCCATGTCAGAATGGCTAATAAATATGGGCAAACATCAAAGTGCAAAAACCATAAAGGCGCAAACGCAAATGGCTACTGCAAATTATGGTGAGCATCAAAATATAGTGATTTTAGAGGGCTCATTGCACCAAATCATGCACCACCAGACTTGAAATTGAAAACTGTAGGTGAGCCCTCTCAGGTACTCCGACCGATCCCACATCAAGTACTCTCCAAGCACCAGACTCCAGCCACTCATTAAGATCCAGTACCGTCTCCTTCCAGCAGTGGTTCCAGCACCCGGCGCCAGTTATTTGTACTGCCATCCTTACAATCCACAATACCTGACTGCTGCCATTGTTCTGCCTTCACTGGCGTGAAGTGTGCCCCGAACCCCTGCTATTTCTATTATCTAACTCCGATGTGCACTTGGATAATGGGGAATGCTTCAACCACCTGGTCACCATTATTGTAGTTGCTATATATTGTCAGTAGCCTTTTTAATACTGGTGGCCATTTATTGTGTGTAGCCATAGTTGTTTTGCCATTATGACATCACCATTTCAGTGTAGCCATTATTGAGTCACCTTTATAATGTGCTACTCACAGGGAAGGCTGTCAAAGGTAGACAGCAGTGCATGGCAGGAGAATCACTGGATAATAGAATAGGGAAGGAGGTTTAATGCAGGGTAGGAGAGAAAAAGAAAGAAAGGGGGAAGAAGGGATGACCTGTGGGAGGGACCTTGGCTTGAGTGTACATTAAGGCTGGGGAGAGGCACCTTTGGGTGTACATCCATGGGGCACTGGAGGTGTGTCTGGCGGTACACCCGTATCCAGCAAGAGAGAGAGAGAGAGAGAGAGGTAATGAGATGGAGGAGGACTCCGGATGTATATCTATGTAGCAAGGCAGGAAAATAAAGATAAAAGGAGATTATGATTTTGGTGACATGAAATTGTGGATTATATGGAAATAATGAATTAAAGATGAAAATAATGATATAAATATGAGGATGGAAATAACAGACAGAGATTTTGATATGATATCTATGTAATAAACATTTTACGACTGAGCACCCAAAGCTTTTCTAAGTGTGGCGTGGTTTCTTTAATGAGAAGAGGTCAGGAACAAAATGAGATGTTAATATGTATAAGATTAAGCAAAACTGTAAATAATTCCCAGTACTTCCCTCTTTGACAGATATTATTATACTGGCAAGGTCAAGCCCATATATTAGAGTTGAGTAAACACTAATTGAGTTGAGTTGAGTTCAGACGATTTACATTAAAGTTGGAAAGCATAGTCTTTGCTCCAGGATCTCTTGATCCTGAATATTTTATGTAGATCTATTTAGGAGGCAAAGTTACAGCAGTCTAAAAATTTAAAACTCACTATTTTTAAAATTGTAAGGCTTTTTTTGCCACCCCATAACTTAAAAATATGAGGCTTTGAAACCTGAAGCTTTCAGGTTGGATAGAGGTTAGGTCCAAGGTGTGTGCTTTTGTTGTATATAGGTCCAACTGTCAAGTGGTTTTCAAATATTTAGGAAAAATGTTCAGTTTATGAGCATGCACAGTTTAAAAATCAGCATTCTATGGACAGCTGAATTTCTGTGATAACAGCTGGTTGCGATATGACATAACTGTCATTTACTAACAAACAACAGCTGTGTCTTATTGCAAACCCTGCTGTGTCATGACTCCTATGTCTAGGGACGGGGCTACTGTCATCATAGCCCTGTAATGCTGACTGTGCTTTTCCTTAATAAACTTTATCTGCACACGGTAGGCTTCAATGCCTGGTGGCAGTGTATTTATTTATTTGTTTAATTATTTACTTTTTTTTAATCCAGTACTGGGATTCCCACCCTGGTGTCAGATCCCCCATCGTAGCCCATTGCTTTATTAATAGTTGCTGACATTGAGGGCCCCAATCCTGTGTTGGCATTTACAACTCCCCTAGTAGTGTGGGACACTGGGGAGCCCACCCCAGTGTCCTGAAACAGCTTTATTACATTTTGTGTTCCCTGCAAAAACAAAATGTCCTGCAATGTATGTTGTTTTTAACCTGAAAAAGAAAACCATCCCTCATCATCCCGCATCCCCTTCCCATCTCAGCCCTCCCACTGAACACCCAACACCCATCCCTCCTTTACCCTATACTTACCACCTGAGGTTCAACACTGTCATCCTCTGTGGACCGAGACACATCTGCACTCTTCAAAGCCAAACCATGAACTGAGGAATAAGTAAGTGGCGTATAATGTATTTCAGTGGTGTTTCAAACTTATGTTCATAACCTTGTTATTTTAGGAATTTTTACTAAATTTTCAACATAACCTTTTTGGGATCCCACTTAATGAACACTGGCAGTGTCATTTTGTTAATCAGGCCTGCAAGGTGATTTTGTGGTTGCTGCATGAAATTACTTTTGGGACTGAATAATGAAATTTCACCACCAGTGTTCATGAGTGGGGTTCCAAAAAGGCCATGTTGAAAATTTGGTGAAAAATTACTAAAATGGCTAAGTTAGTAACGTTCACTTTTATCGCACACACATAACTTTAGTAATTTTCAAAATGTTGGCTCCAAATTTTCAACATAGCCATTTCACACCACCTCATGAACTGTACAGCTGTCATTTTTCACATGCTGGCAGAAACAATTTTTTTCACCTGTGGTGCAAAATGGAATTTCACTTAGTGATTTGAAAATTTTCACCTACCAATTTATGAGGTGAGGTCATAATAAGACTATGTTGAAAGTTTGGAGTCAAAATATTAAAAACAAAATTTATTAAGTAATGTTGATTGCAGGGATGCCCGTTGCACTACTAGGAACACACTGCCTTACTGTGCCAGTGAGCTGAGTTCAGGTGTGAACACAGTGAGCTGGTTTAATGGGACAAGGCTGATGGGGAAGGTGCTGCAGCATGCATCACTAGCCCAGGCCTGGATAGGGACACAGCAATGTTTTGGTGCAGGCGCCAGACACTGTGGAGGGTCAGGAACCTCACACACAAGGTATCGATTTGCTTGTCAGGGCCTGCTGGGACCATGCACTGCATCAGGGCTAGCTCAATATTGTATTTATCTCATTTGTGCAAGTCCCAAAGGGACCTGCACAAATGAAACTTAATTCCACTATCAGAAAGAAGAGAAATTCTTTGCAAAAACTAAGTTAATGCAGACATTAGGGTTGTAGAATGCAAAGTCCATAATAAGGAAAAGAAAAACATTAGAATTTGGGTCTCTGGGTATTGGTGAATCAGTGGGGCTGTCAGCCTAATGCCCACCCCATCCCCTGATCAGACAAGGTCAAATATATGATGTCTTCACGCCAGGGCCCTACGGCCCCTGCTTGAAAAAAACTCTGACAGATTATGGTAGCCATACTGTATCACTATGAGGCACTAGGTTGGAGTTGTATCTTGTACTTCATACAGGAGGCTATAGGCTGGAGGATAGGGTGGGCATTAAGGTTGACAATCCCAAGTAAGACCGACACTGATTCACCAATACTCCGGAGACCAAATCCCAATGTTTTCATTTCCTTCTTTGTGCACACTGCTTTCTATAACCCTAATATCTGCATTAACATAGTTTTCAGAAATTGCTTTAATATGTGAGTCAGTGGTTCAAATTTAAAGGGAAACAATTTGATATTCACACTCTGTATTTGTTTATATTACCCTGAACAGAAAATGTTATGCTAGGTAAACCAAGTCTTTTGAGACTTGTGTTGGAGATCAAAAGATAGTGTAGCCTAATGGATGAGAGCATAGAGCTGTCAACCCAAAGGCAAAGGCCAGCCTGGTGGCACTGAGGGTTGAGGCTAGATGCCACACCTGCCGCATCACGCTGGCAACCTGTGTTCAGGAGTGAGCTTGGATTGCCAGGAATCAGCCAGGAGGAGGATCTAGCATCCGGAGGATGGCTCTCTCTCCTGGGGAGGGTGGGTTCATGACACCCCAGCAGCAGCGACTCTCAGTGAAGACTGAGAGTGCATCAGCCAGGGTCATGCACGCAGAGAGAGAGGCATCAGCGGACATCCACGAGTGGGGTGCGGGAGCATGTCCAGCTAACGGTCATTGCACGCCTGCGCCTCGAGGGACCATCATGGTTGCACACAGAAAGGGAAACCCCAGTTCCTGCAGGAGACTACAGCATGCCAGTCCCATGCCCATTATCGGACCTCACCTCCTCCAGTCCCAATATCCTCCGGCCCATTGCAGACCACCAAGCTAGATTGAATGGAGCATCCAGGTAGGTGGAGGGCTGCCCACCCTGAGGAGCACAAACCAGAGATATATGGTGGTTCGGGGTGCTGGGTTGGGGTTACAAGGGAACTGGAACAAGGTGGAGTCTCAGGCCACTTAGGACACCTGGGGATGCCTGAGGATGCCTCTTGGCCAGTGACTGGAGGAAAAAGGTAAAACAAACATAACTAGTAACCCTGGGTTTGAATTCTGCAACCACCATTTGCATACTGTTTGCCCTTGGCAACCACTTAAACTCCCAGGCCCAGATATTCAAATTCGCCAGGCTGTGGCGCGAAGCCTGGAGTGCAGCTCAACTTTGTTGTGCAGGGGGTGTGGCCTGGGCGATATTCAATAGAGCTGCTCTATGGCACAGCAGCTTTGAATATCGCACCTCAATACCCCACTGTGCATGGCGCAGTGGCACCGCACCATCGAAGTGGCCAGAGTGGAGCATGAGACGCGCTTAGCGCAAGTGCCATTGCACCATGCACTGCACCTGTGATATTCAAAGGGGACATGCAAATGGTCCATAATTTATGCAAAAGGCGCACAGAGGCAATTGCATCTCATTATAGCTCCATTTGCATGCCATTATGCGTACAGGTGCGCCGATCCCCGACGACTTGTGCATGGTACCCTGCCAGGCAGCAGCCATCGGGACCGGCACCACAGCCCGATCGCGGGCATTCATGTAAAAGAAACCCCCCGTCCAATATTTCTGCAGGTCCAGTGGACCTCTATGTTAATCGGAGGCATTTGTATAGAGAATAAGCCCCACCCCATATCCCTGGTGGTCAGTGGACCTCTATGTACTTAATGGCGGGCATCGGTATAGTACCCCGCCACGTCCAATATCCCTGGTGGTCCAGTGGACCGATCACCGCAATGGCGGGCATCTGTAACACATAAAATACCCCTACTACCCGGTAGTCTAGTGTACCCCCCTCCCCACCTGCCCACTGACCCCACCGCCCGCTCCCGTCAGCTGGCGGGCGGCAGCACCCACTTGCCTGCCATCCCGCGCCTGCTGACTGACAACTAGTAGGGCTGCATGCCCATTGGTTCAGGTGTGAGCCAATGGGCATGCAGCCTCTACTTACTCAGTCGATATGTGAGATGTCATTCCATATCTGGACTGAAATAATTAAGTATAATTACATGCCATATCACGCTGTGGATCAATCCTCTGTACAGCTTATCGTCGGCGAAGCCCGGGGCTGACGCCTGGCAAATGGGTGGTGCTTGCCGCTTAACTGACGGGCGAAATGGGGTGGTGTGAAACTCGAGTGGCGATGGCTGAAAATACGCAGACCAGTGAGGTATTAAATGTTACAGATGCCCGTGATCAGGCAACAATTGGTCCACTGGACCACCAGGGATATTGGACGGGGTATTATACCGATGCCCACGATTGGGCACATAGAGGTCCACTGACCACCAGGGATATGGGGGGGCTTATTTCTACACAAATGCCCGTGATTGGGCACAGAGAGGTCCACTGGACCGGCCAGGATATAGGAGGGGGATTTCATTACAGGGATGCCCACGATGGGGCATGGAGGGTGCCACCAGGTGCAGCAGGAACTCGGTGGCCACCCACATGGTGGCAGCGTCAGTGTTGTGCCCTGCAATGTGGCAGCTCACCTGTGGATGGCCATCACTTATTCCTTTTTTTGGCTTAACTTTGTGCAGGCGCGGGTAGGGTTGCGCATGCATGACTCTACACATCCGGGCTGAATATCGGACTGTGCAGGTTGTGCATGGCACGCCCCCACCTGTGCCTGCATACATACTGATGCACTCCGGTAGCATCAGGATTTGTTGCGAGACTTTTCCTTTTTGAATATCGCACCGGGTGAATCAGTGGTTGTGCATGGCACAACACTGTTGCGCCATGTGCAACCCTTTTGAATATCTGGGCCCCAGTGCTTAATGCTCTGCTGGGTTGCACTTGGAAATGAGCTTTGGCTCTGTGTGCCTTTCCCAGTTAAAATTTTAAAATAAAATAAAAATAAATAGCTGCTAAAGTTTATCCATCCAGTAGCCCTGAGACTGGTATAGAGCATACTGTTTAAAAATCCTTATATTTTATAGAACGTTGTTTTGAACTCTATGCCTAACTGATAGTGTTCCTCTACTGTACATATAAAATGTAGTTTATTGAATATGTTATGGAGCTAAAATGGGATCTTGAAATACGGTACATGAAAGAAATTATTTACACAAAAGGAACAAAGGCTAATGTACCAAACATGGTCAGAAATGAGAAATTATCATATTAGTTTCCCAGTGTTAACAGATGGGCAGTAACCTGTTGAAAAACATGTCAAAATGGGTGACATTGAAGTATTCTACCTTGTCTTCCAAAATAAAGAAAACATCTCTAGCAATCATAGATGGAAAGATACCAAAACAAAACCCAGGAAAATATAAGCAACATTGGGGATTCAACAAAGCCAAGTCTTTATATTAAAATATAACAAGACAACACTTGAGGAATACTGCTTTGATACTGTACACACCCTTTCTCTCTGTCTCTCTGGGTTCACCACTCACAGACCGGATGCTGGCAGTCCTGAAAGCCCTTTCAGCCGTGGCAAGCTGATCGACCTTTGTTGCCATGTACTGTACCTCTCCCTAGGCTGAAGGCTGACACCCTATGATAACCCTTACTGAGTGTTAGGTTAAACCTGAAGTGTGGGGCATGGGCCTATGGGTACTGTCCGTGTCTAGGGGTATGCTGCTATCTTGCTTATCAGAGACCTCCACTGTACAGTCACTTCATTTTTCAGCAATTTATAATTCTATAATCTTTATACCATTTACCCCCAAGTGACTGTTACTTAGATAAGTCCTGTGGGTCTAGAAATAAACACTCTATATGCAGTTATTGTTGTTTCCGTGTTTACTAACCTATTTACAGTTGCACAGTTTCCAAAATGTTATCCTTCTCAGCACTGCTAAGCCAGCCTGGATTCTGACCCTGGCAACAAGTCAGAACCTCAGGGTACCTGTGTAAAGGTTGTACCCTTTCTCACATACATGGAGTCCATGACTCTGTTTATGTCTTACAATGCACCAGTGGGTGATATTATACCTCAGAACGGAGCTTCTCTACTTTACCCTGCTTTCTGATTTTACCAGATTTCCCATCTTGCTACATACTCTGGGTCATACTCATTTCGCACATACTCTACTAATGACACCTTGCCATCGGAGTCAGCTGGTGTACAGGAGCCAACACTGCTGTAGGAGCATTCCACCTAGACATTATGACCTAATGGGCTCCCCTTCTCTGAGTGCCTCCCATTAACCTGAATCTTACTCTCACTGGGCAGTGTGCTGGACAGTAGCACAGCCTGCATATCTCAGCCTGCCTTCTGGCAGAAGCTGGCAATCATCCAAGCCCTCTGCCAGAGGCAGAATCTTCAATAAATATTCTGGCTTGGGATTCCATACAATAGTAAGCATATATCCTTGGGATTCCTCTGCATCACAGCTCTGCATCTGTCACCAGAGCTCTCACCATCTTGGCACTGCTGGCAGCATCTTCTCAGCAACATGACTATTTTATAATGTTCTCTTTGTTTGTATATTGTCATAACATTTATGTTTATATGATAAATAATTATCTGTCCATCTTCTGTCTTTGTCTGTCTGTCTGTCTGTCTGTCTGTCTGTCTGTCTATCTATCTATCTATCTATCTATCTATCTATCTATCTATCTATCTATCTATCTCTATGAGGGTCAGTCAAAAGTTCATGGCCTGACAGACAAAGAAATGCACTACGAACCTAGTATTATTTTAATTTTCAATATAGTCTCCTTTCAGTTCAATACACTTAGTCCAGCATTGTTCTAGCATTGTTATCCCTCATGGTAGAATTCTATGTCTTGGCCCCTCAAACCCCTTCAGAGCAGCTATTACCTCTTCGTCATCAGCAAATCTCTTTCCATGGAGTTCAGCCTTCAGTTTTGAGAACAGGAAGAAGCCTGAAGAAGCAAGATCTGGTGAGTAGGGTGGGTGAGGAAGCAGTTCATAAACACACTCTGTTGTAGCAACCACTGCAACCTGTACTGTATGGGTGAAGCATTGTCTTGCAGGAGTAAAATACCTCATCTCAATTTCCATGGCATCTGGCTTTGATGGCTTTTCTCAGCTTATCATTGCAGTTATTCAGTATAGTACTCATCAGTTATTGTGTTTCCTTTTCAGTATAGTTAATCATGATCACGCCTTCAGTCCCAGAAGACCAAGGCAATGATGCTATCACATGAGGTGGCCTGCTTGAATGTCTTTGGCATTGGAAGATAGGCGGCCCAATTCCAAAATGGTTATGCCGATGCAAGGTGCTTGTGGCAAACATCAATGACACAAGTTGAACCTTGCATCATAATTTGTAGGATTCTCTATTCCAGTACGTGGCCTGTGCCGGAATAGGAAGCCACTGCACCAAACAGGCCCTATACCACCCTTGCGACCTTCATCTGGGTATGCTGGGTTGCAAGGGCTTGTACCATGGTGGGGCTTCTGCATCCTCTAATTCAAATTCAAAAGCCCTGCCATGGCCGTAGCAAAGGGGCTCCATTTAGACCTGCCTGGGAGCGGTCTAAGCACTTTGTACCAAAGTGGCACACAATGGGAGATAGCTACATGTTGGGTAAGGGGACAAGAGGGCGCAGAGAGGCATAGGGTGGGTTGGTGGGACAGCGGGAGGCAGGTGACTGTTTTGGCACCTGGTAAGGTGTATATGCTTCCACATAAATATATATATATATATATATGATATATATATATATATATATATATATATATATACTGTATATATATATATATATATATATATATATGACATAGGATTATGAGACCCCACCTAGTGCTAAACCAATCCCTGACTTCCCTACTGTCACACCAACTCACCCTATGCTCCCCATGCCCTTGTGCCCCTCACCCCCTCCAGGCATGCAGTTACTCCCTCATCACCACCACCAATGCTGCTTGTCCTGTGTTGCCCCGGCGAGGGACACTGATCCTGCAGCATGTGCCATAGCTGCGTTGATCTGCAGTTTGGCATACCAGGGGATTTTGGTACTGGGACAAGCTTTTTGCAGAATCCAGCGCAGGGTCCCTGTGCACCTGAGTATTTCTGCATCCCTGGAGTGTCGCAAACTTGCATTGCTCCAAGGGAGCTTTTCAGAATTGGGCACAGGAAGTTTCTACTGTTTGCTTTGCTGTTTAGACTCTGGATTTTGACACAGTCCCACACAAAAGATTAATAAACAAATCAGCGAGCTTGGAAGTGAGTTCCAGGGTGAAATCTGGGTAAAAATTGGCTGGATAACAGGACGAAGAGGTAATAGTAAACAGAGTCCACTCTGAAGATGGGGTTACTACCGGGGTTCCACAGGGTTCAGTACTGGTGCGGTCCTCTTTAATGTCTTTATAAGTAACATTGCAGAGGGACTAGAAGGCAAAATATGCCTCTTTGCAGATGACACAAAGATCTGTAACAGGGTTGATACACAAGGGGTGGAAAGGATGAGAAGGGACTTGGCAAGGTTGGAGGAATGGTCAAGAGTATGGCAGCTTAGATTCGATACAAATAAGTGCAGAGTAATGCACCTGGGAAACAAAACCCAGGGGAAGAGTACACACTGTGGGGAGGTACTAACAACAACAAAGGGAAAGGGACCTGGGGTAGCCATATCAGATTACCTAAAGGTAGGCAGGCAATGTGAGAAGGCAGTTAGGAGGGCTGTGGGGATATTGGGATGCATAGGGAGAGCATTCCTAGTAGATAGCAGGAAGTTGTCATCCCTCTGTACAGACAGTTGGTGAACCCCATCTGGAGTACTGCGTGCAGTTCTGGAGACCCCATCTCCGCAAGGACATAGACAGGATGGAGGCAGTCCAGGCGGGCAACTAAAATGGTGCAGGGTCTGCACCAGAAACCATATGTACAGAGACTAAAGAGGCTTAATATGTATACTATCGAGGAAAGGAGGGAGGAGGAGGGATATGATAGAAACCTTCAAGTACCTCAAGGGAATCAGCAAAGTCCAAGAGGGTAGCATCTTTCAGAAAAATAGATGTGCAAGAACAACTGGGCATAATTTGAAGATAGAGGGTGGACAGCTCAGGGCAACATGAGGAAGTATTTTTTCACACATGGATGCATCGAATGGCCTCCTTGATGAGGTTGTGGGGTCAAAACAGTGGAGGAATTCAAGAATGCATGGCACAGTCATAAGGCAATTCAGTGGGTGGTAGGAGGAAGTAGGCTATTGGTTAACTAGGATCTGCAGCTTATCCACTAGGTAGAGAAATGGGCAGACTGGGTGGGCCAAGCGGTCCTTATTTGCTGTCAAAGTCTATGTTTCTACAGTATGTTGGATCAAAATAGTGAACTCAGGTTACAATACAACTGATATTGTATTGTGCAAGAAGTTGGCTTGAAATGTCCCTTCTGGCTCATTTCTGATTGGGTATCAACATTCTTGGCACCCATCTTGCTGACACTATGCTCATGTCTGGGTTTCAGTCACAATTGATTGTATTGCCTCAAAACTAATGCCCAATTTTACTTATTTATTCATGTTATTTAAAATTTGGTGACGGAAAGGCACACTGAGCGAGGCTCATTTCAGGTGCGACCTGGGCAGGGGTGGGAGTTACAATAGTAGAGTAGCAAGCATATCAAACGATCAGTACAATCCAAACTTAGAATACAGTCAGTGAATAAACAGACAAGGTACATAATTTAAGTAGAAATATCCATTAAGTGCATGGTGCTTTTGGTAGTGTAACAGTGAACAACTATACATGGGCAAAAAGAGCAATATAAGTATGCATAAAGGCATGCCAGGTGTACACCTGCAAGGAGTAAAGATTGGATCACAGGGAGGAGGACTGAGTTAAAACTTGGGCAAGGGGTAAGAGGTATCATGCAGGGAGTAAAGGTAGTGGGGCATAGAGTGCCAGGTTGGAGATGGGTGGGAGGAGGAGGAGGAGAGGGTATGGGGAGCAGAGATGGAAGAAAGAAAGGGGGGGAGGTGCAGTGGTGAAAGAGGAAGGAAGTAGGATGAAGAGGGAGAGAGGGGTTGAGGATGGGCTCAAGGGGAGTTAGTAGGAAAGCAGTTTCAGGGGTTGGGGAGGCTTTAGTGCTTTTCAGCATGGCTAGGGTGGTCTGAAGGTGGACATAGTGGGAGATGATTCAAAGTTCAGGGAGTCTGAAAAGCAACCTTGCCTGATTGGGAGTGAGGGTAGGGAGAGTGAAAGTGCAGAGTCATGGTTTCTGAGGCAGTAGCCTGACATAGGTGATGGGGATAGGAGAGAAGAAGAGGGGCATGTCTCAAACCATAGCTTGCTGACAAAAGCAGCACAGTGGGCAAGGTGATGATTTGCAAGGGAGGGAGGGATAGGGCAGCGTATAGGGAACAGTGATGGGTTCAGAATGGGAGGTTTGATGCGAGGCGACAGAAGGCATTAAACAGGAGGTCTAGTTTAGCTAGAGGTGATTGTGGGGCCAAGCTGTAGACTACATCAGCATAGTCTGTTGTGGGGAGGATTAGTTTAGAGATGAGTGCTTTATGGGTTGGGGTAGAGACCGTCTTTGAGTCTATACAGGGCTCCTAGTTTGGGCCAAAGTTTGGAGTGGATGGAGTAAATGTGCTGGGAGAAATCTAACTTGGGGTCCAACCAGACCCAAGGTATTTAAAGGACTGCACATTTTCTAATTTTGTACCATCCAAGAAAGAGATGGGAGCTTGCCAACCTTTGAGCGGTGCTGAAAGCCATGGCAACAGTTTTTTGGTGTTGCACTTAAGGAGGTTTTCCTCAAACCAATGGAGGCGTTCCCAAAGGCAGCCTGCAGGGATGATTGGACTGCAGAGAAAGAGGGTCCAGAGGCATAGATGATGGTGTCATCAGCATACTTGTGTAGGTGCACTGGTGAGCACGTAGATGGAAGGTCGTTTATAAAAATAGACAAAGGGAGGGGTCCCAGAGCTGTTCCCTGAGGTACACCTGCAAGAATGGGGAGGGGACAGATTTTGAATTGCCTAGTTGCATGTACTAGTATCTGTCAGAGTGGTATTATCTAAATCAGTCCGTAGGAGGCGGAGAGACCTATGGAAGTTAATTTCTTTAGAAGAAGGCTGTGGGAGACTGAGTCAGACACCTTAGCGAGGTCTACAAAAATCACCAGGGTGAGGTGACCCTTGTCCATGGGTGAGTGAATGTGGTTTGTGAGATGGAGCAGGAGGAGAAGGTAGAGTGGATGTGCCTGAAACCAGGCTGGAAGGAGCTAAAAGTGTTAGAGGTGTCAAGGAAGGAGCTTAGCCTTTTGAAGATGAGTGCCTCCTGAATTTTGGAGACAGCGAGGAGTAGATTGGTCTATAGTTTTCTGGCAGAGTGGGGTCAGCTCCTTTGTGCAGTGTTGGACTTTAGCCAGTTCTCATGCCCGGGGACTGTGTGCTGTGTGATGGATAGGTTGAGAAGGTGGGCAAGGAAGGGGGCGATTGCTGGGGCTGAGATCCCAAATTTTGGATCAAAGTTGTCTGGGCTCTGTTTGGAAAGATTTAGGGTTTTAGGGCTCAGATTACCTCTGTGATTGTGATGGGGAAGGAGAAATCTTCAGTAGGGAGAGGGGTGGTGTGGGAGTAAGGTTGGGGACAGGTGGGGGCAGGGGAACTGCACAGATGGTGGAAAAGATTTATAGAGGAGGCTACAGAGGAGGGGTCTGAGTCATCTGAGCTGGAGAAAGCTGGAGTGGAAGGAGAGGAGGAGCCTATGAGGGGGTGAAGGGTCTTCCAGAGATCTGCAGGTGAGGTCATGGTGTCATTCAGTTTGTTTGTGAAAAAGTGAGCTTTAGCGGAGCTCACTGCAGGCATTTCGTAGAGCTCTGTATTTTGCAAGTCAGCCTGAGGTGGATTTGAATGTGTGCCAGGCCTAGTCTTGGAATTTGAAAAGGATGATTACATTTGGGTAACCCAAGACCCAAGGGAGATGTCTTCTAAGTAGCTTCAGCCTTTTGGGAGTGCATGCAGATCCCAGATTCTGAGTAGGTTAGTAGTGAAGGATGTTGAGAGTGGAGTTCATGTCTTTAGCTGTGATAACACCAGAACAGTCAGACAGATATAGATCAGAAAAGATGCCTTGGGTATTGAGAGATTTGTGTAGGCATAACCACAGATATTTGGGAGCTAGGGTTTGAGATTTCCTGCAGCAATATGTCATACAGTGATCACTGAAGGTGTCTGGTAGAGTGCCAGCAGACAGGTATTTGACAGGATGTGACGTTAGAATCCAGTTGAATAAGGAATGGTTGGTAGAGTGGGGGTTTAGCCTAGTTGGCTCAGACAGTAACTGGGTAAGGTTTAGAGCCTGAGTTTCTTGGGTGATGGATTTGAATTTTGCAGAGAGCCAGTTTCCATTGTAGTCAACCAGACATAGCAATTCACCTGCCTGGGTGATAGAGGTGAGGACCCACAGGTGGAGACTATAAAGAGGGCTGTACTTTGGGGTGCAATAGCAGACCCCAATGAAGATCAGTGAAGTGGACAGATAGGACAGTTTGAGGAGCAGTTTTTATTTTTATTTAGTTGTTTAACCGGGTATAGCACACTAAGCTGAAAGCTTTTCACAGGAGCAACCTGGGAGCACAAGGAGGTTAAGTGACTTGCTCAGGGTCACACAGTATGCAAGTGGAAGCTGTGAGGTTCAAACCCAGGTCTGGTCTGCTGGATGTCACAAATTGCAGCTCAGAGCCTTGAACCACTGTGCTATACTGCCTCCTTACCAGTTATTCATGAGATGAGGGATGACTTGATTGGAGTGCAGTGGAGGAGGGAGAAATTTTGTATGTAGGCGCTACACTGCCTCCTCTTTTCCCTCTATCTTGGCTATACAATGAGTATCAAGGGTGGTCCACTGAGGAGTTAAGGAATCTGAATGATAGCCAGGTTTCAGATACACATAGGATGTCTGGAGAGTTTAATGACACCCAAGTTCTTAATGGACCATGTCCAAGGTGCTGTCTACATACTGTACTTGCTGTAAAGTTACTCGTCTGTCTTTCATCACCATTTGATGGCCTACATCAATGTTTTCCTCAGTGGTCACCTCCCTTTGGTGCCCTGACTTGGGATCATCTTCAACACTTCTTCTTCTGCCATGCTTAAATTCAGCAGCCCATTTCTTAACATTTAAATATGAAGGGGCTTCTGTCCTAAGTGTTTTGACTGGATCCATGTCATACCGTTACAGCGAGTGTACATTGCTGAATACCAATTTCGGTGATGCACACTCACAGTGTGAGCAAAAATGGTGCCTGAGACCTACAGGTCTTATTCTTAATAAGGAGGGCTTGCCCCGCACCTCCTACTTATGGATTCTCAACTCCAGGGGTGCATGTTGAAAATGGAATTATCTATTTAATACTGCAAAGTTTCCATTTGTTGCTAGTGTTCGCTGACTCAAAGACGCTAGTGTTTGCATATTTATTAACTTTCCCTAACTGTTGATAGTGTCCTCGGAGTCTGGAGCTTGAGTTTCATGGGGTTTCTGGTGAAGTCCCTGGAATTGATGGTGTCCTGGTCGGATAGGAAGGAGGTCCTGAGACACTGAAGGGGAACCACTGATTGAGGGTGGTTAACTGGAGCATTTAAACAAGGATCTTTGGCAGCTGGATTCTGTCATAACATTGTCGGCAAATTTTCATCAGTAGATTCTCGGTGTCTCACCTGGAGTCCCTGGAGCGCTGTTGGGACTGGCTGATTTGGAGGTTGTGGGAGCACTTGGGGCCAGCATCAGCCTGTTGGGGGTGATTGCTGTGTGGGGCATAGCGGGAGGTGCCAGTCCAGACCTACTGAAAAGTGGATGTGTTACTGGTGGCCTCTGGGTTTCTTGGGGGTCTACTGGTGAGTGGATTCTGGGCTGGGGACCACAGCTGTGGGTCCATTTGGGCAAGGTAACTGCCTACTGAGGCAGTGGTGGGGGACCTCTCCTTGTTCCCTAACCAGCATTCCTGCCTGCTACTGTGTGGTGGGCTATCACTGCAAGAATCCCAGGGTTGAAGACATGCTGAAAGAGGAGAATTGCTGCAAGAAGAACATTTATTGTTTAAAGCAAGATCCATTGGAGGGACTCCACGTTTTCATTGTTGGTTTGCTGTATCCTTATTTTGCTCCAGACCAGTCGATTAACAGGTTCTGTAATTATATTTTCATTTTGGAGGCAGTGTGAGAGCCTCGGTGGATTTCAACACTTATCATTTTCAGTCTTTTGACTGTGAGAGGACACCTTTTGACATTTTTACAAGGGTTGGGTGAGAGCTACCCTTGTTGTATAAACTCTAAAGTTTGGCAAAAGACATTCATAATACATCTTACTGGACATTAATAAGCAATTTAACCTAGAGCTGTGGCTGTCAATCTTTTTCTGGATTGTTGGTCTTGGGGTTTTAAATTTTGGGGTGGATTGGGATTGCTTTTGTTTTATTGAGTTAATTTATTTGGTTTTGTTAACTCTTGTACTCTAGGGTATAAGAGTATTGTTATTAAGATCAGATCTATTTGTTTTATTTGGGGTGGGTTTGATCTTAGTTTATTTGGTTTCCTTTTATTACTGTGCATAGCACTATAACGTGCTAGGGAGGTTTAGTGATGGTCAGGCACTATTCCCCACCAGGTTCAGGGAATTATGCCCTTTGAATGTCCTCCGCTATCATCCGACACCTATTTTGGGTGTCATGCTTTTGGTATACTTAAAAAGCGTAAAAGAAGGGGAGGGCGGTTGGAGTCGGGTCCAGGAGACACCCTGGGGTGAAATGGAGTCAAGATAGAGGTCCTCCTTGTCTTGTCCCCATGCCAAGAGGCTCCAACGTTAGTGGGCAGGTGCGAGGTCTTCCCGACAGCTCATCCTGCCTTGGCGGTGTTATGCAATGCCAGATCCATTAAAAACAAGACAGCTATTATAGCTGATCTTGTTGGAACAACTGATCTGGCTTGCATCACCGAGACCTCAGCTGGATGAAAATGCAGGCCCTGTATTGGCTTCTGCAACTCTGGCTGGTTTCTCGGTGGTACACCATCCAAGGTTGGATTGTAGGAGCGGGGGGGCATTATGTTTAAGACTGAGCTGGGCCTTGTGGATGTGCCATTGGGAAGTACCAGATCCTTTGAATATATCCTGGGAGAGAGTGTAGGCTGCAAGAGTCTCCTCATCTACCGTCCACCAAGAGATGGAGGAGAATTCCTGCAGGAGATAGCAGACTTCATCATCGACATGGTGATGAGGTCCCCCAGATGGATAGTTCTGGGGACTTTAATTCCTAGGTCAATGATGGACTCTAGCATTTTGGTCAAAATCTCCTCCAGCTGATGATGATGCTGGGCTTTACACAGGTAGTTACACTACGGTCAAAGTTTTAGAACACCCCATTTTTCCAGTTTTTATTGAAATTTAAGCAATTCTAGTCCAGTGAATAACCTGAAATGGTACAAGGTAGCGGTAAACTGCTAGAGGTTAAAAAAAGTTTAGGTTAGCAAAACTGCTGTAGAGAAATTGCAAAGAAAGCCAAGGTGTCAGTGAGTACAGTTTCCTACACCATCAAAAGGCACTTAGAAACTGGAGGAAACTCTAACAGGAAGAGCTCTGGCAGACCTAAAGCCACAACAGAATCAGAAGACAAGTTTCTGAGAGTCAACAGCTTGCGTGATAGGCGGCTCACAGGACAACACGCAGAGTGACTGGCACCCTGAACCAAAAGGGCTACCACAGCATTTTGCAGCGCCATGCAATACCCTCTGGTCTATGCCTAGTTGGTCAGGGGTTCATCCTACAGCAAGATAATGATCCAAAACATACCTCTAGGCTATGTCAGAACTACCTTCGAGGAAAAGAACAAGACGGTAGGCTTCAAATCATGGAATGGCCAGCACAGTCTCCAGACTTAAACCCCATCGAGCTGGTTTGGGATGAACTGGACAGAAGGGTGAAAGCAAAGCAACCTACAAGTGCAACACATTTGTGGGAGCTTCTGCAACAGTGTTGGGAAGAACTTCCCAAACAATATTTGATATCCATTGTAGGAAGAAAGCCACGAGTGTGTTCGGCGGTTACAGTATATCTGCAAAAGGTGGCTACTTTAATGAGTCAAAATTTAGATTAAATTTTGTTAAACAAAATGATTCTATGATTTCTTTTTATCTTCAATTGTTTATTTGTTCTATGCTTTAATTTCAGAGTACATTGAGACATTAACCTGCGTAAATTTCAATAAAAACTGGAAAAATGGGGGTGTTCTAAAACTTTTGACGGTAGTGTACCTCCTCAACCCATGTAGGGGGTCATTCGTTGGATCTGATCTTTCTTTGGATATGGAGATAGCTGATCTGGTGGTGGAACCAGTCAGCAGGTCTGAACCATCACACCTAAGATTCATTTAGGGCCCCTCAAATAGGTCTGCCCCTACGGAGGTGATTCAGTACTGCCCTTTAAGGGGGTTAACCCTAGTGACCTATCAGCGGTGCTGGACCTATCGGGCTTGTCGGGTGAATGCATGAGTTCAAATGATCTCATACTAGCCTATAATAAGGCTGTGGGAGATGCTCAGGACAAGATTGCTCCTGTCCATGTTTGGCCTCACCCTTCGCCCAAGGAGCCCATGGTTTGATGGCTCCTTGAAGGAGCTAAGGCGAGTTGGAAGAAGGATAGAAAGCCTGGTGGGAATCCGGCCATGATGCTGACAGGCTTAGGTTGACTGCTCATTATGACAGCTATCAATCAGAAATCACCCATAAGAAGGCAGAATTCCTGTCCAGGAGATTTCTGCTGTGCGGAATCAACTGGCTCATCTTTTCCAGACTGTTGACAGATTGTGCAATCCAATTTGTCTCAGACCAGAAGCCTTTTCTCAGCTAAGATGTGAGGATTCGCTCGATTCTTCACAGATAAAGGTTACCAGCATCAGGTCTGGCATCGGTCCGACCTCTCCCTACGAGGGATTGAAGTGGTCTACAGGAAGTGGCATGCACTCGATCTATCTGGTCAGATTTCTGCCTACCGGAATTCAGGACATTGTGAAGATCTTGCAAACATTAGCCCAACCAGTTGTAGTTTGGATCCAGGCCCTACACCCTTTTAGTGGGATGTGTACATGTCATCTGCTTGATCCTTGCTGAAATTGTCTGGAAGTCCTTGGAGGGGGTCTTTCCTGACCCCTCAAGGAAGCGGTTGTTCAACCACTCCTTAAGAAATCCTCCTTGTATCCAGACTGTCTAGCAATCTACTGGCCTATCTCTAACCTGCCATTTGTTGGTAAGGTTATTGAAAAGGTGGTTGCATTGCAATTGGATGATCATCTTACAACTCACAATATCTATGATTCTCTCCAGTCTGGTTTTAGGAAGAAGCATAGTACAGAGACTGCTCTTGTCCAGGTATTGAATGGCCTCCTAATGGCTAGAGATAGAAAGGCACATACCATTCTGGTCTTTCTTTATCTGTCTGCTCCAATTGACACTGTAGACCATGGTGTGCTGCTGGGCGCCTGCATTCTTTTGTGAGCTGTCTGGTACAGTCCTTAAATGGTTCCATCGTTCCTCACGGGCAGGTCTCAGAGAGTTGCCACTGGAATTTATTCCTCTGGTGCTCTCTCCCTGCTCTGTGGGGTGCCACAGGGCTCCATTTTGCCCCCATGTTGTTTGCAGTGTATATGCTGCCATTGGGAGATATCATCAGGTGATACAGTCTGAGTTTTCACTGCTATGCAGATGATACTCAGCTGTATATGTCCTTTCTGCCCGGACAGAATGATGCACTCTCTGTGCTAAATAATTGCCTTACTGAGATCAGAACCTGGATGAGCTCCAGCCCGCTGAGACTGAATCCAGACAAGACTGAAGTGCTGGTAGTGGACCCAGGTCATCCGGGGAGTGGGTTTGGGGGCTGGACAACCATCACGCTTGTTGCTTGGTGGTATACCGCTCACTCCCTCAGACCGGGACCATAACCTGGGCATTATGTTTTAATGATGGTCTGACTCTAAAACCTCAAGTGTCAGCTGGCGTCAAATCCTCTTTTTATCATCTGAGGAGTATCACCCAGGTGAAACACCTGCTTCCTCCGATGATCTTCCAACACTGGTCCATGCCTTTGTCACTACCCCTCTTGATTACTTCAATTCCCTCTACTTAGGGCTACCAGGGTTGATATCTGCCAACTGCAGCTGGTGCAGAGCGTGGTGGCCAAGCTGTTGACTGGGACCTCTAGGACCAGTCATATGTCCTGTGCTCATAAGCTGCACTGGCTGCCTGTTCAGTGGCAGATCACCTTTAAGGTTGGCTTGCTAGCCTTCAAAGCCCTACATGATCAGGGACCCAGCTACCTGCAAGATCTCCTTGTACCCTACTGCCCCCTCCGTCCTCTCAATCCACCGATGAGGGATTGCTGGAAATTCCCAGAGTGCGACTGAAGATATCTGGCTCTCGTGCTTTTTTTCAGCTCCAATCCTGTGGAATTCTCTACCTCGTCGGTTAGAGAATGCCTGACCATCGATAGGTTTAAAACTGAGTTAAAACGTATTTATTTGGTTGTTCTTCCTGAAATATGGATAACTTGTTTATTGTTCCTGTTTTAATTAGAGGCTTTAAGCCCATGGTTCGATGGGTGGAACAACAACGTCGCTCTCCCATCGAGTTTAAGGTCACAACATCCTGGGTCTCACCGGATTCTTTTTCGTTAATGTGTCGGAGGTGCGGCCCATCTGCATTCCTTGTTTTTGTGCCATTTTTTGGGGGAGGGCTCTTGCCTACGTATTACAGTCATCTCCGGCTCGCTCCTTCTCTTGCAGTGTTTTTGAACTGCGGCTGTTCAATCATCCCAGCATGTTCTGGATCCCCCGTTCCTGTCTCCAGTCTGCCGTTCCCTCACCTGACCCACTCTTTGGAGGTTTGCCTCTCACTCCTGCTGGCTTGCTCCTTTTCTCATGTTCTCTTTGGACGATCTGCCCATGGCTGCTGCTGCTAAGGCAGCATCTCCCTGCTTTTCTCTCGCTGTTCTGCGAGAGTTTTTACTACTGCTCCCTAGCCCGTACCTGCTTTTAGCTTTCCCAGGGCTCTGTCTGCTCATCCCTCATATTCTGCATCATGACTGTACAGTTCCTGTAGCATCTTCTTATGATTGTCACTCCTCCGTGGGTCCATTTCTCGGGAGGCGGCATCGTGATGTGAGCGGATGGACAGCCCAGGATCGCTGAACAAGCGAGGCTGTGACCAGGCGCCAGTGACCACCGCATGACTGCAGTCCTCTGGCTTCTTTTATCTGGAACAAGTTCCTTCACTCGGGTACATGGTGTGCCTTGGTCTTCATCCTCTGAGGGATTCTGGTAAACCCGGAGCTATTGCTTCTTTGGTTTCTATTAATTCCATGCCCTCGTGCCATTGCTCTTTTCAGTCATATGGCCTGCTAGTTGCTCTCAGCCCTGAACTCACACTCAGTGTTTTAACTCTGTGAATTCCTCTTGCTGAGGCTTGAACATGCCATTCTCTCTTTGTCTCTGTCTATTGCTCTACAAAATTAAAATTTGACTTGTCGGCTGCACTGTTGTATGACCAGTGCAAAGCTATGAGCTCGATTCATTCCTCCTGCCCTTCATTTGCTGAGAATTCTATCCCATAGGACACCTTTGCTTGTTCCCTGAATCTGGTGCCTGTCCTGCTTGTGCTGTTTCACAGTCTATTGAATGGGATGAGTCCCTCATTATTCGTTGATGCTTCAGGGGTTTTCGGTGATTTGTGCTCTCACTATCAGTGTGTTCCTCAAGGATATAAAAAACTCTTTGCACAACACTTATGTGTTAACCCAGTGCATTTATTGGGACAGTGGCACTTTTCTGACACCTGCTTAGGGTACTGCGAGCTGCAAACTTTCTGGGAGAATCGGAGTCTTTTGGCCTATGCTGTTTGTTATGTAGTTGTTCAATGCTTTCTCCTGGCAGTTCGGTCTGATTTCCCTGGAAGTCGCTCTTGGGCTGTTCCCCTCTGGTCATGCCTCATCAAGCCTCTGTGTCTGCTCTCAATGCCTTGCCCTGACCTGCTTCTCTACTCCAATCATTCACTCAGTATACCTTGGCATGGTTCACTTCCACATCCCGCTCTTCCCTTGATCTGTATGGCCTGCTATCGATATTTCTTTGGGCATACCTGTCATGGATCATATGCCACCTACTCTGACTCACCCTACTATAGTTCTCATCCCCTACTGGCTGGGTCCTTCACTACCTCTTGACCTCCCTACCATCTGTCGTCCTTTCATCTTCCTTTCCAGTTCCTGCCTTCATGGCGCCAATCCATCATCATGCCTCATTTGTTCCTCTGTTACCTTCCTCAGCCTAGTGCCTATTCTCGTCCTGGCTGTCATGGTTTCTCTCCTCCTGGCTTCCTCCTCATCAGCCTCCAGGGCTTTCCTCTTTCCTCATTCCTAGCACTCTCCATTCCACTCTACTTCACTAAACCTGCTCATCCAATTCAAGCCTTGCGTCCTACATCCATTCTTACCACACTTCCAGTACCAGCCTTCATGGCATCTCTCCATCATCATACCTCATTCGTTCCTATGTTACCTTCCTCAGCCTTGTGCCTGTTCTCGTCTTGGCCATCATGGATTCTTTCCACTCATTGCCTCCTCCTCATCGTAAATCATCCAAGTTTGGCTCCTCTTGATCTCCGTCCTGAGCGCATAACCTCTGGTTTGCATACCCTCTGGTTCCTGACTTGCCTTCTTGGCCTTGGAGCCTGCCTCCTTTAGGAGCCTCATTGCTCACATTACTATCTAGAGCATGATACCTCCACTCTTAGCTTCTCTCCTCATCATACTTCATCCAGTTTTGCTCCTCGATCTCGCTACCTGAGTTGCCTCTGGTTCCAGATCTACCTTCTTAGCCTTGAGTCTACCTCCTTTCAAGGAGCTTACTTCCTTTTCCGTCCTTTGTGCAAGTTCATTTCCAAGTTCATTCCTGTCTCCTCCTCTTCCAGTTCCTTACAGGCAGTCCTGGATTTCCTCCACTAGTGACATGCTATCGATATTTCTTTTAGGCATACCTGTCATGACTCCTATGCTACCTGCCGCACTTATCCATTCTGCTGCATGTATTGAGTTCTTCACTCCAGTCATCGTTCATTCTGTCATCCTTCTAGATTTCTCTATTTCCATCACTTCCTCTACCATTCCTATCCAGTGAGTCTTATGCCGTTCCATACCAACCATCCGGCATTTACTCCAATTGATGCCCACAATCAATATTTCTGTTGAGCCCTATTTATTCTGCCTCTGATACCACTTCCTCAAACCAGCACTAGTGCAGTATTCATCTGGTTCCTGACTTGGTCATTGTTTGGGCATCCTGTCACGAATCCTATACCACCTCATCAATTTGTGCCAGCTTTGACTACTTTGCTATGACTTGTCCTGGCTGGGTCCTATGCTACCCATTGATTGCTATCCTTGCCTCCTGTTTTGCCAGCTCATGATTCTCCACCCTGGTTCCCTGCTGCATTCCCTGCTGCTCCGCTATTTGAGCTCCTTCTTTTCCACTCCTCCATCTGCTCCCCTCCTGTTCAGGGCACTGTGTTGCTCCTCTCCCACTGAGCTGGGCGGGGACATACATCCACTGTTTTGGATTTTCTCGTGGCATTATCACTCCTGCTGTCTGACCTGTGCCTGGCTTCCTCCGGGTCACTCCTGCCTCGCTGTCCAGCCCAGCTCCAGCTGTTCTGCAGGTGTGCGGGCTTGTAACAGCTTCATAGTCTGTCTGCCTCATTTCTTCCTGTAGCCGTTTGCTCGTCCACTTATTAAACTATAAAAGAGACAAACAGGGGGCTCTCTGTGGCTTTTGGTTTGCTTTGGTGCTCGACACATGGCTTGGCACCAGCTCAGTGTTTGCTGGACTTTGTTTCTTGGTCTCTGGATGGTGTGGGAGATGGCCTTGCAGTTTCTGGTTGTTTGGGACTTCTTTTCAGCCCAGTGATTCCTCCTCTTACTACTGCTATTTCTGGACTCCCCATCTCTGCTCTGGCTTCAGGCATTTCATGGCCTGCATTCATTATTAAATTGGGCATGTTTCTCGAGCCTCGTATCGACCTGACCTGCGCATTTCTTCTGGGGTTTTCCCTATCCTACCATCCTTTTCCCCTCATACTCATCTCTTTGGTGCATATTCCTACGCTTCCTAATCAAACCGCTGCTCTGTGAAGTTCTTACTGACTGCCTACTCTCATTCTGCTGTCCCAATCATTTGGCTATCTCTGGCCCCTGTGGTTCTCATCCCATCCCGGACATGGATTCCTCCAGTCAAGGCCAATCAGTATCTATCTGCTGGCTCCATCTGGATTTCATTTGGGCATCTCTGTCATGACACATGTGCCATCTCATTGCTCTCGGACCTCCTGCTGCATATATCAGGTTCGTGACTCTGGTCATCATTAACCACCTCATTGAACTGTGGGCACACCTCTCATTACTCATACCTCACCTTCCTGTTCTAGCCATCATGGCTTCCCTCTATTATCGTATGATTAGCCTTTGAGTCTCCTTACTCATCAATCTATCAAGCATGATAGAAACTTTTAAGTACCTCAAGGGAATCAACAAAGTTCAGAAGGTAGCATCTTTCAGAAAAGAGATGTGTAAGAACAAGGGGCACAATTTAAAGATAGAGGGGATGGCTCAGGGGTAATGAGAAATTTTTTCATGGAGAGTGGTGGAACATGGAACCGCCTTCCTGGAGAGGTTGTGGGATCTAAAACAGGGGAATTCAAACATTCATGGGACAGACATAGGGCAATTATAGTGGAGGGTTGCAGGAAGTAGGCTGTTTATCCAATAGGTAGGGAAATGGGCAGACTGGTTGGGCCAAGTAGTCCTTATCTACTGTCAAAGTCTATGTTTCTATGTTTCATCGACCCATAGCTTGGCTACCTCAAATCGCCTCGATATCCAATCAAGACATGCCTGTCCATGATATCTTTCCTCATCTTGTTCATCTATTTCATTCACTCATTCAGTTTCAGTTGTCTCGATTCAACTCTATCTCCTCTCATGGCTATGCCTTCCTGTCCACATCGCCCTTTGCTACAGGCTGGCTGGCTGCTCTCCACCATCATTCAAGTTCAAGTTTCAGCGCTTCATCAATCCATTACCCTCATGCCTCATGTATCAGGTTCCTGATTCCATCCATCATTAGCAGTCATGGCTTCACTCCAGCCATGGCTTCTATATCTCATCATGCCTCGGTTTCTCTTAGCTTGCTCTGCTATTCACATCATTGGGTCATTTATGGCTGACTGCATGTAGCCTTTCATCGATCCTGGCCTGCATGCCTCTTCATCCAGCTCGCCCTATTGCAGTTCTTGTTCTATGTCAGCAGGGTCCTCGCTGACCCAGTACCTCCTTCCATCCTTTGTCCTTTCATGCCTTGCTTCCTCGTACCAGCCCCGTGGCTTCAATCCCTCATCATGCCTCATCTGGTTCCTTATTTGCATTCCCTGTCCTATTGCCTTTTCTAGTATTAGCTATCATAGCTCCACTTCGCTCTTAGTTTCCCTCTTCATCTTACTTCGTCCAGTTGTGGTCCTTTCTCACTCTGCCTGAGTTGCCTTTGGTTTCCAACCTCCCTTCTTGGCCTCTGAGTCTACCTCCTTTTGAGGAGCCTGCTTCCTTTCATTCCTTCATCCTGGTTCATTTTCAAGTTCATTCCATTCTCTTCCTATTCCAATTCCATATCGACCATCCAGGATTCACTCCGCTTGTGGTCAGCTTCGATATTTTTTTGGGTTCCTACCATACCTCCTATGCCTCTATCAACCTCGGCTATCCTGATGCTTGTATTGAGTTATTAACTCAGTCATATCGAGTTCATATATCCAGTCATCATTCACTCAGCATTACCTCAAGGTTTGGCATCTAATCATTCATCGTCTATTCCACTTGCATCGCTCACCTCAGCATTACCTCAAAGTTTATTTATTTGCATCTCTTACTGAAACATTCCTATCATTGAATTGCATACTACCACATCGACTACAAACTCAGGGTCTAATTATTTAGAATCTAATCGTTTACAGCACATAATCAAGCATGCCTCTTCAACCTCAGTGTCTGTTCAATCACATCGCTCAATCAAGCATATCGTTCAATCAAGCCAGGCTGCATTATCATCTCTCCTCATCAGCACATCTGGAATCTCCTCTTAAACACATCTGGATCACCTTGCTCTGACTTATACATGGATCTACCTCCCATCCTTGCTTCTCTGATATACTATGCTCCTCGGATCTGTTATCTACCATCGAATACTCGACATAGCCTCCTTGGGTCCCCTGATGCCTCATGTTCCTTATTTTAATCCGTACTTCTTTGGAGCTTCTCCTATCCCTCGTCATCCTTCCTACTTATTTCACTCATCTATGAACCATTCTCTCTACTAACATTTCTCCTCAAATCAAATGTTGTCAGCCTGGAGGAAAGGCGACCGAGGCCTTGGATCCCCAGAGGTTTCCTCCTAAAAGGGTTTTTTCTCTCCTCCATGCTAATGGTCATAATATTAGTTAGAGTTAATGCTTTATTCTTGTTAGTTAGTTAGGTTCCGCTGTTGGATGGAGGTGGATGGTGGCCCTGCTTTCCCCTCTCTCCTTAGGGACGTTAGCCCTTCTCTTCACAGAAATTATTCATCATCCTCGCCTCTTTGATGCTTGACATCTTTAGGTATTCTTTTGGCTTCTTCCTACCTTACCTTTAGCTGATGCATTAATTCCCTGCACCTGTAGAGGAACCCTCCTCTAGGGTTCCTTGCGTCGTACTCCTACAGGGTGGTATATCCCACGGATAGCGGCAGGAAAGCCACAAAGAAAACTCAAGTTACACAAGCATTCTCATATTATCTCATTCAGTTGCACAGCACATCAAATGGGGAGGGTTAATGCTCGTGGTTCGATGGTGGAACAACAATGTCACTCCCCCATCGAGTTTAAAAGGTCACAACATCCTGGGTCTCACCGGGATTCTTTTTCATTGCCCACCATCCTCTCCTCCTCCTCCTCCAGTGGCATGTCTCTCTACCCATGGGCTTCTTCCTACCTTACCTTAGCCGACGATTCATTTCCGGCACCTGTAGGGGGAACCTCTTGTAGGGTTCCTTGCATCATACTCCTACAGGGTGATATATCCCACAGATAGAGAGGTGGAAAGCCACAAAGAAAACTCAGTTACACAAGCATTCTCATATTATCTCATTCAGTTACGCTCAGCACATCAGATCTTATTTATATCTGCTGTATTTGGTTTTATGAACAGTGCCTTGGTTTGGAAAGCGCTATAAAAATAAAGTTGACTTGATTTGACCTCCCCAGGTCCCTTTCCAGTTTGGTTGTTGCTAGTAACCCCCCACCATTGTGTATTCCTCCCTGGGTTTCTGTTACCTAAGTGTATGATTTTGCACTTCTTTGCATGTACCAACAAAAGAAAACATTTGATCATTATACCAGTAGACCATAGTCTATTCATATTAGTGTAACTATACATTGAAAATACTTCAAGATTCATAGTGCATTTCTTTCTGTGTCAGGCACAGACTTTTGATCCTTCCTAATATCTAGTTATCTAATTCAACGGCAGTCTCTCCTCTCTGTTATCTGATGCTTGTTTACCAGGTAGAAAGCACAAAGAAAATGAATGCCTATTTACTGCTAGGACCTGGGAGAGTATAGCAGACAAAATAAACAATTACTTGAAACAAATAGGAGTAACAGACACATAATGCAACAGGGTCATTTTCATAACAGCACCCAGAGAAAAGTAGAGCAAAACCACAGGTTAAAGACAGTTATATGCACCAAAAGAAAAAACCCTCAACAGAGTACAACAGTATTACTTAAATAAGGTAAATAAAATAAAATATAGGAGACAGTATAGCACAGTAGTTTAAGGATCTGAGCATAAACCTGGAGACTTGGTTTGAATCCCACAGCCCCCACTTGCATACTGTGTGACCCTGAGCAAGTCACTTAACTTCCTTGTGCTCCAGGTTGCACTCTGTAAACAAGTTTTCAGCTTAGTGTGTCTCTCCTGGTTAAAATAAAATAGGGCTACTATCCGGGGAGGGTTAAAGCAGCAGTGCATAATAGCAGTGATAATTTTGACCTATACTTATTTATTTTAGATTGCCCCTAATCTCCTGTCTTGTATGATACCTGTCCTTCCCAGTTTTGAGTCCGCTGTAGGACTTTTTTCACCTTGAAATAATAAAATGAGCACTCCTTTTAATATAGCTCGAACCAGGTTATCATCATTATTCTCAAATGTTTTGTAAACTTGTTGGCATGAAACAGAGTCTGTAAGTGACTTCATTATAGTCACAAGAAATGTAATCTTAAGCAATGGGTGTACTAAAGCAATAAAGAGCACTGATTAAAACCTGATCTGGAGCTATATTAAAGAATGCTCTTTTATTATTTCAACTGCAAAACAAAGTGGTAAAGCAGACTCCAAATGTGAAAAAAGGTTATCATACCAGTCCGGAGACAGGTGGCTATCAAAAATTAAATATATAATACTGGTTAAACTTTGAACCACTATAATGCATTGCTGCTTTAACCGGCTGAACAGGTGTGCAAAATGCAGAGAATACAAAATGTTAAATATAAGTGCATTACCTTCATTGGGAACAGATCTGTGAGATTAAGCAAGTTGCATAGTGCAGGCGGTATGACTGATAGATAGATAGATAGAGAGATAGATAGATAGATAGATAGATAGATAGATAGATAGATAGATAGATGCTATCTATCTATCTATCTATCTATCTATCTATCTATCTATCTATCTATCTATCAATCTGTCTATTTACAGTATCTAGCTATCTACCTATCTAGTCATATATCCTTGTGGAGTTCCAAATAATGGAGCAAAGGTATTGATGCTTTAAGTTCTATCTGGCAAGTGGAGGCCATAACGCACAGAACTGTATTTTTCCTGGAGAGGGCGTCCTGTTCTTATGACAGGGCTGTCCTAACCTAAGGAAATCTCTTACAAGACTCAGCATCACTGAATTAGAGCTTGGCATTACAAAGACAGTCTGTCCCCTGCTGTCCTCTCACAAAAAGAAAATGAATAGATTTTTTGAGTTTACCAGTGTACTCAGCAGCACAGCTATAGAAGCACTACCACTGTTCATGCTTTCAAGGAAGGACTAGACAGATTCCTGAGGTGGAGTGGTATTGACAGCTATATAGCATTAGTAGGGATAGCTTTCCAGCTGTTAGTCTTGGATGTGTGACCAAATTTGAAGTGGGTACAACGTACAGTATATTTACTCATGTGTGGCAGAAGGGACAGAGAAGATGGACTATACATTTCTTCCATCATCACAATATGATCTGCAGTAAGTATGACTTGACTAAGGCATGTACAAAAAGCAGAGGACCACTGAGAAAGCAGATTCCTTCACACTGAGCATCCTATAGCCCTCTGCCCACAAAAGACACTCATGTGTGTGCACATGCGCTAAACCACACACACACGTCACATATACTATCGCTATCATCAGTATGTAGAAGAACAACTATTAGACCAATGTTTCTCATTTCTTTCAATTACTGTCATTAATAAATGCTAAGCTGCAAATAATGAATGCTAAAGTTTAAGCCTGGAGCGATTTGGAAGGAGAGGTCTCTTCTCATACGCAGATGTGAGTAGGCACTCTGTGATCCTGCAGTGGGTACCATTAAGGTGACAGTCTGTCTTCATTAGAAAGCCATTGCAGTCATGGAGGAGCAGTGGAAAGCACATTTATGGAGACGTAGTTTGTGGTTAATTATTAATGCGACAGATTGTCAATAAATAACACTGTCTGCTTTCTCACTGCCGCAGCATGCACAGACAAAAAGCTTGGGGTCTGTGAGTTTGGTCAAATCCTGTAAACAAGGTAAATGGTGACACAGAGCTGAGAGTCCAAGTTCTGAGCTGAGCAGTGGTTCAAAGGTTTTAATCAATGCCAGTCCTGTAGTAGGGACATCTCAGATGGGCCACTCTCACACTACTGCACTAATAAAGAAGCTGGATCTACAGAGTTAGCCATTGAGCTCGTGTGAGGATAGTATACAAGAGCCTACACAGAATCACCGTGTCGATTAGCCTGTTGAGGTTTTCCTATCTACCACTGTTCATTTTCCCAATTAAGCAGATAGTTTGATCTGATAATCACTATTCGGTACAGATATTGATTATTGAACCTATAAACATGACTGAAGTAGAGAAGAGTTGATAAAGTACTTATTATCCTATCTGATTCTTTTCAAGAGGACTGAGACCTGAGCAAAATTAACTACCAATGGATGGAGTGGATAATCTGCTATCCATCCACCTATCTTTACACATTTATTTTAAAATGTATTACCTGGTTTGCATACTAATTTTCATATGTGTCCTGGGGTTACATCTATGACTTGGCAGTTTAAAAACAGAACATGAGAATAGTACTCAAAACAAAATTCTTCTCTTGTTGTATGGCACACCAGAAGTTCTCAGAACAACCAAGCTTATATCAAATAACTATTGCTGGAGGTGGGAGGCCAGGAGGTGACTAGTTACATATCGCGTGACAATGCCCACACATTCATACATACTGGTCACAGGTTTTGGTTTCCTCAACCAGATGGTGTCAAAGCCCATACCTCACTCCCCTGAGCTGGTGGTTCTAGGTTTCCCTAGTGCAGTCCTATAGCTCAGTCCATCTGAAAGGAAATGGGTGGCTGTGGCATGTATAGAGCAAAACAACTCCTGCTGCAATGGTGGCGCATGACAGATGCCCCGACTCTTTCAGAATTCTTAGCTAATCTGTCTTAACTTGTCCGGTTTGAATGCCTGTCACATATAAGCTCAATACCCTCACCAAATATCCTGAGATCTGGACCCCATTTTCACTACACCTAAAGAAGCAAGCCAGCACCTCGGTACCAACACCAGTCTTCCCAGAATAGGAGTGGGCTAACAGACCAGTTGCCATCCAGTCATATACGACTGTCCTACAGTTCAATCCCAACCCAGGGTGAGAGAAAGGGTTAGTAACTAGGCTTTTGATGTTGAAGAGTATTAGCACTGTACACATTTGACAATCCACCAGCAATGCACTAGTTGTGAATTCTATGTACCATTTTTTATATAGGTTATTAGATGCTTTGTGCCCCATGATGATCTGGGAAGAAAAACTCTCCTTCCCTTACCCGTCTGTATTGATGTCGGGCTCACATAGTAAAAGTTCAGACTAAATATGTAAGAAGTAATAGATACCCACTATGCCTCACTGTTTCTCCATGTGCTGGTGTTCTGTATGATGTATGTAACCTGTTTTGTTCTGATGTTTGTATGTGATGTCTGAAAAGTTTTGATAAAAAAAGCTTAACAACACTGAAAACATGACTTATTTTATTTATTGAATTTTGGTAACTGAGTGAGCCCACTGAGACAAGACAGTCCCTTTTCAGGGGCAGCCTGGGAAGAGCATTTCATTGGCAGTGCAAGACATGGTTTACAATTATGGAACAAGAGACATGTATGACTAGAGTAAACAACTTATACAGTTACACCGCAGGGTAGGACAGCAATGGTGATACAACATTTAAATTATTGACAGCAACATTTTGCAGTCATTAGTACATAGAACCATTATTATTGTATACATCATTGCAGAGGAAAGAAAAATATCTTACATTAGCGCCAATCATTAATTTTATATATGTTGTGGATTAGAGCAACCTCACATGAGAAGGTAGCAAGAGCCAAGCCTCATTAAAATAGGAGCAAGGTGAGGCAGCAAGGTGAGAAAGTAATAGGTTTTGAAAGTGAGGAAGTGAGGAACAGACAAGGATTGAGGAAGGCAGTGAATTCCAACAAGACAGTGCAGAAGAGGCAAAGGATCTCTGTGCCAGGGCGAGCGGGGTGAGGCAACTGGAGAAGGGGTAGACAGGCAGATCTAAGGCACGCTTTGAGTATCACCATTGCACAAGGTCAGCAAGCCAGGGAGGAGTGAACTGTTGATGGTGAACAAGCTTGTGTATGAAACTCAGGGTAGCATACTGTAACTTAGACTCATAGGGGAGCCATTCCATGGAGGAGAGGACATTACAGTGGTGTTATCTGGTGTTGACCCCAAAACAAATCTACCCACCCTAATGTAAACCTGGGGCAAACGTGATAGTATGGTAAGTGTTTGTTGAAAGCAGTAGGGGGGTTCCATACATAATGAGAGGAGGGTTGCAGCTACAATCTTACGGCAGGAGGATGCAGTGAAGAAGGGACAGATACGATCTAGAACTCCAAGCTTTTGATGGGGGTTTTGATCAGGACTGAGACATGTGTGTCCAGGGAAAGAGAGGAATCTAGAGTGATTCCTAAGTATTTGCAGGCCTGGACAGATACAAAGACAGCACCAGTGTGAGATTGTACTACCAGTGGAGTGGGGGTTTGTGAGGTTGAGTTAGAGAACAGCATGCACTTTATATTTTTAGTATTAAGGACTAGTTGCTTCTTCAAGAGCCAGTCTTCAAGAGAGTGGAAGTCAGAGGCTAGCACAGAGTTAATCCACCGAACGCCAGCCGATGAATCGAGATGATAGCGCCACAGCATAAAGATGAATGGAGGCACCACCGCAGTTAAGAGAGATCATTGATAAAGAGTGAGAACAATAATGGACCCAGGATAGAGCCCTGGGGACACCATGAGTTATGGACCTAGGGTCAGGCAGGAAACCTGCCCACTTGACCCTTTGAGTGCAGCCATGGATGTAACTATGGGTCCATGATAGCATTGAATCAAGGCCAAGGAGGTGTAGCTGCCGATTTAAGAGACTGTGGTTGACTAAGTCAAAAGCCTTGGTAATCATATTCTGGGCAACAATAAAGGTTTTACTTACTAGTTACTCGTACAACAGTTGGTCTGAAGTCTACAGAGGTGTGTATTTTGTCATTGGTGGGGTGGGTGCACAATAGAAGTACATAGGGAAAAACAGTATCAGAGAGAAACAAAACAAGTTTACAGTTATGTGATATATACAAGTATGTTTGCAATTTCACGAGTACAAGTAGCTGGGATAGTTGTCCCATGTCTGCCTGTTTGTGGTGAGGTTTAACACCTGGCTCCCTTTTTCAGCATTAGTCAAGTTTTTTGAGTCAGGTCTCTTCACTCATTTGTTAATAAGAATGTGTCTCAAGTGGTTGCTGAACTTTGATTTGTTGATTGAGAGACAGCCTCAGGATCAAACTATTTCTTAGGTATCAATCAATCAATAAGATAGACAGACAGACAGACAGACAGACAGACAGACAGACAGATAGATATTCTTGCCAGTTGGAGGCTATATATTATATCCTGGTGATGGCTGCATTTCAAGATTTGGGCATGTTGGTACCTCCATTACTTCAATGTTATTTTTATTTTTAGATTTATAGTAACATTTGTGCAGGTCGCCCATGTGGTCTGCATAGTGTTATCAGTTAGCGACTGTAATATGGGCTGGACCTTTTCCTACACAAATGCACAGGATGGCACCAACACACTTGTCCAACAACACACATTTAGAAGTCTCTGACAGGAACATCTTCATCTCACTCTTTGCTGCTTACCATACTGCTCACAATCTATTTCTTCATCACTCCTACAGTGAGTGTAACTTTCTGGGGTGGTGTTTTACCCACTGGGACAATATACAGGAGTGTTTGGATGTTTATGCCCCATGGAAGAGGGAGGAGATGCCCCTGCCTAGGAAGAAGCAGCTGCTTGATACAGTAGGTCACTCTATTGTGAGAGGCATTGACTTGGGAACTGGGAAAGGAGGATAGGAGGTGATGTGCTTGAGTGGTGTTTCAGCTTGAACGGATGGAAAGCATATCCAGAAGATCACTAGGAAAGCAAGAGCTGGGAGGAGTGAAGTATTATTATCCAGCTTGGAACAAATGACCTGGCAAGGAAAAGGCAGGGTAGTGTAGGTAAACTTCAGAAAGATGGGAGGGGCCTAAAGCAGGTAGCACACATGGTGGCTTTCTCCAAGGTGCTACCTGTGTACAGCCAGGGAGAAGAACTGGTACTCCATACTGCCTTTCTAGGTTCATAACTGACCAATCCTTGGATACAGACAGAGCAGTTACTACTTGTTTGGATTGGGGCTGAAGTTTTGGGCATGATAGTCAAGTTGCTTGGAGTACCAAGCATTCATGTCTCCTTGGTTGGGATTTCCTAAGAGATAACCATACAAGCATTGATATTAATGATGGACTGTGGAATGTTTGATATTAAACCATTCCTTTTATGCACAAACCCTACTATGCTCAGGCATGTAGTAATGCTATTCTGATGTTCTTGTTTATTATTATTTATTTATTTATTTGAATTTTGATGACCAGATAGGTCAACTGAGACAAATTCCTTTTCAGTGATGACTCAAGGAATAAAGCATTCCCATTCCAAGAACAAAACATAACACAATAGTACACATAAAATAGTACAGTGAGTCACAATATACAGTTAAGCCATAGGTAAATAACAACAGTACCTGAAAGTAGGCACAACCAAAGGATTCAGGATTGCAGGCAGATTGCAGGTAGCCAAGAGAGGCAGGAGGCAGATTAACATTTTATACCATGTGCAGAGACATTTATGCCAGTCACATACAAGATGTCAACAATTTAAACAGCAAGCTAACTAAGAATAACCAGATTCAACTGCATTTGGTAAGAGACGTAGGGTTCAGGTTACAGTCAGATGTTATTCTAGGTAGAGGAGGAGGAGAAGTGGGGACAACAGCTTGTCCTTGAGATAAGAGAGAAGGGAGGCTGTTTGTGACTGTTGATGAGATTGAGAGTGATGCATAACATTAGTCACATGTGGCCTTACTTGTTAATAACAGTTACCTCTGCATTGGGGGTTGAAGAACTCATCCTTGTAGAGTTTTTTGAATTGGTTAATGGTTTTGCAGGAAAGTAGAGGGTGAGGCAAATTGTTCCAAATTCTGGGGCAGTGACGGCATAGGATCTTTGGCCTATCTTTAGCCTGGCCTTCAGGAGCTCCAGTAATGGTAGGCTAGAAGATCTTAGTACAGGAGGGGTAGGTTTTAGGGCTAGCAGGCCCATCAGACGGGGGCTGATGAATCAACTTAAAGGTGGTACAGCACACAGGAAGTCAAATTTGTTGTCAAAGGTTGGCCAACTTAGTTTGTTAAGTACAAGGCAGTGGTAAGTATGGGCGGGGCCGAGGTGGCAAAGTGAGCTATCCTATGGTATGTCTTTTTAGTTTGCTCAGTAATGGAGCCTTAACTGAGTGGATGACAGGTGCCACATAGAATAGACCAGGAGTAGGGTGGCAGAGGCAGTGATCACTCTAGCATGCTTTGAGAGGTAGGTGCTGAGCGTACAGCAGCCCAAGTTTTTGATTATTGGTTTTGTTGGTGTTTTATGTGTGCTTCGAGCACTAGGCTCTCATCAAGCGTGAGTCCCAGGTATTTGAATGATGAGACATTTTACAGTGGAGTACCTGAGGAGGTTTTAAGAGGAAGATGTGTCATATGGGGTTTGAAAGAGGTGTGATGAAAGACCATAGTTTTGTTTTTTTTTTCTCATTGAGAACCAATTGGTTATTTAAGAACCAAGATTCTAGAGTGTGGAAGTCTAGGTCAAGATTCGTGGTCAGGGTGAGGATATCCTTGAAGATCTGTAGAGTATTGCATCATCCACATAGAGTTGTACTGATGCACCACCACAGTTAAGAGGCAGGTCATTGATGAATATGGAAAATAGTAGGGGACCAAGTATGGACCCTTGCAATACCACATCAGCAATTGGTGCTAGAGGATTGTGTGTTTGCCCATTTGACACGTTGAGAATGATTTGTTAGGTAATTTAAAAACCACGCGAGGGAGATATTATCCAGTCTGATGAGGTGAAGTTTAGCTATGAGCCGGGGTCATTAACAAGGTCAAAGGCCTTATTAGGTCTACAAAGACTGCGCCAGTGGCTTGGCCCAGATCCATGTTATTGAACAAGTCAGAGGTGACGTGAAGGAGGGCAGAATCGGTTCCATGGTATTTACGGAAATCATGCTGAAAGTCTGTGAAGATGTTTGTTTGTTCAAGGAATGAGTACAACTAGTCATAGAGGATTCGTTCTTGAATTTGTGCAATAGGGCAGAGGATAGAAATTGGTCTGTAGTTTTGGGCTGTATCAGCTGGGCCGGATTTGTGGAAAGGTACCACTACCGCTGTTTTCCATTTGTCAGGGATAGATGGGTGATGAAAGGTAGATTGATTAGCATCGGGATGGGCAGGTTAGCGCTGATGCCCCAATGTGAAGGAATTTATGGGGCATGGTGTCAAAGCTCGAAAGCTATCATATTTGAGTCTCTTTAGCAACTTTAGGACCTCAAAATTGGTGGTAGTTTTTATATGAAAGGAGGGATGGTTGGTCTCATATTGATGTTGATTGGTATTGTAGTATGAGCAAGAGTGGGGAAGACTGTGTTTGTAGAGAGTAAGGTCTGTAAAGAAGTTGTTTATTCCAGTGGCAATGTCCAGAGATGCTGTGAGAGTGGCTCCATTAGCGGTCATGGTTCGGGATCAATCGTTCTCTACATTTCAGAAGGGTATTCATTTGGTGCCAGAAGCTTTTAGGGGTGGTAAGGTTTGTTTCTTGTAAGGATATAAGATAGCTCTTTTGGCCACCTTTATTTTATTTTTGCATAAATTGCAGAGCCAGTGATAAATAATCCAATCAGTATGTACCCCAGATCTCTTAAAGGTCTTCCAGGCTTTATCACGTGTGCACATGAGACCCTCAGGTCATTAGTTAGCCAAGGGGCAGGGAAGCCTTTGTATCTTCTGGTTTTATATGGGGAAAGAGAGTCAAGGGCAGCTGTGAACATTGAGATGAGATAGTCAAGGGCCTGATTTATATCATGGAGGGTGTTAATTGGTGACCAGTCAATGGAGGCTAGGCAGCTGTTGAATTCTTCATCTTTGAACTTGGTCAAATCCCTGGTTTTGATTATTTTGGGAGATGGACGGGGTGCAGAGCTGTTTCAGACACAATAGGAGGATGAGTGATCACTCAGGAGTTTGGGAAGATACTAGCAGCTTTATGTTAGCTGGCATGCTGGTTATTATCCAGTCGAGGAGAGTGTGTCTCCCAGACTTCATGTTCAGTCTAGTGGGTTGCTCTATGAGTTGCATGAAATTAATGTCTGTCAGAGCAGAGTGGCACTGCACGTTTTGTGAGCTAAGCCAGTTAAGGTTAATGTCACCACATACCACTGTGTCATGTCTGGGTATGTTGTCCAGGCTGGTGATAACCTCCTCATAAGTGTCTGGGAGGTAGATAAATGCAGCCTAACACCAGTTTCTTGGACCCACCAAAAGTGATGGTGATGAAGATACTGTATGCTCAGCCAGAGGGTGGATATCCAAGTCATCCATTTGTCAGCAGTCAGTTCAGTCCTGGCATAGATCATGACACCCACATTTTCCAAGAGCCTGGTCCTTCCTATAGATGGAGAATCCAGGAAGGATAACCTCATGAGATTTGACATCAGGTTTTAGCCAGGTTTCAGATATGCACAGGATGTCAGGTTTATGAAGCTGGGTCCATGCTTCAAGCTCGGCATCTTACCTCTGATGCTTTGGATATTCATGTGAGCTATTTTGAGGCCTGGGCTGTTGGTCCAAGTGGACAGCTGTCTCAGGGAGTTTGGTACACATCCACGGGGTGTTAGTGCTACGACCTGAATTCGGCCCAGGATTTAGTTCAATGTCCCTGATAGCAGCATAGTTCAGAGGTGGCACTGCATCAAGGAGGTATGTAAGAAAGGTATTTTGCCACTGTCTAATTCGAGTTGGAATTAGGACTGTTTTACATTGCAGGGCTAGTAATTGGAGACACGGATGCTGTGAAAACTCTAGACAGGAGGGGTATGATGCTGGTTGAGGAAAGGGCATTGATTGGAGGTCATTAGGGACCTTGAAGTATAAAGGGCTGGTGATGGCCCATAATGCAGCAGAAGTGCCAAGCAAATTAGTGCCACTCCTGTACCTTTTAAGCATAGTATGGTTGTGGTATGTGTGGACTTCCTGAGAGCTGTTAGTCTAACCAGAGAGGGGTCAGAGATGGTAGAACTAAGGATTAGTTGAAGTGTCCAGCTGACCACAACGCAGTTGGGAGTGGCTTATGAGCATTTAATGGAGGTCTGGGTGGGTTGAAAATTATGGTGCAGCGCCAGGTGATCATGCCACTCTACCGGAACCAGGGCTGCTTTACCCAGTAGAAGACCAATGGAGCTGGCTCAGCTGTGGCTTAAAATCTGATGAAGCCTCTGTCCAATACGGAAGAGGCAGCAGTGCTTCTGGCCAATCCTGTTAGGGTAGTGCAGGAGCATGGACCAATGAGCACAAACATAGAAACACAGAAACATAAAATTTGACGGCAGATATGACCACTTGGCCCACCTAGTCTGCCCATTTTCCTACCTAACAGATAAGCTGCAGATCCTAGTTAACCAACAGCTTACTTCCTCCTACCCCCTACTAGGACTGCCTTATGTCCCATGCATTCTTGAATTCCCCACTGTTCTTGACTCCACGACCTCCTCAGGGAGGCTGTTCCATGCATCCACAACCCTATATGTGAAAAATACCTCACATTACCTCTGAGCCATTCCCCTCTATCTTCAAATTGTGCCCCTTGTTCTTGCACATCTCTTTTTCTGAAAGATGCTACCCTCTTGGACTTTGTTGATTCCCTTGAGGTACTTGATAGTTTCTATCATGTCCCTCTCTCCTTCTTTCCTCAAGGGTATACATATTAAGCTCCATTAGTCTTTCTTCATATGTCTTCTGGTGCAGACCCTGCACCATTTTGCTGCCCTCCACTGGACAGCCTCCTTTCTGTCTATGTCTTTGCAGAGATGGGGTCTCAGAACTGCACACAGTACTCAGATGGGGTCTCACCAACTGTCTGTACAGAGGATAACAACTCCCTGTTTTCTACTATTGATGCCTCTTCCTATGCATCCCAGTAACACCAGCCTTCCTTACTGCCTTCTCACATTGCTTGCCCACTTTTAGGTCATCTGATATAATTTCCCAGGTCCCTTTCCATTTTACTGTTGTCAGTATCTCACCCCCATTGTGTACTCTTCCCTGGGTTTTGTTTTCCATGTGCATTACCTTGCACTTTTGCATTGAATCTGAGCTGCCATACATTTGACTATTCCTCCAACCTTGCCAAGTCCCTTCTCATCCTTTCCACTCCATCTTGTGTATCAACCCTGTTGCAGATCTTTGTTTCATCTGCAAAGAGACATACTTTTCCTTCCAGTTCTTCTGCAATGCACTTATAAAGACATTAAAAGGACCGGTCCCAGTACAGAACACTGCGGTACCCCGCTAGTAACCCTCCTTTCTTCACTGTGTACTCCATTTACTACTGCCCTTGCGTCCTGTTGTCTAACCAATTTTTATCCAGGCTGTAGAAACTCAGTGGCAAACTGCACCTTAGTGCCAGAGAGAGTGGAGCAGGTCTCGGCCTTCAGCCAGGTGCAGAGCTTCTTGTGGGATGGTCTGTGGGGTGCTCGGTCGGCGCCTGAGGAAGCATGGAGCTGCCTAGAGAAAGAGAGGGGAGAACAAGAGGTTAGGTGGGGTTTATATTAAGGGGAAACAATGGAGAATACAAGAGTTGGATAATTTATGGGTGGAGGTAAGAAGCTCTGAGGTGAAAATTAAATAGGAGATAAGGTGAGGAGGGGGTGAGGGTAGTCAGAGAGGCACCAACACTAGACAAAGAGCAGGATAGAGCTGTAGGCAGAAAAACTAATTCAAAAATAAATCAGGAAATGGCTGTAATTTCACTTACCAAGTGATTCAAGAATTTCAGAATAAGACAAGAGGGAGCTGTATGTGGGAAAAATACACCAAAAAAAAATAGAAATAAGCTACAGTAAATTTAGAGGGATCTGTTCATACACTTACTGGGAGAACCAAGTAAATCAATTAAATCAGGACTACATCAAGAAAACTCTGCATTCACTTGTTAATAAAAATTCAGTCCTAACACAGGTTAGCAGTACAAGTAAGGCTTGCAAACAGCCCAGCCTTGGGTAGGCGATATTAAATCCAGTACAAAACCCCACTTTCAAAATTAATTATTTCCACAGAAGCATTAAGGTTTGAAAAATCAAGTGTGCGGAGTTGCAAAGGCCCAGGCGCTACCTACCGGGAACCAGCACTGCTTTTTACCCAGCTGGAAGATCCATGGAGCCAGCTCAGCCACGGCATACAAGTCTGATAAAGCTTATGTCCAATAGGGAAGAGGTAGCAGCTTCTGGCCAATTCTGTTAGGGTAGCATGGAGCCATGGGCCAATGAGCACAAAATCTGTTGAAACTAGACAGTGAGCTGTACCTTAGTGCCAGAGGGAGCAGAGCGGGTCTCAGCCTTCAGCCGGCTGCAGAGCTTCTGTTGTGGAGAAGGTCTTGGCGCCACTCAGTTGGTGCTTCGAGGAGGTGTGGAGCTGCCTTAGTTCCAGAGGGAGTGGAGCAGGTCTCGCCTTTATTACTGTCCCAGCAATGACAGAGCACAGAGCAGAACATTATAGCTTCCATGATACAACCTAACAAGTATGGCCCAGTGCTGGATAGCCTTGTAGGCATGTTGGAGCACCATTCAGAAGACAATGGACAGATTATTACCAGAACACTAGGCTTGGTGTATATTGGAGTTCTCAACCCTACCAATGAGGACACTCTTTTTTTCACAAGATGAGTTTCTTAGGACAGTTCTATGCTATGAATTCTCCAAATAAGTGTTTCATTATGCATACACCAGTTTCTGCTGTTACTACTGCTTCACCTGCTGAGCCTTGTCCTGAATTATTTTTGACTTTACCAACTCTGATCTCACAGGCAAAAACAACAACTTATGGTGCTCCTGAGGTGATATTTAGACAGCTACAGTTCCAAACCAGGAGAACTAATCTCCTTTGGTACTTTGTTCACACTGGGATGAGGAACCCATTAAACAACATTCTTATTGGACCTCAGAAGTCATCAAGAAAGAGACTCATCAGCAAATGTTGCAACTTTTGAATAATGAAGTTGCTGAAGAAAGAAAAAAGATGGCACCTATCTATTCTACAACAATTCTAAAAATTGAACTCTGTCACCATCAGTGATTCACACCCACTCCCATGGATGATAATATGGTTGACTCCTTAGCCAACTCCTATTTAATTAGCACTGTGGACTTGTGTAGTGGCCATTGGCTGCTTGAAATGGAGGCAATGGTGGAGGTAAACTGCCTTCATCACTAGATATGGACTCGATAATTTAAAGTCATGTTTATGGGTCTATCATCAGCACCCTCAACATTCAATACCTTATGGAGCTTGTGCTGAGAGGTCTGCATTGGTCCACTTTCCTGGTTTACTTGGATGTCATCCTTTTCATCAAGTAATTTTCTGAGCACCAGAAACCATTAAAGATGTCTTATCTTGCTGCTTCTGGCAAGCTGGGCTAAAGTTAAACCAGTCCATATACTTCTTTTCACAGCACAAAGTAACTGTCTGCTGACATATAGTATCAGGAAAAGTGACTCACAAGATCCTGAGAATACCCAGAAAACATGTGACTGTTTGGTCCCTACCACAGCTACAGAGTTGTGTGCATTTATAGTCTATGTACTTATTCTTGTAGATTTTCCCAACATGCACATACCACAGCCCCTTGCCTTGACTAACCCACATGAGTGTTCCCTTGAGAGGACAAAGGATTATGAAGAGGCTTTCAGATGTTTGTGGCAGGTCATATCTGAACCATTGATTGTCAGCTTTCTACAGTACATGGCCAGCATGGTCACTGGGCCCTATAGCTTTGTCTGTATGACTTCTTTGTCTACCATCAGAAAGGATTCATACACACCCTCAAGACATTCAGAGGACCCCTAAAGGTGGTCTAAAACTCCAAGCAAGACTGAGACCAGGAAGGAGCATGCTTTAATAGTGACTACTGGAGTACACACTCAACTAGTTTCCCAACTCCAGATGCTGACTCTCTTGACTGACCTATCTTCCAGTTTAACACCTAAAAAAGGGAATACAAATTCCCAAATCCCTGCAGCCCTTGACCATAGGTGCAGTTGCTTACATAGGAGACAGGACACTTACCTTAGCATTCCAATACTTTGTTCCAAAAGATGCAAACATAAAGTGCTCACTAGTCCCGTTGCTGGTGTAGAGTGACATAAACAGTGGCAGAACTTATTCAAAAACATTTAACAAAACACACCAGCACCATCCTGCAGCTTACATCATGGCAGCAGACCAGTGGCTAAACAGACAGTGTGCATGGCCTAGAGGACGCCAAATGCACAAATCAGCTGATGTTTCAGCAATGCCTTCTTCAGAGCTGATTGGTCAGTCTCTACCCACTTCATTAAAAATGCATCTTCATACATGTCCATAAGGGGACAGACTATTCAGCATGTAGAATGCAAGCATCCAGATTAAAACTGAACATTAGAAAAACAAACTTTGGAAGACATAACCTGATACAAAAACAAACAAATGGTGAATATTAAAAACATTCAGAAATGTGAAAATTCAAAAGTGGACAAAGTCAGCAAATGTGCTGCAGAAAACATTGCAGGAGCAGTTTTCATTCAGATCCCTCAGCACCAAAGTCTGTAAGTTATCTATCCAGAAGCACTCCTGCTGAGAACATTGTGGATACAGGTCCTCACCTCATGGACCTATGGTCACCTTCTTGATGCCATTAAATCATATATTTGTAGGTGATTCTGCCCTACATCCATAAAATGTTTCATCATTTCATTTGTCTGTAAATTGTTCCTTATTGCTGACTAATGTTCTCCAATCCTTTCCTTCAGAGGCTGTTTTGTCTGCCCCAAATACCCCAAGCCACATGGGCAAGTCAACATATAAAATACACATGATGTTGTGCAGTTAATGAATGCATTGATCCCAAAAATTTGCCAGTCTTGGGATGTCTTAAAGTCAGAGAATCTGATGTATTATTACAATGTATGCATCTCCCAAATCAAAATTGCCCTTAGGAGCTGGCCCGGTGGCACTGAGGGCTGAGGCACTGGACACCTCACCATGTTATGTGCCAATGACCCATGTTCAGGAATAAGCATGGGTCATCAGGGGTCAACAGGGGTGGAGAAGGATGGAGCATCCTCAGACAGCTCTCCTTCTCTGGGGTGGAGGGTTCTTCCAGTAGTTGGTGCTTGCCTGACCCTAATGGTGGCTGGGGCTGGCATACAGACACTGTGTCTACAAAGTGGGGCAGAGGAGCAGCTATTGGACATGCTGTGAATGGATGCATGTGTAGTATGCTCTGATGGCATTGCATGCTCCAATGCCCAGGAGGGAGAAAAGTGAAAAGAAGGCATCCAGGCAGAGTGGCTTGATGGCTGTCCAACAGAACACTGGCTCTGGGGTGTCACCTGAACTGAATCTGGACAGGGTGAGTGAGTTGGGGCTCCCCACCACCCTGCTGCAGGGGTAAGCCACAGAAGAGGGCAAGGACCTAAAGGGTACAGTATAGATGGACAGTGGATGGAGTCCTATGGGGATGCCAGGTAAAGAGAAGCAGTCCAGGTATGCCAGGAGAAACAGTATAACAAAAATACCCTTAGGTATGGGGGTCCTCAGATTTCTCCATCTATGATATGTAGCTCTCGGCTGGGCATATCTTTCAGATCTGAAGGTAGTGTCCCCTCAGCACCTGCCAGTGCTTTCTTATAAGATCAGCAACTTGTGAGGCTTGGTTACAGAAGACAGTGACAAAAGTAATAGGTTGCAGAAGTTACGTTATGACTCTTAGGTACTAAAGGGGATTCTCTCAATGTAACATTTGTTCTCTGTATTCCTCTCAAAACAATCTAAGGAGTGTAACCTCTAATCCAAAAATCTGTGTGACATATTCTTAGTCTAACACATATATTCCTGTTCTGTACTACACATTTGTTTAATCCTCAACATCTCCACCCCCAGGAATATCATTAACTAGAATATGTTGGTGGCTACTAGTATAATGTAACAAACTATTATGTTCCATTGGTTTATGGAAATTGTTGTTTCTAATCTAGTGCCAATTTTATAAACTGTCAGATCTAAAAATTCATAGATTGTAAATCATAGATGCATGGAAATCTCAAATTGCTGTTCATCTCATTAAAATGTTTAATAAACAAGTCCAGTTCATCATGTATACCTTCTAATAGCAGCAACCAATCATCTATATAATGTCTCCACAATAATGCATGATTCTTCAATTTCTTATTTACAAACATACTGTTCGTTGCTACTCAAATAATCCCACGTATAAACTCACCAAACTAGATGCAAATGTGGTCACCACTGCAGTTCCTTTTCACTGAATATAGCATCTATCTTTGCTCATAAAATAATGTGACGCTAGAACCATATCTGCCATGTCCACTAGGAACTCTGTAGTAAACTGCATTGACATTTACGTAAATTCAAATAATATGCAATAGATGTTAAACCTTCTTGATGTGGGGTGTCTGAATATAAACTTTGAATATCTAATGATGTTAAAATAGTTTTCTCTGATACATAAATGTCTTGAATTGCAGTTATAGTATCACTAGCATCTTCCAAATAAGATGGTAATTGGCTCACTAATGGTCTCAAAAAGCAATCTACAACTGTGAAAAGGGTTCTATAATAAACCCTATACTTACCACAATGGGTCTGTTGGGCAGGATGACTGGATCTTTGTGTAATTTAGGTAATTAATAAATAAATAAATAAATAAATACAACCACGGTCAAACCCTTCCTGACATAAACCTAGTATTAGAATATCTGGTCAATACCTCCACCTCCATCCTTGACCATCATGCTCCCCACAAACTAAGAAGATCAAAAGGCATCCACTCTCCTGGCTCACACAAGAACTGAGGCACCTCATGTGCTCTTGTGACAAAGCATGGCATGCCTTCAAAAGCCCTAGATTTCAGTCTGACTGGAACACCTACCACCAACTACACAATATTTGTAAATCTAAGACAGGCAAAGCCAAAAGGGAGCATCTCCTATCACTACTTGGAACAACACCTCTCCAACCCCAAATGTTTCTGGAAGGAAATCAATGCACTCCTAAAGGGTAATGAAAGGATCTTTCCCATATCAATGACAGCAAAAGGCTCCCACACTATCTCACCCATTGAGATAGCGGCAGGCTGAACCCACTTTTACGGACCTTGATTCCTACAAAACTGACCTTCATGTAAATTGTCCTGCTCCACTAGCTAGCTGCCCAGAATTTCCATACCCACACTTCCACTTAAAACTACCCCAAAGAAGAGGTCTTTAATTGTTAAGGGACTTAACCTGACAGCTCATCAGGGTTTGACCCCTACCACCCAAATTTCTTAAAATAGGTGCACCTGCACTTGCCTACCTGATCTCTTTCCTAATCAATAGATCCTTCCTCATGCAGACCATCCCAGACAAATGGAAACTACAGTTGTTGTCCCATTACATAAAAGTGGTCCGACCAACCTTATTGAAAACTATACACCCATATCTATCTTTTGTCCAATTGCTAAACTCCAAGAAAGAATACTTTATAATCAACTATCATCCTACTTTGAACAGACCAATCCCTCACTAGTAACCAGCATGGCTTTGAAATCACTTGGGTCAGAAACTGTTCTCCTGAGGGTCACCACTGATATATTCCAGACTATGGACTGGGGCAAAGCCACTGGTGCATTCTATGTCGACCTAATGAAGGCATTTGACCTAGTCAACCACTCACTTCTCATCTGTAAGCTTCGCCACCTTGGTGTTGACAAAAACTTTCTTGGGTCTCTAACTACTTAGACAATAGGTTTCAATGTGTCAAATGGGTAGGTACCATCTCAGCCTTATCTCCTATAACGATGGGGTTCCCAGAATCAATCCTAGGGCCTCCTATTCTCAATATTCATTAATGACCTTCCTCTGAATTGTGGAGGGGCATCAGTTCAGCTATATGAATGATGCCATCTTATATAGATCCTCCTGTGACATCTCAAGTATTAACTCTGACATAAAAATTACTTTCAGACTCTAGAAACATGGTTTAAAAATAACCTACTTGTTCTGAACACAGAAAAGACTAAACCCATGCTGTTCCACCATACCTGCTTTGACACAACCTTACAGCCCCTCCTGTTATCAAAACATCCACTAACATTCAACTCAAAATGCTACTTCCTTTAAATACTAGGGTGTAGTACCTGACAAGCATCTGTCCTTTGATGAGCATATAACCTGTGTCACTAAGGCTACTAATCAGAAACTATGCGTCTATATCACACTGCTCCCCTACCTCTCAAGTAGTGCAAGAAGTACTATTGCCTCTGCACCCTTCTCCCAGGCCTCTTCTACGATGCCTCTATAATTCACTCCTCTATGGCTACATTCCTGAACAAACTTAAAATGGCCTATCACAGAACTGCTCGATTTGCTATTAAGGCCTCAGCTCATACCATCACTGTGATGTGCTGAACAATTTGAACACCATCTTCATGGCTAGACTTAACCTCCCAGTGTATTGCATCACCTTCAAGCTAATTCACTTCCCACCTCCTCCAAGTATATCTAACCTACTAACCCTGAAACCCTTCTCATGAACACTCAGGCCTTCACACCTCCCGATGCTGGCTCTGCCCAAGACTCACCTAGCTGTTGGAAGAAGATCCTTCTCCTTTGCAGCACCACAAAAGTGGAATGACCTCCCACACTCACTACTCTCACGCAAGACCTTTAATCTCTTCAAAAGAAAATAAAGGAAATATTTTACAAGAATCCTGTCTGTAATGGGAACTGTACCTAATCTTCTTTAAATGTCTCCACCTTCTACCTATACTCTCCTGGTGTGTATGATCAATGTCTAGGGCTATGAGTCTGTACACAGCCAATTGTCTATACACAGGACTTATGTACTAATTGACTGTACTATAATTATATTGTATGCTTATTTCAACCTGTTTGTTCACCTATGTTGCAACTGACATCTGTAATTTGTACTGTCCCCAGTGAATGGGATGGCTAATTTAGTCCACAGATGTATGTAACTGTCTAGTGATATTTGTACATAATTATCTGTATCTGTACTGTTTTCTTATGCTTGGAACATTTGGTTCCATGGGTCACCCCCTAAAAAGGACTTGACTGTCTCAGAGGGATCACCTGGTCATCAAAATTTAAATAAATAAATAATTGGATTTGCCACTTTAAAAAAAAAACACCTCCTGTGCTTTTTAGCTGTCCATTTAGTTCCTCTGGTTAATAAAATAATTTATTCTTATAGGAAATGCCTCAGTTGGATTTTCAGTTAACTGTTTATAAAATATGGAATAAAGTATGGTTTGGTGTGTGTAACAAGAAGTTTACATAACTTTGAGAGGTTAGATGCTACATAAACCCTGAGAGCGAAGCTTGAGGGGCTTATTAAAAGCATCTAACTCCTGAGGGTGTGTAACTTTGAGTTTACACACAGCGACTCCATATATTATTTTATATTATTGCTGTGTTTGCCTTTTTGCCTCAGCAATTATATAAAATGAATGGAAGTTGCTGTGTGGCCCTCCTGGTTCGCTTTTCAGCATCCAGTCTGTGACTCGCACTATGTGTGCCATTTTCATTCATTTAAATCTTTTTTTTGTTTGTTTCAGTAAGCAGTACAAACATTTTTTCCCCTTGCAGGTTTTGTATAAAATTAAGCTTATCGCGAGTCCGATTCTGAGTGGCAGTTCAGTCTTCCGGGAAAACATGTGGCCAGGTCTGAAGGGAAAAGGTGCAGTGCTTGTCATTATAAACAATCCTTTGTAACGGCAAATTAGTTTTATGGTTTCATAGGGAAAAAGCAAAGCCATTAATTATAGATGTCATTATTTAGTTGTCTTTCCATTTCCAGTTCATACTTGTCACTACCCCATAGTACAATTGCCCTTATCAGCTGGCTTGATTACCAAGGTAGGATCATCCTGAAATTATTTTAGCATTGTCCCCTCATATGTTAAATTACTTTCCAGGGTTCTCAAACTTTTCTTCACTAACAATTACACATCTCTGTCCACTAATGCAGAAGAAGTATTCACTGTAATTCTGTGTAGTGGGGGACAGAATGTTCATACTAAGGTATGCTAAAGAGCAAGGAGGTCGAGCCCATGATGCTCTTAAACTAAACCAATGATTAATAGAATAAGTTGTATCCAGAGTTAAAAACTTATCAAGATGGCATTTGAAAGTATTCCTAGCAGTACCTTACGTTCTGCCGAGGCTCACTGTCCGACACTGACCTTCCCGGGAGTATCGCCTGACAGGTTCAGTATCCAGGCAGGAGCTTATTGACAGTGAGGAAACCTGATGGATGTTACAGGGGTAAGGCAGCAGATGTGATGGCTTGCTACCTTACCCCTGTATATGGCAGTAAAATGGTGGAGGAATTGGAAGGCTGGGCAAGCTGCTCTGGTGGTGTTGAGGGGTAAGGCACTGGCAGCTCAGCCAGCATGCTCAGGGAGACGTGGTTCTATCTTTCCTTGTGTCCTGCAATCCTTTACTGTTGCACCCCATAACTGTTTTTTCTAACTCTCAAGTCCGCCCCTTGGAGTTTGATATTTTAGTTATGGGGGTTGTGGGGTTCTGGGGTGAAGCCCCAATTTGTTGAGTTTAATTTATAATCAGATGCCCAAAATAGTATTTTCAGGCATCTGATTGTTTTGGCATGATAAATTTCAGGCCAGTGGGGTCAGTATCCCGAGACTCAGAAAACTGAGTTTAGGGATACCATAGTATATCCTTCCTAGTTTTGCTGCTAACAATGTCTGATGGTAGTTTATTCCAGGGACCAATAGTTCTAAGGGTAAAGAAGTATTTACGGCTTGTGTGTTTAAATGGCTTCCCAACAAATTATAATGGATGACCTCTGATATTGTGAGAATAAGTCTTGAAGCCAAGACCTAATTCTGACATGAGATAAAGGTCCTGGATGGCATCATAGAGAAACAAAACTCTAAGGTGCCGAGTGGAAAGTGACATAAGATTTAGTGTTTTTAATCTTTGTTCATAAGATACCGATTTAATCCCAGAGATGTGCTCAGCAAATTTTCTCTGTACTCTTTCAGAAGAATAGCCATCAGATTTCTTGAAGGGGCATCAGAGCTGTGAGGCATACTCCAGGTGTGGCTAGCGTATGCCCTAAAAGAAGATATTAAAACTTAGAGTCTCTTGATTTGATGTTGCATAAGACTGACCACACAACTTTATTAGTTTTACAAATAACACTTTGCAGATGTTTAGAATGGAGAGGTCATGGGGTATGGTAATACCAAGGTCCCTCTCATCTGTGGTGGAGCAAGAGTGGACCAGCTAATGAATAAGGATGATTTCAATTCCTAGGTCCCAAATGCATCAGTTTGCATTTAGTTGCAGCATGTGTCTGAGCTGTCCAAATTTGCAGAGGGGAAGGAGTTACTGCTTGTGTACAACTGCCATGCATTGATGCCTGTTGCTGTGGTTTCTCAAAGAAACTCTTAAGGTGTAGCTGTCAGTAGAATTTAAATAACTCCACTTTTAACTGAAATGGATTGATAGTATCTGTGGGTACAAAAGACAGGCCTTTTGCAGAACTCATGTCTGTGCTGGAGAAATTACTTTATCGGTCAGGTTTATGACTGCAATTTGTTTTGATGACTGGACCATCTTGGAGGCCCCAATGACTACCTAAGAGTCATAGACCAAATTTTATGGGGTGACGCAGAACTTGCATCAATCCCTGCATCAACTCTTATGTTTATATTTTTTTATTTATTTAGTTTTTGTTGACCAGGTAAGTGCACTAGACAAACTCCTGCCTATTTTCAGGCACAACCTGGGAGGGGATACAGATGAATGCCAACTGACCTTGAACCAGATTAAGCTGTTTTGTGCAACTGTGCCAAATGCATCTGCCTTAACTGTGCCCAACTTGGTGCAGGGATGTGACAGTTTTCACTTATGGCAGCTTGCACCAAAGCTTTGGCACAAGCCCCATAAACTGGCACCCTAATTGCTCAAAGTTAGACCAGGAGTAACTGGTCTAGCTTGAGTATTTGACACAAGGACTTGCATCAGGGTTTGTGGCTGGCACGCCAAAATCATGATCGGTACAAGGATTGCTGCAAGTCACCTTGCATCCAACTCTCTGACAAGTCCCTTGAGGTGAATCAGGGCAGTTTTAAAATCAAGCCCATAATGTAACTAAGTAACCTATTACTTTTTCACTACCTTCTGTAACCAAGCCTCACAAGTTGCTGAAATTATATGAAAGCATTGACTGGTGCTGAGGGGGACACTACCTTCAGATCTGAACAATTTGCCCAGTGAGAGTTACATATCAAAGAAGGAGAAATCTGAGAGACATGGTTGAACATAGTTTTTATCTCCCCACAGTGCCAAGAAATGCCTGGTTACCTCTCATACCTAAAGTGAATTTTCAATGTGCCTTTTAGACATCCCAGGACTGGCATGGATCACTTGCAATTTTACAATTTGTTGTCATTAAGAAGGTGACCATAGGTCCACAAGGTGGGAGGGACCTTATCAAAACATTCTCACATGCGTGCTTCTGGATGAGAAGCTACAAACTTTGGTACTGAGGGTCTGAATGAAGAACTTCCCTGAATGTTTTCATCAGTGATGCCACTTTCTCTGCCATAATCTCTGGCATATATTCTACCCTACTACAGTTTGCTCTTAGCCTCTTTCCTACCCACCTCATCCCTTTTCTACTGAATTCCGAAGATCACCACCTTTACTCCACCGTCCTGGGCTCCTCCCACCGCCCATGCCATCGCCTATCCCTGCCTGCATCCTCATCCCCTCCTGCATACTGTACTCCCCGACACCCTCGTACCAGGTATCTCCATCCCACCACCTCTACCTGTCCTCAGTTTCCTTTCTTCTCTTCCCTCAGCCTATCCCCTACTGCTGCAGGAAGTTTGTTCCCCTGACGACTGGTCAGAGACCAGTTTCTATGCAACCTTGTCTGAGACCAGCCTGGTCTGAGACCAGTTTCCGAGCCACCTAATCTTGGGCCAGTTTCACTGTATGAGCTTTTTGTTGCACATAATTTTTTCCTGCACCTACTCCCTTTAGTGTAGATTTACTATTACCAACTCCACACCACCATGGATCACCACACCAGTGAAATTTGGGGTCAAAAGAATTTTAGAGGAAAATGTGATTCAAACCCAGACTTTCAGGATCACAGCCTAGCGCACTAATCACTACACTATGCTGGCGGCTGCCTAGCAAGCCTGTGGTTAGCCACATATTTGACAATAACTGATCCCAGACAAGGTCAGCAGGAAAGAGAAACTGGTCTCAGAATAGGTGGCACAGAAACTGGTGTAAGATCAGGCAGCCCTGAAACTGGTCTCAGGCTGCTCCCAGACCAGGTTGCTCAGAAACTGTTCTCAGACCAGGCTGGTCCCAGACCAGTTGTCAGGGGAACAATCTTCCTACACCAACCCTCCCTCACCCTTCACCACCACCCCTTCCCTACTTTCCCCACCCACTCCCTCTTGCCTGAACTTCTTTTCTCTCATCCCTCCACTCTATCATCCATTAATTTTTCCTCTTACTGTCTTTTCCATCCCCATCTCACTGTCCTTACCTGCCTCTTCAGGTTCTCCTTCTTCCTCTCTGTTCAGTGGGAGGAACCTATTTTACTGGCACCTGTGGTGATGCTACCACAGGACACCCTCCTTTCCCACCTTGCTCATTCCCTTACTGTTATCCACCCCTCTGCCTTGGGCCTCCTTTCCCACTGGGGAGATGGATCCAGGGATCTGCCTACTACCCCTTCCTCCTTCATTCCCCTTTTGTGGCCCCTCCCCACCTTGACTCCCTGCTGTTTTCTCCCTATGCCTGCCTCTAGACCCCGTGGGCTCCTCTGCTCCTCCCATCCATACCCTAAAGATCCCTTCCTCCAGTGCACTGATCTCCTGCCTCAACTGGCATACCTCTGCCCTCAGGTGTCCAATATGCTTGAAAACTAGGCATCCCCATCTCCTAGAGCGCTCCCAGAATCACTGCTGCCCACACCTCTGCACCCTACAGCTGTATCTGCCTCTCCATCTCCCTCTGCATGCTCCTTCTCCATATTTTACATTCTAGACAGACCTTTATAATGCACTTCAGTATTCGCATTACTCTTATGGAGCATTTGCCCTTCTAGAGACAGACCGAAAGAGGCAGTAGCTGCAGTTGCTATTGAACTCCCACCTACAGTAGTACTTCTCCTGCCTTACCTGTCCTGTTTTGAGCATTGTGGCCTGTGAACATCCTGCCAACACCTGCAGAAGTCACATAAATGCCACAATCCTGCTTCATTGCACTCATGCTTCGAGGTCACTCGCCTTTAGTGTCGCTTGGACCTCTGAGAAAGAAATAAGCACTACAGCACCCCTATTGGAGGCTGTATCCTGGCAACCTCACATGCAGTCCAGTCAGGGCTGGCTAACCTGGCTCACCTCTCACCCATGTCCTCCTCTCTGTAGCTCTCCTTCCATCCTCCACAGTCCCAATTCACCAACACATTTTGCTACAAGAGGAAAACAATTAAAATGCAGTCAACAGCAGTTTAGCAATCAACTTCAGCTAATCATCTGAGCACTCTCTGCTCCACAAGCCACGCACCAGTGGGTTTTCGATCAACTGGTAGAAGACCTCATGATCACAGGCTATTACCCTGTGTCTTCTACAGCTACCTATTGGAGGTCTGTATCCTGGCAATCTTAGCGTGCAGTTCAGTCAGGGCCAGCTATTCTAGCTTACCTCCTGCCCATGTCCCTCCCTCTGTAGTCCTTTTCCTTTTGTCTGTTCCCCACGGTCCCCATTCCACACACACACACACACACACACACATTACCACAAGGGAAAAATAATTAAAATGCAAGCAACAGCAGTTTAGCAGTCGGCCCCAGGTACTTCTCTGAGCTGACCCTTGGCTCCGTGAGCCGCATGCCGATGGGTACCTCGATCAACACAGAAAATGGCAGCAGATAAAGAACTAAAGTCCATACAGTCCTGTCCAGGTTTTTAACACTGACATGGGCTGTGGTGAATCAATTCCATGATTATGTCTAGGGAACCTTCTTTTCTTGAGGACTGACAACAATTCTCGTACTATATGCTTACCACCTCGCTTTCAGTCTGCAGTAACCAGTCAGGGATCAACAATATTTATATTAGCATGTTATTCAGTCACCCACACCTTCACCCACCACTGACGAGATTTAGTCCTGCATTTCTGAGTAAGCAGGTAACGAAGAATAACAATCATCTGTCATGAAGACTTTGTTATATCTGCCAGTCCTAGCTGTGCAGTGGATTTGTTAGGCAAGTCACCTGAAGTAGTGCAGAGAAGTATGCTTGCTTTGCCACCATCAATAACACCTTAGCGCCTGACTTGAGCCCCAGGGATATGTGAAAAGTATTTTGACATGACACCAGTATGAGGAAAATCATTCTGACATTAAAGAAGGGCCTGTAAGGGACATAGATTTACTCAACATCCAGAATCTTCTTTACTCTGTTGAGGAAGTTAAAATGGCATTCTTCCCTGTATCACCAGTCACCCAGGGATCTCTATTGTTCCACTGAAGATATACTGTCTCATCCTTCAGATATCAAGGTATTGTTCTAGGAGCTCTCTGTGACAATATGGGTCATTTTGGAGTAGAGAAAACTTTTGACTTGGTGCTTGTGAGATTCTTTGACTGACCTGGCTGTAGTGTCAAGAAGTACTGTAAATATCTCAAGTGATGGACCCTTCCAGCATGTGTGTGTGTGTGTGTGTGTGTGTGTGTGTGTGTCCTGACAGGGCAGGAGAGGGATTGTTAGCATCTTAGTGGTGACTGACCATTATGCTTGGTATGCTCAAGTGCTTCCCTACTAAGGAACAGAAAGCTCCACAGTTGCAAAGGTGCTTTGAGACAACTAATTGTGCACTATAGTTTGCCTAAAACATGTGTACTTGTATCCACTGGTAAAGAGCTGCTTGCATGCACCTGCAATGTTGAAATACGGTTTCCTCCCTACTTACAGTTCTGAAGGTAAGCAGAATCCCTGTGGACTGCTGGCACTGAGATATACAGTACCTGTACTGCATTCAGCTGGGATCAGCATAGCAGCTAGTTCAGGAGACTAGTGGAAAGCAAATGTATCTAACAGACAGAAATATGACATCTGAGACCGCAGGCTCTTCAGTTGGAAGATCATGTTCTGACTCACAGCCTTCGAGTTCTTGGGGAGTATAATTCTGTGACTAATGAAAATCAGAGCCTTTTCTATGTCTAGTTGAGTAAATTATATATTCAACTAGGGATCTGTGTTTCCAGCAATGTCTTTTTAAAACTGTGCTTTTCCATCTGGATTAAGCAATGTATTATCTGAACTGTTTCATTCTCCTGTGTCACAATATTATAGGAACATTTAATTACACTATTGAAACATAGCACATCAGAATGATATTGCATAAATTGGCACCTCTAAGCTGCATACATGATACGGGGCAATCAAACATAGACTCAGCCAGGAAATTCATCAGACTATACAGTAGTTACAAACCCTAATGATCATGTTTTTTGCCTCATGTTTCAAGCTAGAAATATATAATGGTAACAATACACTGTTTAAAGAATGACAAAATAATGTGTTATCCCTACCTGTAGATGTGCTCTTAGAGAAGAGATGATTGAACATATTTAGTATTGTCTTGCATTATTTGATGCACATCTTAAAGATTGCAAGGTCCAATATTGCAAAATGATTTTTCCAGTTCATTGTTCTTATTCATTTCCACTGTGCTAATATTACCTTAAGGCACCAGAACGCCAAACCGAAGCTGCTTGAGATTTGTAGTCCACGGACTGGAGAGCTAAAACTACTGCATTACTAGTTTTTTTAATTAATATTTGAGCCTCAAATAGTACATACTAGGCTCATTTTAGCTGTGGGGACTGTTTTGAGGTAACTTTGGAGCAGCTTTGTAAACAGTGTTATTTGCAACCTGGGGAGTCACCTCCGGTAGTGGCACTTAAAACCAGGGGCTAGAGTGAGATAGTGAGCTCAAGCACATGTTGTTGTATGCTAAGACATGTGCATCAGTGCATGTTAACGTGTTCATGGGTCAACAGGGTGAAGGGGTCTGAGGTGTTGGAAACAGTAGCAAGCTGCAATCAGGTAAAAGAATCCCTAAGTATGGCCGATTCCATATTAACATGTGAGGAAGACCTCTGTATCAAAATAGTATATTCTCAATGTATAAGATGATGGATGGCCAAATGGTTTGTTCAAATTACTTAAGTGAAAAGTTTATTTGTAAAAGAGAATTACAAGGAATTTGAGCTCTGTATATCAAAGATTAGAATACCTTGAAAAGTGTCATTCAGAGATGGCAGCTAAACTACAAGGTACTATCTAGCTTAAATAAGGGTGAGGGTAGGCCTGAGGTAGATGGAAATGGTAAAATGAAATGCAACCCTGAAATTACACATGTAGAGCAGAATAATGTAGATACTTCAGAATGGTGCAAGGTGGTGCCTGCTAAAAGGTGAAGGAGGGGAAGGATACCACTTAGGAGACCTGAATTGGGCAGGGGAATCAGGAGAAAATGGTGATTCATTTAATAGAAATTCAGTGGCAATGGAGTGAATAAGGGAGGGCAGGCAATACCACTTACAAACAGCTTTCAGGTATTTGAAGATATAGCAAACCAGCAGGATGATGAAGGGAAAATATAGGGAGATACTACCAAAGGTGGAGGCAGGCCAAGGAATGCAGAGCAAGTTATAGTGATAGAAGACTCCATCATTGAGTTCAGTGATAAATATATATGTAAGGATGATGAGGCAAACACAATGGTCAGTAGCTTTTCTGGAGCACGTGTCCTGGATTTACATGGCATGATAGATAATATTTTAGAGGAGCAGGTCAGAAGTCAGTAGCAGTGGCCATGGGGTATAAATGATCTAAGCAAAATATCTTACCAGAATTACAAAAGCATTTTATTACACTGGGAAAAACTAGAGGAGAAGGATTGTGAGGTTTTTATCTTGGAGATATTACCTGAACCTAGGACAATGGTGTATAGGGGAAAAATAATGTTAATCAATGCATGGCTTGCTAAATGACGAGAGTAACAATTATCATCTTATACAACACTGGGATTCCTTTAAGGAGCATAATAATTTGTATAGTAGGAATGGACTTCACTTGAATGTAAGAGGAGTAGAATACTAGGGAACAGAATAAGAAGTGAAATCGATAAGTATTTAAACTAAGGAAGGGTTGATGGGGTCTTGTGAAGGGTCTACTGTTGAGATGGAAGTGCTTGATGTTGAGGATTGAATGAAGAGAGTGAAAAAGAAGGAGGTGGCAACTAATATAATGCTTTGCAACGCAAGGAGTCTGAATAAAATGAAGTAGCCAGTTAGAACTGTTAGCCAGTAGAGAGAGGTATGATATCCTGGGGTGGTTGAAACATGGTGGAATGAAGATGCTAATTGAATATTCAAATACCAGGTTATAATATAATGAATAATAATAGGATAGGAAAAGGGGGTGAGCTGCACTTTATATTAGAGAAGGCATTGAATGTATAGACAATATTATCAGTAACATTGGTAGTATAGAAATTCTACAAGCAATTTTCTTGGGACTAGGGGACAGAAAATGCACTCCTAACTTTCTATAGACCACCAGATACATCAGTAAGTGACACAAAATCCTTTGTGGATTTTGTCACAAAATTGGCTGAGGATAAGGATGTTGTGTTAATGGGGGATTTGAATGCTCCCGGATTAAATGGGGAGTTTCAACAGGTGACAACTCACTGATATCCAGGATACAGCATGAATTTTGGCAGCAGGTCTAGAACAGTGTGTGCAAGTACCCACTAGAGGGCATAATATGCTTGATGTTGTTATAACTAATGTACCTGACCAGACATAAACATATATGTAACCCTCCCTTTGGGTTCCGTGACCATGATGTTGTTATCTTTTGATTAGTGGAGTTAGAGGAATACTGAAAGGTAAAACAGTATATAAAATGTATAATGAGGCATTTTTTTGGTATAAAACAGGAGATAGAAAGAATGGATTGGGATTTAGTAACTAAAGACATGCATACTGAATTGTGTTGGGAGACGTTTATAAATACAGTGAAGAAGCTGGAGGATAAATATGTACATTCTAAGGCAGTTTATAATAGAGGGAACCTCAATGGTCAAATAAAGGTATTAGTACACCGAGTATGAAAAAAGATGTTACACTAGGATGAAACATACTCAGTCAAATGAGAATAAAGTAAAAATACAGGAAGGCCTGATATCTTCTTAAAAAGAGATTAGAAAGGCCAAGAAACAATTGGAGTTTAGATTAACGACTTCTAAATCAGATATAAAGGTGTTTTTTCATACATAAATAGTAAAAGGGGAACAACAGAAGTATTGGCCCACTAAAAGCGAAATGCTGTTCTGGTTTCTAAACCTTAGAAGATGGCTGAGGAATTCAAAAGTTTCTTCAGCCAGGTCTTCAGTAAAGAGAGCTTAGATGAAGAGGATGGGGTGATAGGGTATAAGTGTTTAATGATAGGGAATATGTTACTGTTGAGAAAGTGTACACCAAAATACAAGCCCTTATAGTAGATAAATCAGCAGGCCCTGATGGGCTTCATCCGAAATTTATAAAATAACTAGGTAGGAAATGCACCAATTATATCTGATATAGCCAATAGATCATTGAAGGAGGATATAGCACTAGACTAGAGGACTGCCACTGTGGTTCCTCTATATAAGAAAGGTACAGGAGGATGTGTCAAACTATAGACCAGATAGTTTTTCGTCCATTGTGGGGAAGTTAATTGAAGAGGTAATCTCAGATGAAATCAAGAGATATTTGGTAGACAACAATTTAAACGACAAAATGCAGCATGGATTTACTAAGCAAAGAACATGTGACACAAATTTGGTATGCTTCTATTTCTATGTTGGTGCATATTTGGATGGGGAATCTATGGATGTGGTTATGTTGGATTTGGTAGAGCATTTGATAGGTGCTGCATGGTCGGCTGATTTGGAAGTTGGCAAAATGGGTTTGGATGATGCCCTGGTAGCTTGGATAAAAACTTGGTTGACAGGGAGGATGCAGAGAGTGAGAGTTCTGTGACATGTGTCCAGGGTGGAGTGTTACAAAGTAGGGGTGCCCCAGGGATCTGTCCTGGGTCCATTGTTGTTTAATGTTTTGTCAGTGATTTGGTGGCGGAGGTAGGAATAAATTAGTTAAATTAGCTGATGATATGAAGACAGGGGTGTTGCCAGCACATTCAAAACTGACTATCACTGGGACAAGATTTAATAATAACTGGTGATTGGGCTGAGCAAAATCAAATGGAATTTAGTTTTCATAAATGTGTGGTGTTGCACATGGGAAGAATAATATACATCAGGAATATTATTTGCAGGGTGTGAAACTGAGGGAATCAGACTGTGAAAAGGATCTGGGTGTATATATAGGAACCAAAATGAAGTCTGGGATACATAGTGGTAATATTTCTAATAGAGCAATGTACCTAGTAAATTGTATCGTAGAACATTTTTTTCTAAAATGAGTCAGTTTTGTTATCTTTGTATATGGCTTACATAAGACTCCTTCTTGATTTTTGTTCAGTGGTGTGGAGCCCATACTTAAAGAAAGATAAAAATAGGGTGTAGAGGCCTCAGAGACCATTCACTAAACAAATCTTGAGACTGAGAAATTTACCATATGGAGCAAGATTAAATAAATTAGGATTATGGATTTTGGAATTCTGGAGAGTTAGCGGAGACTTCTTTGTTGTTATACAGAACCTTGAAGGATGATGAATTGCAGAAGGATGTGCATCTGAAATATAAAGAATCTGCATATTTCTTAAGGGTAATACCTGGCAATTAGTTGAGGTACCTTGCAAAACTGATCTATGGAAATATAGTTTCAAGCCTAGGACTATTACAGAACGAGAATAGATTACCAGAAGACGTGGTCCAAGCACCCAGTTTGGAGTCTTTCAAGACAAGATTGGATCTTCATTTGTTAGTTGGCCACTTGGGTGGCCTCCACTGAAAGGTGGGGCATTATATATGGGCTTATGCCTTCTGTTGTCTTATCGCCTAGTATAAAACCTAGTATAGAAATGTTGAACAGGTTATCACAGGGGTAACAAGTATCTTCATGCATTGCAGTTTTCTAATGTGACCTATGCTACTCTCGATTTCAGGTATTTCTCTGAAAATGCTTTATTTTCATTTTAAAATTACCCTTTGGTAATGGGGGTCTCGTAACCAGACCTGAACCTACTGCCAATTGTTGGATTTCATATGTATGGTATTTGTTAATAGATTGCTTAGGGTATACCACATTATGACTCTATCTCTTTTTCTCTTATTTGATTGTTGTCTTGTCATGCTTAATTGGTTATTATGGCTTTTGGGTAATACATTGCTTTGCCAGAAACTCCAATTTTTGTCTGTAAATTATAATTTAAGTATTTTTTTATATTTATGCATTCATTGTAAACTTGTGTAGTTTAACAGTAAAAGCTTTAATTGAGCAAATAAGCTTAATCTTGAACTGAGCCATTGCAATTGTAGGCCAGCTATCCAATCTTTCTGTAAACTGGCTGCAACAGGAAAAGGGTAGGTTGTAGTAAGTACTCTGCACCAAAATCATCTTTACTGACTGGGTGACTGTTACCTAAAGACGAGTTTAGGTTCCATCTGCACCCAAAACATGACTCGTTCTTTTGTGTTTGCAGGTCCTTGTTAAGGATGTCAAGGAAAGAGTGTGACCCCACCCAGAAAGAGGTCTTACCATTCTCCCTTCTGGGAATGGTGAATGGATTGGCACATGTAAGGACCAGCAGTTCAGTTGCTAGATGCATTGTACTTTTACTAACAGACCGTAATGTACTACAGCTAGGGTGGAAGGATTGGGAATCACAGCAGCAGTTATGAATTTTAAACCAAAGCCTGAGAGTGGAGCAGTTGTATGTAACCTTGGATGGTTGTCTGACCTTGATAGACAGATGGGGTCTGGGGACAAGAAGAACTGACACACAACTTGTATTTGATGCCCAGTAGGCACACTAGATAATCAGAAGCAGCTACAAGGGCAGGCTTTATTTGGACCTACAGAGACTGACCCAACAGTCATGGGGTCTGCTGTCTTTGTGTCCTTCAGCCTCATGAATTTGTGGGAAGTGGACAGAATCTACCAATGGGACAATGAGAAGCTGGGAGTGTATAGACAAGTCATGCATAATTCCTACATCCTGCATGAGACTGTTCACATGAAAATGGATCAGTGATAGTATCCCAGTGACATCTTGACCGATGAGCCTGGGGAGTGAGAGAGGACTGTTGCAAAATTGTCCAGACCAGCTCACATTTGCCTGATCTTTGCAGAGTGACAGATGTGCCACCTCTCAGCCATTGGGTTGTGTTTTCTGCCAGGGTTCCTGCTTGGGAACTCAAGATACAGATTCAAAGTCTGAAGCCTAAAAGCATTTGACTGGAGCAGGGTTTGCCCTGTATCTTTCCAACTTGGTATCAGCCAACTTGCTTTTCAAGGAAACATCCTGCTGTAGGTATTTTTCGATACAGAGGACCTATATGGCCATACTGTATGTGATTGCCTACCTTGGGGAGGCGAAGAAAAGAACCACCATGGGGTAAAGAGGACCACCCAGATGTTTGCTAGAGTCATTTTGGCCTGTCTCTTTGCAACCAAAGAAATTAGGTCTACCACATCATCTGATCAGCCTGTTTGCAAACACAAAGGTGAAGGATGCCTCTCTACAATTTGATGTGTTGTTTGCTCTGGTCACCATGAGTATAGACCATGGCATAGCATAATGGCTTTGGTAGCTAGCTAGGATCTGGACTGTTTGCATTACCTCCAAGAAAGACTTGTGCACAAGGATGCTGCCCTGAAACCTGTTTTGCCTTGACAGACTTTTATTAGGTGTCATCACCTTGTATTTCATCAACTAGTACCACAACTACCTCATACCAGCAACTACTTACAATTTTCAGTTTCAGTTTATTTATTACACTGGAAAGGCATGTGAGCAAACGTTGCCCATTTCACAAATATCCAGTTATGGACAAACATGACAATTAGGAGTACATCATACAAAGAAATACAGTTCAGGGGACAATACAGTCATCACATTCATTTCAAAATAAAAGGCAAAAACAAGTGCAAATTAAGTGCCAGTGCAGAGACTGAAATAAGTGCCAATATGGCTTGAGACAAATATAATGTGTCAAACCAGATGACTAAGGGTAGTCCAGGCTTAAGAGAGGGAGTGGCAACAAGTAGTTGTTTAAGTAGGAGAAACAGGCTGAGCAGCAACAGTGGGGCAATCAGGGCTTAGGGCATTTACAAGTAAAGGTGGGAAAGGTGTTTTCTAAGATTATGCCTAAATGAAGCAGCTAAAGATATTGAATTAAAGCAGGAGAAGATTGTTGAAAAGTTTGGTGCCCTGTAGGAGAGGGTGTTTTGATCTTTGGAGATGTGACAGAAAGGGATGGAGAAGGAGAGGAGGAGGACCATCTGGTGGTTCAGATGGGGCTGACTTAAGAAAGAGGATGAGATGCTGTCAGGAAGGAGTCCCAGGGCAAGTCTGTGGAAAAAGGTAAAGATTTTGCTATTGAGCCTGTCCTCAGGGGGCAGTTAGAGAACTGTATAGGTCACAGTGGTCAGTGAGTCCAGGAAACCAGAGACACAATGAATAACATTGTGCTAGGTGTACCAAGCCTGATGAAATTCCTTTGGGAGAGGGTAGGTAGTAGATTAGAGCACGATAGATAAAAATGGGAAGCAGAAACTGGAAGCTAGGAGGCTCTTGGATTCAGGTGTGAGGAAAGGTTTACCAGTATAATAGTCAAGCCATTGGTGGGCTGTCTTAATAATCTGTTTGGTGTGGGATTCAAAGCTGAGGTGGCAGTCGAGGTGCAGGCCTAGATATTTAAATTCTGTATCTCTTTCAATGGGGTTGTTGTTGTTGTCAAGCAGGGAGAAGTTGAAGACTTGGGGTTTCCTGGAGCTGGAGAGACCATGGGCTTGGTTTTATTTGCATTAAGTACAAGCCCTTTAGCCAAGAAACCAGGTGTGAAGGCTATGGAAGTCGAGCTGAAGTTTTCTGAGTGAGAAAGAGGGTCCTTGTCCTTGCAGAAGAGGCTACATCACCGACATATGGAATGAGCCTAGCATGGTTGCAAATTTTGGTAAGGGAGTTTACCACAAGGGAGAAAAGAAGGAACTCAGAATGGACCCTTGCGGTACTCTGTATTTAATGGGGCAGGAATTATAAAGGGCGTCATTGATGACCATTGGGTGTGACCTGTGGCTCAATTAGTTGTGAAACCAGTTTACAATGTTGGGAGAGAAATGCAGAACTGAGAGGGTGGAGAGTAGGACCTTGTGATCAACTTGGTTGAAAGCTTTGTGAGGTCCACAAATACTGAGCCAGTGTAGAGGCCTTCATCACTGGCTCTATCGATGAAGTTGATGAATTTTATAAAGGCAGTTTCAGTATTGTGGCCAGCCCTGAATCTGTGCTGTGCCTTTGTCTGCAGGCTGTGTTTCTCGAAGAATTTGATGGTTTGCCTATGGACTATTTTTCAACAATTTTGGAAAGGGAGCCAGAAGGAGATGGGTCTGTTGTTGGTAACGTAATCTTTGGGTCCGGATTTATGGAGGGGTTTGATGGTTGGACAATTCCATTTTAAAGGGAGTGTATAGACAAGGCATGCATAATTCCTACATTCTGCACACACTGAGGCAGTGGGAGCTCCCAGGACTTTACTGAAGCACCAGTGGGGAAGAGTTATGGAACTTGTGGGGATACTGAACTGTGTTAGGCAGATGGTAGGTCTTCACCTGTAAATCTACATACTTTACCTTCCAGATCCCTGTACTCCAGTTCTCTATCAGAGTGTCAGTGTGGCTTAGTTGGTAGCTAATAAGCCTCTGGGCCACAATGTCATGGGTTTGAGTCCCACACTGGGATTGGGCTCGTACCTACACTCTGGTACCTGACTGCAATATCGGGATGCTGTACTGTCAGAGTGTGCTGTCCTTCAAATGGGATGTTAAACCATGGTCCCTTCCACCCATCTCTGGTGCTGTCTAGATAGAAGTAAAAGAAACCAAGGCACTTTTTGCAGGAGTAGGGATTTTTTTATTAAATTTATGAAACATATATACATACATCACCATGTAAACAGCAAAATGGTAGTTTACTCACCCGGTAAAGGTGATTGCATGAGCATCAACTTACAGCATCCCCATTCATTACCTCTGGGTTACATACATCTCATAGGATAGTTAATGCACATGTGACCAGATGTTTGAAATCTGATCCACCTAGGTCCTCCTCCTGGCCACAGTGCTCCAGTTTGATTCTTCCAAAGCTGTGTGCTGCTAGAGAAAGTACTGTGGTAAAGATTGCTAATGTGAAAACACAGTGTTACTTGTTAATGGTTCAATAAAGTATGAATACAATGTTATTTAACTATGTATCTATTTTAATTTCTATTAAGCACATTCTGAATGATCCAGCCCGTACGGCATGCTGGTGTTTAGTTTTAGTTTCCTGTAGCTGTCTTGACATCCCTTGGATATGTCACCTTATATGTATATATACTGTATATATATATATATATTTTTTTGTACCAGGTGGGAACTGGGATACTGTAAGGTAATGCTCATGCAATCACCTTTACCAGGTGAGTAAACTACCATTGCATATTGCATCACCCACGGCATCTCCATTCATTACCTCTGGGTTGTAATAAGCAGTGAGAGAATTAGGAGGGGTTGGATGTTGAGATAGCTAGGGTTCCCCATGTTTTGAAAGAACCTTTCTAGCAAATTTTGATTTCTTTGCGTTAATTGCATAAAGTCTATAGTTCCTGGTAAAGGTATGTACCGATGACCAGGTGGCTGCTACACAAATGTCCTGAATTGAAGCCTTGTTCATCTCCACCCATGATGTTGAAATTGCCCCAGTAGAGTGGGAGGATAGTTTGGGCGGGGTCCCAAGGCCCTGTATGTTGTAGGCCTCCGCTTATTGCTTGCTTGATCCAGTTGGCAAGAGTGGATTGTGCTGCTGCTTGCCCTGTTTTAGGACCGCTGTGTAAAATGAACAGCCTGTCCAATAGTCTAATGTCCCTGGTTCTGTTCAGATACATTGAAATAGTTCTCTTCATATCCCAGTGTTGTGTCAAATTGTTTGGATCATTCCCTGGTTCTGTGGGCCCATGAGTAGTTCCAGGCTTTGGGAAGTGTGGAATGCTGTTGCCAATTTTGGTAGGAAGAATGGTACAGTCCTTAGTGTGACCTCGTCATTATGCATGATTAGGAATGGGGTTTACAGGAGAGGGCTCGGATCTCGCTTACTCTGCTTGCTGAGCAGATGGCCACTAGGAATAGGATCTTGAAGGTGACCCACTTTAGATCTGTTGTGTCCATTGGTTGAAGGTACTGCCGTGAAGGCATCTAATACTGTGTTAAGGTCCCATGGTGCTATGATGGGTTTGAGTCTGGGGTGGATGTTGGACACTGCCTTCATGAATCTCAATACGTCCGGATGAGCTCCGGATTGTAGTAGTCTATTGGTCCTGTCCCTGCCCCAATGGCTGCCACTTGGACTGTTAAGGTTGAGACTGATAACCTTTATCGACTCCTTTTGTAGCTATAGTAGTATTTCGGTATTGTGACTGGGACAAGGTGTAGCTGATTATCTGATCGCCATTTGGAGAATATTGCCCATTGTCTTTGGTAGGCTGTATTCATTGATATGCACCTGGATTTGATCAATGTGTCTACTACCTGTGGGTTGTAGCCTCTGTTCAGCAATCTCTGCCTCTCAGGAGCAAGGCAGTGAGGTGCAGAGAGTGGAGATTGGAGTGGTGTATGGGGCTCTGTATTATTATTATTAGGTCTGCCCGTAGTGGAATTGTCCATGGATCGTCGATTGCCATGGAAATCAGTGTTGAAAACCATGGCCTTCTTGGCCAGTAGGGTGTTATGACCACTACTGTTGACTTTGTTTGCCTGATTTTGTTCAGTGTTTGGTGTATTAGTGGTATCACTGGGAACATGTATGCTCTGTGGAACTGCCATGTTTGTGATAGTGCGTCATGCCCATGGCCCTTTGTTCCTTGTATCTGGAATAAAATGGGAGCTGTGAGTTCACTGAAGTTGCCATCAGATCGATTTGGAGTGGCCCTCAGTGATTGTTCAGTTGACTGAATGTCTGCTGGTGCAGAGACTATTCCCGGGAGCAATGGCTTGTCTGCTGAGCCAGTCCACTTGGATGTTCAGTTCCTGAGAGGTGCACTGCTGTCAGTGAGTTCAGGTGGTTTTGCACCCAGTTGAGTACCTTGCTTGTTTCTTGTAGCATCTGGATGCTCCTTGTTCTTCCTTGGTTGGCAATGTAGGCCACTGTTGCCCGGTTGTCTGATCTGATTAGGACTTTTTGTTCAGTATTGAGCTTCGAAGAAGTGTAGTGCATGGTACACTGCCCTCATTTCCAGTATGTTGATTGAGAGTCTGGACTCTGTGGCTGTCCACTTGCCTTGTGCTGGCTTTTGGTTGAGTGTGGCACCCCATCCTAAGAGACTGCCATCCGTGTCTATAATTGCTTCTGGTTCTGTCTCCAGTGTTACACCTTTGGTTATATTTTGTTGCTTGGTCCACCATTGTATGGACGTGTGACTGAGCGCTTAGTGTTATTGATTTGGTCAGGTCGTTTTGTGAGGCGTGGCATGCTCGTATCACTGAGATCTGTAGTGTATGCATATTCCAAAGTGCCCATGGGACTAGGCCTATGCAGGATACCATGGATCCGAGTGTCTGTAGTATAGCTCTTAGGGTCGGCTCCTTGGTGTAGACTAGCGCTTGTATTTGTCCGATAACCTTGGTCATTCATTTCCATGATGGCTTTACAATGGCCTTCTGTGTGTCTATGGTAGCTCCCAGGTGGTCTATTGTTCTTCGTGGTAAGAGGCTGCTCTTCTCCCAGTTGATTACCCATCCATGTGCCTGTAGGGTTTCCAGGACTAGTTGGTATGCTTTTGGGCTGTGTGAGGTGATCTGGCCTGATTAACCAGTCGTCCAAACAGGGAATGATGCGTACTCCTTTTTGCTGGAGGGATGCTGCTATGGCTATGGATACTTTGGTGAATATCCTGGGGCTGAGGCCAGTCTGAATGAAAGCATCTGGTATTGGTAGTGTTGGCCTAGTATTTTGAATCTTAGGAACCTGTAGTTTGACGGTCTGATTGGGATGTGTAAATAAGTGTCCTTCATATCTATGGAGGTCAGATAGTCCTGTGGTCTGATGGATCTTAGTGTGGACTTCAGTGTCTCCATTTGAATCTCTTGTACTGTAAGAAACGGTTTAGAAACTTGAGGTCAAGTACGGGCCTCATGTCCCGTTTTCTTGGGGACTAAGAAGAATATTGAGTGGATTCCTTGCCTGATTTGATTGGGAGGTACAGGTGCTATGGCTCTGTTTCTTATGAGGTCCTGTATCATTGCCTGGACTGCCTGTATCTTTGCTGGTTGGTGGGATACAGGAGATACTACCTGTCTGTCGGATAGTGGTTTCTTTATGAATTCGATGGAGTAGCCACGTGATACTATTTCAAGTACCCATTTGTCCTGTTTCGTCTTGTACCATTCGTGAGTAAACTGGAGCAGTCTTGCTCCTACTGGGCGCAATGTGTCGTGTGTCACTGTTGTTGGTGTGACTAATTCCTCCTGGGAGTCAGCTGGAGTGGAATCTGCCTCTTGAGGAATTGTAGTTGCCTCTACCTCTTGGTCCCTGTTTCTTGGTCTAGTCCTGCTTCTATTGGAGAAGTAGGCTGGTTTGAAGGAACAGAATTTGTTTTGCTGGTAAAGATTGGTCTGGCATCTGTCCTGCCTCCCTGTGGAGCGAATCCTGCCATTGAATGTTGGCAAGTAAGTGTTGTTGGTGGATTTATCCTTGTCTAGACCTTTGGCATCACCTTTATTTTGACTTATTTTGAGTCCTTCGCCAAACACCTGGTTGCCTTTAAATGGTGACTTGCTTAATAGTCTTAGATTAGAGTCTGCATTCCATGTCTTTAGCCATACTAGTCTTCTCCTTGGTTTGATAGAGTAGATAACCGTGCAGACATTTTTAGGGCATCCACGGATGTGTCGGCCATGTACTTGGCCACCTGGATGGTGTACTCAGCCAAATTGGCCTGTTTAGAGTTTGGGTCTAGGGTGGAGGTGAGCTCCTCTAGCCAGGTGACGAGGCCCTCGATGTGTAGGTCATTGCTGTGTAGGCCCTGCATGCTAGGCCAGTCATTTCGTATGATTTTTCATGAGGTCTTCTAGTTTCTTATCTGTGGGATCCCTAAGGGGGTGTTAGATTCTGAAGGAGTACAGTTTTCCTGGACAGACCCGTAATCTGGTGGTCCATTGCGGTGGGGTTCACCAGAGTTTGTTGATGTCCTCTTGGATAGGGTTGAACCTGTCAAAGGTTCTCTTTCTGATATCCTGGCAGGATCTGCGGACTCTCACTCTTTCATGATCACTTCTGTAAGTGATTCGCATATGGGAAAGCATTCATCTTTCTTTTGGTTTGCATGAATAAGGGGTTCAGTTTGGTCTGTTGTTTGGGTTCCTGTACCTTGAACCCCATTGTCTCCTTGACTGCTCTTAATAGTTCTGGCAGGCATTCTATGGGTGTCAGCTTCTTGATAAGTGTGATTTCCTCTTCTTCTGGCTGTGGTTGAATGTCCTCATTTCCTGATTCCCCTCCTGACGTGTGGTCGGGTATGTCAGAGTTACTCCGTCTCTATGTCATCTGGCTGAGTGGGTGCCATGCTGCCAGATGCTTTATTACCTGCCTGTGGTGACTTTATTGCCTGGCTTTCCATTTTTGTTGATTTTTGTGTTTTGTTTGGGGTCTCTATTTCTTTTGGATATCTCTTCCATGCACTTTAAGATTTGTAACATGACGCTTGCTGCGTTTAAAAATTCCTCTGCTGTTGATGGGAGCTCATTTGAGGAGTTCCCAGGGAATTCTGCCCCTGCTCCATCCCTTCCTCTTTCTTGTGCTCATTGAGGATTTCTGAGTCCTCCTGCTGCTTAGAGCACAGTGAGCAGCAGTTCCTGGGTTTCGGCAACAGGGCAATTTGGCAGAGCCTGCATTTTTATTTTGGCCATGGTCTGATAGGGTGAGAAACAAGGGAGAAAACTAGTAGAGAGTGAGGGTTTTATGACTTGGCACCTATGAAATTAAAATGTGTCCTTATGACATCCCGAACTATTAACAGTGAGTATAATAATATTTTATTACGTACCCCTTCAGTTGCAATGCAGCATAATGATCAGGACTGCATAAAGAAGATGGCTGACAAAGCCCTTCTGTAATGAATAGCCCTAGTACCCTTTAAATGTGGGGGAAGATGGGAGGCGCCCGTGACATGGGTTACTGAGTGCACATGCTCCCAGCGCCGTGCTGCAATCCCAGCGTGGAGGGGCTACAAAATTCCAATATGGCGTGGCCTTCTTTATAGCCATGAACTGGAGGGGCTTGGTGACACATGGAGTGGCATCCCCGCATGTTGCTGTTTCGTGTCGGAGCCTCGGGCCAGTCAGGTTCTGCGGCAAGCCTTCACTCTTTCAATTCGGATCGCAATTGTCTCAGTGAAGCTATCCTCTGGCTAACTTGCTGGAAGGGATGTAGCAGGAAAGTGCCAGGAGGGCCAAGGTGAGTGTGACTCTGTGTAATATTGATGGGCACAGGAATGTGGGCTAGGACTGTCTGTCCCTGAGCATCAGCGAGGTCCACTCACAAAGGAACCCTGCACGCTCTGAGAAACTTGTACCACTGGGAGGGTACCAATTCGATTAGCTGGCATTGAGTTGGGGCAGCGAGTGTGGCACCATATTTAAATGACTCCTTGCTTTTTGCTGTGCGATTTACTAGCTGTACCCTGACGCTTGTAATGAATCTGCCCTAACTGAATCACATTTATCATTGACCAGCATGAGAATTTGAGAGAATGGATTTAATTAGGTACAAGCTACTGTATCGGTTATTTAGACTGTAATCAGAGCATGAAAAGCTGACTAGTATAACAGTATGCACAAACAAATTGATTATTTAAACTGTAATGAGAGCATTGAAGGCTGATTAGAATAGCAGCATGAACAGGTTAATACATTTTGTAGCTGAGTGAATTGATTTTTCGTAGTCTTTAGGGCCTGAGGGGTTGTAAGAGTACCCAGACTGTGATTAAACTAAGTCTGCTAGAAAACATTTTAAATGCTGGATTAATAGTTGTATGTTCTTTTCTATGTATGAGAGCTGCCACTAGTAGTGACCTCTTGCCCTGCTTAGCAACTATAGAAATACTAGTATTTAAGCAATATATGGTAAAGTAGGTTTTGGGCCATACCTTAGTAGGATAGTTGTGGAGCTAAGCGATGCTGCTAGCCTCTGCGATGCACAATAATGAACTGGAGCACTGTGGCTGGAGGAGGACCTAGGTGGATCAGATTTCAAACATCTGGTCACATGTGCATCAGCTAGCCTATGAGATATACGTAACTCAGAGGTAATGAATGGGGAATGCTGTAAGGTGATGCGAACAACATTAAACAAAATACCTTTATGAACTATAACTAAAACTTATTTAAAGAGTAGTAAACACTTAATTGTCCTTTATCACCTATTGTCTTGGATATTATTCACATTAGTTACATTCAGTGTAGTGCCCCCACCTTTCTAAATATATTTTCTGTTTGTGTGTTCATCTCTCTACCTCCTGTATCTCTTGAATACTATGCATGATGAATTGTAATAGTTGTTCTTGTATTTCTAATTGCTGTAATGTTAATCTCATGCTCACTTGCCATATCCACTATTTAAAACATAGAGGATAATGTATGTTCCTCTATCTATAACAGCCACGTAGTCATTGAGAGGATGACAATGGCAACTGTTGAAACCTTAGAACAAAGCACAGAGGTTTTGGTCACCATGGCAACCTCGAGATGGCAACTCATGATTGTTATAGATAGAGGACCATACATTCTCTTTATAGTGTATGGTCCACTATCGCTGATAAACAGCAAGGAGATGTGCAGTTGTGTCATTACTTTTAGGGTTTGCCTCTGTGCTGCTCTCCTCTTCTCCTGCTCTTGCTGCCACCGCTTCCTGACTGGTGGAGGTTTACCTAACATGCATGCATAGAAGTGTTTGTTGTTATGCTGTAGTGGCTACGTAGCTAGTGCAGCATAACGGCTACAATGACGTAAGCAACTGCAGCATAGCAATGTTATTCTAGGGATGGTTCCATCCTTAATAACGTTCCTCCATACACTATATGTTAGTATTACTCATATAGTGTTTCAGTTATATTTCTTCCACTGATTTGCAAAGATACCTAAGAAGAATACCTCTGGAGAGGCTTTATAAAAGGGAGAATGTCCATATTTTTGTTTAATAAACGCCAAAACTTCTGAATGTAAGGGCATTCAAAATAGAGATGTTCCATTGTTTCCAGTACTTCATGACATGTTTTCTTAGAACAGTATCTTTCACTTATATCTTTATATTTAAAGTTTTTATATTTAGATTTCCATCCATGCATAACCACAGAATGTCCTACATTTTAACTTGAGTTCTAGGATTAGTACACATTTTGCCAATGTGTTCTGTCCCTTTAAGTGGTTTATCTAAAAAGGAAGGAGTTTCCAGGAAATGTGCAGTCATTATAGTGATATAAAATACTTTCCTGGTAGTGGTAGTGATGAATTCCTTTTGGGTATACCAGAGTTTCAATTTTCTAAAGCACTGTTGGAAGTATAGTGGCAATCCAGTAAGTTAATTTCTGTTTAGGAATTGGGGTGTTTATTTTCCATTCTTATAATAGTGGTAGTTTTGATCTTGTACCCATGGAATCCTTATTGTGTGTAACTCTAATATTACTGGTTTAATATGTGCATAGATAAAGATGGTGTAGAATAATGCTAGTTGATTTAATATATTTATCCAGGGTTTTCAATGCCAGAACTGCCAATTATGATAATTATGAACAACTGGGCACTTTATTATATGAGAGAATGTGGATATCAGACAACGCCAGGACAAAGGGATTTACAAACTGGGCAAGATACTTCAATGTTTCATAAAAATAAAATAATCTCCTAATATTGGTCCCTATGCATGATGACAGCACACCACCGGAAAATGGGTGCATTGCTATCACAATATCTGAATGTCATAGAGTGGGGTCCCACAGACCCACACACAGCATTCACAGATGGGATGCTTGGCAGTTACATTCATCCCCGGCTGTGCAGACAGCAAGACACTGAGAATGGGAAGGAAGGGTGTTGGGGGCATACCTGCACTCGCCATTCACAAAAGATGCAGAGTTCTGGGTGCAGGGGCACACACTACACTGGGTAACATCCAGGCATAAGGGACACATGTCCCCCAGGATGCCACTCCTGGCTGCAGCGAAGATGTTGGAGCCACAGCAGACCCCCACATTGCCCCTGCCCATATGGGACTACAAGGAGGGCTAGGGCTGCTGGCTGGGCACCCATCTGCCCTCACCATCTTCCTTCTTCAGCACCTCTTGGTTGCAATGGATCCAGTAGCAGATGTGGTCCAGACATCCCATTGGATGCACGCCCAGTCCGTGGAACAGTCCTCCATGCACATGCATGCTGGGGAGGGCAGGGCCATGGATGGGAACCACGCAGTGGTCGGTGTCTGTGAATATGGCCACTGTGCATCCATTCATCCATGGGTGCAGCACTCTGTGGCAGGATACGCACCTTTTGGTGTTATTCCGCCTGCTAGTGCATAGCACCCATTAAATGGAAGAATCAGTAGAGGCACAATGGGAAATACCACTTATTACTCAGCTAATGGGCAAATTGTAAATGATTATGCACTTTGCTCCCCATTCAGTTATTACATATTTTCCTTGTTGGTGACTGACATGAGATCTGAAGCGATCATGCCCGTTATGTTTAGATATATCAACATGAGAAGAGGCTCATCAAGAAGACATAACTCAAAACCCTTTAGCTCTATTGTCTTCAATTAAGAACAGAAAACCTATACACTACATAATATCTAACATCGGTAATGGAAATACAGTATAGCCCGCTTATCCAAATTACCAGATTATACGAAACTGCGGCTTGTCCCCATTCTCACATAATTACTGTACCTGCAGCATCAGACTTCTAGTTTAACAGGCACTAATCTGTAATTAGTGCCAATTAGCTGTTTATTATGACTAGCTGTATGTTGTTACCTTATTAGCACCAGTTAAAATATCAGTCTGAGGCAGGCAAGGTATTCAAGCAGCAATGGCCACCAAACAAAAGCGCTGTGTGTTGGACATTTCTCAAAAGTTGCGGGTGCTGCAGTGCTTAGAAAATGGTGACCATACTGTAAAAGTTGCTTGCTGGTTTAACATAGGGAATGCTACAGTATGTGGCATTTGGCAGGCCCGTGAAAAGATCCACGAGTATGCGGCTACCACGGACAGTAGTGATGGGGATTCAGAGAAAATCAGTGGCAGGGTGCAAGGATGAGGCCCTTGATAGAGTTTCTTACTTGTGGTTCATGCAGAACCATGTTAAAGGAACCCTAATTTCAGGTCCAATACTAAAGACTAAGGCTTCTGAATTTCATTGAAATCTGAATCGGGTTGATGACGTCTTTGAAGCCAGCAACGGATGGCTGAGTAAGGTTCAAGAACGCCATAGTATCAGGCAATTATCCATTGTCAGTGAGCTTTGTCAGCCTCATCAGCTTGCATTGTTCCATTCAGAGTTAAAATGTGTCAAGTTAATGGCTGATGAGGGACTGAATAAGAACACATTTACAATGTCGATGAAATGGGCAGCTACTGGAAAATGCTGCCCAGGAAGACTTCAGTTTGCTCCACTGAAAAATCTGCACCCGGCTTCAAAAGAATAAAGACATACTCACTGTCCTTGAGCTGTGCCAATGCCATAGGCTCTCATCGCATCAAGCTCATTGTTATAGGCAAGTCCTTGACGCCTCACTGCTTCAAACATAAACATGAACACTTTACCTGTAACCTATACTGCCAAGACAAATGCTTATATGAATGCGTAACATTTTTAAAACATGGTTTCATTCAGAGTTTGTACCTGCAGTCAGAGCTCACATGAGTTCTGTCATCCTCCCACCTTAAGCAATCTTACTGATTGACAATGCAGGAGCCCACCCTGATCTCAAACAGCTATGCACACCTGAAGGGCAATTTGTTGTGTTTTTACGTAGAAACATAGAATCTGTTGGCAGATAAGGACCATACAGTGCACCTAGTCTGCCCATTTCCTACTTGGTTTGGCAATTCCTACTCTTATCTGGACTTCCTTCCCCAGGTCTGCTGTACAGCAAGGTGTCTTTATGCTTATCCCATGCATTTTGAATCCCTGTACTGTTTTCACTTCCACCACCTTTGCTTGTAGGCTGTTCCATGGATGCACTACCATCTCTGTGGAAAAATACTTCCTAGCATTCCCCAAGCCTCTTTCCCTCTGGCATCATGTTATGTCCCCTTGTCCTTGTGCACTTTCGTCTCTGAAATATGCTCCTCCTGTACTCTGTTTATTCCTCTAAGGTATTTGAAAGTCTCTATCATATCCCTTCTCTCTGTTCTCTCTCCAGTGAATAGATGTTTAGTTCCTTGAGTCTTTCCTCATAAGGCTTGTGGCACAGTCCATGTATCATTTTTGTTGCTGTCTCTGGACTGCTTCCATTCTGTTTTTATCCTTCTTGAGATATGGTCTCCAGTATTGGACACAGTATTCCAGATGAGGCCTCACCAGTGATCTATACAGTGGCATCACCACTTCACTCCTCCTACTGGTTATGCCCTTCCTATGCACCCCAGCATTCTGTTTGCCTTCCCACTGCTTTTTCGCATTGTTTGGCTGACTTCAGATCATTGGTTATGATAGCCCCAGGTCTCTCTCTCCTGACTCGTGGTGGCTAGAATCTGCCCCCATCCTGTATTCCTCTCTTGGGTTTCTGTGTCCCAGTTGCATTGTCTTGCACTTCTTAGCATTGAAACCCAACTGCCAAACCCTTGACCATTCCTCAAATAGTCTTAGGCCATTTCTCATTTTATCTAGCCCCTCCTGTGTGTTGACCCTGTTACAGATATTGGTGTCATCTGTGAATAGGCATACTTTCCCCTCAGTCCTCTGTAATGTCACTTATGAATACATTGAATAGAACTGGACCAGCACCGATCCTTGTGGAAACCGCTAGTCACCGCCTCTTTCTGATTTTATGCCATTTACTACCACCCTCTGGGTCCTGCCTTTAGCCAGTTACAAACCCATTTTACTACTTTAGAGCCCACACCCAGATTCTCCAATGTGTTAAGCAACCTTCTATGAGGAACGGTGTAGAAGATCTTACTAAAATCCAGGTAGGCCACAGCCACTGCCCTCTCTGATTCACCACCCTGGTCAACCAGTCAAAGAAATCAATAAGATTAGTCTGACAGGACCTACCCTCAATGAATCCATGCTGCCTTGGGTCTTTTCGCCACTTGACTCCAGGAACTTCACTACCCTCTCCTTAAGCAGGGACTCCATCAGCTTCCCCACCATTGAGGTCAGACTTACAGGTGTGTAATTGCTGGCCTCCTCCCTACTATCTGCTAATACAATCTCAGAATTACAGCCCATAGACCAAGGTATCTTGGCAACTCTTAAACAAGTTTACTGTGGTAAACTGCTGGCAGGTTTCTTGCTGAGGAGAGCAGTGACCTGTCATTGACAGAGGCAATAAACAAACTGACTGTCAAGGATGCTTGTTATTTGTTGGCCTAGTCATGGGCAGAAATGAGGCAGGACACAATATGAAAATGCTGAGAGAAATCCCAGGTTCTGACAGAACCCACCAGCACCAACACCAAAGCTAGATAACCCAGATAATCCAGAACAAGCAGACAGTGCCTCAGAATGGGATCAGCAACAATAAGCCACCTTAAACATACAGCTGTTGGCTCAAGAAATTAAAATCAGTGTCTAGGTGATCGAGGTGGGTTACTTGCAATGAGCATGATGACAGATACGGGAGTTGTCCGATGATTAGATCCTAAATATTGCCCAGAATAACCCTCTGTTATGGATGCTCCACAAGACGAAGAGGAGATGAGGAGGAGACCAGATATTGTGGTTTACTGCCCCATTCCAATGGCATCTGAGGCCATCGCAGCACTGGATCAGTGCATTGCCTGGGCAGAGTGTCAGGACGATGTGGATTGCATCCAGACCCTGCTACTAAGAAAGCTATGAACACAAGCACAGAAGAAAAATTACAGAGAGAAAACAGTCTACAATCACAAAATTCTTTAAAGTGCTTTGATTGACTGTGAGCAGCTTTACTTTAGGACTGCACAGTGTGTTGTTTTATAACAACACGTACTGTATTCTTTATAGTAAATCACTTTATCGAACTGTATTGATTAATTGACATGTTTGTCATGAACAAGGTTTTAGAGAAGCACTTTATTGACTTCAAGCACTTTTGCACTACAGTGTATCGCTTTTTAACGTGAGGTGTGTTTGTTACAGATTAAACATATTTTTAAACTGAAACCATGTCTACTGTCATTTATCTGAACCCTTGATTATCCAAAGGTTTTTATGTCCCCTACATTCAGATAATTGGGGTTATACTGTAATAAATAAATGGCAAGATCAGTTTTGTATAGAAAACTGGACAGCCAAAATAAATTGTATAGACTCAAAATAGTTCTACTTTAAACAACAAAATGAGTAAACTAATTAGGAGAACAGAAAACATTCCTTAAGGAGTAATTTTATTTGTCTTAAAGTCAGAAAACAATACAATAAATACTTAGGAAAGAGGAAGATAGATAAAGACACTACAGAGAAATGCTCCTAATTATTGAAAGAAGAGACAACAAAAACTTTTGGAATCTGGTAAATAGGGAATGCAGAAATTAAAAGCCATCTCTAGTGATATATATATATTTCTAAAGAACAGTGGATAGTAGATTTTAAAACTATTTTTTCAAAATGCCAAATATAGTAGAGAACATCCATAATATCTCAGAATGGATGATGGAAAATTATACCATTGGTATTTAATAGAAGAGTTGAGGAGGTCATACTACATCTTAATAACAACAACAAGGCTCCAGGACCAGACTTAATGCCCCCAAGATTTATAGAGAGTATATCAATTTCTGGGCACCTATTCTTACTATTTTCTTTAATGTATGCTTGGTTAAAAATATATCCCCCTTTCAGAGCTCAAAACCTATTTTTTTAATGCTTTTCTGAAGGTTCTTAAATATGTATATATATTTATTTAACTGTTGGTTTTAATATGCTGTACAGCGCCTTGGTTTTGAAAGGCTTAAAATACTAAGTTTTACTTTACTTTACAAAAATATCAATCACTTTCATAAGAAAGGTTCAGTCTATAATCCCTTTAACTTTCAGCCAATTAATCTTCTTGTCATAAGTTCAAAGATATTTCCCACACTGTTATTAACTAGACTAACACTCTGGCTAAACTGTAGTTCTCCATTACCATATGCACAAGCAGGTTTCAGAAATGGGTATTTGGCTATTGAGAACATTTAATGCTTAATGCACATTTTGGAAAAATACACATAGTTCAGAAAGATGAAATTTATTGCTTTGTACACAGACTTTTCATTTACTTTTGACTCTATCAATAGAGATATTTTGTGGCACATGTTACAACAGATGGGCTTAGACAATTCATTACTGTTACCAATGTTCCCATTATACTCAAATACATAAGATATGATAACAAAGGAAATGTATCTGAATATTTCATCACCAATAGGGGTTAAGAAGGGATTCCTTCTAGCACCAATCCTTTTAAAATTTATATTAATTTACTGCTAGAAGATCCTGAATTAAATAACAATAATTCCCTAAAGATTAATGACTCTCAGTGTGGCTTGTTGGCCTGTGCAGATGAGGTGATCCTGCTATCACTATCCCATGCTGGGAAGCAAAGAAAGAGTACAAAATATTTGGAAACATGTAAACAGTTGGAGCTTCAAACTAATCTTAATAAAACTAAAGTAATGATTAGAGGTGTGAAAAAAACTTCCATAAGCAGAATTTCCACGAAAGTCAGATTTTCACTTCCATGAAAGTGTGGAAATTAAATTAACAATGTTCACAGAAATTCTGACTTAGAACAGCAGAATAAATTAATACATTGTGGATTATTCTATTAAACTGTGGAGAAAAGTCAGCAGAACTGTTATTCTGCAGTTCATGTATTTTCTACAGTTTAGCCAAAAACATTCTGCGGAACATGGCGAACATCCACCAACCACATTTGGAAGATTTTGATCATGCCAATGGTGGAAATTTGGAAAATTCTGCAACATTTCTGAATTTTCATGGAAATTTCACAAAAGCAGAATATGCAACTTTGCCCACCCCTAACAGTGATAATCTCCAAAATACAGTAAAATATACATATTCATTGTTTTCGGGAAATGATAAAATAGAGGTTGTTAAGGGTATACTTAGCTGGGAGTAAAATTTACTTCAAATATCAGCTGAGAGCACATACTGGAGAGCAATCAATAAAAACTAAATGTGTCATAAGGGCTCTGCTGAAATTTAATTATAAATATGGAGGGAACTCTTTAGCCCCAGCACTAAAAGCAGGAGACTCAAAACTAGTCTCAATTCTGCTTTATGGAGCAGACATTTGGGGAGCTAAAATAACATCTAATCTAGAAACTTCAGTATTAAATTACTATAAAACCCTCTTTAGAGTTCCAGTATCAACATTTTCTGTCATGGTGAGAGCAGACTTGGGAAGAGTTCACATGAAGCTCTAGCTGCTCACAGAGTTAGCATCATATTGGTTCAGAATCATAAAAATCACCATAATAAATTACCTAATGAATGTTTGCAGGAGCAAATTAAATGGTACAAGGGAGGAATAAATTCAGCTCAGTTAAGTTCTGTTCATGAAATATTATGCAAAACAAAATTATGGCATCTGTGGACAAACTCTGACAAAGGTGTAAACATATCTATTCAGTTTATCAAAGTAATTAAAACACTTAACAGATTACTATGGCAACATAGATATGCAAACAGTTAAATCTCAAAGATGACTCCATGATTTAGAGACAAGATGTCTCATGATATTGAAAACTATTTAATTATGCCACTGACACCTGAACAAAGACTACTACTATGCTGTGGTAGATTTGAATTAATCAATTCTAAATATATGTTTGCTTTAATAAGAACCTTGGCCAGGAAGGTAAAGTAGCAAGTCACATGTGTCCATATAATAGGGAATGAAAAAAACACATATCCCATATCATTGAAATGAGTCCATTATGTAATCAGCCAAAAACATATATCTGCAAGGTGTCTTAAAACCTATGCTGATTTTCCATATGATGTAATTTTTTATCTTATTATATCCTAAGATGCCAGTTGAAGCAATTATAACAAATATCCTGATCTCAGTACTCAAAATTAAAAAAGAAATTTAAGCAGATCAAAAATCTCCACTAATTTAAAAAATAAGAAGGGTCTGCATAATATGATTGGTACACACCAGTTAGCATGAAACATAAGTGGCATTTAACTTTACCATATAGGTTTTATTTTCATTAGGGTTTTAAAGGTACCTGTATGTTTATTTATTCTGAAGGTGTCGATACTCTAAAGCAGTTTGCTGAATGGTGAACAAATTGATTTCATGAATGTATGGTAACACTATGATGTTGTATCGTGTTTTAAATAATGTTCACAAGTGTAATGATTTCAACAATGTATACTGTGTAATGACCAAAATGTGAAATATCATTATGGTCGATCAATAAAAATTGAATTGAATTTAATGGAACATGTTTATCCCTCCTTTTACTACATCCAGGTACATAACCCCTCTTTTAATTGGGTTGAGTCTGCTGCCCCATATACACTGAACAAAACTATAAAGTTTTACTTCCAGCTGTTTGGGGGTATATGTAACTGAGATGTAAAACAATGGTGTAAGATATGTTTTGCCATGTAAACCCTTTTCTTTGTATTCATAAATCATTTGTTCCACTGAGTAACATGATTAAGGGTGATATTTAATAGGTTATCCCAATTTAAAAGGCCAGATCTCCTCTTCAAAAATAGATACCTAGGATTTTGCATTGTTCTTCTATTAGTTCTTTTATATCTGGAGTAAAAGTATCAGTACACAATGATTTTCTGGTAATTGATAGATGATCCTGTTATATCTGAAAATTATTGTAACACTTTTGTTGTTGACCCAGAATTAATGTCTGCTAACACTAAGCATATGTCATCTGTGTAAGCTAGTGTTTTTATTTCCTGATCTAGGCTAGATACAGAAAGATCTATGATGTTCAATGATGCATTTAATGTTTGTATTAGTGGATCTAAAGAAAGCATGTATAACAAGGGCTGAGAGGGCAGCCCTGCCTGACTTAGATACATAGATACATAGACAGTGTCGGCAGATAAGGGCCTATGGCCCACCCAGTCTGCCCATTTGAGCTTGTAAGTTCAGTTTGTTTTCCTAGAAGTCTGTTGCACCTTACCCCTGACCTCCAGAATTCCTTTATGTCTATCCCATGCATTCTTAAATCCGTGATTGTTTCAGCCCCACCACTTCCTCTGGCAGGGTGCTCCACTTGTCCACCACCCGTTCTGTGAAGAAATTCTTCTCATGTTTCCTCTGAATCATCCTCCCTCCAACTTCATCCCATGCCCTCTAGTCCTGGAACATCTTTTTCACTTAAAAATAGTGTTTTCCTGCACCCTATTCCTCCCTGTAAGATAATTGTATGTCTCTATCATATCCCTCTCCTCCTCTCCTCCAGGGAGTACATGTTCAGTTCCTTCAACCTGACTTCATAGGACTTGTGATGCAATCCATGCACCATCTTTGTTGCCCTCCTCTGAACCTTCTCTACCCTGTCTATGTCCTTACGTAGGTATGGTATCCAGAACTGTACACTGTACTCCAGGTGGGACCTCACTAGTGTCTTGTATAGCGGAATTATGACCTCCCTTTTCCTGCTGGTAATGCCCCTGCCTATACATCCCAGCATCCTATTTGCTTTACCTGCTGCCTTGTCACACTGTTTCTACCTTGAGGTCATCAGAGATGATAACCCCAAGATCCCTTTCCTGCTTGGTGCATGCTATATCCTCACCCCAACTGATATATTGTGCCAGGTTTTTGTGCCCCATATGCATTATCTTGCACTTCTTTCCATTGAATTTCAACTGCCAAACCCTTGACCATTCTTCAAGTTTCTGCAGGTCCCTTCTCATTCTGTCTACACCCTCTGGTGTGTCTACTCTGTTACAGAGCTTTGTGTCATCAGCGAACAGTGAAATTCTGCCTTCTAGGTCCTGTGCCATATCACTGATGAAGATGTTGAATAGGACTGGTCCCAGCATTGATCCCTGTGGTACCCCACTGGTCACTCTTCCCTCTGTGGGTGACAGCCATTTACCACCACTCTCGTGTCCTGCCACCCAGCCAGTTACCTATCCACCACACTACTGTCCTGCCCACACCCATATTCCCCAGTTTGTGTAATAGTCTTCTATGTGGCACAGTGTCAAAGGCCTTGCAGAAGTCCAGATAGGCCATGTCCACTGCCATCCCCTGATCCACCTCCCTAGTCACCCAGTCAAAAATTCAATGAGGTTGGTCTGACATGACCTCCCCTGGTGAAACCATGCTGCCTTGGGCCCTGTAGTCCATTGACACCAGATGTTCCACCAATCTCTCCTTCAGTAGTGCTTCCATGATCTTCCCCACTACCGAGGTGAGGCTGACTGGTCTGTAGTTCCCTGCTTCCTCTTTGTTCCCACTTTTGTATAAGGGGACTACATCTGCTGTCCTCCAGTCTTTGGGTACCTCCCTGTTTCCAGTGATTGGCTAAACAGGATAGCCAGAGACTTCATTCAGAACTGGGCAGTGGGTACCTATCCATCCATTAATATAGGGAGACACTGTAGCATCTTTGTAGCATTCTCGTATCCAGGAGATTAACCCTTCTGGTACTCCATGGACTCTCATACAATTCTAAAGATATGTGTGAGATACTTTGTCAAAAGCCTTAGTTTGGTCTAGGCCAATAGTTCTTAGACTTTGTCACAGTGAGCCTCCCAAATCCATGGAAAAGATTTTGAGCCTCCCAAAAACTGAAATAATCTTGGGCCTCCCAAAGAAAAATAACATACAGTACTTTGCTCAGTACACCATTAATAAATTGAAACCCCTTTCAGTACTTGGCTCACATTCAGTTCTTTGTCTTATACTAACGTGGAACCTTTGAAAAGAGCTTCTGTGCTCAAAGGTGTTATCTGAATAACAAATAAATAAAATAAATATTTTATTAAGCTTGTGTAACCCCCCACAGGTCAGCCTACGTGCGAACCATTGTTACCCCTTGTTGCAGTACCTTCATGGGTCAGACTACTTTCTCTTTCCTCTCTATATGAAATAACCTTCCTACATACAGTACTTTGCCACTCCACCTCCTTCCTTGCTCCTGAACAACTTCTCTGGGATTACTTTGCTCCTTCCTGCTATTGCTCTTAGTTCTTCTATGCTCAACCCTTGTATTTGGGCTGTTCTACCATCAGTCTACAAATTTATCAAATACCACCACTCATTATATGTTTATTGCTCATATTTGTTTGCACTATTGTTTTACTATGTATTTCTTGATTGTTTTGCAGTTACCTTTTGAAATGTATTCATTCCTTACCCTTCCTGGTACATCTGAAATGAGCCTTGGCTCATTCACCTTCCTTGTCACCTATTAGTAAATAAATACATAAAATTTGCCTACTATTATCCTCTTTCAGTTTGCTTCATCTCTTCACACAAATATATAAAACTCAAAATGTAAATACAGTACTTTTCAGACTTGCTTGAGCCTCTCCTGGAACAGGTTGGGGCCTCCCAGGAGGCTGGCCTCACCCTTGAGAACCCCTGGTCTAGGCTAAGCACATATCCTGTTATGGAGTTTTCCTACCTTTTTCTATCATTTCTCTTAATAATATGAGGATATCAGTAATGCTCCTACCAGGTACAGAACAAATCTGTACGGTGAATGATGTGGTCTAATACCAAAGCAAGTCTATTTATTACTATTTTGGTTAAAATCTTAAAACCTGTGTTTAATAGTATAATTGGCCTCAATGTGATAAAATATATTTATCTCCTTTTGAATACAAATTAAAAGGCTTTTATACATGTCCTCTGGTAGTTTCACAGTTTGTAATAAGGAATTATATAGATCTCTGAGCTCTACTGTCATAGATGGTAATATTTTCACATAAAATTCACTGGGTAGCCTGTCTATCTCAGGGGCAGTACCTGGTTTTAGATTTGAAACAGCCTGTGTTAGCTCCATAGCTGTGATAGGTTGTACTAATGATCTCAAATTGTGTGGAAGTTGTGGTAGGTTGCAATTTTGTAACCATTCTTGTTTTATGCATTTAATATATTTCTTTGATTTTGTAGCATTATAGATATCAAAGGGTTAGTTTGAAATTGTTTTCCTGGGTTCTGAATTTCTATTCTATTTCTAGAGATTTCAGCTTGTCATATTTATGTTGTACCATTTCTTTTCTATAGCCAAAATTTATTCTGAATAATTCCGTGTTCCTTCTTTTTATAAGGTACATAAGTTATCTAATTAAGCAATAATGCACGACAGGGTGTGGTATATCATGAGATATCATCACGCCTCAAGCGAATGAGCATGAGGCTGAAGGCCAAGTGTGTCCAACCATTAAAATAACAAAGTATCTTGCTGAGCAAATTATGAGTAGATTAGTATGTGCCAAAATAATTCACATATGCACAAACAATTTCGATGCACCGTAACCTCTTTTTATTTTTTTGAATATAGATAGGGTTACATATCAGTGCTTTTGAAAAAGTGCTTTTAATCTAAAGTGCTAATTCAGTGCTCATGAACTGGCTAAACATACATTTTGCAGATGGAAAATTACATATAAATATGCAAAACAACCTACCCAGTCTAAAGCGTCAGCCACCACTAACCTAACGCTTCACCACACAGACTTCCTAAGGGGTCCAACCACCTGAGAAGTGACAATATCCATGATATACCACACCCTGGAGTGCATTATTGCTATTATGAACTGGAGTCATGTTTGTAGTAGTAAACAAAATGCAAAAGAAAGTTTCTAAATATTTTCTAAAATGTTTCTGTATTCAATTTTTAATGTGGAGGAATACATAGAAAAAGATAGTTCTATTACTTATGAGCAGCTGGTGACACTGTTGTATAGTGCTGGATATGTAATCAATCAGAGATCAAGCAGCGAGTACCTGCTTTCAGTATATTTTTAACAAATCTTTGTTGTGGCAGTACCATTCGGGACATGAAGATCTCAGCAGAGAGAAAGGGTGTTTTTATTTGTGTCTTTCTTGCTCTGCTGTGGCAGGACCAACTGCCAGCATGTGGCATAACGGCTGAATTTCTTTAAGATGTCTGCTGCCACCTTTGGTGTTATACAGTGTTGAATGATTGATTCCGTGGTGCACCTTGGGAGATGGAGCTCAAGCAGGTCACTAAGACACTGAGGAGAAGTGCCTGTAGCAGGAGTCAGTGAAAGGCTTTTAAAGTTTTTACAAAAGATATGCCACAGTTGCCTCTTTTATTTATTATTTTATGATTCATGGACCTTTCCAGCCCATTTTTGTGCTTGAGCCCATTGGCAGCTTGTGGAGTGGAGTGGAGTTTGAGGGCCTTTGGGCCTCTCTTGCAAAATCAGCATGCAGTTTGTTGGCAGAGAAGCTGGCTGAGTGCGGAAGAGTTTGGTGGAGCCCAGGGCTTATCAGCCTTCAGAAGCCTGACCAGAATCCTGACTAGACTGGACAAGCTGTGCCTAGTGAAAACTATCAACTTTTCTGATACGGAGGAACAACGGAAGATTGTTCTTGTTGCCCTTATAGCACAGCCTTTATTTGTCTGAATTACATTTTTACTTACATTTTCAGTGTGCTTTTGTGCCTTTCTGTATGTTTGGCATTTGTTATGGGTAGAGAGGTCTGCTTTTTCTCTCCTCCAGAAAAACACAGGAGCACTGAGCTGGTATAAACAGTAATAAGTAAATAGTAAACTGGGTAGTTAATTAAATTTTACTGACTTAAGATTTAAAGTTTAAAAGATTTAAAATCTTGAAGTAAACCAGGAAGTCTACACCCAATTGGAGCATTTGTGCACATGACTTAGGGCTCAGGCGCTCAAATATGCATGTGTTGGCATTCCTCTTTGTAGGCGCCTATATCCATTTCAACTAACACAACATAGGAGCAGGCGGCTGCTGAGGGAAAATTCGTGTGCTGAGCCTGACAGATTCAGATCCTTTCATTTCTATTTTGAAGTGCAATATGCCTCTAGTTGCCTTGAGTAAGCTTTGCTCTGGTGGGGCCTAAACTTGTGGCTTTTATTATCATGAGTTAATTCTCAGCTGGAGGTATGCAAGCTGTGCCAGCATCCCACGAGAAGGCTTGGAGATAAGTGAGAGGGAGAATATTGCTGTGCATTACTAAAAAGTTTAGAGCTTGTGCCTGGAGGTTTCAAAGTGGTGCTATATTCCAGCAAAGAGAAAGAGAAAGAGAATTGAACATTTAGAAAAAGGAAGTAAACTAAGACACCTCCTTAAATTTTACCAATTCTGTTGCTGCTGTGTTTACTCCAACTGACTTTATCTATCAGGGCAAGTCCTGTGTATTTACACTTAGAAATTTTTGAAGCCTAATTAATTAATTTTGCCTCTTCTTTGCTGCTTTGTGAATTTTTGAATAGACCACCTTGTGAACTTTTGCAAATGTTTTGATTAGACTGGGTCTACAGACCTTAGTGGTGCTTAATAATTAGTATATTATAACTTTATTTACCACCTTGATCTATTTATTTTTAATCTTTAGTGGACATGCTGAACAGTTTAAAGAGCCAAAAGTACATTTAAAGGGACTAATAATTTGGATTCATTTTCCTGGCCTAAAGGGCTACATAAAGGCTGAATAAACCAAATCTACAACTGGATTTTGCAAACTAGAAAGACAGGAAATGGTGTGTAATTGGAATTCTCTCTCTACACTTTCTTGTTTCTTTGGACTTGCACATGTTCTAGATTTAATGAGACTTAGACTCTGTGATCCGGGATTTTTGAAGTGGGCCCATCAAGGTATATTTTATATTGGAATTCTTTCCCCGTTTTCCTCTTTTTTTCCCTGCACATGGAAGTGTAAAGCTCAGGACTTGAAGATCTGATTTGCTGATCTGCTGAACAAGAACTTGAAAATATCAGACATCTTGTTCGGTCGTTTAATCACTGTTTTCATAACTGCACTGTTATTTAGGTTAATTGGGATAATTGGGTTAATTGGGTCCTGCTTAAGTGCTTGATGAAAAGTGATAATGATCTTCTTTTATTAGGATCTCAATGATTTATTAGCCATTTAATTCAATTTAACCTACTGATTGTTTTCTAATTTTCTAATTATATGTATGTTTTAGACTGCTGAATAACAGTGCTTCAACAATATAGCTGTGTGGTATAGATCGTAAAATCTATAAAGTCTATAAAATCCACAATATATTTAGATCTAGAGGTTGCTTTTCTGGTAATGAGAAGCTATTTCCTAGCTTCTACAAGATATTACAAGAGATTGATTAAGTGTATTCAAGTGTGATTCTAAGAATTATGCCAGTTGAAACTAGGAAGGAAAGAGCACATCAGCTATCAATTTAGCAAACATATTAAGGGAATTAATCCCAAAAGAAACAAGAAGGACATAGTAAAGGAAAAGAAAGGAAAGAGAATCTGGAATCATCACGTACAACCAGGATGAGTGCGAAAAAGCAAGGGGGTCTCACGGGAGTATAGGAATTAAAGAGGATATTAAGAAGGAAATAGAGAAACTGATTGTAGAATTGGATACAAAAGAAAATCTCTCAGTTGTTAATTGCAATTATGGGAGTAATGATAGAAATAATGAGAACAAAGAAAACAAAGATATGAGCAAAACAGGAGAAAAATAATCTATACTGTCTACTTATAAGGAAAATGATCTAGGTCATGTGACCAATTCAAAAATGAAACAGGCTTCCATCAGGGATTTGTGAAAAAGGAACAATCAGTGCTATCAGGGAAGCAACACAGAGCACACCAATTATACCATCAAAGGGTAAAATAGCCCACTTGGGATAATTAGACAGGATCTGACACTAATAGAATTGGCAAATACTGAGGTGAGTAGGACAGTGGAGAAGATCAAAGAAACAATACAATCTAATTATAGAATTGAAGGAACTTAGAGAACTTAACAAATTGAAGATGGATTTTGTTGGATAATTGTAGTTCACCGATATGCCAAGCTTGTGGCCAAAGTGATTTGATCAGAACTGAGATATTACTTAATAATTCCCTAGAAGCATCAAGGTATCGGAGGAACTTTCCTGCTGTATGAGCCCCATAGAATTTAGCACCCTAACCTAGAAACAATCACAAAGGGATGTGCTTATGCACTGCAAGATCCAGTATTAGCAAATACAATGCTTTACAAACAATTAATACAAAATTCACAAAGCCTCTCATTCATGAAGGGTATTTGTATTGAAAATAAAAAAGAATCAACTGGATATATAAAAGATGACACAGAGTGTCATAGAAAACAAGGATACTCAGACTTTGACAGAAAAGGAGACAGTGAGTCTGTTAATATTGATGATACCCAAAAGGAAGATCTTACATGCAGAAGACAACTTTATCTGTAAGTACATTAAACCCCAGAATGATTGTTCAGGAAAATGATAACAAACAACAGTAGGAATTAATAATGTTACCCAGTAATTATGACTTGAACACTAGTCTAATTAATGAACTAAAAGCCGGGAACACAGAAATGTGGGAGAAAGGAATAAAACAAAACATGAGGAACAAGAAAAGGAATTATGAATTAAAAAATAATAACAAGGAGTTGAGCAAGAAAGAAAAGGGGAAACAAAACTAGGAAAGTCCACCCCAGTTGTTAAAGAAAAAGCTGGAAGGGTGAAACCACAACATCAGATAGTTAAAGAACTAGTGGAGATTCGAATTAATTCAAAGAGAGAGCTTGAAAAATCAAAAAAGCAGAAAAACAATACAACAAATAAACAGCAGAGAGAAACCTAAAAGAACATGGTTAGTGCAAATCTGAATGTGACAAAGAAACAGGAACAGGTGAATCTGAACTTAGAACAGGACTCAGAGAAGACAGATTTAGTTACTCTTCAGAACACAGAAGAAGCAGAAAGGGACAGTACTGCTGAGAATGAGAAACAGAAACAAAAAGAAACAGATAGACAAATTTACTTAAGACATTTGTTAGATAGAACTCTGGGACCAACTTTGTTCTACCACTGTATAAAGTCCTGGTAATTCCAGAAGAGACTGAATCAACACTTACTGAGAATCTGAAGCAATTTTGGGCTCAGTTTATAGATTAATAAAATGATGATAGTTTACTGGTAAGCTTCAGTGTAATAAAACCAATAATGGACATGGAATTGGTCATTTTGATATCAGACCAATTCTCTGTATTGAAAGCAATAGAGATCCCTAATTAGGGATTGAAGTAGACAGTGTTGTGGGAATAAAATCGATCTTTCCAGAGTTCTTCAGTACAAAAACTGATTCAAGTAATGTAGAAAATGAATATGTAATTTCAATGTTTGGTATGAATGATTTCATATCAGAAACTAACTGAAACATTATAAAAAGGTTATGCAAACGTTACAAAATCTGGCTAAAGACAATAGCCTAAATCAAAGGATAAAGAAAATAAAAAGATGGGAAAATAACTGTCAAATTGCAATTTGGGTGAAAAATAAAAAGGATTACAAACATATACTGGCAAAATCACATCTGTTAGATAAGGTCGAAATATATTTACAGAGAGAGACAAAGGAAGTAGCTAATACATATGGTGGACAAAAAGAAGAACACTGACTAAACTTAATAAAAACAGCAAATAGATTCCAGACACTACAGAATTTGGAAGATTGACAGTCATTCACACATAGAAGGTTAACAAAGAATAAAGATATAAAGAGTAGGTACAATATGATATCATGGAATATTGCAGGAATTAGGGATAGACTGGCAGACCTACTTTTATTTATTTATTAGTGCAATATAATTATATTTCTTTACAGGAAACATGGAGTAGTAAAGAATTGAGGCTAAAAGGCTTTAAGGGATTTCAGAAGCTAGCTATAAGTTGCAAACGATATGGAAGACCATCGGGGACTTGTGACATGGTGTAAAATAACAGATAAAGCAGAGCACACAGAAATATTCTTGGACTCAGACGATATCCTGCCTGTTCAAATTGAAGCAAATAAACAAAAATTGGTTATAATAAATTTATACTTCCCCAAAAAATTCCAAGTATGTGGATCATGAAGATGTGAGCAACCTAGATAAATTTATAGAAAATTGTTTAATAGAGGACCCAAATTGTGGAATAATTATTTTGGGTGATTTTAATGCTAGGGTGGGACACTCACTTGAATTACGAAAAGACCTAGTTGAGGCATGTGCGGCTCTGAATCCTCCTGCCCTTACTCCAACAAGAAAGTGCAGGGATAGTAAGAAATGTGAGAGGGATAAAACTGGTGGAAGACTTGATAATTTAGAAATGATTTTGATTAATGGTCGAACAAAAGATGATGCTCAGGGTGACTATGCATTTATTGGAACCAGAGAGGTCTCAACAATTGATTTATGTTGGATTTCACTAAATTACATATCAAAGTTGCTTGGTTTTAAAATAAGTAATAAAATGGATAGTGAACATAGAGCTCTAGAAATAATACTTGACCTATGTATTAAGTTAGATAATAGTATGAAAAGAAAGCAGATATTATGAGGATTAAAAAGGATTAAGTGGGAAATATTAGAAAATTTCAGGTCCATACAATTACTGTCCAATTATGGTTTTAGGGAAGAAATAACTAGTCTGAGACAACAGGGATTGGAGAAGGAATTTGTCTTGAAATTTGGATATATTGGCAAATATAGCCACAATACTGCTAAAAGTAACAATATCTAGAGGAAAAGGAAGTAAATGGTTTGATGATGAATGTAAAAGAAAGAAAAAGAACTTAATAAGTTTGCTAAATTCACCTATAATAGACCAACAAGAGAAAATGAAACAAGATTAAATAATCTGAGGAGAAAGTATAAAAGAGTAATGGAAGTAAAAAGGAAGAGTTATAGAACAAAGATATGGGACCAGCTTGGAAAATTTTATAAATGAGAACAATAACAACAAATTTTGGCATCTTGTCTCTAGAGGATGGGATCAGGTTTATGATAATATAGAAAGCTATATAGATCTGTTGACTTGGGAAAACTACTTTAGGACATTATTTTATGACCAGGAAGCAAGTCACACAGGTAATATGAAATGGTCCCTTATGAAAATGAAATTAAAGAAGAGAAAGTAATAACAGCAGTACAACAGGCAAAAAGACATTAAGCACCAGGCCCTGATGGGATACCAATGGATATACAGTAATTATAGATGATCCTCTACTATGGACCCCTGTACTAGTGGATCTATATAATACTACATTACAAACAGGAAAATACCACAGACATGGAGGGAGAATATTATAATCACAAGCACAGATATTCAAAAGGGTTGTGCATGGTGCAACAGTGTGCACCATCGCAACCTGATGTCTTGGCATGATATTCAAAAGTGGATTGTGCCTGGCACAAATCCCAATGCACCGGAGCGCATCAGTAATGTATGCGGCACAGGTGGGGAGGCATGCATGCATACTCCGCACATCCCAATATTCAGCCGGGATCGCTGAGTCCATGCATGCACAGAGGTGAGCCAAAAAAGGAACAATGGCTGGTCACCCACAGGTGAGCTGCTGTATTGCAGGGTGCAACATGGCAGCTGCCACCTGTGGGAGGCCACCCGAGCTCAGGCTGCACCTCCATGGCGGCTCCCCATGCCCGATTGCAGGCATCTGTTTAAATAAAAATGTCCCATCTCCCTGGTGGTCCAGTGGACCGCAGTCAGCCCGATCATGGGCATTTGTAATAATGAATTTAAGTCCAATATCCCTGGTGGTCCAGTGGACTGCTCGCAGCCGATCGCAGGCTTAAGTATAAAATATCACATCCTATATCTCTGGTGGTCCAGTGGACTGCTTGCAGCCAATTGCGGGCATTTAAAATAAAATAAAGTCCTATATCCCTGGTGGTCCAGTGGACCGCTCACAGCCCGATCCATTCACATATCTGGAATGTGTAGTACAGTACGGGCTGCATGCCCGATGTTTCACACTATGTACCAATGGGCGTACAGCCTACCTATGGTGTCTGTCGGCGGGCGGTGGAGTGGCAGGTGGGTAGGGTGCTTCCGCCTGTGCTGACCAGGGGTAGCGGGGTGGTGGGGCTCAGTGGGCAGGTGGGAGGGGTACAGCTGGACCACCAGGATATTGGACCTCATTTGTTTTAATACAGATGCCCATGATCAGGCTGCGATCGGGCTGACAGTGGTTCACTGGACCACCAGGGATATAGGACTTTATTTTATTTTACAAATGCCCGCGATCAGGCTGACAGTGGTCCACTGGACCACCAGGGATATAGGATACAATTTATGTTTACTGAAGCCAGCGATTGGGCTGTGGGAGCACATTGCCACACTGTGCGAGGGTATCCGGTCTCCGACGGCTGCTGCCTAACAGAGCGCCAGGTGCAGAGTGGCGGATCGGGCGCACCTGCATGCAAATGGAACCATAATGACATGCAATGGCCCCATTTGTGCCTTGCATACATTATGGCCGTGTTACATATGTGCACTTTTGAATATCGCGGTTGCTGCACAGGGACGTAATGGAACTTGTGCTAGCGCATCCCCTACTCCACTCTGGCCACTTGGCGCTGGTGCAGTGCCACTGCACCATGCACACTGTGGGTGGCCAGGGTGCGATATTCAATGATGCTGTGCCATGGCGCAGTTCCATTGAATATCACCCAGTCAATGCCCGCGCGCACGTTGCATTGCACAGGCTTGTGCCACAGCCTGGTGCAGTTTGAATATCCTGGCCCCAATGTATAAAAAGAAATCGAGCAGACCCAAGTAATTATAGGCCAATCAATTTACTGGACAATGTTCAAAACTGTTTACAAAAATTTTGACCAATAGGTTGATGGATTGGTTAGATAAAGCTAAAATAATTAACGAAGCACAAGCAGGTTTCATACCCAATCACTCGACACTGGATCAACGCTTTGTTTTAACACATTTAATACACAAATACACAGTAATTAAAACACAAAGATTATTCTGTGTATTTGTAGATTTAAAAGCAGCTTTTGACAGAGTAAATAGGGATAAACTCTGGGAGGTGCTTAATAATTATGCTTTAGAAACACCTTTATTAAAGATAATTAAAACTTTATATAAGAACAACCTTACAACTATCAGATATAATATGGAGGAGATTGCTCAGCCAAATTTCTAATGAACATTAGTCTTAGACAGGGTGTGTCTTATCTCCTATTCTCTTAATCTTTTCTAAATAAAGCTTTGAAGGGAATGGAGGATTCAGAGCTGCACATGCCTAGGGTGGGTACTAGGAGGTGCCCTACTTGGCATTTGCAGACAACATTGTATTAATTTTAACTAGTTACCTAGGAATAAAGAGAAGCTTAGTTAAATTCCAGAGTGAAAGTGAAAAGCCCTTATTGGAGATAAACTACAACAAACCAAAATATATGATATTTAATAAGACTCCATTCAGAACGTGTAAGTTGTGTTCTATAAAATGCAAGGGACATGAAATAGAATATGTATCAAAGTTTAGTTACTTGGGTATCATATTCACATTTAATCTTAAATGGAAGGAACATATTTCAGCAATAATAAAGAAAATAAAGGGGTTGTTCCAGCTCTAGATAGATTTAATTATAAATATGGGGAAGATCTGTTGTAGGACCATAAAGCACCAAATGTGAAAGTGTGATCACAAATACTTTACGGGCAGAAATATCAGACTGGGGAATAGAGATGGGCTAGAAACAACAATGAATATATGTTATAAAGATTATTAGGCCTTCCATGTGGAGCTTCTAACAGTTTATCTAGATTAGAACTGGGACAATTACCAATGATTTGCAATATAGAACAGTGGATGGTGATCTACTGGATTAAAGTATACAATATGCCTGAGTACAAATTGCCAATAATGTGCATGGAGGAAATTTTAAATCAGAAAAGTGAAGCTTCAACTACCCAAGGACACATGTATTAGAAAAATTATACTACCTTATCAGTTTTAGAATTGATGTCAGAAAGTGAGAACCCTCTTGAAGTGATTAATGAGATTATCAAGTGTAGAATAGGGATATTCATATCCAAAAGGAAAGGAAAGGGAAATAGTCAAAATTGTAACTTAAGCTCATGGCTGACATCAAATATTGGGAGACATTTTGGTTACACCAATACTTAAGGAGAATAAGTAACCCAAGTAACAGAAAAGCTTATATCAAATTTAGATTTGGTTACGTGGAAAGCAATAGTTTGAAACAAAAATGGATTGGCAACTAATAAAATGTGTGCTTGTGGTTTAGATGAAGATACACCTAAACATTTATTAATATTGTGTCCTTTGTATAAATTAACGAGACACTCCCTCTTGGGGATTTGTTAAGGAATCTTGACATGGAGTCAATTTATCAATGTAATTATTTATTAAAAACAAATAATACCTGCCAAATGAATAGGGTTGCAAAATTCTGTAGATTTATTGAATTAAGTAAGTTACACCTACAAAGAATGTGATATCATAGGGAAATTAATTACCTTCTTTATATAGTACAACAAGTGAACCTGTACATAGCTTTTATAAATGTTTTTTATACGCTAATTTTAGATATGTGTGTATTTATGTGGCTTGAATGAATGTCTTTTGTACATTTTGTAATGACAAAAGTTCTTTTTGTCAAACAATAAACTTCTACCTACCTACCTACTCCACCTTCAATGCTGTTTGAAGCATTTGCAATAAGTGGTAGCCTGAGAAGAGCTGAGGTTTCCATCATATTGGCATTTTTGTCTGTGAGCTCAAGCAGGGTAAAGGAAAGTAGTTACTGTAGTTGGACTGAGCTGGAGGGATTTGGGTTCCTGTGAGCAGACAGACCGTTGCTGATATAGTCTTCGATAAGTGAATGGGTCAGTGTGAGGTTTACAGTGGTGGTCAGCAGGGGTTGTGGTGAGGATTTACTGTGCTTTTATTTTATTTTTCTTAATACCCTCCATCTTGAGTCACCCTACAGATCATAGGAGGTGTTCTGGTGGGGTTCCATACAGCACAGTGAGAGATGTGGGAATCAGTGAGGATGTTGGACTCAGAGGGTTTGCTGTGAATGAGGAGGCTGCAAGCCGGAGGTTTTTGAAACCATGAGTATGCAGCGGATATACCATGGCTTCACATACATCTCAGTCAATCAGCTTTGTCCAATTTTTTATCCTGTTCATAATTGTGATTGAAGTTCAGTGTATTTTTGATTTTTTGGCCATTAAGATTTTCTACTAATTGCAAGCAATCAAGTCTTTTTATTATCTTCCCACCATTCAGATCGAAGTAATACAAAAAGGGCCAATTTTCCTGGCTACAATGACATGATATAAACCTTGTGCTATTTTTATATTGTCTAACAGACCTGTATTGAGTCTCCAGTACCCTTTACCTGCTGCTGTCTCGGAAGATTGTTATAGTAATACTTAAAGGCTATGGTCAGATGAAGGTATTGGACAAACTACTGTCTTCATAATTGACACATTTGGATATAAACCTGTAATATATCCTAGTGGATAGATTTTCCTGAAATAGGTGTGTTTTGAAGGTTTGCCTGATTGTGAGAAAACATCCACTAATCCCGTTTGGTTTAACATGCTAATTAAGAAATGTAGCATCAGAGAATGTTTTCTTCTTTGAGACCCTATCAGATTGAAATCAGATTGAAATCTACTAAAATTAAAGTCTCCACCAAAAGAATATTTCTTGAGGTAAATAGGAATGGTTGTATTACTTTTAATAAATCTATGTAGCCTAACTTGATTTGGGGAGTATATTAGTTTATTAGCCTGAATTCCTGTGAGTCTATCGAAATGTCTGATAGACATGTTCTCCTGGGCAAATATCTACTATATGTAATATTTTAGCTGTAGGGTTGTTTATACAAATTCAACTCCACTACATAAATATTCCCTAAGTTGATCCCCATATCCTTGCTGCACTTGCCATTTGGATGTCATGTGTAGAACTCAGTCTGGTATCCTGAAAAAAAAAGCAATATCAAAATTGCTATTTTCAAATATTCTCACGCAGCCTTCTTTTTCTTTTAGACTTAGTACTGTTAACATTAAGGGATGCTAATGACAATTCATAAGGGTTAAATGGCATTATTTATTGTCAGTTCATCAAGTTGCCATCTTCACCCTAATCTTGTCCCCATCTTTTTCTTTGGTTTACTTTTGCTTGAAAATTTTGTTCATCCATGTCGGAGTATGATCTTTTTGAGAGGAATGTATTGATGCTGTGTCAGACTCCTCATCCATATCAGTATCTCCTCATTGCAAAGGCATATTTGTTTTGTAATCGAGCTTGTTTTGGTTTTGGGACTGTCTCAAATTTTTTACTTATTTTTTTTTTTGGACTATTTGGAATTCATCCTAGTCCAGGCTGGGGGTGCATATCTGTGTTTTCCAGTTCAGTCCTTTCTGTAGGTTTAGAAATACAAAGGAGTAAATTTTGTTTCTGTTTTGAGCTGTAAGTTCAGTTATAGGGGATGTCATATCAAGGGCTTTTGTGTCAGAATTTTCAGTTGCTTCTGGTGGGGTAGGTGACTGTCTTGTACTGGTTGCAAAACAGCTTGGTCAGTAGCACTGTAGTTTTTGCTGTAGTGGCTCGGGCTGCTTTACTAATATATGTCTTGTTCTCCATAGTCTGCACTGGCTGTATTGTGAGCTGTCCAGGGACAGGTTGTGAACGTATGGCCTTCCTCTTTGCATTGGTTGCATTTTGGGTGTGAAAGTGCAGTGAAAACTTGAGTGACCTAGAGTCACATTGAGTACATTTTATTTTTTTCACAATTGTTACAGGTACTAATGTGTCTTAGAGACACATTTCTAGCAGGATCTGGGTTGTCCTTTATTTAATAAAATGCCTTTATCTCTACTCAGATAAAAAAGTTCAGAAGATGTTGTATCCCTGTATCAGATTGAGCTTAATTCTGAATTTCCACCCTCCAGTCCAGAATCCTTTACAATCAATGATGGGGTCTGTGGTTCCTTGTACATTGCATCATTTCTCCAGACAGTTATATGATATCCAATAGGTTAACCCCTTCATTTCAAAATAAGACAGTTATAATCTTAAACCCTGGTTTAGTCAAGGGAATAACCTGAAAGGGGGTCCACAGTAGGGGTGTTTTTATTGAGGGAATATTGTGTCCAAAATTGGTCTAGTAAAAAGGCAGATCTATAACTTATTGAAAGTACTCTCTCCAGGCACATGTATAAGAGCATATACATCTGCAGGAGGCCTCTATCGCTTCCTCACAGGAAGCCACAGAACCCCTGTAGAAAGAGTTGAGAAATTTTCCTGGTGTCCTGGCCAAGATTCCCCTTCCAAAAAACAGGTCATGCAATTGTTCAAGGCTGTGTGTGGTGCTGATGTGTGGAATGGCTGCCACTACATGTTCAGTCACTCCACCAGTCCAGCATTGCTTGTAAAGTGCTTTGGGATACAATGTATGAAAATCGCTATATAAATGCTGATTATTATTCTTTTACATCCTTTGTTTATTCTTCTTGGCCAGGGCAAGCTGGGCTCCCCTCTGCTTGCACTGCTGAAACCTACTGCCCTACACCTCCCGGGACTCACCTGCAAGCCTGCTACCCCACAGATTTCTCCTATGACTGTGGGTGAGAATCACATATTTTCCTGTGGAAACACCCTGGTGGCATTGTTGCTAGAAGGATCCCTATAGATGTGGGCCCTGCTCCACATCCATTTCTCATGTACATCCTCTGAACCCAGGTGTCATTCAGCTAAAGTCCTAAAACTAAAACACTCCTAATCTCTGCTCTGCTGCATTCCTCCACTTGCAGGTGGAGATAGTTATGAAATAGAAAGTCTTTTGTTTGTTTGTAAAATGTATTCCTTATAAATGTAGGAAAAGGATAACTCTCCAGTGGTTAGACTCATTTTCAACGTGGTTCAATACAAACAATAAAAAATCACACTTAATAAAAGTTAATAAATGATTAAATGTGTGTTTACTAGAAGAGAGCACCAGCTCTTTAAAGTCCTTGAGCTTTCTGTCTTTTTCATTGCTCTGCTTTGTTTCATTTAATTTATTCTGGTAGGCTCACTGAAACTAGGTTCCTTTTGAGTAGTAACCCAGAAACCTTTTTGCTTATGTCTTCTTTCATGTTCTATGGTAATATTGGGGTTTAAACTTACTGCAGCGTACAAGATGTGGTATCTCTATTGCTATCTACATTGGCAGCGGTACATGTCTTGAGCTGCTTGCAACAAACCTTTTAATATTGCCCTGTATTAAATCTGGACCTTTTGCTGTTTCCCTGTATTATGCTTCAGGCTACTGTCAGTTATTATTCCCAATCTTTTTTCTGCATTGTGGTATTGTAAAATGTTACCTTTAGAGAAATAATTTGCACTACTGTGTCTGTGTCCTAGATGCATTAATCAATGATCTTCTGTGTTGACTCATATTTGACATTTATCTGACCAGCGTCCTAATTGATCTAGATACCTTTGAAGTCACTCTGTCAATCTGTGTGTCAACATCTCCACCTATTTTGATGCACCAGCAAATTTAGCTATCCAACTTGCATGCCCCTCTTTAAGGTTACTTCTAGTATTAATATGTTAAATAAAGCTGTGTGCAGGCTCATTTTGGGTGTGTGACTGCTTCAGGGTTTCTACCACTGCTGAGCACCAGACAACTTCTATTATGCATGAGAGTTTTTGTGTTCTATGTTGTCCCCATAGGCAACTTCCTCTCTTCCATTCTCCCTATCAAGTCTGGAGTTCCTTGTGGTTGTCTTTGTCCTGATCCTACTCTCAATCTTCTTAAATGACTTTACAAGGCATGTGGCTCCTTGTAAATCCACATGAACAGAGATGACAAAATACTCTTTGTCAGTGGCCCTCCACCCTTCAGCTGATGGTGCAGTTCCAGTGGAACATTAACAGTGTCCAATGCTGTTCTGTGCCAACCAGTTAACCTTGACTTCCAAAAACAGTATCCATGACTTTTGCCACCAGGTCACGTCTGGCAAGAATCCAGTTTCTTTCAGTCTTTGCAACCTTGGATGGCTCCCAGATGGAGGCAGTCTCTTTGTGAAATATCTGAGTGTTTTGCTTGAAAGTCTTCATAGCTTTGACCAGACAGACACAGTATCCCATCAAAAGGCTACTGAGACTGAATGACTCAAATATGAGCAACTCAATCTCAGCACCTGTGTTGTAGGCTACCCTGAGGGAAGGCGATAAGGAAGCCGACGAGGGTGACTGGAATCACACCATGGGGCACAGAACAGGAGGGAAGGTATGTGGGAGGCAGTACAGTGAAAGGCTGCTGAGCGGGCCATGTGGTGAGGTGGTTGGCTATGGTTGAAGGGTGCAGGGTTTGAGTCTTGGAGGCATGGGAGTTTTTGCGTCATGGCAGGTTTTTATTTTACAAGTCTCCCTGACATGCACCCCCTGGAGTTAAGAATCTTTAGTTAGGGGTGTGTGGGGCAAAGCCCTCACATGAGGGTGCAGGGGATGCAGCTCCCCTTATAAATACAGATTTTTGTCAGTTCCATTTTCTCCATGAGTGTACATCACCGTTTTTATTTTTGGTAATGTACACTTACCCTAATGATGATTGCTGTTATGACATAGAACCTACCAACACCCTCCATGCCATGTGTTGTACAAACACATTGAAATAAATCTACTACAATTCTGCCTGAGATTGTCAACTATTGCAACCATTCATTCATTGTTCCTATATATCAACAGAAGCACCTTTCCCTTGTTATGTTTCAGCACAGAAACAACTGTGCAGTGTCCTCATGGGGCCAGTATTGAACCTTAGCTACCTGTATGAAGGGAAAACATTGTACAGTCATTTGGTAGACCTGGATTTGTACTGTGGCACCCCCTCTCATTCCTGTGCTTGTGGAATCTGGACAGGGCTGGCCCACAGTGGGTGAAGAAGTTACAGGTGTTCTGCATTGTGGGGTGGAAAGTCGCTGTAGTGTGACTGCAGATGGCAGCCAATATCAGCAACAGTAGACAAAGGAAAATCCTGAGGCTTAATGTAAGCTGTGCCTTACAGAGGCAGAACAAATACTGGAAAAAAAACCTGCAATACCTTATACGGTAAGGACTTCATAAGGTACATTTCATTCTGTGTACTTTCATTTTAACTACGTTTCTTAATAATAAAGCTTTAATGAATACACTTGTTCCAGTAACACATATGCCTAAGATTTTCTTTTGTCTACAGTACCACTGATCTTTAAATAAAATACCAACGATTGATTTCTCTTTCTCTCTTTTAATAATAATCACCCTAGAGAATATGTGCAGTAGCAATTATCTGAGTTTCTTTGCTGTCCTAGAAACGTACCTTTATTGACTTAGATGTAGTGCACTAGTGATATCCAACAGACAAGTAGGCTCATCAGAACTGTATGTTACTACAGAATTCCCTGTCAGGCTTTTGCACATTCCACAGTTCTTAAAGTGATTTTCTGAATCCCATCAAAACTAAAATTCATCTCATAGCATTCCAAAGCCTTTTCAATGTCAGAACATCCCATTCTTTATAACTAGAGACATCTGCATGCAGCCGGACTCTGCACCTTTACGTCTATTGGTTTTGGCTGCATTACCTGTTTGGAAGTTATAATCCTCTGCTTGTGGTATCAGAAAACTATTCTATGACAACAGATTGTCATAGAAGAGGAAGGAACAGGAGCCCTATATTGTTTTTAAGGAAGTCTGAGAAGCAGTAAGTACAAAGTTAACCAGGTGGAAGCAAGTTGGAAGCTCCCTCTCAGCAAGGCTCACATGGAGCCCGCTCCCCGGTCAGCAGTGGTGGCAGCTTCACCCGCCAGCCGCTCGCGCCGCCTGCCGACTGACAGCTCGTAGGGCTGCAAGCCCATTGGTTCAGAGCAAGAGCCAATGGGTGTGCAGCCCATACTATCTAAGTAGTCCAGATCTGTGAATGATTAATTCATTCACATATCTGGACTGTCTTGTATGGTATGGGCTCTGCATGTCCATTGGTTTCTGTTTGAACCAATGGGCGTGCAGCTCTACTGAGCTGTCATGTCGGCGGGCGGTGGGGTGGCAGGTGGTGGTGTGCTGCCGCCTACCGGTTGACGGGGGAGCGGGCTCCATGGGTGGGTGGGGCCACCAGATCACCAGGGATATTGGACTTGGGGGTGGTTTTGACTCTTATGCCCATGATCGGGCTTCGTGGTCCACTGGACCACCAGGGATATTGGTCCTTGGGGGTTGAAGTTATGCCCGCGATTGGGCTTAGTCGGGGTGGGGGTTGAAGTTATGCCCGCGATCGGGCTAGTCAGGGGGGTTTGTATTACATTTTGCCAGCGATCGGGCTAGTCGGGGGAACAATTTACTGAATGCCCACGGCTAGTCGGGGTGGGGGTACGGTGATGTTATGCCCGCAATTGGGCTGCTGCGGGGAGGATGTTATGTTATGCTCACGATCGGGCTGCTGCGGGGGAACTACCTGCTGCCCACAATCGGGCTACAGGGAGTTACATTACGCCCGATTGGGCTGCTGGGAGGAACTGATCTGCCGTGATCGGGCTGCAGGGTGCATCGGTCCCTGACAGCTGCTGCCTGGCAGAGGCGCCAAGCGCAAGTCTTGGGGATCGGCACACCTGCATGCTAATGGAGTTGTAATTAGATGCAAATTGCCCCGTGCACCTTGCATAAATTATGGCCCCATTTGCATGTCACCTTTTGTATATCAGCGAGTTTGCGCATGGTGCAATGGAACTTGCACCACTGCATCTGAATGCTCCACTCTAACCACTTGCGGTGGCGCAGTTCCACTGTGCCATGCACAGTGGCTGTGGCTAGGGGCTGATATTCAAAGGAGTTGCTCAATATTGCAACTCCGCTGAATATCGCTTGGCCACACCCCTGCACAACTTTTTGAGCAGCGCAAGGGCTTGTGCCACAGAATGGCACAGTTTGAATATCTGGCCATATTTGGATTTTTCCTTACCCGGCTCCTCTGACGTCCCTCGAACCCTGTACATATGGCAGTGGACACATCTTCCTGGTGGCTCCCTAAACCACCTTAGAGCCTTCAACTCCTAAGGGAAATTTCATTTCAACCCCACATCTGGGTACTTCCTCAGCACTGGCCAAGTGCCTGAGGCAAAGTAAAAGGCCACAGAGCAAATCTGTAGAGGTGAACCTGGTTACTAAAGATGGGGGTCTCCCACCTCCAGCTTCCACAATCCATACCCAGCCATTTCTCTGGACATTTAACAACTCTTTTGAAAGCTTGGCAATGTAGATTAAAGGGTAAATATATAGCACATTTCCTCTACATGTCTTGGCTTTCCCTTGTGCTGGTTTGAACATACTTTTACTTTGGCTTAGCCTATTCCTCTAGGCCTCCCACTGATTAAACAGTCCAATCCCCACTTTAACAACAGTTCAGGTGAAACATAGGCCCCATGGAAAGAGCAGAACTCACCCTTTGGTTGCAGGTGCCCACAGGCGAATCTTGATAGCTTCTGGTGCCACAACACGTCTTAGAAAATAAGGCAGCTTCTTCCTAACTGGAACCAGAAGGTTGCCCTGGAATAACAGGCAAACCTCTTATCCCCATCCCCTCAGGGATGGGGCACAGAGACCAGTATCAGCAGTCTCCACCACTTCAAGAACAGCTTACTGTGTTCCTCTTTGGTGGAAACACACACCTTTCCCAAGAAGTAGCTCTATATTAGAGCTTTAGGCTCCAAGAGCCTGTGCACAGACTGCTGTGCTCCTCTCTTCTTCACTGCTCACACACAACTGCTTTCAAAAACTCCCAACATTCTAACTTAGCTCCCATCTGCAGATTCTAATGTGGCTCATGCAGCTGCGATAGTTCTATGGTGATGTCAACCCTCAGTCTCAGCTGAGACTGAGAACAGAAGTGAGACAGTGTGAAATCCATTTAACTGGAGTTCAACAAGCTGCCTTCCTGCCTACCACTAGGTCTTACTGGGATTCAGTAACCCCGGTAATGGGCGCACACTCACCCTGGCCAGGAAAATGACTGTCCACAGTCATTATTTACCCAGCTTAGCCAACCCACCATTTGTGCTACCTGGGAGGGGTGATCAGGCCCCTCTACCATGTGTGAGCACAGGCAGGCAACACTAAGGGCCTAGGGCCTTTGGCTGACATATCAGCCTCTACTCTACCACTAACTATGGGTGCCTAGTGGCTCTGGTAGAACCGTCCAGAGCATAGCCAATAGATCAGCACTGCAACCCCCACTGCAGGTCAGGTCCACCACCTGTCTATCCCACCTAGCCCTCTAGGGAAAACCTATCTGCCTCTAACTCAAGTCCCAAAACAAAACAAACAAGGGACCTCCCCAACTTTGGGCACCATGCAACCACACACCAGGAACTAATACCATCTATTACATTACTCCCTCATACCCCACAACCACACCTGTGGAAGGAAAGGGCTACTACAGTAACAACAACAATAACAACAACAGTACTTTTAAATACTATACACTAAAGTACTTATTAGGAACTCTGATGAGCCCCTCCTCCTCTTCTTGTCTTCTCTTCTATCTTCTTCAGGAACACCTGCAAGAAAAGAAAGACAACATACATTCCTAATCTGCATACACAGTCTATCTAAATCCCTACCATCAAAGCTGAGAATCCCCAAAATATTTTTTTAGAAAAAGGTAGAAAACAGTACATACACTAGAAAACAGTAGAAAAACAATGACATTATTTACAATACACATTTGGGGGATGGAGTGCCCTGAAAGTCCCATCTAGTGACCACAGTGCCCGAGGCTAGTCCATTAAAGAGTCTCCTGGGCTGGAGCCCGTGAAGCACAGTTCTAGCAGGCAAAGTCCTGAAGGGAGAGTCTTTGAGGACAGTTCACACATTCTGGAGTCTGCTAGTGTAGGGTGTGTACTGCAATGGCATAAGAAGAGAAAAGTTTGGATTTACCAGCCCTTGTAGAAGGAATAACACACACTAACCTGCTCCTCAGCTGAAGACTCTCGCTGGAAGCACTCTTCTGATACATCTGGGTGGACATCTTCCGGGAACTACAGGAGGCACATCTGGAAACTGCTGGGTTGATGTCATCTCTGGAGATGGAACCTTGAAACAGGAACAAAAGGAAAACAAGCTGGTCTGACGTCATCCAATTACCAGGCGATGAATCAGGATACAGCTGGGCTGTGTCCTCTCTGGATCTGAAGTCATCTGGTGGGCCGGTCGATGGATTCTGGAAAGTTAGTACACTGTAGAACTGATGAATGTGGGCACCTGAGTCCTGGATGTCCGCACTGGCAGATCAACAAAGGCACTGCAATGGCTGGTGTGGCAGTATTGACTACCACTCTCTGCTTTCCATCTGGTAGGCACGAGCACATTTGCAGGGAGGTCCTTGCATTGAGGCCAATAGTACAGGAGGTCAGGAGCTTGAATTATTACCCCATTTGGGTGCACATAATTCACACTGTAGAAGGTTTCACGTGTCTCTCCATCCACTATTCGAACAGTGTCCATAAACAGTGTCCTACCTCTTTTCCACTGGGTGTATTTTCATGAAACAGTCTGTTCCTGACATGCTTGTTTGCACCAGGATGTACACATTTCATTGCTTGACCCAGATCCAAGATTTCCTGCCGTTCTCAATTTCCTCCCAGACTCTCCAAGGAAAGGTAGAAAAGGACATCCATAGATTTCATTGCCTTCCTACAAACCAGTCTCTCCTCTTTACTAGCTTTGGTCAACCTGAGACCGCTGGCCTGGCTTGGGGTGGCCAGTCCTGGTCCTGCCAGCTACACATTCTCAACGAGATGAAAAATGGATCCCTGACTTCTTCTTCTTGCACAGCCAGGGCAGTGGCTTCTCCATGCATTTTTCTGAGGCAGAGCGTGAGGCTGTGTACCCGTTCCTTTTCACAAGGCCATATAGGTTTCCCTCTTCTTCTTCCTCACTGAGAATCTGTGCCCAGGAGTGAGCAGTTGTCCTCACTCCTGAGACTATCCACTCGTTACTGAGTGGGGAGGTCGATACCACCCATTCAAATGCCTCCCTCATCTCATCATCTTCTCCTATGAGACTAGGGTTAGGCCCCCTCCTCAGGGGTCTACTGATGCTCTGTCTTTATTATCTCTCTGTGATCCAGCATCTGAAACATTAGCATATGGTTCTGTCTGCAAATCTGCACCCTCTAGCTTTGTGACACTCCCCGAGGGCTTCTTCAACAGGCTCCACCTGGTGCTGTGTGCAGCCAACTACAAATTCCTGAACTTATGTCCATGTGGGAGACAAATGAATCTTGGGCACTTTAAACAAGCCATATTTCTCCAAGCACCCGAACAGTGAGGTACCATGAAGATGTCCCTTCCAGCATTTAATCATATTAAACACACTTGCACTGGGTATCCAGGAATCGCCACATGAGAAGTCAGTTGTCCTCCATAATAACATCTCTCAATGTCCCTTAACTTATTTACTTCTGCTGTTACTGCAGCCGGGCATGATCCAGGTAGCGGGCTGGTCCTGATACCATGACTGCAGGAAAAACAAACAAATGCTCACTGTTATTGAAAGTCCCACTTCACTGAACACTTTCTTTTACTTTTAAAATGGCTCCCCTGCTGCTGTGTTTACATTACTACCCCACCCTGTAATGGCAGCCACACTCCTGTGCATCAACATTCAGAAATTGGGTCAAGCCACTATGCATCCGATTTACACACACTACTGATAACTTTGCTCAAAACTGCACAAACTTACACTGTTCTTTTCCTAGCACATTTATATGATTTGCCATGGACTTTTCACTTGCTGAAATCATTTCTTTAGCTAGCAGTCCTTAAAGCCTCAGGATTTCAAACACAGGATTGCCTGTAACTAGTGCTGCACATTTTGCTACAACTCACAGTCTCCTACTAGCTTTGAAACTTTTAAACTGACGCTGAACTCATAACTATGCTCACAGTCAATGGCTTAACAGACTTGCTTTAGCTCGTAAAACTTGATACAGTCTTTATTTGCAAGCGACTACACTGCTGCACACATATTCAGCAGGCTTTTGGCAGAAAATCACTGTTTTGAGCAATTATTACTGTTGGTACTCACTGTTATCAGTAGCTGTTTGCTGCAATGGAAAACGGCCTGCAGCCAGTCTTGGAGGCCTCAGAAATGAAGCGGGTGGCAGTCCTGCCGATCGTCTCTCCGTCACTGCACTCACAATCCAGTTCATCGAGATGCGGGTTGAGCCAGATTTGAAACAGAAAAGTCTATTTTTAATACTTTACAGCACTTTTTAATCACCGTGATGCTCCTCCACTAAGCCAGTACTACGCACTCCACTCACACTCCCTCTCGAATGTTGGGCAGTCACTGATAGAGCTGGCTGAGGCAAGACTGATTGCAGCCTCACCAATCCTACGATGCCATGCAAATGAGCCTCTTTCCCTCACGAGTGCTTTCTCTTCACGGCGATCATCGAGCAGGCGAATTTAAACTGCAAAACACTTTTTTTCAAACTGACTCCACTCGTGGGAGCCCATTTCAACCATTTAGCATGGCCATTAACACAGCAAGTCTCTTAGTTTATTAAAAGCATTTCCAACATCCAGGGCACAATTTTCCTGTTGCTACCCTAGTCTTCCACACTTTTCTTTATCACAACAGTTCTTTAAAAGCATTTCCAATGTCCAGGGCACAATTTTCCTGTTGCTACCTCTAGTCTTCCACACTTTTCTTTATCACACACAGTTTTGTTAGAAAGCTGGCAGAACGCTGTAAATATTTGATGCAGGACAAGGGCATACTCTTTCAGCTTTACTGCTTCTTGGTAAACAGTTGGCATTTAACAGCAGCATATGAACCACAGCACACAGCGACACACTAGTTAAACTTGCTTCAGCTTTTGGGCTACCCACTGCCAGATAACCAGCGCAGCCCTTGCCCAAGCACCTTTCCTCCTAAATTAAAATCCAAAGCAGTGCCTCCATTTTGTAACCCTCATCCCCTGCCTTTTTCAAATGACAAGCGGTATGCTGTTGAAGCTGACAGCAGTACCAGGTGGGGACAGGGTTCGGGGAGGACTAGGTTACCGGCAACAAGGGCTTAGGTTTGGCTACTCTGCACAGGGGCACCCAAGTAAATCCAAACACAGGAAGCAATAACTGTAATGTCCAATACCAGGAATGGGATTCTAAAGTGTGGCTTTTATTCACATCCAAACTGAACAAACAAAACATAGACGGACCCCCATGGGGCTACATTCCTGATAATTCAGATAAGAGTAACAGAACACTTCTTCAACACTTCAGCCCTCAGGCTCGGACCCTCAGGCACACAGCCCAGACTTGCACACTGCTTTGGGTACATAGCCCAACTTGTACACTATTTGTTTTCCTGGCCTGGCTCCCTGCCAGCCACTTGAACCCTGTCCATATGGCAGTAGATACATCTTCCTGGTGGCTCCTAAACCACCTTAGAGCCTTCGACTCCTTAAGGGAAATTTCCTTTCAATCCCATGTCTGGGTACTTCCCTAGAAGTGGCCAAGTGCCTGAGGCAAAGTAAAGGGCCACAGAGCAAATCAGGAGGTGAACCTGGTTACTAAAGATGGGGGTCTCCACCTCCAGCTTCCACAATCCATACCCAGCCATTTCTCTGGACATTTAACAACTCTTTTTGAAAGCTTGGCAATGTAGATTAAAGGGTAAATGCATAGCACATTTCCTTTGCATATCTTGGCTTTCCCTTGTGCTGGATTTGAACATACTTTTACTTTGGTGTCCTATTCCTCTAGGCCTCCCACTGATTAAGCAGTACAGTCCCCACTTTAACAACAGTTCAGGTGAAACATAGGCCCCATGGAAAGAGCAGAACTCACCCTTTGGTTGCAGGTGCCCACAGGCGAATCTTGACAGCTTCTCCTAGCTGGAACCAGAAGATTGCCCCTGGAATAACAGCAAACCTCTTACCCCCATCCCCTTAGGGATGTGGCACAGAGACCAGTATCAGCAGTCTCCACCACTTCAAGAACAGCTTACTGTGTTCTTCTTTGGTGGAAACACACACCTTTCCCTAGACATAGCTCTATATCAGAGCTTTAGGCTCCAGAGCCTGTGCACAGACTGCTGTGCTCCTCTCTTCTTCACTGCTCACACACAACTGCTTTCCAAAACTCCCAACATTCTAACCTAACTCCCATCTGCAGATTCCAATGTGGCTCATGCAGCTGCAATAGTTCTATGGTGATGTCATCCTCAGTCTCAGCTGAGACTGAGAACAGAAGTGAGGCAGTGTGAAATCCATTTAACTGGAGTTTCACAAGCTGCCTTCCTGCCTACCACTAGGTCTTGCTGGGATTCTAGTAACCCCGGTAACAGGGGGTACATAGATAAATTGGAAAGATGGTCTATGATTTGACAAATGGAATTTAACATCAAGGGTTTACGCTTAGAGAAGAATTCAGGAAATGAATATTGGGTTGGTGAGGCTAGAAAACACCACAGAGGAGAGGACCTGGGAGTTGTAATAAGCTGGGGTGAGGAAGGAAGGAGGTGAGGGAGGAATGAATTCAACCCTGTACAGGTCCTTGGTCGGGCTGCACTTGGAATACTACGTGCAGTTCTGAAACCTCACCTAAAAAGTGGACAAGGACAAGTTAGCAGTGATCCAAAGGTGAGCAAGCAAAATGATTAATTGGCAACAGTGGGAGACCTATGAGGAAAGACTCTTTATCCTACTGAACTCAAAGTGCACTCCCTGGCAACTAAGGGAGAGGAAGAAGTAATTGAAACCTTCAAATAGCTAAAGGGTATAGCCAGTGTGGATTACCAGCAACTGTTTAGGCTTAGTAAGGGATCAATAACATTGAGCCACAACTTGAAACTAATAGGGAAAATTTAGGAGGGAGGTGAGGAGGAATGTCTTTGTGGAGAGGGTAATGGAAGAGTAGAACAGTCTACCAAAGGAGGTGGTCAATGCTAAGACAGTTGCCAGTTTCAGATAGTCCTTGTTAGTATTGTAGCATAACCTGAAGTGGCTTAGAGGTTAAGTAATGAGTTGTGAATAAAGCATGGTGTAGCCATCAGATCTGAGTTTGATTCACACAACCTCTATTGGCACACTGTATGACTCTGAGCAAGTCACTTAACCACCCTGTGCTCCCAATCCACACTTGGAGATGATCTACTTGGAAACCAATGTAAATGATTGCCTGACTCAGTCATATATTCATTATTCATGAATAAAATAAAATAGTTTAAAGACAGGATGGGATAGACACATGGGATGGATGAAATGACTATGGGACTGGTTGGTTTTAATGGGGCAATAGGAATGGCCATGCAGAACCAGGTGAAGAGGGCTCTGCACAAGGACCTGCCAGTGATAGAGTTGTGGGGACTTTGATAGAAATCAGACTTGACAGACTATGAGTCTTTTCTGTTCGCAAACATCTATGTTTCTATGTAACACAGATGGTAGTCCTAAATAGTAGATTTTCTGTTTACAGGACAATAACTTGTATAGTACCACTGGGTTCAGTCTTGACTACTACTGTTCAATATACATATCTGTGACATAGAAACATAGACTTTGACGGCAGGTAAGGACTGCTTGGCCCACCTAGTCTGCCCATTTCCCTACCTATTGGATAAGCTGCAGATCCTAGTTAACTAACAGTCTACTTCTTCCTACCCTCCCATCAAAATTGTCTTATGTCTGTCCCATGCATTCTTGAATTCCCCATTATGTTTAACCCCACAACCTCCTCAGGAAGGCTGTTCCATGTGTCCACCACCCTCTCTGTGAAAGCGAGGTCTGGCAGAGCCACTATGACTGTGAATGCATTAACTACATAAGGGTGTTTCATGGGCTTAAACATAAACATCTATTTATTTAAAAATATCAGATTTACAAACCTTTGAGTTACAGACTCATTTAAAATGCACTTTGTCGAAACTAATACAAATACAGTACAGTTAACAAGTCAAAACAATGGCTGTCGAAACTAATACAAATACAGTACAGTTAACAAGTCAAAAACAATGGCTCGGAGAGCAGACTGTTATAACAGTCATTCACTGGAGATACATGGGTAGCAGTAGATAAACAGATTACATAGTTTAGGCACACAGGCACCACATTAAGAAGACCAAAGCAGTTCAAACAATATACAATACTAAAGCAAATATACATCAGGCGTCAAAGAGAAGCCCAGAGTGTTCACATGAAGTCTGTTGCATATACAATAACTGAATCAAAGTACAATACATTGAGAAATGGCATATTAAAACAGGCATGACAGGGTGTGTGTTATCATGTAATAATGTCTCCTGGGGTGGGCTGAAGCATGAGATGAAGCTGAGTGCTTCCACCACCCTAGGAATAACGTTATTACAAGATAACACACACCTTGGAGTGCCTTATTGCAATTATACAATGGCTTGTTATTATATACAGAATAAAAATACATTTTAAAGGATGTTTTTGTTAGTGTGGAAAATGTTTCTTAAGAGAAAATGCAAGGAATGATCCAAATCCAAAGCTATGGTGATGTTGTTGTATAATAACAATACCATTTCAATGGGTCAGCAGCAAATCAGCTTACATTTTTCATTGCCATTGTATAATTAAAATAATGCCACCAACTTCATTACAGTTACCTATATGTTTTGCATTTTATTCTATGCACTCTTATAGCAATCAACTCAACAGAACCCGACTATCATATACATGAAGGTACTGTACCTAACTGAAAACACTGCTGAGACAACTGTATGTTGTGACAAGGTGGAAGATAAACATAATGTTGAGACAAGTTTTTGAAGACATTTGAAGTGTTTAATTTTTTAGAGACTGATATACAGTTCACACACAAAATTCATATAATATAAAAGTGCAAATGCCCAAATGCCAATGTTCAACACATTTCATTACAAGCTGTTCTCTTGAAGGAAGATATTACTATATAAGGCCTAAAAATGGGCATCAGGTAAATGTAAACTGGGTAGGTGTGTTACTGAGGGCATTGCATAGTTTACTTTTATTGCTGCTCCACGGATCAGCAGTATTTGTGCAAGCTGTGCCCAGTCCAGATTGTACAGCTCTGGCCTGGGTCTGGTGATGTGGGTTTTACCCATACCTCACTGCACGTGTCTTAATGATATACTGTACAGATGGCTACAAAGTCTAATCCATTGAAGGTTGAAGTTTCAGAAACCATTATGCTAAAAATAACAAGACTCACTTCATCCCTCACCCTCAGTCACAATTAAACCTCTACCAAAGTCATGCTTAAATACTGGTGCCTCTACATCCATGCCACTAAGCTTTTAATACCAACATGTCTTTTTCTGCTGCTATGAGTTCCCCATCTGTGAAGTCCCATTCTGCTTGTGGAAACCCCCAACCAGATAATGTATTTAAAACATTTTGTTGACAAATGTTTGTTTTAGTATATCCATAGTCAGGAAAAATGAATTTGTAAAAGAAACCAAAATCCCCATTTATCAGTTCATTGAATCACAATACAGCATGTTATGAATTTCTCAGATTCTATGTGTAACCTACAGTAAGTCAAACAGAAATTAGACACACAAATGCCTGCCTATTTGCAAGTGAAGCAAATGCGGTTATTATCATTCCGTTATAAACACCTATAGTCAAAAACTGCAAGTTAAGAAGATTCAGTAGAATATAAACAGTAGGCCAGAACTGCCTGCTTGAGAATGAAGTTGGTATATTATTTGGAAAAAGCAAGGCTGGATTTCTTTTTATGCAATGTCCTGCAAAGATGGTGGTGTCAAATGGCTTAATGAAGTGCTGTGAGGTGCCTAAAGGAACTTGTTATACAGAAGGTTCCAGGAACACAGTGGTAAAACTGGAATAACAGGCTCCAGGGAGTAATTACCTCACCAGGAATGTTAGAAAAACTACCCCATTCATTCACAGGTGTCAATGAATGTATTTATTAACCATGCTGGTTTATCTTCTTGCTTCCCTCATGGTAAAATGTGAAACTACATTTTGTTATTTTAAATGAAAAATGAGTGATAAATAGCTTGTCCAATTGGATGACAGCTCTGATAGTTGTCCCAGTCTTTCATTTCACTGATATACACTGAGCCAGGAAAAAGTAAATAGAAAAAACAGCATTTTGTTTCCACAAGTAGTTGCTAATTGTAGCTGATATTTTTAACATGTGCAAGTCAACTCCAGTTCTCAAACTTAAAAAGAAAACATACACTTCATCACAGACTGTGTTTACCAAGTACTGTGCCCATTTTTGTATATAAATGTTTAACAAATACCTGAAAGCTGTCTCTTTTCCTTGGAAGCTGAATCCTTAAGCTGTAGTTTCAGACACTTAGTCTTTCCTTTTGAGACACCAGATGACTCTGATAATCATATGTTCCAAGGGTTTTAAGCTAGTTTGAAGGCATTAAGTATTTTCTGTTCATCTAGTCCTTAACAAAATGCAGGACTCCACAGACTTATTGTGTTCCTAGGTCAAGATCCCAAACTACTGAGTCTTCTTTCAACATGATACATCCACCTCATGCCCCTCCCACATGAATAAATAAAAAAGGTGGTCTGGATCTTACAACGCTCTTCGGTGGAGGTTGGATCTTACTTCCCAAAACAATGCTGCCTCCCACTACTCAGGTTCCAGTTCTTGTACCACCCATTTAAGAAAGAAAATAGTACCCTGCAACCATTGACTAACGTGAAAGCATATTTATTTGAGGGTGGAAAACATTTGTTGGAGGAGGGAAAGGTGGAGAGACTATTTACACCTTCAGTCAGTTCCATGGACAGAAAACATGACATCACTCCTTTGTACATGCAATACTCCTGTAGGCTCTGCCCACAGTCATAAAAACACCTCACATTGCCCCTGAGCCACCTCCCCATCTTCAAATGGTGTCCCCTTGTTCTTGAACATCATGAGGGTTTCCAGGCAGTCAGTCTGTTGGCAGATGATACAAAGCTCCATAAGAAGGGTTGAAATTGAAGAAGTTAACAACTCCAAGCACAACTAGTAGCAACAAGAGGAGATATCTCAGTTGCAACACCTGCAGAACTGGTGCCCATATCCACATCCCCATACTCCCACTCCTCCAGAGGCCCACTACCCCAGGGGCTGGGGTGGTGGGGATGGGGGGTAGAGGCAGTCACAAGGTGGTTGACTAAACCCACAAACTGAGACAGCAAATTACTTTGAACCCATGAAGGAAGTGCAGGTACCTAACTCTGTTAGGGGACTCTGAGCCAGTTGAGATGAGTGGGCAAGTTGTCATCGTGGAATCTGGGTGAGAGCATGAGGAAGATAGCAAGGAATAATTTCATCCTCTTTGAACCCATAAAGGCAGGTACCAGACTCTGTTAGGGGTACTCTGAGCCAGTCGAGAAGAGTGGGCAGGTTGACATGGTGGAATCTGAGTGTGAGACCAGGAGGAAGATAGCAAGGAGTATTTTAGTCCTCAGGAACTCAATGATTATAGGGTGGAGAAGATGGTGGGTAGACGGGGAAGGGAAGAGGGAGTGGACAGATTCTTTTCTGGTGCACCAGCCATCAAAGATATGGATAGAATAGGGAGGGCGTAGAGGAGGGAGAGCTGGGGTGCTGGTGCAGTTAGTGTCAGTGGCTCAGCAGGTAGCACACTCACCTCTGAGATCGCGAGATCAGAAGGCTGTGTGGTCTATCCCACATCAGGCACTTGGATTAATTCCCAATACTGACACTGTAGTGCAGCATGAGGGGTTGCTGCACTCCTGAGGTGCCGTCTTTCAGATAAGACATTAAACTGAGGTTCCCTCTGTCTGTTCTGGTGGTAGTTCAGGTGGATGTTAAAGATCCCATTTCACTTCTCGTAAAAAGTAGGGAAGTTTCCTGGTATCCAGCCAGATTTCCCCATTCACTAAAAATACCGCCAACAGCTTAATCTGGTTCAAGGTCAGTTGGCATTCATCTGTATCTCTCCCTCGGATTGTGCCTGAAAATAGGCAGAATTTGTCTAGTGCACTTACCTGGTCAACAAAAACTAAATAAATAAAGTACCAATGATCTGACAAACCAGCCTATGAAGGCAGTGAAGCCAAACTTTTAAAGGCCAGGGTACAGACTGAAGGCACACTTGGCTTCCCTTGCCTTTTCCATGGTTCTCCTGTGTGGATAGGAAGAATAGGAAGGACAGAGTTAGGGAAGGAGGAGATCGAGGAGTTTAATGGGTAGCTGAAGGAATGTTTTGAGGAGAAGGGTACTGCTCTGTGGGGGACTGAGGGGCTTCTGGGACAGGAGACTCTCAAGGGTAATGGCTTTCTCCTAAAAAGAGAGGAACTAGTGTGCTGGGGCAGAAGTTTGACATCTGCATTGGTGTATAGTTAAACTGACTGTGAGAGAGACTGAGGAGCAGTGAACCACTGAGAAAGGAGAGAAAGTAGGAACCTAGCTATGGCTCCCCTTATCTGAGAACTAGAAATATTGGGGAGGAAGCATCAAGGCAGGAGTTTATAACAGTTTAAGAAAAGTTGCCAGGGAGGAGAGTTCATTAAGCCAACAAAAACAGAAAGATTAAAGTTTTGTTGACTGGGAGAGGAGGGCTAGACAGTTTTGCCTATTTTCAACATCATCCCAGGGGGGTGCAGTTGCAAACTGACATCTTGAACCAGATTAAACTGTTGGTGGTATTTTAGTGAATATAGTGAATGAAGGAAATTTGGCCAGGACAACAGAAGCTAAGAGTGGGCTAAGTTTAGGCTAAGTGTGCTTGCAGGCAGCAGGACTCTTTCTCCTACTGCATCTCTGTGTGTGTGCAAAACCATCCACTCACTCTATCCATTAAAATCCATTAAAAATAACAAGAAGGACCCCATCTCCCACCATTGTGCATAGCTGTGGTTAGTGGGAATACTGCAGGCAGGTCTGTTTTGCCAACTAAGATTGTTTTACTGATAACCCTTGTTAGGTTCTCTAGAACAATTTTCCTGTAGCTGGGGTTTTAACTAGTACCCATTAAGTACTTTTAAAGGCATTTTAAGCCTTTTAAGGTGATCTGTACACTTTGCTGGAGACCACCACACTGTGCTTGTGACATCACTTCTGGTGCCGTCTGCATAAACACTCGTGCCAGTATGTGCATTGGAAAGCACATTGTGGGATTACATTGACAGAGTGCATGTCTGCCCATATCAGCACTTGAGGCCCAAGGCCAAAAAATTCTGCCGGATATCAGAAATGAATATTAAGCATGTTTAAATTATATTCTGTTTTTGTCAGGAAGTGATGTACAGTACACACCAAATGGATTGTATTATGGTCATTTTTGTGATGGGGAGGAAGGGATCTAGTGTTCATACTACAATTTAATAGCAAAGTCAGTTGCTGACAATAGTTGCTAGTTTGTTTTTATATGTCAGCATTGCACAACTATTAAAACATTGGTGTTGAAAGCACTATGTTTAAAAACAAACTCAGTCATTTACAAGAAATTTGAAATTTGGAAACCTTTGTTGATAATATACTGAGAGACATAACACCTAATCAGTCCAACACTAAGAACAAGGAACTATCATCACTGGGGAAGAAAGAACAAGGGAGGAAGGACATGACATAGAGGAGGAGGAGGTGATTGGACTTTAGTGCAACCAAGGAAATGAGCTAAATGAGGAAGAAGAGTGGATACATTTGAAAAAAATCTGGCAGCATTTCCTGTCATAATAGCTATATCCCTATAGAAGAAAGCATTCCTACTCATGATAATCTCCATTGCAGAAATGATAATGGTGTATTAGCAATAGGTGATTCAGTAGTCTGTTATGTGGACAGAACTGTTTGCATGCAGGATAAACTAAAAGGTTGTTCACATGTCTCTCTGGTACATGAATTAAAGATATAAATGAAAGAATGGATAGCATGATAAAAGCCTCAGGAGAGAAGACCAAAGTTCTAATTGATATGAGAGGAAATGACATGGGAAAGATGAGTGAGTAGGATATAAAAGGATTACATTGCATTGGTCAAAAGTTAAAAATAATGGGACATAACTCTGTATTCTCTGAAATCTTACTGGTTGCAAAGCTTCAAAAAAGCAAAAGCAGTAAGAAAATCAGCACGTGGTTAGATGAATGGACAAGCAAACAAGACTTTCATTTGTTAAACATTGGGATCTTTTCCTGAACGAAATCACTATATGCAAGGACAAACTCCATCTTAATTCTAAAGACACTGGTGTATTGGGAAAGTTTCAACAAAGCACTAGAAAAAGCATCTTTAAACATCTTGATGGGGTGAGGGACAAAATGCAGAGGAATGATAAGTTAGTATTTAAAAAACTGAAGAAATACAAAGATTTAAACATACTACAATATTGGTAAATGTAGGCATTTAGTGAACACATTTGATAGTTTTAAAATTTTGCTTACAACAAAATCTCCAAGCATAGTGACTGTAAATGAGACGTTATGGGATCCAGACTATGCATGGGATAAAAATATAGATGGATACCAACTAATACATAAAGACAGGAGGGATACAAAAGGTCTAGGTGTAGCCCTGTGTGTGTGTGTATATATATATATATATATATATATATATATTAGAGGCAAAAACTCTGTTTAATGCATCAGTTAGGGTTGTTCCACAGTGACAAAAGTGAAATTAGAGGTGTTGGGTTGAAAACCCTGGACCCCCCAGCCCCCAACCGGCATTGGGGTGCGCATTGAGGTCACACTGGCCCCAACTCTCACCCCATCACATGTGTAAGAAGCAGAGGTATAGGAGAATGGGGTGAGAGTTAGACCAAAGACCTCAATGCGCACCCCAATGCCGCTGAGGGGGTGGGCCAGGGGTCCAAGTGGGTTTTCAACCCAACACTGAATTTCCTCACTTTTGTCGCTGTGAACAATCCTAACTGATGCATTAAACAGAGTTTTTGCCTCTAATTTCCTCTTTTGAGAGTGATAACGAAAATAGTGAATGTAATGCAGCGGCGGGAGGCTGGAAGCAGGGGCCCATAGTGACAGGAACAGCAATGCAAACAGAAGTGCTAACAGTGGCACAAATGGTAATGCAAGCTACGAATGAGAACAGAAAGGTAACACACACGGTGTGTAGACAGAAACTGTCCACGTGATGTCTTGTCACATAGTAACATGGTGCCTGCAAACACAAATGGTAATGGGCATGGTGATGCAAAGCAAAACAGAAAGAGAAACATTACTGTAGACAGAAATGGTAAAAATAACAGAAATGCAAGCGCAAATGAAAGCATGAGGATACCACATGGTGGCATAGGCGTGAGCGGTAAGTGAAACAGGTGCGGAACAGCAAGCGGAAAGTGCAACAGTAACAGTAATGTAAGCACACGGGCTGGTTTTCCCAAAAGCTTCATAGAGAAAGACAGTGAGTACAAAGAATGTATGCATATAATGGGTCTTGGAGCAGAAAATGAGAAGTTGGAATACTAAATTGCTTATATCTCAGGAACCGCATTTAGTGAGAAAAATTAAAAGTCATATGATTTATGACTTTCCTGGCTAGTTTTGTGCATTTTCTGATGAAAAGTCCATATCTCACACTGTTTCCGAGATACGGGCCCTGACAGGCGCGTAACGCCGTAATGTTATCCTATGGGAAAAAGAGAAGTTTGGAGTGCCATAACTTTGGAACCCTGTAATATTTTTCACCAAACTACTAAAAGGCATATCTGTGGGATGTTGACTGTCTTCCTCCAAATTTCAGCCCAATAGACTGAACCGTTATTTTGCAGCAGGGCGCCAAAGGATTGCTGCAATGCGTCAGACGCGTAATGTTATCCTATGGGAAAAAGTGTAAATTTTGGAGTACCATAACTTTGAAAGGCACATCTGTGAGATGTCAGCTGCGTTCCTCCAAATTTCAGGCCAAAGCACCAAATCATTCTTTTGCAGCAGGGTGCGAAAGAATTGCTGTCATTTTCCCATAGCCTAGAAAAGTACTGTCGCAATTTGTAAAAGCTTTTGCAAATTTATTCGACAATGTCTCAGTGCGACAGTACTTTATGAAAGTACTTTTCCAGAAATTTGAAAAACATATTTCTGGGGTGTTTTACCCCAAAATAAAGACATGGTTAGCATCCTCAGGGCCCGACTAGGTGAATACAAAAGAATTAGGTTGCTAGAGGGTCCCAATTTTAAATGGCAAGCATTTTCTGATCACTAACTGAAAACAAATGGCAGATTTGCAACAGTAAAGGGCAATTTGTGACACTAAAAAGTGCATTTACGGCACTGTCGAACTTTTTGTTAACTTTTCCCATTGACTTATAATGGGAAATTGTTTTTGAATAACTTTGAACCATTTAATATTTTTTCACAAAATCTTTAAAAGGCACATCAGGGACCTGGCCACACATTCCTTGAAGATTTTGGACCAGTGCGCAACCGCAGACGACCTGTAGGCGCGACAGTAAAATTCCAGAAAAGCGTAAACCCATGCGCAGATCATGCTTAATAACTCCACAGTCGTATATCTGACCAGTACGAAACTTGGCAGATCCCAAGGCATATGGGTCTTGATTGTGTTCTCAAAATTTCAGGCAAATCCATCAAATGGTTGCAAAGTTATTAAGGTGAAAAACTTTGGGTTTAACATGTAAATGGCTCCTCAACTCTAACTATAGTGGCACTACCAAGACCACTATAATATATATATATATATATATATAAATTTGAAAAATTAGAGTCAATTATGGAAAATAATAACCTTGAAACAGTGTGGGCAAAAATAACAAACCTCAAACACTCTGTATTATATTAGGTAATTTGCATATTCCACCAGACTGTATTGGAGAACTATTTGACTTTTATAGTTCTGAAATTAAGGAGAAATCTCATATGAGTGACATTCTAATATTAGGAGATTTTAACTTCCCAAAGATATAGCCGGTATGATGGTGCGGAAAGCAGAAGCACCTATGTTTCACCTGCATTCATACCAGCAACCTGAGGTTAGAAATGAGCCTGGGCTGCTCAGAGTTTGGCCAGGGAGGAGGATTGAGTATCCCAGTGGATGCCCTACTCCTCTGGAAGGTGGGGCAGACTGTGCTGCTGTGACACTGTTCCTAGGTTACCATGGGAGGCAGTGCAGCTGATCAGCAGTTCCAGCTGGGGATGCTCCCTGGTATGAGACATAAGCACATCCTATGATGTGCACACATCAGACTGCCACCTCTGTGAAGAGTTATGTATGGGAAGAAACCAGAAAAATCATTGCTGGCTGCACGATGCCACTCACAGAGCCCTGCAGACTGCCTTCTGGGCACTGGGGCCATAGATCTGAATGTGACACCAGTAGGGGCTTGGGGACCCATCTGACAGCCGTGCCATAGGGGATAAGCAGTGGGGCACTGGGTGGCCCTAAGGTAAGTCCCTGGGATGGTGGGAAATGAGGTTTGGTAGCCACAAGGGCCAAATGGGACCATCAGTGGAGGGGGACCTCCCAAAGATAGACTGGGAAAAGGACGAAGTGGATGGGGTAAGAGGTAACTTACTTCAGCCATAATGAGGAATGCAGCCTAAAAGAACTTATAAGAACACCAGCACAAGATCAGAATATCCTGGATTTAGTAATAACAAACAGTACAAATGTAAAAATAAAATATTTTGGAGCCCTTACGCATATGTGATCATGGAATCATTGAACTGTCAATAGAACGTGCAGGTCAAATTTAACAAAGGTAAAACGATATTCTATAACTATAATACAGGTGACTACAAAGCGATGAGGAATGAGATCAAGAAATGGAACTGGGAGGCTATTCTAATTGGTAAGGATGTTGAAGAATGTTGTGAAATATTCAAGGTTTATTTATTTATTTATTGACTGATTGAAACGTTTCACCAGAAGTGCACTGAGCAATCGAAATTGCTCAACTCATGGTATCTCTCCGGGAGGGGGGTACATGGGGAAAGGATACATACACAATTGTCATAACAGGTTCAAAATACATATACAAATGCTGGATACTTAATATTAATAAAATAGTTTCCAGAGCTAATACAACAGTTAATCACACATACATAATACAGTTGGGATCACGTGATGCGGTTGGCTCACTAGCTGCTCTTCCTTCCATTCTAATCAGCTTCCAACAGGACAATTCTCTCATACCTTGCTATCTAATACAACCTCTGCCTGTTTGAGAGGACTCAACAACCTTTTGTTTTGCATCGCAATTGGCAGACTGAGCCGTGATTGAGGCAGAGATGAAAACGGCCTCCCAAGACACACACCTCCGGTCTCGCCTGGAGAAACAGGCCAAGAAAGTTAAACTCCATCAGCAGACCTCCACCAAACAACTGAGCACCTTAAACTCTCCAATGCCATTAACAGAAGAGAGATTCTTACAAGAATTAATGCCCTTCAAAGAAATGCTTCAAGATATAGCATGGGATCGTAAAATGTACGTGAGCGACTTGGGTGATCTGAAAATGCGAACCTCAGACACATCAAGCACATACCCACTCACTTGAAACTTGAGAGATAAGGCAGAACCAGAAATACCTAAACTTAGCAACAAATATCAAAAGTGCAGCTAAAAACGGAGGACTTAGAGGAGCATAGTCGGGAATAATATTTTAATCTTCGCTTGCCAGAAGGTGAAGAGGGTTCTTCAGCTATTATTTTCACCCAAAAGCTCCTAGCTAAAATCGCTGGCCCATCCCCACACAACCCTGCCTACTTAATCGAAAGGGCTCACAGATCTCTGAGACCAAAACCAAATGATTCTGCTCCACCCAGGCCAATGATTATTAGATTGCTGAATTACCTGGAAAACAGCACATTCTAACTAAAACCAGGGAACTACACACCTTACAATGGGAGGATAGAAAACTACGCTTTACCCATGATCTACCTCTAGAGACTTGACAGAAGAGAGCCACCTTTCACTCTATTGTATGTAAGCTGATCGCTGCCAGCATTAAGTTTTGCATGGCTTACCCAGCCCGTCTACAAGTGCTGGTAGATGGAGCATGGCTCTCATTTGATTCTGCCCACAAGCTCAACTGGAATTAGAAAGGAGACTACCTTCCTTATTCAAGTCTCCTGAAACTTAATAAGATAAACCTGCTTTTTGCCCTGGTTTTGCTAATCAGATTAAGATGCCTACCTTGAGTGAGAACTGGATGTCCGCGCCAGTGGCTTGAAAAGTGCCCCTGATCTCGCTGGAGGTGGGGGATCCTGGCTATGACCCGATCCTGGATTTGCATGTTTTCAATGTGGCCTAACTCATCAAGCTGCTGATTGCCAGCTTAATGGTAGCAAGGACAGTTTGTGTCCGGTTGCTGTTTCCTAGGGACTGTATTTTGGGTGACTCGGATCCATCGGGTTTACCATTCCCCAATGAACTGCTTCACTTTTGTCTGGACACTGGGGACTCTTGATTTTAATTTGTTATTTTACTGCCTGCTAATTGATGTTTTAGCTTACTAGGGAATTATAATGGAGGTCTTCGGCAGGTTTAAAGGGCAAACAGTCAGGACTCTATCTCATTTTTTCTCTCCACCCCATTATGCTCCTCTTGCTTCTACTGATCTAATCCCTGATGTCCTCATTCCATACTACTCTAGTTTTTTTTCCGCTTATTAACATCCCAATTGTTGGATCTATCCTGCAGTTTTCCATATCCCCTTTACTTTTGATTCCAACCTGAAGTTTTTGTCTATATACTACCTAAGACAATGCCTTGGGAACAGGTCAGTAACCATTTTATATTAATTGTTGGATCAGAGTCATATCATGCTTAGAAATTATTTTACTGATTTCTTTATATATACTGGATTGCTGAGGTGGGGAAGTGGGAAGTGAATGGGTTGTAGAGCAAAGTGATGGCCAGCCTCGTGTACCAATCTGTGGGGAGGGGACCCTGGCTGTCCTCTGAATATATTTCTATGCTTTATTACTACTTCATTCACATTGTGGGATTATTGGGATATTTTAAATCTGGGAAGATACTGTTGGATTGAATATGATTATGTTATTTAATATGTGGAACATATAAAGTTTACCATACATATCTACCCATCATCAAGGGGAGGGCTTCCCAGGGTTCATGAGGGACTTCTAACCATTACTTGTGATATTCTATTTCAGGAAACTGTCAAATGGCAGAGAAGCATTTGTATATAGGTTTGTTAAGGACTTGGAGGAAGGGGAGGGAGGATAAGTGTGTTCGATCTATGACTGCTCCGAAACTTAAATTCTGGACATGTTATTGTTTTATTTGATTATTTGATTGATCTAACAATATCTTTTAATTGTTTGATATGGTGGAGCGAAACATTAAAACTTAATGGGGAAATGTTCAGGGAGGGAGGGTCGAGGTGCACTTCATAAATGTAGAATATAGGTTGTGTGAATTTCTTATTACAATAATGGCTAGTGTTATAACAAAGTTCATGACTTGGAATGTCAGAGGTGCCCTTGAGCCTACTAAAGATACCAAATTCTCAAACACATCTCCCTCCTACATGCTAATATCTCTTTCCTCCAAGAGACTCATCTACTCCCTAAGGAAGCCAATGGCATTTGTAGACAGGAGATTGGCCAAGTCTTTGCATCTGGTATAGTGATGGCTAGTAAGGGGACCGCTATCGTAGTGAACCATTCAGTGCCTTTTCAGGTGAATGTGACCACTGCAGATCCACAGAGAGATATATACTGGTTTAGGGTTATTGGCTCGTACCGAATTAGTATTGGGAGTGTCTATGGTCCAATGGGTGGGGCCCCATTTCTTCCAAGATCTACTTAACAAACTACAACCTTTATTTCTCTCCCAAAATATTGGGAGGAGACTGGAATCTCACACCCACCCAGACCTGGATCGATCTAACTGTCCTCTTAGACCTCTATCAATAGCCCAAAGAGTGCCAAACAAATTCCTTGACTCTACAGGATTATGTGACCCATGGAGATTAATTAATCCAACATCACATACTCTCTCCTTCTACTCCACAGTGCATCTTCTTCTTCTTCCCACCTGGATTACATTTTAATCAGTCGCTCTCTTACATGGCTTATACAATATGGCAATAGAGGCTATAGTTCTCTCAGATCATGCAGTGGCTTGGGCAACTTTAATACTTGACACCAGTCTCCAAAGGGACACTTCCTGGTGTTTGAATACACAGCTTTTAAAGGAGGACTATGTTATCTCCAGAATTCCTGCCCTGATTCAAACATTCGTTACCAACAATCTCAATTCAGTCTCAAGAGTGGACTATGAATGGTGCGCTCTGACATGCTTCTTGAGAGGAGAATTTGTCAGGCTTGCTTCCATGCAGAATGGGAAAGAGAAGCTAAAGCTTTATCTTTACTGACTCAAATATGATCACTGGAACAATCTCTCTCCACCTCTTCCTCTCCTGGCTCCCTGAGAAAGCTACTTCTATTAAGAAACCAATATTCCTCCCAGTTACAGGACAAAGCAGAATTTGCAATACCGAGGACTCAGGCGAAATATATAGAACATGGAGAAAAAGCAGGCCACTTACTAGCCCTTCTTCTCAGAAAACTTAAGGAGTCAAGGAATGTTTCCATAATCAGTGCCCTGATGGCTCTAAACATCCCAGAGATATTGTGAATATTTTCCAACAATTCTATTCCTCTCTTTACAGTCGGCGTAATCCCCCAAAAGAGGAATTATTAGAATATTTAAACTCTATCTCATTACCATCTCTCTCACTTCCACAATAGACTTTCTTATCCACTCCTATCTCTACAGGAAGTAGAAACTGCTATCAATAATCTAGCAATGGACAAGGCCCCGGCCCTGATGGCCTACCTTGAACTTCTATAAAGTATTTGCTAAAGACTTTGCACCTAGCTTATTACAGTTCTATTGATATATGATATCTGGAGGATATAAGACCTCTCCTTATTAGAGGCCTCTAAACTTCTTCTTCTTAAACCAGACAAACTCCCTCATTCCCCATCAAGTTATCACCCAATCTCCTTACTAAACTGTGACATTAAAATCCTAGCCAAAATTCTTGCCACCAGAATTGAACAAATTTGGTCCCATCTTCTTAGTCCAGAACAAGTAGGGTTTGTATCCGTAGATCCTCATCAGAGCATCTTTGTAAACTTTCTTATCTCAGTCAGACAGCAAAACCTCCCTGTATCAATGGCATTAATCTGTCTAGATGCACAGAAGGCCTTTGAAAGGGTAGACTGGACTTCTAGTGGACAACATTACAACTAATGGGATTTCTTAGATTTTATTCACTGGATACAATCCCTATACTTCTCCCCCGCCAAAATACATTGCAATGGAGTTTATTTAGATACTTTCTCCTCTGTATGGGTACATGTCAAGGCTGTCCACTTTCTCCTTTCCTCTTTAATCTCTATTTAGAACACCTTATTAGGTGCTTGAAGTCCTCCCTGTGTCACTGATGTCTCAGTGGGTAACATGGCCCTGCAGCACTATGCAGCAGACATACTTCTTCACTTCTTCAATCCGGTCTCCTCTCATTCAGCTGCAATGGATATTATTAACACTTTTGGAAAATACTCGAACTATAAGCTCAATTTAGTCAAGACGAAATTCACCCCTTAATCACCTAACATAGTTCGACTTTCACTAATTTTTAATGAAATGGTCCCCAATTTATTAAATACTTGGGCATTTTTATCACTTCTGACTAGTGGTGGGTGAAGTGGGCTCAATCCACTCATGACATTTCACGGAGCAAAGGCGGATTCGGAGTGCTCTGCAGCGTGAAGCGGAGTACTTTGCGTTACACTGGGGAATGCAAAGTCCATTGGAAACAATGACTTTGCATTACTCCACCTCCCCAGACCACTACTCTGCCAAATTTAAGGCGAAGTGCATTGTAGGCAGTGCACTTTGCCTCACTTTGCCTTGTTTCTGAGCTCCGAGGTGAATTTTGCAGTGATTCTTGGGATTTCAGGTTACATGGGCTCTATCTTGATCTGCACAGCCTCAGTTCAGGGTAATATGAGTAGGAAGGAGTAGGAGACAGTGTGGTCTGATAAAGAACCTCTGTGCGCAAACACTGAGGCAAGGGTTACCCCAAAGGGCATTTGACTGGGAAGCCAAGTTTCAAGAAAATACAAAATCACACATGCCCCACAACGCAAAGCATCATGGGCTGCATGTGCAAATCACCACAGAATGTTATGCTGGTCCAACTTTAAACAGAATTGTGTAGTCTGATAGCTGTCTGTGATAGGAATCTTGTGAAAGCTGTTCAAAAAGCATTTTGCAATTTTTGGGGGATCCAACTTTAGTTCATCGATTATAGGAAACCTTCCTGTGTTGATATCATCAAGCATTTTGTTTTAGTGTGGATTTTGAATGTTAATTTACAACATTGAGTGTGTGGTGAAAGACAGTGAAAGTGTGCTTTGGGGAGGAGCGAGCTGGTATGGGTAGATTTAAGTTGGAGAAATAGTGATTTCTTTGTTTTTGTTTATATTTTTGTTATATAACTGTGATAATGTACACACAGTAATATTGTCAGTAATAGTAGACATTTTCTTGCTGTTTGTTGTGTGAATGTGGTGCAACAGTTCATAAGTTCAGGTTGTTTACATTAAAAATTTCAATATGTAACGTGGCATAGTACTGAACTTTTGCATTCGCTACGCATTCCTCGTTCAGCATTGTACACAAACTGTTCTGTGTGTTAGTGTGTGTGCAGTGTTGTGTGCATCAAATAATACACCTTTTATTGTGCCCAGACTAGTGTAATTGCAGGCGCAGCAGTGTGAACCTGCTATCCACTGCAGCTGCCTGATTTTATACTGCGATCGTGGTATCTGTTCTTAGTTTTGCTGCTTGTAGTGTCAGAAAATCTGCACTGTCTGCATTCAGTGCTCCCCCACCCCATGTTCAAAAGGTATTTTTACCAGATTGGATTGTTTTTGTGACCTCATCAGCACCACTGGTTACTGAAGTTGTTTTAATTCCGTGACAGTCTCAGAGTAGTCTCTTATCTGTTGCTGAAGCCAAAGTTGTTTATTGGCTTCACATTCAGTGTCCCTCTAATCAGAGAGTGAACATACCAAAATCTGAATTTGGTTATAATATTGTGATTGATCCCCAAAATGCCTGCAAAGAGACATGCAAGCAAATCTGTTTCTCGCTAAGGCAATGTTGGCAGTAACATGGTCTGTGGGTGTGGTGGTAGTACTAGATGCAGAAGTGCATTGCTGATGTGAGGAAAGGTATTTCTCCTGCAGTGTTTTATAGCCCGATCAGTAGCTTCACTTATAGTTGGAGGAGATGATGTTTTCCCAGCCGGTGGTGTTAGTGTTACTGGTGATAGTGGTGGTGGAGGTAGTACTAGTATTGTTGCGTCAAGTTCTAATTCTGACCAGTGTACCGTATCCAAAAATATTGAGTGTGAAGCAGTGCAAGTGGTAGCAGCATAGATGATGTCATACTTCCCAGTAACATCCCAATAACTGAACCTGAGGATTCTGATAATCATGTCAACGATAGCATACAATATGATATTCGTCCACCGTGGCACTTAACATAATGCATTTTCCATGCAATGATTCACAGTGTGGTGAAAAATATCAGGTGATGGTGGTGTAGATGCTGATGATGAATGTGACGATGATGTTGATGATGTTGCTGTTGTTGCAACATGCAGTCCACATGCTAGCATCCAAGCAGAAGATGTTGATGTGTGTGACGTTGAAGAATATGATGGATTATGTAATTGACCCCAGTTGGGAACTGGAGAAAAAGAAATTCAAAGTGGCTGTGTCTGAGTCTGTTTGCAGGAATCCTCCGTAAAAACTTGTGATCTACCAGTTTTAGTTGATGATGATGACGACCCAGTAATCAATATGATAGGTAGTCATGGTGGGCAGTTGCAATCCAGGTGTGCAGTGCCTGAAACATCACGTGCCCCCACTTCAGTGCTTAAAATAACGGACTTAAATAAACCACATCATGGACATGTTAAAAGCATAGCATCACAATCCCTTGTTTGGGATTTTTTATTCAAGATGCAAATGATGAATCAGTTGCAATCTGCCAGGTTTCCATGTGTGTGAGTCGAGGCAAAAGGGAGCCATCTGGGAAAAGGAGGACAGCATGCGCATCTTAAGAATAGGCACTTGGCACTGTGGACCCAGCACAAGCTGGCAGCTAATACCACAGTGGGGTATCACCCTCATCACCAGCAACCATAGCCAGCATGTTATCCCTTCTATGACTGTTAAGCCCAGTGGTAAATTAAACATGTCAGTAGTGGGTAATAAGAGCAGAAGATTACTACAGGTATGATGAGATAGAGGACCATAATGACTTTGAAAGTTGTCCAGTGCTGGTGAGAGTAGCAGTTTTGTGGTGGTGGTGGTGGTGAATGCAATATGTCTAGTGCAAGTGGCATATCAACCCAGTTGGCAAATGTGGCAAAATAACAGCATTTCTGGGTTTGTCATCATCACCTGTGCAACCATCTTCATCAAATGTCCACACTCCACCCCTGCCAATGCCATTCATCACAGAGCACAATCATTTGTGATCAACACACCCATGTAAAATGTTTGTCAGCCCATGTTACAGAGTGTTTTGAGCAAAAGCTGAAGTACCCCTGAATCATAGTGTCACATGAACTTAACACTGCTGTAACAGAAATGCTGGCAATTGATCTTTTCCCTTCTCATTTGTGAAGAATTCTGGGTTCCTGCAGTTTGCTGCACGTGTCTGTCCAAAATGGAAAGTCCCATCCAGAACATAATTTTCTACCCGTGCTGTCCCCAAGTTGTTCTGCACTGTGTCAGACTCAGTAAGACATGCCCTTCAACATTCCTCCTCTCCATTCACCCATTTAAGTATGGATATGTGGACAAGTGGAAAACAGTGGGGAGTTCATATCTGTGTATAACTTCACACTGGGCGTAGTGCAGGGGTTGTTTGTGATGTTGGTAGTGTGAATAATCAGTGCAGTAAGGTGGATTGTCGCGTAGCAATCAAATTTCAACAGCATGCAACAATTGCTATGCACAATGTGACTTGTTCACACACTGGTGAGAACATGTTGGATATGGTACAGACCGAAATTGACAAATGGCTAAACCATCTGTTTCTGAGAGCTGGGTTCATAGCAGCGACAATGTGTCAAATGTGGTGAAATGCATCATGAATAGTGGTTTTCTCGTGTTCTATGCATGGCCCATTGTTTAAATCTTGTGGTTCAGGGTTTCTGCAGCACCCTGATATACAGGAAATGCTCTGCTGCATGACGTATCTGCACTCACTTTTCAAGATCTGGAAAGGTCTTTGACCAACTGCGGCAGTTGCAGATACAAAACAGCCTGCCTCAGAACCGCTTGAAGCTGGAAGTTGTCACCCGATGGAACTCCACTTTATACATGGCAGACAGGCTGTATGAACAATACAAAGCCATCACAGAATATCTTGTTATGCACACTAGCTGTGACATTGCGGGGCCTCCATGTCTATGATGACTGAACAGTGGCGCCTCATGGACTCTATAATAACAATTTTGTGGCCTTTGAACATGCCACACAAGCAGTGAGTGGTGAGTCTGCCTCATTAGCCAATCAATTCCACTGCTGTGGGTGCTGAGGCAGACATTGATGAATGTACAGCATAGCCTTGATGTTGCGGAGACGGTGGTAGCAGTATGTTGCTGCAACACATGCTGACAGTATTTGACCAGAATCATCACTTTGTGAGCATTCAGCATAGTGACAACTTTGCCATAGCAACAATGCTGAACCCATGATACAAACGTGGAACTGCATCAGTACTGGAGGAGGGCCTGAACAGGTAAAAAATATCAGTGGTCAACTGGTGCACTTGGTTCATGGGGCACAGATGTCACATGCCAAGGTCAGCAAACCTCAGTAGCATAATCCAGCTGAAGGTGTACCTGGAGGACCATCAAGCATATCCCGCAAGGGAAGGGGACTGCAGTTCCAGGTGGTCTGTCATCCAAAGTGGCTGGTGTCAACCTGCTTTGGGGGCTTTGTCCCAAGTGGGTATTTGTGAAATAAATGATTCGGGAGAACAGGATGATGCATCAACAACTGGACTTTGTGCGCACAAAGAATGGATGAGCCATATTTGTCTGAAAACAGGCATCTGACAATAACTGAAGATCCTCTTTTGTACTGGAGTGGAAAGGTCAGTGAATGGCCAGAGCTGACTGCAGTGGCACTGAAGTACCTACATGCCCAGCCTCCAGTGTAAGTGTTGAGAGGAATTCAGCTCAGCAGGTGCAATAGTCAGGGATCATTGGACAAACCTGTGTCCTGCAAATGTTATCTACTAACATTCATTAAAATGAATGAGGGTGGGGGTCATGTGATGCTGAGGAAGGATAGGATGTATGTCGGAGCTCTGTTCCTTCACCGACTTAATTCAGCAAAAACACCCAACATCTTTACAACTCAGCTTCAGCTAACAAAATTTATCTCAACTAGATGAACTCAGTTGCTGTTCCGAGAGCAGATGGAGATGGGATTACCTCTAAATATGTCAAGCCAACAGTCAGACACGAGGCCCTACAAGAATCGGAGGCCAAGCACCCTCATCGCAGCTCATCTCCCCAATCAACTACAGAGGATCTCTCATCTTCTCACATATATGCAGAACTTACTACCATTAAGGAGGCTCTGCTGAAATTAATCATGGATGTTGCTGATTTTAAACCAGCACTCACGCAACTAGCCTGAAGAGTGACCCACACAGAAGCCAGAGTAGCTTCGTGGAGTGAAAACAGGACAAGATGGAGCCGAGGTATTGGAGCTGAAGAGGAGCCTTACTAAATTAGAGGATCGTTTGGATAATCTTGAGGAGAGAAATAGGAGGAATAATCTGGTGCTGTTGGGTCTCCCGAGGAGAAGAGAGACCCAACACTATACAATTCTCCAATGGTTCTTGAAAAAGACAGTGGGCCCTTCCCCAATGGTCCAGAATTTGTCATAGAGTGAGCCACAGATCACTCAGGGCTAAACCCTCCGGCTGACCCGCCTAGGCTGATCATCTTTAAATTGCTCAACTATCTGGATCTGGATTTCATTTACAAGGAAGTCAGGAAGTTATCGGCTATTCTCTGGGAGGGTAAAAGTTGAGATTGGTACCAGACTTAACACTAAAACCCACCAACTACGTGCACCTTTTCGGCCCATAACATCAGCTGTGGGCAGCAGGCATATGCCATCGCCTTTTATACCCTGCCCGATTGGAAGTCACCTTCTGAAGGAGCCAAGTGCTTCAATTAGGTAGAGGAAGCCTTGAAGATGCTGCAAGAAGTCATCCTGATTTATTTCCCAAATGAGAAGGAAACATCCCTTTAAGCACTCAGGACAAAAGAGACAGCAAGATATGTTAGTTGAGATGAGATAGCCCATTCTCATGCTGTCTAGCCTTCCCTCACTTCCTTTTCTTTGTCTGGCAAGGAGCAGAGAAGATTACCACTGGGACTGTAAAGAAACGTAAAGTACTGATACTGAGTCAACATATTGTGGCATTTAAAAGTTTAACTTCCTCTTAATTTCATCTGACGTTATTCTGTGAGGGAGTTCTTGTGTTACTTGTTGTTTGTTTTATCCACTAGATGGTGCCAAAATGGCATGTTATTAAAGTGCCTTCAGTCATAGCCAGTGACACCAAGAGTATATTAAAATACTACCTTCATTTTCCTCCTTTGAAGGCTATGCTAAAAGTTTACAGTCCAGTGCTGTGTTAAGTTCAATGTTGCAACAGTGTTTACTCCAGTTGGAAAGTTTTTGTTTTATTAATTTTCTCACTAAATATGATAATCTAGGTGCTTGGTATATGATGATTTCCAGAACCCTCGCTGCTCCTACACTTAGAGGGGATTGCTGTACATTATTTAAGATAAGGAGGGTGTATAAGTTTATTCACTTCTGTTTTTCAATAGATAGGTCGGGAATGGACGCTTGTTCTCCCTTTGAGAGTATCATGGTCCAGGATATAGGAGTGGGCTTAGGCCCGAGTGACTAGGACTGTATATAGTTTAACAGTTTTTTCACCTTTTCTTTCTTTAGCTCATTTATGGGACAAAGTATGGGCAGATCTTATTTTTGGGGGAAAGGGGGTAGCAGCAGTCCCTCAAAGCATTTGCACAACTTGGTATGGCCATCTTATAATTTATGGTTAACACCCTGAATATTCTTTCGTGGAATATTAAGGAGGGAGGGAGAGAGGATAATAACAAGAAATATGTTATATTAAACCAGCTTGCTAAATCTGACCCTATGATAGTGTTCCTTCAGGAAACACACATGCTTCCAGAACAGATAAAGTTCCTTAAAAAGTGCTGGTAGGACAGGCCTTCAGAGTGGGTTTCAGCCCTCATAGCGGGCATAGCCCTGCTGATAGCAAAAGGATTGCCCTTTACTCCAGTCGATACTGTTAGTGACCCAGAGGAAGGTTTATCTTCGTTTTTGGTAAACTGGGTAACACCGACATAGTACTGGGGTCAGTTTATGGCCCCAACTCAGAAACCCTTCCTTTTCACTCACCTAGCCTCGGTATTGGCTCCCTTTCTCCAATACCCATTTATAATAGGAGGTGATTGGAATTTAGTACAATCAAGCAATCTGGATCGTACATATCACAGAGGTGCAGGATCCTCTTCAGCCCAGAGGGCCTTGGGCAAATTTATCTCCTCACTAGGTCTAATGGATCCATGAAGACTATTCTACCCTTCAACTAGAGATTTCACTTTTACTTCCCTGCGCATAAAGTTATTCTCGCATTGATTACTTCTGGTTAGTCAACAGTTATCATTGGTTTGCAAATACATGCCCAGGTAATTTTTGACCACTCATTAATTGCAGCCCAATTAGATCTACCCAACGTTCCTTCAGGACCCATACATGGTTGTTAAACAATAATTTGTTAAAAGACAAACAAGTAATTTCTAGGTTAAAACAATTCTTGCAGGACTCCATTCAAGCTAATTACAACTCGGTCCCTGCAGTGGATCTGGTCTGAGCAGCTTTAAAGCTACATGGAGGAATTCATACTTACTTCTACAGTATTAAAAAGAAAATATTATACCAAACTAATCTATGTCTGCAGAGAATTAGAAATCTTGAAATTAAAGGATTGGCAACCTCTCTTGCAGAAGAACAAGAACTTATTCACCTAAGAGCCCACTATGCTAGTATTTTATTGGAGAAAGTAGAAAGATCAGTGTCCTTACTAAAAGCTTCAAATATTGGTCAGGGTAGCAAAGCTAGTAAGTTATTAGCCTGGCAATTAAAATAACGGGCAGCGTCAAAATGGATTGCCATCATTAAACACCACACTGGCTCCTTGGTGTCTAACCCACGGAGATGCTAACTCTATTTAGATATTATTACCAACCTTGTACTCCCCATACTCTTTGACTGACACCCAATATAAAGCAATGTCAGCTTTTCTTATTAGACCAGACTTGCCTACCCTTTCGGAGATAACCAGACTCATCTGACAGCACCAATCACTGTCGAAGAAATTTCAGCAGTGATTGATTCTTTAAACCGGACAAGGCGCTAGGCCCAGATGGCTTCTCAGGCCTGTTCTATAAAACTTTTAAAAGCATCTCTTTGCCTTGTTGTTACAGATTTATACTTACTGGGGTCTTTCCCAGTCAAGGACCCTTCATTATTTGAAGTGAGAATAATACTCTTCCCAAACCGAGGAAGGATCCTACGGTGATTGATAATTACTGCCCTATTTCCTTGCTTAATGTTGGCATCAAAATCTACGCAAAATTCTGGCCAACAGGCTAGTGGGGTGTGGACAAGTCTTTTGGTCCCAGAATAGGAAGGGTTTATGGCTGGGCGCACCTTATCAGATCATTTTAGAAATTACACCACCTTGTTTCTGCATCCAGGGCCCCAATCTTGAAGCTGTCTTTGTGTCCCTGGATGCAAAAAGCATTTGACAGGGTGGAGTGGACGTACTTGTTTGTGGCTCCTTTCCAATTTTGGTATTTCACAGCCCTTATTGACCAAATTCGAGTCTTGTATCGATGTCCATCAACAAGGTTACTGTGTAATAATCACCTTTCAGATCCCTTTCCACTCTGTCATGGAACTCGGCAGCGGCCCTCTCTCCCTACTTGTTTTAACTTGTATATAGAACCTTTAGCTAGAGTTCTCAACCTAGAACAGGGGAAAAGGGGCATGCAATTGGAACATTTGAACTTAGTTATCTCTGTTTGCAGATGATTTACTTCTGCACATTTCCAATAGCAGGTGATCCTCCCTTGTCCTGCATGTTATATCTCAATTTAGTGAATTTGCAGGATACAAGCTCAACAAAAATAAAACTATGATATATTCCTTATCCCCTCTAGTTACAAGGACCAAATTGAAAGCATGGGTCTCCAATGGAAAATGAAAATCTAACTTATTTAGGCATCAAAATTATTAAAGAAATAAATAAACTCAAGGAACTTAATTTGGACCCTTGATAAAATCGACAAAGGAAGACCTGGCTAGGTGGAAATATCTATCGGTATCTTTGTGGGATGGTCAAATGTTTTGAAAATAGTAATTTTGCCCAGTTTTTACCCCTAAATAACCTTAATATATATCTTCCCAAATCTTTTTTTTTCGCTCTCCAAAGAATATGCTCAAATTTTCTTTGGAATGAGAAGTCTCTAAGGGCTTATGGGACACTTACTTGTCCTAGGGCATTAGAGGGGTTACATTACAGATTTTTATGGTTATTATTTGGCAATTCATGCTAACAGATTTCTGCATTGGTTTACTCCTAAGTCAAATATTCCAGAAAGTCCCTCATGGTTACAACTGGATATTTGGCAAGCAAACTCCTGCAATCTTGCTTTGGCTGCATTGTTGTATAACCCATTGTCAAATATTCAATTAAAGCTCAGAGATTCCCCAATCAGGTGAGAGATATGAAAGCCTCACAACAATTATGTGCCTTGTTCCAGATTCACCCCAAAAAGGATTTGAGGCAACCTCTGCTAAATAACCCAAACCTAAAGTAGCTAAGAAAACTGTGAATACCCAGCCCTGAGGATCCCACTTTGATTTATGTTTAAAAGATTTCATTTTGCAACTCACTCTATTCTATTTCCACTTTACAAACTAAGTACAATATTCCTCCAAAATTCCTTTTCAACTAATTCAAATACGCCATTGTATTAAACACTTTCTGGGCAATCCACCGTGGTCGGATGAAGCAGGGAAATTGTTAACTGTTTTTGGGAATCGACAAAAGGTCGTAAGTCAATTGCTAAATTGTACAAAGGAATTATAATTTAGGCTTGGAAGAATCCTTCTCCCATAGCTTATTATAGGAAGAACAACCTTACCAAGAATTTTCCTGACAACATGTGGAAAGCAATGTGGACAGACAATTTTGTTCTAATTAAGCAAGACCGACTGAGGAACATTCAGTTCAACATTCTCCACAATATTTATTATACACCTAGTAAATTATATTGGATGGGCAGGTTGTCCTCCATGAATGCAAGGATTGTGGATCCGACTATGCTACACTGCATCATAAGCTTTGGTCATGCCCCAAGAGCTCAACATTTTGGGAAACGATCAAAAATTGCATAGCACCCTTTAAAAATGTCTTCCTACTTCGAGGAGGATACCTGCCTCTTAGGAATGTATTCGCCTATCCCCACATTCTCTCAAAAATAAATTTGCCTTGGTTTCCATGGTTATGAAGTTGCTAATTCTAAGGCATTGGAAAGATGAATGGGAACCTTCTTTGGAGAATGGTGGCCTGAATTTCTCACTGCTCTGAATGCAAAAGATGTGTGGCTAGGTTCTCTCACCCTGGGGAAAATTCAGGAATATTGGGGAGTTTCTTTCTCAATCCATAAAGGCAAATTTGGATATTGAACCAGTTCCCAACTTATTCCTCCTTCATCCTTTTATAATTTGTTTCCCTCATACCTTTATCCCCTTTGGTTCTTCAACATCATGACTACTTTTAGTTATTGTTTTCTCTTCTCTTCTCGTCTCTTTTTCTCTTCCCTAGTTTGGTTGTGCCTAAGCCTCAAAAGGGTTCAATGCATCATGCTTCTATCCTTTCATGTGAAGCTGGGTCAAAGGAGGTGTATGTGCTGCAGGGTGGGGAAGGATGAATGGGTGTATAGGATATCCCCCTTTTTTTCTTTCCTTTCTTTAGTTTATGGTTATTGGGCATGGAACATGTTTTGTTTAGTTATAATGTTGGAAATTGTCCTTTTTCCTGTACATGGTTAAACCTTGCATTAAAATAAAGTTATTTGCAAAAAAAAAAAAATGAACGAGAGGCACATACCAGCACAGACTGCAACCTTGGTATTCGTGACTGCCTAGTCATGGTGGTCTTGCTAATGTGGAAATGAAGCATCCTGGTGAGCACTGGCAGTGGCTGCCTGAAATGGCCCGCCACTGACTTAGATGTTGACATGATGGAGAAAGAATTTCCAGTTGTCAGACTTCTGACATCGATGACTGTGAGGGCAGCTTTTATGAAGATGATGATGTGATCAATGTTGGCAGGTTTTAACTGAAGTTTTTCAAAGGTGGTGTGCCCCCAGACCACCACCACCACTGGAACTGATGTTAGCACCTGTCACCAGTGAGCCTGAGTCTGTCCGCCTCCAGGCCACCGCCACCGGAATGATGTTAGCCACTGCCACCACTGAGTCTGAGTCTGTCTGCCCCAGACCACCACCACCGGGACTGATGTTAGCCACTGCCACCACTGAGCCTGAGTCTGTCCAGACCACCACATCCATCAGCCACAGCACACAGCTTCTTAATATCTAAACCATAAAGTGAGTATGTGTACTCATGCTTGTTATGCTGCTTCACTTCCTTTAGTTGTATGTTTTTTTTTTTCTGTAGCTTTTCAGAGCCGCAATGGTAAAACACATATGGTACACTTATTTTGTTTCTTTACAGGGTAACAAAAAGGCTCCATCGCTAAAACTCATTGGGAATGGTACTGTAGCTGCACCAGCAGCAGAGAGGAAGCAATGTAATATCCATGTGAAATCCACTCTGGTAAGTATGAAGATTTTATTTCATCTGTTTTATTGTTTTGGAAAGACTGCAGCAAATATTGCACACAGGTTGTGTTAGTTGACAAGATGTGGATTTGAAATGTAACTTGACTTTAGATTGAGATTTGAGAACCAGGGAGGACACATAACAATTAAGTTGTAAGAAGTCTTTCATTTCTTTTTTAGGTAACTTCCAGATGCTTTGTTGTTCTGTCAAAGTGGCCTTATCCAAAAAGTTCGTCAACATCAGGCACCCCCTCCGAGCTTGGGCACATGCAACACGCCAAAGTCATTTCATTAGATGACCATGACCATCCTAACAACCAGACTCCAGAAGTATAGAAACATAGAAACATAGAATTTGATGGCAGATAAGGACCGCTTGGCCCACCTAGTCTGCCCATTTTCCTACCTAACAGATAAGCTGCAGATCCTAGTTAACCAACAGCTTACTTCCTCCTACCCCCACTAGGACTGCCTTATGTCTGTCCCATGCATTCTTGAATTCTCACTGTTCTTGACTCCACAACCTCCTCAGGGAGGCTGTTCCATGCATCCAAAACCTTTCTGTGAAAAAATACTTCTTCACATTACCTCTGCGCCTGCCCCCGCCTATCTTCAAATTGTGCCCCTTGTTCTTGCACATCTCTTTTTCTGAAAGATGCTACCCTCTTGGACTTTGTTGATTCCCTTGAGGTACTTGAAAGTTTCTATCATGTCCCTCTCCCTTCTTTCCTCAAGGGTATACATATTAAGCTCCTTTAGTCTTTCTTCGTATGTCTTCTGGTGCAGACTGCACCATTTTGGTTGCCTCCTCTGGACAGCCTCCACTCTGTATGTCTTTTGGAAATGGGGTCTCCAGAACTGCACACAGTACTCCAGATGGGGTCTCACCAACTATCTGTACAGAGGATAACAACTTCCTGTTTTCTACTGTTGATGCCTCTCCCATGCATCCCAGTATCCCCAGCCTTCCTTACTGCCTTCTCACATTGCTTGCCCACCTTTAGGTCATCTGATATAATTACCACAGTCCCTTTCCATTTTTACTGTTGTTGGTATCTCACCCCATTGTGTACTCTTCCCTGGGTTTTTGTTTCCCAGGTGCATTACCTTGCACTTCTTTGCTTTGAATCTGAGCTGCCATACATGTGACCATTCTTCCAACCTTGCCAAGTCCCTTCTCATCCTTTCCACTCCATCTGGTGTATCAACCCTGTTGAATATCTTTGTGTCATCTGCAATAGAACATAGTGCTGATGCTGATGAAATCTGTGAAGAAGTAACAAAATAAGAAAGCATTACAGATAAACCTGCAAATATGATTCCCCATCTCTCCCCAAAAATACTTACCTTCATGTGCTTGAGAGTTATCCATTTCCAATTTCAGTGCAAAAATTCTCATTGAGCACTGGAATGTGCATACCAACAGTTTCTGTGTGACCTGTGATGCAGAACAATACCATGAGTACATGTCAATGTCAACCCCTCCTCACCTACAAAATACACTACCATATATTTATATATATATCTACTCACCAAGGCTACTATTAGTGTACAGCCAAAGGGCACCCTTCAATCCAATTGAGATGATCACATTGCATTTGCTCGAATCATCTAGCAGAACACATTGGACCAGCAACATGATGCTCACAGTCATCATTTTATACTGGGGTATGTGCTGAAACACTCCCATTCCACTGTGTTAACACTTATCAATTTTCTACACACAAGCAGGATGCATTTTGGGCCTGCAGAAAAAATCTGGGACTCTGTGCCACCACTGTGTGCATGACTGAGTGTGCCATTAATTTGGGGGACTTTGTATGTGCTGAAACACTCTAATTCCACTGTGTTAACACTTATCAATTTTCTACACACAAGCAGGATGCATTTTGGGCTTGCAGAAAACATCTGGGACTCTGTGCCACCACTGTGCGCATGACTGAGTGTGCCATTAATTCTGGGGACTTTGTATGTGCTGAAACACTCTCATTCTATCATGCAAGCAGTTTGTCAATTTTCTGCATACAAGCAGGATGCATTTTGGACCTGCAGAAAAAATCTGGGGACTCTGTGCCACTTTTATGTGTTCTGTGATTGTTGCTGTGAGCTCATGATGTCATGCTGACATTTTTACAATTAAAGCAGCATTACAAGAATGTCCTGACAATTCTGAACTATACTTTGTTATGCAACTTTACATTGCCACAGCCACCACTAGTTACCTCCGAGTCATGACTTGAATGATACGCTCTTTTCACAATTTATGTCTGCTTTATTTACTTGATTACTTTTTCATGTATGAAAAAATGAGCATACTCTTCAATATTGTTCGGACCAGATTTGTATTTATTTGCAGCTGCTTTTCAGTAACTACTGTTCCATGGTGTCATAAAACACTGCCTGCTGCATAACTGTTAATTAACAACAGAAGTGATATATAACAACTAATTGATGTGATGGAGAAAAGCAGAGGAAAACAATGACAAAGACCTGGTCAGCACCAATTTAAAAGGAATGCTCCTTTCATTATTTCATACATGAAAAAGGTAGTACAGCAGACTCAACTACTGCAAATTTATGCATTCATTCCAATCAGTCAGGATATAAGTAAAGAAAGTTGTAACATAGCATTAAAATATAGATCAGAGTTCTCAACAGATTGTCATGCTGCTTTACAGAGATTCACCACATTACATAGTTATGATGATGCACATAAACTAATAGGTGGGGCATTACTCCCAGTGGAATATTTCTTGCTCCACAGAGTACAATATATTTCTGTAAACGCCCATAATTTCATTACGTTGTGTCATGTGACAGAGAAATTACTGATCAGAAAAGCCACCCACATTCTGCCCCTCTTCTCAGCAACGTTAGGACGTGATGCCAGGGGAGCGAGGTGCATGCTCCATTGTAGTGAAGTCTGGCAGCCTATCCCAATGTTTCCTTATGTTATAAAGTTGACTTTGTGGTGAAATGTAGGAACGTTTCCACTAACAAGGCTCTTTCATATTGGAACGTGCCTCACGCTTCACCACAAACTGACCATTATAACATAAAGAAACATTTGGAAAGCTGCCGGACAATCGGATATTCACTGTAAAGAGCACAGACACGCATCTCCTGCCATCACGTCCCAATGTTGCTGGAGAAGGAGGCAGAATGTGGGCAGATTTTCAGAACGGAATTCCTCCACCACATGACACACTGTAATGAAATTACGGGTCACAGATGTATTGTACTACGCAGGCAAGAAAGATTCCCTGGAAGGGAAAATGTGTGATTAAACAACAACAAAGAAAAAACAACAAAAACAGTACAACACAGTAGTGGGGTGGGGTGGGAGGGCAGAAAACAATCCCTAACTTACTGTGGCGTGGGATGCCGTGGTGGTCCAGCAGCAGATGCTGCATTGAAACTATTTGCTGCTGCTGTTCTATTCTGTTCACCTGCTGTTGCAAAGCACCCAACCGCTCATTGTTTTCTTCAAGAGCTGCCCATACCAGGGCAATGTCAGACTGTGTTGCAGGGTCTGTGCGGGGTCCACTGCAGAAGGGAATCCAGACAGTGGGGGTGGTGGTGAAGAGGGTGATGCTGGTGGCTGTGGTGACAGTGGTGGTGGTGGTGGAGCAGCTGCTGTACTAGCCCTCCTCTTGCTATGGCGGTGACGAGGCACAAATCCCACCCCAGCAGCACCCTCAGCCACTGCCACAGAAGGGCAAACAGGTGGATGCCTGGCCCTTCCATGGCAGCCTGCCACTCTGCCCTGTGGTGGTTCAGCATGGGTGCCACTAGTCCCAAATGTGTCCCATGGGGCCACGGCAAACCACCACACCACACAGATGGCACACTACCACTGTGCTGTCTCCGCCCACAGAGTTAAAAACTCCCACACTGGGGAGCTGCGGGGGCGAACCAAGCACAGTCCTCACACGAGTCCCACCACTTACATTTTCCAGGGCCAACTCCTGTGGCTGTGGAAGTGGTGGAGGGGTGCTGCTGGAGCCCCACAGCTGCTGCTACCAGTGGTGGTGGTAGTGGCAGAGAGGTGGGACAGCAGCCACCAGTGGCACTGGTGCTGCTGCTGCTGCTCCTGTTGCTTGAACATGTGGGAAGCAACACCCAGGAGTCAGGAGCAGTTCAGCATGACATGACTGCCCCACCCCAGGTCCGCTCCCTCCGACCGCACCCAAGGCCAGCGACTCACCTTCTCCTGGGTCTATCCTGACACATGCAACAAATCTCCAGGCCAACACACACACAGACACACACACTGACACTCTGTGACACACACAGCCAGTCACACACAAAAACAAAACAAAACTTATACAAAAAATTCACTAACAAAAAAACACAAATACAATACAAAACTAATAAAGATATAGCTTTTAAAAAGCTGTTGGTTTCTTCTGAAATGTAAGTGGCAAGGCAGTCAAGCACTTTAAGTCCTAGTTTTCTTTCACAATATTTTCTCCGCTAAAATGCAACAGAGAAAGTGAAACTGCTTCTCTGACTCACTTCCTTCCTGCTGCTAAAGCATATGACTTACAGTACTGTAAGCCATGTGATGTATGGGGCTGCCTATTCTCTTCTCGCTTTGCCTTACTTTGCGTTAAGGCATAATGGCAATGCGGTGGTAATAATAATGATGCAAAGTGAGCACCTGCAGTGTCCACTTCGCATTGTGCTCGTGGATGCTAAGTGGCCACTTCACGCCCACTTCACTGGCGGATTAAAATTTGCTGCTTCTCCTTCCGACCTCTTATTATTATGGGAGCTAAATCTATCAGATTTATGGCAAAATATCCAACAAGGCTTAGCATGATGTAAAAATCTCCCACTTTCATTATGGGGCAGAATCAACTTCATTAAGATGAACATTCTCCCTAGACGTTTCTACCGCTTAATATGCTAAATATGTGGCTATACCTATCCTTTTTCAAACACGCTCACTCAGACATCACTTCATTCATTTGGTTAGATAAAGCTGCCAGACAATCCTACTCCAAACTAAGCCAACCCAAGGAATCAGGAGGATTATGATTGCCTAACGTTTTACTATATTACTGGACCAGTCACCTATATAAGTGTGGAAAATGGCTATCTCTATCTCAGTTTCTCCTGCAACAAGATTATAGCCCAATATGGTTACAAATTAAATCTGACTTACTTTCTTCTCACAAACTGTTTCCAGCGTCTATTTTTTTACACTGATGAAGAGTATACCAAAGTCACTACTCTACTCCAATCAGAGTTTCGTTAAGAGTAATCTCACAAATGTGTAGATATCCAAGTGTCTCCAACTCACAATTTTTTCCAACCAATTGTTTCTAACCTAAACATCAAGATTGGAGGTACCCCACTATCCAGAAGCTGGCTTCCAATATCCCCTGAACTCACCATCTCAGATTGCTACTCCCACAGCTCTATTTTAACCTCACAAGAGATTCTGGCTAAACTTAGGTTACCATCAACATATATCTTCTAAATATTTCAGCTCAGGCACCTTCTGGGTAAAATGTTTGGTCCGAAACCCCAATCCTCTTACCTGAGTGACTTTCTACAACAGCTTACTGGCCCAACATGCAGACCTCATGGTATCTCCATATTATATAAGTTCTTCTCCAAGCCCCCAACCCCATTCTCCAATGGGATTCAAGATATGGTATGATTTCTTTCCTGACATAGACATTAACTGGCAACACCTATGGAAAGATCTATACATCTACCTCACTCAAGACTGGTATAGACTAACTCAGTATTGCATTTTAAACAACATGTATTATACTCCAATTAAACTGGCTAAAATGGGCGCCTTCCCCTCCTTATATGCTCCAGATGCAATAGGGAGGAAGGCTTATTACTATACAACTTCTGGGCCTGTGAGAAGGTATCTCCCCATGGAAACAAATTGAAACAACACTGGACTCACTCCTAGGTCTGCAAGGCCTTTATCCCCACCATTTGCATCTTGGTGGATCTTCCAACATTCTAGTGAAAGAGAAAATATATCACATGGCTGTCATCTCACTAGCAGTCAAAGAATTAGTGCTTAGACATTGGATGGATCAAGCCCTGGTTCTTTATACAGAATGGTTGCATGAATTATCCTTTGCCCTTCATGCAGAACAGTTAATTGCAGATGTACGTCACCATAAATCCTCATTTAACAAACAATGGGAGAAATTGTCGCCTCTACCTGTCCTGATTAAATTGTCTTGGTAGTCACGAACACCTTAATTCCCTCTAAGATATAATTTGACTAGCTGATAGCTACTTTATCTTATTTACAATGTCTGCAGCTACAGATATGGAATATTTGCACCTCAAGAGGGGGTGTGGCGGTTGTGGGGAGGATAGGGTAGATAGGATTGTTTAAGTAGTTTGTAGTTGTTATTTTCTCTGTTACATTATTCTGTCTGTAAACTACCCTTTCAGGATATGTTGTATCTTGTTTTTTATGTCATGGTTGTGTTGAATTGTTATATTTCAATAAAAACTTGTTTAATTTAAAAAATACGTAATACAGTTAAAATTAGTGTATAGTTAGTCAATACAACAGATTTGTTACAAATACAGTGAAAGAGAGCATGGGTATGTACAATCGGTCTATCATAAGAACTAATACATAAGGAGCTGTTAAATGCTTTGGAAATGTCAACTGGTGGTGGTGGAGATACAGAGTAGGGATGGAGGAGCTACGTACAGATGCAGTTAATGGAGTAGAAGTTAAGTAGGGTAGATGAAATGGATGCAGGAGATGAGGGATGGTGAATTTGGGGGAAGCAAATTCCAGATTTTAGGAGGTAGTACGAGAACCCTGATTGACCTGTGGTTATTGATTGACAAGGGATCAATAGGGTACAAGTGTCAGTGGATCTGAGTGAGTGGTGGGATGTTGGTGGTAATGTTAAGGCAGAAGAAAGGTAAGAAGGAAAGATGGAACCAGAATTTAGAGATGAATTTAGCACAGTGAGAGAGAGATGTCAATTGTCCAGGGAAGAGAGGGAGGGCAAGCGGATAGAGGTCACAGTGATGAGTGAGAGGGTGGGCATCCAGAGCAAAGCAACAGAAAGAGTTGAAGAGGGTGTCGAGTTTGGCTAGGGAGAATTTGGGGCAGCACTGTAGACTACATCACAGTAGTCAAAAATAGGTAGGCTCATTTTCTGGATAAGTTCATGCCTAGCTGTAGGTGGAAGACAATTATAGTTCCCGATAGTGCACCTAGGAGCAGTTTTGACAGGATGGCATCAATGTGACTCAGAATAATTGAGGTGCTGGTCAAGCCAGACCCCAAGATACCTAAAGGAGGATGTGTCCTGAGAAAGTCCCATCAATGGTGTGATAGGAAGGAGAGGAGATAGGACTAGATAGTCTTTGCCTTGTGCCAAAGGTCATGGAGACAATTTTCTTGGCATTAAGGAAGAGCTGGTGTGAGCAAAGCCAGAGCTGAACTTTGTCAAAGTCCTGCTGTAGCCTGGCTTCTATGTCAGTGGAGCTGTGGCCAGAGAGATAAGAATGTGTCATCCACTTACATGTGAATGGACACAGATGGGCAGACTGCAGGAAGGTCATTGAGAAAAATGGAGACATGTAGTGGGCCTAGAACAGAATCTTGTGGCACACCAATGTGAATTTGAGAGGGGCAGAGCTTCAGCTATCATGACTGATTGTGTTCTACCTGTGAGGTAGGGCTCTGAACCAGTTAGTAGCAGAGATGGACAGGCCAGCTGAAGTCAGATTCAGGAGCAGTAGTGGATGAGAGACTGTGTCGAAAGCCTTGGCAAGGTCGACAAAATGGTCAGTGGTGATTTTCCCACTGTCCATACCTGTGAGGATAGAGTCAGTGAGTGTAAAGAGGGATGTAGTGAGTGGTTTTTCATGAAGCCAGAATGGAAAGGAGTGAAGAAGGAGGATTCAGAGAGGAAGGTAGAGAGTTGGGCCAGGACAAGGTGCTCATGGAGTTTGGCCAGGACTGTTAGTACAAGACAGGCCTGTAATTGTTTGGTGAGGAGGAGTCACCACCCTTAGGTAGGGGTTAACAATCGTGTGTTTCCATTTTGAGGGAATTGCTGCAAGGGTGAAAGAGAGGTTAAGAAGAGCAGCTATTGAGGAGATTGCAGGTGCAGAGAGGTGAAGTAATTTGGGGTCCAGGTGGTCAGGGGACCCTCCTTTGTCTGGGTTGAGGGCAAGCAGGGCTTCCTGAACTTCTGCAGGAGATAATGGGAGGAAGGAGAAACTCCTGCAAATGGGTGAGTGGTTTGAGTAGGGAGGTAGAAGCAGAGTTTGGGGGATTGGGAGGAGAGAGGGATGAGAGAAGGAGGAAGCACAAGAGGTGAAGTATTTATTGAATTCAGCAGTGATGGGGGTGGTCAGAAATCAGGGAGTTTTTCATCTTTAGGAGTGGGATTGGAGGTTTATATGGTGGGAGAAACCTTCCAGACTCTAGAGGGGTTAGTTATGTTTGAATGGAATGAGGAGCTGAAATACTCTGCTTTGGCCAGTCTAATTGCTCTGGTGCAGGAATTTCGTAGGCCCGTATTTTGATGAGATCTTGAGGTAGTTTGGAACTTTTATGTATTTTCCAAGTGTGGTCTCATGCTTGCTGGCATGCCAGGAGTTCAGGGGTGACCCATGGTAGGTGGTTACCATGAACTTGAGTTCTTTTAAAGGAGCATGCTTATCTCAGACCGCAGGGAAGTTGTTCTTAAAGTACAATAGAATTTGATCAATAGAATTAGCAGAGGATATTGGCAACCAGTCGACTTGGGCAAGTTCAAAGTGGGGCAGGCTAGATCAAGGGATCTGAAAGATTGTGTCATTAGTATTTTGTTGGGGGTTTTAGGTGGATGCACTTTGTGGACAAGATAGATTGCATAGTGATCACTTAGAGTGCTGGGAGTGTTCCTGATAGTACTATGTGGGGATGGTAGGTGGTGAGGCCCAATCTATGAGAGTGTGATTTGGGGTTTTGTGGTTCGGCATATTGGCTCATTTATTAGTTGAGTGAGATTGAGGAAGTTATGTCATTTTGGTTTTACCAAGGATGGGGACAACCAGTTGTGATTTATATCACCCATTAGATATAATTATTCATTTGTGGTAGTGTTGTAATGGAGGTAACAACCTCCACAGTGGTTTTGGCATTCAGTCTGGGGTGACAGTAGATAAATAGGGATGGAGAAGGGCATCGAGAGCCTTAGGACTAGTGCCTCCTAGGTAGATGGTATGGTTGTGGATAGGGTAATAATGACTTGGAGAGTAGAGGCAGTCTAAATTAACACCTCTCCTCCGTGGGTCCTCCAGTCTTGGTGGGTAAGTGAGTAGCCCTGGATAGAAATAGCTGAGTTAGGAGTATTCTTGGTTAGTGATGTTTTCATCAAAATGAAGATGTCTGGAGAAGAGAGACTATTAGCAGTTGGAGTAGGTCACATTTGGAAGAAGATTGCATATGTTTGGATGTATTGTCTTTAACCTGCATGGGAGAGAGATGGCTGATGCAGAGGGTTAGGCTCAGGCTGTAGGTCAGGAGCTAGTGCCATGTGTTGTACCTCAGGAGAGGCCTGGATTCTGGCTAATGTCACTAACTGACAACAGTAGCAGAGCAATGATGATAAAGTAGAGTTTGCACCTTTGAAAAAGGATTTGGTGCCCGGGTTGAAGGAGGAGGATGGTGTGCCAGGTGTAGGAGGCAACCAGACAGTTAGATGCAATAGGAGGAAGAGGGAGTTGGTTATTTAAGTAACTGAGGCAGATGGGCAGATGGTTGAATGCAATCAATGCTGATTACAGGAGGCTGGGATCACAGCTAAGGGAAACTGGGGTCATGAAGGAGAGGTGGTAATGGCTGAAGGGTGGAGTATAGTGTGTGGTGGATGCACTAGTTTAGGGAATGGGGTAGGAGAACAACTAGCAGACAGGGCAGAGGATTAGTTTAAATAATACTGTATAAGGCACTATTGGTGTAGCTTATAAGATGCAGCTAGGTTATGCTTGCAATAAGCCACATTTAAAGAGGATGGAGTTAAGTATGGGGATGATGAATAGTTCTGAAGAATAATCAGAATTCAGTGTGGTACATCAGCAGATAGGATAGGCAGCACTTGAAGGTTTCTCAGGTGATGATAGCACAGTAAAAAAGAATGACTCAAGAATGAGGTTCTACCCCTTTAAGAGAGAGAAAGAGACTGAAACCTGAGAGAAGAAGGGCAGGTCACTGGGAGAAAGAAAGTGTATTTAATAGAGGATGGGGGTTGTGGAGGGGTGGGGGTGGGAGAAAAATCACCCAGAGAAGAGCTGCAGTAATCCAGCTCTTAACATGGCTTAGGACATTTACCAGGGTAATAAATAATAACAGGAACAGTCCAAGGGTGCTGCTTATTTGGAGAGGTAGTCTGTTAGCTGGCTCCAAGTCCAGTAAAGGAACTTCAGTTTCAGCACCAATCAGAAGGAGGGTGCCTTTTTTCAAATTGCACCGTACCTTAGGCTGTGGGGACTGGCGGGTGGCTGATGCCGGGAGGAGATTCAAACCATGAGCAGTTCGATGTGGAAAAGCTGGCCCATTCAGGGCACAAGGTTCCCTAACAGAAGGGGAAAACAGGGGAATTAGTAGTGGGCAGAGGGAGGTAACTTAGAGGATTAATAGCCACTACAGAAGGACAGGGCTGGGTGTAGTTTGAGCAAGGAGACAGGAGGAGACTCAGAGGATTAGCCAGGAGGGAAAGGAAAGCAGGGACAAGCCCAGAAAGAAAAAAAAGAACATATAGATAGGGGATGGGTCTGGGAGTGGCTGGCTGCTGGGGGGTCAGATCCCAGTTCAGCCGGGCAAATAAACCAGAAAACACAGCATTACAGTTAAATTACACTCTAAGCTGCAGTTACAATTTAGATTACACTCTAAGCTGCAGTTCAAGTAAACAATAGTGAACACTCTAAAAATGAAAAATTAACCAGAGAAAGAACTGCAGTAATCCAGCTCTTGGTCCTGCTTAAGGACTTTTCCCAGGGTAATGAAATAGTAATAGGAACATTCAAAGGGCACTGCCCAGTTGGAGAGGTAGTCTTAAAGCTGGCTCCAAGTCCAGCAAAGGAATTTCAGTTTCAGCACCAATCAGAAGGAGGGCACCTATTTTTCAAATTGCACCGTTCCTTTGGTTGTGGGAGCAGGCAGGTGGCTGATGCCTAGAGGAGATTTGAACCATGAGCGGTCTGATGCTCGAGGAGCTGTTGTATTTGTACTTAGTGTAAATGATACTTAAGGGACAAATATGTTCAGTGCAAGAAACTCTACGATAAAACTGGAAAAATCCATCTTTGTCCACAATAAAGGGTCCTGGTCAAAACCATAAAGGAAGAATAGTACGGTCAAACACGCCCTGCATGGACACCAGAAAATGGGCTAGGTAAAAAAATGCGCTAATAGAAATAAACCAGCTATGAAACTATGTACATTGTAATGTCTGTGTGGTTTTGACCATGCATTCATCCTTCATGGTGTTGACCGGATATCTACTATAAAATAACTGGAATGATTACAAAAATAGAGCCAATAATTTAATGGAAAAGATACCCTTGGCTAGGTAACAAGACAAGCTACAAAGCTTAAATAAAGCATTAAGAGAGAACTTAGAAAGGCAAAACAAAATATGGAATAAAATTGGCAAATGACAATAAAAATATTAAAGCCTTCTATGGTTATATTAATAATAAAAGAAGAAAACAATAATATAGGTCCAATAAAGATAAAAGACAGGCTAATCACAAATGAATGTAACATGACTAACTAAATAAATATTTTTGTTCAGTTTATCAGGATAAGGACAAACAGTTTCAGTAAAACCACCATCTGAACATCTAGAAAATATTCCAAGTGGATAAATTCTGAAACATTTACTATCACTGCAGCTGGATAAAGCAACAAGATCTGATGAATTATCACCCAAGATATTAAGAGAATTGGCAAACAAAATACTCCAGTTTTGACTCGCATAATTAATTTGACACTAGTTCTATGTAAAATTCCACAAGATTGAGAAAACAGAACAAACCATTTAAGAAAGTTGATAAAAAGTTAGCTGAAAACTACAGACCAATTAGTATTACTTCTTTGTAGGTAAAATAATGGAAAGTGGTGTCAAGGTTAGACTTGAAGAGGATAGTAAAACGAATGCAAATGATAAATTACAGCACGAGTTTAAACCTGGGAGATCATGTATTACTAACATGCTGACCATTTATGAATATGTAAGTAAGGGACTGGATGAGGGTAATGCTGTGCACTTGATTTTTGGACTTCATTAAAGTCTTTGATGTAATTTTACATTACAGATGTAGCAAAGTTTAAATACATGGTTGAATTTCCCACGAAGTGGCCAAATCTGCCCTGTAGATCATTTTGCAGACTTTTCCTGTTTGATTAGAAATTTGTTATTTATGACTTCACCTTCCTTTTTTTTTTTTAGGCAAATTGCACCTAAAAACAAAAGCAAGGCAAAGTTGCCAATAGCAAATTTTCCAATTGCTGCTGATTCCCTCGGTGTCTAGTGGTCCCCCTTGTCAATCACCTGCCTTGTATTAAATAAAGTTTCCCCTGTGTCTAGTGCCCCCTTTGCCGATCACCTGCTCCACATAAAATAAAGTTTCTCAAATCCCTGATGGCTAGCATCCTCCCCCTACCCAAACCCATGCCACATAGTGTAAAAACTATTGCCTGGTGAATAGTGGCCCCCTTTGCCAATCACTGGCACAATATAAGTTTTCCAATCCCTGGTGGCTAGTGGTCCCTCCCCACCTGAACCCATGCCCCATAGTGTAAAAGGTATTCCCAGTGTCTAGTGGACCCCCTTCGCTGATCACCAGCATGACATAAAATTATTTATATTTAATACTGGGCAGGTGGGATCAAAGCCGGGGAAACCACTAGATACCACAGAAAACTTTATTTAACATTGAGTGGCAATCGGTGGAGAAGGGGGACCACTAGACACCAGAGAATTTAATTGTATGTGGAGCAGCGATTGGTGGGAGGATCACTAGATACTAGAAAACTAAAACTTCAGAAATTGCGGAGTTTGAACACTACTGGCGGAGTTGTTCAAACTCCATATTTTCCTAAGATTTTGGGGGTGAGGGTGAATTTGGGCTCTTCAAAGTCGATTAACTATGTAAAATTAGGAAAATTGGCAAATGTTTTGTGGAGCGGATTTTCCCAACTTCACACATCTCTATTTCACATACTAAATTGGTAGAAAAAATGACAAAGTTAGGGATAAACAACAGATTAATATATTGGATTTCAAACTGATAGCTATAAAGACACAAAGAGTAAAACTTAAGGGATATTTTTCAGCAGAGGTGAGGTGACATGTGGGTGCCTCTGTGCTGGGACCAGTGTTGCTTGGCATTTCATTAGTGATTTGGTGTTGATGTATTAAACATCTGTAAGAAGTTTGGGATGACAGCAAAATTGGTGTCAGAGTTAATACAAATTCAGAGGTTACATGCCTGCAAAGGGATCTTGAGAAATAAGTGAGCCCTTGTTGAAGTCTCATTGGCAGGTGAGCACTGGGGTGGATGGTGTTTCACCAGGTGACTGCCATGCAACCATTCACAAAGCAAATTTTCTTAATAAACTATAGCTTTGTTTCAGTATTCTGATTGAGCTGTATATTTTCCTTTGAGTGCAACTTCCTGGACTTGTTTAGAAATAACTGTACTGAACCAAACAATGGAATATGAAATTTAATGAAGGTAAATGCTCAGTAATGCATCTTGACAGAAACAACTTAAATTGTGATAATTACTTAAATGTCGTTAAATTAAAAACAACAGTGTGGGAAAAATATCTTGGTTTGTTCATAACTAACGATCTAACAAGTAACATGCAAGTGAATGCCATATATCAAAAAGCAAATCATTTACTTAACACTATCACAAGATACTCTTATGCAAAATTGTTAATGTACTGTGCACCTGTCTAGCGCTTTGGAGCCTTGTGAGCCTGCCGTCTCTGTGTTAAGTGTCTGATACCAATTCCTTGTATGTATCAGCTGTAATACTGTATATTGATACCCGTGTATAATCTACTGTAATTAATTCCGGTCGCCTTGAAAAAGGGACCTCTGGTCTCAGTGGGCTTACTCAGTTACCAAAATCTAAATAAATACTTTTCTCACACATCACAACATTTACTGTATGTCTTCCACTACTACACTTACTCAGACCAGTTATAGACTATGGTTATCAAGTTTGGGAGTCGGAACTGTAGATAATGTGAACATTGAGAAAATACTGCATAGAGCCACCAAAATGATTAAAGGCATCAAGGATTTATCATATGAAAACAGATTAAAACACTTAGGTTTGCATAGCCTTGAACAAAGGTGAATTAAAGGTGACTTACTACTTTAACATACACAGGGTAAGGAATTGTTTGATAGTTTAAATTTAAAACAGGGGTAAATGGGGCAAAACCAATACTTGTTAAGGAGACATTATACAGAAATAGAACCATTATATTTCAATACAAATAACAGAAAATTGTTTTATTGTCAGAGGGTGGTGAACATCTGACACCGATCACCAGGAGGAGGGGACTCAGTCAGCAACAGGAAGCCCTCCTCACAAACTCATTAAGGAGCTGTAATTTCTGACTGCTCCAGTCGGCCAACAAGAACTAGCGGCAGAGAGGGATCAGAGCCAATCAGCATCTTTTCCATGCCCCCAGACTTCTCACCAGCCAATGCAGAAGCAGGAAGAAAGAACTTGAAGCAGAGGCTTTAAATAGCCTCAAAAGTTCTGTGACTCATGGTCACTAATGCCGGATCTCCAGGAGGAGGGACTCAGTCAGCAACAGGGAGATTTTCTCACACACTCACTAATGAGCTGTAATTTTCTGACTGCTCCAATAGGCAGCAACAAGAGCTAGCAGCAGAGACAGGGGATCAGGAGGCAGCTAATCAGCACCTTCGCCACACCCCATGCTTCCTCCAGCCAATAGCAGGAAGCAGGAAGTAGCAGGACCAAGAGTCCCTCAGATTCCACTCCTCCTTGGCTGCTATTTAGGGTCAGGCTCCATGTGGCCCCCATGCTGAAGACCCCAACACAAGGACAGTGATGAGTGGAATCTGTCCAGAAGTCATCCCAGGAGGCAGCGGACAGCCAGGGACCCTGTCCATGAGGTAAGAACTCTATTGCTGCATGTAACAGTGAGATAGGCAAGGGGCTTGCTTGAAAGAGTTGTTGAGGAAGGGGGCATGTGGAGATTTGCTAGATAGACATTTCAGGTAACAGGTGGTGGCCAACTGGAAACTGTTCAGTGTGGTTTGGAGTGAAGGGACTCAGAAACCTAGGAATAGGTGGAACTCATGTAGGGTAAAGTAACAGGAAGGAAGAGATGTAGCACCCTATAGTGGGCTAAAACTACAATAGCAATCAAGAAGACACAAAAATCCTATGGGTCTTTGAAAAACCCTATATAGGGTAGTGTAAAGAAAGGAATTCAAAGGGTGAATCAACAGTGGAAGCAGACAAGGTTGAATGAGGGGAGTGGTGCTGTTCAGTGATTGTGAGGAGGTAGTCTTGGGGAGACTTTCTGGAGGCTGCGTTGCTGCCCTATCTGCATGGAGCTGGGCTGATGGAGAGGTGGCCTGCCCCAGGCCAAGTTGCCTTTGGTTTGAGGACCTTCTCCCTCACCCAAGGACCACCTAGCCCATTGCTGCTGTCTCAGAGGTTAGCCAGTAGGAGGAATGGCTGGATGACAGTGGGCTCAGGGAGAGTTAGGTGGTAGAGCATAAGCACATCCCACAAATGGTCCCACTACAAAACCCAGTGCCATCCTGTTGAAGCAGAAATGTCCCACCAAGGCACCCATAGTAGTGACTGAGGTGGATGAGGGCGTCCTCTGCAGCAGAAATCTCAAAGAGGTGACAGGTGACCCCAGAGGAGGAGGAGGAAGTGAATCCTGGTGGGGACGCTATAGTAAGGGGATAGAGTTAGGAGTAGGTAGAGATGAGGAGATGGAGTTTCATTGTCTCCCTGGCACCAAGGCACACAGGGATGGAAAGAGGATCCAAGGGATTGCTTGGGCAGCAGGAAGGGAGGAGAGTTAGACATCATTGTCCATCTGGGTACAAATGACCTAGCTAGGGATGAGCCAGCTGTAGTGCAGGAAGAGTTCAGGATTTGGGGAGGGTCTTAGGCAAGTAGTATGAGCTCTCACCTTCTCAGAAGTGCTATCTGTCTATGACAGGGGGTTGACAGAATTCTCTGCACCAAGAACTTCAATGCATGGTTGAAGAAATGGTGCAGAGAGGAGGGTTTTGGTTTTGGTTTCATTGGGGACTGGGGCCCCACCTGGAGGGATAAGGGTCTGTACAGGGGTGACGGCCTGCATCCGTCCAAGAGGGGAACCATAGTCCTCAGTGAGTGGTCTAAATGCTACATCGGCAAGCATTTAAAATAGCCGAGGGAGGAGGAGGAATGAGGCAGGAGGCATAATTTGTCCCCCCACAAGCTCAAGAGGTCAACTACGGAACCGGAGAGAAAACCACAAGAAAAGCCCAAAATAATAAAATCCAGGGCAGAAGAAAAGAATGAAGCTAAGACAATGAGTGAATGAAATAAGGGAAGGCAAATAGAAAAAGGAGGTGGCAGCACCTTCCGGAAAGCCATGTGTGTGAATGCTCATAGTCTAGGCAACAAGATTGTGGACATAGAGGCCACCATGGCAGAAGCGGACCTGGATTTAGTCACCATTGTAGAGACCTGGTGCACTGAAAACTAGGACTGGGATATGGCCATACCAGGTTATATTTTTTCAGAAGGTACAAGGTAGGTAGAAAAGGGAGAGGAGTAGTTCTTTATGTAAGGGATAACACAAAGGCTACGGAAATACAAGGAGAGCGGGGTGAGCAGAGGTACTGTGAGTCACCCTGAGAGAAGAAAGGGCCGTTATTCACATGGGAGTAATCTACAGATCTCCAGCACAGGGGAAGAACTGGATGGGAAAATGATGGAAGAAATCCATAGGATGGCTTGCAAGGGAGCGGTAATATTGGTAGGGATTTCAATCTGCTGAATGTATAATGGAGCCTCTCAACTGCAGCAACAGCCAGGAGTAGGGACATCCAGGACTCAGTGCAGGGGCATTCCTCAGGCAACTTGTAATGGAACTCACTCGTGAGGGGGCATTTGGACCTGGTATTGATAAACTGGACGGTATTGCTGATGTCACAGTGGGGACCATGAGGACCAATGACCATTGTATAGTGTGGTTTAATATAAGAACCTGACTAGAACTGAACCTTACAAGGATGAGGATCATGGACTTCAGGAGGGCTGATTTTAAGAAAATGGGAGAATGCCTCAGAGATGCCCTGGCAGGAGAGGGAAACTAGGGCAGTCAAGGACCAGTGAGCAAAGATAAAACAGATAATTGAAAAGTTACAAACCTCTGTGTCAGGCAGGTTAACAAGACCTCTGTGGTTCTCTGATGAGGCAGCAGAAAAGTAAAAGCAAAAATTGGCTTTTAGAATGTATAAAAAAGACGAGAAAGAGGAGGATAGGGAGACTAATCAGAGAAACAAAGGAGGCAGAGAAGGCATTTAGGAGCGCAAAAGCAAACAGAGGAGACTATTGCCAGATCAGTAAAAAAGGCTACAAGACATTTTTAGATACATAAGTACTCTTAAATAGTGTCCTAGAATCTTAATCTTTCACCTGGAAAATCAGGAGGAATAGATATCTGAACATTGGTACCGCCTATCAGCTTTGAATATACACTGTACAGTTTGGTTTGTCACTTTGTAACTGGACTGCTAAGCAGAATCTGCCGCTGCACTCTACTGTATATGATGGCATAGGGTCTGGATTTTCAACCCATCCCAGGACTAAGGCCAGCTCCACAATGGCCACCTGCTGACTGAAATCTTGGCACCTGTAGAGTTCCATATTTTCAGCTAGCGAGCTGCGGGGAACATCATGCCGTGTCCCACCAGGCATAATCTCTTCCTGCAGCTGCACCCAAAAATGGACCACATGCTGTCGTAAATCAAGGAGCCAGTTGTAAACCAGCTCCCCTTTGAAAACATCATGACTGCAGGAAAACTGCAGTTTCATACGTGGAGACCTACTTGTGCCAGGTTTTTCCTGCAGACGCTGGAATGACAGGGGCTTTGTAAATCTAGCCCAGGATGCCTTCCTTTTCAGACTATAAAATGTTAAATTGGCCTCATTTGTGCATAAGTTTACTCTGGGTAAATGTTCTCAAGGTATAATCATATTTTACACCCTTTAAAAGGATTAGGGACTCACATTCTACTGAGGCCCAGCTATTTTCTTGCGGTCCCTTTTAAGAACACTGGACGGGTCAGAAAACTCTTATCTTATCATATTATCAAACTATACAATAATATCCCACAATCTCTAACTCAGTGTAACTCAGTATTCACATTCAGGCAACATTTTAATGGTTTGTGTAAATCAATGTTGTCATGTCCATGTAATGACTGATCAAATGTAATATGTGTTATACTTTATTACTTATTGTTAATGAAGTTTGTTTATATGTACTGTATAATCTGTCACTTTTGAAAACTGGCATTTTTTTGCTTACTAAGTCAACCAGTATAATCAATAAAACAAATACACAAACACTATTAGCCAAAGTCCCTGGTGAGTGATTTGAGCCCATGACCATCTGGTCAAAAGGTGCATTTGCTATCAACTGATACATGCTGATACTAAGAGCAGGCAGATGTTCGCCTTTGAACCCAGCTGAATTAAAAGCTTGTATTAAAGTCGACTGTACCAGAGCATCTAGTTGCCTAACTAAAGTATGAAATTCCAAATTTAATAAACTGCATTTAAAAAGCAACTCTGCACTTAAGCATGTAACTTCATAAGTGTGATGCCCAGGAAGACAGGGACCTGGGGACATCATTTGTGACACCCTAAAGATGCTAGCCAGTGCAATAAGGCATATGGTAAGGCATATAGAATGCTAGGGTGTATAGGAAGAGGAATCAATAGGAGCAAGGAGGTGCTCTGCCCACTCTACAGGTCTCTAGTTGGGCCTCACTTGGAGTATTGTCCAGTTTTGGGGCCCCACCTTAAGAAGGATAAGGACAGGTTAGAGGCCATACAGAGAAGGGTAACAAAGATGATTCAGGGCCTCCAGGAACGATCATACAAGGAGGGCCTGAAGACACTAAATATGTACTCACTTGAAACAAAGAGAAAGAGAGGGATATGATTGAGACATTCAGGTTCCCAAGGTATAAATAGAGTGTCCTACACTGAACATTTTACCAGGGTCACCAGCTCAACTCTAGGGACATGAATGGAAGCTGCATGGAGGGAGCTTTGGGAGAGAATTATGAAAGCATTTCTTTGCCAAGAGGGTCGTGGATCCATGGCACAGCCTGCCTACCAAGGTGGTAGGAGTCAAGACTGTTACAGAGTTTAAGCAAGAATGGGATAGAGCAAGGGCTCAACTGGTGGGAACTGGGTCAAGAAAAGGACAAAATACATAAGGGATTAGGACCTGGGACCTAAAGTAGGTCTTCGAATGCCTGGGCAGACTTAATGGACCCTTAGTTTCCTTCTGCCATCATTTTCTATGTTTCTGTGTTTTAGCAGTTGCAGTTTAATAGAGAATACTTTTTCATGTTCAATGTTCCTTTTCAATGTTTACAACACATATTGTATCCTATCCAAAAGGTCTATATGAAAAGCATTTGCCTCTGTCCAGCTAACCTCACAGTGCCTTTTTAAATAACTTCATAGTGCTCACCATGACAAGAGACTGTGATTTCACAAACAATTGTGAGGTCAGCAAAGGACAGTCAGATACATTTTGAAAGACTTAGTGAAATACACACTGTATTATCTACATTATTTAGTAGACCAACAACCAAGAGTAAATGTAAGCACCCCTTGTGGGATGCTTACTATAGTAGCCTCTCTCCCATCCTTTTCCATTTTTGGTATGGCTGGCCCACTCATGGTCAGGCAGAGCCAGTTCTGCCTAAAGTATTTAATGTGCGTGCTTGCCTGGTTGGGGAGGCTACTGGGAGTTAGAGAGATCGGACTATCCAGTGCAGGTCGGGGCCCTGGCATATGCTTGTTTGGGCTTTGTGGCTCACACAGTGCTCCACTCTGAGGGGTGGTTGGGTTGCCTGTAGGGTTGCAGTGCATCTGGTTCTGAGCCTGTTGTGGGATCGTTGGCTTGGGGTGTTTATTTGGAGCCCACCTATGTGCACCCTGGCACTGGGGTGGGAGGGCCCAGATCAGACTGTTGTAGCCTAGCTTGGGAGTATGGTGCAGTGGTGGTGGTGCAGTGGTGGCAGCCTGCATCATAGGGATGGTGGTGGTGGCAGTCTACCTCTGTTACTTGTGTGACACTCAACACCATTGGACAGCCTGTGGGGAGCAATTTGGTAGTACCAGATGAGTCTCTTGGATCGCCCATGTTTTCTAGGTTCAGGGATGCTGGAGTCCCAGACACTTTAGGGCCTGTGTTGCAGGAGAAATGCATTAAAAGGAAGAGCTGCATCCTGTGTTTTGTCACCTTGTGTTGAGTGAAGAGTGGTAGGCTGTATGTTCAAGCGATGGGTTTGGCTGGTTGAGATGTGTTACTGGCCTAGTTTAGTGCTACTGCCAATTAATTCTGTGAGCTCTTGGGCTCTGAAGTATCCAGCGCCATGGCCACTTCAGCCTTAAGATTGGTGCCATAGTTCTGTGCTATAGAAATGTATTTGCTCCTGCTTTGTTGGGCCCCAGCTCCTGGGAGCTGTATAATTTTGTTGGCCATTAACAAATTTATTTTTGCTGTAGTTAACTTTTACTCCAATGTGGGCTCCAGTTCTTATGAAATTTATGCTGGCTACTTAGTGACCATCTTCCTTCCTACAGCTCGAGACACTGTTTGCCTTCACCTCTATTTGGTCATGCTCAATGACCACCACCTATGCGACAGTTGATCTATGCCCAGATATGTGCAATCTTTCATTTCTATCTCTGGATGTGTTACTGTTGCTGAGTGAAGCCCTCCCTGTGATTCCACCAGACCCCAGACACTCTGGGAGGGGTGGCTACAATGTGGGGCTCATCTGGGATTTCTGTTATGTTGGGTGCAGTTCAGTGCCTTGAGCTTGATGGGGGCTGTAGCTAATGTGTGACTGAGGCCTGGGTTGTTTTATGCATCATTTCTGAACAGCACCATTTTCTTGAGTTTTGTGCCTTTTCTTCCCTTGGTGCTTGTCTGAGGGCAAAATTGCATAGATAATCCTATGCTAATCAAGCTGTGGAAGTTTCTGATTGGCTGAGACAATGGCTAGACTGTGGAGCCTGATCAGGCAGTCACCATTTGGTGAGAGTGTGAAAGTGTCAGCAGGTTGTAGATTTGAGAAAATGGCAGAAAATCATCCGGACAGTGATCCACTAGTGATGGTACCAGCATTGCTCTTATCTTGGCTTTGGAGTAATGCTGGATGGAAGCCATTTGATCGATGTGTGAGGTGTAGCTACCAAGGAGTGGGAAAGGTTTGTTGCCTTTGTGCTCCTCATGTGCTCAAGGAGTGGCTTCTATGGTTAACCTATACACCATGATACCATATGTCTTCCTGGCCATGGGCACCTTCAGTTTCTCCTGGGGTCACCACCATTTTGTCCCTTGGCAGGCTGGACAACTGGGATGAGCTAAAGTCAGCCACAGCTACTTTACATCGGAGATCTGCATCTGAATTTAGGCCTGAGGAGGAGGAGGAGGACACTAAGGTGGAGAAGGGCATAGATGTCTACCCAACCCTTCCCTGCTGAAGCACCTGAGCCTCCCTGTGGCAGAGGGAGAGGGAGAGGGTGCAGGAGATCTGGAAAATCTTTCAGCTCCCATGGGCCCTGGGAGCCTAGGCCTGCTTCCCCACCCACCAGGGCCTTCAGCTCCTCAGGTTGCAAGGTTTCTGTGTTGGAGAAAGAATCTCCTGAGGTTAAGGTGGAGAGCTAGCCCTAGTGGCTCTGTCATGGAGACCCCTGTGCTGCTGCCTGGTAAGCTGCCCACACCATTGGCATTTCAGGATCAAGATGTGGAAAGGGTGATCCACCAGCCATATTGACACACACAGCTTTCATTGCCTGACTACTCCCTAAGGCTGCCTCAGCTGCATATCCTCCCTAGATGGATGGACTGTTACCTGATGGCCCACTGAATGTCATATACCACTCTGGGGTGTGGTTAGAAGAAGGATGCCTCCCCAGACCAGTGTGTGAAACATTCTGGAGTGGTCACAAGCCAAAAGATGGGTCTGCAGGAGGATCTGTACAGAATACCCAAAGGAGGAGTATTTGTACATGCCAGAAAGGATCTGAGATGTAATAGAGGAAATGTGGTGAGATTGGGTGTTTGAGAAGCAGTGGACAAGCTTCATTTGAAGAACTGCCAAACCTGGATGCCTGCAGCTGCTTATATTACAAGTGCAAGGTCACTCTGCAACTCCACCGTCTGGACTGGACTAACTTTTTTAAACAGTTTGCCCTTATTCAGGATGTCATGGGAAAGTACTCCAAATATTACATACTTCCATGGATTCATTTGGCAATGAAATCACAAAGCCTGACCCACAATTTTATTATCCCCATGGTGGAGGACCCACCTTGTAGGAGGTGTTATACTGCTGGACTAATTATTGTTGTTACTATGCTTGGACTGTTATTAAGCCACTCGGACTCTTTGGGACTTCTTTCTAGTGGGTGAGATCTTTTCAATTTTTTCCCTGTTATAATTGATAAAATGTTGTGGTTCTTGTCATAGTTGCTGTTTGTATTAAATAGAGTGATAGTGTTGCCAACCTGTTATTTGGCATATTGAAAAGATATTCCAGGACTTTCTTAAAAAAAATGGAACTCTTTCGGACTTTGCTATCTGTATGGACTTTCAGCTCATGTTCCCTGTTTTAGTAAAAGTAAGGGGTAGAAATTGTGTGGATGCTAAATATTGGCTTGTGTGAGTGGGTGATGGGTGGATTCAGTGCAGATAGGTGACTGCTGTGTGTGTGCATGTATGATAAAGTATGACTGGGTATGTATGTTGGGAGTGACAGAAGGATTATTTGGGAAAAAATACAATGTATTCTGCTTAGTCCTGTAGCATTTTTATTATATTCTGTGCATCTTGCCTGCCTTTGTATTAATTTCAAGGGGGTTGGTGGGGTGGTGTTTAGTAACTGTTTGATGATGGGTCCTCACTTTGGTGGCACTTTGACTTTTCTGGTGTAACCCTAGATGGTGCTATCCCAGGGCTACTACCCCTGCCTGATTTGCCACTAACAGGTTGAGGGGCCTGGATCCGATGGTGGGTGCTCCACCAGAGGTCAGGGTTTGCAATAGTTAAACTAACTTGGTCACAGCCCTCTGGGACACTGCAACCCCATTTCTTCCCACTAGTGGCCCACACAGTATATCAGAATTACCTTCACAGTATACACTTACCCCCAGGACTGGTTCAGGCTTTGGGACCCCTGTAAATAAGAAGATACAGTGCAACAATCACAGTACAATACTTTAACATAGACAAATACCTCAGGCAGTATAACTTTGCTGAAACAAGCAGCTCTGATTTATTTAGGGAAATATAACAAGGACAGGGGAAATCAGGTTAATTAGCTTATCACTTTACTCATCTACCTATGGCTCTGTGCAAGGCCTATCCCTACCAGTTACTGTCCCTGGGTACCCAAGCCCTAGTGGCTAGTCCAAACCGTGGCAGCTGGTAGGGGCTTCACACAGAGAAAAGAAGAATTAGTTAAACAGTCAGCAGTACAGTAATTCCATTTGGATTCAATGTGGCAATTCAACAGGGAGCGACCTAATTGAATTAGTACTCACGACCTCCAAACAAGATAGGGTCCTTCAACGTCAGCAGGGCTACTCTTGCTCCACGAGACTCCTCACACATTTATATGACAAACTGCAACAGGCAAAAGTTCTTTAATGGCAGCAGGATTCACTTGAGCTACACAAGCCTCCTCACACATTTATATGGTAAACAGTAACAGGCAAAAGTTCTTTAATGGCAGCAGGATTCACTTGAGCTACACAAGCCTCCTCACATATTTATATGGTAAACAGTCACTGGCAAAAGTCCTTTAATGGCAGCAGGATTCACTTAAGCTACACAAGCCTCCTCACATATTTATATGGTAAATAGTAACAGGCAAAGTTCTTTAATGGCAGCAGGATTCACTGAGCTACACAAGCCTCCCCACACATTTATATGGTAAACAGTAACAGGCAAAAGTCCTTTAATGGCAGCAGGATTCACTGAGCTACACAAGCCTCCTCACACATTTATATGGTAAACAGTAACAGGCAAAAGTCCTTTAATGGCAGCAGGATTCACTCGAGCTACACAAGCCTCCTCACACATTTATATGGTAAACAGTAACAGGCAAAAGTCCTTTAATGGCAGCAGGATTCACTGAGCTACACAAGCCTCCTCACACATTTATATGGTAAAAAGAAAGTACTATACCAGGCAGGCTGCTTCTCTATCCCGATCGCAATTACTGCACAATACCCGGAGAACACACAGCAGATTCAGTTCCTGACAGACCGAGCAATTCAGCAATTTCTCCAGTCTTCTACAGGGTGAGCCTGGTTTCTACTCTTCAGATATCCTTTGATTCTCTTCACAGGATGGATTCAGTCCTAACAAGCAGTTACACAAGCTGCAGACCGAACTCAGGGCCTTACACACGTTTCCCCGACTAAAACTGCACACCAAAAGCACAGGGCTCCTTCCTCTTCACTGCCAGAGCTCAACTGAAACTCCAGCAGACAAAACTGGCACTTCCTTTGAGTTCCTCTCAGTTCTTGGCTGGATTGGCTGTCACTCACAATAGACTGCCCCTGTTGGTCCAAAAGGCGCCAAAGTCCAAACTACATCTCCCAGAGTCACTGCCCATACAATCCTCTTGTGGCTGGCTCATATTATGAGTTCAAGTTCTGATTCGCCCAAGGCACCATTTTAGAGCTACCTTAACCCACACTGATTGGTCCAGTTCAGCAGTTCAAAACTAGGATGGGGAACTAGGCAAACACAGTTCTGACTGCAAAGAAAGCAGGTTAGACAAACTGTATTTTCATTATTACTCTAAATGATTTCTGGCAAACAGTTACATCTTTCAGATAGGTTCCCTTTGCACTCCTAGTGACTGCAAAATGGAGTGAATTGGCAGCAGCTCAGTGGTACTCAAGCAGAGAAGCACACAGTCCCCCATACAACTAATTATGTCTGCAAGCAGACAGCTCTTAAAGAGACAGTACCAGAGGCTCTAAAAACACTCACTGATAAATGGCTTAAACGCCAAACACCATTCAGGCTTAGAGCATTCAAGCAAGCTCCTGGAAGTCTTTTGGGAACCCCATTTGCAGGGGTTACATCCTTCCTGGCCTGGGAAAGCTTGATGTCCGCCAGCAAGTACCCATAAGTTTCAACTGCAACCATATACATTTGAATTAGGCTCACATGTAATCATCAGTCAATATATCATTTTACCAAGAACACATTTCTGAAACATTGCAGTACATCACTCTTTACACAGTATTACACACACATTGTACCATAACTCAAGTTATTACCTCTTATACATGAAACCTGAAGAGAGGGGCCTCCTATCAGTAACCTTGGGGCTGGATGGGGCAAGGGCACCATACTTAGAAGGCAACACAAGTAGCTTGAGTTAGCACTGACGCTCAGTTTGGGCAATGAGCCTGGGACACATACACCTTTATGGACAACATTGAGAGGCAAGTCCACAGGCCTCCCAAGGGAATCATAACTGAGGTGCACCACAGGCTTTACAGCTCGACCAGTCTTTCTAGGGGGAACAGTTACAGTCTCTGCACTCTGAGCCTCATTTTCAGCATTGTCCTCACTTGTCAGGGAGTCTCCATGGGGTAGAGAGGCTAGAACTTGGGGCACTTTCAGCTCCAGGAGTTACAGTTTCTGAGTACACAACATTTGGCTCATATGGAGAGCTTTCGGACACTGGCAGTGGACTGTCAGGGCACTCAAAATACTCTTCTTGTTCTGGTGTATCACCAGTCTGCCCCAATCCATCATTTTCCTCCTGAAAGCTCAAACAGTTCAACCATGCACAATGATTCCATTTCATCTGATCTGATGCTTTGCACTTCACTTTCTGGGAGCATTGGCTCCAGGATGAAGCTGGGGCTTATACAGTCCAGAAGGCCCAGCTTCATCTCCAGTATTGACTAGGGATTGCCCTGAAACAATTGACTCAGTTCGTAAGAAGGATAGTATTCAAAGTCACTCTCACTTTCTTCTGATATGGACTGACAGTCATGCTGAACTGGGACTTGTGGAGGAACACTTTAACTCTGCTTCTGTAGGTGCAGACTTTCTTGATCTTTTCTTAGCAGCAGCTCTAGTCACTGGTCCAGAGGGGCATCTTCTGGGGGCCAGACTCAATCAAGATTTGTCCAATGGGCAGTAAATGATTTCTATGCATTGTTTTTACATCTTTTGAATTATTCTCAGGCCTTACTTTGTACACTGGTAGATCATCTAGTTTGCCCACTACAATGTGAGGAGATGGTGCCATCTGTCAGCAATCTTGTGTTTGCCATGCAGTCCCAGATTTCTTAGCAATACCCGATCTCCCTCCTGGAGTTCCTGTGCTTTCACCCTTTTGTCTACCTTTCTTTGTTGGCCAGATTTCTTTTGGCAGCCATGGTTTGAGCCAGTTGGTACACATGAGTTAACTGGGCCTTTAACTTTTGCACGTACTGTAAATAGTTGTCAGCTTGAACCCCATCAGGAGAGACCCCAAAACACACATCTACCGTAGTCGAGCTTCTTCCAAACATCAGGCGGTAGGGGAGAACCCAGTGGCATCACTTTGGTGCAATTATAAGCATGTACAGGGTGCTAATTTGTTGGCTCCATCTAGGCTTGTCCTTTGGGTGCAGGGTGCCTAGCATATCTAGCAAAGTGCGGTTGAAACGTTCAGGCTGTGGGTCCCACTGGGGTGGTAAGGAGCGGTTCTGGACTTTCGCACTCCCACAGAGAAAGCATCTCTTTGATCAGACGACTCTCAAAGTCTCTCCCTTGATCAGAATGGATTCTTTGTGGAGCCCCATAGTGAACAAAAAGTTTTCACAAGTACTTTGGCCACAGTGGATGCTTTCTGGTCTTTGGTGGGGAAAGCTTGGGCATATCTTGTGAAATGGCCAGTGACCACCAGCACATTACTGATATTTCTTTGATCTGACTCCAAACTCAGAAAATCAATACAGACCAGCTCCATGGGTGCACTGGTGGTGATGTTAACAAGGGGCAGCCCTCTGGGGCAAAGCTTTCCTCTGTAAGCAGCGACTACAAGTTTGAATGTGTTGCTCCACATCAGCCCCATCTTAGGCCAACAGAATCTGGATCTCACCAAGTCAAGTGTTCTGTATATACCAAGGTGCCCCATGTGGTTGTGCAAGGACCTCAATACTGAGTCTCGAAAGGCAGTGGGCAGCACTAGTTGTTGTTTGTCTACTTGTCCCTCTGTCTACTGTTTCTCTGTATAACAGTTTATTGATCAGTTTCAACTTAGGACCTTCTTTATATAACAGTGCAGTTCTCAAATCAGTGCAGCGTAATTTGGACACATCTTTTCCTGCACAGAGGGCTTCTAAAGCTGATTTGATCATGGGATTGTGGGACTGAGCCCGCTGGAATACTGTCATTGTCCAGCTGAGGCAGTGCACCAATGTCTATTGCAGAAAAGTGGCAATAAGCAGCAGGTATGCAATCTCAGAGGGTCCCAAGCAATCCACCATGCAGTCCACTGCGTCCGTGGACATTTGTTCCTCCCTGTCAAACTTCTGGCAGAGTGCCTGAATGTCAGGTTCCGCCAATCTGACCCAATCATTCTGGGGCACAGGCCTCCGAGAGAGCATCAGCATCTATGTGGTTCAGACCTGCTCGGTATTCGAGCATAGTCGTATGTAGATAATGTAGAAAGCCACCTATGGCCAGTGGCATCCAACTTAGCTGGAGGTCTGCACATAGGTCAAAGGATTATTGTCAGTTTACTAGTATTTTAGCCCCATACAAGTACTCATGTAATTGGTCAACAATAGCCCACTTCAAAGCTAGGAACTCTAACTTATGTACAGGATAGTTCTTTTCGGATGGGTCAGGCTTCTACTGGCAAAGGCCACTGGTCTCAGGCCATTCTCATGTTCTTGGTACAACACAGCTCCCAACCCTTGCAAGCTAGCATCAGTGTGCAGGACGTAAGGTTTTCTTGGATCGGCATAGTCCAGCACTGGAGCATGGGTAGTTGATATATGATCTCATGAAAAGCAGTCTCACAATCAGGAGTCCAGCGGGCCCCAAATACTTCACTCGGATGAAAATACACTCTTTCAGTCTTGAGGACGCTGACTTTTTGTATTTTTGTGGGTTGGGGATACCCTTGAGTAAAGTTAAGTAAGGGCGGATCACTCTTGAATAGTCCTTGATGAAGCGCCTATAATAACCACAGAATCCCAGGAATCTTTGCAGTTCTTTTAGATTTTTGGGCTGTGGCCAGGTGGTCAAGGCCTCAACTTTACTTGGGTCGGTCTCTATTCCTCGGTGGATACTATGTGTCCCACATACTTTACTGATGTTTGAAAGAATTGACACTTATCAATGGACAGTTTAAGGCCAAAGTCCTCCAGTCGGTCCAATACCTTAAATAATCTGCTCTCATATTCCTCCAGTGAGCTGCCAAACACAATAACATCATCTAGGTATACCAGGCACTCTAGTAAGTTCATGTCCCCACTGCACGCTCCATCAATCGTTGAAAAGTGGCTGGGGCACCTGAAATCCCTTGAGGCATCCTCATGAATTCATAGAAGCCAAGCGGACAGATAAAGGCTGTCTTCTCATGGTCCCTCTGGGCCATCGGGATCTGGTAGTACCCACTGAGGAGATCCAACACAGAGAACCACTTGCTCCCATTTAGGCAGTCCAAAGCATCCTGAATGCGGGGCATTGTGTACTGATCAGGATAGTCCGCCAGTTTATGGTGCGATAATCCATGCAATATCCTTACTGTCCCATTTTTTCTCACTACCACAATGGGGAAGCATAAGGGCTTCTGGATTCTTGTATTACACCAGCAGCTAACATCTCTTGCAGATGCCGTCTCACATCATCTATGTCAGCAGGTGCCAGGCGTCGAGACATCTCACGAAATGGTCTTTCGTCATGCAGCCGGATATTGTGCTCAGCTCCTGCACGCATCCTACATCCCATTCCTTCAAAGAAAACACCTGGTCTCTCTGGGCAAGCTTCTCACTGATCCTCACTTTCCATTCAGCTGGCAACGGGAGTCACGAAATCAAACAGGTCAGGCATTACTCTGTCATTCTTCCTCGAACTCTTGCTGCTGGGTAGCACTGCAGTGTCCGACAATGCACATTAGCCAGATGCAACCTCTATTTACTCAAATGTCTCTTTCAGACACATTATGAACTTGGACCATTACCCTTCTGGCATAAGCTTGGGCTCTAGCGGGCAAAATACTAGCTTGACCAGCAGTCCCTCTGGCAATTTTCCATCGCCTGGTGCATCCAACATTAATATTTTATTCTTAACATCCTTTCTGATACGGACCACTCCTGTAAGGTACACTGGGCATTTGCCACCAGGATCAGAGACTCAGGATCCCTCTTCCATACAATTCCGACCGGTTCCTCTGGTTCTATTTTTCAGCATCTCTCTGTGCCTCATAGGCCTTCTTAATTAAAGCCAGAACTCTTAAAGCTCTACTAGTCTTTGACCCCTGTTTTCATAACACAACTGTGCCAGCCTTCCAAACATATGAGCATTTGTTCCAATCAACAAAGGGACACCATCACACAGTCCAGTGGGGGACACACTAAGGCTAGGGTCTCTACTTGTTCGCCACTCCAGCCAGGAGGTGGGGAAAGACAGCCAAATTCGGATATACCCGAATAGGGTAGGCCTTCTCACTTAACCCCCATACATGCAGTCCTTCTAATGGTTGTAAGGGTACGTCTGACAAATGCTTCTGATACCAATTCTGGAACATAATTGTCACTTGGGAGCCACTGTCTAATACAGCTCTTGTAGACACTCCATTCACCTTTACAGTGGTCTCCATGGAGGTCCCACTATTCTGGACCAGTCTGGAGAGGCGGGAGGGGTCTGGGCAACTGACCTTGCCACAAAAGGACGTGAGTTTGCATTTTGATGCCCTCACTGGGATCATTTTGTGCACCTCTTAACCACTGATTTGTTCTCCAAGCTCTCCTTGTAGCCTATATGCAACTTTGTCAGTGTCTTCTGGGGACCGCATTCCTCTTCATGTGCCCATCCTTCCCACAATTATAGCAAAACATACTTTTGAGTTTGAGCTGGCCGAGGTGCCACACTGGGAGCCAGGGCGGGGCACTACTAACTAGAATCCTGGGTGCCATCTCTGTCTGCTGCGTGATAAGCATTTGGAGACATCTCGTCAGTTTCTCCACTTCTATGGTCAAGGAATTGAGTTTGGAGCTGTTATCAGCAGGAGATACATGGGTGGTACCCCACCCCCATAGCAGATGCAGTCGGATATAGGTTGGGGCCTGCATTTGCAGGCGTGGCCTCATAAAGGGACTGTTTTTGAATTCTCGGATCTCTCTCAACAGTTCGCCCATTGTGGCATATCTTTTCCTTGTCAGAGCACTCATTGACTGCCAACCTCTGCTCCTGAACTTCACTTGATGGGTCACCCTCAGTCTCTCGGGTCATAGCGCAGCTATTGGTGCAGGTCCTGCCTTTTCTCAACTCCTCGAATTTCTCTCATTAACTCATCATAGGAGGGTGGGGATTCCAGTCGATTTGCCAGGCATAACTGAAGCAACAGCAGTTCTGAGAAGGGGCGACTTAAGGATCCTGTCCAGCCTGGTTTGGTCCTGTTCAATCGCTGGCAAACTACCCTTTCTGAGGCATTCTTGCAACAATTTTTCCAGCCGAGATACATACACAGTCAACAACTCCCTTGGTACTGTTGTGCATTTCTTACTCTCCACCATGGTCCTCATCAATATCTGGGCTCCCATACACATTCTCCAAGGCCTCGAGATAGCCTGTGCAGTCACTTCAGGGTTACTGGCCCGTTTAGCATGGATGGTAGTCAGGGCAGGACCTTGGAGGCTCACTAACCCTCTTTCACTTTTCGGCTTCCGAGCATTGCCATTCTAGCACTTGGGGGCAACATAGTCTATCCAGGTCTCCCAGTCATCCTCCCTTGGGGGTGGGGAGGGTGCCAGAGAAGATCCTCAACCTCTGTAAGAGTCGTGACTAATGGCAGGTGCAGAAATAGGAGTCTGCATTGGTTCAGCCACCATTACGGGTACTGGAGTGGGAGAGGGTGTTGGGGAGGAACACCCCAGGTGGCAAGAATAGTTTCTTCAAGTTCTCCACAGTTTTCCCTTCCCCAGCAACCATTTTGCAAATTTCTCCTCAAAAGTTTCAGACAGTGGTGGGGCTCATTTCCCCATGTCTTTACTGTCCTTAGTTATCACTCTCCAGGCAGTGAGGGCTCCCTCTGGGGTAATGGTCTGTGGCACTTTGGAGCTATCTATGGGATCCTTAAACTCTACTAGGGCCAGGAAAGTGTGGGTGAGCAGATTAGCATGCCGACCCACCACCACAGGGTTTTGTAAATCTTCCACCTTGGAAAGTACTCCTGTACAGTGTCCATATTGATACCCAGGGATGTCCAGGATAAGCATAGCATTTTGAGGGTCGATCTCCTCCAGTACACCACTCCACCAGCCGGTGCACAGCCACTTCTGTCAGGGTACCCATTTTTTCTTAACAGTGGTTCGTAAATATGGCCACTAGAGGACACACAATCCCAGCGGTGCCTCCAAGATGTAACCCTTAGATGGCGCTATACCAGGGCTACTACCCTGCCTGATTTACCACTAACAGGTTGAGGGGCCTGGATCCGATGGCGGGTGCCTCACCCAGGGTCAGGGTTTGCAATAGTTAAACTAACTGGTCACAGCCTCTGGGACACTGCAACCCCTTTCTTCCCACTAGTGGCCCCACAGTATATCAAATTACCTTCACAGTATACACTTACCCCCAGGACTGGTTCAGGCTTTGGGACCCCTGTAAAATAAGAAGATACAGTGCAACAATCACAGTACAATACTTTAACATAGACAAATACCTCAGGCAGTATAACTTTGCTGAAACAAGCAGCTCTGATTTATTTGGGGAATATAACAAGGACGGAAATCAGGTTAATTAGCTTATCACTTTACTCATCTACCTATGGCTCTGTGCAGAGCCTATCCCTACCAGTTACTGTCCCTGGGTACCCAAGCCCTAGTGGCTAGTCCAAACCGTGGCAGCTGGTAGGGGCCCTTTCACAGAGAAAAGAAAAATTAGTTAAATAGTCAGCAGTACAGTAATTCCATTTGGATTCAATGTGGCAATTCAACAGGAGCGACCCTGAATTAGTACTCGACCTCTAAACAAGATAGGGTCCTTCAACATCAGCAGGGCTACTCTTGCTCCACGAGACTCCTCACACATTTATATGACAAACTGCAACAGGCAAAAGTTCTTTAATGGCAGCAGGATTCACTTGAGCTACACAAGCCTCCTCACATATTTATATGGTAAACAGTAACAGGCAAAAGTCCTTTAATGGCAGCAGGATTCACTCGAGCTACACAAGCCTCCTCACACATTTATATGGTAAACAGTAACAGGCAAAAGTCCTTTAATGGCAGCAGGATTCACTCGAGCTACACAAGCTTCCTCACACATTTATATGGTAAACAGTAACAGGCAAAAGTCCTTTAATGGCAGCAGGATTCACTCGAGCTACACAAGCCTCCTCACACATTTATATGGTAAAAAGAAAGTACTATACCAGGCAGGCTGCTTCTCTATCCCAATCGCAATTACTGCACAATACCGGGAGAACACACAGCAGATTCAGTTCCTGACAGACCGAGCGAATTCAGCAATTTCTCCAGTCTTCTACAGGGTGAGCCTGGTTTCTACTCTTCAGATATCCTTTGATTCTCTTCACAGGATAGATTCAGTCCTAACAAGCAGTTACACAAGCTGCAGACGGAACTCGGGGCCTTACACGCTTCCCGACTAAAACTGCACACCCAAAAGCACAGGGCTCCTTCCTCTTCACTGCCAGAGCTCAACTGAAACTCCAGCAGACAAAACGGTACTTCCTTTGAGTTCCTCCCAGCTCTTGGCTGGATTGGCTGTCACTCACAATAGACTGCACCTGTTGGTCCAAAAAGGCGTCAAGTCCAAACTACATCTCCAGAGTCATTGCCCATACAATCCTCTTATGGCTGGCTCAGATTACGAGTCCAAATTCTGATTCGGTCCAAGGCACCATTTAGAGCTACCTTAACCCACACTGATTGGTCCAGTTCAGCAGTTCAAAACTAGAATGGAAACTAGGCAAACACAGTTCTGACTGCAAAGAAAGCAGGTTAGACAAACTGTATTTTCATTATTACTCTAAATGATTTCTGGCAAACAGTTACATCTTTCAGATAGGTTCCTTTGCACTCCTAGTGACTGCAAAATGGAGTAATTGGCAGCAGCTCGAGTGGTACTCAAGCAGAGAAGCACACAGTCTCCCCATACAAACTAATTATGTCTGCAAGCAGACAGCTCTTAAAGAGACAGTACCAGAGGCTCTAAAACACTCACTGATAAATGGCTTAAACGCAAACACCATTCAGGCTTGGAGCATTCAAGCAAGCTCCTGGAAGTCTTTTGGGAACCCCCATTTGCAAGGGGTTACACTGGGTTCTGGACTTTGTGTTCCTTCATTTTGGGGAGTTTTGTTCTGGTTTTCCTCAACTGGAGGGGCAGAAGAGTGCATATCTTGCCCTTGGATGGGTTTGTGTGGTAGCCAGGAGCCCCATTCACGAGGAGGTGAATAGTTTATGGGGAGTGTAAGCACCCCTGTGAGGATGCTTACTATAGTATCCTCTCCTCCCATCCTTTTCCATTTTGGTATGGGGCTGGCCTACCCATGGGTCAGGTGAAGCCAGTCCTGCACTTAGGGGTATTTAATGGGCTCATTTGCTTGGTTGGGGGAGGGACAGCAGGGCAGAGTTCTCAAAGGTAGGGTAATTTCCCCAGTGTCCTGGAAATTTCCCCATTCACTAAAAATGCCACCAACAGATTAATCTGGTTCAATTTCACTTGGTTACCATCTGAATCCCCCATTGCCCTGAAAAAGGGACTGCAAGTCTCAGTGGGCCTGCCTGGTCAACAAAATTCAATAAATAAATAAATAAATAAAATTCCTCCTACAGCTTGAGACTCTGTTTGCCTTCACCCGTTTGACTATGCTCAGTGACCGCCTATGGGGCAGTTGTTCTACACCCAGGTGTGTGCCATCTTTTATTCTGTCTCTGGATGTGTTACTATTTCTGAGCAGTGTCCCTCTCCTGTGATTCCATCAGGCCCTCAACACTTGGGGAGGGGTGGCTACATAAAATGCAAAACACTAAGAGAAAACATAGTTTGTATAGGGCTAGTGGTTTTAAGCCTTTAGTTGGTATAAGGCTAGTGATTTTAAGCCTTTAGTTGGTATAAGGCTAGTGGTTTTAAGCCTTTTACTATGCTGGACAGTTTGACATAAAAACAAAAACAGGCAAAAAGTTTGTACTCTTCTCCATGGAGAAAATAAGTCTTAGTGGTGTGTGTGTGTGTGTGTGTGTGTGTGTGTGTGTGTGTGTGTGTGTGTGTGCGTGTGTCTCTGTGTGTGTGACACATAACTGTCTAAAACCAGTGCAAGGAATTATATCAATGGAGCACCTTAAGTTACTGAGCAGGGTGGAAAACAAGATTACAGGACCTAAATGTCACTAATATGAGTGATTTATGGGAAAGATATATGGAAACATTACTTTGCACGATGAGTGCTGAGTTATGGTTTACAGAATAGACTACTATTAAGGGTCCAATATATAAAAGCACACTATGGAATCCAAGGCTTGCCCAAACCTACAGAGTGCCCCTCCACACAAGCTGATCAGTCCCCAGCAAAGGAAGTCCCCTCTGTGCACCTATAGAAGGGATTTGTTTGACTGATACCACAGCTCATGTTGATGGGTGGGAGCTCTATGACATTTCCAAATCCAAGTGCACCTGCATTTTGGTCCATAGGAGGGCAATTAAAATACATGGGCAGACCCCTACCAATGCAATTCTGCACCTCCCCACCACACACATCATTGTGACTTTGGGTACAGAATGGATCCTGGACATTTTCTTTCAGCTCTCCAGGAGTGGAATAGAGGGCTAAGGATGCTTTGCAAAGAGGATATGGCAGTCCAGGAAGACAGATGTCTCCCACAATCCCTCCTGTCTTGTGAGTGGGAGGATCCACTGGTTACTGTCCTGAACTTTTGATAGGAAGCTCATTTTCCAGTCCAGCTTCATCCTCCTGTATCATCCCAAGTGCTCCAGTGGCAGTCTGATCTCACAGATGGAACTATGGATGCCAGCTGGGATCTGATGTTGCAGAGTGGCATCACAGTGCAGAGCTGAGTGGAATGGCAGATCAAGAATCCTATATATGCTGGCTTGACTGTGACTCAGGTGCTTTGAGTAGTAGACTGTGATAGAATAACAGCATTCAAGGCATAACATGATGCACACCTAGAGGAAAAATTATAACCTGGTGCTCCTTCCTGAGAATGTAGTGGATGAGATGCAACTGGCCACTGGTCTTTTCCTGCATATGTTTTATGTTCTTAAATCCATTAGTGATATTGACAATTAAAAGTAATGACTGCCTACTTTAGAAAGTATTTTACTGCTGCAATATAAAAGCTTCTTAGCTGGCCAAAATGTGGTGGGCTATCATCCAATGGCCACCAGAGCTATGAACTGTATTAATGGAGACTTTTCAGTCTTGGTTATTAAAGAGCAACTGATGCATCTGGAAACATTTAAAATCCATAATATTTAGATAAGAAACAGCCCCTTAACTCACTTTGGCTGCTCTGGGGACCCTCGGTTTCACCTGGACACAACGAGGAGGCTGGCCTGGCTTCAGAAGCGGACAATTTGTTCAGGAATAGAGTGGCATGGTGCCTTCACCTGGGGTGGTGATATGGGATACCTTTGGGAAAATTCCAGGTTTCCACCCCCAGGAAAACACAAAACTGCCCCCACAAGGGTTCACCCATGTCACTGTGGAAAACATGTTACTGATGCTAATTACAGTGCCAGCTACATGCCACCTGGAATTGAGTGCCAGGCATTATGTTTCCTTGGATTTACATTGCCAAAGCATCCTCCCAGGAAATGTCATTTTTGAGGGGACTTCACTCCCAGCGTCCCCAAAACTAAATATAACTCCACTGGCTAGTCATGCCCCTGAGAGGGTAGAAACTGTGTGGGAGCAAATGGCAAAAGGAGTGAGGGCTGATTTAAAATCAAGATTGTCCCTTTCACTGTCACCCTTAATCAGGCACTCTAACTGTGGCACCGTAATTCAGTCACCCTCCAAACAGTATGCTCCCACAGGATCTTCCCCACACAGTAACAATACACTTTGCAATGATCAACAGTACCCAACTGTGCCATAAACTAACTTTGCTTTTATTATGGGAAGGATAACATAATGTTACCCACATTGTCCCACAACTCCCTCATGAGTGGACCCAGCTTTCTCCCACATGGTCATTAGAACACTAACAGCTAGTCTGTTGCTCTGGGTGCTGAGATGCTGGGAAACTGTAAGGACAACAGTCTTTGAAGGTGAAGTACTTTTTGGGCCCAATAGCCTTTGATGCAGTGAAGTTTTTTAATTTTCTAGCCTGGCCTTAACTTGAAGCTTGGGGTTGCAGGTAACTCAGTTCAAATGGTACTATTCTTGTATCAGCAGTTGGTGGTGCAACACAACAGCAGGATGCAGAAGAGCAGCAACTGGACTTCACCTGTCAGGCCTTTCTCAGCTTTGCCTCAAAGGCCTTTATAGCAGTGTTCACTTGACAGGCCACTCAATGTCTTTCTCTCCGATGGTCTCTGATTAGTCTAGGGGGCAGGGAAGCCGGGTGTCCCCTTAGCCTTCCCACTGGCACACAATTTTCCTGGAGCAATTTTGCAGCAGTCTCTGGCTCAGTCTTGAGCTCCAATTATGCAGCTTCTCTTTTGGGCTAGAAGCAGGTTAGGGCAGTCCCATGCGCCTTATCCTCTGAGGGTACACCAGTTACACAATCTTTCCAACTTTCAGGTTACTCACTTTGACCCCTGAGAACATGTTCAGATCTCAGCTGGGTCTTGATCAGTCATCCCGAAGACATAACAGTTCATACCAGTCTCTCTTAACTTTAGGCAGCAAATGCAAAAACTCACAAAACAGGCTCAATTCTGGACAAAGGAAATAACTCAGCAGCTAGATCCAGTCCCTGCTGTCTTAAACCCGCTCTTCAGGCACTCTACCTCTTGCTTACCCCTGGGGTCAGAAAGGCATTGAACTCAACAGAGCAGGCCTTTGGGCTGGGTAGCCCACAACAGTCTCTCTGCTCTAATTCTCCTGGGATTCACAGGGATCTCCCCTTTGTTGGGCTATCATTGGCATTTATAGTTTTTCCCCTCCCCTCCTCATTGGCTGCTCTATTCCGGTCTTTCTCTGGTGTTCTCTGACATTACCCAGCACCCCTGCTTCCTGGGAACTTATGGGGCCTCCATATTTATTTACATTTTACCTGCACTGCCCAGGCACCCTATTGTTATTATATGCCTTCCCAGGAGAAGACCTCCCTTGATATGCCTGGAGGCAATCCCCACTGATCCCTCGGCTCCACTGCCGCTCCTAAAGCTGGGGATGCTTTAAAATACTGGCCAAATGCATAATTGGAGCTGTGGCTCTTTAACTTCCCGGCTGCCAGCCATGCATATACAGACAGTGCCACGTGGCCATCTTTGTTTACATTCGTCTGGTTCTAAAACTCTGCTACCCCAGGGACCGTTGAATTGCCCCAAACATGCCTAGAGGCACAAAACAACATCCAGACCTTGACTCCCATCACCAAATGAAGCTGAGGACCACAGGACTCCAGCAGCTGCAGCCACAAAGGTTGGGTACTCAATTGGTCTGAAGCCCTCCCAGAGCCACTGATGGAGGACACCGTGGGGCCATAGCTCCAAAAGATAAGCCCCGCCCCAGAGGGAGTTCCACTCTCCACTAGTTTCTGAATTGTCATCCCAGCAAGTGTACAAGTTCGACCTAGTACATATCTGAAAGAAAACACAAACAGGCAACACCAACAATACTAACAGTTCTATCTAGGCAATTTCATTCTAACTATGCTAGCTTCAAATTCCAAATCTACATAATAAGCATAAACAGGTTAACAATATTTCCATTGACAGTGCTAGATAGAGACTTGGTTCCTATTTAACTAACATGCCCAGATTTTCACATTCTACATTATCCTTAGGGTATTGAATACAATAAGGGAAGCGAGTGAGGAGTGACATAAATGCCATGGTGCACTACATAAAGAGGCAGGTCAGTGGGGCACCAGGTGAATAATAACTAAGTTTCAAGAGGGTTTGATTGGACCACCTCAAGAGGCTTTTCACTTTTATGGGCAACTGAGGTGTACATTCTTCCTTCCTGTTAGGTGAAGGGGCTCTGCAGCAGGAGTTGGTTCTAGGACCACATTTGTATCTTGTTCAATTGGTTTGAGAACCATATCTGTCTCTTGTGCAGTCTGTACGGGATCTGCCACATGCTGTAACTCAGGTGAAGGTAAAGGTTCAAAGGCTCTGCTTCAGGGTTTAGTGGTGTGGCTTGGGTATTTGGCATCCACCACTCATTAGAACTGTTCGACAAGTTGGGGAATGTCCACCATAGAATAATACCTTACAAGGTCATCTTCCTCATCAGAAGAGTCTGGGTCATTAGGAGCTGGGTCCAATACAGGCCTTTTGGGTGCCAGGTAGTCCAGTAGTCAATTAAGGGTCAGGCCAAGTAGTCTGGTAGGTGTGGCTGTGAGAACATCTGCCTTTCATTCTTTGGGGTTGCACTGAGCCTAGTTCTAGTTCTATAATATCTAATTGTCTGATGGGGAGCAAATGGTTGCAGTGCAATGTTTTACTTCTCTTTTGCTCCCCTTCTGGGAAAACTCCATTACACTGGCAAGTCGACACGTTTTCAGTGACCACATGGAGGATGTTGCCCCACTGATCTGCAATTTTATCCTTTCTAGGCAATTCAAATTCTGGACTGAAACTCTGTCTCCAGGGAGTAACTCATGAGCTCTGAGCGCATTTGTCATAACTGGCCTTGTTTGCCAAGTTTCTTTTGTTAGGTAATCCTGTGGCCAACTGGTAAGCATCATCCAACTGCTGGTTTAGTCTTTGGACATATTTGGTGCAAGTCTCTAAATTGTCTCCATTAGATGACACTCAAAATGCAAGGTCTACCATGAGCCTGGCCTCTCTTTCAAACGTAAGCAAATATGGAATTGCCTTGTGGCATCATTGCGAGTGCAATTGTAGGCATGAACCAGCATGCTCACTTGTTGACTCCAGTTCATCTTTTATGAGGGTCCAATGTGCTCAACATATCTAATAGAATCCTATTGAATCTTTCAGGTTGAGGGTCACCCTGGGGGTGGTAGGGAGTGGTTTGAGACTTTATGATTCCCATTGTGACAATAACTCTTTGATCAGATGACTTTCTAAATCCTTGCTCTGATTAGAATGGATTCTCTTGGGAAGTCCATAATGAACAAAGTATTTTCACCCAGAATCTTGGCTATGGTGGTGGCCTTTGTTTTTGGCTGGAAAGGCTTGGGCATGATGGGAGTAATGATCTTTAACTACCAGAATGTTAGCTATATTCTTTTTGTCTGGTTCCAAACTCAAAAATCAACACACACCAAGTCCATGGGCACACTTGTGGTAATGTTCACAAAGGAGCTTCTCAAGAGGGCAGTGTTTTCTGCTGGATGCATCTCATATACCGTTTGCAATAGTTCTCCACCTTTGTACTCATGATGGGCCAGTAGAATCTCCTCCTGACTTGGTCCAGCATTCCTTCAACCCTCAAGTGTCCCATCTCATCATGCAAAGCTCTGACTGCCATCTTATGGAACTTTACTGGTAGTAATTACTGTTTGAGAGTTGTGCCATCATTGCTCTAGGGTTCTTTGTAAATCATACCATTATGCACTTGCTATTTACTCAATTTTCTCAGTAGCAGGAGGGTGTCAGGATAATTTACTTTTACAAGTTCTGGGCTTCCCCACATTGGAGAGGAGTGACAATGTCTCTGATTACAGGATCTTCCATCTTTCATCTGCTCTCTCTTCCAGTCCTGCGGGTTCATTTGTGGCAATGAAGATTTACTGAGAGATACAGCATTACATTGGCCACTGGTATACAGTCAGCAGGAGTGCCCAAACTATTTACCAGACAAAATGTGGCATTAGAGTCTGATGCCTCTTCTGGATCATATCTCTTACACAAAGCTTTAACCACAGTCTCAGGAATCTAAACCCATTCTTGCCCTACCACCCTCGATGGGGTAATTTGGAAAGTACAGCCACATCAACATTGCTCTTCCTGAGATGATACTCTGTACAGCAGGGTCACCAGAGTGAGTAGAGCATTTTTACGGTATCACATTGCAACAGCAATGGGAATACAGTGAACACCATCACAGTGACATTTTCGCAGTTCGCTGTGATGGTCCTCTAGGTTCCTGATGCTGCTGCCTCCGACATGTTCGCCCCTCCGAAACAACTCTGACTCATAATTGATAATCCTAAGTGCAGGAGGTGCAGGGGGCAAAGTCCCCACAGAAAACACACTTTTTCCAGCAACGGCACACACCAATTGGCGGTGTTTTGCCATCGCTGTACTGACAGTCGCTGTTATTCATGTTGCCGTGGCATGGTGGAACCTTTTTCACAGATTCCAAATTGCAGCACTGTGTGATAGCTTGGGTTGTGTGACAACACCCTTACTTTAAAATCTTCCTTTGCTGTGCAGCTTTATCTTTTGTATTTTTGTTTTTGCATTTATATTTGGGGCACTGATATAACCTAAGAGAGAAATTTCAGTTGACTGTTGCTAGGTAACAGTGTCGAGGAGGATACCAGGAAGAAGCAGATTCCCTTAATTCCAGGGCACTGAGGTAAACTACTGAGTGCACTTGCTAGGATCAAAACTGACAAGAAACAGGGCACTAAATTTTGAAAAAGACAGAAATGTGTCTGTCAGTTTGTAAACAAAATATATAAACCTCTAAAAGAAAGTACTTGCAGTCGGTGGTCATGTGACTCGGTGACTCAGTTCAGGTCACTGACTGTAAAGGTGTCACCAGAGCAAGTGGGGTGAGTGCATGTGTCATGTGCAGAGACGCACCCAGAGACTTGTGATTTGTGCATGTCTTGTGTGTTCTGCATGGACGAGGGAAGAGGACAATCTAATTACATTTCAGAAGCAAACTGTATGTAAGTACTGGGTAATAACACTGTTAGCTCTGTTTTTAATGTAAAATGATTCAAAATATTACAACATTTTCTAGTACTGGGAACATCTTGTTTTCATAAAAGCATGGAAGCATATAACCGCTCAGAAGATTTCCTATAAATATTGTGTAACTATGGCATGATGTTAAAATTATGTAACTGCTTGATGTATTCGACAAATATATCTGACCCATATCTTACAAACTGTGTCTGTCCAAAATGTATGAAATGGATCACCTGTTAACTGAGGTCAAACACTAAAAGAACAGGTCAGAGGACACTAAGCTTAGTAAACGCTGCACCAAAAGAAACAAACATTTGTCAATGCCAGATGTTTGCTTGCTGGTATTGACACTGGTAGTGCAGGAGTTAAATAGTTGTATAATAGGAATGGCAGTGAAGTATTAATAACTCAATCCCCACCCCCACCAGCAGAAGAATGACAGGCATTTAGTGGTGTGCCTTTGGTCATTATTACATAATGTTCACGCCATTCTACTCACTCCACCCTGTAGACACTTTACAGGTATTGTGGTGTGCCTTAGGGACTTTGGCCTCACACTCACCCCATTCCATAAGGAAATAAACTGAGATGGGTGTAGTAGAGGAGAATGGGGTGAACGTTAGGGCTGAACTCCCCAAGGCACACCTCAAAGCCTGTCACTGACTCCAGGGGGGTGGTGGTGGGGTGGAATGGCGTGAGCATTACATCTGACAACCCCAAGTCACACCCTGATGCCTGTCAGTCTCTACAGGGTGGGACATTACAGTTGGAAACTCAATGCTTGAGGAGTTTGTTTGTATTTTGCTCAAATTTTCAACGTGGGCTTTTGGAACCCACATTATGAACAGTGGAACTATCATTTTGTTACTCAATTCCAAAAGGTGATTTCGACCAGCAACTGCACCATTTGGCACCACCGTCGAATACACATTTGGGCAGCATGTGAAAATGACAGTTATATTTCATGAGGAAGTATGAAAAAATGGCAATGTTGAAAATCTAGGATGAAAATTAGTGAAGTTATAGTGTGTGTAGAAACCGGCATTGCACACCTGTAACACAATCATTTCTTAGATTTTTCACCAAATTTTCAACATGGGCATTTGGGACCTACCCTCATGAACAGTGCCACTGTGATTTTGTTACTCTGTCCTGAGCGTTGATTTCCCACAATGACCATGCCATTCTGCACCACAGGTGCGAAAACACAATTCAGGCAGGATGTGAAAATGACAGCTGTACTGTTCATAAGGAGGTGTGAAAAAATGGAGATGTTGAAAATCTGGAGTGAAAATATTAAAATTGGCACTATTATGGCGTGCATAGAAACTGTGCAATGTATGCTTTAACACAGTAATTTTGGGGACTTTTTCACCAGATTTGCAGCATGATTTTTGGGACTCCACCTCATGAACAGTGGCACTGTCATTTTGTTTAATCAGTCCCAAAACGTGATACCACACAGCAACTGCAAAATCACCTTTCAGTACTGAGTAAACAAATGGCAGTGACAGTGTTCATGAGGTGGGGTCTCAAGAACCCCATGTCGACAATTTTGGGCCAAAATTCCTAAAAATAGCTGAGATATCAACCTAGTTGAAACTTCCTCATTGACTCCCGTTATACAGCTTACCATCATTTCTTCAGTTTGCTGGTCGGTTTGAAGAGTGCAGACATGTTCCAGTCCATAGAAGATCACTGCTTCTGACCACCAGAGGTAAGTATGGGGTAAGGGGTGGGGAAATGGGTCCAAGGGAGGGTGGGGTGGGGGAAATGGGAGATGACGAGGGACCATTTTCTTTTACAGGGGAAAAAGACTTCAGATGCAGTTTTCTTTTATTTTACAGGCTACCAAAATGAAATATTTTGGCACACTGGGATGGCTCCCAGTGACACAATAGTGTGTATGTGTGTGTGTGTGTGTGTGTGTGTGTGTGTGTGTGCGTGGTGTGTGTGGTGGGCATGCTGACATGGGGAATGGGCACCTGATGTCGGCACTTGAAATATTTGGGCAAGGGAATCATCTGGACACCAAGAGTGGGCATCCAGGTGTCAGAAACATAAAAAATATTTTAATACACTGGGGTGGGTTTCAGTGTGTGACATTAATAGGAAGGAGGATACATGCCAACATATGGGACTGGGCACCCTGATGTCGGCTTTCTGGGGAGTGTGTGGTGAGTGGCAGGAGCCGCCAATGGAATGCTATGCCACAGCTCATTTATTTATTTATTTATTTATTTATTCAAATGATTCACCAGGAAAGGCACACTGAACAGACAAGTTGCTCTTGGAGCAAAGCGGACAGAGTGCCTAGCGACAGGAGCCGACAAGAACTGTAACTCTAGCCATGCGCATTATTGTGCACTGTAATGCACATGGCGGAGTCTTATCAGCTGCTGTCAACAGAGAAAAGGTATGTCTGTGTGCCTGGCTGGCGAGGGAGGGGATGGTTCTGTGCAATCATGAAACTGTCCTTCATTGAGGTGGCAGATTTCTTTCAAGTGCTGTTCTCTCTCCAAACTGCTGTCATAGACAGCTCACCAATTCATTGGTGCCTGAGGGACGAGCCCATAAAGCATCAACTCATAATCATCCTTGATTGGAGTGGCACTTTTCTTTCAAGTGAAGACGCTTCTCTCAAACTGCTATCATAGACAGTTTGCTGATTCATGGTCCCTGAGGGATGAGCCCATAAAGCATCAGCTGCATTGGGCAGAACACACACCTCTAAAATGTACTGTCCCAAGATGTTCTTGTGCATGCATGGTATGTATGCATGCATGCAACAAATATAAAAAGGAAGAGAAGTTGGAATAAACAATGACAAGGAAGTATCTGATACTGAAGAGGAAAGTAATAATAAAGGACAACCTGACTGACAATGTAGAATGGACAACGGTAGCAAAAATCCAACAAAAATGGGAGAAGGGCATTAGGAAAGGAATATATACAGTTAAATGACAAATATGCACCCTTAAGTGAAAAGGAGAAAGGACAGGATGATGTGTCAACTGAAAAGGTTCTTGTAATTAGGGACTTGATCCTGCGCAGAACTGATACTGTGATCTCGGAAGTGATAAGTTCAACAGAGAGGTGTACTGTTTGCCTGGTGCCAGGGTTAATGGTATCAGAAAAATACTACCAAAAGTAATGACCAATGACAAGAAAAACAGACTGTGGTTGTGCATGTAGGAATAAACAATATCAGAGGGATCATGAAAGGACATTATGGAGAACTTAATGGAATTAAGTAATTATATACTGTACAAAGTAAGGGTCATAATGCTGTGATTTCTGGAATTCTGCCAATACTAAAAGGACATGAGGAAAAAACACGCAATACAATGCCTAAATTTTAGGCTGCAAAGTAGATGCACCAAGGAGGGAATATCTTCATTGACCCATGGGTAACTTTTTTCAACAAAAGCCCATATGTGCTTGAGAAGGACTACACCTAAGCTCAGCAGTCACTAAAATAATTTGCTCAGCTGATAAATCGTGAACTACCTGCCATGACTTTAAACTGACCTCAGAGGGGGAGGGTCAACCATTGAGAATAATACCAAAGTCCATTACCTGACAAAACCAAAGAAAAGAAAAGTCAGAATACTGTGCTTTGATATTTATGCAATGCCAGAAGTCTAAACAACAAAATGGAAGAATTAGAGACAATATTAATTCCTAACAGCGCTGATACAGCTTTCATCACTAAGACATGGTGGGCAGAGGATGATAACTGGGGGAAAGAAATTCAGGGTATCAACTATTTAGATGTGATAGGGTTGGAAAAAAGGACGGAAGTGCGGCAGCATATATATCTGAAACTTTATACACTGTGGATATAGCTGACAAAATAAAATCTGTGGTAGCAATGCTGAGACTTTATGAATTAAAGTTATAAACAAAGATGGAAGGCACACTATCATAGGTATCTGTTACAGATGATCTAATGCAAGTGATGATATTTGAAGCAATATGTGCTGAACTTGAAAAGGCTTGAGAACTGAGGGTGTAATTTTTCGGCAATCTGAATTTTAATGGTATAAATCAGGGCATGAAAAGCCTCAAAGCTGCATAGTAAAACATTTCTAAGAATAACTGAATAACTTGACCTAAAATAGCATATTAACTCTCCAACTCAAGAAAACACCTTGGCTATAGTACTAAGCACAAATGAAATAAATATCACAGACTGTTAAATTGACATCACTCAGAGCTAGTGACCACACTAGCATTGTCTTTCCTTCCACAAATGCATTAAAATAAATAAAGGGTTTAAAGAGATCTTTAACTTTGATTCTGCCAATCAACCCTTAATCCAGCAAGAAGTAAACAACATACCCTGGAAACAGAATGCAATAATAAAACTACCAGTGAAATGTGGGAAATAATAAAAAAATCACATATGTACAATAGGTGAAAACACATAAAAAAGAAAAAATATACACAATAGCAGAGGTATCAAACCAAAATGGCTTACAAGCAGTTTAAAAACTACTAAAAATCTCTCTGTAATTTATACAAAAGAAAGATCAAAACAAACTGGTTCAAATATAAAGATCCCTAAAAAATGTAAAAACAAAATCAAGAAAAACAAACAAAAATTGGAAATCAGTTTGGTTAAAAACAAAAACAGTGACAACATGAAAGCCTTTTACTGGTATGTGAATTCCTATAAAACTCTAACAGTGACCTTTGCTCAATAACATTGGATAATGAAGTAACAGATGACCCAAAATATATGGCAGAAGTATTTAATGCATATTTCATTTGTATTCTCAAGAAGGAACCATATGTTGGAACTGTACTAAGAGATAATTCAACCATAATAGAAATAAAGAAGACATAATGAAAAAATGACCTAACTCAAAGATGCTCATTCAGCAGGATCAGATAATATATCTCCAAGATTATTAAAACTTTTTACCACATGTAGCCATACCATTAAAAGCGTTATTACGTATCATATATCAGCCCAGCTCTTCTGAACTGTGGACAGGGTATGCAAGCCAGCCTGTCTGCAGCTCAATCAAGTTTTTTCACAAATAGAGTGTGATGAGATTGCTCAATTTTTGTGAATAATGGCAACATCAGGTTGGAGATCCTCAGACCAGTTCCATGGGGATGCTATTGGTGAGGTGCGGTCTCCGTGCTCTTGTTTCCTGGAGTACTCTGACCTGCTGGAGTTTGTTGATATTATAAGGATTGTCCAGAAAATGCGCCCTATGTGCTGTAGTTTAGACCTTGGCCCTATCACCCTGATTTTGGGTTGTAGTGACATCATTAGCCCGGTCTTGGCTCAGATTGTCCGGTGCTGCTTGGAATCGGTGAGTTTCCAAGCTCCTTGAAGGCGGTGGTGACACCTCTTCTGAAGAAAGCGTCTTTGGACCTGGATACTCTAGCAAACTACAGAGCTATCTCAAACCTTCCTTTGTGGGAAAGGTTATCAAGAAAGTTATGGCAACTCACCTGGAGAACCATTTGACCATCTATAATATATACAAACCTCTCCAATCTGGTTTTCAGTAGAGGCATAGTATGAGACTGCTCTGGTTTGGGTTCTCAATGATCTGCTGATGGTGAGAGATTGGAGAAACTGTTCCATTCTGGTACTCCTTTATCTCTTTTCAGCCTTTGACACTGTGGACCATTGGGTTCTGCTTGAGCACCTGAGGTCCATCTGTGGACTGACAGGTACAATGCTCAGATGGTTTCATCTTTCCTCACGGTATAACTCAGAGGGCAGGATATTCAGACTGTGCCACAAGAAGCGTAATAGCAGAAGCAGGTGCAAGTGCAGTGCGCCCCTGCGCAACACGCATAATATTCAAACACAGCACAGGCCAGGTGCACTTGCGCTTATACAGCTGAATATCGCGCCTAACTGCGCCATGGTGCAAACAGGATGCACAGTGAATAGGGCCGATGTGAGTAGCACAACCAGGGATGTGCAGTGGAGCAGGGTAGATGCACAGTAGCACAACCAGGGATGCACAGGGACAGGGACAGGATGCGGGGTGCACCACTCATGGAAGCCATGGGAGGAGGAGTACACAGCAGACCAGACAGTGCCCCGCATCCCATGAACTGCACAACCAATGCTAAGCTGGATGGACCACCAGCCCATGAACACCAGCACCGAATCCACAGCTGGGCCACGGTGCCCCAGCACACCCCTGGCAAGCAGTGATCACAACACAAGGAGGGCAGGCCACCCAGTGCCACCCCATCCCACCAATGAGGAGCATACCCTGTACAGTGATCCCCAGACACCTGGCCCAGGAGCAGAGCCCAACAGTGCATGGCACCAATTGCATGCCACCACCCCCACTGTGACAATGCAACCCTGTGCACCATAGAGCTGCATGGCAGCCCCACTGTGAACACTCCACAGCGGGCAGCACCAGCTACTGATGCAAAAACTGCAGACACAATGCCACCCTGCATGGCCTCCCCATGGCACAGCAGAGAGGTTGACCCTGTGTCAGTACCAGGGACCCCACATGTGACAAGGCCTGCCCTGGACCCCACCACCAGCAAGAGAGCACCCTGCACACCCACCCATGCACACACACTGTCACAGCACTGGCCCCAACAGACAGCACAGTCAGCACTGTGGTGCATGGAGGCATGCACCACACAGGCTGTGACACAGGGCATGGACAAACACCCACCCTGACCCAAGGGCACCCTGACACAGGGCCAAATAGCAGGGCAACAAATGCCACTGGCATATGTCCACTGATGCTGTGTACCCATGGTCTGCACCCCACCATGGCACAGGTGAACCAGCCATCCTGCGCCACCATGAAGCCATCAGCCACCAGCCACCAGCATGCAGCCAGAGCACAAGTGACAGACATCAGAACACAGACACTGCAACAGACACCAGCGACAGCATGGAGGGGACAACAACAGCATAGCCCACAGTGTCACCCGAGGCAGACATGCAGCAAATCTGTGACAGGAGGCAAGCCGCCATTGTGCTGTGCCCAGAGGTGGCCAGCATGGACAGCCACCAATAACATGCCAGCAGACCATGCGCACTCATGAACATGCAAGGGGCCAGTTGCACAGGCCATGGACATACTGACAGGGGCACCAGGGCACAGCGCATGCACCAGGGATCACTACACACAGGCATCCAGTGCACAGGGAACAACACACATACCACAGATAGGGACCGAGTCCCCACTCACACCATAAGTGTGTTCTTGCCAGAGACACACATGCCCAGGCCTGCACTACCCCAATGCCATGACACCACTGCAGCCAAGCACCATATGTCCACTGCAAATCAGAGACCACCACAGTTGTCATAAAAACAAGTGTGTATTAAAGGGATAAACTGTACAAACATCACAACAAACAAAACTATGTACAAAGTAAGGAGAAGGCCACAAACAAGGTGGGGTTGGGAATGGGGCAGGGTGTACATCAGGGAGTGGGATGAAGGGTGAGAGGTAAGTCCAGGGGGGATTGCACAACACATGCGATGTAGGGCCTAATGGCGATCCCTCTCCCCTCCGGTCCCTGTGGCGCCTCCTGTGCCTCCTTCAGTCTCCTTAATCAATTCTCTGTAGCAGCTCCAGAGTAGCCCAGGACAGCTGCAGAAGCTCCTATACATTCCGTTCAAGGGCAGTCCAGTGTTGTCCACCTAGGACAAGGGAGCAGAGTCAGTACGCACTGACTGGCCAGACACCTGCAGCCCACCCAATGTGCATGGCATACAGTCTCACCCCTGTGATGGCATGCAACCACCCATAGTGTCCGGCTCCCACAAGACCTGCCTTCCCAGGCATCCATAGCCATGCGGAATACTGCACACACCCACCGCCCATGTCCCACGCAGCACCAACATGGTCAGACAGTGACATGGCTATGCAGTGCAAGGCAGTGGCACAGCCATGGACCCAGTGCATGCACAGCCCACCTATGACACCCACCCACACATGCAGTGCCACAGGACAGTGCTGAGTGCACCATGTGGTGTGTACAGCAGTGGGGCCAAGTGCAGGTGGCCACGCCCGCCACCACCCTGCCACCCAGCATGCACAGATGTTAGGAAACATGGCACTCACCTGCATCCAGGCCAGCAGGCGCTGCTGGCCCAAGGTCCCAGCAACATGGCCTGGCTGCATGTGCACTGCACCCTCTGGCCTGCTCTCCCTGTTCCCGGGTCAAATGTGCCTCTGGCTCCTCCAGGCCTAGGGTGAAAACATGGAGAGGAAACATCAGTACAGGTCAGTAACAAAGCCCCCCAGTGTGTGCGTGCCCCACAGCCCAGCCATGATGCCACCACCTCCACTAGAGGGCCCCACCTCCTGCAGTATGGCCTATGCACACCATGATACCCCAACAGATGGACACTACCAGTGATGTGATGAAGCACCTACCTGGCCGTGGCATGGTGCCTCACTGGGCACGTGACTGCAGACGCCCAGGCAGTCAGGGTCCTGATGCTGAGGTCACCATAGTGGTGGCGACACTACTCCGCTGACCGGCTGATCCCAGTCATCTCCTCCAGGCCCTCTGAGACCTCCTGCCACGCAGCAGTCTGTGACCTGGGGAGGGTTCCTGCCCAAAGAGGGCACCAGCATGTGGCTCCACCAGGGCCACCAAGTTTGCCAATTCAATGGCACTCCAAACCTCGCCTGGTTCTTGGCATTTTGCTGTTCAAACCGCAAAAAAAATGGTGCTCTGTAGCACACATGCCCCATGTGTGGAGGCAGCACAGTACTGCACTGCCAGTCTCTATTGCGCTGTCACCAGACTGCATGGTAGGGGTGCAACCATGTGGACGCATGGCACCTAGGGGGCAAAGGTCAACTGCAGAGTCAAGGGTCTGTCCACACGTGCGCCACTGGCGCTATTGGGATGCCCTGCATGTAGCACGGCAGGGTGCTTGAGTGTGATGCCCTTCAGTGGCCTACCACACTGTGGTGTCATGGCACCCATGGCGCACCAAGGCACGCGCCACATGGGCAAACAGCACACTAGCACCACAGGTACAGTGGTGGCGTGCCCTGCACTGCCTCCCGTGCACAACAAGTCAGCAGCACTGCACACGCCAGCACCATGGGCATGCGCTGTGTGGTGCCAATTGTGCACATCACAGTGCTGTGCCATAGCCTGAGCATGCTCGCCACATTGCGTAAGGCGCAACAGTGCAATATTCAGTCAGCTTATGCAAATAAGCTCATTAGCCATTCCACGGCACCTCCACTGCATTAGTATCCACTTACAGTTGTGCCTGCCCTCATTTGCATGCGTTGTGCTATATAAATGCAACATGGGGCTGCAGAGGCCATGGTTAGGTATTGCAGTCCATTGTAGTGGGCTGCATGCTGTTGGGATGTGGGGACTGTGGTTTGGGAGGGCTATATGGGACTGCACAGTCAGTAACACCTGTCATTCCCACGGCGTGAGCATGACAGAGCGTGAGGAAGAGGAGGAACAGGGAAGGGGGAGAAGGAGGAGGCCCAACTTCACCAGGGCTAAATCTGATGTCCTGTTCGAGGCATATCTGGACAAGGAACCACTGCTTATTGGACATCGGGGAATGCCACAAGCCCATGCTGTGGCATGGGGTGAGTGGTGCGTGCTGTGAACCAGCATGGCAGCCACCAGCGGTCCGTTCAGGAGTGCAAGAAGAAGGTAGGCATGGACAGGAGGTGGATTAAGGACAAGGTAGCTGCCATCAGGGCTGCACATGCTGCCACGGTGGGGGTCAGATGGATGTACCCCCTAACACCACAGGAGGAGTGGGTGGCCAGCAGCATATGGTGTAGTGCCATCAAGGGCATTCCTGGTGGTGGCTTCCAGATGGGTGGCAGCCAATCACTGCATGGTAGGTCCTGTGCTGTCAGTGTGTGGGTGGTGGAGGGCATGCCACAGGGCAAGGCAGAGCCACTAATGCTAATGTGTTCCCTTACAGCTCCTGAGCATCTATTGGGGCAGTGGTAGTGGGCATGTCACGGTGGTGGAGGCCCTGGACATGGAGGATCGCCCATCCACCTCTACAGGTGTCTGAAGGACTGGCCAAGTGCATAACTGCACATCTATCTGGACTGATGTGGGTGGTGCGGTGCGGACAAGGCCCTGCCTGTGTCCCAGCGTGACATCGCCCATGGTCTCCAGCATGCTGGGACACAGATTGGGGCTGGGTTCAGCACCGGCGATGATGGACCGCACGTCCCAGACAGTGATACATGTGGGACACAGGATGGTCCCACAGCAGGTAACCGCGGGGTTACCGCTGGTGATGCCACCGTGTTTGCCTGCGTAACAAACCAGTCCCAGCCTGTGCCTGTATGCCCCATTGGGGCAGCACTGGTGTGCATCCAGGGTGATGGGGCTGTTGTGGCTGTTTCAGCAGTGCTGGTAAGCCCTGGTAATCATCAGCTGGAGGGGCAGCACCAGCAGTCAGCCAATGGCAATGGGGACAGTGTCGGGGTGATGGCAGTGCACCATGTGTGGACGTGCCCCTCGCATGGCTCTGCTGTGCAGCACCCAACATCAAGGGGATGCTGGCCAGCAGAGCCAGGAACACCACAGGGACAGCATGCCGACCAGTGGACGCACCCTTGGACGCAATCACATCCGCCTTCTCCATGCTTCAGCAGATCAGCAGATGCAGCCAGATGGCAGTGGATGCACTCAGTGCAGTTCTGCACCAGACAGATGAGCGGCACAGCAGGGACCATGGATTGCTTCTGGCAGAGATGGCCCGGCAGCGGGGATATGACCGCTGCCATTGACAGGTGAACCACTGCATTGACAACTGTTATGGCTACACTGGGCACCCAGTTTGGTGCCCAGCCACTGCAGACACTACACAGTGTCATGTCCACCCCCATTCCTGGTGCAGCGATACCTGCTATGTAGACACTGGTTCGGCTGGGCATGCCGAGCACAGCTACTGCAGGCATGTTCAGTGGGCTGCAGACCGCGCCGAACACAGTCGCAGTCACGCAGCATCACCCTGGGGACCGTCAGGCTGGCAGGTCTCAGCGGGGCTGCCCATACATCCATGGTGGCCGTGATACTGTGTTGTGTGACTGACCTGTCTCTCACCATGGCCACTGTCTGCTGCTACCCTATGTGAACTGTGGTGTGCATTGTGCGACACATGGGTGGGGTACCCGCCCTGCACACATGGTCCCTGTGCACACTCTCCTGGCTGCTGGCCACTGTGGCGTGTACATGATGATGCCTGTGTTGCACTGTCCACCAGTGTGCAATGGTGCCCAGCATCTGAGGCATGCACAGAGACAGCCATTGGGCATGGTTGTGTGTGGTCCTGCATGGGGTGGGGTGGCTGTTGGGGTTGGCATGCCATTTTCTCTTTGTGCATGTGTTGTGGTGTGTGTGCATGTGTGTGCATGTATCGTGTTCGGCCCTGCCCATCCTTGCTGCCGTGGCGGTGCCCTGCTCAGACCCATTCCCTTACCACCGCTCACCCCTGGTGTTCTGCTCTGACTGTCTGTGGCTGTGCCCTTGCCCTTGGTGGTTGTGCATGGCCCATGCCCTACCCGTGTTGTCTGAAGTGATCCTCTGTAATGGTGTCCCGGTGCTGCTGTGCCATCCAGATCAGCCAGGGGTCTCATCGCCCAGGAGTGGCTTCCCTTCACCAGCTGGACCAGCATCCTCATTGTCCCACTGCTGTCCCTCTTCAGCCTCTATGGCTATCCCACAGTCAGTGGCCATGTTGTGCAGGATACAGCAGGGCAGGAATAGCCCGCAGCCCTTTGAGGGCTGTACTGTATTGCACCACCTGATGTGTCCAGGCATTGGAACTGTGCCTTCAGCAGCCTGAACACCTGCTGATGACATTCCATATTGTGGCATGTGCCTCATTGTACCGTAGCTATGATGGGGTCATGGGGCTCTGTATGGTGTGTGAGCAGCCAGGGCTGCATCAGGTAACCACTGTCACCTGTGTGTAGAGGGGGACATTAGAATGGTGGTCTTCATCACTATGCCATGGGCCAACATGGCTGGTACCCATGGAACCTTTGACTATGCACCCCCATGTCTGCTCACACGTCCATCGTGATGTGCATACTCACCTACTAGATGGCAGGTGGGGATGTCCCACCTCAAACCTGTGGCACAGTGCAGACTTGTGCCAGATGAAAGCACCGTGTGTTCCCCCAGGGTGCATGGTACAGACATTGGTTATGCACCCCTGGCATTGCACACCACCTGGCAGTTTATGCTGGGGTATCCCTTGCGGTTTATGTATGCTGCACCTCCAGACCAGGTGGCATGCAGATGCCTACATGGGTGCAGTCAATGGCCCGAGCATGCCAGACAACTGTGCTACCCTGTGGAACTCCTTTATGTGTGCTGTGCACTCCACCTGTGTGCTGGGAAATGGATGTACTCTGCAGCATGTGGCAGCAGTGCACTTAGGAATTGTGTGAGTAGGGCATGACGCGCCAACTGCTTGCGCCTCTGTCGTGTCCCCTGTTGGTCTCTGCAAGGTGCCCATGGTGAGCAGGCACATGACGGCTGTCACCTTCGCTTCCACTGACAGAGCACGGTTCCGCTGTGTGGGTGCCTGCATCTCATCACTGCACAGCTCACAGAGCTGCCTCAGTAGCACCGGTTCAAGTGGTACCGCCCACAATCTCTGTGTCAGGAGTACTGTTCAAGCTGGTGCAGGCTCGGTACTGCCTGTTCCTGGGCATGCCACCAAAGAGCCCTTCCATGGCCGCGCCTCCCTGTTGCCTGCCTTCTCACACCCCTCATTACTGCCTCCATCTTCAAGGTGGTGCTGGCCATGTCCCTGGCTGGTGTTTCCCAGGGCAGCTGTTGTCCTGTTTGCCCCACTGTCTGTTCCTGGTGCTCCCCTGCACCGGGTTCACCTCCAGCTGTTTGCCTGTGGCTGTCCTGACACTTGCCACTGCACTGAATCCACTGTGGCACTCTCACACTCTTTTCTGCACACTGGCTCAGGCACACCCATGCCTACCCTCACTCTGGCACAGTTCTGGTGGGCCCTGTCCTGATCCTGCCCAGTCCTGCACCCTGCTTCCTGTTTTTCCTCCTGGCTCTCTGTCTCCACGCTCCCACCTGTAGCTTCCCTGTGGCATGTTCTTCCTCCCCTCTTTTGCTCCCTTTTATTTTGGCTAATTGCCGCTGTCACGCTAACTTCCGCTTGCTCTGCTATTGTGCATGTTGCATGCTGTTGAATATTGCACTCAGGTGTTATTCATGGTTCCAATTTCTCACTGTTGCACTTGCATTCATTCTTGTTGCACTTTGGAACATTGCTTGTTAGTCATGCAGCTGCTCCAGCTGAATATCACACAATGGCGCATTTCTGTACTTGTGCTGGTGCATCCCGTTAGCATGGTGCATCCACTCTGAATATCCCACCCAGAGAGTTGTCTTGGGAATTTTTCTTCTGAGTCTTTTCTCTACTTTGTGGGGTGCCCCAGGGCTTGGTGCTGTCCCCTATGTTGTTTGCAGTGCAGTGTATAAGCTGCCCCTTGGAGACATTGTAAGATGGTATGGGCTGAGGTTTCACTGCTATGCTGATGATACCCAGCTCTACCTGTCTTTGCCCCTGACCAGGTTAGTGCTCTCTCAGTATTTAACAGCTGCCTCGCTGAAATCCAAGACTGGATGAATTCCAACACGTTAAAGTTGACATGAGGAAAACTGAGATTTTGGTAGTGGACCTGGGCTACAGGACAGAGTGGTTGAGGACTGATTTTCCCTCCAGTTTATTCTTTGGTGCACTCAGATCCTTACCTCTGAACAGGTGTGTGACCTGGGAGTGATACTTGATGATGGGCTGACCCTTCGTCATCAAGTGTTGGCAGTCATTAAGTTAGCCTTTATCAACTTAAGAACGTTTCCAGGATCAAGCACCTTGTTCCATCCAGTGATCCGCCTGTTTTGGTCCATGCCTTTGTGACTCGCTCCTTGACTATTGCAACTCACTTACTGAGGGCTTCTTGGGGTTGATATCCACCCTTGCAGCTAGTGCAGAATGCTGCACATTTTATTGACTGGGGTATCTAGGAGATCTCACATTACCCCAGTGCTGCGCGATCTGCACTGGTTGCTGGTTCAGTGGCAGATCACCTTTAAGGTAGGCTTGTTAACCTACAAAGCCCTACATGGACTTGGTCCTGATTACTTGAATGAGCTTCTGACTCCTTACACACTGTGCGACAGCTCTGCTTGGCTGACAAGGGGTTGCTGGAGATTCGAGGTTAGCTTGAATTCATCTGGGTACACACCTTTATGTTTTCTGCCCCAACCTCTGGAATTCTCTGCCCTGTCAGCTGCAGGAGTGCAGGATGGTAGGGAGCTTTAAGCAGGCAATTGAAAACATTCTTATGGAGTAATGCATTTTGTGAATTTCTGTGATTTTAACTATGTTTTATTGTACTATCTGTGAATTTGTCAAGCACCTTGATACTGTGAAAGGCACTCAAATAAATTTATTGTTATTATTAATAATAAATAATGAAGTCCCATCAGACTGATTGTCTGCAACAGTGATACCTATACATAACAAGCATTTGTCAATGCCGAATGTTGGCTTGCTGCCATTGGTAGTGCAGGAGTTGAGAGATGCATAATAGGAATGGCAGCAAAGTATTGAAGTAATGCCAACCCCACTCTTCCTGCAGAGACTGAAAGGCATTGGGAGTGTCCCTTGGGGCCAGTTGGCCATAATCTTTATGCCATTCCACTTCACCTCACCCCGCAGACAGAGACAGGTGTCATGGTGTGCTTTGAGTCTTTGACCTTACGCTCACCCCATTCCATATAGAAATAAGCTGAGATGGGTGCAGTATAAGAGAATGGGGTGAACATTAAGGCTGAAGACCAAGACACACCTCAATGCCTGCCAATGGCTGCAGGGTGGGTGGAATACCATGAGCATTATGTCTGAAGAACCCAAGTCACACCCCCAACACCTGTCAGTCTCTACAGGGTGGGGAGTTAAGGTTGAAACCCTAATGCCCAGGCGTTTGTTGGTATTTTCCTCCAAATTTTAAACATTGGCTTTTTGGGACCTCACCTCATGAAAAGTGATACTATCATTTTGTTACACAAACCTGAAGGGTGATTTCGCACAACAACTACGCCATTCGTTGCTACAGGTGTGGAAACACATTTCTGGCAGAATGTGAGAGCTGTACTGTTTATGATGAGGTGTAGCAAAATGGCAATGTTGAAAATCTGGAGAGAAAATGTGAAAAATTAGCAAAGTTAAGGCGTACATAGAACTTCGCAACACATGCCCGTACGCAACCATTTTTAATTTTCCACCAAATTTTCAACATGGGCATTTTGGGACCTCCCTCATGAACAGTGACACTGTGATTGTGTTAATCTGTCCCAAAAGTTGATTTCCAGCAGTAATCTGTGCCATTCTATGCCACAGGTGCGAAAAACACTTTTGGGCAGGATGTGAAAAATGACAGCTATACTGTTTATAAGGATGTGACAAAATGACAATGTTAAAAATCTGGAGTAAAATTATTAAAAATTGGTGATGTTTCAAGCGTCTGTACATAATGTGCAACACATACCTAGGAGGTAATTTTGGAATTTCTTCACTAAATTTTCAACATGGTCTTTTTGGGACCCCACCTCATGAAAAGTGGTACTGTCATTTTGTTAATTGGTCCCAAAAGTCATTCTATGCAGTGATGGCAAAATTACCTTTGAGACAGAGAAACGAAATGACAGTAACATGTTCACAAAGTGGGGTCCTAAGAACCCTATGTTGAAAATTTGGGGCCAAAACTCCTAAAAATGGCTGAGATATCAACCTAAGTTGAAACCCCCATTGACTCCCATTATACAGAGCTTACTGGATTCCTCACTTCGCAGTTCAGCTTTGAAGAGCATAGACATGTCCTGGTCCAGAGAAGATCACTGCTGTCAACCTCCAGAGGTAAGTATGGGGTGAGGGGGTGTGGGAGGTGGGTGTTCAGAAGGAGGGTTGGGATGGGGAGGAGGACAGGGACATAACGATGGACCATTTTCTGTTTACTGGTAAAAAATAAAAACTTTGGGGACCATTTTCTTCTTTTACAGGAAACAAAAATTAAAAGCATTTAGGCACATTAGGTTGGGCTCCCAGTGTGCCACAACAGTGTGTGTGTGTGGTGGGAGTGCATGCTAACATGGGGATTGGGCACCCGATGTCAGCAAATAACACGAACAGGTTTGGGCTGGGGGGTAGCATTTAGGCATACTGGAGTGGGCTCCCAGTATTGCCACAACAGTGGGGGAGTGCATGCCAACATGGGGATTGGGCACCCAATGTCAACAAATAACACAGATGGGTTTGAGCTGGGGGTGCATCTGACACCGGGTGTGCATCCTGTTGTCGAAAACATTAAACCATGATTTCAGCACACTGGGGTGGGCTCCCAGTGTGCCACATTAATGGGGAGGGATACATGCCAACACATGGATAGGGCATCCCGATGTTCTTTCTGGGAGTGTGTGGTAGGCTGCATGAGCAGCCATAGTTATTGAAATGTTTCACAAGGAAAGGTGCACTAAACAAATGCCTTACTCCTGAAACAAAGTTTAGCACCAGTGCTTGGTGGCAGGAGCCGACTGCTTGCTCCTGGAGCAAAGCCCAGGGACAGAGTGCTCAACTGTCAGAGCCGACAATGTTGCGAGGCAGGTGGAGTGCTGCTGTTCATGATTGCAGCAGCACACTTCTTTCAAATTTTTGGCTGTCTTTGAAGTTTCTGTCATCACCAGCATGCTCACTGATTGGCAGCTGAGGGACACCCACTAAAGTGTCCCCTGCATTGGCCACTACACTAACACACCTCTTAAATGTGCTACTACCACAAATGTTGCTTATGTGTGCGTGCAAGGCAATATTAAAATGATGCAAGCGAACTGTAAGGACTATAGGCGATTAGTCTCACATCTGTGCCTGGAAAGGTCTTGGAATCCATAATAAAGACTCAAACCTCAATCAGCAAGTGAAACATGGTATTCAGGACTCAGAACAGCATGGGTTTACTTCAGATAGATCTGGTATAATGAATCTCCTGTATTTCTATGAAAAATATCTGCAGTTTTAGACAATAGGCTTAGCGGTGGATTGTGTGTGTGTGTATATATATATATATATATTCTGCCCTTGGAACTGCTTGAGGGCAACTGCCCTCACAGCTCTCTGAAATTTCTTAGGGCCTTCTGCCCTCAGAGCTGTTAATGAGCCAACTGCCATCTCACAGCTTTCTGAAATTTCCTCAGGGCATTTGCCCTTGGAGCTGCTTGGGGCCAACTGCCATCAGGTATGGAACTAAGCACCGACTGAGAAAATGCCCAGCCTCTACCCTGGATTCAAACTTGGAGCCATTTCTGAATGCCCTTCTGGATTCTCTCTAAATTTTGTCTTTGTTGCCACCTACTGTATTTTCCTGCATCAGGAATTTTAGATTTATTTTTAAAAACTTTGCTGCGGTGTTAATCAAGTGCTGCGAGGGACTGTGTAATTTTAATCAATTTGGGGACCTCGCTGCAGCTTGAACTGAGGCGTGCTCAGTGCCCTTTGCTCATTTTCTGGTGAGGCAGAAATTCCTCCTGCTTTAAAAAATATAGTACTTTCTGTACTCTTAATTAACCTTGGCTGCTTCATTATCGTTTTTATTTGGACTGAAGTGCACTCCCAAGTCGTGGCCTTTCAATTTGGGGTTAAATTATTGAGCTGTAGCTCACTCCAGAGTAGCTGCCTTGCATTCCAAATTTATTGAACTCCTTTAGCTGTTGCCTCTCTCTGGAGTGGCTGCCTTTCTATGATGCTGCTTCCTTACTGCTGCAGGACTCAGGACTTTCCCGCCCACCCCCAATACCTCCACCCTTAGCAGGTGCTCTTTATATAGGTCCGGTTATCATGTGCTAGGGTGTGATAGTGTAGTGTCTTTTCTATCTGCTCTGTTTCTCACCACCAGATTATAATATTTCTCCACTAGAGGTCACCACCGTTTAACTTGCCCAGCACAGTTCTGTGAATTCTGGCTCAATCTCCTGCTGTGGTTCTTATCCTTCTTATTACTGTTGGATACTGTCTCCTCAAGTGCATCAGTTGCTCAACCTGCCCAGATCTTGAGCCCCTATACCCTTCTGGTGGTATATCCTGTCAACCTCACCTCTCTGACCTTCTGATATCTTAGTCAAATTGCACCTTTTCCCTACTTGAATTATTCCTAATTTCTGCCAGTCCTAGCTCTGTCTCTCCTGCTAGCATGCCTGAATTGGCTTTGTACTATCTGCCACTTGTACTCTTTGCACTACTTGCACTAGACTGATTGTTCCTATTTACAGAAACAGCCCCTAACCTATCTGAGGGCCCACCTGCAACTTCATCTACTCCAACATGCTTGCTAATAGTTCCTCCCGTCAATTCCTCTGGTGCACCTTAGCTACACACTCATAGGGGCTCTCCTAAGGCACATTACGCACAGGAAACATGCCTCCCTATGAACGCCTCTTGTGCCATTGTGCTAGCCACACTTTTGATTGTTGCTCTACCCCTTTCACTAGCCAGGGACATTGAGTCTAACCCAGGCCCATTGGTCAATCCTAACCAAGCTACCCTTGCCCCACATATCTCCTGCCCCAAGCTCTTGGTTTGACCTTGGCCCATTTCAATATCCAAAGTCTTAAAGCCAATCTCCCAGAGCTTGAGGTCTGGGTTCAGGTCAACAATCCTGATATGCTTGTCTATCTGAAACCTGGTTGAAACCTACTGCTCTGATCCTATCTACACTACCAGGCTATAATATGCTCCAGGCTGACTGTCCTTCCTCTAAAAGAGATGGGGACTTGGCTCTGTATTACAAGTCTCACCTGAACGTTCTCTTCTGCCTACCCCATCTGAGTAATAGTGAAGTATTATACTCACTTATACTTCTCTGTGGCGACAAGAAACTGTGCATCTTTGCGATATATACCTCCTCATAATAGCAAGCTAGGTCTTGAGGAGCTTATCAAGCTGATTCCTGCATTGTCAAGAAAAATGAGATTATCTGTCTTGGGGATTTCAGCCTTGACTGGCTCAATCCTAACTCCTTCTCTCTTGCCTCTACCATTAGCAAGGCTAACCTTTCCAACTCATCTCATCACATACGAGGATCTCACAGAATAGTTCCAGCTGTACTCTGATAGACAGGATACTCACAAACTGGAAGGACTGTTTCTCCCTGCTGGGTTTTACCCAACTCTATTAGTGATCACAGCCTAGTCTACTGTGTGAGGGGTCCAAACTCCAAAACACTGTATGCTTAACGAGCGGAGCTGGGTGCAGGACAAAGAGCACCAGTCTTCACTAAACTGAAATTCCAAGGTAGTCCTGCACTCCTAGTGCAAGACAGCCCACTGACCACTTCACAATTGAGTTAGTTCAAATGTGGACACACCTCATTGTAGGAGCAGTATGCTTTCATGTATTTTAACCTTCTGTTTAAATTGGAATAAACATTTCTGCATCAATTGTGAAGTGGTCAGTGGGTTCTATTGCACTAAGGTGCAGGACTACTGAAATACTGTGTGAGGGTGCCTCCATTTCCTCATATCCTCCTAAAGTGCTATCCTTCACTAACTTCTCCAAATTTGACCAGGTGGCATTCCTTCATGATCTAGGACATGTCAACTGGTCTCCTTTTACTACTAGCAACATCAACCAGGCCACTGATTACTTCAACTTAACCTTACTAGCCTTGCAGAACAAGCACATTCCATTTCCAATGCATATAGTCAGAGGGAAGCAGTCTCTCCTGCAACTATTCAAGCATGGAGACAAACTTTGTTCAAATGGAAATCATCCTTCCTTCAGGCAGATTTTGATGAATATAACACCTTGCTTAACACCTGTAAGAAGAAGGTTTATGCAGCCAAGGGTGTCTACTGCATGAACTCCTTAACTCCTTTGCCTCTGACCCAAATAGATACTGAAACTGAATTAATGAGATCCTGGGGAATACCAAGCTGCAGATTCCCAATGATACGTTAATTAATGGCACCCTTTGAAATAACTTGACTATTGCCAATGCCTTTAACAGCCTGTTTACCAAGGTTCCCTTTATCTCCCCTCCAGCATCCTGTGGCCTACAGCTCCTCATCAAGCTCCTCCTGCCCTGGTGCTTTCCCATGTCAGGCGTCAGGAGGTCCTAAGGTTACTAAGAACCATTCCTCCCTTTGGCTGTGCCAGTCTGGATGGACTTCAACCCAGGATCCAAAGATTTGCTGCCCCTTTCTAGCTACCCCATTTATTCAACTTTTCAACCTGTCCATCTGCACCTCCAGCGTGCCTTCAGCCTGGAAAACAGCTAGGACAGTTCCGTATTCAAGAAGGGTAACCCCAAAATGATATCTAACTCTTGTCCCATTGCATTACTGCCAACTCTTGGCAAGTTATTGGAGAAACATATCCACCATCAGATCTTTTCTCACTTAATTTCAACCTTCAATCCTCTGTTCAGCACAGGTTCAGGACTGGTCATAGCACTACTATTGCTCTTACCCTTTTACCAGTGAGGTTAAGTCCAACATGAATAAAGGCCTTCTTTCTGGTCAGTGTTCATAGACCTCACCAAGATATTTGACTTGGTTAATCACACTCTGCTCTTGGATAAGCTTCATTCACTGGTGCCTCCAAATCCACCTTAGCCTTGATCTACAGCTACCTGGATAATAACAGATCCCAGTCCGTCTCCTTCTGTAAGGTTCTTTCATCTCCTGCCACTATTATCTGTGGTGTCCTGCAAGGGTCAGTCCTTGGACTTTCGCTCTTCTCCATCTTTGTTAATGATAGCCCTACTTCTATTCCCACTGTCACTCCATGATGTATGCAGATAACCTGGTGCTCTACTCTGCCTCTCGATCCATTGCTGAACGTAATGCTCATCTGTTATCTGCATTCCAGCAGCTTCAAACCTGGTTCTCCTCTAACTTCCTTATCCTCAATCTTCCAAAGACTCAGGCTATGCTCTTCAGGTCCTCTAGAAAAGTCCATGTCAAGTCTCCCAAGCTTCAGGTACTTTGTTGTGATGGGTCATCAGTGTTGACCATGGACTCTTTTAAATACCTGGGAATGATGCTGGATCCTGCTCTAGATTTCTCCTCTCACACAAATGAGGTATGCAAATCTGTTAACATGAAGATCGGTGCTGCCTGCTGTACATCACTCCCTAACCCCTGTAGCTAGGATCTCCATGGCCAGAGATGTCTCACACCCAGGCTACTATATGCTATCCCTATCCTTTCGAAGGCCAATGCTGGCATTCTTAGAAAGTGGGACACCACTTACAACAACATTTGTAGATTTGCCCTTTCAGCCCTCGCCTCACCAACCATTGCCTTCTCTACTCTGCCCTTCACTGGTTGTCTCCCAAGTCTCTTTGCTTCTACTCACTGGGATGTTTCATCGATTCCGAGACCAGAATATCCCACCCTGATTCTCTTGGGCCATGCTAAACCCTATGATACACTCCCACCCTCTGAGGTCTTCAAACTCTCCTCTGTTCTCTGTACCGCACTGCTTAACAAGAATGGGGAGCATGTATTCTCGTTTTGCCCCAAATTCTGGAACTCCTTCTCCCAAGTTTAAAGTGCTACTTATCTCACTCCCTCCTTCAAATCTGCACTTTCTCTCACCTCTATGCACTTGATACTTGTGTCTGTACCCAACCTCTCTTTGCCCTTTGAATTGCATTGTGACTGCCTAGGCTTCAAGGTTCCTCTGTACTCCAAATGTTTCTCTTGGCTTGTCTTCATCTGTCTCCTCATCCTTGCATGGATGGTCCTGCTTGTATGTATAATTCAATAACTATCCCTGCGTGGATACATCTTAAAAACATTCAATGTCTGTATACATTGCCTGAGTTTTGTTTGGAATGACTGCATCTTGTACTCTGAAAATAGGCAGAGTTATTGCCTAAACTCTGTCATCAAAAGCTAATAAATAAAAATATATCGATTTTTGGAGGGCATTTGACACGGTTCCACACAGGGCAATAATACAGAAACTAATAAACCTACAGATGGACTACAAAATCTGATGGAGACAGAGATGACTGGGCTGCAGAATCCAGAAGGTATCCATAAACAGTTACTGTTCTGACCCTAGGGCTGTGACTCGTGGGTGCCACAGGGCTCCATTCTGGGATCAGTGCTGTTCCAAATTTTTATAGCAGATATGGAGAGGTATGTAACCATCTGGGTTAGTAAGTATGCTGACAGTACAAAACTTGCTAGGATTGTAAGTACTGATGAAGACAGAACAGCATTACAGGAAAATGTAAATAATATTCTAACATGGGCCAAGACATGAGGTATGAACTTTAACAGTGAAAAGTGCGCGTCATGCATCTAGGAAACCAGCACCAAAAAGCAATATAATCATTAAATGGAGCCCTTTAAGAGAATCTACAAAGAAAAAAGATTTGGGAATTATGATTAATCAAAGCCCAACTTGTTCTTCTCATTGTGAGATGCAGATCAATAAAGCTAATAGGACAATCAAAAGACATTTTAACAGTAGAAGTGAAAAGGTGCCCTTGTACAGGTCATGTGTGAGACCAATACTGGACTATGGAAGCCCAGTGTGGGGCCTAATTGTAATAGGTGCAATAGGCAGGATTGAGAGAGTCCAAAGACAGGCCACAAAATGACACATAATATCAAGACATTACCCTATAGTGAACGATTGAAGCCATTATATCTGTTGTCAGTAAAAACTAGAAAAATACGAAGAGATCTGCTTCTGTGTTACAGTATCATACAAGATGACTATCTGTTCAATGAACTGGGTTTTGAATTCAAAAATGATCAAAAGGGCACTAGAGGTCCCAAAGCACACCCCAATGTTTGTTGGAGGGGATGGGGTAGGCTAGTTGTGCAAGGGTGGCAACCCTATCACCGAATTTCTTCACTTTTGTCGCTGTGGAACAACCCTAACTGATGCATTAAACTGAGTTTTTGCCATGAATCTTCTTTTTGAGAACGAGCACTATAAATAGGGAATGGAATGTGGTGCTGGAGAGCGGGCCCTCCCACCATGTGATTTTTGTCACATAGTAATGCTAATGGTAACGTAAATGCAAGTGCAAATGGTAATGCACATGGTGATGCAAACGTAAATGATAATGTAAACGGTAAGAGAAACACAAGTGCAAACGTTAATGAAAAGTGAAATAGTAATGCAAATGATAATGTAAATGCTAACGGCAACAGAAATGCAAATGGTAACAAAAACAATAACGTAAATGCTAATGCCAATGGAAATGCAAACGGTAAGAAAATGCAAACGGTAACAGTAACGCAAAGAGAAATGCAAACAGTAAAGGAAATGGCGCCACAGAAGGAGAAAATAACACAATCGACAATGGAAACGAACTGAAAACACAAACTCTAAGGCCACCAGAAATGCAAACCGTGACAAACATGCAAACAGTAATGGTACATGCATTGGAAAAACAAACAGTTACAGTAACAGTAATGATGATGCCAAAGCAAACAGTAACGCTAAATGGAAATGCAAATGCAAGCGTATGGAATTGCAAATGGTAACACGATGGTCATGGTACCGCAATTGGAAATGCAAATGCTAATGATAACACCAATGATGACGCAAAGGAAACACAAATGCAAACGGAAGTGCAAATGGTAATGCACACGTGGCATAAAACAAAATGCAAACAGAAACAGTACAGTAATGGAAACACAAATGGTAACAGTAACATAAACTCAAGTGCAAGCGAAAAAGCAAAGGGTAACACACATGGTGGCATAGACAGGAATGCTAACGCAAAAGTTATGGAAACATAAGTGGAAATGCTAACTGTAACAGTGCGAAAGCACACACCTTTTTTCCCCAAAAGCTGCATTGAGAAACACAGTGAACACAAAGAATGTATGCATAATAATGGGCCTTGGAGCAGAAAATGAGCACTGGAATACCAATTGCTTATATCTCAGGAACCATACGACATAGAAAAAACCTAAAATTTCATTATAATTTATTACTTTCCTGGCTAGTTTTGTACGGCACGGGTCAATACTGCGCAAGGCAGAATGTTGTGGGAAATAATCACAATGCGCCGATTGAATTAAATATTTTTCTCTGTGGGGGCTCTGCTCCTACACCTCTCATTATGGGGTGCTGTGCCCGGACCCCACTAAGGATTCTAACTCTGGGGGGTCCAATCTGACAGTGCACAGGTCCCGGGTTCGCGCATAATGCCATACGCTATTAAGCATACAACATTATGACCCTGCATGGTTTTGCACTTAGCCCTCTAGCAGGGGCTAAGCATTTTCTGATGAAAGTCCGTATTTTGAAGTGTTTACGAGATATGGGCCCGAAAGGTGCGGTGGATGCCGTAATGTTAGTCTATGGGAAAAATAGTCAACTTTGAGTACTGTAACTTTGCAGCCCTCTAATATTTTGTCACCAAACCACAAAAACACACATCTGTGGGATCTTGACTTTCTTCCTCCAAATTTCAGTCCAAAGACCAAACCGTTCTTTTGCAGCAGGGTGGCAAAGATTTCCTATTCTTTTGGGCATAGCGTTGCAAAGTAGTGTTGCAAATCACGACACCTTAGCAAAAAAAATCACGAAGTGTTGTCGTGCGACACTACTGCGACACTACAGTTTATAAAATTTGAAAACATATTTCTAGGGTGTTTAACCCCAAAAGACAAGGCTAGCATCCTCACGGCTCGACTAGGTGAACACAAAATAATTGTGTGTCCCTAGTGGGTCCCATATTTAAATGCCAAGCATTTCTGTGACCAGTTACTGAAAACAATTGCTGACTCACGACACTACAGGGATCATTTGCGACACTAAAAACTGCATTTGTGACACTGTCAAACTTTTGTTAACTTTTCCCATTGACTATAATGGAAACTTATTTTTGAATAACCTTTGAACCATTTAATATTATTTCACGAAATCCCTGGCTGCATGTTCCCTGAAGATTTGGATTGGCTGTGCAAACCGTATGACCTGTAGGCACAAGCAAGGAATCGTTGAAAAAGCATAAATGCGACTTTCTATTGCTCATCAACTGTATATCCGACCATTACAAAACTTACCAGTTCCAGAGATCTATAAAATTGCTCCATGTCTGCCAAATTTCAGGCAAATCCATCATATGATGGCAGTTATTAAGCTGCAAAATTTCACACTTTAACCTTAAATGGGGTACTCAACCCTAACTATAGTGGCGTTACCATGCCACTGTAATATATATATATATATATATATATATATATATATATATATATATATATATATATATATATATATATATATATAAAATGGTAGGAAAAGTTATCCCTGCTGGTTGGTTGAAACACATCACATGACCCGTGCGTATATCAGAGTGCAACCACACACCTGCACTTTACCCCCTCAAAACAATTTTGACATTTTATAAGATAGATAAACCACTCTGAGGTGTGCGGTCACGCCCTGATATATGCACACCTTGGGAGCTTACAGCGCGCTTGGCCTGCGGCCTCATGCGTAACAACACATACCAAGGCGATGGTATATCAGAGCATGACGCATACCTCAGAGTGGTTTATCTATTACATATACATCTACATATATGCAAATAAAGGGATATGCAATGGATCTAGTAGAAATATCGCAATGTTTCCCAGTGCAGTTTGTATATGACCTCACAAGTGTGTACGAGTGAGTTACAAGATCAAACTGCAGAAGAAACAATGATATTTCAGTAAACTCGTGCATATTGTTATGCAGTGGTGTTTTGCGTTTCAATGTATTTAATTTTAATTCTTCATCCCTAAGCTGTTTCATGGCACTGCACTGCTAGGTAGGTAGGGACAGTAGTGTGGTAGCTAGAGTGTCTACATGCTATGTCTTTTAGCTCTTCATTGTATTAGTCGATGGGGTTCTGTGGGTGGACTGAGTAGTTTTGTTAAGACGGCAGCGGTAGCTTCTGTTTGGTGAGGAGCAAAGTTTTGGCTTAGTACTTTTAGTTTTGTTTGAAATGTTAGTTATCTAATTGATCCTGATTTGGTTATTGTCCACCCCATGATAGTGCAAGAAATTACATCACCAGCCATGTTGATGAGCCAGTCCTGGGAATCACTGTACTCTGGTGAGAAAAGAGAATAAGCGGTGGGTCGAAAGGAGGAGGTTTTGGCTGCAGCGTTTTGGGCAGGGTGAGAGAGTTACAAAGGTATTTTTTGTATGGGAAAAAAAACAAGACCTCTCTGTGTGAATACCAGTTTCACACTGAAGAGGTACTTGGATGGAGCAGACCTGAAGTGCAGTCCGTCCAGTTCATAGTGCTGTGTGGTGTCAGTGCCAGTAAGGTGCAGGATTATGGTTGAGTGTCTTATGAAGAATGTGCAGGGATTTAAAAAAACACAAACTTTTTGTTATCTGTACTGTGTTATGCTGTTGTGTTAGGGAGGTTGGAGAAGTGTCCATCTGTTGCTGAGGACTGGGAGCTGATGGCGAAGTACACTAGTTAAAATGTGTAGCCTGGATTTAAAAAAAAAATACTGAAATCTCTGATGTGGCATGCTGCTGGGGTGGGGTGGTTGCAGAAGTGTTGTTTTCAGTTTTTGTGAATGAGTTCCTCAACGGCTGTATCTGTTGGTGAAAACAGATTCAAGGAGAACGTGAAAGTGTTGTGTGTGCTGTAAGAGAGAAATGAAACAGCAGAGTGGGAGCTAGTATGGAAGTGAGCAGGTGAAAGTGGGACATTGATTGTGCCTTCAGCTTCCACCAATCAAAAGCTTTGTGAGCAGTTGTAGTGAAGTGCAGATAGTGTCTGGTTATTACCTACAGTGAGGATAAATGACCTGCAATGAGAATAAATGCGATAGTCTCACTGTAGGTCTGACCAGCCAAAAATATTGCTATTTGTCACTTGTTATCCTCACCCTTATTGCATAATTCAGCAATGATGCATGACAGGGTGTGGTATATCATGGGATATCATCACCTCGAGTGGTTGGGCATGAAGCCGCATGCCAGGTGCATCCAACTAGCCTAGAAGTGACGATATCCCATGATATACAACACTCTGGAGTGCATTATTGCTGGCTATGAATTGGCTTAAAGTTTTTATTCAGTAACATATTAAAATATGTTTTAAAACCCTTTGAAAGAGATGTGTTTGGGATGGTGGAGTAGTACCTTTTTAGAAAATAGTTCCTGGAGGCTCTGACCAGCAGGTGGTTCTGCTGTAATTGGGTTGGCTGAGAAGATGCAGCTGTGAATGCTGTCCCTCCAATATAGTGTAGTCAGAGCTATCCTATTTATGTGTACTGGTTCTTTATTGTTTAATCTTGTCTGTTTGGGATTAGAAAGTTCCTGGTGCAACCTCGTATCTTGTAATAGTTAGTATTTATTTAACTGAGTAGCAGGGGCACTTCAGGAGTTTCCACATACATCGGTAAGTTGGTTGGTCTTTGCCCTGCCAGCTGATAAATGCAGGAAAATGTTAGAAGTGTAAGTGTTACTGCGTGCAGCAAACGAGCAGCTGAGTGCGCAGCTGTGAAAAGAGAGAGGGTGCAAGGGAGACAGTAAAGTCGCACTCAGGCACACAGCAAAGCTTCCTTTAAAAAATGAATAGCGTCTCTGACTGTATTAGTAGGTTTCAACAGTCTGAGGGTGCCAAAAGTTTAACGATATTGTTTTGAATAATCGTGGTCTACTCACTGCTGCTTTTGAAACTGGGGTTTGCATGGGAGTGAGTGAGGAGCTGGTTGAAGTGCTGCAATTGATGTGGGCTATCTGGTTGCCCGCCGCCCTCCTGACTGATTTGTTGTGGGTAAGGAGGCTGGTGGCGGAGGCTTTTGAAACCATGATGATGTAGCTAGATATCATCACAGCTTCAAGAGCTGTCAGTCAATCAACATTAGCATTTATGATCATCAGTTCATAAATATGGGATATATGATGAGCACAGTGCGATATGGAAAATATTTTCACTCCTTTAAAATGACTCTGAATTACTACTAGTGACTATCCAGAGGTCACTGTGCAAGTGAAAATATTTTCCATATCCACGAGTGCCGTCATGTATTCAATTTATACACTGGGGTGGGTTTTGCACAGGTTTGCGTGGGTGTGATAAATTATAAATGATGTGCAGACTGGATGGGACTTCGGTCCTTATCTAATGTTGTCTATATTTCTATGTCACTTCTTACATTTATCACACTCTGGTGAAAATAACAGGATTTATCACACTGATTTATCACTCACCCTCATTGTGTAAATATATATATATATATATATATATATAAGGAAGAAAAGGGAGGGATAGTTAGACTTAAAGATGGAGAAAGAACCATGGAGAAGGATAGACAGAAGGCCAGAATGCTGACCAAAATCACTCAGATCCTCAGAAACAAAGAAGCTTACTGGGTTTTATGTTTGCCATCCCTGGATTTCCTCTCTGCCCCATAGCAAGCCTCTGCAAATACCTGTTGAAGCTGCCGCCTAATGCCCTGTTGCTCTACTGCCATCCTAGCTGCTCCACAACAGTACTTAGACACCCTGACAATTTGATATTCTCGGAGCCCATGGGTGTTAATTTCCTCTCCACCATGATGCGAAACTCAGTAAAGAGGCTGGACTGTCCAATCACTATATTAATCAAAGCATTAGAACCACAGCAGTCCAGCTGCTTTCGATGTAAGGCTTGAAAAACCACCAAATTATGGCCATTACAGGCCATGGAGTAAACCAGCTCACAGTCATATTGGAGTGCTTCCACACAAGAACAAAGACATTGGAGCTACCTGCTTGCCCAGATTGGAAACAACAACTGTGGAAACCTCTTCTATTTGATGTGAATCGTTTAAACAACACAGCTCAGCCTGCAGCAACAACCTCATCTACTGCTGAGATGACCAGCTTCTCTCAGGGACCATTCAACCTAGCCAACTGCATTTTCAGGGGACCATCAATTTTATCAACAACGAGAATGACAAATGACAAAATGACAAATGGCTTTTATTGTTTTATTACTCCCCTCACAATAAACTAATTTTGTGGTAAAACTACATCTCTAATGGTTTAAAAGCCTCTCACTGTATTTTTTCTCCCTTCACTGTTACAAGTTCTCAGAACTATTTTATCCTGTGGAAGCATATTTACATAAATAAATACTTTCATCAGTTTTAAAATGTCTCTCTGTTTTTTTTTAAATGCAGAACAGCTGTTCCCATTTTTGTAAGTGCAATAAATCATGAAGGTGTGCATTGAGCACTTCTAACACATGGGCAGGGGCTAAAGGTACTCAGCCTGCTGCCTCTTGCCTCACTGCAGGCCCCTGACTGTACATTAAAAGTGTCTAATGTACACCCCCTCATATCTTATTGCTTGCTTGAACACTATAGTGACTTGGGAGCCACAATCAAGCAGTACCCAGTTGGATCATCCACTTGGGTTTGCACATCTATGGTGGGCACAAGATCTCACCCCTTGACAGTTGAGCTTTAGAGTTGGAAGCTTTGCCTTTGACATGGATGGTAGCTTTAGTACTGGTGATTAATTAGTGACTAGTTCTCAGGGCCCTAGAGTGCTCTTCTACTGGGTCCACTGAAGTTTAGCAGTTTAGAGGTGCTTGCAGCCAGTTTCTCTAGGATTAATCAATCTGCAACTGTCTGTAAATTGCCTTTGGACATAAACTGATGTTGGACATGCCAATTTCCCCACACCACTCATGGTATACATCAGTTTGGCGTGCTAGAGGTTGAGAGGTTCCAGATCGGGGCCCCTTGGTGCCCCTCCTCCTGGCAGGGGCCATAGATGACTGAAAGTGGGGTGATTCATGGAGTCTCCTACCATTTTCTTAACTGAGCATGGACTTCCTCCACTGAGACTGTATCTAAAGCTTGACTCACAAGACCCAAGGAAAGTGATGCAACCTTACTTTACACAGGCATGCTGGTTACTGAAGACTCAGGTTCCCTAGAAGGTGAGGCAGGGTTTCCCACTTGACATGCTGCACTTTTCAGTTCTTGAATCTATTTCTGAAGCTCTGTGGTTTCCATGTGGCCCCCACTGTCTGACACTTGGGCACCTGGCAGCGACAGTCGATGAATATCCCCATTGCTCATCTTGTTCCTCTGCTTCTCTAACCTCCTGAAACAGGGCTCCAGTGTGGGGGTCAGTCAACCTCTCTTTTTATTTATTAGTTTTGGTAACCGGGTAAGTCGCTAGGCAACAGACCTGCCTATTTTCAGGCATGACCGGGAGAGCACAGGACATTGGTTACAATATGCAGAAATGCACAGACATAATATAGGTGTACAGGGCAAAACAAGATATACATTGGGTAGCACAGAAATAGTTACATAAGGTTACATAGGGTACATTTTAGGCATGGATCATAATAAGGATGTAAAATAAAGCAATTAGGGTAACCATAAGACAGCTGAGGACAGTAAAGACATCAAGGTTCATAGCCACCTAGACAAGCATATTGCATGGGAGAACATTAGTGTAGTATACTCAGGGTCAGACCCGACAGCCTGCAGTGGGCAAAGCAAATTAAAAGCATTTGCATTGGCCAGAGGCTAGAAGGTGAGGTGAACAGTGAGTTTTGAATTCTCGATGGTAGGCTGAACAAAATGGGCAAATGCCTGTTCACCCATTTTTGTCATGCAAGGTCTAGTGGAGAGCATGGGGACAGAGGAAGACCTGAGGGTACAGATGTGTGAGGCAGGAGTCAGGAGGTTGGCAAGATAGACAGGGCAGGGAGGTCTAGACAGGAGTCGATAAAGCAGCCAGGAGTAGGCTCGAATATCATGGTGACAATAATTTGAGCCAGTGTAAAGGAGACAATGATGGGTAAGGCATTAGGGCAGTTAGGCGAATCTACAGATGTTGTTGTAGACAGTGTCCCATTTGTGGAGTGTAGCAGAGTTTGCAGCAAAAGTAGGGCAGAGCATATTGGAGCTGGGGTAAGAGAATACCTCTCACAACAAGAAAGTCTAGTGGAAGGAGTGAGGGAGTGGCGGCACGTGATAAGCCCCGCCAATTTAGCACTTGACGCAGGGCACACCATATTGACATGTTGAGACAGGTCAATGTGGGATCAAAGTGACCCCAAGGTACTTGAAGAACTCAGTGTTTAAGATGAAGGAGCCATCAAGGCATTGAACCCGGAGCCTGTTCGCAGGGGAACCAGTTTCTTAGAGGATCCGAATAGCATAGCACAGGTTTTCTAGGTTCAGGACTTGGTGGTTTCTAGACAGCCAGGTCTGCAGGAATTGGAAGTCATTAGTGAGAGTGGAGTTGATGGCAGCAACCGATTTTGACTGAAGTAGAGAACAAGGTCATCTGCGTACATAAGAGTGCAGCTATGCGGGACATGGTGGGAATATCATTTAGGAAGAGAGAAAGAGTAGAGGTCAAGAGTGGATCCTGGGGAACTCCACGGAGATGTTTGGGGGAGAAAAAGGCCTTGTGAAATGCTACTGCCTGAGCCGATTGTCAAGATAGCTATGGAACCAGGAGAGGCTTGGTCAGATGCTCCAATGGATTGGAGTTTCTTTAGCATGAGAGGATGGTGTACCATGTCGAAGGCTTTAGACAGGTTGATAAAGATGGCCCCAGTGAGTAGGCCAAGGTCCATATTATTTCTGATGTCATTTGTAAGTTGTGTAAGTGCAGAGGTGGTACTGTGACCAGGCCAGAAACCATGTTGTACGGGGTTTGAAGATTAAACATGTCAAGGTGAGCAGCAAGCTGGCGGTGGACTATTTTTCAAGCAGCTTACTGAGAGTGGGCAGAAGAGATATAGGGCAGTAGTTGGACATGGTTTGACATCGCCTTTTTGTGTATAGGGATGGTTCTGGCAGTTTTCCAGGTGGATGGGACAGTAGACGTCACGAATCGGAGAGGTTAAAAGCCAGGTGATAGGTCTGTCAGCCAAGGTGCATACTGCTTAAGCATGCAAGGATGGATGCCTCAGGCGCTGACCCCACGTGCCGGAAGGGAGTTAAGTAGCTTGAACTTCAAGGTAGTGGTTGGAGCCAGAAACGAAGGGAAGTGGGAGGGTGAGGGAGGAGAAGAGGGACAGTCAGGTTGTGGGCTAGTTAGAGTAGCGACTGGTGGAGAAGAAAAAAAGGCATTGAAGGCGTTGGCAATGGTGTCATGGTTGGTGCAGTGAACACCTTGAATGTTCATGTCAGCTGGATTTTGTTGCTTGTCGTTGCCGAGAATGTTTTTAATTTTGGACCAGTACCTCTGGTTGTAGAGGATGTTATTAATGAGTTCTATAGTAGGTGCTTTTGGCAATCTGAATTTGTCTTTTGCAGTTGTTACATAATGCACGATAGTCTTCAAAGTCTGCCGAGGTGGGAGATCTTCCACCTGGACCAAAGTTTGTCCCTAGATTTGAGAAGTTGAAGCAGGGTGCGTGTTAGCCACTTGGTTCTTTCCCTGCCAGCCTACGTGTGGTGACGGGATGTGAAGGTTTTGAGAGAGAGGAGGACAGGAGTTGAAATATTTTGTGGCTATGTTAATGTCCTCTGTTTGGTAGCGAGGGACCAGTCAACCTGGTTAAGGTCAGTTAGAAGTCCTCATGACTTAGGCGGAGAGATTAGGAAAGGTTACAGTTTTAGCAGGGAGGGAGGAATGACAGTGTTCCAGACACAGTAGATGGGATAGTGGTCACTAATTGTGTCAGGTAGCACACCGGCTGAGGCAACATATTCTGTCCTGTTAGTAATTATCCAGTCAAGGAGGGTGGCGCAGTTGCCCCACGTGAGACCCTTGTGGGTTCATGTATGAGCTGGGATAGATTTGCCTTGCTAGCTAAGGAGGATAGGTTAGCTGAGTTTTCTCGGACCAGTCAAGGTTAAAATCACCAAGGCAGATAATGTCATTCTTGCCCTGTAACTGTAGGCAGAAACCCTAGGAGTTCAGTGATGCCTTGTGTAGCATTTTTGGGGGATATAAGTACAAAAATATGGAGTTTCTTTACACTCCCAAAGCAGTAAGGTGCAGGATTTCACAGTTTGGTAGGAGGGGTCCTGCAGAAGGGTAATGTTTAGGTGAGTTTTGAAGTAGAGGCAAGGCCACCTCCCTTTTAGTGCCAGGACGGTCGATACAAAGCATGCTGTATCCAGGAAAGTGGACTGAGAGTCAGGCACTGTGGGCTTAAGCCAGGTTTCTGTGATGGTGAGGGCGTCCGGGACGTTAGTATAGATCAAGCCTGGAGGTCAGGAGGTTGGCCATAAGGCTCCTAGCATTCAGGTGGACGAGTTTGTCCATCGGTTTTAGGGAGAGTGGTGGCCGGGGGCAAGGTTATGACAGGACTAGAGATGGACCAGGGTTGATCTTAATGTCGCGGATAGTATGAGAGATAGGTTAGTAACCATAGCGGGTGATGAAAGTGCGCCCTGATAGACATGCAGGGTGGCGGCTTCAGATGAAGGTTAAGGTATCTCTCCCTATTGGGCTAATCGCTTGCTGATGAGGCAGAGGGGGTAGAGGTAGTGGAGTGGCAGTGCAAGTATGTTGGAGTAGTAGAAGTCAAACTGAGTATAAGTATTGGCAGAAGCTGTTGATGTGTTAAGCGTAACTTTAACAACAGTAACTCTGAGAATTGAGCGCCTTCAACTCTTGTTCTAAATGCACTTGGTTTGAATCTTTAGAGCCTATCCCTCCTTTTGGATATACTTTCTGCAAAGCCCTCTCCAGTCTATGGAGGTAAACTAAGACAGGCTCCTCCTGACTCTGTTTCGTTTTCTTAAACTTCCAGTACAAATCATCACAGAATTCCATACTCCCAAATACAATGTCCAGAGCAACAAGCTACTTATCTGCTTTGGTCTCTGGATCTGTGGCATGCAAGAACAGGATAGCCTCCAAAGTAGACCACTTCAAACTCTCTTCTAGCCTCTTATGTTTCTCAGCTTCAGAACACTGCCATTCTTGTAGCAGGAACAGTATAGTCAATGTAAGTTTCATACTCATCTTCTCCAACAGGCATGGGGAGGTGCTGGATAAAACCCTTAGGTGTCTGTAATAGTCTGAACTAGCAGGCGGGCTAGCCCAGGTACTTCGGAGGTTGTCCCTAGAGGCAACAAAGTCTGCATATCCTGCAAAGTCTTTCCTTCACCAGCCAGCAGAAACTCTGTCTTACTCTTGAACTCCCTCGCCCTTCATTTGGACAGGAAGATGAAGAAGAGGAAGAAGGTTTCAGGCTGGCAGGACTCCCTTTACTTATCTCCACCCAGGTCTCCTGAAACCCCTCAAGTGTCACTGTGGGGGCACATTTGCAGTTCTTAGGTTCATCTCAGTTTCTACAATTAAGTTTCTAAACCAGGTACCTGGTTCTGTAGTACTCTCTGAATCTTCATGCTCTCACAATCCTTCAGGGCTCCTTTCAGCACTTTCAAAATAAACCCCTTGTTTTGCTTTTCAGTTATATTTTTTCATCAAGAGCAATTTCTGAGGTCCAATCCTTCAAACATACACCAGTCCTCTACCTATTGGAATGCCATTTTCCCAGTTGCAACAATGGGGAGGGTGAGGGCTCAAAATCTTCATTCTTTCTCTTGTTTCTTCTTTAAAAGTCAGTGGTGGAGAGTCCACTAGGGGCAGTCAATCCCAGTGGTGCTGCACCTTTGAAACCACTAAATCATCTTGGCTGCTGTGGGGCCTCGGGTTTCACCTGGGCATACCACTGAGGGAACTAGTCTGGGTTCACTAGTGGACAAGTTGTACAGAAATAGTGGTATGGTGCTGCCACCTGGGGTAATGATCGGGATACCTGTTGTGAAAATTCCAGATTACCATCCCTAGCAAATAAATTAACTGTCCCCACAGGACCTTCCCTACACAGTAACAATATGCACTCTTCAATGATCAGCAATACCCAACTGTAGCATAAACTAACTTTGCTTTTAATATGGGGGGATTAGCAGAACATCAAATAATAACACAGTGTTACTCCACAGTGTCCAACACCTCCCATTGTGTGCACACTCAGCTTCCCACACCACTGTTAGAACACTAACATTCTGTTGTGGTGGGTGCCACACTGTGGTGCTAAGATGCTGGGAAACTGTGAGGACAACAGTCTTTAAATGTGAAGTAAAGTAGTTTGGTTGGGGTCCAATAACCTTTAGATGCAGTGAACTTGTTTTACTTTGGAACCTGGGCTTAGCTAAAGCTTGGTGTAGTCCTGCCCAGGGATTAACCCCACTGAAGCCTAAACTAGGTAGCTAGCTAAACAGAAAGATCTTCAGGTGGGAGCTCAGAGGTGTTTACACTTCAGAGCTTCAGGTGTTGCAGGTAACTCCATTCAAATTATTCCATTCTGGTATCTGCAGTTGGTGGTGCACCCCAGCAGCGGGATGCAGAAAAGCAGCAGGTGGATTTCACTTGTCAGGCATGCCTTTCTCAGCTTCGCTTAAAGGCCTTCATAGCAGTGTTCACCCAACAAACCTCTCAACAGCTTCCTCTCTGAAGGTTTCTGCATTAGTCTAGGGGACAGGAAAGGCTGGGTGTCCTTTAGACTTCCCACTGGCACACAGTTTCGCTGAGGCAGTTTGCAGCAGACTGTGGCACAGTCTTGAGCCTCAAGTCATGCAACTTCTCTCTCAGGCTAGAAGCAAGTTAGGCAGTCACATGCACTTACCCTTCGACAGGGACAGCAGTTATACAGTCTTTCCAACTTTCATGTTGTTCACTTTGACCCCTAAGAACAGGTTCAATTCTCAGCGGGTCTTGATCAATCATCCCAGAAGACATAACAGTTCACACTCAGTCTCTCTTAACTTCAGGCAGCAAATGCACAAACTCACAAAACAGCCTCAATTCTGGAGAAGGGAAATGACTCAGTAGCTAGATTCAGTCCCTGCTGTCGCAACTCTCCCTTCAGGCCACATGTGTCACATACAGATGCCAGCTTAAAAGGACTTGGGGCCATGCTTTATTAGGAGTAAGAGGAAGGATTACAGAAGCTTGATGCCATCTGAGAAAAATTACCCTGTGCATAAACTTGAATTTTCACATTAAAGTGGGCAATAGTAGACCAATTTCATGAATACCTCTATAGAGGCTAAAATTCTGGTAAAGACTAACAATAACCCTCTCACGATGTCCAAACTTCAGCCAGATTAGATGCAGCTGGACACCATTGGCTATCAGCACGCTCAACGTATGATTATTCGTGAGTATTGTCCAGGTCTAAATCACATCAATGCTGATGCTCTATCCAGGAACCTGTATCAAATTCTGGGTGGTTGAGAATATCTGAGCAATCCGTAAGGCCCTGTGCCACAAGTTTGACAAAGAAATACCCATCTTTTTTTGTTTAAGATTTTTATTGTTTCAGAAATTAACAAAACACAAGTGGTGTGCAAGATGTATCACACAAAAACAATACAGCCAATGCAGGAACACTAACCAGCACACTGTGTGACTCCTACATCCCCAGGCTTCCAACATATCCCTTGTACATGAGGACTGTAGGCATAAGCGGCCTTTAAAGTAACACATCTTCAGTTTAATGAGAAACAAGGCCTACCTGGTATGTATGGCCTGGAGTGTCATCTATAACAGGTGATTCTCAGAGTGCTGCTCAAGGAGTCAGCGGGGTATACCCCTCAGGAACAAATCTGCATTGAAACAGACAATAAATACACACAAAGTATGAGAAGGGTCCTCAATATTTGGTAAACACTTAGCACCAATACAGTAAAATAATGTACAATTGTGTACTCACCCATTTGCCCTGGCAGCGAAATTTCTACCCAGCCTAAAACCTTAAACAGAGAGTGGTGGTGGTGGTGGGGGCTGAGAGGTCTGTTGATGCTTTATTCAGCCAATCCCTCTCTGGGTTTCAGGAAAGAGATGAAGGAGTACCAGAAGGTGTTATACAGTGGTAGGGTATTTGCCACTACTTGGGACATTCATGCTAAGTTGACCACCTGCATTAGGGCATTAAGTACCTCATTGGCAGTGGGGACATCCGGGAACACCCATCTTCTGAAACTGTAGATTGACTAGTTGATTATCTGGGACCTCCAGAAATCTGTGCACCTGTAGCCTACTGTAATTTCACAGCACTAGACCTAGGTGCCATACCAGCTCACCCCAGCTGACATTCAAAAGCAACAGTATAAGATGATTCCAAGCTACAAACCAATGCTTAGCAAGCTGCCTTACTGTTCAGAGAGAGTCCCAAACTCAAGCTCCGAGAGAAACTGTTATATCAAGAACTAACACTAAGCCAGGAAACGTCATCAGAAAACAACTGGTGTTACTGTCAGAGTTTAAAACTATGGTCTTGAAAGCGGCTCCACAACCAGATGGGACATTTGGGTAGTGGGAACCTTGGACTTACCCATTTCTACTGGCCCAAGATGGGTGCCGACATTGACCAAAATATATCAAAACATGTAACAGATGCCTCTAAAGGAAGGCCAAGCCACAGAGAGCAGTGCTCTTGGTTAATATCACCACTAGTGCACCTATGGAGCTTGTATGTATTGACTTTTTAAGTTTAGAACCTGATTCCAAAAATGTTAACAATATACTTGTCGTGACAGACCACTTCACTCATTATGCAAAGGCCTATCCAACCAAGGACCAGAAAACAGCCACCATAGCCAAAGTACTTGTCGAAAAAATTTTTGTCCAGTATGGTGCCCCAGTGTATCCATTCTGATCAAGGAAGGGACTTGGAAAGCCATTTAATTAAATAAATGCTCTTGCTTTGGTGTGTAAGAAAGTCAATAACCACTCCATATCACCCACAAGGAGACTTACAGCCCGAAAGATTTAATAGAACATTGCTGGGTATGTTGGGCACACTTCACCTGAAGGACAAGCCAAAGCTGAGTCAACAAATAAACACCTTGCTGCATGTGTACAATTGCACCATAATGATGCAACTGTGTTTTCAACAAATCAACTAATGTTTGGCGAAGCATGTTTACCTGTCAATGTTTGTTTTGAGAGTGTCTTCAGATGGAATTCAAATGGATAACTATTTACGATGCGTACAAAACTAAAACACAACTTAATTACTCCTATCAACTTGCACACAATGGGCCAGATAATCAAAAGTGTTGCAACATGCATGGTAGGTTGCACCTGCGAAGTCCGAACTTGCTCCATTCTGCGATATTCAGCAGGGAGGCAGTTGCGCCACAGAAAACATGCTGAGCAACAGTGCAATGCAAATGAATGCATGCTGAACTGGAGGGAGGAACCATGCATAAACTGCACAGCCCGATATTCAGCTGGGCTGTGCAGAGGTTGCCAGGCGCAACCCCAACCTGCGCCTGCACAACTTTGAGCCAAAAAATAAGGCTAGTCGAGGCCACCCACAGGTGAGCTGCTGCATTGCAGGGCGCAACACAGCAGCTGCCACCTGTGGCTGGCCCTAGCTACTCCCTGTGCCCCTTCAGCCCGATCAAGGGCAAAGAGTGAAAATCCCCCGCCACCCACACCAGCCCGATCGCGGGCAGCAATGTCCCCCTCGAACATAGCCCTGGTGGTCCAGTAGACCGATAATCCCGATTGCGGATGTAATGAGTAAACACCCCCAGACATAGGCCCTGGTGGTCCAGTGGACCGATAATCCCGATCGATGGGATGTAATAATTAACCCCGAACACAGCCTGGTGGTCCAGTGGACGATAATCCCGATCGGCGGGATGTAATGAGTAAACACCCCCGAAGACAGCCTAGAGTGCCTGGTGTCCCCACCACCACGGCCCACCACCCGCTCCCCACGGCGGCGGCGGGTAGCTCCACCCGCCTGCAGCTAAAACTGTGTATATAAATTAATAGTCTGATAATATAAAATAGTCTGATAATATAAAGGCACACAACTAAATGAGAAATGCAATGGACAGAAAGACAAGTTGCCATAAAAGAAGTTTATTTAAAATAAATGTATATACAAGAATGGAATTACTAACTACATGTTATATATTTAATACAGACCATAAGCCCCTGAAAAAGCCCAGCCGGGTGAAACGCTGGGCAAGATCAGGGTTCAAGTGGTTATAAAAAATATAAATAAATACACAAACAGGAAAAGGATCATGTGGCTGGTTTGTAAAAATAAATGAAAATTGATTTACTGAGATGTCCAGCCCCAAATTTGAAATGAACATTAAAGTGAATGAAAGGTACCTGTCTGACTCACATTTGCAACAAGGTGGAAGCTGAAGACATGGAAGAAAAAGAAGAGGGAGGAGGCTGATGAGGCAGCAGGCCTGCGGGCAGCACAACATGTGGTAAATGCATATTTGGTGGACAGAAGGCACCTTACAATCACCAACAAGCCCTTACTATACCGGAACAGCAAGGTCACTGAGTGGCCAGCATTGATCTTGGTTGCAATGAAACTCCTCAGCTGCCCACTCTCGAGTGTCATTGTGGAGTGCGTATTCAGTTCGGCTGGGGCCATTGTGTCGGATGGGCACAGCAATCTGTCACCAAAAATGTTGGCTTGCTAACATTTATTAAAATGAATGAGGGGCACATTCCACACAAGACAATCATGTCCATGTTCTTACCACATGAAGGCGGTAGTGGTGGTGAAGATGAAGAGCGAGGTGTCAGCATTAACAAATTATCTTCTACTACCAAGGTGGAAGAAGCAGTAATGGAGAGAGAATTCCCATCTGACAACAACTCCAGTCTGGAAGACAGTGAGGGCTGCTTCCTCAATGAGGCTGAAGCATAACAAAAGATGTATTGTTTCCCTCCTTTTCCCTCATCAGTATAAGCTCTAACTTCGTGATTCAAAAATTAATTCTGTTATTTTCAGTCATTTTACTGTCCTCCATCCCCAATTGTTGTGCTGTTTCCTTGCATCTTATTGATTATCTGCCTCCACCACCTGAATGTGATGTCTAGAGACAATGCCTGCTCCAGCCACCAAGACGCAGCACCGCCTCCTCCTCCACCTCCTCCTTTGGCCTACTTTGGTCCTACATAGGGATGGGTGAAAGTGCGGTTTTCCACTTTTGCGGAACCTCTGCAGAAATCAGTGAACTTTCGCAGAAGTTTCCGAACTTCTGCTTGAGGTGGAGAGGAAAATATCCGGGAAAGTTATGGGTGAAATCCACACTTTTGCCCACTCCTATCCCTAGTGGCTAGCAGTCCCTCCCTCCACTGGATCACCCGCCCACAACCTGACCTAAAAAATACCCCACCCCAAAGTTGAGAATCTGATCCCTCCCCACCCCATTCCTGCCTGAGTAAATGTGCCCTGGTGGCTAGTGGTCCCTGCCCCCCACCTCACTCAGCCAAACTAATTGTTCACAACAACCACTGAAGTGCAGTAACAGCCCCCATCCCCATCTCCATCTGTAGCCATTTTTTTTTTTTTAAATTCACTGGTGATCTAGTGGTTTCCTCTTCATCCTCCCTGATCCCCAGTCACATGGTATTTCCCTGGTGGTCTAGTGCCCCCACCCCCTACAGGTATCCCACCACCCCACTCCCACCCCATCCTGAATCCAAGCAGCAGGCGGACTGGCACAGCCCTCCTCTCTTCCCCACAGCTGGCCCACCAACTGAGCTGTCAATGAATGAGCGTGTGCTTGTTACAAGAATGTGCTCATTCATTGACAGCTCAGTGAGCAGACTGGCCATGGTGGAGAAAGGAGGGCTGTGCCTGTCTGCCTGCTGCTGGGTTCAGGATGGGGTTGGGAGTAGGGTGGTGGGATACCTGCTGGGGGGCACTAGACCACCAGGGAAATACTATGGGATTGGGGATCAGGGATGTTTTTTATTTCTTTCCTTTTGTCTCCTCGCAGGTTTCACCATTCACAAGAATGACTGGCAAAGTCAGCCTCAAAGCCAGACAGCCCTCAAGAAAAAAAGAGGAGTTACATGACATTTTCCTACACCATCTCAGTGGCATACACCAGCCAGTAAACAGCATGGCCAGCAACAATAATGAAACAGTAAGTATCATTATGATTTTCTTTTCTTTTCATTCTCCTTTTTAACAGATATGTAGTGTGCTATGGTGGCCAAAGGAATCTAAATAATTTATCATTTTTATTCACAGGTGACAGGTACAGTAAGAAGGAGCAACAACAATGGCTATACTGTGTGGCTAGCTGGCCACCACCATGGCCGAGTGAGGCAAAATAATGTATCCTTTTTCTTCACAGGTGACATAGAAACATAGAAACATAGAATCTGATGGCAGATAAGGACCGCTTGGCCCACCCAGTCTTCCCATTTCCCTACCTACTGGATAAGCTGCAGATCCTAGTTAACCAGCAGCCTACTTCTTCCTACTCCCACCCCCCAGAACTGCCTTATGACTATCCCATGCATGCTTGAATTCCACCACTGACAGGTACGGTAAGACGAGGAGTTGACAATGACTATACCATGTGTTCGCCACCACAGTGGGTACATGAGTTGAGTCTAAATAATCTTTTATTGTCTTCACAGGTCTCCTGTGCTTCTGTCTCCTGCTCCACAAATCAAGCCATCACCATATTCTCCTCTGTCTGGACAACACTGCAGAAGACACCTGCTGAAAGTTACCTGAAATTAGACTGCCTCTTTTTCCATGCAAAGCACTGGAATTGCCTGTTAATGACTTCCCACTTTGTATATCATTTTGGCATAAATGGAGCTGTAAATGTGGAAGAGGCCAATGAACATGCTCAGACAGATCCTGCAGAGTGGTACAGCAAAGTGATCTAATTCCTTCACAAGCTCCTTTTTATTATTTAGTTTTTAGGGAATTTCCAGAAGTGAGAAATCTATATATTGTGCTTGGCAGTTGTGTGTACTAAAGTGCTTGACAACACAGACTGTCCGAGAGGGCAACTTAAGTAGCAGCAGTGGCAGCAGCAGAACTTTATTACCAGCATTACTGATCTGTGGTTTGAGAGAGAATTTCCAGGAGTGAGAAATCTACATATTGTGCTTGGCAGTGGTGTGTACTAAAGTGCTTGAGATCTGAACACATGAGACAAATTATGGGAGAACAGAAGTAATGTGTATTGGTATTAATGCACAAGTAACACAATATGTATAAAGAACAGTGTTGGTGGCAGTGACATACAGTGCAGTACCATGTGGCAGTGGCAATAGTACTAACCTGTAGCTGCCTCACATATTTATTCTGGTAGTTGAGAAAAATGTCAGTAAAGATAGTGAGAAACAGAAAGAAAAGAAAGTTGTGATATATGAAAATTGGAGACAGAGCATCATAAAAGAAAATATAAATAGAAAATAATTTTTTCTGTACTTTTTTGAAAGATAGAACTGAAGCAAACAGTATAGAAATGCAGACAAGTGGAACAGTAAAGAAATGCACATTCAATTTTTTTCAACATTGTATATTTTTTTTTCATAAAAAAAAGAGTAAGACAGTGTAGCAGAGACTCACAAAAGGACAGAAGTTATATTGGAAAAGGAAAGGCATGAGTTTTTTTAAAGAACATTACTGGCCCTGGCCCCAGAATTGCCAGCACCACAACCTATACTGCCCTGACGCAGCTCCACCATCCCTTCTAACAACTGCTGTTGGTTGGCCAAGATTCTTATCATCTCCTCCATAACAGTGACCCTATGTAGGAGGGTCCACCTTTCCCTCCCATAAATTACCCAGCTCCTTGCTGATCCTGGCTGGTGTCCTTGTGGATGCTGTTGCTGGTTCTTCTGCCAATGCTGTAACATCTGGTGCAGCCACTCCAATGGGGCCCACTGCACCTGTCTTGCACGCCACAGATACCAGCTGTGCAGCACCTCTACAGGCACAGGGGAGGGACCACCACCCACCAGATAAGATTCAATATAAAGAAGTGCAAGATCATGCACTTGGGGCACAGAAATGCAGGGGAGGAGTACGGTGCAAGATGGGGGGGAGGTACTGATGGCCACCAAACAGGAAAGGGACCTGGGAGTAATCATTTCTGATGATCTAAAGGTTACCAATGTGAGAAGACTGTGACGAGAGCCAGTGGAATGCTGGAGTGCATAAGGAGAGGTATCTCTAGCAGAAGGAAGGAGGTGGTGATGCCACTGTATAGAACATTGGTGAGACCTTATCTAGAGTACTGTGTCCAGTTCTGGTAGCTGCATCTCTGGGAAGACATATACAGAGTAGAAGCAGTTCAGAGAAGGGTGACAAAAACGGTGCAGGGGCTGCACCAAAAATCATATGATGGTAGACTGGAGAATCTCAATATGTATTCCCTGGAGGAGGAGGAGGAATGGGTAAGATAGAGACCTTCAAGTACCTCAAGGGTGTAAATGAGGTACTAGAGGGTAGCATCTTTAAAAAAAAAAAAAGATGTTCAAGAACAAGGGGCCATGATATGAGGATAGAGGGGGGTAGACTTAGGGGTAATGTAAAAATGTATTTTTTCATGGAAATGGTGGTGGATCCATGGAACAGCCTCCTGGCAGAGGTTGTAGGCTCAAAAACGATAGGGGAATTCAAAAATGTATGGGACAGGCATAAAAGAACTCAAGTGATAGGAAAGAGAGGGTAAGCCTCACACCATTTAGGATCTGCGGTATACGAAACAGGTAGGGGAAAATGGGTAGACTAGGTGGGCCAAGCTGTCATTATCTGCCATTTCTATATTTCTATGTAAAATGGGCCAAAGATCAAGCAGAATTGGTGGTGATACTGTAGGTAGCGAAGAGTGGGCAGACTAGCTGGGCCAAGCGGTCCTTATCTGCCAGTAAATTCTATGTTTCTCTGTTATGTTTCTAAGTTGTGGAACCTACTAAGTATTTTCATTCACTAATGGAGGATACTGCATTTCCTTTTAGAGAGAATAAGTCTCTTGAAAACTAAAGCAATTGACAATGTCCAAATCTAATGAACTCTTGATATGGAATACATTAGATGTGTCACATAGTATAAAAAAACTGAAGGGGAGAAAAGAAAAGAATTACCCAAAATTTAGTCCATAGGTGTTGAACCTTAACACAATGCCACAACATATGGGAAGGTTTACATGGGCTGAGTTACATCTCCAAGAGTCATTTGAGCTAGAAAAATCCATTTTATTTAGTTTGCCCGGAGAATACTAATAATGATGGGAAATCTTAAACTGAATGAGTCTTCCTTGTGTCTCTTTGCTACTCTGGTAAGCATTGTCTTACAGTGAAGACTATACTGTAGTTTAGGACTGATTATAATATTCAATTCATTTTCCACTTGAATTTAGTTGAGCTGGTAATAGAAGAGTCGGGTTCAGATATAATTGTATAAATCATACCTGCACCTCTCCTTATCTGGGCCACTTTAAGAAGGCAATCCCATTCCATGGCATTTCTAAGTTTATATTGTGAGTCAAGTACTGCATGTTTTGAAGTAAAGCTTCTCTCAGTTGTAGACAGAACCAAAAATGGAACCTCGTAATTGTGTGTCTGGATTTGATTTCCTCAAAAGAAAAGAATCTGTTACCAGTTGAGTGAATCAGATCCACAACTTTTTTAATTCCCAATTGTTTCCATCCTATATGTGTATGCTGTTTATTGTTACAAATTAAGGGATTATTTTAAAGAGGGTAATAGACTTGTTTCAATTGGAGGAGTTTCTAATTTTAGCAGAGCTGCAAATTTTTTACAGAGCCAGAGGTGGGAATTGTCAGGTGATTACTTAAATAAGGGAAAAGTTTTAGAAAGAGTAGATCTGTCAGTGATAATGTTTTTTTCTGGGTGGCTTTCAGCAATAGACGAGAGAGACAAGCTTGTATCATTAGATGGCAGGAACGAGTACGAGGTTTGTTTCATTAGGGGTGACCAATGATAACCTTGCCAGCAGGGTAGGCCAAATCCTCCATACTTATGCAGGGCACTGAGTTTTGTAAGGCTGAGTCTTGTAGGTTTATTGTCCCATAGAAACTTTGAAATTAGTCTCTCAATGCTTTTTTAAACCATAGAGCATGTATATGTGTGGGTAGATTGTTTAAGGGATATCAATTTGGGCAGTAATTATTTTAATAGGATTAGTTTCTCCCAGAGGGCTAACTGTAATTTTCTCCATTTTTCCAGCTCTTCACTAGCATCTGAAATATGAGAGGAAAAATTACTCTCACAATTTTAGTTACTGAATTAAGTATTGACATGCCCAAGTTGTTACCTACTACCCAAGAGATGTTAAAGGAGTCGAGAAGCCTATTTTCTTCAAAACTATGAGGTAGAGAGCATAAGACCTTCTGTTTGTTTATTTATTTAAAATTTGCTAACTGAGAAAGGCACACAGAGCCAAGGCTCATTTCCAGGTGAGACCCGGGGAAGGGGGGAGAGGAAGTACAGACATGAAGAGCATTTCAAACATTCATAGTGCATAAACAAAAAAATAATACACTCGGAACCAGATAACAATAGGTGGGATGGCCCACTTGATCTAGTAAAGGATAGAGTCAGCTTGGGAAATGGCAGACCAAGGGTACCTTACATGTTTGCCAAGGTTTATCACAACAGAGAGCTTAAGATTTGGTATCTAAAGTGTTAGAGCACAGAGTGGAGGCCAAAGACACAGGTGGCCAAGGTAGGGGAGAAAGATGTAGGAGAGGGGCACAAGAGAGGAGGGAAGAAGAAGAGGGTTAACAAGGGTCAGATGTGGGAGAGACAAGTAAAGGGGGGGAGCAGGAGAAGCCTTTGCAGATGTCTAAAGGCCTGGAGAGAGAGAGAGAGAGAGAGAGAGAGAGAGAAGAGAGACATAGGGAAGAGGGGAGAAAGTTCCAAAGGGTGGGGGGACAGTAGGAGAAGGCAGCTTGCCCAGCACATGAGTGAGGATGGGGAATGGCGAAGGTGTGAGAATCCCTGGAGTGTATGGTGTAAGAAGAGGGGTGAGGAGTGAGGAGAGGTAGGATTCTCAATTAACAAGAAGGTCTGACATTTCTCCAAATGATTATAAAAGGTGTTTAAGATTAGTAAGCAAGGAATGAGGTTGACTAAGGGTTAGCAGGAAATCATTAGCAAAGGTAAGCACTTTATGGAGGTTTCCACCAGATATAATACGATGAATGTTGGAGGAGTCTAGATTTTTTAATCGGGGGTTCTGCTGATAAAATAAACAGACAAAGGGATATAGGGCACCCTTGCCTGGTACCTCTGTAGAGAATGATGGGGTCGGAGATTATTCCATTTGAAAAAAGGGATACTTTGTGCTTGCTATGCAAAATGTTTATCCAGGCACAATGATTTTGACCCAAATTAAGATGAGCAATAACCCTATGGAGAAATGATCATACAAGAGTATCAAATGCCTTACTGATGTGCAACCAGAGAGCTGCTGACGGTGTGGATATTTTCTTAGAGGCCCAAATGATGGAGAAAAACCTTATTAGTTTATCAACTGAATGTCTGCCTCTCATAAACCCTACTTGTTCCTTCCCTATAAAACTGTATATAACATTCTATACTTCATTTGCAAGAATTTTAGCTAAAATTTTATAATTGTCATTTATTAGGGAATTCGGTTTGTAACTAAAGCATTCCAAAGGATCCTTATTTTTCTTTCGTAAAAAGGAAATGCAAAGATCCTTCACAGTGTCAGTAAGAGGCACAGTATGGAATGACTTCAGATGAGCCATGTGCAAGTATTTATAACAGGGTTCAGGTGTTTGTAGAATTCTATGGAAACCCCATCTGGACCAGGTGTTTTCCCTGAATCAATGCTATTTATTGCTGTTGAAATTTCTTGCAAGTTTTTATTTATTTATTTAAATTTTGTTGACCAGGTAAGTGTACTATACAAATTCTTAATAGGTCCTTCCAGATTAAGGCTATCAGAATCAGACAGTTTGGCTAGTTTAATAGTGGAGAATAGTGGTGGGCAAAGTGGGCTCAATTCACTCCATGAAGTGATTCGTGGAGTGAAGGCGGATTCGTGGAGTACTCCACAGCGTGACGGGGAGTACTTCGTGTTATAATGGGTAATGCAAAGTGCATTGGAAACAATGACTTTGCGTTACTCCACCTTCCCAGACCACTGCTCCACCAATTTTAAAGGTGAAGTGCATTGAAAACAATGTACTTCACCTCGCTTAGCCTTGTTTGTAAGCTCCAAAGGCAAATTTTGCAGTGATTCATGGGATTTCAGGTCACACGTGCTCTAGATTGTTCTGCACAGCCTCAGTTTGGGGTAATGTGTGTAGGAAGCTAAAGGAGACAGTCTACTCTGAGAGCTCTCTGTGATTCAAACCTTCTAAAAGCTGTTAAAAAAAGCCTTTTTGAATAATTTTTTTTGCTCAAACTTTAGTTCATTGATTGTAGGAAACCCTTCTGTGCCCATATCATCGAGCGTTTATTGTTTGTGTGTGGATTTTGAATGTTAATGTACAACATTGAGTCTGTGAGTAAGAGACAGTGAAAGTGTGCTTTGGGGGAGGGGCGTATCTGTGGTGTAGGTAGATTTAAGTTGGAGAAATATGGAGTTCTTTGTTTTTTGGTTATATTTTTGTTATATAACTGTGTTAATGTACACGCAGTAATATTGTCAGTAATTGTTGACATTTTTTTGATAATTGTGTGTTGTGTGGATCTGGTGCAGCAGTTCATAATTTCAGGTTGTTTAAAATACGTGGTATATTACTGAAGTTTTCAATTTGCTATGCACTGCTTGTAGACAAATTGTGTGTGTGTGAGTGTGTGTGTGCGGTGCATGACATCAAATAATACACCTTTTATTGTGCCACAGTGTAATTGCAGGCGCAGCAGTGTGAACCTGCTATCCACTGCAGCTGCATGATTTTGTACTGCCATTGTGGCATCTTTTCTTTGTTTTGCTGCTTGCACTGCAATAAAAATCTGCAGACAGTGCCCCCCCCGCAAAAGGAATTATTTTCTAGATTGAATCATTTGTGACTTCAGAACCACTGGTTAGTTTAGGTGTTGTTGAACTTGTGACTTTGCATCTGTATCTGTTGCTGAAGCCACAGTTGTTTCTTTTGCTTCACATCCAGCATCCCCCACCCAGAGTGAGCGTTCCACAATCTAAATTTATTTAGAATATTGTTGTTGATCCCTCAAAATGCCCGCAAAGAGATGTGCAAGCAAAGCTGTTTCTTGCCATGGCACTGCTGCCAGTGATAAGATTGACTGTGGATGTGGTAGTACGCAGATGCAGAAGTGCATTGCTGATGTGAGGAAAGGTATTTCTCCTGCAATGTTTTTTACAGCCCAATCAGTAGCTTCACTCATAGTTGGAGGATATGATGTTGTCCCAGCTGGTGGTGTTAGTGCAGTTGCTGGTGGTGGTATGAGTATTGCTGCCTCAAGTTCCACTTCTGACCAGTTTACCATGTCCAAAAATATAGCGGAGTATGAAGTAGTGCAAGTGAGTGACAGTGCAGATGATGTCATACTTCCCAGTAACTTCCCAGTAACTGAACATGAGGATTCTGATCATCATGTCAATGATGGCATACAATGTGACTTTTCTACCACCACGGTCCAGGTCATGCATTTGCCATGCAGTGATTCAGTGTGGTGAAAAAATATCAGGTGATGGTGGTGTTGATGATGATGATGAATCTGATGATGATAATGTTCCTGTGGTTGCAACATGCAGTCTACATGCCAGCATCCAAGCAGAAGATGTTGATGTGGGTGATGTTGATGAATATGATGATGATGTAAGTGACCCCAGCTGGGAACTGGAGAAAAATAAATTCAAGGTGGCTGTGTCTGGGTCTGTTTGCATTAACACCCCCCCGTAAATATTTGTGATTTACCAGTTTCAGTTGATGGTGATGATGATGATGATGATAGGTAGTCATGGTGGTCAGTTGCAGTCTAAGTGTGTCCTGCCTGAAAAATCACCTAGCACACCCCCACTTCATGGCTTAAAAAAACAAAGTCCAATAAGCAGCATCACAATCCCTTGTTTGGGATTTTTTTGTGCAAGATGCAAATGATGAGTCAGTTGCAATCTGCCAGGTTTGCCAAGTGCGTGTGAGTCGAATTAAAAAGGGGAGCCAACTGGGCACAGGAGGACAGCATACACATCTTAAGAACAGGCACATGGCACTGTGGACCCAGCACAAGATGGCAGCTAATACCACAGTGGGGCGTTCACCCTCATCATCAACCATAATGAGCATGTTATCCCCTTCCATGACTGTTAAATCAAGTAGGAAATTAAATGTGTGCAGTAGTGATGAAATAAGAGCAGAGGATTACAACAGGCATGATGAGGTGGAAGAGCATAATGATTTTGAAATGTTGTCCAGTGCTGGTGAGAGTAGCAGTTTTGGTGGTGGTGGTGCTGGTGGTGGTGAATGCAGTATGTCTAGTGCAAGTGGTACATCAACCCCGGTTGGTAAATCTGGCAAAATAAGTGCATTTGTGGGTTTGTCATCATCACCTGTGCAACTCTCATCATCAAACGTCCACACGCCACCCCCTGCCATTCGCAGAGCAGAACCATTTGTCATCACACCCCATGTAAAATGTTTAAGTCAGCCCACGCTACAGAGAGTTTTTGTGCATGAGCTGAAGTACCCACCCAATCATACAGTGTCACGTGAACCTAATGCTGCTGTAGCTGAAATGTTGGCAATTGATCTTTTGCCCTTCTCCTTTGTGGAGAATTCTGGGTTCCGGCGGTTTGCTGAATGTGCCTGTCCAAAGTGGAAAGTCCCATCCAGGACATACTTTTCTACCCGTGCTGTCCCCGAGTTGTACCGTACTGTGTCCGACTCAATAAGACATGCTCTTCAACATTCCTCCTCTCCATTCATCCATTTAAGTATGGATATGTGGACAAGTGAAAAAACAACGGGGAGTTCATATTTGTGTATAACTGGACACTGGGTACAGGTGCCGGGGATTGTTTGTGCTGTTGGTAGTGTGAATAATCAGTGCAGTAAGGTGGAGTGTCATGGTAGCAATCTTCCAGGAATTCGACAGCATGTAATGATTGCTATGTGCAATGTGACCTGTTCACACACTGGTGAAAACATGTTGGACTTGGTACTGACGGAAATTGACAAGTAGCTGAACCCCCTGTCCCTGAGAGCTGGCTTCATAGCAAGTGACAATGGGTCAAATGTGGTGAAATACATCACAAATGGTGGCTTTGTTCATGTTCCATGCATGGCCCACTGCTTAAATCTTGTGGTGCAGGAGTTTCTGCAGCACCCTGATGTAAAGGAAATGCTGACAGTTGTACACCATATCTGTTCTCAGTTTTCACGATCTGCAAACCCCAGTGACCAACTTCGGCAGTTACAGATCCAAAACAGCCTCCCACAGCATCACTTGAAGCTGGAAGTTGTCACCTGGTGGTACTTCACTTTATACATGGCAGAGAGGTTGTATGAACAATACAAAGCCATCTCAGAATATCTTTTCATGCACACTAGCCGTGACAGTTCTGGGGCCTCCATGTCTATGACGACTGAACAGTGGCACCTCACAGGCAGTGAGTGGCAAGTCTGCCTCCATTAGCCAACCAATTCCACTGTTGCAGGTGCTGAAGCAGGCATTGGTGAATGTACAGCATAGCCTTGATGTTGCCAGAGACAGTGCTAGCAGTATGTTGCTGAGACACATGCTGACAGTATTTGACCAGAATTGTCACATCTTGAGCATTCAGCATAGTGACAACTTTGCAGTAGCAACAATGCTGGACCCACGATACAAACGTGGAATTGCCTCATTACTGGAGGAAGGAGCTGAACAGGTAACAAAAGTCAGTGGGTAACTGTTGCGCTTGGTTCATGGGGCACGGAAGTCACATGCCAAGATCAGCAAACCTCAGCAGCATAATCAGGCTGAAGGTGAACCTGGAGGAGTATCAAGCATATCCGGTAAGGGGAAGGGGACTGCAGTTCCAGGTGGTCTGTCATCCAACGCTGTTGGTGTCAACCCACTTTGGGAGGCTTTGTCCCAAGTGGGGATTTGTGACATAAATGATTCCAGAGAACAGGATGATGCATCAACCAATGGACTTAGTGCAGCACAGAGAATGGTTGAGTCATATTTGTGTGAAAAAAGGCATCTGTCAATAACTGATGGTCCTCTTCTACACTGGAGCAGAAAAGTCAGTGAATGGCCAGAGCTGACTGTTGTGGCACTGAAGTACCTCACATGCCCAACCTTCAGTGTAAGTTTCGAGAGGGTATTCAGCTCAGCAGGTGCAATAGTTTGGGATCATCGTACAAACCACTCTTCTGCAAACGTCAGTTTGCTAACATTCAGAAAAAATAATGAGAGGCACATACCGGCTCAGACTGCAACCTCAATATTCATGCCCTGGCCTAGTCATGGTTTTGGTAATGTAGAAATGGACCATCCTGGTGGCACTGGCAGTGGCAGCATGAAACGGCCTACCACTGACATAGATGATGACACAATGGAGAAAGAATTTCCCAGTGCTCAGACTTCAGATGTAGATTACATTGAGGGCAGCTTTCTTTATGAGGATGATGATGATGATGAGGTTAATGTTGCCAGGTTGTAACTTAAGTTGTTAAAAGGCTGTCACTGTCATATTTGTTGCATGATACATGTTTTCTTTTTCGAAAGGTTAAATGAGTTTCCCACTTAGAGTGACTAAAATTCCATATGTCACGTCACATTTGTCACTGAGAGCACAATATATCCTGGCCCCTGTACCACCACCATAAGACCGCTGTTAGCCACTGCCACTACAAGGAATGAGTTTGTGTGCCCCCCAGACCACCACCATAAGACCACTGTTAGCCACTGCCACCACAGGGAATGACTTTCTGTGACCCCTTGGACCACCACCAGAAGACCGCTGTTAGCCACTGCCACCACCAGATGCAGGAAGATGTCAGAGGGGATGTCATCATGTGCCACAGCTATAACCACTAGCACCCACCACCAGTGTCATTGTGACAATGTTTTTCCACTACATTGACCATGCCAAGGCAGAAGGAGTCAAACAGGAGACCACATCCATCAGAAACGGGCACAAGGCTTCTTAATATTAAAACTATAAAGTGAGTATGTGTACTGATGTTTTTTATGCTATTCAACTTCCTTTACTTGTGTGTTTTGTTTTCAGTTGCTTTTCTGAGCTGCAATGGTCAAACACATATGGTAATCTTATTTTGTTTTTTTACAGATTAACAACAAACGACACTCCTTCGCTGAAAGTTGGTATCAATGGTACAGCAGCAGTACTGTCTACAGGAACCTATGGAATATCCATTTCCAATCCATACTTACATAGAAACATAGACTTTGACGGCAGATAAGGACCACTTGGCCCACCCAGTCTGCCCATTTCCCTACCTGCTGGATAAGCTGCAGATTCTAGTTAACCAACAGCCTATTTCCTGCAACCCCCCACTATAATTGCCTTATGTCTGTCCCATGCATGTTTGAATTCCTCCACTGTTTTAGACCCCACAACCTCTCCAGGAAGGCGGTTCCATGCATCCACCACTCTCTCTGTGAAAAGAATTTCCTCACATTACCTTGAGCAGTCCCCTCTAACTTTAAATTGTGCCCCTTGTTCTTCCACATCTCTTTTCTGAAAGATGCTACCCTCCTGGACTTTGTTGATTCCCTTGGAGGTACTTAAAAGTTTCTATCATGTCCTCCCTGTCCCTCCTTTCATCAAGGGTATACATATTAAGCTCTCTCAGTCTCTTCATATGGTTTCTGATGTAGACCCTGCACCATTTTAGTTGCCCTCCTCTGGACTGCTTCCATCCTGTGTCCTTGCAGAGATGAGGTCTCCAAAACTGCACGCAGTACTCCAGATGGGGTCTCACCAACTGTCTGTATAGAGGATAACCACTTCCCTTTTCTACTTGTGATACCCTCCCTATGCATCCCAGTATGCCCTGGCTTTCCCTACTGACTTCTCACATTGCATACCCACCTTTAGTTCATCTGATATGACTACACCCAGATCCCTTTCCATTATTGTTGTTGTTAGTACCTCCCTGCTATGCGTACTCTTTCCCGGATTTTTATTTCCCAGGTGCATTACTTTGCACTTCTTTAGTTGAATCTAAGTTGCCATATGTCTGACCAGTCCTCCAACCTTGCCAAGTCCCTTCTCATCCTTCCTACCCCCTTGTGTATCAACTCTGTACAGATCTTTGTGTCATCCACAAAGAGGGATACCTTTCCTTCCAGACCCTCTGCAATGTCACCTATAAAGACGTTAAAGAGACTGGACCCAGCACTGAGCCCCTGGGTCACCGCTAGTAACCCCCCTTTCTTCAGAATGTGTTCCATTCACTATTACCTTCTGTGTCCTGTTGTGCAGCCAGTTTTCTACCCAGGCTACCACCCTGGGACCCACTCCCAGGCTGGCTAACTTGATTATTAATCTTTTGTGTGAGACTGTGTCAAATGCCTTGCTAAAGTCTAGGTAGGCCATATCCACAGCCCCTCCCTGGTCTATTACTTTGGTCACCCAGTCAAAGAAATCGATTAGATTTGTCTGACATGACCTTCCTGCTGTGAATCCATGCTGCTTTGGGTCCAGTGCCCGCTGGCCTCTAGGTACTCAACAATTCTTTCTTTCACAAGTGATTCCATCATTTTCCCCACCACTGAGGTCAAACTAACAGGTCTGTAGTTTCCCGCTTCTGCCTTGCTCCCACTTTTGAGAAGGGGAATCACATCTGCCCTCCTCCAGTCCTCAGGTACCACCCCATCTTCCCCTGATTTGTTAAAAAGTGTGGTTAGTGGTGTCACTAGGTCCTCCCTTAGTTCTTTTAGGATTCTAGGGTGAATCCCGTCAGGCCCCATTGCTTTGTCCACCTTGAGTTTTAGAAGTTCTTTCAGTACTCTTTCTTCTTTAAATGGACTGATATCAACCCCACTATCCAGAGTGCTTCTACTGTTTGGTTTAGGTAACTCCTCCTTTTCTTTTGTGAATACTGAGCAAAAGTATTCATTCATTATCTCTGCCTTTTCACTGTCTCCCTCTGCCCACCTCCCCTCTCCTTTATTAATCTTCCCTATCCCTCCCTTAACCTTTCTATGTTCCCTAATGTACCTATAAAAGGTTTTATCCCCCTTCTTAACTGAGTTGGCTATCCTTTCCTCGGTTTGGGCCTTTGCTTTTCTGACTGCCTTCCCCACTTCTTTCTGCTTTAATTGATACAGTTCCCTGTCGTGCTCTGTCTGTGATTCCTTATACTTTTTGAATGCAGCCTTTTTCTCCTTAACCTTCCCTGACACTTCTTTTGAGAGCCATAGTGGTTTTTTATTCCACTTTGTTTTCTTTATTTGTTTCACACAAAGGCTTGTTGCCTCCATGATGACAGTTTTGATTTTTCTCCATTGTTCTTCCACCCCTCCTTTCTGGCCATTTGCTAATGTATTCCTCAGGTATTCACCCATTTTGCCAAAGTCAGCCCTTCTAAAGTCCAATATCCTTGTATTTGTATGGCTTGTCTCCATGGTTGTGTTTATTGTAAGACACTGTGCAGTGGTCGCTTGTTCCCAGGTGTCTACTGACTTCTAAGTTTGTGATCCTCTCCATTTGAGAGTACCAGGTATAATATTGCTCCCCGAGTGGGGTTCCACCACTACCTGTCTAAGGCATGCTCCCTGTAGGGCATCGAGAATGACCCTGCTCTTGGATGTTGTTTGCAGTCCATGTTGCCCAGTTAACATCTGGCATATTCAGGTCCCCATCAACAGTATTCTTCAAACAACATGAAGTCTTGCTATATTATGACAATTGCAGTTTGTCCCACCATTAGAACTGCTCCGAGGTGAAAGAGTTACTTCATGCCAGGCATGGAACTTAGAGTACCGGCTCGGTTAGAAAAAGCTCTGTCTGGAATATTTCAAACTAAAACTGTCAGATTCTTTACTCCGCCTCACTGAACAGTCGCTCCGAGATTCCTCCTACTGCTCGGTTCATTTCGGTTTAAAAGAGTTTTCTCGGTTAAATTCAACCGTGATTATTATTATTTTAACCGAAACCGATCGGTTCAAGCTCTGTCTGTGGTATTGTAAGTAATAGACAGGTTTATTTCTGTGTGGAACTTGTAAATGTTTATCGGTCTGGTTTGAACCGATCAGGTTCATTTTAAACTTTATTCTGAAGCATTTAAAAGCTTTTTAAGTGCGGTTCCAGTTTTATCGGTTCTAAAAAACGGATTTCATTACGGTTTTTCCATACCCATGACACGGTTGGGAACCGATAAGGGTGTCTTGCCTGGCACTGCCGAAAAGGCAAGTTTTTGGTTAGGCTGGCATTATGTCTGAGAAACCCAAAAGAAAAACCGGGCCCACTGGGTTTCAGCACTGTAGTGTCTGTGGGGAAGCCTTTGCCAAGGCTGACCCACACACCACATGTGTTTATTGTCTGGGGTTTGACCACCTCAATGCAGACTGCCTAGATAAGAGAGTTGGTAGGCTCAAGGAACGAGAGGCCAAAAAGTCCACTGACCCGGATGGCCAGCCCGGTTCGGTGCCAACCGAACCGGAGGGAGTGCCCTCTGACCAGGGCGAGACTTCATTGGGCAAACGTAAAGCTGACTCAGAGGAGCCAGTTCCAGCAAAGAGAACTAGAAAATCAGCAGGTGTGGAGTCAAAAATTACTTCTCCAACTGCTGCAGAGATAGCCAAAGCAATCCAAATTGTCCAGTCACTTTCCCCTGTTCCGTCCGAACCACCACTATCTGGCAAAAGGTCGGTTCGGCTGGTTCCACCGGTTCAAGAATATGATATAGAGGAGTTTTATGAACCAGAGGAGGGGGAGGATGATTATGAACAGTGTGAATGTGACTTTGAAAGTCTGGATGTGCCCATTGAACCGGACATCTCCCCAGAAAGACCTTTAGGAGAATCTCCCCCTAGGCTTTCTGAGTCCCCTTCTCATTTTCTGTTTTATAAAAAAGTTGCTGAAACCCTCCAGCTTCCATTGGAGGAAGCTGTGGATGAGCAAGAGGAGCCTGACTTTGTAGAGATGATGGATATCCCAGAGTCCAGAAGATTGTCTATTCCTTTACATAAATCATTTAAGAAACAAACAATAACAATTTTAAAAGCTCCTAATTCTGTGCCTCCTGTGGATAAAAAGATGGACAGGAGGTACACTTTGTCAGGTCCTGATACAGAATTTCTTTCACAGCAATGCAGCCATGTTGGGGTAGTTCAGGCTGCAGCCTGTGATAAGGCTAATATTCCCCTGGCTTCACATCCTCCTGACAAGGACTCCAGGAAGATTGAGGCCATGGCTAAAAAACAATACATGGCAGCGTCCTTGGGACTCAGACAAGCAAATTATATGGCTTATGTGGCAAGATACCAGAAATCTAGATGGGATACTGTCATGGCTTTAGCCAAACAGGCCCCTGGCCAGCTTGCCAAGGAGCTGGAGCAGGTGGCTGCTGATGGTATTGAGGCATCTAAGGTGCAATTCCATGCTGCAGTGGATTCTAATGATGTATCCTCTAGAGTCATGGCTACATCTGTGGCTTTCAGTAGATTGGCTTGGCTCAGGTGTACTAGTTTGTCACAGGATACCCAGGCTAAGGCTATGGATTTTCCTGGGAAATTCTCTGTTTGGAGGAGCAGACAGAGAATTATATGAAAAATGGATGAATATAGAACCACTTATAGGAGTGCACAAGCCAAGGAACGGCAAACCACTCCTCAGAGGCAGCCCCAGGAGTAGAGGAAGGCCTTTCACTGGCCTTTTACCAAACCAGGTCTCCTCTTCAGCTTATGCTCAGAGGGGTTCTTCAGAGGGAGGCAGCAGGGTACAAGCAGGCCTGCTCCCCTCAGCCTAAAGCCCTGCCAAACAGGCACCTTGATGGGATGCCCAGGGCCGGTTCTCCATTACCTGTAGGGCAGGCTGGCTTATTTCGTCCAGGACTGGGAGTCTTTAACATCAGACAAGTGGGTCCTGGAAGTAGTAAGCCAGGGTCTGATTCTCAGCTTCAAAAATTTCCAAAGATGAGAATCAGATCTTTCACCTGCAAACTTCTAGACACTTTTGCTTTGAAACAGAAGTCTCAACCCTCCTGGCTCTCAGAGCTGTAGAAAGGGTTTCTCCCTACACCAGGGCAAGGGTCTGTACTCCAGGTGCTTCCTTATCCCAAAAGACAGGAGAATGGCGGCCCATCCTGGACCTAAGATATCTGAACAAGCACCTTTTAAACCAAAATTCAAAATGGTGACTCTGGGAATGATTTTACCCTCCCTAAGGCCAGGGGACTGGCTAGCTTCCCTGGACTTCAAGGATGCCTACTTCCATGTTCTTATCAGAAACTCCCACCGAAAGTACCTCAGATTCGAACTGCCCTCAGGCCATTATCAGTTCAGAGCAATGCCCTTCGACCTTACCTCTGCCCCAAGGGTATTCACAAAATGCCTGGCAGTAGCAGTTGCTCATTTAAGAAGGCAAAAGATTGCCATCTTTCCCTACCTAGACGACTGGCTCATTGTGGGTCAGTCTCCAGACCAGGTCAAATCACACCTGCAAGTTACCCAGCAACTGCTTACCTCTCTGGGCTTTCTTCTCAATCTTCCAAAGTCAGTTCTGGAACCTGTCCAGGTACTCACCTTATAGGTGCAGAACTGGACACAAAGCAGGCCAGTGCCTTCCTTCCCTAGAAAGGGTAAAGACCCTGGTGGCCCTGGCCTCCTCCTTCACTCTGCAGGTCTCTCGACCAGCAAGGCATTTCTACCAGCTCCTAGGACACATGGCTGCTTCCAGCTGTAGTGCAGGGCAAGATTTCAGATGAGGGACATTCAGTTCCATTTGAGAGCCTTTTGGTCTCAAAGAAGAGATCCCCTATCCAAGTTGATCCCAGTGACTCGAACCCTGATCCAGGCCCTTCAGTGGTGGCAGGATCAGAGCAATCTGAGACAAGGGGTTCCCTTCATCCCTCTGTCTCACTCCTTGACCCTTACTACAGATGCGTCCCTTTTGGGATGGGGAGCTCACATGGGCGACCTCTCCACCCAGGGATTGTGGTCCCCTCAGGAATCTCTGCTCCACATCAATCTGTTGGAACTCAGAGCTGTTTTTCTAGCACTTCAGGTTTTTTCTGCATCTGTTCAGAACAAAGTGGTACAGGTCAGAACAGACAACATCACTACAATGTGGTACATCAACAAACAAGGGGGCACTCGGTCTTCAGCCTTGTGCACCAAGGCAATGAAGTTGTGGTCTCTGGCTTATTTCCTGAACACTTCCCTCATAGCAGTTCACCTCCCAGGCAAGGACAGTGTCCTGGCAGATGCTCTCAGCAGGATTTCCCAGGGCCATCACGAATGGTCACTGGATCCCCAGTACTGGGATAGTTTTTGCCAGATGGGGCACCCCTCAGATAGATCTTTTTGCAGCCCCAGACAATCATCAACTTCCACTGTTTTGTTGCAGGCCCCCAGTGTTGGGCTCAGTCCCCCTGGATGCCTTTCTCCTCAATTGGGAAGGGAAGTTTCTCTATGCCTTTCCCCCCTTCCCTCTCCTGTTCAAGGTGCTAGTCAAAATCAGATCTCAGCCCTGCAAGATGATTCTGATTGCTCCAGACTGGGCCAGGCAGCCCTGGTACCCACTCCTTCTGTCCTTAGCAGTCCATCTTCCCCTGTGTCTCCCCAGGAACCACAATCTGTTAACCTGTGCCCATGGGAGAGTTTGGTATCTGAATCTCAAATCCCTCAACCTCAAGGCCTGGCTCTTGAGGAGTTAGAGTTTGCTGACCTACACCTTTCTCAAGGTGTTCTCGAAATCTTGAAAGCTTCTAGGAAGCCTTCCACTAGGGCTACTTATAACTCCAAATGGAAAAGGTTTTCCATATGGTGTTCTGGGAAGCATATTTCCCTGGAATCTGCTGATTTGCCCACTGTTTTGGACTATATGGTCCATCTTAATTCTTTGGGACTGAGACCAGCTACCCTGAAAGTGCATTTGGCAGCTGTCTCTGCTTTTTATTTCAGCAGGAAGCCCTCTTCTTTCCGGTCACCCTGTATTTTCCAAGTTTTTCAAGGATTGCTTCATGCTAATCCACCATTCAGGACCCTGCCCCTGCCTGGGATCTTAATGTTTGCATTGCTTAGCTGATGCAACCCCTTTGAACCTCTGTCTTCGGCAGAGCTTAAGTACTGACTTGTAAAACTGTGTTTCTAGTAGCCATCACTTCTGCCAGGCGGTGAGTGAGTTACAAGCTTTGTCAGTGGAGACTGACTTTATTTCCTTTCACAGGGATAAGGTAGTCCTCAGGACTAACAGGAAGTTTTGCCTAAGGTGGTTTCAGATTTCCACCTTAATCAATCTATTTCTCTTCCAGTGTTCTTCACTGACCATTCCTCCTCTGGTGAGAGGAGGTTGCACAACTTAGATGTTAAGAGGGCCCTAAGTTACTACATAGAGCGTACCAATGGTCACAGGTTTGACTCCCTCCAACTATTTCTCACTTATGGTGAGGTTGGAAAGGAAACCTGCCACTAAGAGATCCATTGCCAGGTGGATTGTCTCTTGTATCCAATTTTGCTATCAAAAACTGGGTAAGGTTCCCCCTTCAGGCCTGAGGGCTCACTCTACCAGAGGTACAGCTGTGTCTCTAGCTGCTGCCAGAGACATCCCTATCTTAGAGATATGTCAAGCAGCTACTTGGAAAACAGTACACACTTTCACCAAGCATTACTCCCTGGATATCCAGGCCAGGAGAGATGCTCAGTTTGGCACAGCCGTGCTTCAGAGCCTATTCCCTAAGTAGGTTCTGTCCCCTCCTCCATGGAGGTACTGCTGTGTAGTCTGCGATTGTCATAATATAGCAAGACTTCATGTTGTTTGAAGAAAAAAATGACTCACCTTAGTAATGTTGTTTCTTCTAATGGAGTCTTGCATATTATGACCTCCCCCCCAGCCTGCCCCTCTCAGAACTTCTACTTTTGGTATGAGGTGGGCAGTCCAGGGTTGGCACTCATTGATGCCCATTTTATGTTTTCCACCCCTTCTTTTTTTGGGGTGTTCGGGTGTTGTGTTTTATTTTGTCTTATCTTATCTTATTTTCTGGTCCCCTGACTTGAGTCTTGGTGCTGGGACCAGGAAAATGTGTTAATATTTAAGTAGCCAGTTGGCTAGTGTAGGTTACAGCTTCCAAACAGAACCTTAGTGAGTTTTGCTCGTAAAGATCTGACAGTTTCAGTTTGAAATATTCCAGACAGAGCTTTTTCTAACTGAGCTCGTGCTGTAAGTTCCATGCCTGGCATGGAAGTTAACTCTTTCACCTCCGAACAGTTCTTAATGGTGGGACAAACTGCAATTGTCATAATATAGCAAGACTCCATTAGAAGAAACAACATTACTAAGGTGAGTAATTTTTTCTTTTCAGCCATTCTGAGAATGCCCTCTATCATTTTCTTGTCCATTTCCTCCCCTTGAGATGGGGATCTGTATACAACCCCTGTGCGGATTGTGATGCCATTCCCTGTCTCCAATGTGACTCAGAGTTCCTCTTGTCCTCCCCCTTTACCTTTTAATTCTGTTACTTTGATCCCTTCCCTTATGTAGAGAGCTACTCCACCTCCTCTTTTACCCTCCCTGTCCCTTCTGTAGATTGTGTACCCTGGTATGTTGACATCCCAGTCATGGTTCTCTGTGTACCATGTTTCTGTGACTGCCACAATATCCAAGTGTTCCACTTCCATCAGGGCTACTAGCTCTGGAAGCTTGTTTCCAAGACTACTGGCATTGGTACTCATTGCCCTCCATTTAATGTTGGCTTTATCCTTTTTTACCCCATCCCTGCTCTTATTGCCCTTGTCCATTTTCCATTTACTCCTGTCCTGCCCTCTGTCAAGCTCTGTGCCTCAGTGTTTACCCTCCTACCTGCCATGCTTTGTGGGGAGGCTTGAACTTTCCTGTTTCCTATCAGCACCTCCCTTGGCTGGTTTAAAAGCTTGCCAAGGAAGCCTTTAAACCTGTCACCTAGGAGCATGTTTCCCTTCCCTGGATAGATGCTGACCATCATGCCAGTGCAGACCTTCATCTCTCAGGTGGACCCCCAGTCCCCAATAAAGCCAAAAGCCTTGTGCTGCTACCAGTTTGCAACCATTCATTAAACCGCATGGTGTGCAGTACCCTAGCCTCCCACCTCTGCCATGGACTGGCAGCACACTCTGAGAAGGTTACCATGCTACTACCTGTCTGAGGCCCTCCCCAACTCCACAAATTCATCCTGCACTGCACTGATCTCATGCCTAGCTAAGTCATTTGTCCCGGGTGGACAATGCTATCTAGTTTCTCTCCTGTGATGCTGCTTCTGCAATCCTGAAGATTCACTTCCTGTCCCTCCAAGCCATGGCACCAGGCAGGCACCTTACTTCCTCTCCTCTCCTTCCCCAGGTCTACACCCCTAACAATTGGGTCCCTTATCAGAAGCTGCTTCTTTCCTTGTGTTGTCCCTTGCCACTCTTTTTGTGGGTCTCCCTTGTGGATGTCCCTAGCATTCTTCTTGGTCTCCAATGAGGTGTCATCATGAGAAGACGTGATTTGTGAGACCGACATATGATTTTGCGTAGAGGTGCAACTCGGGGCTGCCTTGTTCCACCACCTCACCCTCCCAGAACCTACTGTGATCCATCTGCTCTTCACACATGGCAGCCTCTGAGGCAGTGGTTGTGGAACTGGTGCTCTTTGGGTGGGGGGTCTTCTTAGTCCTTGCCAGTTCAGCCTGGAGGTGGGCAACCTCCTCCCTCAGAGCTGACTGTTGCCTGCAAATAGGGCAGCAACGCAGGTTCCAGAATGTTTCCCGGAAAATTGCTGCCCCACAGCCAGTGCATTGCACCACTCCCCACATGTCCTTCTTCCTTATAATATACAATGAGTAATATACACATTTTTTTTTTTGGTGTGTGTATACTTACGCTTTATGCACTGTGCTGGGTAATTGAGAATATGACAGTTCTGCTCCAAGACCTGTTGAGGAAGTGATGTCAGAACCTTGTCTATAAAGGAAATGCCACACCTGGGGTGGGTGGGGTGAGAGGTAGGGTGGGTGGGTAGGCCACAACCACTAGTGACTGTTAGAAACAATCAATTACACCACTGCTCCACCACCCTGGTGAGTACTGCCCTTTATAGTAAGTCAACCAACACCACAATGTACTAGACCACTGCTCCTACACAAACCACTCTACTGAGTCCAGGGATAAAAACAAACTCACTGTTCAGCCAGCAGGACACTTCCAAAATACTGCACAAATATCCTTCCAAATCCTATGAGTCTAGCACAGAAATCAAGCAACTTCAGTTGTATTACAACCCCTCTGGTTATAAAATTACCACACTTTAATGGAATCCTGCAATTCTTAATGCCAATAAGAAAATAATGAAACTTTCTGTAGAAAGTGTAGCTTACCTTCCTAGTCCCCTACAATATTATGTTTTACCAAGTTACCAGTTCCTCAAATGCGTTCTAGTTTGTTCTCTGCAGTATAGCCAATTTCTCAGCTTCCAAAAGGAACAGGCAGGTCCTCTGACTGACTTTACTCTGTGTAGTATGCCTAAACAGAACAGTGATACAAGCCCACCCAGAATCAATTGATTGACTAGTGACACCTGTGATGTAAGCAGGCCTTTCAGTGAAGACAATTTGCTATGTCTGCTTCTAACACACACAAACCCTTTATCTGAAGCCAGGGATAAACTCACTGCTTAGCCAGCAGGACACTTCCAAAATATTGCACAAATATCCTTCCAAATCCTATGTGTCTAGCACAGAAATCAAGCAACTTCAGTTGTATTACAACCCCTCTGGTTATAAAATTACTACACTTTAATGGAATCCTGCAATTCTTAATGCCAATAAGGAAATAATGAAACTTTCTGTAGAAAGCGTAGCTTACCTACCTAGTCCCCTACTATATTATGTTTTAATAGAAACATAGAAACATAGAAGTTGACGGCAGATAAGGACCGCAAGGCCCATCCAGTCTGCCCATTTCTTTTTCTACCTTATAAATGTACCATCGGCCTTTGCTCTGTCAGTGACCTATCTATTCATAGTCATTTGTATTGCTCCCTTATACCTATCCCATGCCTGTTTGAAGCCCTGCACTGTATTCATAGCCACCACTTCTTGTGGTAAGCCATTCCATGCATCTACCACCCTTTCTGTGAAAAAGAATTTCCTCACATTCCCCCCTTAATCGGCCTCCCTCTAATCTCATGCTGTGTCCTCTTGTCCTGCTATTTTTCTTATATTTAAACATGTTAGACTCTTTCACCTTGTTTATGCCCTTAAGGTGTTTAAATGTCTCGATCATATCACCTCTCTCCCTCCTTTGCTCAAGGGTATACATATTGAGCTCCGTTAATCTGTCCTTATATGTCTTCTGATGCAGTCCCTGCACCATTTTGTTGCCCTTCTCTGGACTGCCTCAATTTGGTTAATGTCCTTGTGAAGGTGTGGCCTCCAATACTGCACGCAGTACTCCAGATGGGGCCTAACTAATGTCTTGTACAGAGGGATTATCACCTCCTCTTACGACTTGTGATACCCTACTAATACACCCTAACACCCCTAGCCTTACCTACTGCTTTAGAGGTCTGCTTGGATGATTTTAGGTCATCAGTGATGATGATGCCCAAGTCTCTTTCTTCCTTTGTGACTGCTAGCAACTCCCTCCCAGCCTATAAGTGGCTTCAGGGTTTCTCTTCCCTATGTGCATGATTTTGCACTTCTTTGCATTAAATCCCAGTTGCCACTCTTCTGACCATTCTGCTAGTTTATCCAGATCTCTTCTCATTCTGCCCACCCCATCTGGATCATCTACTCTGTTGCAGATCTTGGTGTCATCTGCAAACAGACAAGCCTTACCTCTAGTCCATCTGCGAGGTCACTAATGAAGATGTTGAATAGGACTGGCCCAGGACTGATCCCTGAGGTACCCCACTTGTGACTTGCATCTCTTCTGACTGTATACCATTTACCACCACTCTCTGTTTCTGCCAGTCAACCAGTTTGCCACCAGTTGACCAACTTCTGACCCACCCCGAGCCTACCTAGCTTATTTATCAATCTTCTATGTGGAACAGTGTCAAAAGCTTTGCTGAAGTCAAGGTAGCGACATCAACTGCTCCCCTTGGTCCACCACTCTGGTTACCCAGTCAAAGAAATCTATGAGATTAGTTTGACAGGACCTTCCTTTGTAAACCCATGCTGTCTTGGATCCTGTGCCCCTATGGATTCCAGGTGTTGCACTATCCTTTCCTTAAGGAGTGCCTCCATAATCTTGCCCACTACTGAGGTAAGACTGACCGGTCTGTAGTTCCCCGCCTCCTCCCTGCTACCACTCTTGTGGGAGTGGGATCACATGAGCCTTTCTCCAGTCTTCTGGGACCTCTCCTGTGCTCAGAGACTCACTAAACAATTCTGCTAATGGCTCTGCTAGTTCCTCCTTTAGCTCCTTAAGTACCCTGGGATGTATGCCATCAGGTCCCATTGCCTTATCCACCCTGAGCTTAGCAAGCTCTTGTAGGACCTTTCTTTTGTGAAGGAGAGTAGTGCTCACCCTCCCCTGTGTCCATGATGCTGAGCTGTGGGCCCTGCCCTACCTTCTCTTCAGTAAATACTGAGCAAAAGTATCTATTTAGGATAGATGCCTTTACAGGGTCCTCCTCCTCACATGCTCCCTTTTCTCCATTAAGCTTAGCAATACCCCCTCTGGACTTTCTCCTTTCACTTTTACCAAGTTACCAGTTCCTCAAATGCGTTCTAGTTTGTTCTCTGCAGTATAGCCAATTTCTCAGCTTCCAAAAGGAACAGGCAGGTCCTCTGACTGACTTTACTCTGTGTAGTATGCCTAAACAGAACAGTGATACAAGCCCCACCCATAATCAATTGATTGACTAGTGACACCTGTGATGTAAGCAGTCCTTTCAGTGAAGACAATTTGCTATGTCTGCTTCTAATACACACAGAAACCCTTTATCTGAAGCCAGGGATAAACTCACTGCTTAGCCAGCAGGACACTTCCAAAATATTGCACAAATATCCTTCCAAATCCTATGTGTCTAGCACAGAAATCAAGCAACTTCAGTTGTATTACAACCCCTCTGGTTATAAAATTACTACACTATAATGGAATCCTGCAATTCTTAATGCCAATAAGAAAATAATGAAACTTTCTGTAGAAAGTGTAGCTTACCTTCCTAGTTCCCTACAATATTATGTTTTACCAAGTTACCAGTTCCTCAAATGCATTCTAGTTTGTTCTCTGCAGTATAGCCAATTTCTCAGCCTACAAAAGGAACAGGCAGGTCCTCTGACATAATGGTAAGATATATATATATATATATATATATATATATATATTTTTATTATTTCATCTGTTCCTTTTTTTCATAAAGAGTGCAAACAAACGACTGAGATTCATAAACTAGGTGACATGTACGTCACAAAAAATATTTCTGCAACATATCATGCACTGTATTCTAAATTTGCAGCTGTGCAGTGAAGACAGTGTTGAAAAAAATTGGACCCAGGTTGTATTACTTGACAAGATGTGGTTTTGAAATGTAACTAGAGTTGAGATGCAGGGACACTGACACAGTGTATGTGTTACATAGTCTGGTAATAAATTAAGTAGTGATCTGCTGATTGCAGTGGGACAGCTTGCTATCTGTGTTAATCCATCCAGATACCCATGAAACAGCCACGGCTTAAACATAATGTGTTACTGCTGCAATCAAATTGTAATAAGCCCTCCATTTCTTTTTTTAGGAAACTTCCAGATGCTTTGTTTTGTCATAGTTGCCTTATCCAAAGAAGTTCTTCAACATCAGCCCCCCCACAGACTGGGGCAGACATGCAACATGCAGAAGTCATTTCAATCAATGACCATGACCATCATTACCAACCAGACTCGAGAAGGATGCCGATGAAATCTGCGAAGAAGTAACCAAATAAGAAACCATTAATGAGACCTACCTGCAAATATGCCCCCCCCCAAAAAAAAATACTTACCTTCATTGGCTTGACAGTATTCCATTTCCAATTTCAATGCAAAATTTTCTCATCAAGCACTGGAATGTGCACACCAACATTAGCTGTAACCTGTGATACAAAACAATGCAATGAGTACATGTCTATATATGTCAACCCCCCACCTTGAAAATATAAAAAACATATATATATATATATCAACTCACCAAGGCTACTATTAGTGTATACACAAAGGCATCCTTCCATCTGGATGAGGTGATCGCATCACATTTGGGGAATCGCAGCCCACTTTGGACCAGTAACAGTTCTCTCACAGTCATCATTTCTGACGGAACACTGAATGGGTTCAGGTCATGTTATCCCTCCTTCACACGGTTTGGCAAGACGCTTTGCATCATGAGGTAAATCATCATAACAGAGTATGTAAACTTTCTGGACACAAGGCAGATGCATTTTGGGGATGCAGAAAAATTCTGGGGACTCTGAGTGACCACTGCGTGCATGAATGACTGCACAATAAATTCTGGGGGACTTTGCGTATTGTATAATGCTCCCATTTCACTTCCTCAGCACTTGGCAATTTTCTGGACATAAGACAGATGCATTTTGGGGATGCAGAAAAATTCTGGGGACTCTGTGTGACGACTGCGTGCATGAGTGACTGTGCAATAAATTCTGGGGGACTTTGCATGTGGTGTAATGCTCCCATTTCACTTCCTCAGCACTTGGCAATTCTCTGGACATAAGACAGATGCATTTTGGGGATGCAGAAAAATTCTGGGGACTGTGTGTGACCACTGCATGCATGAGTGACTGCACAATCAATTTCAGAGGATTTTGCATGTGGTATAATGCTCCCATTTCACTTCCTCAGCACTTGGCAATTTTCTGGACACAAGACAGATGCATTCTGTGTGTTGTGATTGTGAACAGATAATGCCATACTTAAATAATAAATTAAAGCAGCAGTGCAACAATGTGGTGAAAATTTTGACCTATACTTTTTTATGCTATTTTACATTGCCAGCCACTAGTTACCTTCTGACTTGTATGATACCCTTCTTTTCACAATTTGTGTCTGCTTTACTACTTTTCACATGTCTGAAAAAAAAGGAGCACACCTTTTAATATGACTCTGACCAGGTTTTCATCACTATTTGCAGCTCTTTTTGAATAAATATTGTTCTGTGAGGTCATAAAACACTGCCTGCTGCATAATTATTAATTTTACAACAGAAGTAATATGTAACAACTGATGGAGAAAAACAGCAGAAAATACTGACAAAGACCTGGTCCGCACCGTATTAAAAGGAGTGCTCCTTTTATTATTTCAGACATGGAAAAAAGTACTATAGCAGACTCAAATACTGGAAAGAATAGTATCGTACAAGTCAGGAAGTAAGTAAAGTGGCAATGTAAAATAGCATAAAGTATAGGTCAAACTTTTCAACAGATTGTTGCACTGCTGCTTTAAAGAGATTCATCAAGTTACATAGTTATGGTCTTGCACCCAACATATGGGTGCCTAACCTCCAGGGTAATCTTTGTTGCTCCACATGTCCTTACATAGTGCAATACTTTTCTGGCAAAAACATTCATAATTTTGGTACACGGGTCCCGGAGGACTTCCTGTTCAGAAGAACCCCAAGTTCTGCCCCGCACTCAACAATATTATGACATGATGCCAGGAGGCTGGGGCGACTCTATTATAGTGAATGACTGGCAGATTTCTGAATGTTTTTTATGTTATAATGGTCAGTTTGTGGTGAAATGGCATGTTTTGACTATGAAGAGCATGAGCAGTGCAAGTATATTGTGCTAAACTGCATGTGTGCCATCAGTGTTCTTTCCAGTGTGTGCAGATGTTGTCCAGCTTTGTGCAAACATATATATGGTGACTTGTTGCAGTATTTCAAAAATAAAGATAAGAAAGAATATATGACATATATTTTATTTGTACCATCAGTACCAGTGGAGTAACTGATATAATATTTTTTCAGAGGTATCGGGTCACTGTGCACCTCAGTCACTCACTCACTCACAGTGCACACATGACTTTGCGGAAATCATAGCACAAAAAACACATGCTCTCCTAAAAGTCATGTGTGCAGTATGGGACTAAGGTGCACTCTGGCCAGACACCTTTGAAAAAGTATCGTATCACTTAGTCCACTGATGCTGATGGTGACAATAAAATATACATTATTCTGCTTGCTATTCTTTATACCATAAACACTGCAACAAGTCAGCAATATATGTTTGGAAGGAGCTGCACAATATCTGTTGTCTCACACACACAGGAAACAACACTGACTGCACACATGCAATTAAGCACATCATACTTGCACTGCTCAGACCAGCTTTTCCACAACCACTCCACAACAGAAAGAAAACATTGCTGAGGCACTGGATTATAGTAACAGGGCAATAAGGAGCATGCATGACTGTATGTGTATGTATATATTTAAAGGGAAGCAGTCAACAGGGCTCCTGCTCCCTGCAAGCACCCTCTGGTTAAGAATTTTAAGTATGTTGCAGCCTTTGTCTCATGCTACAACATACTTTATTTTAAGAAAAGAAAAGTCAGTGAGACCTCAAGGATGGAAGACACTATGGGGCTCCATTATGTATAAGGAAAGGTCGTGAGGAGACACACCATACGCTTCAATACTTTTGTATTGAGGCACATGGTGTGTCACCGTTGCACCTTTACACATGATGGAGCCCCCATAGCATCTGCCATCCTTCAGGGTTGTTGACTTTTCTTTATTAAAATAAAGTATGTTGTGGCACGAGACAAATGCCACAACATACTTAAAAAGCTTAACCAGAGGGTAAGCCTTGCAGCGGTTGGGACCTTCTGTTGCTGACTGCTTCCGCTTAAACTAATACTGTGTGGCCTCTCTGTCTGGTATGAAACATAAAACACAAAGCACTACAGCAGTGGGGGTGCAGGAAAAAAGCTAAAGGGATTCCATGAAGTTCCAGCAGCAGATGGAGCATCAACACTATCTGTAGCTGGTGTTGCTTGATCTGCTCCACTTGCTGCTGGACAGCACCCACACTCTCGTTGCTTTCCTCCAACACAGCCCACAAAAGGGCTATGTTGCCTGTGTTGCAGGCATTGTGGCAGGGTCAACTGGTGCAGGGGGAAAACCAGGTAGCGGTGATGGTGAGGGTGGTGCTAGTGGCAGTGGTGGGGGTAGTGGTGGAGCAGCTGCTGCTGTGGCCCTCCTCCTGCTGTGGCGATGCACAACAGCAGCACCCTCTGCCACTGCCACAGAAGGGCCAGCAGGTGAAGGCCTGGCACGTTCGGTGGCAGCCTGCCACTCCACCTTGTGGTGGTTAAGCATATGTGTACATTGGCCCCAGTCCCCAGATGTGTCCCCCAGGGGCCATGGCACACCTGCACACCACAAAGCAGACACACCGCAACACTGCTGTCCCCCCGACACAGTTGAAAAACTGCCAAACTGTGGATCTGCGGGGGGGGGGGACCAGGCACAGGAGGGCCAGATGTAGTGCCAGCAGCACTGTCACACACCTGGGGCTCCACCTGCTGCTGTGGAGATGGTGCTGCTGGAGCTTTTTCAGCTGCTACTGGTGGTGGTGGTGGTGGTGGACTTGGTGGATGTGGAGGTGGCACTGGTGGTGGTGGTGCTGCCGCTGCTTCCAGAGGGGGGAGGCAGGACCAAACAGTCTGGAGTGGTCCAACAACACACGGCTATGACCCTCATGTGTGCACACTCCCCTCTGGCCACGGGCCACAGACTGTCCCTGGTCCATCGCACAAACCACTCCCTTCACTCTCCGACGCGGCCATGCAATGAATGACTTCACACACACACTCACAGTCTCACACACACATGCAAACACACAGTCACACAAACACACACACACATATATGACACACACAAAACAAAACTTATAAAACAAAGAAATCGGTCACCAAAAAGAACTGACAAAACAGTACAATAAAACAGAAAGAATTAGCTTTTAAAAAGATTTGGGTTTGCTGAAATTTGGTCAGGAAAGAAACTAATTATGAACTCTCCTCTCCTACACAAAATGCTTCCTCCTTCTACCTCTGCAAAGGAGAAAGTGAAAGTAACTGCTTGTATGACTCACTTCCTTCCTGCCTGGCTAAAGCATGTGACATACAATACTGTAAGCCATGTGATGTGGGGGGGGCTACCTAAAGTACCTATATTGTTATCATTCCACCTTACTTCACATTAAGCTGGAATAACAATGAGAAGTTATAATAACAAGGTGAAGTGAGCACTTTTCACAGGGCATTAACAAGGTGAAACAGTCTAAAATGTTTTAATATAAGAAAAATAGCAGGACAAGAGGACACAGCATGAGATTAGAGGGAGGCCGATTAAGGGGTAATGAAAGGAAATTCTTTTTCACAGAAAGAGTGGTGGGTGCATGGAACGCCTACCTCAGGAAGTTGTGGATATGAATACAGTGCAGGGCTTCAAACAGGCATGGGATAGGCATAAGGGAGCAATACAGATAAGTATGAATAGATAGGCCACTGACAGAGCAAAGGCAGAAGGCACATTCATAAGGTAGAAAAGATATGGGCAGACTGGATGGGGCTGCGGTCCTTATCTGCTGTAAACTTCTTGTTTCTATGTTTGAGTAAACAGTATGGAGCAGTTTGCTTCCTGCTTTGTTCTTCCTGAGATCAGCCAGGTAAGGAAAAACCACCACCCCTCTCCTTCTGTAGTGTGCTGCCACCACAGCTAGGCACTTTGTCAATACACTTGGAGCTGAGGTGTGGCCAAAGGGAAGGGCTGTGAACTGGTAGTGGTAGTTCCCTAACCTGAACCTGAGGTATTTTTCTGTGACTTGGCCTGACTGGAATGTGGAAGTAGGCGATTTTCAGATCCAGTGACCCCAGCCAGTCTCCCAGCTGAAGAGATGAAATCACGGAGTCCAGTGTCACCATCTTGAATTTTTCTTTCTATAAGTGTTTGTTCAGGTTTTTCTTGAGGGTTAGGAAGTATCTGGATTAAAGTCCTCACCCTTTGTGCAGCAGGTACTTTTTCCACTGCATGTGGTTGCTGCACTTTCTTCACCTCCATCTCCAGCAGGATTTTTCTGCTGCTGTGTGAAGTTAAAAACTTTTGGGTTCTATAGTTTTGGAAACCTTTTGAACTGCAGAGGCAAACCATGGCTCACTACTTCTAGGACCCACTTGTCTGTAGTAATTTTTGTCAATTTCTGGAAGTAGTAAGCCAATCTTCTTCCCATTGGCAATGGGGGGGAGGGGGCAACCTCGACAGGCTTGCCAGGGGTTCTAGTTTGTCTGGGGTTTGGGTGCTGATGTTGCAGCAACACACTTCTCTCTCCTCCTACTCCTGCCCCTTTGTGAAGGGTAGTCATAGAGGGCATAAGAAAAAGGGTAGTATACCCTACCCCTACTTCTAGAAGGTCTGTAGAAAATGGAGGCCTTTTCTTTCTCAGTATTGCTCTTGTAGGTGGTTTTATACTCATCAATCTTTTTCATGTAAGCCTCTGTTTTGTCACCAAACAAGGAACTTCCTCAAAAGGAAATCCATAGCTTCTGTCTGAGTGTCCTGGGATAGATTTGTAGTTCTAAACCAGATAAACCTGCCTAGAGACACTGCATGGCGCATAACCTGGATGCAGTGTCATTAGCATCCACTGCCATATCAGACTGGTACTTTGTGGCATCTGTGGCTGATCTTGCTGTGCCAGCCATATCCTGTGCCAAGTCTCCAGTAGCCCTTTTGCTCAGTGCCAGGATGGAGTTCCATAAGGCTCTCTGGTATACTGTGCTGTGTAGGCTAGATAAGCTGCCTAAGGAGCAAAGACGCTGAAGTATACACTTTTTACCGCATGGTATCCAGTTTCCTGGAATCTTTTTCAAGAGGCTGGGAGGAAAGGGGCACTTTGGCCTCGTCACAGGTGGCAGTCTGAACCACTCCTTTGTGATCAGGGTGGAATACAGGAGCCATCTGGTTCTATGGGTTCTCCTCTTCCTCTTCTTAATAATACATTTCTACCCTCCTCCACAGACATTGGGAATGGAACCAGAGCCGGGGCGTGGGGGCAGACATATTATTGAAATTCCCCATAGCCTGGAACACCTGGAAGAATTGACATTTTATTTTTATTTATTTATTTATTTTTAATTCTTTATTTATCTGCTGCTTTTGCCACCAAGCCATCCACCCAGGTCATGGCCCCCTCTGCTCCCACTCCCATATTTAGCCCCTACTCCCGGATACCCCCTGGATTACCCCCCAGGGTGGGGCTGCGGCGCCTGCCCAAGTGCCGCAGATGATGGGATAGGTCTGGGAGCCAGCCTGAGAGCCCATTAGAGTGGAGGGGCAGGCATCATCCTGGCGGCAAGCAGCATAGTTTTTACCCCTTAGGCGAGGGCAGGATGTGCAATGACGACCTGCATCCACCCGCCCCCGAGCTTACTTTGACGTTGGAGCTTGTGGTGCAACCCAGCCTCCGCTGGGTGTTGCCACAGCTCCAATCACTACACCACTCTCCCCCCGGAGAAGGAGAGCAGCCGGAGGGCACTCAATCCATCTCCTCCTCCTGGCCAGCCCTCCAACAACCCAAGTCCATTCCCGAACCCAGGTCGCCAGCGTCGCAAGCGGAAATCCAACTGCTGCACCGGCAGGCCAGCCTTATTTTATTATATTAAAGGTATCGGATCCATCATTGAACCAGAGGCTCTTTTACAAAGGTTCCACATCAGATTACATAGACATAAGAACATTCAGGGATTGAATACAAAAGAAGTAGCAAAAAAAGCAGCCAGTGGACTTTGTCAATTACCAAACATCACAGATAAGAAAGCACTTAATGAACACTTAACAATACAGATTCTTAGTGGTAACCATCTGAGTGAGGGAGGCAAGGCCAGAAAGCTAGTGGTGAGAGAAAGAGAAAATTGAGGGAGTGGAAACTGAGCATGGAGCAGATTCAGTGAGAGGTGTGTGGAGGGTTGGGCGAGGAGGGAGGGAGAGAGTAGGGGTGGAGTGAGGATAAGGCGAGGGGTGGGGGGAAATAATCATCTAGGAGTAGCAGTTGCAGGAGGCACAGGTGATGAGTTATTGACGAAGACTAAGCTTAAAGGTGCCCAAGGCTGTTTTGTTGATAACTTCTGTTGGCAGTGAGTTGAACCAGGATGAGGCCCTGAATTTGAAGGATTGTTGACCTTGGGTAGTCCTGCAATGGGGAACGGCGAAGGAGTTGAACTCCTGGTTTGTCGTGGACCACTATAAGGATATTACTATAATAGTGAATGGAACACATTCTGAAGAAAGGGGGGTTACTAGTGGAGTACCTCAGGGCTCAGTACTGGGTCCAGTCCTCTTTAATGCCTTTATAGGTGACATTGCAGAGGGTCTGGAAGGAAAGGTATGCCTCTTTGCAGATGACACAAAAATCTGTAACAGAGTTGATACACAAGAGGGGGGTAGAAAGGATGAGAAGGGACTTGGCAAGGTTGGAGGAATGGTCAGACATATGGCAACTTAGATTCAATGCAAAGAAATGCAAAGTAATGCACCTGGGAAATAAAAATCCAGGAGAAGAGTACACAATAGCAGGGGAGGTACTAACGACAACAATAATGGAAAGGGACCTGGGTGTAGTCATATCAGATGACCTAAAGGTGGGTAAGCAATGTGAGAAGTCAGTAAGGAGAGCCAGGGGGATACTGGTATGCATAGGGAGGGGCATCACAAGTAGAAAAAGGGAAGTGGTTATCCCTCTATACAGACAGTTGGTGAGACCCCATCTGAGTACTTATGCAGTTTTGGAGACCTCATCTACACAAGGACATAGACAGGATGGAAGCAGTCCAGAGGAGGGCAACTAAAATGGTGCAGGGTCTACATCAGAAACCATATGAAGAGAGACTGAGAGAGCTTAATATGTATACCCTTGATGAAAGGAGGGACAGGGGGGACATGATAGAAACTTTTAAGTACCTCAAGGGAATCAACAAAGTCCAGGAGGGTAGCATCTTTCAGAAAAAGAGATGTGTAAGAACAAGGGGGCACAATTTAAAGTTAGAGGGGGGACGGCTCAGGGGTAATGTGAGGAAATTCTTTTTCACAGAGAGAGTGGTGGACGCATGGAACCGCCTTCCTGGAGAGGTTGGGGGTCTAAAACAGTGGGGAATTCAAACATGCATGGGACAGACATAAGGCAATTATAGTGGGGGTTTGCGGAAGTAGGCTGTTGCTTAACTAGAATCTGCAGCTTATTCAATAGGTAGGGAAATGGGCAGATTGAGTGGGCCAAGTGGTACTTATCTGCCGTCAAAGTCTATGTTTCTATGTTTCACTTTGCGTAGCATTATGATAACGCGAAGTGGCCACTTCGCATTCACTTAGCCTGTAGATTTTAAATTCGCTACATCTCTAGAAGAGAAGAAGTCTGATATTTAGAAGGGTCAGCATGTCCCTGATTGGTGTATAGATTAGTGTAACTTGTTTTAAAACAAGCATTAATCTCCTTTAGATCATGACTGACATTATTGTTAGTAAAGCAGATTCCATCAGTAGCTTTTTTAGAGTAGCTTATTTTTGTAATCATAAATCCAAAAGCGTGCCAGCTTTTTCACCAGAATTACAGTAACTCTATCTGGTGTGGAAAAGAACATGTCCAGCTTTAGTGGATAAAATGCATTACTCCTATAATTTAACTGTGTTATTGGATAAATAAGAGTTTGGTTAGCTTTTGGTTTAGTTTGTGAGAAGCTTGCAATGGAGCCAATTGGGATTCTTCAATTTCTAAGTCTTTTTGTCTCAATTTCTTCCTGTTGGCTGCATAACCAATCACCTACCTCTAATATACACTTTAAAGGTTTCCCACAGACATTGCATGGAGGTTCTCTATTATAATTAATCTGAAAAAAAGAGAGATGTTTCCATTAGTCAATCAGTCTTTGAAGGAGTTATCATCAAGAAGAGAATTATTGAGTCTCCATCTGGGTTCCTTATTAAATGAATTGTTGATGCAGATTGCAGTTTTAGCATGCCATGATCTGAAAGTAACATAGATTCATAGTTTATAGAAGTGACATTATTACACATCCCCAGGGCAGGAAGACAGAATCCTATCTGCTAAATGAATTTTGCCAGCAGGAGGAAAAAGTAATCCCTGCGCTGGGGATGTACAATTCTCCAGGCATCAACAAGGCCCAGTTCTTGTGCTAGATTTTGAATGACTTTTCTAGATTTAGTGGGGGAAATAGTTTTAGTAGATTTTGTCTTAACCAGTAGGGGATCAGTGACCTCATTAAAATCTCCTCCAGAATAATTTCAGAGTCAGACACTTTACTCAGCTTGAACAATATGTCAGTGAAAAAAAATCAGCCTGGGATGAAGTAGGGACATACATATTACATATCATTACCTTTTTACTACTAAGTGTACCTAAAAGGATTTGGTATCTACCCTCTGTGTCTGAAATATAAGAAGATTTAATAAAGTTAGCACATTATCTTATTTGGATGGCAACACCTTTTTTTTTAGTGGAGAAGCAGCTGTGTTCAACCTGAGATACCAAATATCTTAATAATTTATTGGCTTCATTGGGTACCAGATGTGTCTGCTGCAGAAAAGCAAAGCCAGTTTTATTTTTATTTAAATATTTAAGAGCCCTTTTTCATTTAATAGGAGAGCCTAGCCCCTGTACTTTCCAAGAAGCTATATTGACTGGACCCATGGTGTACCAGATAAGAATTAGGGCAAGTGGTACTGCAGTAAATAAAGATTGTTATGTAACAAATTTCAAGAAACAACCTTTAAATCAGGAAAAATTTACTACAATCTTTGAATGATAAATAAATATAATAGTAAGTCTGACACACACGTGAGAATGATTTACACACTATTAATATAATAGAGAAAATTAGTTCCAAAGCTAAAAGTAGTTAATAAATTACAATTCCAGTCTCAAGATAAAGAAAACCCTGTAGATACAGAGAATCAAGAACATTTATTCTTTTCTAAAGGACAAATCTGCAGCTGTAAGTGTAATTTAGTTTAACTATTTACAACCAAGAAGGCTGAAAATGCTTGCCACCAACTGGTAGTCTCCAGGTGAGATTTCCACATTTTCTGCTCATAATATTACGCATTTGAAGTAATATTTGTTTTATACAGTGCAAATAGGGATCTGAGAGATATGCAACTAATTTTTTAGTAGCCAGCAGTAATGCAGAGGCAGTTCTGAATGTAACTCTACATCATGTAAAGAAGTTAAAGAATTAGGAAAGATAGAATGTATACAGCACATAACAGTTTTACTGATCGTGCATGGAGACGGTGACCTGTTATGCTACAGTATTAATTTGTACCCTTAGGTCCAAGGTAATTAGTCGCTAGGACCAAATCAGTTTACATCTTTTTGGTCCATAACAACACTGAAGGGTACCATCATCCAGTTGGTACATATATCCACTTGCACCTGATATTGGGAATGCAGGTAGAGCAGAGCACTCAGGCTCCCCTAAAAGTGCTGCTGTCCAAACAAACCAAACCCACACAAAACAAAAGAAAAACACACACATGAATGGCTAGAGTATAAAGAATAATACTGTATTAAATACGTGGTCCTAGACAGCAAGGAACAGCAGGCCAAAATGTCCCTATGTATCGCCTTGCTATAAGGCTTCATCAGGTAATCTTATTCCAAGGCATTATGTAGAGGCATTGTGGCCTGGTGATCCTTAGCTGTCTGGGACCATTTTTAATTAAAATATCACTCTTTATACTCCAGCCATTGGTGGTGTAATTGTTATTTGTTTTGTATGGGCACCTGATATTGGCTTAGTCTATCCAAGCTGCCCTAACTTCTCAGGGCACTTGAAAGGGCAGGTCAGATGTAAAATATATAAGGGATTTACTCCACAATGTCTATGACCTTAATCAGTAAAGCAAAGCAGAAATGTAATTCCACATAGTTGAGACTGTATGGTATAGGGCAGCTTGTTTAGATCTTTTCCATGACTGAACAGTGAGCAATCAAATAGCAGCAAATAGAAAGTGCAGCACAAATATGTGATAAGACATGGGCATCAGAATAATCAGAAGTGATTCCCCTCACCCCCTCAACCCATGACATGGAATATTAGAAGCGAGTGCTAAGCACAGCTATCAGGCAGCGGATTGTTAAAACAGGCATCAAGAAAACAGTGTTTGGCATTTCACATTAATAAACATGTTCGTAACTGGGGTCCTGAAAGTAGATTTCATCCAATAGGAGAGGACTAATACCAGTGAAGTTAGAGGAATCATGTCTGTTTCAGTTGTATGGAAATACAGTAGCCAATAAATTAATGATCCAAGCAATTATGCATAAACAATGATGACAGGCAAAATGAAGAAATGGTGTTCAGGTAGCAGAGCGATCTTGAGATATTGAGCCTGTTGCATCGATCAGTCAACAGCAAGTACGAGGAAGAGTAATGTAGTAGAGCTTACAAGCATATCACTAGGCCCAGGTTGTGTATAATTAGATGTGGTAAACTGCAATATTCCTATACAAGAGTGGTTGAAGAAGGGGAAAGGGCAGCTGCCATTTCATTCTGGAAGTTGCTCAGAATCACCAAGACACTGGGTGTACATAGGAGATGTTACCTTATTTAGAGAATAGTCCAGAGAGGCATGCATTGGCACACTGGAAGGGTAATCTTCTAAAGTAGCCTCAGAAAGTGGTTTCTCACATTTCTATTGTAGTATTTAAGTGTCTGTGGAAGAAAGTGACCCTTGTACTTGGTGATAGGTAATATTTTTCTGCATTGCTCAGTACTAAGATTCATACTAAGGACTTAGGAGCAATAGAAAGGCTGTTGGCCCATATGTGCTCCTACTATTCTCTATAATAATTCAGAGTATTAACCATTAGTAGGTAATTATCTAGTCTGTTTTTGAATTTAATTTTGTCTTTACTAAAGACAACTTATTCAGGTAGAGTGTTCCATGGGTTGATTATTTGTTGAGTATAAAATGCCTTTCTTTTCTCTCTTTTGAATTTAGTGTGTTTTAATTGTAGTTTATGTTCCCTAGTGCCTTTCAGATGATCTTTAAAGCTTAAGTTCAGTTAATTCAGCAAGTTAGTGTTCTGTATTAACTTATAGCATAATAATGTCTCCCCGAATCCTTCTCACATTAAGCGGCATTAAATTCAGCTTGGTTAGTCTGTCTTCATATCCTAGATCCTGCATTCATAGATATTTATTTTGTCTGCCTTTCGGTTGTTCTATTAGCCCCCTTAATAGGGACAACATTGAAAGAGTGCAGAGGCAGTAGTCAAGACTGAATCTTGGAGCAATTTTGTTTTAGTGTCATAAGAAGGAGGGAGAAGGTCTGTAGTGACAGGAATTGGATGCAGTTTATCATCCATTTGACTGGAATCAGGAAGCGAGGCTGTGAGGTGAGAACAGTTGCAGGCTTGTTCCATGCTGGGAAGGTGGGCACTGCTCATTCTGGGTTTTGATCTGGAAGGCCATTAGAATGATTAGTACAAGGTTGATCATACCCAAGGTCAAGATCTTTCAACAAATTGCCAGTAGAAAAGCAGAGAGTTGGACACCCATGTAGTTGGCCAAAATTAGTCCAAACATGATAAAAGCTGTAAAGCTAATAGAAAAGGACTTTTATTACTTTTATTATGTACAGGTGACATAAGGTTTAAAAATGCAGTATGGCACAACCAGCTTCTAACACCACCAATATTTCATGCCTAAACAGGCACTTTATAAAGGTGATAGTGTCACCTATCATTGATTGCTTTATATACCATCAACCCATAAAAATATTTTTAAACTATCTTATGGCTGTATGCAGACATTTCATGTGTCACAAAACCCAACTCCATGCTTCCATCCACACATACCAACAATATCTAACAACTTAATTTAACAATAAATATTTATTTTTATTTATTTATTCAATCTTGGATTACAATATCTTTAGTGGGAGACCGCTCTTTTACAAAGGCTCCACGTCATAAAGGGTGGGTATACATACATTATGGGTTTAGGAGTAACTAGCTAGGTGAGTAAACATAGACAAAAATATATTGTAAATAGGAAACAGAGATGGTTTTAACACTAGGATAATTCAGGTAACAGTAGCAGCCTAGATGGCATCGTCAGGTAAAAGTAAGCAACTATCCAGAGAGGAGAGTAGGGGGCACTGAGTTGGGGGGGGGCATGATGACTATTTAGGGGGAGGTGGGAGAGGAGAGTGCAGGGTATTGCAGGGCAAAAATGGGGACAATTCAGGGTAGAAGGACAAAGTAGGAGTAGCGAGGAGATGGTAATTAGTGATGTAGCGAATTTAAAATTCGCAGGCGAAGTGAGCGCGAAGTACCCACTTCACGTTAGTTTCAGTCTACGTGAAGTGGACATTGAGGAGTACTCACTTCACCTTTTCATAATGAGTTGACTTCACGTTGTTATTCTGCCTTAACACGAAGTAAGGCAGAATGACAGCAATAGGCACTTTAAGCAGCCCCCCCCACACACATCACATGGCTTACAGTACTGTAAGTCACATGCTGCTTTAGCCAGCCAGGCAGGAAGTGAGTCATGCCAGCAGATACTTTCACTTTCTCCTTTGCAGAGATAGGAGAAGGAAGGATAGTGTAGGAGAGGAGTGTGTATTTGTTGTTTAACTTGCTTCAACATCATAAAACCCAACAGCTTTTTTAAAAGCTAATTCTTTAGTTTTTGCTGTACTGTTTTGAGTTCTTTTTTTGTGACTGATTTATTTGTTTTATAAGTTTTGTTTTGTGTAAGTGTGTGTGTGTGTGTGTGTGTGTGTGTGTGTGTGTGTGAGTTGGTCTTCATCGCGTGATGTGTCAGAGTGGAAGGAAGGAGAGTTATGGACCAGGGACAGTCTGTGGTCCATGTTGGACAGAGGGAGTGCAGACACGTGGTGGTCAGGCGTGGGCGGGTGTCCGCTGGACGGCCCAGAATATTTCATCCCCAGAAGCAGCAGCACCACCAGTGCCACCACCACATCTAGCAAGTCCGCTGCGCCACCACAACCACCATCTGTACCAGCTGCAAGAGCTTCAGCAGCAGCACCTCCCACTCCACAGCAGCAGGTGGAGCCCCCCCAGGGGCATGACACTGCTGCTGGCAATACATCTGCCCCTGTTGTGCCTGGTCCCCCCTGCAGCTCGATAGTCTGGCAGTTTTTCAACTGTGTTGGGGGGACAGTAGCATTGTGGTGTGCCTGCTTTGTGGTATGCAGGTGTGCCATGGCCCTTGGGGGACACATCTGGGGACTGGGGGCCAGAGGACACACATGCTGAACCACCACAAGGTGGAGTGGCAGGCTGCCACAGAATGGGCCAGGCTTCCACCTGCTGGCCCTTCTGTGGCAGTGGCAGTGGGTGCTGCTGCTGCTGTGCATCACCAGAGCAGGAGTAGGGCCACAGCAGCAGCTGCTGCTCCACCACTAGCCCCACCACTACCACCAGCACCACCCTCACCACCACCACTACCTGCCTTTCCTCCCACAGCAGGGGAGTCCACCATGCCTGCAACACAGTCAGAAGTAGCACTGCTGTGGGTTACGATGGAGGAAAATAATCAGAGGATGGGTGCTGTCCAGCAGCAGATGGAGCGGATTGAGCAAGAGCAGCTACTAATAGTGTCGATGCTTCATCTGCTGCTGGAACATCATGTGATAGAGCATTAGGTTTTGTTTCTGCCCCCAGTGCTGTACTGTTTTGTGTTTTGTTTGTTTCATACCAGACAGAGGAAGGCCACAGTATTGGTTTAAAGGAAGCCATCAGCAACAGGAGTGCCTGCATCCTGCCCCTGCAAGGCTTACCATCTGGTTAAGCCTTTTAAGTATGTTGCAGCATTTTCTCATGCTGCAACATAGCTACAATATGCTAAATAGACATCAGCGACCGGTATTATGACAGATGCTATGGGGGCTCATTATGCGTAAAGGTGCAATGTTGGCGCACCATGCACTTCAATGCAAAACTATTTGAGCGCATGGTGCATCTCCACTGCACCTTTCCTTTACTAATGTGGCCCCATAGCATCCAACATCCTTCTGGATCATTGACCTTTCTTTCTTAAAAATAAAAGTATGTTGCGGCACGGAAAAGCGGCTGCAACATACTTAAAACTTAACTGGAGGGTAAGCCTATGGCACTATGCAGGACTAGGAGCTCCTGTTGCTGAGCTGCTTCCTTTAAATATATACATGCACATAGAGTCATACATATTCCTTATATTTTGACTAACCTCCAGGAGCAATCTCTCTTTCTCCACATGTCCTTACATTCCATAGTGCAATACTTTTCTGGCCAAAACGCTCGTAATATCAGTAAACCGGGGCCCAGAAGACTTCCCAAGTTCCCGTTCTGAAGATCTGCCCAAGTTCCGCCAACTTGCTCAGCAATGTTATGACGTGATGCCAGGGAGAGCACAGGGGTGTGCTTTATTATAGTGAATGGCTGGCAGCTTTCTAAAAGTTTCTTTATGTTATAATGGTCAGTTTGTGGTGAAACGTGGGCATATTTCCACTAACAAGGCTCTTGTTAGTTGAAGCGATTACGTTCCGTCCTACTTTATTCTTGAATCGGTGGCAGAACTTGGGCGGCTCTTCAGAATGGGAGGTCCTCCGGGACCTGTTTTACCGAAATTACGAACGTTTTTGCCAGAAAAGTATTGCACTATTTGAGGACTTGTGGAGCAAGAAAGATTCCCCTGGAGGTTAGGCACCAATATATTGGGTGTAATACCATCCATAACTATGTAACTTGGTGAATCTCTTTAAAGCAGCAGTGCAGCAATCTGTTGAAAATTTTGACCTATTCTTTTTTATGCTATTTTACACTGCCACTTTCCTTACATCCTGACTTGTATGATACCATTCTTTCCAGTATTTGAGTCTGCTTTAGTACTTTTTTTCATGTGTGAGATAATAAAAGGAGCACTCCTTTTAATATGGTGCAGACCAGTTCTTCGTCAGTATTTTGTGCTGTTTTTCTCCATCAGTTGTTATATATTATTTCTGTTGTTATTTCTGTTGTCAAATTAACAATTATGCAGCAGGCAGTGTTTTATGACATCACAGAACAATAGTTGTTCAAAAACAGCTGCAAATAGTGCTAAGAACCTTGTCAGAACAATATTAAATGGCATGCTCCTATTTTATTCTCAGACATGAGAAAAAGTAGTAAAGCAGACACAAATTGTGAAAAGAAGGGTATCATACAAGTCATCAGGTAACTAGTGGCCTGCACCGGTGGCAGCGCCAGCGGCGATGTAAAATAGCATAAAAAACTATAGGTCAAAATTGTCAACACATTGTTGCAATGCTGCTTTAATTTATAATTTAAGTATGACATTATGTGCTCATAATCACAACACACAAAATGCATCTGTCTTCTGTACAGAAAATTGACACGTGCTAAGGAAGTGAGAATGGTATCGTTACACCACATGCAAAGTCCCCAGAATTTATTAGCAGTCCTCCTGTAGCGCAGTGGTGGCACAGAGTCCCCATATTTTTTTTGCATGCCCAAAATGCATCCACCTTGTGTGCATAAATTTGACAAGTGGTAACACAGTGAAATTAGACTGTTTCAGTACATACAAAGTCCCCCAAAATTTATGGCGCACTCAGTCATGCGCACAACAGTGGCACAGAGTCCCCAGATTTTTTGCAGGCCCAGAATGCATCCTCCATGTGTCCAGAAAATTGACAAGTGGTAACAATGAAATGAGGCTGTTTCAGCACATACAAAGTCCCACAGAATTAATGGTGCACTCAGTCACGCGCATAAAATTGGCAGAGTCCCAGATTTTTTCTGCAGGCCCAGAATGCATCCTTCTTGTGTGCGGAAAACTGACAAGTGGTAACACAATGAAATGAGACTGTTTCAGTACGTACAAAGTCCCCCAGAATTTATGGCACACTCAGTCATGCGCGCAGTGGTGGCACAGAGTCCCCAGATTTTTTCTGCAGGCCCACAATGCATCCTCCATGTGTCCAGAAAATTGACAAGTGGTAACAGAGTGAAATGAGACTGTTTCTTGCATACAAAGTCCCCAGAATTTATGGCGCACTCAGTCATGTGCACAAAAGTGGCACAGAGTCCCCAGATTGTTTCTGCAGGACCACAATGCATCCTCCATGTGTCCAGAAAATTGACAAGTGGTAACAGAGTGAAATGAAATTGTTTCAGCACATACAAAGTCCCCTAGAATTTATGGCACACTCAGTCATGCACGCAGTGGTGGTGGTACAGAGTCCCCAGATTTTTTCTGCAGACCCACAATGCATCCTCCTTGTGTGCAGAAAAGTGAAAAGTGATAATCTCAACTGGATTGAAAGGTGCCTTTTGGATGTACAGTAATAGTAGCCTTGGTGAGTAGATATATATATATATATATATAGTTTTGTATTTTGTAGGTAATGATGAGGGGGGTTGAACTTGACATGGACATGTACTCATGCTATTGTTCTGCATCACACACAGGTGACTCTGTCTCCGAACTGTTGCTGTGCACTGTCCCAGTGCTCCATGAGAATATTTTGTACTTAAATGGAAATGGATAACTCTCAAGCACATGAAGGTAAGTATTTCTTTTTTGGGGGGGGGATCATATTTTCAGTTTTGTCTGTAATGGTTTCTTATTTTTTTATTTCTTCACAGATTTCATCAGCATTCTTCTGGAGTCCCGTTCTTAATGATGGTCATGGTCATGGAATGAAACGACTTCCGTGAGTTGCATGTGTGCCCAAGCTCGGGGGAGGGAGGGGTGTGCCTGGTCATGTTGACAAACTTTTTTGGATAAGGCCACTTTGACAGAACAACAAAGTATCGTGAATTTTCCTAAAAAAAAGAAATGAATGACTTCTTAAAAGTTACAACTTCATTGTTATGTGTCCCTCCCTGGTTCTCAAATCTCAGTCCCTATTGTCAACTAAGTTACATTTCAGAGACACATCTTGACAACTACTAAGACAACCTGTTGTTTGCAATATTTGCAGCAGTCCTTTACAAAGCAATGAAACGGATGAAATAAAATCTTCATACTTACCAGAATGGATTTCACATGAACATTACATCACTTCCTCTCTGTATGGTATAGCTACAGCATCTTTCCCTATGAGTAATATTAGTGAAGGAGCCTGTTTTGTTCTCCTGTAAAAGAAACAAAATAAGTATGCTGTATGTGTTTTGCCACTGCGGCTCTGAAAAGCTACAGAAAACAAAACAGACAACTTAAGGAAGTGAGGCAGCATAACAAACATGAGTGCACATACTCACTTTATGGTTTAAATATTAAGAAGCTGGTGGTGCACTGGTAGACTGGTGGTCCATGGTGGGCAGACAGACTTATGGTGACAGCAGACTTGGATAACATCAGTCCTGGTGGTAGTGGTCTGGGGTGGACAGACAGCCTCACGGTGGCAGCAGAGTTGGATAACATCAGTCCCGGTGGTGGTGGTAGTCCATGGGGGGCAGACAGACTCATGGTGGCAGCAGACTTGGATAACATCAGTCACGGTGGTGGTGGTGGTCCATGAGGGGCAGACAGACTCACGGTGGCGGCAGACTTGTATAACATCAGTCCCAGTGGTGGTGTTCCGGGGTGGGCAGACAGACTCATCGTGGCAGCAGACTTGGATAACATCAGTTCCGGTGGTGGTGGTGGTCCATGGGGGGCAGACAGACTCATGGTGGCAGCAGACTTGGATAACATCAGTCCCGGTGGTGGTGGTGGTCCATGGGGGGCAGACAGACTCATGGTGGCAGCAGACTTAGATAACATCAGTCCCGGTGGTGGTGGAGTTAAAACTTGCCAACATTAACCACATCATCATCCTCATAAAGAAAACTGCCCTCACAGTCATCGATATCTGAAGTCTGACCACTGGGAAATTCTTTCTCCATTGTGTCACCATCTATATCAGTGGTGGGCCATTCCAGGCAGCCACTGACAGTGCCACCAGGATGCTCCATTTCCACATCAGCAAGACCACCATGACTAGGCCAGAGCATGAATACCGAGGTTGCAGTCTGTGCCGGTGTGTGCCTCTCATTCATTTTAATGAATGTTAGTAAACTAACATTTGCAGGAGACAGGTTTGTCCAACAATCCCTGACTATTGCACCTGCTGAGCTGAATACCCTCTCAACACTTACACTGGAGGGTGGGCATGTGAGGTACTTCAGTGCTACTGCAGTCAGCTCTGGCCATTCACTGACCTTTCCACTCCAGTACAAAAGAGGATCTTCACTTATTGTCAGATGCCTGTTTTCAGATAAATATGACTCAACCATTCTCTGTGCCACACTAAGTCCGATTGTTGATGCATCAGCCTGTTCCCTGGAATCATTGATGTCACAAATACCCACTTGGGACAAAGCCTCCCAAAGCGGGTTGACACCAACCACTTTGGATGACAGACCACCAGGAACTACAATCCCCTTAACCTTGCATGATATGCTTGCTGGTCCTCCGGCTACACCTTCAGCTGGATTATGCTGCTGAGGTTTGCAAACCTTGGCACGTGACTTCTGTGCCCATGAACCAAGCGAACCAGTTGACCACTGATATTTTTACCTGTTCAGGCTCTCCTCAAGTACTGATGCAATTCTCAATGCTTTTATCGTGGGTCCAGCATTATTGCCATGGCAAAGTTGTCACTACACTGAATGCTCACAATGTGACGATTCTGGTCGAATACTGTCAGCATGTGTTGCAGCAACATACTGCTACCACCATCTCTGGCAAAATCAAGGCTATGCTGTACATTCACCAATGTCTGCCTCAGCACCCGCAGCAGTGGAATTGATTGGCTAATGGAGGCAGACTCGCCACTCACTGCCTGTATGGCATGTTCAAAAGGCCACAAAATTGTTATTACAGAGTCCATAAGGCACCACTGTTCAGTTGTCATAGACATGGAGGCCCCAGAACTGTCACGGCTAGTGTACATAACAAGATATTCTGTGATGGCTTTGTATTGTTCATACAACCTCTCTGCCATATATAACGTGGAGTTCCATCAGGTGACAACTTCCAGCTTCAAGCGGTGCTGAGGCAGGCTGTTTTGTATCTGCAACTGACGCAGTAGGTTACGGGCCTTTCCAGATCTTGAAAAGTGAGAGCAGATACGTCATGCAATGGTCAGCATTTCCTTTATGTCAGGGTGCTGCAGAAACTCCTGAACCACAAGATTTAAACAGTGGGCCATGCATGGGACACAAAAAAAACACCATTCGTGATGCATTTCACCACATTTGACCCATTGTCACTTGCTATGAACGCAGCTCTCAGGGACAGAGGGTTTAGCCGTCTGTCAATTTCAGTCAGTACCATGTCCAATATGTTCTCACCAGTGTGTGAACAGGTCACACTGCGCATACCAATTGTTGCATGCTGGTGAATTCCAGGAAGATTGCTACTATGACAATCCACCTTCCTGCACTGATTATTCACACTACCAGCATCACAAACAACCCCCCGGCTCCTGCACCCAGTGTGCAGTTATACACAGATATGAACTCCCCGCTGTTTTGCCACTTGTCCACATATCCATACTTAAATGGATGAATGAAGAGGAGGAATGTTGAAGGGCATGTCTTACTGAGTCTGAAACAGTGCGGAACAACTCAGAAACAGCACAGGTAGAAAAGTATGTCTTGGATGGGACTTTCATTTTGACAGGCACAGGCAGCAAACCGCCAGAACCCAGAATTCTTCACAAAGGAGAAGGGCAAAAGATCGATTGCCAACATTTCCACTACAGCAGCATTAAGTTCACGTGACATTGTATGATTGGGTGGGTGCTTCAGCTTATGTGCAAAAACACTCTGTAACAAATGGGCTGACTTAAACGTTTTACATGGTGTGTTGTTGATCACAAATGGTTGTGCTCTGTGATGAATGGCATTGGCAGGGGTGGAGTGGACATTTGTTGAAGATGGTTGCACAGGTGATGATGACAAACCCAGAAATTATGTTATTTTTCCGGATTTGACAACCGAGGTTGATGTACCACTTGCACTAGACATACTGCATTCACCACCACCACCACAAAAACTGCTACTCTCACCAGCACTGGACAACATTTCAAAGTCATTATGGTCCTCCAACCTCATCATGCCTGTAGTAATCCTCTGCTCTTATTACTGCACTGCTGCACACGTTTAATTTCCTACTGGGCTTAACAGTCATGGAAGGGGATAGCATGCTGGCTATGGTTGCCGCCGGTGATACGGGTGAACACCCAAGTCTGGTATTAGCTGCCAGCTTGTGCTGGGTCCACAGAGCCAAGTGTCTATTCTTAAGATGCGTATGCTGTCCTTCTGTCCCAGGATGCCTCCCCTTTTTACCTCGACCCACAAGCACATGACAAACCTGTCAGATTGCAACTGAATCATCATTTGCATCTTGAACAAAAAAATCTCAAACAAGGGACTGTGATGCTCTGCTTTTAACATGTCCATGATGATGTGGCTTATTTAAGTCTGTTATTTTAAGCACTGAAGTGGGGGGGGTACGTGATGTTTCTGGCACTGCAGACCTGGACTGCAACCGACCACCACGACTACCTATCATATTGAGTACTGGGTCATCATCATCATCATCATCATCATCATCATCCAGTAAAACAGTAAATCACAAGTTTTACGGGGATTCCTAAAACAGATTCAGACACAGACACTTTAATTTCTTTTTCTCCGGTTCTCAACTGGGGTCAATTAAATCATCATCATATTCATCAACATCACTGTTACACACATCCACGTCTTCTGCTTGGATGCTAACATGTGGACTGCATGTTGCAACAACAGCAACATCATCATCAGCATCTACACCACCATCACCTGATATTTTTTCACCACACTGTGAATCACTGTTGCATGGAAAATGAGCGACGTTAAGTGCCATGGTGGATGGAAATCACATTGTATGCTATCGTTGACATGATCATCAGAATCAGGTTCAGTTAATGGGATGTTACTGGGAAGTATGACATCATCTACACTGTCACTCACTTGCACTGCTTCACACTCAATATGTTTGGATATGGTACACTGGTCGGAATTAGAACTTGACACAACAATGCTATACTACCTCCACCACCACTAACACCAGTAACACTAACACCACCGGCTGGGAAAACATCATGTCCTCCAACTATCAGTGAAGCTACTGATTGGGCTGTAAAAAACATTGCAGGAGAAATACCTTTCGTCACATCAGCAATGCATTTCTCCATCTGCGTACTACTACCATGCCCACAGACCCTCTTACTGCCAACATTGCCATGGCCAAAAACAGCTTTACTTGCACGCCTCTTTGCAGGCATTTTGGGGATCAACCATAAATATTATTACCAAATTCAGATTTTGATACGTTTACTTTCTGACTGGAGGATCACTACTGCTAGCTGGATGTGAAGCAAAATAAACAACTGTGGCTTCAGCAGCAGATAAGGGACTACTGTGTTGTGACACTGTCACGGAATTAAAACATCTTCAGTAACCAGTGGTGTTGATGGCGTCACAGAAACAGTCCAGTCTGGTAAAAAATACCTTTTCAACATGGGGGGGGCACTGGATACAGACAGTGCTGATTTTTATGGCACTATGAGCAACAACACTAAGAACAGAGAACACGATTGTAGTATAAAATCAGGCAGCTGCAGTGGATAGCAGGTTCACACTGCTGCACTTAGTTGCACTTACACCGATCTGTGTCACAGATTTTAAAAGGTGTATTATATTTGATGCACGCTACACTGCACACACAACACAGAACTTTTTAGGTACAATGCTGAACGAGGAATGCGATGCAAATGCAACAGTTCAGTGTACTCAGTGCCACGTAATGTAAATTTGTAATTTAAACAACCCCGACCTTATTTAATGCTGAACCACATTCACACAACAAGCAGCAAGAACATGTGTACTATCACTGACAATTTTACCATGTGTACAGTAACACAGTCACATAACAAAAATATTACCGAAACACAAAGAAATCACTAGTTCTCCAACTTAAATCTACCTACACACAGATATGCCCCTCCCCCACACAGCACACTTCACTGTCTTTCACCACACACACTCAATGTTATAAATTTACATTCAAAATCCACACATAAACAAAAATGCTTGATGATGTGAGCACAGGAGGGTTTCCTACAATCAATGAACTACAGTTGGATCCCCCAAAAAGCAAAAATGCTTTTTGAACAGCTTCTAAAAGATTCCTACAGACAGCTATCAGAGCACACTGTCTCCTACTCCTTCCTACTCATACTACCTCAAACTGAGGCTGTGCAGATCAATATAGAGCCCATGTGACCTGAACTCCCATGAATCACTGCAAAATCCTCCTTCGGAGCTCAAAAACAAGTCGAAGTGAACTGCCACCAATGTATTTCGCCTTAAAAATTGAAAGAGAAGTGACCAGTGGAGGTGGAGTAACGCGAAGTAGCTGTTTTCAATGCACTTCGCATTCCTCATTATAACGCAAAGTACTCCACTTCGCATTGCGGAGCTCTCTGCAAATCCGCCATTCGCGGAGTGGATTGAGTCCACTTCACCCGCCACTAATGGTAATAGCCTGAAAGGCGAGTAAGACCGGCGCGAAAGGGTGTGTGTGGAGTAATTAGAAAGTACAGTCACAGGAGCTTTTCTTCAGTAGGTGTTGTCTTAGCTTGGTCTTGAAAGCCTCAATCCTTGGGGTTATGTTCAGTGCCGAGGTTATTGAGCCAAAGTGGTGCCTGGTAGGCATATGACCTCTGCCCTTTGGAGGTTCTGCAGCGAGGGATGGTGAGAACCTGATAGTCAGAGTTCCTGGTGCAGTGTGGCTGTGAATAAGCTTAATAGGCTTGTGACTCAGGAGGCTGAAGTCCAAGTAGTGATTTGTTAGCTAAGAGGCAGGTTTGGTATTGTATCCTGGTTTCAAGCTGTAGCCACCTGGCTTGCTCATAAAAGGTCCCATGTGTGCATTAGTCAGGGGAATTGGTGAGCAGTCTGTGGGCTTTGTTTAGGCTACTGCTATCCTACTGTAGTGAGGTGGAGTGGCTGAGCTGTATATGACCAATTCATAGTCGATGACGGAGACAACTGCTATGGATTGCGGTTTGGAGTGCTTCAGGTGTTAGCAATATAACTTATACCATATTCTAAAGCGCTTATAAACAATATTACATATAGAGAAACAATACATTTACCATAAAATCATCTTAATATGAAAAACTGTGATAAAAACATTTTGTGATAAAAATGTTATCATATATAGCATACAGACTACAAATAACATCAAAAATCTAAACGGTAAATCTAAAAAACAATAAACACAAGGAGAGGAGAAAAGCATAAAAAATGGGTGGGGTGGAGAAATGGATTAGGAAAAGGACAGACAGAAAGAAGGGGTGAGGCAAAAGGGAAGTGGGGGTAAGGAGGGGTAACATACATACTGCATACAGCCATTGGCTAGTTTAGAAAATTATTTTATGGTTTGATGGTATATAAAGCAATCAACCATAGGTGGCACTGGAACAAAACAGAAAGGGGCAGCTTCAGCAGTTACAGTGCATCTTTAGTAAAACATTCAATTTACAAAATGAAAACTGAGCACAGAGACTAAAGGCACACTCAATACTAAGAGCTAAGATGTGCAAAATGTAATCAGCTAATGGCACACAAGTACAAAAAACTCAATGTTTCACTTACCAGCTGCTTGCTTTGTCAAGAGTGAATGGTTCAAATCAACTCTCCTTTTGTAGCCAAATCAGTCACAGTTATGGGAGAAGATAATTAGGTGGACAGACAGCTCCCTGCATTTAAAATGGATAGTGATTACAAAATGTGCAAAGTGCAAAAAACCAAAACCCAGCATCTGTCACGTGAAATGCTGAGTTTTTGTACCTTGTGTGCCACTGGCTGATTCAATTTTGCACATCTTAGCTCTCAGTATTGAGTGTATCTTTATTCTGTGCTATGAGTAGTTCAGTTTTCCTTTTGTGCATAGGTGGCTCTATAACCTTGATAAAGCATCCATTTAGGCATGAACGCTGGTGGTGTTAGACCGATGCTAGTGGTGCTGCACTCACATTTTTAAACCTATGTGACCTGTACATAATAAAATCCATTTTATTAGCTTTAAAGCTCTTATCATGTGTTGACTAATTGTGGTCAACTACATGGGGCCTATGTTTTTTGCTTTTCTACTGATTTTTGTTGTTGTTGAGAGCACCTGTAGTATAAGTGAATGGAGTCACCTTCTCACCCTCCACAACAAATTACTAAGGCTCTTCCGGAGTGTGAAAGTCATTAAATCCTGCTCCCTGATGACATTCAAATGGCAGGATAACCAAGAAAATATTGAACACCTAAACTTTGTAACACAGTCCTAAGATCTGAGAATATTTTCCTCTTTTCCACAACATCTGCAGAGAAATCTTGAAAGATGTGGATTCTATCCCTGACCCACATTAACGATCTTCTCTCTAGCAACATTAAGAATTTCCTCTTTTATAGTGAACCTCAAGAAGTGAACAGTTATGTGGTGAGGTTTTTGGCTGGGTTTCAGGTGAGGGAAGAGAGCCCTGTGGGCACTTTCCATCTCGAGAGGCCAGGGCCACTGATAGTTCAATAAGTACAGAATGATGTTTTGTAGAAAATTAATCATGTCCTTGTCCTCAAGCCCTTAGGAACACCAAAGAGTCCGATATTATTGCAACAACTTCTGTTTTCCAAGTCATCCACTTTATGGTCAATTCAGTTAAATGGGGTATTGGGAGATTCAGTCAAGTTCTCCAGTTTGGTAAAGGATTCTTTGAGAAAGCAAGTCTCATCATAAACGAATCCATTCTGGTAATGTCTTTGACAGTTTTTTTATCTTCAGTGGCATTTAATTTAACATCTGGAATATAATTCTGAACTGAAGTTAGCATCTCAATAATTCAATTTATGTCCAGTTTACCTGCTGCTGAATTTGCTGTATGCAGAGAGTTGCTGGGTGAGCCCTGATCTGGACCATTGAAACTAACCACAAAATGCTTCCTGCTGCCTGGTACCATAGGAAACAGGTAATGCTAAAGTTTGTGATAGAAAAACAATAATACGTAGTGCTTAAGAACTGCTGTTTTTTTGTAGGATTCATTTGAGTGGAATGGCAGTTACAAGGAAACATAGATGGTGACAGCAGATAAGGACTGTGTGGCCCACCTAGTCTTCCCCTTTTCCCTACCTAATGCAATACTGCAGACCCTAGTTGATCTGTGGCTTACCCTCTTTTCCCTACTGTAACAATACTCATGTCTATTCCATGCATTCTTGAATTACCCTACAATTTTTGCCCCCACCACCACCGCAAGGAGGCTATTCTAAGCATCCACTACTCTTTCTGCAAAAAAGTACTTCCTCACATTGCCCCTGAGCCTACCCCCCAGCCTCATACCATCCCCCCTTGTTCTTGTACACCTTCTGTTCTGAATGATGCTACCCTTCTGTACCTTGTTTATAACCCTAAGGTTCTTGAATGTCTCTATCATATTCCCCTCTCTCCTCTCCTCAAAGGAATACATATTGAGGTCCTCTAGTCTTTCCTCATATGACTTTTGGTGCTGTCCTTGCACCATTTTTGTTGCCCTTCTGTTGACTGCCTCTATTTTGTTTATGTTCTTCCAGTGATGTTACCTCCAAACTGGACACAGTACCCCAGATGAGGTCTCACTAGTGATCTGTACAGTGGCATAGCCACATCCTTTTTCTGCTTGTGATAGTGCTCCCTATTAATCCTAGTTAATTATTATAAAAAGATCTTGAAAAAATCAATTTTTAAATAAAATAACTTAAAAATGAAACCATGGTGCAAAAACATCTATCTTAGGCTGATGTTATCTCTGGTACGCGTGCACACTCCCAAGAGAAAATTATTTAGACTCTTCTCAGTTAGCCACTGTGGGTGACCACACAGAAAGAATACCATTGTCCACTCCAGTCTTACAGTACCTGTCACCTGTAAAGAAAAAAGAGAAAATGTTAAGTTTAACTTGGCCACTGTATACCCATGAAATGAAAACTTAAAACAGTTAAAAATAAATCAAAGTACCAATGGCACTGAAGGCACCAAAGAATGTCTGTATGTAATAATTATGTACAGAACAAAGGATGACAGGCTTCCCTTGCAATAAAAGGGAAATGACTTGGGGATGGGGCCTGAGACACAGCATCAATCAATTGTAACATAGAAACATAGAAGCCGTGGCAGATAAGGACTGCAAGGCCCATCCAGTCTGACCATTTTTTCTACCTTATGAATGTGCCATAGGCCTTTACTCTGTCAGTAAATAAAAATAAAATATGTTCCACTCTAGATCAAAGCCAAGCCCTTACCTTTTCTGCTTGGTAGCCAGTAGCTACCACTGTACTAAGCTTCCTACAGTGGAAATGTATGCAGGCAAAGGATACACTTACCAAAAGGTTTTCCATTTACTGCATGTTAATATTGTTGAAATATTATTTGCTAGCTCCTGAAAGTTCATGAAATTATTTCATCTGGTCCACCTGCCCTTTCAAAAATCAGTGATCTTAAATGTAGCAGTGCCTCCTCATTTCTTATTTCCTCATTTTATTCTATATTATTTTTATGTTATCTTGCATAGCATGAAGCAACATTTTGTGGCAGTAGGAGATGGTAGTAGGAGAAATGCAGAAGTGTGTCAGTTTGGGCAAATGTAGGGCACGCTTTAGAAGGTGCGCTCTCATTCCCAACTAGCAAGCATGCTAGCAGTGACACAAGTTTTATGCAATGCCGCCAACTTGAAACAAACTTGCCGGACAAGCTCATCATGCAGCAGAACAGATGACATGCCTCCCTACATGCCTTGTCTGAAACATTTCAATAAACATGGTGGCAGCTCGCACCATCTGCCTCTCACAACCTTGAAAACCAACTTTGGGGTGCCCAATACCCTGTCAGCATGTTCCTGCCCCTGCCTAATCCTCATTGTGTGGCACAGTGGGCCCACCCCAGTGTGGCTATCACCAACCCCCAAGTCATGGGGCACACTGGACATTTGTTTTCTTACACCTGTGAAGGAAGAAAACTGTCTGCAGTGTTCCTTTTTAAAGTACCTGAAACAAAGAAAATGGTCCTCACTCTCAGCAGTTTTCCTTCCCCAATCCGCACCCACCCTCTGCGCACCCCACCTCCCCACACACACACACACCCTCACCCCATACTTACCTCTGGAGGTCGTGCCGCGATCTTTGGTGGAGCGGGAACACGTCTGCACTCTTCAAAGCTGACCGTGAACTGAAGAATGCTGTATAATGGCATCAATGTGGGAGGTTTCAACTTAGGTGGATATCTCAAGCATTAGTTTGACTTTTGGCTCCAAATTTTCAACACGGGGTTCTTGGGACCCCACCTCATGAAATAAGTCACTGCCATTTCATTATTTGGTCCCGAAAGGTGATTTCATGGTCACTGCACAGAATCACCTTTCAGGACAGATTAATGAAATGATAGTGCCACTGTTCATGAGGTGGGCTCCAAAAGCCTATATTGCAATCAAATTTGGTGTGTTGCGTGAGTTTCCACGCACGCCATAACTTCTAGAATTTTTAATATTTTCACCCAGATTTTAAACATTGCCATTTTTTCACACCTCCTTATGAACATTACAGCTGCCATTTTTCATCCCCTGCCTGAAATGTGTTTTCGCACATCTGGCGCACAATGGCGCGGTCGCTGGGGGAAATCAACATTTGGGACAGATTAAGAAAATCACAGTGACACTGTTCATGAATGGAGGTCTCAAAATGCCTATGTTGAAAATGTGGTGAAAAAATTCCAAAAAAAGACTGTGTTACGAGCGTGCATTGTGCAGTTTCCATGCACACTCGTAACTGTGAGCATTTTTAATATTTTCACTTCAGATTTGTAACATTACCATTTTTTCACACCTCCTTATGAATGGTACAGCTGTCATTTTTCACATCCTGCCCAAAATGTGTTTTCACACCTGTGGTACCAAATTGCGCAGTTGTTGTGCAAAATCACCTTCCGGCTAATGAACTGATAGTGCCACTGTTCATGAGGTGGGGTCATAGAAAGCCCATGCTGAAAATTTGTAGTGAAAATACTAACAAACACCTGGGATGTTAGGGTTTCCAACTGTAACACCCCACCCTGTACAGACTGACAGGCACCAGGGGTGTGACTTGGGATTTTCGGCTGTAATGCTCATGCATTCCACCCCCACCCCAGCCTGCAGCCACTGACAGCCATCGAGGTGTGCCTTGGACTCTTCAGCCCCAAAGTTCACCCCATTCTCCTATGCTGCACCCATTGCAGCATATTTCCTTATGGAATGGGTGAGAATAGGCCCGAAGACCCTAAGGCACACCGTGACACTTGGTGTCTGCAGGCAGGTGAGGTGAATGGCGTGAGCGTTATGGCCAATGACCCAAAGGCACATCCCAATGCCTGTCAGTCTCTGCAGGGTGGAGGTGGGTTGGCATCAATTCAATACTTCACTGCCATTCCTATTATGCATCTCTCTAACTTCTACACTAATGCCAATGCCAGCAAGCAAACATTCGGCATTGACAAATTTGTTTATTTCTGCTATACTACCCCTTTTTGAAGCACTGAACAAAAATAATTATTTAAGTCCTCTGCTATTTCCTTATTGTCTGAGTGAAACCACAGTATTTTACATATTTAATGGCCCTATACTAGTTTCATCCCTTTTTGGAATTTATGTAGCCATGAAATGCTATAATAATTTTTAAATTAGTAGCTAACTTTATTTTTTAATTTCTTTTTGCCTTCTTGATCTCCTGCTTGCTCAGACATGTTTGTTACTTTAATTTTAGTTTATTGCCCTGACAGGGATATTTGTTAGCTTGTTGATAAGCTCCATTCTTCCTCCTACTAATGTTTTCCAGTTTTCTGGTGAACCATGGAAGTATTTATTTTATTTTATTTATTTTATTTTAGTCTTTGGTAACCGGGTAAGGCCCACTAAGCACATGTGCCTGTTTTCAGGGGCAACCTGGGAGCACTGGGTGGTTAAGTGGCTTGCTTAGAGTCGCACAGTATGCAAGTGGAGGTTGTGGGAATCAAACTGCTGGATGTACCAAGCTCATTCACAGCTTGTTACTCTAACCTTTAGGCTATACTGCCTATTATTTATTTATTGATTTAGTTTTTGTTAATCAGGTGAGTGCACTAGACAAAAAAAATGCCTATTTTCAGCTGCAACCTGGGAGGTTACAAGGAAGTATGGAGTAATTACAATCTGGGTAATGTAGTACAGAGTTTCAGGTATACATATATAGACATGCCAAGATATAGCAGGGACATTTCAAAATACATAAAATACATAACCCAAGAGACACTTGAACAGGTACCCAATTTATTGTATATGTTTCAATGGAACACACTCATTTCTGAGCTAAATGATTTTGCCCTTGAATATCTCCCAGCAATCCAATGTGTTCTTACTTACCATCTCTCTTTCTCTTTTATTCCCGTTGTTTAATTTCTTCTCTCGCAATCTAATAGTTCCCCTCAGAATGGCTCCTGTCTATTAAGAGGTGGTTTGCCTACATATCAATGCTGTGCACATGCATTCAGGGAAGGGATATGCATCCCTTCTACACTAGCTCCCCTGGCCAGTCTGGGGGCATGCACACACTCCTTGCCATTCATGAAGGCATGGAATGTAGGGCTTGGGGGGCACAAGATATGGCAGCAGAGACCCTGCTGTATCTTTTGCATGACCTCCAATGATATCCACTGGCTGCGGTGGGATGGAGAACCCCCACACTGTGCTGCCCACCCCACTTGGCTGATGGGGAGGATGAGGGCAGGTGTGTGTGTGAGATTAACACATTTTATTACGTGAAATATTTTGTAAAATGCACATTTTGCAAAATATTTAATGGTGCAAATGCAAAATGTCACCATTTTCAGTATAGCTTTAGGCAACTGTAGTACAGATAATGTGGGGGATTGTCTAAATAAAGCCTTTTCTGGCTTCCCCCCTCCTGATGAGTAGTACTAGTAAAAAAAAAAAATAGGTGTCTAGTGGATCTTGCATGTCAATTAAAAATGAATTGTGCTGGGAGCTTTGATTGATAAAGAAAAGAGATTTACAAGGCAGCACATGCTACCCTGCAAAGTGCAGGACTGTTCCCAGCGTGTGTCAACAGCACTGTTTTAGAAGTAACTGCACAAAATGCTCTTAATATCCTCCTGATAGACTCTGAAGAATGATTTAAGAAATTGGAAAGCTTAATCCTGGGTGTGACAGGGTAGCTAAATGTTTCTTACAAAAGAGTTAATAACATTGAAACATAGACTCTGATGGCAGATAAGGACCGCTTGGCCCACCCAGTCTACCCGTTTCCCTACCTATTGGATAAGCTGCAGATTCTAATTAACCAACAGCCTACTTCTTCCTAACCTCCACCAGACTTCTTCCTAACTCCCACCACTGACCCACTGACAGTGAATAACTTGTTATGTGCTGTAGTGCTGGGACAGTGTTCACTTAGGCTATCTTTTTTTGAAATATGGCTAATTATGGCTATTTTGAGTGATTAAATAAAATGGAATGTTTAGTTCTTACTTTATTCTGTTTAGCATCCATTCCATAAAGTATTACAAACAGTATTATATTAAGCTGCAGTTGGTCACTTAAAATTTTGAAAAAGTATAGTAACCTGCTAGTGACTTAGCTTCCTCTTAGTAGCACAAAATTAGCCAAATTAATAGCACTGAATTCTTTTTTTAGTCTAAACCCTTTGTTTTAGCGCTCATATCTACTATAACAGCGAAATGTTTAGCGGCTATAGGTCCCCTCGCTGACCACAGGCCAAAACTGAAGAATCCCCCGCATAGATTTACATTAATTCCCCGTCCTCAATATACAAAAATTAAAAAAAATATCCCGACTCCCTGGTGTCTAGTGGACTCCCCACCCTGTCATCAGATAGTGCCCCCCTGCTACCCCCCAGTACCACGAGTGGGCCACCAGCACAGCCCTCCACTCACCTCCGTGGCTGGCAGCCTGATTGAGCACTTCAGTTAAAAAGTGAGAACTTGTACAAGCACGCGCTCATTCACTAAAGTGCTCAGTCCAGCTACCAGCTGTAGAGGTGAGTGGAGGGCTGTAACAGAGGTCTGCTCAGGGTACTGGGGGTGGGGGAGGGGCACTATCTGATGACAGGGTGGGGGTCCACTAGACACCAGGGAGTCAGGGAATTATTTTTTTTATATACATTGGGGTTGGGGAAATTAATGTCAATCTCAACGGGGGGGATTCTTCCATTTGGGCCAATGATCGGCCGGGGGGGGTGGGGCCACTAGACACCAGGGATGATATATTACTACTGGACAAGCAGGATAAAGTGATAGTCATTAAGGGCACTAAGCTGCCCATTTTCAGGTGAAATTTTGTGGCAGAATTTTGTAAAACAAAATCCATAAAAACACAGTTGCCTATCCTTTCTTTTTTATAATTGCTGGTGCAGGGACTGGAACTTCTGTAACTACTGCTGCCTTAGAGTGTCTCTGTCGCACACACATACACACAAACACACACACACATGCACAAGCACACGACATGCACACGCACACACACACACACACACACTTTTTGTCTCTCCTCCCTCCTCCGTGTGTGATTTTTTTTACTTACAGCATTGAATGAGGATCGGCTTAAGTAATGCTATAGACAGCCAGCCACGGTGTGCTCCAGCTCAGAGTCCCAAAGCTAACGAAATGCAGGATCAACCAGATAGAAGTTTAAAAAGATAAATAGCAGGATCAACTAGATAAATATTTTAATAAACTATAGTAAGAGCGAGACTTGAGTGCTGGTACAGTGGCTCTTCACTAAGTGACAACGGAGCCGCCATGTTTACTGAACTGTAGTAGTGCGAGGAGTTGAATGGAAAGGCAGTTTGAGGAAAATGCCATAATAACTGGATTTCGGGTTATTACAGCGTTTGAGTCATAATAACCCCAAATCCTGTTATTATGGCATTTCACAGTGCTGATAATCCGGTTGATAAATGGAGTCACCAGTAATTATATTATGATATTGCTTATTTCATTCAATCCTTTGATTGCTAGTCTTTCTTGTTGTGTTATGTCTTGACTGTTTTGGACATTTCTGTTCTTTTTTATCAAGCTGTGTACATCCTGGGATACTTAGTTACAAAAAGATGAAACAGTTGGATTGCTTTGTGAGGGACAGAATGCGGACAGTTTTCTGAACTGGGTGATTTTTTCATTTTGAAGGATCTCCATGGGGATTATTAGTGAGGGTTTGGTTGTTATTAAAAAATCTTTCTATTGTAGCCTGTGGAAAAATGGAAGCGGTCTGCTTCAACTTAAAACTGATTGACCTGATTTGTGAGTTCAAATGTTAATCCTTTTCTCAGAACTTTCACTTGTGTGGCAGTGAGGTCTATATTTGTGAGATTTATGACCTCCAACATGGATTCCTTATTCTTGGAGACCTCCATACTTGTCCCCAATTCTGCCTTCCTTATGAGTGTTGCCTCTTCTGCCCCTCGAGCCTCTCCTGTTTCTTCTTCCTCCACCCCACTTTTTCTCCTCTGCCAATTCTATCCTGAATGTCCGGGTTCAGTATCTCAGAGCCACTCCCTAAAAAATTGTCTGTTACCTGGTTCTCCCTAGTCACTATCTGGACAAGGAGGAAATGTCCAGCCCATTTGCTTGGAATTCGATATACCTTCCCGTATGGTGTTGGCCTGTCTTCTTGGACTTTGCTGCATACAGTATACATAATTCTTGCTTTGTAATCATCTTCATCTTTAAGGTATGTTTTTCTATTTATAAGCCACCAGGTCCAACTGAAAATTAGCTAAAGTATTGTCAGACCTTGCTTTAAGATGATCAAAATCTACTACAGGGTATTTATCTCTGAGTTTAGGTTCTAAGGTTTCAGTTTCAGTCATTGCTTTTCTGCCTTTTTCACTTTTTGATACTCAGAGCGTTGAATCCTGACTGCATTTGTTTAACATCCTCTCCCAATCCTGTAGATATTCAGTGTCATCTATCCCTAACGATGGGGGCTTGCACGATTCCCTGGAGGATTTGCTTATCCCTCCAGTATTGGGAAAGTGAAGCAGCATGCAGATTAAATCTAATTTTTTTTCTTAGATTCTCAAGGGTTTTAAAATCAGTGGTATCTCTGGTGGCATGCAGGTTAACACCTGAGAGTAATACCTGAATTTGATCTATTAGTAGGGCTATGTCATTGCCCATTTGGTCAGTAAAGAAAGACTGTCCACTGACAGTGGGTTCAGAGCTATACTGCCCATTTTGTAAATTACACGCCTTAAATTGTGGAGCTTTGCCCAACACAGAACATAATCCTAGTTCTGTTGTGAAAGTTTTGCAAAGTTTAGAGAACTAGAGGCTCCTACACTGTACCTTGTTAGAAGTACATGTACCTCAGTGTGTAAATACAATGCAAGAAAATATAGGTCCCACATAAACTATGGGAGGTTAGACACCAACATAAAACAATTCAGACCAACAGCCTTGTTTATGTGCAAAAGGCTTTATTTCTGTACAGCTCTGCTTACTGACTTTGAGGAAGATACCTTGCAAATTAGGCAGATTTTGTGCTGAAAACTTTATCATGAATCTGCTTGCAGCAAGGAAGTGGCTAGCACTTATACCCAATACAAGACTGCCTCTATCACAAATGCAATGTGGATGAGCTTTTCACCTTTTGTATTAAATTACACATTAAATAAAGCCTTCTGCAAATAATACTGTGTAGCCTTTTTCTGAGTATACCTTATGTCCTCTAATTGTGAAATAAACCTTTCCATGTTGATGACTGGGTGATAGAACAATTCCTTATTATTATGCTTTATGGTTTGATGTTGTTCACTCACCCATATTGATTCTAGATTTTCATCATCGAGTTGTGCTTTATTTTCTGTTTTTAAATGATCCTTTATATACAGGGCAACACCCTTTCTGTTTTCTCTGTCTTTGTGGATTAGTTTATACCCTTGTATTGATTTATCTAAAATATAATCTGGATCCCACACAGTTTCAGTGATGGCTGCTATATCTGTCTTTTCTTAGTTAGTAGGATTCTTTCTAAAGCTATCCATTCTGTTTACCAGTCTGCTTGCATTCAGTGAAAATATTTTAAATTCCTTGTAGTAACTGTATGTTTTACTATTATGTTTATGTTTTTTTAATATATACTGCACTTCCCCTCACTTATCTGTTTATCTGTTTACATTTTTTCCCCAAAGTCTTATTAAATGATTCAACCAGTACTGTTGACCCTTTGGTGTTTAGATGCAGTTTGTGCCTTGCATACAGTGTGTTACTATCCAAAAAGAGGCCCCAGTGTTTGAAAAACATGACGTTTTCCTGAAAAGTCAAGTTTTCTAGCCATGTATTTATTTTTATAAAACCCTTGTGCCTGCCTAGTGGCGCTGAGGGCTGAGGTGCTGGAGGCTGCACCTCACACCACGCCAGGACCGTGTTCGGAATGAGTACAGTACACCGGGTTAGCAGAGGAGGAGAAGGATTGAGCATTCAAGGACTGCTGTCCTTCTCCAGGGAGGGGGTCCATGACAGTCAGTGCTTGGGTGCCTCCTGTGGAGGATGGGGACAACACACCCACTGCACACAGGGGTGGAGATGGGAGCAGACATCTGAGGGTGCATGTGAGATGTGTGCACTCTCCCTCTGGTGACGCTATTGCACGTCTTCGGCACTGGAGTGAAAAGGGGGTTGGTGCCTGCATTGAGTGGCTTGATGGCTGTCTATGAGTTTCACTGAGGTTGCTTGGCACATAACTGGATCCGTGTTCTGTGGGGAGTTGGGGGCTCCCTGCAGCCCTGCTGCAGAGGGTAAAACCACAGGGTTAAGGTGCTGGGTGGATCAAGGTAGAGGCGGACGGCGACTGGATTCCCTGAAAGATCTGATGTCAGGGGGAGAACAGACCAGGTGGACAAGAAAAAAAGGAGGTAAAAATAAATAGCCAAAAAAAAAATAAAACCTTTGTTTCTTTTTGGATGCCATTGCCGAAAATATTGTTTTGCAGTTTAATGTTTTAAATTTTCCCCCCAAATTTATATACTGTAGTCTCATTTGATCTCATACTCACTTCCTCTCCCAATGTCATTTACTCCCACAAGGATTATTTGGGGGTCATTTCCTGCTGATTTAATAATCCTTTCAAGTTTCTGTCAATATCCTTAAAACGTGCCCCTGGTAGGCATTTAGCCATTCTACTGGTTTTAGCTGTCTTACAGTTAATCCTGTCTTTATATCTGACCATGGGATCTCCAATAACCAGAACATTGCCTCCCGGGGCTTCATTATTCCTAAACTCTAGTTGGACTGATGCTTCATAGCTATTAGAACATGAAACTGTGACAGGAAAGGGGACCAGAACCATGTATTCTTTTGATTAAGTTATTCTTTCTAAATATGCATCTGCTTTAGGTACAAGATGGCTACCAGATCACATGATCAAGTTGTATATAACAGCTTATGTAGAGAACTGATGGTTCTCATGAGAAACTTAACAGGAGAGCCAGGAAGGAGGCACAAGCAATATACCCAGTGGGGGTATCCTTCCTGGAGATGTTCCCATGTTGAACAAAAGGATCCAGGTGTATGTTATTATGGTAGCAAGGTAGTGCAAAAGAATGGGAGCACACAGAAACACACACACACACTCTCACAGAGGGCTGGGCAACATGGGCCTGTCACTCAGAGTGAGTGGGACCCTCCCCATTTGGAGCAAAGCAATATATTGAGGGGCTTAAAACAAGCTCACTCTCTTGGACTGAAACACCTAAAGGCCAGGGCTCCTGTCATTAGAAAGACTAGCTGAGGTAAGATAGCCCGTAAGGGAAGGTGCTTTAGCTAGGGCAGGTGAAGGATTTGTATGGGAGAATAGCTTAGACTTCTGCTGCACAATGCCTATCTGTTTAATGTGATTTTATTTCCGCTTCTTAGTAAATGTGCAACCCTTTGTTTCCTGTAAATATATCCTGTTGTAAATACTTGTAGTATTCTAGTAAAGAGTTTATTTTTAAATAATCAGTGACTACTTGTGTTATTTAAAAGAGTAATTCTATTTCTGCTGGACTCTGTTTGTAATCCTTCTCTGAGAGAGCACTCTACCCACAGTTATTGTGTTGACATTCCTTCCTGGTAAAAAATCCAGGTGGTGGCGGTGAACTGGAAGTCCCAGGTGAGGGATTTGTGTAACAACTAGTGGCAGTGGTGGGATCCTTGTGGCAACTGGTACTAGTCCAGTGCAGAGCAGTGGACAGTGTGCTTTCCTGTGAGGTAGGAACTCAGAAAGAGAGAGAGAGCGAGAGAGAGCACACTGGTGCTGGAGAATATATATCTTTTAACAGTCATGAAACAGAATTTCAAAAGGTTGCATTTTTTACTAATTGTTTTATTTATTTCTGGACAGTTTAGTGCAGTGTAGCTAGAGAGGATGAGCTCTCAAGCTATGTGACATAGAAACATAGAATGTGATGGCAGATAAGGACCGCTTGGCCACCTAGTCTGCCCATTTCCCTACCTAAAGGATAAGCTGCAGATCCAAGTAAACCAACAGCTTACTTCCTCCTTCCCCCCCCACTAGAATTGTCTTATGTCTGTCCCATGCATTATTGAATTCCCCCACTGTTTTTGACTCTACGGCCTCCTCAGGATGGCTATTCCATGCATCTACAACCCTCTCTGTAAAGAAAAACTTCTTCACATTAAAATAGAAAACAACATATTACAAACAGTTAGATCCAAAAGGATTTGGGTATTACTATTACAAACTATTTAAAGTTTACGTCCCATAACAATAATATAATTAAGAAATGTCATGGCATACTTTCTTGTATTCTGAAACATATTAACAGTAGGGAACCAGATGTTTTAATCCCCCTATATACAAGTTTGGTTAGATCACATATTGACTTCTGTGCTCCATTCTACACCCCAACCTGTTTGGGAGGCAAGGCATCTATTGAAATGGTGCAAAGAAGAATAACTAAGAAGGTCAAAGGTTTGACTAACATTGACTATAATAGTAGACTTCAAACCTCTAGGCCTATTTTCATTAGGATACAGATCTTTAAGGGGTGACCTATGCCTGGCTTACAGAGCATTTCAAGATCCTGCCCTGTGTGAGGCTATTTGCCTCAAGAAACGGTAATAGGCTGTAGCACCAGAGCACATAGCTTACACAAAAACTACAGTAAACAAAACTTCCAAAAGGAATGATTTTTTTACCCAGCGACTACCTCCTATTTGGGATATATTACCATCAGATGTTGTCACAAGTAATAGCTTGACAGAATTTAAACACAGATTAGATAATCATATGGGAGAAAATAAATTGTACTATCGCCCACTAGGTGATGAGTTCTATATGGGCACATTCCTCGAACTCGTACTACACCTATGAACCTATGAACCTATGAACATTACTTCTGAGCCGTACCCATTCTGTCTTCAAATTGTGCCCCCTTGTTCTTGCACATCTCTTTTTCTGAAAGATGCTACCCTCTCGGATTTTGTTGATTCCCTTGAACCTTCATGAGCTGTGTGCAGCAAGGAGGATTGCCCATTAGGGCATGACAAAAAATGCACTTGTGGAAGCCCTGGTGGCATAGGACCAGCTGCTGGAGGAGCAGACAGTCTCAGATAAGCAAGGCCCAATATCTGATCAGCAGGTGGCAATAGAGGACAGTGACCCAGGTAGAAAGACTGAGGTCACAGTGGCTGAGCAAGGGGGCACCTTGTGGCACAAGCTGGGGGGAACTGTGCAGCCCACTCAACCTCAGCTGGAGATCCTGAAGGCAGAGCTGGCTCTGAGGGAGGCTGAAAGGGAGAGAGCAAGGCTGGAGGCTCAGGACAGAGAGAGAGAGCCTGACAGCATGAAATCTGGATACAAGAGGAGAGAGCAAGGCTGGAGACAGGAAAGGGAAAAGATTCACCAGTATGAGATCCTGACGCAAGAGGAAAGAGAGAATAAATGAGTAGAGCATGAGAAAGAACAACAGCATGAGACTGAATTGAGAAACTGCACCAGCAAACAGTGCAACAACCATAAGTAATGGCAAAGGTGGTTCAATCCACGAAGCTACGATTAATTCTAAAATGTTTCCGCAATACCAAGAGGGAGATAATCTGGATTTGTTTCTCAAATCCTGTGAAAGGGTCTAGGGCAATTTAAATTAGCTAAGGCTTTGTGGATGACCTCATCTGACCCCATTACTTACTGGTCGTGCCTTGCAGCATTTGCTGGAATGAATGATAATGATTGCATGGACTATGATAAAGTTAAAATAATGTTATTAAAACGTTTTGAAGTGACTCCTGAGGCTTATAGATGGAAATTTAGAGAGTTAAGAAAAGGCCCAGAGACAGCTATGTAGAAGTGCATGTCCAAATGTGTGCTTATTTAAACCACTGGGTGGATGGGACTAAGGCAAGGACTGTAGAACAGGTTAAAGATTTAATTGTAAGGGAACAGTTTCTTAAAATTGTACCTGAAGACCTGCATATATGGCTGCTGGACCAGGCATGCAACTCCACCAAGGAGGCAGCAGAAAGTGATGATTTGTATGTAGCCAGCAAACCACATTCGCAGTGCAAGAACTATGGGGTTGGGGCAGCACATGGTTTCAAGAGGACCCAGGGAGGGCAGTCTAAAGGATACCAGCCTGCACCCAAGTCCAAAACAGAATCCATAGGTTCAAAGGGAAACAAGGAGCAGGGGGCAAAGGCATGCTGGATTTTCCAGAAAGTGGGGCATCTATCCTAGGACTACCCTAAAAATAGGAGTAAGGGCCAAAAGCCTGGGGGAAGGGGGTGACCAAAACAGTACACTACAGTTAGTAAACTGTGCACACACTGTAGCGCCACCAAACTCCACCAAGCATATGCACCCTATTCTAGTCAATGGCACAGTAACACAGGGATTGGGGGACACTGGCGCCTCCATCTCCTGGTAAGGCAGGAGCTGATCCAGGTGGAACAAATTCTACCAGGACAGCTCTCCAAGATTTGGGGAGTCATGGGTCCAGTGGTCCAAGTACCAATGGTGCGAGTCTTCTTGAGCTGGGAGGGTGGCCATGGGGTACAGGAGGTGGGAGTGGTATCTGATCTCCCCGAATGTGATCATGGGGAATGATTTTGACCACATGGAAAACCTAATATGTGTTACTACTTGTAGCTAGGCAAAAGGGCAAGCTTCTGAGGGGGAGGAGGGGGTGACACAGCCCATGAGGACCAATCCCTCAGCAGCTGAGGAAGTGGCTAGTATGGGTGAAGGGCTAGCTAGGAGCAGCAGCCCTGAGGCCAAGCTGCAAGCAGAGGAGGTTGCCACCAGGGCAGCTTTCCTTCTGAAGTGGAACTAGGAAGGTCAGAGGTGAGGAGCTGGGGTACAGCTAGCTGATCCTACCCTCAAAAACTGAGAGACATAGCAGATAGTGCTGAGGTCTCTAAAGAGAGTAAAAGTCAGTTTATTGGGAAAATGGGCTGTTGTACAGGAGTGTACACAACAGAGGAGGCTACTCCAGCAGCTGGTAGTCCTCTGGGACTACCAATAGCAACTTCTGACCCTGGCCCATGACATTCCTTTTCAGGCCACCTGGGTATTACCCGCACAAAAAGTGGCTTGACAACAACTTATTTTGGCCAAGCCTGTACACAGATGTGGCAAATTACTGTTGGACTTGTCCACAGTGCCATTGAGTTGGGAAGGTTGGGGACAGAGACCCTAAGTACCCCAAGCTGCACAGCAAACAATATGCACTGGTTGTGGTGGATTATGCAACAAAGTACCCCAAGGCAGTGGCAATGTCCTCCACTGAGGCAGAAAAGGTGGCTGATGAGCTCCTGGGAATCTTTAACCAAGTAGGATTTCCCCAGGAGATTTTGTCAAATCAGGGGATGAATTTCATGTCATCCTTAATGACCAGTTTGTGGAGAAGTGCAGGGTGAAACAGCTCCATGCTTCACCCTATCACCGAGACAAAATGGCCTGGTTGAGCAGTTCAATGGGACCCTTAAAACTATGCTCAGGGTATTTTCAGACCAGTACAAAGGGAGGGACAAATATTTGCCCCACCTTCTGTTTGCATAGAGGGAAGTTCCACAGGAGTCTCAAGGTTCTCACCCTTCAAGCTCCTGTTTGGTCACAGGGTGAGGGGCCCTAGATTTAGTCAGGGATGAATGGGAAGGTAATCATGCCACCCAAGGGAGTTTGTTGTGGAGTACATTCTAAATTCCAGGGCCAGGCATAAGGTTTGCCCAGGAGCACTTAGCCACTGCACAACAGCAACAGAAAGCCTGGTATGACCACAGGGCCAGAGCCCGGGGGTAGGAAGTTGGACAGCGAGTGATGGTACTCTTCCCAGTCTGACACAATAAACTGTAGGTGGCATGGGTGGGCCCATTCTCCATAATCTGGAAGCTGAGTGATGTTAACTATGTAGTAGGGCTGCCTGACAGAAGGTGCAAGCAGAGTGTATATCATGTGAACATGATGAAGCCCTACTATGACAGGGAGGAAATGATCCTCGCTGTGTGCAGCATGTCAGAGAAGGGGAACAAGGCTGATTCCCTGGTGGACCTCCTTGGTGAAGCCCGGGAGGGATCCTCTGTCAATAATCTCACCCTCTCAGGGCAGCTGACACTGGCTCAGGCCAAGGAAATGAGGGGGGTGCTGGGTGACTTTGTGGACATTTTCACAGGGAATCCTGGTTACACCATAATGGCAGAACACCATGTGGACACTGGGGCCCAAGTTCCACTGAGGCACTCCTCCTACAGGGTACCTGAGGGGTTAAGAAGACCATGCTGGAGGAACTCAGGAAGATGCTGGCCCTTGGAGTGATCCATGAGTCCAGTTGCTCCTGGGCTTCTCCTGTGGTCCTGATCCCCAAGAAGGATGGTACCACATGGTTCTGTGCTGACTACCAGAGGCTCAACAGCTGTTGGAGTCTGATGCCTACCCCATGCCCAGAATGGATGAGACCTTGGAGCGTCTGGGGAGCCCAGTTCCTGACCACAATAGACCTGACAAAGGGCCACTGGCAGGTGCCGTTAACCCCCACAGCCAGGGAGAGGTCTGCTTTTGTTACCCCATATGGCTTATTTGAATGCAAAGCAATGCCATTTGGGATGAAAAATGTGCCCACAACCTTCCAGAGGCATGTGGATCATATTCTGGCAGGGGCAGGTGAATATGCACTGGCTTACATGGATGACATTGCCATTTTCAGCCCGACATTGGAGAATCATGTCAGGCACGTGAGAAAGGTGTTCCGTAGACTGAAGACTGCAGGGATGACAGTTAAGGCAGGAAAAATGTCAAGTAGGTATGGCTGAAGTGTTGTACCTTGGGCATCGAGTGGGTATTGGACACATCTGTCCAGAGCCAGTGAAGGTTGATGCCATCCAGGCCTGGCCTACCCCAGCCACAAAGAAACAGGTAAGGGCATTTCTGGAAACAGCCGGGTACTACAAGTTTGTCCCTTACTACAAGGAGGTGGCCAAACCCCTGACAGACCTGATGAAAAAGATAATGTCTGAAAAAATTCTCTGGACAGAGGACTGTGAGTCTGTCTTCCAACAGTTGAAGGAGGCATTATGTGGGTTACATGTGCTGACTTGCCCCAGTTATGATCTAAAGTTTGTAGTACACATGGATGCCTCAGACCATGGTCTGGGTGCCATTCTGAGCCAGGTTACACCACAGGGGGGGAGGAGGAGCACCCCATAGTGTACCTGAGACTGAGCTGTTGCCCAGGGAAGAGTTATATGCCACAGTGGAGTTGGAATGTCTGGGGATAGTGTGGACCCTTCAGAAGCTGCAGCCATATCTGTATGGAAGGGAGTTCACTGTGATCGCTGATCATAACCTCTTGACATGGCTCTGTAGGACCAGTGGGCAAAACACAAAGTTACTGCACTGGAGTTTGATACTATAGTCATATAATATGATCATTCAGCACTGAAGTGAGGCGCAGAATGCCAGTGCAGATGGACTGTCGAGGCAGGGCTAGGTGCATGGCATTTTCCTTTAGGCACTCCCCTGGCTTTGCATGAATGGCAGTGTCTCTTGGGGGTTGTCCAAAAGAGACACACTTTCATTTCTGGAGGGGGAGATGTGATGGAAATGGGATCAGAACCATGTATTCTTTTGATTAAGTTATTCTTTTCTAAATATGCATCTGCTTTAGGTACAAGATGGCTACCAGATCACATGATCAAGTTGTATATGACAGTTTGTGTACAGAACTGATGGTTCTCATGAGAAATTTAACAGGAAAGCCATGGAGGAGGCAATAAAGCAATATATCCAGTGGGGTATCCTTCCTGGAGATGTTCCCATGTTGAACAAAAGGATCCAGGTGTATGTTATTATGGTAGCAAGGTAGTGCAAAAGCATGGGGTCACACACATACACACACACTCTCAAAGAAGGCTGGGCAACATGGGCCTGTTACTCAGATTGAATAAGATTCTCCCCACTTGGAGCAAAGCAATATACTGAGGGGCTTAAAACAAGCTCACTCTCTTGGACTGAAACACCTAAAGACTAGGGCCCCTGCCATTATAAAGACTAGCTGAGGTAAGATAGCTCAGTGAGGGGAAGGTGCTTCTTTAGCTAGGGTAGGTGAGGGATTTGTAGGGGAGGATAGTTTAGACGTCTGCTGTACAATACCTATCTATTTAATGTGATTTTATTTTCTGCTTCTTAGTAAATGTGCTACCCTTTGTTTCCTGTAAATGCATCCTGTTGTAAATACATGTAGTATTCTAGTAGAGTCTATTTTGTAGAATCAGTGACTGCTTGTGTGTTATTTAAAAGCGTAATTTTATTTCTGCTGAACTCTGTTTGCAGTCTGTCTCGAGACACTCTACCCACAATTATTGTGTTGACCTTCCTGACCTTGTGCAAAGGAGGAGGTCAGAAACAGGCTTCCTGGACCTGTTGGTAAATAACCCAGGTGGTGGCGGTGAACTGGAAGTTCCTGGTGAGGGATCTACATCACAATAACTATTATTTGTAGGCATCTCAAATGTTCCTTTACATTTCATTTCATTTATTTCTAATTACAGGTTAGTGCACTGGAATATTAAATTCTGTTTTCAGGTGCAGCCTGAGGTCAATAGTAAAAAACATGCATACAATACAACATGAAACAAGTGATCCATCAATCACATCATTTTACACAAATACACATTCAAGTATTTAAAATAAGTACATACAGCATTTGAAAAGGTACTAATAGTCAGATGATGAACATTTATCAATGTCAGGTAAGGCATTCCACTCTGTGGCAGCACTACAGGCAAATTACCTTTTCCCAGAATTTGTACGTACTAAGGGGAGGGCCAAGTGTAGTTTTTGAGAAGACCGTGAGCTATATGGGGAGCTATAGATATTCAAAAGGGCACGTAGCGTTAGAGGGGTGCCAGTACGCAAGATCCTAAAGACAAAACATGACATGACCAGACTATAGTTATTTTGGACAAGTTTCTACCCTTCTTCCTCCCTTTGCCACCTTTCTTGGTTGCACTGCTGTCTAATTCGCAGTTTGTACATCATCATCCATCAGTCCCGTATCTCTTAACATATTCAAGGATTTATTTAACTCTAAAAATTGATTAGCGTTTTGCTCATAAAACTTCTAAAGCATTGTGAAAATGCATAGCACTTGCATCACTGTGTTTAGCAAACATAACACTTCTAGAAAACCTATATAAATACTTTCTGTACAGTTAGTATTGTCCCAAGCAAAAAACTGCTAATCAATTATTTAAAACCCTGATATTGTCCTTGAAATTTTCAAGGCTTATTTCCTGAATGCTTTTTATTTCTTTTCATAAGGTAAGTATTTCCTTGTTTAATGACTTTATCTTTGAGCGATACAGACAAAATGTCCTCCAGCATCCTGCTCGCTTTTATTTATCTGTGTCACCAGTTTACAGTCACTACGTTCAATTCCTCCCCCTCCTCCACAATATTGTACCCTCTGGTTCCCCGTATCTTATTTCTCATAACCATGTTAATTAACAATTTACTTTTGGTGCTGTTTAGAATCTCCTGGCTCTGACTTCTTGGATTGATACCACCTATTGCTCACTGCCAATAGCACACGCTGCTTTTATGGGTCCCACTGACCTCTTCAAACTTAAAAGGACTAGCTACATTTGCACTATTAGCTTGAGCCTAATAACCAATCAAATAAAAATAGATTAAATCCAAACAGCCCTTGTCCTCTGGGCTGAACTTTAAAACTGACTAAATTCTTAAATAAAAGGTATTTTAAAAGTAGTCCTTGAATCCCACAGGACTACAACTCCTAGAAGTATCTGCACACACACACACACACACACACACACACACACACACACACACTGCTAGGCTTAGAGATGTTTGCCCCTTTTTTGTAGATTATTTTGTAGATTATTTTTCAACTTTTGTTTTATAAGGATAGTGGCAGAGATTAATATGTGGCATGTAAGGATTTATTTGAGCAGCAATTTTATTCCTATCACAAACTTTACCAGCCACAGAGCTGCAGAGCCACTGCCCTTGTCAACCTCTGCTCAGTCAAAATGTAATCTTAGATCCTTATCCCATTCCATAATGGTGACTTCACAACTTTCCAGGTAACTACAGACCAATCTCTCTTCTCCCAGTGCTTTCTAAAGTTCTTGACAGACTGACTGCAAATCAACTGTCAAGCTTCTATGACAGGACTTGATTCTTCACTAACTTCCAATCTGGTTTCAAGCCTGCTCACTTCCCTACCACTTCTCTCCTCAGACTAACTCACTACATATTTATTAACATGGATGAGGGCTTACCTACCTCTGGATCTTCTTTGATCTCTCAAAGGCATTTTGACACTACTGATCACTTGTTTCTATCCAGCAAACTGTCTGCTGCTGGTATTTCCAGCTGTCCACTACATTGGTTTCCCTCTTATCTTATCTGGTGCTCCCAGTCAGTATATGAGGGGTCAGCCCTCTTAGTTCATTTGATGGCTTGCATGGATATCCCTCAGAGTTCTATGCTGATCCTGTTCTATTTAACACCTTTGCTAATGACCTTCCCCCTGCTGACCAATCTCCTGCAATCTTCATATGAATGCAAATGCACCATTCTATTCACCACTGGCCTCAGCTAGGCTGCCATCTCTGCCTCTCTTCAGTTTAATTACATCAGTTTCTGAATGTGGAAACCAGCTAGCACTCAACCAATCTAAAATGGTCTCTATGATATTTAGTGCCAGGAACTGCCTGCAAAACAGTCCAAACCTGAATATTATGTCTTCTGACTGATGCACCCTATATCACAGTATAAATATGTTTACTCTTGATCAGTCCCTAAACTTCTCCTCTCATATTCATTCTCTGGTCATCAAATCTTACAAGAAGCTGGGTGCACTCTTTAGAGTAATCAACTGTCTCTCCCAAAGTATCAGAAAATGCCTAACTGAATGCATGATCCTACTCATAATTGATTATGGGAATAAAATTTATGTCACTTCTCCAAAATGTCACCCTTCAAACTGGACACATTTTACAACTCCCTCTGCTACTTTGTGCTAAGCTGTCCCTCCTGGATATATCCCTTTACTTCCTATGGCAGTCTGCAATGGCTCTCACTCATTTTCAGATATTCACAGCATCTGGGAGTATATGGGTTTTAATTCTAGCTTAACAAACTTTCCAGTTATCTGAACAATCTGCTTACTTCCTCCCTGGATGCTTGGCAAAATCTGTATTCACATACTGGCACCCGGTTTCTCATCACCAGGTGCAAAAGAAGTCTAGTCAGCTTGCCTTCAGCTACTGACTCCCTCGTTATGGAACTGCTTAGCCCTGGGCTTCTGCCTACCCACCAGTTTTCCTTCTAGTAAATATTCCCTTCAGACTCTCAGAGTGACCACTCACCAATCACCTGCAAGTGATTCAATAAATTTAAAAAAGTTCCATCAATCTTAGTGAAAAGCAGAATGCTGAGAAAAGGGACGCTTACCATGTTCAAAGAAGCTCTTTCCCAGATTGACTGGTCTTCTATTAATATTCTGCAAAACCTTGACCACGCACTACAATACTTTATTGACAAGTCTGACATAGTTTGCAACAAATATGCCCCAGTCAAAAAAAGGAAATCCCATGGTTACAACAATGGGTGGATTACTGGTGAACTCCTTGATCTCATGAGGGCCAGGGGTAACCTATGAAGTAAGGATAGGGCTGCAGGGGAATATAATGACCTACAGAAGTACAGGGCTGCCAGAAGTAAATGCACTTAACTCGGACTGCTAAGGCCAATTACCACTGGAATCAATTAGAAAGTAACTGGGGAATGGGAGGCGATTCTGGGAAAATCTAAAAGGAACTCACAGGGAAGGATGATAAAAACAACCTTTATTGCTCAATATCAATGGTTCTAAGCGCAATGGATCCCTTCACCATTGCCAAACAATTCAATTAAATTCTGCCTTTATGGATCTAAGCTCTGTTCTCCCAGCTGAGTACCATAAGCCAGTTGATGCGCACCTTTACAGCATGCCAATGCCTAAACATCACCCTAACTTCTACTTAAAGGGAGTAACAGTTAAAGAAGCCATGGGGTATGTAAAAAAGGTCTTGGGTAAAACCAGGCTGGGTAGCGATAACATTGAAATGAAGTTGGCAGCTCTAGCTAGCGATGTGCTAATAGTTCCCATCTCCAAAATATTTAATAAGTCTCTCATACTGGCTAAATTCCCATCACACTGGAAACAAGCACTGGTGACCCCAGTTCACAAGAGTGGGGACAGGACTCTCATTTCAAACTATAGGCCCATCTTTATTCTCTCTCCCCTATACAAAGTACTGGAGAGGGTAGTGGCAGACCAAATCATTAATTACATCCAGAAATACCAGTTGCAATTTTCCCAGCAGCATGGTTTCAGAATGAACCATAGCATGGCAACCACTCTGTTGACTTCACCAATTATGTACACAAGGCCTTAGATGAGGGTAAGCTGGCTAGCTCGAGTCTTTAGTGATCTAACAAAGGCCATCGATATGGTCAGCCACCCCTCTTTCTGAACCAACTGCAATCCTTTGGAATGAGCCCAAATGCTGTCCTGTGGTTCAAGGAGTACCTATCATCTAGAGCCCAATGAGTCAAAATAGGCCAATCAGTATCTGATTCCAAAGAAGTCTCTCTGGAAGTTCCCCAAGGGTCCATCTTGGGACCCCTGCTGTTTAGCTTATTTCTGAATGCTCTGCCGGAGGCCTACACTAGTAACATTATTTTATACACTGATGATGCTGTCATACCTAGTAGGCACTCCCGCATGGAGCATCTACAGGCCGAGTTGCAGACTGCCTTCCAACAGCTGGAGACCTGGTTCAGCTCTGCATGGTTATTACTTAACTATAAAACATGGAAACAGTGTTCCTCTTGAGCCCCCAGCTTAAGAGGGGGAACTCTGTCCTGACAATCACAAGCAACAGATTGGGCATACTAGAACAGGAGCACTCCTTCAAGTACCTGGGCATCTTGATTCATGACATCCTCTCTTTTGGGCAGCACATAGACATGGTCGTGAAGGCAATGAATACTAAACTGGGCATCCTGTTTAGGCACAGGAAAAACCTTTCACCTAATGCCCTCTGGCTTTCCAGCTCCAGCTCCATTCTCTCCACTGTAGATTACAGGCTGGTGGTTTATGGAGTGGCCACTGATATGGCACTCAAGAGGGTAGTTACAGCCCTAAACAAGGTGTGCAGACTACTGCTCAATGCAGACCACCTTACGCACACTTATGCACTTTGAGTAATCCAACCTTCTATCCTGCTGTAACAGAATCAGATACCAAACCTGCCTCCTAGGGAGGAAGGCCATACTTGGCCAGACCCCACCTTGCATCTGTGAGTTGATAATGGTAGCCTACTCCAAGTACAACACCAAGAGTATGGAGCTTAACCCACTAAGCGTCCCATTTCATAGGACCGCTCTGGGACAATGCTCTTTCTCCTACAGAGCACCACTTTGGCTTAATGAGATCCCAGCAGCTGCACTAAACACTGTAAACCTCCAGGCTTTTAAATCTGAACTGAAGCAGTTTCTATTAAGCAGGTGCATATGTGAATGCCAAAACTGATCTACCCTTCAAGTAAACCTGCTCACTGTATTCTGGGACATCCTCATAGCCTTCAACCCAGTCCACTCTCAATGACTCACTGACCCTCTTTCCCAGTGCTACCCCTCCAGCTCCCATTCACTTCCATTACATTTACTATTTTCACTCTCTCTCGCTCTCTTTCTCTCTCTATCTCTCTACTGTGCTCCCCTCTCTCTCACTGTCTCCCCTCCTCTCTCTCTCATGCTGCTCCTGCACGTTATACCTCTCTTTCCTCTCTCTACCTATCTATGTTCTTTCTCCTCCCTCTCTCTCTCTCCCTCCCTCCCCCTCTCGCCTCCCTCTCTCTCCCTCCCCTCTTCTTACTCTCCCCTGCTTCCTATGCCCTCCTTCCTGTGTACCCCACCTCCTATAACTGGCTCTGCCTCTCGTCCAATCTCCTCCCTCCAGACAATGTGATATCCTTGGCTGAGGTATTTCAAATCTCCACCCTCCTGTACAACAGTACATCTCCACCCCACTCTTTCTGTTGCCCTCCTGTTATCCTCTTCTATGGAAGGTTTGTCCATTCCTCTCGTTCAATGCTATTATCTGACAAGGCCCTCCCTGGGCTGCACTACTTGAACTCTGTGTGTAGTCTTCTCATATTCTTGCCTGATTCTTCTACATTTTGAACTCAATGCTATAATCTGACAAGGCACTCCTGGGGCTGCACCACATGAATTCCATGCTATAGTCTTTTAATGTTGTTGCTTGAATCTTCTACATTTTGAACTTTGCCATCCCACTGTAACACTTGTGTACCTGAAGAAACTACATGCTTGTAATCTTATTTATTGTAAAAAAGTCGTGTTTGTATGGTATGTTGTGTGTTTTTGATGTGGAACCTTTGTAAAAGAGTTCTTACTCAAAGGTTGTTTCCAAATCTTCAAATAAAATAAAAATAAAAAATTAAAAAAGTTACTGCTCATATCCCTCTGCAAATGCATCTGAATCTCTTCACTTGCCTGAATTGTCCTGAATTTCTGTTGTAGTAGTTTGTACTCTGGCTTTTGGTTTTTGCAACTAATATTGTAATTAATGTAGCATTGGATGCACTTCTTGTTTCTGATCTACAGTACTTGACTGCTGTATTTTGTGATATTACCCTTGTAATCCTTTCCCCTCCTCCACATCACATCTCTAAATAAGATTTCCTGTATCTCTGTATTCTTACCTGGTGAAACAATTTCAATAAAAAATAACTAATTCAAGCAATCAATTGACAAATCAATAAATACTACTTTCAATAGCTTCAAGGAAAAATGACAAATAGAACTTTTCCAGAGTGACTTGAATTCCATATGGCCAACATACTGTACCACTACCAGATAAGCAATGACACTCACTGAGGTGTTCGGTCATGCTAAAATAGAAAGGTTGCCTTGGGTTTGTTGTGAGCATAAGGAAAGCTGAATGTCTTCAGCCAGACAAGAAGTTTTGTATTTCTATATAATCAAACATATTGGAGGGCATTACTGTATTCATAAAACAGTTCTAAAGATTCAGAATAATGAATAATTAGTTAAAAGAACTGAATTGTCTGGTTATGCTGAAATAACTTGGTACCTTGTGACAGTTCTCAACCTGTTGACTGGGAGAAAAGATCCAGGGAGTGTTAGTAAGTTGGAAAAACTTAGAGGTCATGGAGGTTTCAAGTGGGGTGCCAAGGATAGCGGTGCTGGGCCCAGTACTGTTTAATATTTTCATTTGTAACATAGGTGAAATAAGAAAGGGTAAAACTGACTCTTTCAGATGACACTACACAGTGAGTAAGAGTAGACACCAAGGAGGGGTTGGGGATGGACCTAGAAATACAGGAAGGGTGGTAGAAGGTGTGGCAACTGAAGTTTAATGATAACAGGGTGGTAGAAGGTGTGGCAACTGAAGTTTAATGATAACAGGGTGGTAGAAGGTGTGGCAACTGAAGTTTAATGATAACAGGGTGGTAGAAGGTGTGGCAACTGAAGTTTAATGATAACAGGGTGGTAAGTTGTGCAACTGAAGTTTAATGATAACAGGGTGGTAGAAGTTGTGGCAACTGACGTTTAATGATAAAGAAGTGCAAAGTTATGCACATATGCAGGGGTAACCCAAAGATTGGTTACTGGATGGGTGTGTGCATAAAACAATTAGTGTGACCACAGAGGAAAGGGAACAAGGTGTTATCATTAATGAAAATCTCAAGTCTTTCACCCAGTGCACCAGGGCAACTGAGTAGCTGAACATGATGCTGGGATGTAGAGGGAAGGAGGTCACCAGCAGGAGAAAGGCAGCACTGTTACTCCTCCATGGGTCCTTGGTGAGGCCACATCTGAGTACAGTACTGTGTTCAGTTCTTGAGCCCACACCTGAAAGACAGTATGGACTATGCAGAGTCTTAACTAAGGTGAGCTACAAAGATGATACAGGGGTGGCAGCAGGCGAAACATATGAAGTCCCTAGTCAGTCTAAACATGTACTCGCTGGAGGCCAGTAGGGAGAATGGGAATATGATAGAAACCTTTAAATTTTTGAGGGGAATAAACAGGGTAGAGTGTCATAACCTATTCTTGCTTCACATTATCAACAGCTGGGGAGAAAATCATAAGCTGGTGGGAGCTAATTTCAGGAATGATGAAGAAATACTTCTCAGAAGAGTGGGGGCTAGAAAGAACTGCTTACAGAGAGGAGGTAAATGCTGAGATGGTGAGGGGTTTCAAGAGAATGTGGGTTAGCTACTGTAAGAGTTGGAAGAACAAATGCAGGGAAGGGGATGGTGCAGAAGGGAAGGAACTAAAATGCCATTAAAGGAATAGTACAGTCACAATTTGCAAAAACACATGTGCAGAGTGTTTTGATTTGTGTGTGTTATGTGTAGTCCTTGTGTGTCCTTCCTTTTGTCTGCTATTAGGAGTTTTTTCTAAATTAGCCTGCTAGTTTTATGATATGTTTAGGGCCTCTGGGAATCTCCATCTTGGCACAGTTTATTGCTATTCTTGTTACTACAATGTCTCTTCTCCCATGTGTCAGTGATATATGCAGGACCATGGATTAAGCAAGCAATGGTTTAGAGTCAATTTACAGGCAAAACTGTGATATTAAGTAACTTTCCTTATCCAGTGACACTAATGGCTACATTTATAGTTTAGCAAATTCATAAAAGGGTTAAGCGAGGGGTTATTCTGTGAGAAAATAGCTAGATTCTTTTGCCTGACAGGAATGTAATATTATAGAAAACAGCTAGAGTCCTTACTAATTATAGCATTGATGATCTTTGTGTGCTTTCTATGGCTATATGTAGTTTGATGAAATGAAAAGTTTTAAAAGCAAAAAATGTCCTCATGTTAGCTAGACCTCACACACACAGGAAACACAAATATTGAATTAGAGCTATTTAGTGGTGGCCAGAACATCAGGCTCCTATCTCTACCACTTGCTGAATCAGTGGTCCTAGATGCATCACTGTCACATGGGAAAGGAGGCATTGTAAGAAAAAGAAGAGTAATAAACCATGGTAAGATGGAGATCCCTAGGGGCCATAAAACTACCATATACTGTAACTAGCAGGCTAATTTAGAAAACAATCTTAATAGCAAAGAAAGGGAAGGACACACCAGGACTACACACACAAATCAGAACACTCTGTGCAACATAAGTTTTGCAAATTTTGACTGCAACTACTTTTAAGGTGTTGGTCAAGGCACATCCAATAATCCTGTTGGTTGGAATGGTTCAGGCAGGAAAATAGGAAGACATGATGTTCTACACATATGTATCTGCTGGCATCTTTCTATTTTTCTTACAGATTGCTAGATTTTTCAACCTGTTTTGTAACAGTCATTAATAAACAGTGGGACACATATGGGTCACTAACCCCATGTTGCCAGCACACACCACTATATTCAATACTTGGTAAACAACAAGACTCAGATCAATGACTAACCTGGAGAGGGAGGTCAGCATACCATTATATTTATAGGGCATGATGAACAATGGGGCACTAATAAGATTGACTGACAGACTGCAAACAATACATACCACTATATTTAGTGTTTGATAAATTATGACCCACTTATATGAGTGGCAGTACCTTACTCACACCCTCACCTTTTCCAAGGCCTGCACTAAATGACACATATATGTGTGTGGACAGTTGTTCTAAAAAAAAATCTGGCAAAGGCATTTAACCATGACAGGCGCCATGGCACACAGAAATCGAACATGTGTTTGACCTACATGATGCTGCACCCACCCTCTGCCTCAATGAAATCTGCACTGAATTATACATATGTGAAGTGGGGTAAAAAACTAAAAACAAACAGGCAATATGTCTGTCCTGTGTTATGTGTCACCTAATCTCTTTCTCTTTGAGAGAGCAGCACTAAATTTCAAATACTGTATGTGGAGTGAAGAAATAAATATAAATCAAGACAAATAATACAGTATACAGCTATAAGTCGCATAAATCACAACCCTGTTCTGTGGTATGCTTCATCCACCCACTGACCTGGGAAGTTCAAGAACTACTCCTAATAGTAAATATGTATGAACAGAGGAAATGAAAAAATCTGGGGAAAAAATGCAGGCACAAAACACACAGAGGATGAAGCTTGATTCCTGTTCCATCTGCTGTTTGCACATTACTCTAAAACATAGAACTTCATTGAATATGACATATTCTTCAATCCAGTGCAATAATCTTTCAAAATCCTTTAATGTGGATGTATTAGCAATATTTAGTCTGCTGAATATACAATAAGCAACTATTTAACGGGATCCAATTATCCGAACATTTCTTGTTTAATGTATGTCTAAACTCACTATACAGTTCCTATTGTGATCTGTCCATTGGGAAGAAGAAGGTTTGCCTGATTAAAGGTGCAAGCCTGTTTGGCCCTGGTCACCTGATGGGTCAGTTTTTAGGCCAAGGAATAACAGGGGTGGGGTAGGGAACAAAGGGGATGGGGTGGGAGCTAGAAGCAGGGGAAGGGGAGGAGTCAAGTGACAGAAAGAAAATGGGGAGTGGTCAGAAGGAGGTAAGGACAAAGGGGATTGGCTGGGAAAAGAGAGAGAGAGAGGAGAGAGAGGGGTTTAAGAAGGCCTGCACAAAGAGAAGCCCTCATTCTTTTGCTATCCAGCTAATTCTACAGTTGGCATTGCGCATCAGTCAGCAGTTTTGTTTCTTGGAAGAGCTTTGTTGGTGAAGATCATAGGAGGTAAGTCTGGGGAAGAGGGGGAGTCTTGGGAGCAATGTGCTTTGAGGTAAGGAAGAAAATGACAAGGTTTAAACAAAAAAAACAGAAAGGTTAAATGGGGTTTCTGGAGGTTGGTGGGTTTTTTAAAGGTGGTACTGGTTATTACAAACTATTTATGAGGTGCTGTGTTCTTGGCGTTGTGAGGGTGTTGAATATGTTAAATTGCTGAAGTATTGCTCTAATTGATATGCACCTGCTGGGGCAGAAAGGATCTTGGGGCATAGATATGCAAGCAATTGCAGGAGGTGATTTGAAGGACTGGCATTTGGTGATTTAAAAAAAAAGAAAAGAAAGAAAAAGAAACAAAATAAAAGTAAAAACAGAGCGGCAAGTTTGCTTAGGGAGCACCTATACTATTGAAAAGGCTTGGTGAGCTCCAGGGCATTTGCAGGCAACCATCCAATGATCCTTTTGGGAGAAAGGGGAGCATACATGGGGGTTAACAGCTGCAAAATGTGTGGGTGCTTGGTGAAAGAAGTAAGCAAAGCAGTGCAAGGAATTTTTGTGAATGGAAAGTTTGAGTGGCTGGTGAAAAGTTGAGCTCAAAGAGATATGGGCAGAGAGGAGGTTGGAAGGGTTTTTTTTTGGGTGGCATAGGAGTTAGGAGGGCTAAGACAGTTATGCCCATGAAGGGGTCCCAAAGATGATGAAGGGAGAAGGTCTGGGGACACAGGGATGTGCAGGACGCTGACAGCACATGGTGGATGCCATATTTGGTGAGGGGTGGGGTGACCCAAGAATATACATAATGGCACTACTTACTAGGGGAAATAGGAGAGTTGTGGGAACAGTTAAAGTTGTGGTATGCACTCTGGAACATTAAAAGAAATGGGAGGTATGAGAAAATGGGATAGTCTTTTCCTGGAGCGGTATGGCATACCACGTGGCAGATGACATTTTGGAATGAGGAACAAAGGATAGGGAGACAAAACAAATCGGGATGAACAAGTGGCAGACTCCATTTTGTGAATGGGCACATAAGAGGGTAACAGGGAGGGGGTGTTCTGGGGGGGGCAGGTGTTGGTATGGGATACTGCCCAAAATAATAGGCCATTTGGGGCCATAGCAGGATAGGTTTCTTGTGGCAATTAAAAAAAAAGAGAGACAATCAAACACGGCATTAGGAGATTGGTTGAAGAGAGGTGCACAAAACTTCTGCCTAGTAATAATGATGTGGTACTTGCTTTGATAAAGGTTGGCAATATCATGATACCTAACAGCCTGCTTCTCAATTTGTTGATATGCATCCGAAAACACCTTTGACTCGAGGTAAGTTTTTGTTTATTTACAGCTTAAATCTCATTTGCGGGAAAGGTTGCTGGGAATAAAAAAAAAAAACTGCACATTGGGCCCTCTAAGGCGGCATAAAGTTTAACAAGAGGGCAGTGTTCCTGATAATTTCCCCTGTGGCATAGAGGATACTGGCAGAGAAACACAGAAGCTAAGGGTCCCAGGTTCAAAGCCCCCACCTTTTCTTTTTTTTGGAGAGGATGGGGTGGGGGAGGTGTTTTCAAAGAATAGTGGGAATGAAAGGGAATACTTGCATTACAAAAAAAGAAGGGTTTGCAGGGGAAAAAGTGACAGTGCCCAAGGGAAGCTGGGGGGAAGGGGCAGAAATGGCTGGCAAGTTTAGGCCAGAGCCCCCCCCAAAAAGAAAACTTTTTTTTTTGTTTTTCGTTTTCTAAACATAAAACATTGTATGTTTCAATCACAGCAATTTAAATATAGCACCAAGAAGATACCACAACTCCAAGGAGGAGTGCGGAGAGTGATGCAGTTGGTAGAAAAGGCCAGAAGATGCTGGATGCAGTGGAGGCATGCCAGCTGGGCAGAGCATACACAAGGTGCTGGAGAGTGGAAAAGCAGAGCTGCCCCAAGTACTGGGGGTGGGAAGCAAACCACAAATGCGGGGACCCTTGCCCCTGTACCCCCTCAGTTGGCTCCTGCACAGCTTTAAGCCCACAATGAACGAACCTCTTAGGAAGGTGAGAGATCACTGAATAAAAATAATAAAAGAACTATATATATTTGTAATTCATCCATACAGCTGAGTAAGCTTGACAGCACAGTGAACCTTGGAGAATAGAGGACCCGACTGAGTCCCAACCTGACATTCTAAAAGCACGAAGCGACAAGTGTGAGGAGCTTTACAAAATTATTTCTTCACTAGCCCTCCCCCTCTTGCTGATAAAACCATTAATCCCAGTGAACTACGGGATGGTGGTATGTACAAGCAGTGAAATGACCAGTTTTAACTTACTCTGCTTGTGTCAGTCAGATTTTGCTGCAGAGCAGATCAGGGTCTCATCTCCAGCTTGGCTCTGTCAGCTCAACTCGCTTTGCTGCTCTACAATGACGGACTGTCCGACTGTTTTCCCACTTCAAATTAACATCTCCAACTGACACACTAATGGTGTTGCACTGCTGTGGGCCTGCAGCTAATGATAGCCATGTGGAAAACTGATTCTGTGCTACACCAAGTTCCCCAAAATTGCAAAATTGCTGACCAAGTGCTGCTGCTGGGTTTAAAGCCTTCTAATTTAATGCAAGGATGGGAAGAAATGACTGGGGGCACAAGCTAATACTGGGGGGCACATGCCTCAATTTTTGGCTAACGATGCCCTGCTGAGGTAGCTGAGCTGTTTGTTCACAGCTCATGGTCTCCCCGGACTTTAGGGATATATGAGGGTTTATGGAGAATTTTCCAGACTTTCAAAGCAGAACAAGGCATGGAGGTAAGTGGAGCGGTCACGGAAGAGCAGGTAGCAAAATTCATGGTGAGTAAATGGAAGGATAGAGTGGCACATGCAACTATGGGTGTACACCTATCGGCCATAGGCCTAGTATGCAGTTTAAAAGAGTGGGGAGACCCAGAAAAAGGCAGTCAGTGAGGATAATGATGCAGGAATGGCTGAGGCTTAGAAGAAGTCAATGGAAGATGCCCCATATCAGAGGTGCTTCTGGTTAAGCTGGTGGGGGCCTTGCACAGAGTCTGTCATTCAGCAGACAAGGCTTGTCTATTTACGGCCATATTTAAGACCATGTTCCATGGAGCACATAGGGTGAGCAAAGCTTTGGGACATGCGGGGGCTGGAGGGAGACAAAGTTTCCTACGGGAACAGATAAAATGGCAAAGAAACAGTTTGGGGCTATGGTTTCAAAAATCTAAAATGATCAGGCAGAAAAGGGGACAATGATAACATTACAGCGACAAGAAAAGGAGGTGATATGCCCGGTGTGGGTATTATAAGGGTATGCAGCCACTAGGCCAGCAAGGGAGGGGCTGTTATTTATCTATGGGAATGGAACCCCGGCAACAGGGGCACAGATGATGGCAGTGTTAAAGAAAAGCCTGGAATTCATAGGAAGGAATGCGAAGGGTTATTCATCCTACTGTTTTTGGATTGGTGCTGCATCAGAGGTAGCAGCTAGGGGTGGGTCAAGGAAGAAGTGAAAAAGTGGGAAGATGGGCCTCCGGACTGCTATAAGAAATATGTGAGAGAGTTGACCTGCTAATTTTGTATCTGCTTTATTTCAGCTGGAAAGCCAGGACCCAGAGATGGAGCTGGGCCGGGGGGAGGTAAAAAAATGAACAATGGCTTAATCTCTGTTTTTTTCTGCTGTTAATAATGCAGGCCCCACATGATGGCAGGAGGTATGGATCTGTGGTCATTAATTTGTGTATTGGGTGGAGTGAAGAGTGGCAGGATGAGCAGGGGGAAGGCAACTGTACTAAGACTGGAACACATCAGGTTGCACTGGAAGGGGATCATAGGGATGAGATGGCCACAACATTTGCTGCTGCTGAAGGCAACACAGCCAGAGCCACACATGTTAATATTGCATTTGGGGAGGAATGATTTAGGCTCTTGACTATGGTTGAACATATAGTGGCAGATAAAGGGGTGAGATTGCCCAAGTAAAAGAGTGGTGGCCAGGAGTGGTGGTGGCATGGTCAGACATGCTGCCAAGGTATGTTTGGAGACAGGTCAGTGATCATAAAGTGCTAGATAATGCAAGAAAATGAATATATAAAAGGGTGGGGCATATATAAAAACAATTGGGGTGGTTATAAAGCATGAAAGCTCACTGGAGAATTGCCGGGGCTGCATAGGGTGGACGGGGTACATCTCTCTGACATAGGGATAGATACATTTAACGTTGACCTGGGAGCGATACAGGAATGGAGACTGGTTAGAAAGCCATAAGCAGAGAGGTGGGGAAGCCCACCTTCCAACATAAGCTGGAAGCGGGCTGATGGAGAAAATAAAGGGAGGAGAAGCAACGGCCTGGGGAGGCACCTCTGGGTGTACACCCAAGGGATACTGAAGGTGAGGTGTGTGGGTACACCCATACCCAGCAGGAAAGAAAGAGGTAATGAAAAGGAGGAGGACACCTGGATGTACATCTGGGTAGCAAGGCAGGCAAATAAAGATAAAGGAGATTATGATTTTGGTGACATGAAATTGTGGATTATATGGAAATAATGAATAAAGATGAAAATAATGATATGCATATGAGGATGAAAATAAGAGATGGAGATTTTGATATGATATCCATGTAATAAACATTTTGCCAACTGAGCACCCAAAGCTTTTAAGTGTGGTGTGGTTTTGCTAAGGAAGTAGATACAGGAACAGAGGGTTTGCTTGGTAAAGAGGCAAGCCTGTTTGGCCCTGGTCACTGACCTGGGGTTGGGTGGATCAGTTTATAGGCAAAGAAATAACAGGGGTGGGGATGGAAAGAAGGGAGGTGGGGTGGGGAGCTAAGAAGCAGGGAAGGAGTGGAGCCAAGTGACAAACAGAAAAAGGGGAGGGGTCAGAAGGAATAAGGACAAAGGGGATTGGCTGTGGAAAAAGAGAGAGAGAGTGGGGAGGGGGGTTTAAGAAGAGGTGCACAGAGAGAAAACCCCTCATTCTTTTGGTATCCAGCTAATTTCACACCCACGCCCCCAAAAATATTCAGAGTTGGAGGCATCAGAAAGGAAGTGATAATAATAATAATAATAATGATAATAATAGTAATAATAATAATAAAGAAAAAGAAAGGAAATGGATAACAGGCAGAAAGGCCTGTTGAGAGAGCCACAGTGGGGTTCCATGTCAGAATGGCTAATAAATATGGGCAAACATCAAAGTGCCAAAACCATAAAGGCGTAAACGCAAATGGCTACTGCAAATTATGGTGAGCATCAAAATATAGTGATTTTAGAGGGCTCATTGCACTAAATCATGCACCACCAGACTTGAAATTGAAAACTGTAGGTGAGCCCTCTCAGGTACTCCGACCGATCCCACATCAAGTACTCTCCAAGCACCAGACTCAGCCACTCATTAAGATCCGGGTACCGTCTCCTTCCAGCAGTGGTTCCAGCACCCGACGCCAGTTATTTGTACTGCCATCCTTACAATCCACAATACCTGACTGCTGCCATTGTTCTGCCTTCACTGACGTGAGGGAGTGTGCCCCCGAACCCCCTGCTATTTCTATTATCTAACTCCGATGTGCACTTGGATAATGGGGGAATGCTCAACCACCTGGTCACCATTATTGTAGTTGCTATATATTGTCAGTAGCCTTTTAATACTGGTGGCCATTTATTGTGTGTAGCCATAGTTGTTTTTGCCATTATGACATCACCATTTCAGTGTAGCCATTATTGAGTCACCTTTATAATGTGCTACTCACAGGGAAGGCTGTCAAAGGTAGACAGCAGTGCATGGCAGGAGAATCACTGGATAATAGAATAGGGAAGGAGGTTTAATGCAGGGTAGGAGAAAAAGAAAGAAAGGGGAAGAAGGGATGACCTGTGGGAGGGACCTTGGCTTGAGTGTACATTAAGGCTGGGGAGAGGCACCTTTGGGTGTACATCCAGGGGCACTGGAGGTGTGTACTGGCGGTACACCCGTATCCAGCAAGAGAGAGAGAGAGAGAGAGAGGTAATGAGATGGAGGAGGACTCCGGATGTATATCTATGTAGCAAGGCAGGAAAATAAAAGATAAAGGAGATTATGATTTTGGTGACATGAAATTGTGGATTATATGGAAATAATGAATTAAAGATGAAAATAATGATATAAATATGAGGATGGAAATAACAGACAGAGATTTTGATATGATATCTATGTAATAAACATTTTACGACTGAGCACCCAAAGCTTTTCTAAGTGTGGCGTGGTTTCTTTAATAGAGAAGGAGTCAGGAACAAAAAGAGATGTTAATATGTATAAGATTAAGCAAAACTGTAAATAATTCCCAGTACTTCCTCTTTGACAGATATTATTATACTGGCAAGGTCAAGCCCATATATTAGAGTTGAGTAAACACTAATTGAGTTGAGTTGAGTTCAGACGATTTACATTAAAGTTGGAAAGCATAGTCTTTGCTCCAGGATCTCTTGATCCTGAATATTTTATGTAGATCTATTTAGGAGGGGCAAAGTTACAGCAGTCTAAAAAAATTTAAAACTCACTATTTTTTAAAATTGTAAGGCTTTTTTTTTGCCACCCCATAACTTAAAAAATATGAGGCTTTGAAACCTGAAGCTTTCAGGTTGGATAGAGGTTGGTCCAAGGTGTGTGCTTTTGTTGTATATAGGTCCAACTGTCAAGTGGTTTTCAAATATTTAGGAAAAATGTTCAGTTTATGAGCATGCACAGTTTAAAAAAATCAGCATTCTATGGACAGCTGAATTTCTGTGATAACAGCTGGTTGCACGATATGACATAACTGTCATTTACTAACAAACAACAGCTGTGTCTTATTGCAAACCCTGCTGTGTCATGACTCCTATGTCTAGGGACGGGGCTACTGTCATCATAGCCCTGTAATGCTGACTGTGCTTTTCCTTAATAAACTTTATCTGCACACGGTAGGCTTCAATGCCTGGTGGCAGTGTATTTATTTATTTGTTTAATTATTTACTTTTTTTAATCTAGTACTGGGATTCCCACCCCTGGTGTCAGATCCCCCCATCGTAGCCCATTGCTTTATTAATAGTTGCTGACATTGAGGGCCCCAATCCCTGTGTTGGCATTTACAACTCCCCCAGTAGTGTGGGACACTGGGGAGCCCACCCCCAGTGTCCTGAAACAGCTTTATTACATTTTGGTGTTCCCTGCAAAAAAACAAAATGTCCTGCAATGTATTTGTTTTTTAACCTGAAAAAAAGAAAACCATCCCTCATCATCCCCGCCATCCCCCTTCCCCATCTCAGCCCTCCCACTGAACACCCAACACCCCATATCCCTCCTTTACCCTATACTTACCACCTGAGGTTCAACACTGTCATCCTCTGTGGACCGAGACACATCTGCACTCTTCAAAGCCAAACCATGAACTGAGGAATAAGTAAGTGGCGTATAATGTATTTCAGTGGTGTTTCAAACTTATGTTCATAACCTTGTTATTTTAGGAATTTTTTTACTAAATTTTCAACATAACCTTTTTGGGATCCCACTTAATGAACACTGGCAGTGTCATTTTGTTAATCGGGCCTGCAAGGTGATTTTGTGGTTGCTGCATGAAATTACTTTTTGGGACTGAATAATGAAATTTCACCACCAGTGTTCATGAGGTGGGGTTCCAAAAAGGCCATGTTGAAAATTTGGTGAAAAAATTACTAAAAATGGCTAAGTTAGTAACGTTCACTTTTTTATACGCACACATAACTTTAGTAATTTTCAAAATGTTGGCTCCAAATTTTCAACATAGCCATTTTTTCACACCACCTCATGAACTGTACAGCTGTCATTTTTCACATGCTGGCAGAAACAATTTTTTTGCACCTGTGGTGCAAAATGGAATTTCAGCAGTGATTTGAAAATTTTCACCTACCAATTTATGAGGTGAGGTCATAATAAGACTATGTTGAAAGTTTGGAGTCAAAATATTAAAAAACAAAGAATTTATTAAGTAATGTTGATTGCAGGGATGCCCGTTGCACTACTGGGGAACACACTGCCTTACTGTGCCAGTGAGCTGAGTTCAGGTGTGAACACAGTGAGCTGGTTTAATGGGACAAGGCTGATGGGGAAGGTGCTGCAGCATGCATCACTAGCCCAGGCCTGGATAGGGACACAGCAATGTTTTGGTGCAGACGCCAGACACTGTGGAGGGTCAGGGAACCTCACACACAAGGTATCGATTTGCTTGTCAGGGCCTGCTGGGACCATGCACTGCATCAGGGCTAGCTCCAATATTGTATTTATCTCATTTTGTGCAAGTCCCAAAGGGACCTGCACAAATTAGGCTATAATTCCACTATCAGAAAAAGAAGAGAAATTCTTTGCAAAAACTAAGTTAATGCAGACATTAGGGTTGTAGAATGCAAAGTCCATAATAAGGGAAAAGAAAAACATTAGGAATTTGGGTCTCTGGAGTATTGGTGAATCAGTGGGGCTGTCAACCCTAATGCCCACCCCATCCCCTGATCAGACAAGGTCAAATGTGATGTCTTCACGCAGGGCCCTCACGGCCCTGCTTGAAGAAAACTCTGACAGATTATGGTAGCCATACTGTATCACTATGAGGCACTAGGTTGGAGTTGTATCTTGTGCTTCATACAGGAGGCTATAGGCTGGGAGGATGGGGTGGGCATTAAGGTTGACAATCCCAAGTAAGACCCGACCACTGATTCACCAATACTCCGGAGACCCAATTCCCCAATGTTTTTCATTTCCCTTCTTTGTGCACACTGCTTTCTATAACCCTAATATCTGCATTAACATAGTTTTTTGCAAGGAATTGCTTTAATATGTGTGAGTCAGTGGTTCAAATTTAAAAGGGAAACAATTTGATATTCACACTCTGTATTTGTTTATATTACCCTGAACAGAAAATGTTATGCTAGGTAAACCAAGTCTTTTGAGACTTGTGTTGGAGTCAAAAGATAGTGTAGCCTAATGGATAGAGCATAGAGCTGTCAACCCAAAGAACCAAAGGCCAGCCTGGTGGCACTGAGGGTTGAGGCGCTAGATGCCACACCTCGCATCACGCTGGCAACCTGTGTTCAGGAGTGAGCTTGGATTGCCAGGAATCAGCCAGGAGGAGGATCTAGCATCCGGAGGATGGCCTCTCTCCTGGGAGGGTGGGTTCATGACACCCCAGCAGCAGCGACTCTCAGTGAAGACTGAGAGTGCATCAGCCAGGGTCATGCACGAGAGAGTAGAGGCATCAGCGGACATCCACGAGTAAGGGTGCGGGAGCATGTCCAGCTAACGGTCATTGCACGTCCTGCGCCTCGAGGGACCATCATGGTTGCACACAGAAAGGGAAACCCCAGTTCCTGCAGGAGACTACAGCATGCCAGTCCCATGCCCATTATCGGACCTCACCTCCTCCAGTCCCAATATCCTCCGGCCCATTGCAGACCACCAAGCTAGATTGAATGGAGCATCCAGGTAAGTGGAGGGCTGCCCCACCCTGGGGAGCACAAACCAGAGAGTATATGGTGGTTCGGGGTGCTGGGTTGGGGTTACAAGGGGAACTGGAACAAGGTGGGGTCTCAGGCCACGCGGGACACCTGGGGATGCCTGAGGGATGCCTCTTGGCCAGTGACTGGAGGGGAAAAAAGGTAAAACCAAACATAACTAGTAACCCTGGGTTTGAATTCTGCAACCACCATTTGCATACTGTTTGCCCTTGAGCAAATCACTTAAACTCCCAGGCCCAGATATTCAAATTGCGCCAGGCTGTGGCGCAAGCCTGGGTGCAGCTCAACTTTGTTGTGCAGGGGTGTGGCCTGGGCGATATTCAATAGAGCTGCTCTATGGCACAGCAGCTTTGAATATCGCACCCTGGCCACCCCCACTGTGCATGGCGCAGTGGCACTGCACCATCGCAAGTGGCCAGAGTGGAGCATGGAGACGCGCTAGCGCAAGTGCCATTGCACCATGCACTGCACCTGTGATATTCAAAAGGGGACATGCAAATGGTCCATAATTTATGCAAGGCGCACAGGGAGCAATTTGCATCTCATTATGGCTCCATTTGCATGCCATTAGCATGCAGGTGCGCCGATCCCCGACGACTTGTGCATGGTACCCTGCCAGGCAGCAGCCATCGGGACCGACGCCCCCTGCAGCCCGATCGCGGGCATTCATGTAAAAGAAACCCCCCCGTCCAATATTTCTGCAGGTCCAGTGGACCTCTATGTGCCCAATCGGAGGCATTTGTATAGAGAATAAGCCCACCCCCATATCCCTGGTGGTCCAGTGGACCTCTATGTGCCCAATCGCGGGCATCGGTATAGTACCCCCGCCACGTCCAATATCCCTGGTGGTCCAGTGGACCGATCACCACCCAATCGCGGGCATCTGTAACACATAAAATACCCCTACTACCCCGGTAGTCTAGTGTACCCCCCTCCCCACCTGCCCACTGAGCCCCACCGCCCGCTCCCCGTCAGCTGGCGGACGGCAGCACCCACTTGCTGCCATCCCGCGCCTGCTGACTGACAACTGGTAGGGCTGCATGCCCATTGTTCACAGTGAGCAATGGGCATGCAGCCACTCAGATTACTTTCAGTCCAGATATGTGAATAAATCATCACATATCTGGACTGAGTAGTCTGCATGGTTGTATGCCCATTGGCTCACGCCAGAACCATCGGGCGGCAGCCCACCGAGCTGTCAGTCGGCGGGCGGGCGGGCGGCAGGTGGGTGGTGCCGCCCACTGGCTGACGGGCAGGGGAGGTGGTGGGGCTCAGTGGGCTGGTGGGCAGAAGGGTACACTAGACCACCAGGGTAGTAGGGGTACATTTTGTGTTACAGATGCCCGTGATCAGGCAACAATTGGTCCACTGGACCACCAGGGATATTGGACGGGGTACTATACCGATGCCCACGATTGGGCACATAGAGGTCCACTGACCACCAGGGATATGGGGGGGGCTTATTCTCACACAAATGCCCGTGATTGGGCACAGAGAGGTCCACTGGACCGCCAGGATATAGGAGGGGGATTTCATTACAGGGATGCCCACGATGGGGCATGGAGGGTGCCACCAGGTGCAGCAGGAACTCGGTGGCCACCCACATGGTGGCAGCGTCAGGTTGTGCCCTGCAATGTGGCAGCTCACCTGTGGATGGCCATCACTTATTCCTTTTTTTGGCTTAACTTTGTGCAGGCGCGGGTAGGGTTGCGCATGCATGACTCTACACATCCGGGCTGAATATCGGACTGTGCAGGTTGTGCATGGGCACGCCCCCACCTGTGCCTGCAATACATTCTGATGCACTCCGGTAGCATCAGGATTTGTGCTGGCGACTTTTCCTTTTTGAATATCGCACCGGGTGAATCAGTGGTTGTGCATGGCACAACACTGTTGCGCCATGTGCAACCCTTTTGAATATCTGGGCCCCAGTGCTTAATGCTCTGCTGGGTTGCACTTGGAAATGAGCTTTGGCTCTGTGTGCCTTTCCCAGTTAAAAATTTTAAAATAAAATTAAAAAATAAATAGCTGCTAAAGTTTATCCATCCAGTAGCCCTGAGACTGGTATAGAGCATACTGTTTAAAAAAATCCTTATATTTTATAGAACGTTGTTTTGAACTCTATGCCTAACTGATAGTGTTCCTCTACTGTACATATAAAATGTAGTTTATTGAATATGTTATGGAGCTAAAATTAGGATCTTGAAATACGGTACATGAAAGAAATTATTTACACAAAAGGAACAAAGGCTAATGTACCAAACATGGTCAGAAATGAGAAATTATCATATTAGTTTCCCCAGTGTTAACAGATGGGGCAGTAACCTGTTGAAAAACATGTCAAAATGGGTGACATTGAAGTATTCTACCTTGTCTTCCAAAATAAAGAAAACATCTCTAGCAATCATAGATGGAAAGATACCAAAACAAAACCCAGGAAAATATAAGCAACATTGGGGATTCAACAAAGCCAAGTCTTTATATTAAAATATAACAAGACAACACTTGAGGAATACTGCTTTGATACTGTACACACCCTTTCTCTCTGTCTCTCTCTGGGTTCACCACTCACAGACCGGAGTGCTGGCAGTCCTGAGAGCCCTTTCAGCCGTGGCAAAGCTGATCGTCCTTTGTTGCCATGTACTGTACCTCTCCCTAGGCTGAAGGCTGACACCCTATGATAACCCTTACTGAGTGTTAGGTTAAACCCTGAAGTGTGGGGCATGGGCCTATGGGTACTGTCCGTGTCTAGGGGTATGCTGCTATCTTGCTTATCAGAGACCTCCACTGTACAGTCACTTCATTTTTTCAGCAATTTATAATTCTATAATCTTTATACCATTTACCCCAAGTGACTGTTACTTAGATAAGTCCTGTGGGTCTAGAAATAAACACTCTATATGCAGTTATTGTTGTTTCCGTGTTTACTAACCTATTTACAGTTGCACAGTTTCCAAAATGTTATCCTTCTCAGCACTGCTAAGCCAGCCTGGATTCTGACCCTGGCAACAAGTCAGAACCTCAGGTACCTGTAAAGGTTGTACCCTTTCTCACATACATGGAGTCCATGACTCTGTTTATGTCTTACAATGCACCAGTGGGTGATATTATACCTCAGGACGGAGCTTCTCTACTTTACCCTGCTTTCTGATTTTACCAGATTTCCCATCTTGCTACATACTCTGGGTCATACTCATTTCGCACATACTCTACTAATGACACCTTGCCATCGAGTCAGCTGGTGTACAGGAGCCAACACTGCTGTAGGAGCATTCACCTAGACATTATGACCTAATGGGCTCCCCTTCTCTGAGTGCCTCCCATTAACCTGAATCTTACTCTCACTGGGCAGTGTGCTGGACAGTAGCACAGCCTGCATATCTCAGCCTGCCTTCTGGCAGAAGCTGGCAATCATCTCCCTTCTGCCAGAGGCAGAATCTTCAATAAATATTCTGGCTTGGGATTCCATACAATAGTAAGTATATATCCTGGGATTCCTCTGCATCCACAGCTCTGCATCTGTCACCAGAGCTCTCACCATCTTTGGCACTGCTGGCAGCATCTTCTCAGCAACATGACTATTTTATAATGTTCTCTTTGTTTGTATATTGTCATAACATTTATGTTTATATGATAAATAATTATCTGTCCATCTCTCTGTCTTTGTCTGTCTGTCTGTCTGTCTGTCTGTCTGTCTGTCTATCTATCTATCTATCTATCTATCTATCTATCTATCTATCTATCTATCTATCTATCTCTATGAGGGTCAGTCAAAAAGTTCATGGCCTGACAGACAAAGAAATGCACTACTAACCTAGTATTATTTTAATTTTCAATATAGTCTCCTTTCAGTTCAATACACTTAGTCCAGCATTGTTCTAGCATTGTTATCCCTCATGGTAGAATTCTATGTCTTGGCCCCTCAAACCCTTCAGAGCAGCTATTACCCTTCGTCATCAGCAAATCTCTTTCCATGGAGTTCAGCCTTCAGTTTTGAGAACAGGAAGAAGCCTGAAGAAGCAAGATCTGGTGAGTAGGGTGGGTGAGGAAGCAGTTCATAAACACACTCTGTTGTAGCAACCACTGCAACCTGTACTGTATGGGGTGAAGCATTGTCTTGCAGGAGTAAAATACCTCATCTCAATTTCCATGGCATCTGGCTTTGATGGCTTTTCTCAGCTTATCATTGCAGTTATTCAGTATAGTACTCATCAGTTATTGTGTTTCCTTTTTCAGTATAGTTAATCATGATCACGCCTTCAGTCCCAGAAGACCAAGGCAATGATGCTATCACATGAGGTGGCCTGCTTGAATGTCTTTGGCATTGGAAAGATAGGCGGCCCAATTCCAAAATGGTTATGCCGATGCAAGGTGCTTGTGGCAAACATCAATGACACAAGTTGAACCTTGCATCATAATTTGTGGGATTCTCTATTCCAGTACGTGGCCTGTGCCGGAATAGGAAGCCACTGCACCAAACAGGCCCTGTACCACCCTTGCGACCTTCATCTGGGTATGCTGGGTTGCAAGGGGGCTTGTACCATGGTGGGGCTTCTGCATCCTCTAATTTCAAATTCCAAAAGCCCTGCCATGGCCGTAGCAAGGGGCTCCATTTAGACCTGCCTGGAGGCGGTCTAAGCACTTTGTACCAAAGTGGCACACAATGGGAGATAGCTACATGTTGGGTAAGGGACAAGAGGGCGCAGAGAGGCATAGGGTGGGTTGGTGGGACAGCGGGAGGCAGGTGACTGTTTTGGCACCTGGTAAGGTGTATATGCTTCACATAAATATATATATATATATATATATATATATATATATATATATATATATATATATACTGTATATATATATATATATATATATATATATACGACATAGGATTATAGACCCCACCTAGTGCTAAACCAATCCCTGACTTCCCTACTGTCACACCAACTCACCCTATGCTCCCCATGCCCCTTGTGCCCCCTCACCCCCCCTCCAGGCATGCAGTTACTCCCCTCATCACCACCACCAATGCTGCTTGTCCTGTGTTGCCCCGGCGAGAGGGGACACTGATCCTTGCAGCATGTGCCATAGCTGCGTTGATCTGCAGTTGCGGCATACCAGGGGATTTTGGTACTGGGACCAAGCTTTTTTGCAGAATCCAGCAGGGTCCCTGGTGCACCTGGAGTATTTCTGCATCCCTGGAGTGTCGAACTTGCATTGCTCCAAGGGAGCTTTTCAGAATTGGGCACAGGAAGTTTCTACTGTTTGCTTTGTTGTTTAGACTCTGGATTTTGACACAGTCCCACACAAAAGATTAATAAACAAATCAGCGAGCTTGGAAGTGAGTTCCAGGGTGAAATCTGGGTAAAAATTGGCTGGATAACAGGACGAAGAGGTAATAGTAAACAGAGTCCACTCTGAAGATGGGGTTACTACCGGGTTCCCACAGGGTTCAGTATTGGTGCCGGTCCTCTTTAATGTCTTTATAAGTAACATTGCAGAGGGACTAGAAGGCAAAATATGCCTCTTGCAGATGACACAAAGATCTGTAACAGGGTTGATACACAAGGGGTGGAAAGGATGAGAAGGGACTTGGCAAGGTTGGAGGAATGGTCAAGAGTATGGCAGCTTAGATTCGATACAAATAAGTGCAAAGTAATGCACCTGGGAAACAAAACCCAGGGAAGAGTACACACTGTGGGGAGGTACTAACAACAACAAAGGAAAGGGACCTGGGGTAGCCATATCAGATTACCTAAAGGTAGGCAGGCAATGTGAGAGAGGCAGTTAGGAGGGCTGTGGGGATATTGGGATGCATAGGGAGAGGCATTCCTAGTAGATAGCAGGAAGTTGTCATCCCTCTGTACAGACAGTTGTAGACCCCATCTGGAGTACTGCGTGCAGTTCTGGAGACCCCATCTCCGCAAGGACATAGACAGGATGGAGGCAGTCCAGAGGGTGGCACCAAATGGTGCAGGGTCTGCACCAGAAACCATATGACAGAGACTAAAGAGGCTTAATATGTATACTATCGAGGAAAGGAGGGAGAGGAGGGATATGATAGAAACCTTCAAGTACCTCAAGGGAATCAGCAAGTCCAAGAGGGTAGCATCTTTCAGAAAAATAGATGTGCAAGAAACAACTGGGCATAATTTGAAGATAGAGGGTGGACAGCTCAGGGCAACATGAGGAAGTATTTTTTCACACATGGATGCATCGAATGGCCTCCTTGATGAGGTTGTGGGTCAAACAGTGGAGGAATTCAAGAATGCATGGCACAGTCATAAGGCAATTCAGTGGGTGGTAGGAGGAAGTAGGCTATTGGTTAACTAGGATCTGCAGCTTATCCACTAGGTAGAGAAATGGGCAGACTGGGTGGGCAAGCGGTCCTTATTTGCTGTCAAAGTCTATGTTTCTACAGTATGTTGGATCAAAATAGTGAACTCAGGTTACAATACAACTGATATTGTATTGTGCAATAAGTTGGCTTGAAATGTCCTTTCTGCTCATTTCTGATTGGTATCAACATTCTTGCACCCATCTGCTTGACACTATGCTCATGTCTGGGTTTTTCGCAATATTGTATTGCCTCAAAACCATGCCCACTTTATTATTTATCATATTATTTAAATTGGTGACGGAAAGGCACACGGGCGTGGCCATCCAGGCACCTGGCAGGTGGGAGCATAGGAGGCGCTATACCATTATCAGTAACTAAACTGAACACATGCAACAAACAGAAGGTACATAATTTAAGTAGAAATATCCATTATGCATGGTGCTGGTGTAATGCAATAACTATACATGGGCAAAGAGGCAATATAAGCATGCATAAAGGCATAGGTGTACACCTGCAAGGAGTAAAGATTGACTACAGGGAGGAGGACTGAGTTAAAACTTGGGCAAGGGGTAAGAGGTATCATGCAGGGGTAAAGGTAGTGGGGCATAGGTGCCAGGTTGGAGAGATGGGTAGGGGGAGGAGGAGGAGAGGGGTATGGGGGGAGCAGAGATGGAAGAAAGAAAGGTAGGGGGAGGTGCAGTGGTGAAAGAGGGAAGGAAGTAGGATGAAGAGGGGAGAGAGAGGGGTTGAGGATGGAGCTCAAGGGGAGTTAGTAGGAAAGCAGTTTCAGGGGGTTGAGGGAGGAGCTTTAATTGCTTTTTCAGCATGGCTAGGGTGGTCTGAAGGTGGACATAGTGGGGGAGATGATTCTAAAGTTCAGGGAGTCTGAGAAAGCAACCTTGCCTGATTGGGAGTGAGGGTAGGGGAGAGTGAAAGTGCAGGAGTCATGGTTTCTGAGGCAGTAGCCTGACATAGGTGATGGGGATAGGAGAGAAGAAAGAGGGGGGGCATGTCTCAAACCATAGCTTGCTGACAAAAGCAGCACAGTGGGCAAGGTGATGATTTGCAAGGGAGGAGAGGGATAGGGCAGCGTATAGGGAGCAGTAGTGGGTTCAGAATGGGAGGTTTGATGCGAGCGACAGAAGGCATTAAACAGGAGGTCTAGTTTAGCTAGAGGTGATTGTGGGGCAAGCTGTAGACTACATCAGCATAGTCTGTTGTGGGGAGGATTAGTTTAGAGATGAGTGCTTTATGGGTTGGGGTAGAGACCGTCTTTGAGTCTATACAGGGCTCTAGTTTGGGCCAAAGTTTGAGTGGATGGAGTAAATGTGCTGGGAGAATCTAACTTGGGGTCCAACCAGACCCCAAGGTATTTAAAGGACTGCACATTTTCTAATTTTGTACCATCCAAGAAAGAGATGGGAGCTTGCCAACCTTTGAGCGGTGCTGAAAGCCATGGCAACAGTTTTTTTGGTGTTGCACTTAAGGAGGTTTTCCTCAAACCAATGGAGGGCGTTCCCAAAGGCAGCCTGCAGGGATGATTGGACTGCAGAGAAAGAGGGTCCAGAGGCATAGATGATGGTGTCATCAGCATACTTGTGTAGGTGCACTGGTGAGCACGTAGATGGAAGGTCGTTTATAAAAATAGACAAAAGGGAGGGGTCCCAGAGCTGTTCCCTGAGGTACACCTGCAAGAATGGGGAGGGGGACAGATTTTGAATTGCCTAGTTGCATGTACTAGTATCTGTCAGAGTGGTATTATCTAAATCAGTCCGTAGAGGAGGCGGAGAGACCTATGGAAGTTAATTTCTTTAGAAGAAGGCTGTGGGAGACTGAGTCAGACACCTTAGCGAGGTCTACAAAAATCACCAGGGTGAGGTGACCCTTGTCCATGGGTGAGTGAATGTGGTTTGTGAGATGGAGCAGGGAGGAGAAGGTAGAGTGGATGTGCCTGAAACCAGGCTGGAAGGAGCTTAAAGTGTTAGAGGTGTCAAGGAAGGAGCTTAGCCTTTTGAAGATGAGTGCCTCCTGAATTTTGGAGACAGCGAGGAGTAAGATTGGTCTATAGTTTTCTGGCAGAGTGGGGTCAGCTCCTTTGTGCAGTGGAATGACTTTAGCCAGTTCTCATGCCCCGGGGACTGTGTGCTGTGTGATGGATAGGTTGAGAAGGTGGGCAAGGAAGGGGGCGATTGCTGGGGCTGAGATCCTTAGCAATTTTGGATCAAAGTTGTCTGGGCTCTGTTTGGAAAGATTTAGGGTTTTTAGGGCTCAGATTACCTCTGTGATTGTGATGGGGGAAGGAGAAATCTTCAGTAGGGGAGAGGGAGTGGTGTGGGGAGTAAGGGTTGGGGACAGGTGGGGGCAGGGGAACTGCACAGATGGTGGAAAAGATTTATAGAGGAGGCTACAGAGGAGGGGTCTGAGTCATCTGAGCTGGAGAAGCTGGAGTGGAAGGAGAGGAGGAGCCTATGAGGGGGTGAAGGGTCTTCCAGAGATCTGCAGGTGAGGTCATGGTGTCATTCAGTTTGTTTTGAAAAAGTGAGCTTTAGCGGAGCTCACTGCAGGCATTCGTAGAGCTCTGTATTTTGCAAGTCAGCCTGAGGTGGATTTGAATGTGTGCCAGGCCTAGTCTTGGAATTTGAAAAGGATGATTACATTTTGGGTAACCCAAGACCCAAGGGAGATGTCTTCTAAGTAGCTTCAGCCTTTTGGGAGTGGCATGCAGATCCCAGATTCTGAGTAGGTTAGTAGTGAAGGATGTTAGAGTGGAGTTCATGTCTTTAGCTGTGATAACACCAGAACAGTCAGACAGATATAGATCAGAAAAGATGCCTTGGGTATTGAGAGATTTGTGTAGGCATAACCACAGATATTTGGGGGAGCTAGGGTTTGAGATTTCCTGCAGCAATATGTCATACAGTGATCACTGAAGGTGTCTGGTAGAGTGCCAGCAGACAGGTATTTGACAGGATGTGACGTTAGAATCCAGTTGAATAAGGAATGGTTGGTAGAGTGGGGGTTTAGCCTAGTTGGCTCAGACAGTAACTGGGTAAGGTTTAGAGCCTGAGTTTTGGGTGATGGATTTGAATTTTGCAGAGAGCCAGTTTCCATTGTAGTCAACCAGACATAGCAATTCACCTGCCTGGGTGATAGAGGTGAGGACCCATGGTGGAGACTATAAAAGGGCTGTACTTTGGGGTGCAATAGCAGACCCCAATGAAGATCAGTGAAGTGGACAGATAGGACAGTTTGAGGAGCAGTTTTTTTATTTTTTATTTAGTTGTTTAACCGGGTATAGCACACTAAGCTGAAAGCTTTTTCACAGGAGCAACCTGGGAGCACAAGGAGGTTAAGTGACTTGCTCAGGGTCACACAGTATGCAAGTGGAAGCTGTGGGATTCAAACCCAGGTCTGGTCTGCTGGATGTCACCAAATTTGCAGCTCAGAGCCTTAGACCACTGTGCTATACTGCCTCCTTACCAGTTATTCATGAGATGAGGGGATGACTTGATTGGGTACGGTGGAGGAGGGGAGAAATTTTTGTATGTAGGCCGCTACACTGCCTCCTCTTTTCCCTCTATCTTGGCTATACAATGAGTATCAAGGGTGGTCCACTGAGGAGTTAAGGAATCTGAATGATAGCCAGGTTTCAGATACACATAGGATGTCTGGAGAGTTTAATGACACCCAAGTTCTTAAGTGGACCATGTCCAAGGTGCTGTCTACATACTGTACTTGCTGTAAAGTTACTCGTCTGTCTTTCATCACCATTTGATGGCCTACATCACCATCGGGCGTGCACCCTACCGCAGTCAGTTGAGGGGTAAGCGGGCGGCAGGCGGTGGGATGCCGCCGGGGAGCTGGGTGGTGGGCTTCGTGGGTGGGTGGTGGGGGACACAGGCACCAGGGCTGTGTTGGGGGTGTTTACTTATTACATCCCACCCATCGGATTATCAGTCCACTGGACCACCAGGGATATGTTCGGGGTGGAGACACATTGCTGCCTGCGATCGGGCTGGTGGGGGGGGTTAAGCTATACCCGCGATCAGGCTGGTGGGAAGTGGTGGGGAGGATTTTACAGTCTTCTGTCCATGATCGGGCTGCAGGGGGCATCGGTCCCCGATGGCTGCTGCCTGGCAGGGCGCCAGGCGTAAGTCCTCGGGGATCGGCGCACCTGCATGCTAATGGCTTGCAAATGGGGCCATAATCAGATGCAAATGGCTCCCCCTGTGCCTTGCATGAATTATGGCCCCATTTGCATGTCACCTTTTGAATATCGGGATTTTGCACATGGTGCAATGGTACTTGCGCCACCGCAAGTTGAATGCTCCACTCTGTCCACTTGTGGTGGCACAAGTTCCACTGCGCCATGCACAGTGGCTGTGGCCGGGGTGATATTCAAAGGAGTTGCTCAAGGGCGCAACTCCTTTGAATATCGCTCTGGACACACCCCTGCGCAACTATTTTGTGCAGCGCAAGGGCTTGCTCCACAAAATAGCGCAGTTTGAATATCTGGCCCAATGGCTGCAAAGAAAAACTTAGCCAATAAGGAAAGACATGACAAACATGTTAAAGCTCAAGAGTTACAGCCTGGATACTGTGTATTAATGAGAAATTTGGGTTTGCAAGGAAAACACAAAATAGCTGACTGGTGAAGTCACACTCCATACAGTCATCTGCAAGCTGGATGACGTGCCAGTATACAAAGTGCTTCCAGAAAATGATCCGAAAGCTGTAAAAACAATATACCAAAATCACCTTTTTCCCATTGGACAAATTATTATAGACTTTGCACCTCAAGCTAGTGCCCCCACTGGGCCTGTTACCCAATCTGCTGCACAAAAGAGACAATCGAATCAGCCTCCTGTTGTTGCATAGTCAGAGCCTCCATCACGTCCTGCTGTAGTTAATGATGACAATCATTCTGAGCCTGATGACAGTGAATATGGAATTACATATTACCCCCCTTTCGAACTAGCCCAACTGTTCCAAGGCAACCCTTTGTGTAATATGGGAGACAGTGCTGACCATCATGAAGTATCGGATAATCTTGCAGACTCAGCCACTCCAGTACCACCTGACAGTGAGGTACAAAGTGTAACTTCCAAAGCAGCTGACTCCTTATGCCTGGTGGAGTGGTCAGAGATTGAAGCAGTAAGTTCTGAACAAGAGAATGAGGATCCAACCAATGAGTCCTTACCTGAAGCTGAGATATCTGGGCCTTGCGAATCTGACCACAACTCAGAAAGTATTGTTAATTCTGAAAGTATCAGCAATGTGTTACATGATTTAAATTCTATGGAGTCCCCCCTCAATGATGTACCACAGTCTACAGAGCAAGTAAATGTAGACACCACTGTAGAATCAAGTGCTCCTTTAAATCCTGAACAAACATACAGTGCAGAGGTGTCCCTTAATGCAGAAGCTGATTTGTTGCTGGACAATAAGACAGAAGTAGCTAACCCAGATGCAGATGTTGAAAGGGCTGCAGCTGAGCCCCTTCCACCTAGAAGATCTGGAACAGATGTCAAACCAGCGGTATGCCTCACGTATGATACTCCAGGAACACCTGTAGATCTTCCCATGAATGTGGTCCATAAAGGAGTATACATCACAGCTAACTCCCTCCCTAAAATAGGATACCCTGTAGCTTCTCAGTTAATAATAAAACCCACCAACCAGTATTCCTAGGGTCACCCTGCAAAGAGCCCAAAGTTAGCTGACAGGGTCTGATCCTCATCCCTGTGGGTTAGGGTGCAGGAAGTGGTACAGACAAGGGTAATGTGTTTAGCTATCTGAAGTAGTATACCAATGAACAAACTGAATGTTTAGAAATGAAAATGTAAAGTGTTTAAGCAATACTACTGCATATGAAAGAAATACAAAATCACACATTTTGTGATTTTGTATTTTTTTGAAACTTGGCTTCCCGGCCAATGCCCTTTGGGGGTAACCCTTGCCTCAGAGCTTGCACATTAAGGTTCTTTGTCTTTTCACCTTTGCATATGAGCCAAGATTGGGTATGAACAAAGCATGCTTATTATTCTGAGTGTTTAATAAGAAGTTACATAGTATGTATATAGTAGTCTATGGTTGCAACTTGTACATACTCAAGTATATTATTTTCGAATGTAAAATGTTTAAATAGTATAGACTTGATGTGGACGCCAAGTTTTCCTAGGCTAGGAGGAGTGTAACCCCCGCTACCAATTTGGGGTTTACCTTAATGTCTTCCTGGGCTCTATGTATGCCCACTGCCAGGTGGATATCCTTTATACGTAGTGAATCAGAGGGTATTTGTTTGGTCTTGTTGTTTTACGTGAGCCTGCCATGCTGTGCCTCTGCTCCTGTCCCTTTAAGACTCTAGCCTATATATGTATGGTAAATGGTCTGGGCTGGGTCCGAGTGCATCAAAGCTCGTGACAAACCAGACACTGTTTTGATTTGTTCCACCCTGCTGTCGACAATAGAGCAGAAGGAGCTTGGACTGGTACTGTAATTATTTACAGTACTGCTAACTTGCTATTATATTTGGATTAGAGTGTTTGTTCTAAACTGCCTTCTTGCAGCTTTGCCTTTCTGAATGGGAGCCATCATGTTAGGTCCTGGACTTCCAGCATTTGGACTAATGGGACACCCTGGGGGCCTTTAAGGGTCCTTAGCTCAAGTGCCGCTTGGGAAGGAAAATCTGTAGTTTTTATAGTTTTTAGGTTGGTACCTAAACTGAACTGAAGGGGGGCATCCAAACTGACTGACAACTCCCCCAGTCAACCAGAATGGAGCAAACTGAGGGAAATCCCCAGGACTGTTAGAGACAGTGGTTCAGTTGGAGTTACAGCTTGAACAGTGAACAGCTCAAGCTATCAAGCAGCTGTTCCCAATAAAGAGCTGAAAGAAATCAGCAGGGGAGGCCTGACTTGCCTCCCTGCTACAGTTCTTCTGCATTGGACTGCCTGATTGCAGTAATCAGACTAATACAAAAAGGAACCTTTACTTGTACCAGAAAGCTCCAAGATATTTGAAGGTACAGCCTGAGATTTGGACCTAGAGGAAGCTCCTATGAAGCGTTCAGCCCAGAGGTTGTTCGAGACTGATTTAATGATCGAGAGGCTGGCTCAATGAATCTACTGCAACAGCAACTGGCTTGAAAACTGAATTGAGAGTTAGAGAAGTTAATGTTTTTTCTGTTAAATGTGCTGAATGTTTATCATGGATTGTGGTCTGTTTTGCCAGTGACTGAACTGTGTTGCCAGCTGGAGGCATTCACCAGCAAACAAACTGAACTTTGCCCGAATTATTTATTCAGCCTTGGGTCTATGCAAATCTCAGCCCAAGCCGACTATTCCTACACCAGAGACTGTTCTTCATCGAGAGACCGGCTTTGGTGATCCAGTACCTTCTCAGAGACAACTCGCAGGTTGTAGCCACCTGGAGGGAAAGACCGTGAAGTGGAGGTGTGTTGTGTTGGCCCTGTTTCCCCATGCTCATCGGTGAGCTACATGAGGTCTCCATATTGCCACACTCATTATGGCTAACTGGTAGCATGAGTAAATCCAGGGTAGCTCCCTGCAACAAATCATTTAATCATCTTTGGTACCGTCTAATTGCTTCAGTAGTTTTCCGGGTTACAAGATACTGGGCCAACCAGCCAAGATTATAAATAATCAAAGCTCTGTTGTGCATGCTAACTGCCTTTTCTTTCCATCAAGGGCCCCAACAACAGCTGCAATGCCATCCACCCCTGGGCAATGCTTCTGGCTAGCCAATGAAACACCCTGGGTACCCAGTGTTGTAAGACTGATTATTTGGGACTAAAACTGCATGCAAAGTAATCTGAATTTAATCAGAATAGTAATCATTCATCTATGTTCACGCCCTTCATTGTTCATGATCCCCTAAATAAATCTGATTTACTGTTCACATCTAACCTTGCCATCTAGCATATTATTAGTTGGATTACTGTATTAAAAGTGTATACCTGCTTTGCTAACCTTGCTCTTACAGGAGGTTCCAGGGAATCTGCTGAAGGCCAGGCCCTGGTGGTAAGTGCAAAGGGTGTGTGCATATGATCAATGCTAATTGCTGACTGTGTGTTAACTGTTGCCAGAAGTACAAGGTCTGTAGGTGGGTTATACCAGAGGGCTATAACAGCTTAGGTAGATACCCCCACTATTGTTACTCTCGGTGGAGGCACCTTAATATCAAAACCAGGCTCCTCAATCTGTGGCTAGAAATACAGGCAGGGGTTGTAACTGTAGGGATATTGCCACCTAGGGGTCACATATTAGTTAACCTGCAGACCTTTGTCTGGATGATTACCATCTTTGAAGTGTTTCTATAGCTGTTTGCACTACGTGCTATTTCTAAGAACTTACATATGTGATGCTTGTACCCTACACGATCAAGTACTTCAGGAGAGTGACTATGAATACTGTAATAGTCTGATCGGTAACTGTTGAATAAGGACTTACTCTGTTTTCATTTGCATACGCCCCTGTGTTGAAGTGAGTGGAGTCATTTGCTCGTAGTTTTATTTTGGAGAGTTGCGACTTTACAGAGTATATGGGAGATGTTTGAGCTCTGCAATCATTCACTTATTGCTTATATAAGACTTTAATTTGGTTATTGGATGTTTTGGAATTATGAACCATGTTAGTTGACTTAATTTGGTGACTGACTCATTTACATCCTGTATTGACTTTATATAGCAATACATTTTGTAGAGATTTTCTCAGGCATAATTGACTTATTTACACGAGTTCTAGTGTAACGTTTATGGATTCCAGTCATGCCATATTTTATATTTTTGACTAGGGTGAGGATGGCTAGTCTAATAGGTACTTTTCTACGTATTGTTTAGTCAGTTTAAGTTTCGGAAAAATTAAAAATAATAGATGGAAGTTTGTTGCTTCTTGGCACCAGCTCTGTCCAGGGAAGGTTTCTATATTTTAACTACTCTTATGGGCACCTTATTACATACATATTTAGATATTTCTGTTAAAATTATGTAAAACTATGCTATTATTCTGGTGGGGGAATTGAGACTGAGGAGGGGGGACAAGCCTAGAGATAGTATTACATAATTATTATAACAGATTACTAGACTTGCTGCCCTATCTGTATAATCGTCATTTTTTTTTTGTGTGGTGTTTTGGGATTTGGGGGTGTAGGGAGTTAGCTATATTTTGGACAAAATCTAGATATTTGGACACAGGGGAGAATGCCAGGCAACTGCTGGCCCTTCTGCTTCACTAACTGGAGGCAAAATTAGTCATCAATGGCCTTCAGCCCAATCAAGACTGTGCTGTTATCACCGAGCCAGGGGATATCACTGCAGTTCTTTAGACTTTCTATAGGTCCTTTTACCGTGCTAAGTGATGTGACCCCTGCCTTGTCAGTGAAAGTCTTGGCCTATTTCAATAATGTGAATCTTCCTACTTTCTCAGACTCTCAAAGAGACTTACTCAAGAGCACCATTACTCAATGGGATGTCGAACAAGCTAAAAACCAGCTCCCCATGGACAAGGCTCTTGGACTGGACAGCTTCACAAATAATTTCTATAAGACCTGCTTGAGTGAACTGTTCCCATTTTTGACTACTATGTTTAGCCATCTTTTTTTGGATGGCCTTACTGATGTATCTCTAGCTGAAGCTTGGATAATCCTGCTCCTCAAAGCTGGTAAAAATCAATTTTTGCCTTACTTGTTTTTGGTTCTAGAAAAAATGTAGTTTCCCCAATGAATTTGCTAAATGAATTTGGGTTCTCTACTAGCACCCAGGTGCGAGGATTTGGTGTAACAGTATACTTTCTGACAAGATATGTTTTCAGCACAGGACTTGTCAGGGCTGCCCCCATCTCTCATGTTCTTTAATCTTTATATTGAACCGCTAATACGAAGCTTGAAGAATAATCCCTTGATTAAGGATATATCGGTGGGGGGCTCCTGATATAAGAGCTCAGCGTACACTGATCAATTACATGTTGAGGGCCCCTTGGTCTCAATGCCAGTAGCACTGGCAGAAATTGTTTGATTTTTGGAGATTTCAGTATATAAACTGAATATAAGTAAAATTAAAGTTTTAGCTTTAAATGCATTACTTCCCAAACAGGCTATAATTTAGTTGGTCTGGCCTGGGAATGGCATACCCTCACTTACTTAGGTGTAAACATTTATAGGCACTCTTCTGACCTCCACCACCTTAATTTAGACCCACTGCTGACCACAATTAAAACAGACCTACAGCGGTGGTCCACTCTTCCTATGTCCATTTGGGGTTGTGTCAATGTTATTAAAATAAATCTTCTGCCACGTCTTCTCTACTCTCTTGGCATACTGAACATTTTTCTTCCTAAAAGTTGTTTTTTAGTTTTCAGGGCCTTATTAATGACTTTCTGTGGCAGGGAAGGGTCATATAGTATGTCAGTCACACTTCAAGTTGACAGTTTCTCTGCAGCAAGGGGGCTTGCATCTCCCTAACTTTTTCCTATATTATTGTGTCTTCATTGTAGTAAATATCTTCACCGGGGAAATGATACTGGTGATAACCAAAAGAAAAGTTATGTCCTTGCATGGCTCCAAATTGAGAGGGCCTTAAGCCAGACTGAGGATCTGCAGACCACCAGCCTTCTCTATATCTAACCCTTGCAGCTGCCCTCCTCTATGTGTAATATCTCTGTGTATTGGTCTTTGTGCTCATTTCCAACTGGGCACTTATTTGGGTTTTAACTGGTACAAGGATGCATCCCAACCATTACTAGGTAATCCTAATTTTCGTATAGATTACTGTCCCATCACTCCTTCCATTAACCTTAATTGTCCTTTTTGTCGTTAGCTTTCTTATTGGATGGCAGGCGCTTTCTGCCTTTTACTACTCTTTGAGTGCAATATAGAATGCCCAACTCATCTATTTTTAAATACTTTCAATTGGTTCATACTATTAGCACCCACCTTGGCTCCCCTCCTTGCGTAAACCTGATGGGGACCAGCTGGGTACTCTCATATCTACTGCTTCTCAGTCCCATCCTGTGCCAAGCTTTATCATGCTTTACAAGCTGTGGACTCTCCTACTTCTATGGGGACTTGTTTTTACTGGCAACAAGCTTTGTATTTACAGTGGACCCCTTCTACCTGGCAAAACGTGTGGCAACACTTATATAAATATATCAGGCAAGATAGATATTATCTGGTGCAGCATAATATTTTACATAACTTATGTTTTATGCCCCAGAAACTTCACAGGATGGGTAGACTGGATGCACTGATGTAAACTAGGTGTGGGGTAGCGGAAGGCACATTAAGACATGTATTAAGGGATTGTGTCAAAGATGTTCCTTTCTGGAGTGAGATTAAGAGTCATTTAGATCCCCTCTTGGGGCAAAATGATTGTTTTACTCTGGAGACGTGCCTTATTGGCTTTTATCCTTCACAGATTTTAGCCCCTGGAGGGGATACATGGCGTTAATTGCCCTTTAGGCTAAACTGGTTACTCTTTGCCATTGACTTGATGTTGAGGTCCCAACTTGGAGGGAGTGGCTTAAGGAAATCTTACAAGCTCTTACAGTTGAAAAACATATTGCCTCCCTTTGTAATTGTCTCTCTCTCTTTTACCACTCCAGATGGCAACCTTTATACACTTTATTATTGGTTGCTTGTTTTTTCTTTCTTTTCACAGGCTCTTCTTCAGTTTGCTGGATATGTATAATTATTTTGATTGGTTGGTTTAAATACATGTTTTTCTGTTATGTCTCTGGTGGGGGATGGTTGTTTGATGTACTCTGGGTGTGGGAGAAGGGGGTGAGTGTTCTAGCGGGTTACCTGCTTTGTTGGTTATTGATGTTTTTGATGTTCTTCTCTCTTTAAACTTGTTTTTGGGTGTAACTTGTTTACTGTATGTAACCTACCCTCCAAGTGTGTAGGGATCCTGATGACAAAAATTGGAGAGGGGCACAAGCCAAGCGTGAATCATAAATACTTTAGAACCCAGGAAACATGAAGTTCTCAGCCTACCTTATCCACAGAAGTTCACCTAAAGGGTCAGATGCTGTCAATATTTCCTTCAGAACAGCATCAAGAGGAAGGCAGGCTTCAACATTTGATGGCACAATTATAGGAAGACTGGAGCAGATAAAGCTTGTGGGACAAAAGTCAGCAAGGCAGCAAACAAAATTCCTAAGAGGCACAGACCAAATTAAAAGAAAAAAAATATATAACTATTTTTCAAACAAACAAGACAAACACACTTCCATGGGGCTGGAGGCACAAATAGGCAGGCACAAGGAGCAAATAGAAAACAGCAGCACGAAGCTGCGGCACAAATACTTTGGCCTAAGCAGGCAGAGAAATGGGCTCCACTAGCTACTAGAGCCTGGAGGCTCATAATTTTAACTCTGCTGCAGGATAAACTGCTGAGGCCATTAACAAACCACTGAGGGTTTCCAAAAACACGCCGCCGGGGACATCACATGGCCTGGCAGCAGCTGACATCAAACAGGTCACCTCTGAAGCAGGGAGGTCTAACACTCAGTCAGCCACAAAAAAAACAAAACTCTAAAACATTGCCTTGCCACTGAAAATTCAGGCCTGAAAATGCTGGGCAACTGCCTCACCTCCCCGGTTCTCTGTAAATCCAGGAAAGTGGATCCAGCAATACAGTGGTAGACAATCACCCGAGGCAGCATGCCACATGAGTAGAGGCCCCTGGTGCTGCCACTGCTGGGAAGGCCTCAAAGCAGTGCTCTCACCACTGCTAAGTTCCCCCTGCCTCCACATCCTTACATGGAACAGACCCCAGCCTGCCTCGGTACCATGGAGCACGGGGCAAGCCAAACTTCTCCTCCAGGCTGCGGTCCCTTCACATACCGGGGGTCCCACTTTCCAGCTGCATCCTTGCAACCACCCATAACCAAGACCAGAAAAACCACATCACAGAGCAGTATGCCGCAAACTCCCCGGCCCAGGGTTTGAACCCTGGCCCACTGTGCATGTCTCTATCAGCTGGCCTCTTGAACTCCTACACATGCCAAAATTTATAGCAAACAGTGGGGGCAGTCACACCCAGAAGGCAGAAACCCACCAGGGCCCTACCCACCTAAAGTGCCAGCCCAGGGCCAAGAGAAGGGTGACAATGGTAAGCTCCAGAACATGGGGGGTTACATGTACTTGTTTATTGAAAATACCTTTCAATAAAGTATATTTAATTATAAAAGAAAGCAGTGTCTACCATGCACTTAAAGGGGGATGTTTTGTTATTTACATGTGTCTCGCAGGATGAGAGGTATCAACCATCCAGTGACACTGAGAATATGCCACTGATAACTACTTGGGTTTATGCCCAAAATTAGAACTGTCACCGTTCTTTATTTAAAGCTCAGCTTATGCTCTATGAGGTCTTGCAAGCATCAGTACCCTTCCACCTGCCACCAGAGACTTCTCCTATCCAAGGACCCCTCCATGTTTGTGCCTTGGCCTTCACAGCCTCCCCCCCTCACCATCATTTTCATTCTGGGGTGTTTTCTGCTTTTCTTCCCTCAGCATCTGTAACCAATGATGAAGGGAAGAAAGCACCAAATTGGAGCCAGGAACCAGATGAGAAGCCCTTGATTGATGTGTCGGAGCATCATTCTCTCAACCAACTACTGTTCTTCTAGATTTCCGTCAACAAACCCCATGAAGAGGATAGGGATGTTCGATTCTGGAAAGCGAGGCACATCACATATGTCCACACCTTCCACTATAGCCCACTGATCTGCACTGCTGCCTGTGGTCACCCTGGTGACAATAAAGCCATAGGTATGAGAACACTCCCACAAGCATTCTGTGGGATGCTTATACTAGCTACTACTGCAATGCTCCAGAACTTACATAGAAACTGACAGCAGATAAGGGCCGCATGGCCTATTCAGTTTGCCCTTTTTTGTTGCATTACTAATGCTGTAAACCCCTCCAAGTATACAGCATGTTCTCTTCCACCCCTTACCTATCCCTTATGATTGCCTTGTGTTTATCCCAGGCTTTTTTGAATCCCATCACTGTTTTTGCCCCCACTACCTCCACTGGAAGACTGTTCCAGGCATCCACCCTTTCTATGAAGAAGTATTTCCTAACATCCCTCCTGAACCTACCCCCCTCCATCTTCATATTGTTGCCCCTTGTTCTGGAGCACCCTTTCCTCCATAAAATACCTCCCAGTTGTACCTTATTGACCCCTAAGAAGTATTTAAAGTTCTCAATCACATCCCCCCCTCCCTCCTTTCATCCAGAGTGTACATGTTTAGTTCCTTTAGCCTCTCCTGAAAGGACATTTCATGTAGACCCTGTACCATCTCAGTAGCCCTCCTTTGGATGGCCTCCATCCTGTCAATGTCCTTCCTGAGATGTGGCCTCCACAGTACTCCAGGTGGGGTCTTACCAAAGGCCTATATAGTGGCAACACCACTTCCCTCTTCCTGGTGGTAATACCTCTACCTATACACCCTGCATCTCACTAGCTCTCGTGATCGCTTTGTCACATTGTCTGGCCATCTTCGGGTCACACAATATAATTACCCACAGGTCCCTTTCATGCTTGGTTGTTGCTAGTAACTCTCCCCCCATTTTATACAGCATCCCTGGGTTTCTGTGACCCAAGTGCTTTAGTTTGCACTTTTTTGCATTAAACCTTAGCTGCCATATGTTTGACCACTCCTATAGTTGTTTCAAGTCTTTTTCAATCCTTTGCACCCACTCCAGAGTGTCCACCCTGTTGCAGGTCTTGGTGTCATTGGCAAAGAGGCAGATCTTCCCTTTCAGATCTTATGTAGTGTCACTAATGAAGACATTAAAGCGGACTGGTCCAGTACCCTGCTGGTCACTCTCTCCTCCTCAGAGCAAACTCCATTTACCCTCACCCTTTGGCTCCTATCCCCTGAGCAGTTTCTCACCCTGGTTACCACCTTATTGCCCCCCCCCCCATGCTAGCCAACTTGTTTACCAGCCTTCTGTGTGGAATGGTGTCCAAGACTTGCTGAAGTTCAAGTAGGCCACATTCACCACTCCTCCCTGATCCAACACCTTGGTCATTCAGTCAAAAAAATCTATCAGATTTGTTTGGCATGATCTCCCCTCCATAAAGCCACGCAGCCTTGAGTCCTGCTGTCCACTGGATTCCAGATATTTTATGATTCTTTGCTTTAATAGTGTTTCTATCAGTTCCCCTACTACAGATGTCAGGCTGACAGGCCTGTGATTTCCTGCCTCCTCCTTGCTACCGCTTTTGTGAGGTGGGACTACGTCTGCTCTTCTCTAGTCCTCTGGGAGCATACCAGTCTCCAATGAACTGTTAAATAAGTCTGACAGGGGTACAGCTAGCACCTCCCTGAGTTCCTTTAACACTTTTGGATGCACCCTGTCTGGCCTCCTGGCTTTGACCACCCTCAGATTAGTGAGTGATTTCCTGACCCTCTCCTCAGAAAAGGGACTGTTGTCCACTTCCCTCCCCCACAATCTCTTGGTGCTTATTTATGGTCCCTCCTCTTCCCCCTCAACTGTGGACATTGAGCAGAAATATTTGTTTTAGATGCTTGCCTTTTCTTGGTCCTCCTCATTGTAGCCCCCTGCCTCCTTTCTCACTGATATACCTGAAAAATGTCTTGTCCCCCTTCGATACTGTCTGGACTATTTTCTCCTTAGCTGGCACTTTTGGGCTCCTTACTGTCATGCCTGCCTCCCTCCATTTCCCCGGACACATTTATGTCCTTCTCTCTCTCTGGATCTTAAACATACCTTCTGAACGTCACTGTTTTTGCCTTTACCTTTTCCGACACTACCCTCAAGAATCATAATGGTCACCTCCTACTGCTTTTGCTTATTTTCCTGATGTACATGTTTGTTGCCTTCAGAATGCTCTCTTAATTTGGCTCATTTTCCCTCCACCTTTCCAACCTTCCCCCCCAACAGGTCCTCTTAGATGCATTCCACCATCTTTGTAAAGTCAGCCTTTCTGAAATCCAGCACCCTTGCCCTTGTGCAGCTGGATTCTGCTGTTGTTCTTATATTAAACCATAATGTGTGATGGTCACTGGTCCCCAGATGACTTCCCATTCTGACGTCTGCTACACTGCCCCCATTCATAAGTACTATACCAGTTCCAGTATTGCCCCACTCCGAGAGGGTTTACTGACCAGCTTCCTGAGGAATGCCATCTGTAGGGAGTTCAAGATGTTTCTGCTCTAAGCTGATGCTACAGCAGGGAGGCTCCATGCTACATCTAGCAGATTAAAGTCCCCTTCCAGCACCATCTCTTCCTTGTTAGCCATTTTTCCTATGTATTCCAGCATCTCTTTGTCTACATCCTCTTCATGTGTTAGAGGCCTGTATATCACTCCCATACAAATGGTGGCTCCATTTCCAGACTTGAGGCTGACCCATAACACCTCAACCCCAACTATCTTCCCTGTACCTCCTTCGCTTTGATGTTTTCCTTAACATAAAGCATCACTCCCCCACATTTCCTTCCTACCTCCTCCCTTCTAAATATTGAGTAGGCAAGTATGATCATTTCACAGTCGTGGTTGTTTGTCAGTTTATGCACCACATTTCGGTGATGGCCACAATATCCAGGCCTGCCTCAGCCATGGTAGCCTCCTGGTCTAGTATCTTATTTCCAAGACTTCTAGCATTGACACACATGGTTGTCCAGATTTTGTTAGTCCTACTCTTGTCCCTTCTCATGTTATGTAGTTGTCCTCCCTTCTTCATTTCATACAGATAACTTCTCCTCCCCCCTTCCTCCCATGCTGATCCCTTTTACCCTAGGTTGTCCTTCATTTTGGTAGGAATACTTTCCCTCAGAAATTCTCTACCCTCCAGCACAGCCTGACGGGGGGCAGTTTCTGCCAACCCTTTGCCTTCCACCACCCCCTTGGCTAGTTTAAATGTTTGTCAAAATAACCTTTAAACCACCAACAGAGGACTGTCATTCCCTTTCTGGATGGATGCATGCTATCCCCCCAGTACATACTATCATCCCTCAAGGGGGCTCCCCAGTCCCCAGTGTAGCCATACCCCTGCTTTCTGCATCATTCCTTCAACCATGAGTTAAAGGCCTTAGTGCAGAGCTCACTTTCCTTCCCCCTTTTGTAGACTGACAGCACTTCTGTAAATGCTACAGTGCATGCTACCTACCTAAGAACCTTGCCCAGCTCCCTAAACTGCTTCTGCACTGCCCCTATCCCTTCCAGAGCTACGTCATTTGTTCCCAGGTGGACAACGACATCCAGCTCCCCTTTCCTTCCTATAGCCCTCACAATCCACTGGATACACTTTCCATCCCTCTGAGTCGATGTACCTGGTAGGCACTTAAACTCCCTCTCTATCCCCTTTCTTTCCCCCAACTCTATCGCCCTGATTATACAGCCCCCTCACTACAAATTGCTTCATCCTTCTCTGTGGGCCTTCTCCCCCAGGGACTTCACTTGGGTTGTCCTCAACATCCTCTCTGTCCACCACATTGGATGCCCCTTCATGGCAGTCCCACTGCACCACAATGGCTTAGGAGTTTCTTAGTGGCACTGGATGGGGAGTGTGCCTGTTACCCACTCCCTCCAGCCTTCCTGATCCTACCACCTCTGCTCTTCTTGTGTCCACCGCTCCTTCCTTCTGGCAACCTTTGAGATAGCGGTGTCTGACTAGGTGGTCCCTGATCAGGAGACATTGTCCCCAACTCCTTGCCAACATGACTTTGAGTCTCATGACATTCTCCTGATTCTCTGCCACTGCTGCTTGGAGCCTTGAGACCTGTTCCCTCCACCCAGAGAGGTGCACACAGATGGGACAGCACCACATCCTCCTGAAGGTCTCCTTGTAGACTGCCACCCCAGAACCACTGCATTGCACCACTCCCCACATTTCCTTTTCCATGTTCTTCTAGTCTGTCCTGTTTCTTTTGGGGTGTGAAAAAAAACAAAAGAACTAGGGTGTGAAATTGGAATGCCGGCATGATAAATTACTCCTGCACCTGCTGTTCCATTAAGATGGACCAACACCAGTAATCTTTTTACAAACATCTAAATTGCCAATTATAACTGACTTTCAGACAGCTTACCTGTTCCAAATAAGAAAATGCCTAACATTAAGTTTTTCTCAAGTATAAGGAAGGTGGTCTTTGCTTCTGTTTTGATTCATATGGTAACAGAGCATTCAACCATTCTTATCCCTTGATCAGAAACTCCCACTTTTAAAGCTGTGGACTGTGCCTTCCAATTCCAGGTTTAAATCCTTCCTTTAATTTGTTTATTTTTTCAATTGTTTAACCAGGAGTGGCACACTAAGCTGAAAACATGTTTACAGGTGAGATCTGGGAGCACAGGGCAGTTAAGTGGCTTGCTTAGGGTCACACATTATGCATGTGGGGGCTGTGAGATTGAAACCCAGATCTCCAGATTTGCAGCTCAGAGCCTTAAATTACTGTGCTATGCTGCTTCCCTAAATGTCATCATGACTCTGACATGACATGAACATGCGGCCTTCTGATCTGGAGTCAGATATGCTACCATTGAGCCTGAGGTCATTTAATTTTTTCAGTCTCTCTGCATATGTTATGCCACTCATACCTCTCACCATCCGTGTGGCCCTTCTCTGCAGTCTTTCCAGTCTTCCCACTGAGGATCTACCGTGGGGTGCCCAAAACTGCACAGTACTCCACGTGCGGCCTTACCAGTGAGCAGTACAAGTGAATCAGTATCTTTTTGTCCTGGCTCTTGATGTTCCTGCCTATAAATGCTGAATAATAACATATATCCCTGGTCATTCCCCCTCACCACCCACCTGGATCTGCTGGTACTGTAAATCAAATCAAAATCAAATCTTTATTTATCCAGGTGGGCACCGTTGAGCAAGTTCATTTACAAGGTGGACCTGCGTTACACATGGTCATTTAGAAAACAGATAACATAATTGGCAGGGATACAAAAGTAAGACAAAGTACAAACATTGATGTAAAGACAGTAATAAATGTATTCGGTGGGACAGGCAAATTAAATATCTGTTCCAACTTTGAGGATTAATCAGTATGTCAAACCCAGATTGGAGGTAAGTCCATATCGGGACTCGGAGAGGGGAGAATTAGGGATGGCCAGCTATGACACCAGGAGGCACCGATGGCCAAGCTCTCAACAAGGGGGTTTGAGGCTCATAGAGGCGGGGTAATTAACGAAGAGCATGTTAAGGCACAGATAGGCAACGGCCACCCAGAGACAACAAGCGGTATCCTAGCAGTACTCCCGAGCTGCTTTGGACAATTACAGGTGGCAGTTTTGGAGGCGCCTCCGTGGGTATACTTGATCGTGTGGTGGCTATCCTTGGAGGATTTAGGGGGTCGGTGGCCCTAGGAGAGGAGAAATCAGAGCAAGAGTAGGATGATGAGAGGAAGGGTTAGGCAATGGTAGGGGAAAGGAGGGGGAGTGAGTGCGCTGATGAGGTGATAAAGGCGTTGGTGAGTACAGAGATTATAGCAGAGTAAGGTCAGTGGAAGCAGTGACATTTGTCTTCGACTAGCTTTGCATATAGGGACTAAAATACTATGATAGTTACTGTGGTTCTTAGCTTCAAAATTTTCTGGATTTCATTCCAGAGCAACAGAAGTGAGTAACTTATGCCCGCAGTCCCATAACGTGTGCGGACCCTGGGGATATTCAGGGTGATAAAGAAGTAGCTCCTTAGGGCATATTTTCCAACTTTGCTTAAGGGCAGGAGATCAGAAATGTAGCATGGTAGTTCTCCAGCAAGTGCTTTCAGAGTCCAGGTGGCCACGTTTCTTTTTTGTCTCGATTGAAGAGAGGTCCAACCCACAGCAGCATACAGGGAACAGTGATTGGTGGAGGAGGGGAGACCAGTAATGAAGCGCAGCACTCTGTGGTACAGGACATCCAGCTTACTTAGATATGAGGCATTGCAATGGCAGTAGATTTAGTCAGCGTAGTCTAGCAGGGAGATGAAGGTAGACTGTATGAGCTGTTTCCTTGCCTCCGTAGTTAGAAAGAGGTTTAACCCATAAAAGAGACCTAGTCTCTGTCTTAGCTTTTTTACCATGTCCTCCAAGTGTTCTCCAAAGGAGAGCTTGTGATCTAGCCAGATTTCCAGGTATTTGAACTTGGTGACATAGTCCAGCATTTCCCCCAGTAAGGTAGTGCTAGGGGGGAGTGTGCCAAGGGCAGAGTGGGATGGTGGGTTGCCAGGAGACAGAATCATCGCCTTGTTTTTTTTGGTATTGAGTAGTAGTTTTTTTATTGATGATCTGGTGTTGGAGGATGTCGAAGTCTGATTGTAATGCTTTACAGGCAGCTTCAGGTGTAGACAGGCTTAGGTACAGTACCATATTATCTGCAAACAGGTAGATATTGGCATTTTTGATACCAAAGTTGATGTTGCTGATATATATGATAAGGAGTATTGGACCCAGTATGGATCCTTGAGGGACACCTCTAAGTAACGGTTTAGGGGGGGACAGCTCCCCTTCTGCTTTGACCTGCTGTTGCCTATCCATTAAGTAGTTCTGAAACCAGCCCATAGAGGTGGCATCTAGGCCTAATGTTTTTAGTGATGAGAGAAGTAGGGAGTGGTCAACAATATCGAATGCTTTGCTGAGGTCCAGGAAGACAGCACAGATGAACTGTTTGTTGTCGAGGTCATGTAGCAAATCGTTGGTGACCTTGGCCAGTGCCGAGACCATACTGTGATTCATGCGGAAGCCTGATTGCATAGGATTTAGAAAATTTGTCTTTTCCAGATAGTCTCGCAGCTGGGCGTTTTCTATTTTTTCTAGGATTTTTGAAAGTATGGGGAGTAGTGAAATTGGCCTATAGTTATTTAGGTCACAAGGGTCCCCGGATTTGAAGAGCAGTATAATGTGGGCAGTTTTCCATAGTTCAGGAAGGGACTCCTGGGAGAGTGAGAGATTGAACAGATGGGTGATGGGCACTGCCAGTACATGCCAGGCAATTTTTATGAAGTAGGGGTCCAGGGCGTCCGCGCCGGTGCTTTTCTTGGTATCCAGGCGAAGTAGGTGCTCTTCAACTTCTTTTACGGTAACTGGTGAGAAGGAGAAGGTGGCTTTCCTTGGATTTGGGTCCGGAGTCAATAGGTTCATGTGGGAGTACTGCTTACAGGCAGGCGAGTTGTCGAAAGCCAGACCAGCTGAGGCAAAGTGGTTGTTAAATGCTTATAGTATTTCGTTTTTGTCGCTAATGATGCCATTATTGGAGGATAGTTTTGAGGGAAGTGTATTACCTGTCGTGTGTCCAGTGAGATTTTTTATGGTGGTCCAGAATTTTGTAGGGCAATTTGAGGCGGCGTCTAACTCTGAAACGATAGAATTTGGATTTGGTTTCCCTGATCAGCTTTGTGCATAGATTCCTAGCAGTTCTGAAAAGACACCAGTCCTTGTCCAGCTGTGATTTACCAGCGCATTTCCAAAGCTTGTCCCTGTTTAATAAAGCAGCTTTAAGGTCTGCAGTGAACCAGCGGTATGTTCTTGGCTTTATACTGGTTTTGACAATGGGAGCATGGGCATTGAAGGCATGGGTTAAGGTTTCTTGGAAGATGGTAAAGGCATTGTTTACTGATTTTGCTAGGTAGAAGTTCTGCCAAAGTGGAAAGGTCTAGTGGGTCAAAGTTCCTTTTAGATCTCTTTGTCGAAAATCTCGAGGTTGATTTGGGCATATGACTAGATCTCACACCTGTGATAAAGCAGTGATCGCTAATGTCTGCATGGAAGATTCCTGCATGGGAGAAAAGGTGAGGGTTTATTTACTAATAGGACATATAGAAGGGTGCTACTTGATGGGTTTTTCCTTATTGGTGCATGTAGGTTCATTGATAAGTTGTGAGAGACCATGGGAGTCGAAAAAAGATTTAAGTGGTAGCGAGGTGTTGGACAGTCAGTCGTAGTTGAGGTCTCCCATTATTATAGTTTCAAGATTGGCGGAGTCCATCATGGATGAAAGGTGGGTTAGTAGCTGTGGTCTGATGGCTGATGCAGGGGGTGTTTCAATTTTTAGAGACAGACATTCATATGCATTTGAGAGTGAGGAGGAGTCAAGGATAGTGACTGAGAGTTTGTCCTTCATGTAGATGACTACTCCACCGCCCCTGGTTTGTCTGTTGGCTCTGAACAGGAGATAGTTCGGTATGGCAATCTCCTCATCAGGCGTAGAAGGACGGAGCCAGGATTCAGTTATGACAAGCACGTCGGGTTCTGTATAAATGATCCAAGCTTGTATAGAGGACAGTTTTTTTAGGAGGCTACATATATTAACATGTATGAAGCTGATACCCTTGAGCCTAGGTAGATCTGAGGGTGAGGCAATGTCTTTTGTGGGCCCAGGATTAAGTTCCACATTACCTGAAGATAGTAGCAGGAGAAATATAAGTTTCTTTAAGGCTCCAAGTGATATTTTATAGATTTTTATTCTTCTCCTAGTGAACGTAACATCTGAGTCTGTTTGCGGGGGCTTGTTATAGGTGGTATGTTGTCCTGCCATTACATAACATAGGGCCCTAGCTGTGAAGAACCATGGGGTGACTTCACTGGGGGGAAATGGCTGACTCTTTCCCACTGGTATATGATGTCCTGATGCATGTCGATAGAATCCTCCATGGTAAGAGTGCAGAGGTGCAGTGGTGTTACAGGAGTAGAGTAAAGGCTTGATGTACATGCATTCAATGGGGGAAGGATGGATTTCCCCAGTAGTATATGTCCAGCCTCGAAGTTCCTCTAGTAGGGGTAGTGTGCATAAGGTGCTAATGCGCTGAAGCCATTTTGCCATGATTTAATGTATAAGGGTCAATATAGAGACGATTGTTGTGAGTTACAATTCATTATTTAAGTTAAGGGCTAGGGTGATACGCTAGGTGGCATCCCAGTGGGTATGATCGAAAGAAAAAAAAGAAATGGTAGGAGAGAAGAAGCTATGGAAGGGCCAATAGCTGAGGTGGTCGGAGCAAGATGGTCTATATAAGAATGTGCAGGGATGGGGGATGGGTGGGTGGGCGTAAAGTTTGCGGTTTCCCGTACCTCCCAGCTTGATTGAGTCCAGAGCTTGTGGCCTTAGGCGCCGGCTTGTGGAGCGCTGACCGCCCAGTGGCCGTGGATCGTGCAGCGGTAGAGCAGGTAAATGCTGAATAATAACATACTGTATATCTCTGGTGATCCCCCCCCCGATATGCCCATAATGCACATTATAGATATTACAATATATCCCTGGTGATCTAGCAGCCCCGCCAATTGCTGATTCCCCATTATACACAAACACCACATCTCTGGTGGTCTAGTGGACCCCATCCTGGCAGGCAGTACCCCACCACCCCACTCCCCCCATCCTGTTACCAAGCTGGAGACTGGCACAGCCCACCTCTCATCATCACGGCCAGCTGCCGACTGAGCACTCAATGAGTGCATACTTACTGCAGGCGGTGAGGACTAATCACCAGGGATATATGTTATTATTTAACATTTACAGTACTGACAGCTCAGGGCAGGTAGTGAGGGGGAACCACCAAGGATATTTGTTATTATTATACATTTACAGTACCGGCAGATTGGGATGGATGGTGAGGAGGAATCACCAGGGATATATGTTATTATTCAACATTTAAAGTACTGAAAGCTCAGAGTGGGTGGTGAGGGGGGAACCATAAATATATAGACACTGTCAGCAGATAAGGGCCTATAGCCCACCCAGCTTGTAAGTTCCCTTTATGTTTTTCTAGAAGTCTGTTGCCCCTTACCCCTGACCTCCAGAATTACCTTATGTCTATCCCATGCATTCTTAAATCACATGATTGTTTCAGCCCCCACCACTTCCTCTGGCAGGGTGTTCTACTTGTCCACCACCCTTTCTGTGAAGACATTCTTCCTCACATTTCCTCTGAATCGCCCTCCCTCCAACTTCATCCCCTGCCCTCTAGCCCTGGAACATCTTTTTTGCTGGAAAATAGTGTATTCCTGCACCCTGTTCCTCCCTGTAAGGTACTCGTATGTCTCTGCCATATCCCTTCTCTCCTTCCTCTCCTCCAGGGAGTACATATTCATGTCCTTCAGCCTGTCCTCATTGGACCTGTGATGCAATCCCTGTACCATCTTTGTTGCTCTCCTCTGAATCTTCTCTACCCTGTCGATGTCCTTATGTAGGTAAGGTCTCCAGAACTGTACACTGTACTCCAGGTGGGGCCTCACTAGTGTCTTGTATAGTGGAATTATGACCTTCCTTTTCCTGTGGTGATGCCCCTGCCTATGCATCCCAGCATCCTATTTGCTTTACTGACGTGGAGCCTTTGCAAAAGAGTCTGTGACTCAAAGGTTTGTAATTCCGATTGCACTCAATAAATAAATAAATAAATAAATAAATTTAACTGCTGCCTTGTCACACTGTTTCCCTACCTTGAGGTCATCAGAGTTGATAACCTCAAGGTCCCTTTCCTGCTTGGTGCATGCTATATCCTCACCTCCCAACTGATATGTTGTTCCAGGGTTTTGTGCCCCACATGCATTATCTTGCACTTCTTTGCGTTGAATTTCAACTGCCAAACCCTTGACCATTCTTCAAGCTTCTTCAGGTCCCTCTTCATTCTGTCTACACCCTCTGGTGTGTCCACTCTGTTACAGAGCTTCATGTCATCAGCGAACAGGGAAATTCTGTCTTCTAGGTCCTGCGCAATGTCACTGATGAAGACGTTGAATAGGACCAGTCCCAGCACTGATTCCTGTGGTACCCCACTGGTCACACTTCCCTCTGTGGAGTGACAGCCATTTACCACCACCCTTTATGTCCTGCCACCCAGCCAATTACCCACCAACTGCCACTACTGTCCTGTCCACTCCCATATTCCCAAGTTTGTTTAATAGCCTTCTATGAGGCACAGTGTCAAAGGCCTTGCTGAAGTCCAGATAGGCCACATTCACTGCCCTCCCCTGATCCACCTCCCCTTGTCACCCAGTTGAAAATTTCAATGAGGCTGGTCTGGCATGACCTCCCCCCAGTGAAACTATGCTGCCTTGGGTCCTGTAGTCCATTGGCAACCAAATTTCCCACGAGTCTTTCCTCCAGTAGTGCTTCCATGATCTTCCCCACTACTGAGGTCAGGCTGACTGGTCTGTAGTTTCCTGCTTCCTCTTTGTTACCACTTTTGTATAAGGGGACTACATTTGCTGTCCTCTAGTCTTTGGGTACCTCCCCCTGTTTCCAGTGATCAGCTAAATAGGATTACCAGAGGTTCAGCCACCACCTCTTTTAGTTCCTTAAGGACCCTTGGGTGCACCCCATCTGTCCCCATTGCTTTATTGACTCTTATTCCTTCCAGTTCCTTTAGGACCCTTTCCCATGTAAAGGGACTTACGTCCATTTCTGTGCCATTCCCACCCCTTGTACTCCCTTCAGGCCCATTACCCTCCTCTTCCTCGGTAAAGACTAAGCAGAAATATCTGTTCAGTATGTCAGCTTTACTGTTGTAATCATCCATGTAGTCCCCGTCCTCCCCCTTCAGTCTCACTATCCCTCCCTTTGCCCTTCTTTTTTCGCTTATGTACCTATAAATGTGTAACCCCCCCTACAAATGGGGGTTCCTGAAAAGTCTTCCTTGAGCTTGTCTAAGTGCTCACTGCCAGGCTGGTGTCCTGCATTTTTGCAGTTTAAATGTGATTGCCAGAGAGTGCCTATATAGCCTCTGTGTACTGTCTCTTTAAGAGCTGCCTGGATTGCAGTCATAATTAATCTAAAGGGGAGCTCTGTTAGAAGATGTGCTTGTTTGATGTTCATTTGTTACAGTAGTAATAATATTGCAGTTTGTTCTAACCTGCCTTCTTTGCAGCATGGACAGTTGTGTTTGTTTCCATCATCTTGGTCCTGGACTGCTAAATTGGGCCAATCAGTACATTTGGGACTCTAAAATGGAGCCTGCCTACAGGAGCATGGTGGGGTTAAAACTTGTAGGAATTGTAGTTTTTGCATTTTGGTGCCTAAAATAACCTGGGGGGGGAGCGCTTGTTGTGACTGACAGACAGATCCGCCAACTGAACCTTTTGGATCTTGGGGAAATTCCCAAGCTGCTTGCAGCTAGTTTCAGTTCTGAGTTGGAAAGTGAAGAGATAACAGCTTGAATGATTCAAGCAGCAGCCCCAGCATAGATTTGCATGGGAGAACTGTGGAAAGGCCTGATTTTTGGCCTGCATGCCTGCTGTCCCTGAGAGGGAACTTGTACCTTTTTTGGACTGAATCCAAACTTGGAGAGCGAAGTAAGCCACTGAATTGTGACCAGGCTCCTACCTGAAGAAGACTGAAGATTTGCTGAATGCAATTGTCCTGTCTGGACTTCCAGCCACCTCTGAACTCCCAGATTATGCAGAGACTCTGTAATTGCGACCGGAGAGCCTTTTGCCTGTTACAGTGGAATTTCCTTACATGTGAATGTGTTGTGTGCTTATAGTGGGCCGTGATTTGGTTCCCCACTGTGGTTTGAATGGTATTCTGCTTGCTGGAAGCTGAATTAGAATTTCCTTACTTGTAAATGTACTGTGTGCTGCTAGTGGGTCGCGATTTGGTTCCCCACTGTGGTTTGAACTGTATTCTGCTTACTGGAAGCTGCATCCAGCCCCACGGACTGAATCCAAAATCATCTCCTCTGGGCCTAGGCCTGGGCCTTGCCAAACTGGCCCGGCCTGACTACCCGCTGCACAGAGAAAGCCATCAATGAGAGACCTGCCTGGGGATCAGCCCCCTGCTCAACACTTGAACAGGAACGATGCCTCGGTGGTTTGTGTGGGTCCCGCTTCTCTGGTCACTCCAGCTCAACAACCTGCAGTCTCGATTTCATCCTGCCTGTGTCCAGTATTGGGTATCATGAGTAAACATCAGGGTAGCTCCCAGCAACAACATCTAAATCTAAAGTGTTGTCATCTGATTGTCTTGTTGCTTTTTCTTTCACGAATTGAGCCCTCCGGCTCCAGATTACAAGTAGTGTGTGTTGTGCATGTTGCTTTCGTCCATCACAGGGCCCCAGCCAGCTGCAACATTCCTGGCTAGCCCACCATTATCCTGCCTGGGTACCCAGAGTGTATGACTGTGTGGGGACTCAAAGTGCATGCATAACTGTTTGATTAATATAGCCTTTAAGCTAATTAACCCGATTACTCCCCTTCCCTTCCCTGAATAAATCAGATCTGACTTTTTTGCTGCATTTAACCTGACTGTAGTTCCAGTTTGTGCCAAGAGTACTGTACTGTTGCTATTTACTGTGCATAACCTTGTTTTACAGGGGATCCCCAGGGTCAAGCCAGAGGAACCAGCCCTGGTGGTAAGTGCAAACAGTGTGGGTACTGGTATGGTGTACAAGGTGTATTGTGAAAGAGATTATCATATATTGCTCAGGCCACTAGAAGGGAAAGGGGGGTTACAGTGTCCCGGAAGGCTGTGCCCAGGTTAGTTTGACCACTACCAACCCTGACCTCCGGGTGGAGGCTCTCGTTTCAGAACTCAGGCCCTTAACCTGCTACTAGCCGCGCAGGCATGGGTAGTAACCCTTGGGATAGCGCCACCAAAGGGTTACAAAAGGTTTTGTTCCCTCTACCCACTGATTTTTCAATGCACTCTTCTGTCTGAGCTTTGGCCTCCGTTACTGACCTCTCTGCCTCTCTTTGCTTTTCCTGGTACTTCTCCCCTGTTCCCTTCTGCCTGTATCTTTTTGTATTGCCTGAATGCAATCAGTTTGGCTATCACTTTCTCCGCTACCTCCTTGGAAAACCATAATGGCCTCCTCTTCCTTTTCCCCTTGTTAACCTACTTAATGCATAATTCTGTTGCTCTTGTAATCACTGTTTTAAATATTGCCCACTGTTCCTCCACCCCTGATTCCCTCCCCATTCGGGAAGGGAACATTGTTTAACCAGGAGTAGCACACTAAGCTGAAACTTGTTTCCAGATGCGACCTGGGAGCACAAGGAAGTTAAGTGACTTGCTCAGGATCACACAGTACGCACCTAGGCGGCTGTGGGATTCAAACCCAGGTCTCCAGATCTGCAGATTAGAGCCTTAACCCACTGTGCTATACTGTCAGTGCCTCTTTCAAGGCATGTCTCCATTTTCTGAAAGTCTACCCTCCTAAAATCCAGGATACGTGTTTTTGTGCGGTTTGGTTCTGCTCCTTCTGTAATTTCAAACTGCAGTGACCGGTGGTCACTGTTCCCCAGGTGCTCCCCCACTGTTACCCCTATCCACCAGGGATATATGTTATTATTCATCATTTACAGTACTGGCAGATCAGAGTGGGTGGGGGAGGGTTCTCAGGGATATATATTATTAAAGTTTCTAGTACTGGCAGATCAGGGCAGGCGGTGGACCATGGCACATTGCCGCACTAGTCTTAACTCTACCAGAGGGATATTTCTAGTACCCTTAGACCAGCTCTGGCTGGTCTAAGGGTAGTTAGAATTTCTCTTTCTGGAAGAGTTTTGTGAATCTGACATTCTGTGATGCGGCAGCTTGTGTCTGCCTTATGCCTCCTTGCACCATGCCACAGCTTATCTTGTGGCGCAAGAACAGTTTAGTTGATGCAGGCTGCCTTTGAGAATTGCTCCTGTTGCATCTTTGCGCCATTCTTTGTGGTCCAAGCCTCTTGTGCCATGCCAGGATCTTTGAGAATCGGGCCCAATGTCTTTCATTTATAAACTGGTAATGAATACTATTTGACAGACAGATACTGCAGTTACGAAATGTCTGTGAATCAGTGTAACTAAAACAACCCATAAAAAAAAAAATGATATTCCATTTCATAAGGCTTTCCAATTATCCTTTTGGAAGAGAGAAAAAGAAAGAAAGAAAGAAAGAAAGAAAGAAAGAAAGAAAGAAAGAAAGAAAGACAGACAGAGAGGGAGGGAGGGAGAGAGGGAAGGAAGTAAAAAATGTTTTGTAATTTTTTTTAATTTGTACTATAAAGCACTTTGCAAGATCACATGAAAAATACTAGCATGCAAAACAAATTCTAAGGTTCATTATACTATTGAAGTCCCTATAACTATCATTGTAGTTCTGGACTACCAGGCTCCTGTGAATTTTGGCCTAGGGTTATTTATAAACATTTTAATAAAGCATTGATTAAAAAAGCAAAAATAAACAAACTAACCAATCAAATGTATACAGTAAGTACAAGTTAATTGACTCTTTATTCAAAAACTCTGCAGTACTAACAGCTGCTCTAGGAGCACTTCACCTGATCATTACTCAAAACTTTTAATGAGTTTTTTTTTTTGTAGGGGAATATTTTACTTCTGAGATACAGCCTTCTCTGTAAAATATATTTGCTCTCCCAGGATAAATAACATAGTTCAACATACAACATGCTTAATGAGGTGCATTAGGCTACATAATTAACTTTCCACGACGTAAAGTTTATAAATCACAGGAGGGCCCCCAGACGTATTGTGAATAATTTATTTTTTCTATCAGCGATTGTGAGTTTTAGCTGGAAATGGAATTGGGGATAAGCTCCAAGGCCTGGCAGCATCAATCACTTTTGAAGTACACTGAGCAGAGTTTAATGGCATGAAGCTAGGGCTAATGGCCCGAGACTGCTTGCCAGCTTTTATCCACTTTGGTGAGCTCGCTCAAATGCTAATATCGCTTGCTCCCAATTCTGGAGAGAGTAAGAGGTGTGTGGTCAGATTAGGGTTGAGAGAGTGAAAATCTCTTATTCAGAGTGTCAGCCTCAGCACAATATGGACTAAGGCTTCAATAAGGGAGTCAAGATGCAGTGTCCCACACAAACAGTGTACTTTTGTGGTTGTTTTTACTTGTGGGCTTGGGGAATGCATCAAAGTATAGGGAACTAGCTACTGTGTGCTATAAACAGAACAGGTTGACATGAACCTGCAAATCAGGAAATGGAAACATGTAGATACTGTACCAACTATCAGTGTTATAAACCATCCTAAATTCTTGAACATGAATAGACTTTCATCGATGGTCCTCCAGAAGCTGGTGGCAGCTGGAAATATTGTATATATATATATAATACAACCTATCTGTTGAGGAACATGCTGTGGCCAAAGAATCAGTCCTTAATATCAAGGAGACCTGCAAGTGGGAGGCATGGAGGGCTGAAGCAGTGGGTGCTTCACCTCCTGCCACATCGGCAACACAGGTTCAGGAACAGATGCATATCCCATGGGGACTGGCTGGGGGAGTCATGATTGAGTGTCTTGAGAACAGCTCTCCTCCCTTGGGGAGTGGGGAATGTATGTGCCAGTACGTAGCTGCCACTGAAGGATCTGGGTGACAGTGCAGCAGGAGGGGTCTTCATGGAGGCAGATCTCTCACCGTGTCATTGCACATGCCATGGGCCCATGGGTGAAAAATGGAGGCAAACGCCAATCTCGGTTGGGTAAAGGCCCAGTCCCCCGCACGCCCTACATCAATGACTGGGCATCTCCGGGGTCCTGTGGCAGAGGAGCAAAGTAAGTCCCAGGGAAACCAGGTGATGGGACTGGGGGTACCAGTCCAGATTTGGGCTGGTAACTGAGGAATTTAAACTACAGATTAAAAATAAAAATCATACATGTCTATATCTCTGTCTGTCTGTCTATCCATCTATCTATCTATCAATCTATCTATCTATCTATCTATCTCTCTCTCTCTCTCTCTATCTCTCTATCTATTGAATATTTTTCTACTTATATCTATATCTATCTATAGATATATATCTCAAGGCTTGCATAATGTAAAAGAAAATATTGCCATGGTCACTAAAACTGTAAAAGTCTATGAAAAGATCTTTTAAAAAAGTATTGGGCTTACCTCAAGGTGTCCAGAGTCCTGAGATATAAATATTTAAATACTCTGCACATTTATTTAATTTATTTATTTAGAAATTGGTGATCAGGAGAGACATAGTGAGCCAAGGCTCACATCCAGATAGTTGAGAACTGATGTTTATATGGGTGTAGATCTTAGTTAAAACTTAAAGTTTAAATAGTGGAATTGCAGTATAATGTGGGGAGTGGTGCAATGCAGTGGCTGTGGGGCAGCCATATTCAGGCAGACCTTCTGGACACTGAGGTGCTGCCCTATCTGCATGCATCTTTCTGGACTGCGGGATGAGGTAGCCAGACTCAGAGCAGAAGTAAACTGGGTCAGGAGTACCATCACCCCTATCCAGGGACCACCCAGTCCAATGCAACTGCCTCAAAGGATGCCGAGAACGAGGAGCACTTGGATGACAGTGGGCTCAGGGAAGGTTAGAGTGGTCAGGCAGAGGCACATCCCAGATCCTATTCCACTCAAGAACTCATATGCCACACTGGCAAATGAGGACAACCAAATATAGGTTCCCAGAGAAGTGGAAGGAAAGGATGTAGAGGTTAGCCAAGGAGGTGACCTCAGCGGGGAAAGCAGTGGACCCCAGAGGAGGAGGAAGTGAATCCTGGTGGGGGACTCCATCATAAGAGGGATCCAGCTAGGAACACAGGAGGGGGAGGACAGGGAGGTGAGGTGCCTACCAGGTGCCATGGCATGGAGGGATGGAAGGAAGATCCTGGGGATCACTGGGAAGGCAAGGCGGAGGGTGAGCTGGATGTCATTATCCACCTAGGTACTAATGACCTGGAAAATGGGGAGCCAAAGAAAGTTCAGGAAGAGTTTAGGAAACTGGTGAGGGTCTCAAGCAAGTAGCTACTTCTGTCACTTTCTCAAGTACTACCTGTGAGGAGGCAAGGGAGAGCATAGTGGTGCATGCACCAGGAACTTTAACTCATGGTTGAAGAACTGGTGCTGTGAGGAAGGGTTTGGATTCATTGGTGACTGGGGACCCACCTGGAGGATGGAGGCTTGTTCAAGCCTGACGGCCTGCATCCATCCTGGAGAGGAATCAAGCACTCAATGATAGTTTAAATGCTACATTGACAAGCATTTAAACTAGCAAAGGGGGTGGCAGGCCAGCAAGGAGGGTACCTACTTGTTCAACCCACACTAGCAGTGGAACCAGTGAACCAGAGGAATGGCTATCTCTGCAAAGCAGTGTGCAAAGATGGAGATTAGTGCCCAAGAGGTGGATAAGCAGAAAAGGGCAAAATTCAGCAGAAGGGCAGACAGCAAGGAGAACCAGGGATAAATGACAACCAAGGAAGGGGCTGAGTAGAACAGTGAAACAGTCTAGGAGGTCAAATCATGGAAAGCCATGTGCAAATGCCAGGAGCCTTAGCAACAAGATGGAAGATCTGGAGGCTGTCATGGTGCAGTCAAACCTGGACATTGTGGCCATCACTGAAACCTGGTGTAATGATAACCACGACTGGGAGATGGCCATACCTGGCTACAACATATTCAGAAGAGACAGAGCAGGCAGAAAGGGAGGAGGGTGGCACTGTATGAGAAATGATATAAGGGCCAAGAGATCCAGGAGGAACAAAATGGGGAGAGATACTGTGGGTTAAGCTGGAAAGGAAAATGGGGACAGCCATCCGCACAGGTGTGGTCTATAGACCACCAGCCCAGGAGGAAGAAACAGATAGGGAGCTGATGCTAGCCATCCAAAGGATGGCAGACAAGAGTGAGGTAGTACTGGTTGGAGACTTCAATATTCCAGACGTGGACTGGAGCATCCCAGCAGCAGCATCAACTAGGAGCAGATTTATCCTGGACTCCCTTCAGGGTGCCTTCCTCAAGCAACTGGTCATGGAACCAACTCAGCGAGAAGGCAATACTGGACCTTGTGCTCACAAACAGGGACAGTGTGATGGGGTGATGGAGGGAGCACCACGGAAACAGTGACCACCAGTCATTGTGGTTTGAAATCACAGAAGAGCAGAGACCAAACCACACAAAAACCACGTATCCTGGATTTTAGGGGCAGACTTTGGGAAAATGGGAGATACTTGAAAGAGGCATTAAGGGAATGGGACAGGAATCAGGGGTTGAGGAACAGTGGGCAGTATTTAAAATGGGATTACAAGAACAACAGAATTATGCATTAAGCAGGTTAGCAAGAGGAAAGGAAGAGGAGCCATTATGGTTTTCCAAAGAGGTAGCAAGAAAGTGAAAGCCAAAAGATGGCATTCAGGCAGTACAAAAAGACACAGGCAGAAGGGGATAGGAGAAGTACCAGGAGAAGCAAAGGGAGGCAGGAGGTCAGTAAGGAAGCCAAAGCTCAGACAGAAGAACACATTGAAAAATCAGTGGGTAGAGGGACAAAACCTTTACAGGTACATAAGTGAAAAAGAAAAGACAAAGGGAGGGATAGTGAGACTGAAGGGGAGGATGGGGGCCACGTGGAGGATGACAACAGTAAAGCTGACATATTGAACAGGTATTTCTGCTCAGTCTTTACTGAGGAAGAGGAGGTAATGGGTCTGAAGGGAGTACAAGGGTGAGAATGGTGCAGAAATGGACACAAGATCCTTTACGAAGAAGAGACCTGAAGGAACTGGAAGTAATAAGAGTTGATAAAGCAATAGGGCCAGATGGGGTGCACCCAGGGTCCTAAAGAACTAAGAGAGGTGGTGGCTGAACCTCTGGCTATCCTGTTTAGCCGATCACTGGAAACAGGGGAGGTACCCAAAGACTGGAGGACAGCAGATGTAGTCCTCTTATACAAAAGTGGGAACAAAGAGGAAGCAGGGAACTACAGACCAGTCAGCCTCACTTCGATAGTGGGGAAGATCATGGAAGCACTACTGAAGGAGAGATTGGTGGAACATCTGGTTGTCAATGGACTACAGGACCCAAGGCAGCATGGTTTCACCAGGGGGAGGTCATGTCAGACCAACCTCATTGAATTTTTTGACTGGGTGACTAGGGAGGTGGATCAGGGGAGGGCAGTGGACATGGCCTATCTGGACTTCAGCAAGGCCTTTGACACTGTGCCACAGAAGACTATCACACAAACTGGGGAATATGGTGTGGACAGGACAGTAGTGTGGTGGGTAGGTAACTGGCTGGATGGCAGGACACAGAGGGTGGTGGTAATGGCTGTCACTCCACAGAGGAAGAGTGACCAGTGGGGTACCACAGGGATCAGTGCTGGGACCGGTCCTATTCAACATCTTCATCAGTGACATTGCAGGGACCTAGAAGGCAGAATTTCACTGTTCGCTGATGACACAAAGCTCTGTAACAGAGTAGACACACCAGAGGGTGTAGACAAAATGAGAGCGACCTGCAGAAACTTGAAGAATGGTCAGGGGTTTGGCAGTTGAAATTCAATGCAAAAAGTGCAAGATAATGCATATGGGGCACAAAACCCTGGCACAATATATCAGTTGGGGGTGAGGATATAGCATGCACAAAGCAGGAAAGGGATCTTGGGGTTATCATCTCTGATGACCTTAAGGTAGGAAACAGTGTGACAAGGCAGCAGGTAAAGAAAATAGGATGCTGGGATGTATAGGCAGGGGCATCACCAGCAGGAAAAGGGAGGTCATAATTCCGCTATACAAGACACTAGTGAGGCCCCACCTGGAGTACAGTGTACAGTTCTGGAGACCATACCTTCGTAAGGACATAGACAGAGTAGAGAAGGTTCAGAGGAGGGCAACAAAGATGGTGCATGGATTGCATCACAAGTCCTATGAAGACAGGTTGAAGGAACTGAACATGTACTCCCTGGAGGAGAGGAGAGAGAGGGGATATGATAGAGACATACAAGTATCTTACAGGGAGGAACATGGTGCAGGAAAACACTATTTTTAAGCGAAAAAGATGTTCCAGGACTAGAGGGAATGGGATGAAGTTGGAGGGAGGACGATTCAGAGGAAACATGAGAAAGAATTTCTTCACAGAACGGGTGGTGGACAAGTGGAACACCCTGCCAGAGGAAGTGGTGGGGGCTGAAACAATCATGGGATTTAAGAATGCATGGGATAGACATAAAGGAATTCTGGAGGTCAGGGGTAAGGGGCAACAGACAGCAGACTGGGTGGGCCATAGGCCCTTACCTGCCGACACTGTCTATGTATCTATGTATCTATGTAAATAGGTTAATTTAAGCCACCTATAAAATCTCTGGGCCCTACGCACTAGGGTTGTGTGAATACCTTATTTTGAATATTCAGGCCAAATGTTATATTCGGGCCCCCAAATATTCAGGTGTTCATTATTTGCATGTGTTACTGATGTTCCTGTGGGAGGAAAGAAAATAAAGGAACAGCCCCCCCCCCACCTTTCTCCCTGCCCAATCCTTCCCATCCCTCAACCTTCTGCTGCAATTCCAATCCCACCCTCCTACCTCCAGCACCAAATATGTTTATGCTTAAAAAACTCCCCTGAAGGGCAACCAGCACAGCCTGCCTGCCTCCATGACTGATCACCATCGTTAGTGCTCTATTTTTCTTTTAAATCAAAATTCCCTGGCACCACTCTCCTCTCACCCTCCTGTCCCCCAGCACCCTATCTTTTGTTAAAAAGGATGATTAGCATGTGCTGCACACTAAGGAAGACTGACACAGCCTGTCTCCCCTCTCCACCTGCTGGCTGGTTTCTATTGAATGAATGTGCTCCTACGCTTGTTCACATAGTAAATCCAGCTGATCACATGATCAGTTGGTTTTACTGTGTGCAAGCAGGAGAGAGCTTTCTTTCAATACTAGATGGCCATCTGTGGAGCAGGGTGTGTTGTGTCAGTCACCATGGTCCGCAGTGCATGCTAACTGCACTTTTTAACAAAAAGAAATGGTGCTGGTGGGGAGAAGGGTGCTGCCAAGCTGGAGAGAAATACTGATTTTAAAGATAAAGCGCTAAAGAGAGCAGCCAGCATGGAGGTGGATGAGTTGTGTTGGTCACCTATCATGGAAATTCTTCTTTTAAACATGAAATTTTGGGTGCTGGGGGAAGAGGATAGGATTGAGATTATAGTAGGGGGTTGGGGACATGGGCTTTTGTTTTTTAAAGGATTGGGCTGGGGAGGAGGTTGGGGGGCTGTTTAATTTTCTTTTCTGTAAAAGTAGTATTTCCCAAATAGGAATAAGCTCAGATAGTGCCACTATTTATTATTCATATCCAAATAACTAATAGTGCATTATCAGTGGTCTTCCTGAAATACTGTTCATTAGTCAGACACCCCTTCTATGCACTGTTGTCATGCGAGGGCATTATGCACCGCCTAGCATAGGTGCAGAAGCAGTTACTCCACACCATGGACATGGCACCAATGCAGAACTGCATGGAGGCATAGATGGGATGGGCCTGCATATGCGGGGCTGAAATATGCATGCATGATGTGCCATAAGGCCACACAAAATTGTGTGGAACCCACTCTGTACTATACAGCATGGATAGCAGCCGTAACTATAGGTGTGTACCCCCTCCAAAGACCGACACCAGACACAGCAATAGGAATGATACACAATGTTTACGCCACAGGTGGTACCCAGTACATCAAGCCATCTCCAGTGAGTAGGTATACCCATGGGATTTAGGCAAATTCTATGAAAATAGCATCTGGTGTAGAAGATACAGACCCTGTAAAGTTTCCATACATAAGGGCACTATTATGGCAGGGGCAGTGCAGCGTTATGGTCTCACAATGTTACCAGCGAGATCACTGGATTACAGAGTGCCATATTTGAAAATGTTGGAACCACCGGGGGTTTAGCAAATTTTATGAGCAATAAGTTAAATATACAAATGATTTACTATGGTGCCCACTGGGAGGATGGGAGAGGTGAAGCCCTAATCTGTGCAGTGGTTGAGGTTTCACCACTGCTGGTAGAACTCCTTTAATGAGGTGTCACACTGTACTTGTGATTTATGGAAATGACTTTCCAGGATTTGCTAAGTTAGTCACAGAGGGAATAAACCCTTCTGTTTCAGCAGCTGTGATAACAAGAGCACAGGCAAAGAAAATCTCCAATACTGGGAACTCTTTTCCTTTTGGTGACTTTGATTCAGACTTTTTTGAGCCCACTCCAAGGTCCAGAAGTCCGGGAAAGAGAAAAGAAGCCTGATAAACCAGTTGCAACAAAAGACTGATGAACATAAGGGGATGACAGTTGAAACACAGAAACATAGAATTTGACTGTAGATAAGGACCGCTTGGCCCACCTAGTCTGCCCATTTTTCTATCTAACAGATAAGCTGCAGATCCTAGTTAACCAACAGCTTACTTCCTCCTACCCCCCACTAGGACTGCCTTATGTCTGTCCCATGCATTCTTGAATTCCCTCACTGTTCTTGACTCCATGACCTCCTCAGGGAGGCTGTTCCATGCATCTACAACCCTCTCTGTGAAAAATACTTCCTCACATTACCTCTGAGCCATCCCCTCTATCTTCAAATTGTGCCCCTTGTTCTTGCACATCTCTTTTCTGAAAGATGCTACCCTCTTGGACTTTGTTGATTCCCTTGAGGTACTTGAAAGTTTCTATCATGTCCCCTCTCTCCCTTCTTTCCTCAAGGGTATACATATTAAGCTCCTTTAGTCTTTCTTCATATGTCTTCTGGTGCAGACCCTGCACCATTTTGGTTGCCCTCCTCTGGACAGCCTCCACTCTGTCTATGTCTTTGCAGAGATGGGGTCTCCAGAACTGCACACAGTACTCCAGATGGGGTCTGACCAACTGTCTGTACAGAGGGATAACAACTTCCTGATTTCTACTATTGATGTCTCTCCCTATGCATCCCAGTATCCCCCAAGCATTCCTTAATGCCTTCTTACATTGCTTGCCCACCTTTAGGTCATCTGATATAATCACCCCCAGGTCCCTTTCCATTTTTACTGTTGTCAGTATTTCACTCCCCATTGTGTACTCTTCCCCTGTGTTTTTGTTTCCCAGGTGCATTACCTTGCACTTCTTTGCATTGAATCTGAGCTGCCATACATTTGACCATTCCTCCAACCTTGCCAAGTCCCTTCTCATCCTTTCCACTCCATCTTGTGTATCAACCCTGTTGCAGATCTTTGTGTCATCTGCAAAGAGACATACTTTTCCTTCCAGTTCCTCTGCAATGTCACTTATAAAGACATTAAAAAAGGACCTGTCCCAGTATTGAACCCTGCAGTACCCCACTAGTAACCCTCCTTTCCTCACAGTGGACTCCATTTACTACTACCCTTTGCATCCTGTTGTCTAGCCAATTTTTTTATCCAGGCTACCACCTTGGGACCCACTCCAAGGCTGGCTAACTTGTGTATTAATCTTTTGTGTGGGACTGTATCAAATGCCTTGCTAAAATCTAGGTAGGCCATGTCCACAGCCCCTCCCTGGTCTACTACTTTGGTCACCCAGTCAAAGAAATCTATTAGATTTCGTCTGACATGACCGTCCCATCGTGAATCCATGCTGCCTTGGGTCCTGTGCCCTACTGGCCTCTAAGTACTCAACAATTCTTTCCTTCAGAAGTGATTCCATCATTTTCCCTACCACTGAGGTCAAACTAACTGTTCTGTAGTTTTCTGCCTCTGTCCTGCTCCCACTTTTGTGAAGTGGAATCACATCTGCCATCCTCCAGTCCTCAGGTACCACCCCATCCTCTTATGATTTATTAAAGAGAGTAGTCAGTGGTGTCACTAGTTCTACCCTTAGTTCTTTTAGAATTCTTGGGTGAATCCAATCAGGCCCCATTGCTTTGTCCACCTTCAATTTTATTAGTTCTTTCAGAATCCTTTCTTCTGTAAATGGACTGGTATCGACCCTCGTCTTCAGAGTGTTTCTCTTGCTTGATTTAGGTACCTCCCCCTCCTCTTCCTTTGTGAATACTGAGCAGAAATATTTGTTCAGTATCCCTGCTTTTTCACTGTCACCCTCTACCCACATTCCGTCCCCTTTATTAAGCCTCAGTATCCCTCCTTTGGTCTTTCTTTGCTCCCTAATGTACCTATAAAAGGTCTTATCCCCCTTCTTAACAGTTGGCTATCCTTTCCTCAGTTTGGGACTTTGCTATTCTGACTGCCTTCCCAGCCTGTTTCTGAAAATGTTGAAACTGAACTGATGACTGTTTGCGATTTTGTTTCTGAGCAAACTAATTATGTTTCTCTCCAGAGTTATTTTAAGCAGCTGGGGTGAAACAAAATGAAGGTGAAAAATAGGGTGAGTCAATGTTTAAAAAATGTAATGGGCTACTGTACAGAGTTTGGGTTAATCCTCAGATGCAGGAACAGATAGAACGGTTGGTCATGCCAAAGAAGTATAGAACTGAGTGGTTACAGACGGCACTTGATAATCCTATGGCTGGTCACTTGGGGATGGACTGCACCCTTGCCAAATTGTTGAGCGGATTTTACTGGCCTGTGGTTCATGAGGATGTTGCTACCTATTTCAGTTCATGTGCTAAATGTCAGAAAGTAGCCCTAGTGACTAAAAAAGACAAAGTGCTCTTGGTGCCTCTACCCTTGGTAGATGTGCCTATTGTGAGAACTGCAATGAATGTGTTTGGCCCCTTAGACAAAAGTAAAAAGGGTAATCGATTCATATTGGTAATATGTGACTATGCTACTCAGTACCAAGGGGCACTTCCAATATGTACTGTCACAACCCCAAAAGAAGCAGCAGAGCTTTCCAAAATTTTCAGCAGGGTGGGCATACGTAAAGAGATTACTACTGATCAGGATAGTAAGTTTGGTGCTGCATTATTGAAGAAGCTGTACCAGCTACTATATATTACTGCCATAGGAACATGTTCTCATCACTCTCAGACAGACGGTCTTGTTGAGCATTTTAATCAAACCCTAAAACACATGTTAAAAAGGTTTGTGAAAGGTGAAGGGAAAGGTTGGGACCAATACCTACTTTACTCAGAAACATAGAAACATAGACTTTGATGGCAGATAAGGACGCTTGGCCCACCTAGTCTGCCCATTTCCCTACCTACAGGATAAGCCGTAGATCTTAGTTAACCAACAGCCTATTTCTTCATACCCCCACAAGAATTGCCATATGTCTGTCCCATGTATTCTTGAATTCTCCCACAGTTTTAGACCCCACAACCTCCTCAGGAAGGCTGTTCCATGCATCCACTACCCTCTCTGTGAAAAAATACTTCCTCACATTGCCCCTGAACCGCCCCGCTCTATCTTTAAATTGTGTCCCCTTGTTCTTTCATGTCTTTTTTTCTGAAAGATGCTACCCTCTTGGACTTTGTTGATTCCACTGAGGTACTTAAACATTTCTATCATGTCCCCCCCCCCTTCCTCAAGGGGTATACATATTAAGCTCTTTTAGTCTCTCCTCATATGGCTTCTCTTGCAGACCCTGCACCATTCTAGTTGCCCTTCTCTGGACTGCCTCTATCCTGTCTATATCCTCACAGAGATGGGGTCTCCAGAGCTGGACGCAGTACTCCAGATGGGGTCTCACCAACTGTCCGTACAGAGGGATAACAACTTCCTGTTTTCTGCTGGTGATGCCTCTCCCTATGCATCCCAGTATACCCCCAGCTCTCCCTATTGCCTTCTCACATTGCTTGCTGACCTTAAGGTCATCTGATATGATTACCCCCAGGTCCCTTTCCTTTTTTGTTTTTGTTACTACCTACCCTCCACTGTGTAATCTTCCCCTGGGTTTTTGTTTCCCAGGTGCATTATTTTGCAGTTCTTTGCATTGAATCCTTGCTGCCATACTTCTGACCATTCCTCCAACCTTGCCAAGTCCCTTCTCATCCTTTCCACACCTCCTTGTGTATCAACCCTGTTGCAGATCTTTGTGTCATCTGCAAAGAGGCATACTTTTCCTTCCAGTCCCTCTGCAATGTCACTTATAAAGGCATTAAATAAGACTGGACCCAGTACTGAACCCTGGGGTACCCCACTAGTAACTCCTCTTTCTTCAGAGTAGACTCCATTTACAATTACCTTCTGTGTCCTGTTGTCCAGCCAATGTTTTACTCAGGCTACCACCCTGGACCCACTCCCAGGCTGGTTAATTTGACTATTAATCTTTTGTGTGGGATTGTGTCAAATGCTTTGCTAAAGTCTAGGTAGGCCATGTCCACAGCCCCTCTCTGGTCTACTACTTTGGTGACCCAGTCAAAGAAATCAATTAGATTTGTCTGACATGACCTTCCCGCTGTGAACCCATGCTGTCTTGGGTCCTGTGCCCCACTGGCCTCTAGGTACTCAACAATTCTTTCTTTCTTTCAGAAGTGATGCCATCACTTTCCCTACCACAGAGGTCAAACTGATAAGTCTGTAGTTTCCTGCCTCTGTCTTGGTCCCACTTTTGTGAAGGGGAATCACATCCACCTTCCGAACAGTAGTAGCACTCTGAATACAGAAGTTGATACCAGGCCATTTACAGAAGAAAGGGTTCTGAAAGAACTCTTAAAACTGAAGGTGGACAAAGCAATGGGGCCTGATGGGATTCATCCCAGAATTCTAAAAGAGCTAAGGGTAGAACTAGTGACACCACTGACTACCCTTTTTAACAAATCATGGAAGGATGGGGTGGTACCTGAGGACCGGAGGAGGCAGATGTGATTCCCTTCACAAAAGTGGAGCAAAGCAGAAGAGAACTACAGACCTGTTAGTTTAACCTCAGTGATAGGAAAATGATGGAATCACTTCTGAAGGAAAGAATTGTCAGTATCTAGATGCCAGAGGGCACAGGACCCTAGGCAGTATGGATTCACAGCAGGAAGGTCATGCCAGACAGATCTGATAGATTTCTTTGACTGGGTGACCAAAGTAGTAGATCAGGGAGGGGCTGTGGACATGGCCTACCTAGACTTTAGCAAGGCATTTGACACAGTCCCACACAAAGATTAATATACAAGTTAGCCAGCCTGGAGTGGGTCCCAAGATGACAGCCTGGGTAAAGAATTGGCTGGAGAATAGGGCACAGAGGTAATAGTAAATGGAGTCCACTCAGAAGAAAGGAGGGTTACTAGTGAGGTACCATGAGGTTCAGTATTAGGACGGTCCTCTTCAATGTCTTTATAAGTGACATTGCGGAAAACACATCTCTTTGCAGATGACACTAAGATCTGCAACAGAGTTGATGCACAAGGTGGGGTGGAAAGGATGAGAAGGAACTTGGCAAGGATTAGAGGAATGGTCAAATGTATGGCAGCTTAGATTCAATGCTAAGAAGTGCAAGGTAATGCACCTGGGAAACAAAACCCAGGGAAGAGTACACAATGGGGGTGAGATACTAACAACAACAAAATGGAAAGGGACCTGGGGGTAGTCATATCAAATGACCTAAAGGTGGGCAAGCAATGTGAGGGCAGCAAGGAGGCTGGCGGGTTACTGGGATGCATAGGAGAGGCATCACCAGTAGAAAACAGGAAGTTATTATCCTCTGTACAGACAGCTGGTGAGACCCCATCTGGAGTACTGTGTGCAGTTCTGGAGACCCAATCTCCATAAAGACATAGACAGGATGGAAGCTGTCCAGAGGAGGGCAACTAAAATGGTGCAGGGTCTGCACTGGAAGACATATGAAGAGAGACTTAAGGAGCTTAATATGTATAGCCTCGAGGAAAGGAGGGAGAGGGGGGACATGATAGAAACTTTCAAGTACCTCAAAGGAATCAACAAAGTCCAAGAGGGTAGCATCTTTCAAAAAAAGAGGTGTGCAAGAGCAAGAGGGCACAGTTTGAAGATAGAGGGGGGGCGGCTCAGAGGTAATTTAAGGAAGTATTTTTTCACAGAGAGGGTTGTGGATGCATAGAACGGCCTTCCGGAGGAGGTTGTGGAGTCAAAATCAGTGGTGGAATTCAAGCATGCATGGGACAGTCATAAGGCAATTCTGGGGGGTAGGGGTAAGAAGAAGTAGGCTGCTGGTTAACTAGGATCTGCAGCTTATCCAGTAGGTAGGGAAATGGGCAGAATGGGTGGGCCAAGCGGTCCTTATCTGCCATCAAATTCTATGTTTCTGTGTTTATGTTTCCTCCAGTCCTCAGGTACCACACCATCCTCCCATGATTTGTTAAAAAGGGTAGTCAGTGGTTTCACTAGTTCTCCCCTTAATTCTTTTAGAATTCTGGGGTGAATTCCATCATGCCCCATTGCTTTGTCCACTTTCAGTTTTAGGAGTTCTTTCAGAACCCTTTCTTCTGTGAAAGGACTGGGATCGACTCCCCTATCCAGAGTGCTTCTGTTAATTGGATTAGGCACCTCCCCCTCCTCTTTTGAGAATACTGAGCTGAAATATTCATTCAGTATCCCTGCTTTTTCACTGTCCCCCTCTGCCCACCCATCGTTCATTCTATTCAGCCTCACTATCTCTTCCTTTGTCTTTCTATGCTCCCTGATGTACCTATAAAAGGTTTTATCCCCCTTCTTAACCGAGTTGGCTATCCTTTCCTCAGTTTGGGCCTTTGCTATTCTGACTTCCCTTCCTGCTTCCTTCTGCCTTAACTGGTACAGCTCTCTGTCCTGCTCCTTCTGTGTTTCCTTATACTTCCTGAATGCTATGTTTTTCTCCATGACTTTCCATGCCACCTCTTTTGAGAACCATAGTGGCTTTTTCTTTCATTTTGATTTGTTTATTTGCTTCACACAAATGCTTGTTACCTCTGTGATGACAGTTTTGATGATTCCCCATTGTTGCTCCACCCCTCCTTCTAGCCTGTTTGCTAGTGCTTTTCTGAGGTGCTCTCCCACTTGCCAAAGTCAGCCCTCCTGAAGTCCAGTACCCTCACTTTTGTATAGCTTGACTCTGTAGCTGAGTTTAACGTGAACCACACTGTTTGATGGTCACTTGTTCCCAGATGGCAACCCACTTCTAGATCTGAGATCCTCTCACTGTCACCATTTGAATGCGAGGTCTAAGATTGCTCCCTCATGAGTGGATTCGAAACTAGCTGTCTGAGGCCTGCCACCTGTAGGGCATCAAGAATGGCCCTGCTCTTGGATGTGGCTGCAGCAAGTGTGCTCCAGTTAACATCTGGCATATTCAGGTCTCCCATCAACAGTATCTCCCCTTTCTCTGCCATCCTAAGAATGCCTTCTATCATATCCTTGTCCATTCCCTCCCCCTGACCTGGGGGTCTGTATACAACTCCTGTGTGGATTGTGGTGCCACTTCCAGTCTCCAAGGTGACCCACAGTGCCTCCTCTCCTCCCCACCCTGTTTACTCTTTTGTTCAGTTGCTTTTATCCCTTCCTTTACATAGAGAGCTGTTCCTCCCCTCTTCTCCCCTCCCTGTCTCTCCTTACTGTACTGTACTTTTTGCTTACAAAGAAGTATCACAAGCATCAACAAGTATTCCACCCTTTCAAATGTTGCATGGCAGGCAACCTAGAGGGGCACTTCATGTAATAAAAGAAAATGGGAAGATAATCTCACTCAAAAAGAATTTATTACATCTTACATGTGTGCAGTGAGAAAGAAACTGGCAAAATATGTTGAAATTGCTTACTGTAATCAGGAAGAACCCCCAAAACAGCAGAATGTGTATTATGATCATGGGGTAAAAGAAAACATTTTTGAACCTGGTGAAAAGATCTTACTGTTACCCACTACAGAAAACAAACTGTTAATGAAATGGCAAAGGCCTTATAAAATGATTAGACATACTGGTACAGTTAAGTATGAGACTAAGACCCTTGATAGGAAAAGTCCTATCGAGATATACCATGCTAACCTCCTGATGAAATGGGCTGAAAAAACACCAGCTGTTTTTTTAGTATTACCAGAAACTGCTAAAGACAATATTGATATAGTTTATGAGAGACTGGAACAAATTGTAGCTTCTGATGCTGTAAAGATGACTGTTTCCTTATCCACAGAACACACTGTAGAAATTCATAACTTGGTAAAGATATTTAAAAGTACTTTTACCACAGTGCCAGGCCAGACAAAAGGGGTTGAGCATATAATAGTGATAGAGAATGTTCACCCCATCAGACAAAAGATGTATAGATTAGCAGAGCATTTAAGAGCAGTCGTGGTTAAGAAAATACAAAAAATGAAAGAGCTGGGTATCACAGAAGAATTGAGAAGTACTTGGAAATCAGCAATGATGACTATAAATAAAAAAAAAAAGAGAGTGTAAAAATGTGCCTTGATTTTAGGAAATGTAATTAAGTGTCTGTGTTTGACAGCTGTCCTACACCAAAGATAGATGATTTGGTGGACATATTAGGAGGTGCCAAGTACATCAGTACCCTCTGTTTCACCAGGAATTACTGGCAAATTCCCCTAGCTAAAGGATCCAGAGACAAAACTGCATTTTCCACTCCAGTTGGATTCTAGCAGTTCACCATCATGTCATTTGGTTTATATGGTACACCCACTATATTCCAGCAGTACATGGATGTAATTCTAGTCCCTCACATTTGTTATTGTATTGCTTACCTGGATGATGTCATGGCATATAGTCCAGACTGGAAAAGCTGCATGAAACACCTACAGGCAGTTAGCCAATCTATCAAAAATGCACGTCTGACCATTAATCCTACCAAGTGTGCATTAAGTACATAGGAAACCAGATATCTGGGTTATAGTTTGGAAAATGAAGAAGTAAAGCCAGAGATTTCCAAGACAGAAGCTGTAGCTAACAGTCATGTTCCTAAAACAAAGAAAAATGTCAGGTAATTTTTAGGTCTGGCTGGTTACTACCCAAGATTTGTTTGCAACTTTGCTCAGTTAGCTATTCCCCCTCACTAAACTTACGAAAAAAAAGAATGGTACCTGGAAAATGTGAAATTGTTCCCTGAGTATGATGAGGCTTTTTAGGCCATCAAGGCTGCATTATGTTCAGCCCCTGTTTTAAGAAGTCCAGACTTTGAGAAACAATTTCTGGTACAGACAAATGCATCAGAGGTAGGCCGAGGTGTAGTCCTGATTCAGAATATAGATGGGAAGGAACATCCCATTCTGTACATCAGTAGAAATCTGTACGACAATAAGAAAAAGTACTCCACTATTGAAAAAGAATGCCTTGCTGTGAACATGGACAATGGAGTACCTTAAGTTTTATCTGCTAGGAGCTGACTTTGTATTTATAACAGATCACAATCCTCTACGTTGGCTTAATCAAATGAAGGATACAAATTCCAGAATCACAAGGTTGTACCTGGCACTACAGCCATTTAAATTCAAAGTGAAGCACAAATCTAGAAAAAGGAATGTCAGTACTGATTCCCTGTCAAGATATGGTTCAGGAATTGAGAATTCAGAAGGTTGAAAAAATGTGTGCGCCTATCTGAAATGTTTGCTGTAAATGGTGTTATGGAAAAAGGAATACTGCATATGCAAAGAACTATAAATGTTATAAGGTAATGTTAAACGAGAAATAGAAGAAGATTTTGGAAGCCTGGTTTTTCAGGAGTTCCCTCTTAAAGAGGGGTGTGTGGTATAGGGTTGGGTAAGACCCTGTTCCATTTGCTATGCAGAGAGAGTTAAAATCAAGGATCTACTTTGCCCTCTCCTATACTGCCACTTTTTTGTCTCTTGCCTGTCTGATAGTGCAATCAGATTTTCTTGCGGCATCTAGGAATTGGCCATTCTGATGGCCCCACAATTTCCCCCTTATCTCCCTTCCTTCACTTGTTCTTTCTGTTCTTTCTTTCACCCCTTGCTTCTCTGTGGTTACAAAAAATATATGTGAATATTTACCACATGTGAAACTGGGATCCCTTTGTTGGCAAATGTATACAATTATATTGTTGACATGACTTCAGAAAGCTATTTTAGTTTCTCAAAAGAATAACAGTCTGTAATACAGGGGGCTGATCTTGAGATGTATTTTGACCTCCACAAGCTTGTTTTTGGCATTATCAACAGGAAACCTGCTCTGGGACAGAATGTTCTATTGTGTTGCACCTGTTAAGACTAGATGTGTTGGCCTCAGAAAAGAAACTGACAAAGTTCTGACACATTTTGTGAAAAACAAAAGATGTAATTTAACAACAATCGTGATGCAGAGTCTAAACTACCAGAAAAGGCACCTTATAATAAGAGAGCATTGTTTTGTTTAGATAGAGATAGAGAGACTGAGATTTCAATTGACAGAGAGACTTTCAGGTGTAGAAATTTGTTTGTACTGCCTGAAGAGCTATCCTATACAGTTTTAATTTTTTTATGTTATTGTTACTGGTAATAATAAAATGCTGCTTGTAAACAGTCTAACTTCTCCTGGTCTGCGTATACTTCCTGACTTATACCTCTACAACAGGGATCAGAAACCTGAGCTGGAGTAGAAGTCAGAGATCTTCCTACTCACTAGCCTCTCAAAGACTTTAGAAAGGATGGGTAGGAGGGATATCAAATGGAAGTTGGAAGGTGCATCTGCAGGGCCACCTGTATGGATAGGGATTGGTATTGTATGCTTCCACTCATGGAGGAAGGAGCAAACTGCAAGGGACTGGTTGAAAATGTGAGCAATGGGAGCTGCAATGGTGGGGGCACCAATGCTCAGGAACTTGGGGGAAATGCCATCTTCATCACAGCTGGAGAAAGTGCTAAGAACAAATAGCTCTTTGTATACCTCTTCAAGTGGGATTGCCTGGAGGAGGAAATTGCCAGCTGGGTGAGATTGGTGTTTATGGGTGAGGCAAGGATGGGAATTAGAGCCCTTGGGACTTCAGTAAAGTACTATTTTATGTCTATATCTGTCAGCGTGAAGCTAGGACTGGCCTGGTCCCTGGCTGATGATGTAGGGGAGTTGAGGAGGCTGTGGATTGTTTTCCACAATTTGGATGGATCTGGGCCTTCACACATGAGCTTGCTTTGGAAGAATGCTGCTTTGGCCTTCCTTGTGAGCTTAGTGCAGAGGTTGCAGAGGTAGAAGAAGGCATGGCTGTCTGATGGGTGACCTGAGGATTTGGACCATGCAACATCTCTGCATTGGAAACTTTCAATTACGTCAGGAGTGATCCAGGGTAGATGGTGACCTCAGACTCTGGATCTTTTGACTAGGGTATGATTGTTGCACATTTCAATGAAGGTGGCAGTGAAAAGTGTTGATGCCTCATTGGAGTCCAATGCTGTTAGGGTGAGGGTCCAGTTAGCCGATAGTAAGTCTTGTATGAAAGCATTCTGAAATATCGACCTAGGGTAACTCTGGGGGGGGGGTATCACTGTTTTGATGTTCTGTATGCAGTAGGTCATGCAGTGATCACTAAATATATCAGGCAGGGAGTCAGCAGTGATGATTTTTTGTGGGTGTGACATCAGCATCCTATCAATTGTGCTGTGATTGTTTGTCCTGGCATTAAATAGGGTGGGAGAAGACATCAACTGACCAAGGTTCAGGGTTTTCATTTTTGAGTGGAGATTGGAGGGTGGGGAATGGCTAGACTTGGCTAACCAACTGGTGTCAAAGTCCCCAAGTTTGATGCATTCCCCACTGGGTAGAGGGTCAACAGATTTTTGCAGAATGTTAGTGATCACCTTGGGAAGGGACACAGATGAGCAGTATGCTCCTGTGAGGACAATTGGAATGGAGTGAAGCCTAGTGAGGACCCCTGAGATGATCACATGTGATTTAGAGATGCCTTCTTGAGAGGGGGTGCTAAAGTTGTATTGACAGGCTGAATATATGAGTACACCACATCCTCTTTTGCAGACCTGCCTGTGGGAGAGGTAACCTGGCATAGCAATGGCTGAGAAGGCAATGCAGGGAGAAAGCCAGGTTTCAGTTAGTATAAGGAAGTCTGGGTTGTTCAGTATGACTCATGTGTTTACTAAATAAAGTTTGGGAAGGAGGCTCATAATGTTGGTGTGAAAGATTTTGAAGCCCTTGGGTAGGGGGAAAGAGACATTGACAGGGTTGAGAGGTGGGCTGGTGTTAACTTCCATGTATCCTCTCAGTAAGAGCAGTAGGAGAATGAGAAGTTGCCTTCCTTGCTGTGGGGGTTTCTTGTGGGCGTGTTGGGTGGCAGGAATAACACAGGGCTGCAAGGTCTTTAGCCTCAGCAGTGCCTTGGCTATATAACAGTTTTGCATCAGTGTATATTTGAGTAGTGGGCACATGAGTTGTGTTTGGAGGGATCCTGAAGCATGCTGAGTGGGAGCTGGGTGGAGAATAAAAGCACAAATATTTTTTAGAGAACACACAGATAACAATTTATTGTTATGGGTGCTCCACTCAGCTAGCTACAATTTAGAGGTACCAGGTACTAGCAAGCTTTCAGAGAGGCAGTGGGGGGGGCAGGTGGGACTAAGACATATGCTTCACCTTAATTTGGGAAGTTAGAGGCACTGTCCACCCAGATGGGGTGATTTTAGAGATACAGCAACTGCATTATAACAATAACTGGGATATCAATAAAACTAGGAGGCACAATGAGAGCAACACCAGGTAAGGTGAACACAAGCAGCTTTGTAAGACACAACCCCTACCTGAGAGGATTTACAGGCTTCAGTATGCCATTAGAACCCAGATGGCACTTAGGGTACAGCACTTCCAGCATGAGCCAGTAGACTGAGACTGTTAAACTTATATATTAGCAGACCCGAGATAAGGAGTTGCAGGACTGTAGTGTATCATGCAAACAAATTAATTCCAAGACAGTGAGCTAATTAAAACAAGAAAACGAATTATGTGCTGAGACTGAAAACAACTACTCCCCAGTACGTCTATGAGGTGCATTACAAAATTACAAGGAGTGTAAGTAATCATTCTATCCAGCATCTAAGAAGGAGCAAGCACTCCGAAAGTAAACATATCTGTAGTATCAGCTTACACCAAACAGCTATTAGTAAGTAGGCAAGAGCATAGAGTCAACAAGCAAAGACAATATATCATTCTGTGAGTGATAAGAGCTAATGAGAACCTTACATTAGGCCCAAGACAAGTGTCTGGAGACTTCAGAGAGTTCAAGACAGGCTCTGGGAGTGCTTATGAGAGAATGTGAACACTGCTGGGGCAGCGTGTCCGGCTGGGTGGCTGACTCCACAACTGACACCCGCAGTGTGACACCCTTTGCACTGTGGCCCTTCACGCTCCAGACCGCAGCACAGAGGACCACTGGAGATAGGTGTCAGAATAAAATGCTGGCCACTTATTGGTTGGACAGCAAGAGGAGCAATAGCGCAATAGAAGCAGGTCCCGATAGTTCAGTGCCAGCAGAGGAAGTGATCAGTGGTGAGTGGGGGGGGGGGGCGGTAAGGGCCTGCACACATGACAGTGCAGGTGTAATGAACTGCAAAATTAGTGTGAGCAATTTACAAAAGGTACAGTGCAAATGATTAAGAGGTATTCTGCTTCCTAAGTAGCTCAGGGGAGGAGTTAGATCAGTTAAATCAAGACAAGAGTCATGTCATGGAATCTTGAAACATAAAGTTATGTCACTGCAGGACAGGCTTTACAGTATGCTGTTAATTACAACCTGCACCTCAGCAACATCATTTTTCAAGATTACATGAAATTGTTGCTGCCTTGATTTGATTAACAGATGATTTAGACATTTACATCTCCGGATTCCTGATACCTGCACATATAAGTCCAATACTTCCTAAGGAAGCTCTTTATGGACTTTGACAATGTGAATGACCTCGGCAATATTTCCTTTCCCTTTAATATGCAGGTTGTAAAACTTTAAAAATTTGCAGTCATGACCACAAGAACTGAATCCATAGTGTGTGTGTGTGTGTGTGTGTGTGTGTGTGTGTGTATATATATATATATATATATATATATATACACACACACACCACATATTTTTTTTAATTTATATTTTATCCCTGATTTTACCCCTGTTTTCTTCCGACCCTGCCTGGCCGCGTGCGTGACTGTGTGGAGGCACCACTGTACTGGGACATCCTCCCACTGCTTGTCACATCTAGGGGCAGTGGAACTACAGCGGGCGACAAGATCCTCCTCGGGGAGAGGAGCACTGCCTTCCAGCTGTTTAATCCAGCTCCCTCTCTCCCCCCAGTGCCCACTTTCTGACGTCCCAGGCTCATCCTCAAGCCGAGGTCACCGGCATGACATGAGGTAAGGCATCCAGAACCTCAGTCATCAGCGCCACCGGGCCAGGGAAATATTCTGTTCAACCTTATTCCAAATGGCTGCCTTGAACTGAATGAGTATTGTCACATCCTGATTATTCTGCATCCTTCATAGATAAGCATCTAAATGGGCCTTAAATTAAAATTAATTTGTATAAGCCTAGGATTCCTACTGCATTACTATACTTCTACTGCTCTGCTGTTTCACCTGGCAGTCTAGGCCTAACTATGTCACAGCAAAGTATGCACTCTGGTCTGAGGACTAAACTATGTAATGTCAAAAGATTGGTCAATCCAGCCTGTACCTATTCTGAACCTGTTGTAACTCTCCCTGTATGTATCCACTCTCATTCTGTTGCCGTACCACTGTATTGTGTTGTATTCTGAACCCGTTGTCAAACCACTGTAGTGTATTGTATTCTGAACCTGTTTGGATTCTATGTAACTCCCCAGGTCGCATCTGGAAACGAGCGGTCTCCGCTCAGTATGCTTATCTGGTAAATCTCTTAAATAAATAAATAAATAAATAAGTGTTACCGTTCTTTATTAGTAAGATTTTGCTGATTACATAACATAAGGTAAATGCGTATAGAGCTCATGAACATCTGTTGGGTTTCACCACTAAATCAGCAACTTAACATATTTCATCACCAGTCATATCCAATTTTTAGACTTTCTTTACTACACACAATATACACTTTCATTTGTACATTATCTTTCATATAACACTCCTGTGTGCAATGACAGAAACACAAACAAAGATATTTGGGCCAGCAAAAATACTTTCAGCCAATTGATTATTGGTAGAGCCTGGGTACATCAGGAGGGGTAGTAAATGCTGGTCCATCGGCGCAGTGGTAGGGCTACGACTTGTAACACTGGTGACCTGAGTTCAGGAACAAGCCTGGGTCATCGGGGCCAGCCAGGCAAAAAGGAGGAGGCTGTCATTCAATGAGCACTTACTGTATACAATATGCACTCAGTGAGAGATCAGTCAGTGGCCCGACATGGTGGTGAGTGGAGGGTTGTGCCAGTTGGAGGACTGTGACAGTCACCTGCTTGGGATCAGGATGGGGAAACAAGGTGGTGGTGGTGTACTACCTGCCAGGGTGGGGGGGGTCTGCTAGTCACCAGGGAATAATACTTACCACTATAGGCATGGGTTTGGGTGTAGGAGGGACCACTAGCCATCATAGAATACTTTTCACACTACGGGCATGGGCTCAGGTGAGGAAGGGACCACTAGCCACCAAGGAATAATGTTTAACACTGCAGGCATGGACTCAGGTGGGTGGGAGGGACCACTAGCCACTATGGAATAATTCTTAGCACTACGGGCATGGGTTCAGGTTGGGGAGGGACCACTAGCAACCAGGGAAGAAATTGTTTCAACAGTGGGTGGCGATCAGCGAGGGGGGCCACTAGATGCCAGGGACTACTGTGTTGTGGGTGAGGGGGATTGCACCACACTTCTTCCACCAACCACTAGGATTGCACAGGAGTTAGTTGTGGTTTTGATTGGTGGTATGTTTGCAATGCCAGAGGACCAAGCAAAATGTCCTTGCGCGGTGCACATACTCTGAATATTGGACTTTACCAGTATTCGGGTCCCCACCCCTTCATTTACATTGCCCTTCCCACTGACTATTGCCCAGGCGCACACCAACTTTGCTCATGCTAACTGGGAGTTTCAATATTGTCCTTCTGCGCAAAACCTGGTTTGCATGGGCAAACTCGGTTTTGCACCAAGGCAAAGTTTTGAATATCGGGCTCCAGATGTCCAACAGGAATGTATATGAAGATAAGTTTGAGAAATGCATGTCTCTGATAAGAAGGGCAAAAATGAACACAGAACTATGGATTGTAAAGGGGGACAAACATAATGATACCACATTCTTTAGATTGGTAAGGGAGAAATGCTAGGTAAAGAATAGCATAGATAGAAAAAAGAAAGATGGAATGAGCATGGAGGAAGATGAAGGGAAGGCAAACGTATTAAACGAGTACTTCAGTTCTGTGTTTAGAGAGGAGATGACAGGCCCAGTTCCTGACAGCAAGAACAGATTCAAGGTTACCAACAGCCACAGATTAGAGACAGGGTTTATGATTAAGGGGAGAGTTCTGAAAGGTCTGCTGATTCTGAACATAAACAAGTCCACATAATTTGAAGGGGTACACCCAAGGGTACTGAGGGTGCCATGACATGCCCTAGCAGTACCACGGATAACAGGAGAAGCACAATTAGATTGCATGGTGGTGAACATTGTAGCCCCTGAGCAAGTGTGTGGATAGGGATAACCTGGGTAATTACAGGCCAGTAAGCCTGACATCAGTAATGGGCAAGCTGTTAGAGTCCATTGTAAAGGAACAGGTAGTTGACTTCCTAGAGGAAAACAGCCTTATGGACAGGAATTAACAATGGTTCACAAAGGGCAAGCCATGTCAAATGAACTTGATTGATGTTTGTGAGTTCAGAGACATAGACAGTGAAGAGTGGTCAGGCAGTCAACATTTTGTACCTGGACTTTAGTAACACCTTTGATTTAGTGCCTCATAGGAGGTGTATACAGATGGTAAGGCACTGATGACTAGGCGACTGGCTAACTAGATGGATTTAGGACTGGTTAACAGCAGAACTCCTGAATGGTTAAGTTTTCTGATGTCAGGGGTGGTCACAAGAGGAGTGCTATAGGGGTCTGTCCTGGGACCGATGCTTAGATATCTATATAAGTGCCATCAGGGTGGGGCTCAGGGTAAAGTGAGCCTGTTTGCAGATGATGCAAAACTTTGTAGTAGAGTGGATAATGATGAAGGATTAGCAACATGAGACAGGATGTAGAAAAGCTGGAGACGTGGTCCAGACTTTGGCAACTGAAATTTAATGCTACAAAATGTAACGTGATGCACATTGGAAACAAAAATTGGGATTCACAATATTGCACTAACTAGATCATAGATGGGCACTCTAAGGAGGAAAGGGACATGGGTGGGGGGTGATAATCAACATAAAGCCTCTTTCCATCACAGTATGGCATATGGAAAAGCTAACAGGATGTTGAGATGCATCAGGCAGGGTTTCCCTAGTCACAGCCATTAAGCAATATTACCACTGTACAGGTCACTGGTTAGAAAATACCTGAATTACTGCATGTAATTTTGGAACCCACAACTGAAAAAGTACATGTAGAGGTTGGAGATGATTCAGAGGAGGGCTAGAAAAATGATCCAGGGCAGCAGGTAAGACCTACAGCATGAGAAGAGACTGGACAGTCTTAAAGAGAACCTTTCTCATTTTTTTAATAAACCTAAAACAACAAAGAGGAAGCTCCTTTACCTCAATGGGAGTTCCTCTGTGGCACTTTGATATTTTTTTAAACAGACCCCCAAGGAAAGGTAGGGATTGTAATTTGCTCCCAAGGGGCTAGTTGCATGATTTCTTTCCACTTCATATTAGCCCACTCTGTCCCTGCACTCTGACATTTTATTATATGAGTAAAGAGAGAGTGTAGGGGCACACTCCATTGAAATTTATGAAGTGTAATTTTCAAACAGTTATTGCTGGTTTAAGGGGATATTACATCAAATTTGAGCTAGGGTCAACTCACAAGTGCATTGTTAGTTGAAGCCTTGCTCGGAATTTACCTAATGTCTACTTAAATGGCAAAAAGCACTGTTTGAAAATGACACTCCATAGACTTCAATGGAGCCCCCCCCCACCCTGTACTCTACCTATACAGACATCATGAAATGCTGGAGTGCAAGGGCAGGAGCACATATCTCCTCTCCATCCAGCTCCAGGCCCGGGCACCTTCAAAACAGAAATCCATCAATCAGACTCTTCTTTTTCTCCTTCTTTTCCTTCTCCTTCTCCTTCTTCTCCTTCTTCTTCTCCCTCCTCTTCCTCCTCTTCTTCTTCCTCTTCCTCTTCTTCTTCTTATGTTGTTTCTCTGACTGTTTTTTGACTGAGAGTACTCCTTTCAAATTTCCTCTATTTTTGTGTCTAAAACTCAGAGTTCACAACCTCATGGCAAAAATCTTTTTTTTCATTATGCTCTTTTTGCCCCAGGCCAGGCACCATCCACCCACCCACTTAATCCTACATTTTTCAAAGGACAGATCCTGATTTTAAAAAGTTGAAGTGGCAGAGGCAACCATTCATAATGCCCCTGATGTTAGTATTAGGGACTTTTCCATCTGGTGTCCTCAGACTAAGAAGAAAGAGCAAGAATCAGCATAACTCCATTTACAGTAGAAATGGGCAAAATTAGAAAATCCTGATTTTGTGGAATTTTCATAACATTTTGTGAAATTTCATGAAATTGTATGATTTGTTTTGTGTGAATTTTCTGAAAATCTTCAACTGGCCATAACTGGGTCAGTATCACAGCTGGAGATCTGAAATTTGGTATGCATATTGTTTTCATAGGCTCTAAAATGATGCTAAGATTCCTCACATTTGGATGGGGGTGGATAAGTCATGGGGACTTGAAGTCAAGCAATTTATTATTCATGTGAAAATTTCTGAAAATAGTTTTATGCTTACAACTTAGCTACATTTGAAGCTAGATAATTCAACATATAAATGCATACTTTCTTGGAAGAGTCATAGAAACCGCTAAATAGAGAATCTGGTTATGTAAATTGTAAGTTACAGGAGTTCAAAATGTCACAAATTGTTTGATAAATTGTGTGAAAATGTTCAAAATATTTGCATGTTTATAGCTCCACTGCTACTGCAGGTATATTATATCAAGATTTGGCATGTATACCATAGTTAATATGTCCTGGAATCCCATAAAGCTGAATAAATGTGGATAACATAGGTTAACATTTATAGTGGATACTTTAGAAATTACTAACTGGCAAAATTAGTTAAACAATTTATGGATGCATAATAGGTAATGCCACTAGAATTCCACTTGTGAAATTTTATTTTCCCAAAGCATTTGTCACCACTGAATCACCTTATGTGCACTAACATCATGGCCCTGCAATACCCCTCCAACACTCCTGCAACAGTGATGCCCAGCATCATGCTACAGATACTTCTGTCACAATAGTCTAAGTTGCAGCTAGTTGTAACTTGCAAGGCTTGGCATCACTTGGTGCCACTGTTTTCACAGAGTAAAAATATGCATTGTTATCTACAGGGTTGTTAAACAGTCAGCAAGTGGCACTGTACAGAAACAATGCTGCATGTGCATGTTTATCCACAGCTCATTATGTCAGTGAGCTCTACTGGTTTTCTGGCATATTGCAAAAATTCAGGCTAGTGCACCGTGATGCTCATGACCACCATATTCTTCATGGTTCCTTACTCAAGATAGTAATGTGACACTTGGCACCATTATACTTTTAATATGGAGCCTCCTATACATGCTACCTTATTTGACACTTTACCGCCTTTATCTTCCTCTATAATGGCAACTCAAGTGGATCACTGGGCAAAATGTATGGACATGGGTTTGACAAAAGTATGACAACATTCCACAATTTCACAAAAGCTCATGGAATTCATCTTTAATTACTGATGTTATTTTGCAGTCATTTGCTGCTCATAACTTGGCAGCCTTTAAGCAAGAGATATGAGAGCTGACACCCAAAGATGCATTTTTTTCCCATGTTGTTGTGTTCTCCCAGCCTGCGGCTTGTCTCTCAGGGATATACCCTGTTCACAGGACATACTTGATCAGGCTGAACCTAGCCATCATTTGAAAGGCTTTGCCTGTAGTTCAATGGGGTGAGCAACAAGCCATGCCCCCTTCTTGAGTTATATAAGCAGTTCCTCCCAGCTTCCTTATGAAACATTTTTTTTCTTGCCAGCTGGAGGCTCTGTCGGTCTGTCTTTTGCCAGCTGGATCCTCTGTTGGTCTGTCTTCTCCCTTGGGGTATGCTGGGGCCTTGCCCCTTCCCCTCCTTCTGAAGCATTTTTTTCTTTGCTAACTGGAGGTTCTGTCTGTCTATCTTCTCCCTTGGGTCCTTGCCCCCCCTTCCGCGGCATTGCTTGTGTTTTGGGCTCTGCTTGGTTTGTGCTAGACTCTGTTTGTGTTTCTCCTGCTTTGGTTAGTATTTGTTTTGCCTCAGGCTGCTCGGTGCTTCTTGTGTGCCGTTTTTCTGTTCTCCTGTGTTAGTGTTTTTCCATTTGCATTTTCTTTCTGAGGGTCATTTTCTGGTTTTTCTAGCATCCTGTTTCTTTTTGTTTGTATTGTGTTAATTCTGTGCCTGTGCTCTCGTGCATCCATTTACTCACCAGATTTTGCAAACCCTCAGTTCCCTGCATTATCTGTATACTTCAGCTCAAGCTCCCACTTTCCTGCCTAGCAATGCTCAGTGTTCCTGCACTTGTTATGTATTCTTCAGTTCACAATGCTGTTTCTCTGCTGTTGCCTGTGCTTCCACCTTTATTGTTTGCATCTAGTCCAGGCTCATACTGCTCAGCTAGCTGCCACTCCCTGTTGAGTGGTTCACCCATATCAGTGCAACAGTCATTTTTTCAACACCAATATGGGTGCAGGCAATATGCCGCCTGGTATTTCTGCACCAGGCAATGTGGCTTCTGGGACAGAGAGCACCAAAGCCCCATCCCGGGAAATACCAACCACAACTAAATATAACCTCCTCTGGGGTGGGCATACCCTGGAGGGGGCAGATATTTTGTGGACACAAAGGGGCAGCATGACTGAGGAGCAATCTAAAATCAAGATTGCCCCGTCATCATCACCCTTATTGTGGCACCCTAATAGTGGTGACAAAATTCAGTCACCATTCTAACAGTATACCCTGTTGAGCTATGTTTGTTCTACAGCTCTGCTCTTACTTCACTCAGTGCTAGCTCAGCCGACTGCTGCATTGCTATGCGGAATCTTTCAGCTATTACATTAGCTGCTTGGTCTCAGCTTATAGCTGAAGGCATTTTAGCAGTATGTTTCTGAATTTAACTATTTTGAACCTTTCAGTCATTAATTTGCTTCCCCTGTTCACATTACTCTGGTAACTTGCTATCCCATGGCTCTATCTTTAGCTAGGACCTTGCCAGTAAAGGTGCCTACTTTGGGGGTTCCTACCCTACCAACATTACAGTTGCTGTTTCATCTCATGGTGCTCAGCTTGAGGCTTCCCTGTTATTCCCACCATGGGGAGCTGTGGTGTCACAGGTGAGGCATCGTGGCTCCAGTTAGCATGAGCATGCTTTTATGTAAGCTATAGGATTTTGCTCTGCTCCTTTGCCTACATAGCTTTTCAGTTATCCATGCATAAATACATTAACCTCACAGCCTACACGGCTTTCACAATATTCATTGCATTCAATTACTATGATGCAAATGTTCCTACTGGAATAACCTACCTCGGCCTTAATGGAAATTCAGGTATTCATGCCAATCATATCAATTCACTATTCATACTGAAACCATAGCAGTCATCTGCTAATCCTCATCAATTCAATTACGTTAAATCTCATTGATTCAATCACTGGCATCACAGCCTCTCACTGCCTAAAAGCCTCTCACTGCCTAAACACCTACCTTCTATGTCACCATCAATTCAGCTTCCTTAATGGCACTGATTGGCTGTTTTCCACTGGTTGCTACTACTATCAAACTGCCAAACACTGGTTCACACTGCAGCCTCCTACCTCACCCAAGCCCCACCCTGGTAGTTCTCGTTGTTGCAGAGTTCTCTTGCAGCCTTTTACAGGCCCCACTTTGGTAGTTCTCGTACTGTAGCATTCACTTGCAACCTTTCAAAGCTGGCCACCTCATCAATATCTACAGCCACTGGCTTCACCCAGTCTCCTCATCAATAATCTGCTACCTAATCTACAGCCGCTGGCTTTGCCCAGCCTCCTCCTATCTAGCACTGGACTTTGATTCATGCTGTCTGTCCCCAGGATTCCCACCAGACTGAGTGAGCAGGTAGCCAGGGGTGGAGAGCACCTACCAATCCCCTTCAGGTTGTCCTGTGCAATGCCAGGTCAATGAAGAACAAGACTGCAGTTATGGCAGACTTGATTTCCTTGGCTGATCTGGCTTACATTATGGAGACCTGGTTGGGTGATGACACGGGCCACTATTGGAAATGGCTGTCCCCTCTGAGTTTTCTGTAGTGCACTGCCCGAAGAGGGAAAGCAGGGGTTGGGGTGTGGCCATCTGCGTTAGATCTGACTTGGTCTTCACCGTACACCCAGTGGGATCAGCCAGGTCTTTTGAGTATGTAGCAGTGGGTGGAAGTCCAGGTGTGGGCTGCAAGACTCTCTTCATTTACCACCCTTCAGGGTCAGGGGGAGATTTTTTGCAGGAGGTTGTGGACTTCATCATCAGTGAGGTGCTGGAGTTCCCTCAATGTTTAATTCTGGGGGACTTCAATACCTGGGTCAATGACGAATCCTCAGAATTTGGTTATATCCTCCTCCAGTTGATGTCGTCACTGGGCCTGACACAAGTTGTTACTTCTGTGACCCATCACCATGGCCACATGCTCGACCTGGTCTTCTCACTAGGGCTTGAGATTGGCAGCCTCAAGACTGATCAGGCCATTTGGTCTGATCATTGCATGGTGAAGTTCCTGTTCGGGCCCCCCTCCCAGCAATCCCTCTCCTGCTGAGATGGTCAGATACCACCCTTTAAAGGGATTGTCCCCAGAGGGACTCATGGTGGTGGCTGATTTATTTGGTGTAGATGCTGCATTTGCAATTAGTGTGAGTGAGGCAGTGTCTGCTTTTAATAGGGTGGTCTCCGAAGCACTTAATGCCATTGCATCAGTCCGTATACGACCCTGATCTTCTCACTTGAGGTTCCCTTGGTTTGATGGGAAACTCAAGGAGATGAAGTTCAAGTGTCAGAAGTTGGAGCATTGCCGGTGGAAGACCTGCTCAGAGGGGCACAAACTGGCCTTTCATGCTTGCTACCATGAGTGCTATGGGGCAATCAACTGTAAGAAGGCAGAGTTCCTGTCCAGGGAGATTGCCACAGGGAAAAACAGACCATCTCAGCTCTTTTAGACTGTGGACAGGCTGTTACATCCCATCTGTCTACAGCCAAAAAAAGTTTTTTCAAGCAAGTTGTGTAATGAGTTTGCGGGTGAAAAAATCACGGTGGCCATCTTGGGCATGGCACGCTGCTCTGCTGTGGCTGATAGATGTGATGAGAGCAGATGGAGGAGTGGCGACATCAGCTGTAGGGGGACAGGATGTCATTTTTAAAACATGGGAGTGCAGCCCACTTTGAACATGCAGAGGATCCAAGATTTTAAAGATACTGAGTGTGGCAAAGGGTGTGGACAAGACTGGAGCAGGTCAGGATCCAAGAAAGCTCAAGAGGGGCATGATTTATTTGAAGGTAGGGCCTTCTTGCCCCACTGGAGTGGGGGTGGGGTGTAGCTCATGAAGTCTGAGGGTCTTGAAATGTGTGATTTAGTATTTTCTTACTGTTGTGATAACAGTGCTGAACCCAGATGGAGAGCCTTGCATGTTGAAATGTTGCATTGCAGCTCTCAGTGAACAGAAATTGGCATCTACTCTTGAAAAATGCCACCTTTAGTGATCCACTTTATTACAAATCAAACTTGTCTCTCCCCAGGAGTACTGCAACACAAACCATTGTAAGCACTGGATTTTTGTAAATGCACACTGCCATAGCACTAGTTACGCTTTCAGCTCTATGATAACATGCCAGCCTGTAGTGTGCAGTGACTCCTTCCAGTTTTCTGCTTTGAATGCATTAGCCACATTTGAAAAAGCAGTTGTAAGGATGATCTGTGGAAGAGCTCAGCGAGATGATCAGTAGGGAGCAACATTAAAAAAAATCAGTTGGAGCTCAGCTGTAGGGAGCAGCATAAAATATACTGAAATAATTCAGGCTGTTTAGGATATCATGAAGGTGCTGTGTTATGAGTGTTCTATAAGCTGTATGCATGTGCATTGTTTAGAAGTGTATTTGTTTCCCTGTGCATGGCTGTAATTGATGTGGAGTGTGCAAGCTACATATTTCTAACCCAGAACCAAGTCAGAGCTGAGCCAGGGGTCTGGCTTGACTCTTAGCCAAAGCAGAAGTCAAACCATTGCTGCTGTAGATTGTCTGCTATGATACTTACTGTGTCCTTCAAGAATTGGTGGAGTGGAGAGGAGAGGAGAGGAGAGAAGAGGAGAGTCAGTTCTTGTCCAGCTGACAAAAATCCTTTCTTTGATCATAACTGGCTTAGCTTTACCTTGGCTCAATTGCTTATGGAGGTTGAGTCAAGCTACAACCAGCACTACTAGGCATGAGTTTGCCTTGTTGCAGGATGCTATGGATGCACTCGAGAAGTATGTAAACCCTGGCAAGCATAATTTTAGTGGCCACAATGTGCTAAACTGGATGTTCAGTTATAGCAAATATTAGTTTTTTTGGTTTTTCACTCAGTATTTTTACAAAATATATGTTTTTGCTAAAATGGTGGGCTGGACCTATTTCCAACTCTGTTTAATAGTGCCAAACTATTTTAAAAATTACCATTTAAAAAGAAAAAACCTTTTTGTCTACCATGGCGAGTGGCAGAGCAAGCCCTATCAGTGGACACATTTGTTGCATCTACAGTACAAGAATAATAATTTTTTTTGTATTTAATTTTTTTTTTATTGAAAGAAATTCATACAGACAGACAAGATACATTATATGCAACTGAATGTATATAGTAAAAACTGCAGATTTATTTATTTATATAAACACTAAAAATTCTGGCACTCACTGCCACATGTTGTACTGACACCATATGAAAGGTACAAAAGGAGGATATTTATTGTATAATTAAAATAAAAAAGCACCCATCTGACGTGTTTTAGGTCCCTCCTGGACCCTTACTCAAAGGGTCCTGGAGGGATCTGAAACACGTCTGGCAGTTTTTTTTCATTTTAATTATACAATAAATTTCCTCCTTTTGTACCTTTCATATGGTGTCAGTACAATATGTGGTGGTGAGTACGCGATTCTGTAGTGTTTAAATTTATTTTTACTTCAGAGCATCAATAGCCTTTTTCACATTCATTACATGTTTGCCTCTAGATTTATTTATTTTTTATGTATTCTTTTGGTAACTGGGTAAGGCTCACTAGGCACAAGGTGCCTGATTTCTTTTTTTTTTTTTTTTATTATTTTTATTGCTTTTTGTCCTCCTGGGCATGCTGGGTGTGCTGAGGGCAGTAACTCCACCCTGCACCAGCTGTCCGCCAGCCTGACTTTCCATTTCGAGACCCCCCATGGATTAACCCCCATGGCGGGGCCAGGAGGGGAGCTTCCTCCTTCCCTGGAGCACAATCCAAATCTGGGTAGGCCAGAACGGTGGACCAGTGGAATGAGTTCAGGACATCATGGAGCCCCCAGTCAGCATCCCTCACTCCCTTCCAGCGAAGGCGTAGGCATGCACGTGAGGGGGCACATGAACTCCACACCCGTCAGCTGCCTACCTCCCTGTCTGCATCACTCTCCAGCCCCTACTAGAGGGCAATTGACAGGCAGGATGACAATACCTCCCTCCCTGAGAGAAGAAAGCAGTCCTCTGGATGCTTGATCCTCTCTCAACCCTGCCAACCCCTGATGGCCTGGGCTCATTCTCAAACCCAGGTCACTGGTATAGTGTGAGGTAAGGCATCCAGCACCTCAGCCACTCAGTACCACTGGGCCAGCTTATAAGTGCCTGTTTTCAAGGACAACCTGGTAGCACTGGGGTGGTTAAGTGACTTGCTCAGAGTCACACAGCTCTACCTGCTGGATGTTATCAAGCTCATTCACAGCTCATTATTCTAATCTCCAGGCTATGCTTCCAGCCCCAGCTGGTAACAATTGATCAAAAGGGTACATTGGTAATAGATAAAGATCTTTTTTTCCTTTTCCAAAATATACTTTATCCTCCTTCAGGGGCCACAGGATGAAACCCTCTTCTGCTACCTTCATGTGAGCATCCCCCTCTTCTTGGAACCCTTCTGCATCCACTCCTTGTCCTCACACCCATTTGTGACACACTCCTGTGTTATCCCTCAGCTTATCCCCTGAGGCCATGTATTCCATCAGCCTCTTTGGCATTTCTTTCCTGCAGTCATCTTCTCCACCTGGAGTCAGAGGTGAAGAGATGTGGGTGTGTCTGAGGAGCAGTGCAGCCAGGCTGCAGCAAGAGGGTGGGCCACTGGAGGAGTTTCATCTGCCCAACCTGTGTGCTCTTTTCCTGTTTTCTTCCCACCTCCCATCAGGAGCATGCATCAGGATTGGCTGCTGGCAACGGCTGACTCACTCAACCTATGGGCATGCCCCACTGGTCTCTCCTGTCATCCGTATGTCCCCTGCACCACCACCTGTGGTCACTTAGCTTCAATGCCAAGAAATGGACAGTTATGCACACTGGAGCCAGGAATCCAAGGATTGAGTACTCCCGGGGTGGGGAGAGCGGTACAGGTGTCAGCAACAGAGGAGGAGAAGGATCTGGGGGTGATAATTACCAGCTACCGGAAGCACTCCATGCAATGCAAAAAGCAGCAGCAAAGACAAACAAATTGCTTTGGTGTATAGCCAGAGGAATCAGCAGTAGGTGGTAGGAGGTTATACTGCCTTTGTGCAGGTCACTGGTGAGACTACACCTGGAGTATGGAGTAAGATACTGGTGTCCATATCTTAAGAAAGACATTAATCTGCTGGAGACAGTCCAAAGGAGGGCAACTAAGATGACCGTGGGTCAATTGCACATGTGCAAGTACCATGGCATGCACAGTCAGTGATGGTGGTGCATGTGCACTGTTGTCACAGTGACCATCTTGGGCATGGTGGACTCGCTCTCATGCATGCACAGTTATCAGTCACTGCATATGCGTGAGTACTGCACAAGTACGGCATCAGCTGTAGAGCTCCAAGTATTGTTTAACTCAGGCTCATGGCTCTGAGGCAGCCATGCTGGGCTTACTTCAAAGAAAAAATATATTAAGAATTCATGTTAACTCTCAGCAGTTGATTTCATATGGGCAAAAGTGTGCTATGGGGTTTTGCATGCATAATTTGGTCAGTTGTGGGCAGTTTGTCTGAAATGTGGTATGGTTGTAGTCCAAGAGGAGGTACACATTTGATGCATTTTAGATGATTATTGGACTTGAATTGTGGATTTGTCACCATTGTGAAGTGGGAGGTAATTTCGGGGTGCTGTGGGTACCTCATGAATTTGCTTGTGGGTATTATGTGTTAGTCTTATAGTATTCATTAAGACATTTTTTTTACATATATAAATTGTCCCATAACTCCAAAGATTGATGAAGTTATGTCTTGTTAAAGTTGCAATGTTATCCTACTGGAATTTTCATTTTTTTATTTTTATTGTTTTTTTTCTATGTCTATTTTCTATTGGTATTACCTTTTTTGTGTTTCCTTTGTGCATGTATGTTTATATTGTTAGTTTATTTAAGAAAAAGCTTGGTTGATGTGAGTTTTCCTGTACATGTTTTGTGCCATGGGAGATAAAGAGGTGTTGATTTCTGACAGATTAAGATAATGTGTGAGTAAGTGTTAGAAATAAGTTATGAACATACGAATATGAATGTGCCAGCAGAAACAGACCACCAGGTCTATCTAAGTCTGCTCGAGTGTGCAGCCACCACCCCAAGTCTGCAGTTGCCCCAACCACCCTCCCTTTTTGTCATCCCACTGCCACCCCCTACCCTCACCCTCCCCTGTTCCCCGTCCCATGCCCTTTTGTAGCTGTTCACAGATTTATATGATACCACCTATTCTGGTAGGGCATTCCATTTTGCTACCACCCTCTCTGTGAGATAGAGTCTCCTCATTTCCTTTCTAAATCTTCTCCATTCTTAGACCATGCCCCCTGGTGACCCTCTCACTCCTTAATTTAAAGACCCCATCTGCCCCATCCTTATTGATTCCCCTCAGATTCTTGAATGTCTCTATCATATCCCCCCTGCCCCTTCTATCCTCCAGGGTGTACATATTTAGGTTGCGCAGCCTGCTGTCATAGTCTCTCCCCTCCATTCAACATATCATCTTTGTTGCCCTCCTCTGCACCCCCCTCCAGCAGCCTGATATCACGCTTTAGGTATGGCCTCCAAAACTGCACACAAAACTCTAAGTGCAGCCTTACCAGTGACCTGTAGAGGGGCCAAATCACCTCACTTTGCCTGGATGAAAACCCCCTCTCTATGCACCCCAGCATTTTGTTCACTTTTGGAGCTGCTCTCCTGCACTGGGCAGTGTTGTTCATGGTCCCTGTTATCATTACCCCAAGGTCCTTCTCCTCCTCAGTGATCCCCAGCTTAACCCCCCCCCCAGCCAGTATTCTCTCCTTGGGTTCTTCATCCCAAAGTGCATAACCTTACACTTCTTTGCATTGAACGCCAGCTGCCATCTCTCCGACCACTCCTCTAGCTTGCTTAGGTTCCCCTGCAGCTGCTTCCACCCCTCTTCTCCATCCACCACTGCTCCGATTTTGGTGTCGTCAGCAAACAGACTTACCTTGCTCACCACCCCATGTCCAATGTCTGATATGAAGAGTCCAAACAATACTGGCCCCAACACAGAGCCCTGTGGCACCCCACTCATCACCGGCCTTGGAGTTGAGAGCTCCTCTATCACCACCACCCGTTGCAGCCTCCTTCTCAGCCAGCTTGTAATCCAGTTAATCATTTTTTGCCCCATCTCCTACACCAGTTAGCTTCCCCCAAGCCACCCATGAGGCACCGAATGGAAGGCCTTGCTGAAGTCCAAGTACAGAACATCCACCGCATGACCCTTATCCAGTTCACCTGTCACCCAGTCATAATATTGCATCAGGTTGGTTTGACAAGACTTCCCTGAAACAGACCCATGCTGCCTCACATCCTGGAGGCTATTGTCCTCCCAGGCACAACACCAGTCTTTCCTTTAGAATTGTTTCCATGAGTTTGCACACTATGGAGGTGAGACTTACTGGACTATAGTTACCTGGTTCATCCCTTGGCCTGCTCTTGTGTAATGGCACTACATATGCCATCCTCCAGTCCAGTGGCACACATCCTGACTCCAGTAAGGTGCTGTACAGATCCACCAGTGGCTCTGCCAACACCTCCACCATCTCCCTCAGCACCCTGGGGTGGATACCATCTGATCCTGGTGCCTTGTCTACCTTCAGTGCCCTCAGTCCCTCTAGGACTCTACTTGCCTCAGTTCTTCCATCTGTCACCTCCTCTTCTCCTGTTCTCAACCTCCCAGCCCATGCTGGTAGTGGTCCCCCTTTTTCTTCTGTGAACATGGAACAAAAGTATTCATTCAGTGCTTCTGCCTGTTCCTCCCCCTTTTCCATCCACTCCCCTTCCCTCCCCTTTTTATCCTCACTATTGTCTCCTTGCACTTTCTTTTCTCCCTGATGTATCTGAAGAAGTCTCCCCCCCCCCATTAATTCCCTGTGCTAATCTCAGCTCCCTCTGGGCTTTGGCTTTTCTCACTTTTCTGGTCACCTCCCTGGACTATCTTGCATATTCTTCCCTGTCCACATCCTTCCCTGTCCTTCTAAACCTCTGGTGAGCCACTCGTTTTGCCCTCACCAACTCCACAACCTCACTGTTCAACCAGCATGGTTTTCTTGCTCTGCTTCCCTTACTCTGTGCCTTGGTGCAGGCTTCTGTTGCCTCTGTAACCCCTCGTTTAACAATATCCCATTTCAGCTCCACGTCCATCTCATGCCTTATGCCCTCCAGTTTCCCCTTCAGTACTTCCTGCATCCTCCCAAAGTCTACCCCCCTGAAGTTACTGCTGCTTTGTTCTAATTTTCTTTTGTCAGGTTCACTTTAAAGAAAAATATATATTAAGTGTTCACCTTAACTCCTGGCAGTTGAGTTTATACAGGGACATTTTTTTTTTTAAGTATAACTCAATCAATTTTTGTCAGATTTATCTGAACCCAGGTATGATTTTAGTCCAAGAGGAGATACACATTTGATGCATTAGAGATGATTATCGGACCTGAATTGTGGATTTGGCACCATGGTGAAGTTGGAAAGCAATTTTGGGGTGCTGTACATACCCCATGAATTTGTCAGGGATTATTATGTGTTAGTGTAACCCCCCTTTTGTAGGGGGCTTACCTGAATGACTAATCTACCCCTGGACCCTGCTGTGTGACTCGCTTGCTCACTCTATCTCTGGGACTGGTACTAGATGGGGATGCAGGAGACACTGCCAAAGAGTGTTTTACTGCCACCCTGGAAATATGCACATGTTCAAGCAGTCACCTGCTAAAATGTGTGAGTGGCTGCAGCATAGATCTTCTGCAGTGGTGGGGGCACCAGCCTGATTCAGAGTAGTAAAAACTGCATTGGCAGCCACCACTGTACCTCCTGTAGTGTGCTGTTGCCCCACGGTTGCCAGTGGGCATCAGTTGGCATGGAGGCACTAGGAGAGAAAGACAAAAGAAATGGACTTTGTGACTGGCACACTGCACCTTTAAGAACAGGGTAGCTGCCAGCCACATAGGGAGACTTTGTAAGGAACCACACTCCAAAGCAATTCACTCTCAGGCAGTTTGCAGTTAAAAGATTGATTTATTGTGGCAGCAGCTCTAGAATAGCCAAATAGAATCCTGAGCCACGGCACTTCAACCATATCTGGATCTTTGTCAGGGGGTGGATCTAGTGGCCATCAGGTGTGTCCACCTTTTAACAGGTATCTCTTACATCACATTTACATAATAAATGAACTCATTCATTAATACCAGTTGTAGTTTGTTTTGCATACAAATACACATTTTATACATATTTCACAGGTGGAATACATCTACTTCACATAATTTCAAAGCAAAACCAGTGCTCCTAAGCTAATTCAAACACAACACATTTCTGCTTCTTCCCTTAGTGTGAATGCATGTCTGTGGGTACTGCTTATGTTATGCAAATCATCCTTTAACTCTTACTTAAGAGGTGCAAGCACACACTAGCCAAAGCCAAATAGAGTTAAATCTGTTTGAAACAGAAACAGTGAAGCTGCAAGGGTACCTTATGAGATCGGGGGTTATGGGAAGTAGGGATGTTTTGCAAACCAAATTGAAATTTCAAGACATGGGGTTAAGGTAAACATTACAATATTTTAAAAATTTGAAGTAAATAAGCAAAATGCCGGAAGAGGAAAACGTCAAGGGGGCCTTAGCCAAGAGAACATTGAGGAACAGCAGAAAAATCTAATAATTAACCTCACTGATATAATATTGGTAACAAAGGATCTGAAGTAAAGGTTTTTCCTTCATCTCAGCCCCAACACAGACCTATTTAAAACTAAGGTGGACATCTTCAGATTGATTTGCAGGTTAAAACTGAGGCATTTTTTCCTCCCCAAAAGAACAGTGAAGTAAAGAAATGAGATTCCTGGAATCTACATTAGAGAGGGAGACCCCAGAAACATTTGAACATATAAGTCGTGAACAATTTGCTGACAGAAAAAGGAGAGAAAAAGATACACCGCCAGGAAAGAATGAGGACATAAGAATGGACACAATTGAATTATTTGGGGATAATAGTTTTCACGATTCCTTCTAGACTGAAATGTAATTGACAACATTAATTTATCTGAGCTTCTAGCGAAAGCTGAAATGAGCACTGAAGGACTCGGGGAAAGACTGCACCATGTGATTGGAGTAAGTTAAACCCAAATCTGTAGTTAACCCTAATGTTCTTAGTCCAGCAATCACTACTTTCATAAATGTACTATTAAATGAATTCAAGAAAACCAATTATACAATGGGCATGAAAACAGAACGTAAATACTGTATCCTGATTGGCTAACTCGTGCCACTCTCCCATTGTAAATTCTAGCATCACCCCATGGGAAGAGGTGCCAGTTGCCAGTCAGCTGAATCAGTAACCCCACCCAAAATCACTCCAAGCAACAGAAATCCATAACTGCTAAACTTGTGAATCACCGCTAAATGGCTATCTCTCATGACTGCTGCTCTGCTTCCATTCCCATACGCAAATGGTAAACTGCCCTTCAAACCACAACACTTTTTTTTTTAAACACTCTTTTGCCCAAGACACTTCCCTGATAGAACCCCTTTTTCGGGAACCTTTTCCGGGCTAAAACAGCTGTCCTCTCAGATCTGTCTCCTAACATCTTCACCCTCCATTACAGCACTGCCCCAGAGACCTAATACTGACGACGTTGTCTCCACAGTTGAAATTCCACTTTACCCTTTGACCTTACCTGCTCCAGCAGTCTGAGACTCAAAACAAATGGTCTGAAACCACATCTAAAATCACAAAAAATACACTATTCACTTTCTCCGTTTTAATACCAAAAACAAAGCACAGGAAAAAATGTATAGCTCCTTTCAATTAACTAAGAAAACGGAGCTACAACAAATGCTCAGCACACTCGAAAACAGCACTCAGGAACTCCACAACAAAAGTCAGCACACACGTCTTCCACTCTCGGTGCCATTCTCATCATGGGACCAGACTCATCCTGCTCAAAGTGATACCGCACTATCCCATCATACAAGCAGCAACACAATGCACTATTTTCTGTGCTGTACAAACACATTCACTATTCTATTGAAAATAAAAGAAGTAAAAAATAAAAATCACTAACCTCCCCCAAAAAATTACTAAAATACAATTCCAACATTGTATAATAGCAATATCCCACTCGAGGGTGTTGGTGATGCCAGGATTTATCCACCCCTGGGGTGTTGTTGGTCACTCGGCTACACCACGTGACCGAACAACACCCCAGGGCATGGGTAAATCCTGACATCACCAACACCCTCTCGTGGTATATTGCCTAAACAAGCACCTACAACACAGCAATCACACAAGATGGATAAGTGTTAAATAAACATCTTTTTATTAAATACTGCAGCACAAGCCCAAGAAACAGGAGCAAAAAATGGACTAACGTTTTGTTAGGGCACCCCCTTGCTTCATCAGAGTAATATAAACATTTACCTTCACCTGTTTATATTCACATTATACTATTATATCAATTAAGATTAGCACGTTATAAAGGTGAACATGCAGCATGGCCATATCAAAAATGCACATGGCCAGGTACTTAACTTTAATTAAAATAAACTTCAGTCAAGGATGGATTGATTACCCCAAATGAGCACTTAAATAGTACATAAATTTTATCAATTAATTTAAAGCACAAATACTCATGTCAATAACATTTCAAAGGGTGTAATCCCAAACAATTATACTTGTTTCTTTATAGTTAAATACCGAGGAACCACTACATTGCATGCTTTAAGAAGTGCAAATATTCAGTAATACAACAGCATAAGAATTCTAACATCCAATAAGGAATAAAAATGTATTTTGAAACGTGCTCCACTAATTCCTGACATACAACAGTTTGCAAGATACTCCATGGTTGCCAAATGCTTTCATTACATATTAAACTGGTGGTACCAAAAACAAATATTGTGCATAAATATTTATGCAATTAACTCTGATAGCTACAAATGCTGGGACATTCAGAAACCTTACATATTCTTTAAGCCCTGGCCTCTCCATGCATTTCATGTATTTGATATTTTAGAAAACTTTTTTTTCTCATCATGCCAGAAGAATTAATAGTATGATTGTGCAGAGCATATATTTTTTACTATGTATGTAGTTCTAGGTACATTCCACTGACCATTCAATGCAAAAATACTTTTTCTTAATGAGGAACTTTCATGATGATCCAAAAGGTTACAGCTTATAGTAATTATATGTAGTACTAGACCTGAAAAGGTGCGTGCATTTGTTATTTTTGGCCAGGGTTTACTCTGCCTTCCATAATTTGGATTTGTTTGTGAGCCCTGCTGTACTTGCCATTGCTGTTCAGCCGGTGGGCTGCTAGCTCCTGATGACATCACTGTAGGGTAGAGGAGTGACTCACACTGTGCAGCACCATGCAGTTGCAACAATGTTGCAAGGGAAACCTACCAGTATTCAGTGTACATACTGTTTTTTCCTCTTCCCCAAGACACCCTGTTAGCAATGCATTATGCCTAAATCCAAATGCCTTGTCAGTATGTTTTTTTTTGTGTGAAATTGACGCTGCCCTATAGTTATGTCAGCAGTACAACTCTGGGCCCACAGTAACACCAGGCTTGCTACAGAAGCTCTGTAACACCCTGCAGTTTATAGCAGCTCAGAGTACAAAAACTAACTGCAGCGGACAGTAATGAAATACAATTCCAAAATTAATGCAAGAAGGGGTAATTTATGCATGAAAGTCAAAGGACTGGGGACGTTCCTCCTTAACACATTAAAATAGATGGTGCCAGACAAATCATGGCACATAACTCATTAAGCAACCAATGCTCATCACAACTAACACTAAAATACTAATACAGCTACTATGTTGCTAAAACACATACCTTTGCATACATTTTCTTAATTTTTTTGGTTTTTATTTATAATTATACATATACCTTTATTCAACAAATCAGTGGCAAAATGGTATGAAGCATGCGACATCAGCTGTGTATAAATTTCAAAATGCATTTCATTAACTTTTCAATGAAAACAATCGCAAAGTGCTCAAATTAACAGTCCAAAAACATCCCCTTTTAAAGAAAAGATACTGGACACAGAGAAGCACATAGTTAATGTAATGTAAAACTGTCATAGCTTCTTTAAAAAGCATACAAATCTATCGCGTCATTCAGTCTGTTATCATTTCATGCATCTAATTTGTAAATCCAGTAGCTTTCACGCTGTCCAGTTCTTTTTTCCTAGCCTCCCCCTCGGGCACCTAAGTCTGCTTTTCTGATGCCAAAAAACTAAATATTATGTGTACCCCCCATGCCGTTTTCAATGTGTTTGACAATGGCATAACTTATGTTGTCATTAGCAATGGCACAGAGATGTTCTCCAGTTCTACTTTTGAACATCCTAGTAGTATGCCCAATATAAAAATGTTCACAACTGCACTGCAGTAAATATACTACCACCTCAGTGCTACATGTGATAAAATCGGAGAATATAAATTCTATACCATTTACAGGATGTCTAAAACTCATACAAGTCTTAACATAAGGGCAGAAACTGCAATTACCACATTCAAAGGTACCCTGTGGGGGCATGGGTAACCAGGTTTTACTTGGGTTCTCAGAAGTATGGACCAGACTTGGAGCAACAATATATTTGATACTTTTTGGTCCTCTAAATACATTAGTAGGGCCTTCTTTAGTAATATGATTTAATTTCTGCTCTAGTTTTAAAATACCCCAGTTCTTATTTATCATGTCCTGTATTTCAATGGATCTTACCAAGAAAGAGGTGACAAAAGGACATTTTTTTATTACAAATCTTCCTATTTTTTGGCACCAAAGTTGGTTCTCTATTCAGTTCTGCCACAGAGGTGATCACATTAGCACTCAGCCTGTAGCTGTACCCCCTCTGTTGAAATCTAGAAACCTGCAAGCACTGCTTGTCCATGAATTCATGTTCTTCAGTGCAATTTCACTTAGTGCGTATTAACGGAGCCTTGAAGACATTAAAAGTGGTGTGGTGTGGGGATGGCAGCAATCAAACATTAAAAGGCTATTGCAGTCTGTCTCTTTTTGGAACAATGTGGTACATATGTTACCAACTGCATTGCTATATAGTTTTAAGTCCAGAAATACAATTTCCTATTAATTTATATTTCTTTTAAATTTCAAACAGCTGCTCATACTTTCAAGCCATGTCACAAATTCATTAAAAAGTGACATGCTTCCCTTCCATATAATTATCACATCATCAATATAATGCCTCCACAAATTCAGAAACTGAAAATAATGTATTAGTGGCAGTGTCATACAACACCCATTTCCAATAAGCAACAAAGAGCCCAGCATAACTAGGGGCCATAGTTTTCCCCATGGCAGTGCCACAAACCTGTTTATAGTACACATTTTGGAACAGGAACATGTTTTTAGTTAAGACTAATTTAGCCCATCCAAAATGTACCAAGTGGGAGTAGCAACTTGTTCTTCCTCGGATCTCAATTCCAAGAAAAATTTCAAAGCACTTAAACCCTCATCATGGGGTATTACCATGTACAGGGGATCGATATCTAATGTTGCAAAATACCATTCCTCCCTCAGGTCCAAATTTTCAAGTAAATTGATCACTTCCATAGAGTTCCTAATATAGAAATAGGCACTGGTAATGAAAGGCTGCAAAAAAAACATCCACTAACATTGAAAGGGGCTCAGTGAGCCACCCTTTTCCAGAAAGTATAGGTCTCCCTGGTAGCTGCCTCAGATTCTTGTGTATTTTCAGTTAAATATATATGATAGTAGCCACCAGGTGAACTACTTTTTTTTTTCTGTTAAATGAAACAGAAAAGATTTATAGTAGTAATAACAGAAAGGGGAATGGTAATTTAAGTAGTGAGGAATGGAAGGCATTAAGAGAATTAGAAAAAAAATGAAGGGAATAATATTTAAAAGTTCAGATAAAGGGGGAAACATTGTAATAATGAAGGAAACAGATTATATCAACAAGGTAATTGATTTATTATCTCTACAGAGGGAAACTACATGAAACTGACAAAGGACCCTACTTTGAGATTTCAGAGTGAGTTAACTGATTTTTCAGATTTGGCTTTATTCTGCTGCTGGATTACAAAGCAGGAAGCAGACTTTTTGAAAGTGGAACAACCAACTATTGTGATTATGCTTATTTTACTGAAAATGCACAAAAATCTTTTGTACCCACCCAGACATCAAATCATCTCAGGGATAGGTTTTCTAACACAAAATGTGTCAGTTTTCATTGACAGATTCCTCCAGCCAAAGGTCTTTGATCTTAAATCACACATATGTGACAGTATGGAATTGATGAATAAACTGAGGGATTTTGAATGGAGCAGTAGTTACATATGGCTCACAATCGATGTGGCCAGCCGCTATACCTCTTTCATACACTAAAAGGGGCTTGAAGCTATTGAATATGTTTTCATGACAATTCTGAGATTTCAACACAATTTCTACTTAATTGCTAAGAGTATTGCCTCACCCATAACTACTTTATGTTTAATAAGGAATTTTATTTGCATAAATGTGGCACGGCAATGGGGGTGGCTTTTGCCCCCTTATAGGTGAATTTATTTATAGGTTTATAGGAGAAGAAATTTATCTATAACAAAGCAAATAACAGATGTTCTGAAAACATAAAAATAAGTCTATGTTTTATTGATGATATTGTAGTCATATGGGAAGGAGCATGGGATAGAATCTTAAAATTCATGAATTACATTAACAGCAATAAGCTTAACCTGGAACTTACATTTAACTGTAATGAAACTTCTATCAAATACCTTGATTTAGAACTCATGGAGATATCAAATGAAAAAATACAATTTTCAGGTCACAGGAAGGAAAAAGCAGCCAATATGGTGCTACATGTAAAAAGTGCACACCCTAGAAGACAGATCTCTTCCATCCCATATGGAGAATTGCTAAGAATTAGAAGGAACTGCTCTAATGAGGAAGTGTGTTTGAAACAAGCACATGAATTAATGAAGAGGTTTCAATAAAGGGGATATGATACTGAGGTCCTACAGGCAGCTTTTGAAAAAGTGATGATTTTGGACAGTAGGGAATTTACTGGTTGAAAAAGGTGAAAGGGTGAGAAATGAGGGACAACATGAGAATTCAGATTAGGTAAAAACACCATCAGTTGTAAATTTGGTAACTGAGTTTAACCCGCTAGCAGGACAATTGGGAAATGTAGTACATAAACTATGGCCTATATTACGGTCAGACTCCTTTTTACAGGACAACATTGCAGAAAAAACAAGGGTCACATTTAGTAAGGGAAAAAGCATGGGGACAGATTAACACAGAGTCATTGTGCTGAGACACAAACAGAAATGAGAGGAACTGATTGCCTAAGGAAACAAGTTTGGTCAGAGTCAATAGGGCTGCAGCTGAGAAATTTGGGGTAACAATATTGTAAACCTTTTTTAATAATTATACACAAAATTTTCAGCATAGGCTTCTTATGACCCCACCTCATGAACAAGGGCAGAGAAAATTTTCAACTCCTGTCTGAATGGTGATTTTGCACAGGGACCATGAAATCACCTTTCAGGATGTAAAAAAAAAACATTTTGGCAAGAATTTGAAGAATGGCAGATGTCACACTCATGAGGTGCTGAAAAGATATGGCTATGTTGTAAATTTGGGATAAAAATATTGAACATGATCAATGTTACGAGGCTGCACTCACAAAGTTCAATGTAGGTTTTTAACTTTGTTGTTTTTTTAATAGTTTATACTAAATTTTCAACATAGCCTTCTAATGACCTCACCTCATGAACAAGGGCAAAGAAAATTAACACCTGCCTGAAAGGTGATTTCGCACAGGGACTATGAAATTACCTTTCGGGATGTACTGTAAAAAAACATTTTGGCCAGGATTTGAAAAATGACAGCTGTCACATTCATGAGGTGTTGTAAAGATATGGCTATGTTGTAAATCTATGGTAAAAGTATTGAAAATTACCAAAGTTATGAGATGCATTAGCAATATTCAATGTAGGCTCATAACTTTATTGTTTTTTAAATATTTTTACATCACATTTTCAACATAACCTTCTTATGACACCACCTTATGAACAAGGGCTGAGAAAATTGTTAACTCCTGCCCTAAATGTGATTTCATGCAGGTACTATGAAATCAACTTTCGGGATAAAAAAAAAACATTTTGGCCAGGATGTGAAGAATGACAGCTGTCACATTCATGAGGTGCTGTAAAGATATGGCTATGTTATAAATTTGTGGTAAAAATATTGACAATTACCTAAGTTATGAGTCTGCATTCACAAAATTCAATGTAGGCTCGTAACTTTGTTGTTTTTTTAATATTTTGACACTAAATTTTCAACATAGCCTTCTTATGACCCCACCTCATAACCAGGGGCAGAGAAAATTTTCAACTCCTGCCTGAAGGGTGATTTTGTGCAGGGACTGTGAAATCACCTTTCAGAACAGATTTGCCTTATGACAGTGACATTGTTCATGAGGTGAGGTCCCAAAGAAGGTATGTTGAAAACGTGGGCCACAAATATGCAAAACTGGGCAAGTTATGCCTCTAAGTTCAAAACCCCATTGAAATACATTGAATGGTATACTTGTTCTTTAATTCGCAGTTCTGCTTTGAAGAGTGAAGACATGTCTGTGGTCCAGAGAAGATTACGGCATTGGACCCCAAATGGGTAAGTAAGGGCATGTGGGGTGTGGTGTGGTGGGTGCTGAGTGGGAGGGTCATGTGGGGGGATCTGAAACGGTGCAAAAGGCATCGATGGATGGCTTTCTTGTTGTAGGCAAAAAGAAAAACAAGAAAAACAGTACCAAGATGCTGATCATGATACTGGGGGATTGGGCACCCCCAGTGTCACTTGTTATGTTTCTGTGGGGGGTGGTGGTGGGTGCTGAGAGGGAGGGTTAGTGGGGGAGGAAAGTAAAAAAATAACAATAATCGCTCACAAGCGGTACGGGAAAGGATTCCTGCACTGAGGATTGACACCCCAGGTTCCACTGTTATATTTCTGTGTGGGGAATGGAGTGGTGGGTGCTGAGAGGAAGGGCCAGGTGGAGGAAACTATAAAAATATATCTTAAAAAACAAAAGCGCAACTGTGCATGCAACGGTAGTGGAGGGGATTTTGTGATTGGGACAGTGAGGATTGGGCACCCCAGTATCACTATTATGTTTTGGGGGGTGCTAAAGGGAGGTTGGGTGGGTGGTTATGTATTTCAGTGGTCACAGACCACCAAAAATAAAAAAAAATAGTGTGAAAGCTGATTGTTGGATGCAGAGACAACATTTTTTGTCACTCTTGCATGTTGTACAGTCACAAGGAATGCAGGTGTCCTTTTTCTCATAGCAAGAAGTCTGCAGGGCTCCACCCACTGCAGCCCTAAAAAACAGATTTTTGTTTCAAATGTGGAAGATATAATACATGAAAGTATGTGAAAACAGTTAAATAGTTTTCCACAGATAATCACGTTGTAAACATCCACCACTTCATCACATGCATAACAAGCTATGTAGTCCATGTCTGCTGGTGCCCCTGTAATGTGCAGTATGTTGGGATGACAACAAGACCCCTTAAGGTTAGGATACAGGAATGACTAAGAGCAGTAATGAATGGAAATCAGAATAATGCACTAGGAGCACATTTTTTTGGAAACACACAATTGTTACCCTGATGGGTTCCAATATATGGGCCTAGAACATGTTCCCAGACATCAAAGGAGAGGGGGCGGGGTGAAAAAATGATGTCAAGGGGAAACAAGATTAATTGTTACACTTGGTACAGCATCACAGAAGGGGCAAGACAGGGAACTGTATCAGTTAAAGCAGAAGGAAGCAGGGAAGGCAGTCAGAATAGCAAAGGCCCAAACAGAGGAAAAGATAGTCAACTCAGTTAAGAAGGGGATAAAACAGTTTATAGGTACTTTGGGGAGCAAAACAATACCAAGGGAGGAATAGTGAGGCTTAATAAAGGGGAAGGGAGGTGGGCAGAAGGTGACAGTGAAAAGGCAGAGATCCTGAATGAATACTTTTGCTCAGTATTCACAAAAGAAGAGGAGTGGGAGGTACCTAAACCAAGCAATAGAAGCAGTCCAGATAGGGGGTTAATACCAGTCCATTCACAGAAGAAAGGGTCTTGAAAGACCTCCTAAAACTCAAGGTGGACAAAGCTGTGGGGCTTAATGGGATTCAACTCAGAATTCTAAAAGAACAAAGGGGAGAACTGGTGACACCACTGACTACACGTTTTAACAAATCATGGGAGGATGGTGTGGTACCTGAGGACTGGAAGAAGATGGATGTTATTCCCAATCCACAAAAGTGGGAGTAAGGCAGAGGCAATAAGTTACAGACCTGTTAGTTTGACCTCAGTGGTAGGGAAAATTATGGAATCACTTCTGAAGGAAAGAACTGTTGAGTACATAGAGATCAGCGGGGCACAGGACCCAAGACAGCATGGATTCACAGTGGGAAGGTCATGTCAGACAAATCAAATAGATTTCTTTGACTGGGTGACCAAAGTAGTAGACCAAGAAGGGCCTGTGGATGTGGCCTACCTAGACTTTAGCAAGGCATTTAACACAGTCCCACACAAAAGATTAACAAACAAGTTAGCCAGCCTGGGAGTGGGTCCCAGAATGGTAGCCTGGGTAAATAATTGGCTGGACAACAAGACGCAGAGGGTAATAGTAAATGGAGCCCACTTCGAGGAAAGGGGGTTTACTAGCGAGATACCGCAGGGTTCAGTACTGGGACCGGTCCTCTTTAATATCTTTATTGGTGACATTGCAGAGGTGCTAGAAGGAAAAGTATGCCTCTTTGCAGATGACACAAGGATCTGCAACAGGATTGATACACACTGGGGGTGGAAAGGATGAGAAGGGACATGGCAAGGTTGGAGGAATGATCAAAAGTATTGCAGCTTAGATTCAATGCAAAGAAGTACAAAGTAATGCACCTGGGAAACAAAAACCCAGGGGAAGAGTACACAATGGGGTGAAGGGAGGTACTAACAACAACAAAAATGGAACTGGACCGGGTGATAGTCATTTCAGACAACCTAAAGGTAGGCAAGCAATGTGAGAAGGTAGTAAGGAGGGCTGGGGGATACTGGGATGCATAGGAAGAGGCATCACCAGTAGAAAACAGGAAGTTGTTATCCCCCTATACAGACAGTTGGTGAGACACCGTCTGGAGTACTGTGTGCACTTCTGGAGACCCCATCTCCACAAGGACATAGACAGAATGGAGGCAGTCCCAAGGAGGACAACCAAAATGGTGCAGGGTCTGCACCAGAAACCATGTGAAGACAGACTAAAAGAGCTTGATATGTTTATCCTTGAGGAAAGGAGGGAGAAGGGGACATGATAGAAACCTTCAAGTACCTCAAGGGAATCAACAAAGTCCAAGAGGGTAGCATCTTTCAGAAAAAGAGATGTGCCAAAACAAGGGGGCACAATTTGAAGATAGAGGGGGGATGGCTCAGGGGCAGTGTGAGGAAATATTTTTTCACAGAGAGGGTGGCGGACACATGGAACAGCCATCCAGAGGAGGTAGTGGGGTAAGAAACAGTGGGGGAATTCAAGAATGCATGGGACAGACATAAGGCAACTCTAGTGGGGAGGGAAGTGTAGGCTGTTGGTTAACTAGGATCTGCAGCTTATCCGAAAGGTAGGAAAATAGGCAGACTGGGTGAGCCAAGTGGTCCTTATCTGCCGTCAAAGTTTATGGTTCTATGTTCCTATCACCAATAGGTATGAATGAAGAAACAAATTTTTCTCCACATCTATAGAAAGGAGTCTTCTATTGCTTCCATTGTGTAATTATGTAAATATCTTGTAAATAGTAAATGGAAATTTCAATGAATATGAAAGTGAAATATGATTATACAATGGCAAGAAAAAATCTTGGGCTCTGATTGAGCAGTCTGGGACTGGACCCGTGATGTTATCCCAGTACAACATCACGGCTCTAGTCCCAGGCCACAGATAACCACATCAACTGTTCTTCAAATCACTCCACGCAGCCTGCTACAGTTATCCCTGCTGGACAGCATGCTTCCGTGATTGCGGCTGAGTACATGCCTTCAGTGTCTCCGATTCAAAAAAGTAACCCAAATCAAGCCAAAAACCTGCAGACATTCCTTGAAATCCCCCAAAATTCTACTCCATTAAAAAAAACATAAAAGTAAAACCCATCGTTACTTCAGAGACCGAGCCAGTGAGCCTGCCCAGGAAATGAATGAACAAGCAAACAAGCACATCCGTTACTGCGTGCCTGTAGCAGTCATTCACTCATTCAGACTTCAAACCACTTTCCTTTTTTTTCCTCCTTTTTAACTGCAGCTTGTAAAATCACTGGCAAAACATCCTTCTTACTTCCTTTTCTCTTCTATTTTACACATCCTGTCAGCAGCGGCACTACGTGAATGGAGCTGAACGGGGTGGGGGCGATATTCTGGCAATGTAACAAAAAGCACAGAAGGAAACACAAACTGAAAAATATGCCAAACAGAACAAAAAAGAAATATGGGCATACTAACAACGAGTGACAGCACATCACTCATTAAGGTTAACATGGAGACTACAAAGCCACAGGAAAAAGACAGCTCCACCTGCTGGCTGAAATAAATCAGCACTATTTTTTTGTAAAGTAACCCTACCCATTCCAAAAAGTGCTTAAAAATGTATTTTAAATGTAATTTTTAAACTTTTTTATTTGTTCTACACAGGAGCCATTGTATAATAGTAATAATGCACTCCAGGGTGGTGTTGTGCTGACAACATCACTTCTGGGGTGATTAATCGCATTCGGCTACAGCCTCATGCCTAATCACCCCAGCCATGATGTTATCCCAGCACAACACACACCCTGTCATGCATTATTGCTTAAATGATTTATACAGGTTAGGCTTTTTTTCTGCAATAGGTCTTTCTTTTCCCTGGAGATTAGAACCAGATTGGTTCAGGCCACATTCCTCCCCCTTCTTGATTACGGTGATATAATCTACAACTCTTCAGCTCCTACCAGTCTTCATAAGCTAGATGTTCTCTATCACCGCTCCCTCCGATTTATTACTAACTCCCTTCCCCTAACTCATCACTGTGATCTATATGCCTTAGTTGGCTGGCCCTTGCTCACCGTTAGACGGTCAGTCCATGCCGGCATCTGGACTTTAAAACTTCTCCTGAACAAACTACCGCAATACCTAACCTCCTTAATACACATAGCGCACCATGTTTACTCCCTTAGGAAGTCAGATTTTCTCCTCCTCGATGTACCTAGGACCCGTACTTCCTTTGGAAAATGCACTATATCATGTTCGCTGCCAACTATTTGGAATCGATCACAATCCTCACTGAAATTACCCAGTATTGTCCCAGTTAACCTCTTTAAAAGGTTAGCCATGGTCAAATTAAAAGATACCTGTAACTGTTTTTAAACTGAATATTGTTCTTGGGGCACCAATTTATCGACCTTACGATATCTCAGGCTCCATCTCTCCATGTCATTAGCTCTGTCTCGAACCATTATCAGTGTATCAGTTGGAATTTCTGTTAACATATTAGTTATAGTTATGTAATTACTGTTACTTTCTCCAGGAACTTTAATTTTTCTCTCGGGAAATCCTAATGTATGTAATGTATTGTCTTATAATCAGTGTCACCTCCCATCATGAATTTTGTGTACCCGGGGAGCTCTTTATATACATTGTGTAATGTTATGCAACTCTCTTAACTTATTTTATTGTACGTCTGTCTCAGGACCTCCTTGTGAATGAGCTTGCTCAACAGAGATTTCCTGTAATAAACTTGAACTTGAACATGTAAAGTTTAATTGTCCACTGAGTATCTGATTGCTGTTCTATTTTTTTCCTTTTCAGTACAATTTGTAAGAAGTTGCTGTCACGTGAGAACATCCAGTCCCTGATAGGAATGACCTTTCTCAACAAGTACTGTTGTTGAAGCTCTCCATCTACGGATGAAAACTTTAATCACACAAATCCCTTTATTCAAAGAAGGCAGTAATACCAGCCTCTTGATTTATTCCCAACTATATGGGAATAAACAAATCAGATTCTATGTGCTGTTGGACATAAAGAAAAGCCTGGAATTTCCTACCCCCCACCCCATTTATTCAACTTTACTATTAATCCCTGTTTTGTTTATTTACTTCAAATTTTTAAAATATTATAATGTTTCCCTTAACCCCATGCTATCCCCCCTCCCAATCTCATAAGGGACCCTTGCAGCTTCACTGTTTCTGTTTCAAACAAATTCAACTAAATTTGGCATTTGCTAGTGTGTGCTTGCATCTCTTAAATAAGAGTTAAGGGAGGATTTGCATAACATAAGCAGTATCCACAGAAGTGCATTAACACTAAGGGAAGAAGCAGAAATTTGGTGTGTTTGAATGAGCTTAGGAGTACTGGTTTTGCTTTGAAATTCTGTGCATTAGATGTATTCCACCTGTGAAATATGTATAAAATGTGTATTTGTATGCAACACAAACTAACTACAACTGGTATTAATGAATGAGCTCATTTATTATGTAAATGTGATGTAAGGGATACCTGTTAAAAGGTGGAAACACCTGACAGGTACTAGATCCACCCCCAATAAAGTCCTGGATAGGGTTGAAGCGTTGGGGCTTGGGATTATATTTAGCTACTCTATAGCTGCTGGCACAATAAATTAATCTTTTAACTGCAAACTGCCTGAGAGTGAATCGCTTTGGAGTGCAGCTTCCTTACTTGGTTTCTGTAGTGGGCTGGCAGCCTATTACCAGCACCCTCCTGCCTTCTTCTGTGAATGTCTGACTTTGTTTGTGCATAGAGAGACTTTGCCTGCTGGGGGGGGGCATGGGAATGGAGCTTCTGGTAGGGAGCATGAAGCCCCAAGAACCTCAATGATCTGCAACTGTGTGGACACTTGGGGGGGTGCAAAGGATGGTAAGAGATTTAAAATGACTGGAGGAGTGGTCAAAAGTTTGGCAGCTAAGGTTTAATGGAAAAAAGTGCAAAATAATGAATGCACTTGGACCACAGAAACATGGGGTGGAGTACAAAATGGGGTTAGAGATACTTTCAATGATGAAGCAGGAAAGGACCTGGTGGTGATCATATTGGATGGCCAAAAGGTGGCTAGACAATGTAACGAGGCAATCGGGAGAGCTAATGGGATGCTGGAGTGTATAGGTAGGGGTATCACCAGCAGGAAGAGGGAAGTGGTGTTGCCCCATATAGGTCATTGGTAAGAACCCACCTGGAGTACTGTGTCTAGTTTTGGAGACCACATCTGGTTGTCAATGGACTACAGGACCCAAGGCAGCATGGTTTCACCAGGGGGAGGTCATGTCAGACCAACCTCATTGAATTTTTTGACTGGGTGACTAGGGAGGTGGATTAGGGGAGGGCAGTGGACATGGCCTATCTGGACTTCAGCAAGGCCTTTGACACTGTGCTACATAGAAGACTATTGCACAAACTGGGGAATATGGGTGTGGGTAGGACAGTAGTGTGGTGGGTAGGTAACTGGCTGGGTGGCAGAACACAGAGGGTGGTGGTAAATGGCTGTCACTCCACAGAGGGAAGAGTGACCAGTGGGGTACCACAGAGATCAGTGCTGGGACCGGTCCTATTTAATATCTTTATCAGTGACATTGCACAGGACCTAGAAGGCAGAATTTCACTGTTCGCTGATGACACAAAGCTCTGTAACAGAGTAGACACACCAGAGGGTGTAGACAGAATGAGAAGGGACCTGCAGAAACTTGAAGAATGGTCAGAGGTTTGGCAGTTGAAATTCAATACAAGGGAGTGCAAGATAATGCATATGGGGCACAAAAACCCTGGCACAATATATCAGTTGTGGGGTGAGGATATAGCATGCACCAAGCAGGAAAGGGATCTTGGGGTTATCATCCTTGATGACCCCAAGGCAGGGAAACAGTGTGACAAGCAGCAGGTAAAGCAAATAGATGCTGGGATGCATAGGCAGGGGCATCACCAGCAGGAAAAGGAGGTCATAAATTCCACTCATACAAGACACTAGTGAGGCCCCCTGGAGTACATGTACAGTTCTGTAGGCCTTACCTATGTAAGGACATAGACAGGGTAGAGAAGGTTCAGAGGAGGGCAACAAATATGGTGCATGGATTGCATCACAAGTCCTATGAGGACAGGTTGAAGGAACTGAACATGTACTCCCTGGAGGAGAGGAGGGAGAGAGGGGATATGATAGAGACATACAAGTATCTTACAGGGAGGAACAGGGTGCAGGAATACACTATTTTAAGTGAAAAAGATGTTCCAGGACTAGAGGGCATGGGATGAAGTTGAAGGGAGGACGATTCAGAGGAAATGTGAGGAAGAATTTCTTCACAGAATGGGTGGTGGACAAGTGGAACACCCTGCCAGAGGAAGTGGTGGGGGCTGAAACAATCACGGGATTTAAGAATGCATGGGATAGACATAAAGGAATTCTGGAGGTCAGGGGTAACGGGCAACAGACTTCTTGGAAAACATAAACTGAACTTACAAGCTCAAATGGGCAGACTGGGTGAGTCATAGTCCTTTATCTGCTGACACTGTCTATGTATCTATGTATCCCAGAAAATACATAGACAGAGTAGAGGTAGTCCAAAGGAGGGCTACTAAGATGGTGCAAGGTCTGCATCAAAAGCTCTACAAAGGAAGGCTAAAGGAGCCCAATATGTATACCCCGGAGGAGAGGAAGGAGAGGGGTGATATGATTGAGACCCTTAAATATCTCACGGGAGTGAATGAGGTAAAGGTGGGAGGTATTTTTCAGAGAAAAGGGTGCTCTAGAACAAGGAGTCATTATATGAAGCTGGAGGAAGGTAGGTTCAGGACAGATGTGAGGTAATACGTCTTCAAAGACAGGGTGGTGGATGTCTGGAACAGCCTTTCACTAGAGGTAGTGGGGGTGAAAACAGTGGTGGGATTCAAAAAACCTTGGGATAGGCACAAGGGAATCATAAAGGAAATGAAGGCAGTGGAAGAGACTGTGCTGTAGACCATGGAAGATCTGCAGCAAATGTAGTCACAGTGAAAATGATCAGACTGGATGGGCCAAGCAGCCCTTATCTGCTGTCAGTTTCCATGTTTCTATGTTTCAATGCCATCACAAGATAACCAGGCACAGGTGTCCCTATCATACGGGGGCAGGTTGAATATAAAAAGCATATGATAGCCCCATAAAAGCAACAATTTAAGTGCAGCAACTGTTTACCATAAACACAGCCACCATCTTGTCGACCACTGACCTTACTGTTAGCCAATCAGAGGTTAAGGATATTGGCAAGTGACACAGAAGAACTTTTGGGAGAAGGACTGTGCTGTTTGCTTGGTGCCTTTTTAAGCAGCCAATATGATGCCAAATGAACCTGATGCATATTAAATAAGTGGATGGGTAACCTCCTGTTCCAATCGGAAGCTACCTTTGCCCAGAGAAGGTGGCAGAGGGCAGAGACAGAAGGGTCAGACTGCAGTTAGCCCCCGATGAGAGAGGAGGGTTAGTGCCAGGGCGAGTCACTACCAGAAAAGACTGCCTAGGCTTACACAGTCACCAGCTGAGTAAGACTTCAGGAGGTTTCCACCATCCATCTATCTATCTATCTATCTATCTATCTATCTATCTATCTATCTATCTCACAAAAAAACAAAGCACAACTTTAATGCAGTAGTTAGGGTAAGTTAACATCACAAAAGTAGGGAAATGTGCCATTAGGGTTTCTCACCATAATGCCCCCCAAGCAGCAAAAGGAAAAAACATTAGGATTTTGGGTCTCTAGAGTCTTGGCAACTTAGTGGTGGAGTCTTCCTTGGGAGTTTTCAACCCTAATGCCCACCCCATTCGGTAAGTAAACAACGTCACACATGATCTTTCTTCAGGCAAGGCCCACAGGGGGAAGGGAGAGCATTAGGGTTGACAACCCCATGGAAGACCCCATCACTGATTTGCCAAGACTTAAAAACTCCTAATATTTTTTCCTTTTGTTGCTTTGAGGGGGGGCATTAGGGTGAGAAACCTTAATGCCACATTTCTCTACTTTTGTGGCATTAGGTCACCCTAAATGGTGTATTAACAGTTTTTTGCAAATTATTTCCTTACTTGTTTACATAGTATAATCAAATTCTCATTTGCCTGTGGAAGTGCAGGGCCCTCTGGGCCCTGTGCTGCCATCTCTCCATAGACACATACATGTATGTTGTTGTGGAAGTGCAGGGCCCTCTGGTCCTGTGCTTGCATGTCAGCTAAAACAGCAGCTAAGTTGTCAGCATAGACTTGTTATTACCCATCTCATGAATGCCATACTGATAATTTTTAAATCCCTGCCAGAACATAATTTTGCATCACTGCAACATCATGTGAACACATGGTGAAAACACATTTTGCACAAGATTTGAAAAATGACAGCTGTCACACTCATGAGGTGGTGTAAAAAAATGTCTATGTAGAAAATCTAAGGTGAAAATATTTACAGTTAACAAAGTTACGAGCATGTGTAGCAAAATTTCAATGCATGCATGTAACCTTGCCATTTTATATATTTTAACCCTAAATTTCCAATATAGCTTTCTTATGATCCCACCTCAAGAACAAGGATGGTGAGAATTTTCAAATCCTGCCCGAAAGGTAATTTTGCCAAGGGACTGCAAAATCTCGTTTTGAGCCGGATTTGTGAAATTCCACTGTCTTTCATGAGGTGGGGTTCCCAAATTGGCATGTTGAAAATTTGGTGTCAAAATATGCAAAAATGGCTAAGTAATGCATCAAAGCTGGAAACCCCATTGAAATACATTGAACTGCATTTACCTTAGTTTCTCATATTGCAGTGGCCGGTTTCAGCAGCAAGACATGTCTTCAATCACAGAGTGAATCTTCATCCTGTTACCTGTTCAGGTGAGTGAGGGTTTGTGTGGGTGTACTGGGGGAGGTGTGGGGTGGTGTGTTGTGGTGTGGTGGATGCTCAGTGGGAGGTCAGGGTGGTGGGGTCAGATCAGTGAGGGACCATTTTCTTTCTTATAGGTGAAAAGAAAAAAAAAACAGGCATCAAGGGACCATTTTCTTTATTGCAGAGTGGCAATCAGAGGAGCGGGGTGCCACTAGGCAACAGGGAGACACAAATTATGGTGATGGTGATCGGATGTTGGTGATGTGCCAGTAGACGCCAACAAAATGAAAGTAGCATTTAGGGGACATCGATCAGAGGGTCACTAGACACCATGGAAAGAAGCAAAATATTACAGGGACCATGATTGGGGGGTGCCACTAGACATCAGGGAAAGGAAATAAAATATTATGGGGACCGTGATTGGGGGGGTGCCACTAGTAGAGATGTTGTGAATTGAAATTTTGCCGGTGAAGTGAATCACAAGTGGTATCAGATTGCTACCCGCTATAGTGGCCATGCAAGCCATTTGCCTTTGTCATTACCACTTCATGTTAAGGCGGAATGGCAACACGAAATAAGGCAAAGTCATTGTTTTTAATGGACTTCGCAGTCCTCATTAGGATTCTAAGTGATCCACTTGGTGTTTCAGATTTGGCAGCCCCTCCACACATCACATGGCTTACAGTACTGTAAGTTACATGCTCTTTAGCTAGGCAGGAAGAAAGTGAGTCATACAAGCAGACACTTTTACTTTCTCCTGTGCAGATGGAGAGAGAGTAGTGTGTTTTGAGACTGCTGATACTTTTAGATCAGAGCAAGGAGGAAATTTAAACTTTGATTTAGACCCAACAGCTTTTTTAAAAGCTACATTTTTTTGTCTTTTCTGTACTCTTTTTTACTTAATTTGTTCTTTCTGTAAATTTTAGTTTTCTTACCTTTATAAGTAGTTAGTTGTTTGTCTGTGTCTGTGTGACTGTGTGTGTGTGTTGTGTGACAGTGTGAGTAGTGATTGCTTGGACTGAGGGAGCTCAGTAGGAGAAATGGACCAAGGTGAGGGAATGTCTGGGACGGGGCAGCTTTGGGAGAGCTTGGTAGCAGTAAGCATCGTACCGTGTGTATGTGTGGAGGGCATGGGCGCCCATTCCTGTTGGACCACTCAAAACTTGTGAGTGCCCCCCCCCGAAGCAGAACCAGCACCACCTCTTGTTCTGATTCTGAGGCAGTTGAACCACCACCAAGTCCAGCACCAGGCCCTCTGGAGCAGGATGTGCCTGTTCCCCCGGGCCAAGGTGTGGATCCCATCCCTGTTCAGCACCGTGACCAGCAGGCTTACAATACATCCAAGTAACTATTAAAAAAAACTTATGTTGTGATTCAAGACGTGATCATAAATCGTGATTTGTGACTGCATTTGTGACCATGATGAAGAAGAAATGTGAATGCCTATGGCTGTACTCCCCGGGCTCGGATGAGCTGTAGCTTAAAACTCCCAGACTTAAAAACACGTATCAATGAGTACAATGGTGGGGTGGTGAAGCCTGGAGAGATACTACGAAACAGGCTTACAATAGATCCAAGTAACTAGAAAAAAAATTAATGTGATTCGTAACGTGAATGATCGTGAATCGTGATTTGTGACTGCATTTATGACTGTGATGATGAAGAATGTGATTTGTATCACGAGTGACTTGTGACGATGGTCCTGACTTAAAAACACATGTTAATGAGTACAATGTTCATGCAGAATTAAGCACCACACCTGTCCAGTACTCTGAAGGGAAGCCAAAGAAACAACTGTGACTTAAGTTATAGATGTAGATTGGGCCCTAAAGAGATGCAAATGCACAGACAGATTAAGATTGCGCTGTGCACTGAAGAGATGCAGACACAAAGGCACAACACCTAACCAGTGCTCACCATCAGAAATTCAAATCTGGAAAAGAATACCTTTACCGGTTGGGGCGGGCCGCAAGGGGGGGGCAGTGTACTGTACTGCTGCAGTAACAGTCACTAGTACTAGTACCAGTACCAGTAAAGATACCACAAAGAAGTACAAAAATCACACACCTGCAGTGGATAGCAGCTTCACATTGCTGAAATTATTATGTGGCACAATAAAAGGTGTCTGATTTGATGACACGTGTCACACACATACTCACACACACACTAAGTAACACATAGCAAATTGAAAACTTCAGTAATATAACCACATATTTTTAACAAACTAAAATTATGCACTGCTGCACCACAACAATCAGCAAAAAAATGGCAAGAAATATTGAAAATATTACTGTGTATACATTAACACAGTTAAACAAGAAAAATATTACCAAAACAGAAAGCACTGTCTTTTTCTCCAAGTTAATCTACCTACACCACAGATTAACCCCTTCCCCAAAGCACACTTCCACTGTCTCTCAGTACACAGACTGAATGTTGTACATTAACATTCAAAATCCATACACAAACAATAAACACTCGATGATATGAGCACAGGAGGGTTTCCTATAATCAATGAACTAAAGTTTCAGCAAAAAAAATTACTCAAAAAGGCTTAACAGCTTTTTGAAGGTTTGAATTGCAGAGAGCTCTCAGAGCAGATTGTCTCCTACAGCTTCTCATACACACTACCCCAAACTGAGGCTGTACAGAACAATCTAGAGCCCATGTGACCTGAAATCCCATGAAACACTGCAAAATTCACCTTTGGAGCTTAAAAACAAGGTGAAGTAAGGCGAAGTACATTGTTTTCAATGTACTTCGCCTTAAGAATTGGTGGAGTAGTGGTTTGGGAAGGTGAAGTAACACAAAGTCATTGTTTTCAATGGACTTCGCTACCAATTTGTAACGCTGGACACTCTCACGCTATGGAGCACTCTCAATTCACCACTCCGCAGGATCACTTCGCAGAGCCGGCTAGCCACCGCCCACATTACCAGCCACTGACACCAGAGAAAGAAATTAATATTATGAGGATGGCGATCGGAAGGGGGGTTGCCACTAGACACCAAGGAAGCAAAAAATATTATGAGGACTGTGATTGGGGTGGAGTGGCAGCCCATAAACACAAGGGAATGGAATTAATATTACAGGGACAGCAATCAAATGTTTGAGGGGGTGCCACTATACACCAGGGAAATAAAAAATGTTAGGGTGATCATGATCGGTGCGGGGAACACTAGACACCATGGAAGTGCATGTGTTTTGTATTATTAAAAACAAGCCCCCCCCTGTGTTAGATCACTCAGAGGGTAAGGGGCATGCGCCGGAGGCAGTGGTCCAGTGGCGAGTTGGGATATCAGAGTTGGATTTGGTAGACAGTTGGCGAATGACAAATCCAGGGGCTCGGGAATACACATTTTTTTCCAACCCACGTGGAACATGGTCCAGACTAGATTATATCCTGATACCTAGGGCATGGCATGGAAGGGTTATAGACATCTCACATAGCCCCATTCATATATCGGACCATGCTATGGTAGTGGGTAGATTCCACATGCAGGAGGAGAGAGATATAAGGCCGCAGTGGAAATTTCCTACGTATATGCTCCAGCATAAGGATTTTCGGGAATACCTGAAAACACCATGGAGCTATATAGGGAGACTAATGGGGCACGAAGTAGATGGGCGGTTTATTGGGATGGAAAAGCCTTTATAAGAGGCTCCATAATAGCAAATATGGCCAGAGTTAAGAAGGAGAGACGGGACAAAAGGCAAAGATTAGAAAGGCAGTTAAAAGAATTAGAAAAGCGGGTCGCTGGGGGAGAGAGAGGGCAAACGGAGCGTCTATTGATGGTCACGAGGGAGGCATTAAATTCCTTGGTTAGGGGGGAGGCCCGAACCTCTTGGTTTTTCTGTAAAAGACAGGTGTTTGAATGGGCCAATAAACCAGGACCACTGTTAGTGAGATTATTGAAAGGGGGAAGATGCCCGGTCAAGATAACAGGGATTAAAGATAAAGAGGGTAGGGTACAGAGAGGGGAAAAACAGATGAGAGAAAGGTTTCGGGAATTTTATGCCCACCTGTATAAGATGGAGGGGACGAAGGAGAAACGGAGTATGTGGGAGTTTCTGGAGAAGATTAAGTTACCCTGTCTGACAGAGGAACAGAGAAAATGTCTGGGGCAACCCCTGACGAAGGAGGAAATACTAAAGGCGATTGGCAGGCTTCAGGTGGGGAAGGCGAGTGGTCCGGACGGGTACCCTATAGAATTTTATAAGGCGTTAGTGATCCCAATGGCAGAAACACTGAGTGAAGTCTTTAAGGTGGAGGAGAGGAAGGGGGGGCCGTGTCTCCCAGAGACGTGTTATGATGCCACGATATGCTTAGTTCCAAAAGGAGGTAAGGACCCCTTAGATTGTGCATCATATAGGCCAATTGCATTGTTGAATTGTGATTTGAAGATTTTGGCCAAGGCACTGGCCCTGAGGTTGGAGGGATACTTGCCACTACTGATTCACCCAGACCAGACCGGGTTTATTAAGGGAAGATTTTCGTATCATAATGTACGTAGACTTCTTAATGTAATCTGGAAGGTGGGCCGAGAAACGGAGAAAACATATGTTATATCAATGGACGCCGAAAAGGCTTTTGATAGGGTGGAGTGGGAGTACCTCTTTAAGGTTTAAGGCCGGTTTGGTTTGGGTGACCCGTACATACAATGGATTAGGGCAATGTACCATTCTCCGCAGGCCAGTGTCATAGTTAATGGAGCCCCTACGGCCCCTTTTAGGTTGGAAAGGGGGACCCGGCAGGCTGCCCGCTCTCGCCATTATTATTTGCTTTAGCGTTGGAACCCTTGGCGGCAGCGATCAGGCAGTGTCAAGAGGTTCAGGGGGTAAGAGGGATGGACAACACTGAACACAAGGTCACATTATATGCGGATGACATGTTAGTATTTTTGAGGGAACCGGGGACCTCCATGCCATGGTTATTACAGTTGGTGGAGAGCTTTTCGGAGTTCTCTGGATATAAAATAAATCTGAGCAAATCAGAAATGTTATGCTTCCCCAGGCAGGAAATGGATGATGAGCGATGGGGTATACAATGTAAATCTACAAGTATTAAGTACCTTGGGATTAATGTGGGAAGAACAATAGGGTCCTTGTATGAGTTGAATTATGCCCCCTTGATTAAAACAATAGAGTCAGATCTCAGAAGGTGGATGCAGCTGCCAATATCTTGGTTGGGATGGATAAATGTATTAAAGATGAATGCCCTGCCTAGAATAATGTACCCTATGCAGATGCTGCCTATGCGAATAACTCAGAAGGATATAGATAAGTTGGAGAAGATATTTGCCCAGTTTATATGGAGGCAGAAAAGGCCAAGAATGCGGCTTCAAAGACTCAAGGCGGAAGTGGCTAAAGGAGGCCTTAACTTCCCAGATTTACTGAATTATTATCTGTCTATTCAGCAGAGGTATATAGCGGATTAGGTATTCAGGCCAGAGGTAGCTAGCTGGGTGGCTCTAGAACAGGAGGGCTGCATAGGACAACTATCGGCTTATTTACATAGTAAGGGGCCACTGGCATATAGAAGTCGGGGGGGCCGGAGCCCAGTGGTGGGTATGACTTTGGATGCCTGGGTGAGGTTAAAGAAGGAGAGAGGAATAGTTAAAGGGGAAACTATACTCATGCCGGTGGCAGGCAATCCATTCTTCCTGCAGGGGCTGGAGGATAGAGGGTTTAGAGATTGGGAGAAGAGAGGGTTAAAATGTATGGGCAGTCTGCTTGGAAGGGGAATGCTGCTTCCTTGGGAGGATATTAAAAAGAACATGAACCTACAAGGGCAACAGTTGTTTCGTTATTTACAGGTAAAGGCGTTTATGAGTAGGATAGAGAGAAAGAGAGAAACCTAGGGGGCAGGGGTGGGATTCAGTGGAAATGGTGATTTTGGGAGCACAGAGGGATCCTAAGGGGGTTTATTGGAAAGGCTGCAAAGATCGGGAAGCGAGGTTGGCCGGATTATACTCAGAAAGTAAAGCAACAGTGGAGTAGGGATTTGGGGAGGGAAATTTCTGTAGAAAATTGGCAACAGTTATTGTTGGGACATATGGGTTTGTTGGTATGTAATAGGTTTAAAGAAGCATATTTTAAATTTCTGCATAGGCTGTATTGTCCTCCGGCAGTGGTACATAGGGCCTATTCGTCTGTTTCCCTGTTGTGTGGAAGGTGCAAGGAGGAGGAGGGGACATATGTGCATTGTTTCTGGGGTTGTCCAGTCTTGAAATCTTTTTGGGGAAAGATATTTAAAGAGGTGGAATTGATGGCAGTGGCTCCTATCCAGTTGGATCCTATCAAAGGGTTATTTGGCTTAAACGCGGAGGGAGTGGAGGACTGGGAAGCAATGCCACGTTGGATCAGGGTTCTTATGGTAATGGCCAGGCATTGCATCCAGAATACATGGGTTAGTAATGTTGCACCTACAATCCGGCAATGGCGCCAGCTAATACTGCAAAATCTGGCATTGGAACTGCTATCTTTGCCATTAGCGAATAGGATAGAGGTATTTTATGACGAGTGGGCGCCATTTCTCGCTACAATTGAAATGCAAGAGTTGGCCACTTTATGTGAGGCTGTTCTAGATAGATGGGGACTGACTGGATGGAGTTCCGCCCCCCTTTCCACCTCCCCCCCATTGGCGCGTCCGAAGGGAGATACTCTTAAGGGGAACATAGATTGGTATTGGTGGTACATAGATTTGATGATTAAAATCATATGTTGGAGTACCCTGCCCCTCCCTGCAATATGTTAAAGGAATCCCTAAGAATTAATCAATTGTATGGAGTTAATTGTATGGAAAGGGTTTGCTGCACGTAGAAATAAGTTATATTTAAGTGCATCTATTTATATGTGTATGTGTTTGACATAGTTATGTGTGTGATGTATCTGCCAACTGTAATATGCATGTAGGGCTACTTGTCTATGTATTGTATGTCTGTTGATATAAGCAGAAACAATAAAAAAGATTATACAAAAAAAAAAAAACAAGCCCCAGGATGAAATGCCATGGCAGGGGACGTGCCTATTTTTATATTGAAGTATGTGAACTTTCATGTAAATAACCAAGGATGGGTGCAGTGTTTGGTGAAAATGCACCAGAAAATGGCCTGCTTTCAGTAAAAAATACTAATCCCATGTGTAATTCTTGTTAATTCTCAGCATGCTATTCTGGCAAGGCGATGGGGGTGGGGGGGTCACAAGACACCAGAGAAATGGTGGCTCACTCCTCTCACTGCAGCCCGCAGCATGAGTTCCAGCTGTGGCTGCAGAAGTCATGAAAGTCTCGGTGTTCTAATGTACAGAATGCTGGTCAACGTCTCCTCTCGCTAATCTGGGCAGCCTGGGTTTTGGGCTGCCTAGATAATGTATTTCTGGCATTGTTTTTGGAAAACAAACTCCAGAATCTAGTGAAGTGGATCTCATTTAGTTAGATTCAGGTGTTTGTTTTTTAAAAAGACATACTGTAATTATATATTTTCACATTTTTTCATTCGAGGAGGAAAAAACAAGATGACAGTTTCACATCACAAAAAAAATGTTTCCCAAAATGAGAAGCAAGTGGTGCAAAACCAAAAAACAGTCCTTGACATCAAATTTTTAATTTTGCACCAGAATGTTATCTCAAAAATCCTACTGCCCATGCTCAGATTGGAAAACACTCATTTTTAAAGCCTTATAATTCTGGAACCCTTTAATATTTTTTCACGAAACCTATCAAAGGCACTACCTTAGGACATGACACATGCTCTCTTCAAGTTTGGGAAAAACATTCAGTTTCATGTAGGCTGTGACAAGAGAAAAAATACATGTTAAGTATAGGAAAATAGCATTTTTACGAAAATTGACATATGTGAATCTCAGAAACCGCACAAGCTACTGTCACTAAAATTACTACAGATCAAGACCTTGCCTCCTAGGCGACACATGCAAAATGGCAGCTCATTTCTTGGAATGGTGCCAAAGATATTAATGTGCAAGGTTTGGGGTTTAACACTGAATACCCTACTCAACCTTGACTGCTGTGGCGCTACCGCACCACTGTAATATATATATATTGAGCCTGAAGAGTGAGCATGTTCTCCTGATTTAACAGATTGCTGCTGATCTGATAGGCTGTGACCTGCCTTCAGCAAAGGAGCTGTCCTCATGCTACAGAAACATAGAAACATAGAAACTGAGAGGAGATAAAGACTGCTAGTCTGCCCATTTTCCCTGCCTACTACAAAAGCCACAGATCCTACCTGATCTCCAGCTTTACCTCCTCGTTCCTATTTCTAGGGTTCCCCTGTGCCTATCCCATGCATGTTTGAATTTCCCAACTGTGTTTTCCCCCACTACCTCTGCTGGGAGCCTATCCCATGCATCCATCACCCTTTCCGTGATTAAATATTTACTCATGTTACCCCTTAGTCTATCCCCTTCCAACCTCATGTCATGCTCCCTTGTTCCTGGACATCTCCTTTTCTGAAATATGCTACTCTTTGGTACCCTATTTATGCCTTTTAGATATTTGTAGATTTCTATCATATCCCTTGTCTCTCCTCTCCTCCAGGGCATACATATTAAGATCTCCCAGTCTCTCCTCATATGACTTTTGGTACAGGCCCTGCGCCATCTTTGTTGCCCTTCTTTGAACTGTCTCCACCCTATGTCCTTAGACAGGTGCGACCTCCAGAACTGGACACAGTATTCCAAATCTGTACAGTGGCATCACCATCTCATTGATTTCATTGACATTGCAGAGCATTTTAAGACTGAAGTCCATGAGCTTGCAACTTAAAACCTACGAATAGCCTTTAATTCCTTTACAGATACAATATTGATCCAACTTTAATTTAAATTCACATATAGTTTTAGTTTCAGTCACCTCAGAGGGCAATGCATTCCATTTTTGAGTTACTCTGTTATTAATCCAATATCTCCTGTTATTTGTGTTTGTTCTTTTTTTGATCAATTGATGGTTATGTGCTCTTGTATTATGACTATGATCCCTTTGTTCCAGACCCATACTGTCCCAAAGAAAAGCGTCTGTATGGGCCTTAAATATCAGACACATACAGTATCCCCCCTCATCCTTCGGTACTCTAGTGAATACAGCCCCAATGAATTTAACCTTTGATCGTAACTCTGTCCCTCCAATCCTCTAACCGTTTTTGTGATCCTCTTCTGAACTCTCTCCAGTGTTCCCACATCCTGTCTTTTATAGGGTGCCCAAAACTGCACACAATACTCCAAATGGGGCCTCACAAGTGCAGTATACAAAGGGATTACAACTTCGTTTTCTTTACTATTAATATTTTTTTATACAGTGTACAATACCACTAGATTTTTTCACAATCTTACAGCAGTGCATACTGAAATCCAGGTTGTTACTGATGTTAATGCCCAGATCTCTCTCATCTTGTGAGACCTTTAATACTGTACCTCCCAAGTTATATTTAAAGAGTTTATTAGTTTTACCAAAATGCATAACAAAGCATTTATCTGTATTAAATACAGATTGTTTTTGGGAGGCCTAGATTTCCAGGTTATTAAGGGCTGACTGCAAGACGTTGTGTTCTACCATATTATTCACTGGACCCGCTAGCCTAGTATTGTCAGCAAATTTGGCTAACCAAATCTCCTTGTCAGCCTGCATTGTTGATATATAGAGATTAAATAGGCAGGGTCCCAACACAGATCCCTGGGGAACACCACTAGTCACATAGGATTTGGCTGAGAATTCACCCTTCATGCATACCTTCTGGCTTCTATTTGCCAACCAAGCCCTAATCCATAGTGCAGTCCAATTTAGAAGTTCCAGCTGTAAGATAACTTTAACAAGCTTCTTGTGAGGGACCTTATCAAAGGCCTTTGCAAAGTCGAGATAGAAGACATCAACTGGGATACCCCCATCAATAGACTCGCTAACCTTATTATAAAATTCCAGTAAATTTGACTGGCATGATCTCCCTTTTCTAAACCCATGCTGGGATCTATCTTCCTTGTTGAATTTTTCAATGAAATCTGTAATAAAATCCTTTATTATTCCTTCCAAGATTTTTCCCAACACAGAGGTCAGGCTTATAGGCCTATAGTTGGACACCACTTGTCGTGATCCTTTCTTATGTATAGGGATTACTACTGCTTGGTGCCACACATCTGGAACTTCCCCTGTTTCTATAGATCTTTGAAACAGGTAAGTCACAGGATCCACCAGGACTTCCGCTATTTCCTTTAACATCCTAGGATGGATTCCATCTGGTCCATGTGCCTTATTCTGTTTGACTTGCTTGAGTCTTGTGAGTACATTGGCTCTATCTATCTTATAGCTGGAGTTTCGCTGTATTGTGGCAGTGACATCCTGGCCAGAAAGTGGACAGACATTAAAAACTGTGGAGAAGTAATTATTAAATTCCTCAGCTAGTGTCATATTATCGGTTATGTTCTCCCCACCTCCTTTCTTTTACTGGTAATACATCTCCCTATGCACTCCAGCATTGCACTGGCTTTCCCCACAGCCTTGGCACATTGGCCACCTTTAGGTCATCAGATATGATTACCCTCAAATCTCTTTCCTGTTTAGTGACCATCAGTATCCCCCTTCCCCCAACCATGTAATTCTCCCCAGGGTTCTTGTGTCTGCATATGACTAAGGCAGACCTGCAGGCAATAATGACAGAGGCTAAACTGGACATAGTAGCAATTAGCGAGACGTGGTTTACCAGTAACCACACTTGGAAGACTTCAGTACCTGGCTATGTACTGTTCAGAAGAGACCGAGGTGCAAATGGGGGGGTGGAGTGGCCCTGTATGTCAATGAAAATATCAAAGCTACAGAAATTCAGAATACACATAAGGAGCCAGAATAACTGTGGGTCAGCCTGGGAACAGGAAATGAGACAGCCATAAGAACTGGAGTTGTCTACAGGCCCCCAGACCAGGGGAAGGACATAGACACATTACTGTTAGAAGATATACAAAACATTAGAGCTAAAGGGGAGGTTCTGATAATGGGAGACTTCAACATGCCAGATACAGATTGATCAATACCAGCAAGAACATCTGCCAGAACTAGACCCATGGTGGATTACCTGCAGGGGGAAGACCTCAAACAACTGGTACAACAACCCACAAGTGACAGGGCTATCCTAGATCTAGTACTGACTAACAGGGAAAGGATCACAGATCTCCAGGTAGAAGGTCACCTGGATGCCAGTGACCATCACATGGTATGGTTCAATTTGGCCACTAGAACAAAATCATCCCATTCCAAGGCAAAAATATGGGGCTTTAGAGGAGCTGACTTTGATAAAATGGCCAATAGAGTTAATCTAGCCCTGGCAAAAAGAAATACAGGTGAGGGGTACAGGCAAAGTGGGCAAGCATTAAGGATGCAATACTTGAAGCAACTTCCCATCGTGTTACAGAGAAAAGGAAGTGCAAAAGAAGAAGGAAACCACTTTGGTTCTCAAAAACAGTATCAGAAAAGGTCACAGCCAAAAGGCTGGCCTTCAGGAAATATAAGGGAACACAGCAGGATGAAGGTAGGGAGGCATACCAACTTCCCTAAGGGAAGCAGGGAAGACAGTAAGGCAAGAAAAGGCCCAAACCAAGGAAACACTAGCACAAACAGTAAAAGATGGTGACAAGACTTTCTATAGATACATTACTGAAAGGAGAAAGTCCAGAGGGGGTATTGCTAAGATCAAAGGAGATAAGGGGGCATGTGAGGAGGAGGACCATGTAAAAGCATCTATCCTAAATAGATACTTCTGCTCAGTATTTACTGAAGAGAAGGTAGGGCAGGGTCCACAGCTCAGCACCATGGACACAGGGGGAGGGAGGTGAGCACTAGTCCCTTCACAAAAGAAAGGATCCTACAAGTGCTCGATAAGCTCAGGGCAGACAAGGCAATGGGACGTGATGGCATACATCCCAGGGTACTAAAGGAGCTAAGGGTGAAACTAGCAGAGCCATTGTCAGAACTGTTTAGTGAGTCTCTGGGCACAGGAGAGGTGCCAGAAGACTGGAGAAGGGCTCATGTGGTCCCACTCCACAAGAGTAGTAGCAGGGAGGAGGCAAGGAACTACAGATGAGTCAGTATTACCTCAGTAGTGGGCAAGATTATGGAGGCACTCCTTAAGGAAAGGATAGTGCAACACCTGGAATCCATAGGAGCACAGGATCCAAAACAGCATGGGTTTACAAAAGGAAGATCCTGTCAAACTAATCTCATAGATTTCTTTGACTAGGTAATCAGAGTGGTGGGCCAAGGGGGAGCAGTTTATGTCACCTACCTTGATTTCAGCAAAGCTTTCAATACTGTTCCACATAGAAGACTGATTAATAAGCTGGGAAGGCTCGGAATGGGTCAGAAGTTGGTCAGCTGGGTGGCAAACTGGTTGACGGGCATAAAACAGAGAGTGGTGGTAAATGGTATACAGTCAGAAGAGATGCAATTCTCAAGTGGGATACCTCAGGGATCACTCCTGGGGCCAGTCCTCTTCAATATCTTTATCAGTGACATTGCAGATGGACTGGAGGGTAAGGTTTGCCTGTTTGCAGATGACACCAGGATCTGCAAATGATCCAGATGGGGTGGGCAGAATGAGAAGAGATCTGGATAAACTAGCAAAATGGTCGGAAGAGTGGCAACTGGGGTTTAATGCAAACAAGTGCAAGATCATGCACATAGGGAAGAGAAACTCTGAAGCCACCTATAGGCTGGGAGGGGAGTTGCTGACAGTCACAAGGGAAGAAAGAGACTTGGGCATCGTCATCACCGATTACCTGAAATCTTCCAAGCAGACCACTAATCCAGTAGGTAAGGCTAGCGGGATGCTGCGGTGTATTAGTAGGGGTATCATAAGTTGGAAGAGGGAGGTAATAATCCCTCTTTACAAGACGCTGGTTAGGCCCCATCTGGAATACTGTGTGCAGTACTGGAGGCCACACCTTCATAAGGACATTAACCAAATTGAGGCAGCCCAGAGAAGAGCAACTAAAATGGTGCAGGGACTGCATCAGAAAACATATGAGGACAGATTAACAGAGCTCAATATGTATACCCTAGAGCAAAGGAGGGAGAGAGGTGATATGATCGAAACATTCAAACACCTTAACGGCATTAACAAGGTGAAGGAGTCTAACATGTTTCAGTATAAGAAAAATAGCAGGACAAGAGGGCACAGCATGAAATTAGAGGGAGGCCGATTAAGGGGTAATGTGAGGACGTTTTTTTTCACAGAAAGGGTGGTGGATGCATGGAATGGCCTACCTCAAGAAGTGGTAGATATGAATACAGTGCAGGGCTTCAAACAGGCATGGGATAGGCATAAGGGAGCAATACAGATGAGTATGAATAGACAGGCCATTGACAGAGCAAAGGCCGATGGCACATTTATAAGGTAGAAAAAGAACTGGGCAGACTGGATGAGCCTTGTGGTCCTTATCTGCCATCAGCTTCTATGTTTCTATGTGTCCCAAATGCATGATTTTGCACTTTTTTGCATTGAATCTCAGCAGCCACACTCTAGACCATTCCTCCAGTTTGCCTAGGTCCCTCCTCACTTTATCTACCCCTCCCGGAGTGTCCACCCTGTTGCAGATCTTAGTGTCATCCACAAAGAGGTACACCTTCCCTTCCAGCCCCTCTGCAATGTCGCTTATGAAGACATTAAACAGGACTGGCCCATGGACTGATCCTTGTGGCACCCTGCTGGTCACCTTACTTTCCTCAGACTGATAGGCACAGAATTTGACTGACAACAGGAACTTCCTGTTTGAGAGCAGAAAGTGAGTGACCACAAAGTCACCAAAGACCCACCATCCTAGAAGGGCAAGAGTAACTCTCTGGCCCCCTCTAGCTGCTGGAGGTCTGCCTCTGAGCAAGTAAGGGGTCTACTGAGAAATATAGGATATTCTTGTCTCAGAACAGGACAATCAGGAGCTTAAAGGCCACACAGGCAGAAAGTAAGGAGAAAGAGAAAAAAAAACAGAGGAAAGAGTAAGGATTGCAAGCAGTTAAGGGGCCAGAAATAAGACATGATGGGAGTGGTGCAGTGCAGTGGCTGTGGAGCAGCAGTCTTCCGGGAGACGTTCTGGAGGATGCAGTGTTGTCCCATCTGCAGGCACCTCTCTGGGCTGAGGGAGGAGGTTGCTCATCTCCAGGCTGAGTTGGCCAGGATTTGTGGACCTCCTCTTCCATCCAGGGACCACCAGTGCCACTGCTGCTGCCTCAGAGGTTGCCAAGAAAGAGGAGCGGTTGGACCACAGTGGGCTCAGGGAGGTGAGGGTAGTGGAACAGAGGTGCATCCTCCAGTTGTACCTCTCCACATTCCTATGCCATTCTGGCAAAGTGTGGTTCCTCTATGGAGGCACCTGCAGTGAGACCAAGGAGGATGCTGGGAACCTCCACAAAGGAGACCCACAGGAGGGTGGGACCCGCAGGGGAAGGAAACATCTCCTGTGGGGGACTCCATTGTTAGGAAGGCAGAACTGGGGAGGAAGGAGAGGGAAGTAAGGTGCCTGCCTGGCACCATGGCTTGAGGGACAGGGAGCGATCCTCAGGATTGTCAGAGCAGCTGCACAGGGAGGGAGCTGGATGTCATTGTCCACCTAGGAACAAATGACCTGGCTAAGAAAGGGATTAGAGAAGTGCAGGAAGAGTTTGTGGAATTGGGAGGGCCTTAGACAAGTAGCACGCATGGTAACCTTCTTGGAGGTGCTGCCCATCTATGGCGTAGGAGAGGCTATGGTGTTCCACACCATGGGATTCAATCAGTGGTTGAAAAACTGGTGTGAAGCTCAGGGATTTGGCTTCATTGGGTTCTGGGGGTCCACCTGGAGTGATACAAGCCTATACTGGCATGACAGGCTGCATCTGTCCAGGAGGGGAACCAGGATCCTAGGTGATAGGTTTAAATGCTTCACTGGCAAGCATTTAAATTAGCCAAGGGGGGAGGCATTGGAAAGGAGCAGGGAAATCCTAGCCCCCTCAAAAAATCAAGGTAGTAAGTGCGATAAAAAACAATATAGAGGTGTTGATAGGGAGAAGGGCAGGGGTAAATGGAGAAAGTGACAAAGGCAAGAAGGACAGGGATGGGGCAAAAATGAGTAAGGCCATCAGGAAATGGAGGGTAATGAGTACCAATGCCCATAGTCTGGGCAACAAGCTCCCTGAGCTGGTGGCCTTGATGGAAGAGGGATGCCTGGATATCGTAGCAGTCACAGAAACATGGTACACAGAGAGCCATGACTGTGATGTTAACATACCAGGACATAACCTCACAGGAGAGACAGGCAGGGGAGAAGAGGGGAGGAGTAGCTCTCTCATGTAAAGGAAGGATAAAAGCAACTGAATAAAAGAGTAAACAGGGAGGAGAGGAGGCACTGTGGGTCACCTTGGAGACTGGAAAGGGCACCACAATCTGCACAGGGTTGTGTACAGACCCCCATGTCAGGGGAGGGAATGGACAAGGATATGATAGAAGGCATTCTTAGCATGGCAGAGAAAGGGGAGATACTGTTGATGGGAGACCTGAATATGCCAGATGTTAACTGGAGCACATTTGCTGCAGCCACATCCAAGAGCAGGGCCATTCTTGATGCCCTACAGGTGGCAGGCCTCAGACAGCTAGTTTCAGAACCCACTCATGAGGGAGCAATCTTAGACCTCATACTCTCAAGCGGGGCAGTGAAAGGATCTCAGATCTAGAAGTGGGTTGCCATCTGGGAACAAGTGACCATCAAACAGTGTGGTTCATGTTAAACTTGCTACAGAGTCAAGCCATACAAAAGTGAGGGCACTGGACTCAGGAGGGCTGACTTTGGCAAGATGGGACAGTACTCAGAAAAGCACTAGCAAACAGGCTAGAAGGAGGTGTGGAGCAACAATGGGAATCATCAAAACTGCCATCACAGAGGCAACAAGCCTTTGTGTGAAGCAAATAAACAAATCAAAATGAAAGAAAAGCCACTATGGTTCTCAAAAGAGGTGGCTGTGAAAGTCAGGAAGAAAAAGATAGCATTCAGGAAGTATAAGGAAACACAGAAGGAGCAGGACAGAGAGCTGTACCAGTTAAGGCAGAAGGAAGCAGGGAAGGAAGTCAGAATAGCAAAGGCCCAAACTGAGGAAAAGATAGTCAACTTGGTTAAGAAGGGGGATAAAACCTTTTATAGGTACATCAGAGAGTGTAGAAAGACAAAGGGAGGGATAGTGAGACTGAATAGAATGAACGGTGGGTGGGCAGAGGGGGACAGTGAAAAAGCAGGGATGCTGAATGAATATTTCTGCTCAGTATTCACAAAAGAGGAGGGGGAAGTGCCTAATACAATTAATAGAAGCACTCTTGATAGGGGGGTCGATCCCAGTCCTTTCACAGAAGAAAGGGTTCTGCAAGAACTCCTAAAACTGAAGGTGGACAAAGCAATGGGGCCTGATGGAATTCACCCCAGAATTCTAAAAGAATTAAGGGGAACTAGTGAAACCACTGGCTACTCTTTTAATAAATCATGGAGGATGGTGTGGTACCCGAGGACTGGAGGAAGGCGGATGTGATTCCCTTCACAAAGTGGGACCAAGACAGAGGCAGGAAACTACAGACCTGTCAGTTTGACCTCTGTGGTAGGGAAAGTGCTGGAGTCACTTCTGAAGGAAAGAATAGTTGAGTACCTAGAGGCCAGTGGGGCACAGGACCCAAGGCAGCATGGGTTCACAGTGGGAAGGTCATGTCAGACGAATCTAATAGATTTCTTTGACTGGGTGACCAAAGTAGTAGACCAGGGAGGGGCTGTGGACATGGCCTACCTAGACTTTAGCAAGGCATTTGACACAGTCCCACACAAAGACTAGTAGTCAAATTAACCAGCCTGGGAGTGGGTCCCAGGGTGGTAGCCTGGTAAAACATTGGCTGGACAACAGGACACAGAAGGTAATTGTAAATGGAGTCCACTCTGAAGAAAGAGGGTTACTAGTGGGTACAATCGAGGGTTCAGTATTGGGTCCAGTCCTTTTAATGTCTTCATAAGTGACATTGCAGAGGGACTGAAGGAAAGTATGCCCTTTGCAGATGACACAAAGATCTGCAACAGGGTTGATACACAAGGAGGCTGGAAAGGATGAGAAGGGACTTGGCAAGATTGGAGGAATGGTCAGAAGTATGGCAGCTAGGATTCAATGCAAAGAAGTTCAAAATAATGCACCTGGGAAACAAGAGCCCAGGGGAAGAATACACAATGGTGGGGGAGGTAGTAACAACAACAAAAAAGGAAAGAGACCTGGGGGTAATCATATCAGATGACCTTAAGGTTAGCAAGCAATGTGAGAAGGCAGTAGGGAGGGCTGGGGGTATACTGGGATGCATAGGGAGAGGCATCACCAGCAGAAAACAGGAAGTTGTTATCCCTCTGTACAGACAGTTGGTGAGACCCCATCTGGAGTACTGCATCCAGTTCTGGAGACCCCATCTCCGCAAGGACATAGACAGGATAGAGGCAGTCCAGAGGAGGGCAACTAAAATGGTGCATGGTCTGCAAGAGAAGCCGTATGAGGAGAGACTAAAGGAGCTTAATATGTATACCCTTGAGGAAAGAAGGGAGAGGGGGGACATGATAGAAACTTTTAAGTACCTCAGTGGAATCAACAAAGTCCAAGAGGGTAGCATCTTTCAGAAAAAGAGACGTGCAAGAACAAGAGGACACGATTTAAAGATGGGAGGGGGGGCGGTTCAGGGGCAATGTGAGGAAGTATTATTTCACAGAGAGGGTAGTGGATGCATGGAACAGCCTTCCTGAGGAGGTTGTGGGGTCTAAAACTGTGGGAGAATTCAAGAATGCATGGGACAGACATAAGGCAATTCTTGTGGGGGGTAGGAAGAAATAGGCTGTTGGTTAACTAGGATCTGCGGCCTATCCTGTAGGTAGGGAAATGGGCAGACTAGATGGGCCAAGCGGTCCTTATCTGCCGTCAAAGTCTATGTTTCTATGTTTCTAAGTTCCATTTAACATGACTCTCTGTCTATTATCACTCAGCCAGTTCCTAACCCAGTTGTCTACCTTGAGACCCACTCCCCGGCTGCCCAGCTTGTTCACCAGTCTTCTATGTGGAATGGAATCAAAGGCCTTGCTGAAATACAGGTGGGCCACATCCACTGCTCCCCCTGATCCATGACCCTAGTCACTCAGTCAAAGAAATCAATTAGATTTGTTTGACATGACCTTCCCGCTGTGAATCCATGCTGCCTTGGATCCTGTGCTCCACTGGATTCAAGGTGTCCCACAATCCTTTCTTTAAGTAGTTATTCCATAATTTCCCCCCTATTGAGGCAAGGCTGACTGGTCTATGGTTCCCAGCTTTCTCCCTACTCCCACTTTTGTGAAGAGGGACTACAGCTTCCCTCCACCAATCCTCTGGAACCAGTCCCGTATTGAGTGATTCATTGAACACAACTGCCAGTGGTGCTGCCAGCACCTCCCATAGTTCCATTAATATTCTAGGATGTATCCCATCCAGCCTCATTGCCTTGTCCACTTTCAGCTTTGTGAGTTCTTTTACGACTCTGTCTTATGTAAATGGACTGGTGTCAACATCCCTCCCATATTTGTTCATGTTGCCTAACTGTGGACCCTCACCTTCTCCTTCTTCCATCAATACAGAACAAAAATATTTGTTCAGTATTGATGCTTTCTCCAGATCACCTTCCACACACTCTCCTTCTTCCCTTTTTAGCCTTACTATCCCACCCCTGGTTTTTCTCCTTTCACTAATGTAGCTATAAAAGGTCTTGTCTCCTTTTTTACTTCCTGTGCTATTTTTTCCTCTGTGTGTGCCTTTGCTCTCCTGACTGCTTTCCCTGCCTCCCTCTGTTTATCCAGGTACACTACCCTGTCCTCCTGTTGCTGTGTTTCCTTGTATTTCCTGAAAGCCATCTTTTTCACCCTTACTATCTCTGCAACTTCCTTTGAGAATCATAGTGTCTTTCTCTTTCTCTTGCCCTTATTTACTTGCCTAATGCAAAGGTTTGTCGGCTCCACTATGGCTTCTTTTAGATGGGCCCACTGCTCCTCCACTCCCCCCCATTTGTCCCTCCCTGCTAGGGCATACTTGAGACACATCCCAATCTTAGTAAAGTTTGCCCTCCTGAAATCCAGGACCCCCACATTTGTGTGGCTTGACTCTGCCACTGTACTCATGCTAAACTGCACCGTGTGATGCTCACTGGATCTCAGGTGTCCGCCTACCCTAACGTCTTCAATTCTGTCACCATTGGTGAGTACTAGGTCCAAAATTGCACCCTCCCTGGTGGGCTCTAGCACTAGCTGCCTGAGGCCTGCCCCTTTTACAGAGTACAGGATGTCCCTGCTCCTGGCTGAGGCAGCAGCTTGGATGCTACAATCCACATCTGGCAGATTGAAATCACTTACCAGCAGCACCTCCCCTTTAGCTGCCATCATGTGGATGGATTCCACTAGAACCTTGTCCCATTCCTCCCCCTGTGCTGGAGGTCTGTATATCATGCCCATACAAATAGCAGCCAACAGCCTGTGGGCACCAGAGAGACTGGGTGAGATGTCTGCCTTGACAAGAAGAAAACCTGCATCATACAGCTTGCCAGTCTGGGAGACTGCTGGTTGGTACCACCGCCAGGTACTGGCTGTCACTTACACTGGGGTTGGAAGCTTTGACATGGGTGTGAAGTGTGTGGTTCCTGCTCCTTGGACTAGTCTGAGTTCCAGAAGAAGAAGGAAAGAGCTCAAGAGGTACAGAAGCCTGCAGCAGCGCAGAGCCTGAATAACCCTTAGAGGCACATGTGAGCCGTACCCGATTGCTAACTCAAGCCTTCATCGTGAGAGGGCCTGCATCTGCATCAGAGGAGGAAAAGGAGCCCAGGGGACAGGGAAGTGGTACATCAGGACCGTGAGTACTCCCAGGGTTTTCTCTGCAACCTGGGGATACCTGTATAATGTTTAGCACTAGTGCTATGGTTTTGGCCATCAGAATGGGAATTACAATTACCTTGTTTGGATTTCTGGCTGTTTAAGCAATTGCATGGCCTGTGGGGTTTTCTATTTAAATGTGTTATATTGTTTGCTTTTAAAGTGTACCACCACCAGCCAACCAGCTGAGATGAGACTGGGCCTGCAACATTTCAATGACTGGGTACCCAGTGAAGTTTGGGGAGCTACCTTTAGACTGTATGGGCAAACTGGTACCAGTGGGCTATAGTCCCCCATGCGGGTTGGGTGAAGCTACCATTAATGCTAATCTGTTTTGCCTGGTGTGAGGTGGGCACTGGGGTGTGGTGTATTCTATTAGAAGGGTTAACTAGCAGAGGTTGGCCTATTTCAGATTTCTGTCCAGCCACTATTGTAAGTGCTTTATCACTGCAAGTTTCTTTTCACTGCTTTCCCCTACCCCCTGTGAAGTTCTCCCAATAAATGCTCTGTTGGTATTTCATAATCTGTCTTGCGAGCATATTATTAGTGACAGTCAAAAATGACATGTTTTGTTTGATTCAAGGTACTGTGGTTTTGCAAGTGTGGGGCCGTACTGTGGGTAGTTGGTAGGTACTACATCTCAGGAGGTTGTACCGCTCTGAGATCTGGCCCACTTAAATTTACTCTGGGTGGAGGCACCATGCAAATTTCTAAAGATTTTGAAACAAAGCCCCTAATAAGAAAGATAAGAACCCAGGCCCCTCAACTATGACTGACCCTGCAAGGCAGGGGTAGTAATTGAAACATTCATGGTGACCTGGTTACATTAGTTTTGTAGTACTCATTGAGACCTTTTCTTTTTATTTTATTTATTTATTTATTTATTTTAATTTATTTATTGATATCTAGGATTACAAATACCTCTGTACCAGATATTCTTTTACAAAGGTTCCTCATCAGAACACAGACAGATAACAACACATTGATTGGAATAACAACAATGAGGTAATACAATGAACAATACAGCAACGAGTTATACAGAAAGACGCATTAGATCAATAGCTAGACTCATACACTGTCAGTGTACTAGATTTGCTGCCCAAAGTGGACTTTGTCATTTCCAGCAACAGTGAGCAAATACAGTGTACAATACAGCAAGGAGTTATACAAAAAGTCACATTAGGTCAATGGTTTACATCACAACAATGTCAGTATACTAGATTCACAGCCCAAAAATATAGACGTTTGCATATCCAAAAGTAGAGACAGGGTATAATTATGCAAGGTAGGAGGCATCAGGGTAAGAAAATGGTGGGGTGGAGGGAGGGATGGAGGGAAAGAGGGGAAAAGGGGAAGGACAGGAGGGAGGGAGCAAGAAGTGGTGGGGGAGATAAGTGGACAAACAGTAGCAGTAAGAGGTGAGAAAGGGTGGGGTGTGGGGTGGCAAGTGGAAACAGATAGGAGGGAGAATACAAGTAAGCATGGGAGAGGTGTGAGGATGAATAATGGAGAGGATGGAGAAGAGTGAAAGGAGCTGGTTGGGGTAGATCTGAGAGAGTCAGTAGTCAAGTGGGGTGGCGATGGTAACTAGTGCATCCAGTCACATTTGCCCTGTGCTGTGAGGTGTTGCCAGAGCAAAGACTTAAAAGTGCCAAGTTTAGTTTCTGAGAGGACAGTGTTAGGTGGATCAAGATATATAAATTTTCCTATTTAAATTTTCAGCAGGGTTTTAACATGGCTTTTCAACATGGATTGTAGCATGATTTTTACCATGCTACAATCTGGACGCAATACTTTTAAATCATGTTAACAGAGTTAAGATAGTTTAATACACGGAAAAAGTGATAGTGTGGACAGGGCTTAAGTTACAGTAGTGAAAGCTCGGGGAGAGAGTAGCTGCTTTAGGAGTTTTGTAGGAATTTGTGATTGAATTTTGTACTTTAAAAGACTTTATAAAATGGGAAGAGACAATCCTGCTTTCTTATTGGTTATTACCTGTGTATGAAATCTGTTTCATGCACAGGTAATGGCAAGTTCCTAAAAGCAGGACCGCGTTACTCAAACAAAATCACTGTGCCATTAGAATACACAAGTTTGAAATGCCACCATTACACAGTAAAAACCTTCAACTGGGCCCTAAAAATACAATTACCTTAAATAAAAAATAAAACAAATTAATTAAATGTTGTTTCCCTGATCATCACACTCTCCTTACACACATAAACAAATTAGAAACATCAAATATTGTTTATAGTTTTCATTACAACTCTCTCTCTCTTTGCTGACAGTGAAAAATCTCCCTTCTATCTTTACCTGCTTAGCAGGGAAATCTCTTCTGCTTGCCAGGAAAGTGAGATAATTTAGTGTCTGGATTTAGAAGAGGCCTTTGTTGTGTGTGTGTATACAGTATGTTAGGAGAGGAACATTCTGCCAGTGGAACTGTGCAGAAATTGGAATCCCTGTATTCTGTGGTAAACATTACATATCTTCAATGTGGGGAAAAACAAGGAAAAAGAAAAACAGGATGAAGAAATTAGGCAACAATACTTTATAAATAAAGAGAAAAGGTGAGCAAACAAGTATTTTTTTGTTCTTTTGATTGATGTTCCTTTACTTTGCTGTTTAAGTTTCGATGCGTCAGGAGACCAAAGTTACATAGATTGAGAGAGAGACAGAGACAGAGAAAGAGAGTGGGCATTAATAGAGTGTTCGCACTTCTGCATTGCTCTCCCCTTTCACTAAGCAAAAAAAATCATAAGCAATGGTTTTTATTTTCTAAACTGCGATATGTCAACCTGGAGGGGCAGGTCAGACAGCTCTCCTGATACATTAAAACTTAAACAGTAAAGCAAAGGAGCATCACTCAAAAAGAACTATATATATATATATATATATATATATACACACACACACACACACACACACACAGATATATACACACAATGCTACATATATATATATATATATATATATATGTATATATATATATATATATATATATATATATATAGATATATATATATATATATATATATATATATATATATATGCAATGGCAGTGAGGATAAATAGTGGCAAATAATGTAACAGCAGTATTTTTGGCTGGTCAGACCTACAGTGAGAATATCACATTTATCCTCACTGTAGGTCATTTATCCTCACTGTAGGTAATAACCAGACACTATCTGCACTTCACCACATCACCTCGCACACGTTTTGATTGGTGGGAGATGGCAGAATGAGCAGCACAAACAGATTTCACCTACACAGTTGTATGCCAACTCCTACTGGCAGTTTAATTTCCCTCTGACAACAGACAGAACACTTTCACTTTCTCCAGCACTAGATACAGCCCTTAGAAACAAGTAACCCTCTCTAAACACCCCACATTTTACTCACTCAATCACGACACAGCTCTAACTCAGAACCTCCTCAGTGTGAAACCAGCATTCACACTGAGAGATTCATTTTTTCCTCCTAATACTTCTCTTACAAAATTTAAACAAATGCCACATAAAAAAGAAACAGACTGCTCAATACCTCTGTCCCTTCAGACCCCAACATCCATTCCATACCTCTTGCACTGTGGTACCTGGTTGCAACTATCTCCTCTGCTGTGTAAAAGACGGTTCCAGCAACAAAAATCAGGATTAACCCGATAAAGAAAATAAAAAAAATAAATAAAAAATAAATACTGAGCAGAGGCACAAACTGCATTTAAGCACCACTACTACACTCACGCGCTGGCTGCAACTATGTACCTCTTCACTGTCAAAGCTGCATTCACAGTGAGTGTTAGATTTTTTCTCTCTCTTTCTCTTGCTATCTTTATTTTCTGCCAGCTTCCCTATAAAAAACAAACTGCAAACAAAACTGTTAACAGTAAAAAGCAATGCAAGGCAATCAATAACTTTCCCCAGTGCCAAACCCACCATCCACTCACAGTTCCTTGATACCCAGGAAGGACATCCTCTGCAGCCTGTACCATCTCCAAATACAGGATCAACAAGATAGAAAACATTTAAAAAAGTAAAACGGGCCCAATAAAACAAAAAAAGAAACTGCTGCACTGCAATCTCTCTCCCTTGCTAAATGGGAGATCCACTGCCATGTTTAAAAAACCTGATCAGCCCGCCGACACAGAACTGCAGCCAGTCAAATGACACATTATCAACACCAGCACGTAGGGAACCTACCAACCATGCTACCGTCCCTACCTACTAGCAACAGCATGCTACAACAGCGCGAGAGAAGAAAAGGATTTAAAATCTAAATAAAAAAATTATTAAACCAACAACAAAATGTCATTGCATAAATGAGATATGCAACAGGACCACTGGAAATATCGCTGATATTTCCACTCATGCAGTTTGACCTTGTGACCTCACTCATGGCTTCGCCACTCGTGAGGTCATAAGGTCAAACTGCAGTCATAGAAATATCAGTGATATTTCCAGTGGCCCCAATGCGTATCCCATATATATATCTTATGGTAGCACGGTAGTGCTACCATAGTTAGGGTTGAGCAGCACTTTTAAGGTCAAAGGGTGAAATTTTGCACCTTAATAACTTTGCCACCGTTCAACAGATTTGCCTGAAATGTGGCAGGCACAGTTGGGCATGGTAGATCTTGGGATCTGCCCACTTTCGTACTTGTCGGATATACGGCTGTGAAGTTATTAAGCGACAACTGAAAGTGCAATTACGCTTTTTTGTGAATTCTTTGCAGTCACCTACAGGTTGCATGGTTTGTGTGACCAGTCCAAAAACTTCAGGGAACATGCTGCCAGGATCCCTGATGTGCCTTTTGAAGATTTCGTGAAAAAATATTGAACGGTTCAAAAGTTATTCAAAAAACAAGTTCTCATTATAAGTCAATGGGAAAAGTTAACAAAAAGTTCAACACTTTCACAAATGCACTTTTTAGTGTTGCAAATGACCCTAGTAGTGTCACAAATCCGCCATTTTTTTTTCAGTTACTGATCATAAAAATGCTTGGCATTTAAAATTGGGACCCTCTAGGAACACAATTCTGTTTGTGTTCACCTAGTCGGACCCTCAGGATGCTAGCCATGTCTTTATTTTGGGGTTAAACACCCCAGAAATATATTTTTCAAGTTTTTGGAAAAAGTATTGTCACAAAGCAGTGTCGCATTTGCGACACTTTCGAAAAACTTTGCGAAACCTTTAGGTAAGTGTGACACTGCTTTTCAGACTATAGCCAAAATGATAAGAGTTCTTTGCCACCCTGCTGCAAAAGAACGGTTTGGTCTTTTGGGCTCAAATTTGGAGGAAAGGCAGCCAACATCTCACAGATGTGCCTTTCAGTGGTTTGGTGAATAAATATTGCACGGATGGCAAGTTACAGTACTCCAAAGTTGATATTTTTTCCCATAGACTAACATGGTGGTGTACGCCGCGCCTTTCAGGCCTCGTATCTCGAAAACGGTGCGAGATACAGAATTTTCATCGTGACAATGCGTAGCTACGCATTCAACAAAAAAGTAGCCAGGAAAATCATGCATCATGTGATTTTTTTTTCTACGTCATACGGTTACTGAGATATAAGCAATTTAGTATTCCAACACCTCATTTTTGGTTCTGAGGCCCATTATTATGCATACATTCTTTGTACACATTGTGTTTCTCTATGCAGCTGTTGGGGAAAAACAGGGAATGTGCTTCTGTTAATGTTACAGTTACTGTTTCCACTTGCATTTACGTACCCGTTTGCGTTACCGTTCCCGTGTACATCACCATGTGTATTACACTTTGCGTTCTCGTTTGCACCTGCGTTTGCGTTACTGTTACCATTTGCCTTTTCACTACTGTTTGTATTTGCATTTTAGTTTGCATCACTGTGTGAATTGGCATTAGCGTTTACGGCAGCCCTTTCCTTTGCATTTGCGTTTGTCTTTCGTTTTGTGTCTTCGTTGCTGTTACTGTTACCATTTGCGTTTCCTATTGCGTTACTGAGCCCGTGCACATTACGGTTTGCATTTCCATAGGTGCTTGTGTTTTCTTTTGTGTTTATGTTTCCTTTGGCATTATTGTTGCTGTTACCATTACCATTTGTGTTTACAATTCCGGTAACATGACCGTACGAGTTACGGTTTGCGTTTATGTATGCATTTCCATTTGCGTTTATGTTTCTGTTTCCTTTGGCATTATTGTTCCTGTTAACATTATCATTTGCATTTACAATTGTGGTACCATGTCCTTGTGCATTATGGTTCACGTTTACGTGTGCAATTCCATTCATGTTTTCGTTTCTGTTATGTTTGGCATTCTTGCTGCTGTAACACTTAACATTTGCATTTACAATACCAGTGCCATTCCTGTGCATGTTACCAGTTGCATTTTCATATGTGCTTGTGTGTCCATTTACATCACTGTTTGCTTCGGTGTCACTCTATGCTTGTGTTTCTATTAACGTTTGCTTTACCATTTACGTTTGCTTTACCATGTGTGTAACCGTTGCCACTTGCGTTTGCTTTGCAGCCCTGCGCTCCCGCCTCCACATTCTAGTCACTATTTATTGTCCTCATTCTCACAAAGAAGGGGAAATTAGAGGCAAAAAACTCAGTTTAGTTCATCAGTTAGGGTTGTTCCACAGCGACAAAAGCGAGGAAATTTGGTGTTAGGGTTGAAAGCCCCCCTTGGACCCCCCAGCCCACCTCCCCAACAGGCATCAGGGTGTGCGTTGGGATCGTCGGTCCTAACTCTCACCCCATTCTCCTATACCTCTGCTTATTTACACATGTGATGGGGTGAGAGTTAGGGCCAATGACCCCAACATGCACCTCGATGCTGGTTGGGGGCTGGGCGTGGGGGGTCCAGGGGGCTTTCAACAACACAGAATTTCCTCACTTTTTGCTGTGGAACAACTCTAACGAGGCAATAAACAGAGTTTTTGCCTCTAACATATATATATGTATACATTGCAAAAACTGCATTAATGCATCAGTTGGGGTTGATAGCACAGCAACAAGGTATGGAAATGTGATGTTAGGTTGCCTCACCTCCCCACCACCCCCACCCTCCACACCAATAGACACTGGTATGTGTGGGGTCACATCAGGCCCCAACTCTCCCATTCCATGTGTAAGCAAGCTGACATCCTACAGGATAGGTGAATGGGTGAGAGTTGGGCACGAGCAGCCACATAGCTTGCCCAACATCTGTTGGTGTGTGGAGAGAGTGAGGGAGTGGAGTGGGGTGTGAGGTAACCCTGTCACATTTTCACTTACTTTTGTCACTGTGCTATCAACCCAACTGGTGCATTAACAAAGTTTTGCAATGAATTTCCTTCTTTTGAGAAAGTGTAATGTAACTGGTAATTGGTATGTGTTTGTGGGAGTGCGGGCCCTCTTGGCCATGAGCTCCCTTCACGTTGCCTAGTTTTTGCATAATGGTATGCGTATGTGGGAGCGTGGGCCCTCTGAGCCCTGTGCTCCAACTTACACATAAGTAGGGAGCCATACAGCAGCCCCATAGTACTGAAAAGGAACCCTAGTAACACTTATTTGGCAATATCACAGTAACCATAGCAACTATGAAAAAAAATTCCACTTCAGTTGTAATCATGACTTTGAAACCTCCACATAGGCTTTGTTCACTTAAAGGAGGACTAAGCTACGGGTAGAGAAAAATCCTTATCTTGAATCGTTTCCAAGATACGGGCGTCAGAAGTAGAGATGCAGCGAATTTAAATTCCGCCGGTGAAGTGAATGTGAAGTGGGCACTTCGCGTTGCCACTCTGCTACGTGGAGTGGGCAATGCAAAGTGATCACTCCACCTTGTCATTACCACTTCGTGTTAAGGCAGAATTGCAATGTGAAGTAAGGCAAAGTCATTGTTTTAAAGGACTTCGCTCCTCATTATGATTCTAAGTGATCCACCGTGTTTCAGATTTGCAGCCCCCCACATCACATGGCTTACAGTACTGTAAGTCACATGCTCTTTAGTTAGGCAGGAAGAAAGTGAGTCATACAAGCAGACACTTTTATTTTCTCCTGTGCAGATGGAGAGAGAGCAGTGTGTTTTGTGACTGCTGATACTTCGAGATCAGAGCGAGGAGGAGATTTAAACTTTGATTTAGACCCAACAGCCTTTTTAAAAGCTACATTTTTCTGTCTTTTCTGTACTCTTTTTTACTTAATTTGTTCTTTCTGTAAATTTTAGTTTTCTTACCTTTATAAGTAGTTAGTTGTTTGTCTGTGTCTGTGTAACTGTGTGTGTGTGTTGTGTGACAGTGTGAGTAGTGCTTGCTCGGACTGAGGGAGCTCAGTAGGAGAGATGAACCAGGGTGAGGGAATGTCTGGGGTGGGGGCAGCTCTGGGAGAGTGTGGTAGTGGTAAGCGTTGTACCGAGTGCATGTGTGGAAGGCGTGGGCGCCCATTCCTGTTGGACCACTCAAAACATGTGAGTGTCCCCCTCCCCAGAAGCAGGACCAGCACCGCCTCCTGTCCTGACTCTGAGGCAGTTGAACCACCACCACCAAGTCCAGCACCAGGTCCTCTGGAGCAGGATGTGACTGTTCTCCTGGGCCCAGGTGTGGATCCCATCCCTGTTCAGCACCATGACCTGCTGGCTGCCAGTTCACCTGGCCATCCTCTGCCTGTGCCTGGTCCTCCCCACACCTCCATTGTTTTTTGACTGTGTTGGGAGGACAGCAGTGTGGTCAAGTGCCACCTATGTGAGGTGGAGGTGCACTGTGGCCCCTTGGGGACTCACCTGAGAACTGGTGGCCAGCACACCCATATGCTCAATCACCAGCAGTTGGAGTGGAAGGCTGCCATAGAACGGACCATGCCTGCACCTGCTGGCCATTCTGTGGCAGAGGGTGCAGCTGTGCATTGAGGCATCCCTAAGAAGAGGAGGGCCACAGCAGCACCTGCTGCTCCACCAGCACCCCCTTCCCCACCACCAGCAGGTCAGCCTGTAGAATGTATGGGCCCCAGAGAACTGCATGTAACACAGGCTGACTTGGCAGTTCTCTGTAGTGTTGTCAAGGGGAACAACAAGAGGGTGAGTGCTGTGGAGCAGTGGCTGAATCACATAGAGGGACATCAGTTGCAAATTATGCCCATACTGGAACTACTGCTGGATCACCATGTGATCCCACATTATTTTTTTTTTCCTCACCCCTTGTGCTCCCCACACCTTCCTTGCTGTGTTATAAAATGTATTTCTCCACCATCCCTGACCCTTGTATGTAATTATGCCCTTTTTTATTGTTTTCCATATGCGTGACACTTTGTATTCTGAGCAGTGCAAGTATACTGTGCTAAACTGCATGTGTGCAGTCAGTCTCCTTTCCAGTCTGTGTATGTACTGCAGACACTGTCCAACTCCCTGACTTAAAAACAAACATTAATGAGTACAATGGTGGGGTGGTGAAGCATGGAGAGATACTACAAAACGGGCTTACAATGCATCCAAGTAACTATTAAAAAAATTAATGTTGTGATTCATGACGTGATCGTAAATCATGATTTGTGACTGCATTTGTGACCGTGATGATGAAACGTGAATGCCTACCGCTGTACTTCCCTGGGCCCCAATGAGGTGTGGCACAAAACTCCCAGACTTAAAAACAAACATTACTGAGTACAGTGATGGGGTGGTGAAGCATGGAAAGAGATACTACAAAACAGGCTTAAAATACATCCAAGTAACTATTAAAAAAAATTTATGTGATTCATGACATGATCGTAAATCATGATTTGTGACTGCATTTGTGACCGTGATGATGAAGAAACGTGAATGTCTACGGCTGTACTTCCTCGATGAGCTGTAGCTTAAAACTCCCAGACTTAAAAACAGGTATCAATGAGTACAATGGTAGGGTGATGAAGCCTGGAGAGATACTACAAAACAGGCTTACAATACATCCAAGTAACTAGAAAAAAAATTAATGTTGTGATTTGTAACGTGAATGATCGTGAATCATGATTTGTGACTGTGATGATGAAGAACATGATTTGTATCACGAGTGACATGAGATGATGGTCCTGACTTAAAAAAACATATTAATGAGTATAATGTTCATGCAGAATTAAGCACCACATCTGTCCAGTACTTTGAAGGGAAACCAGAAACAACTGTGACTTAAGTTACAGATGGAGATTGGGCCCTAAAGAGATGCAAATGCACAGACAGATTAAGATTGCGCTGTGCACTGAAGAGATGCAGACACAAATGCATAACACCTAACCAGTGCTCACCATCAGAAATTCAAATCTGGAAAACAATACCTTTGCCGGTTGGGGCGGGCCCCAGTGGGGGGGGGGCAGTGTACTGCACTGCTGTAGTAACAGTCACTAGTACTAGTACCAGTAAAGATACCACAAAGAAGTACAAAAATCACACAGCTGCAGTGGATAGCAGCTTCACATTGCTGAAATTATTATGTGGCACAATAAAAGGTGTCTGATTTGATGACACATGTCATACACGTACTCACACACACACACACTAAGTAATGCATAGCAAATTGAAAACTTCAGTAATATGACCACACATTTTAAACCAACAAAAATTATGCACTGCTGCACCACAACAATCAGCAAAAAAATGGCAAGAAATATTGAAAATATTACTGTGTGTACATTAACAGTCATAAAAGAAAAATAACACCAAAACAGAAAGCACTGTCGTTTTCTCCAAGTTAATCTACCTACACCACAGATACGCCCCTTCCCCAATGCACACTTCCACTGTATCTCATTACACAGACTGAATGTTGTACATTAACATTCAAAATCCATACACAAACAATAAACGCTTGGTGATATGAGCACAGGAGGGTTTCCTATAATTGATGAACTAAAATTTCAGCAAAAAAAATGACTCAAAATGGCTTTTTTAACAGCTTTTTGAACGTTTGAATCACAGAGAGCTCTCAGAGCAGATTGTTTCCTACAGCTTCCTACAAACACTACACCAAACTGAGGCTGTGCAGAACAATCTAGAGCCCATGTGACCTGAAATCCCACGAATTACTGCAAAATTCGCCTTTGGAGCTTAAAAATAAGCAAGTGAGGCAAGAGAGAAAACAGAGTAATGCAAAGTCATTGTTTTAATGGACTTTTCGTTACCCATGTCAGCCAGTACTCCTTAGCATTCGCGAGCACTCAGTCGCCTTAACTCCGAAATCACTTCATGGAGCGAATTAGGCCAGTTCGCCCATCACCAGTCAGAAGTCGCCATGGGCACCTCAAAGTTAGCCTATGGGAAATTTCTCAAACTCGGAGCCCTGAAATTATGTACCCGTTGAATGTTTTGGGACCAAACCATGAAAAGGCACATATGTGGGACCAGGGCTTGCCACCCTGCAAATTTCAGCCCAAAGGCCCAAACCATTTTGATGCAGTAGGGTGGCAAAGAATTGTTGTTTTTGGGTGCAGTTCTGTTGCAAATTGCAACATAGAAACATAGAAACATATACTTTGACGGCAGATAAGGACTGCTTGGCCCACTTAGTCTGCCCATTTCCTACCTATTGGATAAGCTGCAGATCCTAGTTAACCAACAGCCTACTTCTTCCTACCCCCCACCAGAATTGCCTTATGTCTGTCCCATGTATTCTTGAATTCACCCACTGTTTTTGACCCCACAACCTCCTCAGGAAGGTCGTTTCATGTGTCCATCACCCTCTCTGTGAAAAAATACTTCCTCACATTGCCCCTGAGCCATCCCCCCTCTATCTTCAAGTTGTGTCCCCTTGTTCTTGCACATCTCTTTTTCTGAAAGATGCTATTCTCTTGGACTTTGTTGATTTCCTTGAGGTACTTGAAAGTTCCTATCATGTCCCCCCCTCCTTTCCTCAAGGGTGTACATATTAAGCTCCTTTAGTTTCTCTTTGTATGGCTTCTGTTGCAGACCCTGCACCATTTTAGTTGCTCTCCTCTAGACTGCCTCCATTCTGTTTATGTCTTTGCGGAGATGGGGTCTCCAGAATTCCATGCAGTACTCCAGATGTGGTCTCACCAACTGTATGTAGAGAGGGATAACAACTTCCTGTTTTCTACTGGTGATGCCTCTCCCCAGCCATCCTTACTGCCTTCTCACATTGCTTGCTTACCTTTAGGTCACCTGATATAACTACCCCCAGGTCCCTTTCCATTTTTGTTGTTGTTAGTATTTCACCCCCATTGTGTACTCTTCCGTTGGGGTTTTGTTTCCCAGGTGCATTACTTTGCACTTCTTTGCACTGAATCTAAGCTGCCATACTTTTGACCATTCCTCCAACCTTGCCAAGTCCCTTCTCATCCTTTCCAACACCCTTGTGTATCAGCCTTGTTGCAGATCTTTGTGTCATCTGCAAAGAGCATGCTTTTCCTTCCAGTCTCTCTGCAATGTCACTTATAGAGACATTAAAAAGGACTGAATCCTGTGGTAGCCCACTAGTAACCCCCCTTTCTTTGCTATTACCCTGTGTCCTGTTGTTGAGCCAATTTTTTACCCAGATTACCACCCTGGGACCCACTCCCAGGCTGGATAATTTGTTTATTAATCTTTTGTGTGGGACTGTGTCAAATGCCGTGCTAAAATTTAGGTAGGCCATGTCCACAGCTGCTCCCTGGTCTACTACTTTGGTCACCAAGTCAAAGAAATATATTAGATTCATCTGACATGACCTTCCCCACTGAGAATCCATGCTGACTTGGGTCCTGTGCCCCGCTGACCTCTAGGTACTCAACAATTCTTTCTTTCAGAAGTGATTTCATCATTTTCCCTACCACTGAAGTCAAGCTAACAGGACTATAGTTTCCTTCCTCTGCTTTGCTCCCACTTTTGTGAAGGGGAATCACATCTGCCCTCCTCCAGTCTTTAGGTACCACACCATCCTCTCATGATTTGTTAAAAAGTTTAGTCAGTGGTGTCACTAGATCTCCCCTTTGTTCTTTTAGAATTCTGTGGTGAATCCCGTCAGCACCCATTTCTTTGTCTACCTTCAGCTTTATGAGTTCTTTCAGAACCCTTTCTTCTGTGAAAGGACTAGTATTGACCCCCCATCCCTCTTCTTTTATGAATACAGATTCACAAAAGTCTGTTACAGAATGAGCATGACACTTTCGTAATTTGTGAAAGTGTCGCATCCATTTAGTCACAATTTGCGACACTATGGGGGGTCTGATCACTGAAAAACCATTTCTGGGGTCCTCTCCCCAAAAAAAGATAGTGCTGTGATCCTCAGGGCCTTACTAGGTAAGCACAACTGTCAGTGTTTACCTAGGGGGTCCCAAATTTAAATGCCAGGCATTCTTATCCCTCACTAACTAAAAACAAAATGGCCACCACATGACAGTAAAAGGGCCATTTGCAACAGCAAAATGTAATGGTGGCAGCTTTCAAGAGGCACATATATTTTTTCCCATTGACTATAATGGGAACATTGTTTTTTGAATAACTTTTGAATGGATTAATATTTTTTCACCAAATCTTCAAAAGGCACATCAGAGACCCTGACTGCATCTTCCCTGAAAATTTCAGACCAAACAGACAAATCTGCTCTAGCCACGAGCAAAGAAACACTCAAAAACACTGTTTTACATGTTTGTTTTGTGCTCTGCAGATCCACAACCACTCATTTGACTGTAACGTAACTTGCCAGATCCAGAGATCTATGGTGCCCCACCATGCATGCAAAATTTTAGGCAAATCCATTATATGGTGACAAAGTTATTAAAGTGCAAAATTTGGGGTTTAACATAGAAGTGGCTTGGCAACCCTAACTGTAGCTACACTACTGTGCAGTTATACTCTCTCTCTCTCTCTCTCTCTCTATATATATATATATATATATATATATATATATATATATATATATAAATATATACCGCACCATTATAGTTAGGGTTGATTAGACAGTTTAATGTTAAATCCCAAATTTAGCACCTTAATAACTTTGCAACCTTTAAATGGATTTACACGAAATCTGGCATGTGCCCTCCTGTGGAGTAGATCTCTTGATGTGCCAAGTTTCATTTTGATCAGATGTGCGAATGCTGCACAGCACATAGTGAAAAAAGTGTGTTTCGGGTGTTTTTTTGCCCATTTCTCCTGATTTTTCCTGATTGTGCTACACGCACACTGTTTGGAATTTTGATCTGAAAGACAGTGCCCCAAATGAATAAGCTAGCACTGATTTGGAGAAAAAATATTAATCCATTCCAAACTTATTCAGTTTTGAAATTTTGGGTTCTGAACATGCTCAGTTCAGTCTTTTGGATAGCTGCACAGTTGCGAACAAGGATTCGGCCTCATGAATGTGGATTTTGACAGCTCATGAATAGGGATCCCTGTTCGTATGAAAAATCCCTGTTCATGAGCCACTATCTTGTTTTCAATTTTCTTCAAAAAAAATATTGTAACTTGCCACAGGGATGTCTTCTGTAGAGATTGAAGTATAGGTTTTGTTCAGTGTGACACCCTCTACAAACCCATGGCTTTGGTTCCATTTAGTTTAGTCAAAAACTGGCCATTTTTAAGTTTGAAAATCTTTGTTCATGACTCACTCCCTATCCTCATTCGTGAAGTGTCAAAATCCCCATTCACGAGCCGATCCCCGTCCGTGATCTGTCAAAATCCCCATTCGTGAGATGACGACCAGATGGCCCTAGGTCATGAAAAGGGATTGGCTCATGAATGGGGATTTTGATACCTCACAAATGAGGGTTTGACTTGCAAATGGAAATTTTTACAGCTCACGAACAAAGATTATAAAAAAAAAATTCTTGTTCGTAAGCTGTCAAAATTCCCGATTGTGAGGGGTCAAAATCCTTGTTCTTGAGAAATCATTGTTTGTGAGCTGTTAAAATCCTTTGTTCATGAGATGAGATGACTACCAGATGTCAAAATCTCATGAACAAGGATTTCTCTCGAACAGGGATTTTGACACCTCACGAACAGGGATTTGGCTTGTGAACAGGGATTTTGACAGCTCACGAACAAGAATTATAAAAAAATCCTTGTTTGTGAGCTGTCAAAATCCTCATTCATGAGGTGACGACCAGATGGCCCTATCTCATGAGCAGGGATCGGCTTGAGAACAGGGACTTTGACACCTCATGAACGGGGATTTGTCTCACGATCGGGGATTTTGACAGCTCACGAACAAGGACTTTAAAAACATTGCCAGTTCACTGCTAAGAAACTGTTGGGACCTTTGGCTTGAAATTTGCAGGGTACAAAGGGGTTATTCCACACATGTGACTTACGCTGGTTTGGTATAAACATTTGCATCAGTTCCATAGTTATGCCATTCTGAATTTGAGAAATTTCCCATAAGATAACACTGTGGCAAACATAAAGCCTTTTGGTGCCTATATCTCGAAAACACTTCAAGATACAGATTTTCCGCTAAATGCAGCTTAGTACACCTTTGGGTATATTAAGCATGCATGCAGGTTACCAGTCCATGATTACAATCGCAGTGGAATTTTTTCCAAGGTTGCTATGGTTGCTGAGATATTGTGCCATTTGCAGCACAGGGGTTGCTTGGAATGTACCCAGGCCTGTGCTATGTCTCTATAATCATAGGTAGGTGGGACCCACATATGGATAACATTATGCAGTAATAGGACTGCTAGGCCATCCTTTATGCAATAAGGTGAGCACAGAGCCCACGGGTGCTCCCACAAGGAGATGACAGCTCATTACAATGTCTGTGCGCTTATGGATAGATGGGAGTGCAGGGCCCTACTAAACACTGATACCATGGGGCTGTGCACTCCCAAAACTATATAAGGGTAAGATTACACTTTCTCAAAAGTAAGAAAATTAATTGCAAAAAATGTTGTTAATGCATCAGTTAGGGTTGAAGCAACAAAAGTAGGGAAATGAGGCATTAGGGTTGAGACCCTAACCTCCCACCCTACCACCCCACCCCACCCTCCTCTGACCAACAGGGCATGGGTGTGCATTAGGGTTATCATGCCTAACTCTCATCCCATTCTCCTGTGTTCTACCATGTCTCAATCCTAACACCTCATTTCCCTACTTTTGTCACTTCAACCCTAACCGATGCCTTAATGACGTTTTTACAATGAAGGTATATATATATATATATATATATATATATATATATATATATATATATATATGTATAGGATACATGATGGTAAGGAGGATATGGAAAATATTCTCACTCCTTGAAGTGAGCTGTGTATTCTCACGAGTGCCAAAGGCACGAGTGAAAATACACAGCTCACATGGCACGAGTGAGAATATTTTCCATATCCCATGATCTGCCCATCATGTGTGCAATTTATACTACGGGGTGAGAGCTTCAGGAGCATTTTTTCTGATTCTGTGTGTTTCCTGCTCATTCTGTGTGTACTGTCAATGTGTGTGTGTGTTCTGAATGGACTGGGAGTCTGAAACACAGATGAGTGTGTTTTGCAAAGCTAATTGAGTGAGTCAGAGGCTCAGTGAGAAAGACAAACTGCTGCATGTAGCACTGAGAAACAGAACCTGCTTTGTAAAAGACTTTCATTTAGAATTCAGGTTGTTTTGAAGCTCAGATCAGCACAGTAATGGGCTATCAATGTTAGAAACACAACAGGACATAGGTGGGAGTCTTTTGCAAAGCTAATTGAGTAAGTTGTGCTTCAGTGAGAAAGAGAAACTTTTTTTGAAGCAGTTTCCTTTAGAATGCAAGCTGCAGTGCATTTATCCTCACTCTGGTGACATCAGCAGGGTATGGATAAATGTCGATATCCTCACTCTGCTGATGTCATCAGGATTTATCCTCACTGCAGTGGAAATAACACAGGATATCCTACTGAGATAGCTCTCACTCCCGTGGTATAAAATATATATATATATATATGTATATACATGTGTATATATATATATATATATATATTTATGCAACAGGTGTCTGAATAAATCTGCACTGATAAATCCATTTATCTGTGCTACTATGTGGATACATTTATTTATGCAACAGGTGTCTGAATAAATCTGCACTGATAAATCCATTTATCTGTGCTACTATGTGGACAAATTTATTTATCCACATAGTAACTACATCATCATCCATTTATCCACACAGTAACTACATCAGTAGCTCATTTATCTGCACAGTTCTCTTCAGAATTCATTTAGAATATTTGGCCTCAGAAGCAGTACTAACTATATTTAAATGTGAATAACTTAAAAATGAAAAAAGATAACATGGTACTGTGAGCACGAAAATTGTTCAGCACAAAATTATCTACAAAATGAATAATGTTTCATTTATATAAACCCTGTATATTGTATATGATTAGCAAGAAAACAGAAGAAAATGTAATTTTTTTTTCACTTTTTGACAAACAAATATGAATAACTTTAAAACAAAAAATGATAGCATGGTACTGTGAGCACAAAAAATGTTCAGCTCAAAAATATCTACAAAATGAGTGGTGTTTCATTAATAGATACCATTTTTTTTATAATTAGCAAACCACAGCATAAAATTCAATCTTCTTTTCCCTTTCTTGACAAATTATTTACACCTACCAAAATCAAAATAATCACACAACATCTAAACCTGTTGCATAAATGGAATATGCAGCGGTTCAGCGTGTGATAATGCATTTATTTTGTACAGTTTCCAGTGACCTCTCGTAACTCTCACTCATGCCTTCGGCACTCATGAGGTTACTTGAGGTCACTGGAAACTGTACAAGATAAATGCATTATTACACACTGAACCGCTGCATATCCCTTATATATATATATATATATATATATATATATATATATATATATATATACACACACACACACACACACAGTATATACAGGGTGGGATATTCAAAAGAGTTGCGCTATGTGCAACAGGGTTGCGCCAGCACAAGTCCGAAAATGCGCCATTCTGCGATATTCAGCGGGAGGCAGTTGTGCCATTGAAAACATGCTGAACAACAGCGCAATGCAAATGAAGATATGCGCAACCGAAGAGGGTGGATCAATGCATAAAGTGCATAATGCGATATTCAAAGGCTTGTGCAATGCGCAACAGTGGATCAGCCAGAAGTTGCACCACGGCGGAAATGAGCCAAAATTAAAAGGCTCAAGGAAGAGGCACAAGAATGCGACAGGGAATGCTTATGAGGCAGCCACACAGAGCAGGCCACAGCAGCAGCCAGTGCAGGCCAGGGAGTAGGCAGGACAGAATAGGGGTAGCTGAAGGTGTGTGGGGCCACAGAGTTCAGAGGCCAGTAGGTGTACCCAGTGCAGTGGAGGTAGCAGTGAGGACAGCAGGGGGAACAGAACAACAACAGCCGGGGGGGACACAAGCCAGGGAGATGGACAGTGCCAGCTTCCACATGGAAGCTGTAATGAGGGGGGTGAGAAGGCATGCTGCAGGGGGACATGGCCGTGGAAGGGCCCGTCGGTGGTACGCCCCCAACAGGCAGTACCGTGCCCGCATCAGCTTTGAGCTGTATTCAGACATCGAGATTGTGGGCCAGTACCGCCTGACCAGGGCAATACTGAGGCGGCTCTGTGAGCTGTGCAGTGATGTGATGCAGGCACCCTCACGACGGAGTCACGCTCTGTCAGTGGAGACAAAGATAACAGCCTGCATGTGCTTGCTCGCCACGGGTACCTTCCAGAGGCCAACAGGGGACACCACAGGCATAACACAGTCAGCCACATCACGCATCCTCACCCAATTCCTCAGTGCACTGCTGCCACATGCTGTGGAGCACATCCATTTCCCCAGCACCGCAGCATAGCATACAACAAACATGCAGGAGTTCCACAGGGTAGCACGTATGCCTGGTGTGCTAGGGGCGATAGACTGCACCCATGTGGCCATTTGCACACCACCTGGCCCTGATGGGGCCACATATCACAATCGGAAGGGGTTCTCCAGTGTCAACTGCCAGGTGGTGTGTGATGCCAGTGGGTGCATCATCAATGTCTGTGCCACACACCCTGGTGGAGCTCATGATTCATTCATATGGTACCAGTCTGCACTGTGCCATCGATTCGAGAGTGGGGACATCCCCACAGGACATCTAGTGGGTGAGTATGCATGTAGGATTGGCAAAGTTGGGGCAAGGGTGGGTAAGCCACAGGTGCCATGGGAGTGGCACACAGGGCTAGGGGCAATATGGTCCTGAACATGACACTAACCTCCACTATCTCCACACAGGTGACAGTGGATACCCACTCCATCCCTGGCTGCTCACACCCTACTGGCGCCCACGACCCCATCGCAGCAACGCTTCAATGAGGCACATGCCGCCACATGCAACATCATCGAGTGGGTGTTTGGGATGCTGAAGGCACACTTCCGATGCCTAGACACCTCCGGTGGTGCCCTACAGTACAGTCCCTCAAAAGCCTGTGGGATATTCCTGGCCTGTTGTATCCTGCACAACATGGCCAAAGACTGTGGCATAGCCGTACAGGTCAAGGAGGGGAACAGCGATGGGGATGCTGGTGACACTGGTGATGATGGGGGTGAGCAGGCCCCCCTTGGATGGCGGACTGATCCGGCTGGCCCAGCTGCACCGGGACACCATCACAGAGGAGCACTTCGCACAACACAGGTAAGTCATGGGGCCATGTGCAACCAACACTGTCCAGGGCGCAACCCACATACACACAGGGTAACACACCAGGGGTGCATGACAGCGAGGGGAGTGGATGGGTACAGGAGCACAAACACACAACCAGAGAGGGGTGAACAGTCACACGCCACATGGACAGACACACACACACACACAGCAGGCACAAACTGCACAGGGGCAGGTGCACAGCAGAGCAGGAAAAGACATGTGAAACACACACGTCCACAGGCCACCTCCACCACCTGTACTGTCCATGTACATGTGTCAGATGCTGGGCACCCTTGCACCTTGGTGTACAGTGCAATGCAGGCATCATCATGCACACGCACCTGTGGACAGCAGTCGGGAGGGTGTGCAGGTGGTCCGTGTGTCGGCGTGTTGGGCAGGGCACACACTGGTGCACTGCCCACCATGACACACATTGCACACAGGGCAGCACCAGACAGGACCCGCACTGGGAGACAGATCAGTCATGTGGCACTGTGCCACGGCCACCTCAGATGCGTGGGTGGCCCCGCCGAGACCCAGCAGCACTGGCAGGCTGAGCATGGGCCACTTGGGGTGGCACCGATGGACCACCAGGGGTCCCACTGCACGAGCGTGACCTTGTCCACACAGGGGTCTGCAGCATGCTGAACATACCTGCACCAGGGGTGCTCGGGATGCCCACAGCAGAACCTGGCGTCGACAGGCTGGGTGTCGCACAATGCCGGGAATGGGGACTGGATAGCGTACTGCGTGGCGTGCGTGGCACAGGGACACCTGACTGTGTTCCCAATGCAGCCACGACAGTGACCAATGCCTGAGTCTGCCTGTCAATGGCGGCGGTCACATCCATCCGCATTTGGACAATCCCTGCAAGGAACATCGCGTTGTCCCTGCTGTGCCACTCCACAGCCACACACAGTGCCTCCACGGATGTTGCAACCCGCATCTGCTGCTGTACTGATGCCCGCAGCAGGCGGGTGTGCTCGTCAAATGGGTCATCTGCCACATCGGCAACCTGTCCCTCAGGGTATGGAAGGGCCTGATGATCAACACCCCTTGAGGGTGGGCGCTGCTCACCAGGACCAGGTATGGGCAAGTCAACAGGTGGTGTACATATGCCACCACTGAACCCTGTACCCCCAGACCCAGTGGGTGACTGCTGCTGATGCCCCTCCGCCTGCTGTGCCCAAGGGACCAGTCGTTCCACTGCTGTGTCTGCAACAGTGCCAGTGACCTGCACAGCCACCCGTGCTGCCCCACTGGTGCTGACAGGCACAGCCTGGGACTGTGCTGATGTGCTGGCACACACGTTGGAACCAGCTAGATCCATAGGCGCGAGCTGTCCTGCTGTGTGTCCATTATGTGACACACACGTGTCAATGCCTATAGTGGTTGTTGCATCATCAATGGTGCAGGTTCATGCCACAGCCACAGCCACAGCATGCTGGCATGCTTGCATGCCAGACTGCTGAGACACAGGAAGGGCACACCCCACACCTGTCTCACCGACATCGGAGATGGCAGCCAGGTGTGCACACTGGTGCAATGCACGCTGGCTACCAGCAGAGGTGGATGGACCCTTCTCCAACTCCGGCTGGATGTCCACAGTGGACGGGCCCTCCACCACTGTCCCCTGCAGATGCACAGGATCTGTAACAGAAAGTGAGAACATGTTAGTGCATGGGATCCACCTTCCCCCCCCACCGACCATGTCATACCATGCAGTGATGGGCTACCACCTGTCTGGAAGCCACCTCCCGGAACGCCCTCGATGGTACTGCACTGCATGGATGCAGCAAGACGGTCCTCCACCGGGGTCAGCTGCACCACCTCCGGCTGGCCCCCGCCTGTGGCAGCGCATGCCGCCCTGAGGTCTGAAACCTTCTCCTTCACCCTCCTCCTGTCGGTCCCCATCTTCTTTTTACATTCCTGCACAGAGCGCTGGTGGCTTCCGTGCAGGTTTACGGCTTAAGCCACCCCCTCCCATGCAGCAGCACGGGCCTGAGGGTGCCCCGGCGTCCAATGAGTAGTGGCTCTTCCTCCAGGTAGGCCTCAAAGAGTGCCCCTGTTTCGGCTTTCGTGAAGTTGGGCCTCTTCTTCCGCCCACCATCATCCTCCTCACCCATTTCTGGCTCGGCCATGTCACAGTCTGTATGGGTAGAAGTGGACACCTGTGACTGTGCAGTATACAGCAATACCCTAAGACTATAGTCCAGAACATCACACAGCATGCAACTCAAATATCACCTGCAGCAACCGAATATGGCCACTGCAGATCAATGTCGCACATTTATAGCACAATGCATGCAAATTAGGAGTGGAGCAACTTTAATGAGATGCAAATCGCGCTGCTACGCCATTGAATGGCTGATCAGATGATTTGCATATGACGGCTGAATATCGCGTTATTGCGCTTTGCGCAATACGGTTGAGCCGGCTGAGCCAATGGCGCAGTTCTGTGACTGCATAGTACACCACACTGCGCATGCCCAGGTAGCTTACGCAGGCATCTGCCATGCTGATGACGTGCTGTGCGCCATCGGCAATTCAGGACATGGCCACCATTGTGCCAGTGGCGCTACGGCGCCAGTCACCACATGGCACTGTGGCACAACTGTGCAATAGTCCACTGTGGCACTGGCACACAGGCGACCGATCGCGCTGGACGTGTAGATGTCAGAGGCGCTGTGCATGGCCGCGCCAGAGACCCATGACCTTGTGCCTGACCTTTGCCCCTTGGCGCTGTCAATATGCGGCATCTGCAGCTCTATCACGCTGTTCGGTAACAGCGCGATAGGGACCGACGGCGCTGTACGAACAGCGTGATAGGGACTGACGGAGTTGTATTGCACAACATTTCCACATGGGGTTGCCACGCTGTGGAGCGCCATATTGCCTACTATAAACCTGCAGAGATGGCATGCAGGAGAGCTCCTCAGTGGAGTGCATTGGAGGTGGCCAACCTGGTGGCCGTGGTGGAGCCTCACCATGGGCCACTGTTTGGGGAGGAACCCCTAAACATGGCCCGCACCCATGTGTGGCAGCAGGTGGCCACTGATCTGGAGCAGGCCACTGGGCAGCGGAGAACACCGGAGCAGTGCAGGCACCAGTACACCTAGGCCAGGTGGGTGAGCCGTCTATGCACCTGTATTTTCTGCATGGGTAACACTGTGTAATGTGACCAGAGCATGGGGGAGGGTTGGTCCATGGTTGGCTGTGACAGTGTTTGCAGGTGTGTGATGTATGGGTCTGGTTGTGTGGGCAGACACACTCATTGGGGTAGGGGGGCTGTCTGCTTTGGGATCTCACTGATGTGTTTCTCAACTTGTGTTTCCCACAGGCATGGAGGAGCGGAGGCAGGCCTGGGATGAGGCTCAGGGAGGCATTGTGGAGGTGGCTGGCCAAGGTGGTGGCGGTGTTGGGCACCAGCAGCAGCAGCAGCCGCAGCAGCAGCAGCAGTGGCTTGATGAGGTTGAGTGTCATTACATCATGGATGCTATTGCGTGCTATGGGGGGGAGGGCATGGCCACCATCCATGGACAACACTGCCATGCACGTGACGTGTGACAGTCAGCACTGTCCAGTGGCACTGCATGTCTGTGAGTGCGTCACTGGTGGTCCATGCGTGCACTGGGCTCATGGCTGCAGCACTAACTTCCCACCATGTAGCCACGTCACTGGACAGCCTTGGTTGTGCTGTGCTGGGCATGGGTGGGGTGTGTGTGCAGTGGCACAGATGGTTGTTGCTGCCTGGTTGGGCTTGTCTTGTGCACGGTCACTGTGAGTGGGTGCAGTCTATCACAGGGGTGGGGCACTTGGCTGTATGCCATGCATGTTGGGTGGGCTTCAGGGTTGTGGACAGTCACAGCCATTGATTCTGTTCCCTTGCCCTAGGTGTCCGGGTCCTGCGCAGGATTGAGCAGGCTGTCCACCGCCTGCTGGAGGTGTCTACAGAGTCCCTATCCATTCTGCAGGAGATGCACCAGAGGGGTGTGAGACGACGGAGGAGGCCATGGGACCAGAGGCAGCCTGATGCTGTGAAGCCTGGAGGGCAGTAGCTGCCCCACACCTACCCCATTTACCCTTCCCTCACACCCTGCCTTCCCTCACCCAGTTCTTCACCCCTGCCCCTTACCCACCCCTACCTTGTACCCGTACCCCCACCCCTTTCTTGTATATATCTATCTGTACATAGTTTATTGTTGTGTGTTCATGTTGATATTCTTTTATAAATCTATTTTGTATGAATACTGTAGTGGTCTCTGATTTGCAGCTGGCTATGGGTGCTCAGTTGCAGTGGTGTGCATGGCATCTGGGGTGGTATTGTCCTGGGATTGTGTGTGTGTGTGTGTGTGTGTGCATGGGGGGGTGTCCCTGGTGTGGTAGTGGCTTTCAGCCGGTCTGGCCGTGTGCTGCCACACACCCCTGGATGCTCCTGGTGGGTCTGGCTTGTATGGTTCTGTGGTACACACGGTTGCATTGTGCCGGGGGCATGGGGATTCCTGCAGTGACGGTCACAGTCACTACTCATGGGTGGTGTCTTGGGGTTCCAGTGCAGGGTGTGCTGTGCACGGGGGCTGTTGTACACTTGGGTTGTCCGGCCCCTTTGTGTGGCAGTCTCAGCTTGCCAGTGGGTGTGCTGGGGCACCATGGCCCAGCTGTGCTTTGTTGGCTTGTCCCCATGGGCCGGTGGATATTCTGTCCCCCCACCAGTGATGCTGTGCTTTGGATGTGGGGGTGTATTGTTAGTTCTGCAGTGTGTTCCTGTGCCCATCTGTGGCATGGGTGGTGGGCCCCTGCCTACCTCCCTGGTTGTGCAGTTCCATTGCTCTGCTGCTGTGGGTCTCTCTGCTTGCGCTATGGCGCCTCTGGACTGCTCAGCTGGGCTGGCCTTGTTGCGCTATGGTGCATCATATGTGCTCAGCTTCCCCTTCCTGGTTGCGCTATGGTGCAGGTTGTGCGATATTCAGATGTTGGCTGGTTGTGCAATTTGACTTGCTCCATGTTTGAATATCGCGTCTATTGCGCATGTGCGCAATTGACTTGTGCTTGCTCCTGCTATAGCGCACATTTTGGGTGCAGTTTGAATATCTGGCCCACAGTGTATAACTTACATTAAATTCTACCAGAGCACTGTATGGACACATCTCTGTAGGGGGGAAGGGGCAGTCACCATCAGTTATGCTCTCATTAAAGAAAAAAATACAAGTATGGATGCTGCCAAAGGACAAAAGCCCAATAGCAAACCATGTGGAAGGACTATTTTATCACAGATTCATCAAATGATTGCCTTTTTTTATAGATAAACCTATTTATCTAATTATTTTACCACACTTCCAGGGGCTGAAGGCATGAGGTCATCACTATGACCCTGGGCATGTGGTAAAATCTGTTCCATGCACACCCCATTGTGTTTTATTGCTTACATATTTATTTCAATTTTCAATTATTCTCTTCTAACACCTTTCTGTCTGTAGTGCCTGCATCTGCTCTCCTTGATGGCCAAGGGCAGCCCCTGCCCCCACATCCACCTGTTGTGTAATTAATCTGGTGTGGTTTGGGCTTCAGTAATTCAGTAAAATGCACCTAACTGTTCTACAGAAATAAGATTACAAAACACAGAAAACATGAAAAATAATTCGCACAAAACATTGACTAAAACAGCACTAGTGCTGCTAACACAGAAAATGCTACCTTTTGCTTGCTGCTAGCTAGCTAACACAGCTCCTCCCCCTACAGCACCGCCTCACTACACACAATACAGAAAACAAAACAATTTAAAGTAAATCAGAAAAAAATACCCCAAATAATTGGTAATCTTAGTGGCACAAAGCACACTAGATGCTATAGGGAGTAATTTAGTTGAAAACACACTGCATGTTCCAAATGCTTTTCAAAGGTTTTTGGGCACAGAGATTCAGACCAGGCTTAGCACCATCTCTCTCTCTCTTCAGAAGAGTGCACTGAATTCAGCCTATGCATGGCAATACAGCTCACTGCAGCACCATGTAACCTCCAGTCCCATGGATCATTGCAAACTTCGCCTTGGGGTTACAATTCACAGGTGAAGTTCTCAAATTCCCCATTCCAAAGTTCCAGTTGTAATGCAAAGCTGAACTTCACATTGCCAATTAAATTTGTGAATTTGGGCAAATTCACAAATTTCTCTGCAGAGTGAAGTTTTCTAACATCGCCCACCACTGCTCCCATATCCACTGGTGGGGGCAGTGCCTTTGTTATCCTTGTACAGCCACAGTTTTCCATGCAGCATGAAAAAGCTCCCTAGTCCTGCCCCAGGGGTCACTGAGCTAGTGCAACCCTCAGTCAACCCTTCCCAACTGAGTTGCACTGCTGAGCAGTAGGTATCTCAGCCATGACCTGCCGCCTGACATGACTTCCCCACTCACTTCCAAACCCGGGTTATCAGCATGGCAGCATGATGCTCTGATGATGGGCCATGAGGTTGCCTTAAAGCCTAATATTTGGGATCAACTAACCTAACAAAATTGGTGATATTCAGTTCTCTAGTTTTAAATTTATAGTGGCTTAAAATGCTGCAGTTTACATAATTTTGAAATGTAATTTAAAAATTTCTGAATGTTTGGAGGCTTATAACTCAATCACTTTCAAAGCTAGAGATCCAAAAACTGGAATACATCTGAATGAACTTGGTAATTCCAGTAATTCCATCATACCAAATTTGGTGCAATCTGGACAAGTACTTTTAGTTTACATAATTTTGAACTGTAATTTTAAAATTTCTGAATGTTGGAGCCTTGTAACTCCATCACCTTTAACTCTAGAGATTGGAAACTTGGCATACTTTTGAATGGACATTGGCAAAAGTATCATTCCAAATTCAGTGCAATGTGGACAAATACTATTTAAATTAAAGGGAAATAACTGAAATCACAATCTTGGCAACATTTTGCACAATTTTTACAGAAATTTCATGGAAGTTCACAGAAGCAAAATCAGCATCTTGCCAGAATTTTGCTGACTGAAGATACATTTTGCCCAGCCCTAAGTTTACAGATGTAACCCACCTTTAAGTTGGGGAGCCACTTTAAGGCTAGGTTCCTTGCCATGCTCTCCTTTCTGCACAGGATGTGTTTGGACCCCAATGCATAGAATGCCAGTGGCTCCTGGTTTGAGGGTCATTGGTTCCCTCAAGAGAGAGAATGAAGTAGGAGAAAGGCAATTGCCATCATTACAGTGAAGGGTGGCCACCATCCTGACTGGCAGTGCTGATGGGTTTTTTTGTACAATCACCAGGTGCAGGCACAGGCCAGACAAGGGGAAGCAGCAGTGCTGAGGCAGTCCACCTCAACTGCCACATCAGGCACCAGTGACTTTGACATGGCCTCTGTTGGCCTCAACAACATCCTTTCTGAGTCATCCAGGCAGCTGCCTGGTAGGTCTTGCTGCTCAAGTCTACTCATTAGTATGGGGGGCATTGAAGCTAACTTCCTTTATGCAAGGATCGAGGTCCCGAAGTACTTATACTGCAGAAGTACATGTTTATCTGGTATGCAAATGTAATTATCTAAAATGATTTTTCCAGTTGTCATCTTCACTATTCCTATTTGCAGGATCTGCAGTATCAGAGAAAGGAAGTGTATCTGGAAACTCCAGGTCCAACCATGTGAACCTGTAGCTCAGTGGTTACAGTACTGGAATGCTATTCTGGGGCCAGAGTTCAATTCCCAGTAGGTCACAATATTTATTTCTCACTATAGTTTGTAGTTTAATTTCTAAGCAGTGGCTTATACTGTACCAGCATCATCTATCTGTCATCCTGGTTGTTCGCAGTTGCAGGATTTCCAATACCAGAGAAAGTGTGTTCAGGAAACCCAGGTCCAACCATGTGAGCCTATAGCTCAGTGGTTAAAGCACCAAGATGGTATTCTGGGGGTCTGGGCAAATTTCCCATTAGGCCACATTATTTTCTTCTCACTACAATTTGTGATTTAATTGCCAAGCAGTGGCTAATACTGCACCAACAACATCTAGTTGTCATCAGAATGTTCCTAGCTGCAATATTTGTAATACAAAAGAACATAGAAACATAGAATTTGATGGCAGATAAGGACCGCTTGGCCCACCCAGTCTTCCCATTTCCCTACCTACTGGATAAGCTGCAGATCCTAGTTAACCAGCAGCCTACTTCTTCCTACCCCCACCCCCCAGAATTGCCTTATGACTATCCCATGCAAGCTTGAATTCCACCACTGATTTTGACTCCACAACCTCCTCCGGAAGGCCATTCCATGCATCCACAACCCTCTCTGTGAAAAAATACTTCCTTAAATTACCTCTGAGCCCCCCCCCCTCTATCTTCAAATTGTGCCCTCTTGTTCTTGCACACCTCTTTTTTTGAAAGATGCTACCCTCTTGGACTTTGTTGATTCCCTTGAGGTACTTGAAAGTTTCTATCATGTCCCCCTCTCCCTCCTTTCCTCGAGGCTATACATATTAAGCTCCTTAAGTCTCTCTTCATATGTCTTCCGGTGCAGACCCTGCACCATTTTAGTTGCCCTCCTCTGGACAGCTTCCATCCTGTTTATGTCTTTGCGGAGATTGGGTCTCCAGAACTGCACACAGTACTCCAGATGGGGTCTCACCAGCTGTCTGTACAGAGGGATAATAACTTCCTGTTTTCTACTGGTGATGCCTCTCCCTATGCATCCCAGTATCCCCCCAGCCCTCCTTGCTGCCTTTTCACATTGCTTGCCCACCTTTAGGTCATCTGATATGACTACCCCCAGGTCCCTTTCCATTTTTGTTGTTGTTAGTATCTCACCCCCCATTGTGTACTCTTCCCCTGGTTTTGTTTCCCAGGTGCATTACCTTGCACTTCTTAGCATTGAATCTAAGCTGCCATACATTTGACCATTCCTCTAACCTTGCCAAGTCCCTTCTCATCCTTTCCACCCACCCTGTGCATCAACTCTGTTGCAGATCTTGGTGTCATCTGCAAAGAGACATACTTTTTCCTTCCAGTCCTTCTGCAATGTCGCTTATAAAGACATTGAAGAGGACTGGTCCTATCTGCACCCTGCGGTCCCAGCTAGTAACCCTCCTTTCTTCTGAGTGGACTCCATTTACTATTACTCTCTGTGTCCTATTCTCCAGCCAATTCTTTACCCAGGCTGTCATCTTGGGACCCACTCCCAGGCTGGCTAACTTATATATTAATCTTTTGTGTGGGACTGTGTCAAATGCCTTGCTAAAGTCTAGGTAGGCCATGTCCACAGCCCCTCCCTGATCTACTACTTTGGTCACCCAGTCAAAGAAATCTATCAGATTCGTCTGGCATGACCTTCCTGCTGTGAATCCATGCTGCCTAGGGTCCTGTGCCCCTCTGGCCTCTAGATACTCAACAATTCTTTCCTTTAGAAGTGATTCCATCATTTTCCCTATCACTGAGGTTAAACTAACAGGTCTATAGTTTCCTGCTTCTGCCTTGCTCCCACTTTTGTGAAGGGAACCACATCTGCCTCCTCCAGTCCTTGGGTACCACCCATCCTCCCATGATTTGTTATAGGCGGTAGTCAGTGGTGTCACTAGTTCTCACCCTTAGTTCTTTTAGAATTCTGGGATGAATCCATCAGGCCCCCATTGCTTTGTCCACCTTCAGTTTTAAGAGTTCTTTCAGAACCCTTTCTTCTGTAAATGGGCTGGTATCAACTTCTGTATCCAGAGTGTTACTACTGTTTGTTTTATGTACCTCCCCTCTTCCTTTGTAAATACTGAGCAAAAATATTTGTTTAGTATCTCTGCCTTTTCACATTCTCCTCTGCCCACCTCCCTCCCCTTTATTAAGCCTCACTATCCCTCCCTTGGTCTTCCTTTGCTCCCTGATGTACCTATAAAGGGTTTTTATCCCCTTCTTAACTGGAGTTGGCTATCTTTCCTCAGTGTGGGCCTTTGCTGTTCTGACTGACTTCTCAGCCTCCTTTTTGCTTTAACTGATACAGTTCTCTGTCCTGCTCCTGCGATTCCTTGTACTTCCTGAATGCTTTCTTTTTCTCTTGAACCTTCACTGCCACTTCCTTTGAGAACCATAGTGGTTTCTTACATCGTCTTGTTTTGTTTATTTGCTTCACACAAAGGCTCGTTACCTCTGTGATGGCAGTTTTTATTATTCCCCATTGTTCTTCCACCCCTCCTTCCCGCCCATTTGCTAATGCATTCCTTAGGCACTCACCCATTTTGGCAAAGTCAGCCCTCCTAAAGTCCAGTACTTTTGTCTTTGTATGGCTTGACTCTATTGCTGTGTTTATTGTGAACCATACTGTTCGATGGTCGCTAGTTCCCAGATGGCTACCCACTTCTACATCTGTGATCTCTCTCCATCTCCATTTGAGAGTATCAAGTCTAATATTGCTCCCTCTCGAGTGGGCTCCAGTACTAGTTGTCTAAGGCATGGCCCCTGTAGGGCATCTAGAATAACTGCACTCTTCGAAGTGGCAGCTGCAACTGCACTCCAGTTAACATCTGGCATATTCAGATCACCCATCAGCAATATCTCCCCTTTTTCTGCCATTCTAAGTATACTTTCTATCATTTCCTTGTCCATTTCCTCCCCCTGAGAAGGGGGTCTGTATACAACCCCTGTGCGGATTGTGGTGCCATTGCCTGTCTCCAAATTTACCCACAGTGCTTCTTCTCCTCCCTGTTTACCCTTTTGTTCTGTTGCTTTTATTCCTTCCCCTTATGTAAAGAACTACTCCTCCTCCTCTTTTACCCTCCCTGTCCCTCCTGTAGATAGTGTATCCTGGTATGTTTACGTCCCAGTCATGGTTTTGTGTGTACCATGTTTCTGTGACTACCACAATATCCAGATGTTCCTCCTCCATCAAGGCCACTAATTCCAGAAGCTTGTTACCTAGACTACGGGCATTGGTACTCATTGCTCTCCATTTTTTGATGGCCTTACCTTCTGTTGCAGCATCCCCCACTGACCATTCTACCTTGGTCTTTTTCTCATTTAGTACCCTGTTTTGTAGGGAGAGGCTGGGATTTTTCTGCTGCTTGTCAGTGCCTCCCCCATTGACTAGTTTAAAAGCTTGCCAATGAAGCATTTAAACCGATTGCTCAAAAGGAAAGTGTATCTGGGAACCCCAGGTCCAAACATGTAGCTCAGTGGTTAAAGCACCAGAATGGTATTCTGGGGGCCTGAGTTCAATTCCCAGTAGTTCACAATAGTTCTTTCTCACTGCAGTTTGTGATTTAATTGCTAAACAGTGGCTAATACTGCACCAACAACATCTAATTAGCATTATGTTTGTTCCTAGTTGCAGAATTTGCAATTCCAGAGAATGTATGCCACAGAGCCCCAGGTCCAACAGCTTGCTGCTCAGTGGTTAGAAAACTTGCAGGGTATTCCAGGGGCCTGGGTTCAATATCCAGTAGCTCACATTATTTTTTCTCACTACAGTTTGTGATGTAATTGCTAAGCAGTGGCTAACACTACACCAACAATATCTAATTGCCATCTGGATTATTCTGAGTTGCAGGATACACAATACCAGAGAGAACCCCAGGTCCAACCATGTCAGAGCACTGGGATGGTATTCCGTGCACTTGGCTTCAATTCCAGTAGGTCAGGTTATTTCTTTCTCACTAAAATCTGTGATTTGATTGCTAAGCAGTGGCTAACACTGCACAAGCAACATCTAATTTTCTTCTGGATTTTTTTTTTCTTTTACCAATTATTTTACCAGGTGAGACACGCTAAGCTGAAAGCTTGTTTGCAGGTGCAACCTGGGAGCACAAGGAAGTTAAGTGACTTGCTCAGGATCACACAGTATGCACCTAGGGGGCTGTAGGATTCAAATCCAGGTCTCCAGATTTGCAGCTCAGAGCCTTAACCCACTGCACCATACTGCCTCCGATTGTTCTTAATTGCAGGATATGCAATGTCAGAGAAAGGAAGTGTGTCTGGGAACCCCAGGTCCAACCATGCGAGCCTGTAGCTGAGTGGTAAGAGTGCAGGAACACTATTCTGGGAGCCTGAGTTCAATTCCCAGTAGGTCACATTATTTCCTTCTAACTACAGTTTGTGATTTAGTTGCTAAGCAGTGGCTAATACTGCACCAGCAACATCTAATTGTCATCTTAATCCTTAAGTAGGAGACAGATCAATAAATGACTGACAGCCAGAAAGATTAAGGATTGCTTTATGGTTGGTTGTCCTAGAAGGGGTTAGCAACTAACTCATTTGCATGCGAAATTTCAGCCAAGGCAAAAATAATGACTAGTTGAAATGTTATCAATGATTAGTGATCTGAGTCAGTTGCCTGAACAACTGTATATGTGGCAGTGGAGCAGAGGGCAAAACACCACCACAGAAGCAAAACAATGCCCTAGCTCACATTTACCCACAAACAACAAGCACTATATTTTAAAGTGCTAAATCAATTTATTTTAGTGTAAGGTTGCATAAAAAATGGATATACATGGCAATACAGAGAAGAGACAAACACTCAACATTCACGCTGGGCTCTTTTTCAAGAGTGAAAAATTGCATTCTGTGTCTCCTTATTTACTGCGACTATCGCATGTGCAAATGCTGAAAGTAAGCAAATTAATTCCACACACATTGATAAGTTAAAGTGCTATACTCTCAGTTAAACAGGAAATGAATGCACCACCAATGATGTGTACAATTGAAAACATGACTAAAAAACACACACTAGTTCATATTTTCACCTGACATTATTGCTTCTTTATGTATATCCAAGGTGAGTCATGATAACTTACAGTATATGGTAGAGCACGATTGTGTATGAAATTCAATGAATTCCCAGTGTCGTTGTACCCTAGCAGTGGTGTCAAACTGCTATTGTACCATCTTGAGTACGTCACTACTAGGGCACAACTTAGAATGCATGTGTACTCAACATTCTCTTTTGATGATTAGCAAAGAAAACATGTTCTCCCCACCCCGCCACTCTCTACTGTGAAAACCCCTATATACTTTCTGTTGTTTTACTCTGCCAATCAAAATGAAACTTCACAAGGAGGACTGCTGCACTGTTTACTTTTCTAATTAGTAGTAGTAGCAATAACTGTTCCTTTTCTGTTCACAGCATTTTCAGTGGTCATTTGAAACCACCGATCACATTGGTTGATGTCTTCTCTTTACTCTTGAACTGTGACACTTGAGTCCTTTTTTTTTGTATTATCTTTTTTCCCCCTCCTTACTCACTGGGACCTGCTCCTCCTTCAGACCACCTAGTACCACCAGCAACCCCCCTCACAACTCCCTCCCAGAGCCTCTTACCTCATATTGCAGCCTTCTATGGGTTAGCCCGACATATCCCTTCACTGGGTGGGTCCCCCTCCTCTGAGGGTGAGGGCACCAGTTGGGGCAGGCCAGCACACTCTTACTCTATTGCCTGGGTGCTACTGAGGTGGATGTTGCTCTGTCAGGAGTGCTTGAGGGCATCATTGGGGTCGGCCACCATCATCCAGCCGATCCCAGTGCAGTTTCTGCTTTTCTGGTGCTTTCCACATCAATGTCCCTCTGCAGTGCTCCTGGTCTCCACAGGGGGCCACTGCAGAGCGACATGCTACCCTAACCCACCCCAGGAGAGGAAAGCAGCCCAATGGAAGCTCAATCCTCTCTTCCTCCTGCTGACCTCCAACGACCCAAGTCTGTTCCCGAACCTGGATAGCTGGCGTGGTTCGAGGTAAGGCACCAGCGCCTCAACCCTCTGCACCAATGGGCCGGCCTGACACTTGAGTCTTAAAACAAGTTCTTTATTTTTTCTCATAAATGTATAACTTAAATTCTGTAATGCACATAATAAAAAATAATTTAATAGAAACACTACTCATTCAAGGGTCCCCCCACTGCGCTGCAGCATGAATCTGATCACCATAAATTAGGGCACCAGAAACATGTTGCCTACAATGACCACATCTAATTTTCATCTAGATTGTTCTTAGTTGCAGGATATGCAATGCCAGAGAAAGGAAGTGTGTCTGGGAACCCCAAGTCCAACTATCTGAGCCTGTAGCTGAGTGGTAAGAGCACATTCCACTGTAACCCAGCAATGCCAAGGGACAGCAGGGGAGAAGAGTTAGTTTTTGTGGGGAGCTTTGCACCACGCATCCCCCCAATGTGGGGGTCTTCACCCCCACACCATGCAACACTAAATATAATCTCCTCCAGGTCTGGGCATGAGTGACTTGGAGGAGAACAGTGTCAGTGGTGAAAATGTTGTGAATGCAGAGCAGTGTGAAATCAAGCACGCTTCTGTCACTCACGACCTTTTCTCATTGCCCTAATTGCGGCACCCTAATTGCATCACACAGGTAACAGTATACCCATTTTAACAACTGCTGTGCACTCTGCTTGTGGGATTTGACTGTCAGGGAGTGGGATCACTGACATGGCATGAGAATGCACGTACTAAGGTAAAATGCTACATGTAATTTAAATTTGTAAAGTCTACGCTGATGTTCAAAGTTGCCCATATACTATAAAAGGCAATGCATGGACACCACTAAACAACAACACTGAGTTTACTTCTCAAGGTTGTCATGACAACCATAGACCACTCAAGCTTTGCTCTTGAGGTCTAATGGTTATCATGACAACCTCTTGAAGCAAATACAGCATTGTTGTTCACTGCTGGCCATTCATTATCCTCTATGTTATCTTTCATTTAAAACATGTGACTAACGTTTGTGTATTTCAGGTTATTGCAATATAATTATAACACCATTTTATAGTATAATAGCAGTTCACAATACACTAACTTCAAGTGAACATAATAAGAAAATCCACTGTATCTTGTGGTAGTCACTTTATTTCTCTGTATGCCTCCTCAGCATGTCTAGGTATAGCTGTATCCTGTATTGCTGCAACATCTATGCCAAAGGAGTTTGAATGCCTATCCCTAAAAGTCTCTCTCCCCAATACAGCAGCTTTTCAGCTAGTTGGATGCTACAGACCTCCCTCTGCTGAACACAAGCTCTTTTCCCACCTGGGGGAACCTGCTCAAACCCAGCACTGAAGAAGTCATTATTCTAGGTGACCTGAATTTCAACTGGCTTACCCAGGCAGCTGCATCTCTGGTATCATTCTGTGATACATATGGGTTCACACAGCTAATTAATGAACCAACAAGAATTAATGCAAGGAATAGTAATAACAGCACACTACTTGATATGATGCTAGTGAATAAACCACATCTATTCACACACGCTGGAGTGCTTCTCTGCGATATACACTACCGGACAAAAGTTTTAGAACACCCCCATTTTTCCAGTTTTTATTGAAATTTATGCAGTTTAATGTCTCAATGTACTCTGAAATTAAAGCATAGAACAAATAAACAATTGGAGATAAAAAAGAAATCATAGTATCATTTTGTTTAACAAAATTTATTCTAAATTTTTGACTCATCAAAGTAGCCACCTTTTGCAGATATAACCACCGAACACACTTGTGGCATTCTTCCTACAATGGACATTAAATATTGTTTGGGAAGTTCTTCCCAACACTGTTGCAGAAGTTCCCACAAATGTGTTGCACTTGTAGGTTGCTTTGCTTTCGCCCTTCTGTCCAGTTCATCCCAAACCAGCTCGATGGGGTTTAAGTCTGGAGACTGTGCTGGCCATTCCATGATTTGAAGCCTACCATCTTGTTCTTTTCCTCGAAGGTAGTTCTGACATGGCCTGGAGGTATGTTTTGGGTCATTATCTTGCTGTAGGATGAACCCCTGACCAACTAGACATAGACCAGAGGGTATTGCATGGCGCTGCAAAATGCTGTGGTAGCCCTTTTGGTTCAGGGTGCCAGTCATTCTGTGCAAGTCGCCGACTCTGGATCCAGCAAAAGAGCCCCAGACCATCATGCTTCCTCCTCCATGTTTGACAGTTGGTGTCACACACACTGAGGAACCATCCTTTCACCTACTAGATGGCCTACAAAAACCCTGCATGATGAACCAAAGATTTAAAATTTTGATTCATCGGTCCAGTCTTCAGTAGTCCACTGGCAGTGCTTCATGGCCCAGGCAAGCCTCTTTTTCTTATTTTGCCATCTTAGCAATGGCTTTCTTACTGCCACTCGACCTGTCAAACCTGCAGCGTGAAGTCTTCTCTCACAGTTGAAACTGAGACTTGCTCATTTCGACCAGTGTTGTTGTGCTGAAGCTGTTGTCCTGTGAGCCGCCTATCACGCAAGCTGTTGACTCTCGAAACTTGTCTTCTGATTCTGTTGTGGCTTTGGGTCTGCTAGACCTCTTCCTGTCAGAGTTTCCTCCAGTTTCCAAGTGCCTTTTGATGATGTAGGAAACTGTACCACTGACACCTTGGCTTTCTTTGTAATTTCTCTAAAGGAAAGACCTACACTTTAAGGGTTATAATGGTCTGTCTGTCTTCCTTTGTTAATTGCCTTTTTCTCGCCATTATGATAGCAATATACTACTTCCTGCAGTGCAATATTGTCCAAATAATGCTTCAGAGGGTGTAATAACAGTCTGTTCCAACACTGCTTTTATACATACAGGGGGTTTGTAATCAAGTAATCAACAAAAGTTGGGACACCTGTAGGAATCGTTTGCATCAACTTTCAAGGCTCAATTTACTTCCATTGCTGCAGAACAGCTGTAAGTTATTAACCCATTACTTGTTCCCTGAAGAAGGCCTTTTTTTATAACTCTGAAATTTACAATATTTTTCAGTTTTTGCTAACCTAAACTTTTTTTTAAACCTCTAGCAGTTTACTGCTTACCTTTGTACCATTTCAGGTTATTCACTGGACTTGAATTGTTTAAATTTCAATAAAAACTGGAAAAATTGGGGTGTTCTAAAACTTTTGTCCGGTAGTGTAAGTGATCACTGCCCCATCGCAGTGTAAGAGGTCTAAACCTCACTTTCAGGTTCTTGGCAATATTGGAGATGCAAATAATCACAAACAAGTTGCATTCAAGTAATAAACAAGTTTATTACTACAATCAGGGATGAATCACAGTTGCCCTAAGCAGTTCTTACCAATATGAATCGGGAGCCAGTGCTAAGCGTTCCCTACACCTCGAGGTTTCTTTGTAGTCTCTTGGGATCTCTCGGGTCTCCGAGGTGTAAAACCTGTGCATAACATTATATACCTATGATAATTACTATGGTTACTAAAAGATAGAAACATTTCTAGTTACAGAGATGAGCCCTATTGGCTAAATTAGAGGTGGCTCCATGGTCCAAGATAACATTATATAATTCTGTAAAGTCATCAGTTTTAGAACAAAGACGTTTTATACAAAGTCTTACATAACAAGGTGAAGTGGTGTCCATCATCGAAGATGGCAATGTTGCCTTACACATTATAATTACTTCAAGGACAGGTGTCTTGGCATCTGACAAGTAAGAAATAGACAGAAAATACATGGTATAATGTGTGTGCATTAGCAAGCAAAGTGAGTTACAATAATATGTATTCATATCCTGACATCTACTCTTGTATGGTAGATGCCCTATGCCCTATGTATTAGTATAGCCTATGCCTAAACATTAGCTGTCTACGGTGTACCCCTGAGGGTATCAATTAGGGTGCAGGGACCTCGTGTAACAATTCCCCCCCTTGTTGCCTGAAAAGGGCAACACAGGTGAATCTAAGGAGTGGGCAGGAGCAGTGGGTCTTTACAATCCAGAGGCACGAGCCTTGTAAAGAAACCTGCTGCTCACAGTGTTAGCGAAGAGTACGTCAGAGGCAGCAAAGCATAATAATCAAAGTAATATCAAAATGCTTGTATTATAACAAAACCTTTAAAAGTAATCTCTAACCAAGTGTTAGTCAAAGCATTATTCATGTCTCCATCATTCATCAGGTCAAGAATGGCTTCATTGGCTTTGGTTATATTATTGCTGATGTGGATGAGTGTGTGTCCTTTCTATCTAAAAGTGATTTCAGTGTAAGTGTAAGTGGATCTATGTGTACATTAAAGTAAGGTAGGTATTCCTCAAGTGTAAGTAAATAATCTGGATTACCATCAATAATATCTGCTTCCATAAGGGGGACGGGGGTTATGACAGTGTGTCTAATAACAGTTTTCTGATGAACAAAACAGAAGTTGGGGTAATCAATTGCACAAGTAACAGAACCATAAGAATACGTTTTCACATTAGTGACTATACAGTATTCACCGTCAGAGTTGTACTGTGATCGTACAGTAGGCAGTCTCCATTTTTGCAACTGGACAGGGCATGTGTAGGTGCGCCTGAGATCCGTGTTGACAGGCGATGAGCTTCCTCACGATAGGACTGGTAGAGCTGATCCGGTGGCTGCGTTGATTCAAAAGTGTTGGTGCCATTCTCAGTGATGTCAGCATCCATAGTGAAAGTCCAGTCAATGCTGTCTGGAGAGTAGCCAAAAACAGGGCGTATAACATCAAACACATCACATCGGCACAGGTAGATGTATTGCTTTTTCACACAACAGTCCGTGTGCGGTGCCACCCAGGCATCCAGGAAGGAATGGTAGACCAGTAGAGGAGGTAGATCCAGGCGTTCTCGGTAGATGTCTTCATCCAAATGCCCTATGGAATGCGCCAGTGCCAGCTTGTCGAACAAAGCTGTAGTGGGATCAAAGCATGGTAAGGAGACAGTAAAAGAGACAAACATGGTATCTGTTATAGAACATTTCTTAGCAGAAAAACAAGGACCAGTATTTGGATGTCTGGTCACAAACCCTAAATTTTGAGCTTTGGAGAGAGGAATGGATAGAGTTTGTTGCATACATAGGGAAATACAAGATGGAGATTTACATTTAGGACAATACCACTTAGATAGACGTCTGTCATGTATAATATCAGGAATCCTACCAGTTTCTAGGTCTCTGAAAAGGTTGTTAATGGTAGTGAGTATATATGAACCATATGCAGAACAAAGTATTTCCCTACCAATGTATTGTCTATCAGCTTCTCTATTGTTCTGTTGTATGAGTGCGTTAATCTTATCTTTGGAATCAGTGAAGGCTTTTGCAATGTCGCATGTTGTATACAGTGTATCTTTCTTCCTGGCTAAGACCATCCACACCATGCAATAAAGGTGGTAAAACATCATTAACCAAACCAGTGGAGAACTTTGCAGAATGACTTTTGATAGCAGCAATGTCTGCTTTGTTCCAAATGGACATAGCAGTACCAAAGACCTGTGACAGTTCCTGTGGCACCCGTGACATCAGAACTGTCAACTTCACGCTTAGTGCTTTATGAGTAAGAGTACTCAGGAGGAGGTTTCTCCCAAAGTTACCTCTGTGTTCAGTAGAATAAACCCCAGTAAAGGGATCTTTGGTACGTATCTGAAAGGCAGCTAAACTGTCAAGCAATAAAGTACTGTAAAATGCGGAGGTATTGGTATTGTGACACATACCAAATTCTTTCATATTCCAATAATTAAGGTTAAATAAAACAGGTACATGCATAAACTGTGAATTGTTAATCAAAGAACCTGGGAGGGCAGTGGCTGTGAGACCACTACGGGGACCAGGGGTATGTTTTGGACATTCCAAAAGCTGTTTCTCAGTAGGAGGTAGCACAGATAGATACATGGCAGCAGAGGCCATGTGGTGTACAGCACAAAATCTGCGGGCAGAATCCTGAGAAAGAGAGTTACAATAGGAAAGGTCAATTAAAGCAGTAATGTTATACAAACCAGAGTGTCTTAACGCAGTTTGTAACAAGGACAGTGTACCATTCTGGGACAATTTAGCATTGGGCCAACCCTGGAAAGTTCCCTTAGAGAGTTTGGCCACAGGGAGAACTTGTCCTTGTGATGTGGCTTGCCACTCAATCTGAAGGGTAGATTTGTCAGGAGCAACAACCGAGACAGTGAGGTATGCATTGGAACCTTCCTAGACAGTAATCATAGTGTCTGGAATTTTGATGGAAACTCCCTCTGTAGGAGGTGCTGGAGGATCAAGGTGTCAAAGGAGGTCCGGTACCATGCCTTGGGCGGAAGGGAGTACTCCTGAAAGGAGTAGAGATAGGAACAAGATAGCCATCTTGTCAATATATCTGAAAAGGAAGATGAAAGATTAGTATATTAGTACAGTTCCACCCAATGGGGTTAGGAAGAGTAAGTTTTAAGCTCCTTTGTACAGTTTCAATTGGTTTGCATGTAACCATTTGTCAGTCAGTTTATTGTTGTGGAGGAGTCTAACTTGATAGATTGCTGGACTGAGCTTGTTGACAATAGGGTAAGGGCCTTCCCATTTGTTAGAGAAGGAGTGGGTGGGATATGCAAATCGGAGTACCATTACCTGATCTCCAACTTGCCAATCCACTTCTTGTGCATGTTTGTCAAATTGTATTTTGGACTGTTGCTGGGCCTTGCCCATGCAATTTGCGGCATGCAAGTGTGTGTATATGAGGTCTTTTCTAAGTTTTTCCACATACTGATCTACAGACACACGGTCCGCAGTGGGGGTGTGCAGGTCAAAGAGCAAGTGTTCAGGTAGTCTCATTTGTCTGCCAGTCATTACCTCAAAGGGTGTAAGCTGGGTAGTGGCTGAGGGCGCACCCTAATTGCCATAAGGAGTAAGGCAGTAGGAATCCTAGGTCTTGGGATTGTCCTCAATGAATTTGGAAAGCATTTGCTTAATCTGTCTGTTAGCTCTTTCTACTTGACCTGAGGATTGAGGGGTGATAAGGTATGTGGAACTTTTGCTGAACCCCTAGGAGTTCAAGGGACTCTTTCATCAACTCACCTGTAAAACTGGTTCCTTTATCAGCGTCTACCTTGAGAGGCAGGCCCCACCTGGAGAAAATCTGTTCTACCAGGATTTTGGCAGTTGTCTTTGCAGTGCAAGTCTTGGTGGGGAAAGCCTCTACCCACTTAGAGAATAGATCGGTCACTACAAGGGCATACTTGTTGTTTCTACTGGTATTGGTCAAAGGACCAATAAAGTCAATTTGGAGGGCATGCCAAGGGCCAGTATGTCTCTGTGGTAAAAGTTTGGCATTCCGTTTTGTAGGTATTGGATTGTTTTGTGCACAAACGAGGCAGTTATCAATGTATTGTTTAACATCTTTGGTAATCCCAGGCCACCATGTGGTGGTTTTGAGGCGTTGGAGGGTATCTTCAGCCCCCTGGTGTCCACCAGTGGGTGTGTCATGTTCCTGGTGCAAAAATTCAGATCTCAAATGTCTGGGGACCACCCACAATTTGGTGGTAGTATCCTCTGGCTGAAACCAAATAAGTTTATCATCAGGGGATAAGTGTAATTTACCTTCATGCCTACGGTAAGGGTTATGTGTAGGAAGTCTTTCTTCAGTACCCTTGTCCAAGAATCTGAACACTTCTTTGAGTTCAGTGTCCAAGTGCTGGGCTGCTGAGAGGTCCAAGGGGGAAAAATTCTCATATTTCTTTTCAAGAGCTGCAACCTGTACAGCTGCGTTGGCCTCTGGATGTTCCATCACTCAGACATCCCCCCCTTTCAGGTTCTTGGCAATATTGGAGATGCAAATAATCACAAACAAGTTGCATTCAAGTAATAAACAAGTTTATTACTACAATCAGGGATGAATCACAGTTGCCCTAAGCAGTTCTTACCAATACGAACCGGGAGCCAGTGCTAAGCGTTCCCTACACCTCGAGGTTTCTTTGTAGTCTCTTGGGATCTCTCGGGTCTCCGAGTGTAAAACCTGTGCATAACATTATATACCTATGATAATTACTATGGTTACTAAAAGATAGAAACATTTCTAGTTACAGAGATGAGCCCTATTGGCTAAATTAGAGGTAGCTCCCGGTCCAAGATAACATTATATAATTCTGTAAAGTCATCAGTTTTAGAACAAAGGCGTTTCTTATACAAAGTCTTACATAACAAGGTGAGTGGTGTCCATCACGAAAGATGGCAGTGTTGCCTTACACATTATAATTACTTCAAGGACAGGTGTCTTGGCATCTGACAAGTAAGAAATAGACAGAAAATACATGGTATAATGTGTGTGCATTAGCAAGCAAAGTGCGTTACAATAATATGTTTTCATATCCTGACATCTACTCTTGTACGGTAGATGCCCTATGCCCTATGTATTAGTATAGCCTATGCCTAAACATTAGCTGTCTACGGTGTACCCCTGAGGGTATCAATTAGGGTGCAGGGACCTCGTGTAACAGCAGGGGTAAGATCCACCAGCATAACAACAAGCCCTGCAAAATTCCTCATGAGGAGATCCAAGAAAACATCAATATTGAAGGATATTTGCATGATCTAGCTTACTCTCCACACTGGCAAGAGTTTTATCTTGCCCATTCTGTTGAAAAGCTCAGCAGGTGCTAAATAGCATTATAATAAATGCCCTTAACACCCATGCCCCAATCTCTAGTTTCTGAATAAAAAACAAATCCTGTCGTTGGTTTACAGCTGACCTCAAAGCTGCACTGCTGGAGAGAGAGACAAACTCTGGAAAATGGCAAGAAAAACCAAGAATGCAAATGACTGGATGATCTTTAGGAAAGCCAGGAATAGATGCACCAAGAAAGTTAGGGATGCAAAGACTGCCTTCTACTTGGCTAAGCTCGACTCCTCCTACCATAATCCTGCTAGGTTTTGGGGGTACCATCAAGGTTATGTGGGGCAGGATGCTAACACCCCTTCCAACTCAATTACACAACAGTTATGGCCCTATCACTGGCAAAATGGAAATTCTGGATGCCTTCAATAACCACTTCACAATGGCTGGCCTTGCCTTTGACACCTCTCCAGCTAACCTGCTGAGGGAACAATTAAGCTCCCATTACACTGGTGATCAGAGAGTTGACCCTTCCTTCAGCTTCAAATCTATACTGTTGAAACAAGTAGAGGATCTATTATGGCAGCTGGATACCAAAAAAACTGCAGGGGCAGACTCTCTGGACCCCTACTTTCTAAAGATTGCATACCATGTACTTGCAGTCCCCCTAACACACCTCTTTAACCTATCCCTAAACTCTGGCTCTATTCCCACACTGTGGAAGACAGCCCAAGTGGTTCCCCTTCTAAAATCAGGGGACCCTATGGATCTTAATAATTACAGGCCCCTTCCATTCTACCAGTGCTATCCAAGATGCTGGAGAAATTAGTGAGTAACCAGTTAAGGGAGTATCTTGACAATGCTAACCTCCCAAACCCAGCTCAATCTGGATTCAGGGCCAAGCATAGCACTATCACTGCACTAGCCAAGGTCACAAATGACTGGCAATCTGAATTAGATAAAAAGAATAATGTCTGTGCAGTATTCCTGGACCTGAGCAAAGCATTCGGTACTGTGGACCCCGAGCTACTACTTTCATCCCTGCACTCCATTGGCCTAGATCCACCCTCCCTTAAGTGGTTCAGATGCTATCTCACCGGTAGGTCACAGCAGGTAAAAGCTAAAGGTGACCTATCCCCATTAAAACCACTGTCAAGAGGAGTCCCCAAGGTTCTATTCTGGGTCCATCCTTTTGCCATTTATATAAATAACATTGATTCCACCCTTACCAATTCCTCTGTACACCTCTTTGCTGATGACACTGTTCTGTATGTCAGCAACTCTTGCCTGCAGCTGCTGGAATCCTACAAACAGAATTCTCCTTGCTACAATATCAGCTGCTCGAGAAAAAGCTTCTGTTAAATGCAAAGAAAACTAAAGCAATGATGTTCACAAATCAAAGCTCCATCAGCACATCCACTTCAATCATTCTCCCCCAGCTATGCACTATACTTGGAGAAAATCTGGAGTATGTAGAAAACTTCAAATACCTAGGTGTGTGGATTGACAACAGACTTGACTTCACTCATCATTTAGAAGAACTGTTAAAAGCTTCGCAAAGGTTGGCTCTTCTATAGATTAAAACCCTTCCTAAACAGAGACTCAAAGATGAGGTTAGTCCAGGCCATTTTCTATCAGTTGTTGACTATGCAGACTTCCTTTATAGTCACTGCCCCATCTCCTACCTTCACAAGCTGGATACCTTATATCATAGAGCAATAAGGTTCATTACAGATCTGCCATCTAATACCCATCATTGCTCTCTTTATGCTGCAGTTGGGTGGGTTTCCCTTCACCTCAGAAGGAACAGAAATGCAGCACTATGGATTTAGAGGGCGTTGTCAAAAAAACTTCCAAACTATATCCTGGACTGCTTCACCCAGACCTCTCCTAGATCCTATGCCCTAAGAATCAACAACATCATCCTGCTCAAATTGTCCAAATTCAACACCAGGCTAGGGAGGGCAGCAATCAGCTATTCTCTAGCTATAGCATGGAACACCCTAAAAAAATCCCTAAAACTGTCCAATATCATTCCATTTGCATCCTTTAAACAGCACTGTACAGTCTTCTTCAAAGAGAAATGCAGTTGCTACCGCTAGAGCTAGCATTGTCATCTCACAAATCTCCCTTCCAAACCATATATGGCATATTCCTTCCAGACAGGCACCCCATCTTATGGCACCCAGTAATACCTTCACCATCCTAGTATTACATTATGTTGAGTGTCTGCCATGGCCCCCCACTGGGATATGTATATACTGTACATGCTGTAAATATTAGCTTAACTTTCCTGTAACCGATTTTTATCATGCGAATTTACTGTACATCACTGTGTTTATAAACGTCATTTTCCCCTGTATGTATAACTGTCTTATATAAGTGTATGATGTATCTGTTGTGTATCAACTATTGAACCTTGACCTTATCAGGTCCATCTTGTAAATGAGCCTTGCTCAATGATGTTCGCCTGAATAAATAAAGATTTGATGATGATGATGATAATGTCACATCAATGCTGCCATTCACATCTGGCCACATGGCTCATACTTCAGGTATGCATCTTCACATTTTTACATTTCTCACAGGGCAATGTTAGACAGGAACAGTGTTAATAGGACTGAAGCAGAAACATTTGATTGAGAACAGGTAACTGCCTTCCTGTTTTTATGGCTGTGGGGTAGCCTAGCAGACTTTCTGCATTCAGAAAAGGGCTTATGTCATTTTTCCTACCAAACAACATGATAGAGTGTTAAAAATAGATTCCTCCTCTGAAGCCTCATTACTACACTGCCTGTGTGTATATAGGATGCTGTAGAGCATTAATTTTACTCTGGCTTGAGGAGTTAATTGAGCTTTCGGAAAGTTAACTCATTATCTTCTGGCAGTCATTCTGTGTCAGATTACCAATGGATAGTGCAGACATCATAGAATGTTATTGGAAGTAAAATGGGTTAAACACTTCCTGGAGTTTTCTGTATAACAAATAAGCTCTGTTGTGCCCTCAGCCCCTATGAGCACCTCATTAACCATTTGACACCACTATCCTAAGAGCAGTCATTCTGCTACTTTGCAGAACATTCCATAGCAAAGAGTCCCAGTGATGCCTGTTTCCAAATAATACACCAACTTCATTTTCTCAGGCAGGCAGTTCAGGGCTACTGTTTACATTCTACTGAATATTCTTAACCTGCAGTTTATGACTATAGATGTTTATTACTAAATGTTAGTAACCACATTTGCTTCACTTGCAAATAGGTAGGCATGTGTGTGTATCTAATGTTTGTTTGACTTAGGTTACACATAGAATCAGATCAGTTGGTAACATGCTGTATTGTGATTAAATGAACTGATAAATAGGGGCTTCAGTTTATTTTACAAATTCATTTTTCCTGACCATGGATATACTAAAACAAAAATTTCTCAATACAATGTTTAAAAATAAGGAGTTTAGCAGTAATTTAGTTGATGTGGTATAAAGAGCTGCTCCTTGGGAAATTACCTGGTTGGGGAGGTTGCCACAAGCAGAATGGGACTTCATGGATGGGGGAGCTCATGGCAGCAGAAGAGGCATGATGGCATTAAAAGCATAATGGTGTGGATGTAGAGGCACCAATATTTGAGCATGACTTTGGTAGAGGACTAAGTGTGACTTGGTGGTGAGGGATCATTGGGAATTGAGTGAGTCTTGGTATTTTTAGCATAATGGCTTTCTGAAACTTCAACCTTCAATGGTTAGACTCTGCATCCATCTGTACAGTAGGTCACTAATCCACATGCAGTGGGGTATGGGTAAAACCCAGATCACCAGACCCTGACCAGAGCTGTAAAATCTGGACTGGGCACAACTTGTGCAATTATTGCTGATCCACTCACTCCAGATGATCTGGTCTGGCTTTTACCTCTCTGGTCTGGTTCTGACTGTTCCATTTTCAACCATGCCAAGGAAGGGTTGAAAAAAAGACTTCCAGGAGGAGACCAGATACGTAAACATTAGACTGAACAGTGCTACCAAAATGATCAGACCAGCAATATTTGTGCAAGTTGCACCCAGTATGGCCAGTTTGGATTTTTACAGAACTGCTGTAGTTCAGGTCTGTCAGTCCAGTTTTTAATCAATCAATCAATCTTTATTTTATACTAAAAGGTATGTGAGTTAAAATGCCTGTTTACACAAACAGACAGTTAAGCATAAAAAGAGAACATAACACCAGGTCAAACAAGTACATAGTAAAATACAGTATAAACAGGTCTAATACAGAGATCTTGAGGGATATATACAGAAGAAAGGTGAAGCAAATAAGTAACAGTGACAAATTTATAGCATGGGATATAGTTGGAGATGCAATTCAGGAACATGAACAGTTGGGTGATGCATCGAAGAGAAGTGCAAGTCCTGTAGCACCCAGATCCTGCATGCAAATGAGCATTCCTGCAGTGTGACCTGCCTAGGCCCCAAACACCAGGTCAAGGACTGTGCTCCCTGCCAATCCTTCAACCAGGCCACACGGATTAGGCACCAGAAAACGCTTGAAGCTCACGTGCTGGAGAAGTGCCTAGCTTTGACAGAAAAGAAGCTGCAGAATCTGTGGGTAAAATCTTCTTCTCCAGCGCCAGAACCCAAAAAGAAGAAAAAGGACAAGGAGAGGCACCAAGACTGGGATAGGTCTCCATCCACTTGGCAGCAAACATCGGGCACCACTGACACCAGAGGGGCCTCCATTTTGGTAAGTATCCCTATTGCCAGGTCTCCTATGGCTCTGGTGGATCAGACCACAGCCTCCATGCCTGCTTTCCTCATGGTGCAGTCAGGGCTCTTTTTGGATAACAGAACCCCTATTGTGCTCCTTTGGCCCATATCTTCTTTAAGGTCTATCGCCAGCAGCCAGGTCGATAAGTCACTCCCTGGCCCCACTGAGGAGCGCATGGTCACAGCTGGTAAGCTGGACTCCAGCTCTGCTGTTGTCTGCATGGCCCAGGCCGATGAGTCGGGCGTTGACTTTTCTGATGTCTGCATGGTCATGGCTGATAAGTCACTCCCCAGTTCTTCTGGGAACTGCACAGCTGAGACTCTCCCACTTGGGTCACAGGATACCCCCAACATCAAGCTGAGCCAGCTGCCAGACATGCAACAGTCCTTAGAGGGCTTCTCACTCCCACTGACCCAACCAGACCCTCTGGGCTTGCCTGAAGATCAAGAGCCAGAGGTGGGCACTAATATGGAGGTTCCCCCTCCATCGCCGGGTCAGTGTCTTCCTGGTTCACTCACTGGGCCTATTGTTAATCCCTCCGGGGACCTTCCATTGGGACCTCCTCAACCCAAGCCCCCTTGGATAACCAGGTTCTTCCATCTTGCACTCCAGCTCCCCAGATGGTGGCAGGTCTTCTGTTGGGTTCTACCCACACCCTGATGCCAAGTGACACTTTGCCAGGTGACCCTTCATTGGTTCAGGGAATGTCTGGCATTCTGGCTATTCCTCAAATGCTGGACAGCCTTCTATCAGGCCCCCCAGGTACCGAATCTTCCAGTGCTAGACATTTCTTTGCCTCATCCAGGGCCAGCCTCTTTGAATGTCCCTATGGGGCCGACACTTGGTCCTTCTGGACCTCCTGCTGGGCCTTCAGCTCCTTCTCTGGCTGAACCTATGGGCAATGTTCCAGGCTATCTGCTCCCACAATACCCAATGTATCCTTCACCAGGGTATCCAACGCCTGGTCATCAACTCCATTATGTATCAGAGTACCAAACGCTTTGCTATGTCTAATCAAGGGTATGCTCTATCTGGCTTTCCCTACTCCTATCAGGCTCATGGATGCCCTCAATATCAGATGCCAGGCTATCCATTATACCAGCCTCCTCCTCCACCACCTCCTCCCCTCCTCAGCCTCAGCCTCTGCCTCCACAGCAGCCTCAGGCTGATATCCAGGCAGTGTTTCAGACCCTGATTCAGGAGGCCGGGACTCAACTAGTCTCAGAGCTGACCATCAGAAACCAGTGCCAGCCTCTACTACCACTTCCTTTCTGACCCCTAGATCAGCCTCTCCTGTGGATTCCCACCTTTCCAGAGAAGGCTCCTCTAGACACCAGGTCAGGGATAAAACCCAGGACAATATTCTAAAAGGGTTCAGACCCCCCAGCAGGTACTCTTTGGACTCTGACTCCAACTCATCTTCCAGCTGTGATACGCCTACAGCTATAGAGCCTCAGCCTAAGGAGTCCCCAAAGTCCCCTCTGGAGGACCCTTCCTTTGCATAACTCCTCATAACTATACAAAATGCCAGTGGCTGGGCTATCCAGGAACAGGATCCAAAATGGAAAAGGCTTGCAGAGCATCTAGACATTATTGACACAGCTGCCATGCCCATACTGCCTTGGGCTGGGCCCCATGAAGACTTGATGTCCACTATCTGGCAACAGCCTTCCTCCATTCTGGCTGTTTCAGAAAAGGTAGACAGGATATACCACCCCCAGATGGGGTCGCACACCTTACTGGCCATCCTAATGCAGACTCAGTTGTTAACATGGCTGTCCATGACTGGTCCTCTAAACCTAAACATTTAAGCATGTCTCCTCCTGATAAGGAATCTAAGCAGCTGGACAATTTTGGTTGCAAGAACCATTCCTCCTCCACTTGCACCCTCAGGTCCATTAATTATGTGGCTCTTATGGTTTACTACCAGAAATCTTCCCTGGCCTCAATTGAGTCCAAGCTGGAAGATATCCAGGACCAGGAGCTTAAGGCTGAGACTGCCAAGACAGTGAGAATGGCTAAAATCTCCTGTTGTCATGCCCTCTGGGCCACTTATGATACAGTAGACTCAGTTGCTCACATCACAGCCACTGCTATCTGCATTAGGTGACATTCATGTCTCAAGATTGCTGACCTGGCACAAGATGTCCAGACCTCCATCCTGGATGCCCCTTTCAGGGGATCCGTGTTATTCAGAGATGACACCATGGATACTATCACTGAATTGCAGGACCATGGTAAATCCATCCGTGGTGTCCGCTTCATGTACTGAGGGGGTTACAAAGGCAAACAGCCTTTTCATCAGCAACAGAGACACCAGCCCAAAGAGGCTCTGGCCAAACGCCAGGCCAAATGCTGGTATCCAGCATCAAGGACCCCTACTCCCCCTGCCAAGTCCCAGAAGCCCCCCTGAAGGAGCTGCCAGCTCCCTCCTCTTGGCCTCCTGACTCATGGGGGACACCCCTGCCTCCTCCAGATCCTCTAGGAGAACCAGTGGGGGTGAGATTTGCCCTCCACCTTCCAGGGTCACAGGACTTAACCATGGACTCTTGGGTCCTTCAGTTAATAGCAAGATGTCAGACCATAGAGTTCCTAGACAGGCCTGCAGACAACCCCCCCAGTCTCTCCCATTATCCTCCAAGGCACCTGTCTCTGATAGGGGATGAGATCCAGACTCTTCTACAAAAGTCAGCCATAGAGCCCATGGCTCCAGCACAGATAGGAAGAGGGTACTACTTCCATTTCTTCCTAGTGCCCAGAAAGACGTGCGACCTAAGACCCATCTTGGACCTCAGAATGCTTAACCTGTACATTGAGTACAAGAGGTTCCACATGCTCACCATTCAGGGATTTATACCCCTGCTCCACAGGGCCAGTGGCTTTGTGTGCTGGACATGCAGAATGCTTACCTACACATCCCTGTCTTCCAGGTCCACTGCCACTTTCTTTGGTTTGCCTTCCGGGAGAACATTACCAGTTCAAGGCTCTCTCTTTTGGCCTGTCCTTGGCACTTCAGGTTTTTACCAAGTGCCTAGCAGTGGTGGCTGTGGATCTATGCTGCGGAGGGATCTAATTGTACCTGTATCTGGATGATTGGCTTCTGTCAGCCCCATCACAGAGCAGTCTGAGGAAGTCCATCTCCTTCACCCTGGACCTCTTTTCCAGACTTGGAATAACAGTCAACTATCCCAAGTCCCACCTCTCCTCTCCCAGTGCCTACAATTCATTTGGGGCAGTGCTAGATATGGTCCAGGGCAGGGCCTTCCTCCCATCAGACAGAGCAGAGACCCTGCAGGAACAGGCCAGATTAGTGGCCCACTCATGCTGTACCACAGCCTAGTTGATCCTCTGTCTTCTTGGGCTGATGGCAGCTGCAACCCCTACAGTTCTTCTAGCCAGACTGTATATGAGGGTGACCCAATGGACTCTTCATGTCCAGCTGGATCAGTGGTTGGACAACCTGGACCACAAGGTCGTTGTGTCTGGGTACATGAAGAAGGATCTTCTTTGGTGGCAGAAGTTGTCCAATCTCTCCACAGGGGTTCACCTTTCAACCCCCTGCTCCTACCATGGCCCTTACAATGGATGCTTTGTGTCAAAGCTGAGACCATCAGACCCAGGGAACATGGTCTCAGCTGGAAGTGTCTCTACACATCAATGTGTTAGAAATGAGGGCAGTGCTGTATGCCCTCCAGGCCTTCCAGCCTCTTTTATATCTGGGGACACTCCTGGTTCAGACTGACAATATATCTGTTGTCTGGTACCTGAAAAAACAGGGAGGCACTTGCTCATACCTTCTATGATGGGAGGCGATACAAGTGTGGTACTGGACAGTCCAGCATGACCTCCACCTGACTGGTGTCCATGTGCAGGCATCAGCAACATCCAGGCATACAGTCTCAGCCACACCACTGTCAGGGCTAACGAGTGGGAGCTAAATCAAGAGGTGGTCAAATGCTTATTTGACCTGTGGGGTCAGCTGGAGAGAGACCTCTTCATCTCTCCATCCAACGCAAAACTATCCAATGTTTGCTCGCTTGTTCCAGGGCGTGGTGTTTTCTGGTAAGAAACGCTGTCTCTTTGCTGGATGGGAAGGTTCTTGTATGCCTTTTCTCCCTTCCCAGTGCTTCAGAGGGTTCTACTAAAGCTATAGGTGGAAGGGGCTCACAAGATTCTAATATATCCTCTTTAGCCACATCAGATTTGATTCCCTCTGCTTCAACAGCTATCGATGGAACCCCCAGTACCTCTGCCTCGCTGCCATGATCTTCTGACTCAGGAGCAGGGCAGACTGGTGCATCTGGGCCTCAAATCCCTCCATCTTCATGTGTAACACCTATGGACATATGTGGAATAACTCCCATTGTTATTATTTCTTTACAAAAATTGTCAACGATGCAGAATCATTTGCAAAAAATTAATTATAATAATGAGACTTTTTGAAATGTTATTTGACTTACCATACTGCTGCTTGTTTACCCACTTACTCAGTCTCCTACTTGTTCTGTCCTTGTACTAACTAATTCCAGTTGCTTCATATCAAGGGGTTGTTGATTTTCATATTGTGTGTGCCTAGGGTGGAGCAGCAATAAAAGATAAACTATGCAATACCCTCTATAACACACTTACCCCAGTTTACTTTTACCTAGTGCCAATTTTTAGGTCTTGTACAGTACGATCTTCCTTCAAGAAAACAACTTGTAATGAAATGTATAAGATTTACATTGACATTTGGGCATATGCACTTTTATATTATACTAATTATGTGTGTGTTTACTGTATAGCAATCTCTACAAAAATCAATTAAACACATCAAATGTCTTCCTAAACATGTCTCAACATTGTGTTTATCTTCCACTTTGTCACAACATATAGCTTATTCAGCAGTCTTTGCAATTAAGGTATAGTACCTTCATGTATATGATGGCCTGATTCTGTTGAGCTGATTGCTATAACAATGCATAGAATAAAATGTGAAACATATAGGTAACTGTAATACAGATGGTGGCATTATTTTTATATCTGCCCTCTCTCAATGTGCTGTACTTTGATTCAGTTAGTGTATGCAATGGCAATTCATGTTTATGTTTAAGCCCATGAAACACCCTTATCTAGTTAATGCATTTACAGCCATAGTGGCTCTGCCAGAGCTTGTTGTTTATTGCAGGCTCATTTCAATATGTTAATATTTAATTGAAGAGACCATCTAATTAGAGCTGTGTGAAAACCTTTCCGAAGATTCGGCCAAATATTTATTTGGCGCCAAAATCTTTGAGGCCAAGGCTGGTCTTCTGGCCACCCTTACTCCACCTTTGCAATAATCTGATGTATCCTACCCATCTCTCCCATTATCCATTGTCCAGATCCCACAACAACTTTTTTTCTTTTCAGATCCCAGTTCCTGGCACACAGCCAGGAGACATGTCTTTGAAAAGCTCACCTGCTAAGCCGGCTCCCAACATGGCCACAAAAAAAAAACAAACAAAAAAAAAAAAAACAGAATTCTGTGCACATACTGCCACCCCCCCTTGCCCTGATCCTTAATTTGTGTGGGTGGCAAAACAAAAATCTGGCTAGCAAGTCAGACTTCCCCTCCTGCTGAGTACCTTCACCCAACTTATATAATACTCAGTCCAGGTCTACGGTACATAGTGTTCCCAAGAAAAGTTAGTTATTTAATTTTGGTAACTGGGTGAGCACACTGGGACAATGACAATCCCCTTTACAGTGGTGACCTGGAATTAATTACAGGCAATACAAGCATATCACAGAGTAACATGGTGGTAATTTGTTCACAATACAGCATAAAAACAGTATTTATAGAAACATAGAAACATAGATTTTGACGGCAGATAAGGACCGCTTGGCCCACCCAGTCTTCCCATTTCCCTACCTAATGGATAAGCTGCAGATCCTAGTTAACCAGCAGCCTACTTCTTCCTACCCCAACCCCTAGAATTGCCTTATGACTGTCCCATGCATGCTTGAATTCCACCACTGTTTTTGACTCCACAACCTCCTCCAGAAGGCCATTCCATGCATCCACAACCCTCTCTGTGAAAAAATGCTTCCTTAAGTTACCTCTGAGCCGGCCCCCTTCTGTCTTCAAATTGTGCCCCCTTGTTCTTGTGCACCTCTTTTTTTGAAAGATGCTACCCTCTTGGACTTTGTTGATTCCCTTGAGGTACTTGAAAGTTTCTATCATGTCCCCCCTCTCCCTCCTTTCCTCGAGGCTATACATATTTAGCTCCTTAAGTCTCTCTTCATATGTCTTCAGGTGCAGACCCTGCACCATTTTAGTTGCCCTCCGCTGGACAGTTTCCATCCTGTCTATGTCTTTGCTGAGATTGGGTCTCCAGAACTGCACACAGTATTCCAGATGGGGTCTCACCAACTGTCTGTACAGAGGGATAATAACTTCCTGTTTTCTACTGGTGATGCCTCTCCCTATGCATCCCAATATCCCCCCAGCCCTCCTTGCTGCCCTCTCACATTGCTTGCCCACCTTTAGGTCATCTGATATGACTACCCCCAGGGCCTTTCCATTTTTGTTGTTGTTAGTATCTCACCCCCCATTGTGTACTCTTCCCTGGGTTTTGTTTCCCAGGTGCATTACCTTGCACTTCTTAGCATTGAATCTAAGCTGCCATACATTTGACCATTCCTCTAACTCTTCCAAGTCCCTTCTCATCCTTTCCACCCCACCTTGTGATCATCTCTGTTGCAGATCTTTGTGTCATCTGCAAAGAGACATACTTTTCCTTCTAGTCCCTCTGCAATGTCACTTATAAAGACATTGAAGAGGACTGGTCCTATTACTGAACCCTCATGGTACCCCACTAAAAACCCCACTTCTTCAGAGTGGACTCCATTTAGTATTACTCTCTGTGTCCTATTCTCCAGCCAATTTTACTCAGGCTGCCATCTTGGGACCCACTCCCAGGCTGGCTAACTTGTATATTAATCTTTGTGTGGGACTATGTCAAATGTCTTGCTAAAGTCTAGGTAGGCCATGTCCACAGCCCCTCCCTGATCTACTACTTTGGTCACCCAGTCAAAGAAATCTATCAGATTTGTCTGGCATGACCTTCCTGCTGTGAATCCATGCTGCCTTGGGTCCTGTGCTCCTCTGGCCTCTAGATACTCAACAATTCTTTCCTTCAGAAGTGATTCCATCATTTTCCCTTGACTCATTCTCATTGACTCATTGACTTCCCATCATTTGACGTTGGTTAATCAAAACAAGACATTTGCAGGTTATGGTATTTCATAAATACGGACAATCAAAGACAACCAAATTATGACTAGAGGATGATGTAGTCATCATTCATTAAAGTGTAGTACATTCACAATTATTTAACAAAACAATGAATGAATGAACAAACGAATGAATGAATGAATGAATGAATGAATGAATGAATAGCTGCTGTCAAAGACATTATGGCAAAATGGGATTCCATCAGAGAAAGACCAAAATCAGATACAAGAGACAGAAAAAACACTGGTGCCTTACCATTGTCTATGCCTGCAAAAATATGTTATAATGTGCAGGTAATTTGAACCCAAAATGGTACAAATAACACCAAAATACATGTGTATGATTAACTATTATTTCTCCACAGTGACACCTGCAGTATGATGAGTGCCCCCCATGTATTTTGCTTGAATTTCAGAAGTTCTAAAAATCCTATATCTGCATTTACATCTCCATTCTCTATGGGAAGTGGAAAAAAATCACTTTTAATGTCAAATGGGCAGCCCCTAACTATTCAGAGACCCCTACATTGAGCTGTAGTTTTTTTTTCCAAGTATCTTTTATCCGCTCTCTCCAGTGGCTGAGGCCTTCTTTGGCTGAGTCCAGCACTCTATCCCACCCCACCAAAAGCCTCCCTAACCTGGAAACCCAGTCCGCTGGTATACCTGCATCTCACCGGTTTGGGGGGCCTTTTTGGTTGCCTCCTGAGGCGGGGATGCCTTCAACTCCACAGCGACTCCCTTATTCAAAGTACTGTCCCCAAGCAGCTGGAGTTGAAGACTGGCAATTGTGAGGTCCAGGCAGACAGAGACTGGTAGTGGGCATGGTGACTAACAACAGCATCACCTATTCTGCCAGTGGCATTATCTGCATTACTGTTGCCCCTGGAGGAAGCAGATGTGCAATGATGTCATAGTGCATCACGTACACTCCCGTGCATGACATGCCAATGTCCGCTGCATCCTACCAATCCTTGCATTCACTAGGACCCTAGGTTTATTGCCCCCTCCGACTTATGCCAGAAAGCACTCTGTTGCTGGAATCCTGAGTCCTCCCACCTTGAAGGAGGTAGCCTGTCCTGACAGACACTCAAAACTCCTTCCCCATCCAGCCCTCCGAGGTTCCAGGCTAATTCACAAAACGGGATCATTGGTGTTGCAAGCGTTAGCGGTACCACTGTGCTGACAGGGCAGTCCATTGAGCTGCAGTTCTGTGTTCCAGCTGATTAAAACGTGTACCTTGCTGTCTAGAGATGTGTCTCTCAAAGATTTATAAAGAATGGAAATGAGCCTACCCTGAGACTCACTTGCTAGAGCTCACCAAAAAATATTAACCAATTCTGGAGGGGAAGCTGCTAAGAATTATGAGGATTACAACCTATTGTTGAATATAATCTCAGTAGTAAATACCTAAAAAGGTTGTGCTATTGAAGGTGATATGCCCTACAGAGCTCTTCAAAGGGGAGATGGAACCTCAGTTGATAAATCTGAAATATATAAACAAAGCCTTGTCTTGCCCATTGGCGGAGGTAATGTCAAGCTGAGCTGGGTATAATTCCTTATGAAAAGCTGAGGTCCTACAATGAAAACTACATGATTTTAATAAATTATTGTTACCAAGTTTTCTTCCAGCAATGTTAAATCAAAAAGGTATAGGGACTGAAGTCAGCACTTCTGTGTGTGTTCCATGTTTATGAGAAGAGATAGCCATCTAGGTTTAACAAACTATGAATGTAGCTTACTGTTCCTCCAGTATGCAAAGTACAAGGAGTCTATGCAGTACAAAATGACCCAAAGCAAAGCAGTCATATGATAAAGCTTAAAATCAGGAAGGGCCAGTCCCCCTTTATCCCGTGCCAGTTGCAAAAGTCTAAATCTTATCCTAGGGCATTTTTCCCTCCAGTGGAAGACAATCCTGTCTCAGTATTTAAAGTAAGAAACCCCTTGGGGTTATTGGCAACATCTGTAGGAAATATGATAGATGGTGTAAAAAAATATAATTTGAATTGTTTCAGTTCTGGAAAAGAAGTCAATTGGCAATTGAGTCCATCTTTATGGACCTCTGACTATTTGCTACTTATACAATGGCAATAAAGAATTTCAGGCTCTGATTGGTCAGTATGGCACTGGACCCGTGGTGTTATCCTGGCATAACACAATGGATCTAGTCCCATTACACAAGTGACCGCATGTAAAAAAAAAAAAAAATCACTCCACTGCCTACGAGCAGCTTCACCCGCCCCTCTTTTCTGCTCTCCTGGAAAGCCTGAAACCCGCCCCAACATACCGAGCACATAACCCTAACAAAACTCCCTCCCATACCACAGGAACCAGTCAAATTAAACCGACAACCCTCTTAGATGCCTCCAAATCCACAAAGTTAAAATTTTTAAAAATAAAGAAAATCGAAAGTTACTAGGAAGCCATCCACGTGATCTGTTTCAGCACTCCCCGCCCACCCTGAATGTAGACAGCGCATCTGTTACAAAAAAACAGACCAATAACTCCCTACACCACATTTTCTTCTGTGCCATTTTGTATTCTTCTCCCAGTACAAACAGAAGTAAACTGTACTGAGAGAACAACAAATGAGACGAGATCCTAAAAATGTTTTGGCATATTCACAGAGGCGGGGGAGGGGAGAGTGGGACCGAGCAACTGTACATCTTCACTGTACATAGCACTTACGCAGTCCTTGCCACTCAGGTCACGTTTTTCTCCGTAAAGAAAAATGTTTTTGATATTCCTTTCTTCTCCCGGTACAAAGTTATATTAACTGTACCGGAGGAACGAGCAGTACATTCCCCAGACAGAACCTAAAAGAGCGAGGCTGGTGAATGCAGATGGTATGATGGCTTCGGTATCACTATCCTGCTCACTCCTCAGCATACAGGTCAGTGCTTTTCTGTAAAAACAACAAATCAAACATCTTCTCCTGGTCACAAAGCAGGCAACAGGACCGGTTCAATTAAAATTGTGACTTGTGTGTGTGTGAGGGGGTAGCCATACAAGCAGCCCACCTTGATAAAAAAAAACAAAAAAAAGCCATCAGAGCCATCTACAGGGCAAATACAACAGTAGGACTATTTTTCCTCTATGTTGTACCTACTCAGTAAAAAAATAGTATAAAAATACTTTTAAACATATTTTCTTCTTTTTTTTTGTATTGTACTACAGGAGAGCCATTGTATAATAGGAATAATGCATTCCAGGGTGTGTGTCATGCTGGGATAATGCCACGCCTTGTGTGTTGGATGCACTTGGTCTGCAGCCTCGTGCTAACCACCCAAGGCATAGCGTAATCCAGCATTTGACACACCCTGTCGTGCATTATTCCTTTAATAATCACCTGTTTTTAAGCAATAATGCACGACAGGGTGTGTGTTTTGCTGTGATAACATCATGCTTTGGGTGGTTGGGCATTAGGCCATAGGCTGAGTGCATCCGACACTTGAGAAATTATGTTATCCCAGCACGACACGCACCCTGCACCCTGGAGTGCTTTATTGCTATTGTACAATGGCTCGTTATAATTAAAAGTAGTTAAAAGATAAAAAAAGAAAATTAAGAGAATATTACAGTATTTGTTGGACTGTGGAAGCATACTTGTTTAAAAAAAGTTCCTGCTTTCTTTTGTCCACTAAGTGCTGCTGTTGTGTACCACTAGGTTTCTTCTTTAGTCCGTCTTTGTTGGTTGGTCATGTTCCTACCCTCCCCCACCAGCTATCTGTGTCCTTGTGGTCTGAGTGTTTCTAAGAGGAATCATTCCAGTTCCACTGCCTACCTTGGGACCAAGAAAAAATCGCCTGCTTTACAATCTTAATTGCCAACACTGCTGCCAATGGAGGAATGCTGGGAGTGGAGGTTTAGCGTGTGCCCAGAAGAAAGAGATGTTGGCACCACTCACAATGGGGAATTTTAAATTATCTTTTTATTTTCATTCTCAGAGAAGGGGGGGTGACGGTCGTTTGTGTTAACAGCTCTCTTGCAGTTGGGGGAGGAAGTGGGTGAATGAGAAGCTGTAGCCACTTGTACCAAAGCATGGACTGCAAGTGCATGGTGAAACTGATAGCAGGTGAAGCCAATCAGAAACAGTTTAGAAAAATAGCCATTTTGGTTTACCAGTAATATTGATAGATATACATCAGAATTACTGTGTTGGGGGTAGTGGTGGCAGTGAGTGGAGTGTCAGAGGATGTGAGGGAGCTTGTGCACATGAAAGTGACAGGGAAAGGTTTATAGGATCGTAGTGGGTAGCATGTAGATAGGACACAGTGATGTTTTTTTCTTTCTTTTCTTTATTTTGTGAGGTTGTGTTGGTGCTGGATCTACATACAGTGATGTTATACTAACATACTAACATACTAAAATGCCAGCAGAGGTGGCCTAATGATATTTTGTGTCTGCTAGATAGTCAGCACCCATACTGGGTGCTGACTTTGCTGCCCCCCACCCCTTTGGGATTCTCTGTCCCCAGTCCAAGATGTTTCCCTTGTATTGGACTTCGTCAGCTTCACCCTCCCTCTATACCTGTCCCAGCCCCTCTTAAACCCCTCCACAGTCTCTGCCTCCACCAGTCCCTTGGGCAGTGCATTCCATGGTTCCACCACCCTCTCAGTGAAGTAATACTGCCTTCTCTCCCCCTGAGTCTCCCCCCAGCTTCCACTCATGTCCTCTAGTTGCCCCCCTCTTTCCTTTGGAGCACCCTGACTGAGCCCCCCTTCTTAATCCCCTTTATGTCCCCCCTGTCCCTTCTCTCCTCCGGGGTGTACATGTTGAGCTCCTCAAGCCTCTCCCTGTAGGTCCTTTCCCCCAGGCCCCAGATCATTTTGGTTGCCCTCTTTTGGACCCTCTCCAGTAGTGCAATGTCCCTCGTTAAGTGCGGTCCCCAAAACTGCACACAGTACTCGAGGTGTGGCCTAACCAAGCAGTTATACAGAGGAAAGATCACTTCTGCCCTTCTGGAGATAATCCCCCCTAGTGATGCATCCCAGCATCCTATTGGCTTTTGCCGCTGCCTTCCTACAAGTCTCCGAGTTGTTTATTCTGACATCTACCAGCACCCCCAGGTCCCTCTCGCCGTTTGAGACTTGTAATGTGTCTCCCCCCAGGGTATACCTTTGGCCCAGATTTCTGGCCCCCAGGTGCAGAACCCTGCATTTCCCTGCATTGAACTTCAGTTTCCACTTTCTCGACCACCTTTCCAGAGCCTCCAGGTCCTCCTGCAGAGCCACTCTCCCTTCCTCCCCATTCACCACCACTTCCAGCTTCGGGTCATCCGCAAAGAGACTCATTTCACTCCTGATACCCTTCCTTAAGACAGAGACATAGGCATTAAACAGGAGGGGCCCTAGTACTGATCCCTGGGGAACCCCACTAATGACTCTCCTTGGAGAGGAGACTAGCCCCCCAACCACCACCCACTGAGTACGCTCCGAGAGCCAATTTCCTATCCATCTGATCATCTGCATCCCCATCCCTATTTCCTCCAACTTAGCCAGCAGGCCACTATGAGGTACCGAATCAAATGCCTTGGTGAAGTCTAGAAAGAGGATGTCCACCGGCCTACCCTGGTCCAGGCACTCGTCACCCAGTAATAGAACTCCACAAGGTTTGTCTGACATGATCTTCCTGGGATGAAACCATGCTGTCTATCGTCCAGATACCCCATTTGCTCTAGTACCCACCTAGTTTTTCCTTGACAATACCCTCCATCACCTTGCCCATCACCGATGACAGGCTAACAGACCTGTAGTTCCCTGCATCCTCTCTTGATCTTCCCTTGTGGATAGGCACAATATGGGCCACCCTCCAGTCTTGGGGTACCCACCCTGTCTTCAGAGAGATGTTGAAAAGCTCTGCCAGGGGGCTGCCAGGACATCCAAAAGTTCCCTCAGCACCCTGGGATGCATTTCATCCACCCCTGGTGCTTTCTCCATCCAAAGGGACCTGAGAGCTTCCCTCACTCTCTCTACTGGGATATCAACCTCCACGTCCTCCCCCTTTGCTCCCTGTACTGCCATCCCCCCCACCTGATGGCACTGGCCCTTCCCTCTCCCCAGATACGTCAGGGATCCCGATCTCTAAGGATCCCACCACTTCACCCGGTTTACACCCTCTCCCCAAAGATGTAGCCCCCCCCATCCTCCCTTGTAAAAACTGAGGCACAGTACTCATTTAGTACCTCAGCCTGCTCCCCCACATCCTGCGCCCATCCCTCCCCTATCCTAATCCTGCTTATCTGCCCCTCACTTTTCTTTTTTCTCCATTGTATCTAAAGAACCCTTTGTCCCCCCTTCTGATCTCCCTGGCCAAGATCTTCTCTTTTCTTGCCTTAGCCACTCTTACCACCCTGGTGACCCTCCTGGCCATCAGTTCATACTCCCCCTGATCCCTTTCACTCCTTGAGTGCCTTACATGCCTATAGGCCTCCTTCTTGTCCCTCACCACCTCCTGAACCTCCTGGGTCCACCAACAGGGTTTTCTGGCCTTACTGAATTTGCACCTCTCTCTTGCACAGGACCTGGTAGCCTCCTGTACCCCCCTCCTAATGATCTCCCACCTACTGTCAGTATTCATGTCTGGCCTTATCCAGTCCAAATGACCCTTAAGGATCCTTCCCATTCACCTGAAATCCTCACCCCTAAAGTCAATTGCGACCATCTTTGTGCGGCTTTCTCCCCCCCCCCAGATCCAGGAAAAACCAGACTGTGGCATGATCACTCCCCACCAATGGATCCCTCACCTCAAGGCCCCTAATCTGGTCACTGTCCGCCAGGAATACGTCCAGTGTCCTGGCCTCCCTAGTCTGCTCCCCACCTGCTGGGTCAGGAACGCGTCCTGGAAGACATCCAGCAACCTCTGCTCCTGGGCCACTGGGGATGTCATAGTCCCCCAGTCTGTTCCTGCCATGTTTAGGTCCCCCATCACCACTTCCCCTTCCCTTGCCCAATCAGTGACCCACAACATTTGCCACCAAACTCTCTTTCAGAGCCTCCACCAGTGTGGGGGGTCTATATACCACCTCAATCTTTATTCTCTTACCCCCCTGTGTTTGCAGGGTGACCCAAATTGCCTCCATGCTCTCTTCTGCCTCCTCCACTCCTCCTATACCGATGCCATTTTTGACTATCAGTGCTACCCCCCTCCCCCCTGTCCTTCCTGAACATAGTGTAGCCCTCCAGGTTTAGTTCCCATTTGTGCCCTTGGGTGGTCCAGGTCTCAGTGACAGCTGCCACATCTACTGCCCCCTCAACTAGCATCACCTGGAGCTCAGGCATCTTATTTTCTAAGCTCCTTACATTTATCAGAACCACCCTCCACCCCTTTCCTCTCCTTCCATTCCCCACCCTTGTGCTCCCATTTGGCCACATGCTCCCCCTTCCCTGCACCCTACCTGTTGGCCTTTTCCATATCCCTCCAGCCCCTTAGGGGAGTGGAGACAGAGTCCCTCTTTTATTGTACCCCCTGCAAAAGGCCCTTCTTCAATCCCTCCCCCTTCACAAGTTTAAACCCCACCTTTCACTGATGAACCCAGCTAGTTTCAACTTTAGGATTTCCCTTCCCTCTAAATTGAGGTGGAGCCTGTCCCTAGCGTACAGCCCCTTATCCTCCCAGGTTGCCCGCAGTACCCCACAAGGACATACCCCCTAGCCTCACACCACTCCCTGAGCCACTAATTTACCACCCTAATTTTTTGCTTGTTTTCCCCACTAGCCCTCGACACCAGCAGGATTTCCAAGAAGGAGATTGAGTATCCTATGGAATGGCAAACCCTGGCTAGCTCCTGAAATCTTGCCTGTATCTCTAATTCACTATTCCCATTTATGTCATTTGTACCAAGGTGCACCAGTATGTCTGGGGACCCCCCACGTTCCCTTGCCTTGTGCACCATCAGGCCTGGGTGACATTTGGTTTTTACTGGACAGATTTTACCCTCCCCTTGCCCCTCCCACTGGATATCTCTGATCATGGAATCCCCCAAAAGTAGCACTTTAACCTCCCCCTTGCCTCCATGCTCACCCCACAGGTTTCCCCTCCTTCCATGCCCATCCTCACCCCGTCTTCTGGTCTCCCCCCCAACTGCTCCTCACACCTCCCACAATCCGGGTGTCAAAGGTAACCCTCTCCCTATAGTCTCTGGCCACCCCCTCTACACCAGTCCTGGGCATCCCCCCCATCTGAATATCTTTTTTTGTACCTCTATCTCCCCTGTTCCCACCCTTGACTGACCCATCCACCCTATCTGTTGGCCTAGCTTGGTTCTTACTTGCTTCCATCCCATCCACGTTCAGCGCCCCCTACCTGCCATGCCTCCTTGGCCCATACCCTCAGCCCCCCAATTTTTGCACCCTCCTCTTTGTTCACCTGATCCTTCTTCTTTCCCTGCCCCCCACCTCCATTCCATCTGCCTGTCTGGAGCCCCCCATCACCCACTTTCTCGTCCACCATACCCTCCCAGTTCCTCCCAATTTCTGGTCCCTGCCTCTTGCCCCCTTTTCTCTTCCCCACCATATCCACCCCTGCCCTAGCTACGTCCTCACCCCCCAACAATCCCCTCCTCTACTACCAGACGTAGATGGCCGAAATGATTTGTGAACCTAAGACCAAACCCCAAGACTCCCCTGCCATCCCTTCCCCCATCTCGGTTCTCTCTGGACAACCCCAGATGCCTGCCTACTTCTTTAGAAATTTCCATCTTTTGGGCCCCTTCTGCTAGGGTCCCCATGTGCCCCCTGAGTACTCCCCTTCACTCCTCTCCCTATGCCGGAGGCTTCAGCATCTGGTGCATCTACTGTACGTAGGTGACCCCTTGCCCCCTACTTCTCCAATCCCCCCCATATCCCCCAAATCCCCCAATTACAGCTCCTTCAGTGATACAGTACAGGTGAAGGTGGCTGGGCTTGCCTTTTATAGCCCAGCCGCAAGTTTAATTCTGGTGCCCAGCCCTCTGATTGGGCCTCCATCCTCACTGGTTGTTTCCTCCCAGAAGCCCTGCTTCAGCCCTGGCCCACCGCCTTTGCAGCCACCTTGAAAAAGCTTGCCCTGGTGCCCTCTCCTGCTGCCAATGCAGCCAGCAAATCTCGCTGGTAGTGGTCTGGCTCCTCCCACCACCGATGAGGCCTCTGGTGCTCTCCCCTCTCCGCCAATGTGGCCTCTGGTGCATGCTCCCTGCCACTGATGTGGCCAGCAATCATCCCCGCTCCTCTGCCGATGATGCTGCCCCCGGATTACAGCTCCTCCAACAATTACAGCTCCTCCAGTGATACAGTATGGGTGAAGGTGGCTGGGCTTGCTCTTTTGTAGCCCAGCCACGAGTTCAGTTCTGGTGCCCTGCCCTCTGATTGGGCCTCCATCCTCACTGGCTGTTTCCTCCCACAAGCCCTGCTCCAGCCCTGTCCCACTGACATTGCAGCCACTGGGAAAAAGCTTGCCCTGGTGCCAATGCAGCCATCAAATCTCGCTGGTAGTGGTCTGGCTTCTCCCGCCACTGATGCGGCCTCTGGTGCGCTTCCCTCTCCACTGCTGCTCCTCCACCAATGCAGCCTCCAGTGCACTCTCCCCACCACTGATGAGGCCAGCAATCACCCCTGCTCCTCCGCCACCGATGTGGCCCCCAGATTACAGCTTCTCCAACAATTACAGCTCCTCTGGTGATACAGTTATGCTTAGATAACATCACTGCTGAAGGTGGGCTCTGACCAATCAGAAAGCAAGAACTTTTCTTGCCATTGTATAGTTAAGCAATAGCACATGACAGAGCATGCTTCATCATAGAATATTGGTACACCTAGGGTGCGTTGTGAGGCATGAGGCAAAGCCGAGTGCCATATGCACCCGAGAAGTGCCACTATCCTATGATAAAGCACACCCTTGAGTGTGTTATTGTGATTATGTACTAGACCCCCACAGTAAAGTAAAAAAAAAAAAAAAAGACACAAAAAATGGTGTAACAATTGTTTTACTGTTTTTTTTTTTTTACTGTGGAAGTACATTAGTGTATAAAATTGGCCTATGCTAGAGTGGTTAATCAGGTAACTGTAGTGACTTTGGTGACGACTGTCACATTAGAAGCAGTCAGTTTACAGTTACATCAACATTAGTTTCCTTTAAGCATGAAAATAAAAAAAATAAAAAAATCTAAGTGCTGTAAATGCCCCAGTAGGCGTAATAGTATATCTGAATATCTTTTAAGTCACTTTAACTACTTTGGTAGGAGTTCTGTGCATGAAACTTCAATCATTGGAAGCATCTGTACCTCGCAAAAATGTCTCTCTAATGCCAACCTAAATCTTAAACTCGAGCATGGCAGTTTTTTCTTTGTGTAAAGCTGATAAAAAATTAAGACAGTGTTCCAAAAGTCTGTTTTATACCAAACTCAACAATGTCTGGTTTAAGTCAAAACACGCATCTGAAAGTCACTAAAACCACGTCTGTAAAACTCAAGCCAGAACCTGAGCATGAACATCAGTGGGAGCGGTAATGCATATTCTTGGGATCTAGCTTGAGTTCTTTAGACATGGTTTTAATGACTTTTGAGTGAGCATTTTGACTTAAGCCAGAAATCTTCATGTTTAATATAAAACAGAGTTTGGGAATACGGTCGTAATTTTTATCAGTTTCGCGCAAAGAAAATCAGCCATGCTCAAGTTTAAGATTTGGATCGCTGGCATTACAAAGACCCCTTCACGAGGTAGAGATGCTTTCGGTGTGTGCCATTTCTCTGATTGAAGTCATCCAGGAATAATTTATTAAAGTGGCTTAAAATATATTATTATTCTTACGGGGGCAACATAGCAGGGTTTTTTTTTTTGTTAAATTCTGTTGCCAAGAAAACTGATCACAGAAAATGACAAATAAGGTGAGGGCTTTCTGCAAAGAAGGGTTCTGAGAGGGCTCAGGGATATTGCTTTAAGTATACAGTGTCCGGTCAGGGATCTTGTTTTTAGCCATTCTATTAGAAGGGGAATATAAGTACAGGTCTACCCTGGAATGCAGCTGACTAATCAGCTTTCACAATTTTTCCTGTCCAGTGCATAGTAAGTGTTTTATAATTGTTCCAGCTTTCTTAAATTTTGACCCCAAAATACTTAAATGAAGTGCAAGACTATTTAGTAGGGAACTGATGGAAATATCTACTGGTTCCTCATAATAATATGTAAGCACCTCTGACTTTTAGGCATTTAACTTCTAGCCCAAAAGCAGTTTGAAACTTCTCAAGACAGACCAAAAAACTGGTAACAATGTGCTTGGAGAGGACAAAGTCAGAAGGAGATTTTTGGCATATGGGGTCAGTTTATATCCCTGGTCTCCCACATTGATCTCCCTAATCTCTGCACATCTATGAATGGCAGTTGCTAAGAGTTTAATATGAAGAGTGACAAGCAATGGTGAAATGGGGCTTCCTGGATGGGTACCTCTTTCCAACTGGAAAGGGAATGAAAGGGAGCCATTAGCTCATATGTAAGATGTTGGGATCTCATAAAGATTCCGGAGCAGGAGTTTAAATTGAGCTGGCAAACAAAAGGCTGCCAGGGTGGTGTTTATGTATCCATTCCTATGTGTATCCATGGGTAATACATATTGTGGTTTGTACAAAGGTTGTTTCAGACTGTTATACCCTTCCTTACACAGGAAAATAAGTATTCTCATGCAGTGTGTTGTTGCTGGCAGTGTGTCTAACACTGTACAAATGCCATCCATACCTCTATTGTACAGGTTCTGGTGAGTGTATGGGGCTGTTGGACATTGAAGTCAGAACATTTCCCAACTTAGTTTCTTCCTCCTTGCCTGCTGGCTGTCCCATCATGTATGCAGTGCTCTGGCGAAGACTGCATGCATGTGGACACCAGTTCCCTGTTAGCATTAGAGCAGTCATGCTGCCTTCTGCCACCCTGCATTGCATGCTGCTCCTTGACTAGGGTTCTCCGGCAGTGCAGGGTGCTGGGTCTACCTTGTATGAGGTGGAGTTTACCGACCAGCAGTGTGCCATCACCTCCATGACAATGCTGGTGGTTAAATACCCTGAAACCAGCCAATGGTCTTTTAATTTGGCATTCATAAGGGCAAAAAACTTATGATCCCATTAAAATGAAACATTAAAGTACCATTTTGTAGCTCGCTTTGGCTTACCTAAAGTTATCTTAGACGTTAAAGTGGAATAGTCCAAAAGTACCAAAGTACCTTTTGCTAGGTCTTGCACATTGGTAAAATACTCAAAATCAGTAAAAAGGTAATCAATCCTACTGTAACTATAATGGAACTTTTAGTAATGAATGTAATCACACCCAGAGGGGACTAAGGCCAGCCAAATATCTATAATTCTTAAAGCCTCTAAATTCGATTCATTTGATTGAATGTCAGTGGGCAGACCAGACATCTCTGTGTGAGCTCTGCTGGGGCCCTCCTCCACAACTTCTAAAAATATCATGCAACGTATAATATAATGGAATCGTGATTCTCTACAGTTTAAAAAATGATTGTTTTTCTTCACAGATTGGGAGATCGCTAACATCACCCCACTATCATATGGACAGTAAGGTTTATGCCTTTTAAATAACTTAGTGAAAGATTCACCTCACATCCTGGTTTAAAACTCTTGCTCTGAGAGGCTTGGAGGCTTAGGTGAAAGTGCATTAGCAGATTAACTTAAAGTTTGTAATGCTTTGTATACTGAAGTTTTATCAAAAATGGATCCAGAAGAAAATCTCGTTAATATGCTGCCTGAAATTATTCCAATGAAGTGCCCTTTGCCTTCAGATAGCAGTTCAGAGGAAAGCGAGTCGCTTGAGTCTAACACCAAAAAAATGAATACTGACTCACCTGTCACAACTGCCCACTTTGAAACATTAATGCAAGAAACAGTGGGCATTAAATGAATACTAGAGTTTATGGCAGTTGATTTACAAGAGATGAAAAGTGAATTACTGCTGCATTCTTAAGAGAATTCAAGAGGCAGAGGTCAGAATTAGCAGCCTGGAAGATGTTACCACAAAAGAGCAGAATGAAAGGGCACACAATAGTAGGAGAATTACAGCTTTGTAAAACAAAATCGAAGATTTGGAAAGCAGAAATAGGAGAAACAATCCAAGAGTATTTGGTCTCCAGGAGGGCATAGAAGGAGCAGAGCCTATAGAGTTTGCTAATAGACTGTTTATAAGCATTGTGGGTCCTCCACAAGATGGGACAAAATATTTAATTGAGGGAGCACATCGATCACTTGAGCCAAAACCAGGGGAAAAATGAGAGCCCCAGATCATTTATTTTAAAGCTACTACATTTTCAGCGAAACAATCCAGACACGGAGAGCACTAAGAAACACTGTCACTATTTCCTTTGAAGGGTCTCCTTTAAAATCTTTAATGACTTACCACCAGAGACCATCAAAAAGAGAGATGTTTTCTTTCCTATCAAAAGGAAACTACATGAAGCAGGCTTAAAATACGGTCTGCTTTTTCCCACAAAACTGAGGATCTGGGCTCCTAATGGTATCAAAGAGTACAACAGCTATGAGGCAGCTAAACAAGGCTTATGTAAAGACTTTCCTCAGCTATTTAAAAGCTATGCTTTCTTATTATTTATAAGCACATGTTGTCTTAAATTTGTTCCGATTCTTTTCAAAGCAAAAATGATTTATGATACAGTGTGCTTGTTCGCTTTTCTTTTTTGCTAGTGCTGTGCTCGTGTTTGAGGAATAATTTAATCTAGTTATAAACACTAATACACTGCATGATCATGGTTGCCACTCTGTGTTGGCTTTGGGGTGAGGACTGACCACACTCACTTTATAATTAATAAATTTAATTTACAAAATACATCTGAGGGATGTTGTAGTATGGTGATCACAGAGCCTCATGATTTCTCTGATTTCCAGTTATTTCAGTTATGTGTACGCAGCTTCTCTGTGAGCGGCTCCAGTGGGAAAATGAAGAAATTACTCGCTCATGATCAACATAATCTAATAGGACCAAGACCTGCCAAGTAGGCCTAGATTGGAGGTTTTCATGGGGTTTAGTCTGTGTTAGTAGGGCTTTCCCCTGGTCAGGTTGCAATAATTTCATGAGTGGTAAAACAGGAGTATATGATTTGTTGTTGCAGTACACAAATTGAATACCTCATAGTTAAAATGGGGGGGGGATTTCTGGGATTCTGTGGGACTAAACATGATCTGATTATCCCTCAAAATAATATTTGTGGCTTATAACAAGCTGATTTGACTTAGGATTGTGCAGTTCTGCTTCCTTGCCCGATAATATAGTGGGACTTAGTGGTCACTTCATAGTGGGCACAGTATTCACAAAGAAAAATTCCAGTTGCCACCATTACTATTTAGTTCACTTACCATTTGTTTTTGTTTTTTAAATCTTCAATGGCGATAGCTGGATTTTAGAATGTTCTTCATGAGACAGCATTCAGTGTTTTGCAATGAGCATTCTGTTCATGCTCTTACATAAGGAGTGCATGTGCTGAAGAACTGAATCTGGGACTCTGGGTGACCTTTTTTAACATGCATGATGGGAGGTCAGATCACTAAACAATGGTGATCTGAATGGAGAGAATGACTTTTTAGTTACCTCTTGGATCTCAGGAGTGCTTATATTGAACTTTCTGAACTTAAAATGTTTATCACTGTTAATTCTTTTTTCCTGTTATTAATCTATTTAGGTATAAAACATCTAGCTTTACAGCAGCTCTTGATGATGTTATGGAGATCTGGGTGACTCACTATGAGAAACAGTGACTCAGGGGAGTCTCACCTGAAAGGTACTTTTGTGATCTTTTTTATCATACTGATAAAGCGCTTAACATCGTTTATGAAGTGCGTAAATCAGTTCACACTTCGTAGTAACTAGTGGAGTGTAAGTTAACATATGTGGCTATATTTATTTTGTGTATGGATAATAGCATTACCTATGCTTGTTTATGGGTTCCCCCTCGATAGGCTTATGGAGCCCTTCAACAGTAACTTTACATTGTTGACACCCCTGTTTAATGGGAGGTAAGATTTATATATTGAAATTTCTTCCAGTTTTAAACATATAGGTACACACTTCCTTTCTTTTATTTTTGGTGGTCCAAAAGATGTATTTTTAAATACATGGTAAATGAGATAATCTAGCTCATAGCTTTTAAGTAATTTATTTGAATGTTTTAATTGTTTCAAGGAATTTTGAAACTGGAGGATTGTGCTTCAATCAACTCAGGCTCTCTAATGGGGGTACAAATGAATTTTAATCATTTTTCATAACATACTACTGTTCCATGAGATAGCCAGTTACAGTTATTTAAGATATGTGGGACTTTACAAAGTTAATGCATAAACTGCATAGTAAGGTTTGAATATTTCATTTATTGCAAATTACAAAATCTTGGTTTTACTGTGTCTGTTAGAGAAGGAACTTTACTTACTAGAGGACAATAAATGATCGTGTGTTATCGCTAAAGATGTATTATATAGGTGTTAATTCAATATGTTTATTGGGTGTTGAAATATGAAATTTGGGTCTTGAAGAGGAAGTCTGACCAAGATTTCTAATATCCAAGGCCACTGATTTACGGTGATTAAAACAATGACATTCTGTTTTCAAGACATCAGATTCTGGAACTGCACCGGTAATTGTTACTCTAATTTCTGGAATTTACTGAGATTCTACTGTCATTCTTTTAGTATGTGCATAAATAATCAGAATAAAAGAAGGCTTAAGATACAGAGTATTAAATAAAGCAAGCTGAAAATAGTACAGGAACCAAATATAAGAAAAATACAAGTTTTGTAGATTTACTGATCTGACATAAAATGCCAGATTCCATGAAATCTTTGTTTTTAACGGTGTTCAGGCAGCTCTAATTCCAGAATTTTACCGGGTTTACTGGTAAAAACCGAAAATCGGTGGCCTTGCTAATATCAGTTCGCTCAGGTTTATCTGGTTAGTCTCATTATGTTTTTATTGTTGGAATTGTTGGTGTTGGACTTCGTCTTCAGGGGTCAAATAGGAATGTAATAAGGTACTGTTTGGTGTAATAAAATTATTCTTTGCCTGCATGATATTTTAAAATGAAAAGTATTTAATAGGGAGGGGTCTTTCTTTCACTTGCTGTATTGAAAACACATTCAAGGATAGTAAGGGATGTGGGGATTATAGGGCATACTACTGATGCGGATTCATTATTGAATGACATTTGCCCTTTTTTCATTTGATACTGTAAAAATAGTGTTTTTCTTCTTCTTGTGTACTTTATTTTCCTTTCATATCCATTTTCTATTCTATACTCATATTAACTCTACTGAGGAAGAGGGGGGTGCCTTGCTGATAGACTACCACAAGATGAAAATATGGAGCTAATGAGTAGCGTGTTCTTTAAATACTACATTTACAATATTAAATGGTGTCTTTAAACAGTGTATCACTAGTGACATGGAATGTAAAGGGTCTGAATCACAAATTAAAGTGGTACTCTGTTAATAGACATCTTAAAAAATTATCCACCGCAATCGCTTTTTTACAAGAGGCACATCTAATAACAGAACATTATAATTTAATGAGGAGAGAATGGGTTGGTCAGGTTTATGGTGCTGGGAATAACTCTAAAAGAGCAGGGGTAATAATTCTGTTTGCTAGGAGTGTTAACGTTCAGTTATGTAGTCAAATATCTGATCCAGAGGGTCATTATGTTTTGGTGTCAGGTACAATAGGTGAGGAAGCTTATACTTTTATTAATGTGTATGGACCTACTTCACAGGACCACAATATTTTTGATAAAATATTTAATCTAACTGGAAGATATGGGGATACAACTCTAATTATTGCAGGTGACATAAATGCGGTAGTTAATCTCATGTTGGATAGGTCTACACCCAGATTGCATAGGTCTAGAGTAGATATAGACTTAGATAGTCTGCTATCTAATATGCATTTAGTGGATGCATGGAGAGTTTTAAATCCACAAGGTCATGAATACACCTATTGGTCACCATGCCATAAATCTGGCTCAAGGATTGACTATATTTTTGTACAAGGGAGAATGCTTAATAGAATTAATTTCATCAACATTACAAACACAGTAATCTCAGACCATTCCCCAGTTTTAATTAACTTTAACAGGTTAATACAGGATAGGAAGGACAGTAGGTGGAGAGTCAATAATTTCCTACCAACTGAGTCACTGATAGTGAAGGAAGTTAAAGCTCATCTAACAGACTTCCTAACTATTAATGACCCTAAAGACACATCATGGGGTAATCTTTGGGATACGCTGAAATGTTGTATGAGAGGAATTCTGATAGGCATAGTTGCAAGAAATAAAAAGAAATGAGTTAAAACACAAGCTGAGTTATTGTTGAAAATAGAGGTAGCGGAGCAAAGTTTAAGTGTCAGATTCAGTAGATCCCTGGAATGAGCGGTCAAAACTAAAAACAGAATATAATGAAAGTATTCGATCAGTGGCAGAGTTTGCTATTCGGAAGGCCAAATTGAATTATGTAGACTCAGGTACATGAGCATCCAGGCTGTTAGCAATAAGACTGAAATAAAACTCTTCAACCACTAACATTACCTCCATACATGAACAGGGGAATAACCATGTTATCACAAATTTGAGGAAAATTAATTATACTTTTCATGACTTTTATCGGAAAATATATGATAATGATAGCAAGAATGTGGAAGATACTTTGGATTCTGTGAGGGTTTGGTTATACCCTGTGTGACTCAACAAGTTAAGCAGAATTTAACCTCTTTGATAACTGAGGCCGAAATTGTGCATTTAATTCTCGTAAACATAATAAGTCACCAGGACCAGACGGTTATTCTGTGAATTTCTATCAGGCATTTTCCAAAGAGATGGCTCCAATATTAAATGAGGTTTTTAATGGGGTAGTTGAGAAAGGTGGTCTTTCAGGGGATCAAACTAGGGGGTTGATAACACTAATTAATAAGCCAGGGAAGGACCCACAAGATTGTAATAGCTTCTGGACAATCTCATTAATAAATACGGATGTCAAAATATTAGCCAAAATCCTGTCCAACAGACTAGAACCAGTGACCACTTACTTAATCTCTACACAGCAGACTGAGTTTATGAAAGGGAGGATATCCTCAGACAACACAGGGAAATGTTTTCACATTATAGAACAAGCAAACAAGTGTGGAAAGCCCTGTGGCTTATTATCTCTTGAAGCTGAAAATGCATTTGATTGAATTCTCTGGCCTCATATTATAAGTACTTTAAAACTCTTTCAATTTCCAGAAATGTTTATCAACTGGGTTAAGATTCTATATAAAAATCCTACATCCACCATAATTACAAATGGTTTGATCTCGCCTTACTTTCAAGTCAGGAGAGGTACTAGACAAGAATGCCCACTTCCGCCCTTGTTATTTCATTTAACAATAGATCCATTAATAAGGAAGCTTAATGTGGATAATACAATAAAGGGCCTTGTTAAAGGAGACCAAGATTTGCGTGCCTCGGTATATGCAGATGATTTGCTAATTACTGTAGTGGATCCCAATAACTCTATTCCACAGATACTGGACATGTTAAAGCAATATGGAAATTTATCTGGATATAAGTTAAATTTGGGGAAAACCAGTTTTCTGCCTCTTAATAGGTTATGTATTAAAGAAGATATAATAAGTTATGGACTTACATGGGCTCAAGAACATATAGACTATTTAGGTAGTAAATTATATAAGACAGTTAACAAGACAATAGCAAACGATCTGACTTTGCTTAAAACAAAGGTTTTGGATTCATTAGCAAAGTGGGATAAACTACCACTGGGAATGTGGGGTAGACTTGATTTGGTCAACATGAACATACAGTATTACCCAGAGTTTTGTATGTTTTTACCATGCTTCCATGTTATATTACTAAAAAATGGATTGAGGGGCTAAATTCTCAACTTTTGAAATACATTTGGGGTTATAAAAAGGTTAGGATGACTTACTTTAAACTTTCTTGAAACAAAAAGGATGGGGGACTGAAAGCTCCAGATCTGTTTCTTTGTTACCTGGCAACAAGGCTCTCTCAAATTTCACACTGGGTTAAAACTGCAGAGGCTAATATATATATTCCAGAATAGGTTAGACTGGAGGAACATCTGGTAGCGACACAGGATGTGGACTTGCAAGCTATAATATATGCTAAGAAACCTAAGATAAGGAATTTAAAAGTCATACAGGACTCACTCAGAATATTAAGATATGTCAAGTCACTGATTTTCATGGACTTACCAAATTCTAAAAAACAGCCAATTTGGAAGAACACAAACATTACTAAGGATGGGGCTGCTTTCTTTAATTTTGATTGGATACAGAGGGGCATCAGAAAGGTTCAAGATATAGTTAGGGCAGACACACTTTTAACCTTTTCTTTGATAAAAAAGAAATATGGGATAAAGGAAGAGGATAGTATACTGTATGAGGACTTAAAAATGGCCATTAATTCAGCTATCCAACTTAGTTCTGCTTCTGATGGGAATATCAATAGTTTATTGGGGTTTCTACACTCATCTCCATCGATTTCACATATGTATGGTCTTCTTTTAGAATGCACCAGAGGACAGGCGATGGAACCAGCGAGATGGTGGAATCGAGAATTAGGGATAAGTACAGATAACTGGGATTGGGAGAAGATATGGGAATTTTCTGCTAAGGCCTTCAACGCAGTTAATCTAAAAATGATACATTTCAAAACACTGCACAACTTATATTACGCACCAAACCTTAGATATAAAATGGGTCGGAAGGTTTCTCCAAATTGTAATAAATGTAGAGTTGAGTTGGGGTCCTTGGGGCATATGTTTTGGGAGTGTAAATTAGTTAAGCCATTATGGGAACAGATCAAGACTTTATTTCAGAGCTCTTCAATGCTATATGACAATATAAACATAGAAACCTGTATCTTAGGACATTTTGACAAGAATTTGATTTGGACAAAAGAACAAAAATATTCATTATTACTGATTGGGGTTTCAATCAGAAATGTGTTACACAAATATTGGGTGGAAGAGAAATGACCTTCTTTTCAAGAGTGTAAGTCTCAGATAATTGAAAATCTCAAGGTAGAGAAAATGGCTTTAGGAGTCAGAGATCTTGACAACAAATTCACTGCTAGATGGGGTACAGTTTATCAGATCTTCTCAGACGATATTGTGGCCAAACAGTAAGTGTTTCAATAAAATAGGATTAAGGTTCCTAAATAAGCACACATTTCTCTTTTCCCCATGTATAGAGCTCCTTTCTCTTGCTTTATAGGCTTTTTTGGGCTTTGGTGATAGCACCTTTTACACATGTGTCTTTTTTGTTTCTTTCTTTTGTACTTCTTTTCCTTCTTTTTTCTTCTTCATTGAAATGAATGTCATGAAAGATATTTTATTTATCAACTAAGAATAAGAAATTAACAGAAAATTATAATAAGACTTTGGAATGTTTACATTTTAGTTTCTTTAAATTACAGATATGCAAGATTTTCATTATTATATGTTGGTTTTGATGTATGAGATGTGTTTATATTTATATACAATAAAACATTTTATTGGCAAAAAAATCCTCTAAATTCCTTTTAAACATTTTTTGTGCTAGGGTTGGTCTCACTTGTTTCCCTGATGTACTGTCTGATGTCTGTTTTCAAACTGAATTAAAATCTTCCCAAATAAGTAGCTCTCCCTTTTAGATATTTTAACACTTCCTATATTGACCAGATTATCCTGGAAGATGACCCAGGAGATATACTGTATAAATGTGATTTCCATGTTGTACGATCCCTCTACAACTACAAATCATCCCCCAAGTCATTTACCCTGGGTTCATTCACCAACAGGGCATGAGAAAGGACCAAAATAGTGATGCCATGACTCCCCCTTATATAGTATGATGCTGCAGCAACCATAGGGTATCCATATCCAGAGAACTTGTCATATTTAATAGCTGGTAGGTGTGTTTCCTGAAAATATATTATGTCTGGGTATGCATCATGCAGATATCTTAGAATGTTTGTTATTTTATTTTGGCTATTCAGCCTATTAACATTTAGAGAAAGACATTTCACTGGGGAGCAGGCCATGTTAGTACCATAATAATGAACTTCCAATTTTTTCAATTCAATTCCATTCAAACTTTATTTATAAAAAGTGTATTTCTAAAATCAAGGCACTTGTACAACAATAATTAATTAAAACTAATCAATAAATAGACAAATACAGCATATTAAAACTCATAACAACAACAGCAGCATTAAAAATCAGAATACGCTAGGCTGAACAAGTATGTTTTCAAGGCAACTTTGAAACTTTGGATGGCCAGGCAATCTTGCACCCGATGAAGTAGAGAATTCCACAGGGACAGGGCCATAAAACTAAATGATCTAACCCAGATGTCTTTAAATGGACCCTGGGAATCTCTAGCAATCCCTGGTCGGAGGATTGGAGAGAACGGAGGGGACAGTAGGGTTGAAGGAAATCTTGCATGTAACCAGGTCCCTGGTCATGTAGGAGCCTTATAGGTCATCAAACTGACCTTGAAGGTGATCCGCCACTGTACTGGAAGCCAGTGCAGTCCGCAGAGCATAGGCGTTATATGACTGGTCCTAGAAGTACCAGTCAAAAGCCTGGCTGCTGGATTCTGCACTAGGTGCAAGTGGCAGATATCAACCCCTGGTAGCATAAGGTAAAGGACGTTGCAGTAGTCAAGGGGGGAGGTAACGGAAGTGTGGATCAAGGATGGACGATCATCAGAAGGAACCAGGTACTTCACCCGGGTGATATTCCTCAGATGGTAAAAAGAGGTTTTAACAACTGCCTACACCTGAGATTTAAGGGTCAAGCAGTCATCAAACATAATGCCCAGGTTCTGCACCTGGTCTGAGGTAGTTAGCTGAACACCCCCAAGCAACAGACCCAAAGGTGATCCCACCAACAAACCTGCCTCCTGACGACTTGGGTCCACAACCAACACTTCAGTTTTTTTCTGGTTTAACCACAGCCAGCTCACATTCATCCAGTCCTGACAGTTGTTAAAGACCGAAACAGCACCATCCTGGCCAGGCACAAAGGACATGTACAGCTGAGTATCATCTGCATAGCAGTGAAAACTCAAGCCATACCGCCTAATAATTGCTCCCAACAGCAGCATGTACACTGCAAACAACATGGGTGCCAAGATGGAGTCCTGTGGCACCCCGCAAGATAGGGGGAGTGGTGCAGAGGAAAAAATCCCAGACCACCCTCTGAGTCCTACCCTTGAGGAAAGATTGAAACCATCCGAAAACCATACCAGACAGTCCACAGATGAACCGCAGGTGCTCCAACAGCACACCATGGTCTACAGTGTCAAATGCCGCAGAGAGATCTAGAAGGACCAAGATGGAACCGGTCTTTCAATCTCTCACTATTAGGAGGTCATTTAGTACCCTGACAAGGGCTATCTCGGTACTATGTCTCTTTCTAAATACAGACTGGAGAGAATCATAGACATTGTGGCTGGTTAAATGATCAACCAGCTGTGACACAACCACCTTCTCAATAACCTTATCCACAAAGGGAAGATTAGAGACAGGCCTGTAGTTAGCCAGACAGTCCGGGTCCAAGGAGGACTTTTTAAGGAGGGGCCGAACCACGGCATCCTGCAGGGGATCCAGAAAGATCCCCCTCTCCAAAGACATCCAGACTATCTCGGCAAGGGCAGGGCCGATTTTTTCTACACAGCCTACTAAGAGGCGTGAGGGGCCCGGGTCCAAACTACAGTTGATCAGATGCGATAACTGGACGACCATCACAATGCTATTGATTGTGAGCAGGCTGAAGTCACACCACACAAACTAGGTGTTCGACATCTCCTGCTGATCACCACAACTCCCATTAAAGAGGGTCAAGCAGATGCCTGATCTGATTGTAGCAACTTAATCTATGAAGAATCAAGCAAACTCCTCACATTGTTCTTGTGAAAAAGCATTTCCAGGCTGAAGACAGATTAGAATGCACAATCTGTCCACAGTCCAGAAAAGCTGGACTGGTCGATTCTGCACAGCAGCAATTTTCCTGGACAAGAATGTTGCCGTCTTACGGGTAATTGCTAGTGATAGACCCCATAGTGGTCCATCAAACTAAGTCTGTCACACTCCAGGCCCGACTTCTGCCAACAACTCTCTAGCCTTCGTCCCACTATCCTCAACTCCCTCAAGGTCTCATCAAACCAAGGAGACCTGGGTCGAAGAGTGAGGGGACAAACGCAAACAGGAGCAATGGAATCCAGGACCCCTATCACCGCCTTGTTATAGGCAAGTACCAGGTCCCCTTGATCCATGCATTCACTTAGTAAATCCGATAGGTCTATCTAAAACCTTCGCCCAGGTCTCTGGATACCAACCTGTCTCCCCCCACCAGGTCACAGAAACATGGAATTTGATGGCAGAAGGAGAATGAAGGTTCATTGAGTCTGCCCTTACTATATTACCTCACCCCACTGACTTACTGTACTGGTGACATGTTTTCCTCCTCCCCAACCCCACACCCCTCAAACCCACACCCTTAGGGGATTATGATTCCCCCTGACCTATCTGAATCATGTTTAAACCTATTAAGGGTATCTGCCCCTACCACTTCCACTGGCGGTCTGTTCCATGATTCCACTACCCTCTTAGTGCAGAGTAGAACTTCCTCACATTTCTCTTGAACTTTCTCCTCACCAACCTCCAGTCATTTCCCCCAGTGACTGCATCCCTATTTCTTACAAACAGGTCCTCGCTATTCACCTTGTTTATGAACCTGCGAAACTCATATGCTTCAATCATGTCCCGCCAATCCTGCCTGGCCTCCAGTGAGTACATATGTAGGGCCTCCAACTGATCCTCATTGGAGCTGCCCCGCTGGCCCTGGATCATCTTGATGACCCTACCAACTCTTGTCTGTCAATGTCTTTCCTCAGGTGAGGACTACAGAATAGGGCACAATAGTGTATGGTGGAACGTCGTTCTCCAACGAAATCCATCATTTTCAAAACCTTGTAGTCACACACTAGTGACGTTCGCAGTGCAACAGAATGACGTTTTCTACTGTACTGTGAACATCACACTGTGTCCTCGAGCAGCATTTGACAGTTTGGGCTCACTCTACAGACAGGACACATGGCGAAAGCAGCAATGTCGGCAGTAGTACTAGTGTTTAGCGTTAAAACGTTCACAATGTAAAGTTCTTAAGCAGTTAAAATGTCAAGCGTGAAAACGTTCAAAATGTAAAGTTCTTTTTTCCTTCTAGTAACTGATTTTTTTCCCCCCAAAAATGACGTTCCACCATACACTATAAAGAAAAGTGCATGGGGAACAGTTGACAACAGGGCATCTTTTACCTCGCTGGCACTATGACGACGGATTACCTCTCGAGCTGCGCTCTCGAGGTAATCAATTCGTTGTTATAGTGCCAACTCGGTGAAAGAATAGCCCTGTTGTCAACCGTTCCCCATGCACTATCCTATATATACTCTCCTACCGTAAAAAACTCTCCTATGCACCCCAGAATCCTCAATGCCATGCTGTATGCTTCGTTGGAGTCACTGATTATGATCCCCTGATCCTTTTCCTCTGTTGAAAATGCCAGTCTAACCACTCCTATCAAGTATTCTTTGCATGGATTCCATCTCCTAAATACATTACCTGGATCTCAATTGCTAAAATTTCATCTCTTTAGTTCCTCTAGGTCCTTCTGGAGTGCCTGGACCCCTTCCTCATGATCTACCCTTCTACAGTACATAGCTTTGTGTCATCAGGAAAGAAACACAACCTTCTCTGGATACCCTTTCACTGTGTCACTTATGAACACATTCATTTAGTTTTTATTGACTGGGAAAGGAGGACTTGGCTATTTTGCCAATTTTAGCCTCGTCCCGGGGGTAGGCAGGGGGAGATACAGGTGGAAACCAACTGAAATTGAACCAGATGAAACTGTTGGTGGTATTTTTCATGAATGAGTGAAATTAGGCCAATTTCCCTACTCTTCTTTAGAAGTGCCATAGGATCTTTAATGTGCACATAAACAACCACCACAACAGGCAAACAGAATCTTGGTTTAACATCTCATCCAAAAGATGGCACCTCAGGAGTACAGCAACCCCCCACCATACTGCACTACAGTGTCAGTTCTAAGATGTTAACCCAGGTTCCTGGTCTGGGGCTAGAACCCACAACCTTCCTGTCATCCAGCCTCAGAGGTCAGTGTGCATACTGCTGAGCCACTGACACTGATTATATTAAAACACCTTAAGATATTTAAATATTAAAAAAGATTTCTCCGGCACTGCGTGACCTTTACTGGCTGCCGGTGAAGTGGCATATATCATAAAAGTTAGGCCTCCTAACCTACAAAGCCCTGCATGGACTGGGCTCACCCTACCTGAGTGAGCTTCTGCACCTGTACACCCCGGTCTGGCCACTCCACCCCTCTGAGGAGGGCCTCCTTAGTGCACCGAGGGCAAGACTAAAAACTTCAGGTGACTGGGCCTTTGGAGTTGCGGGCCCGGTGTTCTGGAACTCCTTGCCAAGGAGCGTGAGGGAGGCCCCCCCTCAGTGGAGGCATATGAGAAGGGGCTAAAAACATACCTTTTTCAGCAAGCATTTGGGGAAGTCATATAACATCTTCTGCACAGCTATCTATAGTTTGTTAATTGTGTTTTAGTATTGCTGCTATTTTATGGGAGTATTTCTGGTGGAACTGTTCTGTTTTTACGTGTTGTATTTATTTGTATGATCATTTCTTTTGTACTGTGATCTGTATCTGATGTCTTAAGTTGTATTTTATTGAAATGGTGCCCTGGGCCTCAGGGTAAGGGTGCCATATATAAACTCTAACTAACTAACTAACTAACTAACTTAGCTAGCTAACTAACTAACTAACATTGTGAGACCAAGAACACAGAGTATGGAGTAAAGTATAGTTATGTAAGAACTTACGGTATTAGTAGATCTTTGAGAGGATCTCTTGCAGAAGGCCATCACCAGTAGGACTACAGATATCAGGCACTAGGACCACACAGAAACTTTCTAGCTAGCAGTCTACCACAGGAGGCCGCTCACCTCCGATGTCAGACGCTGATGCCAGCCAATCCAATAAAATGCGGGCGGCCCCCATACCTTCCTCAGTTCTCCTACCGGAGACCAAAAGAGGAATGCTGTCAGGGGCACTGATGAGGATTCTGAGGTAAGCCAAAAGTAGAGAAAGGAAGAAGAAGAAGGCTCACCCCTTTGGAAGAGAAGAGACAGACAGGAAGAGGGGGAAGGAGGGAAGGAGGGAAAGCAAGGCCTGCTGTAAAAGATCCTCTCGAAGATCTACTGTCACACTAAGTTCTTACGTAACTGTGCTATCTTACATCAAGGTATCTCTTGCAGCAGGCCATCACAAATAGGACTGAGTCCCAAGCAGTACTGGCTACCACAGAAAGTTAGTCTAGGTGGAGGTAATCGAGGGCCTATGAGAGGAGGTCCTGAAGCACAGTGAGGCTGAACCTGGACTTACACCTAGAGGCGATGTCCAGACTGTATTGTTTTGTGAATGTGGTAAGCACACAAATTTCAGTAGCTGATAGATACCTGAAACAAGCAACTGATGTGGCCATACCCCTGGTGGAATGGCCTTTAACCATGCCCAGAAGTTCCTTACCGTGCTTTCAATAACAATAGAAAATGCAATTGGCAAACCATTTAGATAGACGCTGTTTCGACACTGGAGCATCCGCCTTCCCAGGGCAAATAAAACAAACAACTGTTTAGACTTTCTGGAGTCTTTAGCAAGGTTTGTATAGTACCACAGGATTCTATGAACATGTCAGGTATGGAGCAATGCCTCCCCTTGGTTGGAATGCTCTGGAAAATAAACAGGCATGTGGATGGATTGATTCAAAGTAAACTTCAACACCACCTTAGGAAGCAACTTAGGGTTTGTTTGCAAAGGCTCTCTGTTTTTGTGAAAAATCAAATAAGGCTCCTTACACATCAGGGCCTAAAGCTCAGAAATCCTTCAAGCAGAAGTAATGTCAACTAAAAATAATGCTTTCTACAGCATAACAGAAAGTGCAGATCGCAAGTCACTGCTGGTTCAAAGGAAGGCAGTGTACCACATGGGCATGGTCCAACTAGCGTTGGCTGCAGAGCTGGCGCAGGCTCAGCTGGCACTGACTGGGCCGGTGTGGGGCCCGCAGGCAGTGGCATGGGAAGGACAAACACAGGCTCCGCAGGTGTCTGCCAGGGGGGAGGGTGCTGGAGTGGAGTCCATGGGCACCAGCTGTGGGGAGGCTGGTGCTGGGGTGTAGGAAGACCCCACCTGGTGATGGCTGAGGGGAGACTGGGCTTGGGGAGATGCCTGTGCCCTGCAGCATCTACCACTGTGAAAGAGAAGCAGATCTGGCAGTGGTCTCAGAAGTCGAGACCGTCACCGGAGGCATGGTCACTGGGAGGCTGGCAACCATCACACCCACGCCAGCCAGAGAGACTCCAGCTGAGCCATCTGACTGAGTGCCTGCTGACAACAGGGGCTGAAACAGCAGGGGTTGTGGGGCAAGATACAGTGTACTCTGACCAGAGGATCTGGTGCCCATGAGGGAGATTTGTTTAGGTGACAGGGCCGCCGGTAACCCTGTGGGAGTTAGGGTGTGTGTGACTGAGGAGGTCAATCACCCAAGGGAGGAAGACCTAGATGAGGTTGAAGTCTTCTTGTGAGGTGATCGTGAATGGGAGGTGGACCGGAGTCAGTCCCGGTCCTTGTCCCACTGCTTGTGCTTCCCAGAGGTTTTAACCTGGGACTTTGACAGGGAATATCCCGCCGACTGGGCCTGAAAAGCTGAGGAGCTCCTGGCCTGTAGCTCCCATTCCACTGATGAGATCTTCTGCTTAAGAAGATAATTCTCCAGGATCCTCTGGCAATGTCTGTGGGTGGCCAGGTTGAACTTCTGGCAGGCCTCACAGGCTTGGACATCATGGTCTGGGCCCAGGCACAAGACACAGGCAGAATGGCCATCCTTGTCCAGGATCTGCTTGCTTCAGGCACTCTTCGTGGAGCAGTTGGAAGATGAAGAAGGCTGAGAAGACATAAACTATCTAATGAGAACACCAAAAATTCAATGTTTTACCTAAAAGAAAAGGTAAAATAATGAAGCACAGTAAATGTGGGAAAATGTCAGTTGACTGTAGCTGTGGTGGGTCCAGTGGTCTGAGATGCATTGATCAATGGCTGGAAAGAACTGAGGAGAGTATGGGGGGGCACCTGTCTTTATAGGATTGGTGGACATCAGCGTCTGACATCAGAGGTGGGCAGCCCCCTGTGGTAGACTGCTAGCTAGAAACATTCTGTGTGGTTCTAGTGCCTGGCAGTTATAGTTCTACAGTACTGGTGATGGCCTGCTGCAAGAAATACCTCGTTGTAAGATCAACGGTTAGTTAAGGAGAGTGCAAACATTCAAACACCCCCTTTATCTGGGGCATAATGATGAAAAGACTGTTGTGTCCGAAGGGAGGGTAACCAGAGCAAATATCTCCAGGCCTCCATCAAGATAAACAACCTTAACCCAATTTGGAAAACTTCACAGAGATACAGAAGAGCCAATGTCCTCAATACTGGCCTCTCCCATTGGGCAAGTTGCAAAGTGATTTCAAACTGAGTGTCATTATTGGCAAAACTGGTTAACACAAATCAGGTATAAACAATCATTCATCAATGCCAGCTGTTTGCCTCTGGTATTGATGTTGTAATAGGTCTAGGAGCAGATCTCCATGCCAGAAGACTAATATGGGCTGGGCTTGGGATGGGCTGGGCATAGGTGGGGACAGTTACGGTTGGGTAGCAACAGACTCTGATTTAAATCAGCAATGACATGAATGAGGCTAAAACTGATCTAGATAGCAGGGAAATGTAGACTAGCAATTTTTGCACTAACCACTGAACCACTTAACTTCATTTTCTAATTGCTGTGATACACACACACGCTGATTAATACATATACACATATATGCATGCGTATTCCAGTGAGTATAACATAGCAGTGCACCATCCACACACATATTTACAGATTAAAAGAAAAGACATCAAGGGACCATTTTCTTCTTTTCAGGCTCTGAGGGATATCAGAGGATGGGGAGTTGCCACTAAACACCTCAGTTAAATAAGCAATGACATGCAGAAGGTTGAAACTGATCTAGAAAGTGGGGAAATGTAGACTAGCACTTTTTGCACTAACCAAAGAGCCACCTAATGGCACTTTCTAATTGTTGTGATACACACACGCTGACTAATACAAATACACATATATATGACAGTATAACATAGCAGTGCACTGTCTGCACACATAGAGTATTGACACACACATACACACACACACACACTAACACACATACACTGCCTTATATGGGGCATACCATTCAAACATTGAAGTTTTGACATTGACTCCCCAGTGTTGACAGACTTTGCGTCGACTGGGAGATTTTTCATTGACGGGGGGTAAGCACCTAACTCCACTGTCTGTGTAACATGGAGTTAGATACTTAAAGTAGAGGGGATGTGGGGGGCACAGCGCCTCACATGGGGGGTGCGAGGGGGGCATCCCACCACATTGATACAGTTAAGTGAGGCGGTCGGTGTCAGCATGTTGCGGGTCATTGTTGGGACGTATCGGCGAAGTCAGCAGGATTGCATCGATGTGAAGGATTGCGGTGAAATTTCCGTTGCTGTGAGTTGGTGGAGTCATTAAATGGCATTTATTTACTTATGCATCTGAGCCTAACTTTTACAGTATTTTGGATAAGCACGGTGTTTTGCATTAACTCATTGTACTAATCTACTGCATGACTAAGTAACTAAGGTAGGACCAGTGAGGTGTGGTGGATGTGGCCTATCTGGACTTCAGAAAGGCCTTTGACACCATCCCCCAATAGAAGGCTGATTAGCAAACTGCACAGCCTAGGGGTAGATCCTAAAATAGTTCTGTGGGTGGAGAACCGGCTGAATGGCAGAAGTCAGAGGGTTGTGGTAAACAGGGAATACTCTGGAGAGGGAGAGGTAACGAGCAGGGTGCCACAGGGGTTAGTATTGGGGCCGGTCCTCTTCAATGTCTTTGTTGGGGACATTGCAGAGGGACTGGAGGGAAAGGCATTTCTCTTTGCAGAGGATACAAAGGTATACAATAGGGTGGACATGCCAGGGGGTGTTGAAAGAGTGATGAAAGACCTTAAAAAACTGGACAGCCAGCCCGTTGGCACTGAAGGTTGAGCCGCTGGATACCACACCTCATGTTATGCTGGCGACCCAGGTTCAGGAGTGAGCCCAGATTGTCAAAGGCCAGCTAAGGGGGAGCAGGATTGAGGAGCCACAAGGCAGTTCTCCTCTCCCAGGGAGGGACCCTGTCGCCCCCACAGTCCAACTGTCCCCAGGTGGAGGCCTTAGGGTAGCACAGGCAGGTAGGTAGGTTGCAAACAGAAGGAGGGAGCTGCAGAACCACAGCATGTGTGTGCCTCCACAGGTGCACTCACTGCCGCAGCATGGGGAGTCAGGCAAAAATGGGGGCATAAACACAATAAAAAAACTGGAGAAATGGTCTAAAGAATGGCAGCTGGGATTTATTGCAAAAAAGTGCAGGATCATGCAGATAGGGTACAAGAACCCAGTGGCTTAAGAGAAACTAGGCAGTGTGATAAGGTGGCTGGAAAGGCTAGCCAGATGCTTGGATGCACAGGGAGTGGTATCAGGAGCATAAAGAGGAAGGTCATCTTGCCCATGTATAAGACACTCATGAGATCGCACCTGGAATACTGCATCCAGTTCTGGAAGCCCAATCTGAGAAAAAACATAGACAAGGTGGAGGCAGTGCAGTACAGGGCAACTACAATGGTGTAGAGCATATGTGATAAGACCGATAAGGAAAGACTAGCCAATTTGATATTTAAAATATTTATTTCATTTGGGTATTGAACTTTTTACAGGATATCCCAGTTGAGATTCGATATATGATTTAGTGAATCTTAACTGGCATATCCTGTAAAATATCACGTACAGTGTGGTCGTGATTTTACCCATTATTTCTAATGACTTTGCACAATGCAGATTGGCTGAGAGGCAGTTTCAATATGGTCTTCCTTTTACACATTTTTTGCAATGTGTTTTCCTAGAATATGCCTGCTGATTGCTATATATTCAGCCTGGATAGTTCACAGAAGAACGTGGCATCTTATTTTCAGTGGTGCTCTACATCTACACAATATTATGCTGCATTGGGTAAAATCAGAACACGCTGAAAACAATATTTTACATCTGGACTAGACTACCCTGACTAAATACATTATAATAATGGTAAAATCATGGCCCCACTGAAAACAAGATATTGCATCTAATCTGGGACATCCTGAGTAAATACAGTGCAAAAATGTGTAAAATGAAGATCCCTATGACAACGAGATGTAACATCTTCCCAAAGCTATACAGGATACAAAATATAGGATAAAAAATATTTAAAGGAAATCTACTGTAAACTGATCAGCACTGTGTTCCACATAACCAAGACTGACATAAACAACAGTTTCTTTACTGTTTTATAACGTATTAGATTGCAGTATTTATTTTGAATGTTGTGGCCACGAGGATGGTGTATACAGTGTGTGAGTGTGTGTGTGCGTGTGTGTGTGTGTTTGCTGTAGCTCAATCTAAATATTTTTTTCCCAAAAAGCATAGCAAACAGAGTAACACATGATACCTTTCCTTATTTGTCTTAGAGGTTAAAGTAGCAGCTGTCTTCTGCTATACAAACATGCATTCTAGATACTGCTAGTTGTGCAATGCACTTCGATTTGAAACCAGAAAAGGTGGCTGTTTTCATGGCTAAAAGTTTCATAATGGGTTTGCCATCTAAAGCCCAATATAAGTACTTTTTTTTCAAAAAGCACAGTAAAATTAGTAACAAAAGATAACAGTGCTTTACAAATGTCTTCTACTATACTAAACTGTGTCAGACAGTGCTTATCAGATAGTGTCTTAAGAGGTTACAAAAACAGTGTAAATCTTTTTAGGAGATTCATTGCTGGGAAAGGATGACATTTATGAAGAATGAATCTTTCTTGAAAGAGAATACCTCCCCAACTGAAGCTAGTAGCGAGAACATGTTTAAATGCTAAATATTTAAATGTGCGAGTTGTTGCATTTTGAAGGGGTAAACTAATCTCCAGTTTAATAGGCAACCAATATGTAACAAGCTGTTTCAGTTTCCACTGCTGTAATCTTGAGGAGGAAGGGAGCAGGCAGGCTAAGAGCACATGATGAGATCATCTGTGCTTGCTGAAAGAGCTGATTAATCAATGTGTCTGTTGGCACATTGTTTTGAAGTCCACACACTTTCATGCCTGAACAGTGTCATGATCAGGCTTGCTGATTATTGGTCAAGCCCCTTGTAGAGTCTCCTGCATTGGACCATTGTGACACACCTCTCAAATCCCTGTACATAGCAAAATGTTTGACTTGTGCTAATACGCACAGCAAACATAAAAATACAGTAGAACCATGGACTGATGGCAGTGGCTGAACCGAGTCAGCAAGGCCTCCAGCACCAAATGTGGGACTAGTGGAGAGAACAGCAACAACTGATTCAATGCAAGGCATAATGTCCATACTGACCAGGGGGATGGAACTAGAGAGTCAGTCCTGGGAATACCAAGCACAGTTAGTGGAGGGCACAGGAAACACAATCCTCCCATCACCTGACCCTATCTGACAATACCACGGGTCATCAAAAGACTAAGTGCCATGTCAAGACTGGCATTTTGCCAGCCATTGGGAGCAATTGGGCAAATGCAAGCCCAAACAGAGGATCTGGTTATCCACCTCCCAAAATAAACAGGAAAGGTGCATGTAACACCCTCTCCCCAGTCTAGGGGTACTTGATGGAATAGTTCATTATGGAGGGGAACATTCCCAATGACTCACCTTGACCTCCCAGATATGTGGTGACCTCCCACTCAACCTGGCATCTTTAGGCAGTTGCGGGTCTGCAAATCAAGTGTGGTTAATCAACTGAATGTCTACAACTTAGTTTAAAAGTCCAACTACAGGTTTACTAATGTTCTACTCATGAGCATATCACTACTGTTGCACAAGCATTTCACATTCCACTGTCAGCTGCTACACTTTATAATCTTTGTCAGCTTTTCCACATTCCCCAAAGGAATAAATACATTTTACTTTGTGGTCCCATCAGGTTCAGATGCCAGAATATAGACTGAGTTAACTTTTTATCCTTATAATATAATTCCTGGCCAAAATTAATAATTGCTTCACATTTACACAAGATCCTCTCATGACACCTGAACAGATACATCAAAAGACCTCTGAGGAGAGGTTAAAATACCTCAATATGTATATCCTTGAGGAAAGGAGGGAGACAGGGGGCATGACAGAGAATTTCAAATAACTCACAGGTATAAATGGGGTACGAGTGGAAAGTATTAAAAAAAAAAGATGTTCAAGAAAAAGGGGACATGCTCTGAAACTGGATAGGGTCAGATTCAGGGAAAATGTTAAAAAGTACTTCTTCAGAGAAAGGCTAGTGGATGTCTGGAACAGCCTCCCAGCAGAAGTGGTAGAGGCAAAAACTGTAACGGGATTCAAGAATGCATGGAATAGACATAAGGGTATTTTATTAGTTTGGGATGGGGGGGAGCCGGTGACATAGTAGAGTCTACAGTATTATAGCAGGTAGGAAATCTGGGTAGACTGGGTGGGCCGTGTGGTCCTTAACTGCTGACAGTATCTATGTAATCTATACCCTCACTATCCGGGCATGCTCTCTCACAGCAGAATTTCACTAAATGTCTTTGGCAAATACAGCCTTTTTCCCTTCGACTCCACCAAGGGTCATTTTTACAGAACAGGCACCAGTTGGTCAGGGGGCTCTGGCTGTCTTGTATCATGGGGATAACAACACAGGAAACACACAGTTGTGGCTTCTTCAGATACCAGGCCTCACTTGAGGATCCTTTTTGTGCACACCTTCTATAATCTGGCTCTGACTTAGTTCTTCTTAAAATACTGCTTATCACCATTAGGCATTTACTGACTTCTTCATTTTTGTAAATGGTCAACGGAGAGGCTTTCATCACTAGTGGACCACATAAACTTATGAATGACCACCTCCATGTCAGACCTCACTGGCCCTCATGGGCAGGAGAGTCCTAGATAAAATTAAGTACTTTTTTCTTTTGCATTTTGCTTATTTTCCTGCCTGCCACATAGGATTTTTAGCTGGGGCACCAGATACTAGAAATGCAGTTGCTTCAGGGTCTCCTGTTGTTTCTCTTTGGAGTCCTCAAAGTTGTAAAAATCTCTTTTCTCATTCTCTTGTTAAGTGCTATCAGTTTCGCGCACACTGGCATTCCCCCTTGGGCCACTAGTAAAGAACAGCTTCCACCGGAATCACAAAGAAGTTTCTGGAAGACACTCAGCAGGAACAGTCTCTACCAATGGAGAGGCTGACACTTCTGTCTCTGGGTCCAGACTGAACTGCAACTTCTGGGCTGTTTGGACCCAGATGGCTGGCTCCACCTCCAGAGCCTCCAGTCAGTTCCAGGTGACCCAGGCTTTTAAAGATGTACTACATTCTTAAAATACTGGCTGGCTAGACATAACAGATATGGAAACCTGACTTCCCAGGGTACATGCAAGACAGGGCATCCAGGGTGGCTGACCAAGCTTCCTGTACCTCTGGCTCAAGGTTCTGAGGAGAGTACCACACAATACCTTTGCCCCCAGATCCACTATCTATGAGGGAGTCATCTTTCTGTCATCCTTCATGTCTCCCTTGACTATATGTAAAAAAAAAAAAAACCTGGGAAGAAGAATAGTAACAGAACATGAGGCTGGGATACTAGATAACGCTTCTTCACACAGAGAGGGAGGTGAGAGAAAGGGGAGTATATTCATCACTCCTGCAGGCATCTAGAATGACTAACACAGTCTGACATGACTCAGTCTCAGGGTCCCAAGGCAAGGCACCACACCACAGCTCCACCACCTTCGGGCCCTGACCAAATTCTAAAAGAGTCTCCCAGTTATGGCTATCTACCCCCCAAACCCAGTTCACTAGTTCCTTAAATAAAACTGACAAGGCAAAATCAGTCAGACTGTAGTCAGCAATAGCAGACCTCTGGTGACCCACAGGCCACAGGGCAAATATCCAATAGCTCATTTAGGTGAAAAGTCTGGAAAGGATCCTTGATAGACTGAAGTGTGCCAGCTGATTGCTCTGTTCTCAAAGCTCAGCAGGTTCCAGTGCCATCTGCAAGAACAGTGGGCAGAGAAACCTGCTGGGTATTTGAGAAAACAGCAATCAGTGGGCACACTGTTCTCAAGGAGCCAAGGAGTTCCTCTGCCCACTGTGATGCCATCCACTGCTGCTCTCTCCCCTGCAATGGTTTCATTTGTGAACTAACCTCAGTCCCTCAATACTGTATATCTTGGATAGCTTAAATTGCTTTGTGGCAAAAGACCTACTCCTTGACATAGAACACCTGGAGAGTTACTGGGAACGGTGACAGGAATCTTATCACCTGCCTGGTTGAAAGCCCATAGGCATGGGGTATATGTAAGTCTTTTGGAAACATATAAACATAGACAATGACAGCAAAAAAAGACCAAAGGTCCATCCAGTCTGCCCGAGTTCGCTATTTAGTCTGGTGTCTACTGTTCCTCCAGGGTTCTAGCCCTCCCCATCTCCCTCCATTCTCCTACCTTGTTCTGATGCCCTGCACAACCACTATAATAGAAACATAGAAACATGGCCATTATCTAGTATGGGCAGGGGCATAATCATTATCTATATACAGAATATTTCTTTCTTTTTCCAAGCCACTGATAGGACTATTTCCTAACTTGCTAACTGAGAATCCTCAAGCCTAGGGGAGGCTGTATTGAGACATACAGCCCTATGGCAAGGGTGTGCAAGTAAACAATATTATTTCCTAAATACCACAAATAATAGGTTTAATGTTTTGGTGAATATCATAAGGAGTCAGAGTGCTTGTGTAATGTAGTTTACTTTTTGGCTTTACTCTATTCCCACCCTTGGTAGGGAAAGCGGGTAGTAAGTAGGGAATAGAAAGCCCAGTACCAAGGGTGAGCAGAGTGCTGGAGAAGGAGGAGGCAGGGGTGGATGGTGTGTGGTGCAAGACGCTCTAAGCAGAGGACTGCTGTAGGAGGCTGGCCTTTAAGGGGAATGTTGGAGGAGCTATTCCTCCACATTAAACCTCAGGCTTTAGCCCTCTCAGTATTCAATATTCAGCAAGAAAAATGAATAATGAGTGCTATTTAGGGCTATTAAGCATTTTGTTATATGGTGGGAGTTCAAGATCTCCTGAGACTTGCTGTCTAATCAGAGGCCACTTTGGAAGCTCACTAAAGGCAGGTAAAGGGGTCCCCTCACTCACAGAAGATTTAGGCTGCAGAGGCAGATCACCAGAGCCACTGCAGAGAAAGAATCTACTTCCATCCACTTGTTAAAACTAAACAAAAATAAGAAATCTTGACATTTTTTGTTCCCTCTCTAAATCCCAAGCATGAAAGAGTCATTGTTTTACACTGTAGAGTGAAAATTAGGCTTTTAAGAAAGGGAAAATAGAAAGGCTGTTTAGTGTTTGCTGAGAAAGACAGGCAGGCAGGAGCTGCAGCAGCGCATGTGCATTCGGCGTGCGTCACACACACTCATACACACACACACACAGTGTGCATGCCTGTCTGTGTGTATGTGTCTGTGTGTGTGACTGTCACGCTATGTAGGTGTGTCTTGCCGCATGTGTGTACTAAAGCTCGATGAGATTTAAAAGTGCAGTGTAGTGTGCTTTAAAGACTAACAGCTTAAAGGAGTAAGGACATTTTTTATGGGTTATTTTGATTAGAAATTGAAGATTTTTGTAACTTAGTTGTCTAAAACAAAGAACTACAGTGGTTGTTACAGACAAGTTGACAGTAACGTGGTAATTCCAGCGACTGTGGTAAAAATTACTGCAGTAAAAACCCAAATGTTATTCAATGGGAATTTACCATGGCACTGCAGTAAAGCGCGGTAATTTTTACTGCGGTACTGCTGGAATTACTGCGGTACCGTCAACTTTTCTGTAACAACCAATGTAGGCAAGTAGTATAACTGAAGTGCAGTTAGCGATTTTCTATTGCTGTTCATGGCTTGACTTTATGCCACAGAAAAATGTTTTTTTCATTTTTTTTTGAGAATTTAGTCAGGCTTCACTATAGTGAGTGAGACTTGTCAGGTCAGCATTGCTGCAGTGACTTGAGTGACTCAATTTCATAATAATATAATTTAAATTTAATATCAGAAATCTTCCTGTGAGGAATCCAGGCTTGGATCCCTCCATAGCCACTTAAGCAAGTGCGAGTGTACAATTGCTGGTAGGGTGGGACTAGTCATCTGACTCCCAATGCTTCAGTTAGCTGCTTTTCTGTTTGGTGTGTGCATGACTGTGCACTCATGACATTTTCCTAAGTTTGTAGCTTTTCTGCCCAAGAAGAAGTAAAACAACAAAAAAACATGTTTTTCCTCCATGAAAGTTTGTGGCAAGAAGAAATTTTAAAAATTATTTTTTTCTGAGAAAGTTTGTGGCTTTCCGCCAAGAAAAATTTTAAAAATATTTTTCCCCTGAGAATTTAGTCAGGCTTGACTATTAGTGAGACTTGCCAACTCAGCATTGCTGCAGTGGTTTGAGTTACTATATTTCATAATAATATAATTTAAATTTAATGCATCTTTGTGACAGGAAATGTGACCAGATTAATTTTTTTTATTTTAAATATTCTTCTGTTACAGTTTCTGTTTGGTATGGACACAAGATGGCTGCCAAGTCACGTGTACAGGCAGCAAAGAAAAGCTGGTCACCCACTGTATAGGTGCCAACATTCTTGTGGGAAGGTTAGCAGTAATTTCTGAGAGGATGAGCATGAAGGAGACAATTAAGCCATGATCCCACTGGGGAGTTTTTCCTGGAATATGTTCCCATGTCAGGCAATGGACCCAAGTGCATGCCATAAAACTTCAAGAGATAACAGGAATGGCTAAGCAGTTGAGGTCACACACACATACACACACACACACACACACACACACACACCGTCTGGCACTCAAGGCAGAGGTCACTCCCCCACAGCCCTGAGCACATAAATTGGAGAACTGGGCAGTCAGCTGTCTCTCTTGGACACTCAACATCTGAAGAAGGGGGCCATGCTGGAAGCTAGCTTGATAGGGAAGCACAGCCTAGGGGGAATGCATTCTGTAGCTATCAACAGGTAAAGAGACTTTAGGTGAGGCTAAAGTTTGAGGTTTTTCTGACAAATCATCTGTCTGTTTAACTTACTTTATTTTCTATCTTCAGTAAGCATGTAAACCATTTATCATACTGTAAATTTATTCCATTTGTAAATGCCTGTAGTATCTTCTAGTAAAGAATCTATTTTTGATAGAATCAGTGACTGCCTCATTATTGGCAAGATAATTTTTATTATTTCTGCTGGACTCTGTTTGCAGTCCGTCTCTGACATGCACTCTACCAATAGTTATTGTGTTGACCTTCCTGACCCTGAGCAGGCCAAAAGTGATTTCCTAAATATAATTAGGTAGTGGCAGAGAATTAGTAGCCCCCGACTAAACTGTCCTGTAAGCTTGGATGGCCCAAGGGGCAGTTTTTGTCACAATCCTCCTATGAGGAATACACTATAGCAGACAGGATTTACAGTAGTACTATAAAATGTAGTTGTTCCAGTAGCCCCAGCAAAGCTGCAGCAGGTGTAGAGCAGCAAATGGTAGGAGAGGTTGAGCGTACTGTAGGGTGACACTCAGGGTGCATTCACCATGCAAAATTATGTTTTACCTCATCAAGGCCTTCGGTCTCCACCTGCACCAGTATGGGGTCAGCTGACACCAGAGAAGAAAGTAGATGTACTATTCACAGTACTAGTAGTGCTGCTACGAGGTCATTATCATTAACTGCCACTGATGCAATCAATGTGAATGTGTCCTCTTCATCCCTTGCCACTGCCACCAATACCACCAGGATGAAGACATCCTTCTTAATAACCACCACTGCTCTGATCCAGCACCCATCCACTGTGACTACTAGCATCCCAGCTTGGCAGGCAGTATAGCCTTGAGGTTAGAGTAATGAGCTGAGAATGAGCTTGGTACAGCACATCCAGCAGAATTTCTGCAATCTCCATATACATACTGTGTGACTCTGAGAAAGTCACTTAACTCCCACCACCAGTGCTTCTTGTCACACCCCTGAAAACAGAAACTTGTGCCTAATGTGTTTTACCCAATTACCAAAGAATAAAAAAAAATCTGCTACAACCACTCCTGCCACAGTGATCCAGACTACTGCTGTCACTATTACTGAGATCACTCCTGCACTGTGACATCTCTTGTTTCTCGGCCTGTCTCCAGTACTGTAGAGTTTATTAGTGCAGATGAGGAGGAGACAGACTCACCAGGTCTGAGTACTTTCCACCAGGAGATTTTCTCACCAATACATCATCTAAGAAAGCTAACCTAAGCAGCTTTGATGATGAGGCAGCGTATGGGGAGTACCTCAAGAGTCATAAAGCAAGAAAGTCAGGTGCCAAGGAGTCACGTGATGCAGAGCACCAGGTAACAGCTTCCTCCAACAGCTCCAGCCACCCGTCCTCTAATCTACAAAAAAAACATTATTTTGGTTGAAGTTTTGTTGGGCTGATGTTATTAGACACTGTCAGAAGACTCGAGCTACTTCAACGAGTGATCCGATGGAAGTTGAGATGCGCAAGGTAATGCCGAAACATACCCCGCCTGCAACTCCCGAAAAGGCCCCCGAAAAAATCTAAGGCCTCTTCTACTCACCCAACACAGAATCCAACTGCCGCTAATACAGATCCTGAACCCCTCACACTTGCCAGATTTTTAGAGGAGTTCCAACCTTTTAAGGCTAAAATGCAGCAAATCATTGGGGAAATAAAATCCTTCTCAAAAGCCTTAGAAGATCTCATGCAGAGAACATCAGACAGTGAGGCCCGCATCCACTCTCTTGAGCATAAGCAGGACAAAATCAACCCCGAGCTGGTAGCAGTTCACCAACGCCTAGCTAAGATGGAAAGCAAGGTCGAGGATCTGGAGGGGCGAAGCCACCGTAATAATGTGGTATCAATTGGATTGCCCGAGAAGGAGGAGGGCCTGGATCCAATTATGTTTGCTCAGAAATTTGTGGAGAAGGTAGCTGGTCCCTCTCCTTTTGGTCCCAGATACATAATTGAAAGGGCTCATCGTGCACTTCGCCCGATGCCACCACAGGGTGCACCCCCCTGCACCTTCATTTTCCATTTCTTGAATTACCAGGAGCGGCAGCACTTCTTACTAAAGGTCCAAGACACCCAAGAGTTGCAGTGGGAAGGGACAAAAATTAGGGTCACTCAAGACCTGCCATTTTCTGTACATCAAAAAAGGTCCTCCTTTCACCCTTTAGTGTCGAAGTTAATCACTGCGGGGATTAAATTTAGAATGGGGTTCCCAGCATAGCTCCAAGTATGCCTTTCAGGCTCCTGGGTCACCTATGAGGAAGTGGAACAGGCAATGATCGTCCTTAAAGCAGCAGCTCCAGAGCTTTTCCGAACCCCTTGACTGTTGCTACATAGTCATTCCTGACCTTATCTAATACATCCATGAAGGTCCTGCCTCCTGATTTAACCTGCCATTGATCTACCTTGGATCTGTAAAGGGACATTCTTGCTTACTGTGTCAGGTGTGGTTCCCCTGGATTGTAGGTTTCCCCGAGCGGGAAGGGCACAGATGTTCAAGTGTCTCATAGGGGTGACTGCTTATCTCTATAGCTGCAGGAGGGGGGCCCTCCTTCTGGAAGTTTATCGATTTTAGACGTTCACCCCAAAGCATTGTTTAATTTTGTTGAAGGGCTATGGGGTGAATTAGGGATTCATCTGTATACTACTCTACATTATTCAAATCTGTTGTTTCACCGTTAGATGGCACCAGAGCGTGTCATATCATTACAAGCTCAATCAGGAGAATTGTTTTATGCTAAGCTAACCGTAGTTTTTTTTTTCCTTTTCTGACATTACAAGCTGAACTCAAGCTCAAGCGTCTGGGACTTCTGATCGGGAAAATATGCAGCCTTTTCTTCCCCCCTTTCTCCTGGTTGGGGATTGGCAATATACATATAATTATTATCTTATTTTTCAACATATTGCCGCTTTCATAACTATGCATGGGGGGGTTGTTTCTGTTTTATTATGGCTGAATCTGTATTTATGCTTTATGTATTTATCCTGTATATTTCATTCCTCCACAGGACAGGATCTCCTTTAGTGGATTATCATTAGTAGATAGTTCTCTTATGCTGGTTCTTACGAGTTAAAGACTTAGCATAAGGTGCCCCCTCACGATAGGTGGTACTTATACAGATTTAAGATGAATTATTCCACTGACATGAAGTCCCCTTTGGGGCTTCAGAGCTCACCTTATGTCACGAGTTCTATAGATAAGGGCACCTCTGTTGTTGGGTTTGTAGTTCACTGTTATTTTTGGGCATCATAGGAATTGCAGTTGGTTGCTGAATATATCGAGGTTATTTCCTTTATGTCTACAGAATACACCCTATCGGTGGTGACTTGAATTAGCCTGCCCATAGGCATTTGTGCTATATTTTTAGCATATGTCATTTGTCAGGGGGACGGGTAGGCTGGGCGGAGGAGGGTAAAATGTGTGTGCTGTCCATCATGGACCATAACAAAAAGGGGAGGGGTGGGTGGGGGAGGATGGGGATTCTTTTGGTGTTTGTTGTGTTTTATCTTAGGAATGGTTATTTAAAGGGAAGGAAGGAAATGTTAGGGGTTAGTAGGGAGGGGGGAAGCACAGAATTCACAATAATTGAGGTATACAGGGACCATTCAAGTGTCAATGTACCCAAATATATCCCCTTAGAGATAGAGATGTTCTATGGCTAGGGATCTTAGAGTAATCACCTGGAATGTTAAAGGGGCCTGACACAAGACTAAACAATATAAAATACTGAAACATTTAACTCTTCTTAAAGCCAACATTATGTTCATTCAGGAGTCCCACTTGCTTAACTCTGAAGCACTTAAAATGAGGCATCAACAGGTAGGACAGGTTTTTGCTGCGGAAGGTAATACCCAGAGTGGAGGAGTAATGATTTTAATACACAGATCGGTCCCCATTAAACATCTCCAAACTATATCAGACCCCATAGGTAGATTTCTTTTAATTAGAGGCAGACTGCACACTCTGGATATCCTATTGGGTAGTATATATGGCCCAAATTCTGATACTCCTGTTTTTTTTGCACAGGTTATGGAAGCCTTAGTCCTTTTCTTGAACATCCCAATACTTCTGGGTGGGGAATCTAAACATTGTATATGATTCAACCCTGGATAGGTCTGGTCTCTCCTGTAAAGGCCTCTCCCCTGCCCAAAGGGCATTCAGGGAGTTACTAGACCATACTGGTCTTTGCGATATATGGAGAATTTTACACCCCACTCTGTGAGAGTATACTTTCACCTCTCAGGCCCATGGGACATCCTCCTGAATTGATTATCTTCTTATTTCGCAATCCCTTATACCCGGTGTTTTGGATTCCACTATATGCACAGGGCCTCCCTCAGACCATTCAGTGGTCACCTCCCTAATTTCATTTCCAGCTTTCCCGGGGAAAGGTAATAGATGGAAATTTAACAACCAACTGTTACAAGACCCAGAAGTGGTTAAATATATATCTAACCATATATCTCAGTTTATTTTGATTAATCATAACTCTACAAAAAGACCCGATGTAGAATGGGGAGCACTCAAAGCATACCTGAGAGGGGTCCTGATTAGTTTGACCTCTCAGAGAAAGAAAGATAGGAAACAGCCTATTACAGCTCTCCTTGCTCAGATTCGGGATAGAGAATCCAAACTCACCTCACGCTCCTCGGAACAATATAGGCAGGAATTAGTGAGATTAAGGAATTCCTACCTGGATTTTTTGAGGGAGCAGGCCGAGTTCACAATTCTGAAAACTAAAGCAGCCTACACTGACCAAGGAGAGAAGGCTGGTCGTACACTTGCACTGAGGGTTAAACAACAGGAATCTTCCAGATTAATTGCTGCTGTCCACTCCTTAGAAGATAACTCCCTGAAAACTTCTCCAAAGGATATAGCGGCAATATTCAGCCACTATTATAAACAGCTCTACGGCCCTATGACAGATCCTCCATCTGATGAAAATCTAGTTCAATATCTGGAAGAGTCCCACTTACCCTCCCTCTCAGATTCGCAGCAGGCTTTTCTCATATCAGAGATTTCCCAGGCTGAGTTAGAAAGAGTAATCAAAAATCTCCCCTCAGACAAAACTCCCGGCCCAGAAGGATTCTCATCCAACTTTTACAAAGTATTTGCCAAGCAATTAATACCCAATAATAACTGGCTTAGGCTTCTTCCCATAGGGAAACTGTGGCATAATTTGTCATTATAAAGGAGCATTTATAATGGCAAACATGTGCATGGTTTCCTCGCTATGTGCATGCCCAACCTACAGCTCTTCCGGGTTTTCACCGCTAACCACCAGATTGCCTCCTCGGTTGAAACCGAACCACCGCCACTATGTCTAGGTGGTAAGTAAATACTTAAAACAAAACCTCCTGACAAAAATCACACAGTACAGTAAAGGGGACAAAAAAAAAACAATAAAAACTAAACTGCTGCAAAGCAACCGCGGACTTGGCTAAATGTCATCCACACCGCAGCCGCACTAGGCCATTTATTTTATATAATTGGCTGTGGCGAGAAAGCAAAACCCAGTAATTATATAAAATAAAATACAGGGTTGTGTGTAAACTCTAATTTTATACACACCCTCGGGGTTGGATGCCTGGATAAACCCCTCGAGCTTTGCTCTCGGGGTTTATATGGCATCCATCCCCTCGGGTGTGTGTAAAATCTCGTTACACACACCACCCTGTATTTTATTCTCTATTTCTCTTGCCTCTCTATCAGTATATCCTCTCAGGTCAAGTATCTGACATATCCTTGTTTGAGGCTCTAATTGTTCTGCTGCCTAAACCGGATAATTCCCCTGATTTTGTGTCCAATTATAGACCAATATCACTTCTTAATCATGATATTAAAATACTGACAAAACTCCTGGCTGACCATGTGAATGAAGTCCTCCCCTTCCTAATAGGTTCAGAACAGGTTGGATTTATGAAGGGAAGAGCCTCTGTAGACCACAAGCGTTCTCTTGCCCATGTTTTCTCGGTCTCCAGGGACACCCCTTTCTCTGCTGATCTGATTTCCCTGGATGCTGAGAAAGCTTTTGACAGAGTTCACTGGAATTATCTACTTGCCTCAATGAAGGCATTTGGCTTCCCTTCAGTATTTCAGAAATGGGTCGGTTCTGTTTATAAAATTCCCACCGAAAGGATATCCTGCAATGGGACAATTTCCGAATCAATGCCACTATATGTAGGGACAAGGCAAGGATGTCCTTTGTCTCCACTGCTTTTCAATATTTATCTAGATCCTCTCAAACGTAGGTTAACTGACTCCCAAGAAATTCAAGGTATCCCGCTCTATGGTCAAGTTGCCAAAGTCTTGGCCTATGCGGATGATCTTCTGCTTCAAATATCGTAACCTGTTACATCTATCCCAGCTATGCTAAATGTCATAGATGGATTTAGTAAAATCTCTAATTATAAACTTAATATTGAAAAAACTTTGGTCTTTGCTCTTAATTATAAGATTCAAAAAGGTGAAATTTCCACTTTTGGATTCTCCTGGGATTCCGACTCCATTAAATATTTAGGGCTCACTCTCACGAGTAGCTTATCTCTCCTTCAACAGCTTAACCTTGACTCACTTGTTTGCATGGTCAGGACTTAAATAGATGGTCTCTTCTCCCCCTCTCCCTTTGGGGAAGGATTAACAATCAAAATGAATGTTTTCCCATCCTTTTTTAACCCTTAATCTATTGAACATTTAGTTCCCCCTTGAAGTGGTTTAAAAAAATTCACAGTATTATTACAGATTTCATCTGGACACGCAAAAAGTCTAGAATGGCATTTCACAAAATAGCAGCTCCCAAGATAAAGGGAGGGTTATGACTGCCTCATATAGGGTTATACTACTGGGCCAGCCATGCAAACAAATACCTCAGATGGTTATCTATGGAGGACCCCCAATCGGAGTTCACATTTATCCTGATCTGGCTTAAAGTAGAGTTGGCATGTATAAAGGAGCATGCCTGTTCTCCCTCAGCTTTGTTATACACAAAATCAGGTTCCCTTCCTATATCTTTACGTGGTTCTCCCATAGAAATTTCTGTCAGGGTTCATTCTCAGTTGTGTGCTTTTCTAAAATACGATAATATCATAGACTTATCCCAAGTAGTTATAGGTAACCACAAATTTCAAATTGATGGTAGACCTCCCCTATCAAGCTGGCTCCCACAGATAAAGGATTGCCAACTCAAAGACTTTATCGGAGATGATGGGCACTGGCTTTCTTCACCGGAACTTATGAATAAATTTCATATTCCCTGTACTAAGATTTGTAAGGTTTTTCAGCTCCAGCACTTTTTGATAAAGGTTATGGGGACTGACCCCCCTCCAGCTGCAAAATTAAGTTTCCAGTCGGATTTACTTATGCTGGCAGGTTCCCCACATGCAGTCTCAAAAATATATAGTACTCTCTATACTTGGTCTTATCCTAATACTTTTGGTCCTGTTGTTTATTGGTCCTCTCTTTTCCCTGGTAAGGAGTTCAATTGGCCTCTTTTGTGGAAGAATTGCCATAAATTTCTGCTTCAAGACAGACTCCGGCTTATGCAATTTAAAATATTACATAATATCTACTATACCCCACAAAAATTGGCAGGGCTGGGTATTACATCCTCCTCAATTTGTACACGATGTCATCAGGAAGAAGGGGATCTGCTCCATATTTTCTGGAACTGTCCCAAAGTAGTCCCCACTTGGATTACTATTAAACAGAGGGCCGATCCCCTACTGGGCCTGGCTGATTTATATACGGCAGAGGTATGCCTCTTAGGGGACTTTACTTCCATTCCAGTCCTTAACAGGAAGTACCATATGGCTCTAATTTCCTTATCACTTAAATAAGTTGTCCTGAGGCACTGGAAAGATAACATGGAAATTTCTTATGTGGAATCGCAAGAACTCCTGGCCAATCTTTGAACTGAGAGGACTATTGCTAATCTCCAGAATAAATCAGAGAAGTTTAAAAGAATTTGGGGTCCTCTGCAATCTCTGTATTCCCTTCAAGCTGCTGGGGGTTCCTCCTAAACCTCATGCCAGATTAGTTCTGGAGTATAAGTCTGTGTTGGGGATAAGGGGAGGGGGGTAGGATGGGAGAGAATGAATCCTTTACGCAAATGTATATTTTTGTTTTTGATATGTATATCACACTGTGGATTTATTCTCTATATTGTAAAACCTTAATAAAGTTTGAATGTCAAAAAAAAGAAAGTCATGTGGCCAAAAAAAACCTCAACCTCTCGAAGCTACAGTGGCAAGAGGAAGAAGGATATGGCTCCTCCCCCTTAAAAACATGGTAAGCTACCCTTCAGCACTTTGTTCAGCAGGCTCCATCTCAGCCTGAACATCCAAGTTAAGCAGAATGCAGAGGCACCAGTGGTGCCAGGAAAAAACCCACAGATGCAGATCCAAACAAGAAAGGCTAGTGGGTGCCAAAAAAGTGGTGGTGGTACTGGTGACTCTAGCAGCATAAGTGGCGTCAGGAGCAGTAAGAGCATGGTATGTCTGCATTTCATGTTACTAAAAGAAGATAATAGAAAGGCAGTGTGCACACTGTGTAGTACAACCATTATCAGGGGGTAATCTCTGGCAAATTTATCAACCACCTTCTTAATGAACCACAAGTGTCAGGGTCTGTGCCCATGGTTCCATCAGATCTATCTCATGGTGATAATACAGGCAGTGGTGCTGGTGGCACTGGCAATGCCACAGAATGCCTCAGAAAAAAATGCTGCTGTACCTGCTGCTGCTACCACTTCACGTCCTTCAACACCAAGGACCCCTCAATGCACCCTCAGCACTCCCATAAGACACCAGCCCCCTGCTATTTGCACACCATCTGGAAAGCATGAAACAACCCCCCCCCAATCCATGGTCAGTGCCAATAATGGAAGCATTCCAGGCTAGAAGTACCAGTCATCCCATTCAACAGCTCAGCACATCACACAGCAGACAGGTGAAATGATGGCATTGGATCTGCAACCCTTTCACTTGTGGAAGATACTGACTTTTGCAGACTTGTGCCGCATTTGCAGCCATGGTATCAGCTCCCATCACCACCCACATTTTCATGCAATGCGGTGCCAAAGAGGGTGTGAGAACTGCAATTGCCACACAACTCTCAGAGGCTGTAGGTGGATTTTTCCACTGCACCTCAGACATCTAAAACAGTACAAATTCCATAGATGCATCTCTCTCTTTTACTGCACACTGGTGTATGCAAAAGCCTATGTCTCCTACTGAAGATCCCTCCTTCTCTCCCTGTGTCACTGTCACCCCTTCATCCCTCCACAATCTGGCAGTCACTCCAGGTCCGCTCTTTTAAATGTTGGGCTAATGGAGAACAATCTCATTTCATGTATTTATTTTTATTTATTAGATCTAGGTTTACAGTACCTTTGAGCCAGAAGCTCATTTACAGAGGTTCCACGTCGGCAATTATGTAAAGAACACTCGAGCCAGTACAGAGTAATTACACAATGAGCACAGAACAAACAGATTAAGGAACAATTAATGGAGAGAATTACAGCTAACATGTTTGAAAAATAGTTCTTGTCATAAATGCATCAACAGTGTAACACATATCTAACCATAGCCCTAAATTGCATGGCTGAGAGATTAAGTGCAATTTTGGGCTGGGAACTAAAAGATAACTAAAGTTGTGACCTACTGAGGATTATGGGGAAATTGACAGGGTACATTAGGAGAGAGAGGAGGTGGATCAGGTTACTGCCATTGTCTGAAAAGAAGTGGGGATTGACAAACAGGAGGGGACCTAGGACTGAGAGGACAAGGAGGGGGGCGCATGGGGGGTATTCAAGACAGAGGTTGGGAGGGTGTATAAGCCCTGGGTGACCTAAAAGAGGCAGAGCTGGATTTTCATGACTGGGCAAGGAGGTCTTGGATAGGATGGGTGTAGGGGGAGAGGAATCCCAGTCTGAGGGAGGGAGGGAGGAGGTTGAAGTACTGGGTGATCTACTAAAAAATGGTTGGACTAGGATGTCTGAAAGGTTGGTTGAGATTAGAGCCTACAGTCACAGCTACTGGTTGAGGCTAGAAAAGCATGAAGCTTGGATTATGTCAGTATATCATCACTGAGTGAGTTTAGCCAGTGGGGCGCACGGTACTCATAGGACCTTTGGCCTTGAGTGGTCTGACGGAACGGGACTTTTAAGGGCTGGCTGTTTGTACACCTGGTGCATCTAGTTTTATTGGACAAGCAAAAGAGATTTCACGCTCCTGGGGGAGTTAGGCCTAGGGTGGATTTCTTTGCAAGAAGGCAAACTTGATACTGTATTTGACAGACCAGGTTGAGTCAATCTGATTGTGCATACAGGTCACATGTGTGAGTAAGACAGTGTGCTCCCAGCACAGTTCTACAGTCATTGTTGAGGGTTGTTTTTATCTGTTTGAGGGCCGAGTCAGTTGTAGCACTGTAGACCACTAGGCCGTAGTCAATTACAGACAACACTGAACTAGTCACAGTAAGTTTTAGTGCATCATTTGTTAGGCATTTATTTATTCATGTGTAGCTGTCCCAATTTAGCATTTACCGATTTATCCACAAGATCAATGTGTTGTGTATATGAGAGAGAACTGTCTAATGTTACCCCTAAATATTAAAAATTTTGCCCCATTTCTAGGGGTGTATTTTGGCTCTTAAGTATTTTTAGGTGGTAGGACTTGTGTCTGTTGTGAGTGGAGGCAAATGCCATGGTTTTAATATCTTTGTAATTTAGCAGCAATTTCAATTTTAGGAACCATTCTTCAATTGCCAAGAAGTTAGTTTGCATCTGACTTTCTAATGCTATAGGGTCAGAGTGGCTGGAGTACAGTACCGCATCATCTGCATAAAGTAGGACTTTATCTTGTATAGCTAGTGGGAGTTGATTGAGAAACAAGCTAAAGAGCAGTGGTCCTAGAATGGAGTCTTGGGCACCCCTGTAATTACACACTGATGTTCTAAGAGAACATCCATAATTTTCACTTTTTCTATTCTCCCTGTGAGGTAGCTCCTGAACCAGGCCTCCGATTCTAGGGCTAGTCCTGTGAGGGATGGCTGGTTCAGAAGTAGTTCATGGTTTACAGTGTTGAAGGCCTTGGTGAGGTCTATGTATATAGCCCCCACCAAGATCCCCCGGTCTAGTGCATCATGAATAAACCCTGTGAATTCTACTAGTGCAGTTGGGGTGCTGTGCTGCTTATGGAACCCATGCTGTTGTGGGCATTGCAGCTGATATTTGTCAAGGTAGTTAGTTATTTGATCATAAACAATGCATTCCAAAGCTTTTGATAGTGGGGGTAATATAGAGATTGGTTGATAATTTGAGTGATTGGTCCTGTTCCCACTTTTGAAGACTGGTGTTACCACTGCAGCTGTCCAGAGCAGAGGGAATTTACTAGATATAAGTGATACATTTAGAATTCTTGTAAGGGGAGGGAAAATAATATTGAGAGTGAGCACAACAAGCTCGAGGTCAAGTGAATCGCTACTGGCTGTTAATTTTCCAAGAACTTGAGGTATTTTTTGGCCTCTGCTTGGGTGATAATTTTGAGGTGGGGGGTGAACCCAGATGGGTATCTATCTTGAGTGTATGATTAATGTCGCTTGAGGGTTGGAAGAAGCCCAGTGGCAGTACACTGCTGAGGTCAGTGAAGGCCTTATTGAAAGTGCTGGAGAGGACACTAAGGTCCTGGGTTGGTACCATGTCACCGAACATCCTGACATTCATTCAAGACATGCTGCTGTCATGGACAGTTGCACTAATCGACATGTTTTTTTTCACCACAGATAACAAGACAGATATGGTGAAGGCAGTTGCTGATGGAAATTTTGTCAGCATTCATTGCTTTGCCCACACCTTGAATCCAGTGGTCATATCTGTGCTATGTCATGGTACTGAGGCTAGCAAGGCTTTCTCCACAGTATACTCCATCTGTGCTCATTTTCATCACTCTGTAAAAGTGACTAATCAACTAAGAGAAGTGCAACAACAAATTGGTCTGTCTCAACATCGCTTGATACTAGATGTCAGTACCAGATGAAAGTCATAATACCTGATGCTGTTTAGACTGCTAGAATAGAAGTGTGCACTTCATGATGTGGCAATAGAGCACAACATTGGGGGAATCCTAGGCCACCATGAGTGGTCACTGGTTGATGCCATGGTGAGAGTACTTGGGTCATTTCAGAGGAGCACCTGTGATCCAAGTGCGTCCACTGCCACTCTGAGAGGGGTGATGCCAACAGTGCATATACTGAAAGTATCCATGAAGAGATATGTAGAGAAAAACAGGGAGATTCCAGATGGGGCAGCTGTGCTGACTAAGTAGCTACAAGTAGAACTGGATGCAAAGTTTGTGAAAGTGATGAATAGTCACCGTCACATTTTTACAACCGTGCTGGATCCCCAGTTCAAATGTGAAATCCTTCACATGGCTATGGATAGCCACAGAGTGATTAATTTTCAACAAGAGTTGTGTGATGAGCTGACTGGTTTTATACAGGGACAGAGGATACTGGCGGCTGACACAGTGGGTCATGATTGAGTGGGAATTCCATCTGTAAGGTCTGGTTCCACTGGTGGAGATGGGTAAGAAATACCTGTTACTGACAGTCGCACTGATGGGAGTGAGTGGGCACTGCTCAGCATGTCCTTACATCAACAGAAACAGAAAAGGATACAGTCACAGCCTTTTTTTGTGGAAAATATCTTGAACAGCTATTTTGTGGAGTCTCTTGAGCCAGTTCAGGTTGACACATACGGCTACTGGGCACAGAGGATGCATTCATCCCATTTGGTACAACTGGCTGTGACATACATCAATTGCCCCCATATGAATGTGTCATCTGAGAAGATGTTTAGCACAGCTGGTAACATTGTTGAGCTTCACCATTCCACAATAAGCCCTGAGTATGTCCAACAGCTTGTTTTAATCAAGCTTAACATGCCATTACTTGGTTACAAATATGAGTTACCCCCATAAAAATAGAAATATAGTCGCTCAAGTCTGCCTTTGCTGACTGTTTTTTCTTCATGAAGTTAAGCTGCATAGTTTCCCCCATGCTTCCTTCCTGCAGTGTTTAATGCACAAGTCTTCATTATAATATAAATACATTGCCTTTTCCTGAACCAGATATGACTTTTCTTCTTCTTGTTCTAATACATGTTATCATCATGTATCTTAGAAACAGCAAGTATGCTGAGTAAAAACACAGCTATAACAGCCCCAAGGTAAATCAAAGCCCAATGGGTGCTAATAACTTGCTTCTCATGTTATGAGTTCATAACAATGAGCTGGTGAAACTGGGTCACTACTCCCCTTTTGCATAAACCCTACAGGCGATCATAGTGCAAGCTCCCATACGTTGCCTAGCCAATGTGCATTAACTCTGCCGTGGAGAAACACCACATAGATGAGATGGTAGTTAAGACTCCATACCCATTCAGTTCTTGGCCTCTCATGTAAGACTGCCAAAAAGTGTGCCAATTAGTGCCAATTGTGTTGGTGGTTTCGTGATGTGGACACCTGCCCACTGGGAACTGGTCTGAGACAACCACAACTCATTTCACCTTTGAGGAGGCAGTATAGTGCTGTGGTTTAGGGCACTAAGCTGCAAACCTGGAACTTTGGTTTGAATCACACAGCCCATACCTGCATACTGTATGATCCTGAGCAATTCACTTAACTATATTGTGCTCCCAGGTCACACCTGGAAACAAGCTTTGGCTTAGTGTGCCTTTCCTGGTTAAACAATTTCCCCTACCCCCTAGGCCAATGAACAGCCCTGCAGGTGATTATGGCTTTTGGCCACTGTACCAACCTGTGCTGGATTTGAACCAGCGACCTAGAGGTGAAAGGCTCCTTAACCTGTTGTCAATCCACTGAGCCATCCAGTTCCAGTTGTGTCTTTTTATTTTTAGAAACCAAAACATTTTTGTTTAATTTTCCCCTCCGGTTGTCCACCAGGGATATACAGTACCCTCTAATCAGATAGGGATGTACCCTCAAAACAGACAGGGATATACCATGCTCTGTAATTGAACTGGGAATAGGATATGCCCTGTTCAGGCTCTTTGAGTCATTACTGAAACAGCAGGGAGTTTTTTCAGACAGGGGCCAATTACACGACACAGCGCCCACCCAGCTTTGCTCCTTCTGAACTTGGCCCATCGAGGTAGCCACACAACAGAAACATTTTTTTTCATAAAGTTTTTATCCTCCTTGGGAGGAGCAGGTGACTTTCTAAGCCCTGTCACCATTATCAACAGCCATCTCCAGCCTCCTCTGTAGTTGGGGATAGAGATGCAGCGAAGTTTTAATTCACAGGTGACGTGAACCCAAAGTGGTCCACTTCGAATTCGTGTAGCACTACATGAATTGTCCATTAAAAACTTGAAATTTGCCTTACTTTGCATTGTCCACTTTGAGTTCACTTTGAGTTACAGTTTGATAAGGTGAAGTCATTAAAAACAGGCCACTGATCACATGCCAGACTGTCTTTGCAGGACTGCAGGTCACATGATTCAGGAAGGCAGTTAAATAGGCAGGAAGTCAGTCTTCAAAGTGCAAAGTGGGCACAGATGCAGCATGCAACAGTCAGCATTTGCTTTATTTCAGGGTACTGCAGAGCTCCTGTACCACCAGATTTAAACAGTGGGCCATACAGGGAACCCACATAAAGCCACCATGGCTGATACATTTCACAACATTTGATCCACTATCACTAGCTATGAAGCCAGCTTTTAGGGACAGGAGTGCAGCCACTCATCAATTTCTGTCAGTAGCAAGTCTAGCATGTGTTCGCTTGTATGTGACCCTGTTACACTACACATTGCATGCATGGCATGGGTAGTAGCCATGTACGGTGACACCAACACAGCGAAATACACTTCTGTTGGCAAAATCAACACTTTGCCGACAGGTGTGCCTGAGACAGGGGCACACTGTTTCCCGATCCTGCACCCCCACCCCGAATCAACTCAGACTGGAGTTGAAAATCCTAATGATGGTGGGTGGAGGCAGAGCCCCCCACATGGGGGGTTCGGGGGCTGAAGCCCCCCAATAAAAAAGGACTGGGAGACACACAGGAATCATGTAAACCACAATGTGTGGTCTTTATGATTCTTGTCGGCGAGATGCCGGTCGACAAAAGGGTTGTCGAACTGGCATCATAGAGTCCATGGCATGCTGTCTAATGCCATGAAGGTTGCTACCACCATCACAGTCTGACTTATTACATTGCTTTCCCATCCCACCATCACAGACAACCCCAGGTAGCTGTGCCCAATGTGCAGTAATACACAAATAGGAACTACCCACCATTTTGCCACTTGTCCACATATCCATGCTTAAGTAAATGTAAGGTGATGAGGAATGTTTAAGGACATGTCTTACAGACTCTGTCACCATCTGATATAACTCAGTGACAGCACAAGTGGAAAAGTATGTCCAGGACAGGACCCTCCATTTAGGACATGCGCATGCCACAAAGCGCCAGAAGCCAGCATTCTCCACAAAGGAAAATGGCAAAAGGTGAAATGCCAGCATTTCCGCAATGGCAGCATTGAGTTCATGTGCATCTGTATAACTGGGTTGGTATTTAGTGTTGTGCGCAAAAAAGCTGTGCAATGTGGACTGCATTGTTGGTTGCTTTACACGTGGTGTGCCAAATGGCTCTACTCTACTAACTGACATGGATGGGGTACCTTGGATTTGTGATGGCTGGTGAACAGGTGACAAGCCAATATATGTGCTTATTTTCCTTGTTTTAAGCACAGAAGTTGATGTAGTATAATTACTACATCGACCGCCACTGCTACTCTGACCACTGCTTGAACATTCCAAATCATCATCCTCCTCATGCCTGTAGTAATCCTCTGGTGTTATTTCACCACTTCTACCAACATGGTTACTTACACTGATGGAAGGGGATACCATGCTCACTAAGGTGGCTGAGGGAGAATGCCCAACTATGGCATTAGCCCCCCTCTGGTGCTGCGTCCACAGTGCCTTGTGCCCACTCTTCAGATGAGTATATTGGCTGTCAGTGCCCAAATGGCTACCTTTTTTACCATGCTTGACATGCACTTGGCAAAGCTGGCAGATTGCCACTGTTTCATTGTTGCCATCTTGTACAAAAAAATCCCAAACTAGGGATCTGGATGCCCTACTCTTCACATGTCACTGCTGGTTCTGCTGCTGGATATGTACCTGCACTTTTGGCGGTGATGAAATGGGGGGTGTAATGCATGTGTAGCCCCCAGGGGGCACTATCCCAAGGGCTACTACCCCTGCCTGCCCTAACTGTAGCAGGGCGAGGGGCCCAGATCCATTGGCGGGTGCCTCCACCCAGAGGTCGGAGTTAGAACAGTCGAGGTTGACTTGGTCACAGCCCTCTGGGTTGCTACAACCCCCCCCTTTTTTCCCACTAGTGGCCCACACAGGTCAACTTCAGTGTCCTTACCATATACACTTATCCCCCGGCTCGATCCAGTCAGCTCTCTCCGAGGACCCCCATAAAGTAAGGTACAGTTACACCACATTCACTGTGCAGTATTTCACCATTAATACACAGACTAGCCAGTGTATCTTTTGCAAAACAGGCAATCTGATTTATTTGAGGGGGAATAAAAAGGACCGGGGGCAATCAGGGTGATTAGCTTACCACTACAGTATATGAAAATCTACCTATGGCTCTGTGCAGGCCTAACCTATTAATTACTGTCTATGGGTACCCAAGCCCTAATGGCTAGTTCCTCGATGCAGCTGGTTGGGGCCCTCACACAAGCGAGCATTTAATTCCTGAGAAGATCAGAGGGAGCCAGAAAGCTCAATTAGTGCAGTCAGCAATACAACAAAATGATTTTTTACATTTGTTTATGAGATTTAACAGGGAGCTACCCTGATCCAGTACTCACAACCCCAGCAGAGAACCACTTTTTCACCACCTGCAGGGCTGAACCTGAACTTCCACGGCCTCCTCACACATTTATATGGAAACAACAGAGGGGTACCATACCAGGCAGCTGCTTCCTAAACCCAAACGAACTCACAGCTATGCGGGCGTTTCACTGCAGCTTCACTGTCCTGACAGACCGAGCGCGATTTAGCAGATTCTCCAGTCCTCTTCAGGGTGAAGCCTGGTAGGTAGCTGTGCTTGTACACAGCCTCCTCTGACTGCAAGCCTGCGGATTTAATTTGTGGATCACTGGCAATATAAAACGGCCGCCTCAGGCCTTTCACACGCTTCCCGCACAAACACTCAATGGCACAGAAGCTCAGAGCTCCCTTCTCGTTCACAGTCACAACACCTCTGCCCCTTGACAGTATGGGGCCATCCTCTCTGCTTGGGCGCCACCCGATCCCATTGGCTGGCTACAGATGCCAGTCACTTAGTCCTGCTTCCAGTGATGCAAAAAAAAACACCCTGGCCCAGAATGCCAATTCCCAGAATTACAAGCTGTGTCCCCATTGGTCAGCCGGCTCCATCTAGAGTCCTGATTCTGGGTTGGTCACATCCACGCCAATTTCGATGCCCCCTGTGCTACTATTGGACCCCTTCAGCACAGTCTGGGTCCAATATGGAGAGGCACGACACAAAGTCCCAGCTGCAATAAAAAGGAGTTAGACAAACTGAAATTGTACCAATACCATATATATTCTTAAGGGAACAACTACATCTTTCAGATGGGCTCCCAGTCAGCGCTCCTAGCGACTGCAGAAATGGAGTGATCAGACAGCAGTCCAGGGCGGGATTCGAGCAGGGAAACCCCAGTCCCCCTATTTGTACCACTAAAGCCTGAGAGCAGGCAGCTCTTAAAGAGGCAGTACTGGAGGCTTTAAAAGCACTCATAGCGCCCGCATTTAACGGCTTTACGCCGAACACCAGTCAGGCATGGAGCATTTAGGCAAGCTCCGGGAAAGCTTTTAGGAACCCCTATTTGTAGGGGGGGTTACACCCTTCCTGGCCTCAAAAGAACTTGGTGTCTGCGTCAAGTAGTTACCCTTAAATCACTTTAAGGCAAACAGTTTAAGTAGCATTATATCATACTTTATATTACATGCATTGTTACTGTATTCTCAGTTTACTATTGTTTATGCAACATTACACACACAGATAACCTTTTTCTTGTTTAATCAGGTCATTACTTCCTGCCCATGACACCCGGAAAGAAGGGACCCTTCCCTATCAGCTACTGGAGGGCTACCTAAAGCAGGGGTACCATACTCAAAGGGCAATACTAACAGGCTGGAGTTATCCCCCAAGGCTAGCTTAGGCAAGGAGCTTGGGGCCACATACATCCCTTTATGGACCACATTTAAGGGCAGGTCCACAGGCTGACCCAGAGACTCATAACTCAACTTTACTACAGATTGTACTTCTTGGCTGGAGTGTCTAGGGGTCTCGGAAAACCCTGCCACAGGCTCCAATTCCATTTCAGCCTCATTGAGATTAGTAGGGGGAACCTCCACAGGGGAAAGGGACCCGGTGCCCATAGTACTTTCCGGGGCATGACCCTCTATATCAGGACCCACACTACTTAGCTCAGCTGGGGACTGTTCAGGCAATAGTAAGGAACCATCAGGGCATTCAAAGTATTCTTCAGGTTCCAGCATATCACTAGCTTGTTCCCCCACATCACTTCCTTCTTCTGAAAAGTCAGATAGTTCAGCCAGGCCAGACAGTTCAGCCAGGCTCAAAGACCCCACCCCTTGGGCTTTGCTGCTACCCAATTCATCCTCTGGAAGCATTGGTTCTAGAGACAAAGCTGGGGGCTCAGACAGTCCAGAAAGCCCCACCTCATCTCCAGAGTTAACAAGGGGATTGCCCCAAAACAGTTGGCTCAGTTCATAAGAGGGATAGTATTCAATATTTTCATTGTCTTCAAACACAGATTGGCGATCATCTTCATCAGAGGGATTTGGACAAGGCTCTCTTATTTGGCTTGCTGAAGAATCAAGTGGTCTGTGTTTCTTCTTGGCAGCAGATCTAGTCATAGGCCGGGGGGGGGGCATTGGGGGGTTCAGCGTCAATCAAGATTTGCCTGATTGGCAGCAGATGATTTTGGTGTATAGTTTTCACATCTTTTGAATTCTTTTCAGGCCGCACTTTATATACAGGTGAGTTGCCAGTTTTCCCACAACAATATGAGGGAGGTGATGCCATCTGTCGGCAATCTTATGTTTGCCATGCAGTCCCAAATTCCTCAATAGCATTCTATCCCCCTCTCTCAGTTCCATTGTTTTCACTTTCTTATCATATCTCTCCTTGTTGGCCAGGTTTCGTTTAGCAGCTATAGTCTGGGCCAGTTGGTAGGCATGGTTCAATTGGGCCTTCAACTTCTGTACATACTGTAAATTATTTTCTGCTTGCACCCCATCAGGGGAAACCCCGAAACACACATCCACTGGCAGTCTAGCCTCTCTCCCAAACATCAGCCTGTACGGGGAAAATCCAGTGGCATCACTTTTGGTGCAGTTATAAGCATGAACCAGGGTGCTAATCTGCTGGCTCCATCTAGGCTTGTCTTTGGGTTGCAGTGTGCCCAACATATCCAGCAATGTGCGGTTAAACCTTTCAGGTTGGGGATCTCCCTGGGGATGGTATGGGGTGGTTCTTGATTTTCGTACTCCCCACAAAGATAGCATTTCTTTAATCAGCCGGCTCTCAAAGTCCCTCCCCTGGTCGGAATGGATTCTCTGGGGGGCCCCATAATGGACAAAGAAGTTCTCAACAAGTACTTTAGCCACCGTAGTTGCTTTCTGATCTTTGGTAGGAAAAGCCTGGGCATACCGGATAAAATGATCAGTGACTACCAATATGTTACTGAGGTTTTTTAGATCTGTTTCTAAACTCAGGAAATCAATGCAGACCAGTTTCATAGGGGCACCGGTAGTGATATTGACCATGGGGGCAGCTCTCTGAGGTAGGGCTTTTCTTTGCAAACAGCGGCCACAGGTCTTGACATACTGCTCCACATCTGCACTCATTGTTGGCCAGTAGAATCAGGTCCGTACCAGGTCAAGAGTTCGGTCTATGCCCAGATGCCCCATGTGATTATGCAGAGACCTCAAAACCAGTTCTCTAAAAGCAGTGGGCAGCACCAGTTGTTGTTTGTCTACCCGGCCCTCTTTGTCCACAGTCTCTCTCTGTATAGCAGTTGGTTAATCAGTTTTAACTTTGACTCTTCTTTGTATAACAAGGCAGTTCTCAGGTCAGTGGAATGCAACTTGGACACGTCCCTCCCGGCCTGCAAAGCTTCCACAGCCGTTTTTATCATGGGGTCTCAGGATCTAACCTGTTGGAGACTATCATTGTTTAGCTGGGGCAGTGAACTAGTGTCTAATGCAGAAAAATGACAGTAATCAGCAGGTATACAGTTCTCGGATGACCCCAAGCAATCCACCATGCAGTCTACAGCATCAGGAGACACCTGTTCCTCCTTGTCAAATTTTTGGCAAAGGGCTCTTATGTCAGGTTCTGACAACCTGACCCAGTCAGTTTGTGGCATAGGCCTCCGAGAGAGAGCATTCGCATCTATATGGTTTAGGCTTGCTCTGTACTCAACAGCATAGTCGTAGGTGGCCAATACAGAGAGCCACCTATGGCCAGTGGCATCCAACTTGGCTGAGGTCTGCACATAGGTCAGAGGATTGTTATCAGTCTTTACCAATATCTTGGCACCGTACAAATAGTCATGAAATTGATCAACAATGGCCCACTTCAGAGCCAGGAACTCTAGTTTGTGCACTGGATAATTTTTTTCTGAAGGAGTCAGACTTCTGCTGGCAAAAGCTACAGGTCTCAGCCCATTCGAGTGCTCCTGATATAACACAGCCCCCAATCCTTGTAGACTGGCATCGGTATGGAGAATGTACGGCTTGGCCGGGTCAGCATAGGCCAGCACTGGGGCATGGGTAAGTTGATATATGATGTCATAGAAAGCTTCCTCACACTCAGTAGTCCAGCGGTTTCCAAACACATCATTCGGCCGAAAATACTTCTTCTCTGTCTCAGAGTGCACAACTCTCTTATACCTTTTGTGCATGGGGGGGTACCCCTAAGTAAGGTTGAGGAGGGGTGGATCACTCGAGAATAATCTTTGACAAACCGCCTATAATATCCACAAAACCCCAGGAACCATTGCAGCTCTTTCAAATTCTTTGGCTGAGGCCAAGTAGTCAAAGCCTCCACTTTACTGGGGTCAGTCTGTATGCCTTCAGTGGATACTATGTGGCCCACATACTTCACAGAAGTTTGAAAGAATTGGCACTTGTCTATAGATAGCTTGAGACCGAAATCCTCCAGCTGATCCAGGACCTTGAACAATCGATGTTCATGCTCTTCCAATGAGCAGCCAAACACTATGACATCATCTAAGTAGACCAAACACTCGAGCAAATTCATGTCTCCCACAGCACGTTCCATCAGGCGCTGAAAAGTAGCTGGGGCACCTGAAATCCCTTGAGGCATCCGGATGAACTCATAGAAACCTAGAGGGCAAATGAATGCAGTCTTCTCTCGGTCCTCTGGGGCCAGCGGGATCTGATAGTACCTACTTCGGAGGTCTAACACAGAGAACCACTTACTGCCATTTAAACAATCCAAGGCGTCCTGTATGCGTGGCTTGGTATACTGGTCTGGGATGGTCCGCTGGTTCAAAGTACGGTAATCTACACACATCCGAACTGCCCCATTCTTTTTTCTCACTACTACAATGGGGGAAGCATAGGGGCTCTGGGACTCTTGTATCACAGCAGCGAGCATCTCTTGCAAATGCCACCTTATATCGTCTATGTCAGCCGGGGCCAGGCATCGAGATCTCTCTCTAAAAGGCCTTTCATCCTGCAGCCAGATGTGGTGCTCAGCCCCTTGCACACACCCCACAGCTCATTCTTTTAGGGAAAATACCTGGTCTCTGGTGGCTAGCTTCTCACTGATCCTCGCTTTCTATTCGGCCAGCAACGGGGAGTCACAGAAATCAAACAAGTCGGGAGTTACTCTGTTATCTTTCCTTGAACCCTTGCTATTGGGCAGCACTGCAGTATCTGCACAATATACACTTGCCAGAGTGCACCCTCTTTTTATTCGAACCTCCTTGTCGGACACAATCACCCTCTTGACGTAAGCGTGGGCCCTAAAAGGCAAGATACTGGGTTTGACCAGCAGTTCCTCAGGCAATCTTCCCTCCCCAGGTGCATCCAACATCAATAACTTATTCTTAACATCTGTTCTCAGTCGGACTTCCCCTTGCAAAACATACTGGGCATTCGGGGCAAGTATCACCGGTGCCGGATCCTTCTTCCATACTACACCCACCGGGCCTTCAGGCTCCTCCTGGCCAACCTTCTTCTGAGTTTCAGAGACCTTGGATCACAGCGGTATTCTTAGGGCTCACCCAGTCCTAAACGCTTGCTTTTCTGAACACAATTGGGCTAATCGACCAAACATATGAGCGCTTGTCCCAATCAACAGGGTACCCATCATACAATCCAGTGGGGGGGCAGACTAAAGCCAACGTTTCCACCTGTTCATCCACTCCAGCCACAGAAGTAGGAAATGACAACCAGATCCGGATATACCCCAACACGGATAAGCCTTTGCCACGTAGCCCCCATATGTAGGCCATCCAAGGGTTGTAGTGGCACCTCAGGTAGATGTGTCTGATACCAGTCCTGAAACATGATGGTTACCTGAGAGCCACTATCTAATACAGCTCGGGTAGGAATCCCATTTACTCGCACTGGGGCCTCCATCGAGGGCCCGACCACATCAGACCATTCAGCAGGTACAGCCTTGACAGTTGCTTGGGCATTGGCCCAGGTCACAAAACCCTTCCTGGGGGGTCGGACGTGGGCCCTGCGATGCCAAGTGATCAGTCTCCTGTTGATCTTCCTTAAATTCTCGGGCAGCTTGCACTCAGGCTGAAAGTGTCCATCCTCCCCACAGTGGTAACAAAACTTGGGGTCCCAGGGGTCTCTATTGGGAGGGGAGTACTTTGTCTGCTGGGGGCCCTCCAGGGGTTGAGTGGGTTCCCCGGGGATAGAACATTGGTTTCTAAATGACTCAGGTTCCCCAGACCTAACAGGGTGGGTAGTGGACCACCTCAAATCCCTCACCAATTCTCTTAAGTTTCTAACCTCAGCCCTCAGCTCACTTTCTACTTGGGGGTCAGAGGAAATGGCACGCACCCCCACATCACCCTGAAATTCTGGGGATGCATCAGGCCTCCCTGAAAGGTGGGTCTCCTCAGGGGCACTAGACTCAGGGGTTCAGCTTGGGTTCACAGCTCCCACATAGGGTTCCCACCCCTCCTCATCAGTCTCCACTTCTCTAATCTCCCTCATCAATTGACAGTATTCAGGCAGGGCAGCCCGTCTATCACGTAACTTAAGTTTTGACAATATCACACTAGTAAATCTAGCAGACTTCAAAACATGTTCCAACCTGACCTGGTTCAAGGCCGTGGCTGTGATCCCCCCTTTTCGATAGGCCTTTTGCAGGGCCCGCTCCACCCTAGTGACAAAGGCGGACAGTTTCTCGTTTCTCTATTGCTTGGCAGACTTGAATTTCCATAATAAGTCTTCCTCAATCTCTGTACTCCCAAACACTCCCTCCAAAGCAGAAAGATACTCTGCTGCGGTGGCTTCTGGGTTAGTGGCCCACAAGAACCTAATGGCTTCTAAAGCGGGGCCCCGCAGACTCTCCATCAATCACTTTCTTTTCTCCCCCTCAGAGCATTGCCACTCCTGAACTAAGGGGGTGGTGTAATCCATCCATGCCTCCAAGTCATCCTCCCCTGAAGGCACCGGCACTGTTCCAGAAAAAAGTTTCAGCCTTTGGTAAGAATTGAGCTATATAGGGGGAACCATTAGGGGCAGTGGAGCCAAAACAGAACTCTTGGGGGTACAGGGAGAGGTACCTGGGGAAACCTGGGGGGTGGTGTCACTAGAGAGATCCAATGCTTGCAGCAACTCCTGGGTAGTCCTCCCTTCCACAGCCAGCAATTTAAGCAGTTTATTTTTGAAACTATTAGTCTGGGGGGAACCTCCAGGAGTGACTGACCCACTCCAAATGTGAACAAGCCTCCACCCCTGTGGGGCACCCTCTGGGTAAATCACTGGAGGTACCCTCTCGGGGTCGATGGCCACACTACATAAAGTAGCACCTGCAGGGTCTGATCAAGCAGGTCAGCCATACGCCTCCTCACCTCCACCTTGCCCAAACATTTAAAATGCTCTGCAGTAGAAATAATGTTAGCTGTTGGTGTTCCCAGAGGTACGTCTAATAGTAACACAATTCTCTGGGAGTCCAGCTCTCCGGCTTCACCCCACCCCATCAGTTTGTGCACCATTGTCTTAATAGGATCCAACTTAATTTTTGCCATAATATCCCCTTCCAGTTTCCCTGTCAGTTTTTCCATTTTTTATGCACTTTCCCCACTTGACCACTAGAGGTCACTAATCCCAGCAGTGCCTCCAATTTGTAGCCCCCAGGGGGCGCTATCCCAAGGGCTACTACCCCTGCCTGCCCTAACTGTAGCAGGGTGAGGGGCCCAGGTCCGTTGGTGGGTGCCTCCACCTAGAGGTCAGGGTTAGAACAGTCGAGATTGACTCGGTCACAGCCCTCTGGGTTGCTGCAACCCCCCTTTCTTCCCACTAGTGGACCACATGGTTCAACTTCAGTGTCCTTACCATATACACTTATCCCCCAGCTCGATCCAGTCAGCTCTCTCCGAGGACCCCCATAAAGTAAGGTACAGTTACACCACATTCACTGTGCAGTATTTCACCATTAATACACAGACTAGCCAGTGTATCTTTTGCAAAACAGGCAATCTGATTTATTTGAGGGGGAATAACAAGGACCGGGGGCAATCAGGGTGATTAGCTTACCACTACAGTATATGAAAATCTACCTATGGCTCTGTGCACAGGCCTAACCTATTAATTACTGTCTATGGGTACCCAAGCCCTAATGGCTAGTTCCTCGATGTAGCTGGTTGGGGCCCTGACCCAAGCGAGCATTTAATTCCTGAGAAGATCAGAGGGAGCCAGAAAGCTCAATTAGTGCAGTCAGCAATACAACAAAATGATTTTTTACATTTGTTTATGAGATTTAACAGGGAGCTACCCTGATCCAGTACTCACAACCTCAGCAGAGAACCACTTTTTCACCACCTACAGGGCTGAACCTGAACTTCCACGGCCTCCTCACACACTTATATGGAAACAACAGAGGGGTACCATACCAGGCAGCTGCTTTCTAAACCCGAACGAACTCACAGCTATGCGAGTGTTTCACTGCAGCTTCACTGTCCTGACAGACCGAGTGCGATTCCGCAGATTCTCCAGTCCTCTTCAGGTGAAGCCTGGTAGGTAGCTGTGCTTGTACACAGCCTCCTCTGACCGCAAGCCTGCGGATTTAATTCGTGGATCACTGGCAATATAAAACGGCCGCCTCAGGCCTTTCACGCGCTTCCCGCACGAACACTCAACGGCGCAGAAGCTCAGAGCTCCCTTCTCCTTCATAGTCACAACACCTCTGCCCTTTGACAGTATGGAGCCATCCTCTCTGCTCGGGCGACACCCAATCCCATTGGCTGGCTACAGATGCCAGTCACTTAGTCCTGCTTTCAGTGGTGCAAAAAAAACACCCTGGCCCAGAATGCCAATTCCCAGAATTACAAGCTGTGTCCCCATTGGTCAGCCGGCTCCATCTAGAGTCCTGATTCCGGGTTGGTCACCTCCACACCAATTTCGATGCCCCCTGTGCTACTATTGGACCCCTTCAGCACAGTCCGGGTCCAATATGGAGGGGCACGACACAAAGTCCCAGCTGCAATAAAAAGGAGTTAGACAAACTGCAATTGTACCAATACCATATATATTCTTAAGGGAACAACTACATCTTTCAGATGGGCTCCCTCAGCACTCCTAGCGACTGCAGAAATGGAGCGATCAGACAGCAGTCCAGGGTGGGATTCGAGCAGGGAAACCCCAGTCCCCCTATTTGTACCACTAAAGCCTGTGAGCAGGCAGTTCTTAAAGAGGCAGTACTGGAGGCTTTAAAAGCACTCACAACGCCCGCATTTAACGGCTTTACGCCGAACACCAGTCAGGCATGGAGCATTTAGGCAAGCTCCGGGAAAGCTTTTAGGAACCCCCATTTATAGGAGGGTTACACATGATTTCTGCTGTTGTACACAATTGGACTTTGATTGAACATCATAATCTATGACTATTAATTCAGGGTCATCATCAACAGACATAGCTAAAGCAGAACTTTGAGGAGGGGCGATTGACTAACAGACTGTTTACAAACAGCCACATTCACTTTTTTTTTCCAGTTCCCAAATGAGGTAGCTAGCATCATCATCATCCTCATCATCATCCATTAATTCGCTTTTGAGGCTGTCCTCCTGTGGCGCTATTCCAAGTTCAACAGCAGCCTCAATATTATCAGCCACACTTTTCTCATCAATGTCGGAATGTTTGGATGGCCTATCCTCAGCATCAGTGGAAACATGAGACTGTGAGTCATCATCATCATCAGAATCATGTTCAAGTACTGTAGGTAGTGGGACATCAACTGCACTGAAGTCTACGGATTCAACAACATTTTTCCCACATGATAAGTTTAACAAGGTTGAACTTGTAGCAATATTCATGTTGTTATCAACCATGGCCTCACTAACTTTACTAACAGCAGGGACAACACCATCTCCAACCAGCACTGAAGCGACTGATTTCACTGTGTAAAACACAGCTGGACAAATCCCTTTACTTGCACCAGCTACTACCTTTCCCTTCTGCTGCATATTACCACAGCCATGACCAGGGCCACTGGAAAATTGAGGGAAAAGTTACCCAAAAAAGCTTTTTGCAAACATTGTAAGGAAATTGTGGGAGTTCTACTACAGACCCTGAGTTCTTCACAATAAATCTTTTAATGTTTTCTGCAACATGTATTAGTCAGTGTAAACTGCTAAATGAATACACTGCCACTTGAATATGTTTAAAACATAAAGAAAAGTTTATGTTCCTAAAATGAATACTAAACTGATAAGCTATTGTAAGCATTGCGTCTTCCAAAATGTAAAAACATCTGCTTCATACAGTGCTAAACAGATTCAATAAAGTGAGCCACAGCAAATCAATATTAAATAAATCCAGAAGAAATAAATTATGTCTGTTTCTGGCTGTAGAATAATGAAGCCTAATCAACAGCTGTTGAAAGTGCTCTGTCAACTATTCACCCACTTTGGTACAAGAAAAAAAAAAGCAGATACAGTGGTGAATAATTAAGTTTTAGTAAAATGTTGTTAATGTGTTTAATGTTCATAATTTGCACTGTAGGTACTGTACACTATTTTTTAAATCACATATTTAAACATTTAATCTAGGGATTATTGGGGCTGGCGGTATAGACTAGAGGTTAGAGTAACAAATTGAATGAGCTGGGTACATCCAACAGACCTGGATTTGATTCCCACAACCTCCACTTGCATGCTGTGTGACTCTGAGCAAGTCACTTAACCTCCTCAGTGTTCCTGCATTGCCCCTGAAAACAAGCACTTGTGCCTAGTGGGCCTTACCCGGGTACCAAAATTATAAAAAAATACAAATATATTTTTACTGCCACATACAGTAGTCAGGGGTACCCTGTAATTTACCTTTATTTTACTCCGGCTACAATGATTTTGTTTAGTTAAATTTAAATGTTCAGATACATTTTATGTGTTTTATAACCTTGTTTTCAGACTTTAGTCAGGTTTTTATTGTAGTCTTTGCTTGTGAGCATCTAGGTGGTAGATTGCTAAGAGTAAGATCACTGTTAGCAACTAGCTTATTCAAGTTTAAAATCAGCTGGTTCTTCCAAAAATCCTCACCTGTTTGAATCAAAACTAGTCTGAATGAAAGTATACTCACAAGGAACAAGCATTTGTCAATTCCAAATGGTTGCTTGCTGGCGTTAGCAGTGGAAGTGCAGGAGTTAGACAGATGCAGTATTGGAATGGCAGTGATGTATTGAACTGACACCAACTCCACCCCCACCCTGCAGAGATGGATAGGCATTGGGATGTGCCTTTGGGTTGTCACCCATAACGGTCATGACATTTCACCTCACTTGACCTTGCAGACACTGACAAGTGTTGAGGTGTGCCTTGGGGTGTTTGGGCTTTACACTCACCTCATTCCATAAGGAAATATGCTGAAATGGGTGCAATATATGAGAATGGTGTGAACTATGAGGCCAAAGTGTCCAAGGTGCACCTCGATGCCTATCACTGGTTGTGGGTGAGGGTGAGGGTGGAATGGCGTGTGCATTACTGTCGACAATCCCAAGTTACACCCCTGATGCCTGTTAGTCCTAACAAGGTAAAGCGGATGCCTATCACACCCTACAGGGTAGGGTGTAATGGTCAGAAACCCTAAGGCCCTGGGCATGTCTTGGTATTTTTACTCTACGTTTTCAAAATGGGCTTTTTGTGACCCCACCGCATGAACAGTGACACTATTAGTTTGTTAGCCGAAAGGTGATTTTGCACAGTGACTGCGCCATTAATGCCACAGATGTGAAAACACATTTCCAACATGATGTGAAAAATGACAGCTATATTGTTCATGAGGAGGTGTAGAAAAATGCCAATGTTGAAAATCTGGAGTGAAAATACTACAGAGTTGTGAAGTTACAAGGGAACATAGACACTGTGCAATGCATGCTCGTAACACAGTCATTTTATGGCCTTTTGTGACCAAATTTTCAACATAGGCATTTTAGGACCTCTGCTCATGAACAGTGTCACTGTGATTTACTTAATCTGTCCCAAACACTGATTTCCCATAGTGACCACGCTATTCTATGCTGGACATGTGAAAACACATTTCGGACAGGATGTGAAAAATGACAGCTGTACTGTTCATAAGGAGGTGTGAAAAACTGCCAATGTTAAAAATCTGGAGTGAAAATATTACAAACTCTGAAAGTTACGTGTATGTGCAGGAACTGCGCAATGCATGCTTGTAAAACAGTCATTTTGGGGAATTTTTTCACCAAATTTTCAACATAGGGTTTTTGGGGGCCCACCTCACAAACTGTGACACTGTCATTTTGTTAATCAGTCCTGAAATGTGATAGAAACATATAAATATAGAAATATAGAATTTGCCGGCAGATAAAGACCGCTTGGCCCACCTAGTCTGCCCATTTCCCTACCTAACGGATAAGCTACAGATCCTAGTTAACCAACAGCCTACTTCCTCCTACCCCCTACTAGAATTGCCTTATGTCTGTCCCATGCATTCTTGAATTCCCCCACTGTTTTTGACTCTATGAGTGCAGATGTGTTCCCGGTCCACTGAAGATTGATGTGCCAGCCTCCGGAGGTAAGTATGAGGTGAGAGGGGTGTGGGGAGGTAGAGACACACGCAGAGAGTGGGCATGGGTTGCAGATGGGGGGCAAGAGAGTCAACAAGGGACCATTTTCTTTTGTTACAATTTTTTAATTTTATTTTACATGGACAACGTGGGACTTTTGCCATGCTGAGGTGTGCTCCTACTTAGCACCTGGATGTTTTGAGGCAGTGTAACCAACGAGAGTTGGGCACCCTGTTGGTCATACAATGTAATAGGGGGCACATGAGGACACTGGACTTCTGCCACGCTGGGGTCGGCTCCCAGCATGGCACCTGGAAGTTTGTTTTTTGGGGGAAGGGGCACTGGAGCTGATGGGGATTGGGCACCCCGTCGAACATACAGTATGCTTGGAGGGGAGTGTACATGATCCAAGGGGGACTGGGCACCCCCTCAGCACACAACAAAGGAGAGCATGTGCATACAACCATCACTACAATCAGCGGTGTTGATGTGGAGGCAATTTGCATAATGTTGATGGCAGGGCAGTATGCAAATTGCCTACAACTTACCACCGCTGATTGTAGCAGTTGTTTGCTTTCAACTGTATGCCACTGCAATCTGAACTGCTATCATAAACAGCTGGGACATTCATTGGTGCGGTGCCGCTGTGCCTGCAAAAACGCTGCAGACATTGGAAGCGGGGTGCCACACCTATGAAAACTTGTATGGTGGCACTTTGTTTCTTGCACATGTGTACAAGTAAACATAGAAACTTGCCCTACCACTTACAAAAAGGCTTCATAATTAGCACCCCATTTAAGTGAATGGATAATTTGCACCTTTTCTCCCATCTTTTGTTTCAGTCTCTGTGGCAACAAAAAGTTTTCTGATAGACTGATTCAACACAAAACAAATGTTAAGTGTATAAGTGTACTTTTGGTTGGCCAGTGGATTTTGAAACCAAACAAGACAAGGATTCAAAAGAAAGCAGTGTCACAAAAAAACCTTGCCCTACCTTGCACTGCATTGTTTTGGCCAAACCCAAGTTTGCATGCAAAATTGTTAATATATTTGAGAGTATTTTATTAAAAATGTTAATACTTTTTACACAGATGAATGTAAAAGCTCAAAAATCGCAAGACATTGTGGAACATGTCAGTTTTTGCGGAGAATGATGAAAATTGTGGATTCTGCAAAAAAATCGTGTGTGCAATTTTCCAGTGGCCCTGGCCATGACCACTGTTAACACTGCTACCATTGGTAGCCCCTGATGAACTTGACTCATCTTCATAACAACTTCCACTACTAATAGTCTTCTTGGCAGCAGCACCACAGCCAGAAACTGCTTTGCCTGACCGTCTCTTCATGGGTATTTTTTCAGATAACACAGACAATTTGCAACAACTTGATACTTCAGCACTTTTGGGTGGCTGGGAAGCAAAACACTAAGGCCCGGATATTCAAACTGTGCCATTCAAAGGCGCAAGTCCTTGCGCTGCGCAAAATAGATGCGCAGGGGTGTGTCCTGTGCGATATTCAAAGGAGTTGCGCTATTGAGCAACTCCTTTGAATATCGCTCCCCAGCCATAGCCACTGTGCATGGCGCAGTGGAACCGCCAGGCGCAGAGTTGACAGAGTGGAGCAGTCAACTTGCGGTGGCGCAAATACCGATAACATCATCGCGCAAAATCACGATATTCAAAGGTGACATGCAAATGGGGCCATAATACATGCAGGCACGGGGGCCATTTGCATGTCATTATAGCCCATTTGCATTCCATTAGCATGTAGGTGCACCGATCCCGAGGACTTGACCTGGCGCCCTGCCAGGCAGCAGCCATGGGGACCGGCGCCCTGCAGCCCGATCTCGAGCAGCAATGTGGCTCCCCACCTCCTCCGTACATCTCCCTGGTGGTCCAGTGGACCGAAATGCCCGATCGTGGGCGAGAGTAATATTGACAACCCCCACCCAAACATCTCCCTGGTGTCTAGTGTGTTTACCCACCCACCCAGAAGCCCTTGGGTGGGGTTGTCAATATATTCTGCCCGCCGATCGAAGTATTACGTCCATTGACCACCAGGGAGATATTCGGTTGGGGTTTCTATTACATCTGCCCATGATCGGGCACTGGGGGCGGTTCTTATTACATTCTGCCCGCGATCGGGCATTACGGGTCCACTGGACCACCAGGGATGTGAACAGGAGGGGGGCCACATTGCTGGTGGGGGCACAGGGACTGAGTTGGGGGCCAGCCACGGGTGGCAGCTGCTGTGTTGAGCCCTGCAATACAGCAGCTCACCTGTGGTGGCCCTCAACAACCTTTTTTTGGCTCAAAGTTGTGCAGGCGCGGGTTGGGGTTGCGCCTGCATAACTCTGCACAGCCCGACTGAATATCGGGCTGTGCAGTTTATGCATGGTTCCTCCCCCTCCTGTTGAGCATGCATTCATTTGCATTGTGCTGTTGCTCAGCCTGTTTTCAGTGGCGCAACTGCCTCCTGCTGAATATCGCAGAATGGCGCAATGTAGGACTTGAGCATGCACAACCCTATTGCGCTTGGCACAACCCTTTTGAATATCCGGGCCTAAATGTAATCACACAGGCACAGCACAACACCTATTCTTGGATCCTTAACCAATCTTCAAAAGGCTGAGAGTCAAAAAACAATACCTTGTTTTGATGGGGGGGGGGGATGCAGTACCTAGCTACACAGAAGCAGGGAAATAAATTGCAGACAGGCTTAGAAATTCAGAGTACTGCTATTGCAGTGCCACAATGAAATGCTCAATTGACAGCACACACACAGATTAAAGGCCAGGCACAGAAACTTCAACCGTTCAGTAAAGTACAACACAGACCATCCTGTAAAAAGACTGAAAAACTGCCCAGCAAACAGAAAATATTTTTAAACAGTTCAGTGAAGTTGTACTGTGTCTACCTGAACACAAAAATAATAGAACTATAGCCAACAATGGTTGGAAAAAATGCCTTTCTCACTACTCTCCCTTCTATACCACAGATCAGCCCCTCTCCCGAAGCACACTTCTACAGTGTCTCTCAGTGCAGAGACTGAATCAACTAAATTAATATTCAATATTCAGAAAACATCAATAAATACTCGATGATATAATCACATCATGGTTCACTACAATCTATCTACTAAATTTTATCACAAAATTCTGTGTCAAAAAGGCGTTTTTAGGGGGTTTGAATTTCAGAGCTCTGAAAACAAACTGTCTCCAGCTTTCCACTACATGCACTACGATGAACTGAGGCTGTGCAAGACAATATAGAGCCCATGTGACCTTACATCCCATGATTCACTGCAAAATTCACCTTAAAGAGCACAAAAACAAGGCAAAATAACACAAAGTCAATAGAAAACAAGGTGAAGTAATGCAAAGTCCATACAGAACAATGGGAACTTCACATTACTTCGAGATGCATAGTTATTTGCTTCGCATTGTGGAGTAGTAAGCGAAATTTGGGTTCTATGTGAAATACTACATGTAACAAATTTTAGGCACTTTGCCCACCACTAGTCGGGGATCTTCTTCCCTGTGGATTACCCCTTGTGGTGGGGGTGAGGAGGGAGAGCCATCCTCCCCCCAGACATGCATCCAACTATCCTGGACCTGGAGAGGCTGAGCGGGTTATGACATCATAAGCAGGACTTCATGGAGTCCCTCCTTCATGTTTTTCCTCTGTTTTCTCCCCTGACTCTGCGGGTGTGCAATGAGAATGTTGTGCAAGCTCCACATCTGTGGAGACACCCCCGGTGCTCTGAATGTGGCTCCTCCCACACAAAGAGACTCACGTGCACCACCACCTGAATTCCTCAGGGGGCAGTCAAGCTGCAAGCCACACTATCCCCCATCCCTGAGGAAGGACAGCAGTCCTTACAGACACCCAGTCCTCCCTCTCCTGACTGACCACTGAGCGACTTGTGTCCACTCCTGAACCCAGGTCACTGGCATGGCAGGGGGTAAGGCACTTCAGCACCTCCGCCCTCCACACCACTGGGCCATTTTTACCGTGCCATGTTGGTCTCCTAGTGGGCTGAGGACCCCTGCAAGGAGATCAACATGGTGCTCTATAAAAATGTTCAGTGAGGCCTTGCTCTTGGGCCTTCCTTGAAAATGAAATGAAATAATATAAAAAAAAGAGCCATAAAAGCAGGTAGCCTTTTTTGTTTGTGTGATAAATAAATTTTAACAAATAAGAACAGGATAGCAAAATGATGACAACAGTAAAAATACTCCCCTATAAAAACCCTATTGGCATAACTTTATGCTTAATGAGTGTGGTTTTAATGGAAAAACTTTAACTTGATATTGGAAATGTTCTGTATTTTTTGGCTTTGTGCAAATTACAGCTGCTGTTGTGGTAAGGGGCTTCTCTATGCTACTACACCTTATGAAGTTGTCTTTATACTTATGCCATAATAAGGAGGATTTGCACCAGGGCAGTGACACGTTTCTTGCTTGCAGAGGAGAAGCAGGCCTGGCCTAGTAGTATTAGGACTATTTTTTTTTTTCACTTTTAGGGGAAAAACACTTTCCTTGCAGTTTCAAGACACCCTGAAAAAATGTACCCTCCCCTCCAGCTTGGGATTTAGAAAAGGAATACAACTGTCAAGAGTTCTGCTTTTTGGCTAATTTTAACAAGTGGATAGAAGTAGGTTGCTCTTTCATAGTAAATAATTGCAAGTAAGAAATGGATATCAAAATGATGACAGCAGGAGCACTCCCCTAAACAAGCCTTATTGGTCAGGCTGTGACTGACTGCTTTTGTTTGCAGAGCAGAAACAGGCACAGTATTTAGGGGAAAACACTCCTAGCAGTTCTCCTGAGAAACACTGAAAATTATTACACAAAGGTTTGACAAACATTACCCTCTCTGGCTTGGGATTTAGATAGGGAACAAAAAACTACAAGATTTCTGATTTTTATCCGGTATAAACAAGTGGATGAAGTAGATTATTTCTCTGCAGTGGCTCAAGTTGTTCATCTCTTCAGCCTGAAGGTTCTATGAGTGCTGGATCACATGACCTGCCTTCAGTGATCTTCCAAAGTGGTCTCTGATCGGACAGGAAGCCTCTGGAGATGTTGTACTCCCACAGCCAGTTCCAGTGGCTAGATAATAAATACTATACAATGGCACCTAGAAATCTTCTCTTTTGATTGGCTGAATGGGTCTTTTGAGCATGAGTAAATTCTAGCGTAACTCATGCAAAAAGACCCAGTTGACCACTTCGCAAAATGAAAACCTCTGAGTGTTGGAAACATAATAATTTCACCTGCCATCTTGTTTCCCACTAAGTGGCTCCTGTTAAAAAAAAAAAAATCAGAGGCGGCCCAGTGGGGCAGAGGGCTGAGGCATTTCTGCCTAACTTCACACTACGCTGACGACCTAGGTTTGGGAACGATGTCGGGTTGTCGTGGAGCCGCATGGGGGGGAGGGTCAGAGCCGGATTGAGATGCCTTGTGGCTGCTCTCCTCTCCTTTCCTGGGGAGGGTGGATTTCCCTCCAGCAGTCCTGCTGTCACTGGGTAGAGGTCAAGTGGCAGCACAGGTGGGCATGGATGATGGGTGTGGCATCCCGCAGAGCACGGCTTGTGCATGCCTCCACATGCATGCGCTAGCGCCAAGGACATGAGGGCAGGTGGGCAGGCAAAAACTGGGGAGAAAAAGATAACTAATTGAAAAAAAAATCACTTTATCTTATCACCTCAGCTGTCGTTGTTGACCACTCACTGTTGCACAGTTGTTCCCTGCTGCATTCTGATCACTGGCCACCACCTCTCTAGTCTGTCGCATAATACTGCTTGCTGTCTAAATGATCAGAAAACTGAAAACAAAAAAAAATCTCAATTCCCAACTGAGCTGCATGGTCACATACCCATGCTGTGGCCCCCAACACTCAGACTGTCACTCTGACAGACAGTATGCTCTCCTAGCCAATACAACATCCAGCAATGCTGATGTATTCTACCTAGCAGCAGAGGACATTTTGACATAATGAGGAAGGACAACAAAAAAATCAATTAAAAAAAAGTTGTAAAAAATAAATATGAGCTTGCAATGATTTATTTATTTTTTTTAAACTGAACTTGCTACCCATTGAATAATCACAATAACCTACTCCAGGGTGTAGGTTATGCTGGAATTTATCCACTTCTTGTATGGATAGGCCTGTAGCCTCATGACCAAACCACACCAGGTATGGGTAATTCCCAGCATAACCCATACCCTCTCATGGATTATTGCTTAAACAAAGCACGAATAAGAAATAATAGGACTCTTGAATATGAATTATCTGTGAACATCTGGAATAAGGTATTTGCACTTCTCAACTCTATGGACTTCTCGAGCTGGAGTTGTAAATCCCCAGCAAGTTCAATATGTCATGCAATATCTTGTTTCCAAAACCAGTAATCTGTGGTCCTTCCTCCAACTCCGGAAAGCTATTCACAAATTGTATGCCTGCCTCTGCCCTCCAGATCTGTTTGTTTCTCTTCTAGTTGTTGCTGCTTGTGGTATACATAGAGGAGCAGTGAAGCATAAGTGCACTGCCAGCCATACAGCTTGGTAACTGTCTCCGACAACTCATATCTGCTCACTGGCAAATTATCCAGGTTTGCCCAAACAGTGCTCAGTGAAGTTTTTATTTTAGCTCCAAAATCCTTTAACTCCTGCTGAAGATATACATGGGAGGGCTGCACATCAGAGGAGTGCACTGTTTTATCCATCACATTGTAAAGCTGTGAGCTGTCGCACACTTTGTCCTGCCTTCCTACCCTGCCACCATTGGCCCCGAGCTGCAACCACGAGTTCTCAGTTTTACTACCCATTAAAAGCACAAATACTGTCACTAAAATATACTTAAATACTGGCCCAGTGTCCAAAATTTAGGGGTTTTGTTGTGCCCATGCTCGGAGCTCCAATCTGGGCTTCCATACTAATTGATGATACCAAGGGAGTCTGCACTGAACATCTTAAATCAGTAAGGGCACTGACCCACCCTTTTACATTATAACTGTATCATTTAGTTGAGACAGTATTGTTAATATTTGGGATAACTAATTCTATAACTGTATAATTTAGGAGGGACAATATTGTTAATATTTGGAATAAATAATTGTAATAATTGACATGTGTACACCCTGAAGTGCACATAAGCTGCCAAATGTCAGTGTACAAGAATCTGATCTTATCCTTTACTACAATAAAACATTAATTTATGAATATGCTAGATATCTGGTGAGTTTAGTTGTTTCCAAATCCTCTGTTTTACCTGTGAGTTAGTGGTGCTGTTTGGTATAGTCCATGGCCCTGCAAGGGTTAAGGTCTTTTCTGTGCCTTTTTCATGTGTGATCTGAGGAATCTTTCAAATTGTATCAGTTTTACCTTACTTATTTTCTAAGTAATGTATGCATTGTACTATGCCATATGCATTTTGAAGCTGTCAGTTTCTAGTTACACTAAGGCTTAAGAGCTACAATGAGCAACTGAAAAGAAAACAACTTATCTGACTTTGCATCAGTGACTTGAGATAGGTTTCAGCTCCAACCAACCATAGAGAGAAGTGTCATTGCTTCATGCTTTTAAAATGCACATTTAGATAGATATCAGTAGACAGCTAGATTAGATGCAACAGATTTCAATTTGTCAGTTTTAATGTTGAATTCACTTGCATCAGCATGTAACTGGATGCATATAAAACTGTCTTTGTCTGTGTGTCTGTCTATCTATCTAATTCATACACAATGGGCTGCAAAGGGATATCCATATTTATTTCCACATGTGAGGAAAATGAGGAGATTATGGTGTAATGCCCCATTGCTGTTGTTTGTGCACCTGCATGTACAACATGCTTGAAAACAAGTAGTTTCATCTGCTAATTGCATTTTCTGAGAGGAATTCTCTAAAGAGGGACCCAGCCATCGGCAAAAAATCTACCCAAAAATACATTAGCATCAGTACAGCTCAATTACAAAACGTTCCACAAGTGGTGGTCCTCTGCACTGCAGTCCAGAGCACTAAGGGCCACAGTGCAAATTGTGTCCCACTGTGGGCGTCAGCTGTGGAGCCACCAGTTGGCTGGCCAACTGCCCCACTGCTGTGCAACCTTCAATTCACTCCACCTGATCCAACAGAACTGTACATAACCTCCAGTATAGTGTTTTGGTTCTTTAAACCCATCTTTTGCTGTAGTTAAACTTTACACTGACTGACTAGGGAAACTGTGATCTGAAGTTTAGAAAAAACCTGTCTTGTACTAACTCCTGATGACTTCTGTAATGTCTAGACTGTTTTGATAAGCAACTACAGTACTGTAACCCTTTTTCTAACTGGCTGGCTCAGGTCAAAGTGTTATCTGGGTGGTCGCATTAGTTCACCCTATCTAGGCGGACCATGAGCCTGTTATTGTCTGAGTGTGGCTCATGACACAATCCTTTCTGGATGAACCTTGTAAGACTGGACAGTGTACAAGTCTCTTGGTAGTTTTGTTTAATACTGCTGATGTTTTACCCCCTTCCCAACCAAATCTAGGAATCCATGTGTTGAGGAAATTAGCTAATGTGATATTAATAGCTGTTGACAATGTATAAGTCTTTTTGTAGTTCTGTATGGTACTGTTCTAGTTTTACCTTTTTCCCAACAAATTCTAGGAATCTGTGCACAGAAGGAACTAACTCATTTGATGTTATCAGTTGTTGGTCTCCGACACACCTAATCTGGGAATCTAGCTATTTATATGGTAATTCTCTTGTTAAATGAGATTGGTCTTTGACACACTTTTTTGTTTGCAGTGAGTGCTCTTTCTATAGAGCCCAAGCCTCCCTCTGTTTGCTGGCCACCCAGCCCGCTCCCTCCCGCTTTTCCTCTGGGACTTACTTTTCCTTCATGTGGGTATGCAGCATGGCCCGGGTACTCAACGGGGTACAGGGCTAGTGGGTGGTCAGGCAGGTCAGTGATATCTCTGGTCTCTATTTTTCCTGCTCCCTCCCCCAAGAGGCAGCATGCAGTACCTCCTGGACAGCCCCATACATGCGTTCATGTGTGGTGTGTGGGCAGCTGCCGCTCTGTCACCTATGCCGTCAGCCCCAGCTTTCCTCACCCTTAGCTGATGCTAGGGGTCAGGCAACTGGCAGGCACTAAAACCCTCCCTCCCCCGGAGAGGAGAGCAGTCCTTGGATGCTCAATCCTCTCTCTCTCTCCTGGTCATCCCCAAGTCTGCATTCAAACCCAGGTCACCAGCATGGTAGCATTCAGTGTTTCAAGCTTCAGTGTTACTGGGCCAACAGTCTTTAACACTGTTAGTCTGGGGAACCTAGCTACCATGCACTTCCATGGCTAACCCCAGCTACACCCTATCTGTGTGAACCTTGCTTTGTAATACTTCCTTACGCATATTTGACAATATCATGACTAATGTTATAGATCTCTAATACACCTAATCTATAACCTAGCAACCTATATGGCAATGTCTTGTTAAATGTTCTTGGTCTTTGACTCTCTTACTCTGAGGAACCTAGTTACTGTGCACCTCCAGGGCTACCCCTAATAATACCCTATCTGGGTGAACCTTGCTCTGAGAGACTTGTTTAAGTTTATTAATTTAAGCGCTATCTAATTCTTGGGCTAGTTCAGCCTGAGTCTATTTATTAGTATTTGAACAACAAAATATGTCAATGTTCATATAAAACTGGTATCTCCTTACTGTAACAGCAATAAGATATGTCTGAGGGTTATGTTAATGGCTAGTTAATCACACCCTAGGGGCATGTGGCACTCGGCTTCACCTCGTGCTACATTACACCCCCAGGGTGTGATTAACAAGCCATTAACATAACCCTAAGACAGACTTTATTGCTTAATAAACATCTCAGTGGGTAAAACTGTACATTTCACCAACTGATATTGTAAAAAGAGGAATTACTGTTTTGTGTGGGTGATGTTTTGTAGGATGTTGGAAGGCCTCTGTTGTTTTAATATATTAATGTCATATTAAAATATACTAAATATGAAAAAATATGCTAATACATCACTGAAGTGGACCAATGAGATGCTAATACATTACTGATGAGGATCAGTGGGATTCTAGCAAGCAGTATATGAGGATGGTTTCTGCCCGCAACACTGCAGTGTGCCTCTAGCTGCTGCAGGTTATAGAGCTCTGCTTCTGGATACTCCAGTTAGAGTCTCACAGGGGCCACTCCAGGTTTTAAGAAGTAACTTTGTACCTGGTTGATAGTGTTTTTTGTTATTTTGTCATGTCTAGACCATTTCACTGCTGTTTTATTTTTGGAAGTCAGTGTTACATAAAAAGTAAAAAAGTATATCCTCGGCTTCAGAAGTCTTCACTACAGTGCACCACCAATGTCTACACCTACTGTTAGTGAGGAGGTTACACAATGCATACACAAGCTGGATTAGAAACTAGCTTGAGGGAAAGAAGCAGAGAGCTGAGGTGGACTGGCACTACTCTGACTGGAGTGGGGTACTCTATAGCATCCCTCAGGGATCAGTGCTCAGTCTAATCCTGTTCAACTTTTTCATCAACATCTGGAAGCTGGGATCTCCAGCAGGCTGAGTAAGTTCGCTGATAACTCTAAGCTAGTCAGTGAGCGGGAATTCCTTGAGGGTGTGGAACAACTTCATTAGGACTTGGACAAGCTAGGGGATCAGTTAAACTACTGGGGCCACAGGTTTCATGTAGCCAAATGTGAGATGCTATAATGTACGTAGGAAGGAAAAGCAGAGGTGGGACCTACATACTGCATGGGGATCCTATTGTTGTTGTGGAGGAGGGAAAGGACCTGAAAATCATACTAGCTGAAGGGCAGAAGCATGACATGCAGCAGGATGGATGGTGTCAAGATGCCAGCAGAATAATGGGATGCATCAAGAGGGAGTTACAAGCATAGCAGGGGATGTCATCCTACCACATTACATGATCTTGTTCAGGCTCCAGCTGCCAAAGTCACATGCGATTCTGAACTCCTCATGCAGCACCTGTTAGGGGCCCTCATGTAACTCTGTAAACATGTCTGAAGGGGTCGGCCTGGGTACTTTTTTATTTGTTTTTTTTGTTGTTGTTGTTGCCCTGCCCAAAGGTTCAGCCCCCAACCCACCTGGACCACCCCCAACCCCATGACTTACCTGATACAGTGATGAATCCAGGCTTACCCCTCTGGATGGGGCTGTAGGGTGGGGCAGCTCTGCACAACAATTTTGGGATCCTGGTGGTGACGAACCATCAGAAGAGACCCTTCCAAGGCAGGACTACAGAGCTGACCAAACTGATGGATGTCGTGGCTATGTCGCCGGTCATGTTGCACAGTGGGTGGCTTGGGGCTGTGAGTCAGGACATCATAAATGGCAGCTGCAACAGATTTTTGCTGATATACCCCTGGGTGATGCGATGTGCAATGGCATAAGCACCGAAGCATAACATCAGCAAATCCCCAAACTCAATGGTGCCGGTAGCTGGTCATTCCTCCAGCCTCTGCCAGGGGATGATCATGCACCAGACACTCTCCTGACCCCCCCCAGAGGAGGAGTGCTTTCCTTGGATGCTCCATCCTCCTCGCCCTGGCTGGCCCTCTGACTCCTCGTGTCTGTTCCAGAACCCGAGGCATTGGCGCCGCAAGCAGATGCCTTGCCATTGCACCGGTGGGCTGGCTCTCGGCTTTGGTACTTTATGAGCTGACAAACAACTGGTTGATGAATGAGAAACTGCACAGTGCCTCCTGGTGGAATAACTCCCAAGGATGATTTGATGCTGAATTGGCATTCAAGGAATATCCAGAAATCTGGCTTAGTAGGTGCAAAGCACCCTAGTTTTCCTTTGGAAGTTCAGCACTTCAATATCATGATGCAGCACTTTTTACAGGGAGAACATACTGAGCATGTCCAAGTTACAGGCAAGCCATATGACTTACAACAGCCAATCAGCAGTGCTAGAGATCGAGAACACCTCATGCTTCATACATCTTAGAGCCCTTTCCACCCCTCTCACAGGGAAGGGCGTAGGTACTGACAGGAGCTCCTTTAATGTGAAAAGGAGTAACTTCATCAGAAAACTTTAGTCATCATCAGAGAATCATGCATCATATGGGGAGAACAAAGGATAGAATCCAAAAATGTCACAGGGCCTAAAAAAGGAAAAGGGAGGGTGGGAGAACAAGCTGGAAAGTAATGTGCACAAATGCCCACAGTCTGGGGAACAAAATCCCAGACCTAATGGCATTACTGGAAGACACAAACCTGGACATAGTAGCTATTACAGAAACATGGTACACAGGGAATAATGACTGGGATATAGCCATATGAGGATACACACTTTTTAGGAAGGATAGGAAAGGGAGGTGGGTGCTATGCATGTGAAGAAGGGAATTAAAGCAACAGAGGCCCAAGGGTTACAAGAAGGAGCAGAGGCACTGTGGGTCATGCTGGAGGTGGTAAAAAGGACAGCCATTTGCACTGGAGTGCTTTACAGGCCTCCGGCGCAGTGGGAGGAATCAGATGAAGCTCTTGTGGAAACCATCCACAAAATGGCAGTCAAATGGGGAAGTGCTACTAATGGGTGACTTCAATCTGCTTGAGGTAGACTGGAGCACACAGACTGTGAGTACAAGAGGCAGGGACTTCATAACTGCCCTGAATGGAGCAAACTTAAGACAGCTTATAGCAGAACCAACCCATGAGGAGGCTATACTGGATGTGATCCTGACCAATGGGGACAGGATCACAGATGTGGAGGTGGGTGGTCCCCTTGGTACCAGCAACCACAGGATAGTGTGGTTTAAGGTAACCACAGTGGGGGAGGCAAGCCATACAAGGATAAATGCCCTAGATTTTGGGAAGACTAACTTTAAGGAAATGGGTAGAAATCTCAAAAGAGCCCTAGAAGCGGAAGGTACAAGGGGAGATGTGGAAAAACAGTGGTCTAGACCTAAGTGAGTCATAACAGAAGTAACAGGTCACTGTGTCAAAATGCATAGCAAGAGTAAAAGAAAGAAAAGGCCATTATGGTTCTCGAAGGTAGTGGCCGAGAAAGTAAGGGAAAAGAAAAGAGTCTTGAGAAGATACAAGAAAACACAAAAGGATGAGGACAGAGAGCAATATCTGAAGGAGCAGAGGGAATCTGGGAAAATAATTAGAAGGGCTAAAGCACAGATAGAGGAAGGTATAGCCCAGGTTATTAAGAAGGGTGACAAGACCGTCCTCAGATACATTAGCGAGAGGAAAAAGACCAGAAATGAGATCATTAGGCTGAAGAAGGAAGGAGGAGAAAGGGTGGAGGATGAGTTAAAAAAGGCTGAGATTCTGAACAAGTACTTTTGCTCAGTATTCAGGGAAGGGGAGGGTGAGGGACTGACACTCATTAAGAGAAGTATTCAGGGGAGGGAGGTAGACACCAGCCCATTGACGGTGGAAAGAGTCCTAGAAGAACTCAGGTAAATAAAAGAAGAAAAGGCAATGGGGTCAGATGGCATCCACCCCAGAGTACTAAAGGAACTCAGGGAAGTGCTGGCAGAACCACTGGCTGAACTTTTCAATGCATCACTAAAGACAGGGAGGTAACTGAGGACTGGAGGAGGGCAGATGTAGTCCCTCTCCACAAGAGTGGAAGCAGAGATGAGGCAGGCAATTACAGGCCTGTAAGCCTGACCTCAGTAGTGGCAAAACTAATGGAGACATTACTTAAGGAGATGATTGTGAAGTTTCTGGAGGATAGCAGGGCACAGGATCTAAGGCAGCATGAATTCAAAGCAGGAAGGTCCTGTCAAATGAATCTTATAGATTTCTTTGATTGGGGAACCAGGGTGGTAGATCAGGGAGGGGCAGTGGATGTAGCCTACTTGGATTTCAGCAAGGTCTTCAACACCATCCCACACAGAAGATTGCTAAATAAATTGGGGAGCCTGGGAATGGGTCCTACAGCGGTAAAGTGGGTTGGGAATTGGCTAAGGGACAGGACTCAGAGGGTGGTGGTGGAAAGAAATCTGAGAAGAGGGAGGTGACCAGCGGGGTGCCACAATGGTTGGTGCTTGGGCCAGTCCTATTCAATGTCTTCATTAGCGACATTGCTGAGTGTCTGGAGGGAAAGATGTGCATCTTCGTAGATGACACCAAGATCTGCAACAGAGTGGACACACTGGAGAGGGTGGAAAAAATGAGAAAGGACCTAAGCCTATTAGAAGAGTGGTCAGGTGTCTGGCAGTTGAGTTTCAATGCTAAAAAGTACAAGATCATGCACCTGGGTCACAGGAATCCAAGGGAGGAGTACAGGGTGGTTGGGGAAATTCTGGCCACCACAAGTCAGGAGAGAGACCTGGGAGTTATTTTCTTTTCTTTATTGAAATGTTTCACCAGAAAGGCACACTGAACAGAAGTTGCTTGTCTCCCAGTGCGACCTGTGGGAGTACAATTGGATGAAAAATTAGACATACAGTTTAACATTTATCATATCTGAGAAATTAAACATTCAATTACATTTGTAATGAGACATACAGTTAAAAAATATTATAAATAGTCATACAGTTGCATTTGTAACGTAACATACAATTAAATACATCCTAACTGTGGAATATGCACTTACTTACAAGTGGCATATAATAATAATAATAATTTTATTTATATAGTGCCTTTCAGTGTATCAAGGCGCTGAACATATTAAAACCAGAACATCAAATGCCAATTAATAAAACATATAAATAAAATCATTTCATGGCAACATCAAATATTAAAATCAAAAAATGAAATATTCCATAAAATCATATCACAATATTTCAGTTCAAATTGCCTAATCTGAGGAACATAGTACAGAAATTTAATGTAGCCTTGGAACCAACTCCTTGCAGGAATGGATCATGGTTAAGAGGCAGATTATTTAGCAATTATTGAATAAATTAAGTACAGTGGGGGGACATCAAGGAGGGTAAAGGGGTAGACAAGGGAAATAAGCTGGAGGAAGGACAGGATAAAGACGAGGGAACATTACCGGAGAAAAGTGAGCAAAAAAAATAATCAGTTGTGAAGGGCAAGTTAACACAGTGCTAGTGCAATCTGGGAGCACCTTAGATGGTGCAAAAAGTGCAAAATGATTAGCTCAAGTGAACTAATTCCTTTGATTAAGTGCAGGGAGGTAGAGAGGGTGGCAGGAGAGAGGTGGGGGTAAGGGACACGGAAAAGAAGTATGAGTCATACTTGGAACTGGCCCCTTCAGAGTGTGGAGATAGCTGCCAGTGGCAGAATGAGGTGAGGACTTAGAGTAAGGGGCAGGAGTAGGCAAGGACAAGTGGGGTAGAGCTAGTAGAGGGGATGATAAAGGGAAGGAGGAAGAAAGGGTGGGAGAAACTTGCATAAGTCTAGGCCTCTTCAGGATGCTGAGAGCCCTGCCAGAGAACACAGTCAAGCAAGGACGAGTTAGGTAGAGAGAATGGAGGGGAGGGGAGGGGGAGGGAAGGAAGAGTCATTTCCCAGTGTTGGATCCCTCCAGGATGCTGGAAACCCTGCAAGGGGACAGAACTAGGTGAGGACAAGTTGGGAAGAGAGAAAAGAAAGGATGAAGGGAAAGGAGGTAAGAGGAGGGAAAGAAGAAGCTTGCCTAAGACTAGGCCACTCCTGGATGCTGAGAACCCTGCCAGAGCACAGAATCAGGTGTGTACTAGTTAGGTAGAAAGGATATGGGGGAGGAGGAGTGAAGAAAGAGTCATTGCCCAGTGCTGGGCACCTCCAGGATGCAGAGAACCCTGCCAGGGGATAGAATTAGGCGAGGACAAGTTGGACAGAGGGAATAGCGGGGATAGAAGAGGAAAGAAAAAAAGAAGGAGGGAGGGAAGAAAACTTACCTGAGAATAGACATCGCCAAGGTGCTAAGAATCCTGATGGGGTAGATTTAGGTGAGGACAAATTGAGTAGAAAGGAGAGAGGGGGAAGAGGAGGGGAAGGATGAGGTTTGCCCAGTGCTAGACCCCTCCAGGATGCCGAGAACCCTGCCAGAGGTCAAAACTAAGCAGGGACAAATTGGTAGGGAGGGGGAGAAAAGGTTAGGGGTTAGAGTGACAGAGTGAGGGGGTAAGTGGTGAAGGGAGAGGAGAGCATGCTGAGAAGCAGGCTCGGGGGGATAAAGGTTTAATAGGGTATGTGAGTCATGGAGAGGAGCAGAGGCATAGGAGGACAGTTAAGGGTTAAAGCAGGAGCAGTTAAATGGGAGAAAGTTATGTAAGGCAGAGTCAAGGGAGTAAGAGGAAGAGGAAGAGGAGTGCAGTACTTGGGGAGGGGGGGGTAGTTCCAGATTTGTGGGAAACGGTGGGTAAAGCCTGACTGACCGATGAGAGTGGTTCAATGGGGGACCAACAAAGTGCGAGTGTCAGAGGATCTGAGGGAGTGGGAGGGGGAAGGAGGGAAGAGAGTGAGCATGAGAGGTAGGAGGGAAGTTCTCCTAACCAAAATTTAAAAGTGAGTTTGGCACAATGAGTGAGGCACCTGTTGGCATGTGGGGGAAGGGATAGGGCATGGTAGAGGTCACAGTGATGAGTGCGTGATGGAGCATCAAGGGCAGATCGACAGAAGGAGTTAAAGAGAGTGTCCACTTTGGATAGGGAGGATTTGGGAGTGGCACCATAGACTACATCACAGTAGTCGAAAACGGGGAGGATCATCTTCTGGACTAGTTCATGCTGTGCCTTATGATGGATGCAACTACGGTTCCTGAATAAGGCACCAAGCTTGGGGTGCAATTTTTTCAGAATGGCGTCAATGTGGCCAGAGGAGTTGAGGTGTTGGTCCAACCAAACCCCAAGATATCTAAACAAGGAGGTGTCCTCTAGGATTGTCCCATCAAGGGTATGGAAAGACGATAAAGGGTGGAGCCTAGAGACTCTCTGCTTGGTACCAAAGGTCATGGAGACAGTCTTTTTGGCATTTAGGAGTATCATGTCAGTTATCATATCTGAAAAACTGTAGGTGACCAAACATTGTGAAAAGGTGGTGGGGAGAGCAAACAGAATGTTGGGGTGCATAGGGAGGGGCATAACTAGCAGGAGAAAAGATGTGGTGATGCCACTGTTCAGATCACTGGTGAGGTCACAGCTAGAGTACTGTGTCCAGTTCTGGAGACCACATCTCCAGAAGGACATTGAGAAAATAGAAGAAGTCCAGGGAAGGGAAATGAAGATGGTACATGGACTGCACCAGAAGCCCTATGAGGAAAGACTTAAGGACCTTAATATCTATTCACTGGAGGAAAGAAGGGAGAGGGGAGATATGATAGAGACTTCAAATACCTTAGGGGAATAAACAGGGTACAGGTGGAAAGCACATTTCAGAGAAAACTTTGCACAAGAACAAGGGGGCATGATATGAGGCTGAAGGGTGGAAGGCTTAGGGGTAATGTTAGGACATTCTTTTTTACTGAAAGGGTGGTGGAGCCATGGAACAGCCTTCCAGCAGAAGTGGTGGGTGCGAAAACAATATGGGGGTTCAACAATGTATGAGATAGACATAAGGGTACCCTGGAGATGTGCAGAGCAGGAAAGACACAGATCAAATAGGATCCGGGGCCGGCCTGGTGGCGCTGAAGGTTGAGGCGCTGGATGCCACACGTCACACCACGCCAGTGACCCGGGTTTGGGAATGGGCCTGGGTCGCTGGGGGTTGGCAGGGGAGGGAGAGGATTGAGCATCTGGAGGACAGCTCTCCTCTCCCGGGGTGGGATTGGGGTTCCCTCGTCACAGTGGTGTCTCCTGGTGGTGACCGGGTGTATCGTCTGGGCCAGATACACTAGGGGGAGGAGTGCAGCAGACGCCAACGGCCTTCTGTGCTTGTGTCATTGCACGTCCAGCTCCTGGGGGAGGGTAACTACAAGGAAAAATACTCCTCTCCTGGCAGCAGTATGATGGCACCGACCGACGACCTGATCAGTGGGCCAAACAAAGCCCGGCAGTTGGGGTGAGGGCTTAGGGTGATGCAGTCTCCTCTCCTGGTCCCCCCTCACTGGGGGAGGCTGTGTCGTGGGGGACAAGCCATGGTCCTCCTCATTTCGGTGGTCTTGGCATAGGCAGGCTCCAACTGGATCAGTTGAGCCTCAGCGTATATCGCCAGATACGGGTAAGTTCACCCCTAGCTGCAAAGGAGTGCATAAAGAAAGTTGACAAAAAAAAAATAGGATCTGGGGCTGCAGCACTGAGTCAGAAATGGGCAGACTATGTGGGACATATGGTGTTTATCTGCTGATTCTATGTTTCTATCTTTCTGTTGTCATTCAAGTTAGCTAATTCATTATATTCAACTGTAGTTTCAGGCAAGCAGCCTAGTAAAATTGTACTGCAGATTAGAGGAGAGATTGTACAATGGGAGTCTGCACTGGCAGCTGCAGTCCCTGCTGTAGGAGAAGACAAAGTGAATTTAACAGACTATTAAAGTGCAGGGGATTTGTGAAAGATTTGTTTGACAAGTATTTTTTTACTAAGTACTGGTGGTATAGGGTGGGCACAGAAATGCATCTTTTTTTTTTGGCCCTGAGGCGGAAGCAGAGTGGAGTGAATTTAATAGATTGTGAAAGGTGTGGAGAGGGGGGACGGGGGGTGGGGGGAGGTTGAAGGATTTCTATGACAAATATTTTAAAGGCTTCTGGTATGCATTAAAATCCATCTTAATTTCTTGGCCTATGGGAAAACTAAGGAAAGTAGGCTGTTGCAAATCTATCAGTGAAGGTGAGGAGAAATCTAAAGTGTGTCAGTTGGTGATGCAATGGTTGTGTGTGAGCATCTGTATTCTGTGAAGAAACGATAAGAAAAAAAAACTTAAGCAGAAAGGGATGCAGGGGGAGGAAATGAGCACAGAAATATTCCACCATTTCACTTCCACCAAGTGACAGTTCTGTAATCAGTCATGGTGGAGAAGTCAGGACAGGAACTATGAGTGACATGGGAGGGGCAGAGGCTAGACTAGAGACAAGAGACTAAGGATGGGTGTGTTATAGACTTTCCAAAGAAACTATGATAACTTTTTAGTTTTATTTTTTAGTCTTTGGTAACCAGATAAGGCCCACTAGGCACAAGTGCCTGTTTTCAACGGTGACCTAGGAGCTTAAGTGACTTTGCTCAGAGTCACACAGTATGCAAGTGGAGGTTGTAAAAATCAAACCAAGGTCTGGTCTGCTGGATGTACCAAGCTTGTTCAGAGCTCATTACTCTAACCTCTAGGCTACACTGCCAGCCAATTAGTCCACGGAAGTCAACTGGTCCCATGCCCACTGCAAGCAGAAGCTTTTGCAGCTAGTCCCAGTCATCCAGTGAGTTTGCTGATGAAAACACTCAGGGAAAAGCAGAAACACACAGGATTGTCACTGTTTCTCTGCCAAGCAGTTTGAGGTCCCTTACTCCTTGCAAGAGATAAATCTCACTGTGTAAAGTCAAGTGCCTCTGTCATTCATCAGGTATTAAGAACATGACACCAGCTGCCAGTGCCATTGGCAGCAGAACAGTCACAACCAGTGCTACACCATGGGCATGGATGATTGCATGCCCACCTTGAGGCATTATATGATTCCCCGATACACAGAACACAGTACTCATATTTTAAAGTGGGTGCTGAAAAAATAAATAAAAAGCCAAAGAGCAAAAAATTTAGTACTCCAGACTCAGAAAAATTCAGTGAGAAAATATTTTACATAGAAAAAGTTCAATTACTTACATTTCTTTGTAGTGACAAAATCATAAAGTAATAACAGATACACAGTGTAGAGAAAATATTTAAGCTCCCACACGTGCTTCAAGCCTCTGCACTTTGGGGTCTGTACCCCTTCCTTAGGAGGCGCGACCAACAAAGGAATACAATGTGCTTTTCATTCCCTTTTTAACCAGGTGTATCACAGCAATTTTAAATAAGAAAAATCGTAGTGTCATTAAATCAATTCATTAAAACATTTGTGATGCACAAAAGAAGCCTCCAGTCACAATGTTTGAAAGACCTCTGTCCCAGTCTGCTCTCATTAGTGTGGCATAAGTGGGGTTCAGCTTGTAAATAACAAGCTTAACTATGCTGGGCTTGGATAAAGATTTGAAAAAAAGTTAGTGAGGATGGCCCACTTATTACTTTTAGAAAGGGTAAGAGATTAAAAGACTATCTTACGAGTAGTGAATATAAAAGCCCTGAAACCAAAAAAACTTGGATAGGCAGTAAACCATGTGGCTTTTTTTCCTTGCAAGAAATGCAAGACTTGTGAAAATGTAATACAAGGAAGGGATATTTTTTAATCCCAGTCAACTGGGAATGCAGAAGGTAGATTAAACATTTTGTGACATGCAATACAAAATATGTGGTGTATGCACTGTGGTGCTCCTGCAGGAAAACATATATAGGAGAAACTACTAGCAGACAAAAAGAAAGTGCTGGAGCACCAGAGAGCAATTAATAAATGTGATTTATCACATCCATTAGCAAAACATCTTTGTGAGGTTGAAAACAGGGAGACACACAGGGTACATTAAATGGGATTCGATCATGTTCATCATGTGGGGAAGGGAGGCAATCACAGCTTGATGTTGGTTCAAAAAGAATCCATGTGGATTTTCAAGCTTAGAACCTTAAAACCTTATGGAATTAATGAGCTGATAGATTGGAAACCATTTACTCATCAGTATGAAGTGTGGTTTTCCTTTTGACTGGCATTTGACAACGTGAAAAAAAAAAGAAAAAAAATTTATTGTTATGAACATTGTAGATATGATCTTTATGAGATACAATTTAATTTATTTTCTTTTGGGTGTTTAGTGCTTCATATTTACTATGGCACCTTAGTGATTTTTTACAGCCCCTTTTTTTAATTTATAGTAATAATAAAATGGAAAGAAAAAATCCTTTTAAGATTGAGCAGTAACATTCATTAAGTTTGCATACACCTCTCTCCCTGCCAGCAGTGTTGTTGTTTTTTTTTTTGTCTACTCTATTTCTCACCTGCCATCCCAGGGCTTCTCTCAGGCTGTGCTCACTTGATTTCTGCCCCTAACCACCCACCTGAACCACTCCTTTGACAGATACATTGGTGTCAGGATCCCCACCGCTCCCGGCTCCAGAGGAGAAGGCTGAGGATCCCTGGGGGGTAGAGTTGGAGTTGTGGCCAGCATTGGACGTGTGGTGCATCAGCCCCTGGAGGTCACCATCGCCTTACCCGGCTGGCAGTTTTTTTTTTCATTTGTTTTCTCCTTGGTGTGTGGCATGCAATGATGCCTGCGCACCACTGCCCTGCTGGTGTCTGCTGCACTCCTCCCCCTTACATTGACTGGTGTACCTGCAGTGCCCCCAATCTCCATCAGGGGCCGCCAGGACAGCAAGCAACTCTGGATCCCTCTCCAGAGACAGGAGAGCTGTCCTCCGGACACTCCATCTTCTCCCTCCCCTGCCGACCCCAGGCCACCCAAGTCAGTCACCAAACCTGGGTCGCCTTCATGGAACGAGGTGTGACGTCCAGTGCCTTAACCCTCAGCACCACCAAGCCAACCACCAGCAGCAATGTTTTAGTGAATTGATTTAATGGCATTATGTTTTTTTCTTATTTACATTGCTGTGATACACCTGGTTTAAAAAGGTATGAAAAACACATTGTATTCTTTTGTTGATCATGCCTCCTAAGGAAGGGGTTCAGACCCTGAAGTGCGGAGGCTTGAAGCATGTGTGGGAGCTGAAATATTTTCACTACACTGTTTGTCTGTATTAGTTTGTGATATTGTCACTACAAAGACATGTAAGTAAATGAACTTTTTCTATGTAAAATATTTTCTCACTAAATTTTTTCTGAGCCTGGGGTGCTGCAGGTTTTGCTTATTGGCACTATATGATTCCCCCTCTGCCTCCAGCCCCAAATCAGGCATCAGCAGAGTAGCATCACTGAGCCCAGTGCTGCTGCTCAGTCATAGTGTGAGGAAGGGGACAGTAAATCTAGGTCTGGCCCTGATACTACTCTTATCCTGCCACCTGAGGAAAAAGTGGAATTGTTTGGGTTAGGGCAAGGGATACCAACCTCACAATTTTATAAACCCAAGCCAGTATTAACAGCAAAACAGCAGCTTACAGTGGAAGACTGTGGCAGCGAGGAAGATATGGAAGTGGAGTTGTTGGTAGGGGCATAAGAGTGAGGTGGTAGAGGAGGTGGAAGCAGAAGCATGTGAGGAGGAGGCAAAAAGACTGGGCATAGCTGAAGAATCATGCAGGACCAAGATGGAAGGGCAGGGGGGAAGGGGAAGTTGAAGAGAAGAAGCAGTTGGAAGAGACAGGAGAGGTGGAAACAGGACAGTAGAAAGCACATGCAGTAGAGAAGGAGGATGAAGCAGAAGTGGTTGAGAATGTGCCTTAAGTTAAACCAACACGTTCTAATGATGAGTGTGATTCAAAGGAGAGGAGGCCATCATGGGAGATGGAAAACTAAGAAAAAAAAAGATAAACAGTGCAAAAGAGAAAAGCAAGAAGGCAAGTTGGTCAGCCGAGGGAAATCTAAAGACCAGGCCTGCCCCAGCCCCCAGATAATCAGCCTCATTGTAACCCCTCCGCCCCGCCCAGTGCTGCTCTGCCAGGTCATCCAGCCCAGGCACGCCATTTCACTGTGGCAGAAAAAAACAAAACAAAAACATCTTGCAGTCACTCCTAAAAAACCTCTGCAGTTCAGTCATGTAACTCAAAATCAGAGATCTTCTGCAGTGTGAGAGTATTTTACCGATGACTCCACAAATCCGCTAAGACCCCAGTCTGTGTTACAAAAACATCAATCAAGTCTATCTACTATGATTTTGGGAACCAGTGATCTGGCTGACCACATCCAGCATGAACATAGCATTTTCCTAACAGTCACAGTGATTCCTAATCTCTATTCAGGTCACGCAGGGCAGCAGCAGAGAAAGTAGGGCATGGGAGGTGGGATATGATGATTTGTTCAAGTAATGAGGCCACTACTGCAACCACAGCAGCCAAATGATGCATCCCCAGGTACAAGTGCTGATTTAAAAGCACAACTACAACCACCAGTAACACAACAAATGATACTACAGAATCATTACATGGATTCACTAAACTGTCCCCCAGTCACCTAACCTCAGCTCCTTCCAAATCGCACAACTGATTGAGAAGACGATGGCCCTTGATCTTCATCCATTCCACACTGTAGAGGCCACTGGCTTTCAAAGATTGTTGCATTAACTGAAGTCCAAATACATCATTCTGTTTTCTACACATGTCCACTTTAACCTCCCATTCAATAAAATACCACCAACAGCTTAATCTCGTTCAAAGTCAGTTGGCATTCACCTGCATCTCCCTCCCCCGGGTCATGCCTGAAAATAGGCAGAATTTGTTTAGTGCACTTACCTGGTCAACAAAAAATAAATAAATAAAAATATGTAAGACTCAGTACACACTCAGATGTTGACACTTCCAAAGGAGGTGGTGGGGTTACTTGTATTTCACTGGTAATATCTAGAGCAGTAGTGCTAACCAAAGCTTCCTACGTCTCACTGCTTATTGGGTAGTTCTCCCTCAAACCTGCTGAGTTCCTCTGCCAGTAGTTAGTCTGCCTAAAGTTAGTAATATTGAAAAGGAAGATTAATCAGGATTTAATTTAACTTTCCTCAAATCTCTGAACTGATTTATTTATAAGAATAGCCCTAGGATTGTGTGTGGTCAACCAGATGTTTGACATGATTGTTGTGCTGGTACTCTGTATTGTTTGTATACTTATTTTTATTGATATTTTATATTTTAGATGGTTTTGTCCTAAAATTGTAATGACCTAAATGGCTGAACAATAAAACTTACTACTACTACTCTGCCAGTACCAGCAAAAGTGCAATGTGTTCCACAGCATTGCTTGGTTAATGACGTGGTGATAAGGTGGAGCTCACTTTTTTAACTTTTCATTTGAAACATTTTATCATATAACATTGCATGCAAAGTACTGAACAGATATCCTGAAAGTCATTGCAAAGGAGTTGTGACTACCAGCTTTTGAGATACAGTGTCCGGGGATAAGGAACATTTAGTCACGTACATAAAAATTAACCATAATTTGATCTTGCAGCAATGCTGAAATTGCGTCATCAAGTATAGAATTTTAAACACAAATAACTTACCCAACCAAACTTGGTTCTGTAATCATTTCCAACAGTGAGAAGAAATAGAATCACATCCCAAAGCTCATACAGGCCCCCTATTAAAAGTAAATCAATTTTACTGAAACTGTTAAGTTCTGCAGTTGGCTTGGACTGAGCTAGGGATCAAAGCTATGTCTGGGAGGTGTAGGGTGGGAACCAGTCCCACTTCCCCAGCACAGTGTGCTTTTACATGCACACAAGCTTCCCACCACCATGATGGCCACCGCTAAAGGAGCACTAGCAGCCCCGCTGCTCCTCCTCTACCCTCCATCAGAGCAATCGTAGGCACATCAACTGTGTATGCTAGATATACCAGCGCTGAACTCTCATGGCAGACGGTATCCCTGAATCTAAAAAGGATTAAGTAGAAGCTATACAGTAATAAATTAATCATTATTAAGTAAAACATTTAACTACTGAGTAAGTGTCACATGTAAATTTTAAGGCCCTTCCCTTACCCTCTTCCCACTATGCTACAAAGTGCTTGAAAGAGGGAAGTGAAGGGGGGGCTAGCAGCATAGCACCATCTTATTTAATGGTTACAAGATGTCACCATAATGCACATTCCTAGTAAGTCTTGAAAACCCTCTGTTATCATGTTGATTCTTGCAATTTATGCTCCTACAGTTATAAGCAAGAAAGCTCTTCATTACTTCTGTCCTACACACTAAACTGCAGATCTCAATTGCCCCTCCTTCCCCCCAAGAATGCTAGTGTACTAAACTGCAACAGTGAGACCAGTCAAAAGTACCATTTATGGGGGGAGGGGGGAGGGGCGTGGCCAAGCAAGTAAGGTGGATGGATGTCTAAGTTAGGAGCTCCTAGTTGAAGCCCCCTAAAATCATAATTATCCTGCAGCTGATCACATCAAACAGACCTGTGCGAATCACACCAGGTGAGACAATGGCCACTAACCAGAAATCCGCTCACAATCAAGGGAAAGCTAAACTTTACATCAACAAAAGAGGCATCAGGAGCTGATGGACCTATGGAGGAGGGAGGACATGCCGAGACAGGAGTGGGAGCAGCAGCATGCATGGGGTTGGCCATGTCCACTGAGCATCCCACCCCCACCAGCAAGGACTTAACTATTAACCAGCTAGCCTCAAATATCTCCAAAATGCAAACAGAACTCAAGGCAGGTCTGGAGAATTTGGTTGCCCAATTCAGCTATGTCCAGCAGATGGTGAACTCACTCAGCACAGTGGTGGACTCGAATGACAATCGCCTTGAGAAGCTGGAGGCAAATTTAGAACCTAGGAGGGGCACTTAATGGCAGCATCCATGGAGCTATCAGCTGCCAAAAAAATCACAGCAGAAATGAAAGAGATGCTTGATGATCACAAAACCTGTGACTGGCAAAATAATATTCATCTCATTGGTCTACTGGAGGGGGTGGAAGGCAAGGACCCCTGTCATTCCTTACTTAGTGGCTGCCAGAGGTCCTGGGTTTGCCTCCTGATACAGTCCTGAAAATCCAGTGCACATTGCTCCTCTGGGAAGTGGACAGCTCCTTCTGAATGACTGTGCCATTTCCTCATTAAGTTTCTCAGGTTTCCAGACACACAGCACGTGCTCAAGGCAAGTAGGAAGAAAGGAATAATAAAACCACATATTTCAGTGGTTCATTTCTGGATTACAACAGGAGGCTCCAGGAGCACCATCACAAGTTCAATGAAGTTAAACGGAGCCTCCATGCTAAGAATTTGCAGTTTGAACATGTTTATCCTTCCAGGCTCCTGGTCTTTCATCCTGGTCACCCACCAAAGCAATTTACTGAGGCAGCCTTAGCAGAGACCTACATCAAAATGTAGTTGGGAGCAAAGGAGGGCAGGCTCACCCAAAGATGTACCAGACCAACCATGTGAGCCCTGGGAATCATTCAATATAAACTGTAAGTAAGACAATGAACAAAGCGGAGGTACGGGGGCATGAGGGGAGTAGGAATGGTGGGGGTCTGTGCATGCTAAAAGAACACTACAACATGTCTGACAGCTTCCAGTCTTGTACAATAGGTTCTGATGGGATGGCCATACTGCAAGAAGGGTCATAGCTTGGAGACTGGACAGCTCAAATCCATACCCTGCACCTATATGATGAGTAGCTGTAGGCCTGAGCTTATTGTGGCAGGAAAAAGGTAATGGCAACTGGCCATGCTTCTGCTACATGTGTATAACCAGACAGGTCATGGTATACATGATCCCTGTCCTGCTCTGGGTGCCCCCACCTCCATTGAATTGAACAGAATGGGTGAGACTCTTTTCCTTATTGCTGCTGGGACTTGCACGGTCATTTCCTGGCCTCAACAGGACAATTCCAGAGACATGCTTCTTCAAAGCTCCCTTCTCACTGCATCCCCATGATGGTGAGAGTTCAATCTAGTGTATTGGACTGTAACAAATGTGACAGCATCTAGTGCCCTGTGACTGGTGATCAGGTGCATCAATTGAAACAAACACACAACCGTTCATGACTATCAGATTCTGAAACTGAAGCAAGAAATTGTTGTAAGACTTTAAAGAAAAATAATAGTCTATGGAAGCATTGTTTGTGGGGGAATAACAGGAAGATGAGAATTTTGGACTAAATGGTTGTCTATGTTTTAATGTTTGCTACCATTACCGAAACAGTTAAAAAAAGACCACAAAACAGGTTGTTAGTTTTAAATGGTAATAATACTGTTCCTTTTATTTTGTTTATGTAGTAGCTTGGGGGAGGAGTGAACCATTGCTGGACCCTAGCATGAAAATGGAGGAAATCCCAGTCTCAGTCACAGAAGGACATCAAGGAGCAAATTACTGTTCCTCAGAGTTCCATTAGGGCTGAGGAACAGTGGAGGGAGAGGGAAGTCAAAGCTGACTAGGGGTAGATAATGTATGTTGGAGAGGCTGGCATAGGTTGTGGTGTTCAGCCAGCCTGAGGAGTGAGAAGGGGAGAGGACAATCAGACTGGGGGGGAGCTAAGTTGTTGGTGGGATTTTTATGTGTTTAAATGTGATGATTCAGAAAATGCTTCGGTCATGTTCCAGTCAAATCCATTTCTAGAGTGCGTGCATGGTCAGAAAGGAGGCAGGGTGAGAAGAAGAGTCAACAAAAACATTTAACAAAAGGGAACAATGGGTGAGGGATTTGTAGTACAGTTCTGGAATATAAAAGGACTTAAAACAGTGATAAAAAGAAAGAAAATCTGCATGTAGACAAAAAACAAAAGGATAGATATACTGCTCTTGCAAGAAACACACATGTTGGAGGACGAGGCCTTTAAACTAATCAAGGGGTGGGGAGGCATACTAGGGCAGCTAATTTCACCTCTAAGGCACAGGGATTGGCAATCTGGATACATCCAGGAATGGAACCCAGGGTCATGTGATTCAAGGATCCTCAGGGGAGACGTGGTTGCTGAGGTACAAATATGCTTAAAGAGGTATACCCTGGCCTCCATTTATGGCCCGAACTTTGACAGCCCTGATCTTTTTTCAGAGACTGGCCCTGGTCATGGTGGAATAACCAGCACTGCTAGTGGTGGTGGAAGACTTCAATGCACCTTGGGACCCTCTCATGGACAGGTCAGCACCTCCCAGACAAGGTCTCCTCTCAAAAGCTCAGAATCTCTAAGGCACATGGCATCAGAAAGGGCCCTGGTGGAGATCTGGAGGCACCTCCATCCTTCAGACTGAGAACATTCATTTTACTCTCATGCCCATAAAGTCTCCACTAGGATAGATTGCATATTGCTGTCAACCACTTTAACCTATAGGGTGACATCAGCAGAATATAAGCCTTGGCTATTTTCAGATCATGCCCCTGTTGTTGGTGAGGCTGGAGGGGGGGAGGGAGTGCACCGAAAAATAGACAATCAATAGAAGTTAGACCTGAAGCTTCTTAATGATCAAACATTTGTCCATCAAATAGGCAAGGCAATAGATGACTCTCTAGTACATAATAAGATGGGGAGACATAGTTGAGAATCCAATGGGATACTGCAAAGGCTTACATAAAGGGGTGGCTGTCTCATCTGTGTCATGGAAAAATAAACAGGAGGCCCAGCCAGAGAAAGCCCTGACAAATGACATAGCTGCCCTAGAGAAGTGGCTCTCTTAGACTAATGCATCAACCATGCTTCAAACTTTGTTAAGGAAAAAAGGGGAATTTAATCAGCTAGTCTCAAGCAGGCTAGAGCAAGATCTCCTACTAACACACACTAGGGCATACTTAAAAAGGGGATAAGGTGGGGTGCTGGCTGTCATAGCAGCTGAAAAAGAAAGAAGGAAAAACTGTCAGTGCTATTGTACAATCACATGGATCACGTGGAACTCCTTCAGATCCCTTACTGCTGTACCTCGCAAGGGCAAAGAGCATTTGCCTACAGGGCCCCGCTCTGGTTGAATGATCTCAGCAGTGACATCTCCTCCCTACCCAAGATAGACCCCTTCAAATACAGGCTCTGTCTACTTCTATCAGCCTCTAGCACCTGCGACTGCTTCCCTTAAGAGCTCTCCTTCATCCTCTACCATTCTCTGTTTGCCACTGCCCTTCTACTCAGCATTTATATTCTCCCCTCCCAACCTCCTTCCATCTCCCCCTTCCCTTGTTCCCTCCTTCCCCCCTCCATGCCCTCTGCACTTCCCTAATGTGCTTCCAACAAAGCCTCTGGCTGCTCCTCCCTATTGTATCCTTGCCTAGTCATGTTTTCAATATGTATGTTTGCACAGACAAAACAATGTAATCCTCTATGTACCTGTAACTCAATGATTTTCTGCAACTCATTGTACTAAGTTGTCCTGTATTTCATTGTATTGTACACCCTCTGACATGGAACCTTTGTAAAAGAGCCTTTGCTCAAAGATACTTGTAATCCTAGACTCAAATAAATAAATTAAAAAAAAAAACATGGAACAGTCTCCGGGCTCAAAACAAAATAGGGCAAGCCTTTAAAGAATTTTATCAAACACTTTCCACCTCTGATGTTAATTCATCAGTCCCTCCCTCTGGACTATTTCTTAGGTCCCTTGCCCATCCCTGAAGTGTCTAGTGGAAGACAGAATGATAACGGATCAAGAGTGTCAGAGTGCTGAACCCAGAACGGGAGTTTTTTTTCACTGGTGCAGGGGAAGGCTCTGAGAGCAGATGGACTCCCAGGTGAGTTTTATAGAAAGTTCTGGTGTATCTTGGGGCAGGCAATGGAAGACACAGTATGGTAAGGGAAGCTCTGGCAGAAGAAAAACTGTCTGACTCATTAAACATGGTCACCATCACAGTTCTTCACAAATCTGGGAGGCCCCCACTTGCAGACTATAAAATCATAGGGAAGGTGGTGGCTGCCAGGGTGGAAGATGTTCTCCCCAAGATTACTCAGAGTGACCAAACAGGATTTGTATATGGGAGGTAGGCCAGACTGAATATTATGCATGCCCTTAATATCATGTGGCAATGGTTGAGGAGGGGATGCCGCTCATCCCGGCCTCCAAGCCTTCAGTACTGAAAAGGTCATCGGCTGGGTCGAATGGCCCTTCATGTTCACGACATTAACTAAATTTGGTTTTGGACCTAAAATCAAGGCATGGATTCAAACTCTGTATAATTATCCCCGAGAACAGATTATGACTAATGGGGTCCTTTCTAATAGCTTCCCCTTGACCAGAGGCACAAGGCAGTGGGTGTCCCCTGCCCTCTCTTTTATGTCTTGACAGTGGAACCCTTGGTATTGCTATAAGAACCAGTCATCAAAGTAAGGGTATGCAACATGGGCAGATTAAGAATGTAATTTCACTTTTTGCAGATGACATTCTTCTTATCTTGACAGAGCCAGAGAAGGTCTTACAGGCACTAACAGACATTTTTCAAAAGTACAGCTCTGTGTTGGGACATAAAATTGATTGAAATGTGAATGGATGCCCATGGGGAGCCCCTACAGATGGTAGGTTTTATCCTCACTCCAACTACCAAATTGAAATGCTTGGGGGTGGGGACAACTTTACCTGAAAAGCTATCCACAATATGGACCTTAAATTGCAACCCCATTTTAGGACAAATCAGATCTGACTATGACAGGTGAAGGGGTGTCTCTCTCTCATTAATAGCTAGCGATAACACAGTCAACGTGTATTCTCCTAAAGTTCCTGTATATGTTCAAGGTTTTACTGGTCCAGGTCCCCCTTAGACTCTTTCAGAATATCAGAGGGCATGTCACTAATTTCCCGTGTCAGGGCAACAAGGTGAGGATCAAGCAAGAGGTTTTGTGCAAACTGTCTGTGGAGGGAGGTTTGGATTTGCTAAACTTCAGGTACTATTATGTTGCTGCTCAGCTGGCATACATAAAGGACCTATTATCTCAAGCTTCTAACAGGCCAACATGGGTAGAGCTAAAGACAGAAGATTTGGGGTCCCAGGGAATATATAATGTTCTCTTTCCTGCCCTTGGAATGGGAACTGTGAAGATTAACAATCCCTTCACCAGGATCCTAGCCAGAGCATTGCATACAGTGCATGAACTCAAGGGACACCCCCTAGGGATATATCCTAATGTGAACATTGAAAAGAGGCTGTGCGGATACCTCCCCCTATGAAGCTGCTGGCAGGATTCAGGAGGGTTGGAGATATAAGGGGCTCAAGTTACTGTTGCATTGATACAAACAAGGTGTTTCCTCCTCCTTTAGAAACCTATGAGAAAAATTTTGCCTCATGGCAAACAACTTCTTTAACTATTTAAAAGTCAGACAGTGGGTGGAGGTACAGATGGGAGGGATCCAGTACCCCGAGGACTCCACCATAGAATGTTTATTTAAACCTAGCTGATGTAGAGGTAAATCTCTCAAACTTTTGTACAGCATCTTTTCTTCCCATACACCCCAACCATTGTCTAAAGCCCTGAAGAGATGATCTGAAGACCTGGAGCAAGGGGAGAACCCTGAAACCTAGTGGAAAGAGATGACTTAGTACACTCAGATCTGCTCTAAGAACAATAGAATCAGACAGGTACTTTTGTGCCCAGCTGTTCTTCAGTAGACCACCTACGTAAATTAGAGCACATTTTCTCTGTGTCCAGGGATTCAGTTACCCCTATGGTGCTTGTCTCTCTGGAAGCAGAGAAGACCCTTGATCGGGTGGACTGGACGTTTTTGTTTGTCATGCTGGAGAGTTTTGGCTTTCCTTCAGCTTTTCTTCACTGGATCAGGATGGTATATTCCGCCCCTTCTGCTAAAATCTATTGTAACAGGGTTTATTTCTTCTAGGTTTCCTCTGTTTTCTGGTACCCACCAGGGCTGTCCTTTATCTCCATTACTTTTTAACTTATATCTGAAGACATTAATCCGACAGCTCAAATCATGCCCAGGTTTAACAGGGATCCTGGTAGATGGCAGGACTTTAACATTATCTGTTTATACTGATGATATATTATTACATCTCCCCTACCCTATGGTTTGGATCCCTGTGGCCCTTGCGGTTGTCAAAGAATTTGGTTCCCTCTCTAACTACTAACTTAATTTAGAGAAAACAGAGGTACTTCCCCTTACCCCTGCTGTCTTAAGATCAGACATTACCTCTTTAGGTATGCATTGGGCTCCCCATTCTATTAAGTATTTAGGGTTGTACCTTTCCCGAGATGTTGCCCTGATGAAGCAGCTTAACATGGACTCCCTATTACTTACATGACAACAAGATCTGTCCCATTGGAAATTGCTTCCCTTATGTTTATTGGGCAGAGTCAGCATAATTAAAATGAATGTTCTCCCCATTTATTCTATCCTTTAAACATGCTTAATTTTTGGCTACCCCTGTCCTTTTTTAAACATATTCATTCATATTTCTTGGAATTAATTTGGATGAATAAGACCCCCAGAAGGTCCTACAGGAAACTTTTCATGGATAGATTGCAAGGTGGACTCAGACTCCCTAATTTTCTGGTCTACTATATTGCAAGCCATCTCAATGAATGTTTTAAATGGCTCTCTCCAACCCTCATTGATCAGATTGCAGGATATGTCCCAACATGGTTGGATTTGGAACGCCTCTTTTTTACTCACTGGAAGTCCCTTCCTGCCATTTTAAAATACTCGGTGGTTGGTACTTCTCTGCTAGTGTACTCTCAGTTTTGCGCCTTACTTAAATATGATTTCTCCAAAGATATTTCCCAGCCTTTTTTGTGCAATAATAATTTCAAACTTGATGGGCGGGTGATATCTCCTAACTGGACACCGCAATTCTCTGATATCAAAGATTGTGACCTTGTTTCTCAAGGTGTGTTGTTTACTTCTACTGAAATTATGCATAGACTTCATTTGGCCGCTTCTGATATATTTAAAATTTATCAATTAAGACATGTTTTACTACATTAGTTTGGGTCCGGTCTCTGGCTGATTGACAAATCAGAGCTCTTGTGTTCTACCTCGGATCAGGTCATTAAACCACATGTGGTATCTGGATTATATTCATTAGTTCTATCCCAATTAGTTCCAGAAGTGGTGGGTAACTCTTCTTACTGGGACTCTATTTTCTCTCTTTCACTGCCTGCCCAGAGGACTATCTGGAGGGACTTACATACTTTTGTCTCTCAGGATAGACTTCGTCTCACACAGTTTAATATCCTGCATAACCTATTTTATACTCCTGAAAAATTAGCCAAAATGGGACGGGGGGCTTCAGATGCTTGCACTAGATGTGGGCAGGAGGCAGGCTCTCTCCTCCATATTTTCTGGTTGTGCCCCAGGGTTGCACCCTTATGGGATCTTATTAAGGTTAACACAGATCCTTTTCTGGGTCTGGAAGATATGTTTCATCCTGCATTTATATCTTGGGTGATTATACACCTGTACAGGTGAGGGAGAGAAAATATTATATTACTTTTGATTTCTATTTCAGTAAAGAAGCTAGTCCTCAGGCATTGGCTGGACCAGATCCCTCTTTCTTAACGACAGTGGTTACAGGAGCTCATGTTTAATCTCAGAACCGAATGAATGATTGATAGCCTACACCATAAACCTGTTATTTGACAGAAGATGGGGTAAGCTATATACCCTTTATACATCTTAATTTTGTTTATTTTATTTCTTCCCTGAGGTCTACATAGAAACATAGAAACATAGAAACATAGAAGTTGACGGCAGATAAGGACCGCAAGGCCCATCCAGTCTGCCCATTTCTTTTCTACCTTATAAATGTGCCATCGGCCTTTGCTCTGTCAGTGACCTATCTATTCATAGTCATTTGTATTGCTCCCTTATGCCTATCCCATGCCTGTTTGAAGTCCTGCACTGTATTCATAGCCACCACTTCTTGTGGTAAGCTATTCCATGCATCTACCACCCTTTCTGGAAAAGAATTTCCCACATTCCCCTAATCGGCCTCCCTCTAATCTCATGCTGTGTCCTCTTTGTCCTGCAATTTTTCTTATATTTAAACATGTTAGACTCTTTTCACCTTTGTTTATGCCTCTTAAGGTGTTTAAATGTCTCGATCATATCACCTCTCTCCTCCTTTGCTCAAGGGTACATATTGAGCTCCGCTAATCTGTCCTCATATGTCTTCTGATGCAGTCCCTGCACCATTTGGCTGCCCTCTCTGACTGCCTCAATTTGGTTAATGTCCTTGTGAAGGTGTGGCTCCAATACTGCACGCAGTACTCCAGATGGGGCCTAACTAATGTCTTGTACAGAGGATTATTACCTCCCTCCTACGACTTGTGATACCCCTTACTAATACACCCCTAACACCTCAGCCTTACCTACTGCTTTAGAGGTCTGCTTGGATGATTTTAGGTCATCAGTGATGATGATGCCCAAGTCTCTTTCTTCCTTTGTGACTGCTAGCAACTCCTCCCAGCCTATAAGTGGCTTCAGGGTTTCTCCCCTATGTGCATGATTTTGCACTTTTGCATTAAATCCCAGTTGCCACTCTTCTGACCATTTTGCTAGTTTATCCAGATCTCTTCTCATTCTGCCCACCCCATCTGGATCATCTACTCTGTTGCAGATCTTGGTGTCATCTGCAAACAGACAAGCCTTACCCTCTAGTCCATCTGCGAGGTCACTAATGAAGATGTTGAATAGGACTGGCCCCAGGACTGATCCCTGAGGTACCCCACTTGTGACTTGCATCTCTTCTGACTGTATACCATTTACCACCACTCTCTGTTTTCTGCCAGTCAACCAGTTTGCCACCCAGTTGACCAACTTCTGACCCACCCCGAGTCTACCTAGCTTATTTATCAATCTTCTATGTGGAACAGTGTCAAAAGCTTTGCTGAAGTCAAGGTAGGCGACATCAACTGCTCCCCCTTGGTCCACCACTCTGGTTACCCAGTCAAAGAAATCCATGAGATTAGTTTGACAGGACCTTCCTTTTGTAAACCCATGCTGTCTGCTTTAGAGATGTTAACATTATTTCTACTCATGGGTGGCACTCCACAAGGGTAGGTTGGGGGGGAAGGGCTGGTGTTGTTGTTATTGTGATTTTTGTTATTGGACAAGTTTGTTTCTGGTTGTTAAGTATTATATCTCAATAAAAGATATTTAGTAAAAAAAAAGAATCAGACAGGTACGGTTCAATTTCTTACATAGGACATACTGCACGCACATGTTGGCCCATAGATATGACAGTTCTAAGTCAGATAGATATTCCAAATGCCATGTAGCAGAGGGAACAATTCATCACTTTGTTGGAACCACCTAGTGGTTATGAGATACTGGAAGGCAGTGAGGGAAGTGTTAGCCGAATGTCTTGGCTTTATTTCAATGTAAGTATCTGTCACAACAGAGATGCTGGGTTGCCAACTGTGAACAGCCACACATGCCAAATATGGTCACCCACTGTGGCAGCTAGGCATGGCAGCAGGGAAGGTAATTCTGGTATGCCACTGGATGACAGAGTGCCCTCCCATATAGTGCAGTGCAGGGATTCTATGCTAGAGTCCCTCAAACCAGAAAAAACACAATGTTACGTATTGGATGATCTAAACAAATATAACAAGATCTGGTATCCTCTTGAGTGAATACTTGAGCGAGGGATGTTCCCTGTGTGACTAGCACCACCAGCATGTTATAAAGCAATATGATACTCTGTCATAATAGTTGATCAACGTTAGATCTGTAAAATGCCATCTATTATAAAATGTATTCGAAGTCAAGTAGATAAAGTGGAAACAATGCTAATCTGAAAAGTTAGTCTGTGCAATGTAATATCTTCTTAATTGCTATGTGAGTAACTCTTTTCAATATGCTTTGTACTGACTGGAAACATTTAATCAACAAAGTTTACAAAAAGAGTTCCATCCATGTGTCCCTTCAAAAATCAAAAAGGGTCGGCAGACACCAGGAGGGGGGACAAGTCCCTGTTATAAGACAATACCTTAGCAACAGTCAGTTCTCTTCATCTGATAGGTGATTCTCCACTTCTAAGCATCTCTGGGAACTTTTTTTTTCAGTGCCTACTCTGGCTTCATGAAAGTCTGTTAACTGGTAGGGCTTCCTCCCCATGTTAAAGCAGAGCCAGGCAGGGAAAGCCAAGGAGTAGGTGGATTTCCATTTCTCTCAGTTTTTGTTCATCTCTGTCAAATATCTTATCATGGGTCCAGGTGGCATAGTAGATGTCCAGAAAAAGAAAAATTTGCTCTTCTTGGTGGGGTATGAGTCCTTTAGCTAACACTGCCTCCAGGATATGATCTCTCTCCCCCACTAAGGCCATGACCAGCATCAGGGTTCTTTGTGTTTCTGCAGCAGTTCTAGCTCATCATGGTGTGATCCTATAGGTTTTCTTGACCACACAGTTCTGACATTGTTATCCTCTGGGTGAATGTGTCTAGTTTTTGATTGATCTGTTGCATAGTTCTTGTCAGTGCATTCACCGAGACCTGTACGGAGTCCAGGGAGGCTGTAGCAGGACCCACTAGTGCCGTTTCAGAGACCGCATGTACAGGCTGCTTGGTTGATGCACCACACAGCTGTAAGAAATCCTGTTTAGTGTTCTTTGGGTGCACCACTTCCTCACAGAAATTATATTGGTCTGTTCCTCTTACAAAGCTCTGTTCAACTGTCTGATGCTCTTTCACTTTTTTGGTTAAAAGTTTATATTTTAATGGATTAAAGAACTTCCACTGAAGAGCTCTAAAAAGTAGCTGCTCCTAGCTGGGCTACTCCCACCCCCCCCGAAACTTGGACTGTTATATGGTGGAGAGACTGGAGAAAGAGAAATTCGTGTTCCAGGCTATAACATTCAAGGATGTGGCCGGGGGAATTATCTGTTCCTGGTGCAATGGTGTGTGCTGCAAAAGCTTGTTCTGCTTCTGAGACCCTATGAACAGGCTGCCAGCAATGCTAGTGCTGGATCAGCAACCCTTGGCATTGTCCTTTCATTGCTGAGTCTACTTGAGGGACACACGTGTCATTATTTGACATTTTCTATGGCAACCCAACAAAGCAAGGCTAGTGGTGGTGGTGGCTGAGGTGGCAGCATTGGTGGGGGCTGGTAAGAGTAATAGTAGGTGGTGGTTGCAACGCCACTAGTTCATCTAGGTCATCTCAACAGCAGCACAGCAGAGTGTAATACTCATTAAGTAAGTGGCAGAGCTCTTTCTGACACAAATTGCAGACATGTTTGAAAGCATTAGATCAGGCACACAATTCTACATGGTAACACTGCTGATTCTGGAAATGAAGATGTGGGAATTCCTCCTGAACACATGGCTTATACCAGCAGAAACTGTTCCACACACTTCAAACAGTGCAGCACAGACAACAATGAAACTCACCCTCCGCCTCCTTCTTGTACTGCTCATTCTCCTTGGTTGACTTTCCGTGCTTGCAGTACCTGGTGTCAGTATGATGATATGAAGATGACTTGGATAGTGATGATCCAGAGATAACAAAGGACATTTGGAAGCATTTTTACTCTGACTACCAATGCCACACAAACATTTTGGAGGGAGGCACAGACAGTTCACCAGAGTACATGATGTATCATGTAGACTTGCAGAGCCACTGTCTAGCCAAAGAATTGATTCCTTAAAATTATGGCAAGACAGGAAAGTCACTTAGCCTTCACTGCCTAAACTGGCTTTGTATTTTTTCAGATGCCCTTTACCACTGGCTGCTTCAGCCAGATGATTCAGCACAAATAATAGTGATATTGCCTCATTACATCACTCCAAAGCAGATCCTGACAATATTGAATTCTTAGGCTTTTAGAAACTCAGCTTACCACAGATCAGCTTCAGCTATCTATTTGATTATTCCAATATCCGTCAAGCCACATCTACTGCTATTCCCACTTCTATACCCTTGCCGGTAAATTTCTCCAGACGACCACTGGTCTTGGTAGCCTCATAATTTGGCTCACCACTCCTAGCAATGCAAAAGCTATGACACCCATCTTCCCATTATGTTCTCTGGAAGACCACACAGCTTTCACAATGTCAACACCAGTAAGCTCAGTTTGAGCAGCTGTGATGCATGCCTCTCACAGAGTCAATATCAGTTAAATAAGACTTATAAGTGCATTCAACCTACCATCCAGGGAGCAGATTCCTTGAGCTGAGGAACAAAAATAGCCTCCCTAAGGTTGTTTTTTTTTTGTCTACGTATGACAATGGCTTGGGAACATTGCCCCCTGGAGCCTGGATGATGGCACCAGCTCTGTGTTGGAGGGGTTACTGTACTGCCCACCCCCAAACTGTAAAAGCATCACAGCTCATTATAAACTATTTCTGGACCAGGGACCAATGCCAATAGCTGATCTAAGGACAAAATGGGAGAATGACCTTGGGCTTCATATTACAGATTGGGTATGGAAGGGCCTCTAATCAGTACAAGCAGGGAACACACACCAACTGACTCTGTCAAATCCAGCTATTTTTCCTGCATTGCTCCTACATTACCCCCTCCAGGCTACACAGGTTTGATCCTGACAAGTCTTCAATGTGCTCCAAATGTGAAACTGAGGTGGGCGACATTCTGCACATGTTGCTTACTTGTGTACATGTGGCAAGGTTTTGGCAGAAATGCACTCAATAATGCAATCTGTTTTAAAGCATCGCCTCTCTATGGCCCCAATGAAGTTGCTACTTGGCGCGGACAGGAGTGCCATTCTTCCTCCACACTTTAGGAGATTGTGGGATCTGAGCCTATTAAATGCAAAAAAAGACAATCGCACAAACATGTCACATCTACACAAGGCTTTTGACACCGTTCCTCATAGAAGGCTGATAAGGAAGCTGAAGAGCCTAGGGATAGGACCTAAAGTAGTAAAATGGGTGGAAAACTGGCTGAGCAATGAGAGTCAAAGGGTGGCAGTAAATGGCACCCACTCTGGAGTAGGCAAGGTGACTAGTGGAGTACCACAGGGTTTGGTGCTGGAGCCGGTCCTCTTCAGTATCTTAATAAGTGTCATTTCAGAGGGACTGGAAGTGAAGGCGTGCCTCTCCATGGATGACACAAAGCTCTGCAACAGAGCTGACACACTGGGGGGGTAGATAGAATGAGGGCCAATTAAAAAAATAACTGAAAGAATGGTTGCAGGTTTAGCAGCAGGGTTTTAATGCAAGAAAGTGCAAAGTTATGTATATGGGGCACAGAACCTGGGGGCAACAGACAATACCAAATGGGAGAAGAGATATTAACAGTCACAAAGCAGGAAAGGGAGCTGGAGGTGATCATTTCTGATGACCTAAAGGTAGCTAGACAGTGTGATAAGGCAGAGGGAAAAGCTAGTGGAATGCTCGGATGCATATGGAGAGGTATCACCAGCAGAAGGAGGGATGTAAGATTGCCCCTGTATAGATCACTGGTGAAGCCCCACCTCAAGAACTGTGTTCAGTTCTGGAGGACCCATTTCAGAAAAGACATGGATATAGTGGAGGCAGTACAAAGGAGAGCAACCAAGATGGTGCAGGGCCTACATCAGAAGCCCTGCGAATACAGACTCAGTGATTTAAATATGTACTCCCTAGAAGACAGAAGGGAATGGGGGGTGGGGTATGATAGAGATATTCAATTACTTAACAGGAATAAACAACGTACAGGAGGGGAGCATTTTCCAAAGGAAAATATGCTCGAGGACAAGAGGACTCAATATGAAGCTGTAGGGAGGGATGCTCAGGGGTAACATGAGGAAGTATTTCTTCACAGAGAGGGTGGTGGAAGCTTGGAACAGCCTTCCAGAGGAAGTGGTGGAGGCTGGAACAGTGACAGGATTTAAGAATGCATGGGGTAGAACCAAGGGGATCTTAGAAGTAAGGGGGTGTAAGCCAGAGTCCAAGTAAGGTCTCTGGTGGAACTATAGGTAGGGAATTTTGTGCAGACTAGGTAGGCCAAGAGGTCCTTTTCTGCAAACAGCTTCTATTTTTCTATGTAAACATGGTTAAGCCAGAACCTACGCATTGTCACCAAATGCAGCCAACACCTCCTTTACTGTCTTAAATTAGAAAAAGCATAGCAAGGGCTAATCGGAACTACTTGGCCTTCCCAGTGGCATGGGAACCCCTTGAAATTGTTGTAGAAGATGGTGTGTTCTCATTATAGCTTGAGTCCCCATCTGAAAGTGAGGGGTTGTGAAGCAGCCTTAGATGCTCAGATAGCCACTCCCGATTACGTGTCACAACAAGGGGCCCACCTCATGGGAATTTGACTCTCACCAAATGTTTAGTTCACTGTGAAGAAAGCACAACAGTTGGACCACAGTGGGCTCAAGGAGGGTGAGGATGGTGGAACAGAGGCGCACCCAGTCAGTTGTTCCACTCCACAATCCATACACCATTCTGGGGGAGCATAGCTCCCCTATGGATGCACCCACAGAGGAGACTGATGACAACTGTCACAAGGGAGGCCCACAGGAAGGAGGCAGAGGACACCACAGGGAAATGAAGCAGCTCCTGGTGGAGGACTCAGTTATTAGGGGGATAGAACTGGGGGGAGCAGGGAAAACTGAAGTAAGATGCCTGCCTGGTGCCATGGCTTGGAGGGACAGGAAGCGCATCCTCAGGATCACGAGAACAGCTGCACGGGAGTCTGAGCTGGACATCATTGTCCACCTAGAGACAAATGACTTGGCTCATCATGAGATTAGAGCAGTGCAGGAGGACTTTGTAGAGTTGGGGAGGGGCCTAAGACAAGTAGCACACACAGTATCCTTCTCAGAGGTGCTTCCTGTCAATGGCATGGGGGAGGCGAGGGTAATTTGCACCATGCAGTTTAATGAATGGTTGAAAAAATGGTGTGGAGCATAGGGGTTTGGCTTCATTGAGGACTGGGGTTCCACCTGGAAGGACACCAGCCTATACTGGCAGGATGGTTTGCATCTGTCCAGGAAGGGAACAAGTCTTGTGAGCAATCGGTTTAAATGCTTCATTGGCAAGCTTTTAAACTAGTCAAAGGAGGAGGCACTGATAAGCAGCAGGAAAACCCCAGCCTCTCCCTACAAAACAGGGTACTAAATGAGAAAAAGACCGAGGTAGAAAGGTCAGTGGGGGATGCTGCAACAGAAGGTAAAGCCATCAAAAAATGGAAAGCAATGAGTACCAATGCCTGTAGTGTGGGTAACAAGCTTCCTGAATTAGTGGCCTTGATGGAGGAGGAACATCTGGATATTGTGGCAGTCACAGAAACATGGTACACACAAAACCATGACTGGGACGTAAACATACCAGGATACACTATCTACAGGAGGGACAGGGAGGGTAAAAGAGGAGGAAGAGGAGGAGGAGTAGCTCTTTACATAAGGGAAGGAATAAAAGCAACAGAACAAAAGAGTAAACAGGGAGGAGAAGAAGCACTGTGGGTAAATTTGGAGACAGGCAATGGCACCACAATCCTATTAGGGTTGTACAGACCCTTTCAGGGGAAGGAAATGACAAGAAAATGATAGAAAGGTATACTTAGGAATGGCAGAAAAGGGGAGATATTGCTGATGGGTGATCTGAATATGCCAGATGTTAACTGGAGTGCAGTTGCAGCAGCCACTTGAAGAGTGGGGTTATTCTAGATGCCCTACAGGGGCATGCCTTAGACAACTAGTATTGGAGCCCATTCGAGAGGGAGCAATCTTAGACCTGGTTCTCTCAAATGGAGATAGAGAGAGATCACAGATGTAGAAATGGGTAGCCATCTGGGAACTAGCGACCATCAAACAGTATGGTTCACAATAAACACAGCAATAGAGTCAAAACATACAAAGGCAAAAGTACTGGACTTTAGGAGGGCTGACTTTGCCAAAATGGGTGAGTGCCTAAGGAATGCACTAGCAAATGGGCAGGAAGGAGGGTGGAAGAACAATGGGGAATAATAAAAACTGCCATCACAGAGGTAACAAGCCTTTGTGTGAAGCAAATAAACAAAACAAAATGATGTAAGAAACCACTATGGTTCTCAAAGAAAGTGGCAGTGAAGGTTCAAGAGAAAAGAAAGCATTCAGGAAGTACAAGGAATCTCAGAAGAGCAGGACAGAGAACTGTATCAGTTAAACAAAGGAAGCTGGAAGGCAGTCAGAACAGCAAAGGCCCAAACCGTGGAAAAGATAGCCAACTCCAGTTAAGAAGGGGGATAAAACCTTTATAGGTACATCACGGGATGAAGGGAAGACCAAGGGAGAGATAGTGAGGCTTAATAAAGGGAGGGAGGGTGGGCAGAGGAGACTACGAAAAGGCAGAGATACTAAACAAATATTTTGCTCAGTATTTACAAATGAAGAGGGAGGTACCTAAAACAAACAATAGAAACACTCTGGATACAGAAGTTGAAACCAGCCCATTTACAGAAGAAAGGGTTATGAAAGAACTCTTAAAACTGAAGGTGGACAAAGCAATGGGGCCTGATGGGATTCATCCCAGAATTCTAAAAGAACTAAGGGTAGAACTAGTGACACCACTGACTGCCCTCTTTAACAAATCATGGGAGGATGGGGTGGTACCCGAGGACTGGAGGAGAGCAGATGTGATTCCCCTTCACAAAAGTGGGAGCAAGGCAGAAGCAGGAAACTACAGACCTGTTAGTTTAACCTCAGTGATAGGAAAATGATGGAATCACTTCGAATGAAAGAACTGTCAGCATCTAGAGGCCAGAGGCACAGGACCCTAAGCAGCATGGATTCACAGCGGAAAGGTCATGCCAGACGAATCTGATAGATTTCTTTGACTGGGTGACCAAAGTAGTAGATCAGGGAGGGGCTGTGGACATGGCCTACCTAGTCTTTAGCAAGGCATTTGACACAGTCCCACACAAAAGATTAATATACAAGTTAGCCAGCCTGGGAGTGGGTCCCAAGATGACAGCCTGGGTAAAGAATTGGCTGGAGAAAAGGACACAAAGAGTAATAGTAAATGGAGTCCACTCTGAAGAAAGGGGGGTTACTAGTGGGGTACCGCAGGGTTCAGTATTAGGACCGGTCCTCTTCAATGTCTTTATAAGCGACATTGCAGAGGGACTAGAAGGAAAAGTATGTCTCTTTGCAGATGACACAAAGATCTGCAACAGAGTTGATGCATAAGGTGGGGTGGAAAGGATGAGAAGGGACTTGGCAAAGTTAGAGGAATGGTCAAATGTATGGCAGCTTAGATTCAATGCTAAGAAGTGCAAGGTAATGCACCTGGGAAACAAAACCCAGGGGAAGAGTACACAATGGGGGGTGAGATACTAACAACAACAAAAATGGAAAGGGACCTGGGGGTAGTCATATCAGATGACCTAAAAGTGGTTAAGCAATGTGGAGAGGGCAGCAAGGAGGGCTGGGGGGATACTGGGATGCATAGGGAGAGGCATCACCATAGAAAACAGGAAGCTATTATGCCTCTGTACAGACAGCTGGCCAGACCCCATCTGGAGTACTGCGTGCAGTTCTGGAGACCCAATCTCCGCAAAGACATAGACAGGATGGAAGCTGTTCAGAGGAGGGCAACTAAAATGGTGCAGGGTCTGCACCGGAATACATATGAAGAGAGACTTAAAGAGCTTAATATGTATAGCCTCGAGGAAAGGAGGGAGAAGGGGGACATGATAGAACCTTTCAGGTACCTCAAGGGAATCAACAAAGTCCAAGAGGGTAGCATCTTTCAAAAAAAGAGGTGTGCAAGAACAAGGGGGCACAATTTGAAGATAGAGGGGGGGCGGCTCAGAGGTAACTTCAGGAAGTATTTTTTCACAGAGAGGGTTGTGGATGCATGGAATGGCCTTCCGGAGGAGGTTGTGGAGTCAAAAACAGTGGTGGAATTCAAGCATGCATGAGACAGTTATAAGGCAATTCTAGGGCATGGGGGTAGGAAGAAGTAGGCTTCTGGTTAACTAGGATCTGCAGCTTATCCATTAGGTAGGGAAATGAGCAGACTGGGTGGGCCAAGCGGTCCTTATCTGCCATCAAATTCTATGTTTCTATGTTTCTATGTTCTATAAGAGTGTGTATTCATGCTATAGTTGAGCTACCTAATATTAAAAGTTTATATAACCTTCTTCACTGTCTCTTGGTCTCTTCCACTGTAATTGTAGATGTACAATGAATGACAGTTGTTGTTTGCTGTATGTACATTTTACCTCAGTGTTATAAAGCTTACAAAAAAACCAAAAAACTACCATCCAGGGACAGTGGTGCCATGGCAGTGACCCCAACACCAAGCGAATCATTGTGAATCATTAGTGATGGCCATGCACTAGTGCACAACTTCCTCGGTCTCATGATCTTATGTAGCCTGTTGACTGTTTTTTTAATTCCTGGAAGCAAGTACCAGTAACAGAAAATTCAGAGTTTCACTGAGTTGTACACAGAACAGCTTCTTAAATCTTATTAGCAAAAAGAATGGCTAAGGATGTTTCATGGCTGACCTGTTCAGAAAAAGTACCAATGAAATACTATCTTATTAGCCAGTAGTTGCCATCCGCATCACACAATAACTGGTATCCCTAAAGGGCAGTTCATCAGGACCAAAAGGAACTGCAGGGAGGAGTCTGAATATACTTCCAAACCAAGGAACTATCTGATAGATTACAGGAAAGAGGTTATGCCCCAAGCCTAGTAGCCAAAGCAAGGGAAGAAGTTGCCAGGATTCTAGGGTGGATCTCCTAAAAGAAAAAGAGACAGGACTGGTTGGTGATGTGCAAATTAATTGTATCACATATAATACACAATCCAAAGAAATGGGGCAGTTGTGAGAAAATAATATTGGCACAAAGCAAGTAAGGACCCTAACTTGAAGGATTTATCAGACAGCAATCCTAGAATGGTTCATAGGAGAGGCAAAAACATAAGGGACGTAGTAGTACATTTGGTACAACCGTTGCCAGATAGACCACATGTTTGGCTACAAAACATGAAAGACAGTTGACACAGACGCAGTAATTGTAAATACTGCTAGGTTGTTAATAACACCAGCTCTTTTATCAATCTCAAAAATAACTGAGAAGGAAAAGTTAGAGGTTTCATTGCATGTACTAAAAAAGGCCTGGTATGCCTTGCTAGATGTAACTGTGCAGCTTCCACACAGGGAAAACTAAGAGAGCTTTCAGAATCAGGATTGGTGAGCATATGAGGGCTATCAAGAATGGAGACCCAAATAATGCTGTGGCTAGTCACATTTCTAGAAATGCACAGAATACGGAACACCAATATATGTTCACAGGTACTGTGAAACCTATCAAAAATAGAAGCTGGGGTGATAAAATTCTGTTGAGACATGAACAACATTGGATCTTCTCTACAGGTGCCACTACAGCTGCAGGACTTAATGGCAGATAAGAAGTGAACTCATTCCCATGAGTGTAGTTTTTCTGCTTGTCATGTGTAACCCCCCTACAAATTGAGGTTTACTATAATGTCTTCCTGGGCTCCTTAATGCCCACTGTCAGGCTGGTGTCCTGTCTTAAGTAGTTCTGTCTATTTGTGTGAGGGTGCCATATTGAGTCTCTGCACCTGTCCCTTTAAAAGAACAGCTAATCTATGTTTAGAAATTGGTCTGTGCTGGGTCTGAGTGATTTAGGGCTTGAGGCTGACCAGACAGTGTGTTATTTTGCTCCATTCTGCAGTCGCTACTTGCACAGAGGGAGCCTATATAGGAAATAAGAACTATCAAGCAGGTTACGATCACCTGGAGGTGCGTCGTGTCGGCCCAGCTTTTCCCTGCCCTCTTGATCATCACCACGAGGTCTACATATCACCTGCAGTGCAGCCAGATTCTGGTGGCGTGAGTCCAAATTAGGGTAGCTCTCTGCAATGAAAGCTAAAATCATTGTGGTACATCTAATTGTTTTCATTTTATTGGGTTCTTGCAATGGACTGAGCCATCCAGATTGGATTACAAATAATTGGGTTGTGTGTATGTTTAACTGCTTTTTCTTCCTCTAAGGGCCCCAACATCAGCTGCAATGCTGGCCACCCCAGGCAATGCTTCTGCCTAGCCTGCATGACATGCTGGGTATCCAGGGTTGCTGAACTGTATATCTGGGTCTTAAAGAGCATGCCAGAAAACCCTGATTTAAATCAGATTGCTAATCATTTTGCTAGATTCATGCCCCTGCCTTGTTCACTGCCCCTTAATAAACCTGATTGTCTTTTTTCACATTTAACCTGGCTAGTGTGCATACTATTAGTTAGGTTACAGTATTAAAAGAGTCTTGCTGCCTTGCTAACCTTATTTTCCATGGGGTCTCCAGGGCAGTTGCTGCAAATCCAGCCCTGGTGGTAAGTGGGAAGGGTGTGAGCACATTATTACTACTGCCTATTGTTCGTGAATGTACCATTGTGTTATTTCTTAGGCCACTAGAAAGGTTGATGGGTGGTTATAGCTTCCCAGAGGGCTATACCAGAGCAGATAAGCCACCCCAATACCATTTCTCTGGGTGGAGGCATCTAACTAGAGAACTCAGGCCCCTCAGCCTGTGTATTGTCACACAGGCTGGGGTAGTAGCCCTTAGAATAGCACCACCTGGGGGTACACATGTCTTATAGAACTCACGTTTAAAAGGTTTACTATCAAGGTACATGAAGGCTTAAATGTATACTGGTGTTTGCAGCACATGTATTATAAATATTAATATAGTATTCTATACTTATGAAACCTTTTAGAACTGCCTTGTGCTAAGTAATGCATTCTATTTGTTTTCTCTTAGAGAACTGTTGGATGATTGACCCAGCTTTTTTTGGGACTCTCTCAATTTTACTTCCGTTGGCCCTGAAGGAGCTGATATTTCTGTGTTTCATGATTAGATGAACTGACTGGCAGCATTCTGGGACACATTTAAATTGAATTCCTTGGTGATGTGGTAAAAAAGTTTTAATTTTTTTAAAATAAAGTACGCCTTCAGCCTTACTGGTGCCTCTTTGTAGTACATGTTGGTAATAGACTAATTCACTATATGCTCTATTCAGTAAACTCAGAAATGGGAAAATGAAAATGAAATGTTCTTATACATTAATGGTGCAGAGTCTGATAGAACAATTGTTTTTAACCTGTGTATGTCTAAATTATGCATGTGCTGCTGTGTACTGTTTGTATTTAGCTGGGTTTGGCTTTATTTATTCTACCTGAGGTTTAGATACTGTATTTGTTAAGCACATTTGTGCTCACTGCATCTAATGTGTAATGGAGGACTGCGTCTTTAAACGGACTCTTTTAATCAAACTGCAATTTTGAAGCCCACCAGCCTGTAAGAAAGCACTGTTGCATGAAATGCATCAGCTGATTGACATGGGGGGGGGGGTCATTTTGTTCAGCAAGGTTGTATCTGAACTGTATTTTTGTACCTTGAGTATACCTACTAAAGTAAGAAAGATGCATAAATAACCTACTTCTGCCTGATATACATAGCCTCATGTATTGTATCCTACATAGGCGCCGGTCATCCACTGAATCTTTTGACTGACTACAATTTTGGCTGCTAGTGGACAGCATCTATTTTAATTGTTAGAGCAGTTAAAAACCATTTATTTAAACCAGTCTATCGTGTCTTGATAAAATGTAAAAGCAATGTGAAAATGCTGAAGCACGCACTAGTGGTGGTGCTACTCTAGTGTTTGAATTGTTCCAATAAATGGCTTTTTAACTGCTTCAAGGTTTGGAAGATTTTTTTTCAGGAGTTTTGGACATGTAGCTGAGATTTGCTACTTTTTCTGCTTTGATTGTTGTCTTTTGTGCACCATCCTGAAGTGTATTGACAGCTGTCACCCTGCATGCCCATAACATGAATTATTACTTAAGTTCAATCGATATAAAAAATTAAAAGAAAGTTCAAAATATGAAAAGGAAAAGAAACAAAAGTTCAATGTGCTTACACAACTTGGTGCAGTGTTGTGCTTATGCAACTTGTTGAATAAACTTTTGTGGAAAATTGCCTGTCTGTTCCTCAGGGAGTACCACCCTGTAGGTATGCCAAAGGCAAGAAAGCCTCAATGAGGGTTCCACCTCTAGAGGTGCTGTGGGAAGGATTCCCTTAGGCTAAATAAAGTTACCTTAGGAAGGAGCCCTGAGGAGAGAGGTGAGCCACCGGAGGAGGAGAAGGAGGGGAGGATGGTGGGGCAAAGAAAAAATGCTTCAAAGTGAAGCAGGAAAGATGGCATTAAATAGCTCAGGCAGGGGGCATGGCTGGTTGCTTCAGCCACCAAATCACTGGCTAAGGCTTTCATTTCAATGTGCTTACACAACTTGGTGTAGTGTTGTGCTTATGCAACTTGCCGAATAAACCTTTGTGGCCATTTGCCTCTCTATTTCTCAAGGAATACCACCCTGTAGGGATGCCAAAGGTGAGAAACCCTGGAGGAGGACTCCACCCCTAAAGTTGTTGTGGGAAAGATTCCCTTAGGTTAAAGGTACCTGAAGAAGGAGCCCCAAAAAGAGTGTAGAGCAGAAAGCATTGCAGAAGTTAATGAGTAGGTACTGTGTATTTAAGACCTTTACATAGGTTAGCAGGATATAACTGGTAATGTGTAGTGACCTTCATGTACTGTAGGTCTGAAGAATTAGATAGCAAGAGAACATGACTTCCTAAGGAGAGAGGGAATGGCAAAGGAGGGCCAGAACAGCAAAAGGAGAGCCACCATCCAGCTCCATCCACCAGCGGAACCTACTGTACCTAGGAAATCTAAAGAATATGGTATGATATAAACTAATTAGGTGTTATGACTCTCGGCACAGAGGAGAGGAAAAACCCACTGTCAGGAGAAAACCTCTAGGGATCCAGGCACAGGTCGCCATCCCTCCAGGCTTGGGATACATTTAGTGATGGCTCTGCTGCTGCAATGCAGTGACCCAATACAGGGGAAATTCAATTTAGAGACAAATGAGTAACGTGTAACAAGACCTCCACTTAGGTCTGTGTGACTAGACAATAGGATAGATGGGACCTCCACATAGGTCATTTGGCACAACGCAGATAAAACAGCACAGATAGCCACAGAGGGAGTGGCAACAGCACAGACAGCAGCAGGGCAAGTGGCAACAGCACAGACAGTTGCAGGGTGAGCAGCAACATCACTGATGGTCATGGGGTGAGCAGCAACAACACAGATAGCCAAGGGGTGAGCAAAAACAACACAGACAGCCAAGGGGTGAGCAGAAACAATACAGACAGCCAAGGGGCAAGTGCAAACAACATAGACAGCCACAGGGTGAGTGGCAACAGCACAGACAGTCGCTGGGTGAGCAGCAACAGCACTGATGGCCATGGGGTGAGTGACAACAACACAGACAGCCAAGGGGTGAGCAGAAACAACACAGACAGCCAAGGGGCAAGTGCAAACAAGACAGACAGCCAGAGGGCAAGTGGCAACAGTACAGGCAGTCGCAGGGTGAGCAGCATCATGACTGATGGCCATGGGGTGAGCGGCAACAACACAGATGGCCAAGGGGTGAGCAGAAACAACACGGATAGCCAAGGGGCAAGTACAAACAACACAGACAGCCACAGGATGAGTGGCAACAACACAGACAGTCACAGGGTGAGCAGCAACAGCACTGATGGCCATGGAGTGAGCAGCAACAACACAGACAGCCAAGAGGTGAGTGGCAACAACACAGATGGCCAAGCGGTGAGCAGAAACAACACAGACAGCCAAGGGACAAGTGCATGCAACACATACAACCACAGGGTGCGCTGCAACAGCACTGACAGATGCAGGGTGAGCAGCATCAGCACTGATGGCCATGGGGTGAGCAGCAACAACACAGACAGCCAAGGTGTGAGTGGAAACAATGCAGACAGCCGTGGGATGAGCAGCAACAGCACAGACAGCTACAGGGCAAATGGCAATGGCACAGATGGCTGTAGGGTGAATGGCAACAGAACAGATGGTCACAGGGAGAGTAGCAACAGCACAGACAGCTGCAGGGAGAGTGGCACCAACACAGACAGCTGCAAGGTGAGTGGCAACAGCACAGACAGCTGTGGGATGAGTGGCAACAGCAGAGATGGATGTAGGGTGAGTGGCAGCAGCACAGATAGCCACAGGGTGGGTGGCAACATCACTGGTGGCTGTTAACCCACTAGTTGCATTAGTAGTAGGTGCAGACTTCTCTGTCAATAAATTAAAAGTATGAAGACTTACCATAAGGAATATACAGACTCACCAAATGGGCTGATTGTCGAGCACTAGACAATGTTACAGTACATGCACTTTGGTAGACTGAGAAGTAATAGAGCCAGTAATAGATGCTCTGAGGGGGTTAGGCTGCTTTTATCAAATGGTAAGACTTTACACTTATTGCAAGCCAGCATATAATATATTAACCTGGCAGAGAAGAATGGGCAGTCACTGTTTTTATTGAGTGGCATGAAAACATTGCTCCACATAGATCATTTGGCAGAACATAAATGAGTTCATGGTGACATCACGAGACAGGAACCTGGAAGAAAGGAAAATAAGCAGGATGGAGGCAGCAAAATACAAAGAATGGCAACAATCCCCAAAAGGAGTGTACACAACAAGGGAGGGGGGCTGTTTAATGAATGTGCAGCAAAAAGCAGATGAGCAACAGCAAGAAGCAGCAACAAGGGAAAAAAAAGGAAACCCCAAAGGAGTGCAGACAAATGAGGGACGAGGGGGTGGGGACACAGAGACCAAGCCACTGGAGTGGTAGCACACAATCGGACTGGTGGGGAATGAGCGCAGGAGAAAGGAGGGAACAACAAGAAAGGAGGAACATGGGGAGATGGCACTGACCAGCAGAAATAGGAGGGAGTGGGGCCCGGGGGAACAGCACAGATGGCTGCGGGGCAAGTGGCAACAAAAATTGGAGGGAGTGGGGAGGGGGACACAGCAATGGCAACCACGGGGCAAGCGGCAATTGGAACAGGAATGAAAGAGAGAGAGAGAAGCTTAGGCTGCAGCAGGAGGAAAGCAAAAGACAGGGAGAATCACAAACTAGGCAGAAAGCCAGCACAATCTAGCAGAAGTCCAGCACAAATGGAAAGCAGAGTCTGTCAGAGCCTCTGGCTGCAAAGAAAAAATTCTAAGTGAAGCAGGAAGGACGGCATTAAATAGCTTAGGCAGGTGGTGTGGCTGGATGCTTCAACCCATTGTACCACAGGCTAAGTCTTTCATAAAAACCTCTGCATCCATGCATTATAAACATCAACATCAAGAAGGCTAATGTAATGCCCTAAATTTATTGCTGTTTAATTCGTGTTTATGTTTTCGAATGCATAACTTTTTTGGGGGGAGGGGGGTATTATAGATGTGAAAGAGGGCCAGTGTGTAAAGGTAGTAATTGGCATAGAGGTAAAACCAAGAGCATGTGGGAGGGGAAGCGTTGAGCTCAACAATGACTATAAACAGCTGCTATACAGTAGCTCAAACTGGGATGCAGTAGCTTTACTCCTTGCGAACTGTAGCACACCACCACACACCATCACAAACACCACAACTACACCACAGCAGTGGCATGCAGACTCCAACTGGAAGTAAGCTATAGCAATTATTTAAGCAAGAATGCATAACAGGCTGCGTGCCATGCTGGGTTTATGTCATGCCACAGGTAGCTGAGCATAAGGCTGCAGGGCCAGTGTGTCCAACACCCATGACGTGATGTTATCCTAGTGCAACACACATCCTGTCATGCATTATTGCTATTATAAACTAGCTTGTTACAATAAATGATGAAAGACTCAAGTTTAACCTGTTAAGAAATTATTTTAATGACAAAAAAGGCAGATAATGCTCAGCAAGTAGCCTTTTTTAAAATGCTTTTTAAATCTTGTAACTTAATTTAATGGTAACACTGGAACACAGTTAAAACATTAAAAAAAACTGTTGATGTTCAATAAATATAAAAATTACATAACTTAGTTGAATAAATAATTCAAATTATGGAAATTAACTGTCGTGTTAAAAAGCACTTTTTTGCAGGTTTTCAACTAGTGAAACTGATGTAACTTGTGCTGAAAGTAGAACTGGAAATTATTAGGGAAGGAAGCAATAAAGAAAATCAAGATATTAGTATACCCTTGAAGATTATTAAGAAAAATGTTACTGTTTTTTTTAAGAAAAATGTTATTGGTTTTGAGTTAATCGATAAAACATATTTTGCTATCCTATTAGAAGTTCAGGGTGTGATGGGAGATTTAATGCTGATCCTTAATAGAGATCTGATAAAATGCTTATAGAAGGGTTTGAACATATATTAACTTAGGCTGCCGCCGACAAGATATCTTGTCCTAAAAACCTATGCGTTCTAAATCTTCCGACAGCCTAAGGGTTAAGAAGGATTCCCTATACTATATTAATAGAAGTTAATATCAATCATAAAAAGAAAGGAAACAATGGATTAATAAGGAGTGTAGGATGGCAAAAAGCTATTAAACAACTAAGGGCAAGATATTCAAAACTCTGCGCAGGGCTAAATTAGCACTGCCCAGTGTGTTAACTTAGTCAAGACCCAATAATCTGCTATATTCAAAAGGGATAGCCCTGGTGCTAAACCTGCTGAATATAGCATGTTAAAGAAGCTGGGCAAACTGGGCTGGGAGTGCAGTGCAAAAATAGCCCAGGAATATGAAAATAGCAACCAGGAAGTGTACACCACAACAGCATCCAAGGTCACAGCGATGTGAAGGAAGGTAGAGGTGAACTATGTGGCCAATGTGTGTGCTAGCAAAGGTGAGGAGTCAGTAAAGCTGCAAGCAGCAGTGCATGTGAAATTACATTGTGCAAAAATGTACAATATTTCTGAAATGTTTGCATGGCACAAACACATTTGTGCAGGTTTAGCGTAGAGCTAAGCCATTTGCCCAGCGCAATTACATTTGGCCAGGGCAAAACATTGCTATATTCAAAAGTGACATACAAATGAGCCTACTTAGGTAGTATGTGGGCAAACATCCAGATTAGCATCTCATTATGACCTGATTTACATGCAGTTTGCCCAGTGCTATTGCAGGGTCCCACAGCTCCACCTGTAGGTCAGTCTGGAAGTGCAGGGGCTGGCTGAGTTTGCCACAGCTCCACCTGTAGGTCAGTCTGGGAGTACATGGTGGTAGCTGCAGGCTAATTCTTACAGTACAGCATAGCATATTGTGCCCCAGGGGACTACACAACACAGGCATAGGTGGTGCTTCTGCATGGAACTGTCAGACTGAAGTTCATGCTACAGTGCACAGCGGACACTACAGTAGCAAGGGAGTCAGTTGTGTGAGGGACACAGCAATGCCTATGGTGTTTAGGGCAGTGATGATCACTGCACTGTACACAGTGACAGGCCCAACTTGCAGGTGTTTACTGACAGTGAAAATTACTGTTATGCTGTTATGTAACCCACAGACACTGCACCACTGGCATGGGATGCTCACAGTGACATATACATGTCTGGCTGTGTGTGCTGTGGTGGCTGTACAGATGTGCAGTATGTGACTGGGTGGGCACATACAAACAGACAGGCACACTGGTGTTGGGGTATTCCAAACACTGGCCCATGTGCACTGTGTAGCTTGTCCTAGCCTTGTTGCTGCACCCAGTCTGTGGTGCAGCCTGGCCACTTGTACACCCTCCCCTCAACACCCTTTATGCCCACAGTGCTACATATGTGTGCTGGCATCTGTTGGTGGCCACAGAAGGGTGGTCTGCAGGTGTGTGCTGTATGGTTGCACTGCCATGGTGTCCACTGGGAGCCGAGTCACCACTTACTGCCTGGCATGGCTGGGACTGGTGGCAGATGATGGCATCATAGTGATGTCATCAGTGAGCAGCATGTTTCCCCTATGTCTGGCTTATTTCTATGTGTCATACTTATTTGTCAGAGTCATGCAAAGCCATGCAAAAGTCATGCAAAGTCACAAAGTCTCACAAAGCTGGTTTGCCCAGAATTAAGACAACCTTTTCCTGGGCAGTAATTTGCACTGCATAAAGTGTTGCGCTAAGTAGCACAAAACTACTTTGTGTGGTGCTATTCACTGAATATGGCATTGTGCTGACAAGCCCCTCGTTTGCTCCTCACATACATTATAATTTTGCCTGGCGCTAATGCAGTTTGCATGCACCATTTGACCTTTTGAATATAGCGGATCTGCACTAACCCGGCACTAAACCTGTGCAAATGGTTTGTGCCCAGTGTAAAGTTTTGAGTATCTGGCCCCAAGAGTTTAAAACAGAACCTTAACCCTAATAATAACAAGATTATGAATATTCTTAGAAAAGAATATAGAAAGGTATTACATAATAATAAGAGCAGATTTATTAGTGATGTATGGACAAAGTTAGAAGAGGCAGTGTTGAAAAAAGATAATAAAAGGTTTTGGAATATCATTGGAAAAGGTACAAAACGCTATAAAGAAGACCTAGATCATAATATAGAAGCTACTAGTTGGGTAGAACATTATCAAAATATTTTTCATAAAAACTGTACAGAGTATATAACAAAACTCAAAGAACTAGAGGATAAACCATTAGGGGAGCATATAATAGAAAGGATCCTGGAAGAAGAAATAGTTATAGCTCTTGACTCATTCTCATCCCATAAAGCTCCTGGCCCAGATGGAGTTCCCCTTGGTGTTATGTGTAGGACTAAAGAGAGCTGGATCCCTTTTCTTTACAGATTATTTGACTATATACAGTAAGGGAAACAGGAAATATACCTCATAGCTGGAGAAATAATATAATAATAGCAATCTTTAAAAAAGGTGATAAAAAAGACCCGCATTGTTACTGATCAATATGCCTTATAGACTGTACAGCTAAAGTGTTCACTCATATTTTAAATAATACGATAGTAAAATGGGCTAATGAAAATAAAATACTAGGTGAAGCCCAAGCAAGCTTTTGGGCACACTACTCCACTATTGACCAATGTTTTGTACTTGCTCATCTGCTTTATAAATATAAGATTGTAAAAAGACAGAAGTTATATTGTGCCTTCATTGATCTGAAAGCAGCCTTTGCTAGGGTTAATAGGGTTATACTATGGGATAGGATAGAAAAATTAAGATTAGTTCAAGTGATAATTAAACTGCTACAAAGATTATACACCAATAGCTATACTTGTGTAAGATATAATAAGGTGAGGGATTTGAGTGAAAGGTTTAATACAAATGCAGGGGTAAAGCAAGGTTGCACCATTTCACCCATATTGTTTAATTTATTTTTTGGCTCTGTACTTAAAACATTATATGAAGATGACTTACATTTACCAAAAATAGGAGAAAGACACTGCCCATATCTTGCATATGCAGATGATGTAGCTTTACTCTCTACAAGTGCGTTAGGTTTGAGAAGAATGTTAAACAAGTTTCAGTTAGAATGTGATAGGGCTGACCTTCAGATAAATTATGATAAAACAAAAGTATTGTTTTTTGGAGGGAATAATAAAAATGATAGTTTCTATGTCAGAGACAAAACGTTAGAAGTAGTTAAAGATTTCTGCTACCTAAGCATAATAATTACTCAAGATGGATCATGGAATAATCATATAGCAGAAATGGAAAAAAAGATTAACATTTTGCCCCAGTAATAAATACATTTTCATATAAGTTTAGTGGAAAATCAGTAAGAGGCAATTTGATGGTAATTAATGCCAAAATAAAAAAAAAATGTTGTTTGGCTCAGAAGTCTGGGGGATACAATCTAAAATAAATACAGTATTGAATCACACCCAAGCAAGTTTTATAAAAACTTATTGGGTTTATCAAAGGGAACTCCATCAGTGCTTGTGAGAGCTGAATTAGGGCAATTGCCTGTAGAATATCAAATACAACAATGAATAGTTAAATACTGGCTTAAAACATACAATATGAATGAGTTAAAGTTACCCAGGTTGTGCATAGATGAGTTGATATATGATATCAGTCAGAAGATGATCTTTTCCAATGTTACAATTTTGGACAATATTATTAAGCCATATGGGTTACTAAATTGCATTACTAATATATTTAGAGTACCTTATGAACAAGTGGCATGTGAGCTTAATGATAGAATTACATATATTTACTATCAAAACGATATGGAATTGTGTCACCAATAAAATGAATGTAAATGGTTGGCAAAAAATAAAAGAGATCATCAATTAGAACCCTATTTATTGATAATTAAAAACCCTAGTTATAGGAAAATAATAAATAGATTTAGGTTCGAATGCAATACCAGTAACTAGAGGAAAGAACTGTATAAAAATAAAAACAAAATAGAAAGGAAGGAAGGAAGAGCAACATAAATGTTGGTTGGGAGAAGATAATTTGATTCATCTATTAATGTTATGCCATTTTTATGAAAAAGAAAAAAATTGCTTGGTGAATACCTAAAATTGCTGTAATATACAGCAAGCCCTACCATCTGGTTACACATTTTTTGAAATCAAAAGATGCACAAGTATTGCACCATGTGGCCTCCCTCCTTAAAATAATAGAAGGAAAGAAATATTATATTATAAAAGAGAATTAAGGTATATAAAAGTAATTTAGGCTTTTTAGACTGATAAAACAGGCAACAGTTCTGCAAGGATCAGCGAGTATACTGTAGCTCATTATAGAAATACAGTATTGTGATTATAGTATAAATAGTCAATCTTCATTAGATTTTTAGAGGACTTACAATAAGATTACAGTGCAATAGTAGAGCTATACCGTTCCGGCTGAATCTTATATTTAATCAGTTTCTATGTATGATTGTATGAATGTAGGTGCTTGTTTTTATGGTGTACAGATATACTGTATATTGTGGAAATTTGATGATTTGTTTTTTGCACTATTGGTAATGACTTTCTTGTAAGTTGAACAATAAACTTGAATTGAATTGAACTTGTGCTGAAATGTTCTATTGCTGTGTAAAAGAGCACTTGTGCTCAAATATGTTATCCGAATTATATATACATACATACATACTTAAATAAATAAAACATAGAATTGCCTTATATGATCATTCGTGTGTTGTGCTTGCCACCTTAACCAGTGCTTGTTGTGGTCATCGGGTTGATCATCACAAGTGCTGCTCTCATCGGGCTGGCAATTAGTGCACTACTGTCTGCTCTGAAGTTGCATGCTTTGCAATATAACAAGGTGTGGGGTAGAAGTCAGAGACACATCAGTGCTATGATGCATTTGGGGAAGTGAAGGGGTTCTGTGCTGCAGCATGGCACTGTTACTGGTGCCAGACAAGATGGAACTCCATGTGCTGCAGTTGGTTAAGAGATTATTTCCATTAGCTTTATAATAAAGCTTCAGCTGTATGGCCAGTTACTGTGATATTTTGGTGTGCCTGAAGTCCTCCATTACTCAGATTTGTACAGCTGTTGTATGAAGGCTGTACTTCACGTATGTGTTTCAAAGTTGAGCAGCTTTAGAAATGTTGGGTAGCATACTAGCAAGACAGTTGATTTCTAGTGGTTCCAAAGCGTACCATATTTGCTCTTATGGTCAAGGTTTTGAGGATTACTTTCTAGGATGCATATACTGGCTTGGACAGTTTAGGGCTAATTTACTTAATATTTCTTAAGTGCAAGCCACTGGGTTATAGAGGGTGACCAGTGATCTCAAACATGCAGCTGCAATACTGGTCCTGGTCTCTTTCTTGTGTCTTTGTGTGGCTTTTGTTTTGTTTATTAAATGACAGCGTTGCATATTGCTGTCCATTTATGTCAGTTTTAGAGTCAAAAGAATATGGCTTCAGTGCTCTTTGCCCCTCACAACACCATCTGATGAAATAAAATTGAATTTCCAGGCAGACGCAGTGAAGTAGGCCTTCAGTGGTTTCAAGGCTTAGGGCGTCAGACTGACAGAGATGTTGCAGTTCAGTATTTTATTTATTTATTTAAAAGTTGATAACCAGGAAAGACATCATGAGCTGAATCTCATTTCCAGATGCGACCTGGGGGAAGGGGTACAGTAGTCAAAGCAGTAATACAACAAATGGTAATACAATAAGCAGAAAAGTATAACACAGGCATTTGGTACAAGTGGAGAGGGTACAAAAAGAAATAGGAAGAGACAACAATGCAAAAAATATTTGCAAAGGTCCAAAATAAATATAAAACAGGTTACAGTGATAAGTATTTACAGAGGTACACAACTGATTACGAAGTTGGGTATTTACAGCATAGGAAAGTGCCGGGGGGGGGCTCTGTCTTATTGCGGCCTTGTCTGTGAAGTGTTTTAATATTTGCTGTAAAAACAGTGTTAGCTGAGTTAAAGATAGAATTGGCATTTAGGTTGATGTTTCAGCTCGGGGTGGTTCACTGATGCACTGATTTATCCCAGCCTGAGACCGATGTACCTGCTAATGCCATATGGCTGACAAGGCGATGCTTCTCAATGGAGCCATAAACGTGCCTCAAAGTGGAGTATGGTTCTTCTGCACTGATTGTGTTTAGAATAGATCAATGTCAGTATTAGTTTCACTATTCCAATCCTTAAAAACTTTCATTGCCCAATTAATCTGCCGTTTGGTTGTCGGCTTATTTCTCTTACGTTACAGATAATCGAGGTTATCTTGCAGGAGCTGTACATGATGAAATTTTGCTTCTATTTTTTTTTTCTTACTTACAGTTTCTGTTAACAAAGCCATTTTATCATCTGGACCAAACCAGGCAGTTATTAAAGACAGTGTGAAGAAGATAACATTTACTACTGATGAAGTATTTATCAATGTTGTGTGTAAATTTTATTTGGTTTCTCTGTATGTTGTATCTGACAGAGAAGGCATGGTGATATGATTTTTCATGTTTTTTTATATGTTTTTCATTATGAGGCTAATATGTGCCAGGAATAAATCTGTGATGTTGCACTGGGATAGCATCACTGGTCTAGCCATGAACTGACTGATCAGGAAGCAGGATTCTTTAATGCCATTCTATAACTAAACAATAACACATGACTGGGTGTAATTTATCATAGGATATCAGCATATCTTGGGTGTGTTGTGAGGTACAAGGTGAAACTGAGTGTCTTATGCACCCAAAGGGCCTATACCATAATAAAGCACTTTCGGGAGTGTGCTATTGCAATTATGCACTGGATCCACACAGTAAAGTAAACAACAGACACAAAGATAGGTTTAACAATATTTTTTATTTATTGTTTCTAAACTGCTGAAGTACATTGGTACATAAAATAGTCCAATGTTAGACTCATTAATCAGGTTAGCTAATAAATTTTAACTTGCTATCAATATATATTAAATAACAGATCAGGCATTTAATGTAACATAAATTCAATAAATATGATGAACCATGCTTTTTTAATGATCAGTTAATACTAACTACTACAAGTCAATGCAAGTGAATAGTACAGATGTGTTTTAATTCGCTGATGAAGTTCCAACGAAGTCGCCAAATTCACCTCTGCAGAGCAATTTGCAAAGTTTTCCTATTAGCTTAAAAATTTGCCTAACTGCAAAGTGTGGAATTTCACCTGCGAACTGCAGAATGTTGCCATGAACAGCGAAATTTCACCCATGACTGGTGGAATTTCATCTGCAAGCAACAAAATTCACAAAATTCCGCTGGTCATAGCAAAATTCCACAGTTCATGAGTGAATCTTCACACTTCGTGGATCGTTTCAAACTTCGATAATTTCCCCAAATTCATGGACTAATTCCCGGAGTGAATTTTCTCACCTTAGCCCATTTCTAGTGAATAGTGCTTAATGTCTCTTTAAATCGCAAAGTGTTAGGCTTTGTAAATATTAAATTGCACATTACCATGCAGGGTCCCCAGTTGCATATAGTACAGGAGCTCAGTGGGAGGAGCAGGAAGGTCTTGCATGTTAGAGGCATGCATTTTCTTTTTCTTTTGCATTAGTGCAGGTTTGTCAGTGAGGGGTGAGCGTCAGAGGTCCTGTGAGCTGGGACCGACTAAACAGAGGTCAGCAGTCATGGAGTGTAGCAGAAACATTTTTGTGCTGGTCAACTGGTGTAAAGGGGGATTGTCACAATACCTCATCAACTAGAAGAAAAGGTTGGTTTCTCATTTCTTCCTCATGTGATGCAATGTCCATTGCAGCAGATATGCTGGGAGCATTCTCCATGCTGCCATGGTGCCATTTTGCTAAAGCACATTTGGAGGCCCATTCAGCTGCTAAATCAGCATTGGTATCGATATGAATGGAAACATCTACTTGTTTCTTCACTGTGTTTCCCTCAATATCGGTGAGGGACTTGCTCTGCAGGAATTACAATTCCTGTCAGTAGTTTTCAGTTGAAGGCTGTTTTTCGTCGGTGGCAGGAAGATGGCCAATGCAGTTGCCAGTTGTAAGTGTAGCTGCAGGGGTTGAATAAAGTACATGAGGGCAGGAATTACATGGTGCTCTGCAGTGAAAATCATTTATCTGGCACATTTTGTGCTATTTTGACACTTGGCAGCAGCTTGTTTGCAGGTAAAAGCTGTACATTATTTTGCAACACAGTGGCAGTGCAGTGCTTAACATATACAGTATCATAATAACAATAACAATTTTCAAAGTTATTGTTGCAACTGGGTTGTCACAGCAAGAGAAAGGGGCATCTTATCTTGGGGGGCCTTTACAACTAATAGCAGCAGTGAGGGAGGTCTTGTAGTGGGATTTTAATTGGGGGGTGTGATCCTAGGATCTGTAGTGGGGCAGATAGACTGTTCCAAGAACTTGGGAAAGCTGCAGAGAAGATCTTCTGGCTCATACATGTTGTACGTTGTGGGTACCCTAATAGTAGGCTGGAGGAAGACCAGTGGCCTCTATGGCAGGGCTTTGGCCTGAGTAGGGGGAGAGGGGTGAGAGCTCTTTTTCCCTGATGGATTTGTCAATGACGCAGCCGAGCAGGTAATCTTGGTGGGCCTCAGTGGGAAGCCAATCTAGGGTCTGGTAGAGGAAACAGTGATGCATGGCATAAGGGACCATCAAGACAAACCTACAGATGCTGTTGTAGGTTATGTTGAGTTTGAACGGGTAGAAGGATGGGATTTGTATGCAGAGGGGAGAACAGTAGTCCAGTAGGGGAGTAAAGTGCCCTGGGCAATTGTGTACTTTACTTCAGGGGTCATAAAATCCTTGAGCCAGAAGCCAGCTCTTAGTCTCTGGTTCACATGCCACACTGTGAGTCTGAAGAGGTCAGGGAATGTCAGGGAGGGACCAAAGATGATTCCCAGATATTTTAAGGTAGTCACTAACTCAAGGGGTGAGCCATCAGGGAACATCAATCAATCAATCAATCAATCAAGTCTTTATTTAACCAGACGTTCATCGTTGAGCAGAAGCTCATTTGCAAGATGGACCTGGGTGGAGCATGAACAATTGTATATACAGAGAAGAGGGGTAGTGTCACCTGCCCACCTAGCTAGTCTGTTGGCAAGGAACCATTTTTGGGTGAAGCCAACATTTTCTGTGAGTGTGGATGATAGTTCAGCTGGGGTCTTTACACTATGGTAGAGGATAAGGTCATCAGCGTACAGTGGCGAGTTGCACGTGATGCTGTCCTTGGGAAGTGAGTTGATGAACAGGAAAAACAAGATGGGCCCCAAGTATGAATCCTTGTGGGACCAACAGTATGGACCAACTGGGTGCTGGAAATTCCCCACTCCATACAAACTACCTGAGTTTTCCCCAAAAGGTAGTCATGAAACCATGCTGTGGTCATGGTGGAACACCCAACACAGCTCAGCTTACCCCACAAAATGTTATGACCAGCAGGTTGAAGGCCTTGATGTGATCCACAAAGATGGCTCCAGTCATTTTGCCTTCATCAATGCCTCTGAAAATGTGGTCAGTGAAGTAAGTCAGTGCAGTGATGGTGCTGTGGCCTTTCCTAAAGCTATGTTGTTGGGAAGAGAGGAGGACATGTTTAGACACATGGTCAGAGATTTGCTGATGCACAGCCTTTTTGAGGATTTTGATTAGGTGGTAGAGGATGGAGATGGGGCAGTATTTCTCCACTAGGGTAGGGCCACCAGACATAAACATGGGGATGCAGCTTTCTTCCCAGAAGGGGGTGAGGAGGAGGAGGAGGTAAGGGATAAGTTAAATAGTGCTAGGATGGCTTAGTGGTCTAAGGCATCTGGCTTCACATGAGAACTTTCTGGGTCACTCCTGAAAAAGGGACTGCATGGTCTCATTGTGCTCACCTGGTTACCAAATTTCAAATAAATAAGTAAATAAATAAATACCATAACTAGATGTCTGTTGCCTTGACAAGCTGGTAAGGACAGATGGGGGATTTCTAATGGTCACCATAGAAACACCAGTAACTGAAACTGTAACTTGTGTTTTTTTTTTTTAAGTTTGTTTATGTGTATAAGGAGGGTAAAAGGAGCAGAAAGAATGTTAAATGATTTATCTATTTTTTAAAATTTAAGGGAGTTTTACTTTTTAGGTCTTGTTGAAGATTTTACGAAAGTGAAGGTGGTAGTCATGTTTGTAATGGCAGTCAGAGATGAGTGAAGTGGTTCATGAATTCTGTATATGATTGGTCCAAATTCCAAATTCAACTGCCTAAACTTCTTCCAACCTGTGCATTTCTGGAGAATTAACATATGGGTCTCAGAATTTACAGGATTTAGCCAAGCAGGAAGAAGGAAATTTCCCATTTACTGTCATTAGGGCGCCGCATTTAGGGCTCCCGGTCATTAGAGCATCAGATCGCATTTGTGATCCTATCTCCCCAAAACCCCCAGAGTTGGTATCTTTAGTAAGGGGGGGTGTGAGGGTGCAGCATTGTTGGTCTGGATGAATCTTCTGTCTCAAAGAGCTTTTGAATTTCTGAGTTATGAAATGACTACCAGGTCAAAGACTCTTTTTTTTCTTTTCAAATGTATTTTGTGGCATGGTGTATCACATTAGTTCTACTGAGTTTTCATATTTCCTGTTAGTTTTAACAGTATTTTTTGTGGAAGTAATCAACTTGAACTTCAGAGACATGTGATGCAAACCTTTTTTGAGTCTTGTATTTACTTATTTTCCTCAGTTTGTGTAATTCCTGGGTTTTGTGTGTTTTAAATCGAAGTACTATGATTACAATAAGGGGCCGTTTCATTGTGATCTTTTTGCTGGTGGCTGCTGGAATTTGAACTGTTTGTGATATCTGTTGTCTTGATTTTACAATGCTGTTGTTTTAAACGTGCAGTATGATATCCCAATTGAGATGCAAGACTTCCTCAACTAAATGAGTTAATGCAACAAAGTATACAACAAGGCATTGAGGATGCTGGTAATTATAAAAAGGAGTTCTGACCTTGATTTGAGAAAGACTTTGGACAGTTTCTCAACTTCGCATAGCATGAAGTGACCCTTTGTATTGTTTTTGCCTGATGATGTGCCTACTCTGCAAGGTGAAATCTATGCAGAGTGGCACTTTTCTGGTGAGATGCCACAATGCATAGTAGTTCCATGCCATAATGGTGATCACAAAAGAGCAATCGCCGGGGTCACGTGATGCAGTGCAGCTAGAGGCAGCGTTTTCGCAGAGCTCCTGTTACCCACCTGTCTAAACTATTTTCAGCCTACAGATTTGACATTTAAAGTTCTAGTCTACACTTGGATTATAGATAACACTCTTCGGTACTTGGCAGCATCTTGCTTTGTGCATATTAATGCACTTGGTGGCAGATTGAGATGGAAGCGGAGATGAGGCCTGCTGGCATGAAGCACACTCCACCATCCATGTTGGAGAAATCTTCAAAAAAATCTAAAAACCAGAATTCGGGGCCCGTAGTAAAATCACCCCCTTCCAATACTTCTCCAACTCCTCTTACCGAGGACTGTTTCTTACAAGAGCTAATACCTTTTAAGGAAACATTGGATGATATCTCTGCTAAGCTGAAATCACTAAGGGGGGGATCTCAGTGTCCTAACCACCAGAATGGGAGACTCGGAAGCCAGAACTTCCTCTTTGGAGACCTGGAGGGAAAAGATAGACTCAGAGATCATTCACCTCAGACAACAGATCAGTAAACTGCAACTCAAAACAGAGGACTTAGAAGGAAGGAGCCGAAGGAACAACTTGGTGATCCTGGACCTTCCCGAGTCCGAGGAGGGCCCTGACATTAATATCTTTCTCCAGAATTTTCTAAATAAAGTTGTTGGACCATCCCCTCTTAATCCACAATACCATATTGAACGTGCTCACCACTCTCTTAGACCGAAACCTGCCGTTGGAGCCCCACCAAGACCTATCATTATTAAATTTCTAAGCTTTCTGGAAAAACAGCATGCATTATCAAAGGCAAGAGAATTACAAGCAATTCTATGGAGTGGTTCCAAGCTGCATATTACTCAGGATCTTCCCTACGAGACGAGACAAAAATGCTCAGCGTTCCATTCTACAGTCAGCAAGCTGATCGCAGTGGGCATTTGCTACAAAATGAACTACCCTGCCAAGCTACAAGTTGCCATTGATGGTCCTTGGTTCTCCTACGAATTCCCAGACAATGCGGCATCAGATCTCTCAATTAAGTTACCTAACCTGTTTAAATCGGGCTGAATCGCTGAGGCAGCGCCAAGAAGTTACCTTTTACTACATGCTGCATTTTTGGACTCACCGTTTGTTTTTGATTTCTCTCTTCTCTCTCATCTGGACTCTCTGGTGCAGATCTTTCAATCAAGTTACCTAACCTGTTTAAATCGGGCCGAATTGCTGAGGCAGTGCCAAGAAGTTACCTCTTGCTACATGCTGCATTCTTGGACTATCACCTTTTGATTTTGATTTTTCTCTTCTCTCTTGTCTGGATTCTCTGGTGGCGGAACATGGCTTTGGAGTAAATGTTGGGGGGTTGAGTGGGCTCGGTTTGTGCGGTGGTTCATAGGGCCTGCTTGCTGGGGGGGTGGGAACTTGGGGAGTGGAGGCGGTTTCTGCACGAGGTGGGACCGTGGGACCTTTTGGTTCCCCTAGTATCTATTGCTCCCCTGGTTCCTCCTGTGCTTCCCCGGCTCAGGTAATGAGGTTTGCTTAACTTTATAGCAAGTTGGACAGAAGTGGTCATTAGGAAATCCTGGGGTATTTGTCAGGGGTGGATATTGGGTTGGGGAGGCCTTTTGAGAAAAGGGGTGAGTTGGGCCGATATTAGGCAATGAGTATTGTGGTCGTTAGGGTGATCATTATGGAAGGGGGTTAGCAAGACGCCAGCCTGACTCTGCTTGTGGGCCAACACACTCCTACATTTGGGAACATAATTTTTACCACTGATGGTTTTTGATGGCGGTGAAGCCTGAAGTTGGCCCCCTGGGCTGGGGGGGCTGACTCCAATTCTTAGCACTGCTATTGAGGTCTCTGGGTTCTTATCCCCTACCCTATTCAGTTCAAAACCTATGTGGGTAACGTAGTTCGGCTATCTCTCTCGGGGGGTTAAGGGGTTCAGATGGCAGTCGGGAGGTTGGAGGCAGGTGATGAACCAGTCGGTCAGCAATTTGGTCAGGGGCTATTTTCTCATGGTGAAGACTGGAATCCAGGGGGCCCTGGTGGGCTCTCATTCTCTAGTGAGATCTGGTTGCACTGAGCCCAGGTTAACAGGGCTATCTCCGAATAGATTTATTGAGTACATTCCACTTGTATTATCATGCTCCTTCTCAAGCTATGGGAATATAGCATGGCTAAGGTTTAGACAACCCCGAGATTTTGGACAGGTTCTCAATTCTCTCAGGTTTTTTTGTAGGCTTTATTCAGATTTCTTTGGGGAGGGAGGCTCCGCGGGAAGGTCAGCCCTGGTGGGACTGCTAAAAGCACCAAAGAGAGGGGGGGAGAGCAGCCCAGATGAGGGTTTCTTTAGTCAGGAAGTTATCAGCGCTTACGAGGGGATTACTCTCTACTTACTAGCCGACACTTCCTCAGGGTACCGGTTCACGATTACTTCCTGGTACACCCATCTGGTGGTGGCTTTTGGGGCTTTGTTCCCCGTCCCAAGCAATATCACTTTCAGTTTTTCCTAGGAGGTAGTCAGGAGAACAGTTGTATATAGTTTTAGGGATGAGATGGGGGAAGGGGAGGGTCTCTCTTTTTTAGTTCACGACCTGGTAAAGGCTGTAACACTATGTCTGAAATTTACACTGCTTCAGTTTTTCTTTACTGGTTATGAGGAGGGAGGGGTAGAGGGTGGGACTTGGTAGTGGTTGGTTTTGGGAGGGAGGGCAGGATGTGCCTTCTAGGGTGGTCTAACTTTTCATGTTTTCATATTCCATTGATGCACTGTATATTTGACAATGAGTGTTACAGCACTTAAAATTGCTACGTGGAATGTAAGAGGTGTCAGAGACCTAACTAAAAGGTACCAGGTTTTCAAAAACTGCTTTACTGAACGTCAATATTCTCTTGATGCAAGAAACCCATTTGATCTCTTCAGAAGTCAATGGGCTTCGCCGTCAAGGTTACGCTTAGGTTTTTGCCTCAGGGGGGTCATCCTCTAGTAGGGGGGTGGCCATTCTGGTTAAGAAGCACATTCCCTTTCTGGCAGAAGAGCTCTTATCGGACCATGAAGGTAGATTCATTATTGTGAAAGGTTCGCTCTATAATGCGAAGATAACACTAGGGGCGATTTATGCCCCAGTAGGGGGGGGAACCAGATTTTCTCATGACCTTAGCTGATAAGCTGAGTGGACTCTTACCCTCAATGTTAATAATCGGGGGGACTGGAATATTGCTCCCTCACAAGATTTGGATAAATCTTATAGACCCCTGAAACCACTCTCCTCTTCACAGCTAGCCTTGAGGAATTTTATGGACCTACTAGGTTGTGTGACCCTTGGCGCCTGTTTAATCCCACAAGACAACTCTTCTCTTATTATTCCCAAGTACACAAGACGTGGTCCAGAATTGACCTAATACTAGTCAGCAATAACCTTTTGTCGGGAGTACTTCAGTCTGGTATTGAGCCCATAGTTGTGTCAGACCACTTGGTGGCGTGGATTTTGGTCTCCCCCGAACCCGCAGGTGCAGAGAGACACCGCCAGGAAACTAAACACCCAGCTTCTAAAGGACAAGGGCATAGTCTCCCATATTAGATCCCTAATTACCTCATTTGTGGAGACCAACACAGGTTCAATCGAGAGGGAGGATCTGCTTTGGTGCTCCCTTAAATGCTTCATCAGGGGCAAATTTATTAAACTCGCATCTTGGAGGAAAAAACAGAGGGAGGCCAAGATCATGTTATTGTTGAACCAAATTAGGTTGGCAGAGAATAAGTTATCCTCCTCCTCTTCCCAAACTGATCTAGAAACCCTAATGAAACTTAGAAATGAGTACTCAGACTGGATAAGAGACAAGGCAAAGTATGCTGTCCTTAAAACAAAGGTCCTCTATCTCGATCAAGGGGAGAAATTGGGTAAAATGCTAGCTCTACGTTTGAGGGAAGTTGAGGGATCGAGATGGATCCCCTCATTATTATCTTCCGATTGTTCCCTTAAAACTTCTCCCAGGGATATCTCACGAATTTTCGAATCATTTTAGAAGGAACTTTCTGGCAGTGGTGCCTTTCACCTCTCTCAATCCCTTGTGGACCAGTTTCTGGAGGGCCTGCCCCTTCCCACCCTCCAAACTCACCTAGGAGAAGCTCTGATTACTCCTATCACGGTAATGGAAGTGGAGGAGGTGATCAAGGAATTTGCTCCGGACAAAGCTCCGGGACCTGATGGCTTCCCCTTCAATTTCTATAAAACTTTTGGGAAGGAACTTGCCCCTCTTCTCACGAAATTATTTGAATACATGTTTAACGCTACCACTCTGGACCCTTCCCTGCTGGAAGCCACTATTGTTTTGATACTGAAACCAGACAAATCCCAGATGGATCCTGCTAGTTACCGCCCAATCTCACTTCTTAGTTACGACATTAAAATCCTAACGAAAATCCTATCCCTTAGACTCAAACAGGTCTGGCTTAACTTGTTGAGTCCCGAACAAGTAGGGTTTGCGCAGGGCAGGTCCTCTACAGACCACCTGCGTACTCTCTCGCATATTTTTCAGGCCGCCCAGGACTCTTAAGTCTCTATGGCTCTGATATCATTAGATGCGGAAAAAGCCTTTGATAGAGTCCATTGGGAATTTCTCTGGATTATGTTGGAGAGAATGGGCTTCCCGGGGGTCTTTATTCAATGGATTGAATTGGTCTACCAATCCCCTACTGCCAGAATTTATTGTAACGGGGTTTTCTCTTCTCGATTCCCACTATTTACAGGCACCCGGCAGGTCTGCCCCCTGTCACCCTTCCTGTTTAATCTATATCTGGAGCCTCTTCTTCTCAGTATCAAAAACTCTCCATTGGTCACGGGATGTTTCATTCAGCAGCAGTCTCTGGTTCTCTTGGCCTATGCTAACAATATTCTTTTATACTTGACTAACCCTGAAGTGTCTCTAGCACATATACTACACATTATAGCCCAGTTTGGCCAAGTGGCTAATTACAAGCTGAATTTAGCTAAATCAATCATATTTCCACTGAACATAAACACGCTTCAGGTCAACTTTTCCCAGTTTGGTATGAAATGGGCCCCCTCCTCTCTCAAATATTTAGGCATTTTCCTTACTAAAGACTTTGAACTCTTCAGGAAGCTTAACCTAGATAACCTATTAATTAAAATTCAACAAGACCTTCAGAGATGGTCTGCCCTCCCTTTATCGCTGTGGGGTCGTATTAATATTGTCAAGATGAATGTGTTGCCTCGGGTCTTCTACCCACTTAGCCTAATGAACATTTACCAGCCGATGTCCTATTTTCATCACTTTCACAGGGCTATTTCCAAGTTCATTAGGCAGGGTAAACAGCCCAGGAAAGCCTTTTTAAAACTTAATTTACCTAAAGAGAAGGGGGGGGGGCTCCGTCTTCCCAACTTTATGTTTTATTACTGGGCAAGCCACATGGTGAAAATTGGGAGGTGGTACTACCAGAGGGTGGATGAGTACCTACCAATTTGGGTACAACTTGAGAAAAAGATTCTAACCGAGTTTGGCCTTCCCCCATCCAGACTCCTCTATTATAGCCTATCCACTTTGCCTCCACTTTTACAGGAGCGTAATTGTACTTCTATCAAGGTGTTAAATCAATGCTGGCATTTTTCAATCTCTCCCAGGAAAGACACTTCCCAACCTCTTACCCTTAATTTAAATATTAGGATCGAGGGTCTCCCGCTTTCTCTAGACTGGCTTCCTCAGCTGAGAGACTGCTGTGTTGATGACTTATTCCTGAATAACTCTCTTCTACCCTCTGGGGAGGTTTTGGCCAAGTATAATATTCCTCAGAAGCACATTTTTAAAGTTTTTCAGTTACGACACTTAGTGGCTTCCAGCTTCGGCTCCAATCCCATACCATCTCAAATTAAACCCTTCCTAAATCAGATAAAGGAACAGGCAACCAAGGCCATTAGTATTTCCAAGCTTTATTCTTTCCTACTGGACACTAAATTCCCAGACTCTCTGACTGGCTTCAAATGCTGGTCCTCTCTTCTACCAGACACTCTTCTAGATTGGGAACAGATTTGGGCAGACACATATCGGTATCTCTCTCAAGACAGACATAGACTCACCCAACACCATATATTGAACAACATGTAGTACACCCCAGTTAAACTGGTTAAATTAAATAGATTATCTTCAACTCTATGCACAAGGTGTGGCACAGTGGAAGGAAACCTGGTACATATTTTCTGGTATTGTGAGACGGTGGCTCCGTTATGGCAGTCCATCCAATCTAACCTAGACCATCTTTTGGGCCTGGATGATCTATTTACTATAGAAGTCTGTATCTTAGGGATGTTTTCCAATATACAGGTGATGAAGCGTAGATTCCACATGGCTTTAATCTCGATGGTCGTCAAAAGATTGGTGCTTAGGCATTGGATGGACCAATTGGTTATCTCGTATGCAGAATGGATCAGTGAAATTTCTCTTTGCTTTCGGACTGAAAGGTTAATAGCAAGTTCTCAGAATTGTCTGATTTCATTTGAGCTGAAATGGGGCAAATTATATGCTCTTTATTTGAATTAATGTCTTGTTGGGTACACCTCTAGCTACCTTGGCAGCTGATATATCTTTATGCATCTCACATGTATCAGGATTAGCTCCCTTACTTTCCCTTTTCTTATCTGTTTCCTTTTTTTTTTCCTTTTTCCTTTATAGAGGGCACATCCTGGGGGAGGGGGGATGGGGGCCAAGGGATCTGGGTGAGGGGGGTAGGGGGGGAATTTTCATTGTTTTTCCAGATTCAGAGATTTCTGCAAAACGTTGTATATTGTCACTCTGCAGCTGCCATACAGTTTTTGTCATTGGTCATAATGTGTAATCCCTGTACTATTCTCTTAAGTATATTATCTTTATATATAAAATAGTAAAGAAATATAATTTCAAAAAAAAAAAGAGCATTCGCCATTAGAGAGTGTACATCACCAAGAAGCATAATGATGATGTACACTCATGGGCGTCAACACATCCGGCAAGTTAAAACAGTATTTATGAGGGTGGGGTTATGCTCCCCCCTTTCCCCTGACTAAATATAACCAACTCCAGGGGGGGTGCATGTCGAGGAGGGGGAGACAATCTGAAAAAAAAACAAAAAAAACACTATGGCAGCGATTAAATATCCCCCAGTCCCCAGCCCAGTGCCTGCTGCACCAAAGCTAGCCACCCTCACTACCAAACCACAGGGCTGCTCAGTGGCAGCATGGCACACTACCCCACACAAGCCTTGTTCTCTATCCCACCCCTTCTGGCCACCCTTCCTTGTTCATCTGTACTCTCGCTTTCGCATTCCGTTGCTACCCTTACAGGGTAGCCCAACAAGATAGCGTTGTAAATGAGTCACTCATTTTGGCAGTCACTCATTTACAGTTGCAATCATCACTGGGTACCATGCATAGTTCTACAAAACAAATAATCTTGTAAAAAACACACACCCAGTAGTCCCTCTTCCCAACCCCTCCTCTGACCATTAGGCTTCAATCCCCCATCTCCTCATCCTCAGTGCACCTTAGCTACCGTCCTCCCCAATTCGGGGGGTGAGGATATAGCATGCACTAAGCAGGAAAGGGATCTTGGGGTTATCATCTCTGATGACCTCAAGGTAGGGAAACAGTGTGACAAGGCAGCAGGTAAAGCAAATAGGATGCTGGGATGCATAGGCAGGGGCATCACCAGCAGGAAAAGGGAGGTCATAATTCCACTATACAAGACACTAGTGAGGCCCCACCTGGAGTACAGTGTATAGTTCTGGAGACCTTACATATGTAAGGACACAGACAGGGTAGAGAAGGTTCAGAGGAGGGCAACAAAGATGGTGCATGGATTGCATCACAAGTCCTATGAAGACAGGTTGCAGGAACTGAACATGTACTCCCTGGAGGAGAGGAGGGAGAGAGGGGATATGATAGAGACATACAAGTATCTTACAGGGAGGAACAGGGTGCAGGAATACACTATTTTTAAGTGAAAAAGATGTTCCAGGACTAGAGGGCATGGGATGAAGTTGGAGGGAGGATGATTCAGAGGAAACGTGAGGAAGAATTTCTTCACAGAACAGGTGGTAGACAAGTGGAACACCCTGCCAGAGGAAGTGGTGGGGGCTGAAACAATCACGGGATTTAAGAATGCATGGGATAGACATAAAGGAATTCTGGAGGTCAGGGGTAAGGGGCAACAGACTTCTAGGAAAACATAAACTGAACTTACAAGCTCAAATGGGCAGACTGGGTGGGCCATAGGCCCTTATCTGCCGACACTGTCTATGTATCTATGTATCTATGTATGTATCTATGTAATTCCAATGATGTCCACTGGAAAGTATCCATGGTTAGTAGCATGTAATGAATCACTGTCACTTCCCAGTCTCTATCCAGTGTCCATGAAAATGTCTTGGCAATCAACCTCAGTCACTTGCCATCCTCCTCCACCCCACCAAGCAATGACATCCCTATGCCACCACCCTCTGGCACCCCACTCACCCATAAAAAAGAATACAAGTATCATGGCCCCTCAACAACTAGCACAAGCCCTCCAGCCACTGTGACTGTGTAGAGCCAGTCAATTGATTACTAGATGCATGCCTCGGTTTTATTTTGTAGATGGGGCCAGCCTAGATGACTCTTTCCAGCGACTTCTAGTTACTGTCTCCTGGGTCCACAGCACAGACTGGCAGAATGTGTCTCAGTCCAAATTATTGGCTCCCAAGTCATTTTATACTTCCAGGGCTGTGTTCTGATTAACAATGATCACAGGGAAGTCTATTTATTTATTTTATTCTTTGGTAACCTAGTAAGGCCCACTAGGCACAGGTGACTGTTTTCAGGGACAACCCGGGAGCACTGGGGAGGTTAAGTAACTTGTTCAGAGTCACATAGTACATAAGTAGAGGTTGTGGGGATCAAACCCAGGTTTTTCTGCAGGATGTACTAGCCTCATTCACAGCTTGTTACTCTAACCTCTAGGCTAAACTGCCAGTCCCAAAATCATTCATACTGAGCCAGATTTGCATGCATGCTCTCAGTGGCCATGAAGACCAAAGGATCTATGGGTATGAGTCTCACTACGGACTCTAGCTACATGCTTCTGACACCCTGCTGGTCCCACATGCAGCAGCTTCTTGAATCAGGTGAAGAAAAGGTGAAGAGGATCACCTCAGACTGTTGTGGCCATTGTTGGGGACTGACAGCCCATGTGATCGGCCCCCATTGTGTGGGGGCTACACTCAGTAAAAAAGAAACACTGAGGCAATCAAGAGAGTGCAGTGCATAGCCACCAAAATAATCAGGGGTATGGTGGACACAAGGTATGAGGAGAGGCCCTTAACATGTTGGATGAAAAAAGCTGATAGGGAATATGATCTCAGTCTTCCACATATTCAAGGGTATCAGTAATATTAAACAGACGTAGATGATTGATCTGGTGTCATTCAACAGGCTACAGAGACATACCCTGAAGTTCAGAGGTGGGTAAATTGGGGTAGTCATGGAGCTGGTAGTATAGCCTAGAGGTTAGCGTAATGAGCTGTGAATGAGCTTTGTGCATCCAGCAGACCTTGGTTTGATTCCCATAGACTCCACTTGAATACTGTGTGACCCTGAGCAAGTCACTTAATTTCCCTGGTACTTTCAGGCCACACCTGAAAACAGGTTTTGTTCCTAGTGGGTCTAACCCAGTTACCAAAGAATTAAAAAAAATAATAATTCAAGTAAAATATTAGAAGGTGCATTTCCTTCCCATGGGTTGTGAACCTATGGATAGAGAGAGATCGTTAAGTTTTACTTCACCCACAAAGTTCTGGCGAAGTTATAAAATTTGCCTTTGTGAATAACTTCCCAAATTGACCACTTTGCATTGAGTTTTCATGGGGACATGGCACTTTTTCAGGTAAAGTCAAGGTGAAGTTGTGACTTCACCAGCAAATTTGCATACTGTCTCCTGAAAAAGTGCCACTTCGTCTACCAAAAGCTTTGCAAAGTAGGTACTTTGCAAATTTGGCAAACTTTCAGAATTATTTTGCTGAATGAAGTTTGCCAACTTTGCACATCTTTACCTATAGAACAGCCTACCAGTGGAAATGGTGGACATGAAGATAGTACAGTCCTTTCAAGTAAACCTGGACAAATTTCTGCTTACCAAAGGAATCTTTCCCTGGATAATAAAGTGAGTGTGAAACCAATTTAAATTAATAAACCTTTTCACAGCCAATGTATTAATCCCTGTTTATGAAGTGGGTGGGAGGACAGACATGCTGTACTTAGAGTATCATATGTTCAGAGATTACTATAGTTCTGTAATCACCTCCACCCACAAGGTAGGAGACTAAGACTGTACTGCATGATGATCTCTGCACAAAGTCTTTCAGGCCTTTTGGTGGATGGTGCCTGGGTGTGGTTGGTTTGGAGAGGTTATTAAATGTGGCATAGTGCCTTCACTTATGGGGATCTTGTTTGACAGTATGATATAAGGGTGTTTTCCCACAGGAAACAAAAACAACTCCCACCCTCAGTAACCAGGACCCACATAATATGCTCATGTCACCACTTACCACTTTAAACATGCACATATTATGAGAATAATGGCACCTATGCACTAATGGGTGGGTAATACGTGCCGGAAGGGCGTTACCTGCCCACGGAGATCCACACCTGTGGACAGGTGCACACTGTCAGCATTCACAACCACTGGCCACCTGTCCGGGGCCCAGCCCCCCAGCATGCAGGTATGCGCAGGGCAGGGCAGGCATGGGCAGTCACGGACCCAGCTGGGCATCCAATCGGATGCCCGGCATGGGTCCAACAGTGGATCCGCTATGCAGCAAGGTGCACGTTGGCAGCACACCCTGCTGATGTTTGAGGGCCAGCAGCTGTGGAGGGCGGTAGGAGGGCAATGCCGCCGGCCTTTTCTGATGGCACTTCAGTAGTGCAGTGGGACGGAGGGGGCATGTCTGCAGGTTGGGGGGACATTACCACCTTTAGAGGGGATGGGGGTTGATATGCGGAGCCACTGGGGAGGGGGGGCAGCAGCCTTTTGCCAGTGCCCCTGTGAGGGGTATGGGTGTTGTGTGTGTTGTGGGGGGGCCCGCCACACTCACTGCTGTGTGCTGGGGTGGGTGGCATCGGGCGGCCATTTCCTGTGGCCCTGGAGTGTCGGTGGGCTGTTCACCCTGTCCTGCAGGGTGTGCATGGGGTGCATAGGGGGTTTACATCGGGGTACTCCCTGCCATACCCTGAGTCCCCTACACACCCCTGTGGCCAGCACTACGTGCCTTAGTGCATGGTGTGTAGTACCGGCCCACCTCTGGCCCTCCCCCAGCGAATTGCTCCTCGCATGGCCAGGGGATCGGGCACATATGTGCTGTGCACCCCCCTTCGAGCATCCCATGCTGGGGCGCATAGGGTGCAGAGTGGTTGCACACCCCAGATATGCACGTGCAGCCACTCTGCCCCATTAGTGCATAGGGCCCAATAAGAGTAAAGTACACAGTATGTACTTTCAAATGAAGGATTATTTATTAGAGAACCGGAACAGGCACTGGATAGGGAAAGAAATATGTCAACATCAAACAAAATAATATTTCACCCCAGATGCCCACTGCATACCAGCATCCACTGGTGAGTACTCACAATTGGAAGGCTTTAGCCTGAGGTTCAATTGGGGAGGAGATAGCCAATGGGCAGGGATAGCTCCTCCCATATCCCCTTCTTATACCTCAGGCTTCTGCCCTGTCAACTTTGAGTGTTTCGACAGTACTTTGTGGGGGCTGGCTGGTGCGGGCTGGGTCTTTTCTCTTCTCCTCATTTCTCCTCCCTGGTGGTGCCTTCCCCGCCTTCCTTCTCTCCGCTTTCGGCCTGCTGCCTTTGGTCTCCTCTCTCTCCCCCCCCTTAATTCTGCCATGCTTGCTTCCCTGTTTGTTTTCTCCTGCTCCCCCACTTCTGCCCATACCTCTTCCTCTGTTGTCCTTCCGTTTCTTTCTTTTCTTGGGGCTCTCTTTTCCTCACCAACAGCCGCATCCTTATTCATCTCATCAGTAACCAGATTCCTGCTGCATTGCTGCCTCAATGACCCTATGCGACGCTTCTACCTCCAGGCTTCAGCTCGCCCACCCCCTCTCTCCATCACCAAGTGGTGCTTCGGGTGTGCTGTCACCCCTCGCTACTTCCTTCTTTTCCATGGTCCAGGCTTGTCCTTCCTTTCCCGGTCCAGGATTGTCCATTCCTCATCTCTTTTTGTGCCTGTCGAATGCTTGCCTACAGCTTTGACATTTACTGCCAACATTCTAGTGTAGACACGAGTTAAACTAATTCAACCTGACACTTGAAACTGAACCACCAGGCTGAACAGCAGCACTCCCACCCATGCTGCACCAATCCCCATCTACTACTTCAATCCCAGGGACACAGCATAAAGGTCATCAGGGACAAAGACCCCAAATCAAGGACACATCTTAAAACTTGGTGCTATTCATCTAGTAAGTTGAAGGCCTACGGGGATTAGCATAGGATGCATTTTCTGACGAACAACAAGTCTGTACTTTTAATGTATGACATTTTGTGCTTCCAGGCCCACTTTCTGTCATGAACCCACAATTTTATGAGGGATGGAGGAAAGTTTGGGGCAACATCAAGGACATCCTTGACAATCAGGGACAGTTGAGAGGTATGCCTGCCTGCTTCTTTCTCTCCTTCCACTGCCGGCTCAGCTTCACCTGCCGTCTGCCCATGTGATGCCTTCTGTACCGTGTGCCTGCCTTCTTGCCCATGGCCTGCCAGTAACAGCTGCCCTACTCTCCTTCTCCGACTGCCGGACCATGCTCTGCCTTCCATTTCCATTTTCCTTTTGGGCCTGAGACTGGCGCAGATCTCAGCTTCATGGGAACTGTTGCCATTCCTGAATGATTGCTCCCCTATCTCTTCAAATGTTGTCACTGACATAAAGGCATGGACACTCCTACAAAGGGATTTCCACTCCATGGGATTTGTTTTTCACTTTACGTGATGCAGGGACTGTACCTTTGATGTTCCAGAATATGTACTCCCACTTCTAATATTTCCAACTACCTCATTGACTTCTCCTTCTAAGATCCTTCTTCAGCATCCTTCCTCCAACTGTCCTAGATGGAGGCCACTATACTGAAAAACCACTCCTGATGGTCCAGCTAGCCTACGTGGAGGCCTAGCTTGACTCATTCGCTCTACTCCTCCTCAGGCAGACCTATGTGGGCGTTCTGCCAGTCCAGCCAGCCTACGTGGTGGCCTGGCTCAACTCACTCACTTCTAGTTCTCCTCAGGCAGACCTATGTGGAGGTCCTGCTGGTCAAGCTAGCCTACGTGGTGACGCACTTGTTGCGAAACCGGTTGGGGCTTTTGTATTGCTGTCACTTGTCGGTATGTTGCAGGCGTTTTGCCTTTTTTTTTAATTATTCAATAAAGCCTTTATAGCTTACTAGTCTGGAGTAGTGCTGGTTTTGTTGCCTAACATGTTAATTTTTGATCCTTGCACACTGCTCAACAGTTAGAGTTGTTCGCTGCCGTAGTTGTAGCCTACATGGTGGCCTAGCTCGACTCACTCACTTCTACTCCTCCTCAGGCAGACCTCCGTGGGGGTCCTGCCACTATTACTAGCTCACATGGGGGCCAAGCTCACTACTCAATCACTTTACACACTGTCCTCTACCGGACCTCCATGGGGTCCTGCTGGTGTACATAATTGAGAACTTCATAAACACGACAAGTCAAATGCAACCCTCGAATCATGCAATCCTGTGGTCTGGGTGGACCCACATGGGGGTCCCGCCATCCCAGAGCAGACCGTACATGTACATTCTATACCTTCCTCACTACCCCTTGTAAGGGTTTTAGTGTCCAGCCTGTCTATGTTGATGGCCTCCTGGTAATGCCATTCAACTCATCCAGTCATCCTGCACGGGATTCTCCAATTCAGCTCAGCCTCTGTGGGAACCTCGTAAAGCTCACATTTCATCCACACTTACTACAGTGATGGCAGACCTGTGGGGGTCCACCATCCCAACCAACTGTGCCCACGAGCGGGCATCTACTCATCGCTCACAACTTATTTCCGATTATTACAGGTGGACTCACTTGGGGTCTCATCCTCCTTACATTAGACTGTGCACTACCAATGCAATGGTGGACCGCAGGGGGTCTGCCATCCTTAACTCAGAGAGCGCAATACTATGGCAATGAAAGACCATGTGGGGTCCCGCCATCCCAAACATACATGCCCCACAATGGGGCCCTACTCATAGCTCAAATGTATTCAGTCATTGCAGGCAGACTCATGTGGGGTTCTCTCCTCTCTTACCCTGAACTATTCCACACTATGGTGATGGCAGACCACGTGGGGTCAAGCCATCCCAATCACACATGACTATTCAGTACTACGGCAATGGTGGACCACATGGAGTCCTGCCATCCCAACTTGGGTCTCATCCTTCTTATCCTGGATCAAGTCATTATACAGCAATGGTGGACCTGCAGGAGGGTCCCACCATCCCAACACATATGCCAACAGTGAGGCATTACTTATTGCTCAGATGTATTCCTCTATCATCTCCAGGCAGACTCATGAGGGTGTTTCGCCCTCTACCTCGGAGCATATACTATGATGATGGCGAACTCACATGGGGTCTCGCCATCCTGAATCCATCATGCCCACTAGGAGCATTTCTCATTACTCAATGTATTTCCATGTTCACTAAAGCAGACTCACATGGGGGTCTCATCTTCCTTAGTGACCACCTGAGACCTACTCGATCACTCGAGCATTCAAACACTTCATGCTCCGGACCTACATGGGGTCCATGCTTCAGCTAGTCCATGTTCGGGCCTACCCCACTTCATCAATTCATTCACTTCTTCTATTGCATCCACCTCCCTTCTGTTCCAGTTCCAACCTAAGTTTCTACACCGAACATCTCTGTAGAGTATACCTCAATTCCTTGGACATCTTAGTATAATTCTGCTTCTGACAAGGTACTCAATCGTACCCTAATGCTTTAATGGATTACAACAGCTCCATGCAAGCCTTCCAAATTGCATAGACTCCTACCTCATCATTGTTTCCAGATGGGCAACACTCCTGACCATTTCATCATCTATGATTTCTACATCCCTCAAACTTTGCAACTTGGCACTCATTCCTCAGCCATGCTAACTGTATATGTACACTTTACATCTGCTTCATGCACAGCTACCTTGATCATGGATTAACCATCATCTCTCATCCAGACATCATTACAGGCTAGATCTCTTCATCTGTCAGAACCTTCATCTTCAGCATTGACTTCCTGCTCATCATCGACCTCAGAAACAGGACTCTTCGACCAGCAAAAGACTGAATCCTTGTTCATTACCATAACAAAAACTCAGCCTACATTCAGGATTATTCTCCTCTTAGTATGCCTAGAGGACAGGCAGGGGAGTAGCCATGGGTCCTTGGAGGTTCCCCCAAAGGGTTTTTTTCCTCTCCTGCGTGCAACTGGTCCCATTCTCTGGAGTTGAATGAGATAATCACTACGCTAACTCTCTTTTTGGGGCTTAAATCTTACACCTACCCAGCATCCCACAGACAGTGGGATATAGAGAAATACCAAAGTTCAAGTCATAAACAACAAACATATACCACACAGCTCATACGTATACGCAAGCACTGAGCTATGTACCACACACTGAATCAATATTTTAGCCAGAATTGCACCAGTTACCCCCAAATCCTTTGGGAGCTCCCACACAGTTCAGTACACGCATGTAGTAGGCAACTGGGTCTTCTTGTAATCGAGTGTATTAAAGACGTTATAATAACTGGTTAGCAATTTTTTCAATGGGCTGATCCAGTTGTAATTTATCATTATAACCCACTGGTTATAATGGTGAGCATACACCGAGTCACTCAACAACAACCACTCCCTGATTAGTTTGTTCATCTTCTCCTGTGCTAGCTTTCACTCTTTTGCAAACATGGCGGCTCCTTACCCGCGTAGTGAGGAGCTTCCAGACTGAAAGTTCTCGTCACTTTTTTGATTTTAAAAAATAACATGCACGTCGAGTACATTAAAAAAACATCTGGTTGATCCCACCATCTCAAAGCCGCAGCGGACAATTGCCATCAAGAACAGCTCCAACCTCTCTCACTGAGGTAAGCATGATCTCAATACACAAATCTGCCCAAACTAAAAAAAAAAAAAAACAACTGTGAAAGAAAAACTACAAAAAAAAAATAAAGAGGGATGGGGAGACAAACAGGTAGTGTGTGTGTGTGTGTGTGTGTGTGTGTGTGTGTGTGTGTGTCAGACTGAGTGAGACACAAGGACACTAGACCAAGGCTGGAAAAAATCTGCTCCCCAGCAATTATAAAAAATAAAAGATGGACAAGGGTGTCTCAACTCGAATTTAATGGTTGCCCTCAGTGTAGGATGCTTTAATAAATCCCTCGGACTTCACCCTTGGGGTTTATGTAGCATCCTACACCTCAGTCAACCATTAAATTCTCGTTAAGCACACTTCCCCATCCATTATTGTATATATTATGTGCACTGTGGCACTTCAATGAATCCCTTTTGCAGCATTTGTGGAGTGCTTGGATTTTTGTCCTGCTCTGGATTATTGTTTTCAAAGCACCCAGCTCATTTTGGTGCTCACCAGATTTTTTTACTTCTCATTTGCAATTGCAGGCCTGATAATGGACCTTGGCGTGATACCACTGGAAGGTTGGCATTGGGGATCCCAAACCAAATACAGTAATTAACTGCAGATGATTTTAAAATTTACTGCTGTTGTTTCAGTATCCCTATGGGTGATATCTACAATAAGTCATGCAGGATTGCTCACTTGTTAGTTAACCTTCCTTAACTACATCAAAGGAAAGGGTGAGTAGTGATCTGTATTCACAGCCTCTCACAGACTCTGCAGCAAGATGGCTCCATTGGGATGTCTCCCTCTGGTTCCTGGAATGCAGGCTGAATTACAGGTGTGGCAGACCCAAAGCACTTCTGGGTGAACAGTGTGGGTTATGAAGATCCCCAATGTCCTGGTCCTATTCACCCCCAGTGGGGGGATCATGCTGCATGGGAACACAGAATGCTGCCAGCTGTGAAATATATTTAGTTAGTTGGTTTCTGTTTACAAGGAAAGGAGGGATAGACAGTACCGCCTATTTCCAGTTTTTTTGAGGGGTTGGGATACTGATGCAAACTAAATGAAATTGAACCACATTAACCTGTTTGTGGTATTTTAGTGAATTGGAGAAATTTGACCAGGATACTAGAGAAATTCCCCTAGTCTTCTCAAGAAGTTCCATATAGGACTGGGCAAAGTTAGCAAATTCTGATTTTATGGAATTTTTGTGAAATTCCATAAAATTCCACAACATTTTCTGATCATAACTCAGTCAGCATTACAGTTAAAGATTCGCACATTTGGCACACAGGTTGATTTGAAGAAACCCTGAAAGGATATCAAGTTTCATGACATCTGAATGAGGGGCTCAAAGTCTGGCAAATTATTATTCATGTGACAACTTCTGAAAATATTTCCATGCTAACAACTTAGCCATCTTTGGAGCTTGATTCATGCGAGAATTTGTGAAATACAGAATAATGGATAAGCAAGTGTGTGTGTTACGGATTTTTTTTACTCACCTGAGGTGTGCGAGGTGTGTGATGACCCATAAACCTCGAGAGCGAAGATTGAGAGTTTTATGAGATCATCACAAACTGAGGATGTGTAAAATAATCCTTAAACATGCACTTGCCTATCTTTAATTTTTTATAATTACTGGTGCAGGGAGTGAATACCAACATTAGGTACAGGCTTAGCAGTTCTCACTCACTCACCACCACTCACTCACTCACTCACTCACTCACTCACTCACCTCTCCTCTCCAGTAAGGGAATGTTTTCTCCTTCTTTGCTTTTTTTTCTTTTTAAAAAATGCTACTGTTGACCAGGAGGGAGAGTCACACTGCACATCGTGATGGGTCAGACCAAAGCCCCGACCAAAGCACAACTACAGCAGGATCAACCAGATAGATTTTTGTGGTTGTAATGGCACGATCAACCAGATAAATAGTGGGGGAAAAAATGTTAAACTTACACTGAAGGATGGTGCCAGGCAAACAATTAGTTTGGGAGGCCAGAGATTACTGTGGTCCCTCAGAAATAAAGTCACCATGTTTTATGAAATGTTCAGACTGTTTACACACAGACTAGGAGCCAATCACCCGTCCCACTAGTAACGACTGGCAGTGATGGCTAAATTAAGTACTCATAATCCGGTTGATAAATAGTCACCAGTAATTATAATATTTCTATGCGTACAACTTAGCCACCTTCGGAGCTAGTTAATTGAAAATGTACATGCATGCCTCCCTGGAAGAGTCAAATAAACTGCTAAACAGAGAGCTAACTGGCTGTGCAAATTGTAAGTTACAGCAGTTCAAAACTTCACAATTTAATTAGTTGTTAAATTCTGAGAACATTTTCAAAATACAGTGATGTTTCTAGCTCCACTGCTATTGCAAGTATACACTCAAGATTTGGCATGTACACCAGAGTAAATATGTCCTGGAATCCTATTAAGCTGGAGAAATGTGGTTTAGTAGGTTACCATTTATTGTGGCTACTTTAGAAATTACTATCTGGCAAAATTTGCTAAACAAATTCATGGGCACATGATAGGTAATGTCACTAGAATTCCACTTGTGGAATTTAACTTTCACAAAGTAGTTGTCACCACTGAATCACCTTACTTGCACTAGCATCATGGTCATGCAATATCCCTTCAACACTCCTGTGACAGTGATACCTAGCATTGTGCTCCATCAAGACTAAAGACATCCAGATGTTTCTGTCACAATGGCCTTTGTCACAGGCAGTTGTAATGTTTGCCATCACTTGGTGCCACTGTGTTCAAATAGTAAAAATAAACATTGTTATCTACAGCATTTTTAAAGAATCAGCAGGTGACATCGTAAAGAGATGGTGATGCTCATGCATGTGCTTTCACAAGTCCTTAAGTCAGCAATCTCTAGTGGTTATCTGGCTTATTGCAATAATTCTGGCTAGTGCACAGTGACGTCCATGACTGTTCTTCATGGTTTGTCACTCACGATAGTGACCTGAAACTTGGCACCACGATACTTTTACTTTGGAGCCTCCTTTGAATGCTAATTTATTGCCACTTTACCTAGCTTTTACCTTCCTCTACAATGGCAACTCAAGTATACGGCTAAAATGTATGAACATGGCTTCGACAAAAGTATCACAACATTCCACAATTTTAGAAAAGCTTATGAAATTCAACTTTAATTACTGATGTTATTTTGGAATCTTTGGCTGCTTATATCTTGGCCAGCCTTTGAGCAAGAGATTAGAGAGCTGGCACACACAGCCTCTTTTTTACTGTATTTTTTTTCTCCTGGTTGGCAGCTCATCTCTCAGGGATATACCTTTTTACAGGGCTATGCCACAGTGAGGTTGAAATCGGCCACCATTCAGTTGGCTATTGGGTTTTTCTCCAACATTTTTTCCCTCCCATCTCCCCTGGTGGGAGCAGTTCCTCTGTCAGCCGTGCACTACTGCAGCTTTCCTTGAGGTAGAAGCAAGCTCCCCGGCCCAGCCACAGTGGTCACTTTGTTGATGGAACCTACCATCAGCCCTCACCAACTGAGATGCACTGCTGAGTGGTGGCTTTCTCCCCCATGGACTTCCTCCTGATGTGACTTCCTGGGCTTGCTTCCAAACCTGGGTCATCAGCATGGCAGCATGACATGCTGCTTCTGGTCCATGAAGGTGGCTTCAAAGCCTAATATTTACAGTCAATGAATTTAACAAATTTGATGATAATCCATTCTCTACTTTTAAAGTTATAGGCGTTTAAAATTCTGCAGTTTACATAATTGTGAGATGTAATTTTAAATTTTTTGAAAGTGTGGAAGCTTACTAATCAGTCTCCTTTAAATACAAAGATTTGAAACTTGGTACATTGCTGCATGGATGTTGGTAAAGTCATCATACCAACGTTGGTGCAATTTGTACAGATACTTTTTAACTTAGATGTAAATAACTGAAATCACAATTCTGGTGACATTTTGTGATTTTGTTTTTGAGGAAATATGACATTTTGTGGAAGCAAAATATCAGAACTTTTACAGAATTTCACTGGTGGAAGATACATATCAACCAACCCTAGTGCCATGGGATCTTTAATGTTCACTTGAAGAACCACCAAAAAAGGCAGATGGGATCTTGTTTTTTAATGTCTTACCTGAAGGATGGCACACCACACTAGTACAGCATCCCTGTAGTACTGCACTCGGGTATCAAGGTTTTTCTGGCTGGAGTCCAAGCCTGGTGCAGGACTGGAACCCTAACTCATAGTCCATTGTGTGTGCCCATTTTCCTACCTTAACAGTGCCAACCTGCTATTGGACATACCTTGGCCAATGCCCTCGTGGCAGTTCAGTCTGAACCCTCTCCCTTGCCCCAACCCCCCTTCCCTACCATTGCTTTCACCAACTGCTTGTGACTACTCTGCACTGTCTTGAAACTCACCATCATCATTGTCATCATCATCATAATCACAGGACTTACCACCTTTCTCAGCAGGCTGTTCCATTTATCCCCCATTCTTTCTATAAAGAAGTATTTTCTCTTGCCTTACCTGAATCCACCCCCTCAATAGCATATCATTGTACTTCCGGCTGTTGATTCCCGGCAATCTTAGAACAGGTAATGATACACTATACTGTTTATTCCCCTGAAAAATGTAAAGGTTTTTATCATGCCCCCTCTCACCCTCCTGCCTCCAGTGAGTACATGCTCAGACTGACTATGGTCTTCTCATAGGTTCCCCCTGAAGACCTTGTATCATCTTTGCAGCTCTTTAGCTCTTATTTGGACAACATCTATATAGTCCTTATCATTTTTCAGGTGTAGGCTACAGAACTGGACACAGTATTACAATTGTTGCTCACCAAGGACCCACAGATGGCAACAGTACCTTATTTCTCCTACTGGAGATCCACTTCCCTGTACTGTATATCCCAGTATTGTGTTTGCCTTACTTTTTTAACTCTGTTTATTCACTTCATTTCAGGTAGGGATGTACCCAATATCTGCCCACTGAGTCTGGGCTCTCCATCCTCTCCAGCATCCCCCAGCTGTCTAGACAGGAAGGCCAATGATTGACCCTCATGGTGGGAGTCCCCAATGGGCGAGACTGAGATCAACCTGTGGAGTCTGGTCAAGTCTTACACAGACATCATTTGGGCAGAGGTCGACATTGTGGTCCAAGGGCATCATTCTGCCTTGTAGGAAGGGCTTTTCCGGCAGTGTTTCCCCTGGTGGCTTGGGCATGCAATTACATCATAGGCACACCACACATGCTCCTTTACGTGTGCATGCTGTTGCCTGCTGAGGCCACCAATCCCTGCATTCACTGAGGGAATCAGGTGCACTGACTCCATGCCACCATAAAGAGTCAGACTGTTGCTGACCGCCTTCATCCACCCTTTCCAGTGGTGGAGGGCAGCCACTGGATGCTCAGTCGCTTCTCCCTCAGGCAGATCCTCCTCCATTCTGGATTAATTTCCAAACTCATGTCATTGGTGCTTCCAGCAGTAATGCTACCATTGTGCTGGCAGGCTGACTTGCTCACCATCCTAAGTGCACTGGTGTACTAATTAGATGACTTGATGCTGTCACTAATGAAGACTTCTAAGTCCTCTTCCTCTTTAATCATGCTCATTTGTTCGCCCTCTCTACTAACTCATCTTGGGGTTACCCCTGCCTACTGTATGTGAATACATATGCATCTCTTAGCATTAAACAATGCTATACCTGGTGGTTTGGATTAACCATAGACTTTCATTTAATGACCACATTGAAGAACTGATAAAAAGGTTTAGACAGAGGCTTGGCCTCTTCTATAGGATTAACCACCTTCTTACATGGGAAGCTAAGAAGAGACTGGTCCAAACCACTTTCCTGTCATTACTAGACTATGTGGACTTCCTCTATAGCCAGGGCCCCGCTGCTGCACTTGCTAAACTTGATATGCTCTATCATACAGCTTTAAGGTTCATTACTGGTCTACCTTACTCTACGCATCACTGCTCCCTATACACTGCTGTGGGATGGCCATACCTCAATTACAGAGGACAGAGAAACGCCAGTCTTTGGACCTTCAGAGTTATCACCAAGAAGCTGCCTCAATATATTTTGGATTGTCTACCACTAAGCATGGTAGGCAAGTATGCCCTGAGAAATGCCTCCTATATCTCCCTTAGTGTGCCCAAGGTCAAATTGTGTTTTGGTAAGGCATCCATAAGTTATGCACTACCCCTAATCTGGAACAAGCTGCAAAAAACATTGAAAGTGGTCCACCCCATCAATTTAGCAGCATTCAAAACACTCTATGCTCATTCTTTCAAGGAATCCTGTAATTGCTTCCCCTGATCCTTGCCTAATCCTCAGATGATAGAGTCTTCCACATGCTGTCCCCTTAACATTCTGTCTCCCATTACTCCTTTCCTCCAGCCGCATTTTGTAACCCTATATTCTCTATCTGTCCATTGCCTCTGTATCAGGTAATAGAGACCGTATCCTTGAACATAGTGCCTATTTGCTCTTGAATGTCTTCCCGTACTATCTTCAATTTGGAGCCCGTATTCACTCTTTTCGGCTGCGCCACCAGTCACCTGTGTTCAGTGGTTTCATGGGTACCCCTCCTCCTTCTGCTTCCACCTTCCCTCCCCCCTACTGGTATTAACCTTCTACTCTCTTACCTAATCTATGGATCCTCTCCTTCATTCTTTCTGGCATTCTTCAGGTTTATTTTGTAAATATTGACTTCATTATGGAAACTCCCTATATATTCTGTATATATTATTTTCTAAGCTTTTTTTGCTGTTATTCACCTTGTACATTGTACTTGCTACTGGTTCAATTTATATTTGTTTTATGGTTTTGTTGTAAACTGCTGTATATGTAACCCTTACTATGTAATGACTATGTATTCTGTCCAGGTCCATCTCGAAAATGAGCATTGCTCAATGGTGTTCACCTGGTTAAATAAAGATTTTAATTGATTGATTGACTGATTGAAATATAGAAACATAGACTGTGATGGCAGATAAGGACCGCTTGGCCCTCCTAGTCTGTCCATTTCTCAACCTACAGGATAAGCTGCAGATTCTATTTAACCAAATGCCTATTTCTTCCTACCCCCGCACAAAAGTTGCCTTATGTCTGTCCCATGCATTCTTGAATTCTCCCACAGTTTTAGACCCCACAACCTCTTCAGGAAGGCTGTTCTATCCATCCACCACCCTCTCTGTGATAAAATACTTCCTCACATTACCCCTGAGCTGTCCCCTCTCCATCTTCAAATTGTGTCCCCTTATTCTTGCACATCTCTTTTTTTGAAAGATGCTTCCCTCTTGGATTTTGTTGATTCCACTGAGGTACTTAAAAGTTTCTATCATGTCCCTCCTCTCCCTCCTTTCCTCAGGGGTATACATATTAAGCTCCTTTAGTCTCTTCTTGTATGGTTCTCTTGCAGACCCTGCACCATTTTAGTTGCCCTCCTCTGGACTGCCTCCATCCTGTCTATGTCCTTGCAGAGATGGGGTCTCCAGAACTGGATGCAGTACTCCAGATGGGGTCTCACCAACTGTCTGTGCAGTACTAGGATTTAACACTGCCAATTTGAACTGCATTATTTTTCCTGCTTTCTGCATGTAAACTTTGCTTGTGTAGGACTGCTGTACTGCCCTCATTTTGGGACTTTTATCTAAGTCTGTTGGGGGCTGGAGGCAAGTACAGTAGCCAAGCTGTGCTGCTCGAGTTTGAGCACCTCCGGCTCTGTGAAGTTCCCCCTTTCTAAATCCAGCACCAGAGGTCTAGTACTAGATGTCCAGTACCAGAAGTTCAGCACCACAGAACCAGTGATGCAGCACCAAGGGTCCAGTGTGGAAGTACCAGAGGTACAGAGCCCAGTACCAGAAGTTCCACACCACAGAACCAGCAGTCCGGCACTAAGGGTCCATTGCCAGAGAACCAGAGCCAGGACAATGGGATCAAGGTTGGACCAGTTGTCACACTTTGGACAACCCTTCCATTATCTCTTGGTTCATCTTCCTACTACCCACACCCATCCCCTTTCTGCTGCGTCCCCTCCCATAGAGTTTATTGTCATATACTGTACATCTGCGCAGCAGGCAGTTACTCGGTACCTACTGATAGTTGGGCTCCATGCCAGAACAAGTTGTGAGAGCAGTCCAAAAAAGTAGTGGCTTAATACTCTCTTTGGTCTGGAGTCAAACCAAGGCAATCTCTGGTGCTTGAACCAATCCAATAGAGCTCATGCAAGGCAACCACTGCTCCATTATACCAAAGTCCTGCAAAGGCACTCAGGTTTAGTTTTGCTGGGAAACTAAAACTGCAGGGATTTCTAAAAGATTTCAAGCCGATGGTTGGTTATAGCCTCACTCTCCATATCAGATTCATGCTCTCTCATATGCCAGTCAGATCTCAACTCACACGTACAGATCTGAGGATTAATTCTGGTTGACTGATACATTATACATAGCCAGTTAAGATAAACTCCAGTCACTCAGTGGCTGCCCATTCTCTGAGAAAAGCATGTACATGAAAGTCCACTAAAAACTGATCCAACTTGCAGGTAGCTGATCTGCAAGACTGAGCTCAGTACTGACTGAAGCTCCTAGGCTGGCTGTGTTGTCCTCTGACCCATACCCAGCAGTCCTGGGGCCACACAGACTACAAACATGGTAACCCTTGTAGTCTTCGTCTTTTGCATACACATGCCTCTGTCCCTCAGTGGGGCTTTGCACTGGCTGGTAACTCCCATTTCCTGCTGCTAATCCATTGGGAGTGGGAATGCCAAAATGGCAGGGAGTGCTGTTGGGTGCTTCTGTATTTGTGCTCTAGTAGGGAGCAAGTCCGTTGTGCTGCGTGGCTGTCCATAGGGCTGTTGAGGAAACAGATGCTGACTTGTCAGTGTGCTCCCTGACCCTGGTGCCAGTCCACTAGATCAGAGAAGCAAAGGAAGACAAATGTCTCACCAGCCATGGGTTCAGGGCATGGCTTGCATGAAGAAAAAAATGGCAATTGTCCTACCCACTGTCCTGCAGCTGTCATCTAGGAAGATATCAAGGGTGAATAACTGCAGTCAAGATTAAGGCAACAGCAGTTATCCAGGAGGGATCTGAAAGATAAACCCCATTTTCACAGGGGGTTACATTGCCATGTTATAGTAAAGTATATTTGCTTTGTAAAGAGTATCTCACACACAGGGGAAAGAAAAGTTCCAATTGACTGGGAGCACTCCCTCAGTCTATAATTATGACTACTTTTAGTGTGAGTGTTCTTGATCAGATAGTGGGCTTTATTTTTTTTAATTTAATATATTATAATAAACTATATGAAAGTGACAGAAAAACAGATATTACCAGTAAAAGCATTTACAATAACTGACAAAGACTGTAACAAGTAGGAACATGTTTTAGGAAACAACAAACTAACAAACAATTAAAACCCCAACCAACCCCAACAGTCAACAGAACCCCCGGGACACATGCAATCCATTATAAAATAAATAATTAAACAATACAAACTTGAGTATAGGGTGCCCAAGAACAGTTCATTTTTAACCAGACAAGGCCCCCTGCTTCTGCCCTGGATGGCTTAGTAAAGCATACAATGTTTCCCATCTATCCCTAAATAAATCTAGTCGGTGTGATAGGTAGGCAATGTGCCATTCCATTACTAAAGCTTGAAGAATTTCTTCATACCATTCCTGAAACACATAGTAGGTGTTGCATCATCTAGCCAATATCCTGCAAAAATCAGTTTAGCAGTGACAGAAATCAGTGCCATGTGGGCCTCCCATGATCCAATTAACTCACAGGGAAAGAAGCCCACAAGCCAAATTTCTGTAGTGAAATATGTCTCCAATCCATGAAGGGGATCTAAGGACTCATGAATGGAATCCCAAAAAGGGGACATTTTTTCAGAATCCCATATGTATTACAAGGCAAGGAATGTCATCAGTGATGAATTAAATGGGGCAGTGTGAAGGCACGGGGTCATAATGTCACAAGACATTATGCCACAGCAATATACCATGTTGCCAATACAGTGCAATATATTGCCAGCGGCATATGTCTTTGTTTTGTGGGGGGCACCACCCCCACCCCCCCATTATTAAGGGGGCTGTGCCCCCGAACTCCCCCAACTAAAATAACTAACTCGGAGGAGGGGTTAACAGTTAAATTCACACAAAGTGCAAAAAATAAAAAAAATCCATGTGTCTGGGAGTTGAAACCCGGTTCCAAACACACTGCCCCTCTCCTTAGCTGCCTGTGATTCATCCCGTCGAGCCACGCAGCTGCTAGCTGGCCCCCTGTCCCAGCAGAGGTCTTATCCTCTGCCTGGTAAGAGTGAGAGTGTGCACTACCATGCATACACCCTTTTGAGCTTTTGCACCATCTTGCTCTTCCCTACCACACTGTTCCCGTTGCGTGGTTTTGTCATACACGATGATGCATGTGACATATTGACCTGGTAGGCAGTGCAAATACCTTTTTCTAAATATTTTGTATTCAGGAGCCAAATATTTGGGTATTCGGTATTTGTGGTATATTTACAAAAAAAAAAAAAAAACAGCCCCTACACCATCCTCCCCAGCCCAAAACCTAATACAAAATGCAACCGTGGTTCCCCCCACCCACTGTCAGTATCCCAATCCCATCCTCCTCCACCCAGCATCCACAGTTTGTTTTATTTTTTTGGAATGTAAAGAAAATCCCATGATGGTCGACCCACACAACTCACTCACCTCCATGGCTGGCTGTGTTTTTTAGCAATTTAAAAGTACTTGTTTGTGCTAATACAAATGATTACTTATGCCCCCCCCCAGCAGCACCCTGCTCCCACCCTCATCCCACCCAGCAGACAATCTTAATGTTGGAAGGCAACTGGTACAACCCAACCGCTTCATGGCCAGCCACCTTTCTGATGAAGGAAAGCACTCACATGCTTCTGTTGGTAATAGTAAAACCAGCTGATCACATGATCAGCTGGTTTTACTTATAACAGAGAGAAGTGCTTGAGTGCTTTCCTTCATCTGAAGGCAGCCGGCCATTATGGAGGACAGGTTGTGCCTGTCACGTTCCAACATTAGAACTGGCTGCTGGGGGGAGGGGAGGAAGGTGGCAGCAGTGTGCTGCTAGGGTGGAGGGTGAGAGGACATAAGTGATCTTTTTTTTTAGTGCAAAAAAATCAGGTTTAGTTGATGCCTTAATTGTTTATAGATTTTTATACTTATATGGACTGGCCTAATAGGGGAAGTAGAAGGAGTCCCCACTTGTTTATATCCTTGATGTAGCAGATACTGTTATGGAATTTATAGAGTTCATTGACTTTAGTAAAGGAACAGGTTGGCTTTAATGAGTATTTACACTCCAAATCTTTCTTGAACTTTCATTTTCTGGTAAATAGTCCATGGTCATGCTCTCATATGCCATTCTATAGACATTTAAAGTGACTCTTTTTTCAGGAATATTTCCACATATGGGTGAAGGACAACAATATTATCTGATCATTGTTAATGTGATCTCTGTATTAATTTTTATATCTTGTAACCAAGTTATTATTCCTCATATCATTTTACATCACTGAATAAAAATAAAGTTAAAAAAGTAGTACTTAAGATGGTGTCCAGCCATGGAGCTAGGTGGGTTGTGCCGTCACTTATCATAGGATTTTCTTAACATTCCTAAGAAAAAAATGAAATAAAAGAAATTGTGGGTGCTGGGGTGTGTGACAGGGTTGAATAGGACTGTGTCCCACTTGTTATACAGAAAGCATAAAAAGCAAGGATCTCTTCTATCCTCTCTTTGTCTGTCTCTTGTCTGTCTGTGTAGAATCATATTTTCTTGTGAGACCTAGGAATTGATCATTCTGACAGTCTCATGATTCCCCCCCCCGCTATATCCCTGCCTTAACTTGCTGTTTCTGTCTTTTCTTTACCATTGCTTATTTGTGGTTATAAAAATGTATGTGGATCTTTATGTGAAACTGGGTTCTCTGGTTTGAAAATGTATATAGTTATATTGTTGATATGATTGTAAAAAGGCTATTTGGAATTCAGGGGGTTAACCTTGATATGCAGTTTGACCTCCATAAGCTCATTTCCAGACCTGTCAGCAGGAGATCATTTCTGGGGCACAATGTTATATTTTGTTGCATCTGCAAGAAAGGAAACTGACAAAGTTCTGGGACATTGTGTGAAAACAGGGCATGTATCTTTCCAAGCTCAGAATGCAGAAGTTAATTGCCAGGGAAAGACATTACATATAAAAAGAGAGTAATCTTCTGTTGGACAGAGAGAGAGAGAGACTGAAATTTAACCTCAGATGAAGAACTTTGTTTTATTTGAACTACCTGTATGTGAGCTAATCTGCACATCATTTTTTATTGTTATTGATGATAATAAAACACTACTTGTGAATTTGATAACTTCTCCTGGTTTACCTATGCTTCCTGACATGCGCCTTGACATCAGGGGAAGGAGGGTGGGATTGGGTTACTGACAAAGGTCACAGGATGGGTTGCATTTTAACTGGATTTTGGACTAGGACAGGAAGGTGGGGGGCTGCTTTATTTTTATTTTTCTTTCAGTGCTCCACATGAATACTGAATAGCCAGATAGTCCCCTGTTCAGGAAGGGATCCCAAATATTTGGTAACCCTACTATTTGTGGTATTTGGGAAATAATATTCAGCCCCTGCACAGCCCTAGAAGTAAATCAATTCTTAACACTCTCTTCAGTCTTATAGTATGTATGTATTTTCAGGATTTGTTTCCATGTTGTTTTTTCTTTTTTTTTTGGGTGGGGTGTAAAAGAATAGCCTTTAAAAGCTGAAAATGCCTGCATTTGGTTTCTTCACTCAATAACTAATCTACTACTTTATAAAATGTTTTGTGATACTTGTGTAAAAAAAGTGTCATATAAAACTAGTCGTTCAGTCAAACTCATTGTTCTGGTAAACAATTGTGATGCAGTTGTGCAAGCAAAAGACAGTCTTCAGTAAAACAGCCTGCTTCTGACTTGCACACTGTTGCTGTCATCTACAGTATATGATGACTGCAATAAACGTGTGCAATAAGACACACAGGCAAATAATTGCATGGCTCAGGGTGTTGTTAGGCACGAGGCACTTGCACCTCATGCTGTTGAACACATCAGAGCAAACTGCAATTATTCCCCATAATTACACATCCCCAAAGTGTCTTATTCAACTTATAACAGGGAGAAAAAATTGTGGGCCATTGACTGTAATAAAATTTAACTTGCATTGACCACTTTGGAATACTTCAGAATGACTGAATTTGTTGAAAATAAACAAAGTAGTCCCTGTTCCAGCATGGAAACTGTGGCCGCTTCTCTCTGCTTTCACTTCCTCCAGCAGCCACTGTCACACACACGCCCCACACACACGCACACCTCCATTTCCTATCTCAAACTGCAATGCCAGCACAGAAACTGCAGTCACTTTTCTCCCCTTTCATTTCCTCCAGCTCTGAATAGCAGAGCTCTCTCATGTTACATTGTGTGCCCCACTCTCAACAGCAGCCCTGACACTGTCTCCGTAGTGTGAGGTGCACATTAAATATTGTAGTTGAACTGGTGCACAGGCTAAAGAAGTAGAACAGCATAAATCTGGTCTCATAATTACACTCCTATACTGGTCTTTCAGCCAATCAAATGGCTCACATTTTTCTCACCATGTTATAAGGTGGCATAAAGAGAAAGAGTAAGAAAAGGAGACAGAAAGAGAAAAGAAAGAGGTAGTGAGAGTGTCAGAAGGCCAACAGTTTTATTTGGTTTGCCCTTTTGCTAGTGAATTCCTGCCATGTTGCTACTAAACTCTAAGGACATTGCCTTTGCAAGATTAGCAAGAGGATTTCAGACCACCTTGTACTTTTACCTTGTGACGGTGAGGATAGCTTTTTATAAATTGTGTGCTGCAAAGGGAGGCCGTCACTATGGTTCAAGTCATACATTGCAAAAAGCAAACATTTTTTTAAACTCACCTTATTCTTCCCTGTTTTTTGCTGTTGCTAAATCCAAGCTGTTACAAGAAATTGTAAGCTGTTACCATCAAGTCTGCAGAGTGACAGACCTGAATGCTGTTCTAATCGCCCACGCCAGCAAGGCATATGCTCTGGATTATGGTGTCTCAGTCTCATGGTGGTCGACATATGGTGTGTCTCCAATCCCTCTGCTTTCAGTCTGTGTTTTGGAGCTGTCAGAGTGTCTTTCTTCATGAAGAACATACTGGTTTGTTGATTGTTCTGAAAGAGGAAAAAAAATAAAAATAACAGATGCGTCAGGGTCCTTTACTGTTTGCAAGGAGCTATTTTATTTTACTCTGGTTTCTGTAGCTCTTATTCTGACAAGCAACTTCTTTTGTCCTCCTTGAGCCAGCCCATCAGCACAGCAGGAGAGCTATCACTTGTAGCTGTGGTAACCAGGGTTCAAAAGCAAGCTATGGTAGCCGGGGGCCATTGCGGGGAGAAGGAGTGAGCGTCCCAAGGGATGCTCTCCTCCTCCATGGGTGGGGTAGATTGAGGGGGTAAGGGTCCATTTACACTGCAACACTAGCAACACCTGAGTGATGGTAGGTGGTGGTGGTGTACAGGTAGGTGGAGGAGCCAACAGCTCATGAGAAAGAGGCTATGGTTGGTCATCACAGCACATTTACGTACTCTGCTTATTTTGGATGACTGTGATGGTGCCAGTCTTTGGTATAGGAGCAACTGAAGGAGTAATCACCCCACTACTGAGCAGCATCAAGTCCATGGGCACTTGCAGGCCTTGCTTCTGCCAGAGGACTGGTCTGCAGTCCAAAATGCCCCCCAAGTCCTTCATTGCATCAGCAGCCATAAGAGAATGGCCATCCACCAAAGGGAGAGATAAACCTTCCACATGTGCCAGGCCCCAGCATCCCAGTTTGATCACTATTACCTCTATTTTTCCTGGGTTGAGACATAGCCAGTTCAAGGCCATCCAGTCATTTATTTCAGTCATACCCCGCCTCAACTCAGAAGCTGCAGAATCTTTGCCAGGAAAGCAAGACAGGTACAGCTGAGTTTCATCCTCATAACAGTGAAACTCAACATTGTACCATTGAATGATCTCCCCCAGTGGCAGCATATGCACAGAAAATAAAATGGCAGTGAGAATCTAGCCTTGAGGATCTGCACAGGATAATGCATAAGGCCCAGAGGTAAAATTTCCCAGGGCTACCTGCTGTGTTCTCCCGGTTATGTAGAACTCAAACCAATTATCTGCACACTCTCCACCTGAATCCCAAATGTCCAGATGCTTCTGCATTTCATGTATTTCATGTGACTAGGATTAAGAGCCACAATATATAACACATTGCTCTGATCATCTCTTGCAGTGATCTTGTAACTAAGATTCCAACCCACAACACATAACTCACAGCCATAAGCATCTTCAGGATTGGTGTTCTGATTGTTATTTAGAGCCAAAATATGTTTTCACTCCTGTCCCAATGAAGGGGCCATTTGGTGTGGTCTGTCTCCTCTGTCTACAGCCAGATGATTTTGCCACTGGACATGAAAGGAGATGGAGAGAGAGAGAGAGAGAGAGAGAGAGAGAGAAGAGGAAAAGGAAAGAGAGAAAAGAAAGAGTCTGCTGGAAAAGATGTCTGAAAAGCGATGCAGGGGTCTGGAGATCCTTAACTGCAATGATGGAGGCTACAAGAAAGATTGCCCTTCTGGGAATCAGGGTCACCTACCTGGGTGTCCCAGAAGTAACAACAAAGATGGTTGTGAATGATGAACAAAATGTGTTCAGTTGTGGCTTTGGGTTCTGTTTGCTGTACCTCCCCTGTACACGTAATGGGTCATATTATGTCTCCGTGTTGAGTAGTTATCTGAAAGAAATCAGTGAATGGATGGCCTCCAGATGGCTGAGTCTCAACCATAGCAACATTGAGGTACTTCTGGCTGAATGAGGTTCTCATGGTGTGCCCATGATAGGTGCTGCTATTGCAGCACCATCTTTCTGCAGAAGTACAATTGAAGCTGTGGACTGGGGACTTGATTTTCAAAAACTGTCCTTAGAGCAATACAAGCTGCAGCAAACACCAGCTTGCATCTAATGCCGGTCCACAAGGGACCATGCACCCAACTGTCATAAAGATGGGGTCCTGGCACCAAACCCCAGCAGTTTGCCGCAACCACTTCCAAGCGTCAAAAAACAGGTGCACATGAGAGGATAGTCACAAGCTGCAGGAGGGTTGTGCAGCATGGAAACCAGTGTCAGCGACCCATCTGCTGAGTGCTCAGGTGGTCAGTAGAGGCAGTGGAGGCCATGAAGGGTTGGGTTGGGGGTAGCATGGACCCATGCTTAGGATAGGGATGATGATTGGGACAGTAGTGACAGTCCTGTGAGGGACAAGAAGCACTGTGCCTGGCACGGGGGGGTATGTTCAACAACTACATAAAACTAGCCAGAAGAATGCTGTGTAGCATACCAGCATGGGACACATTCTTAAGGTGGATCAGACCAATATGGTGCTTGCCACTGTACATAGAGGTGTGCAGTATGTATAGAAGATGTGTGGGTGAAGGATTCCTTGGGAAGGTGACTGCAACAGTGGGTACAGGAGCACTTTCCACCCAGCACTGGCTCCAGGGGTGGCACACAGGCTGTTAGAACAGCTCCAGGCTGGCCTAAACTTCCGCAAGCTCTCTGCCCATTGCAGCTCTTTGAGAATCCCACATATGGGGATATTGCAGCACTGCTATGGTACAAGCCTCTGTCAACCAGGGCACAGCCATGCATCTGCTTAAAGAGTGACACAAGCCTGGCTGGCATGAGCAGCCCCCGATGTGGTGCAGGTCATGTCTGAAAATTGGGAACGGTGCATGGTGTGGTGCAAGATGCCCCTGTGCCATTTCTTGTTGGGGCAAGCACTGTGTGCCATTCCCGACCTTTTGAAAATCAGGCCCTGGTTACATAATCTGGGAATCATTTTGGACTGGAAGCTGACTCTCAGATATCATGTGTCAGTGGTAGCCCTCACTGTTTTTTTTATCTTCATAATATTGCCTGGATTGAACCCTATTTAAGACAGGAGACCTGATTATGATTGTGCATGTCTTTGTCACATCAAGGCTGGACTATTGCAATGCTTTGTACACTGGAGCCCGCCAGAATGCAACACAGTGACTTGAGTTACTGTATGACAACAGGGATTAACTGTCATTGGAACTGCTTTGTTTACTGCAGTATCTCTGCTGCAGTATGCTGCAGTATTGTGTTGCATCCTGGCCAACACCACTGTACCTAGGTTCATCTGGGCGTCTGATACCTCATCTGCAGCTGGCCCAGAATGTGGCAGCCCAGCTGATATCTGACACCTCTCAGTCTTAGGTATGTTTTGCTGGTGCTCTGTGAATTGCACTGCCTGCCAGTTTGGTGATGTGTCAGCTTCAAGATAGTCTTGTTGATTTACAAGGTCTAGCATGGGTTGGGCTCTTGCTCTCTCTAAGATATCCTGAGTCCATTTGCACCTATCCATTCCAGAGATGGTGGTGGACCTATGGAATAGTCTACCCAATGAGGTAGTGGGGGGGGGCAAAATGGTAAGTGAGTTCAAGAACGCATGGGATAGACATAAAGGTAGCATACAAAAAGGCAAAGGAGGGGAGAGGGAATAGCAGTGGGTGGGTTCTTGGGCAGGCTAGATGGACCTTGTGGTCCCCTTCTGCCATCACTTTCTATGTTTCTATGTCTCCTCTGGCCTGCCAGGGTGGGGCTGCTTGCCGTCCCTCATTCAAGACTGAAGCTCTCAGAGGATAGAGCTTCTGAGGTGACTTTCTCCGTACTATGGAACAGTCTTCTGGCTAGGGTTCGGATAGCCCCCCTAAGAGGACTCCTTCAAAACTATCCTTAAAACATACTTATTTACTTTAGAATTCCTGAAAATTCATGAAGGTGACAGTTTATATTTATTCTAATTTAATTAATTTATGTTTTGTGTAGTTCTGACATTGTAAGGCACCCAGAGCCATATGGATTGTGCACCATATAAATAAACTTGTCATGTCTTGCATTGCCTTGCCTGTCTGAGGATCTACAGCAAATCAATGTACTACACATGGCTATAGAGTACCCATTAAGACTCCCAAAGGAACAGGAGACAGAAGGTAGTCAGTAAGCTGGGTGAATGGGATCGCCCATGGCAGTCCCTTAAATGATGGTCAGGCCCCATGTTGGGGACTTATGGCTTCCAACTGGGACATACATAGAGACATCCCAGAGTATGTCCCAAGTGGGAGCCATTAGATTATACTAAGGTATCACTCATTACTGTGTTCTATATCTGAAACTTTCGTCTGACAGCCAGGAAAATTACTGTTAGGGTCAAAGACTGCCTCTGAGAAGGGAGTGTTTGTACTGTTCAATTATAAATTATTGAATCAATTTTCCGTAGTCCCCCTGTAGGGTCCTGAAGAGCCTAAGCCAAACTGTTTTTCTGTATATTGCATACTGGAGCAGTCAGTAACGGGTCCAAAGCAACAAAGATGTTTTTTACGAGCGATTGGGACATGGGGTGCATGACTGGTGCAGAACATCATATCTGACTACACAGCCATCACCCCATCAGAGAAGAATCCAGGCATGTGGTACCTGCCACCAGTGATATGTGCCCACACCTGTAAGAGTTCCTTGCAACAAAGAACATACAGAAGTCCAAAAGCTCTGTTATGCATCACCTACTGCTGTTGTCTGGAAAAAGAATGAAACTATAGGCATGTGCACTGATTACTGAATGCTTAATAGCATGCTATATCCAATCAATACACAATGCCTTGAATTCAAAATGGTTTGGACTGTCTTAGTAGAAGTTGCTGGTTCTCAGTGTTAAGAAGTGGGTATTATCAAATCCTAATGGTCCAGGGAGATTGGGGGAAAAACTGCCTTTGTTTGCCTGTTGGGGTTTTATGAGTTCTGTGCATGAAGGTATCTCAGGTGCAGCTGCTATGTTTCAGCACCCTTTTGTTTTAAAACTTCACCTTTATTAAAGAATTCAAATACACCAGACAGACATTTGTCATATAGCAAGTAGTAGGATAGATTATCACATGCTATCTCCTTTCCAATTGATTACTAAACATTGTACAATGTATAAAATATGTACAGCAACTTTGTAGTTATGAAACTGACTCAATAAACTGAAGGAACAACCAACTATAGTGTCTGAATCTCTAAACATTTCTAGTCCCCCCTCCATATTATATATTGTTCTCAGTTGATTAAGCCCCAAAGCAGAGCTTGAATGGTAGGTATCTTACAGTCTAACCTTTGGGGTATCCTGTGATATGGGTAAAAATCTTATGGGTGACTGCAACAATGGTGACGGAATAACGGCGACTGGCAAAAGATCAACCAGGAACAACAGCGATAGCCGAAATGGTGACCTTCGGCTTTCACCCCCTTCCTCGAGTTTTATCCCCCACAGAGGTGATTATTTATAAAAGGGGTGACCCTGAAGAAATGCACTGTAGTGTTTTCACTGTTTTGCTTTTGTCCAAATCACATAGAACCATTTTTGAGAGCATGTATTACTGTGAATCTTAGGTATTATTGTCTTCTTCCCCACACTGGACCCCCCAGTTAGTGCATAGGTGTGCCATCTAAGAATGCTTCTAAAGTTAGCTGAAATATCACTGTGATGCATTGAGTATGGATCACTGCCTCCATTCTGCCCTTCCATTCCAGAATGGTAGCTTTAGTATTGGATAGTCAGTGTGTTGCAATCTCTTCTACTGCCACCATGCACATAATATGAAACCTTTCATGGTACTGTTTATGACCAAGCCTGGTGGGTAGAAGGCCCAGAACACAGGTCTTGAAATCTGGCTGAAGTTATACCCCAAATTGTACTCAGGTCTCTACAAATCTGGTTCCAATAGACCACAGTGTTCAAACAACCCCAGAAAATATGAAAGCGATCTCTCCTATCAGGGTAACTGGCTACTGCTGGGAAATGCATAGTTATAGTTGGTGTGTGGAAAAATCTAATGAACACCTTCCACTGGTATGCTTGCCATGTTGGCGAGGTAGTCACCATCCATCCCCCAGCGATCACCTCTTCTCATTTCTGATCCATAAATTAAACAGTGGCCTCTTGCTTCCATTTGCCCCTCATAGCAGTTATAGAGTGGTCCCCTGATGTAAGCAACAATTTGTATATCATGGATATGTATCTACATTTTGTGTTCAGCCTCGTTGTGCAAAATAACATCTCCTCCCAAGGGGAAAGCTCCTTCCCAAGATGCAAGAGGTTGTCACTTCATAAGAAGCAAAATAACATTCCCCCTGCCCATGCCAGTACTAGTTTTTTGTATGTCTCAGCACTTACTAGAAAGAGCAATGATCGACATGAACCTGTTGAAGTTCTTGATTTAGCTGGATGATGTAATCATGTTCAACAAGACTTTGGAGGAACAAAAGGCTTGGCTGTTTAAAGTGCTTGGCTGGCTTGAAGAGACTGGGCTCACATTGTCAACAGACAAGTGCCAGTTCTTTCAAACTTATGTAAAGTATATAGGCCACATTGTGTCTGCCGTTGGAATTCAGATGGATCCTAGTATAATGGAAGAGCTTACAACCTGTTCCCAACTGAGCAGTCTCAAAGGTGTGCACCAGTTCCTAGTCTTCTGCAGATACTATAGATGTTTCATCAAAGCTTTTACCTATGTGATGAGACTGAAGTTAAACTTGACACAAGGTTACTTGCCCACCAACTAAGCACATAAAATTAGTCTCAAGGAAGGGAAAGAACCTCAAGCCAATTTCATGGTCAGTAAGCCCTTTGGACCCCGATGGGATGCTTCCTGCATCAGATTGTTCAGGAGAATCATCTCCCACTTGACCAGCTCCCCATCCTGGCATATGCAGACCCAGCTAAGCCTTATGTTTTTCATACAAACACCACCTTCAGTGGTTTGGGAGTTGTCCATTACCAAGTGTACCGGAAGGCCTAAAGCCTGTTGCCTTTGACAGAAGAAGTTAGTTACCAGCTGAATTTAATTACTCCATTCACAAACTGGAGTTTTGGGCACACAAGTGGGCCACTATGGATCAGTTCCACAAATACCTGATGGAGTACAGGTCACAGTCAAAATAGATGATAACCCTTTAACATTTGTGCAAAAAAGGGCAGAATTGGATGTGTCTGAACAATGATGGCTTTCTGTGCTTTCCACATAAAACTTCTATGTGGAGTATCACCCTGGGCTTTATCACACGGATGTGGACTTTTTATACCAGTAACCAGCTGATAACCCTGTTGCTGATTCTGAATGTGTCAAGATACCCAAAACAAATGTGTGAAGTCTTTATGCAAAAGGTTGGAAATGGATGAGCATCCTTCCCCATCTAGTGTACACCAGTTTGTGGATAGTTTGAGAGCCTCAAGTGACTGTTTGCCCCGTGCTCGCTACATAATGGAGTTTTACTGCCCTACACAGAACATCTTTGCTACAACTGATTTGATGTGACCAACAGCAAGACCAAGGAAAAGACCTTGAATTCTGAGACACTGTGTCTGCCCTGCAAAGGGGAAGGGATGCAGGCAGCATTGTGCCAGGGAATGCAAACACACAACTTTGCTTAAAGAGTGGCCCAAGCTGTGACTACAAGACAGCCTCCTCTGTCAAGGACCTCCAGGTCCATGGGGGGCATTCGCTAACAGTTATCTTGCCCACCAGATTTCAAAGGATGATGCTTAGAGCCCAACATGGCAAAATAAGGCACTTGGGGACTGAGCAGACACTAGCCCTAGCATGTGCTCAATTTAATTTGCTACAGTTTGGGAGTGATGTGAAAACCAACTGTAAACTATGTTGTTGGTGTGTGCACTACAACATCTTACCAAAGAAAGTCACCTCTCTTGGTAGTATTGAGACCAGTGAACCACTGGAATTAGTATGCACAGACTTCCTCTGTCTGGAGCCTGACTCGAAGAACACAGTCAACATACTGGTGGTTACTGACCATTTTTTGAGATATGCACAGGTGTACCCAGCTAAGAATCAAGACTATTGCTCACAATCTGATGAAAAACTTGAAACTTCACTATGTTGAACCCAAATTGATTCACTTCAGTCAGGACATTACTTTAAAAGTTGTCTAGTCAAGGAACTGCTGTCCCTCTTGAGAATTCAGAAGTCTCACACAGCCTCATACCACCCTCAAGGTGACCCACAGCCAGGGCACATTAATCACATTTTGCTCAACATATTGGGCATCTTGAACCCTAAGAACAAAGCAAAATGGAGCCAACAAGCCAGTGTGCTTATGCATGCATATAACTGCATGAAAAGTGTTACCACTGGAGTCTTATTATACTACAGGTACTTAATGTTCAGCAAGGAGGCTAGGTTGTCTATTGACCTGTGTTTTGAGTTTGCAGTAGATGGAACTCATCCTGAAATGTACCTACAGCATGCACATTGGCAGAAGGATCAAATAGATACTGCCTATAATTTGGTTTCTGAAATGGATGGTAAGAGGCATCAAGCTAACATAGATGCAAACAGAAAGTAAAAGTCCATGAATTTTTGCCTGGTGACTGGGTATTGGTGAGGAATTTGGCCTTGGGCAGAAAACACAAACCTTCCAATAGATGGGTCTACACCCCCATGTCATAGTAGAGCAAATTTAAGCTCTGGCAATCTGCAGAATTCAGCCAGAGGGATAGTTAGACAAAGCTGTACCATTCACTGGAATCATCTGCTGCCTGACATCATTAAAGATGAGGCATCTCAACAGCCAGCGACCTGAGCTGTCACCCACCAGAGACAATGTACAGGGGTACCTGCAACCATTCCAGAGAACCTGGATAGTGAGTGCTTGGACAAGGAAACTGGACTTGTCAGGTACAGTGTTATTCTACCATGGACATACCCAACTCAATACCATCAGCAATATCAGGAGAGGATGACAACTAGATCAGGACCCCTTTGGATCCAAATACAAAACCATTTGAACCAGAGGATATGCAGTCAGTGGCTGAGAATGAGAACATCATAAGTGTGGAAATGATACACCCAGATAAGGGTAAATGCCTTCAACTGAGGAAATAGGTGGTGAGATCCCCTAACCCGGAGGAGGAGGAAATGGAAGATCTACCTCAAAATTCTGAAAGACTCAAGACACCAGTGGTCAGACTCACTTATGACATGCCTAGCATCTCCATCCACCTCCCCGTGCACACTGTACACCAGGGGATACATTTTACATCTAGGTCTCTGGCAAGAACAGCCTTCCCAGGTGCCCTAGGTTGAGGAAGTAAGATGTTATGTTTGATACAAATTAATGCTGTGTTAGACAGAAAATCATTTGTCTAGTTAATAAATGTCAGATGTAAGACATTAAATTATTTAAGTTAGTAATCATGTGTCTAGACAGCCACTGCATTTATATCTGTGAATTTGTTGGCTTTTGAACATTAGAGGGACACTGTCAACCCCATTTGGCATCAAATTATCCCTAGTTTAAAAAACACATTTTATGATTGTTCTCATTCTATAGAGACAGCTGATTAAGCTGGTTGTTTGATTCAGACTTCTGTTTTCTTTTAAAAAGGTAAAAAAAAACTGAGTGTCAACAATACTGGTCTTACCACACCAAAACATGTTTGTTTGCATTTTTTGACCGACTACAACTGCATCCTTTCTGGACTCAGGAACACCCCCATCACTATCTAGCTACTCATTATGCAGTGGGAGTATATGAGACTATTGTATCATGAGTGGCTGCACTGTTTGAGGATGTTTCTAATGTTCAGGAAGTATGAAGAAAGCTTAGGTAAAGAATTTGGAGCAAAACAAGGCTGTGTATACATTCTCATGCATTTCAGTTCTAATAAGCAAGAAGGCAGATAAAACAACCAGCAACATCAATGAATTTTGGAGAAGGTAAGCAATCATAAAATGTGGGTTTTTACCTAGAAATAATATGATGCAAAAAAGGTTGACAGTGTCCCTTTAAATCATGGACTTTAGAACTTTTGGACTGCACCCAATTGTTTGAACTGTAACAATGTGTATCTCCACTACTCCTAACTAGCACCTGTTTAGGACAGCTAGCTATTTGGTCACTGTATACCACAACGTCTCCTGGAGGCTGCACCTACTTCATATCTGCACCACTGTGTCTCCACCAATATTCTTAGCTACAACTTGTATAAGACTATTTCCACTATATCTCCTGTACTACACTATGTATGATACTCACCATTGTAATTGCCTTAAATGTTGTGATTGTTAAAACTGTTGTGTTGTCACACTAAAAACATCGGTAGGAAGATCTTTCGCCTTTATGGCTCCTACCCTGTGGAATTCTCTACCTTGCCAGATACGATAAAGCCAGACAGTTGAAGGTTTTAAAAATCTTCTAAAGACATATCTATTTAACCAGGCCTTCTCAGGAATGTAATGAATTTTGAATTTATGTGGATGTGTTTTAATATGTTTTTATATGTGTTTTACGATATGTGGTGTGTTTTTAATGTTATAATATAAAGGCATCCTGAGCATTGGAAGGGCGCCTTATATAAATAAACAAGCATTTGCCAATGCTGAATGTTTGCTTGCTGGCATTGGCACTGGTAGTGTAGGAGTTACAGAGCTGCATAATAGGAATGGCAGTGAAGTACTGAACTGAAGCCAACCCCATCACCACCCTGCAGATAGTGACAGGCATTGGGGTGTGCCTTTGGGTCATCAGGCATAATGGCCACGCCATTTCACCACACCCTACTGTGCAGACACCGACAAGTGTCACGGTGTGCCTTGGGGTCTTTAGCACTTATGCGCATCCCATTCCATCAGGAAATATTGTGAGATGGGTGCGGTATAGGAGAATGGGGTGAACTCTGGGGCTGAAGAGTCCAAGGCACACTTCGATACCTCTCAGTGGCTGCAGGGTGTGGGTGGGGGTGGAATGGTATAAGCATTGCAGGTGACAATCCCAAGTCACAGCCCTGATGCCTGTCATTCTCTACAGGGTGGGGTGTTATGGTCGGGAACCCTAACGCCTCAGGCATTCATTGGTATTTTCACTCCAAATTTTCAACATGGGTTTTTTGTGACCCCCACCTCATGAACAGTGGCAATATCAGTTTGTTAGCTGAAAGCTGCTTTTGCACAGCGACTATGGCATTTGTCACCACAGGTGCAAAAAACACATTCTGAACAGGATGTGAAAAATGACAGCTGTACTGTTCATGGGGAGGTGTAAAAAATGGCAATGTTGAAAATCTGTAGTGAAAATATTAAAAAAACTGGTGAAGTCACTAGTGTGCATAGAAACTGTGCAACGTGCACCCGTAATGTAATTAGTTTGGGAATTGTTTACAGCAGATTGTCAACACAGGCATTTTGGGACCTCCGGTCATGAATAGTGTCACTGTGATTTTCTTTATCTGTCCCAAACAATGATTTCCCACAGCGACCACGCATTTCTGTGCTGAAAGTGTGAAAACACATTTCGGCCATTTTGTGAAAAATGACAGCTGTACTGTTCATAAGGAAGTGCGTAAAAATGCAACTGGTGAAAATCTGGACTGAAAATATTACAAATTCATGAACTTATGAGGGTGCATGGAAACTGCGCAATGCTCACTCGTAACACAGTCACTTTTAGGAATTTTTTCACCAAATTTTCAAAATAGCCATTTTAAGACCTCTGCTCATGAACAGTGTCACTGTAGATTTTCTTAATGTATCCCATACATTGATTTCGCACACCGACTGCACCATTGTGCGCTACATGGTGGAAACATGTTTTGGGTGAGATGTGAAAAATGACAGCGGTACTGCTCATAAGGAGGTGTGGTAAAATGGCAATGTTGAAAATCTGGAATGCAAATATTGAAAATTTGCAAACTATAGAGCGTGCGTAGGATTAGCACAACAAACGTTCGTAAAACAGTCATTTTGGGGAATTTTTTCACCAAATTTTTAACATAGCCATTTTAGCACTTCTGCTCATGAACAGTGTGACTGTGATTTTCTTAATGTGTCCTATACATTGAGTTCGCACACCAACTGCGCTATTGAGCGCTACATGCGCAGAAACACATTTTGGGTGAGAAGTGAGAAATGACAGCTGTCCTGCTCATAAGGAGGTGTGGTAAAATGGCAATGTTGAAAATCTGGAGTGAAAATATTGAAAATTCGTGAACTTACGAGCGTGCGTAGGAACAGCGCAACGCATGCTCGTAAAATAGTAATTTTTGGAAATTTTTTCATCAAATTTTTAACATAGCCATTTTACCTCTGCTTATGAACAGTGTCACTGAGATTTTCTTAATGTGTCCCAAACATTGATTTCACACACCGACTGCGCCATTGTGCGCTACATGCGCGGAAACACATTTCGGGTGAGATGTGAAAAATGACAGCTGTACTGCTCATAAGGAAGTGTGGCCAAATGGCAATGTGGAAAATCCAGAGTGAATATATTGAAAATTCATGAACCTACGAGCGTGCGTAGGAACAGGGCAACGCATGCTCATGAAACAGTCATTTTTAGGAATTTTTTCATTAAATTTTCAACATGTGCTTTTTGAGAGCCCACCTTATGAACACTGGCACTGTCATTTTGTTACTCGGTCCCGAAAGGTGATTTCGCACAGTGACCGCGAAATCACCCTTCGGGCCTGATTAACGCCATGACAGTGGCAGAATTCATGAGGAGGGGTCTCAAAAACCCCATGTTGAAAATTTGGTGCCAAAATTCCAAAAAATGCCTGAGATATGCAGCAAAGTTGAAAAAAACATATTCATTACATTACACAGCTTATCGTCATTTCCTCAGTTCGTGGTCGGCTTTGAAGAGTGCAGACGTGTTGCTGGTCCACTGAAGATCATCGCGCCGAGCTCCGGAGGTAAGTATGGGGTGAGGTGGGGGTGTGGGGAGGCAGGGTGCGCAGTGGGTGGGCGCAGGTGGGGGGTGAAGACAGCAGTGAGGAAGGTTTTTTTCTTTCAGGTTTTTTTTTTATTTGGACTACGCGGGACGTTTGCCACATTGGGGTGGGCTCCCACCATGGCAGCTGGAAGCTGTTGGGGGGACAGTGGAGCTGATGGGGATTGGGCACCCCCATCGACCATAGTACCTGTTGCCACGCTGGGGTGGGCTCCCAGCATGGCACCCGATACTGGGGGACAGTAGAGCCGACGGGATTGGGCACCCCGTCGGCCACAGACTGTGGGGGAACAGTAGAGCTGACGGGATTGGGCACCCCCATCAGCCATACAGTGTGTGCGTGGGGGAGGTAGGAGCGCATGAGCATGCAATGTGTGTGCGCGCATGTGTGTGTGGAGAGGAGGAGCGCTGCTCACTCAAGCGGTGCTCTCCCTTTCAACTGTACAGCACTGCATTTTGGATCATCACACTATGTTTCTTGCACATGCGTGCAAACAAACATAAAAATTGATTGATTGCTAATGTTCTTTTATTTTGATACAGAGCCTTTGTAAATGAGTCCTTGACTCAAAAGGTTGTAATTCCTATGATTTGTTAAATAAATAAATAAATAAATAAATAAATTAATAAATAAATGAGCAAGCTTTTGCATCAAATTGTTGAGAATACCAATTTCTTTAGCTGGTGAAGCATGTAACCACTATGCCCCCATGGGTTACTATGTCTTTTAGACTCTTACTCACTCAGACACCAAAGGTGTTCACCATGGCCAATGGAGTAAGCAATGTCATAGTATTGACTGGATTTGGAGTGGTCCATTTTACCTACTGTCTGCACTGGATGTGAGTGTGCAACTGTGCAGAACTGGCTCAGGGTGTTGCTCAGTGCTGGGACTGTATGTGTTGCATAAATCAGGACTTTTTGTTTGTGGAGAATGCTTTTGGAACTACAGAATAGCAGACATGTTGTCACCTTTTTACCTGCACTGCCATTATGATGGGGCCATAAAAAGATAGAAACAGAATTTTGACTTATGGTGATGTCATTGTCCATGAAGAACTGAAACAATGGAGCTCTCCTGGGCAGATCTATTACTTACATATTCCTGTGTAATTCAAGCTGATGGTCAAACATTCCCTTGAGGAGGTTATCATGTCAGCTTCGTAGCAGCTCCACAATTTTGCAGCAGCTACTTCCAAAAAGGTAGAATTAGCCATGGCGGTGCAGACCCTCAGCTCAAGCCACTTATCCTTGTGGCAGGATGACTCTCCTGACCCGGCCCTCAGTACTGACTATGACAAACAGGAAGAATTAGCATTTACAATTATGGCTAAAAGCTTATTTAAGGTACTCCAGAGACCTGGAGATACACTCTCCAAAATACAAAGTGAACTGGCACACAACCACAGCAACCTGCAAGCTCATAAAAAAGATAGTTCCAGTCAAAAGCCATACCATGGAGCTTTTTGTCACAGCAGACCTTCACAGTAGAGCACTGTTATAGCTGCATGACAGGGAGTTGTTACAGCAAAAATTGGAGGACTTGGTGAACAGGTCTCAGCATATCAGTATACGCATACACGGACATCCTGAGAGGACAGAAACAGGAACATGATCATCTTCGCAGAGAGTTTCTTAGGGGAAATATTAAACTTAGACCAGAACTACGTGCTCAACATTATATGTGCTCACAGGGCCCTTACTGCAATGCCCACAGATCCAAAGGCTTGACCCAAATCAATTATCATTGACTTTCTTAATTTTAGAACAAAATTAAAAATTCTGAGAAAAACATGGGACTGAAAGGAGAACATGTTTGGGGATAAAATACTTTTTTTAAGCATGATTATGCACCTATCATAATGGACAGATGCAAACAACTTTTCTCTGTGGCCAAAGCCCTGAAAACAAAGGGATAAAAGGACAGACTGATTTCCTGGGTATTCTGAAAGAGTTCACTGATGCGGGGGTGCAGACCCTTCAAATCCTGGCAGAGGCCAAAAAAATGCTATCTAAATGGGGCATTGAGCTGGATGAGATAACTGACATGGTGAAACCTAAGAAACTGGAAAAAAGACATTTGAGAACACCAAGAAAGGTGGGACGCAGGACAGATATCATGACAGGATCTTCACCTGAGGACACAATGATGGCAAAACATTCACAAGCACTCATAGCTTCCCATCAGAGTTCTGGTGTGGAGGGGGAGTTGAGATGCATTCATGCACCATGGATACCAAAGGAGCAATTTCCCCTTGCGGTGTGGAGGAACACACCTGACTGATGACTGGCTTCCATATTTGATGGGTGTTGTTCCTTTTCTCTTCTTCCTTGTGCCTTTCTGGGATGAAGGGTGAACTGTTGATGATCATCACCTGTGATCCATGAGTTACCACTGGCTAACTTACTTTTCTTTTAATGTCATATTTTGGGGTCCATGCTATGATATAACTATTTATTTGTGTTGCAAAGCCCAGGGAGGGGGCAAGAGATTTCCTGCTGCCTGCAACTGAACTGCTCCTGAGAAATATAGCTCAGTGGTAAGCTGTCTACAGTTGCCTTTGTACAGAAAACATAGGGCAGGGAACTCAAAAATAGATATTTGGTGCACTGCGGGGGTCAGACTGGTCACCCACTTCCCTTGAAGATGGCTGCTGGACATTTCAGTAGCAGAGGACCAGTTTACAGGACTAAGCATTGTACACTCGAACTACCCATCAGCTTCAGTTTGCATGGACTTGAGAAAACAGTACTGTGTAAAGGGACTAATTATAATACTGATGTACTTTTACTTTCTGCACTGGAGTGTGTGTGGGGGGGTAGCATGGAGGGAAGGGGACTCACACGGGGTGGGTGCACTTCTCATTTTTCTTCCTTAGATGGGGATGGGGATTCCTATCCTTGCTTGTGGTTATACTTAGGCTGCCCTATGTGTTTATGCCCTGGCTGGACTGGTGGCTTGGGGGGTAACCCTGATGGTTGGAGAGGGGCCTCTAGGCAGGAGACCCATCTAGAAGTCACCTACAAAACAGGCTGCCTTGAAATTTAGACTTAGAGTTGCTAGCAGCCCAAAGAACAAGGGTGCGAATACTCTTTTGTAATGCCATGACAGGGTTTAACAGCACACCCAGTGCCAGACATGGCCTGGTTTGGTGGGTCAACTAGATACAGCCCATATGCACTGTATCATCCACTCCCCTATGAGATACTGGAGAAGTGTGGTAGAGTGGCACTTCTGGAAGCAAACCAGATGCCTCCTGAGGTTGTAGGAAGGCTGATGAGATGTTCTTGTTTTTGTGTTCATGGGCTGATTACAAAATGTTCACACTAGTTTTCAGGTTCTATTTGCCTGCTGTTCAGTCTTATGAATTGCATGCACTGATCCACAATGGGGAAGGGGGAAGGACTGAAGGGACAACCCTTGCTGCAGAAGTCATTGTTTGAGGGTAATGGCCTGGATAATTGCTGACTTAACAACCACCTTGTATAATGTGAAGGGCCTAAATGGTCCTATAAATAGATCTAGAGTTCTGCAGGAATTTATTAAATTTGGAGCCAGTATTTTTACAGGAGATGCATTTATCTGAGCTAGTGCACTCCAATCTGTGGAGGTCTTGGGTTGGGAAGGTATATGCAACCACCTGGGCAGCACATCCACACCAGAGGGGCAAGGTGACCCTCATCTGCTGTAACTGTCCAATATAAATTCAAAAATTTGAGACTGACCATGAGTGCAGGTTTGTCAAGTTGTTGAGTAGATTTAGAGATCAACCTTGCACCTTTTTAAACATCTATGCCCTGAGAGAGGACTAGGAAAACAAAACTTCCCTGAAAAAGGTATTACTGGAAACAGTCACCAAATAGATAATTTATATGTGATGAGGGTGATTTAAAATGTGATGTCAGGGCTCTTGGATAGGAAAGGCCCATAAGCTGGTTCAGGTAGCAGAGCTGGAGGGCTCCTTAGGAAACTATTGTCAGAAACTGGCCTCACAGAGGTTTGGAGGTATCTGCACCCTAGCTCTAAAGATTTTACCTTTTTCTCAAGCAGGCATGGGAGTTACTCCCGAATAGATATGTTTTTGGTGTCTACAGAATATTTATGTCAGACACCCATCTGTAGCATCCTACCAATGACTCTCTTGGACCACTCTACAGTGTGCCTGCAGGCCTGTCTCTCACCAACCCCTTGTAATACCATTTGGCACTTAAATGTAGCCTGTTTCAACTCTGAAGCATTTAAAGAACTGATAGAAAAAAACAATTAAAGACTTCCTTGGTTTGAACACCAAGGATAGTACAGCTCCCACAGTGAGATGGTATGCCTTGAAGGCTGTGATAAAAGGAGTGATCTTTCCTTGTTGTGCAGGGGTCATGAAAAAGAGGCAGACCCTGGGATCAACTGGACAGTGAGCTAAGGGAAGTAGAATTCCAGCATAAATTGACCCTTAAAGAGCTGCTGACACCTCAAAGTAAACTTTGAAAAACACAATATTTAGGTACAATTCTGCTTGCATTCCATATGGCTCATGCATGAAAATAGGATACCAATGCTGCTGGTAATGTTTCACCAACCAGAAAGGCAGGAGAAATGTTCCAAATCAATAAGTTGTATGGGATTATACAGTTTGTTCTATGATCAGATACATAACTTAAAATGAATGTCATGCCACACTCATGTGTCTGAAAACTTAACGTTTTGTAACAGAATGAAAGGAAAAATAAGGGTTGATTTGTGACATGGCTACCCATGTCTGAAACATGGTCCACAAAAATCCCTCTTTATGTATTTTTCACAACAAAATATTTTTTTCCTAAAGCTTGTGTCCTTGTTTTTATTTCTCAGTACAATTGTAATCAGTGAACAATTAAATTGCCAGGCTAGATCCGATTCAAAAATAGGTCTCTGATGTAATCATTAATGTCCCCTTCCCTCCCAGTGCATTCCTTGGTCCAATAACTCAGATTTCATTTGATTTTCTATAATCCATTGCCTTGCTACTGTGGGCCCATGTCTTGCTCAGTAAACAGTGCTTCGGGACAACATTTTACTAGTCCCGGTTTTGTGCTGTATTGCTTTAATGCTGCCAATGACCTTTCCTGACCCAGCTCCCGGATGTTCATGCCGAGCACTCGCGCGACCGGTGAGACCACCGAGAAGTTCATTTGGACCGGTGACACACAGCAGTATTGGGGCAGTCTTTAGCGGGGTTTAAAAGCTTGTACTTTGCACTGTTCACCCCATTTGCAATCTTGCCAGCATTGACAGAACAGCTCATGTCCCCTGTGCCTCCAGAGCATTACACACTGATTTTCCTGAAGCAGGTAAGGCTTCTGTTATGTTTGAGGGCAACAACTTCGGGAACTTTGGTAGAAATATATGCCTGACACATTAGGGTGCAAGTAATACTGTGCTAAAGACTTATGAAGTGCGTCTGAAGCTCGGAAATTGTGGTGATTTTTAAATTTAGTAGACTAGCTCCTTTTCTGTACTTGTGGGACCTGTAATTATATATGTCCCTGTTCGTGATGAGCATAGCCTGGGCAAGCAAATGCACCTAGAGACTTTAAAAGTAAAGTGGGCAATTGTTATGATGCAAAGTGTGGAGTTGAAGAGAGGAGCTGATTCCACTGAAAATTTACTTTTAAATCCTGTACAAAAAGTGTATCTGTGCTATGTGGATGGGGTGGACAACAGCACACAGTGATGGTTGCTGGGAATCACCCTTTGTTCCGTCCACCATTTTGAGACCGTGTGTGTGTGTGTGTGTGTGTGTGTGTGTGTGTGTGTGTTTGTATAAGTGGCAGGGAGTTGCATGCAGCATATTATCTTACTTTGTGGTTTTTATCAGATTTACATTGTGCTTGCCGCATGGTCTGAGCCTGTGTTTGGAAGGCTGCTGTGGTGTGTAGGCCTCAGTCGGACCATTTGGAACCCAAAAAAGCCAGTTTTGGGCTCTGAATGGTCCAATCAAGGCCTACACACCACAGCAGGCTTTCAAACACAGGCTCAGACCATGCAGCATGCTAGTCCCAACCCCAAACACCATGATGATTTTGTTTTCGGGGGGTTGGTGGGACTCTCCAGCTGCAATGCTAAAATGTGTTTACGCTAATTTGTTGTTTAATCTGAATTAGATTGTGAATGCTGCATTGTGTTTGGTGCTGGGGGGTGGGGACTAACATGCTGCATGGTCTGAGCCTATGTTTGGAAGGCTGCTGTGGTGTGTAGGCCTCGATCAGACCATTTGTAACCCAAAAAAGCCATTTTGGGCTCCAAATGGTCTAGGTGATGCCTACACACCACAGCAGGTTTCCAAACACTGGCCCATACCATGCGGCATGATGTTTTTGTTTCTGGGGAGTTGAGGTGGACTTCCAGCTTCAATGCTAAAATGTGTTTATGCTAATAATTTGTTTAATCTGAATTAGATTGTGAATGCTGCGATGTTTGGTGGGGGGAGGGGTGACTAACATGCCACATGGTCTGAGCCTTTGTTTGGAAGGCTGCTGTGGCTTGTAGGCCTTGATCGGACCATTTGGAACCCAAAAAAGCCATGCAGCATGTTAGTCCCAACCCCAAACACCATGAATCATTAAATCATCCAGCAAGTCAGTGACAGGCTAAGTTGTACTGCATCTTTTGCTTATTGTGGGAGAGCATCTGTTGTAACTGTTTACCTACAAAATAATGCCCATTTACTAATCCAAGTCCTTTCTGTTTTGTACCATGTTGTGATGTGTGTGCCTATGTCTCCTTATTTGCAGGCAGACTAATGTGTGCTTCCATTTTTTTTGCAGGTGGGTGGATGCGTGTCTCCATTTTGCTTGCAAGCAGGTGGATGCATGTGTCCATTTGGTTTGCAAGTGGGTGGATGTGTGTCTCCATTTGGCTTGCAAGCAGGTGGATGAAGGCTTCCATTTTGTTTGCAGGTGGGTGGATGCAGGCTTGCATTTGGTTTGCAGGCAGGTGGATGCGTGTCTCCATTTTGTTTGCAGGCAGGTGGATGCAGGCTTCTATTTGGTTTGCAGGTGGATGGATGCAGGCTTCCATTTTGTTTGCAGGGGGGTGGATGCAGGCTTCCATTTTGTTTGCAGGCGGGTGGGTGTGCATGTCTCCATTTTGTTTGCAAGCGGGTGGATGCGTATGTCTCCATCTTGTTTTGGGAATCCTCTTCACTTGCGTCAAATGTTGGTTGTGACTAATCTCTTGCGGTAACTATTGAATAATCTTTTCTTGCATTTCGTCGATTTTGTGAAGCATCTCTTCTTGTGTCGGATGTTTGTTGTGACTGATCACTTGCGGTGACTATTGAATAATCTTTTCTTGCATTTCATCGGTTTTGTGAAGCATCTCTTATTGCGGCAAATGTTTGTGGCTAATCTCTTCTTGCATCTTTCTTCTCCTGTGTGAGTTACCACTAACTCAGTCACAGAATTGTCATTTTCTTGGGATGGCATGTTTCAATCTATCAGCTGTCACTTTACTTTTATTTGGCAGCATGCTCTTGCCTTAATCATTTGTATCTATCAAAATCGTGTTTCAGGAAACGTTAATAGTCATTTTTTAAATTGACTAGTGTTTCAACAGTTGATGTTTGGAATAATGGAATTCAGAAGAAGACCATGTGTGTCTGCAGCAGTCATTCTTGGTGAAGCTCAGCGGAATTTGGCCACCCCTCATACTGCAAAAGAAAAAAGCAAACTTTACAGAGTAAATGTCAAGAATGACACGGAATGTTACCAGCATTATTTGGAGAAATGTGCAGCATGCTCACGTGCATACCGCAGCAACATGAATGTTGAGCAGCTTGAACGCTACAACCAGAAAGCTAAAGAGAGGATGCAAAGATACAGAGAAGCTCAGAAGGAGAAGAAATGAGTTCAGGTTGACACAAGTACTGCACCCACTAAAAGAGAAACAAGGTCCGATGAGCAAAAGAAAAAAAAAGAGAAGTTTGGAGGGAGAATAAACAGCAACAGCGTGCTAAAATGACAAGTCAGAAATGGAGACAAATCAATGAAAAGCAACGCCAGAAATATGCTGAAAGAAAGGAGCTAAACAAGCAAGCACAAGATGCTGCCACCAATGCCACCTGCAACAACAAAACACCAGTACCAGTACCAGCCATAATTCCAGAGAGAGAGCAGTGCGTGACACTAGAGAACTGAAGATATGTTAGTGCACTAAGAAAGGCTGTGCAGAGAACCAGAAAAGGTCTACCAAAATCTCCCAATCGATTCGCCTGTGTAGTGCAGAAGATCCTGTCTGCTTGCTCACCATCCAAACAAGCTGCAATGGTTTGACGCAAAGTGTTTCCCAGTCCAACCAACCTACAGGACAAACTAATGTCTGCTGTCATGGATAAGATGTCGCACCTCAAAAGTAATAAAAAGTCTGACCGACACCTGAACAGAGTTCATAAGGACTATTCTTGTGTTAAAAAAATACAGGCTGCTCAGAACAGCAAGTGCAACACTGGGAATAAGCTGGAAAAGGCTTATGAAGACATCCCGAGGGGAAAAGAAATGCACCACATGGCACAAGTCTGCACTGCCCCAGTCAACAACACAGAAAGTGGCAACCTTTTTTGAAGACTCTGCAACCCTACTGCCTTACAAAAAAAGCTTTTTTGAAAAGAAGCAGAACATTCCGTTCATATCTTGATAAACCCATTCATGCTCTTTATACAGAATTTTCACCCAACAGAACCCGGACACTCCAGTGGGAGCAAGGAAATTTGGAAGTCTACGGCCCAAGCATATTAAGCTTGCAAAAGAACAAAAACTGGACCAATGCCTCTGTGAATACTGTGTGAATACTGGACTTAAACTGAAGGCGCTGAACCGTACTGCTGATCTTTACCACCTCACATCATGCAAAGTCCTGAATGTATACCATGCAGTAGAGCTAACAATGTGTCAATGAGCTCCTTTGCAAAAGTTCTACAGGTTGGACTGTGTTGAGAAAATATGTGAACAATGCAGCGTGGCTAATTTTGGAAGAGCCATGGAAGATCTAATTAAGGGCCATGGTCAAGACAGTATAACATGGCAGCAGTGGGAGAATATAACAGTCATGAGAGATGTCAATGACATACAGGTGCAGCAAACAAGACAGCTGGTGGAAGTCATAGAAGAGGAACTTTTATTTTTGGGGTGGCATTTACATGTGGCAGCATAGCAGTACCATCAGTTTGCTCATATCAAAAAATTCCTACCCAAGGGATGGGTAGTGATGGTTCTGGACTTTGCTGAGAACTATGCCTGTAAATTGCAGGATGAAGTGCAGGCAGCCCACTGGCATCATGAACAAGACATCTGGTAGTATCCTACTACCCATGTGACCACTGTGACTCCACAGTGAAAGAGCCATCAGTATTTATCTCAAGTGATTTAAAACATGATCACCATGCCGTGCGCCAGTTTTGTGGAGATCACAAATGCCCACCTAAGAAAAGAACGCTCCTTAAATATAAGCAAAGAAGTACATTTCACAGATGGCTGTTGCAGCCAGTATAAATCAAAATTGGCCTTCTTTGACATTTCAATGTCAGCCACTCAATATGGATTCCTCATCTCATGGTTCATGACACAGAAAGGGTCCTTCAGATGGTGAGAGTGGTGTTGTAAAATTGTCAGCAAGCAGAGCTGTGCAATCATGGCAGACCATAATGAGAAAAGCAAAGGAGTTGTACAAATTTTGCAAGACTGAACTGACCATAGAGCCAGCCACAGAAGGGTGCATTGATAATTTCAGGAGGACATTCTTCTGGGTTGGTGAAAACCAAATAAAAAGACCTGTCAGACCAAATATAAAAATGGTACCTGGGATATGCAAGATGCACAGTGTTAAGTGTTTGGCAAATGGTGTGGTGGCAAGAAACCTAACTTGTTTTTGCATACACTGTATTACTGAAGATGGGCCCTGTGACAATGTGAGTCATGTTGAAGCATGGAAGTTGAAAAAAACTAACAGCTTCCACCACACATAGGGTGGCTTCAAAAGAGACAAACAATACCATGCCCAGTGGCCACCCTGGTCCAACAAACAAAACAGCACTCCAAGCACTCTACTCTTCAACCTCCCATGTTGACTCTACTCCTGACTTGGTGAATGAAAATGCTGATCATGCCAGGGATCACAACACACCCTCCAGTCAAATTCCAACCGAGGCCGCACCTTTAGCAAATGCAGACAGTGACTGTGCACGCGGCAGTACATCAGATGACGCTGAAGTGCATGCCTCTTCATTGGGGGTGCACTTCACTCACCAGCAACATTTCTGCTACATTACCCACAAACAACCCAGTTACAAAAAAGATGAGACCATTTGTCGCCCAAGATATGATGCAAATCAATCAGTACTATGCCGTGTACTACTCTATAAGGAATTTTATGTTGGGCAACTAACCGCTGTGGATCCAAATCCTGTGGGACAATGGTACTCCTTCAAGTTCATGAAGCAGTGTGGAAATGTCTTTACATGGCCAAGGCATCAGGACAATGACCGTGTGCGAAGAAAACAAAGTTTTCATGGGCCAATACAGTTCCAGAATGGAGGTGGCACCTTTGAAATCTACAGTGACGAAATACAGATAATTTCTGCAAAGGTCAGCAAGATACAGGAAAAATGGGATTAAATGAACTTGTTCTGCTTTTCAGTGCACTATGCTGAACCCTAACAAATAGATTTTTCCATATTTCATACGACTTGGCATTATGCATTTTACAAAGATTAGCCTGTAGTGATTAGCTTGTAGTGGACAGTACATTAGCCTGTAGTGATTTGCCTGTCATCCTAGATTAGTCTTTATAGATTAGCCTGTATTTGAACTGTACACAATGATTTCTCTGTTTTTCATATATAAATAGATAGGTAAATGATTAGTCTTGTAGTAGTATAGTCTGTAGTTTCATGTAATTTATTTAGTCTGGTGGTAGTGTAGTCTGTAGTTTCAAGCCACATAGTTTGCTGGTGCATTACATAACATTGAGTTTTGCTGTAAATATTGAATATGTTTTTCAAGTATGATTGTATGACACATATTTATTACCCTTAAATCTTCAATGATAAAGTCTTTGAAACCTTAAAAGCTATTTCCAGTCTCTTACATGCGATCATATGTTTATCTCCCCTGTTATGCGGGCAGCCCTTATTGTATGTTCCCTGTTACACATGCAGCCCTGCTTTTCATGTCTTCTGTTACACGTGTAGCCCTGCTTTTCATGTCCCCGTTACACATGCAGCACTGCTTTTCATGTCCCCTGTTAGACATGCAGCCCTGCCTTTCATGTCCTCTGTTACATGTGCAACTTTGTTGGGGCTTTATCTCAAGATCCGAAATGGGATTTATCCTGCGCCATACCGCATTTTATAAGATGAGTGACAGCATAAAATATTGCTTATAATCTGCATTATATTATCAATTTTAAAAATTGACACCAATGTCACACTTTGGTAGCCCATTTTCAAGCATTGAGCCATATATATTCTATAGATTTCTCCTGCATATTACTTATTACTAAGGAAATTTGCATGAATACATGATCTTTATACCTCAGAGTTAATCTGCCTCTATAGCGTACTCCCTACTTCATGTCATAAGCCTCTGTTGTGACATAATATATTGCCATAGGAATAACTGTGATGTCACAAGCAGTAAAGATAATTTTTTCATACAAATTACACCAGTAATAAATAATGGAGAGAAGGAATACAGAACTAATGTGAAATACAAGCCGAACTGTGTCTAAATATTACGTTTTGTTAAAGTTCTCCTGAAGGCATCAGCTGCTCTTTAATGCTGAGGGCAAAATACACTGGGATTCCAAAAAAGCAGAACTTAATTAATAGATTGCTTAACCTGCAGATGGAGGGCACTTGGAGGAGGGCAGGTCGAAGGTACAGTACTTCAAGGGTGGGAACAGGGAAGGACACATGCCAGCCCTGGTCCTTAGAAAACAGCAAAGTAGTAGGTTACTTTTACACCTAAAAACTGGAAGCCCCTGAGGACATAATACAGCAAACTCCTTAAGACACCTTTGCCACATTTGCAGACTACTACTCTCAGTTATACACCCAGGAGGCTACCCCAGATAATTCCAGTACACTTGACTGCATGACGGCATACCTAAATGGGTCAGCACCCAGAGATTAACACTGTTTTCAAACTACATCAAGCACAACATTGCATTCTTTTACTGAAAAATGTTTAAAAAGCATACTGCCACCAGGAAAATCACAGCAAAGTCAATGTTACAAACAACTTCTTTTGCTCACGTGTAGCAGTTTGATTCTTGGCCAGAGTCCATTGTAAGTTGGCTTGGCCTCTTTAATCCTTTTATTGTACAAATTTTACAAGTGGATAGCCGCAGAGCAAGTATGTGATTGCAATCTGAATTGACAGCTAGGGTGCGAACTTGTACAAGAAGTGAGACATAACCTTTACTGCCAAAAGACTACAACACTGACTTTGCTGTGATTGTTTTTAAACATTTTTCAATAAAAGAATGCAATGTCCCACTTGATATGATTTGAAAACAGTGTTTATCTCTGAGTGCAAACCAATTTAGGATTGATGCCATGCAGTCAAGTGTACTGTAATTTATTGAAGCCCAGGGTATGTGCACTTAATTTGAATGAGCTGCTTTTTGGTGTGTTTTTTTTCTGCTATCCCAAATATACAGACTAAAATAGACACTTTTCTGCCTTACCTTCCTTGCAAGAGGTAGAGATGATACTAGTGGAACAGAACTTTAGTGCTGTAGAAATAGAAACTAAAATTAAGTCACTTAAAAATGGAAAATCTCCCAGCATGGATGACCTGCCATCTGAATTTTATAAAACAACTGGCACTTGCTGCTGTCCCCCCAGTGGACTGTTACCAGGCCATATTGGAGGGAGAGGCAATTCCAGATCCCTGGAGGTTTTCTCAAATTTCCATATTGCCCAAGTCAGGGAAGGATGTGGAACTCTGAAGTTTGTATCACTCCATTTCTCTACTCAGTTCTATGTGATAATAGCGACTGCACAAAGGTGATCACTATTATCGAGACCTGCATTATCACCGAAAACATTTTCAGCTATATGCAGGAAAAGGCTACTGGGAATTGTGCATGGGGGGGGCTTCTCCCCCTGCACCCCCCTAAATAAAGATTCTCAACTCTGGGGGGGTGCATGTCAGGGAGGGGGACACATCCTGGTTCAAAAAAAAACCTAAGTCCCGCAGCTGCGGGAAGTGCAAAAGGAACACCTGCCCCCAGTCTGGAACCCAGGACCTGCTCCATCTGAGCCAACCACCCTACCCACCACACCACATGGCTGGCTCAGCAGAAGCAGGCTCACCACAGGGTCACATCCCTGTTCCCCATCCTCTACGTCCTGTTGCCCACCATCCCTTCCTGTCGCGCACCCTAACCTCATGGTCACAACTTTCGCTGTCCCCCTACAGTCACCCATGATGATAGCACCTTCATTTGGGTCTCCATTATGACAGTCGCCCAAATGCGGTCGCTATCATCATGGTATACCCTCTACTTAGTGTAGATCTGAAAACTTTTACTGGCAACTTAGCAGATCATATTCAACAGATAGTCCCTTTGGTTGCACATCAAAACCAAACCGATTTTATTTCTGGTAATTTCCTGCAGGGTAATATGCAAAGGCTTCTTAATATTATCTCCGCATAGAGGGTGCAGGGAGCATTCAAACTGGCTATCTCCATGGATGCAGAAAAGGCATTTGATAGGGTTAATAGACTATTTTTACAAAAAAAGACACACAGAAAATGAAATTCAGCCCTAAACTTCTAGGCGCCCTAGACAGTTGTTACACCTGGCCTCAGGCAATGGTGTGAGTAAATGAAATTCATTACAGGCAGGGATGCCCCCTTCCCCTCTGAAATTTGCCCTGTGCCTGGAGCCACTGATGACAGCGGTGAGGCAGGACTTTCATATTGGGAATGGAATGACAGAGGTGCTGCAGCAAAAGATTTCCTGATATGCAAACAATTCTATTTTTTCCTGAGCCACATGCGAAGGAGTCCATCTCATGGCTCACCCCACTATTGGAGTCTTTCAGGCAGGCCTTGGGATACAAAATCAGTTATGATAAATCTGAGACTCTCAAGTTAAGTTGGACCTGTCTGAGAAACTTCAAGGTGACTTATCCCTTTGCTTAGGCAAAAAATAACTAGATACAGTACCTGGGAATCCACACTAATACCGATACTTCCAGGTTATTTGATATTAACTATAACAAACTCCGAAGGGAGGTCCAACATGATCTGGCCAGATGGGCTATGCTCCCATTGACTGTGGCAGGCAGAGTTGATGCAGTTAAGATGAACATCTTACCTAGGTACCTCTTCTTGTTTTTTACTTTGCCTATACCCATTCCTTTGGCATACTGGACCCCTCCACTTAAAGGACTCAGAAAAATCATTTGGGGAGGCCACAAAGCCCAGGTGAACCACAGAATATTAATGCTACTAAGTCTAAGGGAACATAGAGGGCTATCTCTACCTAACCTCCAGCACTATTAATTGACAGGACAAATGGTGGTCACTTGCACATTAGCCAAACATCGAAAGGCCTTGGGCTGTTATGACATTGGAAATGCCATTGCAGGGGGATGGCCACTTTTTACTGTAGCCCCTTACCCCCAATTCTGCAACTTACGCTGCTGATATTCCCAATGAAGGGTGGGCCCCACTTCCCTGGTCTGCTATCACATGGACTTCATTTCACCCAGATTAGATAGAGGGTATGCCTTTTGGGAACAGAAAGGACTAACCTGTTTTTCCTAGTTGCTTGAAAATGGGTCCTGTGTGACCTTCCAAGCGCTAAAGCAGGAATTCAACCTAGCGCACACTGACTTTCACACATTCCTACAAGTCAGGCATTGTAGTCACACAGGCAGCAATAAGACTCTGTTGCATAGTGATGTGTCCCCATGGGGGGATTTTGTGTACTTGGTGGTGTTCTAGAATGGTACTCAAAGATACATCTGTGTGATATATAAATTTCTTATGTCCATGAATACTGACTCCCTGGACAATATTAAGACGGCCTGGGAGGCAGAAGCAAACTGTACTATCACTGAGGAGGACTGAGTATGGAGACTCCAGAAGGTTTGGAAGTCAACTTCTTTATCCCCTGAAGGCAGTTTTTCTGAAAGATTTTTGGTCAGTACTTCCAGATTCCTATAATCACCAAACACTTCCAAACTACCAACACAGATTCCTGTTGGAGGCAATGTGGAGGGGTCGGCTCACATTGGTCCATTTTCTGGGGATGTCGAATATTTCAGTCAGTCTGGATGGATGTTATACATTGTGCCATCCAAATACTGGATAAAACAATCCCTAACTCATTTATTGACTGGGTATTGGGATTTCCAATGGTAGTGCCCATGTCTGCTGGTGTTCAAGTGGTAGCGCTCACTTTAATAGTGGCAGCTCTGAAACGCATAACAGCAAATTAGTTAAATGAAGAACCCCCCTCACTAATAGAATGGCAGAATACAGTGTGCCAAATTCATGACACAGAATAGATGACAGCAAAATTACATCTTGGGGAGGACAAACACCAGAAAAGACAGGGATCCTGATAGAGGTGGGACTCCAAGGATCTGCTGAATAGGAGATCCCTACCTCAGGCAGACACCCTACTAGACACTCTCTCCTACACGTTCTCCATTTTATTCATATAGATAAAGTACTGTATCATTCTTGTGGTAATGGTTGCCTTGCACACATGGTGAAACTCCCTTCTCTTTTGCCTCACAGATAACAGTTACTGGGTCTCTTAGTCCATGCTAAAAGCACTCCTCATGTCTCACACAAGGGGGACTAGCCATGTCTGCAACCTACATTGTTGAAAAAAGAATATCAATGTTTTTTTTAAAAAGTGCGCTTTGAATTTTAATTTTTGTTGTATATTTCTCTGTTTAGTGCAGTATTTGAGGAGAATTGATATATTTAAGGCCCATAAGTTCAGTTTTTGTCGCCCCATAAATTCAGTTGTTGTAAAGAGACATAGTTGGATCAACTGTCAATGATATCACAATGGTGACGACTGCACTTGGTTTTAATTCACGAGCAGCCCTTTCTTTTCTCATGCAGGAGATATAATCTGCAGCTTTATGCTTAGTTAAACAGTGAATTGTAGAATTTCATTTCATTTCATTTTATTTATTTGTTAACCGGGTAAGAACACTGGACCAAAGGCCCTTCTTCTGGCCCAACCCAGAAACAATGAATACAAAATGACAAACAGACAAATAAACAAGAAAATACAGGGATAACAGTTATTACAAAAAGCAGTTACATAAAGAGTTTATCAATAAATGTTGCTTCAATGTTACTTTAAAATCACGTATAGATGTAGCCTGGCGTATAGCTAAGGGCAATGCATTTCAATATTGAGGGGCAGCTATAGAGAAAGCTCAGGGCCCTATTTTAAGTTTAGGTAACACTAAATCTAGCAAAATACCATTAGAGGAACATAGACTTGGAAGAACAGCCCGGGGTTTGACAAGATCCAACAGTGAAAAGAGGGATTTAAGAAAAACACATTTAACAATAAGACAACCATAAAAATATTCCACTCTAGGTATAGGAGCCAGCCAACCCAAATTAGAAGACAAAATATAATGAAGAGTTTGCAGTGGTGCCTGTAAAACAAAATGACAAATATTATTGTAAGCAACCGACAATGCATGCAGCTCCAAGGTTAAAGTAGATACTTGAAACATAATCAAAATGAGGCAACAGGGACCCTACTGCAACAGATTGTCTTACTTCAAGGGAAAAGTAATTCTTGAATTTATACAATAAAACTAACTTTTGATTTATAGTGCATACAACTGTATGAACCTGTGGAGAAAGTGTCAACCCAGGGTCCAAAAGGACCCCCAGGTACTTAAATTGTACACTTGTTCCATAATCAAACCAGTTAAATCCTTTAAAGATAAAACAGGATTATTCCTAAGCATAAGGGGTTATCAAAAATCATGGATTTGGTTTTGTTAGAATTTAAGACTAAGGCATTGTCCAGAAACTATTGACAAACTCCTCAAAATTATGACTCAGGGCAGCTGTTAACATGGAGAGGTAACTAGAATGGTAGAAAAGAATCAAGTCATTCACGTAAAATATTGTTTCACAAGTCATACAAAAAAAAGGAAGTTTGTTAACAAACAGAGAAAATTATAAGGGACCCAAAATGGACTGGCACGGGGTCATAATGTCGCACGGCAGAATGCTGTGTGGTACAATCGTGTTGAGCGATTTTGGGGTATTTTTCTTTCTGTCAGGGGATCTGCCCCCCACGCCCCCTGTTACAGGGGGCTGTGCCCCCTGGACCTCCCCACTTAGGATTCTAACTCTGGGGGGTCCAACTCGAAGAGTGCACAGGTCCGGGTTTCGGGATTATGCCGTACGCTATTAAGCGTACTACATTATGTCCTGGTACAAAATGGACCCCTGGGGAATGCCACAACTAATCAAGGAGGTATCAAATACTACAGGGCCTACATCAACAAGCTGAGCATGCTGAGATAAATAGTTCCCTATCCAAGAAAAAGCTGCCTCTCTAAACCCCAGGCTATTCAACTTTGAGCACGTCAAATTATGCTCTATGAGGTTGAATGCCTTGGTCAGGTCCATGAACACTGCCCCAGTCATTAGGCCTTTCTCACAGCCCCTTAGAATGGAGTCTGTGTACCTGACCAAGGCAGTCCCTGTTCCATAGTGCTTACGAAAACTATGTTGATTAGGTGAAAACAAGTCAAAGGTGATAAGGTATTTATTAATTTGGCAAGCAACAAACTTTTCAAGCATTTTACTTAATGGATTAAGAATTGAAATGGGGCAAAAATCCTCAAGAGAGGCTGCAGTAGGTGTCTTGGGGTTTGGTAGAACCCTTGCCAGTTTCCAATTAGACAGAAACTGGCAGGATTGCAAAGAAAGATTAAAGAGGTAGCATACAGGTTTAACTATAAAGGGAATTGTCAACTTTAAAAAATGGCCATCAAGCCCACCCCACAATTAATATATTTATCTGATAAGGTACTCAACAAATTATAAACATCAACCTCAGAGACATTCCTCAATACTAACTCAGGTCTGTCCAGCAATGGAGAAGCACATTTGGAACTCCCATCAACCATACATATTCTACTTCTACGAAAACTGGAAAGATAAGAGAATTTTTTATTAAAAAGGTTAGCTATCTCAATAGAGTCAACAATATCAACATAATTTACTACCAAGTTCCTAGCTGAAGATGTTGATTTAGGAATGAGTAGGGAATTAATGTTTTCCCAATATTTTTTGGGATTTGATCAGTTTGACTAAAACCTGTCCCTATAAATATCTCTTTTAGCTTTACATATCAACTCTGAACCCTTATTTCTCATGCAGTGGTAGTTGTTAAGGAGTGAAACAGAGGGATTCATCTTATATACAGCCCAGGCAGTATTATGCTCCTTAATCAAAGTCCTAATGGCTGGGGTAAACCACGGGTTGGGGATACCTCTTAACCTCCTCGTATGCATAGGGAACAAGGACTCCTGAATGGGAAGTAGTTGACTGCAAAAATAAATCCACAGCACAATCAATATTAGGGATGCATTCTAAATATGACCAATCAATCTGAACTAAGTAAGTATAGAGAGTGTCCACTTTGACATTATTAAAGGAACAAACCTGAGCCAAATGAGAAGGGCCTTTCAAACAGACAAAATTTGACACTGCAAATATTTCCATATGATCACTAACTGCATCAGGCAAAACACCTGAGAAAATTATACAACCCTCTCTATTGGCAATGACCCAATTCAAGACAGTATGATTTAAAGAGTGCAAATTAAGATGGGTAGGCTTATTTATACATTGTAATAAATCATAAGTAGATAATAAAGACTTTAATCCTAGGTTTAACTTTCAGGACCAATTCATATTAAAATCCCCAACCAAAATGGTGTCACGTCATTTTGTGTGTGGGGCCATTATTTCAAGATGTTGCTTTAAACCTTCTAGACCAATATTAAGTGGATTATACAAACATCCCATAATAAACTGTTTTGTTCCACCCAGCAATATCAGTAGCAACAACCAATCAATTTCCAAGGACCCTTCATGACTGAAATTGATAACACTTATTTGCAAAGTATTTTTATAATAGACTGCAACCCCGCCCCCTTTCTTTTTGCCCTTCCTGTCAGCTCTAAGCAAATTATACCCAGAAATAGAGCATGATTTATCAGGAACAACAGGCAGGCTTCAGCCAGGTTTCAGACAAGGCCAGTAAGTCAGGTTTATATTGGTCTACAATATGTTCTATTTCAGCTACTTTTGGAGCAAGACTTTTTACATTAAGGTTCAGTATTTTGAACCCATGAGCATTGGCACAAACTTAGAAGAACAATTACCTGGGGGATGCCGTGTTATTACAGGTTAAGGGGCCTGGATTCCTTTGGTAACATCCCAGCCTGCAGCAACAATAAAGCTAATTTCATCCCCTGTACTACTCCCTGTAAAACAGAATAAGGATTGCAAGTAGCATTGTAATATCCCAGGTACCCACAAATTCTGACCACATAAGAATGTCATTGCAAAAGCTGGCCAGATGCTACAACAACTATGGCATGCACCAACAAACTGGACATCAAATACTCCCAGGGCATGTATTCTCTATCCTCCTGTTGATTGCTTTGTAATTGTTCTAGCATAGCACAACATAATAAGCCACCAATCAACAATATCACCCATCCCAATAAAACAGTGCTCTAATCCATTCTTTATAGACTACAAGAGACCTATGATGGTAAAAAAAATAATAAGCCCCACGCTCCCACAATCTCCCACGGACTCCCACTGACTCCCTTGCTAGTGCACTTTACCGCACTTCCCTTCCATGAGCTGCCACTGTAGATGCCACTGCATCTAAGTGGTGTTGGCTTTTAAATCCCTCTTCACTGCCAAACCGGGCTGCCACCACCAATAGGTGGGAGAGTGTGTGGCTTGAGTGGGTACAGCAGCAGATAGGTGCATTAAATCAGACACTGATGGGGGCAAATTGACAGTTACTAGGCAATGGGAGCTGCAGACAATTAGCAGTAGACTTCACCAGCACACTAAAACAGCAGCAAATTCATTCAAGGAGAAGCAAAATACACAGTACATTTAGCAATTTACAACTCTCATGGCCAAGTTTAAAAGTCATAAACAAACTGCAGACAGATCAGTCTGCTCAGCAAAATGTTGCACAGTTAAAGCTTCTGCAGACACCTTTTGTAGCAGATTCAAGTATATACATCCACAAGTGCAGTTAAATAGGTGGACCTCTTGAGTAGCCGCTCACAGTCCAACACAGGAGATAGCGTAACAATCATGGCATGTAGTCTTGTGCACAGTACATAAGCTGCTCAGTCTCATAGCACATGTAGAGTGGAATAAAACAAAACAGCTGTAGGCACTTGCGAATCATTCAGCCACTTCAACTGCAAATGATTTAAATGTTCAGTCAGCAGGATATTCTAGCACCCATTAAGCAGCTCCTCAGCCCACTCCTTTGTGGTCAGAGATATTCTGGGGTTCACAAGAGATCAGTGGGGTCTGCCACCCTCCCACTGACTCCCTTGCTAGTGCACTCTACCGCACTTCACCGCCACAAGCCACCACTGTAGACATCACTGCGTCTAACCGGTGTTGGCTTTTAAATCCCTCTTCACCACCAAACTGGGCTGCCACCAACAATAGCCAGGAGAGAGTGCAGCTCAAGTGGGCACAACAACAGACAGGTGCACTAAATTAGGCACTGAGGGGGGTCAAGTTGACAGTTGCTAGGCAATGGGATCAGCAGGCAATTAGCAGTGGACTTGACCAGCACACTAAAACAGCAGCAAATTCATTCAAGGAGAAGCAGCAATGCACAGTACATTTAGCGGTTTACAACTCTCACAGCCAAGTTTAAAGGTCACAGACAAATGGCTGACAGATCAGTCTGCTCAGCAAAATGTTGCACAGTTAAAGCTTCTGCAGGACTGTACTGTATTGCTGGGATAGCCAAAACCTGTATATTACTCTGCTTTCTCTTTTCATTGAATCCAGTTGTATTGCACTGTATACCAAGTGGTCTGTCATTACAGCATGTAACATTGTTTTCTTATCTTTGAATGTAGCTGAGTTTTAAAAATCAGAACATAGAATTTGTCAGCAGATAAGGACCTATTGGCCCACCCAGTGTGCCCATTTTGACCCTGCCTAAACTGTTACCACAGACCCTACCTAATTTTTGGCTACTACTGAGTCGAAGGGGATTGCATCTACTAATCAAGAATGTTTGCCAGCTCAGGGAGTCACAGGGACTTATGGAAGGCAGGTGGACCTAAATAATTCAGGCACTTTTCTACCTGTCAGTCAATTGTTGTGTAGCAGATCTCTAGGACTGTCCATGCTGATAGATATAAATGAATCAATGGGGTTTGTTATTACCCAGTGATGTGCAGGGGTTGAGCTGCCCCCATAGCAGATCTGTGTGAGATCTTGCTGGAGTGGGACCGTTTACTGTGAGGGTATGCTGTGCTGCAACAGACTGTGTCTTCCTTTGGTCAGCTGGGTTATAACATCAGATTTTACTGCCAGAGAAAAGGGAGTCATTTTCATGCTAGATACCACATAAACACACAGTGCAATCCTCCATCTTGTAAAAATAGAATGTCCAGTGACAGAAGTTAGGGCTCTGCGAATACCTTTTTTTGAATATTTGACCGAATATTGGGTATTTGGGTCCCAGGTATTCGTTATTCAGTCAGAGAATTTGCCTTATTAGTGAATTGCTATAGAAGTCCTTAAAATGACTTTGGGAAGAGGAGGATGAGATGTCATGGCACTTTGGTTTGTACACTGGTGCCATAGGCATCTTTTGGCACTGCTGCTTCAAGAAGAGGATGCAGAGGTGACAGCACTTTGGCTTGTACACTGGTGCCAGAGGCTACCTTGTCCTACTGCTCCTTCAGGAGGAGGATGCAGAGGTCACGGCACTTTGGCTTGTACACTGGTACCACAGGCTATCTTGTGCTGCTGATGCTTCAGGAGGAGGATGCAGATATCACAGCACATTTGGTTGTATACTAGTGCCACAGGCTGCCTTGTCCTACTGCTGCTTCAGGAGGAGGATGCAGATGTGATAGCACTTTTGATTGTACACTGGTGCCACAGGCTACCTTGTCCCATTGCTGCTTGAGGAGGAGCAGGATGCAGAGGTCATGGCACCCTGGCTTGTTCACTGGTGCCAGAGGTTACCTTGCCCCACTGCTGCTTGAGGAGGAGGATATAGAAGTCACGGCACTTTGGCTTGTACACTGGTGCCAGAGACTACCTTGTCCCACTGCTGCTTCAGGAGGAGGATGCAGATGTCATGGCACTTTATCTTATACACTGGTGCCACAGGCTGTCTCGTGCTGCTGATGTTTCAGGATGAGGAGGATGCAGATATCATGGCACTTTTTTTAACAGGTGGAGGTTTAATGGCTTGCTTGCCCTGCTGCCCATGCCCAGTAGCTTCAGCACCTTTCCTCAGTTTGTCTGCAGCTCTTAGTTTTTTACTAGTCAGATATGATATATATCCTGACTCATCCCCAAGGTCACTCGTGAGTGTTAGTGTCATTGCCAGATGCTGATGATGACAGTAGCTCATTAGGGTCTGGAATATATTTTGAGCCAGAAGACTGGTCTGCAAACTCTGCATCCTCCTCAAGTAATACATCAACCACCTGAGCAGCACGAGTGCTGCATTTGGATTGTATCCTAGGGGTAGGGGTACTTGTTGTCACAGGCATTGTGGAAATATGTGGTGGTGCAGTATCCAGGGTCATGTCAGTAGCCACAGTTACATTGACTGCACAGGTAGTGGTTACAGTACTAGGAGCCACGGGTTCTACATTGTCACTGGATGCACTTGTTGAAGCAGTGGTGGTGGTGGTGGTGGCTGTAGTTTGGGTTACAGTCACTGGGCCAGCAAAAGTGATACTGATGGTACTAATGGCACTGGCTAATGTGCTACAGGTGGTCGTAGGAACTAGTACACTAGTGGTGGCAAGGGTGTAACATCAAGGGTGGAAGAAGCTACAGGGTAACTCAAGACAGTGGCTGTGGCTGATGCTTCCTCACTTGAAGCTCTACTAAGCTGTAATGCTCTCCTACTACTACCATAGAAGGTTGGGGCAGCAAATGGGCGGCTGTTACTGGTGGAGGTGACAGTGCTATCAATTATGGTAGTACTACTGGAGCTACTTTCACCACTCAAAGTATAATTTGCCTAGTGCCTTGCTAGGTGAGAAAATTATTTTGGCCCGCTGAATACGTCCTGATGAAAGTAAACTGCATTGTGATTCTGCATCACTGCTGCTTGGTACAGGCGGGGCTGTGGACTTGCTGGGGCTAGACCAAGTCCTTTTATGGGTTTGTTTGTCACCAGACATGATAAATGATACTGCTGCTGGTTTATATGACAATCAGAAGAACTGCTATGATAATTAACACAGGCAAATAGTTTTATTTATCTATACAGTATTAGCATGGTATGTGACTGTGTGTAAATATAGAATGTGTAGCTTGCAAATAAAGCCACAACAGAACCATACCCAAGAGTCCCAACACACAAACAATTCACTGTGCCACACCTGACACACTGAAAAACTGTATCAGTTTAAAGAAAAACCCTTGAAGATACTAATGGACAGACGTGCGACTCTGAATGCACTTGCAGACGCACGCAGCAAGGTGGGGGAGACTAGGTGTCTGACTCCTTTCTTTTTCAAAAGAAAATCAGATTCACATTAACTTTCAGTTATATCACAGGCAGACACACTCACTCATACTAGAAGATTTTGCATGGATTGGAACTTTAAACACTGGGGGGGGGGTGCAACTAAGCGGAGACACTTAGCAAACAACCCTTTCTGAATGACTGTTACTGAGCCCAGAAACAGTTCCCCCAAATTATATAATACAGGGTTTTATTTAACTCTAAAAATTGATTAGCGTTTTGCTCATAAAAGTTCTAAAACATTGTGAAAATGCATTGCACTTGCCTCACTGTGTTTAACAAACATAACACTTCTAGAAAACCTATATAAATGCTTTCTGTACAGTTGGACAAAAACTGCTAATCAATTATTTAAAACCCTGTAATATATAATATACTATATAATTCTGTCACACTAGACAGAAAACTAAAGCCTGACTTTGCTGAGCAGAAAGAAGCCTCTTTTCTGCCAAAAAATCAATATCTTTAAACCAAAAAAAAAAAAAGAAATTCAAACACTGTAAAGAGCAGACAGATGTGTGACTCTGAATGCACTTGCAGATGCACGCAGTGGGGTGGGGAGACTAGATGTCAGACTCCTTTCTTTTTCAAAAGAAAGTCAGATTCACATTAACATTCAGTTACATCACAGGCAGTCACACTCACTCACACTAGTAGATTTTGTGTGGATTGGAACTTTAAATACTGGGGGAGTAGACCCCTGAGCTGCCATTGGCCGTCGGAATCATGGGTCGCAATTCAGGGCAGTTACAGTTAGCTGGAATTGCCCTGAGTTGCTACCATAATTGACTGTAGTCATACTTTGCTTTAAATCCACAATGCAGACTGCCTTTCTAGTTTATTGCTGTTCACCCTGCCTCTGTCCCACAAAAGCCGAGACATCATTTGTGAGTGCCCCTTGCCACAGCCCTTCTTCCATCCCCCCCAACCAATGCCAAGTGCTGCCTTCACTCAGTGCCTGCTAGTCCTTCAATAGAGAGTAAGAGAGAGAGGGAGTAGCCAGGCATTGTGCCTGAGCTCAGTTAGTGTAGACCTGGTGAGAGAACGCAATGGACGGAGGAACGAGTTTGGCGGGAGGACAAGGGGGACCATGGCCGGGTGGGTTTGTTGCATGGTGTGTGGAGTTTCTACTGGGTCCCACCACCAGCAGTCAGCAGACTTGAGGGAAAGTCGGGAAGGGCAGTGGTGTTTGACAGGTTGTGGGGCATCAGGAGTGATAGCATCTGGCTGAGCAGCTGGTTTGGTATGTGCCATGGGCGGGATTTGGGAATGCAAAGAGGTGAGTGACAGACTGGGATGTGTAGTACTGCAGATGGGTCTGGGCTGCTGCCAGGATTACAGACACCCTAAAATCTGCAGTTGTTCTGAGGGTAAATGTCACAGGAGAATGCAGCTCACCTCACACCATATTGTTAACTAGTGCCCAGTGCGAAGGGGGAGCCTGGACCTGGCTGGTATTTTGGCCTTGGGCACCACCACGAGGAACAAGGCAGCAAGCGGACAGAGGGCACAGGCTGCAGACGAAGTACTGGTGTTGGTGAGGTAAGAATTTCAAGTAATGAAAAGAAAGAACTGGAGTAGCTGCTGGCTGTGAGTGTGCTTAGTGAGTCTTTTTTCTTTTTTAAAAAAGCAGTGATTCTGAATCTGAACCATCGATGCTGGAGGGCAGCTGAGGATCCTCAGTATCACTCACAGAGGGTTCATTATTGAGCGAGCATCAGGATGAGCAGTTAGTAAACCCATTATTGCTAGTAGAAACACAGGGAAAAGAAGAAAGGCACTGCAAACTAAATTAGACAAGTTTTATAAAATAAAGTGTGTTTGCTAAAATGATTTATGGAGCAGAGAAAAGTGTTTGGTGTGTAAGGGAGACAGTAAGCTGAAATGTGGGTGGGGGAACTAAAATTTATGAAGAATACAATGTGTATTTATTTGCAAAGTATATACATATATATATATATATACAGTAATATATATATATATATATATTGTGTCTGTATGTATGTATATATATATATATATATATGTTGAGGTGCTTAAGGTGCCTGGGTGTCTAATGGACTTCCATGTATTGTGTATAGTAACTTACAGTGCCATCATGGCACTCGGACTTATGCACTTAAATTTATGGCCATTGATCACTGTAAAGGCACAGCGCCACACCATGTGCCTCAATACAAATGCACTGAAGTCATGGTGTGGCATCGCAACTTTACAGTTGATGGAGCTGCCCCAGCATCCGCCAAACTTCCGGGTAGCGGACTTTTCAGAATTAAATTAAATTACTTAGCAGCTCTAAAAAAAAGTCACCTTTTTCAAAGAAGCTAAACCGCAGAGTAAGCTTTGCAGGGGCGGGAGACCCTACAAATGACAGCTTTCCTTTAAAGCAAACACTATCTGCCAGCAGAGAGAGAGAGAGAGAGAGAATGAGAAAGTTCTGTGTTCACACCAACAGAAAGATCTGAGCTGAGGCAGGGTGTTTCGTGCTTCTATGTTTTTTTTTTTTTTACTTATTTTTTTATTGGTTTCCAATGTGATTCTATGTTGATGGTCATTTTGACCCTTTTAACTTTTTTTTTTAACTTGCAGATCTCTGAGTGTGTGGGCATGATGCCTTCTTAGTCTGATGATGTGATTTTGTCAATTTGCAGCAGGCCATTTCTGACGGGGCACCTCCATTGTTGCACAGCAGGGGAGCAGCATGACTGCAGGAAGAATGTTTCTTTCTGCCTATGGTGGCAAAAGCCCAGGCAGGTGGCCATATATATATATATATATATTTTAGTGTAATGATCTTTCCTTGTAATAATTGCACCTTTGAGACCGCAGATGGTTGTTATACAGAGCATAATGCCTATGCAGGTGTGTGTTATGAGGATTTTCCTCAGGTGTGTGAAAAATCCTTATAAGAAAAACCTTACACAGGTACAGTTACTGTACAGCGCTGGTGAATGTGTGTGTGTGTATGTGTGGTTGAAACTAAACGTTTATGCTCTGTTTTAATATTTCACATTTTTAAATGGCATAATGAGAGGGAAGTTGCCGAGGGGGTGGTAGGGTGAAGGCTTGGTTGGGGAAGGCATATATAACCTTTGATTGCTTGAATTACCCATTATCCCTGCAGACTGTAGTGGTCACGATGGCACTACATGCACATCCTGGTACTTGCCAGTTGTTGTTTTTTGTAGGGGTCAAGTGGCCAAGGGTAGGGCAGGTGGTCTAAGCCTGCCATGGACTGGAGCATCCTGACATGAGAGCTGTAGTTTTATTTCTTGCACAACTATTATTTATATTCTACATGTACAACAATGATCCAGATTGCCCTGTTACTTACCCTTATAACAGCTGTCAGCTCAATTAGGCATGCCTTGGCTCACTGGGCTGTGCTAGCCTGGCCTGCCCTGCACTGCTACAGCTCAGCTGGAGTTGTCTGGATGGTGTGTGAGTCCTGGACTTGGTGGTGTGTATATACAAAAGGAAAGTACGATTATGGTAATTTACTGATTCAGTGCAGGGGTGAAGTAGTCTACTGCAGCATCCCACATCAGGGTGTAAGGCTGCTGTTTATATGGCTTCAGGCCAGGGTGTTGCATGATGCATCCACCCACAGAAGGGTCTAATGCTGTTTATGTAGCTTTGAATTTTGAACTTGGAGGGGTGTACTACTCAAACACATGTCTATTTATGTAGCCTCAGGAGTGTACTACTGCTGTAGAACTTGGCGGTCCTTATCTGCAGTCAATTTCTATGTTTCTATACATGCTTGAGCCATGCACAACTGGATCCTTAAATGTGGGAAGAAGGGGGGAAAGCTGCTGGTCAGATAGGGCCAGAGGGATTCCATGTCATAACCTTTAATCAATAACGGTGACTGTCAATACAGCAACTCCATAACTGTGACTGCAGTAATGGGGCAGTAAGTAATGGTGACCATAGATTAGAGTGAATTTCTGAGCCATTATCACTGCACCACTTCAGCACGCAGTTCACCTGTTTCAATGTGAGGCACTCACTGATACTTACTATTGCTATTACAGTGGGTAGCAGTAATTGCACGGTTGCCATTATTTTACTGTCACTGTCACTATTCTTGTTTTCACCATTATTGAATCAACCTTCTGACTTCATGGTTATTCAGTAGCTGTTATTACATGCTACCAGCCAGGGAACACAGTAAAGCTTACGGACAGACTGGGTGTGCCTAGCTATCCTTATCCACCGACAATTATTCTATGCAGTGCAGCATCATTCCCACACTGGATACAAGGCTGGTTATGAGGCTTTAGTAGTGTACTGCAGCATCTCACAGGTCTAAGGCTGGTTTTGTTTGGTTGCTTTGGAGGTTTATTGGCTTCTGCAGCATCCTGGATAAAAGGCTGGTTATGTGTCTGTGGAGTTGTACTGCAGCATGCCACAACTGATATAAGGCTGCAGCAGGCTGCTTATGCGACTTTGGGCCTGGGGGTGTACATTAGCATTCCTCAACTGATACAAGGCTGCTTATGTGGCTTTGGGCTGTACATCAGCATCCCACTCCCACACCAGTGTTTAAGGCTGTTCATGACATGTGGCTTCAGGGGTGTACTGTAGCATGATTCCATTGCCAGGCTTTAATCCTCCCACACCAGGGCCTAAGGCTGTTTATGTGGCTTGGGGGCTGGGGATAGTGAGGGTACAAGACAAGTATGCTCACAAGGTAATGGTATATAAGACAAGCAAGCAAGGCCAAACCAAAACAATGAGAATAATAGTAACAAAATTAACTGAGGTTCTATAGCACTGGACCCAACCAATGTTTCCTGCCTTTCTCATAAAGGGGGCCAAATAATAATAGTACATGTTTTAAGTCATCAATCACTTTATTATTGCAAAATTATGTTTGAATGCCTGGTTGTCTTTGTTGAAAGTGGATGCAGCTACTTCTAAATAGTTTGAACCTGTATCTTGTTATATACTAGTTTGTTCACAAAGTAAATTAATGTGCTGTGAAGTTTTTCCACTAACTGGTCTCAAAAAGTACAACAAACTAGTACATAAATAGAATTCAACTATGGTGAAAGCTGAAAAAATTGGTAGAATTTTCTTTAATTAGTTGAAGTCATAAATTTCAAACTAGGTGAAAAAATCAGTCATAATGTGTGGTAAGTCCATCATAATTGTTTTTTCATCTAACTCTGAGGTCTACGGGGGAGGGGGCGCAACTAAGTGGTGACGCTTAGCAATTGCAAATAACCCTCTCTGTATGACTGTTACTGAGCCCAGAAACAGTTCCTCCAAATTATATTATACAGTATATAATATAGTTATGTTATATAATTCTGTCACACTAGACAGAAAACTAAAGTCTGACTTTACTGAGCAGAAAGAATCCTCTTTTCTGCCAAAAAATCGATATCTTTAAACCCCCCCAAAAAATCACACACTTAGAGAGCTGTGTGGCTCAATGCAGGGGGGGTGTTGGCAAACACACACACACACACACACACACACACAGAGTCTTCTCTCGCTCCTGCTACTCCCTGCAACTGAGCCCAGTACAGGGACAAAAATACAAAATAATGCAGTCACAAATGATCTCTGAAACTTAAGGTAAAGACTGAACAAAAAAGTATCTATTTCCCCTTAAAAGATTCAGCTTTCTGAAGCACACAGACTGGAGCCCTATCTCTCTGAGAAGTCTACCTTCTCACAGTGAGGAGATCACATGATCTACAGAGCTGAGTGCTCCAGAAACAGCCTCCTATTGGCCAAGGAAGCTCTGCGAAACTTTGAAATCTTGTCCACTGAATAGCTCTCCCAAATGCAAAATAGTGAGGTATTCGGAACGGCCATCCAAATATTCGGAATGCCTAGTATTCATGGTATTCGGGGAACAATGTTTGGTATTCTCACAGCCCTAGCAGAAGTAACTGCAGGAAGTATCACATTTTATTGGACATTCACATACAGCTTTAAAAGTTCAGATGTCTGCATACAATAAATATAAATGGCAGCAGAATACTCACACAGTGTGCAAAATAACAATTACTGTAGCCCAGACCACACCTGCAAACACACAGCACTTTGGCTCCTGGATGAGTCTTCATCGGGGGGCCAATTCTCATGCTAGCCAGCATGCTGATGAAGCTGAGTATCACCAGTGCTGAGAAGAGGTGAGAGAGCGAGTAAGTGAATCACCACCTGATGCTGCTTCGGGACCCCCCAGTGGGCACCATAGCCCAGTGCCTGGCTAGTACTGCCATAAGCATTTGGAAGCTGGGACATGTGAGTTGGTATGGAGTTACAGTGGCTTGACTGATCAGAGCATAACTAAACTTCTTCCCACATCTCCATCCCAGAGGCTAGGAGAGCAAGAGAGAGAGAGAGAGAGAGACAGAGTTGAAAGTAGGAGAACAGAGAGGCAGTTTTACTAACTGAGTGAGTCTGCTGAGAGCTGTGATATCACATCCTACACTGCAAGGAAGATCTCAGAGCACTTGAACTACAAGTAACACAGGGCTTGCTCCTGAATCTGGGGAACAGCACAAATTGCTGGAAAGTATTTAATCTGAGTCAGCCAGTCAGCTGAGAAATACAAATATCTCTAGTTGCGGTTTTGCCACAATTGCAATTGTATGGTCTTTGGGGTTGTGGTTCTCTGCATTCACCGAGTATTGTTTACTGCTTAATTTAAAGTGAACTACTACCCGTCTACCAGCTGCAACACCAATGGGCCTATACCAGTTCAGTAACTGGGTACCCAGTAACTTGTTATTGAGTTCCCTATAAGGGTTACAGGAGAAATGCACCAATACCAGTGGAGAGTGGGTTGCACCTCCTGTACTGGAGGGTAACAGGGATTCAATGTGTTGTGCACTGTAACATAAGGGTGGAATGTATGTATGTCAGGGCTGTACCTTACTGGACTTTTTACTGACAGACTAAGAAAGTGTTTATTTTGGCTTCACCTAGGTTGGGTTCTAAAGAGCAGCTGTGTTTATTAGGCTGGGTCTAAAAACAGTGATGGGTGACCAGCAAAGTTGCAACTGGCTACCTCGTATAGCACTAACTCCCTTATCACCCCATAGTGTTTCTACCATAATAAAATTGTTTTCCATTTATGTCAGTTGCCTACTGCTATATCCTATAGAGTAAATGTGCATGCCAATTGGGGAACTGTCTAGCCTTATGTGGGTTCATGGGAGGCAAGACCCCAGTGGAGAGATACATTATCCCAAGGGGTTATATTAACTTGTCATCTGGCCCACTTAAATATTTCTCTGGCTGGAGGCACCATGCTATGGTACTGTCTGGAGATGAGTTCCATCAGTAAGAAAATGGAAAACAAGTCCAAGATGCCACTGTGACATCTATGGCAACCCTGTGGCACTGTCAGGTAGTGTGGCCCAAGCCTCCACACCTTCAAGGTGGGCAGTGTGGCAAGGGACCTTACATATACTGAACTAACCTCTGTAATAGTCAATAAAGAGATATGTTCTTATAATATCTGTCTGTGTGTGTGTGTGTGTGTGTGTGTGTGTGTGTGGAGTTTTGTACAGAACACAGTGAACATTTTCTTTCCAAGACACAACTTCTTAAAGTATCCTGGTATGACCGGAGGAGAGAATTTGTGAGACAGTGTTGGGCAACTTAAATGCAAGTATTTGTACCCTTGTACCTAGGCAGATGTATAAAGTCAATATATGGGTAACAGGCCAGAAAAAAAATCCTGTTAAGTCAGCTCCTTGATAATAGTCTCACTGGTGGCAGCAAAGGTGCATGTAATAGACTTCATAGGGAGCGCAGCTGTCACATCAAGTATAAGTAGTTGTGTCCTTCAATGGATTAAAAAGTGGTTACTGGACTAGAGTCAAAGGATTATAATAAATGGTATCCTGTCCACATGGAAACAAGTGGCCAGTGGATTCCCACAAGGTTTTATACTGGCAACAATTTTTTTTAATTGTACATGTGCAGTCGCACCTGTATATTAAGGTTGAGGAGGCACTTTAATGTTAAACCTCCATTTGTCCACCTTTATAATTTTGCTCCCATTCAACTGATTTACATTAAATTTGAAAGGCACAGCCTTTTTGCAAGGATCTCTTGATTCTACAAATTTCATTTAGATCGGTTCAGTGGGGGCAGAGTTACAGATGTGCTAAAAACGTAAAAGTCTCTATTTTTAAGACTTTTTATTTTGCACTCCAATAACTGAAAAAATATAAAGATTTGAAACTTGAAACTTTCAGGTTTGATAGAGTTTGTCCCAAGGTATGAGCTTTTGTGGTTTTTACTTCTCACACTTCAGTACGTTTTTTAAATTATTTAAGTAAAAATGTACGTTTGTGAGCATGCGCAGTTTAAAAAATCAATGTTCTATGGATAGCTGTTTTTTCACATCAACAGTTCATTTCACTATACGACATAGCTGTCCTTTACTAAAGGACAGCTGTGTTGTATAGGCAAGCAACCTTTAGTAAATGAGAGCTGTGTCATATAGTGCAATGGTCTGCTCATGTGACTCATATGTCAGACAGAACTACTATCTTTGTAGCCCCACTATCCTGACTATGCGGTGCATGTTATCTGCACACTGGAGGCCCAAATCCCTAGTGGCAGTCTTTGTTTATTTATTTTTCTTTATTTTATTTTTTGTATAATCTAACACCAGGATGTCCACCACTGGTGTCGGATGCCCCCCCCCACAGCCTGTTGTTTTATTATACTTGCAAGGGTCTCCAGATTTAAATAGCGGGATAACATGTGCGATCTTCCATATTTGAGGGAGGGTACCTTGTGTTAGGGGCAGGTTGAATAAATGAGTAATAGGCACTGCCAATACATGGCATGCTATCTTTAGGAAGTATAGTTCAAGTGTATCTGTGCCGGCACTTTTCTTAGTATCCAGGTGGAGTATCAAGTCTTCCACTTTCTTGAGGGAAACCGATGAGAATGAGAAAATGTTGACTAACGGAGCCAACATTTGGTGGGATCATGCCAAGTTGGGTGCACAGGTTACATGCAGGCGAGTTATCGAAGGCTAAGCCTGCTGTGGAGAAGTGCATGTTGAATGCCTGCAGTATCTCTTTTTTGTCATTGATTACTGTATTGTCAGAGGTAATTTTTGTAGGAAGCATATTCTGTGACGTGGCTCCCGCTAGTTCTTTGATTGTGGCCCAGAATTTGGAGGGACAATTGCCTGCAGCATCTAGTTCTGCTTGGTAATAGCAGGCTTTAGCTTCTCTAATAAGTTTGGTGCAGCGATTTCTGGCTGATCTAAAGAGGCGTCAGTCTTCCTCTTTTTGGGATTTGCGGCAGTTTTCCAGAGTTTATCCCTGGACAGTAGTGCAGCCTTGGGAGCTTGAGTGAACCAATGGCATTTCCTAGCCTTTATGCATATTTTTGACAGAGGATCATGTAGATTCATGGCGTTGGTAATGATTTCATTTAGTACAGAATATGCAGTTTCCACTGTTTTAGCAAGGTAAAAACTCTGCCACAAGGAGGAGTTTTTTAGGTCAAGTAGGTATGCCTTTGGGTCGAATGACTTGGTTGACCTTTTGGTGGAGAATTTGGCCATAGTTGGCACTTTGTTGACTGCCCAAACTCCAGCTATTAGGCAATGGTCACTAATATCTGCGTCAAAGGTTCCAACGTGGGAGAAGGAATGGGGTTTATTCACAAGCAGGACATCTAGAAGAGTACTTTAGGCTGTATTCTTTTTGTTGACATGGGTGGGCTCTTCATTGAGTAGGGTGAAACCAAGGGAGTCACAGAAAGATTTAAGCGGGTGACCAGCTTCCAACAGCCAATCATAGTTTAGATCCCTGAGGATAATTGTTTCCAGAGGGCTAGTGTCCAAGATAGTTGTAAGATAGGACAAAAGCTGAGTACCGGCAGATGGTGGACTATAGCATCCTATGACTTGGAGTGCTAACAATGGGGATAGGTCATTTTTTATGTCCAGGCACTCAAATCCCACTACCAGTGAGTTATAATTAAGTGTTGATGCAACAAATCTATCTTTGATGTAGATGGTGACCCCACCTCCTCTGGATTGCCTATCACATCTAAAAATCTGGTAGTTAGGTATATTAATCACAAAATCACACATGCCCACACAATGCAAAGCATCATGGGCTGCATATGCAAATCACCACAGAATGTTATGTTGGTCCAACTTTAAGCAGAATTGCATGGTGCCAAAAAGCCTCTCGCACAGTTTGCAAAGGGTGCTAACAGATGACATAGACACATGTTTCATTGTACCAGGACTCATCAGTATGCCTCGTCTGTTTGACACCCCAGTGGAATGGACCAGCTACCCTAAGACAGTGTGTCTTGGATATGTTGTGGTGAACCCATTAAAATAAAAAACTATTTAAAGACTAAAGAATTTTCAGGCACAAACACTGAAGTAGAGTTACCTCAAAGGGTGCATTTGGTAGAGTTGTTTCAAGAACATTGAGCTGCATACTGCATGGCTGCATATGCAACATTGAGCAGAGGCGCTGGTCTGTTCCTCAGCATAGATGAGGCTGTCAAAGGGCTTCCTCACTGGGGTGTCAACAGACGAGGCATACTGATGAGTCCTGGTAGGACGTAAACACATGTCTATGTCATCTGTTAGCACCCTTTGCAAACTGTGTGAGAGGCCTTTCGGCACCAAGCAATTCTGCTTAAAGTTGGACCAGCATAACATTCTGTGGTGATTTGCATATGCAGCCCATGATGCTTTGCATTGTGTGGGCATGTGTGATTTTGTATTTTCTTGAAACTTGGCTTCCCAGCCAAATGCCCTTTGGGGTGACCCTTGCCTCAGTGTTTGTGCACAGAGGTTCTTTGTCATATTAATCACACTATTTGACGTACAGGACCAAAGCCAGGATTCTGAGATAACAGGCACATCTGGCATTGTATGGGCGGTCCAAGCCTGGATAAGGGTGAATTTTTTCAGCAGGCTGCACACGTTAATGTGCATAAAACTAATACCTTTAAGAGACAGTGACTCAGAAGGGGAGGTAAGTTTATTTATGGGCCCTGGATTAAGCTCAACATTGCCAGAGCAGAGTAAGAAGAGGAGTAGCAATTTTTTCAGGGATTCACGTGAAAGGCAATGAGCTCGAGGCTTTTTCTGGCTTGGCATGGAGGAGGAACCATGGTGCCAAGCTTTGTTTTTTAATTTATGCAAGACTAAAGACACTGAGGCTAATACTCTGGCTGTGTAATGTCAGTGGCAGTAACTCAAATTAATTAGAGATAAGGAAGGAGGCGTAGACAAATCTGCAATAGTTGCTCTTCGAGGAAGGTAGTCCACCTGGATCAGTTGGCAAGGAGCCTTGGCATAACATGTGATGTGTAGAGTCAGATCGGGCAAGTAGTCTTCAGCATGAGGATGTGGTGTACCCCCAGTCTCAAATTTTTCAGATAATAAGCCAGTAAGGGGTATAATACACAGCGCAGTCAGGAGGAGGAATTGCCACGAGGCTACCATAATTGCAGTTGTTGGGTAAATTAGGGAATTTTGATAACAAGGGTAGCTCACCGGCTGCTGGTTGCAGGATTCCCCTGGTGGAACCCTGGCAGTAACAAATTGTTTTAGTAAGAAAGAGAAGGCAGGAGATTTGTCAGGGATGGGAGTGGGCAGTGCTAACGGGTATATATAATAGCACACAGATGGGAGGATGAGCAGGTGGGTGAGAAATTGCAGCTTTTCCATACCTCTCAAGTGATGGAGTCCGATGAGGAGGTCTCGGGTGCCGGCTTCAGAAGCGCCGACCACCCAGTGTCCACGGTCCTCGGGGAGGGCGTCTGAGCTGGGATCCCTAGTGGGTTTTCGGCTAAAGAAAGGAGAGAGGAGCTTGAATTAATAGTGGGGCAACACAAAGGCAAGCAGTCTGAGTGAAAACAGCTCAATTAGCAACTGAAAGCCTGCGATTTCCTCGGTGCCTTGCAGTCTGGAGAGAGCTGCAAAGTCACAAAGGTGCTGTAACACTTGGTTGCTGGGAACATTTTTAGACAATAAACACAGTTTTTTGGCAAATCAGTCACAGTTCAGTAATTTGTAGTACAATTTTCAAGTAAAACAGTGCCTTAGCAAGACAGGATATGCTAGTCAGCAATAAGCAAACCTAAAGTACCAAAATGGTATGCCTCAGCAAGACAGAATGAGATAAAGCTGCTAGGAGGTTTAGTTGCAAAAAGGGGATGGGAGGAATGCAGTTGTTGACAGTAAGTAACCAATAAATTGAAACATCAGATAGGAGTGGGCAGAGACTGTATGCATTTAAAGGAGGCTGGGGGGGGTGGGATGAAAAATCAAGGGGAAGTTTGCAGAGCTAGCACTGAATCAGTGTACATACAGTTGGAGAGAAACTGCAGCAGGGGGGATTGGTAAGTTACTTTACACAGGCCGAGCAGAACAGGCTAAATTAAAATATATAAATTAGAAGCCGAGTACAGGGATGCAGGCTTACATTAAGCCACATGTCTCGGGTGCTCCTGTCTCAGGTGAGTGAGACCAGCCAATCAGGGAGCTCTACACAGGCATGAAGCCAATAGTGCTACCCTGAGAAGGTGCTGAAATTGAGAACAGCAAATTGCAAGTGATGATCCAGTTCAGCATTCATACAACCCAGAGAAATCGTGGCAATTTTTCAAGCATCGTACCTTATCTATCTCTTTGGGGGTAGGTGGATCAGGCTCCTTGCACCGTAGAGGTGCTATGGCTGGATCGTGACCGCTGCCCGAGGGGACAAGTGGCACCTGTAAGGAAGGAGATGGCAGATTAAATAGGAGCAGATGGGGGGTGTCTAAACAGAGACACACAAAGAGAGCTGAGCACCAAATTGAAAGACAAGTCAGAGGGCAGTCTCAGACAGAGGCAAGGTGCCGGCTAACTCGGGAATCCAAAACAAGCACAAAAGAACAGACTGATGGGGAGGGCAGGAGGGACAGAACAGAGACAGAGGAGGACAGGGGACAAAGGAAGATGATTAAGAATGAAAGTCAAGGGCAGGAGCCTTAGGCTCAAGACAGAGGCAACACAGATCTTACAATTCACTGAATTTTCTAACTAAGTCCATAGCAGTAAGCATGTAAACCCAGTACAGTCTTAAATAGGATTTAAAAAATATATATTAACAAAGCCAGTAAAACATTTTTTACAAACTCAGTTCAAGGCAGTGTACAGCGTGAAAACTTAATTGGGGAAAAAATCAAGGGGAAGTTTACAGAGCTAGCACTGAATCAGTACACATACAGTTGGAGAGAAACTGCAGCGGAGAGGAATGGTAAGTTACTTTACACAGGCCGAGCAGAACAGGCTAAATTAAAATATATAAATTAGAAGCCGAGTACAGGGATGCAGGCTTATGTTAAGCCACACATCTCGGGTGCTCCTGTCTCAGGTTAGTGAGACCAGCCAATCAGGGAGCTCTACACAGGTGTGGAGCCAATAGTGCTACCCTGAGAAGGCGTTGAAAATGAAAACAGCAAATTGCAAGTGATGATCTGGTTCAGCGTTCACACTGCCCAGAGAAATTGTGGCAATTTTTCAAGTATCGTACCTTACCTACCTCTTTGGGAGGTAGGTGGATCAGGCAACTTGCACCGTAGAGGTGCTATGGCTGGATCGTGACCGCTGCCCGAGGGGACAAGTGGCACCTTATCTATCTCTTTGGGGGGGTAGGTGGATCAGGCTTCTTGCACCGTAGCGGTGCAATGGCTGGATCATGACAGTTGACCCACATGGGGTCGCGCATGAAGATGCACGCAGAGACAGGTGCATCTGCACGTGTCTGCTGTGTCCACTGAGGATGCAAGGTCTAGGAGGAAATGGTAGTATATAAGAGAGTGAGTAAAACATATTAAAATTGGAGTCTCATACTAACAAATGTGAAATATGTTTGATGTATGCTGTGGGAGAACATACAGTGAGATACATTTGCCACAAATGGGTACAAATCAAAGATCTCACAAAGGAGATAAGAGAACTTAGAAGCAAGCTAGAAACAAGACAGGACATAAAAGTGTAAGAGAACTTTATAGATTATGTGGTTAGTGAAATAAACACAGAGGAGAGTATAGAGGGAGAACAAGTAGAAGAATGGGCCACAGTCAGCAAAAACAAAGGGAACGTAGAGGCAAGCAAGTATACAACAGTGCTCCTATTCAAACCTTTAATAAATTCAGTGATATTACAAAAGAATTGGACTCTGGGGAAAATTCCACAAAGTTCAAGACCTTGGGCTGTAAATCAGATAAACCAAGAGGTGACTCATTTAGTAATACAGATTCAAACAAACAAAAAAATACAGCTATGGCAAAATCAGAAATGGTAAATACTAGCAGGCCATTTACACTTCCCCCAAAAGGAGACCAATAGTCAGATCTGAAAAAGGCACCAAACAGTAAAATTCCTAAGGAAATCATAGTCCTAGGTGACTCCACCATAGGGGGAATAGATGGAATTCTATGTAAAGAAGACAATAGAAATACTATGATCAGTATGTTCCCAGGAATAAAAGTCCATGAACTGAGAAAATTACTTTAGGTATGTTTGGGGAAAGCAGAACAATCATTGGTAATTTTGCAAGTAGGAGTAAATGATGTATATTCCAATGAATTAGAAAAGATCCTAAAGAACTACATAAATCTAATACATGAACTAAAACAAAACACTACAGCCATAATTATATCAGGCATCTTACCTATCTATGGAAGACATCAGTACAAAAATCAAGAGATCATCCTACTTAACTCTTGGTTAAGACAACTGTGCCTAGAAGAATGGATTGGCTTAATAAACACACACATTATATTCAGAAATGATTCTCTGTAAAAGAATGTTGGATTACATTTAAATAAACTGGGTTCAAGAATATTGGGAAAGACTTTTAAAAACATTGTTGTGAATCATTTAAACTGGGTACAGAGGAGGGTGGGGAAATAAATCTAAAATCTGAACCAGAGACAACAGTCAACCCCAAATCAAAACATAATACAAAGTTTAACTCCGTAAAAGGACTGTTAACTAAAGTTAGAAGTCTGGACAAGAAATGTGATGAATTCACTCACCTTATGAGGGAAAAATATATCAAAATTGCAATTCTTACAGAAACCTGGTGGGAGGAGGGGATACATGGAACAAAAACATAAAAGGGTACGATTTGTACAATAAGTCTAGAAAATATAGGAAGGGAGGAGGTGTGGCAGTATACATTCATGAATCCCTTACAAGTATGGAAGTACATGAAGGGAATTTACAAATAGAACATCAGACAATTAAGATAACCCCCCCAAATGCCCCCAAAATCATGTTGAAGGTTCTATACCACCCCCTGACTACCAGAGAAGGAGACCAGGAAATCTTAGAAGTTTTAGATCTCTTAAACCCAGTAGAAAACATCATCTTGGTAGGGGATTTAAATCTACCAGGTATAGATTGGGTGAAACACATTACTACACATAACATTGAAAGAGATTACCTGGAAAAATTCAATCAACTTGGATTAGAACAAACAGTAAAGGAGAACACTAGGGGCAACAACTTACTGGATGTCATTTTAACCAGTATGGGCGATACTTTAACAGATACCAGAGTGGGCTCACCATTAGCCAACAGCGACCACCAAGTAGTATACTTCCAACTAAAGGATCTACCTTTAGAACTGTGAGAGCAAACAAAAATTCCCAACTTTAAAAAAGTTAATTTCACTGCAGTAAGAGAAACCATGCAGAAATAGGACTGGAAATCAGATTTTGTGAATCTTACATTAGATGAAATGTGGGAAAAACTGATAGGAAAAATAAAGACAGTAACTGATACAAACATACAATGTACAGTCAAACATACTAGAAAAGGAAATAGTCCCAAATGGTTAACCCAGAAACTTAAAAAGCAAATCAAACTTAAAAACAAAATGTATAAGCACCTGAGACACAATAAGATCAGTCACGCTGTATATAGGGAACAGTAAAAAAAAAGTGAAGAAATCTATTAAAACTGCTAAAGTAATCTTTAAGGAAAAATTGGACAGAAATAATATAGATAACTACAAGAATATCTATTCATACATAAACAACAAAAGAGGAAACAAACAGAGTATAGGCCATTTTAAGAATGTAAGAGGGGGGAATAATTGAAGATAAGGACATGTCAAATGTTCAAAACAACTAGGATAACCCCACTGAGAAAACAAGCATTTGTCAATGCCGAATGTTTGCTTGCTGGCATTGGCAGTGGTAGTGTAGAAGTTACAGAGCTGCGTAATAGGAATGTCAGTGAAGTATTGAACCGAAGCCAACCCCCCCACCACCCTGCAGAGAGTGACAGGCATTGGGGTGTGCCTTTGGGTTGTCAGGCATAACGGCCATGCCATTTCACCACACCCCACCCTGCAGACACTGACAAGTGTCATGGTGTTCCTTGGGGTCTTTGGTCCTTATGCGCACCCTATTCCATTAGAAAATATGGTGAGATGGGTGTGATATAGGAGAATGGGGTGAACTTTGGGGCCAAAGAGTCCAAGGTATACCTCGATGCCTCTCACTGGCTGCAGGGTGTGGAATGGTATAAGCATTACAGGCAAGAATCCCAAGTCACACCCCTGATGCCTGTCATTCTCTACAGGGTTGGGCGTTATGGTTGGAAACCCTAATACCTCAGGCATTCGTTGGTATTTTCACTCCAAATTTTCAACATGTTTTTGTGACCCCACCTCATGAACAGGGGAATATCAGTTTGTTAGCCAAGCTGATGATTTCCCACGCGACCACGCATCTCTGAGCTGAAGTGTGAAAACACACTCGACCATGTTGTGAAAATGACAGCTGTACTGTTCATAAGGAAGTGTGGAAAATGCCACTGCTGAAAATCTGGACTGAAAATATTACAAAGTCATGAACTTACGAGGATGCGTGGAAACTCGCAATGCTCACTATGTAACACAGTCATTTTATGGACTTTTGTCACCAAATTTTCAACATAGCCATTTAAGACCTCTGCTCATGAACAGTGTTAACTGTATTTTCTTAATCTGTCCCAAACATTGCTTTCGCACCAACAGCACCACTGTGTGCTAGCATGATGAAACACATTTTGGGTGACATATGAAAATGGCAGCTGTACTGTTCATAAGGAAGTGTAATAAAATGGCAATGTTGGAAATCTGGAGTGAAAATATTAAATTTGCAAACTTACGAGCATGCATAGGAACTGCTCAACGCACGCTCGTAAAACAGTACTTTTTAGGAATTTTTTCACCAACTTTTCAACATAGCCATTTTAAGACCTCTGCTCATGAACAGTGTCTCTGTGATTTTCTTAATGTGTCCCATACATTGATTTCACATCGACTGTGCCATTGTAATAGCTACATGAAGTAGGACACATTTTGGCCAAGATGTGAAAAATGACAGCTTTACTGCTCATAAGGAGGTGAGGTAAAATGGCAATGTTGAAAATCTGGAGTGAAAATATTGAAAATTCGCGAACTTATGAGCGTGCATAGGAACTGCGCAATGCACGTTTGTAAAACAGTCATTTTTAGGAATTTTTTCACCAAATTTTCAACATAGCCATTTTAAAGCCTCTGCTCATGAACAGTGTCACTGTGATTTTCTTAATTTGTCCAGTACATTGATCTTGCACACTGACTGCGCCATTGTGCGCTACATGGGTGGAAACACATGGTGAGATGTGAAAAATGACAGCTATACTACTCATAAGAAGGTGTGGTAAAATCGCTATGTTGAAAATCTGGAATGAAAATATTGAAAATTTGCGAATTTACGAGCGTGCATAGCAACTGTACAACGCACGCTCATAAAACAGTCATTTTTTTGAATTTTTCACCAAATTTTCAACATAGCCATTTTAAGTCCTCTGCTCACGAACAGTGTCACTATGATTTTCTTAATGTGTCTCGTACAATGATTTCACACACCAGCTGTGCCATTGTGCGCTACATGGGCGGAAACACATTTTGGGTGAGATGTGAAAAATGACAGCTGTACTGTTCATAAGAAGGTGTGGTAAAATGGCAATGTTGAAAATCTGGAGTAAAATATTGAAAATTCGCGAACTTACAGTGTGTAGGAACTGCACAATGCACACTCATAAAACAGTCATTTTGGAATTTTTCCACCAAATTTTCAACATAGCCATTTTCAGACCTCTGCTCATGAACAGTGTCAGTGTGATTTTCTTAATGTGTCCCGTACATTGATTTCACACCGACTGTGCCATTGTGCGCTACATGGGCGGAAACACATTTTAGGTGAGATGTGAAAATGACAGCTGTACTGTTCATAAGAAGGTGTGGTAAAATGGCAATGTGGAAAATCTGGAGTGAAAATATTGAAAATTCGCGAACTTACGGTGTGTGTAGGAACTGTGCAATGCACACTCATAAAACAGTTATTTTTAGGAATTTTTCCACCAAATTTTCAAAATCGTCTTTTTGAGAGCCCACCTTACGAACACTAGCAGTGTCATTTTGTTAATCATTCTGGAAAGGTGATTTCATGCAGTGGCTGCGAAATCACCCTTCAGGCCTGAGTAATGCCATGACAGTGCAAGAATTCATGAGGAGGGGTCCCAAAACCCCATGTTGAAAATTTGGTGCAAAAATTCCAAAAAATGCCTCAGATATGCAATAAAGTTGAAAAACCCCTATCTATCCCATTATACAGCTTACCGGCATTTCCTCAGTTCGCGGTCGGCTTTGAAGAGTGCAGATGCATTCCTGGTCCACGAAGATCATCGCGCCATACTCGGAGGTAAGTATGGGGTAGAGGTGTGGGGAGGTAAGTGCGCAGTGGAGTGCAGGTTGTGGGAGGGCTGGGAAACTGCATGGGACCATTTTGCTTTTCAGGGTTTTTTAAAAAGATGACACGGGGCGTTTGCCATACTGGGTGGGCTCCCAGCATGGCACAAAGAACTGGGGGTGTGTGTGAAGCTGACGGTAGATTGGGCAACCCCATCGGCCATGGCATTTGTTGCCACACTGGGGTGGGCTCCCAGCGTGGCACCCGGTACTTTTGGGGGGGAGGACAGTGGAGCCGACCGGGGGATTGGGCACCCCCGTTGGCTATACGATAACTTGCCACACTGGGGTGGGCACCCAGCGTGACATTTGGAAGGCTTTGGGGGAGGCGCAGCACAACCGACGGGGGATTGGGCACCCCCGTTGGCTATTGAGTGTGTGCGTGGGGGGGGCAGCACGCAGTATGCGTGTGTGTGTGTGTGTGTGTGTGTAGGGGGAGCTTTGCATGAGCAGGCAATATCTTATCGCTGCTCACTGAAGCGTAGCTCCCCCTTTCAACTGTATGCCACTGCATTTTGGAGCTTGTCATAGACAGCTCCAGCATGCATTGGTGGACAGGGGCCGCGTCTGCCAACACACTGACTGAATTGTAAGAGGGGGTGACACACCTCCGAAAACTCAGATGATGGCACTATGTTTCTTGCACATGCGTGCAAGCAAACATAAAAACACATCACTTCAGAAAAAAATCAAATAATAATAGATATCAAAGACGTGACAACTAGATTAATACAAATACATAAAAACAAATCTCCAGGACCAGATGACATAAATCCAAGACTAATCTCAGAGACAGCAGTGGAAATAGCTCTACCCATGGCATTTATTTTCCAGAGATCCCTAGATAGTGGGGAGGTGACCACAAAATGGAGAGAGGCTCACATGGTTCCCATCTTCAAAAAATGACAGAAGGATTCCCCTGAGAACTATATTGACTGGTGAGCCTGACATCAGTCTTCGGCAAAGTGCTGGAAGGCATAATAAAAGACCATATTCTTTCCCAGTTAAATAAAAACAGCAATTGGACCCATGCCAACATGGGTTCACAAAAGTACGATCATGACAAACAAACCTTTTTCACATCTATAAAAAGGTGACTAAGGGGTTAGACTTGGGGAATTCAGTTGATGTGGTACAACTGGACTTCAAGGCTTTCAATAAACTTCCGCACCAAGAATTAATAGATTCATTATATACGCTACAGATCCAAAATAACATCATAAAATGGATATTAGCATGGTTGGACAGTAGAAGACAGAGGGTGACAATAAATGGAATGTTATCTGACTGGATACCTTTGGGTACCTCAGGGATCTGTGTTGGGACCTTGTTTGTTCTATAGATATATATATATATATATTCATTACAGTGTAATACCGAGAATATTTGGGCAACAAAGTTTGCTGATGACTGCTGAGTAGGAGCAGTTGTAAATTCAGTACAGGATCAGATAAAGTCCCAAGACTCCCTTAACTACATCGAGCAGTGGACAAATAAGTACAAACTAAAATTAAATGGAGAAAAGTGCATAGTTCTACATATGGGGAAAAAAATCCCAAACTACAATATAACATAAATAAATAAATACTTAAATCATCTGTAGAAGAAAGGGACCTGGGAGTATTTATCAAAAATGATCTTACTTTTGGGTCACGTTGTGACCAGATAGTAAGGAAAGCAAACAATATACTTAATTGCATCCTTAGGCATATTGATAGTAGAAGTGGAGAGATTTTGATGCCATATGGGGTACTGGTGAGAACACAACTGGAATACTGTTCACAGGTCTGGGCACCATATAAAAAGGGTGAAGTGGCAAAACCAGAGGAAGTACAGAGGAGAGCAACCAGATCAGTCCAGGGGCTGACAGAGAGGTCCTATGGGGAAAGGATGAGGGCGTTGAATTTGTTCTCACTTGCATATAGGCACTGGATGGGAGATATGATCCTAGTATATAAAAGTTTTCAGGACCAGAAGCTTAGAATAGATCTAGGCCTAGAAATTAAACCAAAAAAGCACAATACCAGAATGCATGAGCTACAACTTAATCAACAAAAATAGAATCTACTTAAACATAAATGCTGGTTCAGTCAAAGGGTGGTTCCTCGTTGGAATTCCCTCCCAACCACTGTGGTGAGCAGTCTCACTTTGGAAATGTTTAAAGCAATGCTAAATAGTCATAGTCAAAACAAACTAGAGAATTCTAAAACCAAAAATCTAAATTGGAGAATAAGCAAGCAAAAAGGATGAAAGTCCATTCACATGCTTTGTACAGACTATGAGACTATGTTGAGAAAGCACTTTCCTCATATTTGATGCATATTTGGGTACCACCACTAAGGACTTGTCATTAGATCTCAGGGGATAGGCCAAGGTAACCAGTCTGAACATGTTGGCCAAGGATGCAGGCATACCAGAGTTACACATTTTATAAATGAGGCAACAGCTGGTGTACATCCGAAAAGAGGAGGGGGAGAGCCATCCAAGGCTGGAATAGAGTGAGCAGTGATGCATGATTTTAGGAGCAGGTAAAGGAAAGCAAAGCAACAAATGTTATTATAACAAACATTCCATTTGTTCATTAGTCCTTTGTTGGTTTCCTGATAGGCTACAATCCCCAGAGCAAGGCTCGGTCTAAGTAGTCCCAGGGCTAACGCCATTCTGGCAGCAATGGTGAGATTATGCCTGATCCTGTAGACGAGCCCAAGTTTTGAGTTGACTGCTTTGATGACGTTTGACCCATTTAAGGTGAGATCCAAGGCAGTATCAAGGCTGACTCCTTGATACTTGAAGGATTGCACCCTGTTTAAAGGAGAGTCATCACGGCTGTTGGTGGTTAGTTGTGTGGAAGAGGATCTGATCCTGGGTTTTGAGTTGAAGAGCACTGAGACTGCCTTATTGGTACTGAGGTTGAACTTGTTTTGCTTCAGCCAGTGTTGGAGGATATCAAAGTCAGTGTTCAGGTTTTGGTTTGTGGTGGACAGGTCAGCAGAGCTCAAATAGAGCACCATGTTATCAGCATATAATGGCAGTGAGCTTGACCCTTTCAGTTGGGGCAGATCATTTGTGAAAAGAGAGAACAGGAGGGGACCCTGGATGGATCCCTGAGGAACACACAACAGTATGGGCAAGTGCAGACTTAGTACTATCAATCTGTATGAACTGCTTCCTCCCTGTGAGGTAGCTGGAGAACCAGGCAATTATGTCAGGGGTGAAGCACAGGTTGGACAGTTTCTTTGACAGTAAGAAGTGATCCATGAGGTCAATTGCCTTCGACAGGTCAATGAAGACAGCCCCTGTGAGTAATCCTTTGTCTATAATGTATTTCAATGGCATATTGAACTTATATTGATATCTTTGCCATTCTTTGGAATTTTTTCCCAAATTTTCAACATGGCCATTTTTGGACCCCACCTCATGAACACTGCAACTGTCATTTCATTAATTGGGCCTGGAAAATGATTTCATGGTGGCTGCTTGAAATCACATTTTGGGACCGAATGACAATATTTCACCACCGGTGTTCATGAGGTGGAGTCCCAAAAAAGCCATGTTGAAAATTTAGTGAAAAAATTCCTAAAAATGGATGTTACGCATGTTCATTTAAATTTTGCTATGACATGCAGAACTTTGGTAATTTTCAATATTTTGACTCCAAATTTTCAACATAGCCATTTTTTCTCACAACCTCATGAGCAGTATAGCTGTCATTGTTCACATCCTGTCTGAAATGTGTTTTCCCACCTGTGGAGCAGAATGGCATTTTGGTAGAGATTTGAAAATTTTCACCTATGGGGTTTATGAGGTGGGGTCATAAGAAGACTATGTTGAAAGTTTGGGGTCAAAATATTACAAAACAAAGAATTTATTAAGTTATGTTGTTTGCCCAGGTTTCTGTTGCACCAATAGGGTACCTGCTGCCGTACTGTACCAGTGACCTGAGTTCAGGTGTGAACTTAGTGAGCCAGTTTACTGGGACAAGGCTGATGGGGAAGGTGCTACATCATGCAGCACCAGCCCTGGACTGGGTAGGGACAGAGTAGTGTGTTGGTGCAGATACCACACCCTGTGGTGGGTTGGGGAACCTCACCCACAACGTATTGACATGTGTGCCAGGGCCTACTGAGCCCATGCACTAGGTTAGGACTGTCTCCTATATTGTATTTATATTATTTTGCGCAGGTCTCAAAGGGACCTGTACAAATGAGGACACAATTCCACTCTCACAAAAAAGAGGGGAAATTCATTGCAAAAAACTATTTTAATGCAGACATTAGAGTTGTAGAATGCAAAGCTCAAAAAGAAGGGAAATGAAAAAAAAAACATTAGGGATTTGGATCTATGGAGTATTGTTGAATCAGTGGTGGGATCTTCCTTGGGGTTGTCAACCCTAATGCCCACCCTGCTCTCCTTATTAGATGAGCTCAGATGTGATGTCTTTACACAGGGCCTGCAGTGCCCTGTATGAAGAAAGCTATGATAGATTATGTTAGCCATACTGTATCACTATGAGACACTAGCTTGGAGCTGTACCTTGTTCTTTGGCAGGAGGGTGTGGGCTGGGGGGAAGGGGGTGTGCATTAGGGTTGACAATCTCAAGGAAGACCCCACTACTGATTCTCCAGTACTCCATAGACCCAAATCCCTAATGTTTTTTTTTTATTTCCCTTTTTTTGTGCTTTGCGTCCTACAACCCTAATATCTCCATTAACGTATTTTTTGCAATTAATATATTTATACGTGATAAGGAGGTGGGCACCACCAGCTGGGTGTCACGTTGTCTGATGTCACCATAGTAGAAAGCGTAGTTGCATCTCAACAAGAGGTAAGTGAAATGCAGAAGGACCTCAACATACTCAGAAAGTGGCAGATGAATTTCTGCTTTGAAAAATGGAAAGTGATACATCTAGATAAAGAGAATATAAAGGCAAAGTACTATTTAAACAGCTCAGAGATTACTGAAAATAGGGCCATCAGGCAAGATGTACATGTTTCAAGCCACTCCTTCTGTAGATATCTTTTTATGGTTTGCTCTTAATTTTATCAGCTTTACATTACATGTGGATTTGGTACTATCCTTATAGATACTCTGCTTAAAGAGGTCATTGATGGGGAAGCCCAGAGTGTTGTCACCTCATGTAATGGACCGCTGTAAACTTGGAGAGTAGACTGAATTTGAATCAGCCATCAAATACCTCGAATACCAAGCAAATTCCGCGAACACCCGAATACCTAAATACTGGGCTGTATTCAAGACATCCAACGTAACATATTCAACAAGACTGAGATCTTGTGAGTTCTTCTCGACCAATGCCCAGGCTGCTCAGAGAGCTTTCAAGAGTTATGTCATGTGACCTGCCTTGCCAGTGCACAGAGACACTGGAACTGAGAGGAAGCTGGTACTCTCTGAAGAGTTGTGGTTTTTCAGAAGTAGACTTTTTTTGGACTGTTCTGTTGTGTGAATCTCCGGTGGAGACTGTGGTGTTCTGCTTGACCCTGGAATAGAGGATGGAGAGGGGAGATATGATAGAGACCTTTAAATACCTCACAGGAGACCAGCCCAGTGGGGCTGGGGTTGAGGCACTGGATGCCTTACCTTGCACCATGCTGGCAACCTATGTTCGTGAATGAGCATGGGTCACTGGGGGTTGGCAGGGAAGGAGAAGGATTGAGCATCCCATAGACTGTTTTTCTACTCCGGGGAAGGAGGGTGGTAGCTCTTGGCGTATGCTTGCCCCTGTGTGGAGGCTGGGAGGTGACACACCGACTCTAAAGATGTGGGCAGGAGATTGCAGCAGATGCCTGGAGGAGCAAGTGCAGAAGCGGGTGCGCTGCTGCTGCTTGTGTCACTGCATGCTGTATCCTCTAAGGGGAGCAAAGAAAACAGGAAAATGGAGTCCTGTGTGGAATGACGATGGTCCCCCTCTGTAATGGCCCAGGAAGGCGCCTCCCCAAATACTGGATCCAGTCTGGCGGGTAGAGCTGTCTCCCCATCCCCTGCCATGAAATGTAAGTCATGGGAGTTAAGAGGAGGGGGTCTATTACCCAGTGCCTGGTGTGGGTGGTGGGAGTGTCAGATGGGCAGCAGAGGACTCTGGGGAAAAAGTATAAACAAACAAAAAAAATACCTTACTGGGTAAATAAGGTACAGGGGGAGGGGGAGTATTTTTCAGAAGAAAAGGTGCTCAAGAACAAAGGGACATACTATGATGCTGGATGGAGTAGATTTATGAGAGATGTGAGGAAGTACTTCTTCACAGAACGAGTGGTGGATTCCTGGAACAGCCATTCAGCAGAGGTAGTGTGGACGAAAACAGTGAGGTTCAAGAATGCATGGGATAAACTCAAGGGAATCATAGTGGAAAGGAAAAGGGAGGGAGGGAGAAAGAGCTGTAGATTGGGCACATTCTGCATTAATAGTGTAGGTAGGAAGAAGTGGGCAAACTGGAAGGATCAAGCAGTCCTTATTTGCCATCAAATTCTATGTTTCTATGTGTCTATATTTCTGTATCAAAAGGAATGCATTGGAGCACTGCCACCTTTGTTTTGTAGTTTACACTCATCTTTATGTAGCTAAGCTGTTATTTCTTAAATCACCCATATAAAAAAAATAAATTTGTCTCTTTTGTTTCCAGATGCCACATACTTTGTGCCCTTGGGTAGGCAGGGAGCAGCTTTGCTTTGCAGCTTATGCTTATCAGTCTGTAGCAGTTATTTGTTAAAACACCTAAATTATATAAAAATAGTTCACATATTTTTGCTCTTTGGATGTCATAGACTTTGTCTGTGCCCTACGGTAAATAGGGGACGTTTTGCTGTGCAGCTGATGCTTAACTTTCCATAGCTATTATTTCTTAAAACACCTATATAAAATGTAGCTGAAGTATTTTTGTCTTCAAACAACACATCCTTTGTCTGTACCCTAGGGTAGGCAGGGGGGCACCTTTGCTTTGTGGCTTACACTTACCTTTCTGTAGCTGTGTATCAGTTTGCTATGTATACCTGTTACTGTATTTGTTTTGTTTAATTCTTTCTGCATGGATATCAGTTAGAATTTAACACCTGAAGGGACAAAGTTGATATTCCTGGGAAAGGTTGACATTTTTATCAGAGGCAGACCAACAGACCAACTGTCTCTGAAGGCAGTTACTATCTCTATTGCCCTGTATCACTGGAGAACCCCAGGGCAGTTAATGGGAGGGCTTCAAAGGAAATAAGTGACTTTTCATGTCAGGAAACTGCTTTAAGTTTTTTTAAATTGATAAACTTTATTGAGAGACAACAGTGCTGACAGCGAATCATCCATAAGTAGCCCTGTAGACCCCTTCAACATTCAGGGGACCAACAGGACAAGATGTACAATGATCATTGAAGGCATGGTCAGATAAGATATTTGCATACAGCAGCAATCATGGGGCAGGTAAAAACAAGAAGGAACATAATACATATAAAGGGCAGGCAAAGATACTATATGGCAAGCAGCCTTAGTCAGTTAGCAGGAGTAGGGTATAGATTGATTCCCATCTTTTATTAAACACTGGCAACCTGTTACGTAGACAGGCAGCCATTTTTTCAATTCTTAGTGCTTCTGGCATAGCTTTATGCCATTCCTTTTTGGTAGGTGTGGAGTTATCTAGCCAGAGTCTTAAAATTACCATCTTTGCAGTAGCTGCTAGCAACATGATGTGGTATCACCTAGGTTTTAATATATGTTGAAGGTGTAGGTCTCATAGGCATATATGGGGAGAAAAGGCAGTGTCTTGGCCCAAGAGGGGTCCAGCTTAGCCTGTATAGCCACCCACAAAAAAGCTGCTTTTGGGCAATCCCACAATATGTGCTTGAGGGTGTGTGAGTGAGCATGACATCTAGTGCATTGGTCAGAATTTTAGATGGTTCATGTGGTGTAGTTTTGTAGGGGTATAATACATATTATTATTTATTTTATATTACATTAGTCTTAAGCCATCCACCTTCAGCTATTTGTACAGGCCTTTCCATAATTGAGTTCTGTTTTCCTGAGCAGCTGCTTTAGGAAATTCTGCTTGCCAATAAGTATAAAGGTAAGTATTGGGGAGGGAAGTGATTTGGCGGTTTGTTGTACAGTAGAGAGGTGGCGTGTCATAGTCTAGCCAATGAAGCCAGTTCATCCCATACTTCCAGCATGCTGAAAGACCATGGTCGAGGACCTAAAGAGTAAACTACCGTATGCTGGAGTTGAAATATCGAAAAATGTCTGGGTCTTTGAGACCATGTGTGTTTTTGAGGGCTTAGAATTTGATGATGGTTTTGTCTTGCACTATCTGGTGTAGAATGTGCAGAGAGGAATGGGCAAGAAAGGAATCTGTTATGGTCTTGGTTTGTATTTTAAAGTTGGGGTTACCCTTTATTGGTTGTGCAGTGTCAAAAAAGAGGCTTTATTTTTAATATCCAATGAACTAATTGACTCACGTGCACTAACCTGCCTATACAGGTGTTCTTGAGAATTGCTGGTGTCTTTGTTTTGTAGTAATCAAAACAAAGGGTTCTTTAGAGTCTTTCATAAAATGGGTAGAACATTTCCTTCTATCTGATTGGCTGAAAGACATATTTCAGTGTGTCCCTATCCAGCCATAATGTGCCAGCTGGCACTAGTTACAATACCTGAGTATGGGCTATCTAGATATCCCTGTGCCACCTAACTGAACATATTCCATTGGCAGCCATATTGTTTTCAGCTTGTCAAACCTTGCTACCTCAAAACTGAAGTGAAGAAGAGTTAAACTCTAAAATGTCAGACATACTGTACCTTCCAGCCACTTCTAGCTTGAACTGGATGACATTCTTGATAATCTGCAGCCTGAAGAACAGTAGAACACTGTCCACCTGAAGCCACCTAAAAAAAGTGAAACTGTGAGTAAACATATTGAACTTACCTCTCAGGAGCTGTCTACGCCAGAGGGAGAAAAAGATGAAGCAAATACCAAGAAAACAACACAGTGGGCAGTAAATGTTCTTAGCAACAGGGCACAATCCATGCAGTTAGACATAGATGATAAAACAATTCAAACTAAAGAACTATGTCAAATTCTCAGATGAGTTTATGCTGAAGTTTGTCAGAGTGGCGATGCTCAGTACAGCCTCTCAAGTATTCTGTCATTAAAAGCAGGCATAAAGTAAGCAATAATACCCAACAAGGTGGGCAGTATTGTGCTATATCGGAATGTCTAGGGGTGTAATGAGGCCCGACGACACAGGTGGAGGGCCTTATAGCCCCTGGAAGGTCAGGTATAGCCCAATACTGCCCACCCTGGAGGGTATTATTGCACTTAGAAAATGGGCTCTGTAGATAAAAATAAGTTTAATAAAACAAAAATTTAATAAAAAGTTGGTTTAATATAAGTTTTGTCATAAAATAGTTCCTCCGCCTGGTTTAGAATGATGGATTAGCTTTTTCTTACTTTGAAGTAGGGACTTTTATCTCTCTAGTTTTAATTAAAAGCAAATAATTTGCCCTAATTTACTGACTCATCCCCCACCCTTGCATTTATTTGTTCCCCTCACTCCCCATGATGATGAGGTCAGGAGCTGAACAGCAAGGTAGAGCAAGCTGCAGAAAAAAATGTGAGGAGCTCAGCTGGGCTCCTATGTTTCTTAGCAGGGAAGCAATGTGAGAGAGCTTAGCGCTGTAAAAACCGCTGGTTTTGGCAGTTTATATTTTTTAATTTTGGGGACCAAGATTTGGAGAGCAGGGCAAGGGACTGCACTAATGAATCGTCCACACTTGTTAGTTTTTGAGCTGGTCCCACCCTAGACACTCACAGGAGCATATTTTTGCCTATGTATTTTATTTACAAGGTTTCATGTGACTGCGAGGAACAGATACCGGACGTGGACCGAGAAGTAAAGAAACTAAGCCTGCAGCAGGAATATTTAAAACAATGTGGTTTCGTTGTTTCCCTTTTTTTTAACCCTGCACTTCACTGGTGGTGGGCAAGGTTTTGCCTTGTGTATTAGGGCTGTGTCAGTGTTTTGTCTTGTTCTGAGATCCCCCCTCCTGAGCAGACTCATCAGTGTTTCCATGTTGCTGTCAGTTTCCTTTTGACAGCAATGCGTGGACTGACTTTTTTCCATGCTATCTTATGGGGGATATAATTAGAATATAGAACTAGGATCACAGTGGACCGGGGACTGCAGTACCTCTAACCAGGATCGGGCATGATACCCAGAAGACCTGAATGCTTGCTCTGATGCCAAGAAAGCCGTAGGATGTGGTAAGGAGTTCTGAGCATGATCGTCATTATAGACAGTAAATGGTTACTGAGTAGGTGTAGGATGTAGCAATGGAATTAAAAATGCCATCTAGATCTGTAATTTAAAATACAAAGGTTTTTCTACGGGGCATACTAGTGCAGTTGAAAAGGACTGTTGGGGAACTGTCGTGCTCCACATTCAGTCCACATGTGAAGAGAAAGTAAACAACAAAAAAATGTTGTCTTTATTGCTTTATAAGTACAGTGCCATGAATTTATTTTTAATTGCATATGGTCTAAGGATTGTGTGTGGGGCAGGGGGAAGGGGCTCTCACTCACAGTCTGTCTCGGTAACCCCCCAAAAAATGGCGGCAATTTGAAATTGTGTGCCCAGTGCTTCAGCCAATGATGAAGCAGGCTGGGCACAAGGATATTTGGCTGGGCATTAGGCATGTTTGGGCTGGGTCTTTTTATTTGGTGGGCATCTAGTGGAAGTTAATGTACCCCTGTGGAATGGGTACCAGCCAATCAGATGCCTCCAAATTAAAAGCTCATTTTCTAATAGACATTTGAATAGCCTAGACTTAAACAGAAATATGAACTTACTAAGCCATCCAGACTTAGTTTCAGCAAATAACATCTTCTAAACAGCTGTCTGTGTAAAAAATACAGGAGAGAGCATAAAGACACTAGTGTTCACCAACCCCTGATCAGTGGAATGGACCTTTCGAAGCTAAAGAACTTAAGCACCCTGTCAACTGAAACTCCCAAGGTCCTGCTTAATAAGGTGTGGTTGGACATATAGCTATGTACGGTCTCAAGGCCGCGAGTCTTCTGGCAACTGAAACTAGAAAATGTCCCTATTTAAAAGGATCAAACAGGCACACAATACATAACATTGACATTCAAAGAATGTACCAAAAACCATAAAGAAAGAGAGCCCAACCAGGAACAGTACCAAGGCTTTAGCTATGACATTCCTAATAATCTGATGTGCCCAGTTGCCTCATTTCAAAAGTACTTATCAAAACTTCCACCTCAGCCAGTGGCTTTTTATTCATACCCCTGAAGATTCAAATCTGCCACTTTTCAAAACACTGACATCTGGTACTCACGGGAGCCCCTTGGTGTAAACTATCTTGCCAACCTAATGCAACATCTAAGCCAGGAAGATGATTTGAGCAAGCGGTACACTAACCACAGTGTCCGCGCCATGGCCGTCCAACTGTTGTCCGAGGCTGGACTTGAAGCCCATGAAATAATGGCAGTAACAGGCCATCGATCTGAGTCCAGCCTCAGAACTTATTGGACCACAACAGAGCAAGACCACCAGAAATAGAGCAATATTTTATGTAAAACTGCACCTCAAACCTCCAGCAGGTCACCGACAATGCTTCATGCTCCAAGGACATTTGCAGCTGAAGACAGCAATTTACTAAAAAAATCCATTCAGCAGCACCTCCATTTCTGCCAGTAAAACCTTAGCAAATAAAGAAATTTCATGGCCCAGTACCTTCGTTACTGCAGCCGGAGACAACAATGTACTGAAAAATCCATGCAGCAGCACCTCTGTTTCTGCTACTTAAAGCACCAAAAATAAAGAAATTTCATATACCAGTACCAGCTTTTCTGCCCGTAACAGCATTGCAAATAAAAAGAATGAGCCTACTAATGCAACGCATTCTTGCAGCCTGCTTCAGCATTCCATGGACAACAAAATGAAGACTACACAGGAAATACCTCAGCCCCCATGTAAATGTACCAACAAGAAGGATTAACTTTCAATAATTGAGCAAGACAAGCGCCTGCACTTCCTTTGTGATCCAGAACTGTTACATGGAAAAAGTGGAGTTTATCAAGTTAGTCAAATAAGAGCAGTATAAAAACAATTTTCTTTGCCAGTAACTGAGTTAAAAAAGCCTATTGTTGTGTGCCCATTAATTTGTAAATATTTACTGCTCCTATTTTGTTTGTATTTTTCTGTGTCTGTAGCTTAATTTTTGGGGATTTACAAGATTTTCGACTTGGAGTAACTACAATATTCTTGCTCACTACATCTGTGAAGGTGTCCTGGACTGGATTTCTGCAAAGCATCGCCACAAGGTATTTGCATTTTCAGTTTAAAATCAACTTTTTGGAAGTTATTCCAAGCAAAACAGAAGTCAAGCAATTAGGTCTGACAAACTCCAGTGAAGCTGGGTCCTGCTCAAATCCACATTTTCTTCTAGCATGCTCCTAAAGGATCTATTGGTGGACTTTTAAACAACCTCTTTAAATAACAAAGGAAGCACAAGAGCAAAAGAATTTCACTTCCTGCACTTGTACTTGAGTAGGTGTGCCCCAGGCTATCAATGTAATAGAACAGAGTGCATGCCTGCAAAGGTCTTGCATTGCCAAAGTTTTGTCAATCCCTGCCTAGCTGTGACCCTGGGTGACCTCTGTCATTTGTTGTACCAATAGCCCAGGTGGCACAGAAAGAAACTGGACTGTGCATTCCTGTGTTTGTTAGCTGTGTCAGTAGCGGAGGAGCGGGTCGCTGTTGGCAACCAGAGAAAGGAGAGTGGAGAGCTGCATGGAGCTGTGGCTGCAGTCGGCAGCGGGGTCAAGGTTGGTGATCAGAGGAAGGAGAACTGAGCTGTTTAGAGCTGAACTAGCAAGGGGCACAGGTGGCAGTCCAGCGACTGAAGCAGGGATGGCCGGCCAACCGAAGACAGCGGTGTAGGATCAGGCCAATCAGGGAGAGAGGTGCCAAGGTGGTAGACTTTAAAAATAGCAAGCCAGACCAATAGAAGGACTAAAAGTGGGAGCAAGGAGTGTCCTGAGCTAAGGAAATCACTGCGAGGAGCTGGTTTGCAGCAAAGGAACTAGGTCCTGCATTTCTCCACAGAGGACTTGGACTTCAACCTCGGTGGATATGGGAAATTGACACAGACACTAAGAAATCCTTCACAAAAGAGCTGAAATTGAAGTGAAATGAACTGGGTCAAGACTATTGACGCTGGAGGCGCTGGGGATTTGGACTTGATTTGAGGTGAAATAAACTGGGTCAGGGCTACTGACACTGGAGGTGCTGGAAACTTGATCTTGGACTACTGACGCTGGAGGTGCTGGGGATTTGGACTTGAACTTGATGATTTGGACATGAACATGGTGGCTATGGTTATTAATTCTTGATGCCTATGGTTTGCACATGCTTTATTATTTCTAAAAAGTCTTGACTGTGGGTTGGGGCTGAGGAGGGGGTGAGGGTCAGGGGCCCAAAAAATACATAAGGGTGATTTTAGGACTGTATCTAAGTATCACAGAAGAAATGGTAGAGATTCACAGAGGGAGGGGAGACCAAGGGAGGGGAATCTTTAGCAGGGTGGTGGGGAACAGTGGCTGTGGAATGGCTATGATTCTAAATTGGGCTTGGAGGACGTGGGGTTGTATGATGTGTAAGCAGCTCACTCAGCTGAGAGAGGAAGTGGCGTGGCTAAAGTGGGGGTTAAATGGGGGGGAAGCTGGGGAAAGCGGGTAGAGAGACTGGGACGGTATAAGCCAATTAAAGTGTGGGAAGGACTGAGTGGATTCACTGGAGGATCAGATACACTGTTCCGAAAGTCAAAGGCTTGAGGGGGAGAGGATGGAAGGGGATCCAGAGGGGATAGACCAGAGGTGGTAACAGACAACAGCAAGTCCAGATTTGGGACAGGGATGCCCAAGACAGGAGGAAAGGGGTCAGTGGGAACTGACAGCAGGAACTCTAGAAGCACAAAAATGATGCCTGTAGTTAGAGAAAAGGGGTCAGTTAGGGATCAGGAGGAATGGAAGACAGTAAGCTCAGGAAAAGGCAGACAGATGCCCAGTATGAAGGACAATGCAGGCATAGGTGAAATGGGCCAGAGGGTGGAAGTAACAAATAGTTTTGCCCTCCTAGGTATTCTAGTTGAGGACATTGGAAAGGAAGGGGTCCGGCAGGGGCTATCAGAGAAAGGAGGTGCAGAGCAGCTGGGGGACGTGGGAGGAAAGATCTCAGGTGCAGTGGAAGGGGGGAAGGAGGGGGCAGGCACATCGCATGCAGGAGAAGGTGTGGAGGAGGGGATGGACACATTAGGGACACACCAAAAGGTGGCACTAGGGGAACTGTGGCATAAGAAAAGGGGCAGGAAGAAAGCACTGAAGAGCTGGAGTTGAGCTCCTGGGAGGCTGAAAATGAACTGGAGGAAACCCTGCAGGGTAGGGAGCTGCAGTAGGAGGCTGGGGCATGCGCTGGGCAGGGTGCAGGAGAAATATGCAGACAGGGCAGGTGGTAAGGAGGAAGACTTCCCCATGTGGGGTACGGTGCTCAAAACCTTCTGCAAAGATGGGCAGGACAGGAACAGTTGGAGGGGGATCAAGCACAGTTGGCACAATCTCACACAGTGATGCAGACGAGGGAAGGCCAAGAGCAATTAGAGGGGGATCAGGTGAAATTGGATCATGCTCAAGCAATGAAGCAGGAGGGGTCTGCAGGGATGAAGGAAGCCAGGAGGAAGTACAAGGGATAAAGAGGTATGGGGGGGGTCTGATGAAAGACTAAAGGGAGAGGTTGAAGAGGTACGGATGCTGGGTGTGGGTAAAAATCAGGATAGACAAGGTGATGGGGAACAAAAGATGAGCAGGGGCAGAAACCAAGTCAGGATGGAACATGAGGAGGAGTCCAACGGTAGTTAAACCCCATGACACAAAGCTAGAGGCCAAAAGGACCACCCAGGAAGAAGGGGGCAGTAGAGTGGCACTCTTGGGGGACTCAATAATTAAGAGGCTAAAATGTGGAAGGAAGAGAGCCAAAAACAATGCAGCATGGGTACAGTGCATGCCAGGGATGATGGTGCTGGAGGTGAGGCATCATATTCCTTCCTGGGGTAAGCAGCAGGATGAAAGGACACATCTGGTGTTTCACCTGGGCACAGATGACTTGGAAGGGAACAGTCTGATGGAGGTACAGGCAAGGTTTGAGGAATTTGCTAGGTTCTGTAGGAATAACACTGTTTTTCCTTCCATTTCCTTCTCTGAGGTGTTGCCAGTACCAAGAGCGAGCACATCTAGAAAGGAGAAGATAAGAGCATTCAACAATTGGCTACAAGGTTGGTGCAGTCGGGTGCAGTTCAGCTGGATAGGTGACTGGGGCTCTACATGGGAGGAGGAGGAGTGGCTGTATGCCCAAGACAGGTCGCACCTCAGCTCTTCAGGGGAAGCTGCACTAAAGAGTAAACTGGGGAACTTCATGGCAAGGGAGTTCAATTAAAACTAAATGGGGGGGTGGCTAAGGACAGGGCCAGCCTTATGTGAGGCAGAGCAGAGAGGCTATCAGCCTCCCCTCCCAAGTCACAACACTCATCAAGGGAACACTTAGCAGCAGGGAAGGATGGGACGGGGCTACATGTTGGAGGGCTTTGGTTGCAAAAGTCCAGGAGCCTGGGGGACAAAATGGGAGAACTGGAGGCCACCGTGATGGAGGAGAACCTTGACATTGTAGCAGTGAGAGAGACTTGGTGGAATGAGCACTACACCTGGGAGATGGTGATCCCAGGGTATCGGTTGTTTAGGAAAGATCGGGAGGGAAGGGGGGAAGGGTGGCATTATATATTACGGAAGGGATTGGGGCCATGGAAGGGCAGGATGAGGTGGGAGAAACAGAGATAATGCTGGTCACCCTAGACATGGGACGGGGGAAAACCTGTGTGTTGGGGTAGTCTATAGGCCTGCTATGCAGGGGGAGGAAGGGGATAGATACTTTGTAGAATCATTAGCAAGGATGGCACGGAAAGGAAAAATTGTGCTAGTTGGGGACTTAAACCTTCCGGACATCAACTGGGAAGCCCAGACAGCAATCTCCACAAGGAGCAGGGGCATCTTAGAGGCTCTTCAGGGCATATTCCTGCAACAAAGGGTCAGTGAGTACACTGGGGGTATAAACCTGTTGGATGTAGTCCTCACAAATGTGGACAGTGTGGAGAAGGTGGAGGTGGGGGAAGAGCATGGCACCAGTGACCACAGGGCTGTCAGGTTCAGGGTGAGAGCAGGCAGAGAGAGGGTTAGGACAAGAACCGAGGTAATGGACTTTAGAAAGGCTGACTTTCATTGAATGAGGAGGGTAGCTGGGGAAGAAATGTTGAGAATAGGGGATGTGTAGGGGGTGGAGGAATTATGGGCAGCCATCAAGAGAGGGGCATTTAAAGCCATGGACTCATGTATAAGAAGGGTAAGAAAGAATAGAAGACAGAAAATACCTCTATGGTTCACTAGAGAGGTGATGTTAGGGGTCAAGAAGAAGACTAGAGCATTCAAGAGGTACAGGAGGTCACAAAAGGATGAGAACAGGGAAACCTACAGGGAAAAAAGAAAGGAGGCTAGGCAAAAGATAAGGAGGGCTAAGTAGGCCACTGAGGAGAGGATAGTGAAGCAGGCAAGGAGGGGGGGACAAAACCTTCTTTAGGTATGTTGGAGAAAGGAGGAGGGCACAGCATGGGATTGGAAGGGTAAGGGGGAAAGTGGAACAATACTGGAAGGGGACTTCGAAAAAGCAGAGGCATTAAACAGCTATTTCGCCTCAATCTTCACGGAGGAAAGGGAGGGTAGGGGACCAGGAAGAGGTGGGGAGGGTGACAGCCACATGCAGGTGGCTGTGGCAGAAGTCACCGCTGAAGGAGTAAGGCAAAAGCTGGGTAGACTTAGGGTCGACAAGGCAATGGGGCCTGATGGAATACACCCAAGAGTTCTCAAGGAGGTGAAGGATGAACTGGTGCCACATCTAGCAAGGCTGTTTAACTTGTTCAAGGTCACGGAGTGGTGCCAATGGACTGGAAGAGGGCAGAGGTGGTTGCACTACATAAGGGGGGGGCAGAAGGACGAGGTCAAAAACTACCATCCTATTAGTCTTACTTTGGTGGTGGGGAAGGTAATGGAAATACTACTTAAGATAAGGTTGATAGAATACTTGGAGATGAATGGCATGCAGGATGACAGGCAGCATGGCTTCACCAAGGGAAGGTCCTGTCAGACTAACCTGATAGAGATTTTTGATGGGGTGACAGATAATGGACCAGGGAGGAGCAGTGGATGTGGCCTATCTGGATTTCAATAAGGTCTTCAACACCATTCTGCATGGTGGAATGGTACATAAGCTGGACAGACCAGAAGTGGACAACAGGATCACCTGGTGGGTGGAAAACTGGTTGAAGGGAAGGAGTCAGATGGTGGTGGTAAATGGGACACATTCCAGGGAATGGGTGGTGACCAGTGGAGTGCCACAGGGGTCAGTGCTAGGACCAATACTCTTTAACATCTATGTTAGTGACCTAGCGGAGGGTCTGGAGGGATGGGTGTGCCTGTTCGAAGATGATACAAAAGTCCGCAATAGGGTGGATTCACCTAGTGGGGTGCAAGCCATGAGGCGGGACCTGGAGAGGCTGGAGAGGGGATCTGACACTTGGAAATTGAAGTTTAATACACAAAAGTGCTCGCTGATGCACCTGGGGAGGAAGAATAGGAGGGAAACTTACTCCCTTGGGGGTTGGTGATTAAGGAGAAGGAAACAGAAAGGGACCTGGGGATTATAGTATCGCGTGACCTCAAGGTGGGCAGTCAGTGTAGCAGGGCGGTGGGAAAGGCAAATGGAATGTTGGTCTGCATTGCGAGGGGTTTTAATAGCAGGAAGAGGGAGGTGCTAATGCCATTATACAGAACCATGGTTAGGTCACATCTGGAGTATGGGGTGCAGTTCTGGAAGCCTCACCTACGAAGAGATGTTGAGCTGATGGAGAGGGTGCAGAGAAGGGCAACCAAAATGGTACGAGGGATGTAGAATGTACCCCATGAGAGAAGACTGAGAGGGCTGAATTTGTACCCTCTGGAGACTAAGAGGGAGGGGGGGACATAATTGAGATCTTTAAGTATCTGAAGGGAATAAATAAGGTATAGGGTAACAGCTTGTTCAAACTGAAGAAGGGTGTGAACACGAGGGGATATAGCCTCAAACTGGAAGGTGGGCAATACAGAGGTGATGCCAGGGGGCAGTTTTTCATGAAGAGGGTGGTGGAGGCCTGGAACAAGCTACCGGAGGAGGTAGTGGCAGCTGAAATGGTGGAGGGGTTCAAAAGGGCTTGGGATATATTTAAGGGGTTGGGAAAAGAGGGTGGAAGCATAACAGAAGGGGGGAGGTATTGGTGTTGGGCAGACTAGATGGGCCGTGGTGCCTTTCTCTGCCATCACATTTCTGTTTATCTATGTATCTATACCACTGTTGAGAAAAAAAAACTGTATCTGTACCACTGTTAATGCTGAACTTAACATACATGTTGTCTTCAAATTTTAATTAAGCAAACACTGTGCTTTGATGAGAATACATAAATTGCACTCCAAAATGACCATTATTTTACTGGTAGAAACATCTTAGCTTAAATGAAAGGATAGTAAAATGAATGATAGTAAGATGTTTACCTGTGATAAAAGGAGTAACTGAAATGTTAACTGTTGTTTAAAAAGATGGACTAAAATGATGTTTAACTATTATTTTGCGATAAAAACTTCATTTAAATGATATGTAAGTGTTCTATCAAAAAAGTCAAAATCACCAGTAGAGACACTATTTTTTCTATTTCCTTGATTCAACAAAAAAATAAAAAAAGTTCAACTTAATGAAATCACGTTTGTCCTTATTTTGACATTGTTCTACCCATTTTATAAGTTGAATAAGATCCTCCGAGATTTGGTTTATGTCCTGATAACAGCACTTCTCAGGTGCTAAATACACTTGGTGCAAGCGCCTTGTACCTCATTACGCACCTGGGGTGTGCTCTTATCAGGCCATAAACCACACCTCATCGTGTCTTATTCCTTACTTAACAACACTTTATTCCATCATAACTTGTACTGCATACAGTGAAGCTACCTGTCCTTTGCAGCTATGCAGACAGTTTCGCTTTGCATCCTGCTTCTCACATGACCTGTAAGTCTCTACATGTGACTTACAATGCTGCCACATTGGCATTTATTAATATTCACTTTTACTTGTATCTTATCAACACAACCCACTTTTTCTAATAAAAAAAATATATAGGTACTTTTTTAACACAGAGAAGAGGTTTCATATTACTTTTATTCATGCCTTCTAAATAAATTTCAAGCAACAGCCTTTTTTCAAAAGAAAATATTTGCTATCACTTTATATTTTAACATGATTCAATAAGTCTTTTTGGCTTTTTTATTAGCCTACCACATCTCGATCTACCCATCTGTTCAGTAGTCTTAGCACTAACAGTTTCATTAGATATTTTCAGTTCAGTATTGTCTTTTGCTTTTTTTAGGAATATCAGGTAAAGTTCTGCTTGGAGAACAAGGGGTCCGATTCTCAAAACCTGGAGGAAGCCATGCCAAAGATGCCTTGCACTGATTGCCTGTGCAGCAAGGACCCTGCGCCCATTTTTCTGTTGAGTATGGTCCTGGTGGAAAAGTTCTGCAGTTTGCAGCAACCATAGCCATGCACCAAACAGAGAGCGCATCTGGATAGGTTGCCACAAGCTGCAGGCAGTCATGCAGCAATGTAATGAACCATTCCTTGGTGGTCTAGCAGACCCCTCACCTGATCCCTGTATCATTAAAATATTTCCTGGTGGTCTAGAGCATGCCCCTCACCCAGTCCTCATATCATTAAAAGATTCTGTGGTGGTCTCGCTACCCCCTTGCCCGATCCCCGTGTCATTAAATGATTGGTTCCCTGGTGGTCTAGTGGACCCCCCACCTGATTCCCATATCATTAAAGTATTCCCTGGTTGTCTAGCAGCCCCCCTGCCTTATCTCTGTATCTTTAAAATATTCCCTGGTGGAGTAGTGGACCCCCACCTGATGCCCATCTCATTAAAACATTCCTTGGTGGTCTAGCAACCCCCCCACCTGATACCCATATCATTGTTATTGTTTCATGTTATAAATTTTCAATATTGGTTCCCTGGTGGTCTAGTGGCCTCCTGCCCTGATACGCCTGAATATTAATATAGACATTCCCTGGTGGTCTAGTGGCCTCCCTCCCCACTCCCGATTGGCCCATATAATTATATATGTTTTCCCTGGTGGTCTAATCAATGAGCACATACTGTATTCAGTACGTGCTCCTTGCAATTCAATCAGCAGCTGACAGTGGTGGGGAGAGGAGGGCTGTGCCAGTCATTGGCTCGTGGACAGGATGGGGGAGCGGGGTGGTGGAGCACTTACTGCTGATGTGGGGGGGTCCACTTGACCACCAGGGAAAACTTATGTTTACTGTAATTATATGGGTCGATTGGGGATAGGGAGGGGTGAGCAGTGTGGTGGGGCACTGCCTGCAGGAGTGGGGGTCTGCTAGACTACCAGGGAATTAATATATTAATTTTCCTGCATATTGGGGTGGGGGCCCACTAGACCACCAGGGAACCAACATTTTAATGATGTGGGGATCGGGTGGCATGGTCCACTAGACCACCAGGGAAACAATATTATAATGATACTGGGGTTAGGCAGGGCTCCGCTAGACCACCAGGGAAAATTTTAATGATACAGGGATTGGGTGGGAGGGTCCTTAAGACCACCAGGAAACCAATACTGTAATGAGATGGGGATCAGGCAGGGAGGTCCACTAGAACACCAGGAAGCTGATGATTTTAATAAAAGTGGAATCAGGCTGTGAGGGGAGAACCATGGCACACTGGTGTATTTTGCGCCACACCCCTAGAGGGCACATTTCTAAGTACCCTGAGACCAGCCCTGGTTGGTCTAATGGTACTTAAAAATTTGCCTTCTGGGAGTGTTTTGAGAATCCTGAATAAGGGGATTTGGCAGCCTGCATCTGATGCAAGCCCCCCTAGTGCCATGCCACAGCCCATTTTGTGCTGCAAGAACTGGGCAAGCCCCTTTTGGTGAATGCAGCATGTGGTTGCTGCAGGCTGCATTTGAGAATCCCTCCTGGCACATCTTTTGGTGCAAGGGGCACTTTGTGCCATTCCTTGTGGCGCAAGCCCCTTGCACCATTCCAGAAGCTTTGAGAATTGGGTCCTAAGATTTCTTTTCTGTTCATGGTCATCACTCATAGGCATTTCAAATTCAGTATTTTGTCTTTCTGATAAGTTTGTGGATCTCTCAGGCAAAATGCACTGTTTCAGTAGGTGAAGTCACTGGTGGTACAGAAAAGTGCACTGATTTTGCAGGCACTGACATCAAATGTCTCCTGTTTCATCTTATCAAATGTCCACTTTCTGTAAGTACCAAATAACATCTTGTAGCCATGGTCTCTGAACTATTCCCAAATCTTCCCAGCAGCCCTCACTTCTCACTCAAACTGTTTCTCCAGTTTGCAGCGATCTGTGATACTTTGCTGTTTCGTCATATGTAGCACGTTGTTTCTTGAATTGCAAAGTCTTTTTTCTAAGTATACGTTTATTGTCAGTGTAAAATTCTAGATGTAATTTAGGTAATCAGGTAGAAATCTGGTGTCCCATGTGCAATTCTAGTGGCGTTGCTCTGTAGTTAAGTAAAACAACTGATGGGTCAGTGCTTGCACCTCTAACCTTTTCCAGTAAAGTCTTAGTGATTTTCACTCTACAATCTGCTAACACATTTCAGTGTGGATATGTAGGACTTGAGGTGATATGACTGAAACCAGAAGATTTTTCAAATGCTTTACATTCTGCTCTTGTAACAGTCCTTACAATCTGTGATATGCCAAATCTTGCAAAAATTACTTTAAGCTCTTGTATCACTTGTCTGGATGTGGGTGCCTGAAGATTAACAACTTCTGGGTAACAGGAAAATGCATCAATCATAGCCATGCACGCTCTTCCCTCTAGACCAAATAAATCTATGCTTTTTACCAAACTGGCAGATTCTGAGTCTGAAATCAAAGGTTCTTTCTGCAGTGCAGGCCGGTATTTCTGACATACGCGACAAGCCAAAACTGGATTTTCCACATCTCTAGTGATCCCAGGCCAATACACGACATCTCTTGCTCTGCATTTAAATTTTTCAATACCCATATGACCTTCATGAATTTTATGTAGCATTTCCTTTCTCAGTGTACTAGGGACTACAGTTCTGTCACTTCTCAGTAATACTCCAGCAACCATAGATAAATCAGCCTGAAGTGACACATACCTATGTGAGTTATACTGTCCTTTCCATCCACTATGCTTAGCTTTCACAACTGCTTGCAAAACTTCATCAACTGCAGTTTCAGATTACAGTCTTTTTCACATCTGTATTGAGGCGGCTTCTGAAATTTTTATCCCATTTATGTCAATAGCTACTTCTGTTTCCAAGTTTTGATCATTGATTCTGTGAGTTTCATCCCAGGCTGTTGACAAAATATCAGCCACAATCAGCAATTTCCTGGTGTGTATTCTAGCAGGTAATCATACTTTTGTAGTTTGATTAAAGTCTTTGTATCTGTGGTGGTGCCTGTCATAAGTCTTTTCAAAATAGTACTTAATGGTTTATGATCTGTTTCAATCACAATGGGAGTTCAATAAATATAATTATGAAATGTGTCACATCCAAATGCAATGCTCAACATATCTTTTTCTATTTGAGCATGTTTGTATTCTGTTTTAGTGAATGCTTTGGATGCATAGGCAACAGGTCTGTGGCTTTTATTTCTCAGTTGTAAAAGAACAGCTCCCATGTCATCCTTTTAGGCTCCCATGGAAACTTTTGTTGGACAAGTGATATCAAAATATTGCAAAGTTGGTGCTGTTGTCAAGTCTTTTTATTTCTTTAAATTCTTGGTCATGTGACTCAGTCCTCTACCTTTCACTTGACTTCACCCATAGTTTTCTCAGGTTAGATGTTTTATCAGCTTCATTGCTGATGGACTTTCCAAGGTAGTTTACCATTCCCAGAAAATGCTGTAAATCTTTTTTATTCTTCAGCTCTGTTATCCTGTGCACTGCTTGCACCTTGACTGGATCAGTTCTTACACCTTCAGCAGAAATAATGTCACCCAACTACAAGAGTTCTGTTTTCTTTATCTGGCATTTTGGTTTATTCAGTTTAAGTCCTTTTTCTCTCACAATTTGCAACACTTTTTTCAACCTGCAATCATGTTCCTCAGCTGTCCTGCCCCAGATCAGAATATCATCAATGTAAACTTTAACTCCTTCAGTGCCTTCCAGTACTTGTGCATTGCTCTGTGAAAGATTTCTGGTGTGGAACAAATGCCAAATTGTGCTCTTTTGAAGTAGTTGTGTTCCATGGGGAGTGTTAAAAGTACATAAGCAAGCATTTTCTGGTGTCAGTGGTATTTGCCAGAATCCAGAGAAGGCATCCAATATTAAAAAATACTTGGCCTTTGCCATTTTACCCAGACTTTCATGTCTAGTTGGAATTATAATTTTTTTTTTCTTTTAATGAAAAAATGTAACTCCTTTGGATCCAAACACAAATACCATGATTCATCTTTTTTCTCTATGATCACCAAAGAGTAAATCCATAGTGTTGGTTCCTCCACCTTTTCTATCACATCCAATTCTATTAAACTTTGCAAATCTCTTTTTTCTTTCTATCTCTCAGTGCAACAGGTACTCTTTGGGAGGACTATATCACTGGCACTACATTCTGAGAAACTGTAATCTTATGTGTAATCGATAACTTGCCCAGTCTCTTAAAAACATCACTGTATTCAGACATAATCATGTCAGTGGGATTTCCTTTTCTGTTGTAAAGAATGTTTCTGTCAGATCCAACTTCTGACTGGTTTCAAACCCCAAAATTGTCTTTTTGTCTCCTATGACAATGACAAAATTGTGTTTACTGACCTTGTCTTTAAGCCCCAGGTGCAGAGTACAGTATCCTACTGTGGGCATACTTAGTCCATCATATGCCTCTACAACAGTACTCTGCTTTTTGAACTGTGGTCTTTTGGTAGCCAGCACCACAGCTGAGCTGGCAATACATTTATTTCTGCACCAGTATCAATCATGTAGTGAACCTTCAAGTCATTAGTGTCTATCTGAGTAGTCCATTCTTTTCTCTCTGAGAAGCCTCGCTTTTCAATTGCCCCGATAAACAAGTCATTTTTACTGCTTGAATCTTGCAGTTTGGTAACAGCGTGTACAGCATTTTCTGTCTACAGCATGTAGTGAAATGATTCAATTTTTCACAGGATCTAAATTGCTGACCAAAAGCTGGACAGTTTCTGTAGGCATGCTCTTAGTCTTTTCCACATTTACTGTACACTTTGCGTGCAAATTTTCTTCAGTCCTTCCTTTTACATTTTGTTTTAAATCATGCCTTAGTAAGGGCTTTTGCACTTGCTTCAGTGCTGTATGAACTGCTGCTACATTGGTTTTGTCTCTTTTTACTTTAGTACTGTTAATCACTTTCAGCTGCATCTGAGTTTGCTCGGAGGCCTGGCAAATCTGAACAGCTTTTTCCATTCTAAGTTCACCATCTCTTAGTAAATGTTCTTTTACTTTTTCATCATAACAGCCCATAACAATTTGGTCTCAAATCAAAGAATTGCAACCAGCAACAAAATTCTAAGACTGAGCTTTTAGTTTCAAGTCAGTGACAAATTCTTCTATAGTCTCTTGCTCATTCTGCATTCAGGATCTAAATATATATCTTTCATTAGTCTAATTTTTTCTGGGCACACAGTAAGCTTCAAACTGCACCATTACTGTATCATAATCCTCACTAGCAGCTGCAGACATTTGAAAAGTATTGTATATATCTAGGGCTTCTGAGCCTGCCACAATCAGTAATAATGCTAATTTTTGTGAGTTCTCTTTCTCGTCTGCCCCAGTTGCTTTTAAATACAAATTAAAACATTGGTTGAAATGTTTCCATGTTTCTTCTAAATTGCCCACAAATCTGATCTCTGGTGGTGGTCTTAGTTGCTCCATTTCAGCAGACTCCAGTATCAATAAGACCAGCAAGCAAAATCTGCATTCACTTGATCCTTTATCACTGTGAGGCAAATATTAATCCTTTTCCACAAGATTTCATCTTCTTGATGTTTTTCTTCATATTCTCAGAAAAAAGTCCCAGAACCACTCCTGGTACCATGTCTTGTTTTGTAGTAATCAAAACAAAGGGTTCCTTAGGTTCTTTTAATAACACTTTATTCCATCATAACTTGTATTGCATACAGAGGAGCTAACTGGTCTTTGCAGCTATGTAGACTTTCTTGCTTTGCATCCTGCTTCTCACATGCCCTGTGACTCTCTATTGACTTACAACACTGCCACACTTGCATTTATTACTATTTACACCTTTACTTGTATCTTATCAATACAGTAGAGAGTTTATGGTAGGTTGGGCTGGTCAGGGCATGGATGTCTAATTTGGCCCTTAGGTACAAGTCTCTTTCTATGATTTGCCACTGAGGGAGATAGATAAGATTAAGCTGATCAATGTCTGTGATCTGCCACCATAAAAACTGTTGTGCTCTGGCTTCGAGATAATAGAGCTTGATGTCAGGGAGAGGGAGACCCCCTGCATTTTTCAAAGGGTGAACTTAGGATACACTCATCTTGGGGTTTTATTATTCCATATGAATTTAGTGAGTATGGTTTTTAGGGAGGAAAACCAGCAGAGTAAAACTGTTTGGGTGATCATGTTAAGGAGATAGAGAACCCTGGGGAGTATATTCATTTTAATGACATTAAGCCAAGCCCAGAGAGTCAGGAGGAGAGCTGTTCATCTGTCCAAGTCTTGTTTAATTCACTGGTAGACTACATCAGTGGTTGTAGTTAACATCTCCATGAAGATGTGGTGGCAAGTATCCCCAGATATTTTATCCTGTTCAGAGCCCACGTTTCCCCACCACCTCATAAAATCTGCTCTGTAAGTGTATTTGGTGAGTGGCATAATATGTATTTTGGCCAAATTAGGACAGTATCCTGCTAGTCTACAGTACAAAAGTGTTGAAGAGTTTCTAGAAATTAATGGAATAGATTGTTTGGGATTCTGTAGTTGCAGAAGAATATCATCCACATAGATAGATATTTTGTAGTAGTTCGATCCCACCAGGATCCCTTGTAAAATTGTTCTAGTAAGGGGTTCAAGGTAAAGGTTGAAGAGATACGGGGAAAGGGGCAGTCCTGTCTCATTCTCTTTTCAAGGGGAAATTGAGGGGAATGCACTCCATTATATACTATTTTGGCAGTGGGGTGTGAGTATGGGAGGTGTATTCACACCATAAAAGTGTCTAAGAAGCTGACTTCTTTACATTTGTGAAAGAGAAAGGGCCAAGACACTCTGCCAAAAGCTTTTTCTGGGTCCAGAGACATGAGCACCACTGGACCCCACAGGTCCCTGGATGCGGACATTATATGGGCAACTTTTCTCTGGTGGTTTCAAGACAGTTTGCCTTGCATGAAACCTACCTGTTATGTTGCTATAAGTGGGGACAAGATGCTACTAATTCTGGCAGCAAGGATCTTAATGTTTAAGTTAAGAAGAGATATGGAGCTGGTCTAGTGGTGCTGAGGGTTGAGGACTGGATGCCACACCTCATGCCATGCTGGCTACCCAGGTTTGGGAAGAAGCCCGGGATGCTGGGTATCAGCTGGGGGGGTAAGGATGGTGCAGAATTGTGCTGTCACCAGCAAGCTCTCCTCTCCAGGGTGGGATCCTGTGTTTCCCAGTGCATTAGCGGCACCCAGTGGTAGCTGGATGCAAGCTGTTGGGAGCACATCAGAGGGGAATCAGAGGAGTCAGAGGCTTACGTGGGTCATGAGGGAGCAAGCAATCTGATGTGCAGGCTTTATTCCACATCCTCCTCCTAGGGCACCATACACAAGAAAGATCTACTCACACATGCACCGTGATGCCCCCAATAGACTACTGCACCTTCTGCCAACCAAACAAAGCCCAGCATAAATCAAGGCAGGGGCTACAGAGTGATGTTGATCTCTCCCTTGTCCCTCCCTGGGGGGGCCCTCCATAGGGGACAAGCTGTGGTCCTCCCTGCAATGCAGCTGAGGTGAAGGCTAGTTGGTGGGGGGGGGTGTTGAGAGCCTGCACATAGGGTGGACTAGGGGACAATGCCCTGCTGTGAGAGTGACGATAAATAGAATTAAAAAAAAAAGAAGATCTATGGGTCTGTAGATAGATAAACACTCTGTGCCCTTATCAGGCTTGGAGATCAGGGTGATATGGGCTATTTGAAGTTGAGGGTCAAATGACTACTGGGCATGGGCTTCTTTAAATAATTTAGTTAAATGAGGTGTCAAATCAGGGGCTAAAGCTCTGTAAAAGTTGGGGGAGAATCTGTCGGGCCTGGGGCTTTGTCTGGCATCAGTTCTTGAATGGCTTTGTGGACCTCCTGTTCTGCAATACTTGCTTCAAAGGTGGATTATTGTTCTGGGAATAGTGTTGGAAGATGGGCCTGGGCCAGAAAGTGCTGACTATTGGTTAGTGCTGCAGGTGGGTCAGCTGTATAAAAGGCTTTGTAGTAATTTCCAAAGGCTTGGGTGGTCTCTCTATGGTTAGTGATTAAGGGACCAGATGCTGCTGTGCAAATACCTTTTAACAATTTTGGAGGTTTCTTGATGTCTAAGTATCTAAGCAGCATGGCTATGAGCCATCTGGCTTTTTCTCCCTGATCTATGTAATTTGTCTTGGCTCTAAAGACTACACATTCCACCTTTTCTCTTAACAATTCCTCATACTGGGCTCTTAGAGAATTTAATTGGAGCCAGTCTTCCTCAGGGGAGGTGCCCAAGGTGTGCCACTCCCTGTCTCTAATAAGGCTTAGCAAGTGGGAACTTTCCTATTCCCTGTTACTCTTTCTGGTAGATACTAGCCTTATAAGTTCTCTCAGATTGTGCATTTAACCCCCCCTCCCCAGAGTGTGCTTGATCTGGAGCTGATTATTGATTTTCCAGAACAAAATTCTTCACAGATTCTTCGATTTTACCTAAGGTGGTGGGATCTTTCAGTAAGTGATTATTAATTTTTCAAGATGTGTCCCTGTCCTGAAGGTCAGGGGCTGGATAGTAACCTGAACAGGGAAATGGTCTGACACTACTCTAGACAAACTTTCACAGCTAAGAAATTGTGGTAGACATTCTAAGCTAATGAAAAAATAGTCTAGGTGGGAGGAGGAGCCATGGACATGGGAAGTGAAGGTGTAGTCTCTGACATCAGAATGCAGGATTCTCCAAGGTTCAGCTAGGCCTGTCCTGTAGTTCTCTGCTAGCTGTCTAGGTGGGTGTCAGAATTTGCCTAGTTTTGGTTGACCTATCTACTGTAAGTAGGTATTCTGGACAATGTTCCAATCTGCCACAAGGTACATTGGAATACTAGTGTGTTTAGCAAGTTCTGAGAGTCAGTTTGTGAAGAAGGGAGCATCTTCCTTATTGGGACCATACATGGAGGCTAAGAGGACTTTGTGTCTCCCCAAGGTACCCTTGACAATAACAAAGCAGCCTTCTGGGCCAAGGAGTTGCTCTGTCACTTGAAAAATGATATTTCTGTGAACAAGTATGAGGGTGCTGGATCTTGTATTACTATCACCTGCTGCAAAGACCTGAACCACCCAGTCTCATGTTCAAAGATTCTTTTGGTCAAGTTAAGGTATGTGTTTTTTTTCATATTAAGTATACTTTATATAAGTTTTTCTTTTGTAATGAAACACACACAGGTAACATGTAGGCATAACGGTAGGAGCAAAGGTAGGATACCAATGTAACGAAACAAGTAAAGAAATTACTCCAGGAAAGGTATGTGTTTTTGAAGAAAAGCTATATTAGTACCCAAGGCTTTATGGTGACAAATGATCTGATACCTTTCCTCTTTTGTCTAAGCCCCTTTAATGTTCCAGGAGGTGAGTTTTAATTGGTTATGGGCCATACGGGGCACAGGGAGATAGAAGTGTAAAGTACAGCCCCATACTAGTGTAGGCAGTGTGAGGGCAGAATAACCATAGCCTAGGTAAGGAAGGGGCCATGCATTTGAATTTTCTGGGCATAAAATGTGACCAGAAGAATCCCTGGAAGACTGCAGTTGATGCTGCTCAAAATTTAGTAATTATTAAGTAGTTTTGCAGCACTGCCACACAGTTTGCTATGCAATGACCAGGAACAAGAATCATGAAAACAGGACAAACACTAACACACAACAGAAAAAAGAGAATATGATAAAAACTGTGGTAATAAACTTAGTAAACATGGGTGTAAAAGGGAGATGTGAGCTCACAGATGCCACCTTTATGCTGAAATATTGCCTGTTGGTAATAAGGATTGAACTTATGGCCATGGTCCATAAAGGTCTACATGAAAGAGAACTTTCTCTTGCTTCAATATGACCTCAGACATTAGAAAGTATGTAATGTTCAGCATTTGTGTGACAGAGTGAGTCTGCTGTCTCATCACTATGAGCGTGTGGGATGGAGGTCATCAGGGTATACTCATCCTCCCCAGATCACTATTCATCAGGTGGAGGCTACAACACTGATAGAATGATAAAATAAATTATACAGGTAGAGTTAGCAGGCATCAAAGTCTCCCCCTCCATGCTTCAGCGTGAGGTCCAAGGTGTGCTGGCATCCTCCTGAGTGTGTAGAGGCCAATCAGAGTGAGGGAAGTGTGGTTAGTTTGAGTGAAGAGAGTGTAGTACTAGAGGAAAAAATAACAATATGTACAATGGATATAATGCAGTTCACGCTGAGGAGTGTCACTGGCTGCTTGCACCATACTCACTGAGCAGGTTGCTTCTGTGTCCAATGGTGTGCAATGGAAATAAAGAGTTCATGGAAGGATGGAGTCCATGGTAAATGAAGCTGGGCCTTGGGATGAGAACAAAGGAGCCTTCCAGCATGGTGGCTCGACTGTTGCAGATCCTACTTGAATGTGTGAGGGGAATGGCTTAAACTGTCAGGGAGGAGACTCAGCATCAAAGAGAAATAGTCGCACGTGCCTAGTAAGCACCAGTCAGTGGTGACCAATTAAGCTAGGTGGGGTTGACAGCTGGTGGAGTGACAGATCAGTTGAGAGCTGTCAAAACTTTACAGCTGCAGACAGGCTCCAACGATTATGGTGGGAAGATAGCTGCACAAAGAAAAACAAATTTGCTGTCTGAGACATGGAGAAGAAGGGGGAGTACTATCACCTCCAAGCTGGAGAAGTGGGTGCTGTCTTGAAACCCGGTAACAGTCCTGGAAATGCACTGTACCCGAGTAGTCCCAGTTCAATCAAAAATGCCCCCAGCCACACAGCTGACCCAGATGACAGAAAAAAGAGGGGGGAGACACAGACAGCACTTAAAAACAGACTAATGATGATTACTTCTCAGTCAGGAAGAAAGAGTCACTATTTCTTGTGGGAGATTTTCTTTGATCCCCCAGTTAGTGGCTGGTTGTTCTGGTCAGAGAAGAAAGCTGCTGGAAAAAGTTTCCAGAGTTCTTTCCCTGCCATTTCAGCATTCAAAAACTCGTAGATGCCCTGGGGAGTTGTAATGATGAACCTGGCTGGGTACAGCATCTTAAATTTAATTTGCCCCACAGGCAGGGATTTCTTAATATCTTTGTAGGTGAGTTGCTTGTCCCATACATCAGGACTTACATCGCTAAAAACATGGAATCAATGTCCCTCCCAAATTAGCAGTGCCTGGATTTTTGCCTGGTTCTGGATGTGGAATGTGCCCTGGAAATTAAGGCATCATATGATAATGGCCCTAGGCTTTCCACATGGGGGGGTTGGGGTGCTGCAGTCTGAGAGACCCATGTGCCCTTCTCAATGATATATTCTATGCCATGTTCATGGTGTCCAGGTGTGGTCTGGTGCAGCTTCATATTCTGGCCCTCCTTCTGTTTTAGGGATGCCATCAATTACTAAATTGTTGCCCTGACTGCGGGCTCTCCTGATCCACAATGTGATCTTCAAGTTTGCTGACTTTTTTCTTAACTTATTAATGAGGGAGTCACTCTGTACCATTCTATTTTCCAACGAGCTGACCCGTGCTTCGACATCACACATTCATTGTGTTATGGCTCCAGGGACAGTTTGAGAGCTTTTAAGTCTGCCACATCCATAAGGGCCACCTTCATTGTAGTAAGTTCAAAGAAGCAAATCTGTCAATTTTGTTCAAGATAGAATCTGCTATAGTGCCTTCTGTAGGAGAATCCAGTGGGGAGTCTTGCTTATGCCGCTTTGAGGCTTGAGAGCAGGGTGGTATTGGCATGGTGCCCAGTCCATATGCCATCTCCATTAAGTCTTGTTCCTCAATGCCTGCCATCACTTCTGTTAGTAAAATCCAAATCAGAGGCTATCAATGATCCGATTGTGCAGACTGAGAGCTAAAAAGCAAAGACTAAACACTAATAAAAAAGGCATTTAAAAAGTTGATCATAAAGCTATCAGAAGAGTTACCACTCCTGTGGGGCACATCACATGACTCCAAAACTGCTCTGAATTAACTAGACACCCCTACTGGGACAGAGGGGGCTCAGCATAATAAGGAGGTTTCTGAATCTACAAAAGCAAGATTCCAGTTTGGCCCAGTTTTCTGGATGAGAAGTTTTCCAGGACACAAAGCAAATGTTGAATCTATTTATTTGTTTTTTTGCTTTTGTTAACTGGGTAAGCACACTAGACAGCCAAGTGCCTATTTTCAGGTGCGACCCGGGAGATTACAAGGTACATACATGAACATCAGGCAAATACAAGTGGAGGATTACATTACATAGAATTAGCACAACAGGGACTTTACAAGCATCAGATTTCATCAGGCAAATAGTAGTGAAGAGTTAATATAAAGTGACCAGAACACAGGGACATTGTAAGACAACGATACCAAAAACAGGAATTACAATACAGTATTAAACATTGCAGTCAGTAGGAAGAAGTGCAGTGTGAATTCATCGCTCCAGGCAACAAGTTGTAAGGCTAGCAGTTAGAATAAGGAGGGGTCACAGTTGGGATAGAGTGGGCCCAGTGCGAGAGAAAGGAGTGCACAGTTATAGTGCTCACCCTGTTTTGCTGGTGGGCCTAAATGGTCCATTTTTATATATGCTGTGAGAACAGGAGGAGTATGAACACAGTTGTGCTCTGCCCAAGTCGTAATGTTTAGGCAGCATCTCAGTTAGTTGGGGCATCTCAGGCTGAGAGGGTATGTCTAGTGCAGAGACAGGTGGCAGTTGTTTTGAGAAAACCCCAGAGGGAGGCTTTAAAGCAATGGTGCGAGGGAGAGGAGCAAATGTTAGTTGGAAGAGAGTTCCAAACCCTGGGTGCATACGCAGCGAAGGCTCGGTCATCCATTTGTGTGCGGGTTTTAGGTACCAGGAGGGCATGGGAGCCGCTGGATCACTGGTTGTAGGAGGGTGTAGCAAGAACAAGGGTCTCAGCAAGGTTTTGAGGGGTGGCAGTTCTGACAATATTGTCAATGAAGTTGCCCACAATACAAGAATGGTGAGTTTCTGGTGGGAGCCACTCAAGCCGGGTGTAAAGCTCACAGCAGTGAGTGAGGTGGGGGGCTGAGAGTGCAAAATGGCACATGTTGTTGTACGCTGAATCCCACTTCACTAGACTAGTTTTTGCAATGTGGACAAAGGTGATTAGTCAGTAGCAAAGCGTGGGTAGGAGGACTCCCCTGGCTAGAGCAAGGCAGGCAGCTGGAGTTAGACAGCTTTTTGCTCTGTAAGCCTGACCCGGCTTGCAGTTTGAGGCCTTGCATGTATTTTGTATGTGCAGGTTCATATCCAGCTGCGGGTCAAGGGTTACCCCCAGGTACTTGACTGAGCCTGCGACAGTCAGCAGTGACCCATCAGCCTCGGAGATCTGTAGTGAATCCGGGGTGGCTTTTAACTTGGCTGCTGAGCCAAATAGCATGGCCTGGGTCTTCTGTAGGTTAATAACAAGTTTATGGTCCTGCAACCAAGTTTGGATGTGGTCGAAGTCCAAGTTTAGTTTGGTGTTAATGGTGGTGATGTCCTGGGATTTGACCATAATGACTAGGTCATCTGTGTACAGCACTGAGGACCCTAGAGCTGGAGCCAAGGGTAGCTCATTTATGAACTGAGAGAACAGGAGATGCCCCAGGACAGAGCTCTGGGGGACTCCGCAGTTAACCTAAGCAGGCTCAGACAGGACCATGTTGAATTTGGTGTACTGATGCCTGCACGTGAGGTAATTACTGATCCATGCAAGAGCTGAGGAGGAGAAGCCAAGTGACAGGAGAGAGGAGCACAGTAATGTGTGGTCAACCCGATCAAAGGCTTTTGAGAGATCAACAAAGATGGCCCCGGTAAGTTCACCTCGGTCAGCAGCAGACCTGATCTCCGAGGTAACAACTGCTAGGGCAGTTGATGATGTCAAGTGTGACATACTGGATGCTACTGTATGTCATGGGAGGCTAGTAGTTGAAGGATTTTGAGGATTTGCTAGATTCTCAAAAAAGTTAGTTAGGTTTGGGACTCTAAATAGTTAACTAAGGTTCAAGTATGACCTAATTCACCATTCTGTGTGGCAAGTTTTTCTACACTGGGAAAGTTAGAAATTGCAGTACAAATTTTCTGTGTGTTTTCTTTCTGCTGTGTGCAAAATATTTTCTTTTTACCTCTGCAGACATGCTGTACCCCATAGTCTTTGTGTAGTATCCTGTATTATATGTTAAAATATATTGAAATATTATTTTGTGTGTACTTCATGTTTCTGTGATTGAGTCCTTTGAGGTACAGATTACTGAATTATAACTGACAACAACTGTGTTTATAACTCTGAAGAAAGTCTACATTTACCATTTTTTGTTTCTAAAGTAAGGTGTTCTCAGCTGTGACAGGGAGAGGTTGGTACTATGCCCTTTGGCAAGCAGTGACATAATGTGCAAGCAGTGGTTCTGGTGTGATTCAGACCAAGATAAATCTCAACAGAGTATTTATGTGTAGTGGTGGCATCTAATGACATATCCTTGCAGGTGTCTAATGGGCTGAGAAAGCTGGTAGCAGTGTGCAGACTGAGTCTGGGAAAGGCCAGTCTGACACAAGCTGTTATTTCTTAAAACAGTAAAATGTCAAACACACACACACACACATATATATATATATAGAGCCAGTCCAAATTCTCTCATGAAGATTTGCATATGTTTCCCTTGATGCTTTGCATTATTGGGGTATGTGCAATTGTGCTTCCTTTAAAACTTGGCTATACGGCCAATATCCTCCAGGATAACCGATGCCTAAGGGCTTTTGATCTGGGATTCTTTTGTATATATATATATATATATATATATATATATATATATATATATGGCCAGTATAGTTGGGGTTGCATGGCCACTTCTATGTTAAACCTCAAAGTTTGCACTTTAATAACTTTTGCAACCATTTGTTCAGTTTGCATGAAATTTAGAACAACTGCCTACCATAGATCTCTGGATCTGTAAAGTTTTGTTCCAGTTGGACGTATGGTTGTGGAACTGTGGGGAGCTCAAAAAGTGAAAAATCACAATTTTTGTGCATTTTTTGGTAAGCCATATTGGACTGACAAATACATTTGAGTGGCTTCAGATTTGGTTGTCTACATGTGGCCTGGGATGAACTGGTGCCTTTTGAAGATTTGGTGAAAAAATATTGCTCCGTTCAAAAGTTATTCAATTTTTTCATGTCCCATTACAGCCTATGGGAAAATTTATATGAACATATGAAATTTGCCAGCAGATAAAGGCCTAGAGGTCTATCAAGTCTGCTCGAATGTGCAGCTAGCACCCCTTATTCTGCAGCTGCCCCTCCCTTCCACCCTTCCCCTTCATTAATCCTCCCCCTTGTCCTGTCCCATCCTCATTTGAAGCAGTCCACTGTTCTACTGCATACCACTTCTGCAGGTAACGCATTCCACCCAGCCACCACCCTCTCTAAAAAGTGTTCTCCTCATCTCCTCCTGAACCTTCCTCGCTCCAGTCTCATATCATGGCCCCTGGTGGCCCTCCCTCCCTTACTTTGAACAGCCCTCTGTACCCGTCTTGTTTATTCCTTTCATGTATTTAAAGGTTTCAATCATGTCACCCCTGTCTCTCCTCTCCTCCAGTGAGTACATGTTCAACTCCTTCAACCTCCTCTCGTATGGTAAGTCCCCCAGCCCCTTGATCATCTTTGTTGCCCTGCACTGCACCCCCTCCAGTAACTTAATGTCCCTCTTCAGATACGGATGCCAGTACTGCGCGCAGTACTCCAAGTGTGGTCTAACTAATGACCTATACAGTGGCAGAATCACCTCCTCCCTCCTCGAAGATATACCCTTGCAATACAACCCAGCATTTTTGTTGGCCTCTTGCAGCTGCCTTCCTACATTGTGCCGAGTTGTTCATTGACCCTGTAATGAGCACAACCAGATCCTTCTCCTCCTCTGTCTGGGCTAGATGCACTCCCCCTAGCTAGTAACTCCTCCTTGGGTTCTTCATCCCAAATTGCAGCACCTTGCACTTTTTGGCATTAAACCCCCGTTGTCAGGTGTCTGACCAGGTTTCAAGCTTTGCCAGATCATCCTGCAAACCCCTTCCATCCCCCTAGGTCATCCACCACCGCGTCAACCTTATATGTGCATTGCAAAAACTTTTGCAATAACATTTTTGTTATTGAGCTCCCCTAAATTGTTTTCATGCTACTGTCATCTTGTTTTTCAGTTAGTGACAGAGAAAAAATATTGTAACTCAAAAAATAATGCCATTTGGTAAACACCAACAGTTGTGTTTACCTAATCGAGCCCCGAGGAACATGCCCATGGCATTAGTCTTTTACTAGGTGGTCCACAGATACGTTTTTTAAACTTTTGCCATGTTTTGATTGTGGCAACATTTTTTGTTGCTGCAAAAACAATCGTGTTCAGGGAAAAAAGTAACCATGGCAATATTTTTGTGTGTACAATAACATTTCCATTAAAGAGATAGGAGTGTCACGATAACAACAATGTAATCGCGGTAGCACTGCACAAACACAGTTTGCTATATGTTGTTTTCTTTGTCACTTTATTGTGATAAGGTGGATTGTGCTATTGTCCTGACATTTTCAGGGTGGCAAGCCCTAGTCCCACAGATGTGCCTTTTAGTGGTTTGGTATGAAAACACTGAACAGGCCCATAGTTACAGTATTCCAAATTTCAGAAATTTTTCCATAGGATAACATTGCAGCACCTGTGACACCTTTCAGTGCCTGTATCTCGAAAACGGTTCCAGATACAGATTTTTTGTCAAAAAAGTTCTTAGTCCCTTATAGGGGAACTAAGTGCTGAATTAGGTTGGAAAGCCAAGAATACCATGGAATTTGAATTTTTTTTCTACCTTGTATGGTTACTGAGATATTTGGGAATTAGTATTCCAGTTACTCATTTTCATGCCTGAGGGCCACTGTTACGCCCACAGAGTTAGCATTATCAGCACTTTCCTGTGCCCATATCTCATAAATAATGCAAGATACAGCTTCAGATGATATATGTTGTGTGGATGTCTCACTGGCATGATTACAACGACACTTGAATTTTCTTCCTAGCTGCTACGGTTCCCGAGATATTGGCAAATTAGTGTTAAAAGGGTTCCTTGCCTTATAGGGCTGCTGTATGACTCCATAGTTATGTGTCAGTGGGAGCACAGGGCCCAGAGAGCCCATGCTTCTATAGGCACATATCATTATGCACAAATGGGAAGCTTGGTGGGAGTGCGGGGCCCACCAACACATACCATTTACTACTTATAATACACTTTTTCAAAAAGAAAGGAAATTCTTTGAAAAGCACTCTGTTAATGCATCAGTTAGGGTTGTTTCCACAGTGACAAAAGAGTAGAAATTCAATGTTAGGGTTACCACCCCACCACCCCATCCCACACCCCCATCCTCAAAATCCTAACTCTGCATTCCCCCACACACACGCACACACATGCAAGACACATGCAAGATTATAAGACACTATACAAGTAAGTTACATCTGTAAGCACAATAATCACTACACTGTACTCATTTCACAAAACACTATGTAATGAAAAAACAAATACAGTATGATTGTCTCTATACTGCCAGCACAGTATGATGACACATTATAGCTGTCATATCTTTTTTCATGCAGTGAAACTTAGTCTGTTCAGATTTTCTAAATATTGATTTTTATGTGCCATAATTCAACAATTGGCACGCTGCAGGTATCGCTACCACCACATAGGCATGTGGTAGCAGGAAAGACAGAGCTGACACATACATAGTACTTTTCAGCTATTGCTCAGGTATGAAACGAGCACCATTACATGTTGTTATACTGTTGCATTACCCAAAAAAATACTCATTAGCAGCATGTTATGGTTAGCGTTGGATGTTACAACTGTTGTTGTCACGTGTTGCTTGCAGACTATGCTATAAAACTTTACTTTTATTATTACTACCATTTGTTATTAGGACTGACTCACTATATAAGAAAAAATAGGCAAACATCCAATGACTGTTGCTAGGGTTATCCAAACTCTTATTTCCAATATAGCTATCTATAGATAACATACTGTGTATTTCATCATTTAACAACTGAAATATAGGCATCTGTTTAACTCTTGTTATTGAAGTTTGTAACAGAAAATTGCTTACTGCGGGTCATCTTCCATGGTTATGAGCATGCATGTGTACCCCCAAGGCACTTTGATGGCAGCAAAACGCATACAGTTGGTGGACCATGATGATGGATGTGTCTTGTAGTACATTTAGAGAGTTCTATGTTACTTCTGCTACCTGATGCTGGTTGTCTCTGTTTGGTTGTGTTGCCTTGGCCCTTCCTCTGCTTGCATGTGTGTGTGAGGGGGTGGGAGTGGGGGAATGCGGAGTTAGAGTTTTGAGGATGGGGCATGGGGGTGGGGTGGTGGGTGGTAACCCTAGCATTTTCACCACTTCCGTTGCTCTGGAAACAACCCTAACTGATACATTAATGAGTTTTTGCAAAGAATATAAATATTTTCGCCAAAAATTCAATTTAATCATATTGGGGTTGTTCCACTGCAACAATGAGGAAATTAATGTTAGGTTCCAACCTTCCCTTGCACCCCACCCACCCGCCTCCCACTCAACAGGCATTGGGGTGTGCTAAGTTGTTGGTCCTAACTGTCACCCCATCCCATGTGCAAACAAGCTGAGGTGGTGCAGTATAGGAAAGTGGGTAAGAGTTAGACTGATGATCCTAACACACACCCCAACGCCTGTTGGTGGGGTGGGGTGGGGTTGGGGTGCAAGGGGTGAGACCCTAACATCGAATTTCCTCACTTTTGTCGCTGTGGAACAACCCTAACTGATGCATTAAATGGAGTTTTTTGCCATGAATTTCCCTTCTTTTTGAGAATGTGCACTATAAATAGTGAAGTAACGGCAACGCAAATGAAAGCACAAATGCTAATGCACATGGTGGCACAAATGTATACAATAATGCAAACTGTAATACAAACACAAGCGCTAATGTTAATGAAATCAGAAACACAAGCACATACGGAAATGCAAACCGTAACTCACATGGGCACGGTAACGTAATTGGAAATGCAGACACTTATGGTAACAGCAATGATGATACCAAAGGAAACACAAACAGAAATGCAAACGCAAACGGAAGCATGTATGCAAACGCAAATGGAAATGCACACAGTGACGCAAAAGGAAAGGCAAACAAAAACATAATGGAAATGCAAATAGTAACAGTTACACAAATGCAAGCACAAACGAAAACACAAAGGGTAACACACATGTGGCATAGATGGGAATGGTAATGCAAATGGAAACGTAAATGCACGGGTGTACAGAAATGAAAATGGTAATGCGCACAGTCATGATACTGCAACAGGAAATGCAAATTCTAATGGTAACAGCAATAATGATGCCAAAGGAAATGCAAATGGAAGCGCGTATGCAAACACAAATGGTAATGCACACGGTGATGCAAAACAAAACACAAACAAAACCAGTAATGGAAATGCAAATGGTAAGAGTAACTCAAACGCAAGCACAAACGAAAATGCAAAGGGTAACGCACACGGTGGCATAGACAGGAACGCTAATGCAAATGGTTACGGAAACGCAAGTGGGAATGCTAAGTGTGACAGGAAAGAAAGCGCATACCCTTTTTTTCACCAACAGCTGCATAGAGAAACACAGTGAATACAAAGAATGTATGTATAATAATGGGCCTCGGAGCAGAAAATGAGCACTTGGAATACTAAATTGCTTATATCTCAGGAACCATACGATGTAGAAAAAAAATTAAAACTTCATATAAATTATGACTTTTCTGGCTAATTTTGTGCTTAGCCCTCTGGCAGGGAGCTAAGCATTTTTCTGATGAAAAGTCAGTATCTCAAAGCGTTTACATGATACGAGCCCCGAAAGGCATGGCAGACGCCGCAATGTTAGTCTATGGGAAAAAGCATCAACTTTGGAGTATCGCAACTTTGCATCCCTGTAATATTTTATCACCAAACAATGAAAAGACACATCTGTGGGATGTTGGCTTTCTTCTCTCCAAACTTTAGTCCAAAAGACCAAACCATTCTTTTGCAGCAGGGTGGCAAAGAATTCCTGTTATTTTGGCCATAGTGTCACAAATCACGACACTTTTGCAAAAACATCACGGAATTGTCGCAAGTGCAACACTACTTCGTGACACTACAGTTTACAAAAATTTCAAAAACATATTTCTGGGGTGTTGAACCCCCCAAAAAAGACATGGCTAGCATCCTCGGGATCCGACTAGGTGAGCACAAAAATAACTGTGTCCCTAGAGGGTCCCAAATTTAAATGCCAAGCATTTCTGTGACCACTAACTGAAAAAAAATGGCTGACTCATAACACTACAGGGGTCATTTGTGACAATAAAAACTGTATTTGCGACACTGTCAAACTTTTTGTTAACTTTTCCCGTTGACTATAATGTGAAACTTGCTTTTTGAATAACTTTTGAACCGTTTAATATTGGTTCATGAAATCATTGAAAGGCACATCAGGGACCCCGGCCCCATATTCCCTGAAGTTTTTGGACTGGTTGTGCAAACCATGTGACCTGTAGGCATGAGCAAAGAATGCGCAAAAAAGCGTAGCATAATATACTGCATATTAGAGGCAAAAAACTCCATTTAATGCATCAGTTAGTGTTGGTCCACAGTGACAAAAATGAGGAAATTTGGTGTTAGGGTTGAAAACCCCCCTTGGACCCCCTGATCGCCCACCCCCCCAACCGGCATCGTGGTTCACCATGGGGTCGTCAGCCCTAACTCACACCCTATCACATGTCTAAAGAATCTGAGGTGTAGGAAAATGGGGTGAGAGTTAGGACTGACGACCCCATGCACCACGATGCCGGGTTGGGGGTGGGCTGTTGGGGTCCGGCGTTTTCAACCCCAACACCAAATTCTCACTTTTTGTCACTGTGGAACAACCCTAACTGAAGCATTAAACAGATTTTTTTTGCCTCTAATTTCCCTTCTTTTTTAGAATGATGATGAGAAATAGTGAATGTAATGCAGCAGCGGGAGCGCAGGGCCCTTACAGGAACAGTAATGCAAACAGAAGCACCAACAGTGGCGCACATGGTAATGCAAATGTAAATGGTAAAGGAAATGTCAACATAAACACACGTGCAAAGTGACGCAGAAGCGAACAGTGACGCAAAAAGACATTGAAGCGCATATGAGAACACAACTAGTAATGTGAACAGTGATGGCAGCAGTATTTAAAATGGAAATGTTAAGTGTCACAGCAAAAAGAATGTGAAGGGGAACAGAAACAGAAATACGAATGCAAGTGCACATGTAAACACAAACCGTAATGCGCACAGACGCAGTACAGGTGTAAATGCAAATGGTAAAGATAACAGGAAGAATAACACCAAAAGGAAACAGGAACAGAAATGGGAACAGAAGCGCATACGGAAACGCAAACCGAAATGCGCACGGGCACAGTACTGCAATTGTAAATGCAAATGGTAACGGTAACAGCAACAATAACACCAAAGCAAACAGAAATGCAAAAGGAAATGCAAGCGCATATGGAAACGCAAACTGTAATGTGCACTGGCACAGTAAAGGAAAACAGAAATGGCAGTGTGCACGGTGACGCAAACAAAAATGCAAAGAGAAACAGTAGTGTAAACATAAATGGTAACAGTAATGAAAATGCAAGCGCAAATGACAATGCAAAGGGTAACGCACACGGTGGCATACACAGGAATGTAAATGCAAATGGGGACAGAAATACAAGTTGGAACAGTAACTGCATCAGTAACGGAAGCGCATACTCTGTTTTTGCTGAAGAGGCGCATAGAGAAACACAATGTGTACAAAGAATATATGCATTGTAATGGGCATCAAAGCTGAAAATGAGCATTGGAAGTACTTAATTGCTAATATCTCAGTAACCGCATGACATAGAAAAAAAATTTAAATTTCACAAAAATCATGATTTTCCTGGCTAGGATTTTGCTATGCTATGCAACTCGCAACAAAAAATCTATATCTCGCATCGTTTTTGAAAAACAAGCCCCAAAAGGCGCGACGTATGCCACCATGTTAGTCTATGGGAAAAAACGTCAACTTCAGAGTACTGTAACTTTGCAGCAATGAAATATTTTTTCACCAAACCACCGGAAGGCACATCTGTGAGATGTAGGCTGCATTCCCTCCACATTTCAGGCCAAAAGACCTAACCATTCTTTTGCAGCAAGGTGGCAAAGAACTCCTCTCATTTTGGCCATAGAGTTGCAAAGTACTTTGGTAATTTGTGAAAGGTTTCACACAGATTTGCGAAAGTGTCATGAGCACAACAGTATTTTTCCAAAGTACTTTTTCCAGAACTTTGAAAAACATATTTCTGGGGTGTTTAACCCCAAAATAAAGACATGGCTAGCATCCTCAGGCTCCGACTCGGTGAACACAAAAAGAATTGTGTCCCTAGATGGTCCCAATTTTAAATGCCAAGCATTTTTCTGATCAACTGAAAACAAAAAGGCGGATTTGTGAAAGTACTTGGGCCATTTGCGACAGTAAAATGTGCATTTGCGAAAGTGTCGAACTTTTTGTTAACTTTTCCCATTGACTTATAATGGAAACTTGTTTTTTGAATAACTTTTGAACCGTTCAATATTGTTTCACGAAATCTTCAAAAGGCACATTGGGCACCCTGGCCACACATTCCCTGAAGTTTTTGGACCACTCGCACAAACTGTGTGACGTGTAGGCATGAGCAAAGAATTCACCATATAGCGTAAATGCGTGCACAGATCATGCATAATAACTCCGCAGCCATATATCCAACCAGTCTGAAACTTGACAGATCCCAAGGTGTATGGTTCTTGATTGTACATTCCAAATTTCAGGCAAATCCATTGAACGGTGGCAATGTTATTAAGGTGCAAATTTCACCCTTTAACCTAAAAAGTGCTACTCAATCCTGACTATGGTAGCACTACCCTGCTACCATAATATGATATATGATATATATATATATATATATATATATATCTATATATCTATATTATGGTAGCAGGGTAGTCAGGGATGATAGCATTTTTAGGTTAAAGGTGAAACTTGCACCTTAACAACTTTGCCACTGTTCAACTGATGTGCCTGAAATTTGGTATGCACAATTGGGCATGTTAGAGCATGGGATCTGCCAACGTTTGTACTGGTTGGGTATATGGCTGCGGAGTTATTAAGAGACAACCAAAAGCACAATTATGTTTTTTTTGTGAATTCTTTGCTCTCACCTACAGATCGCACAGTTTGCGCGACCGGTCCAAAACTTCAGGGAACGTGTGTCCTGGGTCCCTGATGTGCCCTTTGAAGATTTTGTGAATAAACATTAAACGGTTCAAAAGTTATTCAAAAAACAAGTTCCCATTATAAGTCAATGGGAAAAGTGTCGTAAATGCACTTTTTAGAGTCACAAATGACCCTAGTAGTGTCGCAAATCTGCCATTTTGTTTTCAGTTAGTGATCAGAAAAGTGCTTGGCATTTAAAATTGGGACTCTCTAGAGACACAATTATTTCTGTGTTCACCTAGTCGGACCCTGAGGATGCTAGCCATGTCTTTATTTTGTGGTTAAACACCCCAGAAATATGTTTTTCAAATTTCTGGAAACAGTAGTGTCACAAAGTAGTGTCGCACCTGTGACACTTTCGCAAATTTTTGCGAAAAGGCTCGTAAATTGCGACACTACTTTTCCAGACTATGGCCAAAATAACAGTTCTTTGCCACCCTGCTGCAAAAGAACGGTTTGGTCTTTTGGGCTGATATTTGGAGGGAAGGCAGCCACCATCTCAGACATGTGTCTTTTGTGGTTTGGTGAACAAATATTGCATGGCTGGCAAGTTACAGTACTCCAAAGTTGCCATTGTTTCCATACACTAACATGGTGCTGTCTGCCGCACCTTTTGGGGCTCGTATCTCAGAAACCGTGTGAGATATGGAATTCTCATCATGACAATGACAATTTTCAGTGAAAACATAGCCAGGAAAATCATGAATCGTGATTTTTTTTTCCCCCTCCGTCATATGGTTACTGAGATATAAGCAATTTAGTATTCCAACACCTCATTTTCGGCTCCAAGGCCCATTATTATGCATACATTCTTTGCACACACTGTGTTTCTCGATGCATCTGTTGGGGAAAAACAGGGTATGCACTTCTGTTAATGTTACAGTTACTGTTTCCACTTGCGTTTATGTACCCATTTGCATTACCGTTCCCATCTATGCCACCGTGTGCGTTACCCTTTGCAATCTCGTTTGCGCTTGCCTTTGCATTACTGTTACCATTTGTGTTTCCACTACTGTTTGTATTTGCATTTTGGTTTGTGTCACCACATGCATTGCCATTTGAGTTTATGGCAGCCCTTTCCTTTGCATTTGCATCTGTCTTTCGTTTTGCATCTTCATTGCTGTTACTGTTACTATTAGCGTTTCGTATTGCTTTACTGTGCCCGTGCGCATTACGGTTTGTGTTTCCATATGTGCTTGCTTTTCCTTTTGCGTTTCTGTTTACTTTGGCATTATTGTTGTTGTTACCCTTACCATTTGCTTTTACAATTGCGGTAATGTGACCGTGCGCATTATGATTTGCGTTTACGTACGCGTTTGCATTCGTGTTTATGTTTCTGTTTCCTTTGGCATTATTGTTCATGTTAACTTTACCATTTGCATTAACAATTGCGGTAGCGTGCCCATGCTCGTTAGGGTTTGCATTTATGTGGGCACTTCCGTTCACGTTTTCATTTCTGTTCCCTTTGGCGTTCTTGTTGCTGTAACACTTAACATTTGCATTTACAATGCTGGTGTCATCACTGTGCGCATTACCAGTTGTGTTTTTGTACATGCCTGCGTGTCCGTTTGCATCACTGTTCGCTTCGACATCACTTTATGCTTGCATTTCTATTAACGTTTGCTTTACCATTTGCGTTTGCTTTACCATGTGCATTACCATTGCCGCTTGCATTTGCTTTGCAGTTCCTGTGACTATGTAACAAGACATCACATAGTGGGGCTCCGCGCTCCCTCCACCGCATTCCATCTACTATTTATCATCCTCATTCCTCAAAAGAAGGAATTAAGGTAAAATCTCAGTTTAATGCATCAGTTAGGTTGTTCCACTGTCACAAAGTGGAATTCGGCTGCTAGAAGCCCCTTGACCCCAGCCCACCCCACAGCATCGGTGCGATTGGTCATCGGTCCCAACTCTCACCCCATTCTCCATACCTCTGCTTTACACATGTGATGGGGTGAGAGTTAGTCGATGACCCCAATGCACACCCCGATGTCAGTTGGGGGTGGCCTGGGCGTCAAAGGGCTCAACCCTAACACACGATTTCTTCACTTTTGTCACTGTGGAACAACCCTAACTGATGCATTAAACTGAGTTTTTGCCTCTATATATATATATATATATATATATATATATATATATAAATATATATTATGGTACGTTGTGCTACCATAGTTAGGGTTGAGTAGCACTTTTAAGGTTAAAGGGTGAAACTTTGCACCTTAATAACTTTGTCACCGTTCAATGGATTTGCCTAAAATTTGATATGCACTATTGGACATGGTAGGTCTTGAGATCCGCCAACTTTTGTACTGGTTGGATATACAGCTGCAGATATATATATATATATATAAATCTACATCTCTATATACTGTATATATCTATGTACAGTATATGTAAAATGTTGAAGTCTTTTTGTCCCCTGACACCAAAGACTTTGTCTGTGCCCTTGGGTAGGCAGGGGCATGTTTGCTTTGTGACTTACAATTATGTTTGTGTAGCTGTTATTTCTTAAAACAGTAACACGTCAATTTCAAGTTCTAGCGATAGGGACATAGGAGGATGATAAAAAGAGAGCTGTGTGTTCACACTGTGGCCAGATCTCAACAGTGGTAAAAATTTTGATAAACTGAGCACAACGTGTCTTTGGAACCACTATCTGAAAAAACATCTTGCAGTGACTAACTTGGATAAAGCCCCTGCTGGTGTTGTCTCTTCACACCACTGCATGCTGTATTACAAAAAAGCAAAATCAGTTCCTGACTTTGTCGATGCTGCTGTTAGTGGTGATGGTGGCAAATGCAGTGACCAAGTGACTGAACACTAGATAAATATTGATTTCAGTCCTTGACCAAATACTCTGGCAGGAACAACCCCAAGTCCATCACAAGCCAAATCAGAGAGTGAGACAGCAGGTGTGCAGTTCATGGTGCCCCCCTCCAGCAGCTTAAATCACCCACATTTTTCCACTCTGAAGCCAGGTCCTGGATCAAGGCTATCATATTTCAAAAGCCTACTCTTACAAGAAAGAAAACACTTCAGGCTCACATAAAGTTATTTCCAATTCACCTCACAACTCTTCACATAATGCAGCTCACAGGTAAGATGGTCACATTGGATTTGCATCCTTATTCCATTGTTGAAGACATTGGATTTAGTGGACTTCTAAATTGTTTGCAACCTCAGTACCATATCCTATTGCAAATTACTTTTTCTTATTCAATTGTACCAAATATCTATGAGGCATGACACACTCAGGTGAATAAATTGCTGAACCAGGCTGTGGGCAGGGTTATCCACTGTACATCTAATGTATGGACCAGTAAAAACTCACTGCATACGTACCTCCCACTCACAGCACACTGGTGTTCACCTACACCAGTAGCTCATGGTGGCATAACAGCTGTTGACTCTTCCTCCTCTTGCTCTGGCCTTGACTATAGTAGTACCCCATCCCACTGGATATGTGCTCTCCTTAGTGTTGCAATCCTTCTGAATGAACACACCAGTTCTGACATTCTTACATGTTTGTAAGAAATGCTTGACTCCTGGAGTAGCACAACAAGTTTGCACGTTGGGTTGCTTATTACAGAAAATGGGAAGAATGTAGTCAAAGAAGGTGTGATGGTCACTTCCAGGGAATCCACTGCTTTGTTCATACATTGAACTTACAATTCCCATGTCATCATTATCTTCATGACAACTGTGATCATCATCACTAGATTAACTAGAGCTACTACTGTTACTTGGAGACTGATTTATTCGAAATGCATGTGTTGCAAATTATGCAACTCTACAGTGAGTTGTACCTGCAAGTATTACATATTAAATAATACTCTTTGTTTTTAAATTTTCTCAGATGACTTGCTATTAGAAGCCTTGGAGGATAAGGAGGAGTCTTTTGAAACTTTGTTGGCTTCTGCACTACTAAGTCCTTCTACCATAGCCAGTCCTTTTCCAGTTGTCAAGGTCTCACTATTTTGAGTGTTAGGTGGCAATACCTAGATTGTAGTTGCATTATCAGTACCTTCAACACACTTTGGTGCTCGAGTTTTAGTTTTTGATGAGATACTCATTTCTGTTCTACTGAATAAACTTTTACATTTATTACCTTGTTTTCTTGGGGCTTTGGTTTTACAATGTTTTGAGTACTTATATTGACAGTCTTTCTTGAGTGACTTGTTCGGGGTCACAGTCACACAGACAGTATCTAAGTGGAGTTTTTTTTTTTAATCGGCCGAAAAAAAATTTTAATCTGGGGTAATCAGCTTGGCCTAACCCTCTCTAGTCTCTATGAGTCCTTCCAAAGTAAGAATAATTTTTGTACTCATCCACAGTAGGCCTACTGAGCCAAAGATTATGAGCGGTGTGCCCCAGGAGCACATTGAGTTACTAAAGGGACTTGTTTAGGGTTACAAAGACAGTATGCAAGTCATGGGTGGCTGCTGAATTTTAATTCACACATAGGTCTGCTATACATTATTCTGGTTCACAATGGTGCTTTAACATTTGCTGTGTCTCTAATCCGAGTCCTTCCAAAGCACAGGTTTTTTTTATTTAATTGACCACAAAAAAATGTAATCAGGGTCACCAAGTTGACCTAACCCTCTATGACTTCTTTCAAAGCAAAGAGTATTTTTTTAATAATTTTTTTCTAATCATAAACCTTTGGCCCACTGAGCCAAAGCTTGTTAGTGGGTGTCAGGAACACAGGGAGATACTTAAGGGATTTGTTCAGGTTACACAGTATGCAAATGATGGGTAGGTGTGGGATTTTATTTCAACACAGGTCTGCTATAATTATTCTGGTTTACACTGGTGCTCAGGGCTATTACCTTCCACTTCTACCTGCTACCAAAGACATCAGCTTCTGCAGCTGCTAATAACTTATTTAACAACTGGCTTAATTAACAGTAAGTTAAGCAGTAGTGCCTGCAGGCTATATTATTTAACAATGACTGCTCAATCTGTCCTGACTGTAACTGCAAGCACTAGCTGCAGCTGAGCTGGAGCTGCTTCCAATTTCCACCACACTAGTACTGTATTCTGTGACTAAGAGACTTGAGAAAGAAAAATTAGAAATTGAGATCTGAGAATGAGACTGAGAAATGAGATTGATAACAGCACCTGCAGGCTGTATATTATTAGTTAGCAACCTGCCTGTCCACCCCACAGGTGCCAAACGCATTCCCATCCCCTCTCCCACCCTCTGTTTTTGCCTCTCAGCAAATTAAGACACTAACTGATTAGTATGTTTTTTTGTTTTGCATTTTTTTATAATCCCTAAATTGTTTTTCTTTTACTGTAGATGAGAAATAGATGAGTCAGAAAGACTCTAAAAAGCACTTTTTGAAGCAGATTCTCAATTCCAGGATCGAGCTGCTGCCTAGCTGCTTCTTACCAGAATGTCTGCTACATACAGAAGCAACCAGCAAGCAACATTACAGGAGGAACCACCTGGGTGCTTGTCTGCCTTAACCAAATAGGTTCACCCATACATTCCACACAGATTACCCCAACCATTCCTGTCATCTGAAACAGCCAGTCTCTGTCTGTTCTGCCTCCCTCCTCTCAGTACACTCTAAGACACCTCCTGTCATCCTACATGCTCCCTCCAACCTTTCCCACACATCTCTGACTGCTGCTCCCTCCTCTCAGCACTCTCAAAATGCCTCCTGCTCTCTCCCACCCATCCCTTTCTGTTGCTTCTTTCAACCTCTCCCAGCGCTCTTAAGATGCTTCCTTTTCCCTCTATTCCCAAATCCCACCCTCTTCTTTTGCTGCTCCAACCCCTACAACCCCCACTTTCTGCTGCTTCCTCCTCTCAGCACTGCATCAAAGATACTTTCTGCTCCCTGCTTACTTCTTGTCACATTAAAGTGATCATGATCTGAACCAGTCCAAACTTAGCAGATGGTTCGTAAGTGACTCGATGGCCACTTATGTGCATGGTTTGGGGTGTTCAGATTTTCAGTGAATCTGTTCACCCACAAAGGACTTTTTTTATTTAGTAAGCTTTTCCACCTGCTAGCTCACTTGATTGAGCCTATCGACTCCACCAGCCCTGACACCTCACCATCTCCGTGACTTACCTGCCAGTCTACAGTGTCCCATGGTTCACCCTCATGGTGGAGCCCCCTGGGACCAGTCCCTTTATCTGGGGGGGTTAACTCACTTGTGACTGGACAGCCCAGTGGAGGGTGTGGGGCCTGCAAGAAGGGAGGTATCATCCTGCAGGTTGAGGAGGCTGGGGAGTCCCTTGGGATCATGGCATGCAATGACATGAGTGGCACATATGCTGAATGTCTGGCATGCCCCACACTAGGGCCAGCCATGCCCCAAGGGATCAGTACCATGCCAGTGACATCCCCATCCTCCACCCAGAGAAGGAGAGCAGTCCATGGCATGGTCAATCCTCCTCCCCAAGCTGTCCCTCTGAGACCCGAGGTTGCTTCTGATCCCATGTTGTCAGCATCAAAACCAGTAGTGCTACTGCTGCTCCAGCAGACCAGCTCACAAGCAACTTTTATGACAGCATTGGTCATGCATGTGGCTTCTCTGTATGCAAAAGTAAAAGTAAGAAAACATTTTATTTATATTATAGCACCCAGCCTCAGAGGCTCTGGGCATCATCACAAGTGCAGGCAAGGTTCAGGAAACTAGACAGTGACATTCTTTTTAAAATTCTATATAAAATGACATCAAATTAAAAATTATTATCAAAAGCTTTGTTAAAAAGATAGGTCTTCAGGCCCCCCCTTAAAAACCTCCACCATTGGGGCCTCCCCCAAGGATCCTGGCAGTGAATTCTAGAAGGTTGGGCTGGCCACCTTGAAGAAGCGATCCCCCAAGGTTTTTAACCTGTCCATTGGAATTGTCAGGAGGCCCTCGGTGGAGGAGCAGAGGGAACATACCAGAGTGGCTGGAGTAAGGAAGTCAGACAGGCAACCAAGGCCCAGGCCATTTAGTGCCTTATAGGTGAGCAAGTCCACCTTGAAGGGGATCCTCCACCTGACCGGCAGCCAGTGCAGATCCTGCAGGACCAAGGTCACATGGCAGGATTTTGATAGGCCCACCAGCAATCTCGCCATCACGTTCTGCACTATCTGCAGCCGGTGGAGGGTTCCTCCATTGACCCTGATGTAAAGAGCATTACAATAATCCATCCTAGATGTCAAAAAAATGTGTACCAGTGATGGAAGGTCTTCTGGTTGCATCAGGGGTTTTATTTGGGTGACATTCCTTAAATGATACAACTCACTTTTGATGACAGAAAACACCTGGGCTTCCAGAGTCAATCTTTTGTCAAGGATGATGCCCAACTTTTTCACCCTGAGAGAGCCATCAATGGGGATGGACCCCAGGACCAAATCTGTTGCCACTCCAGAGGCCTCCTCATCACACCTTCAACCAGGCTGAATCACTAGCACCTCCATCTTGTCAGGATTCAGCCTCAGCCAGTTTGAGGACATCCCGTCCTGAATCTCAACCAGACATTTGGTGAGCACATCAACCGTACGCTCAGCTCCTGGTGCAAATAACATATACAGCTGGGTGTCATCTGCATAGCAGTGGAAACCTAGACTGTATTGTCTAATGAGCTCCCCCAAGGGCAGCATGTACACTGTGAACATCATTGGTAAAAGGATCAAGCCATGAGGCACTCCACATGACAGGGGTTTCAGGGAGAAGGAGAAATTCCCCAGCACTATCCTTTGACTCCTGTCAGGGAGATAGGACTCACACCATTTGATGACTGTTCTGGTGAATCCACAATACACTAGAAGACAATCCAAAAGCACAATGTGGTCCACGGTGTCAAATGCTGAGAAGAGACTGAGGAGAAAGAGAATTAACTATTCTCCTCTATCCCTCACCCTGAGGAAGTCATTTTGCACCTGAACTAGTGCTGTCTTTTTGCAATATCTAGCTCTGAAACGAGACTTGAACGGCTCATAGATGTCAAAGGCTGAGAGGTGTGCCTCGAGCTGCAGCACCACTACTTTCTCGACAACCTTCTCTAAGAATGGGAGGTTGGAGGTTGTTCTATAATTAGCCAGGATGTCTGAGTTGAGAAATGGTTTCTTCAGAAGAGGCCTCACCAGCGCCTCCTTCAAGGTGCCAGGGAAGCACCCCTCTGAGAGTGAGCACCAGACTATCTCACTGAACAGTGAACACTGTACCAATGGTCCCAATTCCTCCCACTAGGAGATGGTTCAGGCCAGGGTCCAGTTCACAGCAAGTGGTCTGCAGCTTCAAAATCACCTCAGCAACCTCAGTCACCTCAACTGGCCGAAACTTCCCCCAAATAGTGCCTCTGTTTTGACCAGGCCAATAACTGTGGGACGAGTTTCATCCCACTGGGGAGATCCGTGCCCAAATGGAGGACACCCTGTCTGAAAATAACAGAGAAAACTCTTCGCACAACATGGTTGAAAATGTTTTTTTTTGCAGCAGAAAGACTGAACATAGCAGTCTATCTACAGTTCAAAATACCTGAGCTGGTCTGTTCCTCCCAGCAGCAGTCTCTCTGGACAGGAATTCTTCCTTCTTATAGTTGATTAGCCCTGATAGTCATTATAATAATTTTTAAGTGCCACTCTGTCATCCATGGACTGGGTCCTCCACCAGCAATGCTCCAACCTTCTACCCCGGTCTTCATCTCCTTGCGAGACCCATCAAACTAAGGGAGTCTCAAGTGAGAAGACCTAGGTCATATACAGACTGGTACAATGTCATCGAGTGTCTTGGTAACAGCCCCATTATAGGTTGCCACCACCTCACCCATGCAAATTGGACATGTAGCACTCATGCCCAGAAAAATCAACTACTGCCAAAAGTCCGTCTTGTAACAGTCCCCTTAAAGGGAGATAGTGGATCATCTCAATGGGGGGGAACTCTTGAGGGGGCCCCAAACAAAATCTCCACCGTGCAGTGACTAGACCAGACAACCCGATCAGTCTTGATGTCATTAACATCAAGTCCCAGTGAGCATACCAAGTCCAAGGTGTGGGTATGTTGATGGGTCACAGAGGTAATTACCTGTATCAAGCCCAGAGATGTCATCATCTGGAAGAGGTCATAACCAAAAAGTGAGGATTCATCATCAATCCAGTCATTGACGTCCCCCAGAATTAACCATCTAGGGGACTCCAACACACTGTCGATGATGAAGTCTGCCACCTCCTGCAGGAATTCTTCCCCTGGTCTTGGAGGATGATAAATGAGAAGAATCCTGCAACCTGCACCTGGATCCCCACGCACTGCCACACATTTAAACTATGAGGAAGAACCCACTGTGTGCACTGAGAAGTTCAGGCTGGATCTAAAACAGATGGCCACTTCCCCGCCCTGCGTTTCCTCCTCGGGCTGTGCACCATCAAGAACCCAGTGGGTACTGACGCTGCTAACACTGGTTCAGCCTTTACCCTCAACCAAGTCTCAGTGATGCAAGCCAGGTTGACTAAGGAACTCAAGTCTGCCATAACTGCAATCTTGTTCCTTACTGACCTGGCACTGAATAGCACCTCCTGAAGGAGACTAGCAGAGACTGCTGGCACTCTAGCTACCTGCCCACGAGGTCCGGTGGGAGCTCTGGGGACAGGAACCCTGTCTCTGGGGAGCATTCACTTGAAATATCTGAAAACAGTGTTATCACTGTAGTGGGATTCCTTTCATTTTTATGGCTGTAGTGGGCTGCAGACATCTTGCGAGCGGTAACCAGTGAAGTGGGTGCATGAGGAAGGGCACAGTCCATTACAGTGACTCCTTACTGGTGCAATCCACTCATGGTGACAAAAAGGTAGGGCGACTGGATGAAGGGGTGAGTGAACTAGGTGACAGGATGTCACTATACATACGCACACAGGGGGTGGGGGATGGCGCTGCGGTTGCTGGTCGAGCTGCATCATGGTGTCAGGGATTGGCTAGTGGCTGGGGTGGCTAAGGTACTGGGTTTGGGTACGGCTGCTGGTACAATTTTTGATTGCGCCCAGCCTGAACCTTTTATTTTTACTGCTTTCACCCCCACCGACACGTACTCCCCCTGGAGTTGAGAATCCTTAAGTAGGGTGGTGTGGGAGTCAAAGCTCCCCAGGGGGTGGGTGGGTGGGGGCAGTAAAAATCTGTCCTGGAGCCGTTGTTCTGGTGCTGGGGTTGTCAGAGTGTCGAAAATGTGTTCGCACTCTGACTGAGCAATAACGGGTGATCGCTTTAGGCTGCCTTCGGGCCAGAATTACATAGACTTTGTGAGCAGCAGAGAGTAAAAGGGAGCTTACTAGATACTGGATTTACTTTTAAATAGTGGAGGTGGATGGCAATCACTGCCAGTCCACTGCACTATTTTGTCTGCCGGTGGAACACGGCACTGTCTGCCAGGTCCAACATGGCCATTGGAGTTCTCTGCACATGTGCAATGACTCGCACATGCACATGGAACTCCAGCAGCCATCTTGGATACAGTTGACAGTGCCCTGTTCCTCCGTGTCCTCGGCTGCCGCTGTAGCGGCTGTGGCCAGAGATTATAGTATATATTGCCTTCAGTACATAAGTTTTAATTAGGCTTTAGAAAGTAAATATTTTCTGAAATTTGTGACATGAACTGTGCTATTTAAGATGTATTAAAATATATGACCCAGTTCAAGTCCCTTCACGTAATGATCCATCAGATAATTTAGTAAAACATAGGCCTTCCCCTACTGAAGTGTAACAGAGCTTTGATGTTATGTTGTATAAGTTTAACATGATCAGAATCTCTCCGAGTATGCATAAGTCCTGATGGTTGTACCCGCTGCCAGGCTTTGTAGTTTCCTAGGCAACAGCTTCCCTGTAGACAGCTTGCCAACATCACCACAACGGCACATCGCTCGGTGGCGAGTATAAGAGGAGAGGCCATCCTCCACATTCTTGCTGCTAGTTGCATTAGCAGAGTGGTGAGAATGTGGTAAATTACATTGAAATAATTTTTGAGAGGCACACATAGCACAACACAAATATTAAGAGACTTTATGACAAAATGAAGCAAAAGCATTTGAAATGTCACTTATGAACTGAGTGCATGATTAACACTACAGTGTTTAACAGCTACACATAGTGGTACATGCAAGCATGATGAGAGATTATAGTGTAGAGAACATCAAGATTTAAGGTGGGACTTCTGTGTCTGTTACGCTTCTGTCGCACGCATGAAATTTTCACAGAAACCTTTATTCATTTTGAGGCACACGATCTTCCTTAAGATATTTTGCTTTAAAAATAAAGAAGGAAATAATACTATAAGGTTATGTGAATTAAAAAAAATATTAGTGTCTGCAGTGTTACTTTTAATGGGGCAACATGAATTATGTGATTCAAAAAAATCAGCGGGCAAACTGCTGGGTGTATACAAACACAGAGGATACCGCTGTTAATCAAAAATCACAATTGTTGTGATCACAAGGTGTGAGAAAGCTTAAATATATTAAGAATGTCTTTTTAAAGGAATAGTAGTGTAAGCCCCCCAAAGTGGGCTTGCCTGATGCCCTTGTGGCAGTGTTTGGCAGGATCAACACCTGTGGAATCAGGTACTGTTCTCCTGTCTTATTTCTGGACTTTGTTTTTTTGGCTGTACAGTGTTCCCCCTTCCCAACAAACTTAAACATCTCAAGGCCAGGCAGTCCAATGCAGGCTTCTGGCAGCAGGTATGAGGTTAAGTGGTAGGTTTGTGTCAGAATATAGGAACTTGGGATGCTGCTATGTGAGCTAAAAGCAATCTGTCAGTAGGTTTAGCGGTGGGTCGAAAAGGGAGGGAGAACCTGGGACACTGTTGGCCAAGCCAAGCTCCTGGGTACCTCCTAAGTTTGGTCAGTGGGTGGCCAGGTAGGGATTAGCTAAGGGACTCGGAACACCATCATTCAGGCTGAGCTTGGGTATTTCGTAGGTCTGGTTGGTGGGTGGCCCAGTAGGTATAGTGATTCCTGGGTGGCTAAGTGAGCTAAGCAGTGCTAGATTAGGTTAGGTTAAGTGTAGTGTAAATAGTATTAGGGCGAGTTTTGTCTCACTAAGATGGTGAGCATTTGGTAGGTGAAGTGTATAAGATTCCCAGAGTGGGCTTACCTGATGAAGAGCCCCGCAGCGCCAATGCTGCCCCCATGGTGCTGTCTCCTGGGGCTGTGGTGGGAGTCACACCTTGAGACACCCTTGTGGTTTGCAGCTGCAAGCGTTCTTCCCTGGTGTCTTGGCCCATTTGTGGCTAGGCCGAGCGTCAGCATGGATGTCTGTGCTGTTGGGTGCAGGGTGTGTGGCCCCGGGTCCAGGTTTGAGGCAGATCAGGTTTGGGACCACTTGACTGTAAATAAATAATTTTATTTTCTAAAATGGCAGCTCTGCATGCAATATGCATGCCTGGCTACTGCCAGAGGGGAATATTAAAAGGAGCAGTAGCTCCTTTTATCAGCATATAGTTTTCAGTGCCAGCTGGCACAGCGGTGCACAAGATAAATATTGGATTCAGGACTACAAATCCCCTGAGGCACTAGAAGGAGTAGCTTGTTTGGCTCCTGGTGAGATTTGGTCCATGATTGAACCCAGGTTTTAGGTACCAAACCTTAGCAGGGGATAAAAGGGAGTGCAAGGAGAAAACTGAGAGAGTCAAGAGGGAGGGAGCAAGGAGGAGGTTGGAGCAGTCCACTAGTGTGTTTTTTTTTATTTTAAATATTACAGACACCTGAAGAAAATATGGAGGAGTGCTGGCTGCCATTTTGGGAGAGCCCTAGGATCCTGAGCCAGAAAATCCAGAGAGGGAAGATGCTGCCTGCTATCTAGCAATGGAGACATGAGGTAGGGGGTTATGTGTAGGGTCTGAGGATGGTCAGCCCCTGTGCCTAAATAGCAATTCTGGGCTCCATGCCAAGCAGCTAGGAAAGAGCATGTGTTGGGGCAACTGAAGGCCAGGCAGCAGTTTCCCCAAGTGTGCATGCTCATTGTGGCAGTGTTTTGTGGGAGCCAGAAAGTGTTCTGTAGCCTGTTTTACTGCTTGAAGGTGCCCTGTACGGCCTCAAGTGTGCACCTGCATTGGACTATGAGCTGCCCATGTAATTTTGTGGTAGCTGCCTGTGACTGGGTGGAGTACTACAACGAGTTATTAATTGGCCCCCTGGGTCCAAAGTACTGTTTACCTTCTACTGTTCAGCTACATAATGTGACCCTCTGGTCCTGCTTTACTGCTCCATGGAGTAACTGTCTATTCTATTGACTGTTCATTAAATGGGATCCCCTGTTTTGCTACATTGTGATTGCCTCTGGCGTTTTGAAGAAACTGTTTTTTGCTGCTGCTAAAAGAAGTTGCCTGTCTTATTTTTGGACTGTGTTTTCTTGGCTGTACAACGCTCCCCCTTCTCCATGAACTTTAACATCTCACAAACCCCTAGACAGGGAAGTGGGGGCTGCTTACAGTCGCATGCTCTGCTGTGACCTTAGCTGCAGCTGTACTGGCTGTGGCTAGAGTTTGTTAGGAAATGCTATGACTATCTACCCCTACAAAGGACCTTAAGAAGGCTAAGTGTATTATATAGAATAATATACAGTACATGGGGTGGTGTGTGTAACAAGAATTTTACACACACGAGGTGTTGGATGCCACATAAGCTCTTGGGGTTTATCTAGGCATCCAGCACTAAGTGTGTTTGTAAAATTTGAGTTTCTGCATCACCCCATAGTTTATTTTATATAATTGCTGGGTTTCCCTTTTTTACCAAAGCAATTATATAAAACAAGAGACATTTGTGTGCAGCCACGGTCAGGTTAGGTTTCCTCAGCAGGAAGCACCATAGGTTGCCGACAGTGACATTGCCGACATCCCCCCACAGCGACACCCAGAAACCACTGCAATTGACCCTGACACACTCCAAACTGACTGCCAGCAACCCGACACCGCAGCCGCAATGGCTCCATGACAGTGCCACTGGCAATGGGTCTACCAGGGGGATTACTGAACATTCTATGAATCGTAGGTAAGGTATACATTATGGGGTTTACAGGGGTCTTGCAAGACAAAATATGCATAGTTGCAGCAGAAAGCCAGCCTTCCTGAAATGCAGTACTAATACATTCAGTTATAGAAACTGTAAACACTCAAGTTTGGTCACGGTTGCGTATCTGATACAACTCTGTGGTAGAACGCTGTCATTGTATGTTGAGAATGTCATCTGTGGTATTTTGGAACACTATATTGCAACCTTTGGTAGAGGGTACATTACCACAGAGCTACCATTATGTAAGTCTGTAAGTGCCTGTCTTTCCTCTGATGGTAGGTTATTATACCTGAGACTGGGTGGGTTCTTATAGTGTTTTGTCATATCTGCATCATAAAGTGTTCGGAAGGTGTGAATGGTGGAATGCACAGGTGGGTTAATGGTTGATTTGCACTGGAAAGTATGGCTAGAACTGTCCATGTTTATCTCTGCCACATTCAGTGTTTCATCACCATCTCTCACAGATGACAGATCAAGAAATGATGCACTGGCAAATGCGGCAATGGACCCAATGACGCATCCATCCCCCCTAACCACAGAGAACCCGATGGATGGCAGAGCAACAGTATGGGCAGGGGTCACCGGTAGGCACAACACAGGCAACAGTGTCTGCAGCATGGATGCTGGCACTGGAGCAGGGGATGCCTCCAACGCAGCTGGACTCAGGTCTGGACAGATGGCATGGGACTGAGCGCATACACAACAGGGGTAATGGTGGCCCACCCTGTGCACCCAGGTCTGCAGGTGCAGTGGTTGCCTTTGTAGTCACTGCTGGTGCACCTGCTGCCACTGTGGGGGGAGTGTCAGCTGCTGTGGCGGGTTGCTGTTGCGTCGGTCAGGATTTCAGCAGTCGCTATGCCGGTGTCGGGATTGTGGTGTAACTCTGCCACCATGCTTCCGTTTCGGCACAGTCTCCGGTCACCTTTATTTATTTATTTAAATGTTTATTTAATTTCAGTCACCTGCTGATAGTTACTTTTTTTCCTGGATGTAGATTTTTTTTTTTTAAATAGCTTACTGCCGTATCCAAGTAGTGGTTCAGTCTCCGGGGGCAAGATGAGGCAGCCAGTGGTCCGAATGGAAGAGTTGCGGCTAACACATGCGCAGAGCAAGGGAAACCCAGCACATGCTTGCCATTATAAACACTCCTTTATAAGGTCAAATTATGCCATGGATTTCCCTATGGGAAAAAGGGAAAGGCAGTTATTATTTTAGAGTTATCAATTAGAGAAGAGTTGGTGAGCTTTTTGACTAACTTGTTTAACTTTACTTTAATAATGAGGCTTAAAGTGTGGGACTGTATATCATTTATTTCCCTGCTTGTATCATGAAGTACTTCCTACAATTATTTTGTATGTTAAATGGTGGAAAGAGGTCACATTTGCAGTACTTGTGTAATTACCCTAATGAAGTATTGAGGCAGCCATACTGGATGTAGTCCTTCACAATGTATTTGTGGTCCTTGGCAGTTTTGTCATGCCCAGTGGGCACTGCTGTAAGTTATCCTACTCCGAGAAATAAAGATGGCTGCAAGCCACTTTCTCTGCATCTGAGTCCATCTGTACCCTAACCATCAAATTATTACTGTGGCGATGAGGTGAACAAATCCGTGGGTGCCAGGGTCAGTTGGTTAAGCTACAAGATATATTTTGTTTCTAACAGAGGAGCCATAACCATCAAAATCCACAGTAGATAAAGAAAAATCCCTTCTTGCTGTCTTGTACTTTCAGCACCATGCTGCTCTGCATGCCAGATACAGATTCCAGATACAGATTGGTCAATACCAGCAGGGACATCTGCCAGAACTAGACACGTTGTGGATTCCCTGCAGTAGAAGGGCCTCAAACAACTGGTACAACAACCCACTAGAGACGGGGCTATCCTAGATCTAGTACTGACTGACAGGGAAAGGATCACAGATCTCCAGGTAGAAGGTCACCTGGAGGCCAGTGGCCATCACATGGTATGGTTCAATTTGGCCACTAGAACAAAGTCATCCCATTCCAAGGCAAAGATATGTGACTTCAGAGGAGCTGACTTTGATAAGATGGCCAACAGAGTTAAGCTAGCCCCGGCAAAAAGAAATACAGGTGAGGGGGTACAGGCAAAGTGGGCAAGCATTAAAGATGCAATACTTGAAGCAACATCCCACTGTGTTAGTGAGAAAAGGAAGTACAAAAGAAGAAGGAAACCACTTTGGTTTTCAAACACAGCAGCATAAAAGGTCAGAGCCAAAAGCCTGGCCTTCAGGAAATATAAGGGAACGCAGCAGGATGAAGATAGGGAGGCATACCAAACTTCCCTAAGGGAAGCAGGGAAGGCAGTAAGGCAGGCAAAGGCCCAAACTGAGGAAACACTAGCACAAACAGTAAAAGAAGGTGACAAGACTTTCTATCAATACATTAGTGAAAGGAGAAAGTCCAGAGGGGGTATTGCTAAGATCAAAGGGGATAAGGGGGCATGTGAGGAGGAGGACCATGTAAAAGCATCTCTCGTAAATAAATACTTCTGCTCAGTATTTACTGAAGAGAAGGCAGGGCAGGGCCCACAGCTCTGCACCATGGACATGGAGGGTGGGAGGTGTGCACTAGACCCTTCACAAAAGAAAGGGTCCTACAAGAGCTCGATAAGCTCGGGGTGAACAAGGCAATGGGACCTGATGGCATACATCCCAGGGTACTAAAGGAGCTAAGGGCGGAACTAGCAGAGCCATTATCAGAACTGTTTAGTGAGTCTCTGAGCACAAGAGAGGTCCAAGAAGACTGGAGAAGGGCTCATGTGATCCCGCTCCACAAGAGTGGTGGCAGGGAGGAGGCAGGGAACCACAGACCAGTCAGTCTTACCTCAGTAGTGGGCAAGATTATGGAGACAGTCCTTAAGGAAAGGATAGTGCAACACCTGGAGTCCATAGGAGCGCAAGGTCCAAGACAGCATGGGTTTTCAAAAGGAAGGTCTTTCAAATTAATCTCATAGATTTCTTAGACTGGGTAACCAGAGTGGTGGACCAAGGGGGAGCAGTTGATGTTGCCTACCTTGACTTCAGCAAAGCTTTTGATACTGTTCCACATAGAAGATTGATTAATAAGCTGGGTAGGCTCGGGGGTCAGACGTTTAACTGGGTGGCAAACTGGTTGACGGGCAGAAAACAGAGAGTGGTGGTTAATGGTATAGTCAGAAGAGATGCAAGTCACAAGTGGGATACCTCAGGGATCAGTCCTGGGGCCAGACCTCAACATCTTCATCAGTGACATTGCAGATGGACTGGAGGGTAAGGTTTGTCTGTTTGCAGATGACACCAAGATCTGCAACAGAGCAGATGATCCAGATGGTGTGGGCAGAATGAGAAGAGATCTGTATAAACTAGCAAAATGGTCGGAAGAGTGGCAACTGAGGTTTGAACCAAAGAAGTGCAAGATCATTCACATAGGGAAGAGAAACCATGAAGCCACCTATAGGCTGGGAGGTGATTTGCTGGTAGTCACAAGGGAAGAAAGAGACTTGGGTGTCATCATCACCAATGACCCGAAATCATCCAAGCAGACCTCTAAAGCAGTAAGTAAGGCTAGAAGGATGTTGGGGTGTATTAGAAGGGGTATCACAAGTCGGAAGAGGGAGGTAATATCCCTCTTTACAAGACAGTGGTTAGGCCCCATCTGGAGTACTGTGTGCAGTACTGGAGGCCACACCTTCACAAGGACATTAACCAAATTGAGGCAGTCCAGAGAAGGGCAACCAAAATGGTGCAGGGACTGCATCAGAAAACATATGAGGACAGATTAATTGAACTCAATATGTACACCCTAGAGCAAAGGAGGGAGAGAGGTGATATGATTGAAACATTCAAACACCTTAAGGGCATTAACAAGGTGAAAAGGAGTCTAACATGTTTCAATATAAGAAAAATAACAGGACAAGAAGGACACAGCATGAGATTAGAGGGGGCTGATTAAAGGGTAATGTGAGGAAGTTCTTTTTCACAGAAAGGGTGGTGGATGCATGGAGTGGCCTATCTCAGGAAGTGGTGGATACGAATACAGTGCAGGGCTTCGAACAGGCATGGGATAGGCATAAGGGAGCAATACAGATGAGTATGAATAGATAGGCCATTGACAGAGCAAAGGCCTATGGCACATTCATTAGGTAGAAAAAGAAATGGGCGGACTGGATGGGCCTTGCGGTCCTTATCTGCTGTCAACTTCTATGTTTCTATGTTTCTATGTATTTTCACCCAGCTGCTTTCAACCCTCCAATCTGACGGCCTTGGTTAATATCGGGTGTCAGCAATAAAGAAAAGTGAAAGACCCTTTGCACGTCATTGACTACTGAAAATTCCTGTGTAACATATGTTTCATTTCTTTGCTACAGAACACAAAATTCAATAAAATGGATTGACTGCAAAAAAGAAAGTCCTTTTGCAGCTAGGAGAAAAGCCATGTTTAGCGTGTGTGCACTCTCATTCTGTAAACAAAAACAAAAAAGAAAAAAGAAGGCTTGCAATTGACTGCTGCGCAAATTGAGGCATGCCTGTCTCTCCTGGTGATCCTGAACAGTGTATTCTGACCGGATCCCCCACCACCACCACCACATTAAGGTCACCAATACAGGCACAGTTAAGCCTATGGGGGGCAGTAAATAACTACATCTTTTTTTTTTTTATGTAGGTTAATTATCCTCCTGGCAATGATGGGGAGGCCCTCCTCTGCCAACCTCACCATTCCCCTTTGACCATCTACAGCCTCCCCGGGTCTTACCTGGTAGCTTTGGACCCCCACAGATTGCTCCCCCTGCCCCCTACCATGGTGGGGTCAGAAGGTGGAGGGACATCCTTCCTCTTGATACCTGAAATCCAGTCTGTTGTCACAGGTCATCCCAATAACTAGGAGGGTGGGGGTACATGGGTGGGTGCCATATGCCCCCATCATGCCTGCCATTTTCTTCTTGGGTTTTCTGCCCTCCCTTCCCCGGCCTTGTAATCCTCGAAGAGTGCATGTGCGTGGAGGTGTGCATGAGTCCCAAGACTGTAACTCCCTCTCTCTCCTTCTGACCAATGTCTGCCTCTGGATGCTCCCATGGACTTACCACCAGGCCTCACACCTGGTGGCAGCTAAGAGCTGGTGCAGCCAACCTCCCCGATCCAGGAGAGGAGAGCTGCCTAGCAGCCACTCAGTCCTCTCCCAGCCCTCCCCTCCAGCCGACCCCCAACAGCCGGAGCTTTCTTCTGAACCTGGGTCACTGGTATGGCAGAAGGTAATGTGCTCAGCACCTCAGACCTCCGTGGCACTGGGCCAGCTAATAAATATATCTTTTAAAGAACAGTACCTCCAAAGAAAGAAAAAGGCAAGGGAATCCAGGGTCTCAGCGCACAATCCGCCTGGTAACAGCAATAATGAGACAGCAAACCAGCAAGTTGGCACTACCTGTATTCAAGCCTGCACAGACATGGATTAACAAAGTGCAACAGCGCCCTCTAGGCAGGAGTACTGTACTGCAGGCATTATACAGCAAACTCAGCACAGTATCCACATCTTGTGACAAAAGTGAGGGAATTGAAACCAGCCATTGCAGGAATCAGAGAATTAAGACATTTTTGTACAGCAGAGCTACAGAGCAGCATGACCTATGGTGCAACACAGCCAAGAGCACACTATAAGCCTCAGGGGCTATGTGTCAAGAACCACATCAGGAATTCTGGCGACATAAGATCAATTGGATGAGTGCCAGAATTTGATTAATCAAAAGAGGACTTTGATTCTTATTTGGAGCATTTTTTTAGTTGTTTAACCAGGATTAGCACACTAAGCTGAAAGCTTTTTTTCAGGTGCAACCTGGGAGCACAGAGAAGTTAAGTGACTTGCTCAGGGTCACACAGTATGCAAGTGGAAGCTGTGGGATTCAGGCCCAGGTCTGGTTTGCTGGATGTCACCAGATTTGCAGCTCAGAGCCTTAAACCACTGCGCTATACTGCCTCCAATTTTTAAATGTTGGTTGACAGATAACAAAGCTGCCAATGACAAAAAGGGGGATGTCTTCCTGGCAGTTTTGGTACCCACAGTCTATGGACCTCTCAAGACTCTGACCGCACCTATCTAGCTGGTGGACATGTGGGATGATCAACTCACTGAGACAACTTTAGAGCATTTCAAGCCCAAGCCAAATCTCATTGCAGGATGCTTTTGCTTTCATTGATGGAACCAAGAGGAAGGGGAAACTCTTGCTGACCATGTCATTGTTTTGAAGCAACAGGCAAGCCCTCTGAGTTTGAATAGTTTCTGGATGGTTCCCTAAGGGATCAATATGTCTGTGGGAGGGAGGTAGTGGAACATTTTCCCAGATCAGCTCAGCTCTTCTGACTGTGGACAGGCTACTTCATCCTGGTTGTTTTCAGCTGGCTAGAGCCTTGTCATCCACTAGATGTGAAGAGTTTGCTCTGTTCTTCGTTAACAAAATGTTCTCTATCAGGTTGGGTATCTCCCCTGGGGTGCCACAGTTGGCTTGTGGTGTCAGGTCTGAGACTAACAGGGGTTTTCCTCAGGTCTGGAGTGAGTTTGATCTAGTGGGGATCGACGAAGTCAGTGAGATAGTCTCGAAGTTGTGGCTGACATACTGTGATCTTGACCTGGGCCCAATACATCTCCTAATGGGTTGTGTGGAGTATGCTGGTCCAGTGTTCATGGAAAGAGGTCTTAGACACCAAGACAGTCAAAGAGTTCAAAAAATCTTGGGAAAGACATAGTGAAATATTGAAATAAGGGAATATACTAAGGTGGGGAGAAGGTAAAATAACCGGCAGACTGGCTGGATCATGCTTTACCCATATGACATAATGTTCTTATGTTTGCTGATACAGTCTGGTGTTCCCTTTTGGTGGAGGGGGGGGTCCCTGTGCCCTTGAAAGAGGCTCTCATAAAACCTCTTTTGAAAAAATCTTTGTTGATTACAGGTTGTCTGGCAAAATAGAACTGTCTCTAACCCTTTCTGGGGAAGGTTATTGAGAAAGTGGTGGCCATACAGCTTGATGCATGTCTTGCTGCCTTTGATGTCCTATGAGCTGCTCCAGTCTGGATTCAGGTCTAGGTATAGTACAGAGACTGCACTTGTCAAAGTGCAAAATGATCTCCTTCGGGCGAGAAACAGAGGTGAACAGTCTGTTCTTGTTTTCCTTGATCTCTACAAAGCATTTAACACTGTGGATAATAGGGTATTACTGGATTGTATTAGAGAATGTTGTAGACTCGCTGGCACAGTCATCAACTGGTTTAAATCCTTTGTCAATGGCAGGATACATGGGGTGGTGATGGGAATTTATTCCTCCTGCCTAAAAGCCCCTGTCCTATGGAGCTGTACAGGGTTTTCGTAGTGTACATGTTGCCCCTGGGAGATATCATTAGATGGTACAGTATGGATTTTCACTGCTATGCATATGACACCCAGCTGTATATGTCTTTTGCACCAGCAGTACAGGGCATGGTCTCTGTATTTAATTCCTGCCTGGCCGAGGTCCAGGACTGAATGTCCTCCAACTGGCTAAAGCCTAACCCAGATAGGACGGAAGTATTAGTGGTTGAGCCTGGATGTCATTGGGAAGCTGGGTAGGCAGAGGAGGCAACTAGTCTTGTACTTGATGCCTCTCAGCTGGCCGCTTCTGCTAAGATGAAAAACCTGGGCATTGATCCTTGACAGCATAGGCACTGACTACGGGGGGAGGGCTGATGGGCTGACGCCCCCCCTTGAAATTTAGACGGTGGCTCTGCACCCCTGGAATTTACACACAGTTCCAGGATGCAGTTAGAGTTATACTGAGGCAGAAAGGTCAGGAATGCCAATGCCGTTATGCCTCACCAGCCAGTCACCAGCGCAGCCAATCAGTTTGTCCCATTTTCAACGGGACTGCTGCATCAGGCGTCGGCAGTTGCTTTGCCTCCTCTGCTCTTACTCAGGCTCTAACAGATCAGTGTTGTGCATGTTTTGTATTGTTGGGGGTCCCCGCTCGCTCCCTGACACTCTTAGTCATCGTTGCCTTAGTCAGATCATGGTGTTGAGACCCAAGACATCCTCATGGGCCCCCTAAGCAGGAGGCACTCCCAGGGCTTGCTCGGGGTGGGGTGGGGTGGGAGAAAAAACAGACAGCATGGAATGGAGATACAGACAGCAACAGACATAAGGGAGCAACCGGCTTTGGCTCAGATTTGGAGGCTCAGGATGCAGTCAGAAAACCTGGTCCTGAACCCAACAAGGTAGGAGTTAGGATGAACTGGACAGTGGGACTCAGACTTCCGAGTTCCTACAGGTACTGCAGGACTAGGAGTCAGACTCAGGTTGGGGGCATTTGGGAAGCAGAGAGCGGGTGAGGGGGGCTGGACAGGACAGGATTTATTTATACCACTTGCGGCTACGGTGGTTGGGAGAGCACTAAGGTTCTGCCAAAGGGAAGAGCAGGCTGCGCACTACTATGACCATGCTCCAGCAACGCATGTCTATGGGGACAATTTCCTGTAAATGGCTGTCTTCCCTGTGTGCACAGGAATCCCTGCAGATCTGGGATCCCTGGTTTTGACACCGTACTATTTTAACTGACTTGTACCATTGCAATACTGTTTGTATGTTCATTGGTTTTAATTTACTGCAAGCTGTGGTCAAGGTACACAGCCACTCACTGTGCTATCTCTCTCCAGCCGTCACTCACTGTCTTAGAGGCTGAGTGTCCTCTGATGAGTTTTTTTCAGTACTCAGAATCATAGGTATAGGTATAGAGGAATTCCTCAGCAGTCGCCATCTGTAGAGGAATTAGTTTAGGTTCTCTTGCCCTCTTAAAACTCTGTTGGTTGTCCGGCTCGGTGGCGCTGAGGGTTGAGGCGCTGGTTGCCACACCTCTTGCCACACGCCTGCGACCCAGGCTCGGGAATGAACCCGGGTCGCTGGGGGTCAGTGGGGAAGGAGAGGATTGAGCATCAAAGGACTGCTCTCCTCTCCTGGGGAGGGATAAGAGGATTGTCCTGTGCACGTGGTGATACCTAGTGATGGCTGGGTGTACCACCATCGCAAAACCTAATGTAGGGATTCAAAGTTGGGTGGCCACCTTCTGGACGTGCATGGGAGCATGCACGTAATGGGCTGGGTGACATTGCACTGCCCTCGTTGAGGAGGAAATCTAAGTTAAAAAACCCTCCCCCTCCAGTAGGCGAAGGTGGGGCCAGTGGCATCGGCCCCACATCCACCACGGGGCGTAAGAATGCCCATTCTGGATCCCCTCCCACAAGGCTAACCCACCAATTCTGTAGATAGGGAGCCAGAGGAGTAGGTGGTCCTTCCTTGGAGGATACAGACCCAGGGGGCTTGGGTATGCCATGTGGACTGTGGGGATAGTTCCCGACCGGAACGGAGTGGACCGCGTTTCAGGCAGGACAGGATAATCCCGATGACCGAGTTGCCCATGCTGGAGAGAGTCTGGAGGTAGGAAGAGTAGAAACAAATTAAAAAAAAAAATAAAAAACTCTGTTGGTTTGGTTAAAAAACATTAATAATATTTGTTGGTGTTATGACTTTCATTTATTACCAGTTTCAGCTTGTGACCAAGTGCATAATTTGAATGCTTGATGTTTCTGCAGCAAATCAGATCAAAGGATGCTTTTTCTTTTATTGGTACTGTTGTGCTCTGAACAACATTTAAGACACATTTTTAATATTTTATATACTATAAATATATGAAATGTCCAGAAAGGTGCTTTGAACATGTATTTGGTATACTGATTTTTTTAAGAATGTGTCCAAAATTGAGAAAAAGGTATTTTCTTTAATCTTGTGTTTTGTCTGAACAGGTGTTTCACACACAAAATCATTATTTTGGCTCGACGGCAGTTACAACTCACCTTTTCTACTTTAATGTTGCCCCAGTTTTTTTGAGGTTACCTTTGGTGGAAGGCTTGTTTTTTGCTGCACTAGCCTGTTGCAGAATGCCCTTGCTCAGCTTTCATCTTGTGTCTTTCCCTGCTAACTTCCCTTTAGCTATTTGTGAGAAACTGTGTAGTTTTGCACCACTTTCTCAATCTGTATAAACCCTGGATTCCTTTTGATGGTGGTGAGAGGAAGGGTTGAGGTGGGGGTTGACTGGCCATCTAGATAGAAAAAGTTGGCTGTTAAATGTCCTCCACTGGCATAAGATAGGTGAAAAAAGGTCCCTCTCTGGCAGTGACATACTACTAAAACATCAATGATTAGCAGTGTTGAAGAAGAGGTTCATAAAACTAGCTATCCTTTTTTTCATTCTGTTGTCTCTCCAGCCCACTTCCTGCCTCACCTCAGCTCCTGCTTACCTATGAACATCCACTCCAGCTTCCCCCTCAGCTGTACCTGCTTGCCCTGATTCTTCTGATACAGATCCTTCCTGGCCTCCTGGCCTGACCCCTTGAATTGCCCTTCCCCCTAGAAAAACCCTGTTCTGCCATGTGTGTGCTTACCCATCCTACTGTGGTAAGGACACATTTAGCAGAGGAGGGGTTCAGGTTGATTGATGGCTTTGAAATGGGCAGGCAGAAGACTGGTGTAAATAATACTGAGGCAGGAAGACAACTGGTACCGTCTTTATTGTCCCTCCCTTCACCTAATGTGACGGTCCACTCATGACACCATTCTGGGGTTGGAGTGGCAGCCATCATGTGGTTACACACATTAGCAATGCCACCTCTAAAAATGCTGTAGGAGATACTATTGGAGCAGGCAGACCTGCTTTCTCTTCCTAGGGCAAGAGTGCAATACCTGCACACTGCTTCTTGTGCTCCAGTGGCCCAGGCACAAGATTCAAGATTGAGATTGTATCAGCTGGTACCAGCATGCTGGGCAAGAACGTCTCTTCCTGTGGTCAAGTGAGCTGGCTTTGAGCCTACCCTGCTACTAAGGTGATGGAGAAGCCTGAAAGGTAACATCCATGACTGAGTGCAATGTAGACAACAATTCAGATGCAGCTTGAAGAACACAATGCCTCAAGCAGTCATTAGAGCCAAACAGCTTTTTTTAAATCGTCTCTGGGTAAAAGTTGAGCAGTACCCACCCAGTAATGTGTTGAGGCAGATATCAGGAGGCTGAGGAGATCGGAAGAGTGGGTGTGCTCTACCAGAGGGTCTTATCAGGATTGAAGAGTCACCACTAGGACCCTCATAGGCTTAAGAAGCACCACATTCTCTAAGTGTGATATTGCACAAACCTGTTAGGCACTGAGAGAAAAGAGGAGCTTTTATGCTCATAGGAAGGATCTTAATAGGCTAAGAAAGCGACAACATTAGCCCTGTACCATAGACTATAGAAGAGAAGTGATGCTGGCATGGGGCTGCCACAAAAGAATATTGTGGACATTGAGGGATTGGCAGCAAGAAGGGTAACTACTTCACCAAAGGTCTAGGTCAGTGCCAGAATGGACTGTGCTATTCACCTCCCCCAGATGGAGAACTGGAGCTCTCTGAGCTGGGTGTTGCAGGAACTGATGGCAAAATGGCACTTAAGTAGTTTTGTATTTTGACAATAAGTACCACTGATGAAATACGTGGGAAAGGACTGACTGAGTCAGGGTTTAAGCTGTGCATTGTGAAAGAGTTAGTCTGCTTAATCCAACAGTTAATGTAGAGTCCTAGCAAAGCCATTCGCTGAAAATAAGGCTCAGTACTGTGCCGTGCAGATGAGTTCTCTGGGAAACTCACCCTTATCCAATTTCTGACTATCCCATAGATGCCAAGCATGACCTCTAAGTAAGACAGAGTATGATGCAATAAAACTTGATTTTATGTAAGCATTTCATAAATGTGGTTTCCTGGAGCACTGTTCAAACCAATTATTTTTAGATACTGGTACCAGTCCGGTCCCACTGGAGTCAGGGGCAGTGGTTCAAATGAGAATAATCTGAACATGAGGGTAGTAGCAGAAAAGGAAATATGCACTGTAAAATGTGTATTGTAAATGAAGTGAAGCTCACAGAATCAAACTGTTGAAGTTCTGCTGAGGGGAAAATGGGGTGGGACAGAAAGGCAACTGGGTAAGTGAATAAGTAACAGTGCAATGAGTACAAGACGAAGAATGTGTCAGCAGGGGTGTTGCCTGACAACAAAAATATGTACACCAGGACTATGTCTGTTGCCCTATTTCATTTATACGGCTCATCAGATTTTCAGGAGGATGTTCTCTGATGAGCTGACTGAGTATAGTTAACATAGGCTGGCATGGCTACAAACTAGTTGTACAATAAAATGGTGGTACTGATGATGATGTCTTTGTCCAGAAACAGTCAGTAATTCATTGTTAACTGTCGTTTTTTGGGGTGACATGACAGGAAGCAGTGGTGGTTGGAAAATCAACAACTTGGTTGATATTGAGCATGGGTGAGTCCATGGCACAAAATAGTCAAGGCAAAGGTATCATTTAGGCAGTGGGTTACAGGAGCCATGGCCACGTATGTTCCTGTGATGGTGTGTGTGTGTGGGGGGGGGGGACTTTGGAAACTAATGAGATACACACCTTTAAGTAGGTGTTCAAGGATTTAAATCTGGCTAGTGGTTGGCTTACCAAGATTGAAGCAATGTTTCCAGCACCATTCCACAGTGGATACTGATGCGTAAGCTGTGGTGCCACTGCCAGGTGATTCTCAGCACATTGCTAACCTGGGAGGTGGATAACAGACAAGGTGTGCTTAGGTATTTTTGCATAGCAACCTCTGCCCTTGCCTACTGTGTGCCAGAGGGCTCTTGACAGTACACATTACATGTGTTTTATTAAAATGCCATCCACTTTCCACAGACCAGGCATAGGGCAGAAAGAGATATTCCTGGCCTGTGGGAAGTGAGTGGCATTTTAATAAAACAGCAGGCCATATTTTTGACAAATTTGTTTTACTGAGAAATGATTTGGTGGTTAGACTACAGAAAAAGTCACCAGGTCAGGGAAACCATCAGTGTCTGCAGCACTTACTGGGGAGTCCCCATCAAGCACTGTGGACACTGGTGGTGTCCCTGACCTGGTGGAAAGTGGTTCAAGGTGGTGACTGACAACACCAGAGGATATGCCATTAGCTGGGGAGGGGGTCGAGTGGGTTGGTGACACCATCAGAGGCTATGCCAGTAGCTGGGGAGGGGTTTAAGTAGGTGGGTGACACCACCCCTTCCTAGGCAGTAGGTCATCAATGTGATGAGTAACCAAAAGTTCAGCCATTTGGGTAATGTGCTAGAACTGAAATTGTGTTTGTTATGCTGTGCTAGCTCTTCAGGAAAGCCCTCAAAATGCACCACAGAGCACCAAAAAACCCAGAGCTTCTGGGGGCATTGGCAGCCCCCAGACCCCTGACCATTTGCTGAGCCCTCCCCAGGGAAAAATAAAAGTCTGCTCCTATGCATGACAGTGAACTCACACTGGAGGCGCAGGTGTTGGCTAGTCACCAAAGTGGGTTTTACCACCTGAGGAATATTGCCCATATCAAATCTTTTATCCCATCTGATTACCAGCCCTCACTAGTACATGCCTTTGTGACATCCAAACTTGATCACTGCAATGCCCTGTACGTGGAACTAAAGGGAGGATCCCTGCATTGCCTGCAGCTAGTGCAGAATGTGGTGGCAAGATTGTTGGTGGGCCTTCCTAGGTCCTTCCATATAACACCTGTTTTACACAATCTGCATTGGCTGCCGGTGAGGTGGCGGATTTCCTTCAAGGTTGGATTGCTGACCTATAAAGCATGACACGGACTGGGCCCTAGATACCTCCAAAACCTACAGTCTCCTTATCAATGCCTTCTCCCTCTCCTCTCCTTTCCTCTGAGAAGGGCCTCCTAGTGGTTCCCAGGGTTTGGCTGAAGTAGTCCGGGGAATGGGGATTTTCAGTAGACAGCCCAACCCTGTGGAACTTGCTTCCAGGTCTTTGAGGGAGGCCCCTTATTGGAAGCCAAGAGGGGTCTGAAGTCCCACCTATTTAAGGAGGCTTTTTCCTTATACTAATCTTACTGGCTACATATAGTCTTATATTGCTTTAGCTTTTTAGTGTTATTAATTTAATTTGTTATATTTATTATCTGTTGTTGATATTTTTTATTGATGCATGCCATTGTTCAGTGCCTAGAGCCTGCAGGGATGGGTGCTTTAGAAATATAGTTTACTTACTTCAAACCACCAGGAAGAAGAATCTACATAGTCACCTATACGCTAGGGGCCAAGGGACATTCCAGACCACTACCATTTAGTCAACACAAATGTATTAGAAGATGGTACCACAACCCAGTTCTACAAAGTCAAAGCAACTTTGTTACCTTTGGTGGGGAAACCACTAGGAAAACATATGCAGATTTTCACAAGAAAAATAACACAACTGTGGAAAATGGGCCATCTTCAGAGAATGTGCAAAAGTGCATCACATACTGCTCTTGTGCAATATGGCACAGACACTGTGAAAGAGGCTGAACCGGAAGAAGAGTCATTGGAACTGTTCATTGTCTATGTAATGCAAGGAAATAAAAAGAGAATTTGCCTCCAGATGTAGCTGGTAGGCAAACTAGTTAGCATTCAAGTTAACAGTGGGGCAACATCCACAAGAAGAATCTCAAGAAGTTCCTGTTGCAACCATCACATAATTTAACTCATGACAACTGAATGCCTGTTCTGGGAGAGATTAAGGTGCCAGTCACCTATGAGGGAAGAGCATGGACTTTGCCTCTAGTGGTAGAACAAGGAGAAAGACTTGCATTGTGGGATGAAACTGGCTTGAGAAGATCAAGATGAACAGGGAAAAGATTTGTCACCTTATGAATTGTGACAAAACCAGCTAAAGATGTAGTGATAAAAGTACTGGATAAACATGGTCTGCTTTTTCAGGATGGCTTCAGCACAATCCTGGATTTCAACGTGAAAATCCAAGTACAAATGGGGGTTGTTCCAATTTTCTACAAGCCTCAACCAGTACCTTATGCTTTCAAAAGAGAGGTAGAGAAAAAAAGCTGGATTGTCTGAAAAGATATGTTATCATGTCACAAGTAGAGTGGAGTGACTGGGCTGCGCCTATTATGATACCAAAGTGAGACAAATCAGTGAGGCTGTGTGATGACTACAAGGTTACAGTGAACTATTGAACAGAATCAGAAACATACCCACTACCCAGTGCTGAGGACTTGTTTTCCACACATGCAGGTGGAAAGTTCTTCAGCAAGTTGGACTTCTCCTTTGCATACCAGCAGTTGGAATTAGAACCAGACTCAGAGCCATATTTCACCATAAACACCCACAAGGGACTTTGCCGATATCATTGCTTGGCCTATGGAGTTTCTACAGCATCAGCAAATTTTGAGCACTCAATGGACCAGATTCTGCATCGACTTGACCATATAGTCTGCTTTTTGGATGACATCTTGGTAGCAGCACCCACAGTAGAAGAGCATCTGATAGTGCTAGAATGGTTAGACTGTAGGAGTATGGAATAAGAGTGAAGCTAGTCAAATATCAGTTTCTACAAGATTCTGTGGAGTACTTCGGTTATAAGGTCCACACCTGGGGCTGTACCCAACAGACAGAAAGTGGAAACAATTGTCAGTGCACCGACACTATCAAATGTGACTGAGTCAAGATCATTCTTGGGCCTGTTGAACTCTTACGGATGTTTCCTGGCAAACTTATCCACATTGTTGCAACTGTTAAATGACTCAATACAAAGAGATGTGAAATGAATTGGTCACCACAGTGTGAAGAAGCATTCCAGTCTTGCAAACAATGACCTCTGATCTAGAAATTACTAGGGCACTATGACTCAGCAAAACCTCTGAGACTGGCATGCAATCAGCCCCCATATGGGGTGGATGCAGTAATCTCTCATGTGTCAACTTCAGGGGAGGAACACCCAGTTTGTTTTTGCTTCAAGTACCCTGTCTCCAAGTGAAAGAAGTTATGCTCAGATCGAGAAGAAAGCCTTGAGCATAATCTTCGGGATCAAGAAATTCCAAAAGTACCTGTATGGATGGAAATTCAGTCTGCTAACAGATTACAAGCCTCTACTGGCTAATCTGGGGCCAAAGGAAACAATACCAACTCTTGCAGCACTGAGAATACAGTAATGGGCCCTGGTTCAGTTGGCCTCTGACTATGACATTGAATAGAGATGTTCTCAGGATATGCAGATAAGAATGCACTGTTAAGATTGCCATGGGAAGATGCAACAGAGAAGGAAGATGATGGGGCAGTGTTCCAACATTTGCACATTGAAGAGCTAACCGTTTCTTCGTGGAATGTAGCAGAGGAAACAAAACGAGACTGGATCCTCTCTAAGGTACTAGATTTCACCCTAAATGATTGGCACAACTTCATGAGTGACCAGACTCTCGACCTTTCATTGACAAGAAGGACCAGTTGTCCATGGATCAAGGCTGTGTTTTGTGGGGTGCTTGAGTCATGGTACCTCCAAAGTTGCAAAACATGTTATTTTCAGACTTACATGAGAGTCGAGCCTGGAGTGTGATAGGCTTAGTTTGATGGACCATTATTGGGTCTATCAATCAGCAATTACCTGTAAGAAAGCAGAATTCCTGTCCAGGGAAATTGCTGCCATGCAGAATCGACCAGCTCAGCTCTTCCGGACCATGGACAGATTGTGCAATCCAATCTGTCTTCAGCCCGGAAGTGTTTTTTCACAAGAACAGTGTGAGGAGTTTGCTCGATTCTTCACGGATAAGGTTGCCACAATCAGGTCCGATCTCCTCCTGACTCTCTCAAATGGGAGTTGTGGTGGTCAGCAGAAGATGTTGGACACCTAGTTTGTGTGGTTTGACTTCGACTTGCCCACAATCAGTAACATTGTGATGGTCGTCCAGTCGCTGCAACCGACCAACTGTAGTTTGGACCAGGGCCCCACATGCCTTTTAGTAGGATGTGTGGATAAAATTGGCCCAGTCCTTGCCAAGATAGTCTGGTTGTCTATGGAGAGGGAGATCTTTTGCTGATTCCCTGAAGGAAGCCGAAGTCCGGCCCCTTCTTAAGAAGCCCTCAATGGACCCGGACTGTCTGGCCAACTACAGGCCTGTCTCTAACCTCTCCTTTGTGGGTAAGGTTATTGAGAAGGTGGTTGCGTCGCAGCTGGACGATCATTTGACCAGCCACAATGTCTATGATTCTCTCCAGTCCAGATTTAGGAAGAGACACAGTACCGAGACGGCCCTTGTCTGGGTACTAAATGACCTCCTAATAGCGAAAGATTGAAAAACCCATTCCATCTTGGTCCTTCTAGATCTCTCTGTGGCATCTGGCACTGTGGACCATGGTGTGCTGTTGGAGTGCCTGTGGCTCATCTGTGGATTGTCTGGTACGGTCCTCAGTTGGTTTTGATCTTTCCTCGAGGGTAGGACTCAGAGGGTGGTGTCTGGAATTTTTTCCTCTGCACCACTCCCCTATCCTGTGAGGTGCCACAGGGCTCCATCTTGGCACCCATGTTGTTTGCGATGTATATGCTGCCATTGGGAGCAATTATTAGGTGGTACAGCTTGAGTTTTCACTGCTATGCAGATAATACTCAGCTGTGCATGTCCTTTGTGCCTGGCCAGGGTGATGCTGTCTCAGTCTTTAACAACTGTCTCACCGAGATCCAGGATTGGATGATTGTGAGCTGGCTGGGTTAAACCCAGAAAAAACTGGGATGTTGGTTGTGGACCCATGTTGTTGGGAGGCGGGTTTGTTGGAAGGATCACCTTCAGGTCTTTGGCTTGGGGGTGCTCAGCTAACTACCTCAGACCGGGTGCGGAACCTGGGCATTATGCTTGATGACTGCCTGACCCTTAAATCACAGGTGTCGGCAGTTGTCAAAACCTCTTTTTACCATCTGAGGAATATCGCCAGGCTGAAGCACCTGGTTTCTTCCGATGATCTTCCAACTTTGGTCCACTCCTTCGTTACCTCCCACCTTGACTACTGCAATGCTCTTTACCTAGGGCTACTTGGGGTTGATATCCACTGCTTGCAGCTAGTGCAGAATGTGGCAGCCAGGCTTTTGATTGGTACCTCTAGGACCAGTCATATAATGCCTGTCCTCCATGGACAGCACTGGCTGCCAGTACAGTGGCAGGTCACCTTCAAGGTCAGTTTGCTGACCTATAAAGCCCTACATGTCCAGAGACCTAGTTACCTGCAAGATCTTCTTCACCCCTACTGTCCCTCCCCAACCTCTCTGATCCATTGACTAGAGATTGCTAGAGTTCCCAGGGTCCGTTTGAAGACATCTGGGGCCAGTTCATTTAGTTTCATGGCCCCAATCCTGTGGAATTCTCTACCTCATCGAGTGCGAGAGTGCCTGACCATCCAAAGTTTCAAAGCAACCTTGAAAACTTATTTATTTAGCCTAGCTTACCCTGATTTTTAATGCCACTATGTTGACTAGTTTTAATATATTGTTTTATCTTTTGGTGCATTTTAACTATTTATTGTACAAGCGCCCTGGTTTTGGAAAGGCACTTTTTACAAATAAAGAATGAGTTGAGTTAAGTTGAGCTGAGTCATCCAGGAATCTCTCAGATGAAGGCATTGGCCCGGGATACCTCTGGTGGATGGAGATGATCAAGATATCCAGCATCTTGTAAGCCAATGTTCCCCTGATGCAGATGTCTGCAACCAACCTGCAACTGCACCTCTGCATCCCAGGTCCTGGGCTACTGCACTTTGGGAATACATCTATGTTGACTATGCAAAAGTGGACAAACAGCATTTTATAGTGGTAATCAACGTCCACTCCAAATGCATTAAAGTGCTTCTCACACAAGTGACACCTATAAAAGAACATAAGTCTTCTAAGACAACTGTTTGCATCATATGGACTGCTATGAAAGCCAGTGTTAGACAACGGTCCTCAGTTTTCTTCACAAGAGTTCAGACTGTTCTTAAAGCAAAATGGGGTGTGAGATATTTTGTATCCACCTTACAGTACAGCTAAAGGAGCAGTACAGACATTCAAAAAGGCCTTGACCAGCCAAGGTTCTCAGTTAATACTTGCAACCCAAAGGCTGGTTGTTTTTTTGTTCACTTATAGGAACATGCCTCACACCATCTCAGAGCGAACTGCTGAACTGTTTCTCAAATGTTAACCACATACCTGTTTGCTCAACCTGAACTTGTCCAATATCATAGCAAAACATCAATTGCAACTGCAGAGGGGTAATGTCATGTAAACCAAGCCAGTTCAGATCTTCCATCCTGGGGAGAGGGTGATGGTTCGGGACTTAAGGCATCCAAAATATCTTTGGATTCCTGGGGTGTTGACTGAAAAATGTGGACTGTTGGCCTGGCCTATGTAGTTCATGGGGGTCATCACCTTGTTTACCTACATGAGGATCACCTGTTAACTTCAAATGTTCCAGCACATTCAGCAGAAGATGTCACTTCATAAGAGGAGAGTGATGCCTAAGATTTTGCTCCTGCCCATGAAAACTCACTGGAGATTGTGCTGTATAATACTGTACCAGAAATCATGTTTTACAGGCAGTAGTTGCTCCAACCAGGAGATACTTTGTGCAGCAATGAACAGCACCAGATATGTGTCCTTTAATTCATGAACTGAAGCTGTGTCTGTGCAAGTGGACTTGTTACCTGTTCTGTAACCTAGTTAGTAACAAGTTCTACCAGCGGGGTAGAATAATCCCCTGAACTTGTTCCTGGGTACCAAATAGAATACTTCAGACTCTAAGTTAGGAAATGTTAATGATGAGTATTTTCAGGCTACGGTTTGTCTAAGGGGGAGGAGTGTAGTATACATGAACTTACCCAAAGGAAGTACTGTAGTAGCCATACCAGCTGTAGTCCATTCCAGTATATTTGAAGTCCTTGGTAGTACCTATCATGCCCAATGGGCATTGTGTTAGTTGTCCTGCTCTGAGAAATAAAGATGGCTGCAAGCTAATTCCTCTACATCTGAGCCCGCCTCTCCCCTAGCCACCATATTATTACAACATTAACATTCATACTGAGCATATTTACTATGGTGGGACTGCTATTGACGGGCCCAGTCCTTCTAAATTCATGCTGCTTGTAGCATATATTGAACTACATGTTGTAATATGTGATAATTGAGTATACCTCCACTGTTCTTACAAAAGAGCATTTTTGACTGCCTAGCATCTTGCATCCGTTGTATGGCTCCTATACTACTCTAAATGTCTGATGCTTCTGTAAATAAATTGTATTGTTTTTGTTGAAATATTAAAACAATCTCAGAAGTTAGGGGTGAATGGATGGTGCAAAATCTGATCCAACAACCAGATTTTGGATATCAGACTATCCTTCAATATCCTAGTCTGAAATCTGAAATTCTGTACTATTGTTATAAAGCCCCCTATCAACGTCCACCTCTCCCCACCCTGCAGTTAGGTAATCCTCACCCTACCCACCCTCTAACACCCAACCTCTCTACTCCACCAAAGCCCCTGCTGAAGTTATTTTTTTAATTATAAGCCATCTGCATTGTAATAAACCCCAATTCCCAAGTTTACATGACAACCCCCCACCCTACACATCCTATAGCACCCAACCTCCCTCCTCCCAAAGCCTTCACATTATAAGGTTATATATTGATTTAACTCAATAGAGGCTAGCAGTGCAGCATTCATTGTGGCTGTCTTAGTCACAGTATTGTCCCAACTAGTATGAATGAATCATGACATTCTTGTATAGTAACAACTGATTAGCTGGTAAGTGGCCAGTCATGAGTTCCAATAGGGGGCATCATCATTCATTATAATTTTGGGGCTTTGGGGAGGGAGGAGGGAAGTTTGGTGCTAGAGGGTGTGTAGGGTGGGGTGTGATTATATAAACTCTGGGGCCAGAGTGGTTGACGGGGGCTCAGTTGTATAAGTCCCCCTAAGATCAGTACATCTTGCTATGAATCCCCCAACTGCAGCAAACTTGGGTGAGTCAGGGGCCCTGTGCCTGATTTTATAAAAATCGGGGTCCTGTCACCAAGGCCCCTGAGTTTGCCACAAGTCATCCTCTGTGCTGCACAACCATCCATGGGAGGGGATTGCCACAAGCAGCAGCTCTTTCAGGCAGCAGTGGCGGCCTTTGCAGGGACCCACCGACCGTGCATTGGAGGTCTGGCAGGGTCTGTGGGGGTGGGGCTGGCCAGGGCCACTTGAGGGGTGGGAGGGTGGTGATGGACCCTGAATGGCAGCCTTGGTGCCAGTGACTGGGGGGGAGTCATGTGACTGGCGATGGTGGAGAGCCCTGGATGTCACCAGCTGTGGCTACTCCACTAAACAAAACATATGAATGGAATTGTATGAATTTGTTGACAGAGCCTAAAGTGAAGGGATTGTTGCTCAACAGTAGGCTGAGTTTTTTAAAGTTAAGCATCTAGTTTTAACCACATTCTATCACATTCCTAAGCTGCACAAAGATGCTTTGAATCCACCAGGGAGGACAATAGTCTCAGGTGTAGAGTCATTAACTGAGAATCTGAATAGGATTGTGGATTATTTTCTACAGCCTTTAGCTATGAATTTGAAATTCTGCACCTGAGACTCAGCTCATCTAATGTGGAAGCTTCAAAATGTGATTTGGCAACCTGAATTTCTATGAATTGGTCTAGATGTAACCTTCCTTTATGCTAATATACTGCATGATATGGGACTTAGTGCCATGGATTACTTCTTAAAAAGATAAGAGTGGAGCAATTCACCACCTGCCCACTTTCTGACTGAAGCCACCAGCTTCATACTGAAGCACATTTTTTTTACTTTCAATAAGGAGATTTATTTTAAAGCAGAAAGGAACAGCCATGGGGGCCACAATGGCCCCTTCATTTGCAAATTTGTATATGGGCTGGTGGGAACAACTTTGCGTCTTCAGTGATGCAGAAAATAGATATCATGAGCAGGTGGTGTATTGGCACTGTTTTATTGATGATACACTTACTGTAATATCTGGAGTGGATCTAAACAGTTAGTAGAAGCCTTTATTCAGACATTGAGTAATAATGGATTACGTTTTTTCTTTACAGCAATAATATCTGATGACAGCATTGAGTTTCTTGACTTAAAATTGCAAGCCAGAATGGGGAAGAAGTTTGCCACTTCTGGTTACAGGAAACCTAGTGTTAGAAATATGATGCTTCAAGCACGAAGCACTCATCCTCCACACCTTATATCATCTATCCCTTATGGGAATTTTTTACGATTGCAATGCAATTGCTCCAAAATGGAGGATTTTGAGTCTCAGTCAGCAGAAATGTATTCACATTTTAAGAAAAGGGGCTAGTCAGATCAGGTTTTGGGTGAGTCTTTACAAAAAGTCAAAGAGATTGATAGAGACTCTTTGCTATATAGGAACCACAGTTGCATCCCATTGACTGCGAGGCGCGATCTTGTTCAGAAGATGACACTCCCCATTTTCAAATGCTGCAACGTAGTTTATGGTGCTGCTGCCAAATCTTCCCTGGTCAAATTGGACTCCCTCTTTAACTCCTTCTGCCACTTTGCCCTAGATGCACCCTCTCGCCCTCACCACTGTGACCTTTATCATACACTTGCTTTTTCACCACTGTCCAACCGAAGGCTTACCCACATTGCCAAACTAACCTCCAAATTCTGGCTTAGCGAACTCCCTCCCTACCTTCATTCTTCCATTATCCCACATCCTCATATCTCTCACTCACTGCGATCTGCTGACACTTGCTACCTGTTAGTCCCATGGAGATCTACACTTGCAGGTCAGACTGGCTTATCCTACTGCTTCCCCAAATCTTGGAATGCTCTCCCCCAACAAATATGACACTCCTCCTCCACCTACTCCCTTGGTACTGCTCTACACAACTACTTCTCCTCCTGCTGTACTTGCTTTAATCCCCCCTAGCCCATCCATACCCTGTCCAGCTCATCAATATCTGTTCCACTTGCAGGGTTCATGCACCCTGAGGGGGTAATTAGTTATGTGGCTTGCTTTCCTACTTTCACTGTTCTTGCCTACTGCCTTGTTCTGAAGCCTGCCCTCCCCTTGCAGAGTTCCCTTTACCCTGGAGGTCTACCTTGGTCTCGGCAGTCTTTCCTCTCCTCTCCTCTTAAATTCACTGTTCTGTCCTTTCTCAGTTTTCCCCGTCAGGTTTCTTACACCCTGGAGTGGTACCTAGCATCTTCCCTCTCTTCTAAATCTTGGTCAACTACCTACTCCTGCCATTGTTTGCACCTAGCACTTGCTATCAATCTCAGTGCACAGCTCTGTAAATATTTTTGTAAATATCTTGCACTATGATTGTACTGCTGCATCACTATCTGACGGGCTTACTGTCTCATGTGTTCTGCATCCACCTACTGGTGCATTTAATTGTCTTTGCTTTAACGGTCTGAACTGCTCACTATTGTACATAATGTAATGTATTATTTTGAATCATATTTTATTTGTTCTCTGTATCTGTAATTGTTGGGTTACTCCCCATTGCTCCCTCTCCCCGGTCGCATCGAAAGACAAGCAACTTGTTGTTCAGTGAGCCCTATTAGTGAAACATTTCAATAAATAAATAAATAAAATAACGCCAAAAGAGAAGAATGGAAAAATGATGGGCCATTGAAATGTGTACTAGAATATAATCCACTAGCCCTTAGAATTCAGAACATCATTCTACAAAATTGGCCCATTCTATGCTTTTTTTTAGTATACCAGATTTATTTGATGACCAGTCAAGAGTCACTTACAGAAGGGCCAGAAATATGAGGGACTTGGTGAGCCATAGCTGTTTAATTACCAGTAATGATTTATGTCCCACTTTGATACCATCTAAACAGCAAAGATTATTTTCTTGCAGGAATTGTATGGCTTGTAACCATGTTGTATCAGGAAAGGAATTTGTGGTTCCTGAACAGAATATTATAATAACTATCAAACAATTCATTTCCTGTTACACAATGTTTGTTGTTTACATTTTGGCGTGTTCATACCCACAAATTTATGTAGTGCTAACTGTGAGGCAAGCCAAGGAGAGGTTCTTGGAACATATCAGTGATATTAAGACAGGCAATTTTCAAGCAGTAGTGTGAAGACATTTCTTTGAGGAGCATGATCAAAATCTGAGTTGTGAAAAATGTTGTGCAATTGAACACATGCAAAAATTGTATAGGAGTGGGGATCATGTCTGAATATTGTTGCAGAAAAAATCAAGGTGGATACATAATCTGAAGGCATTGAAGTCAATTGAATTAAATGAAGAAACTGATTATAAAGTATTTTTGTAGCATTGCATGAGCACTTTGGATAGATAATGTGAACTGTTTAGCTTTCTAGGATAAGAACTAACACATTCAATCCAGTGGAACTCTCTCCCTCACCAGATTCAAGAGAGCCCAACAATCGACATCTGTAAAGGGGAGCTGAAGACCTTTTTACTTAACCAAGCTTTCATGAGTAGTTAATATGTTGTTACTGATAATTAATGTCTCTATTTATTTGTATGTATGTTTGTTTTATTTTTCTTTTCTGGATTGTATTGTATTTTGTAAAAATGTTTAGAACTATTGTGAAGTGCATTGAGTCACAATGTAGAAATGTGCTCTACCAAATAAAGATTGATTGATTGACTGATTGATGTTAAGATACTTTTTTGGAGAAATTAGAGGTGGCAGTTTTCTCCTGAAGGACTGGTACAGTAGTTTGTAGTGCTAGTTGTTTTGTCTGAACTGGATGAAATAAATACAGTAATACTAATTAAGAGATGTTTTAAATGGTGGGTTCAGCTTTGGGTTCCATGTTTAAACGGGCATTTGATTTAGGGGTAATATTATGCTAAACTTAAAATGTATTTAGTGCATGTTAAGTTACTGTTCAATTTGTCTTATGGGCACTGTTTTACAATAGATTATGATAGGGTGGAGCTGATAGGAAACATTAAGGCAATGGGAGCAAGCAATGTTGATCGCCTTTTGGCAGATCCTTTTTTTTCTAATTTTTCCTCCTCCTTCTCCCGCCAGACTGGCAGGTGGCTCCAGCCCCGGAGGGGTTGCTCTCTCTGGCGGGCCTTCCTGCACCCGCCCACTGTCCATCCCCCACAGGTTGCCCCCCATGACAGGACTGGGGGCGAGGGACACCGGCCTCCTCCGATGCCATGAAGCCAACATCTAGATTGCTGGGCAGAGGTGCAGGCACAGCCCACCATCACAGATCTTACCAGCTCTGACCATTTTCCATTTTCTCCCTGGATCCACACATGTGCAATGGGTGGGGTGACTGTCTCTACCTCTGTGGAGGCAGTCTTACACCCTGTGCGTGGGTCCACCCTATTCTAGCGTCACGCCTGTTCTAGCACCCAGCTTCTGCTGGGTGTCAGTCTACAACATGGCACTGAGTCCCCCACCCCAACAAAAGGAGAGCTGTCAATGGACACTCAATCCTTCTTGGCCCCAGCCAACCCCTGAGTGACCTAAGTCTATTCCCGAACCCAGGTTGCCAGCTTAGCATGAGGTAAGGTGTCCAGCACCTCAGCCCTCTGCACCACCGGGCTGGCTTGGCAGATCCTTTTTAATATTAATATCAGACTTGTAAATATTCATGAATTAGCTTATAAAATCATGTTTCCTAATATGTAGAGACAAACCGCACCCTCCTGATGAAGAAGAAGAAGAATCAGCATTTATATAGTGCTTTTCATACACAGTATCCCAAAGCGCTTTACAAGCAATGCTAGACTGGTAGTGAAGTGACTGAATGTGTGGTGGAGGTCATATCGCACATCATCATCAATGAAAAGGTAGTGCACCTAGAAGCGTTGGGAACTTCTGGCTGTCTCACCAGTGTGCCTGTGTGAGTTGTTGTAATCAATTGCATACATTTTGCTGACATTAGTGTATGTCAGTTTTTTTGTTTTTTTCAGTTTGCAGTGTGGCTACTCCACTACTGGGACACTTGGCTAGATCTGGGTGGGGCCACAGATGTCCACTGGCAGTGGCCACAACAGGGGGCACAGACCACTTCTCACCTTTCCACAGCACCAGGAATAGTGCATGGGCCCTTAGACCACCTCCTGGCTGGTCTAATTGCAGTGGCCTGTTCAGACTGGGGGGGTGGTGGAATACCTTTTAAGGGGATGTAGCAGCCAGGACATGGCACAAGCCCCCTAATGCCGTAGCACAGCTGTGCAGCTGACACAAGGCTGGTCTCGTGCAGAGAGCCCCAGGGCTGCTGCAAGCCTCATTAGAAAATCCCTAGTGCCATAAAATCTGATGCAAGGTAATCCTTGTATTACTTTCCTTTGAGGAAAGGCCCTTGCGTCAGACTCAGATCATTGAAAATCTGGCTCAGGGTGAGGAGAGATAGATGGTTTGGGATTTAGCACAAGTGAGGGTCATGATGTATTTACAGCACAGCACTCTTATAATTAAAAATGATCTATATAGGAGACTCAGGGGAGGGGGGTTGAGTGTTGAGTTCTCCCTCAGACCACTGCATCAGAGGGCAGGGCTGATTGTTATTTTTTCTTGCTTATATTATTTCTTGCTAGGTGTCTGGAGCAGACAACAAGTAGGAGGGCTTTAAGTTTCTTTCTATTTTGCTTGTAGGGTCTGGGAGCGGAAGGAGCAGAAGGCAAGTAGGAGGGCTTAAGGTTTATTTCATTAGTACTTCTAGGTTCTGGGAAAGGCAAGAGAGAAATGGGGAACAGGGAGTCATAGACACACAGGACACTGCTAACAGCAAGGCAGAGTTGTTTTTTTGGCTATCCCTTCCTCCCTCCCACCACCCACTCAATAACTACATAGGTTACAAATCTACCAACTGACTGACATCACAGGAAGTGGGTAAGAGGTAGCTCTAAGGCTGTATGTGAAAATAGCATACTGGGGAGTTATTGGCCAGTGGCCTGGGGGATTTAAACAGTACATTGGGTGTTTGAAAATTGAGTTGGTAAGGAAGGGATAGACAGTATGTGCAGGTAGTGAGAGCGAAGAGGAGAGGAGAAAAAGGGAATAAAAGGTAGCTCTTAAGGTGCTGTGGGCAAATAGTGCTTCTAGGAGCTGTTAGCCTGTAGGTGGGGGCTAAATTATTGTATCGGGAGAATCTTAGGCATAGCGGGTAAGATCTAGAAATAGAGAATAGCTATGATGGGAGTGGTGTAGTGCAGTGGCTGTGGGGTGGCAGTCTTCAGGGAGATTTTCTGTAGAGTGCGATGCTGCCCCATCTGCAGGCACCTCTCTGAGCTGAGGTAGGAGGCTGCCAGACTCAAGGCCGAGACGGCTTGGTTAGGAGAATCTACTCACCCATTTGAGACCACCAAGTCCACTTTCTCTACCTCAAAGGGTATCAGGAAGGAGGAGTGGCTGGACAATGGTGGGCTTGCGGAGAGTTAGGGTGGTGGAGCATAGGCATATCCCAAATCCAATACCACTACAAAATTCCTATGCTGCACTGACAGGGCAGGGCTATCCCACAGAAGTACCTGAAATAGGGACTGGGATGGATGTGGAGGTCCTCCATGGTGGAGACCCTAAGGGGGGTAGCAGTGGACACCAGAGGAGGAGGAATCAAATCCTGGTGGGGGACTTGATAGTAAGGGAGGTACAGTTGGGGACAGGTAGGGATGAGGAAAGGATGCTAAGGTGCCTTCTCGGTGCCACAGCTCATAGGGATGGAAGGAGGATCCTAAGGATCACTGGGGAAGCAGGGAGGGAGAGCAGGATTCATTGTCCACCTGGGAACAAATGACCTGGCTGGGGAGAGGTCACAGACAGTTCAGGAAATTAGGGAGGGGTCTTAGGAAAGTAGCACAATTTGTTACTTTCTTGGAGGTGCTACCTATCCATGACAAGGAGGATGACAGGAGGCTCTGCACCAGGGACTTCAACATATGGTTGAGGAAATGGTTTGGGTAAGAGGGATTTGGATTCATTTGGTACTGGGGCTCCACCTGGAGGGATAGAGACTTGCACAGGGGCAATGGCCTGCATCCCTCCAGGAGGGGAACTAAGATCTGGGACCCTGGTTTTCCATTTTTACCAGTAACACCGCTAACAATCACGGCATCCTGCTTGGTTTGCGAATTTTGAATTCTTGTACCGGTGCCTCAAGGAAAATGCATGTCCCTGCACAGAAACTCTAAGATTTCAGCATCTTTTTAAATTTTTTTTTTATTTTCTCTTTCTATGTCCCCTTCTCACAGCATCACTCTCCACTTTTCAGAGATCCCTAGGCTGGCTATCCCTTAGCTTCACCCCCAGCTAATGCTCAGGAGTTCCTGTGGTCCTGCCCCTATCCTGCCTAGATTGTACCCCCCCCCAGGTGGGAAGGCAGGGGACCCCAGGTCACCCCTCCACACTCCCTTAGTGTGTGTCGGGCAGCTCAGTGGGTCCCTCATGGAGCCTGGTTATGAAGTCTGGGGCACCTGGGTCCCTTCTGTCAGTGGCCAATGTGGAGTGATTGTTCCTGGTTTTCTGGCCTTTGTCCCTGAGGGCATCGGCACTACAGGAGATCCAAGGAGGTAGGTCACATAGAAACATGCCACTGCTCCAGATCCTGGCTAGCATCCTCCCCTCCTGATCACTCTGCAGCACCATTGCATCACAGCCTGTGGTCACACAGGTGGTGATAAAGCAGCAGGACCTGCAGCCCACCCTCTCTGGAGGAGGAGAAGGAGGGCAGTCCCCCAGGTGCTCGATCCTACTCTCCTGGCTAGACCTCCAGCGGCTCGAGTTTGCTTCTGACCCTGGGTCACTGGCATTACAAGCGATAGTACTACCACTGCGCCAGTGGGCCGGCCCAGATTTTAGCATCTTAAAATGAATAATGCTGTGCTTTGCATTCTTTCTGCTTTGCTGCATATAGAGTCAGTAAGGAAATCACCCGCACTGCTTTGTTGTAATCAGCCATTCAGTTTAACCACCCATGCCTAGTGGTTAGAGTAACAAACAATGAATGAACTGGGTACATCCAGCAGACCTGGGTTTGATTCCCACAACCTCCACTTGCATACTGTGTGACTCCAAGCAAGTCACTTAACCTCCCCAGAGCTTCTAGGTCACTCCTGAAAACAGACAGTTCTGCCTAGTAGGCCTTATCTGCTTTACAAAGAATATTAAAAAAATACCAATATATGTTTACTACATCATAGAATAGTAGTCAGGGTACCATGTAATTTACCTGAGTTTTACTTGGGCTGCAATGATTTTGTACAGGTAAAGATAAATGTTCAGATACATTTTATGTGTTTTATAAGCTTGTTTTTAGATTTTAGTCAGGTTTTTATTGTGTTCTTTGCATATAAGCATCTAGGTTGTAGATTGCTAAACGCAGTATCACTGTTACCAACTAGCTTATTCAAGTTTATAATCAGTAGGGCCATCCAAAATCCTCAGTTGTTTGAATGAAAACTAATCTAAAAGAAAGTATGTTCACAAAGAAGAAACTGCCTTACTACTTATGAAAAGACTTCACAGTCAGCACCCCATTTAGGTGAATTGGATAGTTTGCACCTTTTCTCCCACCTGCTGTTTCAGTTTCTGTGACAACAAAAAGTTTTCTGATAGACTGCTTCAACAAAAAGCAAATGTTAAGTATTTAAGTGTACTTATGTTTGGCCAGTGGATTTTGAAAGCACAATCAATGACGTACAGAAGGTAAGACCCCAGGGGCTGTATGATGCTGGTGGGCAGAGTAGTGCTCAATTCACATCTGAACAAAGACATGAAAACTGGAAGACACCCTTTTCATGGACACCAAGTAAAATAAAAAGCATCCACATGTCTGGGAGATGCATAAATCCATTTGAACGTCCTCCACTAATCACTTATGGATTTTTTAGGTGAAGACACTGTATTTCAAAGAATCAAATTCAAGCAGTTAGCAGAGTTAAAAATTGTTAAATAAAGTACACAAAACCAAACACCAGTAAAATCGGATTTAGGCTAAACAGACACCGGTGTCAATACTGTTTTTTACAATGTGCAAAACGGAATATGCCCTTTCTCAATCCCGGTAAACCAGTGTCCCTGACTAATATCCTCAGTGAACAGTTTAAATGCTACATTAGTAAGCATTTAAACTAGCCGAGGGGGAAGCAGAATAAGGCAGGTTGACACAGTATGTGTACCCCCACAAGCTGTAGCAGTAGGAATCCCGAGAGTGAGAAGTCCCAAAAGAAACAAACACAAACAGGTAATGAAGTAGAAGAGGGAGGGGGGGAAAGGAAATAAAATAGTGGAGGAAAAGGGGGATTGGGGCATGATAAAGGGAGGTGGCAATAACAAATGGAGAGTCATGTGTGCAAATGCTCAAAATCTGGGCAAAAAGATGGCAGACCCAGAGGCCACCGTGGCATCAGGAGACCTGGACATAGTAGCAATTACAGAGACCTGGTGCAATGAAAACCAGGACTGGGTGGTAGCCATACCAGGGTATGCTTTATTCAGGAGGGACAGGTTGGAAAAAAGGGAGAAGGGGTGGCTCTTTACATGAGGGAGAACATAAAGGCCATGGAAATATGGGGGGGGAGGGGTCACAGAAAATTGGAGGTACTGTGGGTCACCCTGGAGATAGGGAGGGGGCTACTATGAGAATAGGAGTGCTCTACAGACCTCCAGCATGGGGGGGAGGAAGATAAGGATATGATAGAAGAAATCCAAGGGATGGCTAACAAGGCCAAGGTGCAGTATTGCTAATGGGGGACTTCAATCTACCAGATGTGGATTGGAGCCTCCCTGCTGCAGCAGCAGTTAGAAGTAGGTAAATCCTAGATGCCCTGCAGGGGGCATTCCTCAGGCATCTAGTTACAGAACCCAGTCATGAGGGGGGATACTGGACCGGGTAACTGATGTTGCAGTGGGAAGCCACCTGGAGACCAGTGATCATCATATGTTGTGGTTCAACATAAGGACAGGGCCAGAATCTAACCACACTAAAATGATGGTCCTGGACATCAGGAGGGCCAATTTCAAGAAAATGGGAGCGTGTCTCAAGAAAGCCCTAGCAGGAATAGGGAAAATGGGTGGAGTAGAGGAAAAATGGGCAGAAATAAGGAAGGCGACTGAGAAGGCAACTAACCTCCTTGTCAGGCAAGTTAAAAGGAGCAAGAGAAGAAAAGAGACCACTATGGTACTGCAAGGAAGTAGCAGAAAAAGTAAAGGAAAAGAAGTAAGCACTCAAAAGGTACAAGTCAACACAGAAAGAAGAGGATAGGGACAGTTATCAGGAGAAACAAAGGGAGACAGGGAAGGCAGTTAGGAGAGCAAAAGCACAAATGGAGAAAATCATTGCCACGTCAGCAAAAAAGGAGGATAAAGCATTCTTCAGGTACATAAGTGAAAGGAAGAAAAGCAAGGCAGGAATAGCAAGACTGAAAGGGGAAGGGGGAATTGTGAAAGAGGACCAGAAGAAAGCAGATATATTGAACAACTTTAAGCTTTAAGGGGGCATTAAAAACACATCTTTTTAGCCTTGCATACAATGATTTTTAAATGCTGCTGCCTTAGATTAATTTTAACAATGTTTTAATTATTTATTGATTTTATTATGTTATGTACAGGTGCCTTAGTTTTGGAAAGGCACCTTTTACAAATAAAGTTTGATTTCATTTGATTTGATTTGAACAAGTACGTTTGTTCAGTTTTTACAAAGGAAGGGGTAGGTGACAGGCTGCAGACAGGGAAGAAGGGCAATAAAGGAAGGGAGGTGGACACTAGCCCTTTTATGGAGGTGAGAGTCCTCAGGGAACTATCAAAGCTAAAACTAGACAAGGCAATGGGACCAGACAGGGTTCATCCCAGAATACTGAAGAAACTAAAGGAGGAACTGCCTGCGTTTCTAACGGCCCTTGTCAATCTATCGCTGGATACGGGGAACATTCCAGGGGATTGGAGGAAACCGGATGTGGTCCCACTACACAAGCATGGGGATAGGGACGAGGCAGGAAACTACCAACCAGTAAGCCTGACTTTGGTAGTAGGTACGATCATGGAAAAACTACAAAAAGAAAGGATTGGGGAATACCTAATAACCAGCGGATTGCAGGATCCAAGGCAGCATGGGTTCACAGGTATGAGATCTTGCCATACAAACCTGATAGAGTACTTTGACTGGGTTTCCAGGGAGCTGGATCAGGGAGGGGCAGTGGATGTGGCCTACCTGGATTTCAGTAACGGCTTGGACACCATTCCACACAGAAGACTAGTAAACAAACTGGGCAGCTTAGAGTGGGTCCAAAGATAGTAAAATGGGTGTAAAATTGGCTAAGCAACAGAACTAGGAGGATGGTGGTAAATGGAGTTCACTCAGAAGAAGGTAAGGTAACCAGTGGGGTGCCTCAGGGTTCAGTACTGGGACTGGTCCTCTTCAATGTTTTTATTACTGACATCACATAGAGGCTGGAAGGAAAGGTATGCCTGTTTGCAGATGACATGAAAATCTACAATAGAGTGGACACACTGGGGGTGGAAAAAATGAAGGAAGATCTGAAAAAGCTAGGAGAGTAATCAAGGGTTTGGCAATTGGACTTCAATGCCAAAAAGTGCAAAATTATGCACGTGGGGCACAAAAACTCAAGGGCTTTGTATCATTGGTAGTGGTGGGGGGTTATCAACCACAAAACAGGAAAGGGATTTGGGGAGTCATCACATCTGATGATCTGATGGTAGCAAAGCAGTGTGATAAGGCAGTGTTAAAGGCTAATAGAATGCTGGGGTGCACAGAGAGGGGTATCACTAGCAGAAAGAGGGAAGCAGTGTTGCCCCTGTACAGATGAATGGTGAGGCCCCATCTTTAGTACTGTGTCCAGTTCTGGAGGCCCATGTCAGGAAAGACATAGATCAGGTGGAAGTAGTACAGAGAAGAACAACCAAAACGGTTCATGGCCTGCATCAGAAGTCCTATGAGGAGTGACTGAATATGTATTCTCTGGAGGAAAGGAAAGAAAGGGGAGACATGATAGAAACATTCAAATACCTCAAAGGTATCAATAAGATGCAGGAGGGTAGCATTTTGAACAGAAAGAGATACTCAAGAACAAGAGGGCATGATATGAAGCTGGAAGTGGGGAGACTTAGAGGAGATGGGAGGAAAGACTTCTTTGCGGAAAGGGTGGTGGACATCTGGAACAGCATACCAGTAGATGTGGTGGGTACCAAAATGGTAACAGGTTTCAAACATGCATGGGATAGGCACAAGGGGACCTTAGTATCAGGGCGGGGGGAGGGGGTTAGGCCAGAGATCAGTTAGGGTGTACGGTAGCACAGTAGGCAGGGACTTAGGGCAGACTAGGTGGGCCAGGTGGTCTTTTCCTGCTGACATCTTTTTTGTTTCTATGTTAGAGGGTGGGGAGGGTGCAGTAATCTAATGCAGCAAGGGTTGGGGAGAATTGACAGAGTGGGGAGAGGTGGAACTTTAAGCAGAAAAATCTTGGATTCCTGGTTGAATATCGGATTTTGGTATCTGAATACATTATGGAGTCATAATATTTAGGATTTAGGAGTTTTGTCTACTGTACCTGAGGACTCTAAATCCTAAATTTGGGCCAGAATCCAAGATATCTGTCTATAAAAATGGATATCCAAGAAACTCTATTTTAAACTTCCTTTGATATTCAGCTTCCTTTCAATAAACAAATAAAAAAAGAAAAACTGTATCTCCTACTCATACCCAAAACATAAATAAATGCTACATGGAGCAGAAGCATCGGTCTGCTTAGCTCTGCATCGCTTTCACACTGTCAGCAAACTAACCTCTGCAGTTTGTCAAGTGCTGATTGAAGGGGCTCTAATTGGGTGATGATGTTGCCCTTCTGAAATTCTGCCTAGAGCTGGTTTCCACATTAGCTCAACTGCTGCTTAAATGACAACCCAGTCTGCCTTGTCTGATCACATGACACATGAATATGCTCTTGTGCAAAATCACTTTTTTAATTTATACTTGTTTTGTTTTACCAAAACAGTGAACTAATTGGCCTCAAAGTCACATTTTCAGACCCATCACCAGTGTTTGAACTGTATCAGACATCTCATGACTACAAACAGTCCAAAAATGAACTGCAGTAGCATCTACAGCAATAGAAGTTAGCATCTCCCTCTAACCTGATGAATTTGATGCTAAAGTCAAAGACAGGAGTGACAACTTTTATGAACCTTTGTGGGTGCTCACACCCAGTAGGTAGCATTTTTTTGTTTGGACAGATTCCCAAGTAATCCTGCTTTGTAGGCTACCCTCAAAACACTGAGGGTACTTAAGTCAAGTTTGAGTATGCTTAAGCACACCAGTACCCATTGAGCCAGCACTTATGTTCGAAGATCTGGCAACACTTTAAGGAACAAGAGTTATTTATATAGATTTTACACACTAAGATAGCCTCATTTATGTTAAGATACCTACAGTATTTTTCAAGAGTATCCTGGGGGGCAATTTGATCGGCAGAGACAGTAAAGTACATGAAGGTTACAAGGAAATGTGAAGGTTACAAATATACATAAAGGGCCCAATTTTCAAAAGGGTTAAACTAACGTAAGGGACTTGTGACAAAATTGGGGTGACTTGCATCACTACTTGCGGCATTTGCAATATTCAAACGCAGCCTGCATCAATCCTGACACAGCAGCGCCAAAGCCAAATTGCATCATGATTGTGTCAAAATATCTGGTTCACTAGGTCACAAGGGGGCTTGCACCATGGCTGGGTTGCAGCATCCCCTTTTTTGGTATTTTGCAAGCCCCGCTGTGGACGCAGCAAGAGGCACCACTTAGACCAGCCAGGAGGTGGTCTAAGTGGCATGCGCCAGTGGGACTGGGTCTGAGACTAGGCTGCCAGGTGCAGAAAGGGCACAGGAGGTGGCATGAGGGGTCAGAGAGACAGCTGGGCATGGGAGGGAATTTATGAAATGGAGTTTCAATATAATACGTATTGACAGATGTGCTTTCATACTGTCCAGGCTGTGCATGCAAAAGACAAATTTGGACTAGTCATTGTTGCAACTTAATTTCCATCCAGGAAAAGCCCTTACAATAAGGCAGGAGGGAAGCAACATCAGTTTAAGAAGAAAATGTAAACTTAATAATGTTAATACAGTATGAGGTTAACCAGTAGAGTACTTTCATACTAGCTAGAAAAATAAACATATATATACATACATATATACAGTATATATATATATATATATATATATATCTGTCCACAGTTAACCCTGAAATGTACCATGAATACTAAATAATTGAAATTGAAACAAAACTTGAGTGCTCCACACCAAAACACTCCATAGCTCCCCCTCCGAGTGGTTATATACGTCCACAATTTGATAGAAGCATACTAAGGGCTATTAACCTGGAACTAAGTCAGTGCCGCATACTAAATGTCTTGCAATTACCTGATAGTCAAAAAATGAAAATGAAATAGAGTAATCTAAAGACTCATACAGGTCACAATTCACAACCTTACATCCATTTAAATAAGCTGGTGCATTTCAAAAACTTTAAAGTCCAACACTGTATTAGTATACTGTTGAAAGTGTCAATGTTAATGTCCATGTAAAAGGAGGAGGGGTCCCAAGGATAGAAAGTGACATGGCATCGGGTAGGTATCTCACCTTGTCTAGAGGAACTTTAGCTTTTTGTGGGAGAACTGCAGCCTTTAAGGGGCATTATGGATATGAGACAGCCCTTATTAGGGAATAAATGGATACAATGTAGTTCATATAAATTCAGAAGTATGAACATGATGTGATGCCTGATCATAGACACCGCCCTGTATTTTAGAACAAAATTATAGTGATCCCCGAGGAGAGGAGCTGGTGACCACTTGGAAAAGCAGGCAGAGATACTCTGAATGGAAGCCGAAGATGTAAGGTCCAAGCTAGGACCAGGTAGAAGTTAGGAGCAAAACAAGTCTGTGTGGGTTTGGCAAGCAAAAACTACAGACATGAAGCAGTATCAGCTTATTTTACTGAGTTAGTGCAGAGGGTGAATCTAATTGGGGGTGTGGCTTAGCAGCTTAGGACTACAAAAGCAGGTGGCTCCAATTACAGCTTCCTGCTGTTTTTAACAGAGGAGAACGTTGGTTTCAGAGCAAGAAGCAGCAGTCTAGATCTACAGATTTTTTACTAATTTCCCTCCTTTCCACCCCTCCACCCACCCACCCAAAGCCAGTTCTAGTTTTATAGCCACTGGATTTGACTAACAACAGGAACTTCCTGTTTGGCAGTAGGAAGGGAAGGATCACTGAGACACATTAGTTTCATCAACCTTGAAGGAACCTAAAAAAAAAAAAAACTCTTTCTGCCCCCAGCTGCTGGAGGTCTGAATCCAAGCACGGAAGAAGGAGACTAATGAAGACTACAGGAAGTTCCTGTCCCAGAACAGAAAGGGCGAGAGTTGTAAGGGCACATAGGCAGTAGGAAAGTAAGTGTAAAAATACATAGAGGGAGGAGACAGTAAGCATACAAAGCAACAGGAGAGGGGACACAAAATAAGTCAAGATGGGAGTGGTGCAGTGCAATGGCTGTTGGGCAGCAGTGTTCCGGGAGACATTCTGGAGGCTGCGATGCTGCCCTGTTTGCAGGCACCTCTCTGGTCTGAGGGAGGAGCTTGCCTGCCTCTAGGCTGACCTGGCTAGGATTCGTGAAACTCTTCCCCACCCAGGGACCACCAGGGCCACCAACGCACCTCAGAGGCTGCCAAGAGAGAGGAGCGTTGGACCAAAGTGGGCTCAGAGGAGGGAGAGGGTGGTGGAACAGAGGTGCATCCCTCCAGTTGTACCTGTCCACAATTCATATGCTGTTCTGGCAAAGAGTGGTTCTTCTATGGAGGCACCTGCAGTGGAGACCAAGGTGGATGCTGTGAACCTCCAGAAAGGAGACCCAAAGGAGGGTGGCATGAGACCCCACAGGGGAAGGAAACAACTCCTAGTGGGGGACTCGATCATTAGGGGGTAGAAGTGGGGGAGGAAGGGGATAGGGAGGTAAGGTGCCTGCCTGGCACCATGGCTCAGAGGGACAGGAAGCGAATCCTCAGGATCACGGGAGCAGCTGCATGAGTGAGGGAGCTGGATGTCATTGTCTACCTAGGGACAAATAACCTGGCTATGAATGGGATCAGAGTGGTGCAAGAGGAGTTTGTGGAGTTGGGGAGGGGCCTTAGACAAGTATCATGTACAGTAACCTTCTCAGAGGTGCTACCTGTCTATGGCAAGGATGATGCTAGGGTATTCTGCACCATGGGATTCAATGAATGGTTAAAAAACTATTGTGGAGCTTAGGGTTCTGGCTTCATTGGGGACTGGGGAGCCACCTGGAGGGATGCAGGCTTATACTGGCACGATGGTCTGCATCCGTCCAGGGGGGAACCAGGATCCTAGGTGACAGGTTTAAATGCTTCATTGACAAGCATTTAAACTAGCCAAGGGGGGGTTACTGAAAAGGAGCAGGGAAATCCCAGCCTCCCCCAACAAAACACAGTAGTTAGAGAGGTAAACACCAAGGTAGAGAAGTCAGTAGGGAGCAGGAAAGGGATAAATGCAGAAAAAGGCAATAAGGACAGGGATGGGGCTAAAAGGGGTAAGGCCATAAAAAATAAATGGAAGGTGAGGAGTACCAATGCCCGCAGTCTGTGCAACAAGCTCCCCGAACTAGTGGCCTTGATGGAAGAGGGATGCCTGGATATTGTGGCAGTCACTGAAACATGGTACACAGAGAATCATGATTGGGATGTCTACATACCAGGATACACATGTCTACAGGAGGGACAGGGTGGGTAAAAGAGGAGGAGGAGTAGCTCTCTATATAAGGGAAGGGATTAAAGCAACAGAACTAAAGAGTAAACAGGAAGTTGATGTTTCACTATGGGTCACCCTGGAGACAGGAAATGGCACCACAATCTGCATGGGGTTGTGTACAGACCCCCATCTCAGGAGAAGGAAATGGACAAGGAAATGATAGAAGGCATCCTTAAAATGGCAGAAAAATGGGAGATATTGTTGATGGGGGACCTGAATATACCAGATGTTAACTGCAGTACCTTTGCTGCAGGCACATCCAAGAGCAGGGTCATTCTTGATGCCCTACAGGGGGCATGCCTCAGACAGCTAGAGTTGGAACCCACTCGGGAGAGAGCAATCTTAGACCTGGTACTCTCAAATGGGGAAGGAGAAGGATCTCAGATTTAGAAGTGGGTAGCCATCTGGGAACAAGTGACCACCAAACAGTGTGGTTCACAATAAACACAGCCATGAGAGTCAAGCCATACAAAAACAAGAATATTGGACTTAGGAAGGCTGACTTTGGGAAAATGAGAGAGTGCCTCAGAAAAGCACTAGCAAACGGGCAAGAAGGAGAGGTGGAGAAACAATGGGGAATAATCAAAACAGCCATTGCAGAGGCACCAAGCCTTTGTGTGGAGCAAATCAACAAAACAAAATGAAGGAAAAAACCACTATAGTTCTCACAAGAGGTGACAGGGACGATAAAGGAGAAAATGATAGCATTCAGGAAATATAAGGAAACACAGAAGGAACAGGACAGAGAACTTTATCAGTTAAAGCAGAAGCATGCAGGGAAAGCAGTCAGAATAGCAAAGGCACAAACTGAGGAAAAGATAGCCAACTCTGATAAGAAGGGGGATAAAACCTTTTATAGGTACATTAGGGAGTGAAGAAAGACCAAGGGAGGGATACAGAGACTTAATAAAGGGGAAGGAATGTGGGCAGAGGGTGACAGTGAAAAAGCAGGGATACTGAATGAATATTTCTGCTCAGTATTCACAACGGAAGAGGAGGGGGAGGTACCTAAACCAAACAAGAGAGAAACTCTGAATAGGGGGGTCAATACCAGTGCATTCACAGAAGAAAGGGTTTTTGAAAGAACTCTTGAAACTGAGGGTGGACAAAGCAATGGGGCCTGTTGAGATTCACCCAAGAATTCTAAAAGAACTAAGGGTAGAACTAGTAACGCCACTGACTACTGTCTTTAACAAATCATGGGAGGATGGGGTGGTACCTGAGGACTGGAGGAGGGCAAATGTGATTCCACTTGACAAAAGTGGGAGCAGTGCAGAGGCAGGAAGCTACAGACCTGTTAGTTTGACTTCAGTGGTAGGGAAAATGATGGAATCACTTCTGAAGGAAAGAATTGTTGAGTACCTAGAGGTCAGTGGGGCACAGGACCCAAGGCAGTATGGTTTCACAGCAGGAAGATCATGTCAGACGAACCTAATAGATTTCTTTGACTGGGTGACCAAAGTAGTAGACCAGGAAGGGGCTGTGGATATGGCCTACCTAGATTTTAGCAAGGCATTTGACACAGTCTCACACAAAAGATTAATATACAAGTTAGCCAGCCTTGGAGTGGGTCTCAAGGTGGTAGCCTGGATAAAAAACTGGCTGGACAATAGGACGCAAAGGGTAATAGTAAACGGAGTCCACAGTGAAGAAAGGAGGGTAACTAGTGGGGTACTGCAGGGTTCGGTACTGGGAACAGTCCTCTATAATGTCTTTATAAGTGACATTGGAGAGCACCTGGAAGAAAAGGTATGTCTCTTTGCAGATGACACAACGATCTGCAACATGGTTGATACACAAGGTGGGGTGGAAAGAATGAAAAGGGACTTGGCAAGGTTGGAGGAATGGCCAAATATGTGGCAGCTCAGATTCAGTGCAAAGAAGTGCAAGGTAATGCATCTGGGAAAAAAAAACCCAGGGGAAGAGTACACTATGGAGGGTGAGTTAATATCAACAACAAAAATCGAAAGAGACCTAGGAGTAATTATACCAGATGACCTAAAGAGGGGGCAAGCAATGTGAGAAGGCAGTAAAGAGGGCTTGGGGGATACTGGGATGCATAGGGAGAGGCATCAACAGAGAAAACAGGAAGTTGTTATCCCTCTGTACAGACAGTTAGTGAGACCCCATCTGGAGTGCTGTGTGCAATTCTGGAGACCCCATCTCTGCAAGGACATAGACAGAATGGAGGCTGTTCAGAGGAGGGCAACCAAAATGGTGCAGGGTCTGCACCAGAAGACATACGAGGACAGGCTAAAGCAGCTTAATATGTATACCCTTGAGGAAAGGAGGGAGAGGGGGGACATGATAGAAAGTTTCAACTGTCTCAAGGGAATTAACAAAGTACAATAGGGTAGTATCTTTCAGAAGAAGAGATGTGCAAGAACAAGGGGGCACAATTTGAAGATAGAGGGGGGATGGCTCAGAGGCAATGTTAGAAAGCATTTTTTCACAGAGAGGGTTGTGGATGCATGGAACAGCCTTCCTGAGGAGGTTGTGGAGTCAGGAACAGTGGGAGAATTCAAGAATGCATGGGACAGGCATAAGGCAATTCTAGTGGGGGGTAGGAGGAAGTAAGCTGTTGATTAACTAGAATCTGCAGCTTATCCATCAGGTAGGGAAATGGGCAGACTAGGTGGGCCAAGTGGTCATTATCTGCCATCAAATTCTATGTTTCTATGTTTCTATCTATGAGGCAGGAGAACTGCATCTAAATGGTCACCACACCAGCAGGAGAGCTAGAGAGTGATCTTGGAGTGATAGAGAGAAAAGCTTGTATTAATTAGTTTAATATGTACAACCAGAACAGGTATACATGATGAGCAGGGTAGTAGTAAAAGGGCAAATTTTGTATTGATCAAGTTAATCTTTTAAATCAGTAAGTGTATGCTTGATATATAGGTATGGAGGAATGGGTAAGGTAATGGACATTCAATATATAGCATGATGAATGCATGATAGGAATGCAGATAGTAGTATAGTTGTTCAGGTGGCAACTTTGGGAGGCAAAGAGGTCAACTTGCCCTGTGGCACTACTTCCCCCCCTCCACTCCAAGCCACCCCTCTCTCTTCTCCATTCTCTTTTCCCATGTAAGGGTGGTAGCAGAAGCAGCACTGGTGGAGAACATCAGACCACGACAATCTCTGTAGTGTGATGCTATGGCAAATGTGTACTGGCAAACATGTACTATTACGTGAGCATTAGGTGAACATTATGATGTGATGCCATAAAGGAGATTGTCTGTTGATACTGTTCTAGTTTGTTTTTGAGTTGGGGGGTTTTGTCCCCCACAGTCCCCATGTTAAAGAATGACATGGAGGGTAGAGGGCAGTGCCCCTCAACTCTGACAGACTAGTGTATAGACTACCCGGTATTCAGTTCAGTAAGTGGTAACTCTGCAAGAGGTGCTCATATTGCATAGTGTATTGTCACATAATTATTTATGCAAAAATTGCTATTCATGGACCAATTATGAATTTGGTCCAATGTTCTCCACCAAAGCCACAGATGCACAGTATGGTAATTCCTTGAGGCACAGAACCCATGGTATATTATAACTGCATCCAAAGTCATACCATGGTATACACTGAATTAGAGTATGACTAACTGACAACGTACCTTACCTTTTTTGTACCTTTAATTGCTGTTTTTGAACTGCTGATGCCTTAATGTAATGTTATTACCTGGCAACTGCTTTGTGTTTTATTTCCAAAGGGCTCAGCCTTGGCCAGGGTTTGTTTAATGAATTTGTGCCTGTTATTTCTCTTTATGTAAATAAACTTTGAATCAAAAAAAAATAAACTTGCTGTGTGGCAGGAGAACAATGGCCAACTGCTGCAGTTTGGCAAGGTGAGCCAAGGGCTCAGTGGAATGGAACTTAAACTATAATTGAGGAGTGGGCATTGGAAGTGCAGCAGGTAGAACCACTACCTTGCTTAAGGAATGGACGTTACGACCAAAGGCTTGTCTCGTAATCAATGAGTGAATGTTAGGACTGCTAGACAATGGGCATTAGAAACATGGCCTGTTTACATGAATGGGCAGCAGGAGTGATGCAGGTGAGGACGTTAGAACCACAGCTGAGAGAGGAACATCTGAGCCTTTCAGGAGCAACTGCATGGTTAAGCTACCTTCAGCAGAGGCTTTATGCTCAGTGCCACCTTCTGAACTATGATGTCTCATGTGAAGAGCAAGATGCTGGATGTATGATAATCTTTAAATGTTTAAATGGTATGTCAAGTAAAGCTACCGGCACAGTGGTTGCCAGTGAGAGGCAGAAGTGGAGTGGAGAAACCTGTCTCTGTTATACACCAGTCTTACTTTGGGCAACCCAATGGACTGTTAGTGAAAGCTGGAGTGGTAGAGGAAGCTGACCGGTATGAGACCACATGCTGCGATGTACCAACACCGCCCCTGTTAGCAGCAGTGGAGGCAGAGCGCAGAACAACTTGAGAAATCTTCACCGTCACTCTTTCACTCTTTGTGCATTTATGGGACTTCCTTATTTTGTAGTCTATCAATTAGAGGCACGTCAGCAGAGGTGCAGTCAGGTGTCTCCAAGTGCATCAGAGTTCAGAGTCACCATGGATACATTGCACCAGAGTCACAACCGCATTGTGAAACAACAGCAGTGAAAGGAGGAACAATGATGCCTGCACCTGCACCTGCACCATGCACAACCCACTGATGTGCCCCGGCGCGATATTCAAAAGGGAAAAGTGCGCCGCACAAATTCTGATGCATTGGAGCGCATCAGTAATGCATGCAGGCACAGGTAGGGGTGCTGCCATGACAACCTGCACAGCCCGATATTCAGCCCGGATGTGCAGAGTCATGCATGCGCAACCCCTACCTGCGCCTGCACAAAGTTAAGCCAAAAAAAAAGGAACAAATGATGGCCACCCACAGGTGAGTTGCCACATTGCAGGGTGCAACACGGCAGCTGCCACCTGTTGGTGGCCACCCGAGTTCCTGCCGTGCTTGGTGGTGTGCCATCACGGGCATCCGTGTAACTAAACCCCCCCTCCAATATCCCTGGTGGTCCAGTGGACCGCTATCTGCCCGATCACGGGCATCGGTATAATAAACCCCCCCTGTCCAATATCCCTGGTGGTCCAGTGGACCAATTGCTGCCCGATTGCGGGCATCTGTATATCATAAAATAGTCCTATTACCCTGGTGGTCTAGTGTACCCCCACTGTGAACCAATGGGCGTGCAGCCCTACCGAGCTGTCAGTCGGCGGGCGGCGGGGCGGCAGGCGGTTGGGGTGCTGCCGCCTGCCGGCTGACCGGGGGGGAGCGGGGCGGTGGGGCTCAGTGGGTGGATGGGGAGGGGGTTACACTAGACCACCAGGGTAATAGTACTATTTTATGATTTACAGATGCCCGCGATCGGGCAGAGTATGGTCCACTGGACCACCAGGGATATTGGACGGGGGGGGTTTATTATACCAATGCCCGCGATCGGGCACATAACGGTCCACTGGACCACCAGGGATATTAGAAGGGGGTTTTCATTTAGACAAATGCCCACGATCGGGCTGCAGGGGACCAATGTGATTTAAACAGATGCCCGCAATCCGGCACATAGCGGTCCACTGGACCGCCAGGGATATTAGAGGGGGTTTTTCATTTAGAAAAATGCCTGTGATCGGGCTGCAGGGGGCGTTGGTCCCTGACGGCTGCTGCCTGGCAGGGTGCCAGGTGCAAGTCGTCGGGGATCGGCGCACCTGCATGCTAATGGGATGCAAATGGGGCCATAATGACATGCAAATGGCCCCATGTGCACCTTGCATAAATTATGGCCCCATTTGCATGTCTCCTTTTGAATATCGCTGGTGCTGTGTATGGTGCAATGGCACTTGCGCTAGCGCATCTACATGCTCCACTCTGGCCACTTGCGCTGGCACAGTGCCACTGCGCCATGCACAGTGGTGGTGGCCAGGGTGTGATATTCAAAGCTGCTGCACCATAGCGCAGCTCCATTGAATATCACCCAGGCCACACCCCTGCGCAACAAAGTTGAGCTGCGCCCAGGCTTGCGCCATAGCCTGGCGCAGTTTGAATATCTGGGCCAGGATCTTTGCTCCTGAACAGTTCATCTCATCCTACTGCTTTCTCCCTACCTGAAGTCATAATGCATTGCTTGTGACATCACAGTCACTCACATGGCAACATACTGTGATGCCACAACAGAGGATTATGACTTGAAGTAGGGAGTAGGCTATAGAAGCAGATGAACTCAAAGGGATCTCTGAGGGATAAAGATCATGTATTCATGTAAATATCCTTAGTAATAAATAACGGGGAGGAAAAGATTATTTTATTTATTTTCATTTATTTCAGTTTAGGATTAATACCTTTGAGTCAAGGACTCGTTTTCAAAGGTTCCGAGTCAGTTAAACGAACAGTTACAGACAACATAACACATAGCACAGCAGTGGATTACAAAATAAGGTTACAGAGGGTTGCACATACTTTTCAGTTTAACTAAAACATAGGAGTCTAGGTTTCACTAGTACATAGGAGTCAAACATTGTAAGTTTCACTAGTACATAGGAATCTAACATTGTAAGTAACAGCACTAAGTGCGAGCATAGTAGTGTTAGAAACAGGAAAGAGAAGGAGTGGTCAGGGATTGAGTCTTCACTGGGTAGTACAGGGGGCAAGTGGGGGTGGGGCATGGACGGTTGCCAGAGTGGTAGGCTGAGCTCACCAGTGGTGGCCAGGGGTGAGAATGGGGAGCAGCCCAAGGTAGGCATTGTCAGATGTTCACATATGTAGTTGATGGAGTGGGTGATCTATGGGGAGGGTTCACAGTTTATTGTAATGTAGACTATACAAGGTAGGTATTTGTGGGTAGGGGGATTTGTTGAAGAGAGCAGGGGGAAGAGTGCAGGGGGCAGTGGTTGGGTGGTTAGAGCCAAGGGGTGGGTGGGATAGCCTAGGGGCCCTGAGCATGGGCTAAGTGCGGCAGACACCGATTGTTTTTAGTTCTAGCTGGGAATGAAGCCCAATTTGAATTGTCTGAGCTTGGTGCATTCTAAGCATGTGGTAGGCAGCTCATTGAACCACTTTGGGCTCAGGAAGGTGAGTGATCTCTGTGTCAGTTTAGTACACTTGAATGGCACCTGGAGTCCCCCTTTTTCAGCACCCCTAGTCTGCTTAAGGGGTAATGCCTTTGTGAAAAGCATGTTAGTGGACTCAGGCATAAGTCCTAGCAAGGCTTTTTTGATAAGCATGCAAGTTTGGAGTTGAGCTCGGAGGTGGAGTGGGAGCCACCCTGTCTCATTGAAGAGGGTGCAAGTGTGGGTAGAGAGATCAGCACCCAAGATCAAGTGACAGGCCTTGTTTAGGAGAATTCTGACTCTCTTGAGGGCAGTGTCAGAGCCTGCTCCATAGATTGGGAGCCCATAGTCAATGGTGACTAGTATTGAGCTGCTTATGGCTGATTTCAGAGCTACAGGTGGTAGGGAGTGCTTGTGGCGGTACAGAACACCCAGTTTTATGTTGGGGGTCTTGAGGACGTGGTCAATATGACTGGAGAAATTAAGAGTGTTGTCAAGGTAAATTCCTAGGTATTTAAATACGGAGACTTGTTCAAGAGGGTCTCACTTAGGGCTCAGGATTTGCAGTGGGCTGAACTTCTTTTTGTTTCGGGGAACTGTGAACAGCATGCTCTTGGTGTTTTTGTGGTTGAGCAGGTGCTTGTTCTTGCAGAACCAGGATTCGAGCTTATGGTAGCTGTCTTGCAGTTCAGTAGTAATGGTATGCAGGTCTCAGCCTGGGATGGATATGACAGCATCGTTAGCATAGAGTACAATGTGTGCAGAGCAGGCAGAGGGGAGGGTATTTATGAACAGACTAAAGAGTAGAGGGCCAATGATAGATCCCTGGGGGACTCCTAGGCTCACCTCCTTTGTCTCCAAGTATGTGTCTCCTATTCTGACTTGTTGAGTTCTGTGGGAGAGATATATAGAGTATATATGGAATGCAAGCAGAATTGTGCCTAATTATTAAGGTTTTCAAGGTTTCTTTGAGGCGTCAGTAGCTCTTTAAGATTGTAGCCTTACAATTAAGTTAGAAATGTTTAGGTGGGGGAACTCTCATTTCTAGATTTGTAAAAGTTGGAACTCTCCCTATAGACAGTATTCAATGGAAAAAAGATGGCAGAACTCTTATACAAGTTTGAAAGAGGTGGTGAAACTGAGCTCCTGTGGGTTCCTCCCCACTTTAACCTATGTTTTCATGGCACTATGTTATATACTTTAACTCTGAATCCTATTCGGCATACTCACCACTGCAGGGGCTCATGGCAATGTGAAATGTTATTAGTTTTAAAATATTTCACACACTACAGGATAAAACCCTTAAGATGAAAAACATTATGTTCAAGGATGTCATAGGGAACTACTAGACAAGCCACACAATCAGATACATGCAGAAAGTCATATACAGTTGCATTCAGTGGGCTAAGAATAAATTAATTTACACATTCAAGCAGTCTTATTTATAATCAGTCACAAGCAGTTATTCAGTATAGAAAAATGGAATGAAAAATGACTGATTTATAGTTGGAGGAAATCTAGCCCACAGAGAATAAGCTTTATATTTATAGAACAATAGGTACCTTAAGAAACATTTTGGAAAACATTCAGTATGACTATTTTTTTTTGATGGCATTTATTTTCTTTTTTTTTCTATTTTATTTATTTATTTGTTTTTGTTAACCAAGTAGGCACAGTAGACAACAAATGCCTATTTTCAGGTGCGACCCGGGAGGTTACAATACAGAAAACATGGTACATAGTCATGGTAGCATACAAGCACAATACAGGAAACATGGTACATAGTCATGGTAGCAAACAAGCCCATAATACAGGTGGGCCGGAGGAATTACAATACAGAGAACATGGTACATTGTCAAGATGGCATGCGGACCCTCATGCAGGGAGGGGCCGGAGTACAAAATGCAGACAGTATAGGCAAGAAAGCAAACATGTATACCACTACAGCTAGAATTGAAAAAAGTAGAGAGTATATTGCATCTAGTGCATCTAGTCTATACAAATGGAAAGGCAGTAATCCTCAGATGGGAGCAAGGGGAGATTAACAGGTAACCAGGGGAAGGGGTGGGCAGAGCACCATCCAGGTGATAGACAGGTAAGTAGGCGAGGGGGAGAGTAGGCAGAGAAGTAGGCCAGCAGGGAGCTAGTGGGTACAGAGAGGGGTAGGAGACAACAGGAGGACCACCACGACAGGACTGGCTAGGCCTGCAGGGAGAGAGCAGCCCTAGAGTTGCGAACCCCAGAAGGCGGGGCAAGAAAGATGAGGGTTCATCAAGTGCTACAAGGGAGGGAGCAATGGGTGATTTGGGAGAGGGGGCACCTCGCAGAGGAGGGTGGGGGTAGTGGGTTAGTCTAAGTGCTACAGGGGAGAGAGCTAATGGGTAATTGGGTAAGGGAGTGCCACGTGGGGGGGAAGCTAATGGGTGATAGGGTACAATGTAACAATTTTAAAAAAATACAATAGGCTAACATTGTGCATTTTGATAGAAGTTAATTAAGTGCTAATCACAAAGCATGAAAACAGATTTGCACAATTTGGGTCAATTTTTGGCCGCTTAGTACCATACACAAACTATATGTTTCATGTAACCACCCCCCCACCCCGATTGGCTTGGATTACTACAGGACCTTCTATAGGTAGAAGGGACCAGCCACCATTCACAATATTTCAGTGTTTGTTGGGAACACGGAGCACTGCATTTACTTTTCAACACCATCAACAAAGTTTTTGTCCACACAGAAGTCATTAGTCAAGCAGCAGAGAGTTAATAAACAAGTTCAACACTGGGAGGTATTTGCTTTGCGTCACTGGATGGCATCTCCTTTTTCCAAGATGATTACAAATCTATTTTTATACAGTTTTACTTTCAGAGCACCTCGTATAGGATGCTGTATGGTTACTGTCTGTATCCTAGGCTGCTACTATGCAACTTACCCCTGTTTTGGTGTTATTTCTCCAGCGTCATCTTTTCAAATCCCCTGTTGAAATGCATTCTGCACTTAGGATGATCTTCCACATGTTATCCCAGTTGAGGGATGTTTATATCTGTAATGCACCCTTCCATACTTGTTAGGTTCTCCCACAATCTCCTCAGCTCTTCCGCAGCTCTGACATCACAAAAGGTTATCTTTATTGCACTGTTTGCATTGCACTTTTAGCCCCTTACAGATATAGTGCACATTCTGGGTCTCCTCTTCTGCTTTGAAGTTACCATCATATGATTACCTTACCTGAAGGGCTGTGCACAATTTTAAATTTCTGAAGAACATAATTCCGTAAGATTTTGGAAAATTCCACAGAATTCTGTCGGTAGTGGAATTCCAGCATTTTGCATGCAAAATGTTGTTTTTTTTAGAGTAATGATTCACAGTTTACACAAACTGCAGACTTGTTCCACAACCTGCAGAAAAATATTTTGCGGTTTACACAGACATGCTTTTTGGAATTCTGCAGAATTTTAAAAGATATTTTAAAAATGGAGTTGTCATTCTGCACCAGTTACTATGGCAGAATTCTGCATTCTGCACACCCATGCCTACCAGCCTTAAATATCATCATTCTCTCAGATGGGCTTTCTCCCCATAATTTAGTTGTAGCCAGGGGGCCACACTAGCTGTCCTGGATAAATCATTGCATAACCTACAGTATAAGGAGTATCTCCTGCGAACTCCACACCTCTCCTCTGGGAGCCGCCAAACCCACTGTACAGTTCTGCTGAGCTGCATACTTTTAGCTGTTGCCTACAGACCTTCTGAAGTCTGGCAGCTGTGAGCTTACCTGTACTACATCTCAGACCTGGAGCCCTGCCACAACTTCCAGGCCCAGTAGGCTTACCGTATCCTCAGCTCTCCAAAGGCCTGGTGCTCCCTGCCACAGCTGGGGAGCTGTTACTCTCTCCTTCAGAACCCTGTTTCTTTTCTGTCTGGCTACTCTGTCTTCTTAGCTCCTCCCCCACTTCATGTGTTCTAACTCCATACTCTGAGGGCTGTTGCCACTTGCAACCCTTCCTCTACTGGATTTTATAGCTGCTAGGGACCCATTGTAGACTGCACAATTGGTGGGGGCTAACCGTGCAAAAATGTTACATTGTACTTAGCTTGTATTTTACATAGCCTTTGTATTCCTTTCCCTTTGTTCTTTAGTTGAAATGATACCTGCTAGATTGCATTAATACAGAATCTTTATTCCTTATAATTCATTTGGTCTTTATGCCTTGAAGTTATAACCATCTGCTTATAAAAACTTAGATTGTGTCAGCATAAAAAGATCCATAGATGCATCCAGTCTACCCATTTCCCTACCTAGCTCCATGTGCAATTTAATATAAAACTAGATTTAGAAATCTGACAACCCTAATGGCTTGATTATCATCCTTTCCCCGGGTATCCCTTCTCATTTTCCGCCTGTGGGTCCTGCTATTCCCTTATATTTGTCCCACCCACATTTAAACCCTGCCACAATCTTGGCTTCAACCACCTCACTGGGCAGAGTATTCCATTTATCCACCACCCACTCCATAAAGAAGAAGTTCCTCACATCCCTCCTGAATATTCCCCCGTCTCCAACCATGTCTTCTGGTTACTGTGTGGTTGTTCCTCAGGAACAAATCCTTACAGTCCGGCTTGTTGGTTTCTCAGAAGTAGTGCTGTGAGAAAATAAAATTCTGCCAGTGGAATTACACAGCGAAAGTCAGAATTTCACTTCCATGACATTTCAGAATGCACTTTGGCAACTTTTGTGAAATTCTGGCTTAGAACAGTGGAATGAATGTCTGAACTGTGGATTAATGTGTTAAACTGTGGAAAAAATCTGCAGAATTGATCACTGAATTCAGAATGATTGCATTTATTATGGACTGATGCATTAATAATATTTTTTAATAATATTTTTATTTGTATAGCGCAATTCAAATATCAAAGAGCTTTGATATTACACAGCAGAATGGAATTCGGCAGGACTGTCATTCAGCAGTTCCTATATATATATGGAGCCCCCTGAGGAAGCTCTAATGTGCGAAGCACCGGGACACCTGGGTAATGGCTCCACTGCTTCTGAATGTCCTTTGACATGTGGATTTGGATTTTGTAGCATCTTGGCTAATACATTTTGTTGGGCACCTACTCAAGTGCCAGCAGTGCATTTGTGCATTTATGCATAATTCATCACATCAAGCTCTAGAGTGTGGTTGTCTTTTGTTCTTTTAGTGCTGAGCTGGGTTAGCAAAACCCATGACACACACCTTGCCTGTCATTGGAAAATATGATACACCTTCGGACTGACTTAGTTTTTTTTTTTTATGCAGACATGGGAGGGAGACTGCTAGTGATACAGCAAAATTAGGCTTTACCAGGGAAGGTAGTGTGAAGTCAGGAAATTTGCACTAGGCATACTGGAGCGAAGTATATTGACGTAACACTAACTTCACACTATAAAATAAAAATAGGATGCAATGGAATAAATTTAGTTAGGGTGTCCCAAACCTGTGATAGTGCTTTGCACTAAAATTGCTATAGAAGTCCACATCCAAATGACAACTGCACATATCCAAGAGTATGACCATTTATTTGCATCCCATTATGTCCTCATTACAATGTATGGGCAATCCTTTGCTCTTTTGATGGTTTGGAAGCCAAGCACTCTGATGTAAGTGACATAGTCAGTTGCTTTTTTTTGTTGTTGTTTTGTACTGCAGTTTGTCTACCCAGGTCAGGATAGTCCAGATGTGTTGCAATACACAATCTTCTTGTGTTGCCTTGCTTCAACCTTGTTTGGTGGACTGGTGCACTGGAAGGTCTAGTAACTTGCTTAAGGGCACAGTGGTCATTTTATTCTGATAGGGGTTCAACCTATGCATCTCCTGGTTACAATGGTACCCCCCTCAATAACCCAATTCCAGAATTATATTTAAAAATACTGTATGTGCAAATCATATTCCCTGGTGTCAGTGGTACCCTTTCCCTCACCTCATCCCCAAATTATATTTATAAAATATATGCACATCATATTCCCTGTGTCAATGGTACTCTGCCTCTCACCTGATCCTCAAATACCTTTATTCCAGTATGCCCCTTCTTGTTTTTTGTTTTATTGGGACTGTGATATATGTGTGAAGTATACAGTATGCAATGCATTTTCTGGCAACAGTGCAGATGAGATTGTTAAATTGATAAATGTTGGATAAAAAAAACAATAATTTATTTATTTATTTAGCTTTTGTTGACCGGGTAAGTGCACTAGACAAATTCTGCCTATTTTCAGGCACAACCCGGGGGAGAGGGATACAGATGAATGCCAACTGACCTTGAACCAGATTAAGCTGTTGTTGGTATTTTTAGTAAATGTGGGAAATTTGGCCAAGACACCAGGGAAATTACCCAACTCTGATGGTAGGGGGCGCTGGTGTGTTATGGAAGATGGAGCGAGTTCCACTTAGTTGGCTGGTAGCCCTAAAGGAGAGCAGATCTCCCTCGCTGTAGGTCCAGCACAGGAGATAAGGCCAGAGGAGATGTCTAACGAGATGGAAGGTATGAAACTAGAATATGAAGCCCAAGTGGTGACTGGATACATGGATTTATGCGCAACAGGTCTTCAGCAAGAAGTGGATTTTATTCAGGCATTAAGTTTAGAACAGCAACAATGTTTATTACTGGTTTTGTCAACCCCAGGCCATGGAGAAAGCTCAAGAGGTGATGTACATGACAGAGAAGCTGGTATGACAGGTCTAAGGGATGAAAGCAAGCTGGGAAGCCTGAGCATGGCTGAGCTGTTTATTGCTGTTACACCATGGAGCGAGGCTCTGAATCAAATGTTGATAGCTGACTCACAGTCCTGTCAGACTGCAGAGTCAGTGCTGCCTGTGATGGATTCTGTGAGTAATATGGAAATGCCACAGTAAGTACTGATGTTCTGCTTGTCTGAATGAAGATTTATTGCCCTGTGTGATCTCTGTGTCAGAGATGTCAGTACACAGTGAAAATGCCAGCCTAAGTGTGTCACCAGCTGATGTAAACAAGTGCGGCCTAGGTAATGGGAGTTCTGATCTCTTGGCTGGTCACTGGCCAACTGGATGGACTGTGGAGTCAGCACTTATGGGGGCTGGATGGAGAAAACTGGAGGTTGGGGGGTGGTCTCAGACCCTATGGACACATCTGTCCCAGGGATGCTGATTGAGACTTCTCCTTTGGACATGAGACAGGAAAATCCCCGCCTCTTGGCTCATGACACAGTTGTGCCTGAAACGCCTGATACAGCCCCTGATATTTCTCTCACCACTCTCCTTAGATGTGTAGATCCAAATTTGGAGAACCCTAACCAAGTCAGGGGTACATGGGGGGAACATATGGATAAAGAACACCCTGTCCCGCAAGGGGGGGCATGTCCAGCCATCTCTAAGCAGTTTTGGAAACGAGAGTCCTTCTTGTCTGGTACTATTCCATCCTAGAGAAAGAATGCTGTTCGGATACAGTATATGGGAGGACTGCCCCTTCCTCCTGATAAACTGTACATAGGAAATATTCTGATAAAAGATTTGTTGAGATTTTTCAAAAATGAGATCTATGCATTGATTACATGCAACAAGTGTCACTGTGTATGATGTAAGCTTTAAAACTCCTGCGGGCCTTGATCGGTTTTGGACTTCTTCTGAAAAAAAAAAGCATTCTGCTTTATGGCTCCCATTTTGTGTTATCCCGATCACAAAACCAGCCATTAAGCAAGACGCAGTGCTGTTTAGGAACAAGGGGGTAGCTGTGCATGATGTGACTTATTGGTTGAAACAACAGTGTGTGGTTTTGGGAGACCCATCCCCGATTTTGGATGGGGAACACATATGGACTGGAGGGTGGAAATATAAAGTCCATCTGAATTCTGGGCCACAAGGCCCTAAACATTTACCAAGTGCTTTTTTTCTGGGGTCTGAGAGGGGCCACTGTTTTTACCCCGGACAACCTAATACGTGCTTCAGGTGTGGTTCACATCTCCACCTCAGCAGTGTCTGTGATAGAATAAAATGTGCTTCCTGTCAGTCTTTTGGACATAAGAATACTGATTGCACTGAACTTCAAAAATATAATTTGTGTGAAGTACCGGATTATGTCTTTAGACAGCGTGAATGGGTCAAGCACAATCGATCTGACCATCCAAGTCAGGAAGATATTGTTGATAAAGCACAAAGCCTGAGCATTTCAATACAGAGAAATGTTAAAGAAAAGACTCAGAAGGAAGTGAATCCAGATTCACAGGTGCAGGATCCTCTATCTGCTACAGCAAGCCCTGATGTGTTGTCTGTGCAGGCCCTCCCTTCCCCCCTTCCTTCTCCTGACTTCTGTTCCCGCGGGATTGGCCCCTACTGAAGAACATACTTGTGTGGAAGATACTGTGCTGGTGGTAGAGATTGTGGCAGACTCTCCCGAGGTACAACAATCTGATGTGGAAATACCAAGAGAAGTCCAGGAGGAGGACATGAGGGACATTCCCCGAGCTGACTGTAGTGACTTCTAAGAAGCGTTCACTGAAATCAGTGAAATCCAAGCTAAAGTATAAAAGATGGGGAAGGTGGTAACAGCCATCCCACTGTTAAATCCTTATGATGAGCTCCAACCTAAAGATCAGGACATTGGAGATGATTCAGAAGATTCCACTACAATTTCCTCAACCAAAGGGTAGTCCTCTGAATCTGAGGAGGATGACATATTGTCTGTGGATCATACAATACAGTCTTTCCTGAAACATGGCAGTTCACAGCCTAGACATAGTCAATGACTGGGTAAACAGGCTGTGAATTGACTATGTCCTGTATTATTGTTTTGCTATTTCACTCCGGCTGAACTACAATGCCTCAAACATATCTTTACAATCTTGCCACAATTAATGTGAACAGTATTCATAATGGTCATAGATGTGTAGTGACCTTTTCAGTCCTTCGAGACTATCATGTTGACATTGTCTGTTTACAGGATGTGCGGTTATATACAGTTAATGATGTAGAATGCTCATAAAAATGGTGGTGTTGGGGCCCCGGCCTCTTTTTTTCTAACCCAGGAACGATGTGGTGGAGTGGGAGTTGTATTTCGGGGCTGGGATTATTTAATCACACGAGTGATGGATATTGATCCAGGGAGGACACTACTTTTGGATTTCAACCATGGCCAAAGATAATGGAGATTAATTTCCCTGTATGCACCCCAAACAAAAAAGGGAAGGGTAGCTTTGTTTACTGTGGTAAAACCTTTTCTGTTTACCTCTCAACTCCTGATCTGGGCGGGTGATTTTAACTGCTGTTTACCTGTGGCTGGAATGGAGATAGCAGAAAAAAAGACATATTGTGGTTCAAATGCTTTGAAAACTATTGTAAGTCAGACAGGGCCTGTTGATACTTATAGACGAGTGCATGCCTCAGGAGGGTATATCTTTTACAAAGCACAGTTGACTACGAGAATTGATTTGATTTTGGTTGCTGCTTCTTTGGTGTGTGTACAGGCTGCCACTGTTCCACTAGAGACTTCAGACCACATGATGGTGAAGGTTAGTCTGTCCCTGGGGGACAGTGTCAGGCGAGGAGGATGCATATGGAAAATGAATAGTACAGTATTACAGGAGATGCGGTGTGGCTGGTATCCAGGACCTGATATGGGCTCGAATGTCAGTTATTGAATTGGAACATAAAGTAAGTTGGTGGTGGGTTCAAACCAAATCAGATATTAAGTATTTTCTGAAGAATTGGGCCTTCCGTTCACATTCACATAAATACCTACATTATTTGACCTTACTGGGGCAATACATGCCGGTGGTGTCATTAGTAAATGAGGGATATGGAGAATATGCTTGTCAGATTGCTCAATTAAAGCATCAAATGGAAAAACTGCAGTATGAATGGGCCTCTTCTCTGTTGTACGAACATCGTATAAGGACCCCAGGAAAAACAGCCACAGGGGATATTTTTGAGAGTTGTAGAATGAGGGTGAAACAAGGAGTAATGGTCTCACTATGCACCCCGAGAGGGGATGTGGTTCACTCTCATGATGGCATTCTTCATGAGGTTCACCGTCATATGGCTAGTTTGTATACTACTTCTGAGGTATCACATGATATGATTGCATACTTACTCTGACACTGTACGCAGCCACCATGTGAGCCCAGTCTACTTTCTGACATGGTGAAACCATTAACTGAACAGAAAATAAGGACAACTATTGTTTCTTTAAATAATAATACGACTTCGGGGCCTGATGGTTTGACCTCGGAATTGTATAAGACGTGTATTTCAGATTTAGTAGGAGTTTTGTGTGTGGTGTTCAATACAATTTTGGATGGACAGGAGGTGGCCCCACAGTTTGATTATTCAGTACAATTGTTTGTGTTTAAAAAGAGAGACAGACGTGTTGTACAGAACTGGAGTCCACTGAGTCTTATGAATTCAGATTTAAAGATATTGAAGAAAATCTTAGTGAGTCGTCTTGGGATGGTGGCTCCCTTTCTCATTGACTCAAGTACGGTGTATATGGTAAAAGGACGAAAAATAACAGATGTTACTGGTAAGAGAGGTGGGTTCTCAAGGACAGAGGGATGTACTGAAGGGATATCTGCTAAGCCTGGATCAAGAACAAGCATATGACAAAGTTTCACATTTATATCTCAAAATGGTATTGGATCATTATGGTATACCCAGTATTTTTACGTCCTGGTTTATGAAATTGTATGCTATAACTTCCTCCAGTCCGTTAATTAATGGACATGTGGTAGACCTGCAAAAATTGCTTGAGGAGTCCGACAAGGATGCCCCATGAGCCCTATTTTGTATATTTTTATTTTAGTTCCATTGCTTCACTTGATTAGACATAAGCCCGAGATTAGAGTTATCCACATTCCTGTGGTATCAACCATTACAAAAAAGTTAGCTTATGTAGATGACATCTGTCTCCTGGTAGCAGATAAAAACTTGGCTGACTGTGCTTTAGCGTTTTTCACAACTGACAGGATCTGCCTTGAATATTAATAAATGCTGTGGGTATATTCTGAGTCCTAGTACTGCTCCCTTGTGTGATATACAAAATATTCACTTGTCAGATGAGAGTATTACAATTTGGGGCATTACATTTGGGTCTGGAGACATGGCAAGGGAGAATTGGGGGAAGGTTTTGGATAGTAGTGCAAAGAAAGTTAAGCAGTGGAAACATTGGCACAAATAAAAAAGAAACGTGTCGATTATTAAACTTTTTTTGGCCCTGTTAACATATATGGGTGCTATATTTCCACCCCCGAGTTCAATGGATGTCTTCATTTTGAGCCAGACCTTCAACTTATATGGGAGAGTCGATTGAACCCGATTAAGAGGAAGATCCTATATAGGAATATTAGGGAGGGAGGTTTGCAGATGCTGAACCCAATCAGTTATTTACAGTTTTTTTTGTTTAACACGATATCAGTCTTTATTCATCCAGGTGAGATAGAGTGGAAATGGGTGGCGGCCCTATGGGTGGCTCCGTTGTTACAATTGTGGTCACAGGGTCCTCCAAGTACATGGAAAAGAGAGCTCTGGCCTATATTTGTTGTACATGGCTTAGAGAAAATACGTCACTGGAAGCTGACAAAGGCGCATCTTTCTGTGCCAACCAGGAAGATGCTGTATTTAACAATTCAAGAGGAGTCTTATCAGATTCCAGTGGCATATCCTTTTCTGAGTTGTAGTGGAAACCTATTTGACAGATAAGAGGACTCCGCCGTGAATGTGGGATGTGCTGTGGTTGAGCTCACATGGTCATCTTGGGGTTAAAGGTAATGCTAAACACAAATGTCTTGAGGAGAGGTTTTGCCCCAGGGAGAAGTGTCAGAGCCTGATAGAAACACAAGAGCATTTATTCATTTTCTGTCCATATGCTGTGGATCTCTGGATTGAACTGGATATAAATGGGGAGGTGTGGGATGGTCAAAGGTTACTTATATCAATCTCCTTGCAGGGTCTGTGCAGCTTTCACTGAATGTTGATGCCAGAACGATCCATCTTTAGTTACTATTATTAAGTTTTTAACTTTTCTTTTAGGTTTTGCTCAAGAATTAGGAAATTACTCCAGTATGGTATCCTTGACTCATGTGTATTATGACATGGAGTGTGTAATATGTATTTTTTTTATTCTTATGGAAGTCATGCACTCTAAGTATTGCAATTATTTTTGTTTCATGTTCCAGTATTGTACTTATTATTTTCTGTAATAAAACTTCCCCTGTTCTTTTCGAGAAGTGCTATGGGTTCTTTAACATCCACCTGAACTACCACCAGAACAGGCAGATGGGACCTCGGTTTAACGTTTCATCCGAAAGACGTCACCTCAGGAGTGCAGCACCCCCCACATGTTGCACTGCAATGTCAGTATTGGGATATTGACCTAAGTGCCTGGTGTGGGGCTAGAACCCATAGCCTTCTGATCTCCTGGCCTCATGGCACTAATGGCACTTTACCCCACCCACCTACACTTGAACTAAAACTTTTTTACCCCACCCACCTACACTTGAACTAAAACTTTTTTTTAAACTGACCTTTGTAACAACCATCTACTGCACAAAGCTGCTATCATTTGGATATAAATTCATAACCAAGAGCCTTTGAACCCCTGGACAGCTACTTGCTGTTCTTCTATGCCACCACCTGGCTGACTATTATAGTATATTGATCTGATTCCACTCCAACCGCCAACCATTGCTCACCAGTGTAAGGCCTTTACTTTAGATACAGAACAACCCCTTCAGTCACTCCCAGGAACCTCTCACCTGCTCTGTATAAGACATAGATTACTTTTGTATGTGGTAGTCATGCTCTTTGGTAGCGGAACACCTTATTGTTCTATAATAATAAATTTGACCTGTACCATAAAACACTGCGTCTTAACAGAGAATAATAAATCTATAAATATTTATTATTTTCTCACTACTGGTTTGCAGAATATACAATAAAATACAAAAGGAATAACACAACAGGGAATGCAAAATAAAAAAGTTTAAACGTTTGTAGAAAAAGAAAAACCTTTTGACTCACACTAAGACATACAGTTCTAACCCTCTCACAGGACTTAAAGTTGCACATGGTGAGGGTGAGATTTTGGCTCAGGATCCCCCTTTGTAGTGGGCATCTGTTATCTTCCTGTGCCAAGTGAATTCTGCCTTCTGGACTCCTGGGGTCAAAGCTAGTACTGTGCACCCTGCCAGGGAGAGAACTGCTGACCACGTAGGCCATTTGTAGTTGATCTGAATGTCTGTGTCCTTTGTGAAAACACTTTAAGCCTTTCTAACCACCTGAGAGGAATGTGTCAGAAATATTTCCCAACTATGTCACCAGTATACTCCCTGAACACTTTGTCACAACTATGTTATGACTGTCTATTAACTTTTAGCCTACATTAAACTATTAGCCCCACCCCTTATGTCTTGAAAAGATGCACCTTAGAATTATGTTTAGCTAGTGTTCATAAAGTAAAACAACATATAGTTTTCCTGGTTCAGGGTTCAAAATTATTTGGAAGGCTCCACCTATGATTCGATGGACAAGCAGCCAGCCATTCCCACTTCCTGAGCTATATAAACAGTTCCCCTCAGCCTCCTTCTGAAGCACTTTTTCTTTGCTGGCCGGAGGCTCTGTCCCTTTGCTCTGTGCCAGGCTGGGGCCTACCCTAACCCTCCCCACCTTGCTGCTTCTTTCTGCTAGACTCTGTGTTTTGTTCTTCTCCTTCTGGTTTGTATTTTTGCCTCCGGCAGTGTGCTTCCTTTTATTTCTTCCCTGTTTATTCTATGTTTGTGTCTTGGTTTTGTTTTCATTTTTTGGGGGGATTGGTTTCTCAGCTTTTATAATTTGTCCTACCATTTGCTTGCCCCTGCTGTTTGGCTTTTTTTTTTTTGCAGCCCCTGCTACTGCTTTACTTACTCCCATTGCTATTGTACTCAGTACTTGTGTTTTTATACAACACAATGCTACTTTCTATGCTACAGGACTACTTGCTCCCCATGCTATCAAGCCTGATTGTTTTCACCAGATTCAAGTTCCTTCTGAACCTTACTGTGCAGTTCAATTATGTTTTCCCTGCTCGATTTACTTCCCCTGTGATCATAGCTGTTTTCACAGCATTGTGCTTTTCTCTTTCCATGCTTAAAGTCTACAACCACCTATAGCTGATGCTATTCCCTGTTTGTACACTGCTGTTCTACTCTTAGGTCAGCTAAAGCTCCTGCTGATGCTGTTAACTAGCTTTAATATCTGCATGTGGTTCTCAACCCTTCCATCACTTTCTTGTTTGTCCTACGGTGGGGACTGGGAAGTATTTGGGGAGTCGTGGCCCCATGTGGCTAATTATTTCTGTTCTACATCCTGCCTTTGCCACCAAAAATGCTCAGAGTATTTGCCACCTTGATTTGGCTTTTTTCAATGCCTGGCTGGCTTGCCCCACTATCATGCTGTACCCATTTACGTTCATGTCCCATCATTGCTACTATGTTTTGCAGACCTATGTGTTGAACTGACTATTCCTATTGCTTACTGACCTACATGCAGGTCCGATTATTGTTATGCTTCCCTGAACAGCTAGCCTGCTTTACTGAACTACGGCCAGATCAACCCTGATTATGCCATTATTGCTCACTGCTCCCTGCCATCTGGCCTCTGCAAGGTCTCTGCACTCAATGTTTATTCAGCTCCTCAGCAGTCCCTGGGCAAGCCAGCCATAGCATTCTGGCATGGATTTCTCCTGCAGCCAACTGTCTCGCTCTGCACCTAGAGTACGCAGCTTGGGCATGCGAAGCTTGGGGCGGGGTCCTTCTCACCTGGCCCATAACTGGGAATGTCCTCACTCTGGGTGGACCTTTAGTCATCAACCATACTGATAGCACCCCAAGTTGTAGAATTTATGACTCAACCGTGAAGGGGAGGTTGCATCGATATCCTTTAGCTCCAGTGTTTCCACTATAATGGTTGTCCATTGGCTTTAGTGGTTCCCTGGCAAGGCACCTTGACTGCATTCTCCCGACGACCATCTCTGGTTCACCTAGTTTGTTTTCTAGATCGGTAGGCTGGGTGAGTGCCTCAGTGGTCATTACTCTCCTCCTCCCGCCTTGGATCAGTGGTTACAGAGCTACTGTCTTGTAACCCTCCACAGCGTTCCTGTTAGAAGGATAGAGTGAGAGTTTCCCTGGAATATTTTCCATTCTTATTCTTTAGGGGCTTCCAAATTACAGTAGCAGAGCTCTCACTCATGAAATGTATTTATTTGCTTTTGGTAACCGGGTTAGCACACTAGACAGCAGGTGCCTATTTTCAGGTGCGACCCGGGAGAATCACAGGGTAATTACATAGGAGAAGATACATTGACAACATTACAATCAGGAGCAGACATACTCCAATAGTGAGACAGAGTAGCAGTTACAAAGATAACATTTTGTCAGGTGTATAAGTTACAAAATTAACCTAACAATAGGGAAACAGCACGTACTCCAAAACAGTGGGATGAGCACAAGGGATTATGAGGGCGGGAGAAGAAGCAATGGAATTGCATATAAACAACCACAGATTACTAAACATACTGGCCCAGGGGCTACAGGGTGGTGTGAGACCTCCCCCAAGTTGAAAGACACAAAAACGTCAACTTAACTAGTAGAGTGCTGCACTGAGACAGCTAGTGGGACAGAGCTAGGTTGGGGTACCAAAGCAGAATAAGTCATGGGGCTGGGCGTTAGGCAGCACACAGGCAGGTTGCAGCAGGTTTCAGGAAGTTCCAGAGGGAGGTTTTAAAAGTGGAGTGGGAGGGGGAGGCTCAAACTTGAGGGGAAAGGGAGTTCCACAGCTCGGGTGCTTGAGAGGTAAATGCCCTATCATCAGTGAGGGTGCGGGTCTTGGGGACCAGGTGGGTCTGGGACACACAGGACCTAAGGTGGTAAATGGGGGAGGCATGTTTCAGGGGGAGGGCGAGCGAGGCAGGGGCAGCCGTTCGGATTATGTTGTCATTGAAGTTGCCCATGGTGTAGATCCGGAGTTTATCAGGGGGGAGCCATTCCAGTCGGGAGTAGAGCTCACATCGGTGGGTGAGACGGGGGTCCGTGAGCGTAAAGCGGCATATGTTGTTGTATGTGGTATCCCACTTGGCTAGGCATGAGGAGGGGGCAGAGGCAAAGGCAACAAGACCATAGGAGAGGGTGGGCAGTAATACCCCCCTAGCTAAGGTCAGCCGGGCGGCGGGGGTGAGGCAGTCCTTAGCCCTATAAGCAAGGCCAAGTTTGCCATTCGTAGCATTGCAAATGTTCCTGATGTGCCCAGAGAGGTCCAGCTGGGGGTCAAGGGTGACTCCAAGGTACCTAGCAGAGTCAGTTGTTGGCAGGAGGGAGTCACAGGGTACCAAGAATTTTAAGGGGCGCTGTGCAGAAAGAGATTTTAACCGCTGTGCCAAATAGCATTGCCTGGATTTTCTTAAGGTTGACTACAAGTTTGTGCCCTTCCAGCCATTCTCTGATGCGGGAGAAGTCAGAGTTGAGTTGGGCATTGATGTTGGTAACATCGTGGGAGCTGGCTAATAAGACAAGGTCATCCGCATACATGGTAAGGTGCCCTTCAGTAGCACTGGAGGGTAGGCCATTGACAAACAGAGAGAACAGGATCGGTCCAATGACAGATCCTTGCAGTACCCCACTGTATACAGGCAGGAGGGGCAAGAGGGTATGGTTGAAGCAGGTGAGTTGCTTCCTGTCCTCAAGGTAGCTGGAGAACCAGTCAAGGGAATGGCGGGAGAAGCAGAGGGTGTGGAGTGTATTGAGGAGTGGAGATGATCTACTCGGTCAAAGGCTTTGGACAGGTCCACTAATATGGCCCCCGTGAGCTTTCCCTGATCGGTTGCAGTCCTGATTCTTGTTGTGACTTCGGTAAGTGCCGTTGAGGTGCTGTGGTTTTTATGGAAGCCATGCTGACATGGGGAAAGGACATTATATTCCTGGATGTAGTGGAGAAGCTGTGACACAACTGCTTTTTTCAGCAGTTTGCAGGCAGCTGAGAGTATGGCGATAGGACGATAATTGTTAATGTCCTTAGGGTCACCATTTTTCAGTACGGGGACAACCCTGGCAATTTTCCATAAGTTGGGGATGACCCCTGTTATGAGCGAGGTGTTGAATATGTGGGTGAGTGGTCTGGCAATGTGAGGAGCCCCCAGGCTGAGAAGCCTGGGTTCAAGGACATTGTGACCCGCCCCCGCGTGGTGGGAGAGACCGACAAGGAGAGCCTAGGTCTCCCTCACAGTGGTCTTCTTGAGGTAGAAGGGTGGGCGGGGAGACTGGGGGCTGCAGCCGAGGACTGGGGCAGCTGGCAATGGGAGGGGGGCAGACTGCAGGTCCGTGAAGAGGTGGTTAAAGGAGGAGGCAATGGTTAGGGAGTTAGTGCAGTTAGCCTCACCAATTGCCATGTCAGTAACTTGAGTTTTGGTCGAGCCACTGACTAGATTTTTTATGTTCACCCAGAAACGTCTGGGGTCATGTGCAGTGGCAATCAGTGCTGAACTACAGTATTGGCTTTTTGCAGTACGTATAGCCCTCTTGCAGGAGTTTCTAAGCTGACGGTACTCCTGGAGGTCCGTTTGGTTGCGTGACGCCCTATATTTTGTCCAGGCCTTATCCCGCCTCTTCATGAGAGATAGGAGCTCGCTATGAAGCCATTTGGTGACCGACCCTCTGACACGCCTCTTGGATAGAGGAGCATGTCTGTTCTGGAGCGGTGCAAATGCCGCGAGGAAGAGGTCAAGGGCTGCAACGGGGTTGTGCGTAGTCATGACGTGGTTCCAAGACACTCCCTTCAGATCCTTGAGGTAGGTGGGGATCGAGAATTTCGAGTAGTCCCTCATAATTACCACTCTGCAGGGGACCCTGGGCGGGTTTGAGCCCCAAATGCAGTAAACCAGTGAGTGGTCCAAGATGGAGTCGGGAAGGAGTCCTGACTTAACAATTTTGTCCAGACAGTTGCACAGGATCCAGTCAATGAGTGACCCCTTGTCCCCATGATTGGAGAGCCAGGTAGGTTCCACAATGACCTGACTGAGGGAGAGGCCAGGGAGTAATGGTTCATACAACTTGGCGTGGGGTCTCAACCAGTTAAGGTTAAGGTCACCAAGCAGGAGAAGCTCGCTGGAGCCCACCTTCTCCTGGAGTAACTCCAGTAGTGATGTCAATCCCTGCAGACCCCCCTTGGGAGGGTTATATGCACACACTATGTGCACCTTCTTGGTGTTACCAAGGAGAAGGAGTGAGTGGAGAAACTCACAGTGTGAGGTTCCAAGGGTTTGGTGTGACACAATGGAAATGTTTAGGTGTACCTTATGGTATATAAGTACACCCCCCCCTCTTTTGTTACCGGCCATGTCGAGTCTTGCCATGCCGTAGCCCGGGAGAGAGCAAGCCAAATCAGGGGTGCGGGGTTTGAGCCACGTTTCAGTAATGCACAGGACATCAGGTCTGTAGTAGGCAGCCCAAGCAGTTAGCTTCACAAGATTCTGGAGTAGGCTACGGATGTTCAGGTGGGCTATTTTTAACTCCTTAGCCGCCCTCCCCAGGAGGGGGGGCAGTAGGGGGCTGGGTACGATGAGGGACCTAGGCTGCGGGTGGATGGGCCAGCCTGAGAGGGGGGGCCATGCTTCAGAGGGTAGGCTGCCCTAACACAGCGGGTCCCGGTATAGATTGGCAGGTAGGGTGTGAAAAGAGGGATGGAGGTGAGTGAGAGTGAAACAAGAGTGGGTCTTGGGCTGGATAGCAAGAGACCGTGGGTTTAGAGCAACAGGAGTAGGAGTCAGGGGGTGGAGGAATTGACTACTGGAACAGCAGGAAGGTGGAGGAATCCCCTATGGGAACAGCGGGAGAGTTCAGCTGTGAGAACAATTTGTGTAGTGGAGAGACTACTTCAGGAAATAGTGGGGAAAACCCCTAGTGGCAAAATGGTATAGCCTGCTGATGGAGAAGTGGGTTGATAGGTTATTTCCAGTTCCACATCATCACCAGCTGCCTATAAAAGGGAGAGCTGACCAAGGGTGGTGGTGGGGGTGGTGGGGAGCCGAACACATAGCGTATGGTGGGGCTAGACCTGCGCCAACGAAAATAACAGCAGCAGCCCCTTGAGTGATTGCAGGTAGGAGGCTAGGGCTCTAGCTTGTCCTTAGAGGTCCATTCAGAGTTCCGAGCGTGCAGAAAAGAGGCTTGACTGGATTCTGTATAGAGTGTTTCAAAAGTGAGCGTTTCAAAAATGGCGCCAAATGGTGAATTTTTACCTTGCAAAACGATCCGCACACTCAGAGGGAAAGTGACCTAGGCCTTGGATCCACAGAAAGGGGTTTTTTTCTCTCCTCCATGCTGAAGGTCATAATATCTAGTTAGTATTTCCTAGTTCCATTAGATAGGATCTGCTGTTAGATGGAGGAAGACAGTGTCCCTTACTTGCCATACCCTCTCTCCTTAGGAAGTCTCCTCTTCTCCTTTTGCAACCATCAGACTCATGTCATGGCTACCCTGCTATCCCATTACATGATCAAGCTGCCTCATGCTTATTTATTACCATGGCTCACAACTTCTGATTGTTTATATGTTTCTTACTACTTTTTTTTGGGTTGCCCATATACTTCATACTATTACTTTCTTTTTGGGGATTCTTCCTAAGGTATCTTTAGCCAAGGGAAGTGTCCCATGGCACCTCTAGGGGTGGAACCCTCTAGAGGGTTCCTTGCCTTTGGTACCCCTACAGGGTGGTAATTCCTCCAGAATACAGAGTGCAAACAGCCAAAACCTAAGTAACACAGCTGCACAAGCACAACACATACTGGCTGCATAGGTCACTGACTTGGAAGGCTCCTCTTATGGTTTGATGGCAAGTAGCCAGCCACTCCCACTTCCTGAGCTATATAAGCAGTTCCCCTCAGCCTCCTTTTGTAGAACCTTTTCTTTGCCCGCCATCCTGCCCCCCTACTCCAGCTGCATCGACTCTCTCCTGGGGATTCTTCCTAAGGTACCTTTAGCCAAGGGGAGTGTCCCGTGGCACCTCTAGGGGTGGAACCCTCTAGAGGGTTCCTTGCCTTTGGTAGCCCTACAGGGTGGTAATTCCTCTGGAATAGAGAGTGCAAACAGCTAAGACTTAAGTAACACAGTTGCACAAGCATAACACTTACCGGCTGCGTACGCCATTGAATTATTATCATTATTACTGAATTTTGTTGACCGGTAAGCCCACTGAGACTAGAAGTTGCTTTTTCAGGGGCGACCTGGGGGTGGGGATACAAATGGTAACCAACTGAAACTGTCTAATAAATCAAGTACTGTCATTGTTGTTGGTTTCTTTTAGCTGACAGTTCTGTGTTAGATGTAAGCTTCTCAACCTCCTGCTTCTGAAATCAATTACAAGGCTTAGAACAATTAGGCACAAAAGGGAAAAATAAAAAAAAAAAACTTTTAAAATGGGTAGGGAAAATCCTGAATCCTGGTTGGTTGACACCTATGTCTTACATATGTCTAGTGCAGAGGTAAAACAGTGCTGGTAATCAGGACATAGCACACTAACAATATAAATTCCTTTTTCAAAAATCCTAATTGCTATTACAAGTATCACTGCCCTCTTTACTCATTAAAAAATGTAAAATCATCTAGATCCTAAAATAAAACTTCCTCAAAATGGTCAAAGAGATGGTGGTCAGGTACCTAGAAGAAGAGGGGCTGCTGGATGAGAGGCATCATGGCTTCACTGCAGCAAGGCTGTGGCAGATAAACCTCACAGAATTTTTTGACTGGGTAACAAGGATGGTAGACCAGGTAGGGGCTGTGGATGTGGTCTACCTGGATTTCAGGAAGGCCTTTGACTCTGTTCCTCATAGAAGGTTGGTCAACAAGCTAGAAGGCATGGGTGAGGGGCCAAAAATAACAAAGTGGGTAGAAGACTGGCTATGGGACAGAAGTCAGAGGGTAGTAGTGAATGGGGTGTATGCCAGTAAAGGGAGGGTGATGAGCGGGGTGCCCTAGGGGTTGGTGCTGGGGCCCTTACTGTTCAATATATTTATGACAGACATAGCTGAGGGATTGGAAGGGAAGATGTGCCTGTTCACAGATGATATGAAAGTCTGTAACAAGGCGGACATGGGGGGGTGGAGACAATGATGGGAGGCCTGAAAAAGTTAGAGGAGTGGTCAGAAGCATGACAACTGAGCTTTAATGCCAAGAAGTGTTCAGTGATGCACATGGGGCATAACAATCCACAGGCCAAGTACATACTAGGAGGGGAGGAAATAAAAGAGTCAAAACAGGAGAGGGACCTGGGGATTATAATTATGGATGACCTCAAGGGTGGGGAACTAGTGCAGGAAAGCAGCAGGCAAGGCAAATAGAATGCTGGCTTGCATAGGGAGGGGCATAACAAGTAGAAAGAGGGAGGTACTTATGCCCCTTTACAGTTCCTTGGTGAGGCCACATTTGGAGTATGGGGTTCAGTTTTGGAGGCTGCACCTGTGTAATATTGATGCGGTGGAGAGGGTCCAGAGAAGGGCTACTAAGATGGTGCAGGGCATGCATCGGCTGTCCTATGAGGGGAGGCTGAGGAAGCTGGACCTGTACTCACTGGAGACCAGAAGGGAGAGGGGAAAAATGATTAAAACATTCAAATATGTGAAAGAAATAAACAAGACAGTGGAAGGGAGCCTCTTCAAGAGAAAATGCATGGATAGAACTGGGGGACTCAGTCTGAGGTTGGAAGGGAGAAGAGTCAGGGGAAGATTTAGGGCACATTACTTCACTGAAAGGGTGGTTGATTCCTGGAATGGGCTACCAGCGGAGGTGGTATGAGCTGATACAGAGTGGGGGGATCTAAGAGGGTACAGGACAGATTTTTGGGGATTAGCCAGGCAAAAAAGAGTGGCAGGAAGGGATGGGGATGTAATTACTGTGGGGGGCAGACTTGGGCCACTGGTGTCCTTTTCTGCAGACAGCATTCTATGATTCTGTTATTCAAAATAAAAGGAAGAAACACACTGAGTAAATGTTCTTTGCTTTTATATTATCCTCCTTCCACACATACACAAATTAAAAAATGAAGTATTACTCACAGCTTTATTTTCTAGAGCTTCTTTTCTGATCATGAAAATCCCCCCATCCTTCCTGCCTACCAGGGAAACCTTTTGTGCTTACCCTGTCACAGATCAAATGGAATCCTTGGCTTTATTGAGGCTTTCTCTTGTGTATGTTTGTGTGTGGGAGAGGTGAGCATTTAGCCTGTAGAATTCTGCCAAAGTTTGAATTCCTGCATTCCATGAATAACACGCATTCCATCTCTTCAATGACAGATGCTTGACAACTGGGGAGGGACTGCTTGTTACTAGTTACTTTTAACAAAATAAAATACCTCTTTTTAATAATAAAAACTTACCTTTTTAAATGTTTTTCAGTTTATCCATTTTATAAGTGCAGTAAGGCATTTCGGAGCATATAATATGTAAGCAGTAGAGCATGGCAGGTGTGTGATTACTGGTCAATAATCAAACCTCTCTTGAGGTTGTTGTTAGGCATGAAGCACTTGCACCAAATGCCTTTAAACATCCAAGAGAGAAGTGTGATTATTGACTATAGTCACACATCCCTGGAGTGTTTTATTGCATGTGTAAGAAAAGTCACACTAACTAATTTTTCTGACAAATGATTTAAGGTAAAAAGATGCCTTGATGGAGGGCCATGAGTAAAATAAAAAGAAATCCTTTTCCAGACTGCGTGACTTCCTCAGTATAACAGCTCCCTCAATGTCCACAGCACTTCTGGCTCCCTTGATAGCACAGCTCCATAATTTCAAGGCTGGAGTGAAGAATGGCACTGACTGCTTATTTATTTATTTTTTACTGATGACTACAGTCAGAGCTGGCTTGATTGTGAGCTTTACTATTTGAGGGCTGCTGCAGCTCTTACTGTCAGTAGTAACTTTGCAGTTGGCAGATGAAACGGCTATGATGAGTATTGATATTTTGAGTCTTCTGTGCAGCACACAGGTTAGTACTTTGAAAGAAGTGCAGGCATGCAATTATGGGCACATAATTACATGGCTCTACTGGTGTTTTAGCCAATCAGAGCTACATAATTTTCTTGCACATGTTATAAGCTGATCTGGCATCATGCCTCACTGTGCCCCTTGGTGTGCATTAGATCAACATAATGCATGCCCTGTCACATCTTACTGCTAACATATGGTACTACAAGCAGGCCATATCAATTCATGTACAGTGTATGATTTTGTAATTGCATCATACATTTTTGGCATTGATTTCTGCTCCAAATCCATACTGTCTTCTGACAGAAGTGTCAAAATTTGCAGGGATAAAGGAAATGTTTGAGCAACCTGGAGATAGCCTTAAAAATCATTGACAGATTATATTATCTAATTAGTGTGTCACGCGAGTTCACAATGATTTAAAGATGCACTGCTTTGTGTATTGTAATTCCTTTTGATTGATGGATAAGTGTAAATTCAACCATGTAGGGAACTTACCTGCTGCTTCCCTGGGAGCTGTTGCCAGTACCAGTCACCATATTCTTGCCCTTTGTCCCCAGTGACTACACCCAGAGGGAATGGGGCTGGAATGGAGGACACCGCCCTTCTACTGCACACCAGATGGTGTCAATAAGCTTTGCAGCTATTGCCCCCGGGAGGGTGTTGTGATTTGGCTTTCTGCCACTAAAGGGTGCAGTAACATTAATAAAGGGAAGTGAAGAAGAAGAAGCCATGTTTGGAGTAGACTACAGAGCTACAGAATAAAGCTGTTGTGTTTAAGTCCTTTGACAACTATTTGGTATTCTTATGTCTGACCTCAATCCATAACAAACTGGTGACAAGGATGGAGACTGTTTTTGTTCCAGCTCTGATTTCATTTGTGGAGTGCCCAGGGGAGTCAAACATTACTTTTAAAATTTGGCACTGCATGTCTGAAAACTATATACTGGCATTGGTGGTGATCATTTTTCCTGAGGAAAAAAATGAGCTTTATTGATCCACTGCTTTGGTACAGAGGGACAACAGTTCAACAACACATTAACATTGCTGGATGAGACTTGCAAAGGTGCTGTTACTGTTTTGGTGCAATAATTCATTCTAAAAGTCAGTGTAGCTGCTGAATGACATTGCTTTAGACAACGAGCACAGCATATAGGTAAGTCAATTTCTCACTACTGTACATTTCTACTTCAAGGGAATTGGCTGCTTCTTGTGAATTTGGGTGTTTCACTGAGGAAATGATTAACCCTTAAGCTGGCAGAAGATTTAGAACGTATACGTTTTTAGGACCTGTATACACGCCGGCAGCACAGCAAGGGTTAATGATCAGCTTGTGAAAAAAAACATGCTCTGCAAGAATTCTAGAATAACTGTTGATCAAGACTGATCAGATGCTTGAAAAAGCTGTAACAATTGCTTACAGTAATGCTAAACCATTACAGAAGGAGAACATACAAAGTGCATACAATACAAGAACAGTCAGGCCTTGCCACTGCAACGAAGCAGCAATGTAGATGCAAGAGCAAACCTAAACCATTCAATAAAGACAAAGGGGAAAGTAAACACTTTTTCCATTGTGGTTCTCTTCAACACCTGCCAAATTTCCAACTTGCACTGCCAATTCATTGCACTATTCTTGACCATGGGCAGTCATGGCAAATCATGATGATATGACATCAACATTAATCACAATCACCATTTCTATAAAATCCTTGTTTTTGATTGGTGGTCAGTTAACGTTCACATGTTTAATCAGTGTTAAGCATGATCACAATGATGGATTTTGAAGCTTGAACATGATCTTTGAAGATAATTGATAATGATCATTTATGGTATATCATTAATAAATCATCATAATTTCACCTGGGTTCTGGGAGCTTCACCAGATGCAATACCCAAGGATTATTGCAATTCTGTTTATTTATTAGGAATTTGTTCACACCGCAATATCAGCATTCAGGCTACAAACCTAGTCTTTAAGAGGGTCTGAGAGGAACATTTGAAGCACCAGGTATTATAATTATAGTATATGCAGTATATGCATCACAAATTATTTAGAAACTTTACTGAAACATCACAGTTGATAATAATAGTTGGACCATGCATGTTTTGCACATGCTTGCAGAGGTTATATCTGCGTGGCTGTCAGAGGAATTAGTATAGTGATAGACTGGAAGACTGTGAGGCCTATGGTATCAAGGGAATAAGGTTCAGAGCAGATACATTGGTACTGAGATGGCTGCACACGATCCACTTGAAGGCATTGATGGCTGGGGCTTCTTTGGCACTGACTGGGAAGGCATTCCAGGTAGTTGTATTTACTACTCTGAAAGATTTAGTTCTAATGGTCTTGATTGTTCTTGGAACATGGAGGATGCTTATATAGTATGTAGTCTTTATCAGGGGATAGCCTTATTGGGAAAAGTCTTTTGTTATATGTTGCCCATAATATTCTTTCCATGCCATTTGATCTCAATGATTGTCTGGGGCCATTAAAACTTAATTTGCACCAAGTCCAAAGTTTTATCATGGTCCTAGGTATCCCATGCCTTCATGGGGCAAGTGCAAGATGGTCTTCCTGAATTTCCAAGGGAGCACAAGCTGCCTGTTAGGGAAAGAAAGTGGAACCCTGCATAACTCTGTACAGAAGTCCACCCTTCAGGGCTAATCAGCTTTATTTCCAGAGTAGGAAGGGGATGTCAGGGTGAGTGTGCCACACTTGGGTCTTGCCCTTCCCTCCAGGGTGATTATCAGTTTTATTATTTCAGTAAGCTAAGCTCCTTTCTCTGAGCTTTCCTCAGATACTACCAGCAGAACCCTGGAACTTGCATGCATGGACTTTCTCTCATTGGATCCCATCAGCAAAAATGGGACTAATGTACTAATGGTGAATGACTGATGAGAGGTCTGCCTTCCACCTCTATGTCTAGCACAGGAACCACATCAGGAATAACTGGTTTCACTTCAGCATCTTGTTGGGGTCCTCCCCAAGAGTCTCCATTTTCTCCTGGATATACTAACATACTATTTGCCAGCAGATTAGGCCTTACGGTCTATCGAGTCTGCTCGAACCTAGATCGTTAATTGGGTGCCGAGACCCTCCCATCCCTTGTTCTCTAGAAACCCCTATCATCCATCCTCACCCCCTCGGGACAGGCCATCATCTGATACATCCACTTTCTGTGTCTGTCCCACCCTCTCTTGAAGCCCTCCACTGTGGATCTCTGAACCAGCTCACCAGGCAGTGCTTTCCAAGGGTCCACCACCCTCTCGGTGAAAACCTCCTCCTCTTTTCCCCCTCACCCTTCCACCTTCCAACTTCAAACCATGCCCTCTGGTGATACCTCCCTGCTTTAGCCTAAAGATCCCCTCCATGTTTACCCTATTTATTCCCTTGAGGTACTTGAAGACCTCAATCATGTCCCCCCTGTCTCTCCTCTCCTCTCCTCCAATGAAAACAGGCAGAGCTCCTCAAGTCTGTCCTCATAAGTCAAATCCCCTAGCCCTCGTATCATCTTTGTTGCCCTCCTCTGTACCCTCTCCAGGAGCTGTATGTCCCTCTTCAAATGTGGTCTCCAGCACTGTACACAGTACTCAAGGTGTGGTCTAACCAGTCCATTGTACAGAGGCAGAATCACTTCCTTGCTCCTAGAGGTGATCCCCCTTACAATGCATCCCAACATCCTGTTTGCCTTGCTAGCTGCTCTCCTGCACTGCTCAGAGTTATTCATACATGTATCCACCATGACCCCTAGGTCTTTTCCCCTATAGGGCCTCCAGCGCCTCCCTCCCAAGATGTACCTGTGTTTAGGGTTTCCCGACCAAGATGCAACACCTTGCACTTGGTGATAATGAAATTTAATTTCCATGTGTGAGCCAGCTTTCAGGGTGTCCAGGTCCCTTGCAGGCCACCTCCCTCTTCTCCCTCAACTACTGCTCCCATCTTGGAGTCATCCGCGAAGAGACTCATTTCACACCCTATACCCTCCCTGATGTCCGATATGTATGCATTAAACAGGATCGGACCCAGGACCGAGCCCTGTGGTACCCCACTACCAACCTCTCTAGGGTTTGAGAGCTCCCCACAGACCACTACTCTCTGAGTGCGTCCAGCTAGCCAGTTTTCAATCCATCTGACCATCAAAGGGCCTACTCCTAACCCCATCAGTTTCTCCACCAGACCACTGTGGGGGACAGAGTCAAATGCCTTGCTGAAGTCCAAGAATAATACATCCACAGGCTTACCCCTGTCCAGTTCTGATGTTACCCATTCATAGAACTCCACAAGGTTGGTTTGACATGATCTACCTGGCACAAACCCATGTTGCCGACTATCCAGACCTCCCACCTCCTCAAGTACACCCCAATCGTTCCTTTAGTATACTCTCCATTAATTTTCCCACCACCGAGGTCAAACTGATGGGTCTATAGTTACCGTACTTCCCTTGACCCCCTTTATGGATTGGTACCACATGTGCCTCTGCCAATCACTAGGTACCCTCCCTGTCTCAAGTGACCTGCTGAAAAGCTCCTGAGTGCAGCCAGTATGTCCGCCAATTCCTATAGTACTCTGGGATGAATGCCATCCGCCCTGGAGATTTGTTTTCTTTAGGGCCTTGAGGGCTAACCACACCCTTTTGGTGGAGATAGCATCATCCGTCCCCTCCCCCTTACTGGTCTTTTTATCCTTATCCAGATGTGACACCCCTGGGTACCTTTCCCTTCCTCTTGCTCCATTTCTGTTGCTCCCCTGATCCCACTCCCTGCCGCTTCTATCCCCTTCATGTCTTGCTTTGTAGATGATCATCAACCTCCAGAGGAAGAACCTGTGTTATGCAGTCTGGATGTGAAGTAAGGCCTAACATTAAACTTAGCTATGATTTTCCACGTAACTCCACCAATATCCCTGTACACGTAATTGATAAAATGTTGTCCCAGTGTTATATCCTCCTTCATGCAGCACTCAAGTCAGCATTGGGAAATGTGTTTTTTTTTTCTCCAAAATGTTGTCCCAGTTATAACTGTTTAATAATTGGATAGGTGATCACCAGGATTCTCTGGAAGGTATTGTGATTTACTGGGTTTCTGACTAATGCTTACAGAGGTGTCAGGTGTTAGAAATGTTAATGCATGACACCAGTACTAAAGAACATTATGGTCATAAACCTTGACTAGAGAATCAAGACTTTGGAAGTGGGAGAATTTATCCCTTGCCCCAGTTAGGGGCTTAACTTCTGGACTCTTTGGGAGCCCCCAGTGCCATCCTCAAGGTTGCAGAGCAACTGACATCCAGCCTCTCTATTTAGTCCTCCAGTTATGCTGGCAGTGGAAACCAGGCTGAGACTGATGAGGCAGCAGTTGATTTCTTCAGTGTCATCAGATGCCCAGCTGATAAATGTCTTGACCTGCATGGTGCTTGGAATCCCCTCCCCCTTCTTGCTTCATTGTGCCTGTGAGTGAAATGAAAGGTGAAGGGAAAGAGCTTAATGATCGGGGTATTACAAAGGATAAGTATGTTCACAAGTGTCTGGAACAGTAACTTACTTTAAAGCTGCAATTTGAACTGCCTGTGAAATGACTGCACTTTGTTAACTGCTACTTGGAACTGAATATATTTAAAAGTAGAGACTGTAAAAACTTTTTCAATGACTGCACCTGACTTGTGTTACTATTGGATTGGACTGCCTTCTGTATAAAACCTTGTATAGTCACCTTAATTGCACCTAAGCACTTTAATTGGGGGTAATTTAGATCTGGGTAGTGGGAGCTCACACAAAGGCTGTGGTGGCAGAGCAGCAACTAGTGTGGTCTCAACTTACTGTTTAAGAACAGCCCCTAAGATATGGCAGCTTCTTTCAAGTGGCAGCTGTGTGGTGTCTGGCTGATTCCTCTATCTGAGTACTCCAGCAGAGTATGGAGGAGTCTGCAGGAGTCATCAGGGGAACAGGAGAGGGAAGTAAATAATTTTTTGAAGGTTGGATTTAGTTACTTAGTATTCTTAACTTTATATGTGGTTATAAATGGGTTTAGGTAGTAATAGTTGTTAGATGTGGGATATGAGTTTAACAATGGGGCAGATGCATATTGTTTATGTACTTCTTTTAGGATTGTGTGGAATAATGGAAGGGAAAATATATGAGATGAGTATGTCAGCCCATGAGGAAGGTGAGGAGGTACAATATTCCAGTAATGATTAGAAGGGAAAGAAAGAGCCATATAAATATAAATGTTGTAAATATGAATAACATATCAGATACAAACTGGGTATGTGGAAATGGGCAAAGCAGATAGAACACCTGTAATGATTACAGAAAGTAAAATGATGTATAGAGGTAAAAGGGATTTAAACAGGAGTAATCTGACAGTTATTAAAATGGGAAACGGTGGGTACCAGCAATGATGATTACTAATGTAAGAGCTTTAACTACAAAGGCGGACAAACTTGTAGTAGTAAAGAAGAAAAATGAAGTCCAGGTGGGTGTGACAGTAGAGACATGGTGTAGTGCAAGTATTTCCAGCCAGATGGTTGCAATTCCAGGATATCAGATTGAAAGAAAAGATAGGTTAGAGCGAATTGGGGGAGGGATAGCTTTATATATCCATCATAGTATTCCTTATAGAAGATTATTAGATTTGGAAGTTGATGGGTTTGAAATGATGTGGGTGGAACTGAATGCACCAAATCTGCCAAGGCAATGTAGGCCATTAATTGTAAGTGGGTTTTATCACACCCACTACAAGTAATAAACAGCAGATCGTACAGTAAATCATATGATCTGGTGTTTAGACAACATTTGGGGAAAAATGATGTGTGTAGTCTTGTTATTATGGAGGATGCAAATAGATTACCACTTGGAAAAATAGCAAGTGAAGGTGGTTTAAAACAAATAGCTGAGGAACCTACAAGGGGACAAACTGTGTTAGATGTGGTTATAACAAATTTAACTGAATATTTTTGTAAGCAAACAATTGTGCCATCTATTGGGTAATAAACCAGGAAGTTGTATTGCTAGCAAATAATTCAGAGGAGTGTAGAAGGTTAAAGGAGGAGGAAAGGGTGTTTAAATGTAGAAGGATTACCAGAGAGGGTAAGAGTTGAACTTTGGATGTGATAGTTGGTAAATTACAGGAGGCAAAATTTGGGGATAGGAATGTAGATGCTTCATGGGAGATTGTGACATCCATAGTTAATGAAGCTCTAGATCAAGTAATGCCTACAAAACAAATAACGAAAGTAGGTGGTGACAAACCATAGATTACTGAGGAGTATAAAAAATTGATAAATGGCAGGCCAGCAGCATTTACGAGGAATGATATTATTGTATATCATAGGTTGAGAAATCAAGTAAATTGCCTGGGAAAGAGATTATGCAGGAATTTTTATGAAAGGAAATTGGAGGGGTTAAGGAAATCTGACCTAAGAAAGTGGTGGAAAAGTACAAAAGAATTCTTGAGAACAGGAAAATGAAGTGACCAAATAAAAAGATGGGAGCAAATATGTAGTTTTTCTGAGACAGATGCAGGTGTTTCCTTTTTTGACCTGCTTAGATAGACTATTTGGTGAAGTAAGTAAAGATTTACTCCCATAGGAAAAGAAAGATATTTCAGAAGTAATGGTCCCCCATACATACTTCGTATCTGTGGAAGAATTAGCAAAGGAATTAAAAAAGATTAAGATAAATAAGGCTGTAGGCCCTGATGCTATTCCAAATTTAGTATGGAAGGAAGATGCTGACTCATTTGCACCATGAGTGTGCCATATTTTTAATAGATCAATGTTGAGCAGTGAAATTCCTTTTCAGTGGAAGCAGGCAAAGGTTTTTCCCCTTCCTAAAATTGATACCTAAAAATATGTCAGCAGATTTTAGACCAATTGCTTTAACATGTACAGTTTTGAAAGTATGTGAAATGTTTATTTGTAGATGGATTATGGGGATTGTGGAGACGGTTTAGGACAAAAATCAGTTTGGTTCCTTGAGGGTTTGCTGAACTATTGATGAGCATTGCTTTAAAAGTTTTGGAACCAAGTATGAAAGCTTGGGATAAAGGAAATATTGTTAGAGCTGTTTTGGTAGATTATTAAAAATCTTTTGATCTTAATTATCATAGGACAGTAATACAAAAATTGCAAAGTTGACATGTGCTAGAATGTATAGTAAATTGGGTAGCCAGTTTTTTGCAGGGAAGATCACAATGGATTGAGATGGAAATCATAAAATCTGAGGTTGTGGGTATGTGTGGTGGGGTCCCTTAGGGAACTAGATTGGGGCCATTATTATTTTTGATTATGATAAATGATCTAGACCCAAAGGGCTCACGTTTAAAGTATGTAGATGATACTACAGTATTGGATATTAATGTTGAAGATAGCACTATGCAAAGTGATTTAGATTATACAGAAATGTGGTCTGGAAAGAATTTTATGCAAATCAATCCTACAAAAACCAAAGAGATATCTTTTGGTAAGCAGAATAAATGGACTGAGATAAAAAGATTGTCTTTCTGGGGTGAGGAGGTAGAGGTAGTAAGAAAAGTAAAATATTTGAGATTTATTTGTCAGAATGATTTTTCTTGTGCAGAACAGGTTTTAAGCATGGTAAAGAAAGCAAAGAATAGGTTATATTTTTAACTGTTATGAGACATGCAGGTTTGAATGAATCAGATTTGGTTTATTATTTTATTACAGCGGTTAGACTGGTGGTTGAATATGGAGCTGCTGTGTGGCATAATGGCCTCACCAAAAGTGAATCTGAAGATTTGGAAAGAATGCAAAAAAAGGTCACTACGAGTAATTGTTGAGTGGGATGTGGGTTATAGGGAAACCTTGATTAGATGTGGGCTTGATAGGTTAGACAATAGTAGAGAAAAAATGACTAAAGAGGTTTTAAAAAAAAGTTATAAGCATGACCATAAATTGCATTCATTGATACTTGTATCAAGGAATATGTCTGGACATAATTTGCAAAGTAAGGAGATGTGTGGGAAAAAAACTAGGGTAAGAACTCAAACTTACAGTAACTCTTTGTGCAATATTTGAATGTGGTGAAATTAATGTTATTTTTTTATTCTTTTCTTGTTTTCAAATTCTATAATTTTATGTTTTGGATCTGTTATATGTAAAAGGTTATCTTTTTATGCTATATATAACTTCAACCTGCACTTTTGTGCCTGGTTGCAATATTAAGCAATAAAGTATTAACTAACTAACTGCTGTAACTAACTAACTTACTAACTAACTAAAAGACCTTGCAATGCGGGGCTGCAGTGGGCATGTAGACACAGTGGAGGATATGTTCCTGGTCCCAGGACAGGCAGCAGGGCCGGAATGTACAACCCTTGCCTCTGGGCAGTTACTGGGTAAACAGCCTGAAGCCACCAATGTGGGACCAAAAATATCAAAACAAAACTGTCACCAATACTTGTTATCTGTAATTCTAGGAAATACTGTGAAAATGTGCCCGAGATCACATAGCAGATAATCAAAATGCAACACACCAAACAGTAAGGGCAGTGATGTCCAAAGTTGCAGTCTGGGAGCAAGGGCAGTGCAATATGTGCAAAAACTCTCAGCTAACTACACTGGAGGATATGCCAGACAGTCCACCCCCACAGAAGGGACTTGACAATCTGGTGCTAGTGCTGAAGAACTATACAATGTGCTGCAGAAGCAGTATTTCTCAAGATTTGCCAGTGGTCTGCCCCAGAGCAGAGCAGGGAATGCTGACAGGGATCTGCCAGGAGTTATCAGAAGGACTTGGTGTATACTCATACAGCATTTAAAGGAGAAGAAGCACAGTTTCGGAGCTGATGCAGAAGAAAGGTAAGAAAGACTATTGGAGCTGGGCAATCTATTCAAGTGTCAATTTCCCATGTGGGGTATAAATCCAAACCCAGGAGGGTTAATGCTTTCAGACCTGTGCCTGCAGAATGTGTTCCAGCGGGGGGGAGAGAGAAAAGAGAGAGAGAGAGAGAGAGAGAGAGAGAGGAGAGAGGAGAGAGGAGAGAGAGAGGATGCTGCCCATGAGAGTGAACCCAGCCACCAGCCATTTTGTTGAGGAGTTCCTCCTGCAGGGCAGAAGAGAAGGAAGAAGTTACCACCAAGGAGTATAGACTAAAGGTCCCACAAAGGGTTAGGACCAGCAAGGATGCCTGGCAACTACAGTGTGTTTCTGCAAGCCCCTCATGCTGCAGTGACTGTTGTGACACAGTGGAAAGATATAGCATCTAAATCCCAGCTACTACATTCTTCAGTCGGCATATTCAAACTGGGGCTAAAGGCCCCCCTCTTCTGCCTGGCCTACCCAGACTACCTGCCCCTGCCCGACCATTTGAGAACAGACAAGATATTGATGACAGATATATTTTAAACTGTGTTTTGGATTTTATTCATTATTTCTTGCTTTTACTGCTTGTATTGTTTTGCTGTTAGGCATCCAGAGCCTCCAGGATTGGGTACCATACAAATAAAATTTGCCTTGCCTTACCTTGAAAACAGCATCCAGCAGCTGATGCCTTTCTGTGTCTGTGAGGACTGCTAACCATGAATAATTGATCAGGGCCTTGGCCCTTCAATGATTTTTCAGTTAGGTATGTTGGCAACTCACTCCAGGTCCTCCTTTACCTGCTATTATAGTGCCTCGGAGTGGGGACATGCCCATAGCCCAGGGGAAACTTCCATGTCTAGGGGTGTAAGGTGGGTGTATTCTCCCCAGGAGCCACCGCTTGCAAACAGTCTCAGGTCTGACTGCCTCTTTCTGCACTCACATGATCACTCTGGTACCACCTGTATAAGTCTTTGTGTGACCCCAGTAGATTCACTCTCCACTGCTTCTTCACTGAGCACCCCTGAAGAGGAAGTCCATACTGTACTTTTGCATCTCATGACATTCAGTAGGGAATCCTTCTTACAAAAGGGCTCCCATGGCACTAGAGATGTGAAGCTTAATCCCACCAGTAGAGTTAAGGGGAATTTGCCAAATCCACCTCCACAGATAAATCGGCAGGTTTTCGCTATTTAATAGCAAATTCACCTATGACAACTTTGATTGGCAACTTTGCCTGTAACTTCATCCTTGGGATACACCAAGGCAAGATTTGGTCAGAATGAGGCTTCTGGTAAACAAGTGTCTCATGATTACATTGAAGAACTTCTGCAGGTCACGTGGTACATTTCTATGTAAGCCCCCTCTCAAGTTGAGGGGGCTCATTGCTCACCTTAGGGTCCCCTCCCCTTTCTCCCAGTGCCTCAGGGTAGTTTCATGCACTTGGGGGAGAGTAATTTCTGCTGGCCACTACTTGGGGGCAGCAGAGCTTTGGTCAATATATATATAGAGTGGGAGGAGAGGAACTGGGAGGAAAAAAGAGGAGAGAGACTGGCGGTTATAGCAGCAGGGCAGTCAGAATGGAGGTCCCCTCTTTAGGCGGTAGTTGGCAGCTTCGACAGCGATGCACTGGGTCCCTGGGTGGGCATCTGAGAGAGGTCATCGGTAGGTAGTTTGTGGTCACTTGGGTCATGGGCCCTGGGGGACTGGCTGGTGAGAGCACCCAGGGAGCATGGAGGGCAAGGTTGATCAGGACCCATGGAAGCAGATTAGATCCTGGTGTGTTTGAACAGGTTCATGGGTTGTTGGTGCCTCAGTAGGCTGTGGCAGAGCCTCTGCAGGGATTTGGGGCTGGTGAGGGCAGTCCTGGTCCTTAGTTCACATGACAGGGTGGCCTGGGATTAAAGTGAGGGTTCTGGGTGGCAGTCTTTACTCACATGGGGCCAGCTTGGAGGGGCAGATCCCGAGGCCCTGGGTTAGAGCCCCAGGGCAGGCCTTCAGGCTTGGGGTTAGAGTCCCCTGCTTATTCCTGCATGCCTTTTTGGTCAGTACTCAGTTTGAGCAGCAGAGATTTAAATTTATGAAATAGTTCTACTGTGACTGCCTTATGGACCATCAGATCGGTGGAATACAGGAGTCGGAAGCTATATAAGAGGCCTTGGGGACCAGGTGGGTCCGGGCACAAGGATTTGGGTTTGCAGTTGTGAGGCAGGAGGAAAGGCAGCCTAGGAATTACCAGGCTGCAGGGATAACACCCTGTAATGGATGGATTATTTGGGGGAGGAGGAGTTCAGTTGTGCAGTGCTCGTAAGGAAAAGGAACATTTGGGAGCACTGGGGTAACAGCTTTAAAAAAGCCCTATTAGTAGTAGTGAAGCTTAGGGTTATAGGTACTTACCAGTGCTGGAGGGTTGATTGGAGCTTCACGTTCCAGGATTTCTAAAAAGGTCTTTATTCCTGTGTAAAGAGCTGCTGCAGAATATTTGTGCCAGTGTAAAACCTTTTATCTGCCTAAGGTACTGCCCAGAAATAAAGTGTCTCTCCCAGAAAGTTTTGTAAAAACGCTTAGCCCCATGGAGCTGTCAATTTATTTTTCCTTAAGAAATTGGGCCCCCTGAGCTCTGCTAATCACTTAAGGGCTCAGTAGAACAAAACCTGATTAATTTTTGGGGAGACAACTTGGAGTCCAGCATGTGATTTTAGTAGTAAGGATATTAATGAAATGTAATCCTTAGTTTTAGAGGTGTCCGTGAGCTCTTTAAAGGGAATTCATAGGAGTTGATCTCTCCTGCACCCTCTTGCTCCAAGGACCAGAGGAGGGGAAAGAAGATTTACACCAAAGATGAATTTTGATGTTCCCTCCACCGAAGGCCTCTGAGGAAGAGTATCCATGTGGGGTACTCGAGATGGCAAGAGAATACGTCTCAAGGTAAGAGATATTGTTTCCATTTTATTGTTTGGAGAAATACTAGTGGAGATTTCTGTGGTGGGCCCCCATTTCTCTGGAACAACAGGCCCCTAGACAAATGAGAAGGGGGGGTGCTGTCATACAGGAACACACCCTCTTGCAAAAAAAAAGGGCAAGTATTAAATGGTATGAGGCAAGTAAATAAGCATGTGGGATAGATAATGCACCAAAACCAACAATACTACAATGCAACTCACGCCAGTTGTTCATACCCAGAGCAATAAAAAACAAGAGAAAATTATTTTTTTCTAGTAGTGCAACTAGACAATGGAATAAATTACCTCAATTTGTAGTTAGCTCAGGTACAATGGAACAGTTTAAAAGGAATTTAGATATATATCTACAAAACTGGGAAGAAAACTGAATATCCCACATAGAGTGGGGGGTAGACTTGATGGGTCTTCTGGTCTTCTTCTACAATCAAAACCATGTAATCTGTGTAAATTGCTTTGAGGAACAGACTAGCTCCAACCAGAATTTAAGCCAACCAGCCTTAGAAGGTATTAACCACTTTGGGATATGTGAAAGGCTGGTGTTAGCTAAACTGAGAAAGCCCCGCCAAAATGCAAGTAAAATTAAAAGAGAAAAAGGAATAGCTGAGTGGTATGACAGAGAATGTGAAGAAGCTAAAACTAGAATGGTTAAACAGGGAAGAAGATTAAAATCTACAAAAACAATACAAGATAGGCTGGCCTTTATTAACCTCAGACAAGAATATAGGGCCTTGATAAATTAAAAAAAAAAAAAAATATTCAACAATTCTGTGGCAAGCTCTACAAACATCAATAGTGGGAAAGGACACACATTCATTTTGGAATCTAGTAGCACATGGGATGGGCAATTCTAGACTAAATATAGAAGCTCATATTCCCCCAGATGTATGGATAGCATATTTCAAAAAAATCTGCAGGACTGAGCAAGAGCCAGCTGCCTACTTTGGAATCAGTATTACGAGTAATACAGAACCTGATACATCTAAAAATAAGGTATACCATGACTTTACACTACAGGAGGCAGCAATGGTAATTAGGGCACAGAAGAATAACAAGGCCCCAGGTATGGATGAGATAGAAGCAGAGATCTATCATTCTGACCCAGTATGGCGGGCTGGATTATTAACCCCTATGTTTAATTATCTGGTGAAGAAGGAAAGAGTGCCCCCAAGTTGGTGCATGGGCCTTATTGTGCCAATACATAAGAAAGGCTAAATAGAGGACCCATGTAATTATAGACCAATTACTCTATTAAGAATTAGCTCTAAAACTTTCTTGAGGCTATTATTATCAAGACTGGAGCTTTGGGTAGAAGAATGTAATATAATATCACTGTTTCAGTCCAGATTTAGACAGCAGAGGTTCACATTAGACCCAGTCTTTGCACTTATACTTGTACCTCTAGTAAACAAATATGTAAAAAAGAACAGGAGAAAGTTGTATGCAGCAATTATAGATCTAATATCAGCATTGGCAGTGTCAACAGAAATTATTTAGGAGTAATACTGAAGATTAAGAAGATTGAAACTAAATTATTAAATATGATTAAATTACTGTATATATGCACCAAAGTAGTGATAAGGTGCAGTAGAGATGGTGCTAGTATGGAACCCTTGGAAATTAAGTATGGGGGTTAGACAAGGCTGTTTATTGGCACGGACACTCTTTAATATTTATATAGAAACAGTGGCAGAAGGACTACAAAAAATGTACATCTTCCACCCCAAGAAAAGTGAGTTACCAGTGAAAATGATGTTATATGCAGATGATGTAATTATTCTCAGACCCCAGTGGGGCGGAAACGAGCTCGAACATATGTTATAGGCTCATTGAGGGAGACTGGCATGGAGTAAAATACACAGAAGATGAAGATTTTGGTGTCTGGAAATGGGACCTCGAACCCAAAGAGATGGACAGCAGGAGAGAAAACTTTTGAAGAGGTGAATCTGTTGTACTATCTTGGTGTCTGGTTTATAAAGAAATTAACATGAAAACTCATTTTCAAACAAGCATTTGTCAATGCAGAATGTTTGCTTGCTGGCATTGGCATTGAAAGTGCAGGAGTTAGATGCAGAGTAGGAATGGCAGTGAAGTATTGAACTGATGCCAACCCCACCCCCAACCTGCAGAGATGGACAGGCACTGGGGTGCGCCTTTGGGTCATCTCCCATAATGTTCATGCCATTTCACCTCACTCTACCCTGCAGACACCAAGAAGTGTTGAGGTGTGCCTTGGGGTATTTGGGCTTTACACTCAGCCCATTTAGTAAGGAAATACATTGAAATGGGTACAGTATAGGAGAATGGGGTGAACTTTGGGGCTGAAGAGTCCAAGGCACACCTCGATGCTTATTACTGCCTGCAGGGTGGGGGTGGAATGGTGTGAGCATTACTGTAGACAGTCCCAAGTCTCACCCCTGATGCCTGTTAGTCCCTACAGGGTAGGGCGTTATGGTAGGAAACCCTAATGCCCTGGGCGTTTCTTGGTATTTTCACTCCAAGTTTTCAACATGGGCTTTTTGTGACCCCACATCATGAACAGTGACACTATCAGTTTGTTAGTCAAAAGGTGATTTTGCACACTGACTGTGCCATTTGGTGTCACAGGTGCAAAAACACATTTTGAACATGATGTGAAAAATGACAGCTGTATTGTACATGAGGAGGTGTAAAAACATGGTAATGTTTAAAGTCTGAAGTGAAAATATAAAAAAAAGATGAAGTCACAAGTGTGCATATAAACTGGGCAATGCACATCCATAATGCAATTATTTTGGGGATTTTTTACACCACATTTTCAACAAAGGCATTTTGGGACTTCCACTCATGAACAGTGGCACTGTGATTTTCTTAATCTGTCCCAAGCGTTGATTTTGCACAGCAACAGCGCCCATTGTGTGCCACAGGTCCAAAAACATATTTCTGGCAGGATGTGAAACATGACATCTGTACTGTTCATAAGGAGGTGTGCAAAAATGACAATGTTGAAAATCTGGAGTAAAAGTATAAAACATTGGTGAAGTTATGAATGTGCATAGAAACTGTGAAATGCATGCTGGTAACAGTCATTTTTAGAATCTTTTTACCAAATTTGTGACATGGGCTTTTTGGGACCCCTCCTTATGAGCACTGTCACTGTGATTTTCTTAATCTGTCCTGAACATTGATTTTGCACAGTGACCATGCCATTGTGTACCAGATATGCAAAAAAACATTTTGAGCAAGATGTGAAATATTACTGTACTGTTCATAAGGAGGTATGGAAAAATGGCAATGTTGAAAATCTGGAGTGAAAATATTAAAAATTCTCGAAGTTACGAGCGTGCGTGAGAACTACGCAAAGCATGCTCTTAACGCATTCCTTTTTTGGAAATTTTCCACCAAATTTGCAAAATGGGCTTTTTAGGAGCCCACCTCATGAACAGTGACACTGTTGTTTCGTTACTCAGTCCTGAATGGTGACTTCACGCAGTGACTGTGAAATCATCTTTTGGAACCGAAAATGACATGACAGTGACTGAGTTCATGAGGTGGAGTCACAAAAACCCCATGCTGAAAATTTGGGGCCAAAAGTCACAAAAATTGCTGAGATATCCACCTAAGTTGAACCCCCCCCCCCAATTTATGCCATTATACAGCTTACCGACATTTCCTTAGTTTGCGATTGGCTTCGAAAAGTGCAGACGTATTCCCTCTTCTCCGAAGATAGTTGCGCCAGGCTCCGTAGGTAAGTATGGGGTGAGGGGGTGCGGGGAGGTGGAGTGTGCAGAGGGTGGGTGCAGGTTGGGGGGAAGGGGCTGTTGTGACCATGAGGGACCATTTTTTATTTTACAGAAAAAAAAAAAGACATCAGGGGAAGGTTTTTTCTTCAGGTTTGATTTGGGCACACTGGAGTGGGCTCCCAATGTGCCACCTGTATTTTTTTGGGAGGCTTACCAAAGCCGATGGGGATTGGGCACCTCATTGGCAAAGAAAGAATGTCTGTGTTTGGGGGGAGGCATGATGCCAAGGAGGTTTGGGCACCCTCCTCAGCACACAAATGAACATTATGCCAAATGGGACTGGGCTCCCCCATTGGCAAATTAACTAGGGAAGGGGCATGCTGGCAGGGGGATTAGGCACCCCTGATGTCAGCTTTCAGGCGGGACTGTGAGAGATGGATGGCAACAGTTGCCACCATGTTTCTTAAAATGTTACACCAGGCAAGGCATGCCTGAAATGACAGGTTGCTCCCTCATTGCAGCGGCAAAATTGTTTCAAGTTGGTGGCACACCTCTGAACTGCTGTCATAGACAGCATGCTCATTCATTTGTGCCACAGAGACAAGCCCCAAAAAGCAGTGGTGGCATTGGCCACAATACTTGCACCTCCACAATCTGCTACTCCAGCAAGCTGTCACAACATGTTTCTTGTGCATGCATGCAACCAAACATAAAAATGAAGGAAAAGACAACTAGATCATTACTGGCAATAGGAAAATTTGCCAATACTTATGCACACAATTCATATGTAGCTCAGAAAAGATGTTTTGAGGCAAAAATCTCTGCACAGCTACTCTATGCCTTTGAAATTTGGGGAATTATGGGCTTTACAAATGAAATAGAATCAATACAAAATCATTTTTTAAAACACCTTTGGGGGTTTCTAAGTATACACATAGTGCAATGATCAAAGCAGAAACTGGGATATATCCCATTTAAGTAAGGATAGAAAAAAGAGCAAATTATTGGTATTGAACAATTATCTCTGTGTCTTTAAATTTGTGTCAGTATTCTTTACTGGAAGAATGTGGGGTAACACATAACGAATGTGGGGTAACACGCTTAATAGCGCACAGCATTATGACGAAACCTGGACCTATGCGCTCTCCGTGTTGAAACCCCGAGTTAGAATTCTTAGTGGGGTCCAGGGGCAGACCCCTAATATTAGGCGTGGGACAGAGCCCCCACAGAAAAAGTTATTGCAGAATCATGCAACGCGATTATGTCGCATGACATTCTGCCGTGCGCGGTTTTGACCCTGTGCCAGGTAACATACAGAGAAACAGACATGTGGATTGTTAAACTGAATACTGTTTTAAATAAGCTTGGCTTAGAAAAAGATTATGCCCTACATCCAGACAGCGGCCTTCAACTATTTAAGAACCAGGCCATCCAAAGACTCTTAGATGTTGCTGCCATGCAAGATACAGCTTTAATACATGAATGCTGGGAAGGGAGACTATATAAAAACATTAAAAACTCATTTTCAACAGAAAAATATCTTCTTTTCTGTGACAATGTAAATCAGAGAAAGACAATTTGTAGATTTTGGATGCAGCAAGGTAATCCATGCTTGAACTATATGACAGGAAGAATATTACTACCTGCACTGCGCTTCTGTAATGAAAATATTACATGGAGCTCCCTCATTTAATTTTTGAGTGCCCTGTATTTAGAACACCGAGGGACAGATGGATCTTACCACTGCTAATATATAAAGAGAGTGGTCAGACTTGTGGACCAAAACTATTAATCTATTTAAGTCCACATATGAACCGCTGATATTTGCACTAGAAAAATTTGCACAAAATGTTTTATATTATATATTCAATAAAAAATTTAATTAAGAGATATATTAAGGAAGGGTAAAGGTTAAACATTACAGAATAATTAGATGATGATGGATTGGATTTAATGCTGCTATTGGGCCTACGTGTGTTAGATTCCTTGTGGAACGTTATTTATAATTTATTTATTTCTGTATATGAAATATGCTATGAGGTTCTATCTGGTGTGCTTGACTCATTGTTATCAGGGTGGCCATTTTATTTCACTTTCAGGTTGGGCAGTGGATAGTTCGGACTTTACATGAGGTCCATTGGAAATAATGAGTTAATGTTAATAATGAACATCTCTCTGTTTACATGCAACAAAAATGCTTTGTATATGTATGTTTTTAATCAATAAATTTGACTCTGACTTAAAAAAAAAGTTAGAAAGGGGGGTGCTTACATGTGGGTGCTTGTCCAGGATTTTCTTGCACTTTCAGAGGTGAAGGTGTGCCCCAGAATTCCTGGAACAGAGATCTGGTGGGCTGTCCAGGAAGAACAAGTACCACTGAACTAATGAAAGGTAAGAGGAGGAGAGAGGGAGTAGGGGGCTGGGGAAGATTCTGATTGGGGGAGGGTGGGCAACAGTCTGATAAGGAGAAGGTGAAAGGGGTGTACCATCACAGAAGCCAGCACAGGGGTTTAAAACTGTGACAGCTAAAGACCAGAGCCCTGCCCTCCCTCTCCCTGTTTACTCCTATGAACATCCCTCCCTCCCTCAGTCCCCCGCCACTGATTACACTCCCCACCACCACTACACAATGGATTTAACCCTTCCCTCACCTCCTCTCTTACCTCAGATGTGCTCTAATAATAATGCCTACTTATGGCCGCTCATTCCCGCCTGTTTCCCCACCCCACTGTTCTCTTTAGGAGTAAAGCTGCCTGCATGCCATGCAAATAATTGCAATATTAGACCTCTTTGTATTATTTATACCCCTAAGTATGTGCAAACTCAATGTAACTTTTTTTTGTATCCTAGTAATGTGCAGTGTTGTCTGTATTTGTATTCTACTTGTTCTTGTTTCTGACTTGACTTGGGACCTTTGAAAATGAGTCTTTGTCTCAAAGGTATTAATCCCAAACCAAAATAAATAAACAGATGAGGAGAGTTCAGCCAAGATATGCAACAGCAGCCTCTAGTGGTGAATGAAGATAAGCTGCTAGTGGAAAGTTGTCTGATTGATTTTTGTCAGCATGTGACAGCGCTAATATAATGAGTTGCTCACCAAGGGTGGTGGTGGGGATCATGGGGCAGCTGACATGAAGTGTCGGTGGGGCAATCAAACAGAGGAAAAAATGTCTCGGCTCTGAATGCTGCTTCAGAACACCGCTGTATCTTGCTAAGGGATTTTTGGGGAAGGCTGCTTCAACAGGGGCCCTCATTACCTACTCGTGAGCATGGAGCTGTGGAGAGAAGAAAGAAAGTGGTGAGCTACATAAAGCCAGGTAAGAAGTGGGTGGGTGGGGGGATCTAAAACAGGGGAGTGAATTTAGCTCAGCCACTGTATTTGGAGTTCGAGTTTGAATTTTGTTACTGTCAAGTTTAGACCCTCCTGGCACAGGTAAGTTAGGGTTTTTGTTTTTTTTGAGGTGACAGTGGTGTCAGGGAGGGTTTCCCTTGGGTCCACCTTCACAGGCTTTTTTGCTGGTGGTCCAGGGAGTTACGCATACTTGGTCTGCTGGTGGGGGTGTTTGTTGTGGCCTCTGCCATCATTCTCAGGAGGGAATGATTTCTTGGGTGGGGGAGAGTGCAAGACCACTCTCAATTTGAGGGGGCTTATTGCTCACCTTAGGGTCCCCTTCCCCTTCTCTTGGTGCCTCAGGGTAGTTTCGTGCACTGGGGGGAGAGTAATTTCTGCTGGCTTTCACTTGAGGGCAGCAGATATCTGATCAGTATATAGAGTGGAAGGAGAGGAATTGGGAGGAAAAAAGAGGAGAGGGAGAGACTGGCGGTTACAGCAGTGGGGCAGTCAGAAGAGGGGGACCCCCTTCCCTTAGGTGGTAATCAGCAGCTTCAGCGGCGATGCACCGGGTACCTGGGTGGGCATCCAAGGGAGGTAATTATTAGGCAGTTTGCAGTCATATGGTTTGTGGGCCCTAGGGGGCTGGTTGGTGAGAGCAGCCAGGGAGCATGGAGTGCAAGGTAGATCAGGACCCCTGGGGACAGATTAGGCCCTGGTGTGTTTGAACAGGTTCCTGAGTCATCAGGGCTGCAGTAGCCTATGGCAGCACCTCTGCAGGGATTTGGAGCTGGTGAAGGTGGTCCCAATCCTTGTCCCACATGGTAGTGTGGCCCGGGACTAAAGTGAGGGTTCTGGGTGGTGGCCTTTACTTGCATGTTGCCTGCTTGGAGGGGCAGGCCCCAAGGACGTGGGTTAGAGCCCTGGGGTGGGCCTTCAAGCTTGGTTATAGAGTCCCCTGCTTATCCCTGCATGCCTTTTAGGCTAGTACTCAGTTCGAGCAGCAGATATTTAAATTTAAGGAATGGTTCCACTGTGACTGCTTTATGGACCACCAGATCAGTGGAAAACAGGAGTCAGAAGCCATTAACAGGACTTGGGGACCAGGTGGATCCGGGCAGAAGGATCTGGGGCTGCAGTTGTGAGGCAAGAGGAAAGGCAGCCAAGGAATTCGCAGGCTGCAGGGATAGCACCCCATAATAGATGGAATATTTGGGGTTGGCTTTGAGGAGCTCATTGCTTCTCAGATGTACAGTGCTAGTGAGAAAAAGGAACATTTGAGAACACTGGGGAATAGTTTGAAGAAAGTCCTATTAGTAGTAGTGAAGCTCAGAGTTATAGGTACTTACCAGTGCTGGAGGGTTGATTGGAGATTCATGTTCTAGGATTTCTAAAAAGGTCTGTGTTCCTATGTAAAGAATTGCTGCTGAATATTTGTGCCAGTGTAAAACCTTTTCTCTGCCTAAGGTACTGCCCAGAAATAAGGTGTCTCTCCCAGAAAGTTTTGTAAAAATGCTTAGCCCCATGGAGCTGGCAGTTTATTGTTCCTTAAGAAATTGGGCCCCCTGAGCTCTGCTAATCACTTAAGGGCTCAGAAGAATAAAACCTGATTTGTTTTTGGGGAGAAAACATGGAGTCCTGCATATGATTTTAGTAGTAAGGATACCGATGAAATTTAATCGTTAGCTTTGAGGTTTCCATGAGCTGTTTTAAGGGGATTCATAGCAGTTGGTCATTCCTGCACTCTCTTGCTCCCAGGACCAGTGTGTGGGGGGGGGGGAGGAGGCTTTACACACTGAAGATGAATTTTGCTGTTCCCTCCACAAGAGGCCTCTGAGGAAGTGTATCCATGTTGGGCACTCGAAATGGCAAGAGAAGACATCCTGAGGTAAGAGATATTGTTTCCATTTTATTGTTTGGAGAAATACTAGTGGAGTTTTCTGTGGTGGGCCCCCTCTCTCTGGATTAGCAGGCCTCTAGACAAATGAGAAAAGAAGGGCTTACATCTATACAGGGAGACTTCTTTACTGTCAGTGTAGGAGATAAGAGCTTGACCAGCTTTCTGTGCAGAAGATTGTTGGATTCAGCAACAAATTACATGAGTTTAACAGCTTTTGTCTTATTCTGTTTTCACTCTTAATGTATTCTTAGTGTTCTTAATAGTAATTTTGTTTTTCTTTCTTCTTTAATTTGCCTATATTTGTTCAGAGGCGTATTAAAATAGAAACATAGACAATGACAGCAGAAAAAGATCAGCGGTCTTTCCAGTCTGCCCAAGTTCCCTATTTAGCCATGGGACTTACTGTCCTTCCAGGGTCCTAGCCCTACCCCCCCCCACTCACCATTGCAAGCAAACACTATACCCATAATACTGTCCCAGCCATGCTGGGAACCACCAACTGTTTTTGCACCTACCACCTCAGCTGGCAGACTGTTAAACAGCTCTGCCACCCTTTCTGTAAAACAATGCTTCCTCATATCCCTCTTGAACCTCCCTCCTGTTAGTTTCCACTTGTGTCCCCATGAGCACAAGCTAGTATTCGATCTAAAAAGTTCCCTGCAGTTCACGTTGTTAATTCCTTTTAGAAACTTGAAGGTCTTTATCATATCACCCCATGTCCCTTCCAGTCTCCAGCATGTACATATTCTGTGCCTTGAGGTGCTCCTCATAGGACCTGCCTGTTGGCCTTGAATCATTTTTGTCATCCTGCGCAGCACCATCTCCAGCCTACCCCTATGTTTTCTTAGTTATAAGCTTTACGTAGAGAGCTCTATTTTCTCCTTTTTTCCAATTTGTTTCTATCAGATTTTCCATCTTTCTCTTACTGTTTCTCTTGTTAAGGATGGAGTCTAGGCACTGTATGTGGACTTGTGGTGGTGCACTACACTTGTGCTATTCAGGGCCTAATGGTCAGCCAGCAGCCCTCCCACAGCACTGCAGCAGCCACCCTTAGTCCAACAGCAGCAGCAGCAGCAGCAAGTCCCACTCCCTGCCCCAGCTCTGCAGCATCCCTCACTTCCTCCAGCTTTGCAGCAGCAGCCAGAACCACTGGTCATGGCTCTGTGGGATGGAATCTGCCATTTGAGACAGACACCTGCCATCAACTTTCTGAATCTGACATGCTGCACAAAAGAGAATGGCAGTAGGTCAATTGCCAGCATTTCAGCGGTTGCTTCATTTGGTTCCTGTGCTATAGCATGATTTGGTGGGTATTTTGTGTGGTGTTCAAATGTGCTATGTAGTGTAAGTTGCACCTTTCTGGGGGTTGAGCTACCAAACAGCTGGATATTGCATGGCGGCATGGCTGGAGATGTGGCATTTGATTCAGGGGGATTCACAGATGCTGCTCAAATGAAAGTAGTGACTTGGGGTGTTTTCTGGACTGGGGTTGAAGGGCTTTGGTGCCTCTGGATGTTGGTACTCAATTCACCACTGCTGTTATGGCCACTGCTAGGCTGCAGACTCCTCATCATCTCTGTAGCAGTCCTGCAGTAAACCCTGAATCTACCAGGACTGGTTCCCTGACATTTGGGGATGCCTTGCCAAATGAAGATGATAAGGGAGAGGGCCCCCCTTGCACCAGCTTCCCTTTGGTGCCCAGTCCATTGTAACAGGTGCCTCAACTTAAGGTGTGTGTGTGTTGGCCAGCAGTGCCTAAGTGGTTCCCTTTCTTTCCATGGCTAACTCACATTTGACATTGCTGGCAGATAGTCACTTTTTCATCAGCTGGGCCCAGTATGTAAAAATCCCAAATTAGGGATTTTGTAGCCTTTGATTTTGCATGATGGTGGTACTGGGACAGTGAAGAGGTGGCAATGGGTGTTCTCAGAGGTGATTTCTTCACTGTGATAGTGGGTGACTCATGCAGTGTGGTTGGATTAACAGCCCTAACAGGAACAACAATTGAAGGACTGGGGGGGCTTTGGTAATTCCATTAAATAATTGTGGTGTGTACAGCACCACTGGTTCAGCACCATGATCTTTACTTTTTTTTTCTTTTTAGGTTCCCATAGAGGGTCCAAATCATCCCCTTCTCTACCCAGGCTGATAACCTCCTCCTAAGATCTGTTCTCCTCCTCACTTTCTCTATCGTCTCTGTCCTTCTCATCATCCTTGCATGCCACAGTCAGTCCCTCACTGAAGTTGATTATTAAATTTAGTATTCAAGTAGTTATTAATTTCTTTGAAGACTAATTTTACTCATTTTAAATCATCTTTAACCATCAGCTGAAGAATGAGGAAATGGACAAGAAAATGATAGAAGGCATCCTTAGAATGGCACAAAAAAGGGGCAGTATTTTTGATGGGGAGGTATTGTTGATGGGGGACCTGAATATGCCAGATGTTAACTGGAGCACATTTGCTGCAGCCACATCCAAGAGCAGGGTCATTCTTGATGTCCTACAGGGGGAATGCCTCAGACAGCCAGTATTGGAACCCATTCAGGAGGGAGCAATCTTAGACCTGGTACTCTCAAATGGGGATGGAGAAGGAATCTTGGATTTAGAAGTGGGTAGCCATCTGGGGAACAAGCGACCACCGAACAGTGTAGTTCACGATAAACACAGCTGTTGAGTCAAGCCATACAAAACCAAGGGTACTGGACTTTAGGAGGGCTGACTTTGGCAAAATGGGAGAGTGCCTAAGGAATGCATTAGCAAATGGGTAGGAAGGAGGGGTGGAGGAATAATGTGGAAAAATTAAAATTGCCATCACAGAGGCAACAAGCCTTTGTGTGAAGCAAATAAACATCACAAAACAAAGGAAAAAAACACTATGGGTCTCAAAAAAGGTGGCAGGGAAGGGTAGGGAGAAAAAGATAGCATTCAGGAAGTATCAGGAACTACAGAAGGAGCGGGACAGAGAACTGTATCAGTTAAAGCAGAAGGAAGCGGGGAAGGTGGTCAGAATAGCAAAGGCCCAAACCAAGGAAAAGATAGCCAACTCAGTTAAGAAGGGGATAAAACCTTTTATAGGTACATTAGGGAGTGAAGAAAGACCAAGGGAGGGATAGTGAGGCTTAATAAAGGGGAGGGAGGTGGGCAGAGGGTGACAGTGAAAAGGCAAAGATACTGAATGAATACTTTTGCTCAGCATTCACAAAAGAAGAGGAGGGGGAAGTATCTAAACCAAACAATAGAAGCACTCTGGATAGAGGGGTCGATACCAGTCCATTCACAGATGAAAGGGTCCTAAAAGAACTCCTACAACTCAAGATGGACAAAGCAATGAGGCCTGACAGGATTAACCCCAGAACTCTAAAAGAACTAAGGGGAGAACTAGTGACACCACTGACTACCCTTTTTAACAAATCATGGGAGGATGGTGTGGTACCTGTGGACTGGAGGAGGTGGATGTGACTCCCCTTCACAAAAGTGGGAGCAAGGCAGTGGTAGAAAACTACAGACCTCTTAGTTTGACCACAGTGGCAGGGAAAATGATGGAATGGCAACGCAAGGCATAGTTTATTTTTTGAGGCACCCAATCCCAGAGGCTCTGGGCACTGTACAAATAAATAGAAACTCATCATAAAACTACAACACATACATAAATAAAACACTAATAAATGAGCCAGATAGTATAAAAGAGTTATAATACAGTAATCATCAAAAGGCAATCCCAGAAATGAATACTACCAGACAGTGTCTGGGAAGGCTTGACTAAACAGGATAGCCTTGAGGTGGGCCTTAAATATTTCCACTGAATGGGCCTCCCTTATAGATGGTGGCAGCGAATTCCACAGGATGGGGCTGATGACGCTAAAAGCTCTGTCACCGGCGGTCTTTAGCCTCTTCCTGGGAATCACAAGGAGGCCCCTGGAGGAAGAATGGAGGGAGCGGGCCAAGACAGCAGGTGTCAGAAGGTCAGACAAGTATCCAGCACCCAGCCCATGTAGGGCCTTAAAGTTCAGCAAGCCCACTTTAAAGAGGATCCTCCACTTGAACAGCAACCAGTGCAGTTCATGCAGCACTGAGGTGATGTGGCAGTATTTAGGCAGCCCCGCCAGCAACGTGGTGGCTGCATTCTGCACTAGCTGCCACCTATGAATGGTACTTCCTGAGACCACAAAGTAGAGCCCATTACAGTAATGAAGCCTAGACGTTATGAAGGCATGCACCAAAGTGGGGAGGTCCATAGACGGAACTAGGGGCTTGATCCTGGTGATGTTCCTAAGATGGTAGAAGCTGGTCTGAGCAATGGATGACACCTGATCTTCAAATGTCACTCCACTGTCAAAGGTCACGCCAAGATCACGCACTGTAGAGGAGGCCTTCAATGGCACGGACCCCAGGAATAACCCGGTATCTGTGGCAGAGACCCTCCTATCATGCCTTCTGTTTGACTCCACCACTAGTACCTCCATCTTATTGGGGTTTAGTCACAACCAACTGGAGGCCATCTAGTCATTAATCTCAGCAAGGCATCTACTATATTTAGCGGTTCCACCACATTGGATGTCCCAGGGCAAAGGAAAGATACAATTAGGTATCATTGGCATAGCAATGAAAACCAAACTGTATTTCCTAAAGAGCTCTCCCAGGGGCAGCATGTACATGGCAAACAACATCTGTGACAAGACCGAGCCCTGAAGTATTCCACACGTCACGTGGCTAGAGGAGGAGGAGGAATTCCACATCACTACCCATTGCCTCCTGTCCATCAGAAAGGACTCGAGCCAGCAGATGACAGTGCCAGTGAGTCCACAAAATTCCCTCAGGCAGTTGAGCAATGCATGATGGTCTACTATGTCAGATGCTGAGGAGAGGATGAGGAGAATGAGAATTGTCCCTTCTCCTTGATCTCGAGCCTCGAGGAGGTCATTATGCGCCTGAACTAATGTGGTTTCCATGCTATGCCTCACCCAGAACCCTGACTGGAGGGGTTTGTACAGGTCAAAGATCACAAGATGCTCCTCTAGCTGCTGTGTCACAATTTTTTCAACAACCTTCCCCAAGAATGGGAGGTTGAAGATTGGACGGTAATTCATCATGACGTCAGGAACTAATGATGGTTTTGATGGAATCACTTCTGAAAGAAAGAATTGTTGAATACCTGGAGGCCAGAGGGGCACAGGACCCAAGGTAGCATGGATTCACAGTGGGAAGGTCATGTCAGACGAATCTAATAGATTTCTTTGACTGGGTGACCAAAGTAGTAGACCATGGAGGGGCTGTGGATGTGGCTTACCTAGAATTTAGAAAATGATTTGACACAGTCCCACACAAGAGATTAATAAACAAGTTAACCAGCCTGGGAATGGGTAACCAGGGTGGTAGCTTGGGTAAAAAATTGGCTGGACAACCGGCCACAGAGGGTAATAGTAAACGGAGTCCACTCTGAAGGAAGGGGAGTTAGTAACGGGGTACCACAGGGTCCAGTACTGGGACCAGTCCTCTTTAATGTCTTTATAGGTGACATTGTGGAGGGGCTGGAAGGAAAAGTATGCCACTTTGCAGATGACAAAAAGATCTGCAACAGGGTTGATACCCAAAGGGGGGTGGAGAGGATGAGAAGGGACCTGGCAAGGTTGGAGGAATGGTTAAATGTATGGCAGCTTAGATTTAATGCAAAGAAGTACAAAGTAATGCAATTGGGGAAACAAAAACTCAGGGGAAGAGTACACAGTGGGGTGGAGGTACTAACAACAACAAAAATGGAAAGGGACCTGGGGGTAGTCATATCAGATGACCTAAAGGTAGACAAGCAATGTGAGAAGGCAGAAAAGAGGGCTGGGGTGATACTGGGATGCTTAGGGAGGGGCATCACCAGTGGAAAACAAGAAGTTGTTATCCCTCTGTACAGACAGTTGGTGAGACCCCATCTGGAGTACTGCATGCAGTTCTGGAGACCCCATCTCCACAAGGACATAGACAGGAAGGAGGCAGTCCAGAGACTGGCAACTAGAATGGTACAGGTTCTGCCAAAGCCATACGAAGAAACTAAAGGATCTGTGTACGCTTGAGGAAAGGGGGGACATGATAGAAACTTTCAAGTACCTCATGGGAATCTGCAGAGTCCAAAAGGTGGCTTCTTTCAGAAAAACAGTTGTGCAAGAACAAAGGGGCACAATTTGAAGATAGAGGGGATGGCTCAGGGGGCAATGTGAGGAAGTATTTCTTCACAGAGAGGGTGGTGGATGCATAGAACGGACTTCCTTAGGAGGTAGTGGGGTGAAAAAAAAGTGGGGGAATTCAAGAAAGCTTGTGATAGACATAAGGCATTTCTAGTGGGGGGAGGGTAGGAGGAAGTAGGCTGTTGGTTAGTTAGGATCCAAAGCTTATCCAATAGGTAGGGAAATGGGCAGACTGGGTGGGCCAAGCGGTCCTTATCTGCAGTCAAAGTCTATGTTTCTATGTACAACCTCTAAGTCTATTAAATTCTAAGAAGTATTCAAAAGACTACTTGTTTAAGAGTAAATTATTACTAAATGTAGATTAGACAATGATCTGCAATGGCCTTCAAAGTACAATTTTTGAATAGTTACTGAATCATAACTGAAGACTGCAGTCAGCTGCCTCTCCCAGTTTTCCCTAATGAGAAACTGAAATAATCCTACTCCTTCCTGTTTTACTTTGAATCCATTCAGTAGTTACACTTTCAAGTTACTTTCATTTTACATGCAAAAGGTTTCCTCTGCTTTCAGCAGGTAAGTATAACTAGAAAAAAGTTATATTTGGTTTATCTCCCTAACATTTTGCAATCTCTCAAATAAAATTATAGCTTAGCTCTCATTTTCTAATTGAAATGCCAAGTTCTGCAGTTTTCATTTGTTTTGTCAGCTAGAGTTTTTTTTTTTGCATTTTATATATGGCTGAATTGAAACCATTTACAGTGAAAATTATTTTGTGATTGCACGTGTTTTTGGAAATGGATGGGGGTGTGGAGCAGCATTCAATGTTTTGTTCAACTATTTTTCCCTCTGCATTTTTTTCACCAGAAGTAAAAATTGGGGTTGTTGAATTACTAACCAAGTTTGTCCTTTTGATTCAAACATTTATATATTATCACTGTAATTATACAAACTATTTATTTAGTTTTTGTTGAGCAAATAGGTGCACTAGACAAGAAAATGCCTATTTTCAGGCATGACCTGGAAGGCTACAAAGACATCAGAATTACAAAAACAGCAGATCCGCAACATTGCAAAACAGCAGAGAAACAGCAAAGAACATAATCTGAGTTATTTAATAAAATCACAAATAGCAGGCATACAAGCAAAAATGAGACATAGTGCTATAACAGGAACTAGCTTAAAATCAAAGTCACAATATGGCAAAGGTCATAAGAGCAATAAGTGTGTGGAGAGAGGTATACAACACATAAAGGTTATAACTTAACAAGGTAGTAAATCCAAGACAGAGTCAAGTACAAGAGCATTTATCTGTGGATCTTTAAAAATCTGAGAAGTTCTTTTTTAATATGTGGTGGGACTGACAAACTTGAAGATGAGGAAGGAGGGAGGGAGGGAGTTCCAAAACCTTGCATCAGATAAGGCAAATGCCTGCTGACCCAGTTTAGGGGAGCATTAGGTATGTCCAGGAGAGACAGGTCATTGGAATGTAGGGAGTAGGCATAGTCTGAGGGAGTTAACAAAGAAGCAAGAGTGGTACTGTAGGTTCGGATGACCTGATGATAATGTCAACAACATTGCTTAAGGTATAAAGGCTCTGAAGGTGGGGGGGGGGAGCCACCCAAGACTGATGTATAACATGTAGCAGTGGGTCAGCCGAGGGCAGATATGCCAAACCTACAAATATTATTGTAGGTGATGTTTCATTTAATAGGTTGCAAGCACTAGCCTGGTAAAATGAGATGAGCCCATATAAGAGTCGAGGGAGCAAGACTTCCTAGAAAATTGCTACCCTAGCTGTAAAGCAAGATCACTGATCACTGCTGAGACCTGCAACTGCACTTAGCTTCCCTCGTGGGTCTACTGTCTCCCCATCCCTCTCCTATTGTCTTTGTAGATTCCTGTGTATACTGGCATGCATCCTCCTTCCTTCCTTCCTTCCTTCCTTCCTTCCTTCCTTCCTTCCTTCCTTTGTCCATTCTACCTAAGTTGTTATCTCCCTTATTTATTAGGTGTGGTAAACATACTGTTAAGTGATGCTTCTAATTTACCTCTATGTATTGCTATAACCAACCTACTCTACATACCATGATATCTCTGCTGTTTTTCTATGATGTACTGCTTGTATTGATGGTCTGTGATGATTTTTATTAGGTGATGGTAAACTTACTATCATGTGATGCTTTTGCCTTTACGTATTTGTAAAAACCAATCTACTCTATGTACCATGATATACCTGCTGTGTTACTATGATGTATTCTTGTACTGATTGTCTGTGATGTTTAATGCTTTGTATCAGGGATCTCCTTGTGAATGAGAATGCTCAATGGAAGCTATCCCTACGCAATAAACTGAACTGAACTGAGTCAGGGCATAACTGATTCTGTACATGAGACCAAGTTTTGCATTTACTGAGGCCTATTTCTTCTATTTTAAAACATAATTGGTGTGATTTAACTGGGTCTGTTTCTTTGAATTGGAGACCTATATCTTCTAATTCGAAGCCTATTTTGATGTGTTGCTGGTGAAGCTGTTTGAATTGGAGTACTGTTTCTTTGGGTAGCAAACCTATTTGGGGGGCTTTGAGTAGAATTGTAATTCATTGTTGCTGACTTCACTAGCTGCAAAGTTTTAGTGCAGAGTGGGGGAAGGGTGTTCATGGTCTGGCCAGGTCTCACTCAGTTAGGGAGGCAGAGCTCAATCAGGTGTGGTGTCAGTGCTTTGGCTTCTCAGAAGGAACTAGAAGGGGGACAGGATCTGATCTATAGTACAGTACCTTCTTCTTCTTGTTTTAACATTGTTTCTTGTGGATTCTACTTGGTAGAAGGTTATTTATTTTCTTTCTTACTACTAAGGGGCTAGCAGGGTATTGTTTGGTGCTGTTGGAATTTTAAAACCTGTTTTGGTAGCTATAAGTGGGCTCATTTGTTTGATGATTCACTGTGTGGCAGGCTGCATTTGTAGGGGCCTATTTCTTCTGTTTTAAAACATAATTGGTGTGATTTAAGTGGGTCTGTTTCTTTGAATTGGAGACCTATATCTTCTAATTCCAAGCCTATTTTGATGTGTTGTTGGTGAAGCTGTTTGAATTGGAGTCCTGTTTCTTGGGTAGCAAACCTATTTTGGGGAGCTGAGAGAATTGTGATTCATTGTTGCTGGCTTCACTAGCTGCAAAGTTTTAGTGAAGAGTGGGGAAGGGTGCTAATGGTCTGACCAGAGGCCTCAGCTACCTGATTGTTTCTGGAAGACTTGGGCTGGTCCCACCCCTCAAACCCCTCACCCCATCTCCATACCATTATCCCTTTATACCAGGGGTTCTGCATCCTTCCTCAAACGGGCAAAGGATATGCACCTGTCATAGCAGAAGCAGACATCCAGGAAAGGAACAGCAGCAAATGAAGAGGTGACTGCTAGCTCAGTGGAAGGGAAGTAAATGCAAATCTAGGAGCTTTCATTATTACTTCTTCGCATTGATATTGCATTGGGGAAAGGAGGAGTAGGAGTTTGAAGAAGGTTGTGCAATGGCTACTTGAAGTGTCTTTCTGAGTGTGGATAGGAAGGATAGGAATATAAAAAAGCAGTTGCTCAATATATCTAAACGTGTACAACAAAGGAGTTAAGGGAAATAAAGAAAAGAATGTTTTGCACTGATAGAGGGGAGGGAGACTTGGGGGAGTGTTTGGTATCCTGCATCTGGAAGGGTGGGGGTCGCTGGTGGGCAACTACAGCAATGGGTAGGGTGGTAGGCTGCAACAACTGTGGTGCACCAATCTTTCTAAAAATTGCCTGGAGTGTGGGAAGATGTTTGTGTGCAACCACATAGAAAAACTTAGAAAGGAGATTGAGGTCTGCAGGAGGAACTAAGACAGGCAAGGCAGATTGAGGGTGGGTTTAATCCAATACTGGAGGGAGGAAGAAGAGGAGATGAAGGAGGGCGATTTAAGCCAACAGTGGTGAGGAGAGGGTCAGAAGAAGGGAAGCAGAGACAAAGGGGCCCAGGCCAGGAAGAACGATTGCCTGGGAAACCAGGTCAGGAGACAAGAAACAAAAGACAAATGGAAAGAGGAGATAGGGACTTGTGAGGGGAGGCGAAGAAGAAGTGGCAAAATGGGGAATGCATGGAACAGCCTTCCTGAGGAGGTTGTGGGGTCTAAAACTGTGGGAGAATTCAAGAATGCATGAGACAGACATAAGGCAATTCTTGTGGGGGTAGGAAGAAATAGGCTGTTGGTTAACTAGGATCTGCGGCCTATCCTGTAGGTAGGGAAATGGGAAGACTAGATGGGCCTAGCGGTCTTTATCTGCTGTCAAAGTCTATGTTTCTATGTTTCAAAAGTCATGGAGTGGAAAGGAGAGAACAGGTTACTAGGAAGAGAGAGGGAGCGGGCATTTGTGAAGGGTCTTCAGAAAATAGTTTTGCACTGCTAGAAAGGAAGAAGGTGGAGGAGGGAAATGATGAAATTAGAGGAGTAATTGATAAATGCCTGGACCAAACTGGAGTGGGGGGAAGTTCTGCTGGGAGAATTGCAACAGGGGTAAAAGGTGGAAATAATGTGCAGGCGGAAGAAGAGGAGCTGGACATGAGAGAGGGAGATGAATGGAAGCAAGCAGGGAGTAAGAGGGGTGGAATCTTAGTGCTGGGGGACTCTATACTAAGAGGAGTCAGGTAGGGTAGCAAGGGGGAGAGGCATAGTCGCATTTGGGTGGAGGCCATGCCAGGAATGACAGCAGAAAGGGTGGGACAATCTGTTCTGAAATATGCTAGATGGGGTGGGGACAAGCCTCATTTAATTATACATCTTGGGACAAACGACCTGGCTGACAAGACAGTAGATATAGTCCAGAGGAGGTTTGAGGAACTAGCACAATTATGTGAGGGGGCAGGAAGATCAGTAACTTTTTCAGAGATACTTCCGATTGCCAAAGGCAAGCACAACAAAAAGCTGAGAATAGAGAATTTAACGGATGGCTAAGAACCTGGTGTTGTGCTAAAGGGTATGGGCTGTTGGGGGTGGGGAGGGACCTGGGAGGACAGCACTCTATATGCCAAGGACAGACTACACTTGAGTGAGGAGGGAAAGAAAGTGCTGAAACAGAGGATGGAGGAGTACATAGAGGAAGTTGGGAATTTAAACTAGGAGTGGGGGTTGGCAATTTGGGAAGATATATGCAGAGATCACAGGTTGGGAAGCCATATGAGCTTACCCCCCATAACAGTGACATAGGACAAATGGCAAGTACTATTGGTGATGCTCGGAAAGGAGGGCAGGATGGGGGGGGGGGTGGAAGGTGGTTACCCTTAATGCTAGGAGCCTTGGGAGGAAAACTGCAGAGTTACAGGTTCTCATGGCAGAGGGAGAGGTGGACATTGCAGTCATCACAGAAACATGGGCCACCCAATACAATGACTGGGACCTGTCTGTACCAGGGTACAGGTTGTTTCGTAGGGACAGGGTGACTGGGAAAGGAGATGGGGTGGCACTATATGTGAAGGAAGGACTGAAGTGTGTAAGGGAGGAAGGGGAGGAGGATAGTACGGAGTCACTTTGGATGCAAATCCAGGATTCCAAGAATAGGATTCTTAGAATGGGAGTGGTGTATGGGCCACCATCTCAGATGGAGGAGTTAGACAGGGAACTAGCGGGACAGATCAGGAGGACCTGCGAGAAGGGTAGTGTGGTGATTGCGGGGGACTTCAACATGCTAGGAGTGGACTGGAGTACCCCAACAACCAGGAACAGGAGGGAGTAGGTACTGCTGGATGCCTTCCAGGACAGCTTCCTGCTGCAAATGGTCAGTGAACCAACCAGGTCAGGGAATACTCTTGACCTTGTGCTGGCAAATGGGGACTTCGTGAGAGAACTTACAGTGGAGGAACCACTGTCAGGGAGTGACCACCACTCAGTATGGCTCACATTGGATATGGTGAAGGAAGGAGTGAATCTAGCACAAGAGTGTTGGACTTCAAGAGGGCCAACTTTGGGAGGATGGGGGAAGTGGTAAAAGGGTACCTGGCCAGAATTCAATCTAGTGTGGACACTAACCAGAGGTGGGAGCTCATAAAGCTGGGGATAGTGGAGGCAACCAAAACCTGCTGCAAAGCCCAGAGCAAGAAGGCTAGGGCTAAGAAACTGAGCTGGTTGAGCAAGGAGGTCATGGAAAAGGTAAGGAGGAAAAGAGCTGCCTCTAGGAAGTACAAGAAAACAGGGGGAGGACAGGAGGAGTACATTGACATAATCAAAGGAGGTGACAAGGGCAGTAAGGAAGCCAAAGCATCTATGGAACTCAGGCTGGCATAAGGCATTAAGAAGGAGAAGGACTTCTTTAAGTACATCAGGAGAAAAAGGAGCTGTAAGGGCCACATAGTAAGGATTAGGAAGGAGGGTGGTTGGGTGGAAGCAGGGTGCAATAAGGCAGAAGCACTAAATGAGTACTTCTGCTCAGTATTTACCAAAGAGAAGAGGTGGGTGACACCCAAGGTGGGAGAAATGGCAGAAGCAGGGGGGAAGGGGTGACAGATGGGGAAATCATGGAGGGCAGAGTTCGAGAGGGTTTGAAGGCACTGAGGGTGGACAAGGCACCAGGCCCAGATGGCATCCACCCCAGGGTACTGAAGGAGCTGGCAGAGGTCCTGGCAGGACCTTTGGTAGACCTATTTAATGCCTCACTACATTTGGGGTGTGTACCACCAGGATGGCTCATGTGGTGCCCCTCCACAAGAGTGGCCCCAAGGATGAATCAGGAAACTACAGACCAGTGAGCCTCACATCCATCGTGGGTAAGCTAATGGAGACTATCCTGAAGGAGAGGCTGGTGGCCCTCTTAGAGGCCAAAGGACTACAGGACAGCAGACAGCATGGCTTCATATGTGGCAGATCCTGCCAAAAACAACCTGGTGGAGTTCTATGACTGGGTAACTCGGCAATTGGACAGGGGCCATGCAGTGGATGTCCTGTATCTGGACTTCAGTAAGGCATCTTCACGGTGCACATGGAAGGCTGGGAAGGAAGTTAGTAGGCACAGGGGCAGGTGCAAAGCTGGTGAGATGGGTAGGAAACTGGCTTCAGGGAAGGCATCAGAGGGTGGTGGTGGGTGGGGAGCTCTCACACCCAAGGGCAGTGATGAGCGGTGTTCCACAGGGCTCGGTGTTGGGACCAGTGTAGTTTGGGATATTCATTGCAGACATATCATGGGACATCAAGAGCGAGATCAATCTGTTTGCTGATGATACCAAGGTAGGCGCTGTGGTAGATGACCTAGGGGGATGGCAGGGGTTGCAGGATGATCTGGCAAAGCTTGAAACCTGGTCAGACACCTGGCAACTGGGGTTTAATGCCAAAAAGTGCAAGGTGCTGCATTTTGGGATGAAGAACCCAAGGAGGAATTACCAGCTGGGGGAGTGCAGCTAGCCCAGACAGAGGAGGAGAAGGATCTGGGTGTGCTCATTACAGGGTCAATGAACAACTCGGCACAATGTAGGAAGGCAGCTGCAAAGGCCAACAAAATGCTGGGTTGTATTGCAAGGGGTATATCCTCGAGGAGGAGGAGTGATTCTGCCACTGTATAGGTCATTAGTTAGACCACACCTGAGTACTGGGCAGTACTGGCCCCGATTCGAAGAGGGACATTAAGTTACTGGAGGGTGCAGCGAGGGGGTGACAAAGATGATCAAGGGGCTGGGGACTTATCATCCAGAAGGTGGTTGAAGGAGTTGAACATGTACTCACTGGAGGAGAGAGGGACAGGGTGACATGATTGAAACAACTAAATACATGAAAAGAATAAACAAGGCAGGTACAGAGGGCTGTTCAAAGTAAGGGAGGGAGGGCCACCAGGGGACATGATATAAGACTAGAGGAAGGAAGGTTCAGGAGGGAGATGAGGAGACACTTTTTTACAGAGAGGGTGGTGGCTTGGTGGAATGCGTTACCTGCAGAAGTGGTATCCAGCAGAACAGTGGACTGCTTCAAAAGGGGATGGGACAGGACAAGGGGGAGGGTTAATGAAGGGGAAGGGTGGAAGGGAGGGGCAGCTGCAGAATATGGGGTGCTAGCTGCACATTCAAGCAGACTTGATAGACCTCTAGGCCTTTATCTGCTGGCAAATTTCGTATGTTCGTATGTTCGAGATGTGCAGTAGAAAATCTGATCTGGGATCAAGGGTAAGGTCTAAGTATTTGAAGGAGTCAGCCATGGAGATAGGGGAGCCATCTCAACTGTCGATATCTAAACCAGTGGTGCATGCCCGTAATTTATGTGAGGACCCAAAGGGCATGGCCTGATTCTGGTTATAATTTAGGACAAGCCAATTTTGGACAAACCAGGTCTGAACTCTGTCAAATTAGTGCTGAGCTTAACATTGATGTATGATTATAAATAGAATAAAGGATGGGGAAGTGCGTGATATGAGAATTTAATGCACACCCAAAGACCAAGGGGTTCATTAAATCATCCCACACTGAAGGTGTGCATTAAATTATCATTTCATACACTTCACCATCTTTTATTTTCATAATGACTAGTGAGGATTTTTTTCCAGCCTGAGTCCTGAGGCTGAGACAATGTGTGAGAGAGAGAGAGAGACACACACACACACACACGGAGGCACACGCGCGCGCGCACACACACACATACACACACTGTCTCTCCTTTTCCCTACGTGCTTCTACACACTGAAGATTTTCAATCAATCAATCTTTATTTAGCTAGGCAAAACATCGTTGAGAAGAACTCATTTACAAGATGGACCTGGTGCCGGCCCACCGGTGCAGCGGTTGGATTTCCGCTTGTGATGCCAGTGACCCAGGTTCGGGAACGAGCCCAGGAAGCTGGAAGGCTGGCTGGGGGGAGAGGACTTGAGCATCCTAGAGACTGCTCATCCTCTCCGAGGGGAGGGGGGGAACCAAAGCTCGGCTCTTGTCTGGCTCTGGGTGGAGACCTGAGGTACAGCAAGCCCGATGCCTAGCAGAGTGGCGACGTGCCAGATGTCGGCACTTCAGCGCCTTGACGTCCGGGGACATGGCACGCCAAAAGAACATGGGAAAAGAACCGCGCAGCCTCCCAGTAGACAGAGCACCAGGCCCTGACCTTCAATGCCCCTACTGGCCCGGGGACAGCATCCCGACGAAATATAGATGCATCTGGGTGTAAGGACCCCCACCCCATACCCACCTAGGGGGTATAACCACGGCTCCATGGGGGATGGACTGCACCGGTCACCAGGTAGGTGATTGAGGGCTGAAAAGGCTGTAGGTGTCTCCCGAAGAGGGGAGAGCTGCGAGGAGAGGGATAAAAAAAAAAAAAGATGGACCTGGTAAACATTACATATGATACATAATAACATTGGAGTATTCAATACACATCCTCATAGAGTAGATATATTAAACATTTACAACATACAATAGGGTGTTTATACAAAGTGGTTAGGAAATATACAGATGGGTTGAGGCAAAGTACAAAAATAAAACGAATATGATAGACATTCTATTGGCTAGATTGGTAGAGCTAACACAAATTGGTTTAGAGAAAAATACAATTCACAAAGTACTCAAGAGTTCTAATAGCTAGCTGTACCAGCCCATACTGTGAGTGTTAAAACTGACTGACGGATGCCAGGTCAGTGCCAGTAGGTTAAGGGTCTGCACGGAGGAGAGGTCAACTCTGAAGGGTGAAAAAACAGATCTAGAGAAAGAAGTAAGAGTCCAGGGCAATGGCTGTCTGAGGTATTGTAAATGTGTGGGCCAGAAGACATAGGTATGCTGGATCATTTATAAGGGAAGTAAGAGACAGAGAGAAGACATGAGAGGTGATAACATAAGAGTTTTATGAAGCACACTTGTAAATTTCTGTAGCTGTCCTGACCAGTGGACATTTTGTGAAGCACCCTTATAATTTTCTGTAACACTCATGTCTAGCAGACATAGGTAGGGGAAAGAGGAAGGGTGTTAGCATAGGGTTTAAGATGAACAATTACAGTTTTCTGTGGCTGTCCTGGACAGTAGGGTTTTGAAGGTAGCCAGGGAAGTGAACAGGCTATTTGTAGTACTTTTGGAGCTTGTTCCATAGGGTGGAAGGAGTAGCCAATGGAAATTTTGCAAGCGAGTTTTGACTTTGGGAATAACAAGAGTGATATAGGTGGATTTTCTTAGTGCATACGAACCAGGGGTGCAGATAGGGAGGCAGTCCGAGATATACGAGGGCAGTTTCTTGATGATAGCACGATAGGTCCAGATTGCGGCGTTTTTGTATCGCCTTATGCCAAGGGAGGTCCAGCCAACCAGGGCGTATAAGGAACAGTGGTGTATAGCATAGGGGGCTCCTGAAATTAATCTTAAAGCCTGGTGATATAAGACGTCAAGCTTTTTTAGCGCTGTGATGTTCCATTGTCCGTATAGAATATCCCTGTAGTCTAGTAATGGGAGGAAGGTGGATTATACGATTCTGGTTCTCACTTCTAAGGTTAGCAAGTGCTTAATACAGAAGAATGTGCTGAGCCTCTGTTTAAGTTTTTTGGAAAGTTCTTCAATGTGGTCAAGAAAGGACAATTTGTGGTCAATCCACATCCCTAGGTATTTAAATTTATGTACCAGTTCCAGGGTTTTTTTGTTTTTAATCTTTTTATTTATTTATTTTTTACTTGCTGTGTGGGAGTGGGATCGTGATCGCACTTAAGTAGCACTTTTGACTATCTGCCACAGTCCCATTCTTGGTCACAGTATCGCTGGAACACAAAAAACAACAGTACCAATCAGATAAACTTTTTTTTATAGTTTATATGAAGGCTGTACTTCATGCACAACACATAATAAATAAAAAGGATGGGAGAGACAAGTTTTGTTGTGTCAGCTCCATCTCAGCTCCTCTCTTGTGGTCAGATGGAGCCGCCATATTTTCAGAACTGTTCAGCCTGCCCTGAAGGAGATTGAGAGTCAGTGAGGGAGCACTTCATTTTGAATGACAGGGTGTATGCTCACCATAATAACCCGCGGGTTATTGCGGTGAATATCAACTTGCAGAACCCTAAGAAAAAATTGCTCACCAGTTATTATACGTAGGCTATAGCATTTATAGTTATTTACCCAAGTTTTCTAAGATCATTTTCTAATGTTATTTGCTAGTTCCAGCTCAGGAAATCTGTTGGTTTCCTTTTTTTTTTTTTTTACAATCTTTGTTTTACCAGGAGAGACACACTAAGCTGAAAGCTTGTTTACAGGTGCAACCTGGGAGCACAAGGAAGTTAAGTAACTTGCTTAGAGTCACACAGTATACAAGTGGGGCTGTGGGATTCAAACCCAGGTTTTTAGGTTTGTAGCCTTACACCACTGTGCTATACTGCTTGTTACAGGAAATGCCTGACACCTAGTATCCTTAACCTTATGGTGTAGCACATTTACAAGTAAAATTGTACCCAAGCTTGGGAATGACTCTGCATTATTGGGGCTAGCTTAGGAGAGGAGGACTGAGCAGACCACTCTCTCCTGGATATAGAGGGCCTCTGTTCATGCTGCTGTACTGCCACCTGGGTGACCACAGGTGGCAATGCAGCATGCAGGTATAATGGGAGGGCAGACACCAGCTGGGGACTCATGTACACTCATGTATTGATCCTCCGAGTGTACTGACACCAGTAGGGGAAGAGGAGAAGCTGAAGGAAAAATGACCCGGTCTCAGCTCCCTGAGTAGAAGCCCTGGTATATCTGGATTTGCCTCACCACCTCCGTCCATGGAGCTAAACACATGGCTTGATTGGGAGTACATCACCTGAATCCCACCGCGAAGTAAACCATGGCTTCATGGTGGCCTTAGAATGTGAGGCAGGGGCCAGGAGAGGTGAGGGGAAGTTTCTGGAAAGCCGAACTGGAGAGTGCAGGGGCATGTAATGTATTTAGACCAAAAAAAAAATCCTTGGTAGGAAGTATTCTTTCACCTGTTCACAACCTGTGTGATTAAATTTGGTTTAGTGGGCTTGACCTACCCACATAATTTTTAACATTACACTACTGATGCATTATTTAAGATAAATGTATAAAAGTTTAACTGTAGAAGCTGCCAGCATGAAGTAGCAACAGCTGTGTTGCAGGGATGTGAGAAAACGGAACAGTTTTTTTCCGAATACCACCAATGGCGTTACTCAGACATGAATAACAAATAGTGGCACTGTTCATTCCTATTCCTATTCAGGAAATACTATTTTGAAAAAAAGAATAAAAAAAAAAGGAAAGAATAGCCCCCACCCTCCTCCCCAGGCCAAATCTTTAATTGAAGTCCCTCATCCCCAGTCTCTGTTGAGACCCAATCCACCCTCCCCTCCCCCAGTATCACACTTTTTATTGAAGTAGTTAAGGCTCCCATGGTGGGAAAATAGTACAACCCAACCACCTCCATGGCTGGCTGCTAATTAAGCACTCATTTTTGCTAAATGAATAAGTATATTCCCCATCCCCCACCCTTACTGTAGCCTCCAACCATTCTCATCCCCCCACACCCAATTCTCTTTTTCTTGGGAAGGCGTACCACCCCTGTCTGGGAGAGAAGAGCTTTTGGGCAGCCACTCAATCCTCTCCCAGACCTCCCTCCTGCTGGCCCCCAGTGACTTGAGCATGTTCCCAAACCCAGGTCACTGGTATGTTGCAAGTTAAGGTGCTATATAGAGCCTCCGCACTCTGTGTCACCGGGCTGTCCCTGCACCAAATTATGTGGAAAGCAACTGGCACAAACCCGTCCTCCATGGCCGGCCATCCTCTGAAAAATGAAAGCCCTTCCACATGCTCACTCTGAATAATGAAACCAGCATATCACTTAATCAACTGGTTTCACTATACAAAGTGAGCAAGCACAGCAGTGCTTTCATTCTGCAGGAGGCAGCTGGATATGGTGGAGGGTGAGTTTGTGCTGGTTGCTATCTTGCCATCTGGAGATGGCTGTCAGTCAATTAATTCAAGAACCAGTTGCCGAAGGTGGGAGGAGGAGGAGGATGGTCAGGAGGTGCTGCAAAGGTGGGTGGGTGGTGGGAATTACCTATTTTTTTAGCACAAAGAGCACTAAGATGGCAGCCATCTGTGGAGGTGGACAGACTGTGCTAGTCATCCATTGTGGGAGTTGCAACTACCTAAATATGAAATTGTGGGTGCTGGGGTGGCAGGAGGTAGGGATTGGGTTTCCAACAAAGGTTGGAGGGCAAGGGCTTGAATATAATGATTTGGGCTGGGGAGGAGGATTAGGGGCTGTTCATTTCCTTTTGAGTTTATATCCCCAAATACAAATAATGAATACGCTAACAAGATTGTCCACTTGGGAACAGAAGCAGGAGGCTGTTCAGGACAGAGGTCTGGTTTTATCGTCTGTTTTAACTGAAGTATTTGAATAGTTTTGTACTTGAAATTAGTTATGTGTGTTAAAAATTACTACTTTGAGTTAGAACTGTTACTTGGGCTGTGATATTGTAACTATTGGGGCTTGGGAACACTTGTTTGGCAGTGATAATTAGAGTGAAATTTAAATGTGATATTTGCCTGGTGTTAGGGGGGAGGGAAATTACAAGAATCATCTTGTCTTTCATTGTCCACTTGGGAACAGAAGCAGGAGGCTGTTCAGGACAGAGGTTTGGTTTTATCTTCTGTTTCAACTGAAATATTTGAATAGTTTTGTACTTGAAATTAGTTCTGTGTGTTAAAAATTACTACTTTGAGTTAGAACCGTTACTTGAGCTGTGATATTGTAACTATTGGGGCTTGGGAACACTTGTTTGACAGTGATAATTAGAGTGAAATTTAAAGGGGTTGTTTGCCTGGTGTTGGTAGATAACTCCCACCCATCCTGTTTTGTAGACTTTCTTAAATACTGAAAAGCCACTGGGGGTTGGGATTGAAGGGCTGTGCATTTCTGTTTGTGACTGAAATTTGAAGCAACAGGAACTGGTGGGCCTGTGACATTATACGGTACCTGATGTCTGCATACACACACTGTTAGTGGGACTGGACACACACTGGACTGTATGTGTTTGTGAGACTTGGGAACTTTATTGGTGGGGTTGAAATTGGGTTTGTAAATAACTGCAGTCAGTATAGAGAGAGACTGTATTCCAGGGAGAAGGGACTGAGAAAAGGGGTGTGTGCCATTATAAACAGAGAGGGACAAACAGGGTGGCCATATTCCACCATGGCAGGCATCTTCAGAAGGGTTGTAGGCTGCACAGGCTGTGGGATGGCAATAATTCTCAATTGGGCCTGGAGAGGGAGAGCCTGCCCACTCTGTAGACAGCTATCTTGTATAGGAGTGATGTATATTGGTTAAGGAAGTAAGCTGGGGAGTTGGGGTGTCCAGGATAAGGGGTGTGGATATGGGCAGCAGAAGAGTGGGGCTGAGGGGAGGCTGGAGCAACACTCCCAGGAAATTACAAGGGCGTTATGTTACAACAAGCAGGAGGGGGATAATGGGGACAGAGGACCCTTAGATAGGGATGTTGACGCTAAGGGGAAGCATTGAAGATAAACATTCGAATATAAAGGAGTGGAGGGAAGAGTCAGGAGGGACTGTTGTGGGAAGCCTAAAAGAGCAGACTGTGGAAGGGGGCCCTAAGGAGAACAGAGCAAGAGGGAGGAAGAGGGGCAGTTTAGAGGGCAGTCAGGAAACTTCGGGTTGGTTGATGGAGGCTGGCATAAAGTGTTACAATAAATTTGAACTACTAAGCAACCTAGAGGGAGAGGAAGGGGTTGGTGGAAATAGGAAACTGATACAGAGGCCGAGGGAGAGTCGGATACCATGGGCATCCTGGACCGACAATGGAAAGGATAGAAATAGTCCCAGGAGAAGGAAACATCATGTTAAGCAGTTGGGAGATGCATATTGCAGACATGAGGGGAGAAACACGACTGGAAGAAACTGGGAGACAAGGAGGCGGGGGAAGGGGCCCCATTCAACAGGGTCTGTACCAAGGATGAGGCCAGGTAAGGGACCCACAGAGGGGCCCTCTGGAGGTGGGGTACTATTACAAGGGGGAGGATGGCGGTGTGGGGAAGAAACCATCAGGCCAGGATAAATGGTTCTGATAAGAGAGGGTTAAAGGGACACCTATTCAGGGGTCTGAGCTAAGTGGGCAAAATAACAGGGAGGCAGAAAGGGGAGGGTGACAGGGGTCTCTAATAAGGCAAGAAGACTCCCATGGAACAGGATCATGAATAAAGGAGGGTGAGGGGTTGAGAGTGCATGGTGGAGGCTGTATAAGGATGATGGCGGTGTTAAGGTTCTGTTATTGGAAGGACTCGATGATTAAGGGATATCAGTGGGAGGGATAAAGGGTGGATGCCATAGCCAGGTGAAGGTAGTGAGTGTCTGTGGGCTGACAGTGCACAGAGCAAAGTTCATGTGTCTGAACTGGTTAGGGATTGTGGCAGGAAACAGCGGATTTCCCTAGTGCATTTGAGACTAACGCTCTGGGGAAATAGCGTTTTGGAAATCCAAGCAAGGTTCCAAGAACTTGCAAGAGTCTGTCGGGATAATGGATGCAACATTTCCTTTTCGGAGATATTGCCAGTACCAAAGGCCTCAGTGGAGAGAAAAATGAAGATCACAGAGGTTAATGACTGGCTCAGGAAGTGAGGTGAAGAGAGTGGGTTGGGGGTGTTAGGGAACTGGAAAGGAGTTTGGGAGGATAAGGGACTGTATGCCAAGGACATTCTTCATCTTGCCCGTTGAGAAGGAGTCCTTAAACAGGGGATGACTACATTCAAGAAGGTGGGCTTTAAACTTGTGAGGGATAAGGAGGGCTGACAGAGCCTCTCCTCCAGGATGAGGGGTGCTTAAGCCCAAGGGGAGGAGGGGAAAAGACTGGGGTGGAGGTTTCAGGAGAGCAGAGGGAGGATGGAGTATAAGGAACCTGGGTGGGGTTCGACAAAGGCGATCAGGGATAAGAAGTGGGGGTGGTGTTAGTAAATGACAGGAGCTTGGGAAACAAGTTGCCAGAGTTCCAGAGCCATCCTGTTGGGGGGTGGATGTGGCGGACGATTCTGGAAAGCATTGGGCCAACAAAAACCATGACTGGGACCGCGTCAGGGGTGACTATGCTTAGGAAGGATAGAAAGGAGGGCAGAGGGAGGGTGGCTATGTTCATTAGAGATGACATAGAATTGCTAGGGTAGAAGAGGCAGAGGGAAGCGTGGAGGCCTTATGGGTCACTACGAGATCCCAGCAGGAGTGGAAGGTCAAGCTGGGTGTAGTATATAGGCCCCGGGATGGGTGATGTTCTGGAGGATGGTTTGCTGGACAACATCATTGCCAAGTGTGGACAAAGGGGAAGGAGTGGTGTTGATGGGGGACCTTAATATGCCAGGTACAAACTGGGGAACCATGTCCTCTAAGGTGGCCAAGGAGCTGAGGCTGCTGGACGGCTTCCAGGATGTGTTCTTAACACAGCATGTGATGGAGCCCACAAGGAAGGGGCATGTCCTGGATGTGGTTCTGGCAGATGGGGATCTGGTAAGGGACCTGGTCGTGAGGATCCCCTGACTGGAAGCGACCACAATACTGTCTGGTTTCAAATAAGCATGGGGGAGGGGGAGATCTAGGACACTGGCAGTGGACTTCAGGGGGGCAGACTTTGTGGGCATAGGAAATATTCTCAAGGATCACTTGAAGCGGATTACATCAATGACAAATGTGGAAAAGAGATGGGAGGTCATAAAACGGGGACTTCATGATTCAGTCAGGACCTGCGCTAAGGTGAAACATAAGGGAGCAAGGTCACATAAACCATGCTGGTGGTCCAGTGAGGTTCGGGTAGCGGTCAGAGAAAAGAAGGCGGCCTACAAAAAATATAAAACAACAAGAGGGGATAGGGATAAGAAAATGTACCATCTTGCATCTAGAAAAGTCACCCAGATGGTGGGGAGGGTAAAATCCAGTAAAGAGCAGCGGCTGGCACAGGGGATACATGGAGGGGAAAAGGGGTTCTTCCAGTACATTGGGAAGCAAAGAAAAACTAAGGGCCATTTCAGCAGATTGAGATCAGAAGGAAGGTGAGTGGAAGAGGCGAGGGACCAGGCAGAGGTATTAAATGAGTAAATCGCCTCTGTGATCACTAGGGAGGGGGATGGGATATCTACAAATCAAGGCACGATGGGGATAGAAGCGACAGTGAGTGGGATCAGGGGAGCAACAGAAATGGAGCAAGGGGGTGGGAGAAGCACCCAAGGGTGTCACATCAGGATAAGGATAAAAGGCCAGTAAGGTGGAGGGCGGATGATGCTATCTCCACGAAGGGTGTGTGGTTAGCCCTCAAGGCCCTAAAGAAAGACAAATCTTCTTGGCGGATGGCATTCATCTGAGAGTACTATGGAATTGGTGGACATACTGGCTGCACCCTGGTGGAGCTCTTCAACAGGTAGCTGAGACAAGGGAGGGTACCTAGGGATGGCGAGAGGCACATGTGGTGCCAACTACAAAGGGGGGTCAAGGGAAGCACCAGGTTACTATAGACCCATCAGTTTGACCTCGGTGGTGGGAAAATTATTGGAGAGTATACTAAAGGAATGATTGGGGTGTACTTGGAGGAGGTGGGAGGTCTGGATAGTGTGCAACAAGAGTTTGTGCCAGGTAGATCATATCAAACCAATCTTGCGAGGAGTTCTATGAAGGGGTAACATGAGGAACTCAGACAGGGAAAAGCCTGTGGATGTATTATTCTTGGACTTCAGCAAGGCGTTTGACCTGTCCCCACAATGGTCTGGTGGAGAAGCCATGGGGTTGGGGTAGGCCCTTTGATGGTCAGATGGATTGAAAACTGGCTAGCTGGATGCACCCAGAGAGTAGTGGTCGGTGGGGAGCTGTCGAACCCTAGAGAGGTCGGTAGTGGGGTACCGCAGGGCTCGGTCCTGGGTCCGATCCTGTTTAATGCATACATATTGGATGTCAGGGAGGGTATAGGGTGTGAAATTAGTCTCTTTACTGATGACTCCAAGATGGGAGCAGTAGTTGAGGGGGAAGAGGGGAGGTTGGCCCTGCAAGGGGACCTGGACCCCCTGGAAAGCTGGGCCCACACATGGAAATTAAATTTCAATATCACCAAGTGCAAGGTGTTACATCTTGGGCGGGGAAACCCTAAACACAGGTACACCCTGGGAGGGGAGGTGCTGGAGGCCTCAGTAGGGGAAAAAGACCTAGGGGTCATGATGGATGCATGTATGAATAACTCTGAGCAGTGCAGGAGAGCAGCTAGCAAGGCAAACAGGATGTTAGGATGCATCGTGAGGGGGATCACCTCTAGGAGCAGGAAGTGATTCTGCCGATGTACAATGGACTGGTTAGACCACACCTTGAGTACTGTGTACAGTACTGGGAGACCACACTGAAGAGGGACACAGCTCCTGGAGAGGGTACAGAGGAGGGCAACTAAGATGATCCGAGGACTAGGGGATTTGGCGTGTGAGGACAGACTTGAGGGCTCTGCCTGTTTTCATTGGAGGAGAGGAGAGGAGACAGGGGGACATGATTGAGGTCTTCAAGTACCTCAAGGGAATAAATAGAGTAAACATGGAGGGATCTTTAGACTAAAGCAGGGAGGTATCACCAGAGGGCATGGTTTGAAGTTGGAAGGTGGAAGGGTGAGGGGGAAAAGAGGAGGAGGTTTTTCACTGATAGGGTGGTGGACCCTTGGAATGCACTGCCTGGAGAGCTGGTTTAGAGATCCAGAGTGGAAGGCTTCAAGAGAGGGTGGGACAGACACAGAAAGTGGATATATCAGATGATAGCCTGGCCCAGGGGATGATATCAGATGGATGATAGGGGTTTCTGGAACACAAGGGGGGGAGGGCCTCGGTACCCAACTAGGGATCTGAGGTTCGAGCAGACTTGATAGACCATAAGGCCTAATCTGCTGGCAATTAGTATGTTAGTATGTTAACAATGTGGAGGCCCAAATATAACATTTGTTTCAAATATTCAAAACAAGGTATTCACATATCCCTAGTGTGTTGCAGTATAGTGGAAGGTCTGACTGGTTGCAACCTTATACTGCATGTTGGCTGATCTGAGTCCATTTATCCAAACATTTGTAGATACAGTTTCTAGGGGTTCTGTTGGGTTTAGACTCCTCACTGTTTTTTCACTTTTTAGAGGTCAGAGGGCCATGAGGGGTCTGCTGCAGTGCTATACCCATGACTGCCTGGTGGAAGGATCTGTGGCTACCTGCTGGGCTTGGGAAGGTCTTAACTGGAAGTTGTGTTCCGAAGGATATAACCCTATAACCATATACTTACAGTATTTTGATAGTTTGCTCATCCTCTAGCTGCACTATTACAGTCCTTACTCCTCCTGCACTCTCTTGTCTACCTTTGCTGGCCATTTCCCTTCTACTCTGCATAACTAACTGAACTTGACTTTGGGCTTGCTGTCTGTTGACTAGATACCCCACAAGGAACACACCTCATGACATGGCCCTGACAATCCATTGCCACTCTTGGGAGTGGCTGCATATCTCAGACAATCTCTTCATCTAGTCAGAAGAGCTCCATGACCTAAGCTGTCAATTGATCAGCCTATTTTTTAAATATATTTACACGGAATAGTAGGAAAATATGACATACACAGTGGAACTCCTTCCTTTACTTATCTCCATAGGTTCTCTCTGGTATCCAGTGGTATGCCTGTCTCTTCTTCCCATTAAAGCGTTCCCTTTTGTCCATTGACACAACCGTCCTCTCCCTGTCCCTATAATAATTGTCCCTAGTATTCTGTGACACCCCAGTCCTGAAGTGGTGGCTGGCATGAGGTATATCGATTTAGTACTCACAAGAAATGATGGTCTGTGCATTCTGGTGTTGATCTGTGGTGCTGCTGCTGTGGGAATGAGCCATCCCCTTCGAATGTCCAAATGACAAGAACAGTGCACCTGCTAGGAGTATTTGCAAATGAAGATTGTTGGCTAGAATCTATTCAGATTGATTTATTATCCCTCTGTTACCACATACAACACTTAAAACTGCATTCATTGTACTGCATGGGCCGTCATCAGTGCAGGACCTGCGAAGGGCCAGGCCATCAACCAACTGTGGCTGGAAGATTTTTTCCTCCATTTTCTCCCCTAGAACCCACACACATACTATGATGTGATGTGTGTTATCTGCTTCTGTGGCACTGCCCCTGGCATCTAGCCATGGGGATCCCTTCTCCTACTGTTGCATTATGCTGCCACCCATAGTCCTTCAGGAGGCAGACGACCAGCAGGACATGCAAACCCCTCCTTCCTGAGGGAGTAAAGCAGTCATGGGATGCTCAAGCTTCCCCTTCCTAGCCAGACCCATGAGTGACCTGTACGGTGCACAGTCTCATAACTGCGTTTATTTATGCACTAAAAAACAACATAGATTTCATTACGTTTGAGTCTGTCTAAAACATCAAGGGCCATATTCACAAAACTTTGCCAGGGTGCAAACCTAGTTTGTCCAGGGCAAACTGGGTTTAGCCTGGAGTTGGTATTCACAAAGCCCAGTTTTCCCCTGCAAACTGGGTTTGCACAGGCAAATTTGGGAGAGGGGAAGCAATGCAAATGAAGAGGAGGGGGCCTGCATATCCCCATGGCCCAATTCACAAATATTTTGTTCCATGCAAGGGCCATTTGTGAAGGCTCCATTGCGTGGCAAAATTCCTGCAGACAAAAACCTGGCAGTAATCCATGCAACCCTAGTAGTTAGCAAAGGTACTGAAGCCCACCACTCCAGTTCCTGGTCCCTGATCGCCCACCCAATAATGTAAACTCAGTTTCCATAGTATAGTGTTCCCTCCCCCCTCCCTGGTCCCTATCACTGACCCTGTAAGTAATAAAACATTTTCCATAGTGTAGTGGTCCTTCCACCCTCCCGGTCACCGATTGCCGACCCTGTCAGTAATAAAACATTTTCCATAGTCTAGTGGTTTCCTCCTCCCCCCCTCCATTCTCCAATCACCATCCTGTTGTAGGAAAATCTAATCCCTGGTAGTCCAGTGGTCCCTTCCCCCACCCAATCACCCATCCAATATGTATATTGTATATTACTAGAAGAGTTGTGAAGTCATCCCTTCCTCCCACATTCTGATCCCATGTATATGACAAACCCCCAGTACCCTGGTTGTATAATGGACCTCCCACTCTGTCGGTGTTTCCCACAATCCAGCCCCCCCACAACCCCATCCTCAGCGGGTGACCAGCACAGCCCCCCCCTCACACTTCCACAACTGGCTGCCTACTGAACTGCCAATGACAGCGTACAGTAAACACTACAAACTCATTGGTCAATTACAGTCAATGGGCTGTACTGTATAGAGTATGTGCTTCCTTATGACTCAGTCAGTGGCCAGCCACGGTGGTGAAGGAGGGCTGTGCTGGTTGCCAATCACGGGTTGGAATGGGGGGAGTGGGGTGGTGGGAGGGACCCTAGACTACCAGGGACTGGCATGTACCACATTTGAGGAAGGTGATCAGTGACTGGGGAGGGGGAGGGATCACTACACTATGGAAATGGGTTTTATGACTTATAGGGTCAGTGATCTGGGATCGGGAAGGGTCCACTACACAATGGAAAGGCGTTTTATTACTTATAAGGTTGGTGATCAGAGACTGGAGAGGGGGAGGGACCAAAACACTATGGAAATTGGGTTTTACACATAGGGTGGGTGATCAGGGACTGGGGAAGGATCACTACACTATGGAAACTATTTTTGGCAATATCGAGTGGATGATTGGGGTCCAGGGAATGACCACTACACTATTTAAACTATTTTTGACAATATTGGATAGGTGATCTGCGACTGGGGAGGTACAACTATACTAAGGAAACTATTTCAGACAATATCAGGTGGGCAATCGGGGACCGTGGAGGGACCACTTCACTATGGGAACTATTTTTGACAATGTCGGGTGGGCGATCAAGGACTGGGAGGAAATATTACACTATGGAAAATGATTTCACAAACTCGAGTGGGTGATCTGGGATAGGGTGGGACCACTACACTATTAAAACCTTCAGTTTCCTATGGGGTCAGGGATTGGGGAAGGCACAACTAAGCTACCAGGGAATGTGGCTGCACGGGGCATGGGCTGGTGGTGGGGGGCCTCACTAAGCCACCCACAGGTCATGCAAATGGACCCATAATGGACATGCTAATGGCCAGTCATGTCTTGCATGCCCAATGGGCTCATTTGCATGGCCCCTTAGTGAATAGGGGCATGTGTGCACTACTGTTGCCAGCCCATTCTCCTGGCTGGCTGTGGGGGCAAATGCTACTGGGGTTCCTGGTGCTTTGCCTGGGTTAGAGCTGCCCCCACCTGCCCCTATTCACAGTTGGATAGTGCACCACTCTATGCAACTGTAAATAGCCTGATTGCCCACCATCTTAACCGAGGGGTGTTGCACAAACATTTCTGCAGCACTTCATATTTCTTTGTGAATCCTGGCCCTGCAACAGATCAGGCAAATGGAGGAACATCTGTATTTTATGTGTTGCCTTGGAGAAGAAATATTATTCAACAGCTTTTCTAAATATTGGAGCCCAAAGTGTCGTTTTTTTGATGGGGAGTGCCTGACTTCTTGAAATTCAGATATTTGTTTGTGTCAAGGGCACCTCCATCCCAGTGTGGACTATTTGTTGTTCTACCCTAGAATCTCAAAGAAAGGTGAGTGGGAGGGTTTAAGATGCTGTGTTGTTTACCATGACCACTTGTGATCTTCCAAAGAGGTAGTCCTCAAACTAGTTTTCTTCTTCTTCTTTGGTTTGCAACCATGGTAGCCCATCTTGACAGTCCTCAGCAAGTGTCTTTGTGAATGAATAGTCTTTCTGCTTTGTCCATGATATCACATCCTCCATCCAAGATCTTCTCCTTCTACCCATTGTTCACTTTCCATCAACCTTCCCTTCCAGTGCCTGTAAGCATGCCTCACCTGCAGATTTCCTCAGCATTTGTCAGGCAAAATGCATTTTTTTCCTCATAAGATCTCTGACCAGTAACTGTCGCATTCCAGTCATTTCCAATACTTTCTCACTGGTAACATGATGCATCGGTGATGTTTTGAGAATTCTATGATACCACTACAGCTCAAAGGCATGACATTTCTTTATGATGGACTGTTTAAATGTCCATGTTTCACAACCATAACTCCACACGGACCAGATGTAAGTCTTTAAAAATCTGATCTTAATCTTAAGATTTATGTCCCCTCTTAACAGATGTACATTTTTCCAGAAAATCTCTTTATCTCTTGTTAATCTGATGCTGGTGTTGGTATCTGTGCTTTCATCTTCCATAACAATGCTTCCTAGATGGCAATAACATTTTCTTGCTGAACAGCTATACCATTACATTGAAACATAGAAACGTAGAAAGTGACAGCAGAAGGAGACCGTTAGGTCCATCTAGTTGGCCCTTGGTTTTCTACCTCATCACTTGAATGTTACAAGTTTTCCTCTTATCTTTGCACACAACCATAGTTTTTGTCTTGTCTACATTCACCTCCAAACAATATTCTTTGCCATATTCATATAAAGTCTTCATTAATTCCAAAAGGATTTCTTCAGCATCTGCAGACAGCAGTGTGTCACCTGCATAGCATATGTTAATGAAACATTTTCCATTTATCTTAACACTTTCTTCTACTTTTTCTAGTAATTTCATTAAAAACTCACTGCATATGTTAATTAAAATTGGTGACATTATGGTTCTATGTAAAAAGGGTGAACCCAAAACAGCGAGCACAGAATCGCGAGTGAATTATGGTGAGGACACGAATGGCGACTTCATTTTTGTGGTGACCTTCGCCCCCCACACCCCTTATTGTGGGGGGCAAACTTTACTTAGATGACAAACTCCGAGGTTATAGCACCTCGGGGAAGGGGTAAAATTTTTGTCGCCATTTCTGTTTCACCCTAATTCTTTTGCCGACTTTGGTCTGTCTGGTTTTGTTTTCACTCACCTGACATTATACAGCCTTGTCTCACTCCCCCTTTTGATCTCTACTTGGTTCATAGCTTCATCTCCTAATATAGAGTAATTGCTGTTTGGTTCCAGTATAGCTGTGTTACTTTTGTGCTGTAGACGTTATTACTAGTAGTCAGAGCTTAAAGGGTACTATACTATGGTTGACCATGCCAGATACCTTAGCTAAGTCAATACTTAAGGCGACCATTAAGATTACAGAGTCCAAAGCATGGCAATATCATTGATCACATTATGTATTACTGTCCCTGAGGAATGTTGAGGCTTGCAGATTCCTCTCCTGCAAACTGTTAATTGCTCAGCATCGGCATTATTAATTGCTTGTGGACTAGTTTATTGAGCTCTTCACTGACAGTTTATTGTATAGAGACTGCTGGATAGTTATTTTGATCTGATAATGTGCTGTATTTATGGACAGGCATTACAGTGACCGTTTTTCAAATATCTTGGATGTGTTCAGTGCACAGAGACAAGTTGTAGAGAGTGGATTTTGGTTTACTAGATATGCTGACACACATTTTAGCAATGCTTGGTCAATACAATCAGAGCTGGCACTTTGTGTAGTGTCCAGGCTATACAGTTGTTGTAGGACATCTGCAAGGTGGATGTCCTAAAAGCTGAAAGGAGGAGGTGATGTTGAGAGTTGAGTCTCTGCCTAAGGGGGAGCTAAGAATTATAGGATATTGATAAGTTCAGGTATGTGAATTACATTTCCATAGTTTGGTATTTCAGAATGGTTTGTGATTAGGTCACCATAAGTGTAACAAATGGGATATGGCAGTGGGTAAGGTTTTGCTCATGATAGTGTTGATGCCCATTCAAGAATTTTTCTAAAAGTTCCCAAATGCTTTCAGGTGGTTTGAGTAATGGTCCGCTTGGGCCCTCTTCATGAGACTGACAGTTTTGTTTCTGAGTAAGTGCTATGTTTCCCAATTGGTGTCCCATAAAGAAGATTTATACAGTACCTTAATCAGGCCGCATCTTGTCGATGGTAGCAATCCAAAAGGTCTGGTGTGATGCAGGTGTTGTGGTTACCCCTGACTCTAACTAGTCTGGATGGTAATACTCTGCTCCGCCACCTTGAGTTCACAATATCAAGGATGAGGTTAAGTGGTTTCTCGGCTACCTTCGCATGCCAGTTTAAGGTGAGAAATCCTTAGAACATCAATGAAAATCTTGACTTTGAACAGCTCAGGACTTCTTGTAGTTCTGTTTTTCCCCTTAACCTCTGATGAAAGAAAATGCTTAGAAAAGCTATGATCGTATTGGCACCTGAATTTTGTTGGAAAAGGTTGGATCTTTGTAAATCTCACCCTAAGCTTTGTGAGGCTATGGCAGTAGCCTGTTAAAAAAGTTCACTGCAGGTAACATTAATCCAGAGTTCATTAGATATGATGGTGTGTGCTCCTAGGGAGAATTATACCTGTAGTCTATTGATCTGTAGGCCTGAGGTTTTACCTTCTTACCATCCAGCAGATGCTACAACAAAACAATTAAAGAGATGTACTGTAAACTGCAATGTTCTATTAGTTTGAGGTATAGTAAGCTGGGTTAAGAAAGTTACAAGAAAGTTCATTTTTTTATCTGATGCACATCAAAATTAATGTCCAAAGATACTACACATGATAAAACCACAACCCATCTTAAACAATATGTGACATCTTTTGTTTAAAAAAAACTGTGCTTGCAACATATTTATTAAGGCTTGGAGGCTTGATATTAAAGTACATATGAAACCTTGCAGAAAAAAGACAGCTGTCATCAGAAATGCCTAATGTAAGGCTGTGAGTCTGAATGTTACAGAAAAGGTGTTCTTTCCCAAACACCCAATAGCAACACTTTACCTCTCATCACATATGAACTGTACACATCCTTTGTTTCTGTAGTCTTTTCTCCTTCCTGTAGTTGGCATTAAATGTCTCACAGGCTGTTACAAATATTTAGCTCAAGCATTTCCTTACTATGTAGCAAATAGTCAGGTAAAAGCAGGCATTAGTCCTTTTAAATTGCCTTTTACTTCTCGCTGGTGGTATTCTGATAATGAAGAATTATTCATACCTGTGTTTAGACTGTTTTAAAGATGTTTAAGGAATTACTACTGGCCACCTCTAATGGAAGGCCATTCCATCCTCTCATCACTCTCTGGGTAAACCAGTTCCTCTTTGGTCAGTCTTAAAATTGCCATGAAAGATTTGGTAGGTGTGCAACTAACCCCAATCTATTTGGCTCACAATAAAGCCCAACCGCTTCCCACAATAATATTTTTCTTGGACACCCAGGTTTCAGAAGAGCTGAGAAATGCTAGGTGTCTGAAGATTTCAATGCTCTAAGAAAGTCTACACTTTTCTAAGAGTTGTAACCTTGGACAGATGTGAAAAATCCTTAGATGTCCTATGATTTTTTCCTTTTTAAGAAAAATGGGGTGTAAGATTCTGCATGAGATGTCTAATTCATATGTGAGTTTGACTCAGCCCAGTTAATTGTAGGATTTGATCCTAATGTATTATGATGGTTCCTTAGAGGTCTTGCAAAGTCAGATGTAATGAATGTACCAGTGGTAGTAAAGATGCCAAATATGCTCTATAAAGTGTGAGATAATTATGTATTAAAATACAATATTCTGTGTTTTTGCCTAGATTCAAACCACTGATCCTTTGCCTGCTAAGCAAACATATAATCACTGTGCCTCTGAACTGCAGGTAAGTGAGTTGCAGGTCCTGTAGTGTAGGTAAGCAATAAGACACGATGGGGTGTGCATTAGACAGTTCTAATGCATGGTTCAGGGGATGTAGTGAGGCATGAGGTCACAGGCCGAGTGCATCCAGTCCCCTAGCCGTGCATTAGAACTGTCTAATGCACATCCCCGGAGTGGCTTATTGCACTTGTAAAATGGGTCTGTGTATTCTAAATGGGGGTTCTAGTTTTAGCTGTGCATTAGACACATCTAATGCATGGCTAGCAACCAATCAGATTGCTTGAAATCCTTTCCCCATTTTATAAAGCTATTGTTCTTTGCTAAATGTACTTCTCACATAATTTATTATTCCAACTCCACACCATGAATCTTCACTCAAGTGAGTTTCCATCTTAAAAAATTTTGAAAAAAAAGAATGCTTAAGTCCCTGCCAGGCTTTGAACAGTTGATGCTTTGCCTGGTAAGCAAACACACATTCAATGCACCACTGAGCTGCAGGTCAGGAAGCTGCAGTTCCTATAATGTAGTGCTTTTGTCACAACCTACAAAAGAGGCAACTGGGGATCCACAGTGGTAGTCATATAAAGTTGATCAGTACTGTGGTTATGCTGAGATGTCCTGAGGCACTCAAGTTACAGTTTGCACTGGCTATTATGTGATCCTGCCCCAGCATACCTTAGCATTATCTCAGTATTGATCAACTTTTGTATGACTATCATTGTAATCCCAGCAGATAATTTACCTTAACAAACTGTTATTCTTAGCTAAATTTACTTTTTGCATAATTTACTATTCCAACTCCACACCACCATGAATCCCCACTTAAGTGAGTTTACATCTTACTAAAAAAAGAAGTTAAACACATGTATAAAATGTATGAGTTCCTGCCAGGATTTACACAGAAACACAGAGACTGGTGTTAGAAAAAGACTACCAGACCAGCCAGTCTGCCCATAAACTCTAACAAACCCATGACTGATTGTCCATAAAGGTTTCTAACTCACGCTATCCACCCCCATACTTCCTGACCTCCCGCTATCACCCGGAACAACCACTAAGCCCTTCACTGTGTCCCAGCCATGGCTGAAACCATTTGTGGTTTTGGCACAACTACATCAGCTGGCAGATTGTGCCATGACTCCACCACCTTTTCTGTAAAATGAAACTTTCTTATTTCCCTCTTGAATCACTCCCATCAGTTTCAACTTGTGCCACCATGTTCTTGATCCACTACTTATGCTAAATTATTCTTCTCAGTTTACATTGTTCATTCATTTTAGGAACATGAAGGTCTCTATCATATCTCCCCTCTCTTGTCTGGCCTTCAGCAAGCACATGTTTGGTGCCTTGAGCCAATCCTCATTTGATTTCAAATGCCAAATCTTTGATCACCTCTCTGGCTTTTGCAAGTCTCTTTGTATTTCCCCAGCTCCCTCCTCACTGTCTACCTTGCCAAAGATCTTAGTGCAATCTGCAAATAGACACATCTTGCCCTGGATTACTTCTCCCATGTTGCAGACTGGACCTAGGACCAATCATTGTGGCACCCCACTGGTGATATCCTCTCTTCTAATTTGACTCAGTTAACCACAACCCTCTGCTGTCTCCCTTCCAACCAGTTTCTCACCCATTCAGCTGTGTCTTTTGCTATGCCTAGATCCTCTAGCTTCTTCAGCAACCTTCTGTGAGGCGAAAGCTTTGCTGAAATGAACGTAGAGTACATCCACAGCATGGTCCTTATCCACTACTCTCATTACCCAGTCAAATAATACTATCTGGTTGGTCTGACAAACCCTTCCTGCCATGAAACCATGGTGTTTACTATCTTGGAGTCCACTGCTCTCCAGGTAGTTTAAGAGGTCATCTCTGACTACTGTCTCCATCAGTTTACCCACAATAGAGGTACGACTGACAGGTCTGTAGTTATCCAGTTGCTATTTGTCCCTAGCCATTGTTGAGCATGGCTACAGTACGTCTGCTACCCTCCACTCTTTTGGAATTACCACTGCTTGAATTGAGCTATTGAATAACCCCATCAGGGGTTTAATTAGTTTCATTGCCAATTCCTTGAGCACCCTTAGATGAATTTCATCTGGTCCCAGGGCCTTATCTATCTTTAGGACTGCTAACCCTTTCACTGGTAAATACTTGCTGCCTCACCTCAGGGATCTCCCTTACAGCTGCCTTAATGCCACTGTCTGGTAGAGGCCGTCTCTCTTCCCTTGTGATTACAGAGCAAAAGTAATCATTAAGAATGGCTACTTTTTGGCTGCTCCCTTTAACTGTTTTAAGGAACTGTTTTCCTCCACCAGTGACCCCTTTGCAATATGCAGTTCTGTGTCTGCCTTTGCTTTTCTGACCACCCTTTTGGTTTCCATCATTTTCATTAGGTACTTTTCCCATTCTTCCATCCCTTGTTTCTCCTTTTACCTGGTGAAGGCCTTCTTTTTGGCTCTCACTGCTTCCCTGACCTTTCCAGAGAACCATAATGGTCTCTTGTACCTTTTTCTTTTGATTACCATTCTTATGCAAGACTCTGTTGCCTCAAGGATGGTCCCCTTGACTGCCACCATCTTTCATCCTCATCCTCAATGCTGTCCACTCTGATTAACTTGTCCCATATCAGCTGCCTCAACTGGTTAAAGTCTTAACCACTGATCCTGTAAGCAAACACACATGCAGTGTGTCAGTGAGCTGCAGGTAAGTGAATTGTATTTCCTAAGGTGTAGAGGTCCTGCCACAACCTGCAAAACAGGTAACTTGGGTGTCTACTCCCACCAAGTGATCTACCTTTACAAGTTGTTTTTCTTAACCAAAGGTACTTATACTGTATAATTACTGTTCCAACTCCATGCCACCATGAATTGCTATTCCAGTAAGTTTCCATCTTACAAAAAAGTTGTAAAGAATATTAAGTCCCTGCCTGGATTCAAACTATGTCTAACTGAATTTAAACCACAGATCCTTTGTCTGTGAAGCACACACATTCAGTGTGCTGCTGAACTGTAGGTAAGTAAGTTATGTCACAATCTGCAAAACAGGTGACTGTAAATCTAATCCCAGCAGGCTATTTCTCTTCACAAAGTATTGTTCTTTACTTCTCATATAATTTACTATTCCAACTGCACACTACCATGAATTGTCACTCAAGTGCATTTCCTTTTTACAAAAAATGTTCAAGTCCCTGCCAGGATTACACCCACTGCTCCTTTTCAAGTTAATCAAACACACATTCAGTGTGCCACTGAGCTACAGGGTAAGTGATTTGCAGTTCCTGTGGTGGAGCAGTAAGCAGTAGGAGGATAGGCTGCTTAATTGAGTGCTGGGGGACATTATACTTTTAAACCATTTTACTGAAGTTTATTTTACACTCTGGTAGTGAGTGCATTTGGAGCCTTGCTCCTGATAGACCAGAAGGAGGAAGAGAAGCCCATTAGTTTGCAAAATTGCAATGCACCTTACCTGGGGTAAAAATCAGCGACATAAAAACTATGCTTAATGGGCTACTAGTAAACCTGAATAAACCCCTAGTCTTGATCCATGTGGGAATTAATGAAGTCGGGAAAAGGAATCTGAAATATATTATGGAAGACTTCGAGCTAGTAACCAAACAAATCAGAAGAGTTGGTGGAGATGTTACAATATCTGGAGTACTTCCAAGAAGAGGGTGGAACCATACAAAAAATAAAGACATTAAGATGCTGAATAGTTGGTTAAAGGAATGGGGAAAAGTTATTGGATTTGGTTTCTTAGACTACTGGGCAGGCTTCGATAGTGAAAAATTAATGAGCCATGATGGCCTACATTTAAATCAGGCAGACAAAAGGAAGCTAGGTAGACCCTTTAGGGAACACATTGATGCCCGTTTAAACTTTTAAAAGGGGGGGCAAGGAACAAGGTAAACCTGGAAAGGCATAGCATCAATCCACCTAACTATGCAGCCAAAATTATGGGGGATGTAATTGCTTGCTTATTAATGCCAGAAGTTTAACTAAGAAAAACGATGAGCTAAGACACATCATGAAACAGCAACACATAAAGATTTGTGTAGTAACAGAAACTTGATTGGATGCTAACCATCAATGGGACCAGAACATTATCGGATGTAAACTCTTTCATAAATCTAGGGAATTCAGGAAAGGGGGAGGAATTGCAGTTTATGAATCTGAGAAGATACAAGCTGAAGAAATTACCATACAAGCAGACAGTGTAGAGCAAATCTGGCTGAAAATCACTCCCCACAAATCCCCCAGAATACTATTAAGAGCACTATACAGAGCACCGTCAACTAAGAAAAGGATAATGTGCAGTAATCATTCAAAATTATCTATCTGAGTTAAACCCAGCAGATAGAGTTATACTACTAAGGGACTTCAACCTACTTGGGATAGATTGGAACACTCCTGATTGTACAACAAGGACAGAGCACAGTTACATGGAACTATTCAGTCAAATTGGTCTGGTACAACTGGTTAAACAAAATACAAGAGCTAATAACATATTAGATTTAATCCTGACCAATATGGAAGATGATATTAAGGATTGTAGGGAGACTATGCCCTTAGGGGATAGTGACCACAACATGGTCTCCTTTACTATACAAGAAAAAACCCTCGACATCTCTGGAGAAACCTTAATCTTAGACTTTAAAAAGGCCATCTTTTCCAGTTTTAAATATGAAATATCTCAATGGAGGCAGTGGGAAGAATTTAAAAATGCAAGGCAAGGCAATCTTTATTTAAAAGACACCCAATCCCGAAGGCTCTGGACGCCATATAAATCGAAATAAACAAATAAACTTAAACAACTCCATAAATAACAAAAGAAAAAACATTTAAACAGTAAAATCCATGAATAATAAGATAAAATGTATCACAGAAAATAAACTAAAATAAGGGTGCAGAGAACTATATCTAGGCCAGTACACTAAAAGCTGAGTCAGGAAAAGCCTGGTTGATTAGGAGGGCCTTGAGGTGGGCCTTTAATATCTCCAAAGTTGGGGCCTCCCTAATCCCAAGGATAGCAAATTCCACAGGACGGGGGTGGTGACACTGAAGGTCCTGTCACCAGCTGTTTTTAGCCTCATCCTGGGAATCACCAGGGGCCCCCCACAGTAGGAGCGGAGCGGTTGGACCAAGACAGCTGGTGCAAGAAGGTCTGACAGGTAACCAGGGCTCTGGCCATGTAGGACCTTATAGGTGAGAAGACCTGCCTTAAAAAGGATCCTCCACCTAACCTGCAGCCAGTGCAGAACATGCAGTACCAGTGTAATAAGGCAATATTTAGGCTGCCCAGTAAGTAACCAGGCAGCTGCATTCTGCACCAACTGCAGCCTGTGGAGAGATCCTCATGCAACTCCAAGGTAGAGCGCATTACAGTAGTCAAGCCTTGATGTCACTAAGGCATGTATCAAAGTGGGGAGGTCCAGAGGTGGCAAAAGGGGTTTTATCCTGGCAACATTTCTAAGATGGAAAAAACAGGAGTGGACAGTGGAAAACACTTGCCCCTCCATCGACAAACCCCTGTCCAGAATGATAATAAAGATTTTGCACCTTAGAGGAGGCCTTCAATGGGACAGATCCCAGAACAAGTCCAGTCTCTGCACCACAGGCCATCCTATTCCACGCTCTGTTCGACTCCACCACCAATACCTCCATCTTATTGGGATTCAGTTGCAACCAGCTAGAGGTCATCCAGTTGTTGATCTCAGCAAGGCAGCTGTTTAGCACATCTGCCGCATTGGATGTTCCTGGGGCAAAGGATAAGTGTAGCTGGGTATCACCAGCATAGCAATGAAAACCCAAACCATACTTCCTAATGATTCCCCCTAAGGGCAACATGTACACTATGAACAGCACTGGGGCCAGGACTGAGCCCTGAGGTACTCCACAAGATAGGAGACTAGAGGTGGAGGAGAAATTCCCATCACAACCCATTGCCTCCTGTTGGTTAAGAACAACTCAAACTCAGACCAGCAGATGACAGTGCCAGTGAGTCCACAGACTTCTCTAAGGCAGTCAGGCAATGTACAATGGTCCAGTGTCAAAGGCTGAGGAGGGATCGAGGAGAACAAAAATTGTCCTTTCCACTTGATCTCTAGCCCTGAGGACATCATTCTGTACCTGAACAAGCACAGTTTCTGTGCAATGCATCACCTGAAACCCCAACTGGAAATGTTTGCATTATACATGGGTCACAAGGTGCTCTTCCAACTGAAGCACCACTACCTTCTCTACAATCTTCGCCAAAAAAGGAAGATTGGAAAAAGGATGGTAATTTGCCCTAACCTCTGGGTCCAAAGATGGTTTCTTAAGGAGTGGTCTCACCAATGCCTCCTTCAAGGCATTGGGAAAGACCCCCTCAGACAAGGAGCACTGGACAATCAGGGCAAACACCAGGCCAATGGCATTGACGCATCTCATCAAGAGAAGCGTCAGTACCGAGTTCAGTTCACAGAAGGTGTGCTTCAGATTGGTTGCCACCCTAATGATCTCACTTACCTCCACTGGTCTGAACTCCCCCCAACCAGGCAGAGTGCACTCAGAACACTTCGGGCAACCACTGCCAGCTCTGGACTGGCTGACTGGAGGAATTCGCTGCTGGATACCGGACACCCTGTCCAAGAAGAACCAAGCAAACTCTTCTTATTCAGAGTTAGAAAACATCTTCTTCGGCTATAGACAGGCTGGATGAAGTAGCCTGTCGACAGTCCAAAAAAGGACAGCTGATCGGTTCTTCCCAGTAGCAATCTCCCTGGACAGGAACTCTGTCTTCTTATGGTTCATTGCCCCCTGGTATGCATTGTAATGCATACGCAGGGCCAGTTTGTCCTCCTCCAGGCCAGACTTCCTCCAGCAGCACTCCAATCTCTGACCCTTTCTTTTCAACTCTCTGAGGTCCCCATCAAACCATGGGGACCTCAGGTAGGAAGATTTGGGTCATATATGGACAGGTCCAAGGGAGTCAGTGGCGTCAGATATTACCCTATTATAGGAGCCCTCTATGGTACCAATGCCTCAGACACATGCATTACCCACACTAGATAGATCGGCTGCCTCCAAAAAGCCCTCTGGGGTCAATCCATGCAAAGGATGGAAGCTCATCATCTCTGTGAGGGGAGGGCATCTGATGGGTGCCCTGAACATGAACCACACCGTGCCGTGATCAGACCATGCCACCCGATCAATCTTGAGATCATTTATCTCAAGCCCTAGTGAAAACACCAGGTCCAATGTGTGCCTGCTGTGGTGTGTCATGGCAGAAACAGCTTGCGACAGGCCCAGCAATTACATGATACTAACATACTAACATACTAAAATGCCAGCAGAAAAAGCCTAATCGTCTTTCGAGTCTGCTCGATTGGTCAGCCCCCACCCTGGGTGCTGACCTTGCTGCCCCCCTCGCCTTCTCTGGCTTCTCCCTTCCCAGTTCTGGATATTCTTGCTGCATTGGATTTTGCTTCCAGAATCCTTCCCCTGTACCTGTCCCAGCCCCTCTTGAACCCCTTCACCGTCTCTGCCTCCACCAGCCCCCTAGGCAGTGCATTCCATGGCTCCACCACCCTCTCAGTGAAGTAGCACCTCCTCCTTTCTCCCTGAGTCTTCCTCCAGCTTCCACCCATGCCTCTAGTGGCCCCTCCTCTTTCCTTGAAGCACCCTGACTGTTCCTCCCCTATTTACCCTCTTCATGTACTTAAAGACCTCTATCATGTCCCCCGGTCCCTTCTCTCTTCCAATGTGTACATATTTAGCTCTTTGAGCCTCTCATAGGTCCTGTCCCCAAGCCCCAAATCATTTTGGTTGCCCTCCTCTGGACCCTCTCCAGGAGTTTAATGTCCCTCTTTTAGTGTGGCCTCCAAAACTGCATGCAGTACTCAAGGTGTGGCCTCACCAAGCAGTTATACAGAGGGAGCATCACTTCCCTCCTTCTGGATGTGATCCCTGTAGTGATGCATCCCAGCATCCTGTTGTCCTTGGCTACTGCCCTCCTACAAGTCTCCGAGTTGTTCATTTTGACATCCACCACCACCCCCAGGTCCCTCTCAGCCATCAAGACTTGTAGCATTTCCCCCCCCCAGGGTGTACACTTGGCCCGGGTTTCTGGCCCCCAGGTGGAGTACCTTGCATTTCCCTGCATTGAACCTCAGCTTCCACTTTCTAGACCATCTTTCCAGAGCCTCCAGGTCCCCCTGTGGGCCACCTCCCTCCTCCCATCCACCACCACCCCCAGTTTTGAGTCATCTGCAAAGAGACTCATCTCACTCCTGATTCCTATCCTTATGTCAGAGACGTAGGCGTTGAACAGGAGGGGACCAAGGACTGATCCCTGTGGGACCCCACTAATGACCCTCTTTGGGGCTGAGACTATCCCGCCAACTACGACCCTCTGGGTCCGGTCATGGAGCCAATTGCCTATCCATCTGATCATCTGGTTCCCCACCCCCATTTCTCCCAGCTTATCCAACAGGCCCATGTGAAGAATAGAGTCAAATGCCTTGCTGAAGTCTAGAAAGAGGACGTCCACTGGTCTACCAAGGTCCAAGGCACTCGTCACCCAGTCATAGAACTCCACAAGGTTTGTCTGACACGATTTCCCTAAGATGAATCCATGCTGTCTATTGTCCAGGCACCCTGACTTTTTCAGGTCCCCCCCAGCCTCTCCTTGACAATGCCCTCCATCACCTTGCCCACCACCGATGTCAGGCTGACAGGCCTGTAGTTCTCTACCACCTCCCTTGATCCCCCCTTGTGGATAGGCACTATATGTGCCACCTTCCAGTCCTGGGGCACCCACCCTGTCCTCAGAGAGATGGTGGAAAGCTCCGCTAGGGTTTCACCAGGAGATCCATAAGTTCCTTCAGCACTCCGGGATGTAATTTATCCAGCCCCGGTGCTTTCTCCGTCTTAAGGGAGCTGAGGGCTTCCCTCACTCTCTCTGCTGTAATTTCCACTTCCAGTACCTCTTCTCCCTGCTTAGCCCTTCCCCCTCCTGCTAGTGATGCCTCCCCCTCTCCCCAGACCTGCCGATCGGTAAGGGTCCCCCCCTCCTCAGTATCTCTGTCTCCTCCCATGTATGATGCAGCACTCCCATTTTCCTTGGTGGAAACTGAGGTGAAGTACTCATTTAGTACCTCAGCCTGCTCCCCCGGGTCTTGCACCCATCTATCCCCTGATTTAATCCTGCTAATCTGCCCCTTCACTCTTCATTTTTCCCCCAATGTATCTAAAGAACCCCTTGTTCCCTCTCCTGATTTCCCTGGCCAGGTTCTGCTCCTTCCTTGCCTTAGCCGCCCTCACCACCCTAGTGGCCCTTCTAGCAATCAGCTCATACTCTCCTCGATCCCTTTCACTCCTTGAGCACTAGGCTGCCTTCTTTCCCTGCACCACCTCCTGGACCTCCCTGGTCCACCAGCAGGGTTTTCGGAGGTTATGACCAAGCCTGCAAGATTCATCGTCAGCCCAAACATTGAAATCCCCCATGATAATACATCTGGGGCCTTCCAGTGTTTCACTGGTGATGAGTTCAGCAACCTCCTGCAGGAAATCTCCTGCCACCCTGGGTGGCGGTAGATCAGGAGAATCCTGCAGCCTGTGCCCAGACCCCAATGGAAAGTCACACAATCAAAAGAACCTGGGGTTCTCACTAGGTGCACAGTGAAGCCCAAGTCAGATCTAAAACAGATGGCTACCCCACCACCCCTACATTCCTCTCTGGGGCAGTGTACTACGGTATACCCAGAGGAGACGGCAGCCTCAAAGACTGGGCCAGTATCATCCCCAATACAGATCTTTGTGATGCAAGCAAGATTGAGGAAATCAAGCTGCAATAATAGCAGTCTTGTTCCTGATTGAGCTGGCATTGCATAGCACTATCCTCAGGGGATCGGTGGGTAAGGCAGCCCTTCAGGTTACCTGGCCACTTGGTCTGGTAGACTCCCTGGAGACAGGCACCGAACATGTTTGACCTCTCTCTCTTGTGCTCATTGTAATCCAGGGAACCTTCTGGACCTGACAATCTCTATCCTGCTACCCTCCACCGCACACAGGGCATCCCACCGTCCAAGATCACCCCGGCCCCTCCAAATCCCCACCTCCCGGCAGCATCTTGCCTTGATGTTAGAAACTGGTAGGCTAATGAAGGGCCATAAATTGTACAAATGAGAAGCCCAGTACACTATCCTGGTGCCCCTGGCCCCCCCCAGACAGCCCTCACACATCACACTCAACAAAAATCCTGGCACACCCACCTAATTCTGCTCACACTACAATCATGCACTAAAATATACAATTCCCCCCACACACACCTCTCACCCCCAATGTAGCAGTCAAGTAAAATACAATTTCAGGAGAGAGTTTAGTATTGCAGAGCTCCCACCTCTGCAATTTTTATACATAAAATTTCTGGGTTCAACAAGCCTGGCTCTCACCCAGGCCAGTATCAAAAAGCCAGCCAGTAACTTTCAGCAGATAAACAATTTGCTTCCAAACAAATAGCAGAAATCACCACCTGGAGCAAATAAAAATGTGGACGACATGTATGGAGCACTTAGTCATAAAATAGATCAGGGCATTCTACATAATATACCATACAGAAAGAAATATAATAAAGGGCCAAGAACTACAATCTGGTTTAATAAGAAAATTAACAAGCATTTGTCAGTGCCGAATGTTTACTTGCTGGTATTAACATTGGAAATACAGGAGTTAGACAGATGCAGAATAGGAATGACAGTGAAGTATTGAACTTCACGCCAACCCCACCTTCACCCTGCAGAAACAGACAGGCATTGGGGTATACGTTTGGGTCATCGCCCATGATGGTCATGCCATGTCACCTCACCCTATTCTGCAGACACCAACACGCATTGAGGTGTGCCTTTGGGTGTTTGGTTTTATAGTCACCCCATTCCATAAGGACATGGGTGCAGTATAGGAGAATGGGGTGAACTCTGGGGCTGAAGAGTCCAAGGCACACCTCGATGCCTGTCACTGGCTTGGGGTGGGGGTGGGATGGCATGAGCATTACAGTCAGTAATCCAAAGGCACACCCCTGATGCCTGTCAGTCTGTACAGGGTGGGACATTATGGTTAGAATCCACAACACCCCAGGCATTTGTTGGTATTTGCACTACAGATTTTCAATATGGCCTTTTTGTGACCCCACCTCATGAAATAATTTGAGACCTCTTCTCATGAAGAGTGGCAGTGTGATTTTGTTAATGTGTCCCGAACTTTGAGTTCCCACAGCCACCATGCCATTCTGCACCAGATGTATGAAAACACAGATCGGGCAGGATGTGAAGAAAGACAGCTGTACCATCCATAGCGAGATGTGAAGGGATGGCAATGTTGAAGATCTGTAGAGGAAATCTTAAAAATGCTCGTAGTTCCTAGCATACATGGAAACTGCGCAATGCATGTGCATAACATAGTCATGTAGTAGAATTATTTTACCAAATTTTCAACATTGACATTTTTTGACCTCTGCTCATGAACACTCTCATTATGATTTTCTTAATCTGTCCCAAACATTGATTTCCCACAGCGACCGTGCTATTCTGCGCCAGATGTGTAAATACATATTTTGGGCAGGATATGAAAAATGACAGCTGTACTGTTCATTAGGAGGTGTGAAAAAATGGCAGTGTTGAAAATCTGGAATGAAAATTTTTACAAATGTGTGAAATTATGAGGGTGCATGGAAATTGTGCAACGTACGCTTGTAACATGGTCATTTTATGGACATTTGTCACTAAATTTTCAACATAGGCATTTTAGCACCTCTGCTTATGAACGATGTCACTGCGATTTTTTTAATCTGTCCCAAACACTGACTTCCCACAGCGACTGCGCTATTGTGTGCCGGAAGTGCAAAAACACATTTCACCCAGGATGTGAAACTGACAGCTGTACTGTTCATAAGGAGGTCTGAAAAAATGCAAATGTTGAACATCTGGAGTGAAAATACTACAAATTTGCGAAGTTACGAGGGTGCACGGAAACGGCACTATGCAGGCTCATAACACAGTCATTTTATAGATGTTTGTCACCAAATTTTCAACATAGGCATTTTAGGACCTCTGCTCATGAACAGCGTCACTGTGATTTTCCTAATCTATCCCAAACACTGATTTTCCACAGTGACCACACCGAAAGTGTGAAAACATATTTTGGCCAGGATGTGGAAAATGACAGCTGTACTGTTTATAAGGAGGTATGAAAAAATGGCAATGTTGAAAATTTGGAGTGAAAATATTACAAATTTGAGAAGTTACAAGTGTGCATGTAAATGTGCAATGCACGCTTGTAACACAGTCATTTTATGGACTTTCATCTCCAAATTTTCAACACAGGTATTTTAGGACCTCTGCTCAGGAACAGTGTCACTGTGATTTTCTTAATGTGTCCCGAGCACTGATTTCCATCAGCGACCATGCTATTCTGCACTGGAAGTGTGAAAACACATTTTGGCCAGGTTGTGAAAAATGATAGCTGTACTGTTCATAAGGAGGTGTGGAAAAATGCCAATGTTGAAAATCTGGAGTGAAAATATTACAAATTTGTGAAGTTACGAGCGAGCGTGGAAACTGTGCAAAGCATGACCGTAAAACAGTCATTTTTTTAATTTTTTCAACAAATTTGTAATATAGGCTTTTTGAGAGCCCATCTCATGAACAGTGGCACTGTTGTTTCATTAATCAGTCCCGAAAGGGGATTCCTCACAGTGACTGCAAAATTACCTTTTGGGACCGAATAATGCCACGACAGTGGCTGAATTTATGAGGAGGGGTCCTAATAACCTCATGTTGAAAATTTGGTTCCAAAATTACCCAAAATGCCTAAGATATGCACTAAAGTTGAAAAAAACCCTATTTATGCCATCATGCAGCTTACCGGCATTTCTTCAGTTCGTGGTTAGCTTTGAAGAGTGCAGACATGTTCACGGTCCACCGAAGATCATCGCACCAGGCTCCGGAGGTAAGTAGGGGTGAGGGGGTGGGGAGGTAGGGTGCACAATGGGTGGGTGGGTGTGGGTTGTGGGAGGGGACCTGACCGGCATGGGACCATTTCCTTTCTTTCAGAAAAAAAAAAGAGATTGCAGGAAGTTTTTATTTTCATTTTGCAGGCTTCTTTTCAGTACACTGGGGTGGGCTCCCAGTGTGCCACCTGCCTTTTTGGAGTGGGGGGACTTAAGCCAATGGGGATTGGGCCCCCGTCAGAAGAACGACTGTTTGGGGAGGCATGATGCCGAGGAGGATTGCATACCCCTGTTGGCAAATTAACTGGGTCGGGGCATGCTGACAGGAGGATTGGGCACCCCAGTCAGTCAGCTTTCCCCCCACTGACATGTTTATGGACATGTTACACCAGGCAAGGTACTGCCCTACAATGACGGGTCGCTCCCTCATTGCAACGGGATGGCTGATGCTGCAATGATGAGGTGGCCCCTAATTGCAGCAGCCAAATTATTTCAACTTGGTGGCACTTATGCAGAACCAGTGTCATCAGGACACTGGGCCTGCACTGGGTGAACAGTGCCAAGGCCACAAATACAATGCCTGCATTGGCTGCCACAGTACCGCACCTCCACAAGTTGCTTCTCTCCTAAGCTGCCACATCATGTTTCTTGTGCATGCACAAGCAAACATAAAAAGGGTATTAAAACTGAAAACATACTATACAAATCTTTAAGGGGTAACAGAACAGGAAGAGGATGGATGAAATTCCCAAAACTTCAAAAGGCAGTAAAAAAAGACATTAAAAAGGCAAAAGCTGAGTATGAAATTAAACTAGCCTCTAAAACAAAAGATAATTATAGATTATTCTACTTCTACATAAATAAAAAGCAAAATGGGATCAAATAATGTAGGGCCCTTGGCTAGCCCAGACAGGTCATTAGCAGTATCCAACAAGGAGATGGCAGAGGTCCAAAATAATTATTTCTCCACAGTGTTTAGCCCCAAAAAAATATATCAAGGAATTAAGTGAAGGGAAACCAAAAGTACCTCAGAACCCAATAAGAATAGACCCTAAGGAGATCAAGGAGTACCTGATTTCACTTAATCAGAACAAATCACCAAGGCAAGATGGATTCCACCCAAGAGTACTGAAAGAGCTGGCAGTAGAATTAGCACCATCAGTTAGTTACATCTTTCAGCAAACACTCCTTAGGGGGTAAGTACCAGAAGCACGGTGACAAGCAACCGGCATACCACTCTATAAGAAGGGAGATAAAAAGAATACTTCCAGTTGTAGGCCAGTTAGCCTAACAAGTACGTTGGGTAAAATTCTGGAGGGCTTTATTTAGGATTATATTAATGAATACATACAGAAAAACTGTTTGCGTGATGAAACACAACACAGTTTCACTAAAGGTAGATCATGCCAGATGAATTTGCTAGAGTTTTATAACAGGGTCAGCAAATCTTTGGGCACGAATTAACCTGTGGATGTTATATCTTTGAACTTCACCAAAGCATTCGATAAATTGCCCCATCGTGAAATAATAAAAACATTGACTACCTTGGTGGTACATGGCAATGTAGTGGCCTGGATCCATTCATAGCTAAGCAACAAAAGACAAAGGGATTGTATCGGGGGCTTATTCCAACTGGTCGGAAGTAACAAGTGGAGTACCACAGGGATCTGTGCTGGGGCCTAGCATCTGTAACATATGTGTCTCTCAACTAAAGTGCGAACAGTTTGGGGTGTGGATGACCAAGTCTGCTGATGACAGTAGACTGGGGGTGGAACCGAGGCACAATTCATCTTATTTAGGCATGCAGGCAGCCCTTGACTACATTGAATCATGGTGAAAATCATATAAACTGCCACTCAACCTGGATAAATGCAGAGTTATGCATTTAGGTGCACATAGCCCAAATATGCCATACATGCTAGAAAAAAATAAATTGCAAACAGTAGCTGAGGAAAAAGATCTAGGCATAAACATCACACATGGGGCCCAATTCTAGAAGGGTGGTGCAAGTTGCCATCAAACGCAACTTGCGCCACCCGTAACTGCGACATTAACCCTGTGCCCTATTCTAGAAGGGGCAGGGTCTCCACAGCAAAGCCCTGCGACTTGCGACATGCTGCTAGGTATGCCACACAGACAGCATATCTGGCCGGCATGTCACAACCACTGCTGCAGGTCACATGTGCACCCCCCTGCCCAGCAAGCCACAACCCACACACCCTGACCCCCTAGCCTTCAGTATGTGCCCCACAAGGCTGGCCACAACAACTGGCCCCGAAACCCCATAACTATGCCCATGAACCACTCACCCTGAGCCCCGAAACCCACATTGTTAAATGCCCCACAGGGTGGCCCTGTCATCCCCACCCATGCCCCAACTTCTGAGTTGCTTGCAGCAAATGCAGCAAAAGTCTGCCCTGGTACTCTAGTGGCCCCCTGATTGGTATCAAATAAAGATCCCCACATCCCTGGTAGTCTAGCAGCCCCAATCAACATAAACTAATTAAAGTCCTTCAGTTTCCCTGGTAGTCTAGTGTTGCCCCACCCTCACCCAGCTGTGCAGCCCATCAGCACCCCCACCCCAGTTGGCGACTGGCAGATCCACCTCTCACCACCACTGCCAGCCACTGACTGAGTTCAGTACCAGCACATTCTGTAAAGACACGCTCAGATTTGAGTGCATCTTTTCAGTATGCACTGATACTGGACTCAGTTGGCAGCTGGCAGTGGTGGTGAGAGGTGGTTGTGCCAGTCACCTGCTGGGGTGGGTGAGGGGTGCTGGGTGAATGGCACCGCTGGGTGGGGGGCCACTAGACTACCAAGGAATTGAAGGACTTTAAATTAGTTTATGTTGATCGGGGTGCTAGACTACCAGGGATGTGGGGATCTTTATTTATTTTCTACTGATCAGGGGGCCACTAGACTACCAGGGAAGGGTAATTACCACATATGAAGCCGGCGACTCGTGGTTCAGGGCACAGGTGGGGGATGGCAGTGCCGCCCTGCATGGTTTGTGCCAATGAGTGGTTCAGGGAGATGGGGGGATGAGTATCCCTGCAGAGCCCCACTGGGGTATGCTGGCATGGGGGGGTGGACAAGTTGGCATGTCTGCAGGGGGGTCTACAGGACCCCCCGGAGGGCAGCCATAGGTTACACCAGCTAAATTCTGGTGTAGCTTACATTGCTGGTGCTCCTCCAGGGGTTCTTGTAGAATCCCGATGGTGGGGACTTTGTGGCTGCCCTTCTCGAATGGGGCGCAACTGCTGCCGTAAACCCCCTAGCACCATGTCACAGGGGGTTTATGGCACAACTGCTGGCATAACTGCTGTTTGGGGCGTGTGGCTTGCGACATGTTGCAGGCCACTTTCTAGAATCGTGCATGTCGCAACTGCCGGCGTAAGTTGCTACATGCACCATTCTACTTGGCACAACTGCTGTTATGCCAGGTGTAACTCTTCTAGAATCTGGCCCAAGATCTCCAGTTTAAAACCCACTGTAGCAAAATAATCAGAAGGGCAAATGGAGTTATTAAACTGCATTTTGAGAAACATCGCCACTAGGGACAGGATAGTTTTGATGCCGCTGCTTAGTTAATTGATTACACCTATTTTGGAGTATGGGGCACAGGTTTGGTCACCATACCATAATGTGAGATTGATAGAATAGAGAGGATACAAAGAAGATTAACAAGGTCTGTTAAGGGTATGGAAAACAAGGAATACAATCAGAGACTTGGTGAATTGGGTTTGTTCACTTTGGAGTATAGGAGATGGAGGGGGACATGTGTATAGTATTCAGAGTGCTTACACATCAGGATCTTTTGGAGAGACTAGGTTTGGAACAACGCAACCAACATTATTCCACTAGGGCACATTTACTGCAATTAAAAAGTGAGAATTGTAGAACTTGGAGGAGGAAAATGTGGTACAATCAAAAGGTGGTGTTATCTTGGAATGAATTACCCCTGAAGGTGGTAGGAAGCTCTACTATGGAAAGTTTCAAATTGAAGCTTGACACGTTTAAGAATCAGAGCCCATTTTAAATAAATGGCAAGCACCATGCACAAGTCTTTTTTGCTCAGTAGTTTTACCTACCTACCTATGAGAGGTTATTTTGCAACCTACTGTACAAAACAAGTTACTCAAATTGTATTCAAACCTAGACAAGCACAATATGGGAATAATTTAATTGACTACAGCATACTGTAGAAATTTTATTTTTATTTATTTAGCTTTTGTTGACCGGGTAAGTGCACTAGACAAATCCTGCCTATTTTCAGGCACGACCCGGGGGAGGGGGATACAGATGAATGCCAACTGACCTTGAACCAGATTAAGCTGTTGGTGGTATTTTTAGTGAATATAATAATAAGTTCAAATAAAAAATAAGTTCAAGTATGTGAAAGTCTGCTATTTAGCTCTGCTGAAACCTTTTCCTACAACAGCAATGACATCTAACAAATTCTTTCATGCAACAAAAATTGTACTGAGAAAGAAAAAAAATGTGCAGTACCAGGTATCAAGCCCAGGCTTGTGTAGGTCTGAATCCCTATGCAAAACCTATCAATGACATCATTAATTACATCATGCGGCCAATCACTCACACTAAATGTAACCTTAAACTTAACTAAATGAACAAAAGTGTATGCATGGCCACAATAGTTGTTAACAGCTATGTTGTTGGCACCTAAAAAGGAGAGCTGCAGTCACTCAAGGAATCTGCGTACTGTATATTCCCAAACTGTTTATTCTGCTTGGCTTTACCACTATTTTCTCCTTCCTGTCCCCAAGCCAGTTAGCAATCTGCCTTGTGAATGAAAAATGTACAAGACCTACACAAAGCAGACTGCAAATTGTCTTGGGGCAGGAATCAGAGGTTAGAGAGCACTACTCCGAGTGAGACAAAGTACTCAACAGCATCCCTCAGGGACCATGTCACTGGTCTTCAACATCTCCTTGTTTACATGCGCACTTGAATCGGGCTCAAACTCCAATTTCAGTGGAATCAATGCTGCATTCGTCAATTGGAAGCTCATGTAAACTTATTCTGAGTTGGATTCCTGTTTCAGTTGGAACTGGGTTCAACTGCAATGGTTCAAAAGCATTGATTATTTTGAAACCGGTTATTTTGTACATGTAAACCAGATTCATGAATTGGTTCTGCTACACTTACTGTTGAAACTGCTGCATAAGGAATGCAACCAGATTCAAAATCCTCAATTGCCATGTGTTTACATGCAGTGGGAATCAGTCACCTTGTAATCAATTCAGTTTGAACTGATTACGAGGTGACTGATTTCCATTACATGTAAATACACAGCAACTGAGTATTTGAATCTGGTTGTTCAACATCATCAATCCAACACCATGTAAACCCAAAAGGATTACAATCTGAATGAAAAGAATTGATTATAAAGTAATTGATTCCCACTACATGAAAACATAGCAACTAAAACAATCTTCTTCTCCCTATTCACATCTCATCCTTGCCTTACTCTTTTAAGCCAGTCCTATCTCCTCTTCCAATTCCTATTAGTGTCAGTAGCTCAGCAGGTTGCACAACTGCTTCTGAGACCAGAAAGCTGTAGGTTCAATCCCCACTCCAGCCACTTGAACTAAAATACTGACATTGTGGTGCATCATGAGTGGCATGCTGCACTTCTGAGGTGCTGTCTTTCAGATGAGACATTAAGCTGAGGTCGCTTCTGTCTGTTCTGTTGATTGTTCATGTGCATGTTAAAGATCCCATGGCACCTCCTGAAAAGAGTAGGAGAATTTTTTGTTGAAAATATATAACATATATTTACAGAACCGATATGAGACAATAAGAATCAAAAGATAAGAAACAGGAAGTTAACATCATTTCCGGTAACAACTATCATCTTTTACAACAAAACATAGCCATTTATGGTTGATATGTCAGGTTACTCTCTGTAGTACTATTAAAGTTACTATGTCTTACATCAAAAGGTTCTCACAGTTTTTCCATAACTGTTGTACTTTGGTTGGATTAAATTTCTTACAGTCTTCGTTATATACAATATGGAGTGTTCTACCTACGTTTTGTATTATTTCTTGATAGAATTCATATTTTTACTGCAGAACCCAGGAACATCTGACATGCCAAATATAGTACACTGTGATTGTTCCAAAAAAACTGTAATGTTCCTCTGTTGTATTTATTCTAATACCCTGTATAAAGTCTTAATATTAATTCCTGGTAAGTAAGATGTTTAAAATTTGAGTCTTTCCAATCTACTGCTGCATATGTCCAAAAATTGACATTGAATAGGCAAATAAAGAACCAGTGTTCCTGTGTTTCTAATTCTGTTTCACAGCCTTGTCGTATGCAATACTTTTGTGAGATTTGCTTATGCTTGTGAGCATTTGTTACCCCTAGTCTCCCATGTACACTTCGCCATATCACATTCCAAATATGTGCTGGGATCCTATTATATCTTAGAGTTCTAAGTATTTTGTTTTGTTCATTTGAGGGACATTGCGGGAAGATAATGTCACTATCAAAATTATTTTGCATGATCTCCTTATGTAACTGTTGTCTTGAACATGTTAACAGGAAAACATGCTATTTTCCATGTTTATTTTTTGAAATGTACTTTGTATATAATCTGGAATAAAACGAGACATTTTTTATATTCCTCAATTTCTGAGCCCTCCAATCTGTTGTATAATACTGCACCCATTCTGTCATTGCATCTGTCCACCTAGTGTGTGTGTTTTTTAGTAATGGCCCTATGTTGTTGATGATAAATTTTATTTTTTTATTTATTTTTAGTCTTTGGTAACCAGGTAAGGCCCACTAGGCACAAGTGCCTGTTTTCAGGGGTGACCTGGAAGCACTGTGCAGTTAAGTGACTTGCTCAGAGTCACACAGTATGCAAGTAGAGGCTGTGAGAATCAAACCAAGGTCTGGTCTACTGGATGTACCAAGCTCATTCACAGCTCATTACTCTAACCTCTAGGCTATACTGCCAGCCCAATAATGAAACACCACTGGGTTTACCATTCCTAATCCTCCCTGTGTTTCCAACTTATAAGTGGTGTTTCCTTTTACAGGGTTCAGCAAGCTACCCCACAGAGCTTGAAAGAATACATTATATAAGTTGGTTTCTAGACAGGGCGGAGGTGAAAATTTATAACTGACATATAAAATGATTGCCAACAGAAGAGTCTTTATCAATAGGATTCTTTTCAGTTTTGAAATCTTTTTACCTTTCCAGAGGTTGACTTTTGTTTCTGCAGTATTTAAACATGTTTTTCAGTTTGTCTCAGCCATGTCTATTTTACCAAAAGTAAAGCCTAAGGCCTCGATTCTAGAAGAGTGGCGCAAGTTGCTGCAGAATGCAACTTGCACCACCCATAACTGTGACAATGACCCTGTGCCCTATTCTAGAAGGGGCAGGGTCTCCACAACAAAGACCTACGACTTGCGACATGCGGCTAGGTATGCCACATAGAGGATGTACCTGGCTAGCATGTTGCACCCAGCTGCTGCAGGTCACAAGTGCACCCCCACCCGTGTCCTAACCCCTGGGTTACTCACCACAAATGCGGCACTTTACCTGCCCTGGTAGTCTAGTGACCCCCTGAACAGAGTTAAAGAAAAGAATATCTCCCCCATAACCCTGGTAGTCTAGTGGCCCCCTGAACTGTAAAATAATAGAATAGATCCCCATATCCCTGGTAGTCTAGTGGCCCCCCAAACTGTAAAATAATAAATAATGAGATCCCCTTTTCCCTGATAGTCTAATGGCTCCCCCACCCAGCTGTGCCAGCCCACCCAGCACCACCCATCCCCAGCTAGTGACTGGCTCAGCCACCTCTCACCTTCACGGCCAGCCGCTGACTGAGTGTAGTATTAGCACTACTGCACAGACACGTTCAGAAATTAATTTCTGAGTGTGTCTGTGCAGTCGTACTAATACTGCACTCAGCTGGCGGCAGGCCGTGGAGGTGAGAGGTGGACTGTACCTGTTGCTGGCTGGGGACAGGTGGGGGGTGCTGGGTGAGCTGGCTTAGCTGGGTGTGGGTGGTGGGGGGCCACTAGACTACCAGGGAAATGGGGATCTCATTATTTATTAGTTTACAGTCGGGGGGCACTAGATAACCAGGGATATGGGGATCTATATTTTATTTTAATAGTTGAGGGGCCACTAGACTACCAGGGGCTGGCTTTTGTCACATATCACGTGGCAACTCACGGTTCGGGCATGGGTGGGGGATGGCAGCTCTGCCCTGCGGGGCTTCTGCCAATGGGTGTTTTGGGGTGTATGGGTAGCCCTGTGGGGCACAACTGGGGTGTGCTGGGTATGGGGGGAGGGGAACCATGCACTGTCCGCTGGATGGCCGATGGGTCTACAGGACCCCCGGGGGCACCTGTAAGCTCTACCAGCCAAATATTAGTATAACTTATGTTGCTGGATCTCCTCCGAGGTTCTTGTAGAATCCTGATGTGGGCACTTTGTGGCTGCCCTTCTAGAATGGGGCACAACTGCTGCCATAACCCCCCAGTGCCATGTCGCATGGAGTTTATGCACCATAACAGCTGTTCGGTGCAAGTGACCTGTGACATTTTTCAGGCCACTTTGTAGAACTGCGCATGTCACAACTGCTGGCGTAAGTTGCTACACATGTCATTCTGCTTGGTGCAACTGCTGTTACGCCAGGTGCAACCTTTCTAGAATCAGGTCCTAAGAGTTTAATATCTGTATTTACTACTCATATCGAAGCCCTATGCTGTGGAGAATTCTTTGCAAAACTTCCTATAGGGAATCCGGCACTTTTCTCGTAATTTATCCATGATGCTGATAATAGGGCATAGTTATCTAGGTTCTATTTTACTTCTTGTACAGACCGTTCATTTGCTATTATTATAACAACATCATCAGCATAAGCCAATGTTTTGACTGGTAGGGAACTCCGTGTTAGAGAGAGTCCTGTAATTTTTATATTCTGGTTTATGCTCCTTAACAAGGGGTCAAGACTAAATATATACAGCAAGAGACTGAGGGGGCATCCCTGTCTGACTCCTCTCTTAATAAATCTAGGAGTACCAAGCCACCCATTGACTAATGTGGTGATGCATGCTGTTTTATACAAACATTCTACAGTACATATTTAACAAAGGTGTTAGGTATACCATAGTCCCTTAATACAGAAAATAGAAATTTACAAGAAAGCCTGTCAAAGGCCTTTTTCTAGTCTAAGTTAAGTACAACCCCTTGCATTTTATTATTATTTCCCCCAACAAAATAATTATCTCAGTGTGATAATATTGTCCTGGATTCTCCTTGTCTATAGTGCACAGGTTTGAGTGAGACTGATCAGGAAGTCTGCTGCAGTTGCTAGTCTGTTAGTTAATATTTTTGCTAAAATTTTGTAATCTGTATTGAGAAGACTTAATGGTCTCCAATTATGTAAATCTGATTTATTCCCCTTTTTATATATAAAGATCAACATATCTTGTGTCAGAGAATGAGGTAATTTACCAAACTGTAAATATTGGTTGAAGATGTTTGCTAAGGAACCAGTTAACTTTTCTTTAAATGCTTGATAAATTCAGAACAGATACCATTAGATCCTGGAGCTGTGTTCTTTTTCAAGGTATCTGTACTATGGTCATCTTCTTGTGCAGTGATAGATCCTATCATATACAGTAATGTTTTACTTCATCTGGTAAGGCAGGAATATCTAGGTTATGAAAAAAAGGTTGGGTCTGGTATATTCCCTGCTTCAGTGCCAAAAGGGGATTGTACATGTTTCTGGACTTCTTGCATAAAATACTGATTTGTGAATACCATTTGATTGTGGATTAGCAAGATATTCAACAGTCCTAGTATCCACCCCTTTTTTTTTTCAGTTCTTATACGGGTCATAGGCTTGTTTCTAGTTCTTGGTTCCAAATTGCATTCTTGCTGAAGGGATTTACCACGGTCATATTGTAAGTTTTTCATTTCTGTAATCAGTGTTGTAATCAAATTTTGTTATTCTCCCCATACAGTTCTGCTCTGGAAAATGCTTTCTGGAGTGTAGTTCTTAGTGTTAAATACTACTTGTAACTATTAGCTGCCTTGTGACCAGAATAGGTCTGAAACAAATTTTTAGTATCCCCTGTACTGTCTTCTCACCAAATCAGTTAATCATCATAAAAACAAGCCACTGACTGTCTTGCTCCCCATAAAGCCTTTCCATTTCTGCACTAATTCATTATCAGTCAGTATGAGATAATTCAATCGCCATGGACCTTTCCTACTTTGGGGTGGGATTCCCCAGTGCACTGTTACTTTTAACATTTTATGGTCTGAGATCTCAGTATCCCAAGTGCTAGAGGTAAACACGGTAAATAGTGAAGATACAAACAAATAATTTAACCACCTAATTAACAGTGGACCCTTTGAGAATGTGAATCCTTTGGTGACATGTTTTTTCCTGAAAGCATCCTGTAAGGAGGATTGTTGTACAATGTTGTATAAACAATTAGAGTCACAAAATATTTTGTTAGTTTTTAAACCTCTATCTACTCTGTCAATGCCACAATTAAAATCTCCCCCATATATGTAATCTTGCAGTATACTAATGTGGTTGTATTGTTTGAAACAGTTCCACTCAGGTTGCTTTAGTCTGTGGGGCATAAACATTTATTATTCTAAATCTAGTTTCTTTATAGGTAAGATCTAAGAATAAAGCTCTTCCTGGTATCACATCTATTAATTTTGTTACCCTCAAGTCTGTGCCTGCTAATAATATACTCACTCAGCACACCTCTCAGGGCCTATGGACCAAAATGCCAGTCCCTTGGTCCATAACCAGGTAGCCTGATTTATGTCAAAATGTGATTTTAACCCAGTTTCCTAAAAGAAAATAATTTGCTCCTAACAGTCTTTCAAAGTTGTAAAAGTAGCTATTCTCTTTCTATGGCTGTTTATACTGTTGACATTTAGTGTGATGGCATGGAGGGACCCCATTCAAGTATGATGAAAAAAATGTATCTCAAAACAGGTCATGAAGTCTTAACCGATGACCTAGTCACTCTTGTTTTTTTTTGACTCAGTGGTACCTGTAGCATTCTCCTCCTGATCCAAGGAAAGATTCGGCATTGAAGAAGAAATAGATGATGTTTCCGACACCCCATCTTCCTCTTCTGTGTCACCCCACTCTTTCTTCTGACTTTAAATGCCAAACTTATTATTTATAGATAACTCACTCTTTTTCTCTTTAGATGTAAGAGTGTTGCCTGATCTAGGTCTCTTTTTTTGCCTTTAGTCTTAACTACTTCAAAGTCATCTGGTGGAGAGGGGTATATATACTTCTGCAACAGTTCTGTTCAATGGGAGGTTAGTTGTGCTGGGTTCAAGACTGTTTGAATCTCCCTGCCCAACAATCATGGGTTCCACATTAACTATGGATACTGGTTCTGGCTCTGCTGATGTACTAGGGACTTGGTCCTCGGCGGGGGTTCCTGTTGCTCAGGTTGTTCCTGTGAGCTTGAATGGAGGTCCTCCATCTGCCTGTCTGATCCTCTAGCTGCACTTTCCTGCTGTGCTTTGGTCACAGTATTTTCCTGTGACATACCTGGACCTCTACTGTGTGAGACCCATGGGCATTTTGCAAAAGAACAACCTCTTTTCTCACAAAGATTGCACTAAAATCCTTTTTTACAGTCAGTAGTCACATGCCCGCATTCCACAGAATATGCACATCTAGTACTATCACAAACATTACTGTACTTAGGTGTGACCGAGAACCACATTTAAAGCAAGATTTGGGTTGCCCCACATAAAAAAGCATGCCCTTGTCTTGGCCTAATAAAAAACTGTTACGGAGGTGCAATACCCCATTGCCAGTTTGTAAAAGTGTTACTCTTGACCTCCAGTCCTCAGTCCAGATTTGTTCAGAATCTATAATAGGTTTTTGGTGATCCAACACTTCACATCTTTGTCTAAAGCAGTACAAAATATCAGATATGTTAACATTTTCATTCTGAAACATGATACTTATTGTTCTAAGGGTAGGTCTGGTAAGTGAGACTGTCATGAAAGGGAGCCATAACATGGTGTCTTTAATCTTATGATATTGCTGCCAGAATCTGTCCAAACGAGTTATTTGCTTAAAACATATGTCGTAATTCGAATCCCCTGTGTGGATTAGGGCATAGATTTCAGAGGCAAAGAACTTCATAAAATTCTTTTAACAACACTCAGGCAACATTGACTCTGTCAGGTGGAGTCTACAAACCTCCCTTGTAAATTATCCTGACAGTGTTCTTTTTGGGTGCTGGTTCTCCTGAGGCTCTAAAAAATTAGAATGTTTTGGATCTAGTGTTGCTGTTAGGGTTCTGTCTGTGACTATCTGTTCAAGAGGTGCCTTCACCTGTGTTATTAGTATTTTCTCACATCCCAGAAAGGAGAGTTCTGTCTTAATTTGATACAAAAAACATTTTTGCTGTGTCATTCTGGCCAGAAATTGTAGTACTTTCCATGGTAATGTCATTTTTAACTGCCATTTCTGGCAATGACTTGTTTAGATTCTCACCAGTGCTCATTGTTTTGGGAAGAGAATCAGGTTATTTTTGCTCCTTGGTTAGCAGGCTTGTCTCAGTGTTGACTAGTTAAGCTATAGCAAGTACTGTCCTTTTTTTCAGATCATTTGCTGTAGAATCAGAATCCAGAACAGAAGCCACATCCTGCTGGTAACACTGTACGGTAGGGTCTGCATCATCCAGGACCCAGTTGCCACTGCTTGTTTGAACCCAGCCTGCGGATGCAAGTGCTCTCTCCATTGACTGGGGTCAGGCAAGCTGCAGACTTTGGTCCCCTCCCTACCCCATGAGGAGGCGAGCAGTCGTGGGACACTCCAGCCTTCTCCCCCGGCTGGCCCTCCAGTGACCCGAGTCTGCTCTTGAACCTGGGCCGCCAGCATCACAAGCGGAAATCCAACTGCTGTGCCGATGGGCTGGCTCATTCTGTAAGTTTTTAGGTGCACTTTTGCTGCTGCAATTTTCTGATCCTCCACCTGTAACAGAGCTAATAATTGCACTCTTTGTCATTCATGCTTGTTAGTTTTAGTTGCATCCCGAGGTACCAATGCAGCATTCCTTAAATCCATCAGTTTCATTATCATTTGCTTATTCTGTTTGAATAGGTTGTGCTGGACAAGGTCTCACTCCAGTATCCATCAAATCAGCTGTATCCTGTAACAATCACTGTGCTGTAGGAGCTGAGGATTGAACCTCAGCACTGACATCCATCTTTCCATCCTCACTCTGCTCAGCAGAGTCCGCCAACTTGGACATGTAGCTCCCCCCTCAGGTAGAGTAGGGGACGTTTTTATTATAACTTTAAAAGCAAATAATAATATAGACATGTGAAATTCCACATCAAAGTCATAGACAAATCAAAAATAACTATGAAATCAAATAAGTATTGCCATACTCTCTGTCCATCTACCCACTATGGTAGAGTGAAGGAATTCCTATTTGGGTTAAATAACTTAAAATAAATCCATAATACAGCCTGTTATTCTCACAGGAAAGTTATATCAATCGAAGTATAAATTGTATTGGAAATCAAGTAAATATTGAATGCAGACAGTTCCACTCTCCCCCTTCCCCCACTGCTTCAGAGTAGTGAAATCATTAATCGTCCAAAACAATAAGGAAAAAACAGTAGGTATACTCCTACATGAGATGATAAGGAGCAAAAGGACTCACACAGGAATTTTACACCTGTGTCAAATTATACTTCTATCTGCCTTGTATCCATTATATTTAGTTCACAGCCAAGCATAGGTCTCATAATCAAATAGAAATGAAAGAAAAAAAAATTCCCACTGACTTTTCTAGTTTCTCACGCACAGGATGGCCACTGCTTATGTTTTATTTTATCCACTGAAATGACTTCTAACGTTTACTATAGATGGACTTGGGATATGCTTTCCTTTCTTATTCTTGTACCTCCTTAATACTGTAGAGTATGGATCATACAATTTGTTCTTGGGTCACCTCAGTTTGTTGCAGTGTGTATCTGGTTGATAAATTATCTATCCAATAGGGTCTGTGCAGAAATAGGGAAGATTATTGATAGTGCTGTGCCATGATATTGTTGTAAAATTGTTTCCTAGTAGTTGTCATGACAAGAGATTTAGGGGTCTGCCATTATTTTAATTTACCAAACATATTTTGAAAATATAGTGATAATCTAGATATGCATTTTTGTTTAGATATTGGGGCAGTTGATAACTAATTTCTAGTAATGTCATGAATTTGTTCAAGTACCCAATGGGTCCACATAGTTGTGTATTGTGAAAGTACTGGTTTAATGTTACTATATAAATGAATATACTGTAAAAGAAAATGGAGGGATGTATCATGTTTAAACCTTCTTTGGCTATTTCTAAATAGGTAATCTCTTTTTTGACAGGATTAACCTGCTTCCCCAAATACAAGTAAAGAAACAACCAAGTAGTGAAGTCTCCAGTGCCTTTGGGGGGTGGTAAACATAGATGATATGTAAAAATATGGGTATTAAATAGGACTTAATCATACACACCCATTTTTTCTTACTCATTTGCCATCTACTCCATAGGGAAATCTGGTCTAGAGCTGTTTTAATTAAATGATCCCAATTAAAATACACAATGTCCCTGGGTCCAAAATAACCCCCTAAAATGTTCACGTTTTGCTGTGTAATAGGAATCCCTATTCGTTGCTACTGTTATGTTGCAGAGGTCCTATGGGTATACAATTACTTTTATGAAAATTTATAGATGCACCAGTCAATTGTGAAAACCATTGGAGAATATAATTGTCATGTATTCCTGACTGAACATCTGCTAAAACTAGAAAGAAACCATTTGCATAGGCCAGGGTCTTAATTTCTGTATCATGACTATCCACTGAAAGGCCCATAACATTAGAAAAGGAGTTAAGTGGTCATATTAGTGGAGCTAGGATAGTGATATATAGAAGAGGGCTCGAACAGCAGCCTTGTCGAACTCCATTAAATATTGGGCACCTATTACCTACCCAACCATTAATATAGGGAACAAATGAGGCCTGCTTTTAACAGAGGCAGATCCAAGAAATGAAGGTTTCAGGGATACCATACGCCTTTAGGCACTGCCATAAATATCCGTGTGATACCTTGTCAAAAACTTTGATTTGATCCAGGCTAAGAAAGAACCAGACACCTCCTCATTTTCTCCTTTTTTCTAGTATTTCACAGATTACAATTAATACCTCTATGATTTTTCTCCATGGTACTGAGTATACCTATGTAGGATGGATAATTGTATCTAAAATACCTGCTAGCCTATTGCTTAAAATTTTTGTCAGGATTTTGAAATTCACATTCAGAAGAGTAATTGGTCTCCAATTGTTCACAATTTTTTTTGTCACCTTTGTTGTGTAATAAAACCAATAACCCATTATACATGTCATAGGAACATAGGAGCATAGGAAAGTGTTGGCAGAACAGGACCTTCAGGCCCACCTGGTCTGTCCATTTGCCTAGCACCCCTAGGCCTGCCCCTGATTTCCCCCTGCCTCTCAACAGCCCTCTGTGTCTGTCCCATACCCTCTTGAACCTCCCCACTGAATTCACTCCCACCACTTCCCTAAGCAGCCCATTCCAGGAGTCCACCACCCTCTCTGTAAAGAAGTCCTTCCTGATGTTGCCCCTAAACTTGCCCCCCTTCAGTTGTAGATCATGCACCTTTTTTCTGGGGGTTTCAGGAGCCACCTTCTTTATTCCTTTTAGGTACTTGAAGGTCTCTATCATGTCCCCCCCTCTCCTCAACTCCAAAGGGTACATATCCAGGGCTCCCAGCCTCTCCTCATATGGCAGGTGACTAAGCCCCTTCACCATCTTGGTTGCCCTCCTCTATACCCTCTCTACCCTCTCCACATCCTTCTTTTGGTAAGGCCTCCAAAAGTGGCCCCCATACTCCAGATGAGGCCTGACCAGCTGTAATTATTACCATTTGTAAAAAATGGTTATAGAGCTGTGTTAATTCTTGACTCAGGAATGGGAAAAACAATGTAAAATTCACCTGACAGACCATCTAGGCCTGGTGCTATATCTGTTTTTAAGATTTGTACTGTAATTACTGAGGTTAGTTCCTGTAAGGTAGTAGGTTTTGTTAAAAGTTGGACTTGTTGGGATAATGTAGGTAAATTGTAAGCCATTAAGACACTTCAGGGTTTTCCACAGAGGTGTTTCCCAAAATATTACTAATATATAGTTCTACTTCAGCTAATTTTTTTTTCCTGGTGACTGTTGCCCCTTGGTTCATTTTTACTGTAAGCTGTTGATGATTTTCTTTTTCCTGTGAATGGTACAATTTCCATAAGGATTTGTTCAATAAAATTTCTCTTGTGTACCAAATCTTTGTTCAGATTCCAGGGATTTCAATCTATTACATTTCAATTGTGCCATTTCTTGTTTTACAGCAGCAATTTGACCAGAATAATCGTATGATGAATTTGCTTGGAGAAAAAAAAAAGTGATGAAGTTGGGAATGTAAAGAGCTGTATTTCTGTGTTTTCTCTGATCTTTTTAATTTCCCTATAAGTTTTAAATATGTTGTAAAATCAGTTTTGCTATCTATCCAGCATTATAGGGGGGAATCATACAGAAAATACACTGATTTGTGGGCCTCAATAACATGTTGTAGACTTTGTTTTATTTCAGTATATTCTGGAAAGGTATTGTTAAGTTTCTAGTCAACATGGAGCCCGTCGCTGTAATGCCGGTTGCGATCTTTTTTGTTGCGCCGGCATGGTAGAGCCATTTGTGAGACTGAAAGAAATGTGTCTACTAGCCCCATCCATGTAATTCAATTATTTAAGAAAATCATATCATAAAATGTTTTTTTTTTGTTTTAAGGTCTCTATCTCTGTGGAGGCAGCTGAAGTTAAAGTCCCTGCCCCATAAAACATGTTTGTGGGTGAAAAGATAAGGTTGTACTAGCTTTAATAATTATATGTGTATGGCCTTAGTCTGAGGTGTATACACATTGATTAATTTAAAATCCTGCTTATCTAGTGTAGTGTCCAGTAGCAGCGCTCTACTCGGACTGATATCTACAACATGGGTTATTTTTATTAGTGGGTTGTTTATGCAAATACCCACCCCACAACAAAGATCTGTCCCTATGTACCAGTGAGTGGATCCCCATATCCAATCCACTGTGGCCTTCTGTATTTCTACTACAGAATGTAGCCTGGTATCCTGAAAGAATACAATATCGTATGTGCAATTTGAAAACAAGGCATAGGTACTTTTTCTTTTCCATTCTGATTTTAAACTACTCACATTAAGGGAGGCTATTGATATTTCATAGTTGTCCAGGGACATTGGTTATTACAGAAGAGAAAAAGGAAATTCTCATGTCACTTTCTTTGTCCCAGATCTAGTCCCATAGCATTTTCTTTTGGGTTTTTGTTTTTTAACAATGTTTTGTTCTTCTGCATCTGAAGGGATTTCTTTTGATGCAGGGTACGTGAATGCAGTATCCGATTCATCATCCACTTCCATTTCACTCTATTGCAAAGTTCCAAATTTATTTTGTAACTGTATCTGGTCTGGAGGTGCAGATTTGTTTGATTTGGCTGCACTTTTACCTTTTTTGCACCAATTGAAACTCATCCTACTTTGGGAGAGAGGGGCATGCCATTTCTTTCAGAGGTGCCCTCCACATCTGAGGCAGAAGAACCAGGTGTGTTTGGCTGTGAACAGTCTTGGACAGGGACGGGTTCACTACTTACTGGTTCTGCCTCTTCTTGAAATACAGGGTCAGATTTTTGCTGTGCAGTGTCTGAAGTGGGAATTACTGCTTGCACACTGGGAGCTGGAACTGTAGTGAGATCTAGGCTGGGTGTTTCAGGTCTAGTTTGAGAAAGGGGCACTCAGGGTTGCTGAGTTTGCCCAGATCTGGATGCTTTATTTATATAATAATCTTGCTTTCTATAGTCTGCACTGGAGGTATTGTGTACAGCCCATGGGCATGTGTTGCAACTGTGACCCAATTCTTTACACAGGTTGCAGACTGGTGTCTTTATACGATAGAATCCCAAATGTCCCACAACTCTGCATTGCAAGCACTTCTGGACTTTCCCACTAACATGCATATTCTCAGTAGCAACCTGTGCTGGTATACCCTGTTGTACTGTTGTTACCTGTAACAAAGCTTCAAAAAACACTTCACCTGCATTATCTAGGGGGGAATAAGAAGGTGTACTTGTATTCTGAGAAGAGTGCTGCTGATCCTGTGATGCAGCAGCTGCAACAGCAGTTGTGGTAGCTGGCAGCACACTTTAATCTTGTGTCACATTTTCCTTTGGTATACTCTGTTCTTCTGTACTTTTTGGGGATCCTGGAATTGGTAATTGTGGGTCCAGAATCCACTCTCCCTCAGAGTTTTGAATCCATCCTGCACCTCTGAGTGCAGCTTCAGGTGTCCATTTTACAGTTGGTGTTGGCACAGCTTTGTGCAAAAACAAGTTCAAATCTGGGGTCTGCGGAGAAGCACTAAAGTGAAAAACTTTGTTTTGCTTTTGCCCCGATGCCTCTGGAGAGTTCCTGATTAGACATTTTTTGTTTTTTCTCCTCCTCTAACTTTGTTTTCTTGACAAAGTATTTTGTTTCCAGTTCTTTCATTTTCTCCAGCAGTTGGTTTTTTTTTTTTTTGCCACTGAAATTTCTCCTGTAGGACTCGTTCATCATCCTGTAGCTCCTCAGTGTCCATTGGTGAGTTGTTAGTTTCATCACACGGTTCCTTGTTTTCCATTTCTGTAGTTGCCTGTTGTTGCTTCTGATTTTGTATATTTGTATCTTGAAATGACTGACAGTGCATTTCTTCTTTAGTGCCATCTGCACCTTGTAGCGCGATGCTCACTCCTGCTCCTCCAGGCTCCAACTGATAGGAATTCATCTCTCCAACAAGGAGTGTAGTGCCCCCTGCCAAAAGAGTAGGGGAATTTTATTGGGGGGAAAGGGGTGTAGAATTCAAACAAAAACAGTTACATTTCAGCTGTACACAAACCATTTTCTATATTCATGATTTTTCTTGGTCTATGACTAATCTCTTCTAAAAATAATATTTTGATTCCATACACTTCACTTTATCAATATTTACCATTCAGAAATACACTTTTGTTTCCATTTTTCAGTATCTCATCTCTCATAAATTATATATTGAACAATCCCAAGATTTCCATAATTTTACCAACACTTGTCTTGAAACTATTTTTCTATCAAATTGATATATCTTTTGTATGGATATATGTAAATTTTTCAGAAGTATTTCATGAGACATCCATTGTTGTTGTAATACCAATTTACAATGAGCTTGCCATAAATAGTACTTAAATTTAACAAAGATGACTTGTAATGTACTGTTATTATACCTTTGCCATCTGGGTGGATAAATTGCCAAAATTAGTTCTGTATAGGTAAGGGAAGAAAAATATGTATTATCCCATAACTGTGCTACCTTTTGCCACAATTCCTGGGCATAACTACAGTCCAGAAGTAAATGTTCTTGGGTTTCTAATATTTGATTGCATCCTTGTCCGGGACAATACCTTTCTATGATTTGCTTGTGTTTATTGTTATTTTTCATGTTAAGTCATCCATGCATGCTAAGCCACACCATATCCCATGCATAAGCTGGGATTCTTTTATTTTGTAATTGAGATAAAGCCTCTTTAACATGATTATTTGGCAATTTGGTAGTGTCAACTCATCTCTTATTGCTAGCCCATATAATATTTTCATAAACTCCCAATCTAGTTGTAATAATCATACTATGATAGGGTACTTCCCATTTTATCAGCTTTTGAAATAGGTTCTTAACCACTGGATGAATAATCTGGACACTAGTCAATAGTTGATTCTTCCTTTCCGTCCATGCTTGTTTACATACTGTTACCTATTCACTACTAGCTCCATAACTTCTGCCCTGCATTTGCTATAACATTAAAGAACAAAAATATACTGAAATAAAATGCTAGGGAGTTCACCATACCCACCCCTCTCTCTGATACTGGTCGGTAAGTAGTTTCTCTTTTAATGGGGTTTAAACAGCTCCCTCAAAAAGCCTGAAAAAATATGCTGTATAACCTGGTTTCTAGTTGTATGGGGGGTATATATAACTGATTGATAAAAATATGGCCACGATCAGATTTGTTATCAATAGTACTCTTTTCTGTTTGGAAATTTGTCTTTGTTTCCAGCTGTTTACCATCCCTTCTGCTTTCCTTAATTTTTCTTCCCAATTCAAGCATGCCAAATCCCCATTTCCAAATGTGACTCCTAAAATGTTGATTATTCCCTGTGAAAGTGATGTGGCTGCATATTCCCTTCTAGCATTTAGTGGGCCTGTACCTATGTACATCCCTGTACTTTTCCCTATGTTGATTGTAGAACCTGAAAATCCTGAATATTGTTTTAATTGGTTTGCTCAAGAGATAAAATTAGGATGAACTCCACAAGATAGAAATCTTAAAAAGTTTTTTATCAATGTGTCAGACACCTTCCAATGGCTATGTTTCATGCCAACAGCCACTTCATCGGGCCCACAGTGTTCCAAAATCTATCAAATAATACAAAAATAGAACTTTTAGTACTTAGTACATTACAGGAATACATAACTTCCCTTCAAACCACAACTACAAGTGGCTGTATCACAATCCAATTATTTCCCCTCCCCAAAAAGAGTACTAACATTCTTGGGCAGATATTATTATCTTAATCAATTAATGTTAAATATATCTGAGTAGCCTGTCTGGGCCAGAGCTGGTGAACATCACAGGCATTACTTGAATAATTGTATAAAGACTCAACCACATTAACTGTTCATGGCTCCACACATTTCATTATCATTTTTGTTCTTTTCTTAAGAAAATATTTGTTCTAAGCCCTCTATTCTTAAGCCAAAAGTCTAAACAAGTAATATGCTCTCAAATATGAAGTTTGTCTATAATATTTCACCTGTTTGTGACAGTACCTTAAATGGTTAGTACCTTATAATTTGCAGCATAAAATCACATGAATGGAGTTTACTTCTCCTTCATCCTTACTTTCAGGGTCATATTTCCTATAAGTAACATGTAAAGAAAAATCTTATTTTGCATCCTGCTTTCTCCAAAAAATCCAATTTTTTATAATTGTGATAAAATTAAGTTAGCCTGGTACATACCAAATTAAAGCTCTTGGCTGTATTCTGTTACCATGACATAGTAATAATACATCAGCTATGGGCATAACAAACTAATATTATTATTATGAAAATATTCTGGAGTATTATTTCCCTAGTTTATTTGAAATAAAACTCACAGTGAAGTTTAGTTATACCATGGATAGTACTCCCAGGATACATCTGTGGTTCTTTGTAACTCTGTTTATTATAATCTACAAAATCTCAAAACAAAACCTCATTTTAACATTTATGAGTTAACTTTTTGACTTGCTAAGTAAAACATAGTTTAAAATGTTACCTGTACTATCCAAGTAAATGTGGTACCTACCTTTATAGCCAAACTTGAGAGACAAACATCAGGAGCAGACCACACAGTGGATTTCCTGTATGGTGTGATCTGCCTACGTCTCTGCTGGCTCTGTTTAAATACCATCACAGGCTGTGGGTGATGATGTCACTAAGTGACATTCCAATGCAACTGCAAGCAAATGTAGCTGAGTACTGCAAAAACAGTTGGAGGACTTGAGGGATAGCACTATGGATTGATGTTAGGCTGCAGTGCCTTAGTGCTATTCCAGCTCACCATCAGCAGTTCACTCCCCCCCCGCCAGTGGAGATTCCACTATAGAATTTTTTTTTAAACAAAACCTAAGGAGTTAAAACATGTTGGTGACTCCTTGTAATTGCTACAAAAGATGTAGTTTCTACAAATTTACAACAAATATGAAAAAATATATAACATAGGGTAGTGGGGGTGAACATATCATAATGTGATGTAACACTGTCACTGCAAACAGCGTTGCTGGAAAATGCCACATGGCTGGGAGCCCTATTGAGTGGCATCAAAGAAAGATGTCAGACTGCTGTGTTGAGATGATACTCTTGCTCCACACAAGTGATTCGCTCCACCGCCTGTGGTTATACCACATAAAGTTTTACAAAAAAGGTTTTCAAGTCTGGAAATAAAGTTTCACCACATAATATTATTAACCCATACTTTATATTCTATCAGTGTTGCATATTAAAATAATTCTCTGCAGTTGATTTCTCTTAATAAAGTACGCTCTATTAAACAAAATGGGAGGTGTGCAAGTGGTAGTGGGGGGGGGTTGTTACACCTATGTGATATCGAATTTTGTTTACTTTGATTATATGTTAAAGTCTATCACTCTGATTAAAACCAACTTTCTTCTGAGTTTGCCTACATATTCAATATATTAATCCAATAATGTGGCACACACACACACACAGTAAGGGTCCGTGCTCACACAAACATTTCAGTACACTATTGTCTCATTATTTTCTGTACAATGACCAATTACGCTCTTCATTAGGTCTAAATCTCTGGTCCATAGTGTCCAACATAAAAATCCCAAAAAACTCTCTTTTTTGCAAAACTTCCTCTCATTTCATTCCAGGCGTGGTAGGTTCAAACACTGTTTGTAGTCCCTAAAATTGTAATGATGAAACAGAATGTCCTGTTGCATTAAAGTGTCTTGCCACTGAAGATTGCTGGTTATTCAGCTGGATGTCACTTTTGTGTTTGCTAATTTGAGTCCTTAGTTCCCTTGTAGTTTTTCCCACATAAAGTTTATTGCAGGGACAACTTAACACATAGACCACATTATCTGTGACACATGTGATATGTTGTCTTATGATGAATTTTTTGTTGTTCCAAGGGTTTTCAAAGATGGCTTTCTTATTTGTGTTTCCAAATTGGTAACATCTACCACAAGGGAAGGAACCCTCCTTCAGTGGACCCATTAGGTACTGTTTTTCTTGTGGACTATATAATTTCTTGTGTCTAGTGTGTACAAGTTTGTCCCTCAGTGTGGGATTGCATTTTGAGGCAATTAGTGGAGGAGTGTTGAACCGTGTGTTGGAATTGGAGCCTCCATGTATAACATGCCAATTTCTATGTACAATGTTCCTTATTTTCCCACTGAGATGACTGTATGTTATAATAAGTAATACTACTATATCTGCTGCAGTCTTACTAGTGATTTGTGCTAGGTACTTCTCTCATGGGTTGTTGGTGACCTCCCCAATGGCACCCACCACTAATTTGTGGCTATAGCCCCTTGAGGTGAAATGGTCATCAGCTACCATCTCAAATTCTGTGGCTTCACTACAGTTCCTTCTTGCCCTAATAAACCGGGGATTTGAGGATACTACATTTCAGTTTTGGATAATGAAAACTATTATAATGAAGTGTCAAATTCTTATCTGTGTCTTTCCTATACAATGTAGTATGAAGTCCTCCTAGGCCTTTATAAAGCAATGAGTAGTAGAACCTAGAAAAAGAGGAGCAGTGGTAGGCAGAAGGGAGGAGAAAGCACATAGTAAGGCTAAGGGGATAGGGAAAATGTCTACTTTGTTAGAAACACATGGAAAAGAGGATGCAGGAGGTAATTACACAAAGGATAGCACACACAAAGAAGAGGGTGTGGGGGCATTCTAAGTGGAGAGATTAAGCATGGTATGACAGGTGGAGGGATAATACTTGGAGAGGTGAGAAGGAAGAGGGAGTTTGGCAGTCAAACAGGTGGAGAGGGAGGGGTCTTAATTGGGAGGGACAGGGGGAAGACACTGGGGCACATGGTAAAAACACAGACTTGAGTGGCTCAAAAAATGAGAACCTGGGTGGGGGGGTGGTGATGGGCACAAGGAAGAAGGGGGAGTGTACTGGTGTTGAGGGACTCCATACTTAAGGGGAACAGGTGGGGTGGCATGGGGGAGAGGTACAGTCAGATATGGGTGAAGTCCATACAAGGATTAAAGGCAGACATGGCAGGGCAGGCAATCCTAAGGTGCGTAAAGAGGGCTAGAAGGAAACCACACATTGTGGTACATGTGGGGACAAATGACCTAGTGGGGGAAACAGTGGAGGTAACAAGGGAGAGGTTTGAGGAAGTGGGAAGGTTGTGTGAGGAGACTGGGGAGTCTGTGGCCTTCTCTGAAGTGCTCCCAGTACCCTGCACAAGCACAGTGAGAAAGGAGAGGATTAGAGAGTTGAACACATGGTTGATAGAATGGTGCAAAACTAAGGGGTATGGGGTTGTGGGCAGCTGGGGCAGTACCTTGGATAAAAACAATCTGTTTGCAGGGGATAGGCTGCACTTGAGTGGGGAAGGGAAGGATGTATTAAAGCAGAGACTGGAGAGGTATATTGTGACAAGGGCGGATTTAAACTAGATAGGGGTGGCAAGTGGACAGCAGGTAGGCAGGGATCCAATAGAATGGAGTCACAGCCTAACCCCGAGACTAGCAAGGAAGGGCTCAGGGAGGCCAACAAAGGAGGGAGTAGAAGGGAGAGATGGAGGCTAGTGAAGGGAAGGGGGCATTATGGAGGGTGGTCTCATTGAATACAAGAAGCCTAGGAAACAAATCTGCTGAGCTACAGGCACTCTTAGCAGTGTGGAGGGTGGATATTGCAGCTGTCACAGAAATGTGGGCAACTGAGCACCAGGACTGGGATCTAGCAATCCCAGGATACAAATTATACAGGAAAGACTGTAAGGGGGGGTGGGGGAGTCTATGTGAGGGACAGGATCATGTCCACCAGGGATGAGGGAGAAGAAAGGAGAACAAAGGCAATCTGGCTGCAGCTCCTAGACTCAAGGGGTAGGAAATTGAGGTTTGGGGTGGTATACAGGCCACTATCCCAGTCTGAGAAGCTTGACAGGGAGCTAGCAGGACAAATCAAAAAGGTATGTAGAAAAGGAAAGGTGGTCATCGTGGGGGATTTCAAATTGCCGGGGGTTGACTAGAGCATTCCGGTCACCTCCAGTGCTAGGAAGCAAGTTCTCCTGGATGCGATCCAGGAGGGTCTCCTGACACAACTGGTTACTGTACCCACTAGGCTAAAGAACACCATAGATCTGGTATTGTCGAATGGGGAGGCAGTGAGGGAAATAAAGGTAGAGGACCCACTATCTGGCAGTCATCACCAAACAGTGTGGTTTAATATCATGATGTGTGGGGAGCCAGAGAAATCAATTACCCAAGTGGTAAACTTCAGGGTTGTGGACTTTGGGAGGATGCAGAAAGTACTGAAAGGGAAACTGTAGGGCATAAGGCATGAGATGGACGTGGAGCTGAAATGGGATATTATTAAATGGGGGGTTAAAGAGGCAACAGAAGCCTGCACCAAGGCACAGAGTAAGACAAGAAGAGCAAGAAAACCATGCTGGTTGAACAGCGAAATTGTGGAGGTGGTGAGGGCAAAATGAGTGGCTCACCAGAGGTTTAGAAGGACAGGGAAGGAAGTGGACATGGAGGAATATGCAAGATGGTCCATGGAGGTGACCAGAAAAGTGAGAGAAGCCAAGGCCCAGAGGGAGCTGAGATTAGCACAGGGAATTAATGGGGGGGGGGAGAAAGACTTCTTCAGATACGTCAGGGAGAAAAGAAAGTGCAAGGAAACAATAGTGAGGATAAAAAGGGGTGGGGAGTGGACGGAAAAGGGGGAGGAGCAGGCAGAAGCACTGAATGAATACTTTTGTTCCTTGTTCACAGAAGAAAAGGGGGGACCACTACTAGCATGGGCTGAGAGGGTGGGGACAGGAGGAGAGGTGGTGACAGATGAATGAATTGAGGCAAGTAGAGTCCTAGAGGGACTGAGGGCACTGAAGGTAGACAAGGCACCAGGGCCAGATGGTATCCACCCCAGGGTGCTGAGGGAGATGGCGGAGGTGTTGGCGGAGCTGCTGGCACACCTGTATAGCACCTCCCTGGAGTCAGGATGTGTGCCACTGGACTGGAAGGTGGCACATGTAGTGCCTCACAAGAGTGGGCCAAGGGATGAATCGATAATTATCGTCCCAGAAGTCTCACCTCCATAGTGTGCAAACTCATGGAAATGATACTAAGGAAAGACTGGTGTGCACCTTGAGGACAATGGCCCCAGAATATGAGGCAGCATGGGTTTTTCAGGGAAGTCTTGTCAAACCAACCTGATACAGTATTATGACTGGGTGACAGGTGAACTGGATATGGGTCATGCGGTGGATGTTCTTTACTTGGACTTCAGCAAGGCCTTCGATTTAGTGCCTCATGGTTGGCTTGGGGGGGACACTAACTGGTGTAGGAGTAGGGGCAAAAATGATAAACTGGATTACAAGCTGACTGAGTGGGAGGCTGCAACAGGTAGTAGCGAGAGGGGAGCTCTGAACTCTAAGGCTGGTGATGAGTGGGGTGCCACAGGGCTCTGTGTTGGGGCCAGTATTGTTTGGGCTCTTCATATCAGACATTGGACATGGGGTGGTGAGCAAGGTAAGTCTGTTTGCTGACGACACCAAAATCAGAGCAGTGGTGAATGGTAAGGAGGGGTGGAAGCAGCTGCAGGGGGACCGAAGCAAGCTAGAGAAGTGGTCAGAGAGGTGGCAGCTGGGGTTCAATGCAAAGAAGTGTAAGGTTATGCACTTTGGCTTGAAGAACCCAAGGAGAGAATACTGGCTGGGGGGGGGTTAAGCTGGGGATCACAGAGGAGGAGAAGGACCTTGGGGTAATGATAATGGGGACCATGAACAACACTGCCCAGTGCAGGAGAGCGGCTGCAAAAGCTAACAATATGCTGGGGTGCATAGAGAGGGTTTTTTTGTCCAGGCGAAGTGAGGTGATCTTGTCCCTCTACAGATCGCTGGTAAGGCTGCACTTGGAGTATTGTGTGCAGTTTTGGAGGCCATACCTAAAGCGTGATATCAGGCTGCTGGAGGGGGTGCAGAGGAGGGCAACAAAGATGATATGTGGAATGGAAAGGAGAGACTATGACAGCAGGCTTAGAGACCTTAATATGTACACCCTGACGGATATAAGCAATGGGGGGGACATGATAGAGACATTGAAGTATCTGAGGGGAATCAAAAAGGATGGGGCAGATGGGTCTTTAAGTTAAGGAGGGGGAGGGTCACAGGCTAAGAATCGAGGGGGGAAGATTTAGGAGGGCGATGAGGAGACACTATTTCACAGAGAGGGTGGTAGCAAAACGCAATGCCCTACCAGAATGGGTGGTATCATGTAAATCTGTGAACAGCTTCAAAAGGGCATGGGACAGGGAACAGGGGAAGGTGAAGGTGGGGGGTGGCAGTGGGATGACAAAAGGGAGAGGAGTTGGGGCAGCTGCAAACTAGGGGTGTTGGCTGCACACTTGAGCAGGCTTAGATAGGCCAGGTGGTCTGTTTCTGCTGGCACATTCGTACTGTATGTTCGTATAACAAATCCAAAAATGGTATTTTAGTTTCATCAGATGTCATAGTAAATGTCAAATTCTGGTTTGTAGAGTTTATGTAGGCATTAAATCTGTCTAAGTCTGCTTTATTACCTATCCAGATTAAAAATATGTCATCTATATATCATTTCCAAAAACAGATTTTCTCTTTCAACATATTCTCTCTAGGATCTAGTATATATTTCTTTTTGAAGTCTCACATGCGTAGGTTTGCATACAATGGGGCCATGGTACTCCCCATCGCTGTCCCTTTTACTTATAGGAAAAAATTCCCCTCAAATTGGAAATAGTTTTTAGTTATCACAAACTCAGGCAACTGAAAAAGAAATTCTTTTGGTGGATGCATATCAGTTCCATCCTGTAAAGCAGTTAACATAGAGCATAACCCTTCTTCATATCCACTGCTGGTATAAAGGTCATTGACATCAAATGTCACCAGTATTGTATTATCTAGATCTATCCCTTCCCTATTCACTTCCTGTATTATTTCTATGTGTGCTGCATCCTTCGTGCATGTGTCCATTTTTGGAACTTCTGGTCTTACAAAGTAATCTGCATATTTCAAAAGTGATTCTAATACCGAGTTAATGCCCAAGACTATCGGTTTCCCTGGTGGCTTCAAAGGGTTTTTATGTACTTTGGTAAAACACAAAATGCTGGAACCCTTGGAGTGTCCTGTATCATCATATTTATTTCATCATCAGTAATCCATCCCATCTCAACACCCAATATAAGATCTTTGATCTTCTCTTGTATCTCACTGGTAGGGTCCTTCTCTAAATTCTCATATCTCTCACCATCTAAGAGTTGTGACAAACATTCTTCTTTGTAGTCATCATACTTCCAAAGGACAATCCCTCCCCCTTTATCTGCAGGCTTGATTACAACTGATTTGTCTTTTTTTAAATTATGTAGAATTGTTTTCTCTTTCTGTGTGAGATTATTAGTTTGGAAAAAAAAACTATTATTTACCACCATCTGTTTCATCTCTTTGCTAATTACTTTTACATAGGTTTCCATTGTGTCATGTGTTCTCTCCTGCTATAATTATTAAGTCATCTGCATATGCTAGGGTTTTTACTGGAATTCCTGTACTAACAGGAGAAATGCATTGTATGTTCCTTGAGTGCTGTATATTTCTTAACAATTGTTCTGTACAATAGATGTACTGTATAACAAAGGGCTCGAGGGTCAGCCCTGTCTGACTATCCTTTCTAGTTTCACTGTGTTCCCTGTCTACCCATTCACTCTTGGGGCTACTGTGGTAAGAGACTCTATCCAATTTATCCATGTTATAAAACTGTTTGGTATTCCATATTCCTTCAATACTGTAAACATGTAAGTATGGGAAATTGAATCAAAAGCTTTTTGTTAATCCAGACTTAGAATCACAGCTTATTCTGCCCCTCCGCTAGTTCTATGGAACAATTCTCTCCAGAAAATCAAATTGTCTTGTATTCCCCTATGTGGGATGGAACAAGTCTGACATTGGCAAATCAAAATATCTGAAACTTCAGCTAGTCTTTTAGATAGAATTTTACTAAAGATTTTAAAATCTAGATTCAAAAGACTAATAGGTCTCCAGTTTTTAATATTTTCCTAAGGTCCTTTTTTGTGCAAAAATATGAGATCTGCTTGTGACATCGATTTTGGTAAAGTGTTGGTCTTAAGTATTTCATTAAAAACTAGCATTAATTCTGATGCAAGTAAATCTGCATGCTTCTTATAGAATTCAGTAGTGATTCCATCCCATCCAAGGGCTGTATCATTGTTCTGAGTGCTAATTGCTGCTTGAACTTCTACAAGTGTAATGTGCTTTGTCAGTTTTTCTTGACTATCTATTGATAACTTGGATATTTGTATGTTTCCAAAATACTGTGGCTTTGGGTTAATGTCTGGTGCTGAGCCAAATGAAAGTTTAACAAAAGTATTTATGATCTCTAATATAGCTGGCATTGTGCTGTGACTTTGTCCTACATCATCTTCTAATTGCAAAATCAGTTTTTTTTCTACTTTCTTTTTGCAGACTTTGAAAGCACCAAATGTTTGTTTTTTGCATTTGGTTCAAAATCTGGCCTCTTGTTGTACAGTTTTAGCTCTATTATATTATTTTAAATACATCTCCTTTTTGATATTGGCTATTTGAGAACTGTAGTCAAAAGTTAAAGTTTCTGTTTTGGAAATAAGAGCTTGCAGCTGTTTCCTTAAGTGTAAATAATCCAACTAGGTAGACACTGCTTGTTTTCCTGCCATTTTTATATTTGCTTGCATGCATGCGAAAGAAACATTATGTGGCAGCTTAGGAGAGAAGCGGGTTGTGGAGACATGGCACTGTAGCAGCCAACAGAGGCACCACCTTTGGGGGCTTGGCAATGGTGGGTCAATGGAGGCACAGTGTGTTGATGACACTGGCTTCCAAAAGTGCCACCAAGTTCTAATGTTTTTGCCGCAGCAAGCAGGGGCTGCCTCGTCAATGCAGCGTCAGCCATTCCGCTGCAATGAGGGAGCGACCCGTCATTGCTGGGTGGAATGTTGGTACTGTAATATTGTTTGAGAACATGGTGGCAGCTTGCCACCTTGTTCACAAACAATATTACTGAGTCCCCAGTGCCAAGGGGGTGCCCAGTCCCCCTCGGCAGCATGTGCCCCCCCAACAACAGTGTTTGTTTGCTGACAGGGTCCCCAATCCCCATCAGCTTCAGTCCTATTGCAAGTTCAGGTTGCTGGGCAGGGAGCCCTCCCTGTTGGCATAGCTGGTCCCCCTCAAGTCAAAATGTTCTGTTTATACCGAGGGGGTTCCCAGTCCCCCATGGCTCTTGTTCCCCCCAGTAATCCATATGTGCTGATGGGGGAGCCCAATCCCCCATTGGCTACAGCCCCCCAATCATCCAGATGGCATGCTGAGAGCCCACCCCAGAGTGCCCAATACTGTAAAGAAAAAAAGTCCCACTATGTGTTTTTTTTTTAAACCTGTGAAAAAGAAAATGGTCCCTCATGGTCTCCATGCCCCCTTCTACAACCCACGCCTGCCCACCAAGCACCCTGCCTCCCCCCACCCCCCTCACTACAAACTTACCTCTGGAGTCTGGCGCGACAATCTTCAGTGGACCAGGAACACGTCTGCACTCTTCTAAGCTAACCACGAACTGAGGAAATGCCAGTAAGCTGTATAATGGCATAAATAGGGTATTTTCAACTTTTTTGCATATCTCAGGCATTTTGGGGAATTTTGGCACCACATTCTCAACATGGGGTTATTGGGCCCCCTCCTCATGAATTCAGCCACTGTCATGGCGTTAATCACTCCCAAAAGGTGATTTTGCGGTCACTGCACAGAATCACCTTTCGGGATCAAGTAATGAAACAACGGTGCCAGTGTTCATGAGGTGGGCTCTCAAAAAGTCTATGTTGCAAATCTGATGGGGAAAAATCCAAGAAATGACTGTTTTATGAGCGTGCATTGCGCAGTTGCTATGCACGTTTGTAATTTCACCAATTTGCAATATTTTCACTCCAGATTTTCAACATTGCCATTTTTATGCACCTTCTTATGAGCAGTACAGCTGTCATTTTTCACTTCCTGGCCGAAATGTGTTTTTGCAGTTCCAGCACAGAATAGCGTAGTCACTGTGGGAAATCAGTGTTTGGGACACATAAAGAAAATCACAGTGACATTGTTCATGAGCAGACATCCTAAAATGCCTATGCTGAAAATTTTGTGACTAAAGTCCATAAAATGAGTGTGTTATGAGCGTGCATTGCGTAGATTCCCCACAAGCTCGTAATATCGCAAATTTGCAATATTTTCACTCCAGATTTTCAACATTGCCATTTTTCTGCACCTCCTTATAAACAGTACAGCCGCCATTTTTCCCATCCTGACTGAAATTTGTCTTGACACTTCTGGCACAGAATAACGTGGTCGCTGTGGGAAATCAGTGTTTGGGACGCAGTAAGAAAATCACAGTGACAATGTTCATGAGCAGAGGTCCTTAAATGCCTGCATTGAAAATTTGGTGATGAAAGTCCATAAAATGACTGTGTTACACACTTGCTTTGCACAGTTTCCACGTATGCTCAGAAGTGCAAGCATTTTTACTATTCCCACTACAGATTTTCAACATTGCCATCTCTTCACACCTCCCTACAGATGGTACAGCTGTCATTCTTCATATCCTGCCTGATCTGTGTTTTCGTACATGTGGTGCAGAATGGCACGGTCGCTGTTGGAAGTCAAAGTTCGAGACACATTGACAAAATCACACTGCCACTCTTCAAAAGAAGAGATCCCACATGCTTTCGTGAGGAGGGGTCACAAAAAGGCAATGTTGAAAATTTGAAGTACAAATACTAACAAATGCCTGCAGCGTTAGGGTTTCTAACCATAACGTCCCACCCTGTACAGGCTGACAGGCATCAGAGTGTGCCTTTGGATTGCCAACTGTACTGATCATGCCATCCCCTCACCCCCCCAACCCAGTGACAGGTATCGAGGTGTACCTTGGACTCTTTGGCACCACAGTTCACCCCATTCTCCTATGCTGTACCCATTTCAGCATACGTCCTTATGGAATAGGGTGACTGTAAAGCCAGACACCCTAAGACACACCTCAACACGTGTCGGTGTCTGCAGAATAGAGTGAGGAGACAGAGCATGAACACCATGGGCAGTGACCCAAACACTTACCCAAATGCCTGTCCATCTTTACAGGATGGAGGTGGGGTTGGCGTGAAGTTCAATGCTTCACTGCCATTCCTATTCTGCATCTGTCTACCGCCTGCATTTCCAGTGCTAATACCAGCAAGCAAACATTCAGCATTGATAAATGCTTTTTTGAAAGAGAGATTTCAAATGATGTTTGGAATTTTCACACCAATCTAAAGGCTATTGTACATGCATTTTACAGATTTGCTGTCTTCTCATAAATTTAACCATGCATTATGGATTCTTTTGTTCTCCAGTAGAGTGGCATTGAGACGCCATGATTTTTATTTTATTTTTTTGCATATAGGGGTGTTTCCCCATGAGATTGTCATATTTATTAAATTATGATCTGAATATGCTACTGTACTGGTTTCAATATGTTCTACTAATATGTTTTTTAGAAATAAAAAAGTAATCAATCCTTGTGGATAAGGCTCCCCTAAAATAAGTATTTCCCCCTGTGCTGTGTTTTAATCTATAGGCATCTTGTAACTGTGCAGAAAATAAAATATCTCTGAGGGAATTGGATTCACAGTACATTTTGTTAGTTTTACACCCTCTATCTGATTGTAGAAGTGGACAATTACAATCCCCTGCCCATACCACCATGCTTGCAGTATATAAGTACGGTTGGATTTTTTTGAATAATTCAATTCTTTGTGTTTTGACTTGTGGGGCATATGTGTTGATAAGATGTACATGGGACGAGCCAAACTGGATATCTAATATCATTGCCCTCCCTGGTTCTATATCCAGTAATCTAGTGACCTTAAGTCGGTTATTTGAAAATAGATCCCTAAACTGTCACAAGTATCTGTGCCCTGTGACCAGAAGGTAGCACCCTTGCCCCAAAGCATGGTAGCCTGTGAAATTTCAGAAAAAGTGTTAAGTCTGGTATCCTGAATGCAGTATATGTCAGCAGTTTGTACAGCCAGTTCAGAAAGTATAGTTAAATGCCTTTTCCCATTTTTGATACTGTTTGTGTTGAGTGTCAGGATTTTAAGGGAGGACATAAAAAGGAAAAGGTGAACAATTATAAACCTAGATATCATAGTTATTACTTCATTCTAGTGTTCCATTTTTTCTTAACAAGACTGGTCTATAGATGAAGAATTGGAGGATGAATCAGATTCCTCTTCTTCTTCCTCGGGTGTCGCCCCAAGCCCTTTCCACCGGTAAAGCAGCATATTTATTTGTAGTTTTGCCTTTGCCCTGTGGTTTAAATATCTTCCATTTTTTCCCTTTTGGTTCAGTTCCTTTCCCAGCTATAGTTCTTGGTCTTTTTTTGTATGTCACTTTTTGAAAGTGTTGTCTTGTTTATCTGGCAAAGGGGGACATTGACTTATGTCCTTGAGCTATTGGTGGTTCTTCCTTTTCTGACTTCTTCAGAATATCCCCTTCATACAAACACAAAAGTTGATGGAAGATAAGGACCACAAGTCCCACCCAGTCTGCCATTTTTCCTACCTTATGAATGTGCTATAGACCTGTACTGTTAATGGCCTATCTATTCATACTCATCTTTATTGCTCCCTTATGCCTATTTCATGCCTGCTGGAAACCCTGCACTGTATTCATATCCACCACTTCCTGAGGTAGGCTGTTCCATGCATCCACCACCTTTTCTGTGAAAAAGAATTTCCTCACATTCCCCCTTAATCAGCCTCCCTCTAATCTCATGCTGTGTCCTCTTGTCCTGCTATTTTTCTTATATTAAAACATGTTAGACTTTTTCACCTTGTTAATACCCTTAAGATGTTTGAATGTTTCTATCATATCACCTCTCTCCCTCTTTTGCTCTAGGGTATACATATTGAGCTCCGTTAATCTGTTCTCATATGTTTTCTGATGTAGTCCTTGCACCATTTTGGTTGCCCTTCTCTGACCTGCTTCCATTTTGTTAATGTCCTTGTGCAGGTGTGGCCTTCAGTACTGCATGCAGTACTCCAGATGGGGCATAACCAGTGTCTTGTAAAGAGTGATTAGTACCTCCCTCTTACGACTTGCGATATCCCTATTAATACACCCCAATATCCCTCTAGCCTTACCTACTGCTTTAATGGTCTGCTTGGATGATTTCAGGTCATCTGTGATGATGATGATTCCCAAGTCTCTTTGTTCCCTTGTGATTGTCAGAAACTCCCTTCCCAATCTATAGGTGGCTTCAGGGTTTCTCTTCCCTATGTGCATGATCTTGCACTTCTTTGTGTTAAACCCCATTTGCCAATCTTCCAATCATTTTGCCAGTTTATCCAGATTTCTTCTCATTCTGCCCACACCACCCCATCTGGATCATCTACTCTGTTGCAGATCTTGGTGTCATCTGCAAACAGACAAACCTTACCCTCCAGTCCATCTGCAATGTCACTGATGAAGATATTGAAGAAGACTGACCCCAGGACTGAGCCCTGCGGTACCATGCTTGTGACTTGCATCTCTTCTGACTGTGTACCGTTTACCACCACTCTCTGTTTTCTGCCCACCAACCAGTTTGCCACCAAGCTGACGAACTTCTGACCCACCCCAAGCCTACCCAGCTTATTAATCAATCTTCCATGTGGAACAGTATAAAAAGCTTTGCTGAAGTCAGTGTCCATTTCAGCTGCTCCTTGCTTCTGTACCGCCAATGGGCTGTTTGAAATGTCTTTTTCTATTTCTCCCTGATCTGACATGTCATTCTCCACTGTAGTTTTCAGGTCTGTGTTTGGTTTTCCTGCTTGCTGCAAGTTTTTTTCTTTCTCTCTTTCTTTTTCTTTTTCAGGTTTTTGGACTTTATGTATGACCTGCATTCGGCAATCAGAGGCCTGTGCACAGCTTTTTTTTCACCTGAGTTATTAAATCTTCATGTGCATTCCCTTCAACGGAGATGCCCACAGGCACATAGCATAAGAGTACCTTTTTTCCTTGCATAAATTACATTTAAAAAGATTAATGCAGGCTGAGGCTACATGTTCAATTTTGAGGCAGTGTGTACACCTTGGAGTGTTGCAAGTGTTAGATGTAGACGAGAATCACATTTGTGGCATGATTTAGGCTGACCTGGGTAGAATAGTGAACCTCTATCTCAGCCTAAAAAACACTACTTGGTAAATGTATTATCCCATTGTCTGAAATTATCAACTTGCATTTCACTCTCCAGCCCCCTGTCCAAAACTGCTCCGAGGCAATAATGGGGGTTGGGGGGTTCAAAGATTTTGCATTGTTTCTTTAACCAGAATTCAATATCAATAATGTTGATCCCTTCATTTTTGAATAAGATGGTGATTGTTCTGACAACAGGTTCTGTGGTAGGTATCACTACAAAGGATGACCACAATGGAGAGTCCTTGAGTATATCATATTTAGCCCAAAATCGATCTAAGCATTCCACTGTTTAGAAACTGGTGTCAAAATTGTGTTTATCCATATGTATTAGTCCAAAGACCGCAGATGCATAAAATTTGAGAGAATTTTTCAGTAACGTTCTTCCCATATAAACCTGGTCAGGTGGATTCTCTAGAGCCCCTTCTACAACAATCACAGTGTTTTTCCATTGTGCAGGTTCCCCCTTTTTAAAATAAATCTGGCATGCGCAAAATAGGTTTTAAAAATTTCCTTTGGTTTGGGTCTTGCAAATTCTGTATCCCTATTCCAGTTGGGATGCGTTGTATTTTCTCCTGTTCACAAATTTTAGGGGCCCCAAGTTATTTTTTGTCCCTGTGGGGTCCTTTGGTGTAAATTTGTTTCTTTCTGTTTTATCAAAGGTTAATTTTTCAATGTAGAAAGCCTTTCACTATCCTTTTTAGTAATAGCCCTTATTTTCTGAGTGTCATCACAATTATATTTTGCAGTTTCCTTATCCCTTCCTGCTGTAATTACTGTGGTGTTATTAGTATCTGGCAAAGTGTCTTTTATAACAGCAATCTCAGTTTGTTTATTTTTCTTAGGTGAAAGAAGCATTTCACCTGTGGAGGTAACTTCCATGTCTCAGTATCTGGCTACCTCAGGATCATCAGAGTTCGGTGTCCAGATACCTCCCTCATCAATTAGGCAGCCTGCACTCTCCAGAGTGGTTTTTGCAGACCAGTCAGCATCTGTTTGCAATCCAAGTCCTTCGGATATAACTTTTTGATTTGCTGGGTTAGTTGCTTTTCTTCTAGGCATACCTCATGTTTTCTTAACCCCTGTTGTACCAGGGACTGTATTTATCCATGACATCATTGCTTTGAGAGCAGCCAGGTCCTGTTAGTGTGCGGTGCTTAGCAATGGAGCCACCAAAGTGGATTGTTGTATTTTAACATTCTCACCAGAGGATTTCAATAAATCCTTTGGGATTCTATATTTTTCTTCTTCTTCTGTGATTTCCATCAGCACCTGGCACTTTTTCACCTCCAGTGTTTCTTTGAGTCTGGCTTCCATTGTCACAAACTCCTCTTCCTCTGTGATTTCCATTGGAACATCAAGGTCATTCTGCGGTACAGACAGCTCTTCCCTTTGGCAAGTGCTTCTTTTATTTTTTTCTATGTCCAAGCAAACAGATCCTGTGGCAGTCATTTCATTGCTTGCTATATCTGAACCACTGTCATCAGTTATGGTTCCCGTACTTTTTCCTTCCAGGTCTGGTGAAAAAGAAATTCCTTCCATTTCTGTAGTCTCCGATTTTGTGGAGGCTAAGGAGGAGACCAGCTCCTCAGCCTCCAGCATATCCTTCTTCTCCAGCTCACCGTGTGTGGCCATCTCACAGATGGTAAGTAATCCCCCTACTGGCAGAGTAGGGGAATTTCCCCAGTGTCCTGGCCAAATTTCCCCCATTCACTAAAAATACCACCAACAGCTTAATCTGGTTCAATTTCAGTTGGTTACCATCTGTATCTCAACCCCAGGACATGGTCTAGTCCTCCTTTCCTGGTCAGCAAAAACTATCTGCTCATTTCACCCTACCCTGTTGCTGCACCTAGCTACTCACATCAGTTTTGCCTGGCACATTACTGTACCCTGTCCACCATTGCACACCCACACTGTTCCATTACTTTAATAATGTATTTGTAACAATCACACAGGAGTGTGGTGTGCTTATTTATGGAACACCTACAAACAGAGGTGAGAAAGAAGTAAGTGCCTCAGCTGGAACTTGAACCCAGGCCACTCTGGGTGGGGGTTGGGGGTTAATTTCTATAACCATGACCATCCCTTCAAACTCTTTAATGCCTGCCTCATTTATGGCCTGACTGTAAATTAATACAATAATAAATAAAATGGCAAAAATATGGCCTTTTATGCATATTGCAGCCTTAGAATTACGGTCACCTAGGTCACAGTGTGGTATTGGCAGCTTCTGTCCTCCCTCACACCCCTCTCTGGAGGAAGAAAGAATCCTCTGGGACTCTTGAACTTCCTCCCCTGAATCTCCCAAATGGCCTGGATATGCACTCAACTTGCGGTGGCCTACAGCACATCTGGTAGCACTACTGCTGTCCTAATGAGCCAACTGGACCATGCAGGCTTTTAAGGTAACCCTGGGCATATTTCTGCTTACTAAAGGAATTGCCAGGTACCCATGGTAGTAGAGTACATAGGGAAGGGAATCTCTATAAATTGATATGCGTTTGCACAGTGTGATTATTTCATCCTTGTATATGAAAAGGGGGGGGGACCTGATGGACCAAGATTCCTTTTAAACATTAACTTATTATGTTACTATGCCTATTTATTAGGACCCAGTTGAGGCAAGAGCCTTTTATTGTTGAGCCTTGCCGTCTTTTTTAATAAGTCATGTCAGGTTATTGTCAGTAGCCATGTCCTTTGCAATAGATTCTGTTACCTTTTTACAATCTATATTTAAGCACCCAGGCCATATATAATGATTTCTACACTAGGTAGGAGAAATAAATTGTAACATTAGTACACCAAAGACGACAGCCACTTCTAGCAATAAAAAAAGTAGTCAGTTGTCTAGGCATCAGGCCAAAAGTACATTTACAAGGATCTGTAAATAGTAAAGATTCATGTTGTGTATCAGCACCTTGTTATAGTAGTTTTGCTGGCAGGAATGAGAGTGAGGTGCTGTAACTGGAACAATGCAACATAAATCAACATACATTGTTAAACACAACATTAACCTCACTTGAAAGAGTTTTTTGTTGAACAGTAAAATGCATCTCAGTCATTCAAGACTGGTAATATTAATCTCTTGTCAGTCTGTGTGCAGTTAGCTACATGCTACTGTATCATGACTCATGCCTATAAAACACATCTGAGGTGTATGGTAACTTTGCTATTGTAATTCAACATACTTTTAAGATGCAAGAATAGCTCAAGTCAAAACCCTGGATTGCAATGTTGTATGGGTTTTATTTTCATTGAAGCTGCTTTTAAACATTCTGTTCTCATATTATTAGATCTTATATTCCTTCTTTTTTGTCCTGTTTCACTGCCCATCTCTTTGGAGCTGCCTTGGTGATGCCTGTTATCTTTTCTGGAGGGCAGATGAGTAGAGGCCTTTGCACCGAATGTCAATGCCCTTCTGTGGGTGGGTAGCAGGGGTGCTCAGAGGCAGAGTGGTTCCCTTCTCCGATGTGCCCTGCAGCATTCATTGGTAATATATATAGCTTGACAGCCCAAGTTCTCCAGTTCAGATCCTGTTCATTCCAGGTTCAAAATCCCTCTGAAGTAGGACTGGGCAGGAAATTTTGTAAAATGTTTGTGAAACTTTGCAAATTTTGTGAAACTTGGCTAACAGTCTGACTTTGGGTGAAATTATAACCTTACAAATCTGCTTCATGAATTTTTGCCTTATTCTGCAAAATTGTCTGTATGCATTGCAGAATAATACACATTTTCTGCTGAATAACAGTTCTATGGAATTCCATTTCACAATTTAATGCATCAGTCTGCAATACATGCAGTCATTCTACATTTCTATAGATAACAGTGATGTGCAGAATTCCATCCCACAAGTGAATACATCCATCTGCAGTACATATATCCCTATACTATACTGTAATTTTGCAGCCCTTTTCCATATCTATGCCCAGTTGCAGGAAAGATTTTTCAACAAGTTGCCAAAACAGCTGCAAATGGTTGGCATCTTTGATACATGTCTACAAGTGCCAGCGTGCTGTAATCTTGAGTTTGCAGCATGTTCAGGACAGTGTGACTTGGGGAGTGCACTCTTCTTATAAAATCTAAACCCTGGTTACATAAGCTACTGTATCCTAGAATCCTGGAATCATTTACTAAATACCACCACCTGAAAATGACTATGGTCACAACTGGCCAAGTTATCTTGGCCAGGTATGCCCTTATGCAACAAACTTTTGGAGACCTTTGAGATTTGACAATGGTGCTGCGCACCTCATCCTTTGTACAGTAAACCTAAAATGTGACTTGACACAGAGGGCTCCATAGCCACAGAACTCTTGTTTATGGAGTAGCTGTGATTTCAGCAATGGGTAAAAATTGTGGATTTTTTATGTGAGTGCTGCTTATGTAATCTTTGTTGTTAGGCAACTATTTCAAGTTTTCAGTCAGCTATGATGTGGGCACCTGAGCTGCATATAAATGAGTAGGGGAAGTGCATTTGACTTTGTACTGCATTCTGCTATTGTACCTATTTGTGTTTTGACATTTGTTTGTTCCTTATATGATAGGTGTTGTCCTCCTTCTGCCATATCAGATTACCCACTTTACTCATTAATAGTTTCATGCCATTGCTAAATATTTCACATAGTCTCTCACTCTTATTTCAATCCACATATGCAAAGCAGTTGTTCATGGCTTTCTTCACTCTCAATTATCTGGCATATATCTAAGCTGTGGATCAGTTGCTATGGGTCATTCTGGAGACAGGTTCTGGGGCCACTATTCATATCAGGGAGGTGTGCCAACCTCCAACACAGGGAGAGGAGTTAGATAGGGCACTGGGGGAAGCCATAATCAGAATGGCAAATAAAGGGGAGGTGCTGCTAGTTGTTGACTTCAATCTGCCAGACATAGAGTGGAGCCTTCAAATGTGGCTTCAGTAAGAAGCATGGCCATCCTTGAACCCTTGCAAGGGGCTTTTCTCAGTCAGAAAATTAGAGAACCCACTAGGGATCGAGCAGTGCTGAACCTAGCCTTTACAAACAGGGGCAGCATTGCAGACGTCACAGTAGGCAGTCCCTGAGGTTCCAGTGATCACCGTACAATGTGATTTAACATAAAGACAGTAGCAAAGGCAAATCACATAAGAACAATGGTCCTGGACTTTAGAAGGGTGGATTTTAAAGAAATGGGAAACTGTCTCAGAAACTGTCTCATAGGAGGATTGCCACGGAAGAGTAGAGGCACAGTTGAGAAAAATAAGGGAGGGCATAATTAAGGCAACCAGCCTCTGCAGGAAGGAAGTGAGTAAGAGCAGAAGGAAATAGAGACTGTTATGGTTCTCTAGGGAAGTGGCCAAGGTGGTAAAAGGAAAATGGTGGCACTCAGGAGGTATAAGGAAACACAGAGTGAGGAGGGCAGAGAGGTATGCCAAGTAAAATGGAGAGAGGCAGAAAAGGTGGTGAGGGTAGTAATGGACCAGACAGAGGAAAGGATAACCAAAAATGTCACAAGAGGGTGTAAGACTTTCTTCAGACACATAAGTAAGAAGACAAAAGCAAAGGAGAGATAATGCGGTTTACATGTGTGAAGGAGGAGACTGCGCAGAATGGGACCATTAAAAAAGTTGCCATCCTGATCAGGTACTTCTGCTGCTTGCATTACAGGCTCAGAGAATTTACTGGCAACATATCACTCTACAGGCATATTTAAGCATCAGTCAACTACCACAGGAAACTCTGTATTTTTAGACAACCAGCATTTGGCCAAAATAGAGTCTGTTTTATGGATATCTGGAGAGAAGCATTGCTTAAAGGCAGTGCACTCCTCACTGAAGCTATTTTAACAGACTCTAAAAAGGTACAGGTTGAAGTTCAAGCAGAATTAGATGTGCATGAAGATAGAGCCTATGCCTAATCTAATGATCTAATGATCCCGAATTTAATACATATATGAGTAATCATGAGGCCTTAATAAAACATCAGGACAAAAAGGTGAAAGCAGCAAAAGAAAAAATGTTTCTTGGAGATAAAAACAATTATGAAAAGAACAACATTTTTGACTGGTTGAGTAGAAAGATACAGTCACCTAAATCCATTCTAAAAAAATGCCTCTAATAGTATACAATCTCAGACTATTTCAGAAACAGAGACCTGGACAACACTGGAATCACTTTTTTTTTTGTGGAAAGCCTGGAGAGGAGTACCCCCAGGAGGAGCCCTAGAATCACATTCCAGCAAGACCGGGAAGAAAGAGGACCAGAAGTGGATGACGTGCGAGAAGAGGCAGACACCAGACCGAGAACCAGAGGAGAGAAACTTCAAGAACCACAGGGGAATTGTAGACAGAACAATTAACAATACAACAGGCAGAATGGATGCAAACAGCATTAAATGTATTGAATCTGTCAAGCCAAACTTTGACCCAAACTGAACTTATTGTACTCTTTAAAGGTCTTTCATTTATTTCTACTAACGCTAATCCATTTGACTGTTTGCAGATTTATACAAGTTTACCAGAAAACTTAATTTGAAGTATTATTTTGAGAACATTGGTAGGAGCACAACAAATATAACAAATACTGATCAGCACTGTTTTCAAAGTAAATTGAATTTTTGCCCTTCTGCTTCTCCTAAAGTGAGGGCTTTTGAGCAAGTATGTGAAAGGGAGATACAAAATCTGTTATCTAACAACACAAGTGTTAGCTTGTCAATACTAGCCATGATGAGAGAAATGCTATTAAAGATATTTGTGATAACCCCCAAATTACAATCAAACCTGCACACAAAGGGGTTGGGGTAGTAGTAATGGAGACTGTGAACTATGAAAAAGAGGTCTGGCGCCAATTGAATGATAGCCAGATGCACAAAGCGTTAAAAAGTGATCTTACTAAAGGCTTTAAAACAGAAATAGATAGCTTTCTAAAGGAGTCATGTGATGCAGGTGCTACAAGCACAGAATTGAGGAAATTCCTAACAGTGGAATATTATTTATTTATTGAAATGTTTTACCAGGAAGGCACGCTGAGCAACAAGTTGCTCGTCTCCTGGTGTGAAATGGGGGATAGGGAACAATGGGATAGAATACAGAGAAATGTTACAATACTGGAATACAATTTGTTTTCTTGCTTACAGTAAGAGCAGGAGGGATTACAGGTGGATAACACTGGCAAACAATGCAACAACTTAGTACAGTAGATATAAAGACACATATAGCAATTAGGCCACAGTTGGTGACAGTTGGTAACACTGGAACACATGTAATTATTTGGCACTAGATTGTATTAGCACTAGATGGTAAGGTGACCCAATAGTAATTGGTAGCCATTAGTGTAGCATAGATATTTAAGATTTACAGTGATTGGAGTAAACAGAGGAAGAATGGAAGGAGGGAATGGAAAATTGCAGAGGGCAGGAATGGAAGAAGGGAAAGGAAATTTACGGAGAGACACAGACAGAACACAATTTTTGAGGCAAACAGAGATGACAGGGTGGATTAAAGTGCATATAAGAGGGGTAGAGGGGTAGGTTATAAGTGCTTAATTGAGTGTAGGGGTAGGCCAGTATTAGGCTATGTTAACCGGAGAGGGAGTAGGAACAGAGGAGAGGCAGAGTGTGGTAGGGTGATGAGAGAGGTATTATAGGTGGGGGTATCCAAGGTGGGGGAAGGGGAAGTTGAAATTTAACAGTGTTCTGTTATCCCTATCTGGGCAGAGCGGTGGACAGCCCTACTGGTAGGATACCAGTTATAGGTGATGAGAGTTATTTATATATAGTGATGTGAGAGAGGGGGGTGTTGGGGGTGGGATGTTGTGGGAGGGGGTATCAGAGGTCAACTATAGTGGGGGGGGTAGTAACCCACCAGTGTACTGGGTGACCTGCCTGCACAAGACAGTGATCTAGCAGAGACTGTGGGGAGCAGTAAAAGGAGAAACAGGGGAAAGGGGGTATAGTTGTTGCCCACTGTACACTATGGATCCTGCCTGCACAAGGCAGTGATCGAGCTCACAGGAGGGAGATAGATTAAGGGTAGAGAAAGAAGGGGGAGGAACACTTTAGAAGGAAGAAGAGTAGGGGACAAGGAGGACCATGATCAGAGGCAAATAGGAGTGGTGGGGAGTTGTCATATGGTAATATGTGCTTAGGGGAGATGGCAGAAGGATTAGGAAGGATAATGGCAGGCACAGGAAGGGGCAAGGAAGTTCTTGAAGGCAAAGTTATGGAGTAGCAAAAGGATGAGTGGTGAATTTGAGGGGGAAGTGAATTCCAGATTTTTGGGAGCAATAAGAATAACCCGATTGGCCAATAAGGGTGGAGCAGTGTGGGACCACCCGGGTTTGTGAGTTGGTAGATCTTAGGGAGTAGGAAGGAGGGGGGTGATTGCAAAAGCAGGGGAGAGATAGGAGAGAAGTTCACCAAGCCAGTGCTTGTCAGGAAGGGAAGGACAGGGCATGGTAGAGATCACAATGATGAGTGCAGAGGAGGGCATCAAGGGAAAAATGGCAAAAGGAGTTGAAGAGGGTATCTAGTCTGTCCAGGGAGAACTTAGGGACAGCACCGTAGACTTTGTCACAGTAGTTAAAGATAGGTAGGATGATCTTCTGGACAATCTAATGCCTAGTCGTGGGTGGGATGCAAGCATGGTTCTTGAATAAGGTACCGAGCATGGAAAGCAATTTTTTTTGAATGGCGTCAATATGACCAGAGAAGGTCAGGTGTTGGTCTAGCCAGACACCTAAATACCTGAAGGAGAATGTGTCCTTAAGTAAAGTCCCATCAAGGGTGTGGAAGAAGGGTAGAGAGGGAAACCTGGTAAGTCTCTGCCTGGTGCCAAAGGTCATGGAGACTGTTTCTTTGGCATTGAGAGACAGTTGGTGGTTTGCAAACCAACACTGAATGTTGTTGAAGTCATGCTGCAAGTTGGATGCAACCTCAGTGGGGCAGAAGTCAGATGCATACAAGACTGTATTATCAGTGTACATGTGAATGGAGAAGAATGGAGAGCAGGTGGACGGGAGATCATTTAGAAAAATAGAAAATAGTATGGGGCCTAGCACTGATCCCTGGGGGATGCCAGTTCTTATTGGGAGGGGTGGGGACATTGCATCGGAGATCTTGACTGATTGGGTTCTGCCAGTGAGGGATGCCTTGAATCAGTCTGTGGCTAAGGGGGATAGCCCAGCTGTTGATAGGGTGTCAAGGAGAAGGGAGTGGGATACTGTGTCGAAGGCTTTTGGCAATTGACAAAAATGGCTGCGGTAATTTGGCCATTGTCCATTCCCATAAGGATAGGGTTTTTTTCATTTTCATTTTTTCTGTTATTAGTTTGTTTAAGTTATTTGTTTGTTTGTTTATTTATTATGTGTTGGCAGGAGTCTCTCCCCATCAGGCGCTACACTCCTGTTGAGCTTGCGGCCTCTACCCCTTTGATTATCCTCACTTGCCGGCTGAAGTAATGCCCGATGTCGTACATTGGGGATTATTAGGAGAAGGTATAGGGGTGGGGGCTGCAGACCTCTCAGGAGAGTGGAGCCAAGTGACTGGATTGAAGTGGTGGGGACTAGGAGATGCCCTGGGGTGAAATGGGTCCCCGATAGGGGTTCCCTCTGTCTGGTTCCCATACCCAAGGGCTCCTCTTTGTGTGGGCAGATAACTCGGTCGACCTCAGGGTCTCATCCAACCCAGGTGGTGTTATGCAATGCCAAGTCTATTAAAAACAAAACAGCAGTGATTAACAATCTTGTTGGATCATCAGACCTGGCTTGCATCACCGAGACCTGGCCTGATGAAAACTCTGGCCCAATTTTGGAGTCAGCAATTCCGGCCAGGTTCTCAGTGATACACTGCCCGAGGTTGGATCGTAAGGGTGGGGGTGTGGCCATTGGTTTTAGATTGGAATTGAGCCTTGTGGAGGTGTCAGTTGGGGAGACTCGATCCTACGAATGTATCACAGGCGCAGGTGTGGGGTGCAGGATTATTCTCATCTACCATCCACCCGGGGACGAGAAGCAATTCCTGCAGGAAGTCATGGACTTCATCATCGACATGATGTTGGAGTTCCTCAGATGGATGGTGCTGAGGGACTTCAATGCCTGGGTTGACGATGAACTCTTGCAGTTTGGTCAAGACTTCCTCCAGTTGATGAATTTGCTGAGCTTCTCACAGGTGATTACCTCTGCGTCTCATAGTCATGATCATTCTTTGGACCTAGTCTTCCTTCTGGGTATGAAGACCTCTGACTTTGTGGTGGAGCCAGTCAGTTGTTCGGACCATCACACCATAAGGTTCAATTTCCAGCCCCCCCCCCCCATGCACAAGTCTACCCCTACGAAGATGGTCTGGTACCACCCTTTAAGGGGTGCTTCCCCTGATGGCCTGTTGATGATGCTGGACCTATCGGGGCTGCCGAGGAATAGTGGTGACCTAGAAGCCCTAGTCCGGGGTTATAATGATGCTGTGACTGGGGCACTGAATTTTCTTGTTCCTGTCAGTGTTCACCCCCTTACTCAGCACCCTCGGTCCCCTTGGTTTGATGGGACCTTGAGGGAGCTGAGGAAAGTGGGGTGAAGGCTGGAGTGTCACTGGTGAAAATCTGCCTGGATGATGACCGACTTAAATTGTCGGCCCATTACAAGGACTACCAGTCGGCTATCTCCTGTAAGAAGGCAGAGTTCCTGTCCAGGGAGATTGCTGCGGCACAAAATCGACTGGCCCAGCTCTTTCGAACTGTAGACAGACTGTGCAATCCATCTTGTCTGCAGTCTCTGAGAGCATTGTTTTAAGAGAAATGCGATGAGTTTACTTGTTTTTTTGCCAATAAGGTTGCCAACATCAGGTCTGAGATTTGTACAGGGAGCTCAAATGGGGCTGACGGTGATCGGTGGGAGGTGGCAGTTCCTCGGTCTATCTGGTCTGACTTTGGCCAGCCAGCAATTGGGGATGTCGTGAGGCTTATCCAATCTCTGTGGCTGACCTGCTGTGGTCTGAACCCTGGCCCAATGCGCCTCCTTGTGGGGTGCATTGAGATCATCGTCCCAGTCCTTGCTGAGATAGTCTGGTGTTTATTAGATTCTGGGGTTTTTCTGGACACCCTGAAGGAGGCGTCAGTGATACCCCTTCTTAAGAAACCATCTCTTGACCCAGACTGTCTTGCTAACTACAGATCTATCTCTAACCTTCCCTTTTTGGGTAAGGTTATTGAGAAGGTGGTCGCGCTGCAGTTGGAGAATCACTTGACCATTCTCAACATTTATGATCCTCTCCATTCCAACCTTCAGAAACGGCATAGTACTGAGACGGCCCTTGTTCAGGTCCTCAGTGATCCCCTAACAGCTAGAGATCAGAGGAGCCATTCCATCTTGGTTCTTCTTGATCTCTTGGCAGCATTTGACACTGTGGACCATGGAGTGTTAGTCGAGCACCTGCGGTCAATCTGCAAACTTTTTGGTACAGTCCTCAGATGGTTCCATTCTTTCCTCACTGGCAGGTTTCAGAGAGTTGTCTATGGGGTTTATTCTTCCGACAAGGTCTCCCTGCCATGTGGGGTCCCACAGGACTCTGTGCTGTTCCCCATGTTGTTCACAGTGTATATGCTGTCGTTGAGAGACATTGTAAGGCTGTACAGGCTGACTTTTCACTGCTATGCAGATGATACTCAGCTCTACCTGTCCTTTGTTCCAGATCAGGGGGGAGCTATCTTGAGTTTTAACAACTGCCTTTCTGAGAATAAGAACTGGATGAGTGCTAGCTGGCTGAGGCTGAATCTGGACAAGACTGAGGTTTTGGTGAAGGACCCGGTCTGTCAGGTAGAGGGGCTGTTGGAGGAGCGAGCTTCGGGGCTTTGGCTCGGTGGCCGCCAGCTGATGATCTCTGAATGGGTGCGAGATCTGAGTGTGATTCTTGATGACAAACTGACGCTTAAACATCAGGTGTTATCCATTGTTAAGACTGCTTTTTACCATCTAAGGAATGTAGCCCGGATCAAGCACCTAGTTCCGCCCAATGACCTACCAGTTTTGGTTCACGCCTTTGTAACCTCACACCTTGATTACTGTAATGCCCTTTACCTAGGGTTTCCGGGGGTTGATATCCACCACTTGTAGCTGAAGTGGAACGCGGCAGCTAGGCTGTTGACTATGCTACCTCGTAGCTGTCATGTCACGCCAGTGCTGCATGATCTGCATTGGCAGCCTATTCAGTGGTGGATCACCTTTAAGGTCAGTTTTTATTTATTTTATTTTATTTTTTTTATTTTGGTCTTTGGTAACCGGGTAAGGCCCACTAGGCACAAGTGCCTGTTTTCAGGGGTGACCTGAGCACTGGGCAGTTAAGTGACTTGCTCAGAGTCACACAGTATGCAAATGGTTGTGAGAATCAAACTCAGGTCTGGCCTGCTAGATGTACCAAGCTCGTTCACACCTTGTTCCTCTAACCTCTAGGCTATACTTACCTATAAGGCCCTCCACAGACAGGGCCAAGTTATCTGCAAGATCTCCTTCATTCCTACTGCCTTTCCCGGCTGCTTCGACGACAAGGGATTGCTAGCAATTCCCAGGGTTCATTTAAAGTCACCTGGGGCCTGTGCATTTGGATTTGTGGCCTCATCCCTGTGGAATTCTCTACCTCGTCAGATTCATCAGTGCCTGACAGTGGAAAGTTTTAAATCTGCCCTAACACCTATTTGTTTACTTTGGTGTTTCCTGAGTTTACCTGAGCTGCTGTAGTTGTTTTTAATATGATTTTTTTATTGTTAATATACTAGCGCTATGGTTTTTGGAATAGCGCTATTTTATAAATAAAGTATGATGATGAGGAAGATGAGGATAGAATCAGTGAGCCGAAGAAGAGAGGTTGTGGTGGAGTGATTTTTCCTGAAGCCAGGTTGATAAGGGTGAAGAAGGAGGAGTCATTGAGGTAAGCGGTGAGCTGGGAGAGGGCTAGGTGTTCCTGAAGTTTGGCAAAGGTAGAAAGAAGAGAGATGGGGCAATAGTTGCCATGGGAGGTGGGGTCTCCACCTTTGGGGAAGGGAAGAACCACTGGGCAAACACTTTTTGCAACTTCAGGGAATAGTAATGGAGAGTTCTTTATCCCATAGTTATGCAAACCTGTATATGGAGTTATGGGAAAGAACAACCATATAAGATCTAGATTTAAATCCTTATTTTCAATACATCAATTTTGTATTGCATTTTATTGACAACTTTCTTTTGATCTGGATAGGTACAGATACATAACAGGAGGAATTTGTCTTCTATCTATATAACTCTTATCCTAATCTATGGGTCACAGTAAAATATGACATGCTTCTGTTGATTATTTGGATGTGTGATTGTCAGCAAGGGGACAAGTGAGAATATGGTGACTGATCTTTATAGGAAGAGCACAGATACAAACTCTCTCCTACAAACATCTAGTTGCCATCTGGCCCATGTGATAAAAAACATACTGAAGGGCCAATTTCTTCAGGTCCATCGCAACTGCAGTGACATTGCAACTTTTGTTAAGAGGGCTGAAGAAATGGCAGTGAGATTTAAGGAGAGAAGGTGTAAAAGCAAATATGTTGAGCAAGATAAATAATGGGTGAGAAATCTGAATAGAAGTGATATACTTATACCCAGGGAGTAGAAGAGAGAAACAGTGAGTTAGAGCAAAGGGTCAAATTCATCACTACATAAACCACACAAGCAAAGGAGATTGGGGATGTGATACGAAGGAACTGGCATATCATCCAAGCTGACTATGTCCTTCATAAATACACAGAGGATCCTCCTATGGTAGTCTACAGGAAAGCTAACAACCAGGGGGATATTTTAGTTCATTCACTACAGACCATTTTGAAAAAAGGGTCTAACACTTGATTGGGAGCCCCATCTATAGATAGTTTTCCTTGTGGTCATTGCAAATATTGAGCTCTATTCACAGATGGACAAGATGTACTGGCAGTTTCCGGATATAGAGCCCATACAGCTCCATACCCCAGGACATGCATGCCACTGTCCAGTATTCACCATTGCAGGCCATCTGTCTGGATGCCCTCCCCCCGGCATGCAGCTGTGTGCATGTGGATAATGGCTGCATGGGAGTGGATCATGGGACCCAGGCGGGCATCTAATCAAATGCCCTTCCTGGATCCCAAAGTAGACCCCCTGCTGCACATGTGCAGGGGATCCTGGGATGATGTGGACCCTGGGATGTGGAGTCCAATAGGTGACTGCACAAATGGCTGACCCCAGCCTTCTCCTGCAGCCCAGTGGGCTGGGGCAGCAATGTGGCAGGGATCCCCTTCCAAACACTGCTGGCAGGTGTCTATTGGGAGGGGTGAATAAGAGTTACAGCAGGGTCCCCCATTGCATAACTTATTCCCCCTGGCCCAACACTCTGCACCTTAGTGAAGGGCACAGAGTGCTGGCATGCCCCCGGACTACCTGTAGTGCATTGGGCAGCTGGGGGATACAGCATGCAGGGTGCTGGAGCACCTCTAGTAAATGCTTCTGGGGGTCTGCTGGACCCAGCTATATGGAGTTTAGTCATAGGCATGCCTATGTGCTGCATATACAGTGCACGTAGGCATTATTGAATAGATCCCCCTTGAGGGTATATGAAAAAAGCCGAAACCTTCACACACAAGACTACAGGGAGAGAGTACATAATAAGACAGTTGATCACCTGTAACACAGTGGGTGTACTGTATGGGGCAGAATCTATATGTGGGACAAATTATATTGGTAAAATTATGCGCCTACTAAATCAGAGGGTGGGTGAATATATAGACATATAGAACAAGAAAATGTACAAAACATAATAGCAGCCCATATTAAGTTTACTCAAGGCCAGGGAACACATGGTTGGTCTTTTTTTTTGTATTAAAAAAGTCTTACTTGGCCCACAGGGAGGAAATTTGGATGCAGCCTTATTAAAAAATAGAGGCGCTTTGAATCTACTCATTGGGTAGCCTGGTTACACCAGGACTTAATGACAGATCTGAAATTTAGGCTTTTCTATAAGTTTGTCCCTCTGTGAATTAATTATCAAATTTTGCTCCTCGGAGTAGTATTTAATTCATTTAGAAGGGAGAAAAACATATATTTGGTTTCGAGGCCAGATTGGGTCTATTATTCCCCCCTTACCTCATCTTCTCCCCCAGTACTCCTCTAACTTTATTGTCTATAAATAAATGGCTATATACAAGTAACTACACTCTATAGATAGCTGAGATAACATGGAGACCTCTATACAACAATAATTCTCTTAGAGGTGAACAATATGCAGATGTTAACTTTTTCCCATTTTTATACAGTATATCAATTCTTTCCTGTTCTGTGTATTTATATATTTAGAGCACTAGGACTCCAGCTGTGTGAGAAACATATTCTTGGCTGTCTCAAAGCATCATCTCAGTGATTGTCTTGGGAAGAAAGAGAAGTCCCACCACTGAAGTTGACTGTCTTTATGTGTATCACTCTTGGCAAAAGGACTTCTTAAATCTTAAAGATTAATTCAGCCTTGGACTTTTAACTAAGTTGTTGCAAATTTTCTATCGTTATTATATTATTAATTTATATGTGGGGGTCACTTTAACATTAAGAACCGTGGGAGTAATACTGATGTCATCCTTGGAGATGTATTTAAACAACACCTGACATTAGTTTGTTACCTTTGAAAATGTGCCATTAGGGCATGAAATGCTATTAGGTTGTTATCTGTGGCCACTGTGGGGAGTTTGCACCTGTTTTGGCAATATGCCCAGCACTACTGTACAGTACTAGAACATTTAAGGAATTTGTCAGTAATAAAGCTTTTTAAAATGAATATTCAGCTGTGAGCCTTATCTGACTTTTTGTGTATTTGGCAAGTGTGGGGCTTCTTGGCTTATCTGGTTGTACTGCTTTATGCACTGCCATTACCAGTGAGCGACCCCATTCCTGTGTGTAAACTGATAGAAACCGTGCAAAAGGAAAGACTGGTAAAGTATTTCGGAATCCAGTGGGCTGCAAGACCATAGGCAGCATTGATCCATCAGAATTATAGGCACAAGAAGAGACTAGTTGGTCCCTGTTTACTGTGCTGAAGATAGCTCCCTCTTGTTTGGGTCAAATCTTTTTAGATCTCAATGCTTTTCCTGAGGATCACCTGTCATGGTATGCTGTCACTGGTTCATTTGTTTTTAATTCACTGGTTCTCTTCCTTGATCATCACATGCTCTAACCTTGGTCTTAGTGGGCCACAGTCTGATAACACTTATCTCCAAGTGGGTGCCCCCCCCCACACACACAGGGGCTGGCATGATGCAACCCACACTGCACATAACTTATCAATTGGAAGCTAGTAGGGGGTGCAGGGTATAAGAGTTCCTGGGGTCCCTCATCCTGCCTACTCAAGAGGCGTTTCCAGCTTCTTCACTCTTCTCCATGGACACTGGCACCAGAGACTCCTATACATGTCCACATCGCAGCATGTTGATGTGGAGTCTGACGGTGTGCTTCCACAACAGGCACCAGCATGGTCACCTTTGCTCACCTAGATGGTGGTAGTGCAGCAAAGCCTGGCAAATTCCCCCACCCCCACCCCAGAGGAGGTGCGCAACAGTTTTCCTCTTGCTGCCCTTCTGATGCTCTGGGTTTGGGGAACAAGCCCGAGTAAGTTGAACTGCAAGCAGCAACACTGCCACTGTGCCAATATCTTTACCTGGAAATATCTTAGATTCATAGATTCTTAGACATGTGATGGCAGAAAAGGACCTTCATGACCCATCGAGTTTGCCCATTCCTCCCCCCTCTACTTGTGCCACCCTCTCCAAGATTCCACCTTTCCTCCCCTTGACAACTCCTTGTGTTTGCCCCAGGACTTCTTGAAATCCTCCATTGTACTGGCCCTCACCACCTCCTCCGACAGTCTGTTCCAGGGCTCAACCACTCTCTCCATGAAGTAATACTTCCTTAACATTTTCCCTAAATCTTTCCCCTCCACCTTCAGTCCATGCCCCCTAGTTCTTGTATCTACCTTCCCTGAAAATAAGCTCTCCCCCACTTTGCTAATCCCCTTTACATACTTGAATGTTTCAATCATGTCCTCTCCCTCCCTTATTGTCTCCAGAGCATACAAATCCAACTCCTTCAACCTCTCCTCATATGTCTTCCCACTTAGCCCATGCACCATTTTAGTGGCCCTTCTCTGCACCCTTTCCATGTGATCTGTGTCTTTTTGTTGATGGGGCCTTCAGAATTGTACCCCATACTCCAGGTGTGACCTCATCATGGAACTGTAGAATGGCATCAGCACCTCCCTCCTTCTGCTGGTTATCCCTCTCCCTATGCACACCAGCATCCTGTTAGCTTTGCCCACTGCCTTGCTGCACTAGATCCCCACCCTAAGGTCATCAGTAATTATAACCATGCTGCCGAATGTCTTGCAGCCCCCCCCAAATCGCTAACCACCCTTTGTTTCAGTATTGCCAACATTACTTTACCCACCATTGCTGTGAGGCTGACTGAGCAATAATTGTCCACCTCCTCCCTGCTGCCACTTTTATTGCCTTCTTCCAATCCTCCAATACCCATCCTGTATCCAGGGACAAGCTAAATAACCCCGCCAGTGGATCCGTCAGTACTCCCCTTAATTCCCTGAGCACCCTAGAGTGTAGGCAATCTGGGCCCATGGCCTTGTCTACCTTTAACCTACCTAATTCCTCCCTTACCTCTTCTACATTGATTGGGCTAGGATCCATCCCCCCTTCCCTTTCCCTTTTCACCTAGCGCTGATCCCCTTCCTTCCCCCTCTGTTGTGAAAACTGAGCTGAAGTATCCATACAGCTCTTCAGCTTTCTCGAACTCCCCTTCCACCTGCAATCCCCTCCTCCCCCTTAATTCTTACTATCCCCTGCCTTACCTTCCTCCTTTCCCCTATGGACCAAATGAATGTCTTGTCCCCCATTTGGCCTGCCTAGCAGTTCTCTCCTCTGTTTCTGCTTTAGCCTTCCTAATCCTCCACCCTGCCACCCACAGCTTCTTTTTGTAAGTTTCCCTATCCTCCTTCCACCACATCCTCTTATATTCCCTGAATGACCTTTTCTTCTCCCCTATTGCCCCCCTTACTTCCCTATTGAAACACAGTGGCCTCCTCCTTCTTTTGCTCTTCCTCACCATCCTTATATATCCCTCTGTTGCTTTAAGGAGTCTCCCTTGATCTTTTTCCATAGATCCTCTGCCCCTCCCTCCATCACCTTCCACCCTCTAACTTCCTCCTGGAATATCTCCCTCATTCTGGGAAAATCTGCCCACCTTAAGTCTAGGACCTTTGTGGTGGTTTGACTAGCCTCATATCCTGCTCTGACCTTGAAGTCCACTGTGCTGTGGTCACTATCTCTCAGGCTGGCCCCCACCCCTACTCCCTCCTTGCTATCTCCTTTGGTTAGGACCAAGTCAAGTATGTTTCCCTCCCTTGTGGGCTCCCTGACCAGCTGCTGCAGAAAGGCACCCTGGAGTGTCCCTAGAATCTCCCCACTCCTAGATGACCTTGCCAAAGGGATATCCCAGTCTATATCTGGGAGATTTAGGACTCCGACCAGCAGAATCTCCCTCTTCAGAGCCATTCTTTGAACCTCCCACAGCATCTGCATGTGCGTTTCCTCACTCTGTGTAGGGGTTCTGTGTACCACCCCTAGTCTTAATGCTGTTCCAGCCTTCTTCTCCAGTGCGACCCATATGCTTTCCACCTCTCCCTACTCCTCCATCCCTTCCATGACCTCGATTCCCTCCCTGATGAATAGCGCTACTCCGCCCCCTTCCTACCGAGCCTATCCCTCCTAAATAACCTGTACCCCAGGCCCCTCACTTCCCAGTCTTGGTGCGCGGACCACCAGGTCTCCGTTATGGCTATGATATCTATTCCCTCCCCCTCCATTAATGCTTCCAAATCTGCCATCTTATTCTCCAGGCTTCTGGAATTTGTGGACAGGGCCTTCCGCCAAATTCCCTCCCTGCACCCCCCTACTCTTAGGGATGTTTTTGCTTAATATTTCTTCACTTTCCTGGGGAGTGGGTCTGAATGCCCCTCAACTCTCCTGTCTCTTGGCGTGTCAATTGGTGTGTCATTTACCCTCCCCCCGATTTAGTTTCAATTATATGTTTACTCCATGAATTCCTTCAGTTTGATTCTCAGTACTGCCTCTTTCCCTCCCCGTTTAGGTGCAGTCTGTCCTGGGCATATAAGTTTTTGTCCATCCATGTTGTCCCCCAGTCCCCCACTAACCCATATCCCCTCTCTCTGCACCATCTCTCTAGCCATTGGTTGAACTCCCTGATCCTTTGTTTCCTTTCAGTGCTCACTTTAGGCACAGGCAACACCTCCGAAAAAGTTATACATTGGAAGCACAGACTGCTACAAAATCTAGCAAGCTCTGTGAATCTCACCTGTACTTCTGCCAGACTGTTCCCATCCAAATCATTTGTTCCCAGGTGGAAAATCAGGTGTGTTTTCTCATCCTGGAGTTTGCCCCACGATGGAATATAATGAATTACCTTTGCCCCATGATGGAATATAATGAATTATCTCTGATGCTGTCATACCCCGCATATCTGTCATATCTGTGCTGGTCTCATCAGTCCAAACTATACATTTTTGTCGGACATAGATTTCCTTGACTGGGTAACCAGAGTGGTGGACCAAGGGAGAGCAGTTGATGTCGCCTACCTTGACTTCAGCAAAGCTTTCAATACTGTTCCATATAGAAGATTGATTAATAAGCTGGGTAGGCTCGAGGTGGGTCAGAAGTTGGTCAACTGGGTGGCAAACTGGTTGACGGGGCAGAACACAGAGAATGGTGGTGGTAAATGGTATACAGTCAGAAGAGATGCAAGTCACAATTGGGGTACCTCAGGGATCAGTCCTGGGGCCAGTACTCTTCAATATCTTGTTCAGTGACATTGAAGATGGACTAGAGAGCAAGGTTTGTCTGTTTGCAGATGACACCAAGGTCTAAAACGGAGTAGATAATCCAGATGGGGTGGGCAGAATGAGAAGAGATCTGGATAAACTGGCAAAATAGTCGGAAGAGTGGCAACTGGAGTTTAACGCAAAGAAGTGCAAGATCATGCACATAGGGAAGAGAAAAACCCTGAAGCCACCTATAGGTTGGGAGGCGAGTTGCTGGCTGTCAAAAGGGAAGAAAGAGACTTGCACATCATCATCACAGATGACCTGAAATCATCCACGCAGACCACTAAAGCAGTAGGTAAGGCTAGGGGGATGTTGGAGTGTATTAGTAGGGGTGTCTCAATTCGTAAGAGGGAGATAATAATCTTTTTTTACATGACACTGGTTAGGCCCCATATGGAGTATTGCATGCAGTACTGGAGGCCGCACCCTCACAAGGACATTAACCAAACTGAGGCAGTCCAGAGACGGGCAGCCAAAATGGTGCAGGGACTGTATCAGAAAACATATGAGGACAGATTAACGGAACTCAATATGTATACCCAAGAGCAAAGGAGGAAGAGAGGTGATATGATTGAAACATTCAAACACCTTAAGGGCATTAACAAGGTGAAAGAGTCTAACATGTTTCAATATAAGAAAAATAGCAGGACAAAAGGAAACAGCATGAGATTAGAGGGAGGTCAATTAAGGGGTAATGTGAGGAAGTTCTTTTTCACAGAAAGCATGTTGGATGCATGGAATGGCCCACCTCAGGAAGTGGTGAATATGAATACAGTGCAGGGCTTCAAACAGGCATGGGATAGGCATAAGGGAGCAATACAGATAAGTATGAATAGATAGGCCATTGACAGAGCAAAGGCCAATGGCACATTCATAAGGTAGAAAAAGAAATGGGCAGACTGGATGGGCCTTCCGGTCCTTATCTGCCGTCAACTTCTATGTTTCTATGTTTCTGTGTCCATGTTCCTCACCATTATGAGCTGGAGAAAATACACAAGTCGTTCCCTTTTCCACATTGGCAAAATTTTGTCAGCTCTTGCTGGAGCCAAAATTAAAACTTGGAAGCAAACTCTTCTATATCCCTGTTGAAAATGGTTCTTTTCACTCTCTTCAAACATTTACTGTAATCTCTCACAGTGAAGGTATCCCCCTTTGCCATACTGCTTCTTTATATACTGATATACTGTACAATTAGGGTAGCCTGTGGCATTTGATTAAATTCAGATATGACCATCTCATTCAAAATAACATAATATTTTAGTGATTAAAGGGACTTCAAATCCATCATGCCTGCCCCTCTGACTGCTTTTTGGTAAGTTACTCTATAGTTTATTTCACCAGTAGCTAGCAACATTAAATGTTTATGTAGCTTAGAGGCTCAGGAATAATTTTGTAAATTCTGAAAGAAGAGGTACTCCTCTTCATTTTGCTACTCTCATTTATTTTGTTTCTTACCCTTGGCCGGTTGCCTGCCCTTAACAAGTTTTGGATTGCTGTTTCACAAGTCCCTATCAACCTTTGAGGAAGATGCAGTATGCCATTAATATCTGGAAGTGATACAGGTGATGGGCACAACATACTTATTGTAATTATTCTTTAATTACTAAGATAGACCATCATTGATGCCAAGCTAATTATTTTGCCTTCAACCTGCAAAACAACACTAAGTCCCCAAACAGATTCTGGTGGGTTATTAAGTCCAGCTTTGCCCCCCCCCCCGACAATGAGTAGGCCTCCCTAGTATTCAAGCTAGAAGGCTTGTCAGCCCCTCTCTCAACGACTTCTGAAGTCAGCACTACTTTCAATCACTATTTTAACTCCTGTGGTGCCTTTTCAATACTGGCTCCTGACTATCCCCGATACATCCTTCATCTACCTTTTCTTTCTCCTTTGTTACTCCATCTGACACTCTGTCCACTCTACATTCTCTAAAATCCTCCAAGAAGCACAGCCCCAACTGCTTGCACCTAAAATTCCTCTACTTCTCTGTCCCTGCTATAGCACTCATGTCTCTATACTGTACTTCTAAATCCATCCTATCAGCTTGGGCCACGATCTCCTCTCTCCTCCATGTCACTCATGACATCCTGAAGGGTATGAATCTGTGGCTGGTCACAGCACTATCCTCATTAACCTTGCTAAAGTCTTTGATACCCTAGACCACCCAGTCCTCCTGGATACATTGATGGAGAAATGGACAGTGCCATGCCATGTTTGGAGAGTTCCACTTGTACTTAATTGGGCAGCAGCAGTCGATCAAGGTAGATGATGCTTATTTTCCCCCCCATCAACTCTGGGGTGCCTCAGGCTCCATTTTGGGGTTTATCCTTTTTCCCTCCTCTTAATAACCTTCCCATGCCTGTGTTTCATTAAACTTGCTTCAGGGGTGGCTCCAGGGAACTTTGTGGGTAAAAGCTCTCCTAAAATGTGATTTTTTTTCATTAATTTAGCCCACTGTTTTTGAACAATGATAACTCTTTTATTTGGTAAACCCCCTCAGCTCCTTTGGTCTAGAACCTTCATTCATTCATTCATTCATTTATTTATTTATTTATTTATATCTTGGATTGCAATATCTTTGAGCCAGGGGCTGTTTTACAAAGGTTCCATGTCAGTAGTATAACACAACAGCATACAAAACAAATGGGACAAAACATTTGATATTAGCAATAAATACAATTGAGGTAATTAGAAACAGTCATGACAATGCATTCTGATAATAGAGGTGGATGCAGAATCGAAGCAAAATAAAACAGGCATGGTGGAAATTATTGAAAAATTGGTTGTTAAGAGGGTGGGGGTGTAGTAGGAGTGAAGGGGGGATGGGTGGGGTAGGTAAATGGGAATCAATAACAGCAACAATGAGGGGTATTAGGGCACGTGGGGCCAAGATTAGGGTGAGTAATGCAGTAGCAGGAAAAACAAGGGTGGGAGAGAAAAAAGGGGGAGGGTTAAGAGTGAAAATAGACAAGGTTATATCTGGTGACAAGGAGGGGGAAGGCAAGGGAGTAAGGGGAGGAAAAAGGGGGGGTGGCATATAGTGGAGGGAGGTAGCCTATAGGTGGCACTCACAGCTGCTAAGTGCAGTAAGGTGCTGACGAAGTTTACTCTTAAACAGGCTAATCCTAGTCTCTTTCAAGATGCCAGAGGGGAGGTTGTTTAGCCAGCTGAATACCCTATAAGAAAAGGATCGCTGCAACTGTGAGGTGCAGCAGGATGGGAATTGGTAGGTCTGTTTTGACATGCCCCAGGTTTGATGAGGGTTAGATGCATGGATTAGGAATTTCCGGAGATGGGGGCTGGCCAAGGCTAATTTTTTGCTACAAGACAAGTCTGATATTTTATTCTGCCCTTGAGGTTCAACCAGGAAGCCTGAGCATACAGTTCGCAGGTGTGCTTTAGTCTGTGCACTCCCATAATCAGCCTGCATGCCTTGTTTAGTGTTGTGCAAATCCTTTAGAGTGTGGTGTCCATGGCTGCTCAGTCAACCACTAAGCCATAGTCTATAATGGATAGAATTAAGGAATTTGCAGCAAACCGGAGTGCATCAGGGGTCATATAGTGCTTGTGTCTGAATAACAGCCCTAACCTAGTATTAATTGCCCTTGTGACAAGATCAGCATGGGAACCATAGGACAGGGAGCAGGGAGCAGTCAAGTGTGATACTGAGATATTTAAAGGTATGGACTTGTTCAAGTGAGGAGCCAAAGTTGTTCAATATGGTTAGCTGGTATGGTTTGTGTTTGTTGTGCAGCCGTGAGGAGATCATGGCTTTAGTCTTTTTGTAATTCATTCACTGACCTACGCAGCCAGTATAGTGTTATGCTTGTGCAACTGTGTTAGTGTTAGTTTTGGTTATGGCCATTCGCAAGGAACTCTCGGAGAGGGTTCCACCCCTAGAGGTGCCACGTGACGGTTCCCAGAGGCTAAAGGCAAAATTTTAGAACCCCTGGCGAGAAAGCGCGCTGCTGGAGGAGGAGAGGAGGATGGTATAGCAAAGACAAAATGCTTCACAGTGAGGCTGAGAGGAACTGCTTATATAGCTCAGGAAGTGGGAGTGGTTGGCTGCTTGGCCAATGAACTACAGGCTAAGCCTTTCAATTCACTGACCTATGCAGCCAGTATAGTGTTATGCATGTGTAACTGTGTTAGTTTTGGCTGTGGCCATTCACACCCTCTATTCCAGAGGAATTACCACACTGTAGGGGTACGAAAGCAAGGAACTCTCGGAAAGGGTTTTGCCCCTAGAGGTGCCATAGGACAATTCCCGTGGCTAAATGTACCTTAGGAATCCCCAAAGGAAATGTAGTATCATCCCCAAAAGGAGGAAACATGACGCGTATTAGCAAGCAGTAACAGTGACGTAGAAGCAGTAACTGCAACATAGTAGTAGAGAAGAATAGTGATGGCTTGCATTGAGAGAAGGGGATCCCCTAAGGAGAGAGGGAACGGCAGGACATCCTCCACCTCCATCCAACAATGGAACCTACCTAAGAAAACTAGGGGAAACAACCATGCTAACTATGTGTTATGACCTGAGGCAACAGAGGAGAGAAAAAAAACCGTATGAGGAGGAAATCTCTGGGGATCCAAGTTTTAGGTCGCCTTCCCTCCAGGCTTGGGAAATGTATTTAGTGATGGCTCTGCAGCTGCAATTTGTAAAACCCAATTAAAGGGAGGTGGAAAATATTCCAATTTGGAGGAAGGCTCTCACTCAAACACTCTAGTGGGAACGTCATGGAAGGTTGTGAGAAAACTCTGCAACAATACTAGCATCCAAGGCACAGGAGGAGAACAACAACTGCTGAGGCACTCACCTGGCCTACCCACCCTAAATCAAACCAGGTGAACCAGAGGAAGTTGTGGGGAGAATGCGGTGAAGGTGCCTTGCTAGGGAAACCACTAAAGTCAATGGCCAACCATTATAGTGGAACACTAGAGCCAAAGGAGAGCGTCATAACCATCCTTCACCACTAGTCATAAATTCTACACCAGGAGCTGCTGTCACATAGCAGGCAGCTAAAGCCAAGCCCGGGGTGAGGACATTCCCAGCTATGGGCCAGGTGAGAAGGATCCCGGCCCAAGTTGGACACGTTCGATGATGCGGACTAAATGCAGAGCGAGACCGTCGGCTGCAGGAACCTGCACCAGATTAGAATGGCTGGCATGCCCCAGAATTGATTGAGAGCTGTAAAGCTGGGGAGCTGAATGAGCATGGTGTGCTGAGATCGTAATGAGCATTGAGTGCTGAGACCTTGCAAGGTTGAATGCAGATTGAGAGCAGTAGAATCCCAGGCCGAAGCCGAGGGGATGGCACTAGGCGTGAAGCAATGGTTTGTGTAAACAAGGAGCAACGGTTGCGTAAGCAAGTGTGGACCTGATAGGTCAGTAAGCAGTAGTAGTAATAGGTGTACCTGCATAACAACTGTATAGCAAATAAACAGCACTGAGTTAGGGGCAAGCCAGCCAGACATGAATAGCCAAATCAAGGTGACAAACTCTGAGGATTTTCAGCAGCAAAGACAGGATTTAGAACAGAATTAATTAACCACATAGGTCACGACCCCCTCCAAACACCTCCCAGTCCCCGCCGTAGGACAAACAAGGAAGCGATGAAAGGCTGAGAACCACTTGCAGATATAAAAGCTAATTTAATAGGCTCAGCAGGAGCTTCAGCTAACCTCAGAGTAAACAAGGTACAATAGGAATGGGTGTAAACAATGCAGCAGCAGGAAGCAAGTAGGCCTGGCAAAGACAAAATGCTTCACAGTGAGGCTGAGAGGAACTGCTTATATAGCTCAGGAAGTGGGAGTGGCTGGCTGCTTGGCCACTGAACTACAGGCTAAGCCTTTCAATTAGAAGCCTGTGCTTGGCAAACCAGTCATCGATAGCCAAGAGGCTGTCCTGCAGTTGTGATTCCGAGGGGGGGGGGGTTGACTGGTGAAAATGATGGCATCATCTGCATATAGAAGCATATGCACAAACCCCTGCAGCAAGGCTCATGGTATTCTTCTAACCACTCTTACATATGGAGTTGCAACCTATACTGCCTTACCTAAATCCAATCTCCATAGATGAGACGTCACCTATAATAATATCTGTCACTATGCCCTCCTCCTCCTCCCATAGATGGAAACTCCACTGCCTCCTCTACTCAGCTCTAAACTGGCTGTCACCAAATTCTGCTAGACTTTACTTCTTGGAGACGAATGTCGACAGTATTATATGGTCTCAAACTCCAAAAACCTTAGCTGATCTACTTGTTCCTCAGATGTCTGGCTATGGCCTATGCTCAGTTGGAAAATCCCTTCTATATGTCCCGAAAAGTAATTGGATTTGGAATTTCTCAAGGTAGTTGGCTAACTGATCTGCCACAATGCATTCCAGTGCCTTAGAGAGGAGAGGGGAGGATTAATATTGGATGATAATTTGTGTGCTGGGTTCTGTCACCACTTTTGTGGATGGATGTGAGCTTGGCTGCTTTCCCCCACTGGCAGAATTGTCCGAGGCATAGCAACAGATTTAGTAGTTTTGTGAGGGGCGATAGCACCTCGTTGAGAGTTAGACGAATAAATTTAAGATCAAGTGAGTCTCCACTGAATCTAAATTTTCCTAGCACCCTTAATAGGCACTTTTTGGCCTCTGACAGAATGCCTGTCTTAAAGTAGAAGGGAAGGGACCCTGAGGGGTGTTTCCTCTACTGGGTTCAACTGTGTTTGCTGGAAGATCGAAGAAATCAGTGGAAAGTATGCTACTAAGCTCAGAGAAGGATGTGTTGGTATGAGCAATATGCTTGGGGCCCTGGGTGATCACGCCACTGACCTCAAGCACAGAGGGTGAGGACTTACAGGTTTTGCCTGTGAGGTCTTTAATGTTATGTCAAAATTGCCCACCATCCCCCCAGGAGTTTGACAGCTCCTCCTTGAAATGGTGTCTTTTAGCAAGGCGGACTTCATGAGTGCAAGCATTCTTAGCAGCTCTGTATCACTGGAAGTCAGCTTGCTTTCCAGTAGCTTGGGCACAATGCCAAAGATTATCTTGAGAAGCCATGTGACCAAGGATGGATGGGGTAATCCATGGGTTTGTTGTGCCCTTTATCTTGTGTTTTTTAGTAGGGGCGTAAATGTCACAGGTAGCATTGAATTCAGTGGTGATGTATTCCAGGGCTTGGTCCATGTTTTGAGCTGTGTCAGTAGGTGTCCAGTCTGTCTGTTGCAGGGAGGCCTTAAGGTGCTTGAGCTGCCCTTTCTTTAGGACATGATGTATTGCCATTTTGTTGGGTATTTGGGGGGCTTTGTTTGACCAAAGGCAGAGAACGGGGGAAATGGTTGCTTAATAAGTCAGGGAGAATGGTGGTGCTAGAGATTATATTAGGGCGATTGATAATTATCCAGTCTATTAGGGTACTGGAGCCCATCGGGTAGTTTATCCTGGTAGGGGAATCGACCAATTGAGCTGTGTTGATGGCAGAGATTGCGTTCTTATAGGGGTCAACTTCTGGGGCTAACCAATTTACATTAAAATCCCCTAGTATCACCACTTCTGTGTTATGTTGCAAGTTGGACAGGTATTCAGTAACCAGGTTAAAACCATTGGCCTGATTATTAGGAGGGGACATAGACAGAGATACTGTGAGTGCCTTCCTGTGGGATCCTAATAATAACCTGATGGCCAGGGTCTGTAAGTTTTTCCCCAGTGTCCATTTGGGGAAGTGCATGACCCCGTAAGGTATCCCTAAGGTAGATTGCACACCTCTCTAACCTTTTGCCTAGCCTATCATGTCTAAAGAGGGTGTATGCAGCCTGGGAAATTGCAGTATCGGGGATCTTTGGGGTTAGTCAGGTCTCCACCACAGATAGCACGTCGAGTCTGTGTTGGGTTACCCAGACTTGGAGATCATCATATTTGTACAATAAGCTACAGATGTTGATTGATGCAGACTTTAACATTCCAGAGCTGGCATCACGGAAGTATGTCTGCAGCACAGGGCCAGGGTTAGGGAGGATCTTTCCTGATAATAGGAGAAATAGCAGAGTAATCCTCAACAGGAAGTGTTTAAATAGTTTAAGATTATTTGGTGGATTGAGCCTATTGTTTCACAGATTTGTTATATGATATAGTGACAAGATGAGTCAGGGTACCAGAGAGAGGATGGGAGAGTTCGGTGAAGTAGCCAAGTGACTAGGTTGGAAATAGGTCTGAGGGTGTGGGCAGTAAAGTGACTTGCTCAGAGTCACTCAGTATGCAAGTGGAGGTTGTGAGAATCAAACCCAGGTCTGGTCTGCTGGATATACCAAGCCCATTCACAGCTCGTTATTTTAACCTCTAGGCTATACTGACAGCCAATTATGCTGGGGATGGGAGGAGATCTAGGAGGTACAGCAGTGACTTCTAGTGGCCATGTAGTATAACCTACAATAAAGAAACTGAGGAGATACATTAAGGAGTGACAGGTCATGTGACAAGTCACGTGACCTAAGCTACCTATAAGGTATGGTCTGGTGGGGGTGGTGAGGCAGTCGTTGCGTAAGTGGGGATGGGCTAACACAGGTCCTCTGTACCTGGGTTGTTGGCTGCTGTGTCCTGCACTCCATGGCTGGGGGAGAGAGTGAACTTGCATCCTGTGTTGAGGGAAGAAATATAGGGAATTAGACAGGGAGGAGGTTTCAAGGCAGACCAAAGAATCAGGGCTAGGGTGGGAAGGCAGCCGGGGGGGTCCTGCTCCTGCCCTTGGTAGACTGCACATGCGCAGTGCGGCACACAGACAATGGCAGCAGGTTCAGGAGCAAGGAAACAATGAGGAGACCTGAGGCTGGTGTTCCAAGTGCAATGCAGTAAGAAACAGATACATCCAACAGCAAAACATAGCAGAAAATAGCAAGCTACAGCTCTCAGTATAATCGGATTACTCATGGCAGAACTACAGTCAAACGCTATCACAGCAGCCTGAAAGACAGTCTAACAGACACAGCACACTAACAGTGCTGTAAACTCCTTAAAGTAATGCAGTGAAATGGAAAAACACAAGGCTGCTACTGAGCCATCAGAGTCCAGGAAAACAATCTGTAGAGGTGAACCAACAGTATTAAGAGGTCGTCTGTACCTGGGTTATTGGCTTCTGTGTCCTGTGCTCCGTGGCTTGGGGGAGACAGTGGGTTGTTGTCTGCTGTATCCTGCACTTCGCAGCTGGGGAAGACAGTGAACTTGCAGCCTTGGTTGTTGGCTGCTGTGTCCTGTGTTCCATGGCTGGGGGATAGAGTGAGCTGACAGCATGGTTCTTTTTACATCTGGAATCTCATTCCCTGAGCTTGAAGTGTCATACAGAATTTAGAAACAAAAACAATTTGGCTTAGATAACATCCAGTATTGGTTCTGTTCAATTTAACATATACTAGATGTGAAAAAAGACTGTTGCCTTACCAAGCAATGTTTTTCTAGGCTCAGCTCCACTCCCATATTTTGGACCCTTGACAGAGTTTCCCTTGAAGAGGTATCTCACTTTAAGCACACTACCTCTGTGTATGACTAAATAATAAATTGTATTTGTCCACCTAGGTTGACACCATCCACAGAATCCCCCCTAAGTTTACTGACTATACTGGAACATGTCCTGTCTGTCCCTCATAGTCTGTCATGAAATTAAATTACCCATAGAATGACCCTGACATTTGACTATGTAGCTGTGGTCAATGGTACCACCCTAAGTCCTCATTGACCAGGCTGGATCCTATCTTCTTCTTTTTCTGCTGTTTTGGTAATTCTCCACTCTGTATTCACCACTGCTCCCTCTACCACAGCATCTCATTCCTCTCTCTTGAATCATGGTCCCTCTATTTTTGTGTTGTTTTCCACTCAAAGTACTGATTCAACTCCTTCCCTTACTACTCTCTCAATTCCTCAACACCCCTGTCCTGTCCTCCTGCTCACTCCACTCTGACTCCTGATCCTTCAGCATTCCCCAGTGCAGCATCTCTGCTGGTAGCACAGCCTTTTCTGCATGCCTGCCCTCCCTCTGGAAATGCCTTCTGGCCACCATATGCATCTCCCTCTCTTACCTCTTTCTCAAATTGCTACTCAGAACTCACTTCTCCTCCTCATGCCCCTTGCCTCCCCTGAGAAAGTGCCCTTTTCACTAGGTCTCTGAACCTTTTCTAATTCTGTCCCTTAGAGAGGAACTTCATTATTTGCCACATTGTACTGTAGCTCCTTGCCTTTTGCAGTCTTCAACCTCCTTTACAAATGTGTAGACTTTTTATACCCTTGTGATTGTAGTTCTATTGATTAATGCTGCTATTGTTTTCCATTTAAATATTTATTTAATTATTTATTGAAGTAATCAGATTTACTACCTTTGAGTCAGTGACTCGTTTACAAAGGTACCTCGTCATTGGGGGGGAGACAACAATAAGTGAGGTTTTAGGACAGGGATTACATACAGGTGAGATACATACACACGTGGAGTTACAGGCAGCAATTGTACAGGTACATGCATATGTTGAGATACACGCATCAATTAAATAGCATTTTACACATCAATATATAACATCATTGTTACAGTCAGTATCCAGTCATCTAAGGGATCCAAAGGGCACAGGGCTATATGGGGCAGGGTTATGGTCAACTATCGACATTTACAACATCGATTGTCAATAATATGTTGACGGAGGGCGATTTTGAACCGACCAATCTCAGGGATCTTAGTGATAGCCTCGGGAAGGGAGTTAAACCAAGGGGGGGGGGCTTTATGATGAAAGGATCTTTGGCAGCGAGAGGTCCTTGCCTGGGAACTATGAAAGTGGCTGCGATGGAGTTACGGGTTGGCAGGGGCCGGACAGCCAGCTGCAGTGGTGCAGAGACCCCTAGTGGGCAAAGCCCTGACATGGATTTTTTGGCCAGCAGGCAGGTATGATGTTTCAGTCTTTCCTCAAGAGTAAGTATGTTGGCGGTACAGTATAGCAGACAGGTGTGAGTTCTGCTGTTAGCACCGGTAAGGAGCCTACAGGCTTTGTTAATAGAGGTCTGGGCTTTAGATAAGGAGGAGGGATCAGCCACTGCGTAAATAGGAAGTCCGTAGTCGGCCAGTGACAACACCGATGAGGTAATGGCTAGTTTTAATGCAGATTCCGGGAGGTAATCTTTGTGGCGGTAGAGGAGCCCAATCCTGGAGTTCATGGCCGATGACAGGGCTTTTAGGTGGGCGTGGAATGTAAGGCCTGGGTCAAAGGTGATGCCCAGGTACTTATAGGATGTTACCTGTTCTAGTGGGAGAAGCATGCTGGTGGTGATGTGAAGGGGAGTGTCCTTGGCGCTGTTTTGCCGATGTGAGAACAGCATGGACTTTGTTTTATTCAGGTTCAGGACTAGTCGATGATTATTGAACCATTTTTCGGCTTGGAGGAAGGCGCTTTGCAATTTGCAATTGTGTTTTAAGTGTGTAATTTATTATTTGTCCATTTCCTTTCTTTTGTATCCTCATGGCCACACATTTTGTATTGCACAATCACCAACACTTTATTCACTGCATGTTTTTATTGTTTATATTGTATGTCTATATTACTTTAACTCATTACTCACCTCTGTAACCCCTTCCCCTTCCCAAATCACACCTGGAAGTGAGCCTTCGATAAATAAATACATGAATGAATTAATATATAACTAACTAACTAACTAACTGACTACCTAACTAAAGTTTCCCAGTGGCAACCAATTCCATCTTCTAAAATCAAGTTTTAGCTATCCATGGGGGCTTCTATCATGTAATGTTCCCCAACAATTGTAGAAGTATTTCGAGCCAAGAAAATAAAAATAAATGCCTGGAAGAATTATTTTAGATATATTTTCCCCTTTAAAATATGGGACTTTACTTCCATATATTTAGCAGTCCTTCCTAATTTTGACCTAGAAATTTATTGTGCAGTACTCATGAGCGAATAAGAACACAAGCTTTGATCTATAGTCCTGAGTGTGGGAGATGGGTTTCTTCTGGGACTAGTGCTCATCAGTTGACCTCATGGAGTGATACTTACTGACATTTTCCAGGTCCCTCTAAGAGACAGTAGAGCATAGTGGTTTAGGGCATGGAGCTGCTAACCGGGAGACCTGGGTTTGAATCTCATCAGCCCCCACTTGCATACTGTGTGACCCTAAACAAGTCACTTAACTTCCTTGTGCTCCCAGGTTGCACCTGGAAACAAGCTCTGCCTTAGTGTGGTTTTCCTGGTTAAACAATTTCCCCTCTCCCTTCCCTTTCTTCAGCATTAATTTTTTTTTTCTTTAGTTGTTTAACCAGGTATAGCACACTAAGCTGAAAGCTTTTTTACAGGAGTGACCTGGGAGCACAAGGAGGTTAAGTGACTTGCTCAGGGTCACACAGTATGCAAGTGGAAGCTGTGGGATTCAAACCCAGGTCTGGTCTGCTGGATGTCACCAGATTTGCAGCTCAGAGCCTTAGACCACTGTGCTATACTGCCTCAATTTAACACTTCCATGATGTATCAGCTCCCATGAAGCCAATGGCAAGAGAGCAAAAGTTGTTCCTGTAGTGCAATCTTGTGGTTAGAACATATGAAGTGAGCTGAAAATAGTTTTGAACCAAAAAATAAACTGGATTCCAACACAAGAGGTGAAGTGAGCCAACAAGTCTGAGTTGAGTTGAATGAGATTTGCCAACCTGTCAGGTCTTTAATTAAGGTGTGCTGTCCTGGTCGTTTAGTGGGTAAGGCAGTTCTTTGGTTGTTTGGCTACACAATGGAAGTTTCACCAGAATGGAGAGGTAGGAGACACAACTCACAATAAGGGATCAGTTTTTTGAACAACCGAATCACAGAAACTGGAACAAAAAAAGAGGTGCGAGGCTGCGAGCAATAAAATGTCACTTTTGACCCACAACTCTAATATTACCACTGTAAGTCTAAAATCACTTTTATAAATATTACTGTGCTAAAATCACTCTATAGCTGTATAACTTTAAAATTTGTACTATGCTACCCCAGAGTTTATATTGATCCATTGGGTGCCCTAGATGATGCGGTTGAGAAGAATGCAAACAGAAGAACCACAGAGCAAGTTCTTTCTGTGAGCCGGCTTTGAGAACAGAATATTACGAAGAACAAAGGATTTGAAACCACTAGGCATTGACAAAACCAAGGGTTGAGAACCATGCAAACTTGTATTCCACAGCTAGAACCTCTGGATCATCATGAAAAAACTCTGGGAAGAAATAGAACCATTGTAATTTCCAGGAACATTGGCAAAATTAAGAACTTCTGAGTTATCTCCATGGTCCCTGGGAAACAATAAGAACTAGGCACTGCAAATTGAAGCAATGGATGAAACCTTGAAGAACCTCTGGGCTGGCATAATTGGTCCTGGGAAGTAATCTGAAGAACTGGACCTGAATGAAGCTAAATATCTGGGACACCTCCAGGCTGCTGACCTTGGGAAAATCACTGAAGAATCTGAAACAAAACCCCAAACCCACTGGGTGTCAAATCCCTATCTGTGAACTGATGTGCTTACCTGCACTGCCTAGCTCACTGTTAGGGAGGAGAATGACCTAAAGAATCTAAAGAAAGCAGATGACAAGGAGTTCCTTAGCTGACAATGCTATTCCTATTCTGATGACCTGACCCAATTTTGTCAGGATGCAGTTGGATGGAACTGTCTCTGGAACATGAAGGAAGGATTGTTGACATGCAATGGGCAGAAATAAAGCTGTGTCTCAAAAGCATACTGTCTCTTTACTTGGGAGTGTTTTGTTTTTGTTTTACAATTTAATATGCTTTTTTGAAATTCTTTACTTGGAAGTTGCTGGTTTCATCAGTCTTTAGATCATGCAGCCATTACAAGGCAATTAAAGAACATGCAGGACAATTCCAGAACATGCAGGGCAAATCATTTTTGGAGCAAGTGCAAGCAATTTGAAAAGGGTCCACAGCATGTGAGGGCTGTATCTCAAGTCTTGGAGCATGCAATGACCATACAGGGCAACTGAGGGCACTTTAAATTGTCTCAGAGCAAAACAAGGTAGCTTTAGGGCAAATAGGGCACATTTTCTACATGCAGGGTAGTTTAACAATCTTGGAGCATGTAATTATATTGGTAACTGTTACTTTAAATAAGCAGCCCGGGGGGGGGTGGGAATACAATTCTTACTCTTCAAATAAGTTTGAATGAAATTTGACACTGTCACTTTAAATATACTGACATTTTCATTTTAAAATGTTCATTCAAGATTCTCACAGTCACTTTGTACAACAATTGCACTTGTACTTTAAAATGTTCATTCTGGCACCAGGGGCAATATACCAGGGCAGACACTAAATAAGGAGAAACCTGGATAAAATGGCTAAGACATACCTAGCTACAGTGTGGACCATGGGCTATGCCCTCTATCCCACAGACGTGCACTTAAGCTTTATGTTTCAGTCCTGCCCTCTTTCCTTAGGGTGGATTAACTAAGATCTATGTGCTAGGGGTCCCACGCTTGCTAGGGGCTGTGGGATCAGTAAACTGATTTGAGGCAGTTACACACCATTGGCAAAGGCCGTGGCAGCTATGCTGCTGGGTGGCTATCTGGGGCCTGTCTGCTCCCCTTGCTCCTGCTCCTGGCTGACGCTAGTTGGCACCATCAGAAAAATTATTTATCTAGCACTAGTTATTGGCTTTGGTTTGCTGATGTCACTGAGCTAGTAGCCTGTTTTGCTGCTGTGCTTTCCCTATGCTTAGTGTTTGCTCCTGGAGCTTGTTCTACCCTTACTCTGCCCACCAGGTACTGCTTCTATATAATTAGGGCCTGTCTGCTACATTTCTCTGCCTATTTTCTCTATTGAATGAGGCTGTGCCCAGACCACTGCTCCTGGCTGGAGATGCTTTATTAAAAAAATTGGCCTCCTGCCTAATAACTTCCCCAGCATGTGGTCCCTTATTCAAGTGGCACTGCCCTTACCTCTCATAGCCTCGGCCATGTCTATACTGCCTGTGCTGTCTGGTGCTGACCTTGTGCCTCAAAGGTCTCTGTGTTTAATTAATAAATCAGGTGGACAGCACCGGCTCACTGGTGCTGCCACTGACTCACCTCCCCAACCCCGGGTGTAGCTGCTGTGGTGGGGAGGTTGGCAGGAGGATGCTGTGGTACTTTTCAGTGGCGGCACTACAGGTGGTCCTGCAATTGACCCAACTCCGTTCACCACGACTGCCATACACCGCTTTCACTTTTGGGGTGAACAGCGCCACACTTTGGTGCTACCTCCAGCTGACTTGACTGCTCCTGCGCGCTTCCTCTTCTGACTGCCATGGCTGCTTTTGCCATTGATGAGGGACTTGGCTTAACTTTTAAACTTTAACAGAACATTTAAAAATGGGGCTAAACAGAGCCTGCACCACTGACTCAACTGCTCCTCTTCTGCTGCATTTCCAACTGCTGACTTCTTTTGCTGTTGGTGATAGGAGGGGACTGCTGCACTCACCATTGCCACAGGGAAGGGGAAGCCACTGACACTGCTGACTGGAGGAGGGAACACTACACTTGGGGACAGGAGGGACACGGAGCTCGCAGGTTGAGATAAGCTCTCCCTTCTGTTCTGCCCACTGCAATCCCTAGAGACTGAGAGTGTTCACTAGCCACTACTCCTTGACAACAACTCAATGACAGCTTCTCCCACCATGCTGGACCCTATACAGCCCTACAACATTTGGGGCACCACATCTCTGATGGTGTTGGGGACATTCCACACTCTGGTACTGAGTTCCGATTTTGACGAATCAAGGCCACTGCTCAACTAACAAGGTTCTTGTTCGTTGAGCAGTGGTCTTGATTTGTCAAAATCAGAACTCTAAAGTATACTAAACAGCACTTAAAAAATGCCCCTATTGAACTCTATGGTATGCCCCCATGTTCTCCTTGAACTGACATCACAAAATGTCAAAATGCGGGGGCATGTCTCTGAATAGAGAAGTGGAAGGGATCGAGCTCTCGGCTCCACAGAGCCAAAATACAATCCCTTCCCTCCCTAAATACAGGCAGCAGTAAATAAAAATTTATATGCAGTCAGACTTGGGGCCAGGAAAGCCTCATTATATGTTTTTGGGGCAGAAATTTTAAAACACTAGAAATTTGCTCTCTAAGTCCACCCACAGTGGAAATGGGACCTCAATAGAAACAAAATCCTGCATCTCAACTGGACTATTCTGGGTAAATAAGCAGTAAAATAATAAACAAACAAACAAACAAACAAAAAAAAACATAGAGTATAGTAATATGGTAAAAAGACCACCCAGGCAGCTACATCATTTAGCACAATAGTCTACATCAAACTTCAATTGCTGGGTGTTTCTAGCTCATTGATTAATGAATTGATTTTGATTGTACTGTTTTTAAGATATGCATTTTTACAGGCTGGATTTGCATATAAATGTACGGTATACATTTTAAATATTAAAAGTATTGCAGAAAAGAATGACATGCAAAATGTGTGGCAATACATTGTCAACTACTAAGATGGAAAATCATTGGACTTTATGCTTTAAACTCATTGTTAGTTATTTTTGACAACTGGTCCTCAACAGCAATGAAGTTGCTTTAAAGTTTAATGCTGCTTATACTGTATCATTTATAAAATGTGTAGGTAATTTCCTGCATCCCAATTCACCAAGAAGATTTTGAAGTTTATGTGATTTAGAGAAAAATACATGGCTTCAGACATCTTCGGCAAGCAGAATACTATACTATTATAGTATATGGTTAGGGCTTATTGTGAATGGAATTCAGTGGCTCTCTAAAAGCTGTTTTAGTACAGTTCAAAGGTCATGGAAAGTTGTAGTATCATTGTCACATCACGACAATGCTACAAAATGTTTTGTGACCTTTGAACACCGCATGTTCTTTATTAGGGTTACAGAAATCTTTCTGAGGTGCAAAAGTTACAATGACGGCACCCACCACCACCTAATCATCTCCATTAATGCCCAGAGAGATAGCTAAATGTTTGATTATTACTATTATTTTTTATTTTAGCAGTGCAAGCATGTCTCAGTGGAATGGGCTGGCAGCACTTTGTGCATGGCAACACAGAGCTGCAGAGGAAAGCCATATTGTGGCTCTCTGAAAACAAACATCCTGTCATTTGGGGGTAACAAACCGTTTTACAAACTTTATTTCACTTCTTACTATCATTACTATTACTATTAGTCATAGGTGGGGGCACGACAACTCTCGGTCGAAAAACCTGATTAAAACAACACACCAGAACTTCTTTTGCATATTTGCATGCTCAGTGGTTATTTCTATTTTTTTGTATGGTAGTAATTGTTTATGATGTTTTGTTGGTCCAGGCTAGATCGCAGTTGAAAAGGGGAGTTTACTGAGATTGCACATTCGGTACACTTGTGGTGCTGAAACAGAAAGCAGTACTAATGGTAGTGTAGATTGTGTTTAGCTTCTTTGAAACTTCTTCTGCTGTGCCCAGTATTATTCAATGCCATTTGCTGACAGCTGTTACTGTACTTGTCTCCATTAATCAGGGGTGGGGTGGGGGAACAGAACTCTTGCTCGCTAAGGGCCCTATGCACTAATAGCACAGTTGCCTATATGTCACATATCTGAGGCACATAGGCAACATTACGTGAGAATGCCATGCAGTGGGGATTCCATGGACCCTCAGCAACACTCACCAAGGGTGCACAAGGCACATACGTGCCCGCCACCCAGGCCACTCCAGGAACACAGCACAGGGGGCGTGTTGTGGGCCATGCCTGCACTACATGGCATTCATTAAGCCATGAAGTGCCAGGCTCAGGGGCACCGGGTACACCAGCCGAGACCAGGCATAACCCAGTTTGCAGCCCCATGTTCCTCATCTCCCAGGCATGGCAGCAATGTGAAACAGACATATGTACTGCCCCAGCCCACTAGGTTGCAGGGGAGGGCTGTGACAGTGGCCAGGAGAGTGCCTGGTGGGCAGTCTAATATTGCTGAAGTATGCAGCAGTCTCCTGGATAGTGCACCTACTGCATGGGCACAAGGGATCTACTGAGGGACCCAGTATGGGCATCCGATTGGATGCCCGCCCAGATCTGCAGTTCTGCCCCCAACCGCCCATGCAGTCCTGCATGCCGAGTGAGCATGGTCACAGGCAAGCACCCCGTGGGTGCTTATGGTCATGCACACCATGCTCCCTGCATCTGTCTGAGGCCGTGTAGGTTCGCGGGTGAGGTACGCACCTCAGGTGCATATAACCTGACCTTTCATGCATAGGGCCCTAAGCTAGCTGAAAACAACATGGCTAGATTTATTTTTACAAAGTTATAAGTGTTCAATAATCTAAGAACTAAATGAGGCAAACAGAGACTGGGGCTTGTTATTTCTGGGTCTCTGATGCCTCATAGCAGACCTGCTGGCTGGTGCTTTCAGTCAATCAAAATGGACATGAAGAACTCCCCATTTTCTAAACTGTTATAACCAAGTAAACAGTTCTACAATTCTGAAACTCTAGAAAGAAGAAAAATAATCAGCAGTTATTTAGAAAATGGATGAAACAGTTGGAGACTTCTGATTGGCTGAGAGACTTCTTTAGGTGGGCATTTATGAGACAACAATGACCACTTAAACTAATTAACTAACAAACTAACAAACTAACTAACCATAAAAATTACAATTAAATACTCAAGGGTGCAGATTTTTGTTTGTAAGCCACACTTCCAGGTCATTGAAAGCACTCAAAACAAATTCCTTGTGCCTCACAATGTACCTGGCATGGGCATGTGGATTACAAATAGAAACTCACGCTGTGATGTATCTTACTGCTGATTTAAAATACCTATTGTCACTGGTAAATGATAAGTGCTGCCAGTGACTCTTAGGGATACTGGCACAGCACACAGGATAACCATGAGTGGGGGATAGCAACAGGGACCTGAGGTTAAGTAATACATCCTTTTCCTCCCAGGTATAGTCATTTTGCTATGAGACCAGCTCTTATCATCTTTCCATGCGCAATAAATTTACATACCGTATCCAGCAGTATTATTCTTCATGAGGAACTGATCCAATCTGAGTTTAAAAGATTGAACAATCCACATGCTTGCACTGATTCCTGTGGGAACTCATTCCATACTCTTACTGCGTTCTGGGTGAAAACAATACTTGCTCACACTACCCCATATTTTATTCCCCTGCCCTTAGCATAATGCGCACCAGTGGACCCACTTTCATTTTAATTTTGTGAAATTATATTCTGTAGTTTGCTTTTCTTTTGTTTTGTTTTTTTATTTTCTTTGTGATGCATTTTGAGAAACAATTTATAGTATATCAGTAAATAAGATGGAGTGGGCTGTAGTACTTCTGTTCTTTGTAAAAACAAGGAAAATAACTACTTTTGAAATATAAACTATAAATGAAAGATTTGTGTTTCGGGTGAGGGTGGGGGTCAGGGGAGCATCATGAGGAGAAACTGTTGGGCTAGTCTTCAAAGTGACAAACTGTAGTATAGTAGTGATTATACTCCAGCAACATTCTGTGACATGTGAACTGTATTACAACAACTTTTGGTGACCTTTGAACTGTCCTACAAAAATAATATTGTGTGTATAGGAATCTGTAGAAAATAGGGGCTAACCCTATACTATGCAGTTATACAGTAAGGGAGAGCCCTATTTTATATCAAATTTTAACATTTTACATTGTCGCTGTACCATCACGGTGATGTCAGGATGTTGATACACTATCATGTCACCATGATGGTATAACAAAAAAGAATGCTCAAACAATCTAGTTTCTCTAGCAGCACCGCTGATTATTCATTTCATTTTTTTCAAATTGTCCCTCTGCAGTGACGGTTTATGTCCACTGAAACAAGTGATCATGATGTCTGCACCAGTATTTTCTAAGCCGGCACCTACAAACCGCAAAGCATTCATTAAAGAGCAAGAAAATAATAGAACATCACGACTGGTTTCATGCAGTACAAGGTAACAATATGATTGCTATGGTAAGTTAGAGGTGCAGTTTAAATGTAACGCTGGGCTTTTTTTTGTTACTTACAACAAAGTGATCTCAGACTCAGACACTGTTTCCCATATACTATAAAAGACAACTTACTGTATGGGCATCAGTGGAACAACAACGCTGAGTTCACTTATCATGGTTGTAATGACAATAGAGATATTGCAAAATTAAATTTTGCTAGTGAAATTGCTGTGGAGTCAGCAATTTCACCACATGAAGCATTTTGTGAAATTCCACCATTCCATGAAATATTTCACCAGGTGAAAAATTACTAAATTTGACCCACGAAACACGAAATTTCACCGCAAAATGTGGAATTTTGCCAAATTTCACCATTTCATGAGAGTAATTTCACATTCTGTGGGCGGAATTTTGCTTGTGGAATTTTGCATTTTGCCTGTGGAATTTCGCATTTTGCACCCATGAAATATTTAGCGAAATGCGTGAATTTTGCAAAATATTTTGTGGAACAAAATTTTTTAGTTTTGCACATCTCTAAATGACAAAGGTAAACCTCCTGAGCTGTGCTCTCGAGGTTTACTAAGTTGTCATGTCCACCACTTGAAGTGAACACAGTGTTGTTGTTCACTGATGCTCATATATAATTCTCTATATAGAGTACAGCAGAATGCTGTTATGCATGGAATTCCATGCCTTTAATATGCTTGCTGTGCTGCAGTAGTTATATTCTACTGCTGTTGTGCTGCAAGAATGATATCATACTTCTGTTGTGCTGCAGTAGTGATATCATACTGCTGTTGTGCTGCAGTAGTGATATGCTGCTGCTGTTGTAATGCAGTAGTGATGTCATACTGCTGTTGTGCTGCAGTAGTGATACCATACTGCTGTTGTACTGCAGTAGTGATATGCTGCTGTTGTATTGCAGTAGTGATGTCATACTGCTGTTGTGCTGCAGTAGTGATATCATACTGCTGTTGTGCTGCAGTAGTGATATCATGCTGCTGTTGTGCTGCAGTATGATTTCACTACTGCAGCACAACATAAAATGAGATTGCATGCCTTTTTTTCCTACAACTACAAAACCAATGAACAAAGACTCTCTGTTTTTGTAAATTTGGCCCCTAGTACAACCAGTTGAGCTTTGCTACCCTGTCCCTGTTTTTAGATGCCTGCTGTCATGGCAGGACTACAACACAGAGGTCAGGCTCCTCCTCAAGGTCATGCAGTGAGTGAGCAGTGGCAGCATGTGATGGACGCCACACTCAAATTGCCTCACTGGTTTCTCAGGTCAGTGCTTTAGCTGCAAGAGACAGTTTGTAGTCTTCACACATAATGGAAGACTCTGACTTGATACAAGGCATGCCTGTGCACTACTAAAGACAGCATAAAGGCTTCCATACACAGACAAGCCTGAGTTGGCATCTTGAGGTTGAAATGGCAACCAAAATCTCTCAAGCTTTATTTGTGAGGTTTAAGTGGTTGTCATGGCATCATCTCAGTGGGCTTGTTTTATATGGCTGCCCATACATTATCATCTGTTTATTGCATTGTACTATACTGTACTGTACTGCATTGTACTGTATTACATTTTACTGCACTGTATCGTATTGTACTGTACTTTGTTCTGTACTAACTTGTATTGCACTGCGTTGTACTGCATTGTATGTAGTAGTAGTTAAATACATTTATTCAGGAAATAACTATCAAACCAAGACTCATTGTGCACAATAATACAATATCTAAATACAGTAGACAATAATTATCCATTTATAGCACCTATTAATTTGATACACGGCACATCTGTGGAGAGTATGCCTGAGTTAAAAAAAAAACATTGATTAAGTTTATGAAAAGATGGAAGAGGACTTATACAGAAGCAGAAATTTTGAGGTAATGAATTTCATACTTCTGGACCCCCAAACACAAAGGCATGCTTACCATTATTTAACCTGTAACACGGCTAAAAAAAAAGAAATTAACTGAGAAGATCTAAGAAACTGTATTGTACTGTATTGGACTGCACTGTATTGTATTTTGCTGTACTATATTGTACTATACTGTATTACATTGCATTGTACTGCATGATATTGTATTGCATTTTACTCTGTTGTACTAAATTGCATTGTATTGCATAAAACTATGCTATATTTGTTGTATTGTATTATATTTTAATTATTGGGCATCATTTTTATTACTGGATAACCATAGTTTTATTCTGTGTTCTCAACTCAACTCAGAATTTATTTATAAAAAGCACAAGTCAACAAGTATCCAAGTGCTTGTACATTCAACACATCAAAATAACAGTTAAACACAGCATAAATTACACTTCATACACATATCTAAAATACGGTATAATCATCAAAATTCAGTCATACTCTGAAAAGCAGGATTATATAAATATGTTTTTAGTGCAGATTTGAAGCTCTCCACAGTCAGACACTCCCTTATCTGGTGAGGTAGAGAGTTCCACAGGGTTGGGTCATGGACATGAATGCCCTGGTGCCTGAGGTCTTCAAATGGACTGTGGGAACCTGTAGCAATCCCTCATTAGCAGAGCAGAGGGGGTGGGAGGGGTGGTAAGGGCATAGAAGTTCTTGCAGGTAACACCAACCCTGTCCATGTAGGGCTTTATAGGTCAGCAAACCAACCCTGAAGTTGGTCCACCACCAAACCAGCAGCCAGTGGAGTCTGTGGAGCACAGGTATGACATGGCATGAACAAGAAAGGCCAGTCAACAGCCTGGCAGCCACATTCTGCACCAGCTGCAAGCAGTAGATGTCCAACCCCAGAAGCCCTAGGTACAGGGAGTTGCAGTAGTCAAGTCGAGAGGTCACAAAGGCGTGGACCAGTGATGGAAGATTGTCAGGAGGGACCAGGTGTTTAATCTGGGTGATATTCCTCAGATGGTAAAAAGAGGACTTGACAATGGATGACGTCTGAGATTTCAGTGTCAATCTCCCTTCAAAAATAACACCCAGATTGAGCACTCAGTCAGAGGTCACCAGCTGAGCACCCCCGAGCCAAAGCCCAGAAGGCAACCCAACTATAGACCCCTCAACCTGATGACCTGGGTCCAGTACCAGCACCTCAGTCTTATCCGGATTCAACCTCAACCAGTTGGTAGTCATCCAATCCTGAATCTTGGCAAGGCAGTTGTTAAATAATGAAATAACATCACTCTGCTCAAACACAAAGGACATGTAGAGCTGAGTATCATCTGTATAGCAGTGAAAGCTCAACCCATACTGCCTAACAATGTCTCCCAACAGCAGCAAGTACACTGCGAACAACATGGGTGACAATACAGAGCCCTGCAGTATCCCAGAGACACTGGGTCCAAGGAAAAAATCCCACACAACACTCTCTGAAACCTGCCGGTGAGAAAAGAATGAAACTACCTGAGGACCATGCCTGACAGCCTGCAGATGAACCACAGGTGCTGTATTAGTTAGTGGTGGGCGAAGTGGGTGGGATTCACTTTGCAGAGAAATCCATGAAATTCCGCCTATTTTGTGTAGCAAAATGCAAAATTTCACCTGACAGAGTGGCGAAATTTCACCGGCAGAACGGCAAAATTTCACCTTCCGCGATGAAATTTTGCCTTCCACGTCAAAATTTTGCCTTCCGTCCATGGGTGAAATTTCACTTAGACTAAGGTATAGTTACATAAGTTGATCCCTGGTGACTAGCGGTCCCTCCCGCCACCTGTCCCACATCACAGAAAAATACCTGGTGGCTAGCAGTCCCTCCCCCCACCTGTCCCACATGTAATTGTTATTAAATTATAACAATAAAAATACAACAGTCTCTGAGCAGATAGGAATGGAATGGGGCTATTCAACCACAGTTAATGTTTTGTCCTTGGGAGAGACCGGGCTCTCAACCCATCAACAACCTACAGAATATATGTCCAAATGGCTGTGCTCACACCACAACCATGAGAGCTAGTTTAAAATAGCACTGATTCAGAAGACTCTCCCATAGCCCCCAACCAATAAGCTTTGAACGCTTCCAAAGAATTAACTATCCAGAACAAGTTCGCCACATCCAAAGGACCACAGTATCTTCCTTGGCCAAATCAGGTAGCAGCTTAACGAAGAGCAGGAGTCCAAAATGGATAGCCTCCTGAAGAATAGGAGCCCCTAGGCTAAGGCCCTCCAGCCCAACCTCAGGACACCCTAAGCAGTTAGGCCACACCACCCACCATCAGTGAGCCAAGTGCCTACTCCATTTGGCTGTCCACCCCAGAACCACCACACAATGTCAGCCACAAAAGTCCTAGGCAGTGTGTGAAGATCTCCCCGGAGAAACTAGTACAGTACCAGTACCCAAAGTACTTCCTGGGTCATCGTCATGCAAAGCAGGACCCCCCCCCTTAAAAACAGGGTCTTGGATGGATACTGTTCTTCAATGAAATCCCCTGAACCCCCCTGAGACAAACAAGAGCACCTCACTCTCCAACTAGGGCTCCTGCCTCCTCCTCTCCCTCAGGGGACCCCCCACCCAACACAACCACTCCCCGATCAGTACAATAGTGTCCTGATGAGATTACAGTTACAGTGCTAGAACTTTACCATGGCAAAACAACCGAAGATCAAAAACTGGAACAGATTCACCCCCACTGAGATGACTAGGTGGCCATAGGCAAAGACCTCAAGCCGTGGTCAGATTCTCCATCCACCACCCACTGTTCAGAAAGTTGGAAACCCCGAAACAGCACTCCTAGGTCAGGACTCCACAATGCTGTCACTAGCAGAAGCTCCACCATAGATCCAGGGAACTGTGGTCTCAGTCACAAAGTTGTCACAGGTAGCCAAAATTATTAAGTGATATGGCTAGATCCATAGCACAACTTGGCCCAAAGCCATAATAATAAAAAATGCACAGCTGAAAAAATGTTGAAACTACCAGCTGAGTTAGTTACACTTGTAGTTAATAACCAAATTAATGATGACAGACAAAACTCGGATGAAACAAATGAATCTAAGCTGTTAGCAAGATACAACTACACAGAAACATAGAAGTTGACGGCAGATAAGGACCGCAAGGCCCATCCAGTCTACCCATTTTTTCTTCCTTATGAATGTGTCATAGGCCTTTACTCTGTCTATGGCCTATCTATTCATACTTATCTATAGTGCTCTCTTATGCCTATCCCATGCCTGTTTGAAGCCCTGCACTGTATTTGTATCCACCACTTCCTGAGTTAGGCCATTCCATGCATCCATCACCCTTTCTGGAAAAAATAACTTCCTCACATTACTCCTTAATTGGCCTCCCTTTAATCTCATGCTGTGTTCTCTTGTCCTGCTATTTTTCTTATATTGAAACATGTTAGACTCTTTCACCTTGTTAATGCCCTTAAGATGTTTAATGTTTCAATCATATCACCTCTCTCCCTTCTGCTCTAGGGTATACATATTGAGCTCTGTTAATCTGTCCTCATATGTTTTCTGATGCAGTCTCTGCACCATTTTGGTTGCTCTTCTCTGGACTGCCTCTATTTTGTTAACATCAACCACAGTATCTTCCTCAGCCTAACAGAACATCCGAGGATTCCACACACGGCTGAGAAAATAAACCTGCTAGCAGAGTTGCAACACTAGCTAACAGGAGCAAGCAGATTCATAAAGCATCCAAGCATTCCACTAGCACACGAAAAACACACTAATGGTAAAATTGTGAGTAAAAAGCCCCAAGCCCAAAAAAAATAATGCAAAACCTCACTAGCCTACCTCACTAAAATAACCATAACTAAATGAACTAAAATGAATGGTAATAAATGAAAATTAAGCAAAAAAACTCCACACTAACAAGTGACCGTTACAAGCAGACCAACACCGGTCGCCATCTTGCTACCATGTTTTTAAAATTGCCCACCCGGTGTTATAACCACCTGGTTGATATTTTGCGTTACCGCCAGGCTGTTGTAATCAGTGTCAAGAAGGAAGTTATGCTGCAACAAGGAACGATCATGCCAGGTCAAAAAAAAAATTCCAAGTAAAGTTAATAGGACCGGCACTTATCAAAGCACACTAGTATAGTGTAATTTTCATCAGTTTGTCCCATCATTAGCTGTTCATAATGAAAGAAGTCACTCACCACAGAAATTGTGCTTGTTCCAAAAGCTTCCTTTTAATCCATAAATATCGAGTAAAACAGGAGATTAATCCATGAACATGCAGCAATACAAAAGAGAAACCATTCCCCAAACTTGTAAAAACGTTAGACCCGCTCCACAGTCAGCTCAACCATGCACCATCTGACATGTTTCGCTCCACTGAGCTTTTTCAAAGGTGTATGTGCAGGCAATTACCTGTTATTTAAATACATCTACCCTTTAGTGACACAGATCACTTCTGGCAAACCACCAGCCCCACTTATTAAACCAAATAGAGATACACTTTATCATGTCTCATTACTAACAAACACACGTATAGAGTGTTACCACACAAAAAAAACATTATAGAGGCAGTTATACAGGGCAAAATCTGTATTTGTCCATTTAGTTAATCAGTCTATAAAGGTGCAACCTAAACAAAAAAAAAAATTAGAACAGCATAATACATACAACAACCAAATACACATTAATGCTGTCTATTTTTAAAAAAATTAGTCTGTTTTTCCAAAAAGGTTTAATTTCAATTTTTCCATTTAAACCATTACCTTCCATACTTCGAAAAGCATACATCCAATATTGCTCTCATCTGAGAAGGAGATTTTCAAAATCCCCTTCCCTCCGAGACAGTACTGGTTTTTCAAGACCTTGAAACAGAAAGCCATAATATGAGCCTACATTTGCTTTTAAAATATGCAAAGCCAATGTATTTTTAGTGTTTTTATTTTCAATAGCTCTATTATGTTCGCCCATGCGGGTTTTAAATGCCTACTTCGTCTTTCCGATGTAAAAAGCCTCACATTTACATAAGGCTAAATATACAAGGCCACATGTAAAACAGGTAATAAATCCTCTAACCGGATAATTTTTCTTAGTGAGTGGATTTGTAAAAGTTTTGGCATTACACATCATACCACAAAATTTACAATTACCACAACAGTGACTACAATATGTAGGCTCAGATCATGGCTTTCTGTTTCAAGGTCTTGAAAAACCAGTACTGTCTTGGAGGGGAAGGGATTTGGATAATCTCCTTCTCAGATGAGAGCAATATTGGATTTATGATTTTTAAAGTATGGAAGGTAATGGTTTAAATGGAAAAAAATTGAAACTAAACCTTTTTTGAAAAATAGACGAATTTAAAAAAAAATAGACAACATTAATGTGTGTTTGGCTGTTGTATACATTATGCTGTTCTAACTATTTTGTTTTTTTGGTTTTTTATGTTGCACTGACTTTATCGTTTTTTTGATTAAGCAATGGACAGATATAATCAGGTTTTTTGCCCTGTATAAGTGCCTATATATTTTTTTTTTATTATTGGTAGCACTATACATGCCATTATTGTTTTTTATTTAGAGTAATAGGTCATGATACCTCTCATGATCAATTAATGTATCTCAATTGTGCATTTTAATAAGTGGTGGGCTCTGAACCTGGCTTGTACTTAAAATTGATCTGTGGCACTTTAAAGGGTAGATGTATTTAAGTAACAGGTAATTGCCTACATGTACACCTTTGAAAAAGCTCAGTGGAGTGAAACATGTCAGGTAGTGTGTAGTCGAGCTAACTGTGGAGCGGGTCTAATGTTTTTACAAGTTTGGGGAACGGTTTCTCTTTTGTATTGCTGCATGTTCATGGATTAAAGTCCTGTTTTTCTTGAGATTTATGGATTAAAAGGAATCTCTTGGAGCAAGCACAATTTCTGTGGTGAGTGACTTCTTCCATTATGAACAGCTATTGATGGGGCAAACAGACAAAAATGATAGTATACTAGTGTGCTTTGATTGGTGCTGGTCCTATTAACTTTAATTGGAATAGTTTTAATCAGTGCCTATCAATCAAGCTCCATTCCAGAAACCTCATTGGAGCTTAAACCATGTGTGGGTGGGTCAAATATCTCAACTAAAATGGCGGCCCATTCCTCCATGACTAAGCAGCCACATTCATCCCTTGCCTCACACTATCAAGACAGGTAATTTTTAAATATTTTTAAATGTCTTACTCTTTCATCCTGCCTTCATAATGTCAAAATTCTATCTGGTTGATCCTGCCATTTGTACCCCTCAAGTAGGGCTTCCACATGTAGCAGCTGCATTGGCAATGGACTGTACTACCTTACTTACAATGGACTACAGCTTAACACCTAACTTAAAGTATTGCTTTTGCACTGTAATTTAACAAAATGAAGCATAAAAATCAAGAAAAGAAAGGAATGCCTGAATTGCAAGGGTGTGACAGGCAGGGTGTGTGTGTGTGTGTCTGACAGAACTGCTGTACTAACTAACTCAAGTGTGCAAAAAGAAACAAAATTATAACCAGTAATTAAAATAAAACATAGGTGTGTATGTGTAAAACCAGAATTGTACACACACCATAGGTGTGGGATGCTTTGATAAATTACTTGGTCTTCACCCTTGAGATTTATGTAGCATCCCACACCTCTGGCAACCATTAAATTCTCATTAAGCACACTTCCTCATCCATTATTCTAGATATAATGACTAACTAGGCATGATTGCACCCAGATAACTGTGGTGTAATCTGCTGTTATAACTGGCCAGTTATAATGGGGAGAACTAGACAGCTGACATATCACGTTACTTTGGCAACATTTTGACATCGAAATCCAGTACAGTGACAGCCTCAGGGTTGTTGCTGTTCTGGACCCGATGGGGAAATTTCACTGATTTTGAAGGTTTCTACCCCCTCTCCGAAAATCTCCAACTCAGAGTTAGTTATATTGAGGAAAGGGGTGCATGGGTGAGGAAAGCATTCAATGTTGGACAGGCAAAATTTTGCCTTTTGGCATTGTTTCTATTGCTGAGCTGCATTTAAACAACTTTGTTGTCAGCGTGGCTTGGTGGAACCAACAGCTGAGAGCTCTCAATCAACACAGCAGCGTGAGTGTGCTCTGTTAAAACTGTTGAACACTGATGGCCAAAACTACCACTGGCCAACCAAAATGTTGTCCATAGTATTATTGGGTCCCAGACTCCAGGATAGGCAGAGGAGCCAGGACCCGACTTTGAAGCTAAGGAAGAGACACACATTAAAAACATTTTTCCCAACCCCATGACATGCAGTAGGGCTGGGAAACAGGAAATACAGTACTTGGTGCTCAATGCCAGGTTATTGCAGAAAACATAAAGGTCAGTAAAGTCAGTAATTATACAAAATAATGTATGGGTAGGGAAGTAATGTTTTTTCACACACACTCTTGGTGAGAGATGGCGTGATACACCCCTCAAGCTTTGCTGTCAGGGTTTATGAGGCATCACTCACCTTGTATGTGTGTAGTAACCATTACACACCGGCACCCGTACCTTATTCTCTATGTATTTCATTTTACTATACCATATTGTAATAAATTGTATTATATTGTGTTTTTCTGTGCCCCATTGTATTAAGTTGTATTGAACTGTATTGTGCTGTACAGTACTGTACTGTAATTTATTATATTTTACTGTTGTATTCATTGTAGAGTATTATATTTCATTGCATGTACTGTATTTTATAGGGATGAGAGGGTCCGTTGTGTCCTGGTTAGGGTTGTGCGAAACTGGAAAATTTCACCCAGCAAAATATTTAGCATAATTAGAGCATTTTGTGAAATATTTTGCTTGGCGAAAAGTTAAATTTCACTCTCTGTTGCAAGCGAAATGTTGCCCCCAAGCTGGTGGAATTTTGCTCGAGGGTGAAATTTTACCACCTGTATTGAAATATCACCTCCTGTGGAAATTATTTCACCTTCTGCAGTGAAATTTATTGGCCACTGGCCACTTCCCAAAGTTCTCCCTGGTCTCTAATGGTCCCCCCCACCCCCAGTCGCTCACTGGGTCAAATTGTTTTCCCCTGGTGTCCAGTAGCCCCCCCCAGCCAATCACTGGCCGTAATTTAATTAGATAGGTACTCTAAGTTACCTTGGCCTGGCCATTTGTTTTATTAAAAATAAAAATTGAACCCCAACTCCCTGGTGTCTAGTGGTTTCACCAGGCCAATCACCGCCATAATTTAATTAGATAGCCCTCCCCCAGTTACCTTGGCCCCAGCCATTTGTTTTATTAAAGAAAACTTCAACCCCAACTCCCTGGTGTCTTGTGGACCCCCAAACCCCACCCCATCATTACCTAGCAGCTCCCAACCAGCTCCCCTCCCTAGTACCTTGACCAGGCCAGTGGCACAGCCCTCCACTTACCTCCATGACTGGCAGCCCGACTGAGCAAGACTGAGCACTTGAATGAATGAGCACATAGGTGTGTACTATAGACTTAGTCAAATCAGAGTTGAGTCACAAATGGCTCTGATATCCAGAGTCAAGCAGAGGTGGATCATTTTGAGGAGGGGGAGATTCCTGATCTGACAAAGAGCCGACCTTCCCATCCCTAATACTGTACTGTGCAGTATTGTACTGTACTGTATTATATTGCATTGTACTGCACTGCAATATGTTGTATTACATTATACTGTACTGTACAGTTTTGTACTCTACTGTATTGCTTTGTACTGCACTGCAATATGTTGTATGACATTATACTGTACTGTGCAGTATTGTACTGTATTGCATTTTACTGCACTGCAATATGTTGTATTACATTATACTGTACAGTATTGTAGTGTACTATATTGCATTGTACTGCACTGCAATATGTTGTATTACATTGTACTGTACAGTATTGTACTGTATTTAATTGCTTTGTACTGCACTGCAATCTGTTGTATTACATTATACTGTACTGTATAGTATTGTACTTTACTGTATTGCATTTTACTGCACTGCAATATGTTGTATTACATTATGCTGTACTATACAGTTTTGTACTGTACTGTATTGCTTTGTACTGCACTGCAATATGTTGTATTACATTAGCCTGTATTGTACAGTATTGTACTGTATTTTATGGTAATAGGGCCTCCAAGGGATGGCTCTTATGGTAGGGTGACTCTTATGGTATAAGAGACCATAAGCATGATGTTTGGGTGAGTGAACTGCCAAGTGAAGCTGAGCAGTTCTGTCTGCCCAAACCTCACAAGAGGAATCTCTCTTACACGTAAGAGACACCCCTTCGAGGCTTTATTATCTTATTATAAATCACTTGAGTTTAATGTGAGTGATGTAAGTTTTGAGTCTTTTCTTATGGTATTATACCATCCTCCCTGCCACAGAAGTGGAACTCTCTCTCCTAATCCTCCCACATGGGAGTACACTGTACAACAGATAAGAGGAACAGTGGCTCTACACACCGATTGGCTGAAATCATGTTAGTAAATTATAATGTATGATAATATATCCTATCTACTATATATACTGTATTGCATTGCATTGTACTGTACTGTATTATAAGGTGATCAGAAAATAAAACGTAAAAACAGATTGTTCATTGTCTTCCAATGGTTTTGCAGATTTGGGGTTACTCCAGGTAATAAATGATAATAAATTAAATGACGGCTTTATATAATGTAATTAGACTACTTTGGAAGTTCTTTATCATTTCCAAAATATGGGATACCACTATTATTTATTTTTCATCTACTGTTTACCAATTGTTTTCCCATTGTGAATTTATTTGAGCGTTTTGTTATGCCTGGAATAACTAAAATGAGAAGTTGAGGAATAACTAAAAGGAGCACTTCTCCTTTGACTGTCATCAGGTTTTTGCCAGTATTCTCTGCTGTTTTTGAACACTCTTTGCTTAACAACACTTATAACTAGGGTGATCTTCCTGTCAGATCTTCTGAATCCTCTCTAGTCCTCATGTACTATTCACCCCTCCTCCAAGAGTCTCCTCTCAGTCCCAAGGTCCCAACTGAAATCCTTGGGGGATCATACATTTGGGGTAGCTGGCGCTGCAGGACACTGGAGTGCAGGCAATGGGGTGCCATCAGTTAGTGTACCAGGAACAGCAGCACAGACACACAGGGCAGCTCATGGTTTTGGGGGGGTTAATGCAGTGCGCTCCACCCCTGCACTCCCCCATTGTTGGGGGCTGCCCACCTACACCCTAAATAGGTATTCACCCCACCCCTGACATATCGGGGTGGAGGTGGCATGGAGAATGGCACCCAGAACTCCTGGGTGCATGGTTCAGATTCACCTTCATTTGGGTGCCCTAATGATGGGGCCATAATAACAGAACCCAGTCAATGGTATACTGCGATATTGAATGCTCTGCTCAGGGCAGTGATAGAGGTCCTCGGGGTGAAGGCCTTCAAAAGGAGGTTAGAACATATCTATGTTGACAGACTTTCAGGGATGAGAATTAGTCTTTGGATAATCCCTGTGATGCAGCTGCTGTGTTATTTTAAACTGTTATGATGGGAATTTTATTTTTTTTGTAGTTTTGTGATGTTTATTATTGTGTTATTTATTTATTGTACTTTAATCTGTCTGTTCATTCTTGTACAGAAGTGAGTCTCTGGGAAAGTGCATCTTATAATAAAATGACTACTACTACTACTACTACAGTATCATGCAACAGATACTGCTGCCTTACTCTCTGGGACAAAGGTGCTCTAAAACAGTTAATACACAGTACTGATGAGAATCTGGGTAGAGCCATATTAAAAGGAGCAGCCCTTTTAATTATTTCAAATCTAAAAAAAATGACTAAAGCTGATTCAAAGTAGTGAAAAAGAGCATCTTACACAACGAAGGGACAAGTGTGATGTAAAATGGAATAAACAGAGAATACTGGCTGGGAACCATGCACAACCAGCCTGTACTGCCACAGAGGGGTTCTGATTACATCAGACCTTGAGAGTGAAGCTTGAGAAGTCCGATGTAATCAGAAGCCCAAGGTGGCAGCACAGGCTGGTTGGGCATTTGGTTGCCCAATCAATAGTTTTTTAGTGTATAGTAGTATAGTGTATAATAGTAATAAGATTTTAATTTTTTTGACAGGCTAGGGAACTTTAGGTCAGAAGTGACCTGTTTACAAAGTTTTCTTGTCGCCATGTCCTATAAATAAGAAATGCACTCCCTGACTGGACATATGGCAGCCGGCTGAGGAGGTGTGAGGAGGGCAGTGCTGGTTGCCATATTTATCTATCTATCTATCTATCTATCTATCTATCTATCTATCTATGTATCTATCTAGCTATCTTCCGAAACAACCTTTGAGCAAGAGCTCTTTTACAAAGGTTCCACTCATGAAACAGTACAGAATTACATACATAGTTACATACACATGGACAGACAGAAAGGAAGTAGAAAAGAGGTTCAGGGTAAGCAGAGGCAGGGAGGGATTACAGGGGAGGGCTGGGGCAAGAGGTTGGAGACAACAAACAGGTATGCAGTACTGGCTGATGAAACAGAGCAGGAGGTGGGTTAACGCACCACAGAAAAAGAGCCAGGGGACCAGAAGGGAAGGGAGAAATACAGGGTACAAGGTGAGAGGGAAGACTGTGGTGTAGAAGTGGGGAGTGGCAGGGAAGCAGGTTGAGCTGGCACAAGCACACTAAATAAAGGGTGAGGAAGGCCAAAACATGTTGGAAGGGAGAAGGGTGAGTCACAATGCAGGGGGCAGTGGGAGGAGGTACATGTAGTTGAGGTGGAGGGGTTGTGGAAGGGAGTGAGCACAGAAGGGACGGAGGAGGAGAAGAGCAGGTGGAGGTGCAAGTGAAGGAGAAGGGTGGGGGAAAGGGCAGTGGATGGAAGGAAAGGACACTGAGGAAACGGGGCTTGTAGGAGGGCAAACCATGGGGGAAGTGCAAGGGATGGGGGAGCAAGTACTTGCAGTAGGAGATTCTATGCTCAGGGGGGATGAGGTGAGGAAGTAAGGGAGCAAGGAAGAGCCAAACCTGGGTGGAGTATATGACAGGTATGACAGCAGGGAGAGTAGGGCAGTGCATTCAGATATGTGTGAAGAAGGTGGGAAGGAAGCCTCAATTCATTGTGCACCTAGGAACAAATGACCTAGGGGGCAGTACAGTGGAAGAAGTACAGGAGAGGTTCAGAGAAGTGGGAGGCATCTGCAATCAAGTGGAAGCTCAGTGATGTTCTCCAAGGTACTCCCAGTACCTAGGGCAAGCATGGTGAGGAAGCTAGGAATACAGGAGTTTAATGGATGGCTGAAGGGGTGGTGTGCAGAAATGGGGTATGTGGTAGTAGGGGAGTGGGGCGAGACATGAAACAATAAGGGGCTTTATGCCAAGGATAGGCTGCATCTCAGCATTAAGGGTACAAGGACACTGGGACAGGGGCTGGAGAAGTACATTATAAACAACATAGATTAAAACTGAGGAGGGGGGAGGGATGAGTCAGATAGCAGGGAGAAGGCACCTTCCAGGGAAGACCGGAAGGCCTCTCCCCCAAGAGAGGGAGGAGAAGAATGAGGGGAAGTTACAAAGACAAAAGTGGAAGGGGGAGAAACGGGAAGAGGTGGGGTAGGGCACAAGGTGAACTGTGGTAACCTTGAATGCAAGAAGCTTAGCAAACAAGGTGGCAGAGTTCCAGGCAATGATGGTAAAGGGAGAGGCAGATATTGCTGCCATCTCAGAGACCTGGGTGACCCAATACCATGACTGGGATATTATGATCCTGGGTTGCAAGGTGTTCTGCAGGGACCAGGAGGGGGGAAGGGCTGGAGGGGTGGCTATTTATGTCAGGGAGGGGATACTGTGTACCAGGGAGGAGGGGGATGAGAGGAGGCCAGAAGCCATATGGGTATTGCTCCAAAGCCCTAAAGGTAAGATGCTCAGCATAGGGGTGGTGTACATACCACCTCACAGAGCGAGGAGGTGGATATGGAGCTGGGGAAGAATATCAGGAAGATCAGTGGCAAGGGAAATACAGTTATAGTGAGATACTTCAACCTACCTGGGGTTGACTGGCAGATGGCAACTACAACACATGCCAGGGAACAGGTGCTGCTGGAGGCTATCCAAGACAGCTACCTTGTGCAAGGGGTGATGGAACCTACTAGAGAGGAGAACATACTGGATTTGGTGCTAACAAATGGTGATCAAGTCCAGGATGTGGTAGTACAGGACCCTCTAGCAGTAAGTGACTACCACTCAGTGTGGTTCCTCCTCAACACAGGGAGAGTCAGCTAAGACCACGACAAGAGTGTTGGACTTCAGGAAGGCAGATTTTGCCAGAATGGGCAGCATCCTAGAGAGGTATTTAGCTAAAATTAACCCAATGATGGATGCTGAACAGAAGTGGGCAATCATTAGGAAGGATTGAATGAGGCAATGAACATGTGTGTCAAATCTCAGAGGAAGCAGTCCAGGTCCAATAAATAATAATAGCTGGCTCAGCAAGGAAGTGGAGTGGAAGGTGATGGAAAAAATACTGGCCTTCATTAAGTTCAAAAGATCTGGGCATGAGGAGGATAGAGATGTGTTTACAAAGGCATCTACTGTAGGGAGGTGACCAGGTCAGTCAGGGCATCCAAGGCAGCAAAGGAGTTGAAGTTGGCTCAGGGGATCAGAGAAGGGGAGAAGGGGTTCTTTAAATACATAAGAGAGAAGGGGAGTTGTAGAGATGACTTTGTTAGAATCAAGAGGGATGGGGGATGGGCGGAACAAGGGGAAGAACAGGCAGAGGCACTCAATGAGTACTTCTGCTCGGTGTTCACAAAAGAAAGGAATGGCCCAATACCACAGGGGAAAGGGGTCAAGGGGAAAGGAAGCAGATATAACAGATGGGTTATCCAAGAGGATAGAGTTCTGAAGGTCCTTAAAGCCTTGTGGGTGGACAAGGCACCAGGACCAGATGGTGTACACCCAAGGGTACTGAAGGAGCTGGTGGAGGTGTTGGCAGGCCCTCTGATGAAACTCTTCAACACCTCCTTTAAGACGGGGAAGGTACCCAGGGACTGGAGGATGACTCACATGGTACCCCTTCAGAAGAGTGGACCCAAGTACCAACCGGGCAAGTACAGACCAGTAAGCTTGAATTCCATAGTGGGGAATTTGATGGAGACCATTCTAAAGGAGAGGTTGATAACCTTTCTAGATAGTAATGGTCTACAGGATGAGAGACAGCATGAGTTTGTCTCGGGAAGTTCGTGCCAAACTAACCTGATCGACTTCTTCGACTGGGTCACTAGGGCAGTTGACGAAGGCCACGCTGTGGATGTCCTGTACCTGGACTTCAGCAAGGCTTTTGACTCAGTGCCCCACAGGAGATCAATGAGCAAGCTGAGGGACATGGGGGGGGGGAGAAACTGGTGGGGTGAGTTGAGAGCTGGTTGAAGGGCAGGCAACAGAGGGTAGTTGTAAGGGGGTAGACATCCAAGCCAAGGCCAGTAACAAGTGGGGAACCACAGTGTTAAGTGCTGGGCCCTGTTTTGTTCCATGTCTTCATTGGAGAAGTTGCAGAGGGGGTCAAGAGTAATGTCAGCCTGTTCACAGATGACACTAAGATTTGTGCAAAAGTGGACAAAGAAGAAGGGAGGCAGGCACTCAAAGAGGATCTAGCTAAACTCAAGCACTGGTCTAGGGAGTGGCAATTGGGGTTTAACGCTAAGAAGTACAAGGTCATGCACCTCGGAGCAAGAAATCCCAGGACCAGCTACTGGCTGGAGAAAGTGCAGGTAACAGCTTCAGAGGAGGAGGAAAGGGACCTCAGGGTAATAGTCACAGGGGACATGAAGGTATCAGTGCAGTGTAGGAGGGCGGCAGCAAGGGCAATAGGATGCTGGGGTGCATTGCCAGAGGGATCAGCTCTAGAGACTAGGAGGTCATCCTGCCCTTGTATAGATCACTGGTGAGGCCACACTTGAAGTACTGTGTGCAGTACTGGTGCCCACACCTCAAAAAGGATGTGAGATTACTGGAGTGGGTGCAGGGCAGGACTACAAAAATGATCATGGGACTGGGGGAGTTGCCGTATGAGGAAAGATTGAGGGAGCTCAATATGTTTTCGCTGGAAGAGAGAAGGGAAAGAGGGGATATGATAAAGACCTTTAAGTATCTGAAAGACATAAACAAAGTCAGAGAGGGAGGAATGTTTCGTTTAAAGGGGGAAGGGTCACTAGGGGCACAGTCTGAAGTTGGAAGGGGAAGGTTCAGAAGGGAGATGAGGAGGCACTACTTTACAGAGAGAGTTGTGGCAATATGGAATGCAGTACTGGAGGAGTTAATCAAACTGAGGACAGTGGATACCTTTAAGTGAGGTTGAGATAGAGTCAAGGGCAGGATTAGTGCAGACAAGAACACAAAGGTGGGGAAAGACCAGGAAAGGGGAGGAAGGGAGGGGTTTGGGTGGGGCTGGAGCAGCTGTAGTAATATGAAACTAAGAGCTGCACAATCGGGCAGACTTGACAGACCTGTGGGGCTTTTTCTGCTGGCAGTTTCGCATGTTTATATGTACATGGGACAAGACCCTGCCATAGCGCTTATTCACCCCACTGTCCTCAGCTACAAGTCCTTGGGGATCCATTTGGTGTCCTCTTAACCTGCCCCTGCCCTGCTGGCTGGTGTGGAGGACTGGGGCTCCTAGCAATTTACTTTGCTTTTATCTTTCTTTTTTTTGTTACATAGGATGGGGATACAGCAGTCCTTGGAGGACTGCCATAGCCCACAATCCAAGACATCAAGAACGTTCGGTGCTAATACACCAGGTATGCGACACTAATTCAGGAATTACTGCTTTGAAGCTTGTATTTAGCCATTACTGATGAAGCTCTGAGGCATTCTGGCTGTGGATATATCGAGTTTGGTATGCCAGAGATGTTGTGACCCAATAACTAAATGAAAGCTTTAAAGTAGCAATTCCTTAGTTAGCGTGGCATGCCTGGTAAATTGCTACAAATGAGAGCTTAACATTCTTAATGTCTTGTGTTGTGTTGGGGTAGGCAACCCCCAGGCAAGGCACCCAAACAATGCTAACTGCTGTAAGCATTCACTCACTTCCTGGATGTGCATATCCCAGGATCCCCTGCACTTCACAGAGCAGGGGATCCATGAAACAGCTGACCCAGCCTTTCAATATGATGTCCAGTACTGGGCACAGCTCTGCTTTACAAAACAGAACATGCTCGGTGGGGGTTGGGTGGCAGGAGCTGTGGATGCTGTTCAGTGCAGAGTGACATTGGGGGTGTGATACTCTGTGTTTGGCATACATTGAAATCCCATGTATCTCAGCCATTGTGTTGATTGGGCCAATAGCAGTTTTGGCAGAAAAAAATATCAACATACAACATACTTTTTTTCTTACTTTCCATTTAACTTAATACATAGCAACAAAGTATTGTGATTATGGAAAGGCCTCGTGGGTTCATCTTGTTCTCCTCGCCTGCTTCAGGGCTATGATCATAACCAATTTGAGTACAGAGATCCAGACTAGTTTAATAGCAGGAATGTTACCACTACTCATGCTGTGTAACCTCAGCGCTATTGTCCCTCAGGGATCTGCTGAATTCTTCTTTAAAATCTTGAACATGCTAGCTTTCACAACTTCACTGGGTACACTATTCAACATGTTAACCACCCTCTGTGTAAACTAATGCTGTATGATGCTTCTCCTTGTTCTGCCCCTCCTCATTTTATGAGCATACCTTTTAGCTTTCCTTGTGCTCACCAGCCCAAACATCTATGTATACTCCACCCTGTCTAACCCCTTTAGTATACAAAAATCCAGGATCATGTCCCCCCTCAGCCTTCTGTTTTGTAGGCAAAATTATTTGAGTATATCCAATCTCTTCTTGAAGCTCTTGCCTCCTAAGCCACTAATCAGCTTGTTGGTCCCTGGCTGTACCCTTTTGATCTCTTCAATGTCCTCTCTGTTATGGTGGTGCCCAGGACTGGACACAGTACTCCAGATGTGGTTGAACCAAGGCTTTGGTGGTCTTGGTGTTGTTCTGTGCTGTTTATTATTAGCAACATGTGTCAGCATCATCCTGATATATCAACAACATGAATCTCATACAGTCAAAAGGTAACCTCAAAAGATGAGAGGTTTTTTTTTGTAGTTAATCATTTTTATCCTCCTGTTGTGGGCGGCATGCCTCTCTCAATCCCCCAGCCCTGTCCTCCACTCGCAACTTAGCACTCGGCTGCCCCACGGATGTGCCCCCCGTGGCAGGGTGGCAGGATCCTCCTATCCCACTGTAACACATGGATCCAGTGCCGAGGGTTATTGCCCATCATGGAGGTGGCGCCTATGGGGATCGATTCATTCTGCATCGTCAGCACCCATTTTCTCCTCCATTTTTGATTTGCCTTGAGATGCAGTGTGCAATGACGCCACAAGGAGAGAGCTCGCATGCTACCGTACACGCTCCTCTGAGCATCTGCCTTATCTCACCCCCTACTGAGTGTCAGTGTGCCAGCCCCCAGCCTCCGCTAGGGGCCAGTCTTGCACCAAAACCTGGTGCCCCCCCTTCCCAGAGAAGGAAAGCAGTCCCCAGATGCTCCATCCTTCTCCTCCCCTTTAGGTTCCCGTGGTTTATGTAAATTGCAGATCAGTGTCCCAACATTTATCTAAAACAGATTAATTTCCCATGGTTTATGTAAACCACCAATTATTGTCCCGCAATGTATGTAAACCATAGATTAGTGTCCTGTGATTTACATAAATCACATATTAGTGTCCTGTGGTTTATGTAAACAACAGATTACTGTCCCATGGTTTGTATACATTTTATTTATTTATTGAAATGTTTCACCAGTAAGGCACACTGAGCAAAAAGTTGTTCATTTCCTGGTGCGACCTGGGGTGTAGGGGAACAAGTGCAGATTAGTGTCCCATAGATTACATAAACCACAGATCAGTTTTCCATGGTTTATGTAAACCACAGATTAGTATTCCATGGTTTATGTAAACCCCAGATTAGTGTCCCATGGTTTATGTAAACCACAGATTAGTATCCCATGGTTTATGTAAATGACAGATTAGTGTCCTGTGGTTTATGTAAACCACAGATTAGTGACCCGTGGTTTATGTAGACCACATATTAGTGTTCTGAGGGGTATCTAAACCACAGGTTAGTGTCCCATGGTTTATGTAAATCACAGATTAGTTTCCTATGGTTTACGTAAATCACAGATTAGTTTCTTGTGGTTTATGTAAACAGCAAATTAGTTTCCCATAGTTTATGTAAACTGCAGATTAGTGTCCCCTGGTTTAAGTAATTACAAATTAGTTTCCCGTGGTTTGTGTAAATGGCAGATTAATTTCCCATGGTTTATGTAAACTTTAGATAAGTGTCATCTGGTTTATGTAAATCACAGATTAGTTTCCTGTGGTTTATGTAAATTGCAGATTAGTTTCCATTGGTATACCTAAATCACAGATTAGTTTCTTGTGGTTTATGTAAACAGCAAATTAGTGTCCCATAGTTTATATAAATTGTAGATTAGTGTTCCCTGGTTTAAGTAAATTTACAAATTAGTTTCCTGTGGTTTATGTAAATGGCAGATTAGTTTCCCATGGTTTATGTAAACTTCAGATAAGTGTCCCCTGGTTTATGTAAATCACAGATTAGTTTCCTGTGGTTTATGTAAATTGTAGATTAGTTTCCCATGGTTTATGTAAATCACAGACTAGTGTCCCATGATTTATTTAAACTACAGGTTAGTGTCCCATGGTTTATGTAAACTGCAGATTAGTTTCCCATAGTTTATGTAAATTGCAGATTAGTGTCCTGTGGTTTATGTTAACCACAGATTAGTATGCTGTGGTTTATGTAAACCACAGATTAATTTCCCATTATTTATGTAAACCACAGATTAGTGGTACATAGATTACATAAACCACAGATTAGTTTATCATGGTTTATGAAAATCACAGATTAGTGTCCCATGGTTTATGTAAATCACAAATTAATTTCCCATGATGTATGTAAACATCAGATTTGTTTCTCATGGTTTATGTAAACCACAGGTTAATTTTTCTGCAGTTTGCAGAAAACTAATCATGGTTTATTTAAATCATGGAATGCTAATCTGCTGTTTATGTAATCTGCAAATTAGTAATCCATGGTTTAAATAAAAAGCTGCAATCTCTTTCAGATTTTTTGAATTCATTTTCTGATATCATTCGCCTTAATTAGGTGGCCTTTCTGAAATTCTGCAGTATTCCATCAGGAAACAGAATTAGAAATTCCACACAATCCTACTAAAGCAGATGTGTCAGGCTCTGGAAGCTCTCTTCACTTAGAAGACCTATTTAGTGAATCACTAGCTATGGGAGAGGTGCCAGAGGATTGGAAGGTATCTAATGTGGCCCCCTTTATAATAGTGGGGCTAGGAAATTCCCAAGGAAGAACAAGCCAGGGAGCCTGACATCAAAAATGGGCAGGCTGTTGGAGTCAATCATAAAATAATCTAGGATACATATCATGGCAGTCACCAAGCACATTCAACATAATGAAGTCCCACACACTGATTGACTTTTTCAGGATTCCATTTATTTTAGAACACAGCAAAATAAAAATGACCCTCCTGGGTCAGGGAGACAGACAGACAAACCTCTAATGTTTCACCTGCTCACAGGATTTTATGAAGATATTGTCCCCATTAATGCTGTCACCGAACTTTAGCATTGCCATTTTTATTTTTGCAGTATTGCCATTGCCTTTATTGCACTCACCATAATTCACTTGCCATTTTGACATGGAACTGAAACAAATACAAGAAATACATCCGGGGAACAGGCAACTATGAGTGCCATGGATACAAGTGTTAATAGTGACTCAAATGCATCAGATGTTTGTTTAGAGAGAGAGAACTCCAACTAGGCCAGAAGAGGGAAAAGGAAGAAGAGATTTCAAATCAATCATAAAGGACCAGATGAGGATAGAGGAGATCAAGGGGGTCATGGGGGTCAAACCCTGAAAAGGAGATACCAATACCAGCAACAGAACCTGTTGAAGTTACGGAGACAGGCATGGACAATGCAATCAATCTATCAGATTTTGTTTTGAATGAGGAGGAAATAAAGACTCTGAACAAGGGACTATCATTTGAACCAACAATTGACCTGGACTTTTTCCAGACTACACTGGATTTAAATTGCCTGTGCCGCATTCTGAGTTTAAGGTGCTTTTACTCCAAAGGGGCACCATGGGGAGAATAGAGGAAAATGTAAGTAACAATGCTTCTTTGAATGCATTGGGGTGACATGTCTGGTATTATTCCAACTCAGGAGGTTTTAGAAGTGCTAATTGTAGCAAATAATGAGCAGTCTCCAGTTATCACGGTTACAAGCAAACCTATTGTAGTACGTTTTGCCCGCCACAACTACCTGCTGTTAGTACTTTTTTGAAATTATGTGAGCAGGACCGGGAGCAATTGAAGGGAGATAAATTTGTCCCTAGATACTGTAATATAACAACTCAAGAAAGGGGATCAATTGAATCATTAAGAAATAACAAGGAAAACATTATCAAGCATGCTAATAAGGGGGGCAGTGTGGTAATTTAAACTACAACAGATTATATGGCTGAAATTAAAAAACAGCTTGCCAATAGAGTTTTATGATCTTGTCAATGTGGACCTCACACACAGTTTAAAACAAAAGGTGGATGAATTCATTACATGGGCACATCATGAGGGGTTAACTAATGAATGGGAGAGACTATTTTTGACTACCAAATTTCCTCTTAAGGCACAATTTTATGTGCTTCCTAAGATTCTTAAGACCCTAAAACAGACCCTTGAAGACCAATAATGCCCAGGATAGGAACTGTTACAGAATGTTTGGCTAGGTTCGTGGATGACAACATTAAATCTTGGTCACATGCCTCCCCTCATACTTACATGATACTGGGAATGTTTCTAAAAAGCTCAAAGGTCTAACATGACAGCAGAATTCAATGCTAGTAACCATAGACATTGATGCTTTATATACTTACATCTCCCATGAAGAGGGACTGAGGGTGATGTGCCATTTTTTGGAAAAAAAAGGGCAGGATACTGACACTGACACTGAACTTCTCATCAACATGGCTAGAATAGTCCTAGAGGGAAACATTTTCTCTTGTGGAAATACATTTTATAATCAGGAGAAGGGCACTGTGATGGGGGCACCTATTGCACCAGATTATCCTACATTTATATCTAGGACATTGGGAGGAGGAGGCCATTTGGAATTATTATGCAAATCAGTACTTTGACAAGACAGCAGTGTGGAAATGCTTTTCTGATGATGTGTTCATGGTGTGGTGAGGGAGCAAGGAAGAACTAGAAGGATTCATTGATTATATTCAAAGCACAGATCCAAACTTGCACTTTGTATATGAGGCTAGCAACACAGAGGTTTCCTTTTTGGACCTCAAAATACAAGTCAAGGAAGATGGAAATGTAGCCACTGTGTTATATACAAAGCACACAGATCAGAACACTGTGCTTTTGGCCAGGAGTTACCACTCTTGCCATGCCGTGGACGACACCCCTAAAATCCAGTTCTACAGAATAAAATGTAACTGTAGTGAAGAGGACACATTGGAAAAAGAACTGAAGGATTTTATATATTTATTTAGTTTTTGATGACTGGGAAGGAGGACTAGACAATTTCTTTTGCCTGTTTTCAGCCTCATCCGGGGTGGGGGTGGGGGGGGACAGGATACCGATGGATGTCAATTGAAATTGAACCAGATTTTAAGTTGTTGGTGGTACTTTTAGTGAATGGGGAAATTTGGCCAGGACATCATGAAAATTCCCCTACTCTGTCAGTAGGGGGAACCCATGGTCCTTCTAGCCAGGATGGCCAGTGCAGAGGAATCGCTGGAGGAGATGGATGTGTGTGGTGCAGGGGAGCAGGCCTTCTCTCCTGCTCCTACTTCACAAGAGGCCATTGTTGCAGAGCCTATTGCTGCTGAATTTATGGAAACTATTCCAGTTGGTATGTGAGAGGCAGAACGGCTACAGATGATCCGGCAGAAAGGAAATAAAACACAAGGAGTAATTGAGAGAAAGAGCTCCAGTAAGAGTAAAAAAATTTTATTGAAAGAGAAAACCCTGCTACTAAATAAAGTTACAGGTTTACAGCAAGAGCTAGAACCCTACCAAGAGACGGCATCCGCTGTCAAACTCACTGAAACTGCTGTCACTGCTACTATGAGTCAGCGTTCTGCTGACGTGGTGGTCACTAACTGTGTGAATGATGAGTTTGCTAAGACAATCCTGGATGAGACTACAGATATGGCTATTAAAAATCAGGCTGGCATTTCTAACAGGGATATTTCTGTGTGCCAAGAGCCTGAAACCAGCTCCACTGCTCAGGATATGCAGAAATGCTTGGGAGTAGAAACAGTTATGCAAGGAGAGGAGATTATTGAATTACCTGCTGGACATTTTTCTATATCAGAAAACAACAAGACAGCCTTGCCATTTCCCTCTCAGTTTCCCACAACGTCTGTTTCAGTTCCCACTAAAGCTGCACCTGTCAATACTAGCAACAATGCCACGTCAGCACTTTGGAAGGGGAGAGGCTCCTTGCAACTTTGAGGACTCAATCTGGTCTCCCGATGCAGCATTGTAGGCAGCGGGGTGAAAACAAGACTCTTCTACTATTGTTTGGACTTCCTCAGGTCCTGTAGCAGCTACAACAATCATTCAGTCAGCTGAGGAGTGTCTCCAGGTACCCACCCAGGACACAGAAACTTCCCAGACAACAGGACAATTACTGTGCCATCCAGGTACCGTTTCTGATGGCACACCCTGGGGAATAAACAGAATGTTCTGCAACAGACTCCTACACAGGGCCCTGCAACAGATATTACAGCTTCAGAACCTGCAGAGGACAATTTTTCAGTACAGAATACAAATACATCAGAGCAACCTAAATGCTTCTCTATGGCTTACTTATTTAAAAATGTAGGTAAACCTGCCCAGCGTAGAAACGCTGTAAGACTTAAATTCAATGGGGCCCCTGCAGATGTGCCAGATCATAAAACTGTATTACACAAGATGTTGAAAGAAACTATGAATATTTTTCCTCATGAATTATTTGCATGCATCCAAGTAAAAGGGGAAATCATTTATGACGTTAGTTTGAAGAATTGTGCTACCTTGGAAAAATTTGGGGAAAAATACCCCATGGTACAGCATACAGTGTTATGGAAAAAGATTTTTCCTATACCTTTAACAAAACCTACAGTTAAAATGATTAAACTCTTGTTTCAGAATGAAGGGGTCAACGTATCTGATGTTCAGCATTGGCTACAGCAGAGGTGCACTATTTTAGATAAACCTTCCCCCATTTTAGATGAAGATTGGGTGTGGATGGGTAATTGGATGGTAAAGGTGCAACTCAAACAATCTGATTCAGGCATATTACATTTGCCAAGTACTTTTTACATTGGTAGGGATAGTGGATTATGCTTTTATGCTGGACAACCTAAAACATGCTATAAGTGCGGGACTAGAACTCACTTAAGTTCTGTTTGTGACAAACCACGCTGCAACTTGAGGGGGGCCACTCTTACACGACCTGTCCCTGGGCAGCCCACAACAGACTTGATCGTGTTGTACAGGATCTTGTAAGCATAATAGAAACCTGTCAAGGGCAAGCTTTAAATGCTCAGCCTTCTCTTCATCCAGAAGACTCTGTGTCAGATGACCCCCTTCCCCAGCAACAAGAGCAAGGATATATCGAACCCCCTGCACAGGATGTTCCTACTACCTCACAGGAAAACTTAAGGCCTGATAGAATGCCTCCTCCCCCTCCCCCCAAAGATCCCCTACCTTTACAAGTTTCAGGTTCTTGCCTAAACTATAATAAAAGTATTAGTTTCTTGTTACCCTCTTCTGTGAGTACTCCAGCAAGAAGAGCTTTCGCAAATATACAAATTTCCATTACCCCAGGAAAAATTCTCGGAATCCAGTTTGGTAGTCAGGATGATGCCAATCTAAACTGGACTACGGCACTTCAGACATCAGAATTTATGGTTAACTCTTGGAGTTATATCCAAAAGAACAAGCATTTCTCAAAGTCAAGTGCTGCTTGCTATCATTAGCAGTGGAAGTGCTAGAGTTAGACAGATGCAGTATAAGAATGGCAGTGGAGTATTGAACTGATGCCAACTCCATCCCCACCCTACAGAGATGGACAGGCATTGGGGTGTGCCTTTGGGTCATCGCCCATAACGGTCACAACATTTCACCTCACCCTACCCTGCAGACACTAACAAGTGTTGAGGAGTGCTTTGAAGTGTTCGGGCTTTACACTCACCTCATTCCATAAGGAAATACACTGAAAAGAGTGCAGTATAGGAGAATGGGGTGAACTCTGGGGCCAAAGGGTCCAAGATGCACCTTGATGCCTGCCACTGGCTGCAGGGTGGGGGTGAAATGGCATGAGCATTACTGTCGACAATAGCAAGTCACACCTCTGACGCCTGTCAGGCCCTACAGGGTAGAGTGTTATGGTCGAAAACCCTAACACCCTGGGCATTTCTTCGTATTTTTTACTCCAAGTTTTCAACATGGGCTTTTTGTAATACCACCCCATGAACAGTGACACTATTAGTTAGTTAGTTGAAAGGTAATTTAGCACAGCAACTGTGCCATTTGGCACCACAGGTGCGAAAACACATTTCAGACAGGATGTGAAAAATGACAGCTGTACTGTTCATGAGGAGGTATAAAAAAATGGCACTGTTGAAAATCTGGAGTGAAAATATAAAATAACTGGTGAAGTCACGAATCTGCATAGAGACTGTACAATGCACACCTGTAATGTAATTAATTTTGGGATTTTTTACAGCAGATTTTCAACATAGGCATTTTGGGACCTCTGCTCGTGAACAGTGCCACAGTGATTTTCTTAATCTATCCTGAACACTGATTTCCCCACAGTGACCGTGCTATTTTGCACCGGAAGTGCGAAAACACGTTTTGGCCAGGGTGTGAAAAATGACAGCTGTACTGTTCATAAGGAGGTGTGGAAAAATGTCAATGTTGAAAATCTGGACTGAAAAGATTACAAATTTGTGAACTTATGAGGGTGCATGGAAATTGCACAATGCACGCTTGTAACACAGTCATTTTATGGACTTTTGTCACCAGATTTTCAACATAGCCAGTTTAAGACCTCTGCTTATGCACAAGTGTCACTGTGATTTTCTTAATCTGTCCCGAACATTGATTTCTCACACCGACCATGTCACTGTATGCTACATGTACGAAAACACATTTTGGGTGAGATGTGAGAAATGACAGTTGTCCTGTTCATAAGGAGGTGTGGTAAAATGGCAATGCTGCAAATCTGGAGTGAAAATATTAAAAATGCTCGAAGTTATGAGCGTGCATAGGAACTGTGCAACACACACTTGTAAAACAGTCATTATGGGGAATTATTTCACTAAATTTTCAACATAGGGTTTTTGGGGGCCTACCTCATGAACAGTGTCACTGTGATATCCTTAATCTGTCCTGGACATTGATTTTGCACACTGACTGTGCCATTGTGTGCTACATGTGTGTGAAAACATATTTCAGGTGAGATGTGAAAAATGACAGCTGTACTGTTCATAAGAAGGTGTGGTAAAATCGCAATGTTGAAAATCTGGAGTGAAAATATTAAAAATGCTTGAAGTTACAAGCGTGCGTAGGATCTGCGCAATGCACACTCATAAAACAGTCATTTTTTTAGGAATTTTTTCACCAAATTTTCAACATAGGGTTTTTGGGGCCTACCTCATGAACTGTGACACTGTCATTTTGTTAATCAGTCCTGAAAGGTGGTTCCACGCAGTGACCGCAAAATCAGCTTTTGGGACTGAATAACAAAATGACAGTGATTGAGTTCATGAGATGGGGTCCCAAGAACCCCATGTTGAAAATTTGGTGAAAAAATTCACCAAAATAGGCAAGATTTTCTCCAAAGGTGAAAAAACCCCATTTATGCCATTATACAGCTTACTGGCATTTCTTCAGTTCGCGGTTGGCTTTGAAGAGTGCAGATGTGTTTCCAGCCCACTGAAGATAATTGCACTGGGCTCTGGAAGTAAGTATGGGGTGAGAGGGTGTGGGGAGGTGGGATACTCAGAGGGTGGGGTGGGGTTGGGGTAGAGACCACAGGAATCAAGGAGGGACCGTTTTCTAGTTTACAGGATTATTTAAAAAACTCATGGGAAGGTTTTCTTTTGGCAGGACATTTAATTTTGGCATGCTGGGTGGGCTCCCAGAGTGCCACCTGAGTGTTGGGGGCTTTGGCTAACGGGGAGTGGGCACCCCTGGCGGCACTATGCAGTGTTGGGAGAACAAGAGCGGTTGGACCCTAAGCACACAAAAGTGGGGGCATTATGCTGATGAGGTGGGCTCCCATAGGCAAAATTACCAGGAAGGGGGCATGCCGACAGGGGGATTGGGCACCCCTGTTGGCACATATAAGTGTGGGGGGGTGGCAAGAGCTGAAGGGGATTGGGCACCCCTCGGCACACAACAAATTTGGGAGGGGGGACATTATGCCAACAGGTAGTGGGCTTCCCCATCAGCAAATTGAACTGGAAGGGGGCATGCTGACAAGGGGATTGGGCACACTATTGGCTTTTTTTTTATTGAAAGGTTTCACCAGGAAAGCACATTGAAGGGTGGGCGGCGGCTTTCCATCGGCTTCCTGGGGACTGTGAGAAGCTGACAGAGAAGCCGTTGCCATTGGGACACCAATCAGCTGTTTTGGTAGCTTGCAATGCACCAAAACAGCTGATTGTGTGATGACATGACCCAAATTTCCTGACGCATTTAGGCATTCTCCCTAACTACTGAAAGCAATGTGTTTCTTGCACATGCGAGCAAGCAACACAAAAAGAGTGACTTCACTGTATACCCTGATAGTACCTTTATTTCTGCATATTGCACATATATTTCCTCCACCGTTAGCTTTAGAAACAAGGATTATGAATATTTTTTCCACTGATTCTGGATCAGTTGACTGAACCCCATTAAATGGTTACATACTTTTCATGACTATGATCAAGGAGGTGTCTGTATAATTCACCAGCTCTTATTTTTTATTTTTTTTGGTATAAGAATTTTGTTTTTTCTTCCCAAACAGTAGCTTTCTGGTATGGTTTCACTATTTCTTGGCTAAAAGACTTCTTTGGTATTTGGCAGTCACCACCTTATCTTCTGCCAAGGAAGTTAAAACCCATACAGCTCCCCACATATTTACATCAAGCATGTGGGAAACTAAAACAATGGCAGATTACATCGCAGGATTTTAAGAGAACTACTAGGAAAACTCTCTATCAAGAGATACGCCATACAAAATTTTTTGAAATTCCAAGTAAACTGTTGAATTATGAATCCAAACTTTCTATAATATTCTCCCAACTGACTGATAAGAGACTCCATTTGAAAGTATGGGACATTATGTGTCTCTCTTGCTATGGGAGGTTGGGGTAAGAAACAATCACAAACATAAAGCAGTTCAGGAAAGAACCTGTCCTAGAGTTTCATGCTCAGGTTTACCAGAAACAATGGAGCATTTCTTTATTTCATGCCCTTTTTCTGTCCAATTTTGGTCCTATGTAGAAAGGTATGGGGAGAAAGTATCTCGGTCAGTTCACTTATGAACAAATAGTTTTAGGTTTATTTTTGCCATCCTTCCACAAGTATCAAATAAGCACACTACGATTCATTTTTTCTCTGTACTGATACTATTTATGGCAGGCCAGGTGTGCTTTTTTACTACAACAGAAAGATCACACTGCAAACCAGATCTTGATGCATGTGATAAAACATTTACAAGAAATCTACCATAAAGAACAAGAACTTCTGGTGACCTAGTTCGAAAACCTTTGGAGACATTGTGACTGGGTCTTGAATGCCTTTTCTTAAATTTACATAAAATGGTATAAATAATTTTTTTTTGGAAGAACTTGTATTATGTGGATTAATTGCATTGCTTATACATGAGTTGTATGTGCATATCTTTGTTTCTTTTGTAAATTCCTTTTTCTTAATAAAAATTCCCCTACTCATTTCAAGAAGTGCCATGGGATCTTTAACATCCAACTGAACTACCACCAGAACAGGTAGATGGGACCTTGGTTTAATATTTCATCTGAAATATGGCACCTCAGGAGTGCAACGCCTCCTCATGCTACACTGCGATGTCAGTATTAGGATTTACTTCAAGTGCCTGGAGTGGAGACTTGGAGGGATGATTTAGAGAAAGGGTATGTGCTGACCATACCATTAGAAAAGCAAGGGAAGCATGTGAGAAGGTAGATAGAGAAAACCCTAATGAAAAGGGAGTCTCCTGGCACAGACAGTAACTTCCAGAATGCGATTCATTTTGTAACTACATACACTGTTATGTCTTGGAAGATTAATGAAATTATTTGTAAAAACTGATATGTGCTTGGGGTGGATCCGAGGCTAACGGAAACAGCTAAGACCCCACCTCAAAAATGGTGTTTTGAAGGACTCCAAACCTAAGGGATATGTTAGTCCATTTGTCCATTCAAAAAGAAAAAACATGGAACTGGTTGCCCCCACTCCCAAAAGGTTGCAAAAAGTGTGACTATTGCAGGTACTGTTTGGTTGTGACAGAATGTGATATGTTAAAGAGCACAGACAATGAAAGGATGTATAATATCTTGCAGTTTATTAACTGCGACATAACACGTGATTTATATGGCAACATGTAAATGTGGGTCCTTCTATGTGGGAAGATGAAAAGAAGGTGGAAGGTAAGAATGGGGGAAACATATGCAGGCCATAAAAAATGGCAATTTGGAATATGTGTTGGCAGTACATATGACTGATGCAAGAAATAGAAATGAACATGAATTGAGCATTGTGGGTCTTGAATAAGTGATTTTGGGACTGAGAGGAGGAGACAGGGAAGGGCTGTTAAGTAAACGAGATATGTTTTGGATATATATGCTGGGGGCATATAAAGGAAGGGATCTGAATAAACATAGAAATTAAACCTTTTCTCAAGGATAGAAGCTATCTTTTTTGTCTTTACTTCTTTCTTCTTTAGGTACCAACAAGGCTCACAAAAATGTGTACAATGTGAGATAATCTTACAAGGTTTCTTCACCTGGCCACCCTGGGCCTCATGTTTATAAGGGATTTTCTTCATGGGAGTCTTTTGATTGGACTACAAGGAATCTATGTTCTCGTTTACCGCCCAGCCCCCAACCCCCCTCTCCTTCTCTCCCAATTTACATTCAGTCCCTGTTTTCCCACTCACCATTATTATGTACTGCCTTTATTTCAGAACACAGCAAAATAAAAACAAGATCTGGTCAGTGGAGAGCTTTTAGGAGTGGCAAGAGCATGGAAAAGAATATGAGGTGCTTTTGCTGCAGCCATAAGTAATACTGCAGTGATTACAGTACTGTGCATGCGTGATACTCGCACATGTGCAGTTTGCCCTGCAGCCATACCTGCTCAATATGGTGGTGCTGACATAACTATGTATGCACAATAGTCATGCATGCGCAGTTTAGGGCAACGTGGTGGCCGTCACTGCTGCAGTTGCAGAACAGAAACGTGGTGTGCCGGGAAGTGGATATGTTTATGCAACCCATGGAGGGGGAGGGCTGCATAAACAGAATAACTGTAAACTATCTCAGAGCATTGAGGCAGCACTTCAGACAGCAGTCCGGTTATGTGCTTACACAGTGCTCTTATACAAATCTGATGATGGCATAACATCCATGGATCAAATCAAATCAAATCAAACTTTATTTAACCAGGCAGTTACATCATTGAGCAAACTCATTTTCAAGATGGTCCTGGACACAGAGGACACTTTTGCTTACAATAGACAACATTTCATAACAAAATAGACATCAGCACAGGCAGTTACAATATCAGACAGTCAATATCACCAAAACAGTAATTGGAGGAATCAGAACAAAAAAAAAAAAATGTGTAAATATAATGCATTTGAAGTGCAGCGTATATAGGCTGTAGACTATAGAGCACAAATGAGTGGAGGAGGAAGGACATAGAGAAGGGCAGTAGGAAGAAGGGGGGTATCAGCCACATAGTAGCTAGTTGAGGAGAGTGGGGGAGGTAAAGGGGGGGAAGTGATTGACCGTCCTAAAGGGATGCTGGCCAACACGGGAAATAGGCAGACCAGGATTTCAGAGTTTCAGAACTTGGCCCACGCAGTCGTATACAAGTCAGACTCAGGAGGAGTCTATTAACAAACTAGAGATCTGGTCTGGGACTTGCTCGTCATCACAGTCACTTTCTCATTCTTTTCTAAGCAGTAATTTCTGGCAAATGTGCCTTAACCATATTGATCTCAGTGCTGATAGACTACTTCTGTTTTCCCCCCATTTTATTAGGTGGTGGTAGAAGCAGTCTTGAAGTGGTAGCTGCCGGTGGTGGCATGCTCTGTAAAAAAGTGGTCACCATGTTCATCTGCACATTTTAGAAATTATGCCTTTCATTGTTTTTGCTGTAAAGAAACTGACCCCTTTAACACAAAAACAATGTCAGTTATGGCCTCTACCCCCTTCCCCCTTCGCTTCAAGATATACAGTGGCAGCCATAAATGCATAATATTGTTAAACAGTAATCAACTGTATGTAAAAGCTCTTTTTTTAATGTGTGCTTTCTTAATGTTATCAATACCACTCCACCTGATTGTACTCTGCTCCTGGATTTCTGTGCTCCAAGCACATTATTTTACATTGTTGTGTTTAGAACAAAAAGGCCTTTCATAGAAACATAGACTTTGACAGCAGATAAGGATCACTTGGCCCACCTAGTCTGCCCATTTCCCTACTTATTGGATAAGCTGCAGATCCTAGTTAACCAACAGCCTACTTCCTACTACCCCCAACTATAATTGATTTATGTCTGTCCCATGCATTATTGAATTCTCCAACTGTTTTCGACCCCACAGCCTCCTCAGGATGGCCATTCCATGCATCTACCACCCTTTCTGTGAAAAAATACTTCCTCAGATTGCCCCTGAGCTGTCCCCCCTCTATCTTCAAATTGTGTCCCCTTGTTCTTGCACATCTCTTTTTCTGAGAGGTGCTACCCTCTTGGACTTTGTTGATTCCCTTGAGGTACTTGAAAGTTTTGATCATGTCTCCCCCTTCCTTTCCTCAAGGGTATACATATTATGCTCCTTAATTCTCTTTTCATATAGCTTCTGTTGCAGACTCTGCACCATTTTAGTTGTATTATAGTAAAGAACAAATAAATATAATTGATCCTTTCCCCGACAGACGTCCGTGTTGAACTTATTTGTGTCTCTGTATGAATGACAGTGCATGTTCTTGTCCCTGAGCTCCTCTCTCTCTCTCCGGTGCTTCATCTGTGCCACAATGCCCAGCCTGAGCATTGCTCTCTGTGATGGCACTCACTGACCCACCCCGTGGATCGGAGTGAGAGTGCTGAGAAGTGAGGCAGCATTGCCTACAGAGCTGTAGCTTAACCCTGGACTGCAGGGAGAGACATGGGCTGCAGGGACAAACACTAAGAAGGAGAGGCAGCAGCACACCCCTAAAAGAGAACCCAGGATTGAAAGAGGTGGTGAGAAGCATCAGTGCCAGGGACAGAGCAGAAAGAGAGTCCCCAAACAGTGACAGCAACATGCTGAGATGTTGGAAGAAAGTGGAATGAGAATAATCACCATGTGACAGGCTGTAACTATTGCAGCACCACCTTGGCAATGTCAAACTCGGGGCAGTACAATGTAATGACCGTAACCACGATGACTGGTGGCTCCCAGACCTGCAACTGAACAAACATTCATTTCAATGGGTGGCCCTTCCCCTACCAGTGTCTACTCCCTCCCCCACACACCCTCACCCCCACCCCCCGAGACAGACACAGCAACAGCAAAAGCCGCATCCAGTGTGACATTGATGTGCAGGTTCAATCTGTTCCAGTCAGAGATGGTGTCAAGCCCCACCCCCCATAAAACAGAGAAGTGGAGTACAGTGTGTGCCTGAGCTTAGTTGCCATCCATTTTATTGCCACTCACTCTGCTGGCACCTTGCTGTCGGTCTGACTCTCTGTTTGCCTTTCTGAAGTCCAGTGGAAGCGGACAGCACATACAGAGAGGCAGAGAAAGTGGCAGCAAGAGTGCAGTGACTGGAACAGAGAGCTGTACTGCAGAGTTTTCCTTTCACTGTGGTGGAGCGGAGGTCAGAGAGAGAGAGAGAAAGAGAGAGAGAGAGAGAGATCAGGAGAGACACAGTGTAAAACAAACTTGGTGCATCTATTGCATCACTGCACAAGAGAATCACCCAAACAGAGACAGAGACAGTTTGTGGGCCACATATCTGCCCCTTTACATTGACTAGCACAGTGAAGGGTGGGCACTGGATGGGCACCCATGGGTAGTTGCTGCCCCCTACTTGTCCAGCTTACATCAGCACATATGGAACAATCTTCAATGGCCAGAGATTTATGTAGGTTACTTATTTTCCCCTTCACAACCATCCCACTCCACACAGGTTGGCACAGTGACAAGGTGACCTCCAATTTGGCAGCCTAAGGCAACTAGTAGAATGTGGCCTGGCAGAAGTTGATGATTGGTGCCCCCTCCACAACCATGTCACCACTGCACATTGGCTGCCCCAACCAGAGACAGAAATGTGAGTTGCACATTTGCCACACCACACCTGTTTCTACAGTACAAGTCACATTAAACTGTTCCATCAACTCACTGGTGTAGCATTTTATTTTGTGATTCTACTACAGTGGCAACTTGAATTGTTGAAGCTTTTAATTCTTTTCCAACCATTCTTCACTGCCTACTCAACTCACTTGTACCTGTTTAGTGATATGGCAGTAGCTGTTTTGCAGTGTTTATGCAATGCATTTTCATGGCATTGTTTATAAATATCACAGCATTCCTTAAGAGCATTGTTTATAAATATCACAGCATTCCTTAAGAGTTGTTTAGTCTGCCTTCTGAAATGAAACTCATAAGCACTCAGCTGAAAATAAAGCTTATAGTCCTAACAGCTAGTTGCAAACCAGTACTAACCTTTTACTAATTCATTGAATTAAACACGGCACAGATTAGGAAACTCATTGAACAATGCTACACCATTGAGTTGCGGGAACAGTTTAATGTGACTTGTATTGTATCTAGCCTGTTGGGCTCCAGGAGGGTGGAAATTGGGCTGTTGTCCAGATCCACTGGGTGGCCTGAGGCCATTGGCACCTAACACCATTCCACATCTCTGCAAATGTGAAGAATTTTCTCCTTCCATTTCAGCTCCTGCCCCTGAGGAGCACTCTGTAGGAGCCAATGACAGATGTGGTTCACACATCTGTCCATCTTCACCCATCTGAGTTCCATGAAAGCTGGAACTGGCATTGGGTGGCCTCCAGGCAGATGGCTCTGGGAGAATGATGCCCCATCCCCATCCCACCTCCACACAAAGGTAGCACCCTGCAGCAGCCATGGATAGAGATGCAAGTAGCACATCTGCCCCTTCATATCCATCTTTGCTCCACCAGGGCTAGCATGAAAGGTGAAGTGGGCTTTGGGTGACTGGCACTTCCTCACCCTATGCCACACCTCTACACTTGCAGAACACTCTGCTTCAGTCAGAGGCTCTCCCACCTAACGTGCTCTGCCCATGGAGAACACTCTGAGGTACTGAGATATGAAAATGTGGATCTTGTATCTGCCCCTCCACAACTGTTCTCACTCTACCTGGTGGGGGGGCAGGATACAGTGGGTGCTCCTGCGTGACTGGTGCCCCCTCTTACACCCCCATCTATCAACGCAATACTTTATAGCAGCCAGAAAATAGATGTGGGTTGCACATCTGCACCATCATAAACTGTCCCCATTTCAAACAGTTTCACACACAGGCTGGAGTGTGGTCTAGGATGGTGGCCCCTAAGTGACTGTCCCCCCATCCCATCACCACACATGGGGAGCACTCCTCACCCTCCATTACACATTTGAACATAGAGATCACTCCCCCCCATGCCTTCTTTGCATATGAGGAGCAATTCTTCTTCTCTAGCCCTCTTCCACATGGTGGGCATAGTGTGCTTTGTAATCATATTTGGTCTCGTTCATTGTTAAATTCAACATTGTACATATTTTGCTGGTGGAAACCTCCTTGGCATTCCCAGGATTAGGTTGCGGCATTCTGGGGGCAAGGCATTCTCCATGGCCGCGCCTACCCTGTGGAACTCCTTTCCTGCCTATTTATAGAAGGGTTCCCCAGTAGAAGCCTGTAAGAAGGGCCTAAAAACTTACCTTTTCCAGCAAGCTTTTATTGATTAATTGTTTGATGTTAGTGGGATAGATAGATGCATTTTAAATCTGCTCCTAGTTGAATTTTACATATATTTTTGGCATTTGAATTTACATTGTTGTTTGCTGTTTGTATTGTACAGCTCCCAGAGTCCCAAGAAATGGCAACTTTTGTAAATCAATTTATCTATCTATCTGTCTGTCTGTCTATCTTATCTATCTATTGTATATAGTAATATAAAGAAAACTACTATATTTTAATTTATATTATGTGTCCTTACTTTTTGTATTTCACACCATGTATTGTCTTTATCATTGCTTGTACAAAGGACCTCCCTGCAAATGAGTTTGCTCAATGGATGTTATCCCTTCACAATAAACTTGAACATGGAGAGCAGTCCTCCCTCTTTTCCATTTTCACACATAGGTATCATTATTCCACCTCCATCCCACCTCCATACATTGTGAGCACTAATCCCCTGACCCCCCCAGTGCTTCTACCACAACATTTCACCTTCCCCACTTGGAGAGCACTTCTCCCACTGCATCCACTGCACATAGGGAGCACTCCTCTCCCCTCCATTCAACCTCCACACATGGGGAGCTTTCCTCCCACTTCATATCAGCTCTATACATTGGAAGCAATCCACCCCTTCATCCCACAGCCCCTACATGGGGAGCATTATTCCCCATCCATCCCACTCCTACACATGGGGACATCTCCACACATTTTCATAACTCTTCCTCTACCACCATCCCACCTCTGCATATCAAGAGTACTCCTAACACCATTCTACCTTTACACATGGGAACACTCTGCAACAGCAGAGACAAAGATGTCAGTCAGGCATCTGCCTTTCCACACCTATTCCCTCTCCACTTGATAAGCTCCAAGTTGGGCAGAACATTGGTGGGGTTGAGATGTAATGAGTGGGTTGCCTGAATGAGAGAAGTCCCCTTCCCCAAATTAATCTTAATTCTTTTCGCCACTCACCACTTTTCTGCTGATTATCCTCCTGTTGGCTTGCCTTAACAGTTGCTCACCTCCCAAGACAGGACTACAGGCCATTAGGCCAGGGCAGATTTTTCCTTGACCTCTCCTGTCTTCTTTTTGGACCACACCATCAGTCCAGTCAGCGTCCAGCACAGTCAAGAAATCGCACCACCTGTTACTCGCAGCTCGACCCAGGATGGGTCTGTTCTTTCTGTGGTGGACCATACTTCAAGTTCTCCCACAGTTCAGCTGAGGCTAGAGAAGAGCAGCACACAGTCCTACTCTACCACCACGACAGTCAATGGAACACCACAACTTGCTCAGTGCTGTACAGATGATGCAGCATAGTAGCATGCCCACTAGTCTGTCTCACCAGGCTTCTCCTGCTAACATAGAAACATAGAAACATAGAAGTTGATGGCAGATAAGGACTGCAAGGCCCATCCAGTCTGCCCATTTCTTTTTCTTCCTTATAAATGTGCCATCGACCTTTGCTCTGTCAATGACCTATCTATTCATATTCATCTGTATTGCTCCCTTATGCCTATCTCATGCCTGTTTGAAGCCATGCACTGTATTCATATCCACCACTTCCTGAGGTAGGCCGTTCCATTCATCCACCACCCTTTCTGTGAAAAAGAACTTCCTCACATTACCTTGTTAAAGCCCTTAAGGTGTTTGAATGTTCTGATCATATCACCTCTCTCCCTCCTTTGCTCTAGGGTATACATATTGAGCTCCGTTAATCTTTCCTCATATGTTTTCTGATGCAGTCCCTTCACCATTTTGGTTGCCCTTCTCTGGACTGCCTCAATTTGGTTAATGTCCTTGTGAAGGTGTGGCCTCCAGTACTGCACACAGTACTCCAAATGGGGCCTAACCAGTGTCTTGTAAAGAGGGATTATTACCTCCCTCTTCTGACTAGTGATACCCCTACTAATACACCCCAACATCCCCGTAGCCTTACCTACTGCTTTAGTGGTCTGCTTGGATGATTTCAGGTCATTGGTGATGATGACGCCCAAGTCTCTTTCTTCCCTTGTGACTGCCAGCAGCTCCCCTCCCAGCCTATAAGTGGCTTCAGGGTTTCTCTTCCCTAAGTGCATGATCTTGCACTTCTTTACATTAAACCCCAGTTGCCACTCTTCTGACCATTTGCTAGTTTATCCAGATCTCTTCTCATTCTGCCCACCCCATCTGGATCATCTACTCTGTTGCAGATCTTGGTGTCATCTGCAAACAGACAAACCTTACCCTCCAGTCCATCTGCAATGTCACTGATGAAGATATTGAAGAGGACTAGCCCTAGGACTGATCCCTGAGGTACCCCACTTGAGACTTGCATCTCTTGTTACTGTATACCGTTTACCACCACTCTCTGTTTTCTGCCCGTCAACCAGTTTGCCACCCAGTTGACCAACTTCTGAGCCTACCCAGCTTATTAATCAATCTTCTATGTGGAACAGTATCGAAAGCTTTGCTGAAGTCAAGGTAGGCAACATCAACTGCTTTACCTTGGTCCACCACTCTGGTTACCCAGTCAAAGAAATCTATGAGATTAGTTTCACAGGACCTTCCTTTTGTAAACCCATGCTGTCTTGGACCCTGTGCTCCTATGGATTCCAGGTGTTGCACTATCCTTTCCTTAAGGAGTGCCTCCATAATCTTGCTCTCGGTTGATGATGTCTCTATCTCTCCTAGCCATCAATGATCCTGTGCATGCACATTGTGTTGCAGCTAGCTCCAGCCACTATGGAGACTGCTGAGACACTAAGTGTTTTAACAGCTGAGCCTGAGTCAACCCAAAAATAAAATACAGGAATTTGAAAATTTCTGAGATAATTTTTTTTTTTTTGGGGGTGTTGAATACCCTGAGCACTTCCCTGCCTATGCCAATGCAATACACAACAGTTCAGACACATGCAATCCTTATACTTAAAGGAACTCCTCCCAGCCCAGCTAGCCCTCCAGCCTGCCCTGGCACATTAATGAACACCAACTGCTACCCCTCCCACTTCTTTTGTAAGCAGTGAGGATCCCTCACTCTCAAGTGGTTAGTCCTGTACAAGTAGTAGAGTTGGGGGTCCAGGGCTGCAGTCTGCCCTGTTGCTGTAATGGAGCTTGAGAATGCCTGAATACAACAGAACAGCTAAACTGAGTCCCCTTGATCCCTACAGATGGAGGGCTGCTGCACAGATGATTGCTACAGCCACTCAGACACCACCAGAGATTTAATACTCAAGCTGGACTGTGGCAGACAGCCTGCTCCTCCTCTGCTACCAGTGCCCACCAATGGTCAATAGTGTCGGTGGGTGACCCCCATTGAAGTGGTCAAGTGAGTTACTCAACTTGTTACTAGCCTCCACAACCAATACTTTCTTTTGACTTCCTTCCATGTCTTGCTGTATTTGCCTGTTTCCAAACACCCAATAAACTTTTTTCTAGTGTCTACTTAGGTACAGAATATTAAATATATCAAAATAAAATATAATTGCTTTCAAGAAGATAGAAGCCTTTATTACAGCTTGGCTTCAATGAATGGTTGAAGAATGCTGAAATCTCATCTTGATTGTTCTACTTCCTTACTGCTATTTTGTATTTTCAGGTTAAATCAACTATAATAAACTACAATTTTTTTTGAGAAGACAGAAGCTTTTAGCATGGCTCTTTTTGGTTTGATCCACGCACACTGAAGTGTTGAAGCAGTGAGATCGCCATGATTTTGGCAGCCTTGCACCATTCCTCTGACCTTAAAAATATGTATCATAATGGTTGTAGGTCTACATTTAAATGTCCTTAATTCATTATAATTACATACTAAGAAGAACGGCCTTAATGAGTGCATTTAAGGTTTCATAATGTGACGTTTTGCAATTTTAATGACCTCCCAATCCTGCAGTCATCAATTTGTTTTAGCTAAACATTTCTTTGCTCAGTTCATCAATAGTCCAATAAGATTAAGAATTAAATTACTTTAGAACAAAAACTGCATACATTTTGGGTTTGATTTTGTGCAACTATTAACTTCTCTCTGAGTTGAAAATGCATAGGAGATTAGTTGTACATACTTTTGTATTTCTCCACACTTTTGCTTTGGAAATTTGTGAAAAAATATGAAACATTAACACTTGAAAATCCAATAAGATTTAGAATAAAATAACTTTAGAACAAAACTGTATAAACTTTGGGTTTGATTTTGGTCAAATATTAACTTCTCTCTGAGTTGAAAATGTATAGGAGATTAGTTGTACATACTTTTCTATTTCTGTAAACTTTCACTTTGGAAATTTGAAAACAAAAATATGAAAAAATAACACTTGACCTTTTGCACAGGTCTCGACCTCCCATAATAGGAATGGCTTAAAACTTATTTAGGAGTCATTCAAGAGTTATCCTAAGGTCAAAATTTAGTAAACTATACATTTAATGCCTTTTAATAATAGAAGCTGCCAAAGAGGACATAATTAAAGAAACAATTAGTGGTGCAATATAGATGTCTAAAATATATCAAACCATTTGCTTCTAAAAGTTTCACAGACAACCAAGTCTTCTTTATGTGTGAGCATTGTTTTCTTCTGTGTCTTCCTTCTTCCCACTATCTGGTCAGTGTCAGCTTCACATATAGATATTGCTGGCTAATAATTACTAAAAAGTAGTCTCTGAAGCCAATGAGAGAAAAAGGTACTAGGGAAGTCCAGATGCAGTTGGGACTCCCTAGACCTAAAATTTGTTAACCTGGCACTTTAGGAAGTTCTTAGCCTGCTGACACAAATTATAAACCTCTCACTCTGTCACTCACAATTCCCTCAATGCTGGAAAGCTGCAACAGTTACCCCGGTGCACAAAAATGGTGATCAGACTCTGCACAATAACTAGACCAATCTCGATACTTGCCCCTCTCTCCAAGGCCCTAGAGCAGATCAGGGCTGATCAACTTGTGGAGTACCTCAACCACCAAGTACTGTGTCCTGAACAGCACGGGTTCAGGGGTGGCCATAGCACCATCATAGCCTTGCTAGAATTTAGGGGATACATCCACCACACATTAGACCAAGGCCTCTTGGTAGGAGCAATATTCATTGACCTATCAAAGGCATTTGATACAGTGCGTCATGGGCTCCTCCTCAAACAACTGGCTGACTTTGGACTATCCTCTGAAACTTTGGGCTGGTTCACTAGCTACCTGAGCAACCACTATCAGCAGGTTAGGATGTGATCTCTGACAGCAGACCTGTCAGATCTGGTGTACCGCTAGTATCCATATTAGGATCACTGCTGTCCAGCTTATTCTTAAATAACCTCCCAACCTCTAGCGCATGTCAAATTCTCCTTTACACAGATGATGCAGTTTTATTCACCAGCAAGCAACACCCTGAACATCAAGAGGCGGATCTACAAAGTGGCTTTGCATTCGTGGAGCAGTGGTTTGAGGACCATAAACTGGTCTTGAATTATAAAAAGACCAAGACCATAATGTTCTCCACCCCACAAAGCAAACACAGAGCCTTCCAACTTGCAATTATGAACATTGGAGGTGCCACTCTCAAACATGTTTGCCACTTCAAATACTTAGGCATCACTATCGATTCCACTCTACCCTATGCCGAGCACATCAACATTGCTGCAAGGGCCATCAGTACCAGACTCCGGATCCTGTATCAGCACAGGCACTGTCTCACACACAAAGCCCTGAGTACTGCCATCAATAGCTCAATCGTCTCACTCATTGATTATGGGCTGGTGATCTATGGATCTGCAACCGACACAGCACTCCACTGCATCACAACCACAGTGAATAAAGCCTGCCATCTCCTCACAGGTGTTGCTAGACTCATGCACACCTGTGATTTCTATACCATGGCTGGCTGGTTACAGCTCAGTGGAAGCATCAGGTACCAAACCTGCCTCCTTGCCAAAAAAGCCTCCTTAAACCTTCTACCACCAGGAGTATGGAACCCACTGACCCCTTCCCAGAGCACAAAGCAAACCAAAAGTGCTACCTCTTAGGTATTCCATGTGCCAAGGTGCTGCACTACCTTGACTCAGTGGGGTTTCTCATACCAGGCCCCCCCTGAACAAATGCGCTGCCTCAGGACATCTGTGATGCAGCAACAATTAGTTCTTTTAAACACAAACTGTGCCCACACCTTCTCACCATGGGTACCTGTGCCTGCCCCCACTAAATCCCACCTCAAGTGAGTAATCCCATTGCCGTAATCTGCACTTAACCTCTAGCACTTCTTAACCCTGTCACTGTTCCACTGGGTAGCCCTGACCTTGCACTTCACTGACCCACAGTCTTCTCCCATGGCACTGCCATTACCCCCAACATCTCTTCCCTACCCCTATCCCTCCACCTCCTACCCCACCCACACCTTCCTCTTATCATTACCTCTCCATCTTCTCCCCCCTTCTCCTCCCTCTGTCCACTCTACTGATTTTTGTCTCTGCTTGACATGGGCATACATTGTACAATGCCTCAGTATAATGTAACCAAGAACTTTATCTGTATAGTTGTACCATAACATGTGTTTGCATATTTGCTACTGAAACACTCTGTATTTGAGTGTTTATGAATCACTCTGTACTTGTTAACTGATGTGGAACCAAATAACAAGCATCCGCTCACTGGTGCTATCCAAGATTTCAAAATAAAAATAAATAAATAAATAAATAAATAATAAATAAATAAATAATCTGCTGCTTTTTTCCTCAAAAGATTTAACATCATCCATCCTGAAAAAAGCTAATGTGTCCCAATAAGCAGATCAGTTTATTTCAAGCTGTTTTTTCCCTTCATATTAAGTACTAAAGAATTCTATTGATGTGTTCTACATTCCTAGAATAACTTCAAGCTCTGCTGTTAAATTGGGCTTGTCAAGATATAAACCATATGTTCAGCGTAGTGGTTTCAGAAATCAGGCTGTCAGAAATTCAATATCAGTTATCCACAAAAAATGTAAATATCTCAAAATATGTAGGAGTTACTCATAACCCATCAATATGGAAGTTGTTCAGGACACAATTAGCTTTCAAATGATCTTATTCATTAATCTGCACTAATTATATTTTTTAAACTATGACCATCTGATTACCTGCATTTTCATTTTTTTTCATAATTTTGAATTTTGGATGGCTATATTTAAAACAATTTAATGAATTCAGGTTAGTGACTACCCTCATTTGAAAGGTCATTTTGTCCTGAACAACTTTCATGTTGGCTGTATATTGGTAACTTGTATACTTTCCATGATATTTACATTTGTTTGGCATGACTCCTACTGTGTTCACTCAGAGAGAAAAAAACATGAAGTTGTTTGGAAGACCATATTGTACAAAATATAAAGAATTCAGATTAGTGACTACCCTCATGTGAAAGGTCATTTCGCCCTGAACAACTTTCATGCTGATTGTTTTTGTGCACATTTGTTCTTAGAGAAAAGCAGCTTGGAGTTCTGTGCCCATCATTCTAAACAGAAAGAAGTGAGCACTTTTAACTGCCATAGGGATTTGCAGTGTTGTGGAAGGATACACTGAAAACTCCTAAAAGATGTGTTCCACAGAAACATCTTTTTTCAAGGGAAAGCAGGATGGCTGTAGGCTACGCCCACATCCATAATGACCCTCCTGGGTCAAGGAGACAGACAGACAAACCTCTAACATTTCATGTGTTTATAGGCTTTTATGAAAATAATGTCCCCAGGGGTAAGCCCCATTTAAAGCCAACTCATGTGTCACATGATAGATTTTTAAATTTAATCAGTGCTGAAGAAAAATGACATCCTAAATATATTGTGAATGTATGTGAATAAAATAGCACCCTTTTGATACATGCTTAAAACCCATATAACACATATTATTCTAGAAAACTTCATTTTCTTCAGAGCTGATTAAATTTAAAAATCTATCATGTGACACATGGGTTGGCTTTAAATGGGGCTTAACCCTAGGGGACATTATCTCCATAAAAGCCTGTGAGCAGGGGAAACTTTAGAGGTTTGTCTGTCTGTCTCCCTGACCCAGGAGGGTCATTTTTATTGTGCTGTGTTCTGAAATAAATGGAATCCTGAAAAAGACCAACATGTGTGGGACTTTGTTTTGTAGTATGTGCCTGGTGAGTGACGTGACGTGTTTCCTGGATTGCGATTTATGTCAGTGAGCACCTGATACTATCTTGATGCACCTCTATTGTTACAGTTCAATCATAAGATGGTTGGCTTCCTAGTTGATAACAGTCGAACAGATTGGAGTCAGTATGGATTCAAGAGGGGCCTGGTAGTGTCAAATTAAGTTAGTTTATTTTTTCAACTTGACGATACAGACCATTGATAAGGTTCAGACAATTGACATTCTGTTCCTGATCTACAGTAGAAATTTTGATTCTGTGCCACATAGGAGGCATATCCAAAGATGGGAGAAATAAGACTAGTGGAATGACTAACCACATCCAGGTGGATTGAAAACTGGTCATTAGGATACAGAGTGGCCCTAAATTGTAAATTCTCTGAGGTCTGGAAAGTCACTAGTGGAGTGCCAGATGGTTCTGTCCTGGGGTCAATACTCTTTAACATGTGCTGTATATCAGTGACACTGGGGTGGTGTTACAAGTTAAACTGTCAACACTAAATTCAGCAGGAAAGAAGATAATGCTGAGGGATATCTGCAGCTTGAAAGGGAATGTTGAGAAACTGGAGTAGCAGTCCAATATATGGAAACTAAAATTCAATGCCAAAAAATGTAAAGTGGCATTGAAAATAACAATCTGCAGATAGAATATTGCATCAGTGGGGTCAAAATAGATCTCTCAGATGTGGAAAGGAACCTAGGGGTTATAATAAACAACAGTTTAAAAGCCTCTTCCCAAAGCAATATAATACATGGGTAAGCTAATAAGATGCTAGGATGTGTCAGCTGTGATTTTACTAGTTGCAGCAAAGAGATGACTTATCAGGAAAGATTCTGTTAGACCACCAGGTATGTATACTACACTGGACAGGCTATAAGGTAGGTGGAGAAACTACTACACCACCAGGTACTGGGACTGGCTACCCAGGACGGGAGATCGGGGTTGGGGTGGGGATGTTCTTGTACTAGTTTCATAGGTTTCATAGGTTGTTTCAGAGCAAAGTACACGTTAGTCCATATAGCTCACCATATGATTTATAAGTAGCCCCTAATGTTTTTACATGCACACAAATTGCCTAGCTTGTGCTTGAATTCCTCCATATTACCACTACCTACCACTTCTATTGGGAGTGAATTCCATGCTGCCACCACCAGCTGATCATACCAGCTAGGCCTCCTATTAGTGTGATATGCTTCTCCTTTAAGCTGAAGAGGGTGTGATCTGGTGCCATGCTGCTGGTTATGTATCTCCAGACCCAACAGTCTCACAAGTCACTGATTGTCAGTGCTCTGAACATAAAACACATCTCCCCCCTAAATCTTCACTATTCCAGGGTGAATAGGCCCGGTCTGTCCAGCCTTACTTGATAATCAGAGCCTCTGAGATCTTTTATCATCCTTGTGGCTGTCTTCTGTACCCTCTCCAAATTTTTGATCTCTGTTTTTGTATCTGGGGCCCAGAACTGGGCACAATACTCAATGTGTGGTCTAACCAATGAGGTATACAATGATACTATGACCCACCATTCTCTGCTTTTAATGTGCCTCAAGATATTAGTTAGTACCCTATTTGCATTCTGAATAGCCCCCTTACAGAAATATTTATATGAAGTGTTTTCATGCTGCACACATAAAACTACCCACATGATATGCATGCTGCAAGCATGATTTAAATGTTTAATTGGAGCTGATAGCATGCATGTGGCAGGCGTGCAAGCAAGCACATGTGGAAAGCCTGCTTTTTATGTTAAATTGGAACAGGCTACATGCATGTGGCATGCGTGCAAAAAGCAAGTGGTCACTGATAACTGCACACATAAAAGTTAAGTTACTTGCTCAGTATCACACTATTTACAAGTGGGGATTGTTGAGATTCAAACCCAGGTCTTCAGGTCTCCTAGTTTACAGTCCAGTGCCTTTAACCAGTAAGCTATAATGCCTGCACACATATGGCTTGCTTGTAATTCAATACAAATCTGCATACATCTGCACGCATGTGGCATGCTGATAGCCACTGTTATACTTTTTAGTTTTCATCCCCCCTCATCTCAGCTGCACAGCTGAAGTGTAGCACACATATCAATGGAAACACATGTGGTTCTACCCACCCCAATGCACACACTTACCCACAAAACTACTTAGTTACTTCTGTCTGGTCTGTGCTCCTACTTTTTTCTCTCCATAGTTTTGAATGCTTCCATGCAAACAGACTTTAAGAGGCAAGCACAAAAGCAGCAATACCTTGACACTCATCCACATGGCCAGTCCCCCCACCCCTATGCTCACACACTGTAGTGGATGTAGCCATGCTGCTACAGACAACCCACAAAGTGTAGATGTAAGTCGAGAGTTTCTTACTCGAGTACTAGGGAGCCAGAGGCAGGAGTCTTTAAGAAATGATGTCCATGGGTCAGAGTACTGGGGTGTACCCCTTAAAATGAATGGAATTATTTGTTATTACTATTTTATACATTATGATGATGAGTTGGAAAATAATGAAGATCACTGTTCTACTAACAAGGCTCTTGTTAATCGAGTGGTGGCCTTCATTAATCTCCAACTCTCCATCAATAATGTATAAAATAGTAATAAAAAAATACCTTCATTCATTTCAATGGTGCATGCCCCTGCAGTCTCCCTTGCCCTATGTCATACTGGGTGCTATGCAAAATTATGTACAGGGTATGCGCCAGAGGCACTTAGCCCTACCGAACAGCTATGCGACCATGGGCAGGTGAGACAATACCGGCATTCACTAACACTGGCCACTCTCTGCAGCCCCACTCCCCCCGGTGAGCAGGTGCATGAAGGACTGTTCCACAGGCATGCTTCCAATAGAATGCCCAAACCCAGTCCACTAATGGATCCCTTGTGCCCTTGGCACATGGATGGTGGCATACAATGGGCTGTGCACCAGTGGCACGGGGTGGTGGGTGCCTGGGTGGCTGCCCTCAGCCTTCCGCGTGATCCCCATGGGCTGGGGTGGCATGTTGAGGGGGTCTGCTGTACTCCATATTTCTCTTCACAGTCCAGTGGCAGCATCCTGGGGGGGTGCATACACCTTATGGCAAGGAGTTACCCCGGTGCCCAACACTCTACACTGTTGTGAATGGTGTGGAGTGCAGGCATGCCCTCCCGGCACACCACCTGCCCACCATCGGCATGTTGCTGTCCCCACAGCTGAGGGATCAGGCATGTACCTAACTTGCACCTCCTTGGTAAATTCAGCATGGGATCTGTGGGACCCTGCTCTACGGCACTCCGATGTGGCTATGCCAACACGCCCAGTTTACATGGTGCATTGTCATAGTGCATAGAGCCCAATGTGCCTTAGCATGAGGATGTGGAGCTCAGCTTCACTTGGGGGAAGGGGGCATAAGCCTGACTAGTGGGGCTCCAATGGTCTGTGCATACCATGCCACTCAACAGTCCCTGAAGGCAAGGGACAGCCCTCATTTTACCCCTAAAAACTGCTCTGCTCCTCATCCATCCCTAATGGAAAACATGCTGCTCACACAGAGGATCTCCTGTAAATTTAGACTTTATGGCAGGGGCACCATTTCAGATTTCAGCAGGGGAGTGCCAACAACCAGTGGAGGCCATGTGCTAGTTAGATCCTAGGTGGCAAGCTCTAGAATGTTTGGGACATCTTTAAAAGGTAAAACATATTTGTTGTGACTGAAAAGTGATATGCAAATCAGGAAAAATTCAAATGTATAAGAATCATCTGTCTATACCCCGGAGCAGTGCATCAGATTTGGGCTTAAACCCACCCAGTTACTAGCCATTTTTTTTCCCGGCTGAAGTTCTTAAACCCCCCAACAAAAATACTTTGTCCCGATTTCACTCCCCGAATCCATTAAATTCAATACTCATCCCATCTGGGTTGTGAAGACATCCAAAGGCACAGAAACACGAAAAACACATCAATATTTCAGTCCTTCCTCCTCACCCAATCCCCCTGTAAAACAGCTATTTACTTTTACTTACCCGGCCATCTGGCCAGAACCTGCGGCCCGGCCAATGTACCACCAGCCCAGTTTTCAGTCAACTCCTCCTCCTCCATCCTTCTGTCAGAAACTGGATTCTAGATCTGACCATCCCAGGTCCCTAACATGTTCTATGACCAAGTCACCTCACCAACTGAACCCACACAATCTGTGTTGCTTGCTTCTTGCTTGGCTGCTGCCATGGCTGCTGCCATATTACACTGATCAAGGCCAATGAAGGCCACTCACACCACTCTCACCACTGCTGCTAGGCATAACTTGCTGCCGCCAGGCACCTGTACTGTTTTTTTGTGAGTCAAGCCTAGTAGAGTAAGTACGTAGCCTGATCTCATTTTAACTTCTAGCTCATCCTCTGCCCCTTCAGCCATCAAGGAAGATGGAGACTCACAAGGAGTAGACCAACAAAAATATGCTGCCACAACACTGCTACTGAGAGTTCAGTGTTCAGCGACTCCACCAAACTGTAATGTGCAGCCTGTCTACTCTGTGGTAGGAAAGACAGTGTTACACTCACATGACTCGTGTGCTCTTGCTTGACCGGAGTTCTCCACATCACGTGTGATGGCACCACCACTAATACTGAAGGTAGAGTGAGTGAACAACACAATACAGACACAGTTGAGTCAGGAGTGCACCTGCAGCATGACTGCACACTGGCCAGGGGGCACTTATTGTGCAAAAGGTTAAATCAAAATTTAATGCCACTATTGCCGCACCATAAGAACAACCTAGGCACAAATGCAGGGGAGGTTTAACTGACCCCTTCAGCCATACCTAAATGGCACCCCTGCTTTATGGTAGAAATTCATTCTGAGGTGCTAATATCGGTACAAGTAAATACAATGGTTTACACTGTGTTCTGAGGTACTATATCTCCAAGTTTCAGGATGTGTCCTGATCATCGTTAGGGTGGTAGCCTGTGACAATGGTGACCATGACTGAGTGCTTTCAAAAAGGGTGACTCAATCATGGCACCTGTGCACAGGGCTACCAGGTAGGGAGTTAGGGTGACCAGATGGGGGGTCTGCAAATATAGCGATAGGATGTCGCTATATGTACTCATGTGCCGGGGGAGCAAACACGCTGTGTCACAGGTGGAAGGGGAGAAAGGGTTTGTGGGGTGTTGTGTGGTGGTCAGCTGCCGATCTGGCCATGTGACATAGTGGATGGGTGGCAGGCTAGGGTTCGGAGAGTACCGGGTTTGATCCTAGTCTTGGTCACTTTTTTGTGCGCCGTCCGGGAATTTTTGTTTTCTTTTGCACCCCCTTCCCAACATGCACTCTCCTGGAGTTGAAAATCCTTAAGTAGGGAGCTGCAGGGGGTGAAGCCCCCATGGGGGTGCAGGGTATACAGCCTCCAGCATAAATAATAAAAAAGTAAGTCTCCAGCACTCTTTTGCTTTGCGTTGGTAGTGTACATTGCCAAAATAGATTTTCAGCGATGTACACTCGCCCTATCAGCAACTGCGTTTCCGCGATTGCCGTTATCATATGGAACCCTGAGGGTTAGTGTCCCTAATTGTCCCTCAGTTTGAGTGTCATGTCCCTCATTTCAGTGACAAAATGTGAGGTTTGGTGCGTGCTTCCAAGACCCTACTCAGCACAAAGAGTGATGAGCATGGCCATAGTGCATGTGCTCAATACAGAATGACAAAGGGAAAGTAAGTGAGCTGAAACAGTCATGGAGAAACACATTTGTAGCACCAAATATGCATAAGGGGATTTGCATGACCCAAAATAAAAAGGTCAGGCTTCACAACACAGAGGCTCCTCTTCGCACATCTGGAATGGAGGATGTTGGCTGACTATATCCTAGGCATTTAATGCAGTAAGGAAACAATACTTTATAAATTAATGCCAGTTAATGGTAATTTAATGACAAAAATCAGAAGCCATTAAACAACTTGCAAAAAGATCAGAATTGAGTTTACCTCATTTTAATGGGAAATCAATGAAACATGTATTTTAATGACTCTAATGGCTAGTAGTAGCATGAGGAATAGAAACAGATGCATGTTTTTAGATAAGATTTGCACCAGCTTAGTTGCTGCTCACATGGCAAGCATGCAACAGGTGAACCTGATGTGCTTTTTAAATGATGTTCACACCAACTTAAACTACTGCACTCATGTCAAGCATGCAACACGCAAACCTGATGTGATTTTTAGATGTTCACACGAGCTTATCTGCTGCACACATGTCAAGCTTGCAGCATGCGAAACCGATTTGCTTTTTAGACCTGGTTCACTTTGTGTATGCGAACTGCATGCAAACATTGCACAATTAAGCATGTGACATGCATTCTGCATGTACACAACACACTTATATGTCTGTAAGGGCTTAGTTGCAATGTCCCTTAAAGCTTAAATCATTTAAAACCAAAATACCTAGATCCCTTTCCCTGTTTACCTTCTTGAGTTGTTTTCCCATCAAAATATAATTGACTTGCATGTTTTTCTTCTCCAAGTGCATGACGGTACACTTATCAAAATTAAACTGCAGCCTATGGTCTTTTGCCCATTTGCCCAGGCTATTTAGGGCCTGCTGTAGGTTTTTTACAGCCTCTTTATTGTCAACCCTTGTGTACCAATACTTGTGTCATCTTCAAATTTTGATACTCATATCCCTTTATTATACTTCATTGAGGATATGTATAAATTGAATAGACAAGGGCCCAATACAGACTCCTGGGGAACACCACTAGTCACCCCTGCCCTGCTTGAGGCAATCCCTCTTAGCATCACCCTCTGCTGCCTGTTAGCCAGCCAGGAAGTGATACATTTTGTTATTGCACCTGGAATATTCATACCTATTAAGACATTTATTAGTTCACCATGTGGTACCTTATCAAAAATGTTCATGAAATCTAGGAACACCACATCCACAGACTCCCCTATTTCCAATGCTGTGTTGACCTTCCCTTAAAATTCCAATAAATTTGTTTGACAGGATCGTTCCTTTGTGAATCCATGCTGTGACACATCTCTTATACCCATAAAATCAATATAGTTCTCTAAAAATGTATTCATTATCCCCTCCAGAACCTTACCCAAAAATGAGGTGAGACTCACAGGCCTAGAATTCCTGGCCTCCTTCCTATTGCCCTTTTTATGGCTGTGGGCGAACCCTATAGCCATCATGCTGTCTGTAGCTGGAAAAATGGAAGAACGTGGAACACTTTTTTTGGTCATTTCAATGTATCCTTCCACACCTATAAATCACTATGCCAAATGAAATAAAATACTCCATTCTTTCTGTTTAGAATGTTGGAGACTTCACTAAAGCAGGTTATCAGATGGCCATTAGGAAACAGAAACATTTTGTTAAATATTGGTTGCCTAATAAACTGGGGATTTGGTTTACCCCCTTCAAAATGCAACAACTTGCACATTTAAATACTTTGGGCAGGATTCGCAAACAAAGCCAAAAATCCTGCAGCTGCAGGAAAAAGGCCTGCAGCACTGCGGAAACGCAGTTGCGTGATATTCTGAAAGAAATTTTGCACAGGTGCGGAATTCCATAAAATCCCCACAGCTGCAGAAATTCAGCACCTGCGGAAATTGAGCAAGTGCTGAAAATCCCAAACTGCAGTTCCGCAGCTCAGAAAATGGCTTAGGAGGCACAGCAACGGTGAACCTAATAAGCTGGAGCAGCAGACTTTAACATTGCAACCATAGAATGAAGCTGAAAGCACCCACAAAGAGACCAGCCAGCAGTCCCTCAACTGGGAACACTGCAGCACCACAAGTACCAGCAGTACCATGGCACCACAGTGGCTGTCTGTTACTGCTGGTCCTCCCTCACTTGGGTGTTCCTGTTGCCTGCAGGGGTAGCACTCGCTGCAGGCTGGCCAAGCTCTACTACCTGTGGGATTCTGTCATGGGCTGCACTGGGTCTGGTGGTTGTTGCCTGTTGCCATATCATGGCAATGTGTGCTTTTGTTGCTGTAACATCAGCCACTGCTATACTATCTGGGATGCTATTACCTATGCCTCACCTCCACCTTAATTGATTCCAATTGTTGGGGCACTACTGCGGTTTGCTGAGGGAGAGTTACACCTCATTCCATTGTGTGTAACATTAAAAACTGGCTGTGAATAGCCCTTCGGGGGATGTGCCTTACTTATCTCGCACCTTTTTTTCCTTAGGGACTTCCACAGCTGCACTTTTTTCCACAATCAGTAGTGTTTTTTTCCGCAGCTGCGGAGGGTTTTGTGAATAGCACTCAGTGCAAATTCCCCTTTGTTTCCACAGTTACAGCAGTTTTGGGGACTTAGGGAAGGTTTTGCACCTTCAGAAAGCTTTGTGAATCCATCCCTTAGTATTTAGACATGTTCTTGCTACAAGCTTCAGCTGGGCAAGTATTGTCTTTCAAGAAAGATTCATACCTCGGAGACAATGTGATGCAGAACACGGACTAGCAGCTCCTCCATATCACTCCAGCCACCCGCTCTGATTTATTTTACTTTTCACTGTGGTTAGACCTTAGAAACCTACTTCTAGTTACAGCTACCGATAGCAGAAGGCATCCATTACCTTTTTCGAAACACTCATGGAAGTCAAGATGAGGACTGCACCTCTGAGACACACCCCTCTGGTAACCCCAGAGAAGGCCCCAAATAAGCTGCTGGCCCACAGCGCAACAGAAGCAGCAATCCCTACGTCTACTGCAGCGGAGCAGGAGCCACTTACACTACAGCAATTCTGGGCTGCATTTGCTCCCTTCAGAGATGAGCTCTACAATATTTCTGCAGAAATAAAATCTTTCACCCAGGCCATGGAGGACATGTCTCAACGGGCATCAGATAACATGGCCAGAATTTGTTCTTTTGAAAAGGGGGCTGAAAGAACTGACCCTGAGCTCGTGGCCATGCGTCAAAAAATGCCTCACCTAGAGTTAAAGGTGGAGGACCTAGAGGGCTACAGCAGATGCAATAATCCATTGTCATAGGTCTTTCTGAGGGAGAAGAAGGACTGGACACTATTCTTTTCACACAGAAGCTACTGGAAAAAATTGCTGGTCCTTCTCCATTTGGACTGAAGTATGTTATTGAAAGGGCACATAGGGCTCTCTGCCCCAAACCATCAGCGGGGCCCCCACCGCATCCCCTGATCTTCAGGTTTTTAAACTTTTGGGAAAGTCAACATGTTTTGCTCAAACTTAAAGACCTGCATGAGGTGAGATTGAAAGGGAACAAAGTCAGGATAGCACTGGATTTGCCGGCTACAGTTCGCTAGAGAAGAACCGCGTTTCACCTGCTGGTATCTCATCTTATAGCAGCTAGGATTAAATTCAGGATGACCTATCCAGCCAAACTTCAAGTCTTAGTGGCTGTGAATTGGTCATCATATGAGGATCCTGATACTGCAGCAGCCGGACTGAAGGTGGCTCTTTTTGGCCTTTTTCTTGATCCCCGAATGATAAAGGATGAATAAGAGGATCCAGTCTGTGTAAAGGTTGTATAATATGTGTGCCTTAATTGGTAAAACCCCAGTATCAATGAAGGTCCTTGATTTCTGCTTTGAATTATGAATTAAAGGTACCTCCTTGCTTTTGTTTTCTTAAGTCCTTTTAACACTTTACTATTGCAAGCAGCAACTTTGAAATACAAATGTCAGCAGGGGCGAAGACGGTGCCATAAAGACTGTTCCCCAACTTCATGATGGCTGAGCTTGATTTCTCTACCAAGCACTGGGGAACTAGATTGGGGGCTCTCTCTCTACGTGAAAGTGCATATCATCAAGCAGTTACTTCAGATATTTTGCAGCCTGCAGTTACCGATTCATGTGCCACTAGAGGGAGCCCGTGCTATATGTGCTTGTTTTGCCTTGTTCACCAAATGCAATGACTGGGTGGCCTGCCTGTAGAGATTCCAATGATTATGGTGACAATGACTAGCTGGACTGAGCTGTACCTAACAAGGACCTAGATTTGTTTTGTGGGGGATACGTTTGCAGTTTCTATCACCATGGACTGCTTCACAGAGCTGAACCACCATATGTCCTGGACTTTTAATGGACTGTGAGACTGATATTACCCCTCCTGGGCTGTGTTATAATTTTACTGCTGATTTCAAGAAAATTGTTTTGCTTCATTATGTCAGGGGCACAAATCTTTTTATTTCTGCATGTGCTGGTGCAATGGCACTTTTCCATACAAGAAGCCTTAGTTTTATAATTAATGATTTTGTATAAGGGAAGGGTCTCCTTTGTTTTTATTTTGGCTTACTCCCAAGCATCAGCAAGGATCTTTAGACAACTGTCTTACTGGTTATTTGGTTTAAAAGTCTGATTCCTAATTTGTTACTGAGATAGGGTGTTGTACTGCATGCCCCTAAGTATTTTATTTTTCAAGAGGCTATTTGAACTTTTTCAGCGACACGAATCGCAGCTCCCTAATTATTTCCAGTATGTAGATTAGGGAATGATGGGTGCACAGCCATATATGCAGGGTTTGTAATCTCATTCTATCAATAGGGTTAGTTCACTGTTAATGGTTAGACAGTGTTCACTTAAGACTTATAACAGTGTTTTTCAAATTAAACATAGGGAAGGGGGAATAGAAACATCTGACTTCGTAAGATTAAAGTTTAACCTGTTTGGGCATTAAATCTAGTATACTGCTACATGTTCATAGTTAGAAAATGATTAGATAGGGTGGCTGGAGGGAGGGGGAGATAAACTGTGGTGTACTGCAGAGCACAGTTCAGTATATAGAGTGAAGGGTAGTGGGCTCAGGTTAATTGATTGTTTTGGGGGTTCAATCTGGAGCCTTTATACTTAAGGAACTAGATGCATGTTTTCGACTTGGGGTGCTAGAGTTTGGGGTACTAAGAATAGGGTTATTGGAGAGGGGTTCAGAGCTAGGGAGGGTAATGCAGAGAGGACACTGATGGAAGTACAAGGGTTTCCTGAATATTTTTCTGGGTTGCAGGATGTGCTCATTTGCATTGTATTTCCATGGCAAGGGACTTAAAATTATTTACATGCAGTGTCAAAGGGGCCAGGCAGAAGGTCAAATAACATAAAATTCTGAAACATTTATGCCGTTTGAAGGCTGATATCACATTTATACAGGAGTCACGCTTGCTTAAAGCAGAAGCTATGCAATTAAGGAGACAGCAGGTTGGGCAATGTTTTTTAGCAGAAAGTAACACACAAAGCTGTGGTGTTATGATTTTAGTTGGTAGATCTGTTCCCTTTTCCCCAATCTAAACCATCAGTGACCCTCAGGGTAGGTTCCTTCTGGGCAAAGGCAAACTCCATACTACTAATGTCTTGATGGGCAGTGTGTATGGTCCAAACACGGACTCTCCTGGATTTTTTATGCAGCTACTTAATGTCCTAGTTCCCTTTTTGTCCATTCCAATTATTTTAGGGGGGGACCTGAATGTAACTTTTGAGTCAAATATAGATAGGTCTGGAGGTTCTTGTAAGGGTCTTTCACCAGTGCAGAGAGCTTTGCGGGAACTGACTGACCAAATGGGCCTGTGTGACATCTCGGGTGTCCTTCACCCCAATATCATAAAATATACATTTACCTCTCCAGTACATGGGTCCTCCTCTCGAATTGATTATTTACTTGTCTCTCAAGCCCTTATTCCCACTGTGCTGGACTCTTCTATTCACTCGGTACCACCATCGGACCACTCTCTGGTTTTCTGCATGATAAATGTTTCTTTTCTCCCTAAATCAGGAGGGCACTGGAAAATTAATAACTAACTCTTAAAAGACCCAGAAACAGTCAAATATATTTTGGATCAGATTACACTCTTCATCTCTACTAACATCAACTCCACTGGTAAACCAGTCGTAGAATGATGTGCCTTAAAGGCCTACCTATGGGGAATACTGATTGGTTTGACCTCCAAAAAGAAGAAGAAACAAGAGGGACAACTTCTTTCTCTTCTTTCCCAAATTTGGGACAAAGAGAATAAGTTATCCTCTCAATCCATGGAGCAATTTAGACAGGAGTTAGTTAAACTGAAAGATTCCTATTCAGAACTTCTGAGAGATAAAGCACAGTTTGACATTCAGAAAGCTAAAGCTTCCTATAGTGACCAAGGGGAAAAAGCAGGGTACTTGTTGACCTTGCTGCTCAAACAGCAAGAATCCTCTAGGCTTGTAGAAGCTATTCGCTCCTCAGAAGATAATACATTAAAGAATTCCACAGCTGACATTGTGGCAGAATTCCAGAGTTATTGCCAACAATTATATCGTCCAATGTCTAATCCTCCCTCCAGGCGATGTCTGGATGCTTACTTAATGGCTTCCAATCTGCCCTTTTTTACAGAGCCACAGCAGCTTTCCCTGACATCTGCATTTTCCTCAGCTGAATTAGCTCAGTGATTAGAGACCTTCCCATGGAAAAAACTCCTGGTCCCAATGGGTTTTCCACTAATTTTTACAAGGTTTTTGCAAATGGCCTTTTCCCTGTGCTTCTCCCACTTTATCAACACATTCGTTCGTGCAGCAAAATCAGATGCATCCATGATTGAGGCTCTGATTGTGCTCCTACCCAAACCTGACAAATGCCCGTACTCACTAACAAGTTATAGGCCAATTTCGCTCCTTAATCAGGATTTTAAGATACTGGCCAAACTCTTAGCCAGTAGGATTAATAAAGTGCTTCCAGACCTCATAGGACTGGAGCAGGTGTGCTTTATGAAAGGAAAGTCATCTGTGGATCACCTACGCACTTTGTCTCATGTCTTCTCGGTGTCCAGGGATGCCGACTCTCCAGCAGTTTTGGTCTCCCTGGATGCCAAGAAGGCCTTTGACAGGGTCAACTGGCACTTCTTATTACATACTTTAAATGCATTTGGTTTCCCTCCAGAATTCCAGAAATGTATAGGTACCCTCTATTCAGACCCAACTGCCAGAATAACTAGCAATGGGGTAACATCTGAGGCTTTTGCCCTAAAATCTGGTACAAGGCAATGGTGTCCATGTCACCACTTCTTTTTAATTTATATTTAGAACCTCTCATCCATAGGTTGACAGATCATTCAGATGTGCAAGGTATACCTATCCATGGTCAGATTGTTAAGGTGTCTGTCTACGCGGATGACCTTCACTTGCAGTTGTTGTTACATCCAACCAAATCTATCCCTTCTATGTTGAGAATTATCAAAGATTTCAGTGCAATGTCTAATTATAAACTAAATATAGAAAAGACTATAGTTTTCCCCTATAATCATAAAGCTTTAAAACATACCATTTCCAATTTAGGGCTTTCATGGAAATCAGATTCCTTGAAATATCTTGGTATTGCACTTGCAAGAAGTTAGACTCACCTTTTAAAGCTAAATTTAGATTCCCTTCTTCTTCTAATTACTCAAGATTTGAAAAGATGGTCCCTCCTACCAATTTTTCTTTGGGGTAAAATTAACTTAATTAAAATGAATGTGTTTCCTCATCTTTTTTGCCCATTACATCTCCTAATTATCTGGCTGCCCCTATCATAGTTTAAAAAGGTTCACAGTCTCATTACAGATTTTATCTGGGCTAGTAAAAGACCTTGGATGGCATTTCATAAATTAGCTGCTCCCAAAGCAAAGGGGTGGGGGGCTGCGCCTGCCACACATAGGCCTTTATTACTGGGCAGGTCATGCTAATAAATACCTCAGATGAATATCTGCAGATGATTACCAAACTTCTCTCCCCTTTCTACCAGTCTGGTTCAAAACAGAATTAGAGCAAATAAAAGGTCAAGGACTCTCCCCTGCTGCACTTTTGTATACGAAAATCAGCTCCATCCCTCCCCAGATAAAGACTATCCCATTGCGGTATCTATCAGAGTCCACTCCCAGGTATGTGCTTTCCTAAACTATAATCACACTTCTGATCTGTCTCAACCCCTGAGGGGCAATCCTAGTGTCAAAATAGGGGGGAAACTCCTTTCATCAGAATGGCTCTTGCAATTAGGAGACTGTTCTCTTCTATTTTTTGTCAAAGAAGATAGAACTTGGCTTTCTTCTCCAGAGATCCTGAACAAAGCTGACATCCTACCCTCTAATATTTTCAAGGTGTTTCAATTGCACCATCTCCTTGTTGGAGGTTTTGGAGTTCTACCTCCTCTATCTCTAGCCTTCGCCTTCTGGGAAGAACTCGGTCCACTAGCAGGCTTGCCACAACCTGTCTCAAAAATTTACAGTATGTTATATAATTGGGTTTTCTCAGATAGTTTTGGCCAAACAATTTATTGGTCCTCTCTTTTCCCAGACAAGGTCTTAGACTGGCCCCACTTATGGCAAACTTGTCACAAATTTGTTACTCAAGATAGACTTCGGCTTATGCAGTTTCAAATTTTACATAATCTTTACTATTCCTCTCAAAAACTGGCCAAGTTTGGCATTGCAGTGTCTCTAATTTGTACCAGGTGTCATCAAGGAGAGGGCAACTTGTTTCATATCTTCTGGTCCTGCTCTAAAGTTGCCCCCCCCTTTGGGCACTTATTAAGCAATGGGCTGATCCTCTTTTAGGTCTAACTGACTTATTTGTAGCTGAAATCTGCCTACTAGGAGATTTCTCAACCATTCCAGTCCTGAACTGCAAATACCACATGGCGTCGATCTCTATGTCAGTTAAGAAGATAGTCTTTAAGCATTGGAAAGATAGTATAGAGATCACTTACACTGAATGGCTTCAAGAGCTCCTGGCAAATATCTGAACAGAAAAAGCTATTGCCAGTTCACACAATAGGTCTAAAAGATTTTACAAGATATGGGGACCTTTATAATCCCTTTACTCTTTGCAACCTGTTGGTAATGTAACCTCAATCCCAAATCCATGATGTATAGAATGGAACTCTCTGCGGTGAGTGGTGAGGGTGGGGGGCATGGGGTAAGGGAGGGTGGAGGAGGGGGAGGATAGACCATGCACCTTGTATTATGCATGATGTCTTACTCATCTGTATCATGGATCTGTTCTCTGTATTGTAACATCTTTATTAAACTTTAAATCAAAAAACAGAAGGATTCATACCTCATAAATAGCACCTTTTCCCAGAAACAAATGTACAAAGAGTTACACTGTTTTAACCTCTTAAGATGCTATCTGATAAGCACTATCTCAGACATATGCCATGTCTTGTATGAACTATCTGAGCCACAGTAATTATATAACAATCAGCAGGCATTTTTTACTATGCTTTCTGGAGAAAAAAATATATTGAGCAACAGCAAACACACACATACATACACACACACACACACACACACACACACACACACACACACACATACCATCCTCATGACCACAACATTCAAAATAAATACTGCAATCTAATATATTATAAAACAATAAAGAAACTGTTTACATCAGTGAGCACAGTGAAGTTCCTTTAAAGAGTGAGTGTACTGCCTAAAACTAATATTAGATTTTAAAAGCAGCCAAAAATTACCTGCTATATCTGAGGTACTTTTTCTTTTCCCTTTGTTTAACTAGAAGATTGGTTACCTTATGTTAGTAGGTGTGATGTGTGGAACAGCTCTTAGCCTGGCAGCTGACATAGCTTACTTTAGTGCCTCACACTATATCATTGGCATTGTGTCCTCAATGACTATGACATCACTGCTACTTAGGAACAGCAAGTGAGCAACTACCAGGTCATTCACCTGTGATGTCACAGTCAATGACATCACAATGCTGATGATGTAGTGTGGGGCAGTAGAAAAAGCTATGTCAGCTGCCAGGCTAAGAGCTGTTCCATACACCCAGCACAATATTACCACATAGAATACTTTCTGATGAGCAAAAGGAAAAACAAAAATATTTTAGAAATAAAAAAAATACAACAGACTACTACTTAAAATTAGTATTATTTTCATGTCTGCATGTTTTGGCTCCTCTAGCTCTTTAAATATTTTTATCCTGTATTTTGTATCCTGGATAGCGTTGGGGAGATGTTACATCTCATTGTCATTGTGATCTTCATTTTACACATTTTTGCAAGGTATATACTCAGGATGTCCCAGATTAGATGCAATATCTTGTTTTCAGTGGGGTCGTGATTTTACTATTTTTATAATATATTTATTCAGGGTAGCCTATTCCAGATGTAAAATATTGTTTTCAGTGTGTTCTGATTTTATGCCATGCAGCATAATATTGTGTAGATGCAGAGCACCACTGAAAATAAGATGCCACATCTTCTGTGAACTGTCCAGGCTAAACATATAGCATTCAGCAGGCATATTCTAGAAAAACACATTGTAAAAATGTGTAAAAGGAAGACCACATTGAAACTGCATCTCAGCAGATCTGCATTGTGCAAATTCATTAGAAATAATGGGTAAAAGCATCCCAAAAGCTCCCCACAGCCATATCAGCTCTGACCAGAGTTTGTTATATATTGGTGTTAGATTAGCACTTCTCCAGGAATCCACTGCCTCTCCCTCTTCTAAGGACTTCTGGAAAATCTGGGTAAGAGGTTCAGATAGTTCCCTGGATCATTCCTTTGCCAGTCTTGGATGCATACATCCGGACCCTGTGCCTTTTTGGCATCAAGCTTTCTGAGTCTGTTGCCAATGTCCTCGACTCTTATGGTTAAAGGGATAACAGGAACACTCTCACTGTGTGACCTGGATTTGTTTGTTTTTTTTGTTGTAAACTAATACAAAATATTGATTTTGCAATTCTACTATGGCTGCTGTATCTGACATAAGATTCTCATGCTGGTCCAACAGAGAGCCAGTCTTGTTTACACCTCCATTCATATTATTTATGTAGGTACAAAAGGACTTATGATTATCCTTAACCATAGTTGTCAGGCCTGTCTCATGGCCCCTTTTTGCTTTTATAATAGCCTGTTTTTTCCCTTCATTATTTTATATTTTGCACATGCTGTTATTTCCTCGTCATTTTTAGCCTTTTTGTAGCCCTTTTCTGTTTATAAGGTTTTTAATTTTGGGGGTCATCCATGATGGGATTTTGCCATACTGATTGTATTTTTGTTTTGGTGGTATGTACACAGTTAGCAGACCATTGATTTTGTTCAGTAACATATTCCACATAGTTTGTAATGTCTTTCCCTGGAAGTCTTCTTTCCAGTCCCAGCTATTTGGTTCTGATCTCATCTGATCATAATCTGCCCTGGCATAATTTTAAATTTTAGTTACTCCATGTACAGACCCACAAGCCAGCAGTGTTTTAAATGCCACCATGGCATGATTACTGCTGCCCAGGGCGTAGTTACCTCACAGTCTAGGACTTTGTCCTCCATGTTGCTTAAAACCAGGTACAGTATGTGTTTTTCCTTGGTAGGTTAAGAGACATATTGCTCTAGCCCAGCTGTGTCTAGAGATGCCAAAAATTCCTCTTCCATAATTGTTGTTCCCTTAAGTTCTTCCCAGTTTATCCCCAGTTGATTAAAATCAGTATGCCTTCTGTACCATGACACCATTACAGTGAACACGTCGATGCCAACAACATTGACAGTTCACTGTAATGAGACCCCTGCACTCTGTCCCCCCGGTCCTGCCCCCCTCCCCAATCAACTTTGACTCGGAGTTGATAATCCTTAAATTCATGGGTGCAGGAGGCACAGCCCCACGCATGGGGGTCTTCTGCTGGATTTATGTCAACCGCGACTTGCAGTTGACATAAATCCATCGCTGTGATGTCGGTTCACAACATAGTTGTTGAACCAGCATCGTAGATCCATTAAAATTACCTAATAAAATAATCCTATCTGTGGAATCCAGACTTTCAATCTGTTTGCACAACATATTATAATCTTCCCTTGTCTGGTATGGGGGCCTGTAGTATGCATCAGGTATTATTCTTGCATTTCTATCCGGTTGTATTTTAGTCCAGATCTGTTTGTTTTTGTATATGTCAGAATTTAGCTGTTATGCAACTATGGTGTCTGATACAAATATTGCTACCCTCCCCACCTTTCTTTGCTGTAGGTGGTGTATCCCTGAATATGTTTGTCCCATACATCATTGTAGTCCCACCATGTTTCTGTTAAAACACAGAGGTGCCCTTGCATAACACTTCATGGTTCTGGCAGCTCCCACCTCCCAGTCCTAACAGTCAGTGCCCTCAGTACCTAACATAGCTCTTCTGTCCCTGATTTCTATGCTCCATTTTCCACAGCTGCCTCTCAGCAGTGCTCAGCTAAGCCCATCTTTCATTTCTCTGATTTACCCACACCTTTGCTTACCTCTTGGCCACTGTTCCTGTCTGTCCTCTCAAATCTTTTCAACCACATTTCATAGCTGCACTATCCTACAAGGGTTGATTCCCCTCTCCCCCACACGTCTTCCTCCCCACCATTTTCTCACTCCTTTGTCCTTCTTTGTGCTCTTGGCACCTTTGTCCAGACCCCCCCAAATCTCTCTCTCTCTATCATTTTGCTATGCCCACCATTCACTCCTACTTGCTCCTGCCATTATTCTCCCTTGGCCCTCCCCTCTCATTAGCACTACTCTCTGTCTCTCAGCCGTATTTCTCTAACACCCCTGTTTTGTCTCTCCCCTTTAGGTGCAGTCCCTGATCAGGCTCTCAATGGACCTGCTTTGTGGCCAGGCTCCACTCCCTACCAGCCTCATGTCGCATCGCTGCCAGCCGCCCACCCAGCCGGGTTAGGGTATGAAACAATCCCCACTTCTCCTGGCTTGAAAGCCTGGTTTTGAAAGTCATGCCTTTGATTGGAGCATCGTATTGGTAGATGGGCCCCTACTGCCTCTTATGAACTTGGCTCTCGTAGTTATTGGTTCGGCTGTTGCTTGATATTTTGAACTGTATTTTCTCAGAATTTATTCTTTACTTGTATTTTGTCCCACCTGCCATCCCCGACCCCAGTCTCTATTAAATGCTCTTTCCTACCTCTGACCCTGCCCACCTGGTTCATTGGCCCTCCTGTTTTGTGAATTCCATTATACGCAATTATACATTTAAAGGGGCCATCCCTCAATAATTTATCTTAATCCTAGTTCCTTTCTAGTGCACCCTGTAGATGACTTCTTCTCAGCTGTTCTTAGCCCTAGTGATCCCTGTGGGGGATTTCTTTTGTTTTGCCACTCCTTACCTCCCTAATCTCCACATAGAGGGGCCATTTCCATCCTGTGCCATCCACTCCCTAGAACCACTTTCATCTTCTCTTAGCTCTTTATTTGTCCTCCTCCAGCACGTCCATCACCAAAGTGCTTGCCCCTTTACAGACTCTACCCTCTACTTCATCTGAACCCCTGCTAGGAACTCCAACCCTTCATCTCCCCTACCAACTTCACAATGTGGGATCCTACTGCTGTATTAATGCACTCTGGCCAATATTATTCACTCTTATAACACTTTCCTGCCCTGATTATGATTCCCTGCCAACACCAGCACCGCCAACACCCAATGTTAACCATCTATGTGTATATGGGACTTTCACCTCTACATTTGGCCTCTATTTAAATCTATCTACAATCTTTGGGAAATGTTTCCACCTCTGTACAGGTGGCTGTCTGTATACAGCCTCAGCTTGCTGCCCCCCTCTCATTCCTCCCATAGTTTTGCACTGTGAAACATAAGCACTACCTATGATGCTCCTAGCGGTGGCTGCATAAGCTGAGTAACAAATTTCTAAAAGAATACTTATGTAGAATAGCACTGCTATTATTACTACTTGCTAGTAACATTCACCCCAGTCCTTGTCCTCCTACAAACACTGACACCGCTCTGACAAAAGGCGGGACTCTCACAATTGGATTCCTCAATATCTGCAGCCTCATATCCAAATTGGACCAACTGAAGGTCTGGATCGCCCAACATAATCCTGATATCCCTCTCCATAGTCAAGAACTGTATCTCCCAGAAAATACCTGATGCATCTATCTGAATCCCAGGCTATATGGTCTTCATGCAAGATTGTCTCACCAAAAGACATGGCGGCTGTGAATTTTATCTCAGAGACAGCCTTCAAGGTGTCGTTCTGTCGTTGCCCACCACCTGTGGCAATGTACAATCTCTTGCTATTAAAGTTCTACTTGACACACACAATAGAGCCATTACAGTGTTATCGGTTTACATCCCACTGAAGCATACTGCATCAGGTCTGGAATATCTCTTGGAATGTTTAAGTGGATTAAGCCTTAACTCTGAAGTTATTGTGCTAGGTAACTTTAATGTCAACTGGCATTCCCTGGATGCTAACTCCTTCAAAGATGCTCTCTCTGCCACTGACCTCATCCAACTTGTCAAGTTTCCAACAAGAACTAATTACAGGACCGGTACCCAAACCGTTTTGGACTAGGTGCTTTCTAACTGCCCTGACCACATTTCCAACACCACAGTACTCCTGGGTGGTATAAGTGACCACTCCACCTTGCTCTTCAATTGGGCTAACAAATTATCCAAGCTCCCCGAAAGAACAATATCCTCTAGGGTCCTCATCCGAGGTCACCTTGAACTCCAGAAATCTGACCTCTGACAACCAGATTGGTCCATAATCTACTCCTCCAGCAATGTTGATACCGCCCTTTAGCACTTTATACATCACTTCAATGCTGTATGTGATAGGCACGCTCCATATAAAAAGTGTAAATATAAAGGCCACTCAAACCCTGGCTTCTCCCCTGATCTTATCAAGCTCTTAAAAGCCAGGGATCATCTTTGGCACAGGGCTTGGGCCACAGGGGAAACAGTCAGATCAGCAGTGTTATAAACAGGCTAAGAACAACTGCACAAAGATGCCCTCTCTTGCTCGTGGAATGACGGATGTAAGTTCTGAAGCAACCTCAAAGAGGCTACTGGGAGAGACCCCAAAACACCCTCTCCATGATTTATATCAATAGCATACCTTCCCTGGATCCAAGTGTTATTGCAAACACTTTTAATAACATGTTTACTGATCTGAGTGGAATCCTCCCTCTCAAACTTCTTCAGCTCAACTAACAAAAATGACCCTGTGATAACACTGAACAACCCCACCTCCCACCCACAGTTCTATTTCAGGGTCATCTCAGCCTCTAAAGTTAGGAAATACTTCCTCAAGGTGCTGGGGAAGTCAAGATTTAATGGGGATGCCCTTGACCTAAAGTTGGTTGCACTTGTAGTAGAAGAAATCCTTGCACCCCTAACTCATGTAATTAAGCTATTGCTTAGGTTTCACAATTCCCTCAAAAGTGAAAATCTGCCATAGTGACACCAGTGTACAAGAGTGGGGACCAAGCTCAGTACAGGAACTATCGGCCAATCTCCAACCTCCCTTCACTCTTGAAAGTCCTGGAAAGGATTGTTGCTGACCAGCTGATAGACTACTTCGAAAAATACCATCTACAATGCCCAGAACAGCATGGTTTTAGAGTTGGGCATAGCACCACAACCACCCTACTTGAATTTACAGATTATAAACATCGTTCCCTCGACCAAGGCCGCCTTGTTGGTGAAGCCTTTATAAACTTGACCAAGGCATTCAACATGGTGAATCATGCCCTACTAAGTGATCAGCTTTCAGCCATTGGTCTCTCAAACAACACCACTGATTGGTTCCACAGCTACCTGTACAACTGGTTGCAACAGGTTAGGATTGGTAACACCCTCTCTGATAGCAGGCCTGTTCGATCTGGAGTCCCACAAGGGTCCATTCTGGGACTATTCAGTGTTTTCCTCAACAACCTCCCTTGTGCCTGCCATGGTCATATTCTGCTCTATGCAGATGACACTGTCTTGTTCAACAGCCATCCTGATCCCAAAGCACTTGAGAAGCAACTCCAGAATAACTTCTCAGATGTAGAAAGGTGGTTCAACTTACACAAACTAATAATGAACTGCAATAAGATGAACACTATGTTGCTCACAAGCCCCCAGAAGAAGCATAGAACCTACCTGCTGTCTATCTCCAATAAACTGTGTGCTCCTCTGGAGCGTGTTCAGTATTTCAAATATCTGGCAGTTATGGTTGACAGTTCCGTATGTTATGCCTGTCACATCAACAATATTGCCAAGGCTGTCAACACTCATATTGGACTCCTCTACAAGCATACATTTAGCCTGACCCCTGATGCCCTCAGCATAGCCATTCATAGCTCAGTGGTCTCACTCATAGACTATGGGCTTATTATCTATGGGTCAGCCATGGGCACTGCCCTCTGCTGGATTACTGTTGCTCTCAACAAAGCCTGCAGGCTTCTAACTGGCTCTGCCCGGTTTACACATAGTTTGAGACCTGTATGCTCAGACAAATTGACTCTATTTCAAGGGCAGACTAATATACCAAACTATCCTACTCACTAAGAAAGTAAGCCTTGGTATGATGCCCACTGGTGTGCAGAAACTCCTCATCCCATACTCTAACCCCCATGCCTCACCAGAAGATCCAATTGCCAGGTATTAAAACTGCCCCTCTGTCATACCTCCCAATGTCAAAGATCCTTTGCCCATCAGGCCCCATGTTGGTTCAATTCCCTTCCTATAGACATCTCCTCTGCACCCACATTGGGTCATTTTAAAGGTATGCTCAGGCAACACCTAGTTGCCAATGCTAGCTGTGACTGCTTCCACTAATTAGTCCTCCTTAGGGCCAGCACCTCCTTTATGCATTTCCCCCAGACCCACCTTGTTCTCCCCACAGCAATACCTCCTTATTTTTTCCTCACCCCTCCTTTCCCTTTTCACTTCATGCTTCCCTTCACAGCAATCCCCCTCACTTTTGTCTAGACCCACGGGCTGATTCCTCCTTTTTCAACCCACTCAACTTCCCTGTCTTCCTATCTCCACCCCTGTGGGCTGCACTGTCTGCTCCTTTCTCCTCTCTTTCTTGTTCTTCCTGTCTCTCAGTATTCCTTCTTTGACTTGGCCTTCTGGGCTTTATCTCACTCTGTCTCCTAAGTTTGTCAGTGGCATACATTGTACAATGCCATGTGTGTGTTTTTCTTTCTTGCACTGAATTTCGAGTTAAGATCCGGTTACATATTGAATCATTTGCATGCCTGTGTGTTACTCACTGTTCCAATGCACTGCTTTTGTCCAACTTCTAGTGCTCAAAAAGCAGCTTACCCTTTGTGACTGCTGACTTTATTAGTATTGTACCTGTACCCACCTTGTTTTGTTTATTCCTTGTATCATAATCCTTTGACGTGGAACCTATGAAAAGAGTTTATAGCTCAAAGGTGTTAATCCAAGACAATAATAAATAAATACATAAATAAATAAAATGGATTGATTGGGAGGTTAATACCAAGTTTAAATCATTCATTTTTTAACCAAACTTCTAACATTTATCAAAAGACACCTCCAAAATGCAGCATCCCTCTTCTAACTAGTGGCCTTATTTCTTGTTTTCTGTTTTTTTAATTCACTCCCCCCAACCCACTTCCCACATTTCCTAGTTTAAAAAACTTGAAATGGCCTTGTTTATTCTGTGTGCTAAGACCCTTGTTCCATGCTTGTTCAGGTGCAATCCATCAGCTCTGTATAGCCTTAAAATTGTCCCAATGACATAAATATAAAGACTTCCCGAAGAGCCCATCTTTTCAACCACCCATTTAGGTCAATAACCTCCCTGTTTTTTACCATCCCAGTTCTTGGCACTGGCAGGATACCTGTTATGATGGTGTCTCAACCTCTTGTCTTTAGTGTGGCTTCCAGCTCTTGATTTTGTTCAGTAACATATTCCACATTGTTTGATTCACACTTATATGAGCAACATATCACTGATTTGATTAAATTATATAAGAGACTCAGCTTCTTATATAGAACACAAAGTAATCTCACAAATGAAACAAGACATATGGTTACACATAGTCTACTATTGTCAGTATTAGATTATGGTTCGGTGGTATATTCATTTTCTTCAGAAAAAGTGTTGGTTAAACTAAAGTCCACATACCACAGTATTGTTTGCTTTGCTACACGTCATTCTAGGCCCACCCATCATTGGGCCAGATATTCAAAACTTTGTACTGGGCGCAAACTGTTTGCACAGGGTTAGAGCCGGGTTAGTGCAGATCCACTATATTTAAAAGTCAAATAGCACAGGCAAACTGCATTAGCATCAGGCAAAATTATAATGTATGCAAGGGGCAAACTGAGGGAGCATGTACATAAATAAAGGTGCAATGCTATATTCAGCAAATAGCACCATGCAAAATGTTTTTGCATGACTTAGAGCAACACTTTGCGCAGTGCAAATTACCGCCCAGCAAAAGGTTGTCTTAACTCTGGGCAAACCAGCTTTGCATGACTTTGTGGCTTTGCGTAACTTTTTGTGTGGCTTTGCATGACTCTATCCAGTAAGTATGACACACAGAAATAAGATGGACAGAGAGGAAGCATGCTGCTCACAGATGACATCCCTATGATGCCATTATCTGCCACCAATCACAATCATGCCAGGCAGTAAGTGGTGACCCAGCTCCCAGTGGACACCATGGCAGTGCAGCCATACAGCACACACCTGCAGACCACCCTTCGGTGGACAACAAAAGATGCCAGCACACACATGCAGAACTGTGAGCATGGAGGGTGTTGAGGGGAGGGTGTACAAGTGGCCAGGCTGCACCACAGACTGGGTGCAGCCACAAAGCTTGGACAAGCCACGCAGTGCACATGGGCCAGAGTTGGGAATACCCCAACACCAGTGTGCCTGTCTGATGGTCTGTGCCCCCCCAGCCACATACTGCACATCTGTACAGACAACACAGCACACACAGCCAGCCATGTATATGTCACTGTGAGCATCCCATGCCAGTGGTGCAGTGTCTGTGTGTCACACAACAGCATAACAGTAATGTCCACTGTCAGTAAACACCTGCAAGTTGGGTCTGTCACTGTGTACAGTGCAGTGGTCATCACTGCCCTACACACTATAGGCATTGCTGTGTCCCTCACACTACTGGCCCCCTTGCTACTGTATTGTCTGCTGTGCACTGTAGCATGAACTACAGTTTGACAATAGCATGCAGCACCACCACCTGTGCCTGTGCTGTGTAGTCCCATTGGGCACAATATTCTATGCTGTTCTGTACATATGTAGCCTGCAGCTACCACCATGTACTGCCAGACTGACCTACAAGCGAAGCTGTGGGAAGACCCAGCCAGCCCCTGTACTTCCAGACTGACCTACTGGTGGAGCTATGGGTAGACCCAGCCAGCCCTTGAACTTCCAGACTGACCTAGCAATGGGCAAACTGCATGCAAATCAGGTCATAATGAGATGCTAATCTAGATGTTTGCCCACAGTCTACCTAAGTAGGCTCATTTGCATGTCACTTTTGAATATAGCAAAGTTTTGCCTGGGAAGCAATGACTGCACTGGGCAAACTTCTTAGCATCATGCTAAACTTGCGCAAATGTGTTTGTACTGCATAACGTTTCAGAAACATTGTACATTTCTGCACAATGTAATATCACATACGCTGATTTTTACAGCATTACTGACTCCACCCCTTTGCTAGTACACACATTGGCCACATAGTTCACCTCTACCATCCTTCACATCGCTGTGCACTGGAATGCCTTTGTGGTTTGCACTTCCTGGTTGCTATATTCAAACCTGTCTTATTCCTGGGCTGTTTTTGCACTGCACTCCCAGCCCAGTTAGCCCAGCTTCTTTAGCATGCTATATTCAGCAGGTTTAGCACAGGGGCTATCCCTTTTGAATATAGTGGGCTATTGGTTCTGGGACAGTTTAGCACGCCAGACGGTGCTAATTTAGCCCCGGGGCAAAGTTTTGAATATCTGGCCCTGTCTCTTATATAAGTCTTTCAACTGTTTACTTTTAGTTGAACAATTTAACTCAAGATCTTTACTATTCTTACACAAAATCCAGCTGGGTTTTCTACGAAACAGTATTGCTAGTTTATTTGTTAAAAACAATTCATCTGGATATACAAGAATGCAGTTTAAAATTATTTTATAGTACCTTATCATCACACTAAATTTGTTGAAAACTCCTTAACTTTTTCTCCAGTGATACCTTATAATATACTGTCTAGTATTATTGTTGGCTGCTCTAAGATGCCCACCTTCAAAACATCACTCAGAAAAACTCTGCTTGTAAGTGTTTTAAATAATTTATGTTATGTTTTGTATTTATGTGTTTTTATACCTATATTGTGTATTTTTGTATTTTGTAAACACTGGGCATCTGTGAAAATGGATTCTGAGCCCACAGACCTTTCAGTATAAACTAAAAGTGAAATGAAATGAAATAAAAAGAAAAGCTTCTTTGTATATCTACATTTTTCTTCCTCCCAATGTCGTTTACCCTGAAATGCAGACCTTTCAAAGTCTGACTGTATGTTTCATCAGCCCATCCAATATTCCTTTAACATCACAGATCTTTGCTCCTGATAATGAGCTAACCATGGTATGTTCTTTTCTCCCTTGAGTTATTTGATCTGTATATTTTATTATAGAATCACCCAGAATGGCAATATCTCTTTCGCCTGACTAATATCCTAATGTGTTACTGTTTCCTGTACTAGCCTCCATTTGATTACTTACAGGATCACTTCCTGGATTTTGTGGTTCCTGGGTCTCTGCTGCAGCAACATTTACCTGGTTCAAGATGTTTATCTGACCCCCCTCACCTCATTATTCCTCATAATTGGTACTGAACTCCCCACTGTATTGATGTACGTGTCCTGGTTTTCTGAGTAATCTGCACTTTTATTCCTTTGGTCTTCCACCATTAGGCCTTCATATCTGTTATGTAATTTTAGTTGTTGCACCGTCACTGATTTTCTCCTATGCCTCTTTGTGCCTGCCTGAACCAAACTACAATATTCAAGCATCAGATCCTCTGAATTCTCTTCATCTGTATTTTTTTTCCTTTTATCATACTAGGTCCATTTACATTATCCACCGGTAATACCAGTGCCTTGGTATAGGCTTGTACTCCACTGTCACCCTGTGACTTAATTAGTCCAGAATTGTCTAGATCAAAGACTGCTTGATCAATAAAACCTTCTAACTGTGAGATGTCTCTCGGGACAGCTAGTCTTTCTTTCTGCAGTATTATTTCCCTCTGCAAGGTATTAATCAATAAACATTTATTGCATGCGAACTTCTCTGTGGATTCCGCTGGTGCAGACATTTTACATTAATTACATAAGTTCATACATTTCCTTTTAATGTTCAAGCTATTGTTTTACTACCAGACACATTAGCTTTTAATGAATAATGTTGTTATACCCACAAACAACCTAGACTTTTATGCATACATACATAGTTGCCAACAGATTAGGTCTAACAGTCTATCTTGTCTGCCCGACCCAGCTCACTGGTAGTGTACAGTATCCCAGTGTACCCACTGAACCCAGCAGACACTTGTATATGTGCTTGTCTTTGCATGCATCTCTGCATTCAGCCACACACGTGCTCACCCCACTCACGCTCACCTCGCTCACTAGGGGAGAGTCTGAAGTAGCAGAAAAACTGGAAGAGCCTCCCTCCGCTACTTCTGGTCCCACAGATGTTACTACTCAAGTTGCTAAGTATTTAAAATTACTAAAAATACAACCTGAAGGTGGATTTGAGCCTGGGGCCACCAAACTGGTGGATTGCAACTCTAATATCCACTTTTCTCACTAGACTTTGATGTTGGGATTTCATGGAGGCTATGCCAGCCCTCCTGTTTCCCGGTAACCCTTTTAATGCAACAGAAGTGACTCAGAGAGTCAGAAAATCACCACAGGGCTAGGTCCCACTTCCACAGTCCCCCTAGTACCCAATTCAGCTGAATGTGAGCACTCAGTGTTTTGAAACAAAAAGAAAGTCAAGCATCCTCTCACCAGTGGAGTTTCTTAAAATGAGGCTTTCACCTCTAGCTCTGTCTCCCAAAGGGCATGGTTTAGACAGTATTAAACAGCACTGCTAAGTGGCAGTTTAGCATTGCAAAACCACTGAATATATAGTTGTGCTCAGTATGCATGGGGGAATACCTCATTTGCATGGGCACAGCAGTACAGCCTGCAGGGTAGAACTGTTTGGTCTGGGCAGCACTCAGGGGCATCTGAATATGGCCCCTGTCCCATCAACTGGTGTTATTCACAGTTAGCATGGCACTAACCTGGTTAGTGACACACTAACCATTTGAATATGGAGACTGCACACAGCACGCATGGAGAATCCCTCATCTGCATGGGTGCAGCAGTATAGTCTGCATGGTAGAACTGTTGGTCAGCACGGCACACTGGGGGCCTTTGAATATGGTCCCTGCCCTGACAGGTGCCACCATTCATCAATCAATCAATCAATCACATTCTTTATTTAATCAGGCAAACATCATTGAGCAAGCTCATTTTCAAGATGGACCTGGACATAAAACAATAAGACAATAAAGGACATGGAGGTTACAGCAGTGCCAGTCAAAGAGAGTTGAAATGGGGTCAGGACAATTAACAATATAATGACAATCAAGGAAGAAAGAATCTAAGAACATAGCAATAGAACCACCACAAAACAGCTGTGTAAATATTTACATACAGACCCTGACACTGAGCAGGGGTAAACATGGAAGGATACATGCTAGTTAGGGGTGAGATATCCTAAAAGACAGCAACACTCACCATGCAAACACTAATATGACAAGCTAGGGCAGTACACTGAGAAGAGTAGGAAGGGTTGGGGGAGGAAAGGATAGTAAGCAGTCAGCAATTATCCTTGGACAGTATGAGTAGGAGCAAAAAGGATGGAGAGGACAGAATGGTAAGGGGACAATAATGGCTGAATTTTTGATACATGATACGAGGCTAGGCTCCGGGAGGACACCAATGACTGGAAAAATGGCAGATGTCAATGGTTAGTGTTGCAATATCCTGGTTAGTGCCATGCTAATCATTTGAATATGGGGGCACTGGCTCGATGTGTGGAGCAGTACTTTACCTATAGGCTGATATAGCTAGCTCTATTCCTCCTCGTACAACATCAGCCCTACAACTTCACTGACTAGGACATCACCATTGACCATGAAGAGCCAATCACCTGCTGTGATTGGTCACTTGTGATGTCATCATTTGTAAGGTCACAGTGCTGATAAGGTCGAAGAGGAATAGAACTAGCTATAGCATGTCAGTCTCCAGGCAAAGTGTAATGCCTTTTACATTGCACCAAATACTATGAGGAAGAAAACCTTCTAATAATCAAATGGGAAAAGAAAAATACTTCAGAAATAAAAAGTAACAATTGGGTACTTTTAAAAATGAACAACATGTTCTGCCTATTATTTTTGTACTACTAGCTTGTTAATTATTTTAAGGAATAACACAGCCATCAGAGGGCTTACGGGGATTCAAGTAGGAGCTCAGGAATATTTCTTTACTGAGAGGGTGATAGATAGGTGGGACAATGAACCCAGCAATGTGATTAATGCTAGGGCTATCGTGGCGTTGAAAAGCTAATGGGATAGTTTCAAGGGGTAATTAAAAACAAAAGGGGAGTAGGTGAGGGGAAGCTCTGTAATGGCTGAGTAAATCTTTGAAAGAACAACAGGGCACATTCAATGGACTATTAGTCTTCCTATGTCCTTTACCATCACTTTACTGTATGTATGTTGCCTTTCAAGTATCCCTTTACTCAATGAATGCTGACGTTTTAAAACGGTAATTTAGATGGAAGTGAAGCATTCTTATTGCTGACAATAGTCCACAAGGGTTATGTTAATGGCTAGAAACCTTCATGTACAAATAGAACCATTAGAAATGTAACTAAAAAATAATCATTTTAAAAATATAAAAACATTTTTAATTTCACAATAGTGTCAAGGCACTCCAGGGGTTGGGTTACATTTGGTAATCTAACCATAGGGGCATAAGGTACTCAGCTTTTTCTCATACCTCATGATTCATACAGGGTTAGATTAATGGATGGTTACCCAACCCTTGGTCATGACTTAATACAGAAATAATCTCTGCTGATCAACCATAAGTAAACTTTTTGACCCTGAAAAAAATTTAATTTCCTCTGTTATCCATGCTTTATTCTCCATGACAGAATATGTATCCCATATTTTGTTCCTTTTCCTCACATTTTTGGGACAGTGTCCTGCACATGGGTGATAAAATGTTAAGGGGATATACTAAGGGAGCGGGGGTGGGAGGGGCATTTGATATATGAGTGCCACTACAAAAGCAGGATTCAGAAAGAAAGTAAGAAACAAACCTCAATTTTCCAGCCTTCAGAAGATAAAAAATATGTAAAGCTGTAAAACTTAGTTAATATGCTTGCCTTGCTTCTACATAATCAAGCAGTGCAATGCCTTTTTAACAGATTAGCAAAGGCTGTCATTTCACTAATCAGTCTTTATAAATATTCCTTTTCTGTAAATTGCCATGCAGCATTATAGTTCTGTATAGCAAAATGCTGAATTAATTCTAGTAATTCTCTGCTGGATTGTGTAAACTCTGAGGTACATTTCCTGAATGGTAGAACAGCTGTAGTGTATTTGGGGACATGAAATGGGTTACAGTTAACAATAATCACATTTATTCCTACATGGGTAGGTAAGATCCGTAACTCACACATATTGTACAAAGACAGAAGGAGTTATAAAGGTAGTATCATCTCTGGAGGAGATACTTATGAGTATATTGCAGTTTCCCATTACATGTATTGGCAACATACTGTATGTTTTAAAGCTAAGAAAGGAAAAAAGCATGACCGAAGAGGTATTATATCATAGTAACTTGCTAAGGGGTGGAGGCTTGGGCTATAAATCTTCCCAAGGAATATTGTGAGATATAATGCCACCTCTCAAATGCCTTATCACATTTATCAATGGTTTTGAGTTTTAATAAACAATGAATTTGTGTCTTAATTTATTTATTTAGTTAGTTTTTGTTAACCAGGTAAGGTGTCATAGCCATAATTATGACTATTTTCAGACATGACCTGGGAAGTTACAGACAATTTAGGCAATCAAATAATTTACAGACATTTGTACAGAAGATGAGCAACAACATGAAAGAGATAATCTACAAGACATTTCAGGTAATAACAGTGATGATATGATTAAGCAATAAGGCATGACCAAGGGTTATGTTAATGGTCTGTTAATCACCTTCTAGGGGTGTGCTGTGACACGAGGTGTAGCCGAGTGCCACATGCCCCTAGAGGGTGATTAACTGACCATTAACATAATCCCTGGGGGTGCCTTATTGCTATTATAATACAAAAATGTTTTTAAATGGTGTTAAACCTTGTTCAGCATATGATTATGCTCTACATGTATGTTAATAAAAGATTAACATTAGGCTGTTAGAATGTTTGCAGCCAATCAGAAAGCTCCATTTCTCAGACCCTTTTTATAATGCTAGAAAACAGGTAGGAAAAATGCACATCATTCATACAATCATAGTTACTAAAACTTTTGCATACCATCCATGCTAAGTGCTACATATTATAGTAGTTAGGTTCCAGAGAGAGAGAGAGAGAGAGAGAGAGGGAGAGAGAGATGATCATTCAGTGATAGGAGGCAAGAAATAAGAGCAGCCCATGGAGGATTAAAACAGGTGCATTGGGCGCTCTTGACCAAGAGAGTGTAATGCATTTTTTTAAAGGCAGCATGACTGGGGCAGAGCGAGCATCAAGTGGGAGGGCGTTCCAGTACTTTGGGGCCAGGCATGAGAAAGCTGAGGTACCTCTAGAGTCTTACACCTGGGAGTATTTAGTAGAGAGAGCTCAGAGGAGCTGAGGCTATGAGTGGGGGTTTGGGGCACTAGCATGGTTGTAAGAGAGGTAGGAAGGCCAGTTCTAATGATATTATCTAGTAGCATACCAAGAGCAAGAAGACAATGGGCAGATGGAGAGGGCCAACTTAGCTCTGAACACAGCAGGCAATGATGCATCAGGTGTGGGGAAGCTGAGGCATAGTGACAGATATTGTTATATGTTGTGTCCCATTTACTGAGCATGGTCTTAGAGACATTTGTATAGGTGATGGCACCATACACAAGGGATGGGAGTAGAATGCCCCTGGCAATAGCTAGTCTAGCAGAAGGAGTGAGCATCTGACTAGTTCTGTAGGCAATGCCTAGTTTAATGTTGACTGATTTGCATGTGGTCATGATGTGTTGTTCGAAATTGAGTGATTCATCAACTAGGACACCTATATACTTAAAAGAGGTTACCACCAAAGGCTAATATCAGTGCAAGATGTCTTGCATGGTACCTCCACTTTAAAGCAGCTTGCAAGAAGATTTTCTTCTGGTCAAATGACATTGCTTTGAACATGGAAGGAGCTGAAGCATCCCTGCTGGGCTGGTTTCTCTCTCAGGTATGTTTTAACCTTGTAATTCAGCATTTTTCACTTAAAAATGTTATTCTGCACAGTACTGTAGGTGATAAGGTTATTCTGAGTTCACTGCATGAATTAAGTGGAAGGTTTAGTTGCATATTTGAGTGATGAAGTGACTTCTAGGCAATGTGTGTTTTTCAGTTCAGCTCTAAGAATCTACTCCAACTCTGGTGCTGTGCTTGTGTGGGTTTGTAAATATCAGTCTTGAGGCATAATGCATTATGTACATTTGAAAAGTATGGTTCTGGTATTTGAGGTATTTTTCTGCTTTTGTACTGGTTATGCTTGTGCAGTTAAAAATTGAGACATGCCTTCTGTGTGTTTCAAATGTATGGTTTTTGTGTCTATAAGGTATTTGTTGGCTTTTCTTAGTTGCATTCTTGTAGGGCATGGTCTGGCAATGTATAATTGTTAGATTTTATTAGTCATTTAATTTTTCTGGGAGAGTGGGTTTGTGATGTGATTGAATATGGCTGTGCTGTTTGCCTATTTCCGCATGCATATTGTCATAGACCTTTACCATAGTCTTCAATAACATGCATTTGGTGTGCATTGTTGTGATAAAGTAATATGACATCTCAGAATCTTACCTATAGGTTAACATTGCCCCATGTGACCAAGTATTGACCAATAAGGAGGCTGAAATGCTTGATAAAATATATTAACTTCAGTCTTCATATGAATATATGAAGTTGATTCAATCAGAATGCAGCAAATACTGTAACTTTTTTTGATGTCATCAAGCATTGTGAGAGCATTGTGGTACCTAGGAATTGGCAAGAGGCACATGTGCTGCCAATCCATAAAGGGGGGTCGAGGGAAGTACCAGGTAACTATAGACCCATCAGTTTGACCTCGGTGGTGGGAAAATTAATGTAGAGTATACTAAAGGAACGATTGGGGTGTACTTGGAGGAGGTGGGAGGTCTGGATAGTCGGCAACATGGGTTTGTGTCAGGTAGATCATGTCAAACCAATCTTGTGGAGTTCTACGAATGGGTAACATCAGAACTGGACAGGGGGGAAAGCCTGTGGATGTATTATTCTTGGACTTCAGCAAGGTGTTTTACTCTGTCCCCCACAATGGTCTGGTGGAGAAATTGATGGGGTTGGGAGTAGGCCCTTTGATGGTCAGATGGATTGAAAACTGGCTAGCTGGAAGCACCCAGAGATTAGTGGTCAGTGGGGAGCTCTCGAACCCTAGAGAGGTCGGTAGTGGGGTACCGCTGGGCTTGGTCCTGGGTCTGATCCTGTTTAATGCATACATATCAGACATCAGGGAGGGTATAGGGTGTGAAATGAGCCTCTTCGCTGATGACTCCAAGATGAGAGTGGTAGTTGAGGGGGAAGAGGGGAGGTTGGCCCTGCAAGGGGGGACCTGGACACCCTGGAAAGCTGGGCTCACACATGGAAATTAAATTTCAATATCACCAAGTGCAAGGTGTTATATCTTGGGTGGGGAAACCCTAAACACAGGTACACCCTGGGAGGGGAGGCGCTGGAGGCCTCAATAGGGGAAAAAGACCTAGGGGTCATGGTGGATGCATGTATGAATAACTCTGAGCAGTGCAGGAGAGTGGCTAGCAAGGCAAACAGGATGTTAGGATGCATCGTAAGGGGGATCACCTCTAGGAGCAGGGAAGTGATTCTGCTGCTGTACAATGGACTGGTTAGACCACACCTTGAGTACTTTGTACAGTACTGGAGACCACACTTGAAGAGGGACATACAGCTCCTGGAGAGGGTACAGAGGAGGGCAACTAAGATGATACGAGGACTAGGGGATTTGACGTATGAGGACAGACTTGAGGAGCTCTGCCTGTTTTCATTGGAGGAGAGGAGAGACAGGGGGGACATGATTGAGGTCTTCAAGTACCTCAAGGTAATAAATAGAGTAAACAAGGAGGGAATCTTTAGACTAAAGCAGGGAGGTATCGCCAGAGGGCATGGTTTGAAGTCGGAAGGTGGAAGAGTGAGGGCAGAAAAGAGGAGGAGGAGGTTTTTCACTGAGAGGGTGGTGGACCCTTGGAATGTACTGCCTGGCAAGCCGGTTCAGAGATCCACAGTGGAGTGCTTCAAGAGAGGGTGGGACAGACACAGAAAGTGAATGTATCAGATGATGGCCTGGCCCAGGGGGGTGGAGATGGATGATAGAGGTTTCTGGAACACAAGGAGGGGAGGGCTTCGGCACCCAACTAGGGATCTGAGGTTCGAGCAGACTCTATAGACCGTAAGGCTTAATCTGCTGGCAATTAGTATGTTAGTATGAATGTTAGCTGTTCTCCCATGGACTTTCACAACTGTAGTAACGTGTGGCTTCCCTGCCCATGAATTATTGGCCCCACACCCTCACACAAGAATATAACACACAATAGAATAAAATGCAGTGAAATATTAACCTCTGCTACAAGTGTTTCTTTTGCAATTCTGTAGTTCTCCAGTAGCAGTGGACAGCACACCAATTTTCATACCAGACATTTCTGTGCAAAACTGGAGACATAGAAACATAGAAACATAGAAACATAGAATGTGACGGCAGATAAGGACCGCTTGGCCCACCCAGTCTGCCCATTTCCCTACCTACTGGATAAGCTGCAGATCCTAGTTAACCAGCAGCCTACTTCTTCCTACTCCCACCCCCCAGAATTGTCTTATGACTATCCCATGCATGCTTGAATTCCACCACCGATTTTGACTCACAACCTTCCTCCGGAAGGCCATTCCATGCATCCACAACCCTCTCTGAAAAAATACTTCCTTAAATTACCTCTGAGCCGCCCCCTCTATCTTCAAATTGTGCCCTTGTTCTTGCACACCTCTTTTTTGAAAGATGCTACCTCTTGGACTTTGTTGATTCCTTGAGGTACTTGAAAGTTTCTATCATGTCCCCCTCCCTCCTTTCCTCGAGGCTATACATATTAAGCTCCTAAGTCTCTTCTATGTCCTCCGTGCAGACCCTGCACCATTTTAGTTGCCCTCCTCTGGACAGCTTCCATCCTGTCTATGTCTTTATGGAGATTGGGTCTCCAGAACTGCACACAGTAATCTCAGATGGGGTCTCACCAGCTGTCTGTACAGAGGATAATAACTTCCTGTTTTCTACTGGTGATGCCTCTCTCTATGCATCCCAGTATCCCCCAACCCTCCTTGCTGCCTTCTCACATTGCTTGCCCACCTTTAGGTCATCTGATATGACTACCCCCAGGTCCCTTTCCATTTTTGTTGTTGTTAGTATCTCACCTCCCATTGTGTACTCTTCCCCTGGGTTTTTGTTTCCCAGGTGCATTACCTTGCACTTCTTAGCATTGAATCTAAGCTGCCATACATTTGACCATTCCTCTAACCTTGCCAAGTCCCTTCTCATCCTTTCCACCCCACCCTGTGCATCAACTCTGTTGCAGATCTTAGTGTCATCTGCAAAGAGACATATTTTCCTTCCAGTCCTTCTGCAATGTAAGCTTATAAAGACATTGAAGAGGACTGGTCCTAATACTGAACCCTGCGGTACCCGCTAGTAACCTCCTTTCTTCTGAGTGGACTCCATTTACTATTACCTCTGTGTCCTATTCTCCAGCCAATTCTTTACCCAGGCTGTCATCTTGGGACCCACTCCCAGGCTGGCTAACTTATATATTAATCTTTTGTGTGGGACTGTGTCAAATGCCTTGCTAAAGTCTAGGTAGGCCATGTCCACAGCCCTCCCTGATCTACTACTTTGGTCACCCAGTCAAAGAAATCTATCAGATTCGTCTGGCATGACCTTCCGCTGTGAATCCATGCTGCCTAGGGTCATGTGCCCTTCTGGCCTCCAGATACTGGACAATTCTTTCCTTTAGAAGTGATTCCATCATTTTCCCTATCACTGAGGTTAAACTAACAGGTCTATAGTTTCCTGCTTCTGCCTTGCTCCCACTTTTGTGAAGGGGAATCACATCTGCCCTCCTCCAGTCCTCGGGTACCACCCCATCCTCCCATGATTTGTTAAAGAGGGTAGTCAGTGGTGTCACTAGTTCTACCCTTAGTTCTTTTAGAATTCTGGGATGAATCCCATCAGGCCCCATTGCTTTGTCCACCTTCAGTTTTAAGAGTTCTTTCAGAACCCTTTCTTCTGTAAATGGGCTGGTATCAACTTCTGTATCCAGAGTGTTACTACTGTTTGTTTTATGTACCTCCCTCTTCCTTTGTAAATACTGAGAAAAATATTTGTTTAGTATCTCTGCCTTTTCACATTCTCCCTCTGCCCACCCTCCCTCCCTTTATTAAGCCTCACTATCCCTCCCTTGGTCTTCCTTTGCTCCTGATGTACCTATAAAGGTTTTATTCCCCTTCTTAACTGAGTTGGCTATCTTTTCCTCAGTTTGGCCTTTGCTGTTCTGACTGCCTTCCCAGCCTCCTTTGCTTTAACTGATACAGTTCTCTGTCCTGCTCCTGCTGTGATTCCTTGTACTTCCTGAATGCTTTCTTTTCTCTTGAACCTTCCTGCCACTTCCTTTGAGAACCATAGTGGTTTCTTACATCGTCTTGTTTTGTTTATTTGCTTCACACAAAGGCTCGTTACCTCTGTGATGGCAGTTTTATTATTCCCCATTGTTCTTCCACCTCCTTCCCGCCCATTTGCTAGTGCATTCCTTAGGCACTCACCCATTTGTAAAGTCAGCCTCCTAAAGTCCAGTACTTTTGTCTTTGTATGGCTGACTCTATTGCTGTGTTTATTGTGAACCATACTGTTCGATGGTCGCTAGTTCCCAGATGGCTACCCACTTCTACATCTGTGATCCTCTCTCCATCTCCATTTGAGAGTATCAAGTCTAATATTGCTCCCTCTCGAGTGGGCTCCAGTACTAGTTGTCTAAGGCATGCCCCTGTGGGGCATCTAGAAAACTGCACTCTTGATGGCAGCTGCAACTGCGCTCAGTTAACATCTGGCATATTCAGATCACCCATCAGCAATATCTCCCTTTTCTGCCATTCTAAGTATACTTTCTATCATTTCCTTGTCCACTTCCTCCCCTGAGAAAGTCTGTATACAACCCTGTGCGGATTGTGGTGCCATTGCCTGTCTCCAAATTTACCCACAGTGCTTCTTCTCCTCCCTGTTTACCCTTTTGTTCTGTTGCTTTTATTCCTTCCCTTATGTAAAGAACTACTCCTCCCCTCTTTTACCCTCCCTGTCCCTCCTGTAGATAGTGTATCCTGGTATGTTTACGTCCCAGTCATGGTTTTGTGTGTACCATGTTTCTGTGACTGCCACGATATCCAGATGTTCCTCCTCCATCAAGGCCACTAATTCAGGAAGCTTGTTACCTAGACTACGGGCATTGGTACTCATTGCTCTCCATTTTTTGATGGCCTTACCTTCTGTTGCAGCATCCCCCACTGACCGTTCTACCTTGGTCTTTTTCTCATTTAGTACCCTGTTTTGTAGGGAGAGGCTGGGATTTTTCTGCTGCTTGTCAGTGCCTCCCCCAATCAGTCCAATCTAGTTGCTAGAGTACAAGCTTGAGAACCACAAGACCCCAGGTTTAAATGCCACCAGAGCCGCTCACTGACTGACAACAAGGAAGTCACTGGGCTATTCTGGAGAAATCAATTTTTAACAAAAACAGTCAGTACTGATTCTGCCAACAGTGTTTACAAATTGATTTCACTGATTCCCCTACTAGTTTTACATGTGCACTGGTCTGGGTTTACGTGTTGTTCACACATGTCCATTTTTTTTACAATGTGCCAGAATATGCATACCACTGTCACTCCTACTGTACATGTAGTTTTCACCTGGTTCCAGGTTCCTCTAGTTTTCCCCTTTCATCCCCTTGTATCTCCATGCAGTTGTAGTAGCAATTTGTTTTATTTGTGGTATTCATTTTAGATTGTCCATTGAGCAAAACTTATTTTGAAAGGGGTCCTTAGTACAAAAATTGCAACAAAACATTAGTCATGTCTTACATTAGTCAGCTAATCTATAACATGTATCAAATACATGCCATATGCATATATGTGTATATGTATTAGTGTGTGTGCGTGCATCACAACAATTAGAAAGTGCAGATATAGTAGGTGGATCAGTGGTTAGTGCAAAAATTGTTAGTTTACATTCCCCTGCTATCTAGATCAGTTTCAGCCTTATGCATGTCATTGTTGATTTAAATGAGTACTCCAGTGGCAACTCCCCCCTCCAATGTCCCTCAGAGTCTGAAAAAAAGAAAATGGTCCTCTGATGTCTTTTTTAAAATCTGTAACAATGTGTTTAGATAGTGCCCTGCTACGTTACACTGGAATGTATTATAGGGGCATGGTAGGGCCCCTTTAGTTAGGGTTTAGTAGCCTGTTTAATGTTAAACCTTAAATTTGGCACATTAATATATTTGGCTCCATTTGGCGAAATGAGCTGAAATTTTGTATGTGTTGTCAATGAGGCAAGGCCTAGATATGTGGACATTTTTGTGATGGCAATTTGTGTGGTTACTGATCTCTACATGTGTAATTTTTAGTAAAAAAAAAACAAAACAACTTTTTTCCTGTACTTAACTTTGTTTTTTATTTACTGTCATCTACATCCTACATGGAAAGGAATTTTTGCCCCAGACATGCAGGGCACATGTGTCATGTCCCATGGTAGTGCCTTTGATAGGTTTGGTGAAAAAATATCAAAGGGTTCCAGAGTTACTGTATAAGCCTTTACATTTTAATGTTTTCTGACCTGCGCATGCTTAGTAGGGTTTTTGAGATAATGTTCTGCTACAAAAATAAACATTTGATGCCACAAATGTTGCTTGGTATGGCACCAAACATCTTTTTTTGTATCATGCCAACCACCATCTTGTTGAATTTTTCCCACCAACCAACAAATGTGGAAAATACATGGAAATTGCTGGGATTATAATAAACAAACATCAGAACCTAGCTAAATGGCTAAACAAGACATGTTTAGCTAGATTCTAATGTTTGTTTATTACGTCTATGGCCAGAAATACATTTTCTGGACACCCAAAATCCAAGATGCCCAGCTAAGCGAGAGGAGTCCTTACCCTCAATCTCTATATGAGAACAGCTAGAATTTCTTGATTTCTGCAGCTGCAGCTAGAACGTGTGCTATGGGCTGCACTGTGTGCCATGTGATGCCCTTGGCCTGGTGTCTAGCGGCAACCCCCCCACCTTACCAATCAGTGTCCCCCTCAATAAAAAAGATATATTCCCTGGTGTCTAGTGGCACCACCCCCCACCCACATCACCGTCCCCATTATTTTATTCCCTGGTATCTAGTGGCATCCCCCACACACACCCTCTGATCGCTGAACGAAACAAATATGTACAGTACTGTAGTTGTAATTTGAAAACTTGCTTGCTGAGTACCTTGAATGCTTTAAACACTGGCCTTTCATAAGCTTGCACCTTCCCCGTTTGGTGTAACAAAAAATCAACAATGTTACTGTAAGAAATAATCAGAATACAAAGAAATGTAGATTGTGAGGTTAGAAACTTGAATACTATATATGTTTATAAATGTGAGAAAATGTTAAAAATATCTGAAACTATCTTAACCTAGATAGTCAAAGAAGATGCACCTAACGCAACTGAGTTGCACTGACGCACCCTTGAAATGCACCCGGGCCATATTCAAAAGGTGGGGATGTGCCACGCAGATCTGGATGTGCTGCAGTGCAAAGATAATGCATGCAGAGCATCCAAAGGGTGCATCCCCATGCATATGAAGCACATCTCAATATTCAGCCAAAATGTGCGGCGCAGCTGCCACACATCTCAGAGATGTGCTGCATAAAATTAGGCATGGAAGAACCATGCCTAAGTCATAGCCACCCACAGGCAGCCTGCTGTACTGCACAGCACAACACAGCAGCCACCAGCCGCTGGGTGGCTAGCCCCCCAATCCCAAAGCGTGAAATCAAACATCCCAATCCCATATCTCTAGTAGTCTAGTAGTATCCCCTTCCCTTCTCTGATACCCGATCATGCCAAAATAATCCTTGGTAAATTCCTTTATAGTCTAGTGGTATCCCCCTCTCTTCCCCAATACCCAATCATGCCAAAATAGTCCTCAGTAAATTCCCTGGTAGTCTAGTGGTACCCTCTACCAGCCCCAAACCCTGTCTGTATAAAAAAGTACCTCTCAAATGTCACTGGTAGTCTAGTGGACCTCCACCCCCCCCACCCACTGGGGACCCCACCCACCCACTTCCCCATCCCAGCATGGCCATCAAGCTGGCAGGCAGCACAACCCTCCCACATACCTCCACAGCTGCGCGGCTGACTGAGCTGTCAGAGAATGACAGCTTACAGAAAGCACTATCAATCCATTGGTCAACACTGTTGACCAATGGGCTTGCAGTGTGCACCTGTAAGTTTTCATTCACAAAGCTGTCATACTTGTAATGAAAGCTTACAGTACACACTTGCAAGCCCATTGGTCCACAGTGCTGACCAATGGTATTGTAGTGCTTACTGTAAGCTGTCATTCTTTGACATCTCAGTTGGTGGGCAGCCGTGGAGGTATCTGGGTGAGTTGTGCTGCCTGCTGGCTTGATGGCCATGCTGGGAAGGGGGGAGTGGGGTGGAGGTCCCTCAGTGAGTGGGAGGGGTCCACTAGACTACCAGGGATGTTCAGGATGTACTTATTTATACAGGCAGGGTTTGGGGCTGGTAGGGGGGATACCACTGGACTACCAGGGAAGTTCAAGTTGCATTTATTCTATGAATGGGGTTCAAGGAGGGGAGGGGGCCACTAGACTATCAGTGAATTATGCATTATGATATTGCACACTATAATCGTGGTACGGGTAGGAAGGGGGGGCCACTAGACTCCAGGGAAACAGGGTTGGAATACATTTATTTTACACTCAGGGATGGGAGGGGGGCCACTAGACTACCAGGGAATATCGGGGTAGCATATGTTGTATTACTTTGGGGTCAGGTTAGGGGAGGTGACCACCGGACTACCAGGGAGATGTGTAGTGTTTGTTTTATATGGCATTTACAGGGTGCCCGGTGCATTCAGCCGGGCACATCCCTGCCCCAGATATGCAAATGGAGCCTTAATGACAAGCAAATGGCCCCATTTGTGCCTTGCATACATAATGGTTCCATTTGCATATGTCAGTCTGAATATCTGGAATTTGCACTTGGCGCATCCCCAGGATGTGCCGTGCATCCCCATTCCAGGTATTCAGACGTCGCAGTGGGGTGCACCGGTGCATACTCGGTGGCCCCCATTTGCACCGCCCTCATCTTTAACTATATTCAGATGGGATGCGGGATTGCATATCTTGTTTGAATATAGCAATTTTGTGCTCCAGCGCAACTTAGAAACCCTTTCTGGGTGCAGTCTGACTATCTGGACCCTTGTCTTTAAAGATCATGTGCAAAGATTTTTGCATATTGTTAATAAAGCTTGAATTAAAGTTCCTGTGTCACGATTAGAGTTTCCTGAAAATGTCATGCTGTTTAGCATTGTGTTTTTTCTTTAAATCAGTATTTGTTAACTTACTCTACAGTGGAGTTATTTCTGTCTCTTTCAGTCAGGCTTAGAGAGTGATGACATCGTCTTGGAGTACTGTAGCTTGCTGCTTCAGACTCCCAATCACAGCAGGCTATAGAGTTAAATGAGGTGTCTACTGGCAACACACCACCCATCAGTGTCCCTCGGAGCCTGAAAAGAAGAAAACAGTCCCTCAATGTATTTTTTTGATCTGTAAAAATGTGTGTAGACAGTGCACTGCTATGTTATACTGGAATATATATGCATGTGTATGTGTATTAGCCAGTGTGTGTATCACAACAATAAGAAAGTACAGATAGGTGGCTCAGTGGTTAGTGCAAAAATTGTTAGTCTACATTGCCCCACTATCTAGATCAGTTTCAGCCTTATGCATGTCATTGTTAATTTAAATGAGTACTCTAGTGGCAACCCTCCCACCCTACAATGTCCCTCGGAGTCTAAAAAGAAGAAAATGGCCCCTTGTTGTCTTTTTTTTAATCTGTAAACATGTGCATAGACAGTGCACTGCTATGCTTCACTGGAATATATTACAGGGTGCAGTAGGGCCCCTATAGTTTGGGTTGAGTAGCCTTTTTAATGTTAAACCTTCAATTTTGCACATTAATAACATTAGCTGTGTTTTATGAACTCAGTTGAAATGTTGTATGTGTTGTCTATGAGGCAAGGTCTTGATATGTGGAATTTTTTGTGAGGCAGTTTGAGTGGTTTCTGAAATTCACATGTGTAATTTTTAATAAAAAACCAAAATTCCTATACTTAACATTGTTTCTTTTTGCTCTCGCCTACAACCTACATGGAAAGGAATTTTTGCCCCAGACTTGCAGGGGACATTTTAGTGTTTTCTGACTTGCACGTGCTGAGTAGGGTTGTTGAGATAATGTTCTGGGGCAAAAGAAAAATGTGACAACAAGATGGCGGCCACACTGGGCTAGCCCTCAGGAACAGGAGTTAGAGTTTTGTTTTTTAAGTCAATTTCAGTAGTTATTTTCTTTGTTTTAATTTGTTTTCATTCGTTCGTTTAATTCGTTTCCTTCATTCGTTTAATTCATTTAATGGTTGATTTTACTGCTTGTTTTTCGGATTTGGAACCGTTCTTTACCCTTTTTGAATAACGCGTTCGAGGAGCGAGGGTGTTAGGAATCTAGAATCAAACCAGGAACTGGAGCAGTGAGTGGAGTGAGTGGAGCCTGCAGTTGGATTGAGGAAGTGGTCTGAGGTGGACTAAGGAGCAACGCGATACAACTGGGATTGTCTGGGTGTGCAGCGAGGAGCAGCAAGGGGTGAGGAGTGCTTTCTTTGCTGCACTGAATCTGGAGGAGGTTTCGATAAGTGGCCAGGAGTGTGGAGTGTCTTGCTGCACTGAATCTGAGGGAGTTCTGGAGGACTGGGGAGAGATCCTTCTCTGGTCCTGACCTCGAGCCAGTGGTGAGCTGTGGTGCCGCTGCCATAGGGCGGCTGTACTTTCGGCTCTTCCACTTTCACCGCTCGGCAACTGGCCGGCAGCTGTTGCGGTGAGCGGATTTGGAAAGAGGGATTGGGTTAGGGGTAGGGATCTCCCTGAAGCCGTGAAACATTTGGAAGTTACCTGGTTTTGGAAATGATGTCTGCTATGAACTAGCTGGCTGTATGAAGGAATTGAACTCTCATCCTCTGACTGTGTGAAGGAATTGAACTGTTATCCTCTGGGTATCCTGGACTGATTTCCTCTGCTCCATTGTATCTGGTTCAAATCGTGAGTTTTTATTTTTAGTTTGGATATTTGATTTTGGATTTCCCCTGCTCTTTGGGTTCACACAGTGAACTTTAATTACAGACTGCTCCTATGTATTTTGAATATGAGACTTCTGCTTGAGGTCTACTGCTTTTCAAGTGAAAGGGAGAGCTCATTTGAAAACTTGAACTATTGTCTTTTGGAGAGACAAGTTTCTGACTTATTTTGAGTTTAATAAGAGCGGTCTGCAGTATTGAACTGGTTTTCACCTGTGAGAGGGGTGAACTGGTTACTGGCCAACCTAGAGCTTGGTGAAACTGTGTTGAACATTTTCAGACTTTAACCCTTTTTAAGTTACAGATATTTTGTTTGGACTAAAGGGATTGGTTAATAATATTTTTTATTTTTTGTCTGGATATTTGGGTGGTGAGAGGACTCTGTATCCAGTTATTTATCTGTTTATTAGATTTATAGTTTATGTTATTGTTTGATATTGGGAGTATTTTCCTCTCTCCCCAGTGGTGAGAGGACTGGCTGGTGAGGGAATTAATTAATTACTTCAATGTATATTGTTTTATCTATCTTCCCCAGTGATGAGAGGACTGGGTGGGGAGGGAGGAGATTTAGTTAGTGTTTTGTTGTATTTGATTATATTTCTTTGTTTGGGTTTAGGGGGTGAGAGCCCTTAAACCAATAGTCTGAGGTTTGGTTTTCTTAAATTGTATTTTATTTTTCATTATAAAGGGCTTTGTATTTATTTAAGCTTTAAGAGGTGGGTTAAATTTTTAATTAGGATTGTTTATTTGTTGTGTTAATTATGTGTTGGGATAACACTAGGACAGTTAGGTATTATTCCCCCCCTACAGGTTCAGGGACCTTCATCCTTTTTCTTGTCCTCCCTTACTGCCAGAGGTCTATAGCTGGTGTAGGGCTCTGGGAATTGTTGGAAGAAGGAGGAGGACGAGGGCTGGGTCCGGAGGGGGAACGGAAAGGAGTGAGCGGATAGGGATAGTGGGGACAAGGAGACACCCTGGGGTGAAATGGGCCCAGGAAAGGGGTCCTCCCTGTCTGATGCCCATACCCAAGGGTTCTGATTATAGTCAGCAGGTAGCACGGTCATTCTCGGAGGCTCTTCCTACTCGAGCAGTGTTGTGCAATGCCAGGTCTATTAAAAACAAGACGGCTATTATAGCTGATTTTGTTGGGTCATCTGACCTGGCGTGCATCACTGAGACCTGGCTGGATGAGAATGCTGGACCAGTTTTGGCGGCAGCAGTTCCAGCCGGGTACTCAATGAAACACCGCCCGAGGGTGGATCATAGGGGTGGGGGTGTTGCTATCTGCTTTAGATCAGAACTGGGCCTAGTGGAGGTACCGGTGGGAACTACCAAATCCTTTGAATGTATCTTAGGCGAGGGTGTGGGGCGCAGGATACTTCTCATATACCATCCACCAGGTGACGAGAATGTTTTCCTGTGGGAAGTCGCAGACTTCATTGTCGACCTGACATTGGAGTCCCCCAGATGGTTGGTTCTGGGGGACTTCAATGCCTGGATCGACGATGAACTCTCACATTTTGGTCAAGACTTCCTCCAGTTAATGATTTCACTGGGCTTCACACAGGTCATTTCCTCCTCGACCCATATTGGTGGTCATTCATTGGATTTGGTGTTCCTTCTGGGGATGGAGATATCCAACTTGGTGGTGGAATTAGTCAGATGGTAGGACCATCACTCCATTGGGTTCAGTTTTGAGGCCACCTCTAGTAGGTCAGCCCCTATGGAAATGGTCCGGTACCGCCCTTTAAGGGGTGTTTCCCCGGATGACCTGATGGTGGTGCAGGACCTATCGGGCTTACCGAGAGATTGCATGGATCCAGGAGAGCTGGTTCTTGCCTATAATAAGGTGGTGGCAAGGGCCCTGGATTCCATTGCTCCTGCTCATCTTCGTCCTCTTACTCTTCGCTCCAGGTCTCCTTGGTTTGATGAGACTCTGAGGGAGTTGAGGAGAGTTGGACGAAGGTTGGAGAGGTGCTGGTGAAGTCAGGTCTGGATGGTGACAAACTTAGTTTGATGGACCACTATGTGGTCTATCAATCTGCAATCCCTTGTAAGAAGGCAGAATTCCTGTCCAGAGAGATTGCGGCTGCACAGAATAGACCAGCTCAGCTCTTCCGGACTGTGGACAGATTGTGCAATCCAATCTGTCTTCAGCCCAGAAGAGCGTTTTCTCAAGAACGGTGTGAGGAGTTTGCCCTATTCTTTGCAGATAAGGTTGCCAAAATCAGATCTGATGTCCGCTTGACCCTCTCCAATGGGAGTTGTGGTGGTCGGCAGGAGATGTCGGACACCCAGTTTGTGTGGTCTGACTTAAGCCTCCCCACAATCAATGACATTGTGATGATCATCCAATAACTGCATCCGACCAACTGTGGTTTGGACCCAGGCCCCACACGTCTTAGTGGGTTGTGTGGATAAAATTGGCTCCGTCCTTCCTGAGATAGTCTGGAGGTCCTTGGAGAGGGGGATCTTTCCAGATCCTCTTAAGGAGGCTGTGGTTCAGACCCTTCTTAAGAAGTCCTCCTTGGACCCGGACTGTCTGGCAAACTATATGCCTGTCTCTAACTTATCCTTTGTGGGTAAAGTTATTGAGAAGGTGGTTGCATCACAGTTGGACGAACATTTTACCAGCCACAATGTCTAAGATTTTCTCCAGTCTGGATTTAGGAAAAGACATATTACCGGGTCAGCACTTGTTCGGGTACTAAATTACCTTCTAATAGCAAGAGATTGAAGGACCTGTTCCATCTTGGTCCTTCTTGATCTCTCCGCAGCATTTGACACTGTGGACCATGGTGTGCTATTGGAACATTTGTGATCTATCTGTGGACTGTCTGATACAGTCCTCAGCTGGTTTCGATCTTACCTTGAGGGTAGGACTCAGAGGGTGGTGTCCGGGATTTTTTCCTCGGCATCAGCATTCCCTATCCTGTGGGGTACCGCAGGGTTCCATTTTGGCACCCATGTTGTTCGCAGTGTATATGCTGCCGTTAGGAGTGATTATTAGGCAGTATGTCTGGGTTTTCACTGCTATGCAGATGATACCCAGCTGTAGATGTCCTTTGTGCCCGGTCAGGATGCTGTCATTTCAGTCTTTAACAACTGTCTTGCTGAAATCCAAGACTGGATGAATGTGAGTTGGCAGCAGTTGAACCCTGAAAAAATGGAGGTGTTGGTTGTGGACCAGTGTTACTGGGAGGTGAGTCTGTTAGCTGGATCGCCCTCGGGTTTATGGCTTGGGGGTGTCCAGCTGACTACCTCAAACTGGGTGCGGAACCTGGGCGTTGTGTTTGATGACTGTCTGACATTTAAATCTCAGGTGTCAGTGGTTGTCAAAACCTCTTTTTTACCATCTGAGGAACATCGCCCGGGTGAAGCACCTGGTTTCTCCAGATGATCTTCCTACTTTGGTCCACGCTTTTGTTACCTCCCGCCTTGACTACTGCAATGTCCTTTACCTTGGGCTACCAGGGGTTGAGATTCGCTGCCTGCAGCTAGAGCAGAATGCAGCAACCAGGCTGTTGACTGGTTCTTCTAGGTCCAGTCATATAACGCCTGTGCTCCGTGGACTGCACTGGTTGACAGTTTGCTGGCGAATCACCTTCAAGGTCAGTTTGCTGACCTATAAGGCCCAACACGATCAGGGAACTGCTTACCTGAAAGAGCTCCTCTGTCCCTACTGTCCCTCCCCGCCGCCCTCTCCAATCCACTGATGAGGGATTGCTAGAGATTCCCAGGGTTCACTTAAAAACTTCAGGGACCAGATCTTTTAGTTTCATGGCCCCAACCCTGTGGAATTCTCTACCTCGTCAGGTGCGAAACTGCCCGACTGTCCAAAGTTTTAAAGGAGCTTTGAAAACCTACCTTTTTAGTAATGCTTAAAATGATTTTTGAATATTTTAATGTTTTAACTATTTATTGTTTTATGTAATATTGTACAGGTGCCTTGGTTTAAGTACAGGCGCCTTATATACATAAAGGGTGATTTGATTTGATTTGATGCAGCAAATGTGTGTTTTGCTTTTTCCTGCCACTGTTTGGAACAACACTGAACATCTTTTTTATGCTATGCCAACCACCATCTTGTTGAATTTTTGGTGTAACAAACAATCAACAATGCTAAGAAATTAAGATTGTGAAGTTAGAAACTTGAATACTATGTATGTTTATGAATGTGAGAAAATGTTAAAGATGTCAGAAACTACCTTGCTGCAGTTTTGTATGAGAGAGCTCAGGGTTCAAAGTATTCAGAAGCCCCTGTTCTGTGGTCACGCTCTACTGCCTAAACACTCTTGGTGTGTAGGGTAAAAATTAATAATACAGATTCTTGTGTCTCAGAGTCTGCCAAGAAACATTCATAAATAAGCAAGGAGTACTAATAAAGTTTATTCCCCGGATATGCTGGTCCACCTGGGTACCAATGACATTGAGGAAAATAGTGAGCTAGAGATACAGGCAAGGCTCAGGGAGCTTGCCAGGATCTGTCATGACATAGGATGCATGATTTCCTTCTCGGAAATCTTGCCGGTGCCAAGGACTAGTGGAGAACACAAGAGGAAGATTAGGGAGATAAACCAGTGGCTCAGGGAGTGGTGTGGGGCCAGAGGGTATGGGTTAATGGGAGATTGGGGGGAGACCTAGGAGGATAAGGGGCTATATGCTAGAGATAGGCTCCATCTCAATTTGGAGGGGAAGGAAGTCCTTAAGTTCAAAATAGAGGGGTTCATTGATGAAAGGTGGGATTTAAACTTGTGAAGGGGGAGGGATGGGAGAAAAGGCTGTTGGGGGGGCCAATAAAGGATGGACTCAGTCTCCACCCCCCTGGGGAGCTGGAGGAATGCGGGAAAAGGCCAACTGGTAAGGTGCTGACTGGGGGAAGACTGAATCCCCATGGAACATGAGCAGGGGAAATGGAAGTATATGGAAAGGGTGGAAGGTAGTCCTGCTAAATGCCAGGCATTTGGGCAATAAAATGCCTGAGCTCCAGGTGATGCTAACTGAGGGAGAGATGGATGTGGCAGTGGTCACTGAGACCTGGGCCACTGCAGAGCACAACCAGGACCAGAACCTGGAGGGTTACACCATGTTCAGGAAGGACGGGGGGGAGGGAAGGGGAGGAGGGGTAACAATAATAGTCAAAAACTGCATTGGCATAGGAGGAGTGGAGGAGGTGGAGGGAACTGTGGAGGTGATTTGGGTCACCATGATAACAAATGGGGGCAAGAGAGTAAAAATAGGAGTGGTGTATAGACCCTCTGCACTGGTGGAGGAGCTGGAGGAGAGTCTGGTGGCAGATGTTAGGAGACACCGCAAATTGGGCAGGGGAAGGGTGGTGATGTTGGGGGACTTAAACATACCAGGAACAGACTGGGAGACTGTGACATCCTCGGTGGCCAGGGAACAGAAGTTGTTGGATGTCTTTCAGGATGCATTCCTAACTCAGCAGGTGGGGGAACTGACCAGGGAGGTGCAGATGCTAGATGTGGTCCTGGCAGACAGTGACCAGATTGGGGGCCTGGAGGTAAGGGACCTGTTGGCTGGGAGTGACCATGCCACGGTCTGGTTCTGCCTGGACCTAGGAGGGGTAGAAGGCTGCACAAAGACAGTGGTAACTGACTTCAGGGGGGTGGATTTCAAGGAAATGGGAAGGATCCTTAAGAAGCATTTGGATGGGATTGGGCCAGACATGGATGCTGACAGTAGGTGGGGAATCATCAGGAGGGGGTGCAGGATGCTACCAGCACCTGTTCAAGAGTAAGACGAAAATGTGGTAGGGACCATAAATCCTGCTGGTGGACCAGGAGGTGGTGAGGGGAAAGAAGGCAGCTTATAGGCATTTCAAGTGCTCAAGGAGTGAAAGGGATCAAGGGGAGTACGAGCTGATGGCCAGAAGGGCCACTAGGGTGGTGAGGGTGGCTAAGGTAAGGAAGGAGCAGAACCTGGCCAGGGAAATTAGGATAGGGAACAAGGGGTTCTTTAGATACATTGGGGAAAAATGAAGGGTGAAGGGGCAGATTAGAAGAACTAAAACAGGGGAGGGATGGGCACAAGATCCGGGGAAGCAGGCTGAGGTACTAAATGAGTACTTCGCCTCAGTTTTCACCAAGGAAAATGGGGTGGCTGCATCATACATGGGAGGAGATGGTGAAACTGAGGGGGGGACCCTTGCTGATCATTGGGTCTAGGGAGAAGGTGGGCCATCACTGGCAGGAGGGGAGAAGGCAAAGTAGGGGGACGAGGTAGCGGAGGTGGAAATCACAGCAGACAGAGTGAAGGAAGCCCTCAGGTCCCTTAAGACGGAGAAAGCACTGGAGCCAGATAAATTACATCCCAGAGTGCTGAAGGAACTGGCAGATGTCCTGGTGAAACCCCTGGTGGAGCTTTTCAGCATCCCTCTAAGGACAGGGTGGATGCCCCAGGACTGGAAGGTGGCACATATACTGCCTAGCCACAAGGGGGGATCAAGGGAGGTGGCAGGGAACTACAGGCCCATCAGCCTGATATCAGTGGTGGGCAAGTTGATGGAGGGCATTGTCAAGGAGAGGCTGGGGGGGACCTGGAAAAGTTGGGGTGCCTGGATGATAGACAGCATGGATTCATCCCGGGGAAATCATGTCAGGTAAACCTTGTGGAGTTCTATGACTGGGTGATGAGAACCTTGGACCTGGGTAGACTGGTGGACTTCCTCTATCTTGACTTCAGCAAGGCATTTTATTCTGTTCCTCATGGGGGCCTGTTGAATAAGCTGGGAGAAATGGGGTGGGGAACCAGATGATCAGATAGATAGGCAATTGGCTCCAGGACCAGACCCAGAGGATCGTGGTTGGTGGGATAGTCTCATTCCCAAGGAGGATCATTAGTGGGGTACCTCAGAGACCAGTCCTTGGGCCCCTCCTGTTCAATGCCTATGTCTCTGACATAAGGAAGGGTATCAGGAGTGAGATGAGTCTCTTTGCAGATGACTCAAAACTGGGGGCAGTGGTGGATGGGGAGGAGGGGAGGGTGGCCCTACAGGGGGACCTGGAGGCTCTGGAAAGGTGGTCTAGAAAGTGGAATCTGAGGTTTAATGCAGGGAAATGCAAGGTACTGCATCTGGGAGCCAGAAACCCTGGCCAAGAGTACACCGGGGGGGAATGCTACAAGTCTCTATGGCTGAGAGGGACCTGGGGGTGGTGGTGAATGTCAAGATGAACAACTCTGAGTCTTGTAGGAAGGCAGTGGCCAAGGCCAACAGGATGCTGGGATGCATCACTAGGGGGATCACCTCCAGAAGGATGGAAGTGATACTCCCCCTGTATAACTGCTTGGTGAGGCCACACCTCGAGTACTGCATGCAGTTTTGGAGGCCACAATTAAAAAGGGACATTGAACTCCTGGAGAGGGTCCAGAGGAGGGCAACCAACATGATCTGGGGCTTGGGGGACAGGACTTATGGGGAGAGGGTCGAAGAGCTAAATATGTACACATTGGAAGAGAGAAGGGACTGGGGGGGACATGATAGAGGTCTTCAAGTACATGAAGGGGTTAAATAGGGGAGGAGCAGTCAGGGTCAAGGAAGGAGGGGGCAACTAGAGGGCATGGGTGGAAGCTGGAGGGGGAGATTCAGGGGAGAAAGGAGGAGGTGCTACTTCACTGAGAGGGTGTGGAGCCATGGAATGTGCTCCCCAAGGGGCTGGTGGAGGCAGAGACAGTGGAGGAGTTCAAGAGGAGGTAGGACACGTACAGGGGAAGGGTTCTGGAAGCAAAGTCCTGTGCAGTGGGAATATCCAGGACTGGGAAGGGAGAAGCTAGAGAGGGCAAGGGGGTCAGCAAGGTCAGCTCCCAGGGTGGGGGCTGACCAAATGAGCTGACAAGAAAGACTGTTAGGCCTATTCTGCTGGCATTTTAGTAGGTTAGTATGTATGTTAGTACTTACGCCAAGCATGTGACAGAGAAAATCACAAGGGAGATGGGTTTCTCACCACTTTCCTGATGAATGTACATAATCTCCTGAATTGTAGATCTTAGGTAGTCTGAGATCTTGTTTGCTCTCCCCACGCTCCCGTTCTCTGCCTTTCTAGAGTACTAATCTTCTAGAGATGCTACAGTAGGTTGGAGACAACTATATACTACAGATAACAGCATAGCAACAGAGATTACCTCATAGTTACAGATATGAGGAACAATATGTATTGGTCCTAAGTCATTCTCCATTGGATGATTACTTAGGAGACAGAATTACTAATGAGTATCATATGAGACAGAATATGCTTCCATTAGTATTATAGCTTGGACAAAAGAAATGCTGACGGGTTCAAACTACATCTGGCATTTCTTGCTTAGATACAGTATAATACATAGAGACATAACTAAGGCTTTTTCTCTCTGTCAGCTTGCTTAGAGACAGAAAACTACTGACAGGGCTCTGTTACATGTGGCATATCTGCCTGAGTGTAAAACACACACTACATATAATTATATGAGAATATAAGTATACAATAATCACTGATGATCCCTCAGAGTCATCATAGCAGTAATTAGGTAGATTAGATATGGAATATCTATGAAAGACAAACATAATCTAGACAAATGTATTATAGTGAGGTATAATGAATTGTGCCTGGTCAATATTAGCATATCTTAGCATCAAAGCACATTCCTAGCACTCAAGCTTATATGGTGTGCCCATATCTATATATTACTGCAAAATAGCAGTAGCACAGTATAATAGACCAGGAATACAGTGTAAGGTGTATGTGAGGTGTATGTGGGATGATAGGGGGCATAACCCAGGTGTAACAATCCCCTCTTTGTTGCCCTAATCACAAAAGTGGCAACACAATAAAAAGATGGTGGTTAGGCACCATTCATCTACAGGCCCGTGGCATGAGCCTGATAGAGGAAATTAACTCGTCACGGTGGGTTTCAGGGTTTTCCTTAAACAACAAAATGTAATTATAAGGGAAAATGTTAGTAAACCTTGTATTACTATAAACATTTGGAATAAAACTTCACAATGGGGTTTTCCAATATCAAAACAATCAGTAAATACTGATATGTATCAGGTGTGTATCTGTCCTATTGGGAAGAAATTGAAGAGACAAACTTAAGTTGCCTGTATGGATATTAAAAATAAGCAAAAATCAAGTTAGAGCATCAAGATAGTTAGGACTAGACTTAATGATATCTGGTTCCGGGATGGAAACAGGTGTGATTACCGTATAACCTATTACCTGTTTAGGGAATAAAAACAGAAGTTCGAAAAGTTCACTTTGCATAACTTTTAGTCCATATCAGAAGAAGGTATAGTTGGTCACCACACAATGTTCCACATCAGCAGAATATACCACCTTGAAGGATGGCATTTTTCAGTTGGCAAGTTGAACAGGACACAAAATGTCAATGTCCACAAGCCATAAACTACGAACAGTTCCAGGGATAAGTCCAGGGTTTCTTCAAGTGTGAAATGAAGATTCATAGTTCAAATCTGATGCATTCAGATTTTGCAAAGGTTGATCCAAATATTCAGGAGGCAGCAGTATTTTCAGAGGCCTCAGCAGGGGGTGCATTAGATTGCACATTGAGTTTTACAATGGAATAGCAACAGTGTTCAGTTGAAGATGATCACATGGCTACACAAAGTTTAACAGTTTATAACAGTACTCAGTCTGTATGAGGTGCCAGCCAGGCCTGGTAAACAAGCAGTGAATAAAATGGATTTCTTGACTGTAGATCAAATGAAGAAGAGTTTTCTTGCTGAAGTTAGGGGATTGCCCCCACCCCAGACTAGCTTCATAGTATGCATAACAATAAGCTTGATTGTAGAATCTTAATTGGCAGGACTAAATACAGTTTATTTGAAAGTTCACAAGTGGAAGCCTAATTTTAATTATTAGGCCAGTATTCACAAGTTGGTAAGACAAGTTGGAAGATGCATAAAAGGTGATGTTCCTTTCTGGTACAACATTCCATGTTCAGAGTCAGTCACGATTCCAAGACCTCATGGTAAACAAGGAAAGGAGGTGGTTTCAAGCTTTTCACGATAAAATTTCCCATCAAGATGATCAATAGAATGGACTGTTGCCAGATGATCAAAGATGGATGTTGCCAGATGAAAATGCAGCAATGACACTGTGAGAGTCACAAACATGGCTTCCTGTATTGTGCAGGAATAAGTTTCAAAACATGGAGCAATACTGGTGTGTGTGGTGACATATCCAGGGTTCCTTGCCATTAACAAGGGAATAGTGCTAGCTTCAAATAAACATTTAACACATGCAATAGATGTGCAAAATGTTGCAATGCCACTGACCCATACGTCTGCCATGTATGAGTTCAAGGATATATCCTAATTCCAGATCCCAGAAAAGAGATAACCAAAGGGTTGTAAGAACATAATAGCTATAGGCAGTGCAAAGGACTTTCCTAGCTATGGGATGCTTCCTTAATGTGAGAAAAAAATAATTCATTAATATGAACATTTGTGAGGTCATACCCCTTTACAATATCCTTAATATTGTAAATGCATATTGCTTTTTATCAGCAAAATCATGTATACCATGCAATGGGGGGGGGTATGATATTATATTTCATACTATCATGAACCTTTAACATACGTGCTTGAAAAATGGCTATATCAGCCTATTTCAAATAGATATGTCAGAGCCAAGTAGGCCAGAGTCTAAACTTTTTTTTTTTTTAATAAATAAAAAACCAAAACAAAACAAAATGCCTAGTGCATTTGGGTAGGCTTACAGTCATAGGGTGTACCACTAGCAGTCAGGATGTGACAATCCTAAGTGTGTGTATGTGTGGTGCTATCAGTCCCTGTATAGGGAGTCATTAATGAGTACCTGGTATGCTGCCAGGGTATCCAATCACATCATTATTTAAAAAAAATGGGAAATGTTTGTTGTGAAACATAAAACAACTCATTCCAAGTTTAAAATGTGAGATTTAAAATCACTGGGATGTGCATGAACTGCACATTATTAACTAGGGTACCTGGCTGAAAAGTGGCTGTTAAGACCACTGGGTGGGAAAGGGTTCTATTTTGGGCACTCAGTATTAAGTGTCACAAATTATGGGGCATCATTGGGTAAACACCTTAAGGTCCAATGGCTTTTATTGTCATATAATTTAGGATGCAAAATCTCCTGATTATCAATAAGATGTAAACAGGAGTCCAGATCAAGTCTAGCTTCTAGAATTGATCCAAAGCAATGATCATAATATTCAGTAGGGACTCACTACACTTCTGGACAATGAACATGTCTTTTAGGACTTTGGTGTGAATTCCACAGGATGCAATTAAATAATGTGGGCTTGTGAGGTACTCTGCCTCAACAATCTCTTGAGGATTAAGTCACTGGTTCTTATCTGCAATACGATGTGCAGTTTGGGCTTGTAAGAAGACCCATACTTTTCAAAAGAATAATAAGCATAAAAGCAAGCATCTCTCTCTCTCTGGCACCTAAAAGGAAAGAGAAAAGAAAAATATAGTTAGTTTAGTAGTATTCCTCCCACTGAGATATAGAAAAGTAATTTAATCTCCTTTAAACAGGTTCATCTGATTGGCACTTAGCCATTTATCAATTACAGTTACTGTGAGGCAGTCTAACTTGGTAGACTGCTGGACTGAGTTTGTTTACAATGGGATAGGGCCAGTTGTTGGGCCTTGCCCATACGTTGTGAAGCAAACAAGTAAACCTTTTGGATGTCTTGTTTGCGATATTTAACATATTTATCTACTGATGCTCCATCAGCAGTGGCAGTACACAGGACCAGAAGTAAATGTTCTGAGAGTCTCATGAACCGTCTGGTCATGATTTCAAAAATGGGGTACACTGTGTACCTGTAGAGGGTGTCCCTCTTATTGCCATAAGGAGTAAAGGCAATAATGAATTCCAGTCCTTTTGGCTTTTTTTCTGAACAAGTTTGGTTAACATAACTTTGATCTACCCGTTAGCTCATTCCACCTGTCCTGATGGCTGTGGGTGGTAAGGGATATAAAACTTTTGTTTTACCCATAACAAATCCAGAGATTCCTGCATTACTTAGGCTATAAAGCTGGATCCCTGTGATCAGAATTTACCTTTAGGGGTAGCCCCCACCTGGTAAATAGCTGGTTTACCAAGACATTTGCAGTCACTTTGACTGTGTTGTTCTATTTTGGGACAGCTTTTAACTGTTTGGAAAATAGGTCAGTGATCACTAGTGCAAACTAATTGTTCTTAGTGGTTAGCATAAGGCCAATGTAGTCAATCTGGGTGTTGTTCCAGGGGCCTGATTACCTCTGTGGTAACAATGTATTTTGTCGCTGGTATAGGATTGTTCTGTGCACAGATCAAACAATTACTAATGTAGTGTTCTACATCATTTCTCATGTGTAGCCACCAGACAAAGGATTTTAGTCTGTCTATGGTTTTACTGACTCACTGGTGTACACTAGTTGGAGTATCATGTACTTGGTACAGTAGATAAAATCTACTCTCAGATGTTCAGGAATTACCCATAAATTTTCATGAGAATTACAGCAATGATGTTCCAAATGAGTAGGCCATCACTGGATAGGTGAATGTCATTTTCACTTTCTTATAAGAGCTTATTTCTGGAGGTTATTCCTCAGTTTCTTTATTAAGGAACCTATACACTGCCCTCAATTGAGGGTCTTTTTATGGAGCATAAGGTTCACATTTTACAATATGCTCCAACCTTATGAATGTACAGTTTATTTTACTGTTAGTTTGTGATGTACACAAGCAAGTCACTGTATTTCACAGCCATACAAAATGCTGGAACAGATGTTTTTTTTTTTCTTCCTTCCAAAAAAATTCAGTTTAGGGAGAAACAGACCCAATTAGAATCTATAATAAAAACATTGTATCTGCAGTCTTTTAAATCAAGGCCATTTTGTCAGACTGCAACACTTAACCCTCGCGTGGAATGCTGGTATCATTTTATGTAAGGAAAAATAATTTTATTCCTTTCTTAACACAAGCTGCGTCTTTCTCAAGGATGTTCCAGCTCTCTAAACCATCCACAAATATTTGTGGTAATTAGGAAACTCCTCATCTCCCTGCTTTTCATTTTATTTGCCAGGCATGTTTTAACAATACCTGTGAATTGTACATATACGATGATGCAATTACTAGCCATGCACACTCTGTCATCACCAGAATGTAAAATAATTCAAAACCCTGCTATCTGACCCTCATTGTTATGTGTGGCTGGGTGATCAGTCAAAACATGACACACAGTGGTGTCTTTTAACAGCCTCTGATGTTCTGTCAGAAAGGTCCCTGGGACAGGTAGGTCAGTGGGTTGGAGTGAACAATCATGGGTCTCTCCTTTAAATTGTAGGCCATGGGCTAACAAGGATGGAGTTTTGATAGGAAGGACAGTGATGTCATAATCCTGTAAAATGAGAGACCAGTGTGTAAGTCTGGCATTGGATACAGAGACATCTTTTACTTTGTCTGACAACAGAACGTTAGTTGGCAAATGATTGGAATACAGCACAGTGGGTGCATATCCAATGATGTACATAAAGTATCTCACTGCCCAGTATGTAGCCAAAAGATTCCTTTCACAAAGGTTGTATTTCAGCTCCACTGGGGCAAGCATCTGGGATGCATAAGCAATGGGTCTGATGTGTTCATTGTATTTTTGGGCTAAAACTGCTGAGATTGCTTTATCTGATGTGGCAATTTCAAAGTAATGCCCTAAAGCTGTGTTAGGACTAACCAATGCTGGGGCCATGGTTAGTGATCCCAAAAGAAAAGACAACAATATCAGTATTAGGATACCTTGTACCTTCTTGCAAGATGTGCCTGCTATAGTGTGTACTGGGAATAACCCAGACTGCTTCTGACTTGTGCCTGCTATTGCAGCCATAGTAAGGGATGATCCAGGTGTCACTGGTGGAGGGGGTTCTGCATCACGTGCAGGCACTGCTGGCACTATCAGGGGTGCCTGCACAGTGGAGAAAAGTAGTGTGCAAGTTGCACGTAGTTCTGCAGCTATGGATTGTGGTTCAGTAGGGTGGAGAAAGCAGTGCTGAGACAGTTGTTAGCTCGGGTTCAGAAATCAAACCTGTAAACCTCCCCCCCAATGTAGCCTGTGATGCTGAAAAAAACACAGCCACGGGGCTTTCAGAATCAGGGTTGTCCCCTCCCCCATCAAATGTAAAGTGGGTTTCCCCACCGGAATGTTGCTGGATGGTAGCAACACTGTTTTTAATGTTAGAGCTTAAGGTATTAATGCATGGCATAGGAAAAGCAGTATGCTCAGTCTTCTCAGGGAAAGCTGATGTTAAATTGCATATGGAAGAATCACAACATATCATGCAATTAGCCACAATGTGTTCTTTAATCAAGGCCATTCAAATAAAATAAACATTGCTAGCAGCAGCTTCTTCTGCAGCGTCAGACACTGACTTCATGACAGATTGCGTATCAGCCTTATTCAAAAGTATGTCAACATCATTTTTAATGAGACTCTTCTGTCCCTCAGAAACACTAGTGTTACTGATAACATTATTAATCATGACAAAAAACTCTGGTTTGTTTTGTTTGGTTATGGCATCAATCACAGATCCCTGTGACTGCAAGATCGAATATCTGTGGTGTGGTGGTTGGCCATTTTGGATTACCTCATGGGAATCTTGGGTTACTGTGTTATGACCATCATCACATGACCATGAGTGGCCATCTTGGGGATGGTATGGGGATGCAACCTGATGACATGTGTGTCTACCATTTTGAGACTCTAACAATTCTCCATTTTGTGAATCACAGAAAAACAAGTGGCTAGTCTTTGTTCTAGTCCATCCCACAGCATACTGTAAGTGTTCAAAATCAAACTCTTCAACATGAGAAGAGGCAAGGTCTTTGGGCATTAAGTTAGTATGCCCTGCCAATACCTCTGGCTGATGGCACAAGTTTGCCATATCTGACTTTTTACTCCTACATTCTAACTCAGATACAGGAGTTAGCACACTGTAAAGTGCATTGTTTTCAGATTGCAAGACATTCCCATCTTGCAAAACTTGCTTTTTATCAAAAGAAGCTGCGTCATAGTTTATATTCAAAACCTTCATTTCAAGTCTGCTGTAATGAAAACATACTGAATGACACTGTTCAGTGAAGGTCTGGTGTTGAAATACCAGCACGTTAACTCTTTCATTAATTACGTCAGACTTATCATCTCTAAGTTCCTTGTTTTCAAAATGTAAGGAACCAGTGTTACTAGCCAGTGCACCATTTGTTTGAAAAACTTTTTTTCTAACAAGTTTTGCCTTTTCAGTGTTATCTCTTAAGGCATGCAGGTCTTTGCTGCTTCTCTCAATAAAGAGAGACTCATTTTGTAGATGGAAAGACTCCAGCAATTGAGACTGCAGTCCAATTGTCTTCTCTGTATGAGAAACCCGTTTCAGACTAATTTCCTGCTTGAAAGCAGCATTCTCCATTTTGCAAGCAATATACTCAGATTCCAAAACAGATATTTTATTTAGAACAGCATCAAAACAATTAAACAACATTGCAATTAATAATCCTTCAGGATCATTGGTACCATTTTTCAATTTCCCATAATGGACAATGCTATCCCTTAAAGGGCTACCATTGGATTCTGCTACTTCAGCAAAACCAGACCTACCACCATAAGCAGTTTGGCATGCTAAGGCATCCAGCCTCAACTCAGTACTGATACAGTTAGACATGTCTTAAGATAAGAAACCCTTAGCTGTCTGTGGCTCAAAAACTTTGTTTGCAACCAAAGTTCATGACAGGACACAAACAGCCTTTGGCGTATGTGGACTCCTAAATAAGTATATACCCATTAGGATTTACATCCACAAAGAAAGCAGTCACTAGTCTGTTTGGATCCCTTTATAGCTGTGTTCCCACAGAGAAAGAATAGGGAAAAAAAATAAAACAACTCATTACACAGAGATTGAATATCTGCCAAGAGATTGTTTTGTCTGCACTGTGGAACACACAACAGACCAAAAAATTAAACATAAGACACTTTCAGTTGCTTGTTACTGGGGATATCTCGCCCAGTGTTTTAATTTACAGAGGAAATTAAAATGAAACTTGGCAAACATCCAGACTCCACTCATGGTCGCCATTTATGTTGCCTAAACACTCTTGGTGTGTAGGGTAAATAATAATAATACAGATTCCTGGGTCTCGGAGTCTGACAAGAAACATTCATAAACAAGCAAGGAGTACTAATAAAGTTTATTATACTACTTACACCAAGCATATGACAGAGAAAATAACAAGGGAGATGGGTTTCTCACCACTCTCTTGAAGAATGTACATAATCTCCAGAATGGTAGATCTTAGGTTGTCTAAGATCTTGTTTGATCTCCCCGTGCTCCAGCTCTCTGCCCTTCTAGAATGCTAATCTTCTAGAGACGCTACAGTAGGGTGGAGACAACTGTATACTACAGATAACAGCAAAGCAATAGAGATTACCTCATAGTTACATATATGAGGAACAATATGTATTGGTCCTAAGTCATTCTCCATTGGATGATGACTTAGGAGACAGAATTACTAATGAGTATCATATGAGACAGAATATGCCTCCATTAGTATTATAGCTTGGACAAAAGAAATGCTGACGGGTTCAAACTACATGTGGCATTTCTTGCTTACGTACAGTATAAGACATAGAGACTTAACAAAAGCTTTTTCTTTTTGTCAGCTTGCTTAGAGACAGAAAATTGCTGACAGGGCTCTATTACATATGGCATATCTGCCTGAGTGTAAAACACACACTACATATAATTATATGAGGATATAAGTATACAATAATCACTGATCATCCCTCACAGTCATCATATCAGTAATTAGGTAGATTATATATGGAATACATATGAAAGACAAACATAATCTAGATAAATGTATTATATTGAGGTATAATGAATCATGCATGATCAATATTAGCATATCTTAGCAGCAAAGCACGTTCCTAGCACTCATGCTTATATGGTATGTGCCCATATCTATATGGTAGTGCAAAACAGCAGTATCACAGTATAATAGACCAGGAGTACAGTGCGAGGTGTATGTGGGACGATAGGGGGGCATAACCCAGGTGTAACAGCTTGTCATGAATAAATTAAACATTTTGGTGTGGTGCTGTGCTGTTGACCACAAAAAATGGGTATTAGCATTTTCCTAATACTGTCAGAGTACAAATCCAATATGTAAAGTCAGAGTAACCTCAAGGGAAGGGATTTTTAAATATTGTTAGTAGCGGCTATCTTTAATGGCTTGCGTCATTATTCACAAATTTAATAATAAAATGCGGTTTAAAAAACAGACCAAAAAAAATATATTGACTAATGAATATGACTGAAATATATTAGTGCTGAAAACCGATATGATTGTTTATTCATTTATTTATTTATTTTGGCCGACTAACAAATACTGCTTCAGCACTTCTACAGGTAATAAATCAACGGTATGCATTATGACTGTCCATGCATTTTTTTAACTATTGTACAGTAGTAGCCACAGACATTGCCAGCTATTTCCAGATATTTCGTGACATTTCTAAAGAGTTTCTCTCCTGCTGCCCTTACGGTGGAAATGGAGAAAGCAGGAGATTTCTCTAGAAATATCACAGAAATTTTGGGAAATGGCTGGCAATGTCTGTGGATGCTACTGAACCTGTTGGATCATCTTTTGCCACTTATTTTAAGGTGTGTTTATAGGTACATCTCATACATGAGGGGAGTAGTCCCCTTTGTCTTGTAATAGAGAACAGATAAAGGCAAAAAAATATTTAATTTTTAATGTGATCTGTTAGGTAATGATAATTATTTTATCGAGTCTTGGAGCATATTATTTTGAGACACTAAAGGCATCATCATAGATACATAGATATTCTCGGCAAATAAGGGCTTTGTGGCCCATTCAGTCTACCTATCCCTCTTTCTAATGCTTAAGGTAACTTAGATGCTATGACAAGTTCCCCCTTCCCTTTCACCCTAGCTTGGCAATTCCCATGTGCCTGTCACATGCATTCTTGAATCCCTGAACCATCACTGTTAATAGAATCAAGAGAGCCAAGCTGTCTCAGTAGAATGCATTAAAACAAACTCAACTGTGTTGCATTAGATAAAGTACAATTCTCAGTTCTTTCCAAAGATGAGTTCACCTATTTAAATGTACAACTGAAGTGACTGGAGAGGCAGGTGCAGAAAGGAGTGACCCTATACCTGGCTGGATCTACTGAACCTGAGCTGTGTGTGTGTGTGTGGGGGGGGGGGGCACATCTTTATGGTCATGCCAATCTCTTCCTGACTTTAATGGAGTAAGAACTAAAATGTGCTTCCATGTCACCCAACACCATTTCCCCTTTATATCCAAAGTTGGACAGACACTCATGTGGCTTCAGGAGGTTCCAACATTCTGTATCCAAAGAATAACACATCTCCCTGGTGTGTCCCAGCACCACTGCCATGCCCAATTTACCTCCACCCTAGCCTAGTTTGCTCTACATGATGCATCTGATTTATAGGAGAAAGATCGCCTTTTAAATTTTGTAGGGATAGTTTACATAGAAACATAGAATCTGATGGCAGATAAGGACTGCTTGGCCCAGCTAGTCTGCTCATTTCCCTACCTAATGGATAAGCTGGAGATCCCAGTTAACCAACAGCTGACTACCTCCTACCCCCCAACTAGAATTGCCTCATGTCTATCCCATTCATGCTTGAATTCCACCACTGTTTTTGACTATATGACCTCCTCAGGAAGGCCATTCCATGCATCTACAACCCTCTCTGTGAAGAAATACTTCCTCACATTACCTCTGAGCCATCCCCCCTCTATCTTCAAATTGTGCCCCCTTATTCTTGCACATCTCTTTTTCTGAAAGATGCTACCCTCTTGGACTTTGTTGATTCCCTTGAGGTGTTTGAAAGTTTCTATAATGTCCCCCCTCTTCCTCCTTTCCTCGAGGCTATACTGTACATCTTAAGCTCCTTTAGTCTTTCTTCATATGTCTTGTGGTGCAGACCCTGCACCATTTTGGTTGCCCTCCTCTGGACAGCCTCCACCCTGTCTATGTCTTTGCAGAGATGGGGTCTCCAGAACTGTATACAGTACTCCAGATGTGGTCTTACCAACTGTCTGTACAGACGGCCAACAACTTCCTGTTTTCTATTGGTGATGCCTCTACCTATCCATCACAGTATCCCCCCAGCCCTCCTTACTGCCTTCTCACATTGCTGGCCCACCTTTAGGTCATCTGATATGACTACCGCAAGTCCCTTTCCATTTTTGTTGTTGTCAGTATCTCACCCCCCCCATTGTGTACTCTTCCCCTGGGTTTTTGTTTACCAGGTACATTACTTTGTATTTCTTTGTGTTGAATTTAAGCTGCCATACCTCCAACCTTGCCTAGTCTCTTTTCATCCTTTCCACCCAACCTTGTGCATCAACCATGTTGCAGATCTTTGTGTCATCTGCAAAGAGACATACTTTTTCTTCCAGTCCCTCTGCAATGTTACTTATAAAGGCATTAAAAAGGACCGGCTCCAGTACTGAACCCTGCGGTACCCCACTAGTAACCCCAATTTCTCCACTGTGGACTCCATTTACTATTACCCTCTGTGTCCTGTTGTCCAGCCAGTGTTTTACCCAGGCTACCACCCTGGGACCCACTCCCAGGCTGGCTAATTTATTTACTAATCTTTTGTGTGGGACTGTGTCAAATGCCTTGCTAAAGTCTAGGTAGGTTATGTCCACAGCCCCTCCCTGGTCTACTACTTTGGTCACCCAGTTAAAGAAATCAATTAGATTTGTCTGACATGATCTTCCTGCTGCGAATCCATGCTGCCTTGGGTCCTGTGCCCCACTTACCTCTAGGTACTCAACAGTTCTTTCCTTCAGAAGTGATTCCATCATTTTCCCTACCACCGAGGTCAAACTGACACGCCTGTAGTTTCCTGCCTCTGTCTTGCTCCCGCTTTTGTGAAGCGGAATCACATCCACCCTCCTCCAGTCCTCAGGTACCACACCATCCTCCCATGATTTATTAAAAAGTGTAGTCAGTAGTGTTACTAGTTCTTCCTTTAGTTTTTTTATAATTCTGGGGTGAATCCCATCAGGCCCCATTGCTTTATCCACCTTCAGTTTTAAGAGTTCTTTCAGAACCCTTTCTTCTGTGAAAGGACTAATATCAACCCCCCCTATTCAGAATGCTTCTATTGACTGGATTAGGTATCTCCCCCTGCTCTTATATTGTGAATACTGAGCAGAAGTATTTGTTCAGAATCCTTGCTTTTTCACTGTCGCTTTCTGCCCAACCACCTTCTTCTTTATTCAGCCTCAGTATCCCTGCCTTTGTCTTTCTTTGTTCCCTAATGTACCTATAAAAGGTTTTATCCCCCTTCTTAACCGAGTTGGCTATCTTTTCCTCAGTTTGGGTCTTTGCTATTCTGACAGCCTTCCCCACTTCCTTCTGCTTTAACTGGTACAGTTCTCTGTCCTTTTCCTTCTGTTTCCTTATACTTTCTGAATACTATCTTTTTCTCCCTAACCTTCCCCGCCACTTTTTTTGAGAACCATAGTGTTTTTTTCTTTCCTTTTGATTTGTTTATTTGCTTCACACAAAGGCTTGTTGCCTCTGTGATGGTGGTTTTGATGTTTCCCCATTGTTGTTCCACCACACCTTCTTGCCTATTTGCTATTGCTTTTCTGAGGCACTCTCCCATTTTGACAAAATCATCCCTCCTGCAGTCCAGTACCTTCACTTTTGTATGACTTGACTCTACAGCTAAGTTTATTGTGATGACACTGTTTGGTGGTCACTTGTTCCCAGATGGCTATCCACTTCAAGATCAGAGATCCTCTCTCTGTCCCCATTTGAGAGAGTACCAGGTCTATGATTGCTCCCTCCTGAGTGGGTTCCAAAACTAGCTGTCTGAGGCATGACCCCTGTAGGGCATCGAGAATGGCCCTGCTCTTGGATGTGGCTGCAGCAAAGGTGCTCCAGTTGACACCTGGCATATTCAGGTCCCCCATCAGCAATATCTCCCCTTTCTCTGCATCCTAAGGATGCCTGCTATCATTTCCTTATCCATTTCCTCCCCCTGAGATGGAGGTCCGTATACAACTCCTGTGTGGATTGTGGTGCCATTTCCAGTCTCCCAGGGTGACCCACAGTGCCTTCTCTCCTCCCTGTTTACCCTTTAGGTCTGTTGCTTTCATACCTTCCCTTACATTGAGAGCTGCTCCTCCTCTTCTTCTTCCCTCCCTGTCCCTCCTATAGATTGTGTACCCTGGTATGTTTACATCCCAGTCATGGTTCTCTGTGTACCATGTTTCTGTGACTGCTACAATATCCAGGCATCCCTCTTCCATCAAGGCCACCATTTCGGGGAGCTTTTTACTTAGACTAGGGGCATTGGTACTCATTACCCTCCATTTTTTATGGCTTTATTTCTTTTTGGCCCATCCCTGTCCTTACTTCCTTTGTCTTTTTCTCAATTTACCCCTCTCTTTCTCCTTAGCAACTGCTCTATCTTGGTGTTTACCTCACTAACTACCCTGATTTTCTTGGGGCGGGCTAGGATTTCCCTTCTCCATTTCAGTGCCTCCCCCCTTGGCTAGTTTAAATGCTTGCTAATGAAGCATTTAAACCTATCACCTAGGATCCTGGTTCCCCTCCTGGATAGATGCAGACCATCGCACAAGTATAGGCCTGCATCCCTCTAGGTGGAGCCCCAGTCCCCAATGAAGCCAAATCCCTTAGCTCTGCACCAGTTTTTCAACCAGTCATTGAATCTCGTTTTGCAAGAATTGTTTACTTTAGACTAATCTCAATAATTGTATCTTCTTGAATTTATACACACTGTAGTGGTACTGATAAGTTAGATAATAAAGTAACATAATTCTATATGCAGAGGAAAATAATGGAGCAATGGTCGTGTTTAAAAGAACTGGATTGCCTGACTCCCTCTTGCTGTTGATACTTAAAGCTAATGACAGTTTGTATTTCTTTGTTTACAAATTGGTGATTGGGAAGATTCAGCAATCATAGGCTTGTTTCCAGGTGCAACCCAATTCCATTTTAAATACATCAAGTCACAGATTCATAATTTAAGGGTGGGCTATATTTTATAAGCAGGAGATGAGTTGATCATATTTCACTATCTGACATCCCCAAAGTGTGACTGAAAGGCTAACACTTTGTAAAGGGGATAACTTGTTGGCATGTCCCATGCAAAATCCACAAGGTAATACTAAGCTTGCTTCTCTCCACAGGATGCAACTGAAAACCAGAACTTAATTTCACAGTGCACTGTTTTCTGGTTAAATATTTTAAAAAGATGTGACTACTTCTGGAAGAGATGTGTCTCCATGTCAGATACTGTACAGTGACAGTCTAATGGAGGCAAAGAACCTGTTTTGAGATACAATACTATGTCCTCAAAGTGACTAAAGCAAGCATGCTACAGTTAGTATAGTGGCAAAGCCAAGTGTCTGCCCTCAAAGTAACTGAAGGTTTCTGAAGGTTGGCTTGGTCTATGGTGGCCATGGAAACTACATTTTCCATCCATGCCTGATACAGTGTCCTAAACTAAGTTTTAATAAAGATCTGTCTGTGGCAGATATAGCCTGTTTTGATCATATGAAATAGCCTCAATGTTTGAGGAAATGTGCAATTGTAAGTTACTGACTGACTGACAGTAGAAAAGAAGGTGGCAACACATTTTCAGCATTTATTAGAAAAAGTTAATCCATAATAAATATTTCACTGTTAGATTATTTTTGCTTATTTTGCCCTGTTAGTGAATACAGCCAAAATAAAATGACAGTAAAATATATTAGTTATACAGTACATACATTTAGTCCATGGTGTCTAGTGGGACCCCCCACCCACCAAGTGCCCTTCTGGCTTTCCCTGGTGTCTAGTGAGACACCCCACCCACAGATCACCTCCCTACTTTTATTGTTATATTCCCTGGTGTATAATGGCATCCCCCACCCTCTTATTGTAACCAAAACTGAAGTTTGTTAACATCTGAAATAAAGAAAATGGTCCCTTGATGTTGTTTTTTTTTTTCAGGCCTGTAAAAACCAACAGTTCCTCGCCAATCAGCCCCCCTCACTGCCATCTCCCACCCAGCACCCACCTCTCCACATCACTAGTACACCCCCACACACCATCACTCAGCTGAACAGGTCCCATGTTCGAGATCCACTTTCTGATCGAAAATATGTCTTGCTGCTGGAACTGGCGACTGTAATATGAGAAGCTAAGGTAAATGTGGTTCAATGTATTTCAATATGAGGTTCAACTTTAATTCATAACGCAATAATTTGTTGACATTTTTGCACCAAATTGTCAGCATAGGCATTTGGTGACCCCACCTGATGAACAATGGAACTGTAGTTACACAACTCTCACCCAAAAGGTGATTTCGCAGTCACTTGGTGAATTCACCTTTCAGGCAGGATTTGCATAATGATAGTCATATTGTTCATGAGGTGGGGTCATAAGAAGGCTATGTTGAAAATTTGGGGCCAAAATATGCACAAATGCCAAACTTATGACCATTCATTGCAATGCTGCTATGCACACTTGTAACTTTGGAAATGTTCAATATTTTGACCACAGATTTTCAACAAAGCCTTCTCATTGCCACACCTCATGTACTGTATGTCACAGCTGTCATATTTCAAATCCTGGCCAAAATGTGTTTTCACAACTGTTGCGTGGAATGGTGTTGCAGTTGAGCATAATTATTTTTTGCCAGGGATTTGAAAAGGTTCTGTACTGGGTACATGAAGTGGGGTAATAAGATGTCTATGCAGATAATTTGGGGTCAAAATATGTAAAAATGCCAAAGTTATGACTATTTGAGTCAATTTCACTATACACGCTCATACATTTGGAAATTTTCAATATTTTGACCCCCGATTTTGAACATAGCCTTCTTATTACCACACCTCATGTATATCACATCTGTCATTTTTCAAATCCTGTGCAAAATGTGTTTTCACATCTGTGGCATGGAATGGTGTTGCAATTGGGCACAATTATGTTTTGCTGGGGAATCGAAAATGTTCTATACTGGGTGCATGAGGTGGGGTAAATTGATGGCTATGCTGATATTTTGGTCACTGTTGTCCTATAAATGGAAGCACAGGGCCTTTAGGGCCCTGTGCTTCCACAGCTACATATATATTTGCATTTATGGAGGGATGGGAGCACAGGGCCCTCACACAGGCAAATTAGGATATGATAATAGTATCTCAAAATGTAAGGAAATAAATTGCAAACAAAACTGTGTTAATGCTCTAGTTAGGGTTATAGCCACAAAAGTAGGTAAATGTGGTGTTAGGGTTTCCAAAACTAACACCCCACAGCCATGCTACACACAGCAACAGGCATTGGGGTGTTCCTTGGGATCAACTACAGGCCTATATCCATCCTTCCTCCTATATCCAAAGCATTGGAATGGATAGTGGCTGATCAGCTCACGGAGTACCTTGTAAAATACAGCCTGCAATGTTCCCAGCAGCATGGCTTCTGCAAAGGGCACAGCACTACCACGGCACTCAACTTGAATTCACTACACATATCCATCATGCACTTGATCAGGGCCAGTTGGTCGGCGCCTCTTTTATTGACCTGACTAAGGCATTTGACACTGTCAATCACTCCATTCTCCTTAAACAATTATCCCTCCTTGGTCTTTCAAGTGAAACTATCCTCTAGTTTCAAAGCTACCTCAGTAACCAGACCCAACAGGTCAGGATTGGTGAATTCCTCTCGTCATCTGTACCAATCCACTCTGGAGTACCCCAAGGTTCTATCCTGGTTCCCTTGTTATTCAGCATATTCCTGAACAATCTCCCTGCCTCCTGCCATGACAGAATGTTACTGTATGCAGATGATGCAGTAATCTTCACTTGCCACACCGACCACACCTCCCTTCAGTCTCAACTACAGAAAAGTTTCACAGAAGTGGAAGACTGGTTTTGCTCACATAAACTTATCCTTAACCACAAAAAAACTAAAATAATGTTGTTCCTTGGAACCCACAACAAGTACAAGAACCATGAGCTCATAATTAACAACCACAAAGGCGTCAATATTGAGCAGGTGGATATGTTTAAATATCTGAGCCTGACCCTTGACTGCTCCCTCTCGTATACCAAACACACTGACAATATCGCTAAAACTGTGAACTCCCGTATAGGGCTACTATACAAGCATAAACGTTGCCTAACGACTGAAGCCTTGAATCTTACTATCCAGAGCTCTGTTATCTCAACTATTGACTACGGGCTCGTTATCTATGGATCCACTACTGATACTGCACTCCGGTGCATAGCTGTAGCCCTTAATAAGGCATGTTGACTCCTTATTTCAGCTGCCCGCCTTTCTCACATGTGTGACATTTACGAGCAGGCTAACTGGCTCCAGCTATCCAGCAGGCTAAAGTACCAGACCTGCATCCTAGCTAAGAAGACATCACTGGGCCTTATGCCCCCTAGAATCCAATCAATATTGACCCCACAGCATGTCTGCCGCCTAACTAGAAGATCGGACAGTCTAACCTTTACAATATCTCGCTGTTGGACCTCTCAAGCTCAGCGTTCTTACCTTGTCAGAGCCTCCACCTGGTTCAACTTGCTACCTACAGAAATCTCCAACATTGCCACGATTGGTGCTTTTAAGTGTAAACTGCATCAACACCTGGGGGGCTAGTGCCTTCTTTGATTGCTTCTTATAATCCCCTCCAGGCATACTACCCTCAAGCATCCCTCCTCACTGCCTTAGCTCCTCCTCCTCTCCTACCCCCCATTACTGGGTATAGGATGAATCTGTCTCCTTTTCTTTTTCATCCCCCCCTTTCCTCCTCCCTTGCTGTTTCCCATCTACCACAAACCCAAAGCAATGCCCTCCCCATTTCTCCCCTCCTCCCTCTCTCTCTCTCTCTCTCTCTCTCCCATACCACCCCCTCACCACCACTCTTCTTTCTCTTTCCCCACTAAACACAATTCCTTGACAATGCCTTTGGCTGCTGTTATTGTAACCTTACTTGTCTTTTTTTTTTTGTAAGAACCATTATAATGTTCATGTTATGTTTTGTACCTTATTGTCCTTATTGCCTTGATGTGGAATCTTTGTAAAAGAGCCCTCGGCTCAAAGGTGTCATCCAAAATACATATTAATAAAAAATAAATAAATAAATCATCCCTATTACTCACCCCCATTCCATAAGTAAATAAGCTGAGATGGGTAGAGAATAGGAGAATGGGGTAAGCATTAAGGCTGATGACCCCAAGGCACACCTCCAAAGCCTGTTGGTGTGTGCAGTCTGAGAATGGGGTGTTAGGTTTGGAAACACTAATGCCACATTTCCCTACTTTTGTGGTTGTAACCCTAACTAGATCATTAACAGTTTTTTTTTGCAATTTTATGCATAGATGTGTGTATGTATTAGTCAGTGTGTGTAACAGAACAATTAGAAAGTGCAGTTAGGTGTCTCAGTGGTTAGTGCAGAAATTTCCAGTTTACACATTTCTCACTCCCCACAATACCATTATTTTGCAGCCATATTGGCTCTTGCTAGAGTTTGTTTGAGGAGTTATTACAAATGCAACTCCTTGTGTTGATTTTAATCCATCTTTGATGTTTCCCTGTTTAAAGTTATTTAAGATGTAATCTGGAACCCTGTTTTTATAGTGTAAGTGCAAGCTTACAAGATGCATATTTACTCTATCAATCAGTCTTAGCCAGTCCAGTTCTAAGTACAAATAACAATGATGTGTCCACGTTGGGGGATTGGGGGCATCGAGGATGAAGGTGGCAAATCTATTGTACATAATGTCAAACTTTACCAGCTCCCTCCCTGATGCCCCACGAAAAGTAAACCCAATAATCGAACACTGGTATAATTAGAGACCATAACTTGCTTTTGAGAGTCCCTTAAATGCCATTTTTTATCCTATGCCACATCCCACACTTTATTCTAAGGCAGGCCACTGCTTTATCTATGTGAATGTCCCATTTACATTTTTCATCCGATCCAATGCCTAGTTATTTGTAGGATGTAGTCTGTTCAAGGATTATATTATTTCTTGTAGTCGCCGTCAATATTTCTTTTGTTGGATTTGAATTACAGGTTCCCTGGAATACCATGGTTTTGTGATTTTTTAGAATTGAAAACTAGTTTGTTTCCTGAAAATAAATACTGACTATAGTCAAATGTGTGTTGTAATTTCATTTCAGTTTGTTTTACAGACTCCTGTTGTGTGTGACATGATTTTGTCCATGTATTAATGAGCTTTGCATCAGAAGTATATAATATGAGGTCATTCACATAGATAATGAATATCAGGGGCCCTAATATGGACCCCTAGGTAACCCCTGATATAATGCGTGCCCGATCTGAGGCAAAACCTCCCTTACTAATGATCTGTTGTCGCCCCTTAGTATAGTCTAAAAACCATTTCAGTGTGGTTGGTGACAAACTAAGGGCTTTTGTTTGGACAGGAGGATGTCAAGATCCAGCACATCAAAAGCCTTTGATAGATCAATAAAAACTGCTCCTAATGATATCTTCCTGTCCAAGGCCTCATGGATGTCCTCCGCTACCTTGATTAGGGCTGTCATGGTGTGTTTTTTTATGAAACCCAGACTGAAAATTCCCTGGGACATGGGTGTCAGTCTTCTTGTACACTCTGCCAGATCATGCTTGTATGTTGCTGCAGTTGATGCTTCTTAACAATCAGTATTTAAGTCACAGATATCAAGTAATTACTTACATCTCATGCCTGCCTTTTGATGACATAACTAGTGCAATATCAGATCAAGGACCCTTGCAAATAAGAGTAAATTAAGGACACAAAAAAGCTTGTTTTTTTTTTTTATTAATTTAATCTGCGTCTAGGCCTTACCAAATTTTTAAAATGCAAACTTGTTTTTATAGGGTTAGGACTAGATTGTGCAACACTGTGTCCACACAGTTGTAAGTAGAATGGGATTAAATAGTTTGCCTACTGTTTAGCCCTAGAACTCTTAGAAATGTGCTAACCTGAGAAGGTATTGAGGAGTTCCATAATTCTGAAATGGCTGATGTTGATATAGGAGGAGTGAGGATAAAGATTTCAAGAAAAAAATGATATATTTTGGTACGGTCTGCAGAATAGTGTAGGTAGAGAGAAATCAGCAGACTGAATGGGCCGAACGGTCCTTATCTGCAGTCAAATTCTATGTTTATATGTTGTGTATTGATGACAACATTAACAACAGTCACAATCGACATCTTGACGGCTAGCATCAATAAAATGGAATACTTGAACAAAGAAAGACAGCAGGATTCACGTTACTGATGACAGTGAAATTGTCTAGTGTAGCTCTAAAGCCAGCAGTTGAAATCAAAGAGAACTACATAAATCTTAAAACAAACAGCAGGTCTTAAACTTATATTAGAAAATGGGTAGGACACATTCTCACTTCTGATTGGCTAATGCCACCAGGTTGCTGGTCCGGTATCAGACAACAGAGACTGGTAATTAATGAGTCCCAGTCTCTTGCTGCCTGATTACCTTCTAAAACGACTGTGCCTTTGGAATGCTCACTTTTTAGAGCCACCATTTTCTTTCTTTCACTTAGCGAGTGATAATCCCCCCAACCCCGTTGTTAGTTGAGTGCCCTGTTCAAATGGAAAAACTACTGTCGCTAATACCAGTTTTCGATTTTTTTTTTTTAGTACCTTCATGGATATATGTAAGCAATAATACCCAACAGGGTGGGCGGTATTGTGCTATACCGGACTGCCCAGGAGCGTAATGAGGCCCGACGCCGCAGGCGGAGGGCCTATAGCCCTGAAGGTCCGTATAGCACAATACCGACCACCCTGGAGGGTATTATTGCGCTTTAGAAAATGGGCACTGTATTATATATGTTTAAAATAATAATTGTTGTATTTAATTGTTGAAAGTCTAAGGTATTTAATTTATTTTATAACAAAATAGTTCCTCCGCTGCAGTGCTGAGTTGGGTGGTTGCCCCCACACACACACCACGGCTTAGATTGGTAAAAGGCTTTTTGTCTGCATTTATTTATTTATTCAGTCAGTTAAGACTGCAGTGTGTTCCCTCCAGCAGCAGTCCCTTTAACTGAACAGAGATTAAAAGTGTCCCTATGCAGACCAAAGTCTTTGATTTTAGACAAAGATTAAAGGCTCCTTTTACACACCGGAGCCCATTTTATAAATAAGGAATGGAGGCTCGTAATACTCAGGAGTCCATATTTTAAACTGAAGTTCCAAGGCTCCATTTGCAGTCAGAGTGTTGAAATAATAATTTTCACTGGCACAGCATCTGAGTTATAAAACCATGAGGACAGCTCAAGGAACAAACGAACCTGTGTAAAAATGCTTAGGTCCGGTTTCGAGAGTTCGAGATTCAGCTCCATTATGAGTGATCTAGCACTGCATATATAAACTTTTGAACTATACGATTGCTCAATTTCCATATTGTCATCTGAATAAAGAAAACAGTACCTCTGGAGGTATACCTAGCGACATCCTCCATCAGTTGCTAAGACAATGACAAACTTTACTTACAGAAGCAGCTCTAATCTCACATCGTAAGTAACCCTGGCGGTTAGTGTCCGAGTTTGTTTTGTCTCTCACTCTGATTTAAAACTGCTGATAACTGACTGACAGCAATGCACGTTTAACCACACTTTAAATGTGTGGAAACAAGGGTTGATGTAAAACAGGGAACCACTGCCAGAGTCGGCAGTTGTCTGCTGAGTAGGCAGCCTGCTGAGCAGACCGAGAAAGCAGGCATGAAGATAAGCGGGTAGCGCTATGCCCAACAAAAGTTTCATTTTTTTTGTAATTTGAAACTGCAAGGAGAGACCGTGGAAAGGGAGAGCGAAACTTGAAAACAACCATAATGGAGCAGGAGGCTTTTGGCAGGAGGGAGCACCCTGAAGCCTTTGGATAAGGTAGAATGGTACAAATAAATTTGAAAAAAAAAAACGAGTATGGGGGACTGTATGTGACAGTTGGCTGTGCCAGCATGCTTGTGTACTTGTAATGGGTCTTGGTCAGTCATTTGTATTAGGGAGCAGAGCCCGATCTTAACAAGTCATGTCAGGGATCTCTCGATAGCAGCATTTAGAAAATGGGTAGGACGCATTCTCACTTCTGATTGTTTGTTTATTTGTTTTATTAATTCAGTGCAATGAGCAATACGCACACTAAACAACCCACTGAAAATGCTAAATCACTGAGCTGGAACCTGATTTCAGTTCTGTACTGTTGCGTACAGCACAGTATTTGATTGGGACATATGGGTTCTGTGGGATCTCTGTGCCATTCCCACTGTACTGGCATTCACAATTTCATGAATGGTCCCCAGTTTACTTAATACAATTTATATTTGGCTTTTTTTTAATGGCATAATTCCAGACAGCCCAAGCTTGTCCTACAGATAAAGTCATGCCGTCAAGAGTTATGAATTTTTTATGCCCCCTGATATTTTTATTGATTATGAAACTAGGCAGCATTCTTAGTTGATATATGCTGCTTACATCTAAAAATTAGTACTCCTACCCTTAGAAAGAAAGATAAGAAACTACTGAATCCTTGACTCTGGGTGTGCGCATTGTATGTACAGTACATTACGCATGCCCAGAGGCAAGGATTCAGCAGTTCCTTATCTTTCTTTCTAAGGGTTAGAGTGTTCATTTTTAGATGTCTTATTTGTGGATGTGAGCAGCCTATATCAAGTAACAATGCTGCCTAGTTTAGCAATCAACAGAAATATCTGGAGGCACAAAAAATTCATGACTTGTACATGCACGTGTCCATCTGCAGGATGAACGACAATCAGCGGATAAGCTCACAAGCAAAAATGGCCGAATAGTAATGGTATTAGGCAGATTGGGTGCCATCCATGAACTATAAATGCCAGTGCACTGGGAATGGCACACAGGTCCCAAAGGATCAATAGTGGTTTCCATCAGAACTGTAAATGAACTACTGCTTTGAAAATGCATTGCATCAACATTGGGAATGAGCTGAAGGGAATTTGTACAATGACTGAAAAATAGTTGAATGTGAGTTGATGGTTAGTTGAAACTGAATTTATATTTTAAGCAGTTAGAATTGCCACTTCATTGTCAGCACAGAACAAAAAAAATGAAAAGAGCAATGACTTGGAGGAATAGTTTAATGTGAATTGTACTGTACAGATGCCACCAACACCTCGGACTCAGGTTTTAGTGGGAGTGGGCTGAGGTTGATGGTGGGTGGTAGGAGCTCTACTATGAGAGTTGGGAGGAAGTTGCTTCAAAGGAAGGTGGGAGTATGTGTGTTCCTTCATGGGAGACATCCTGATGACTATCAGGCCTGGATAGCAGTCTTAGGTTGGTGAAATATCTAAGGAACCCAAAAAGGAAAAAGGAAAGATGAATAACCCAGAGAAAAGGAAACATCACTCTGCCATATGGCAGGTGGGAACTATGGAAAAGTCTGAACACAAAGGGACTATAGGGGGTCAGGGCATGGGAGGAAAAGCTCCCTGAAAGTCATAGGGCTGGGACAATGATGGGGAAGAAATCATAGATGGGATGGGCTGAGGAGGCCCAGGATCAGGGACACAGGACGGTAGGCCCTGGAGCCTTATGGCTGGTCTTCAGCCCAAAGGTACACCATTAATGTATTTGTGCCATGGCAGGATATGTACTGCAATATAACGAACAACATAGAAAAATACACAGAGGCCTAAGGTTATGTGTCCATGGTGCAGCAGGTATAAGAGAAATTAAATGTGGAGTGAATTGTAATTAAACTATTTAGTGAATAACCAGTAAAGAACTCAATTGATGCTCTTCCTCTTGCCTCATGAGTCTCTACATTTGTATTGCTGTGGTATATGTGAGTGCACCTTGTAAGCCCATTCTCCTGAACAATAGCCCAGGCCAGCATCCTCACGTCTGGTGTTAGTACCCCTGAGGGCTCTGGGGCATCTCCCAGGTCATGCCTGAGAATAGGCATTTAATTGTCTAGTGTACTTACCTAGTTAATAAAAAAAAGTAAATAAAATCTTGCACTTAAATATATTATATATATGTTACACCTTATCCATTTTAGCAAATGGAGGGTCTTTGTTCTTAGCATCCAGAGAGCCAGGGGGAGTTCTTTGGGTGGATATAGTCTAGATGAGAAAGGAGTAAGCCTATTTGGGGCACATAGAACTAGGTGGGAGGAACCTAGAAGTATCTAAAGGGTTACATAGGTGTCATTAGTGCAGGTGGAGGCCCAGTGGCAGTGTGCTGAGGCCTACATGACTCTTGGAGGAGAACCTTGTGGCGGGGTTATCCCCCAGGAAGACCCCTTGGTCATATCACCCAAAGGGGACCCACTGATGGTTCTCTGGCCTGGGGTAATCCAGGCTTCAGTGCCTGTAGAACAGAGTTTGAGAGTGAGCAGCATTGACTCCTTAGGGAAATAACCATAAAAGGAGATTAGAGGAGTCCTGTGAGCCTAAGGACTGGGATCAAAGTGGCAGCCCCCATTGTAAGAGGGCATTGGGGCGCTGTGACCCCCCCATCAGGGTTGAGAACCAAGTGTCTGACACTGGACGATGCATTGTCTAGCTGGCAGAGCAATGCCAGATACCCTGTGAGTTCAGCTAGTGAAGTATCAAAATATGTGTGACCTGAAACTGTCTGAGCCAGGCCAGTGTGGAAATGAACTGTACCTGATGTAGAACTACAATACAATCAATTGCACCATCTGCAAGTCTGATGTGTCCTTCTTTAATGATTATGGACAAAGTGTTCAGTGGAACTGCTAGGCTGTAGATAAGGCTCTTATTCCTGAAATTACCCACACTGTAGTTTTCTGGGGGGAAGCATTTCAGTGCACAAGAGGTGCATAGCAAGGGACCACCCCAGGTGGAGGCAATGCTCTAAAAACAATCAAAAAGCAGAGTCACTCTCAAAGCAACAAGCAGTGCATTTGGTCAAAACATCCAAGCAGGTAAAAAGTAGGGACTTCGCTCAATGCTTCCCTTGGAGTAAAATCACAAACATATCTTATTTGTCATATAAGAAAACATTTGATGTAGAACAGCAGACATGGCCCCAGATATTCAAAAGGGTTGCGCATGGCTCAACAGTGTTGCACCATGCACAACCCACTGATGCTCCCTGGCACGATATTCAAAAGGGAAAAGTGTGCCGCACAAATCCCGATGCGCTGGAATGCATCAGTAATGTATGCAGGCACAGGTAGGAGGACATTCCATGCATAACCTGCACAGCCCGATATTCAGCCGGGATGTGCAGAACCATCATCACGCAACTCCTACTTGTACCTGCACAAGTTAAACAAAAAAAAGAACAACTGATGGCCGCCCACAGGTGAGCTGCCGCATTGCAGGGCGCAACATGGCAGCTGCCGCCTGTGGGTGGCCACCCGAGTTCCTGCTGCACCTGGCGACGCCCCCCCATGCCTGATGGCGGGCATATGTTGAAAAATAAAGTCCCCGTCCAATATCCCTGGTGGTCCAGTGGACCGAATGCTGCTCGATCATGGGAATCTGTTCAAATGTCCCCCCCCATCCAATATCCCTGGTGATTCAGTGGACCATGCTGCCGATCGCGGGCATCCATTTAATAAATCATCCTATTACATACGCAGTTCATTCACATATGTGGAATGTATAATGCAGTGTAGGGCTGCATGCCCATTGGCTCACGCTGTGAACCAATGGGTGTCCAGCCACGAGGTAATACAGTCGGCGGGCAGCGGGCGGCAGGCAGGTGAGGTGCTGCGCCTGCCGTGACGACGGGAGGAGCGAGGTGGTGGGACACAGTGGGCAGGTGGGGAAGGGGCTACCCTAGACCACCAGGGTAATAGGATGATTTCTGTTAAACAGATGCCCGCGATAGGGCAGCATTCGGTCCACTGGACCACCAGGGATATTGGAAGGGGGAGTTCATTTGAACAGATGCCGGCGATCAGGCAGCATTCGGTCCACTGGACCACCAGGGATATTGGACGAGGAAGTCTTTTATTATAACACATGCCCGCGATTGGGCTGCATCAGGTCTCAGTCCCTGACGGCTGCTACCTGGCAGGGCGCCAGGCACAAGTCCTCAGGGATCGGCGCACCTGCATGCTAATGGGATGCAAATGGGGCCATAATGACATGCAAATGGACCCATGTGCACCTTGCATAAATTATGGTGCCATTTGCATGTCCCCTTTTGAATATCGCAGGTGCTGTGAATGGCGCAATGGCACTTGCGCTAGCGTATCTCCATGCTCCACTCTGGCCACGTGCGCTGGTGCAGTGCCACTGCACCATGCCCAGTGGGGGTGGCCAGGGTGCGATATTCAAAGCTGCTGAGCCATAGTGCAGCGCCATTGAATATCACTCAGGCCACACCCCTGTGCAGCCCAATTGAGCTACGCACAGGCTTGCGCCACAGCCTGGCGCAGTTTGAATATCCGGGCCTCATTGTAAAAACTGATACACATTCCCCAAAAGTGCAAAAAGGCAGAGAACTCCCCAATGAATATTTCTCATCTGTTCAGGTGCTTTTTCAAGGGTTATGTTCTCAAGAACAGCTTGCAGGTTTTTATACCCCCTACATACACAAATATTCACTTAGATAACTGAGGAATTCTTCACATAATAAGATATCTATTGGATTCCTCATTTTACGATGATACTGCCAAATAAAAACACACATCTATAATAAATAGAAAATGGATAATAATCAACCCCTTCAGTTGTCTGTGATATGAACATACAAAAACTTGTCAGCAGAAACAAGCCTCATGGTCTATCAAGTCTGCTCATATGCAGCTAGCACCCTTATATTGTAGCTGCCCCAGCCCCAACTCTCCTTTCTCCTCCTGAATCTGTTTAGCGTTGTTTACACCGCCCCCCTCCTTGCACTGTCCCATGCCCTTTAGAAACTCCCCCATCCTACATGCCACCACCTCCTATGATAGAGCATTCCATTTTGATGCCACCCTCTCAGTAAAATAATGCCTCCTTTTCTCCCTCCTGAATCTGCCTCCCTCCAATCTTAGCCTATGCCCCCTCGTGTCCCTTCCCTTTCTCAGCTTAAACAGCCCCTCTGTGTCCAATTTGTTGATCCCCTTGCAAGTATTTGAAAGTTTCAATCATGTCCCCACGATCTCTTCTCTCCTCCAGGGTGAACAGACTCAACTGACTCAGGCTCTACTCATTGGTTCTGCCTCTCTTCCCCTGTAATATTTTTACATAGTAACAAACCCCCTAATTTTATCTAGTTGATTTAAAGATGTAGCAATTAGTGTTGCACCATAATAGGTAGTTCTTTTAATCTTATTAAGTGATAGGTTAGACAGCAAAGCAAAGAGGGGCAGAGTTGCAGAGGGACCTGCAAAAGTCGGAGAGGTGGTCCAAGGTCTGGCAGTTCATGCCAAAATGTGTAAGGTGATGCACATAGGGAACAAGACCCAGGATGAAATACTAGATGGGAGGGGTTAAGCAGGGCATTACTTGGGAGGAAAAGGACCTGGAAGTCATTATAAGCAACTCAATGAAACAAACTAGCCAATGCCACAAGTCCTATAGCAACAACCAGAATGTTGGGGTGTATTTGGAGGGGTTTGATAGTAGAAGTAAAGAGGCAATACTACCTCTCTATACAGTGCATCACTCTTGAGACCCCCTCTTTAAAACTGTGCCCACTTCTGGAGACCCCACCTGAGGAAAGACGGAGACAGGTTAGAGACATTGCAGTGTAGAGTAGCCAAAATGATTGAAGGCCAAAAGAGTAGATCCTATGAGGATTGGCTTACAGCACTGAACATGAACTCACTGGAGGCCAGAAGGGAGAAGGACAACATGAGAAAGACTGTTAACTTCCTGAAAGGAATGAACAGGGTAAACTGCAAGAAACTATTCAGCAGGAATGGTGGGTCAAAAACTAAGGGGCTTGATCGGAAACTGATGAGGGGTGGTAGGAGATTGAGAAGGGATGTGAGAAAGTTCCATTATAGAGAGAGTAACTGAGTCATAGAACAGCCTACTGGCTGAGGTGATGGGCACAAAAAACATTAATGGGTTCAAGCATGACTTGGACAGAGGAAGGGACTTAATAGTTACACGTAGGGAAGGGGGTAGCAGCAAGGCAGGTAACAAGGCAGGAGGAGAGGATGAAGACCCCGTCTAGGTAGTAGGTCATGGGTATGATAGGGTAGAACAGGACAGACTGGATGAACTGATGAATTTTTGCTGACATTATCTATGTTTCTATGTCACTAGTTCCAAACGTTATGTCACTCATACACTGGCAACCCAGTAAAAGGTTCAGAACATTTTACCATGATTAAGTGTTGGACACACTGTGTAGTTGATGGATGTTGCCCAAAAATTAGCTGTTTGTATGAAAACTACGTAGGCCCTCAAAACACTGAAATACAGCAATGCAGCAGGCCACAAGACACTAGTTTGAAAAATTATGTTTCCTAGACACTGACAAACCTTTAAAAGGTTCATAACAGTCTGCCAAGATTAAATGTTGGATGCACAGTCTTTGCCCAAAAATTCAGTGTAATGAGTACAAGTCTTATGTACACCACAAAACTACTGTGTATTTTACTGAGTAAGCCATGAGCTGTGAGCAGCATCAGGATAAAAGCACCAAGGCCATAGGTGGCACCAGCTGTTGATTAAGAAAGTGATGTCAGTGACAAAAAGGTGCAGCAGCTACAGCCCATACTTGGAGGAAAGGAAACACTGAAGCTGCAACATTAAGATTTATTAGATTTGTGGTACTTGTACTGAATGTCTACTAAGAAGACTAATGGATACAGAAGCCTTCATGATCCACCTCATCATCCTCTGTCTGTAGCACAGCTGGTACTGTATGAGATTCCTCATCCATAAACCTTGGGGAGCAGCTCTTATTTTTTTTTTTAAAAAGGGCAGGCTAACTTTTAAAAAAGTGAACATCTCTACATTTTTGGTAGAATGGCACATTTTTTTGTTGGTGACAATATTGCCTGCAGCACTGAAATTTCTCCATGCATTTGTACTTTCAGATGGGGCAACTGAGGTGCTCAAAACTGACATCTGTTAGAGGGGGAATTTTTGGTGCACCAGTACAACAGAAGTTTGTCTCCTTTTGGCACCATATTCTGTTCCAGATAATCATGCACCATTTTAGTTGCTGACATCTCTGATATGGACGCTGTGGGAGCCAAGAGTGTAGGAAGCTTCAAGGATGCATGGGACAGACACAGGGGAAAACTAGCTAGTAGAAAGGGAGGAGGAGGATGCCAGTGACCAAAAAGGGTCTTAGGTGTCAGAATATGGAGGAACAATTGGGACAGACTAGATGGGCCGACTGGTCCTTTTCTGTGAGCACAATCTATATCTGTATGCATGTTTCTGTGTTAGAGCAGGACTTGCTGTGCTTTTTCATTAAGTCACGGACAGTTGTTTCCACCATGGGTTTTCATCAGTGGATGTTTGTCTTGGGTGACAAGAAGGTACAGCATGCTGCAGCCCAGACATGGAGGAAAGAAAACTCTGAAGTGGCAACATTAAGATTTATTAGACTTGTGGTACTTGTACTGAATGTCTGCTGAGAAGACTAATGGACACAGAAGCTCTCATGGTCTGCCTCGTCATCCTCTGTCTATAGCACAGCTGGTACTATAAGAGATTCCTCATCCATAAACCTTGGGGAGTAGGTTCAGGTTACCTTTCAAAAAAGTGAGCATCACTACATTTTTGGTGGAATGCCATGTTCTTTTGTTGGTGACTATACTGCCTGCTGCACTGGAAATTCTCTCTGCATATATACTTGCAGGTGAGGCAACTCAGGTGCTCAAAGGTGACATCTGTCAGAGGGCCAATTGTGTACCAGTACAACAGAAGTTTGTCTCCTTCTGCTAGTACCATGTTTTACTTCAGATAATCCTGCACCATTTTATTTGCTGATGTCTTTGTCACAGAGGTTGTGGGGTCTAAGACTGTAGGAAGCTTCAAGCAAAGGTAGGAGAGGCACAGGGGGAAACTAGTTAGTGGAAGGGGGGGAGGTGCTGGTGACCAAGAGAGTTCAGAGGTGTTGGAATAGGCAGAGAAAATTGGGGCAGACTAGATGGGTCAACTGGTCCTTTTCTGGTAGTAAAATCTGTTTCTGTGTATGGTCTTATGCCAGACCATGACCTGCTGTGCTTTTTCAACAAGCCATAGTCAGTTGTTCCTGCAGTGGGTTTTCATCAGTGGATGTTTTTGGGAGTTTAAGCAGTAGCAGTATCAGCAGCAGTAGTACTCTATTGACTTGACTTGGGTACACATTATTGCAGTTTCTATATACATTAACCCTCGCTGTAGGGAACCCTGGTATAGCGAAATCCTGGGTATAATGAATGCTTCCTGTGGTTCCCAACTGTAGTCTGCCACACAATTTCCCCATCTCCCCCCACACAATGCTGCAGTATTGCCTGCTGATTGTTGCTGATCGTTGTTGCTGTTTTGGATTCTGACTGACCCTAAAGCCACAGCTTACCTCACCACAAACCTTTCTCTCTCTCTCTCTCTCTCTCTCTAGCAAGCATTTTTTTAAACTACTCACTCTCCTCATTTGCTCACTCTTGTTCTCTCCCCTCTCACTCTTGTTCTTTATCTACTCACTCTCCTTTGCCTCACCCTCACAGGTAAAACTGTATAATTAAATACATACTGTACATGTAATAATACTGCTGAGGGTTGAGTCAGAGAAACATGACTGCGATCAAACAGGTGGGCAGTCATTGCAAGCACTGTTCTCAATATGCTCAAGTCTCAGTCTTAGCAACTTGTTTTCTGCTATGAACTCTGTCACTGCTACTGCTGAATGAACTGCTGAATTTGTGGCTGCCTTCACTTCAGTTGCCACCATTTGACATTCCCCTTCCATCGTTTCAAAGCCATTTGTTTTGTCCAGTTCATGTATTGCCTTTTGTAATACTGAATTGAAAGGCTCGCTATCCCCTCCACTTTCAAGGGTAACCCGCCCATTCCAGCCAGCTTAGGTGTCTTTTGCTGTTTCACTTTCCTGCTGTCTGGATGAGCAGCTGCATGAGGTCTGCCCATCTTTGATTTTTATAAATTTTATAGGTTATGCTAATGCTACAATTAAAGCTGCTATAATGAACATGGTCAGTGGCCCCCAAACCATTCATTATAACAAGAGGTAATTATATTTTGCATTTTAGGCAAACATATATTTTGAATCTATCCAACATATATATTTTGAGTTATTCGTGCCTTTTCATTTTAATTATTCGTGCCTTTTCATTTTGATTTGCCTTGTAAGATGCAAACATATAAAAAACACAAAACATATTCATAACACAGTTTTAAATCACACCCATGTGGAAAATAACTATATTTTGTTAATATGTAGACTATGGGCCCGATATTCATAATTGTGCCTGGCAATGGTGCAAGTGGTGGCACAGTGCAACTTGCAACTGAGTTGCACTGGAGCAGCTAAGGGATATATTCAAAACAGATGTGCCATGGTGCACCACTTCTGAATGTATCACATAATTCGTGCTGCACAAATACAAAGTACTGGCGCACCCCCCCCCCAGACAAGTCTGATTACCAGGAATGCGAAATGCATTAGCACATCAGAGATACGTCATGTGCAAATGCCTGATATTCAGACACCAATATGCAAATGAGGATATAATGCATGCAGGTGCAAATGGGGCCATTTGCATGTCATTACAGCCCCATTTGCATGTGTAGTGCAGGGCTGGCCAACAAAATGCACCTGGCATCCTGCACAACATGCAGTCCCTGTACCCGGGACCACAATAGTACCCCCCTTCCCATTCCAACCCACTGATCAACGAAACATATGTATGTCATATCCCTGGTTGCCTAGTGGTACCCCCATCCCAAACCCCTGATCACTGAAATACAGTTACTTAATATTCCCTAGTAGTCTAGTGATACCCCTTTCCCCATCCCAACCCATTGATCACTGAAATAGAGTTATTTAATGTCCCTACTGGTCCAGTGGTATCCCCCATCCTGCCTGAATCCCCAATCACTGTGAAAATGGCCAGTTCAACTCCCTGGCAGTCTAGTGGTACACCTCACCCACATGGGACCCCCAGCCTACCCAGCTCCCCCTGTCATCCGCAGGCAGCATACCCACCCACATACCTCCACGGCTGCCCAACGAATGACAGCTTACAGCATGTACTGCAAGCTCATTGGTCCACACTGTCGACCAATGGGCTGGAGGTGCATACTGTAATAGTCATTCACAACATTGTGAATGAATGACTTTATTCACAAACTTGTGGATGACTATTACAGTATGCACTGCCAGCCCATTGGTCCACAGTGTGGAACAATGAGCTTGTAGCACATACTGTAAGCTGTCATTCGGTGGGCAGCCATGGAGGTATGTGGGTGGGTATGCTGCCCGCTGATGATGGGGGGAGCTGGGTGGGCGGGGGTCCTGTGTTGGTGGGGGGTACCATTAGAATGCTAGGGAGTTGAATTGGCCATTTCCACAGTGATTGGAGATTAAGGCAGGGAGGGGGGAACCACTGGACCACCAGGGACATTACAGAACTATATTTTGGTGATCAGTGGGTCGGGAAGGGGGGCTACCACTAAACTACCAGGGACTATTGTGTGTGCTTGTGCACAGTGTTAGGGTTGGTTGCCACTCACAGCAAGTGGCTGCACCTGTGGGTGGCTAACACTTGAGCCATTTTTTACGAGCTGAACTGCGAGCCCAGGTATGTGGCACATCTCTGGGTTGTGCCAGCAGATGCGCCACACATCCTGGGCTGAATATTGGGAAGTGCCGCATATGCATGGGCATGCCCCCTGGAGATGTACCACATACATTATCTTTGCACCCTGGCACATCGGGAACTGTGCTGTGCAATTCCCACTTTTGAATATTGCCCTGGGGCACAGTTCTGGGGTTACACTGGTGCAACTCAGTTGTGCCAGGCACAACTCCTTTGAATATCTTGGCCTATACCTGAATATTCCTAAAATATATCACATATTTCAGATGCATGTGCATTTTTCCAGTTGTATTTTAGATATTTGCAAAATTCAATGAGATATGTCTTATACTTGGTATTGCTATACTAAATGTATATATTTTGTTATACTGTCAAAGAAAATATTGTGTTTTACATTTTAATGTTTTTATGGATTCTCTAATGAAAATTATTATAGTTTTATTCAGTAGTAATTTTACTCTAATTTCTACAATAAGTGTATGCTGGCAAACATATAATTTAAATATATTTGAGATGTATATTCTGAGATATATTTCATATATGTTAGAATTGGTGTGGCCCTATATACATCTGGAAAGAATCTGTAATATATGTGTTATTTGTCCTTTATATATATAACTGGTAATATATTTTACATATTTGTTTTATATAGCAAATAAATATATTTTATAGTTCATAAATATGACCATAATATATATTAAATATACCTTTATAATATATATATATATATATATATATATATATATATATATATATATGATATATAGACTACATTCTGTAAATATATAGTGAATGCACTATTTCTACACGTCTTCTAACAGTAAAATATGTATACAAGCAAAGAAGGCAGCTCCAAAATGTAGTGGTGCTCACAATGTGAATGTGAACAGCACTCACTGTAAAGGATAAGCGCACACACACACACGGGATCAAGAACTCCAGAAGTCAGTTCTCAGATTTTCCATCACAAAGTTTATTTGTACAACAAAAAATAAAATGTTTTAAAACCAAAGCCAAAAGTAACAATAGTAAAAAACAGACTTCCCCACAGGACTGACATTTCGCGCTGTTCTGCTTTTTCAAGAACAGAGTGAAATGTCAGTCCCGTGGGGCGATCTGTTTTTTACTATTGCTACTTTTGGCTTTAGTTTTACAGTGTTTTCTTCATTGTACAAGTAAACATTTGATGGAAAATCCAAGAAATGCCTTCTGGAGCTCCTAGTCTGGTGGTGTGTGTGTGTGTGTGTGTGTGTGTGTGCCAAATTTCTGCTGTGAATAAAATATGTATCTTGTTTTCATACAAGTTACAGTATGTGTAGAATGTATGTAGAATATATATTTTATACATGTAAAATATATTTTTGTAAATGCGTGCTTTGGTACTGCGTATATATTTGCATAACTAATTTGCATATTTCAAAAGTACAATTTAGCAATCAAAATCTTGGTCATTTCTATTTTTAAATAAATTTGAATTGACAGCATTAGCTTACAGACCACAGGGAAAGGTAAAGAGTAAAAAACAAGTACATGTAGGAACTCACCCCAACATAAAAGTGAACCAAAGAGAGGTGGTATAAAATACCAATTTGAGCATTTCTGAATTGGGAAATAAAGAGGCAAGTCCTATGTGTAAGTATAAATGTGCACTTTAGAAGTCCGTGTTAAGGGTACATCATTAAATAATAATTCTACTGTAAATATCTAAATGATTACTAGTAAGAGGAATTCCAAATACACAGTTAAAGATGTTACATCAAGATTAATTTATTGTCTTCTTGTCTGGATTTTTACAACGCATATACAGGTACCTTACTCTACCCACCACAGCAACTTATATCAGTCTCTAGGGTGGCTCACACTTAAAGGATACCTAAACAACATTTTGACAACAAACAATACAAAAATCTGACTTCACATGGAACTAAAGGAAATGCAGCTGTATTCATTAATGGTAAAACGACATTTATATAATTTACCTAAATGCAGTTCCAAAGCATTTGAAAAATGTAAAATCAGCCTTCCAATTTCAAAAAAAATTCCTAACCTGCTTCCTAAAATGGCTGCCAAATATATAAAATGATTACATCATTGGAGCCAGAGTCAGAGTGCTACATGGCTCTCTATAGTACTAACTAGTTCTTTTTTTCCCTTTGTATAGAATTGTTTCACCAAAATGGTCGAAACCACATGCATTATTTAGATCAATACACACGTTAGGCTATGGTTCTGTTAATTTTATTTACTTTAACATGCTGAAATTGTGTTTTAATCCAACCAACTTTCTCTTTGGCAAACCACAGTGCAGTACAAATCTTTATTTATTTATTTGAACATCAGTTTACAACCTTTGAGCCAGAGTCTCATTTCCAAAGGTACCTCGTCACAAAGAGGACAAATACATTACAGCATTTTGTTACATCATTGCGGTTACAACATTGGCAGTCCCATGCTGTTATCTTATCTGGTTAAATAACCTGGTGGTTTGGTGGTTATGGCGAATCCAGGATGTTACAATTGGGGTGCTGGGGTGGTGTGCATACTTAATATGTACTTTTTAACATTTTTATGAAACTCTTATATTGTCTGCTATTATTCTTTTTTAGTACATTTTTGACAGAACTTACGAAAGTAATCCATAGTTTTGAATGTAAACTTTTGTACAATCAATAAATCAGACTTCTTCAACAAAGTGAAATGCAGCAGCAGCAAGCAAGTAAGTTACAATGGGGGCGGTGCAGCCGTACCCTTCGCCACCCACTAGATCGACCACTTGTTTGTAGCAAAGTTCTTGTGTAGTACAATGCCAAAGTTCATACTTTCTCAGAAATTAAAAATATGATTGTCTTGTCTTCTTTTTCCATGGGAATTAATAATAACAAGAAGAATCAGCATTTATATACTGTTTTTCATACACATTGTATCCCAAAGTGCATTACAAGCAATGCTAGACTGGTAGTGAAGTGACTGAACATGTAGTGGCAGCCATTTCATACATTAATACCCACACACAGCCTAGGAAATTGCATGAACTGGTTTTATGAGAAGGGTAATGTTAACCAGGACAATGGGGTCAGGTAGTGATCATGGTGTTGGCAGACCCACATCTTATATCTTACAGTTATCTGCTCTTATTTCTCCCCTTCTTTCTCCCCCTTCCCTGAATATAGCAGTACCATGCAGGACTAGCCTTCTCAGTCCCCCTCTGGTATTCATTCTTCCCTCCTTCTCCCCACACCAAAAACTGGTGAGCTCATCACTCTTCTGCATCAAGAATGCAGGTAGTATAGTCCCCATTTTTTTTGACACATCAAAAATAAATCTTTCCAGTAAGTCAGGCTGATAGCAGCAGTGAACAAATGAAAAGATGGGATTTCCTTTCCTTAAAATATCTAGGCTACCTTTGATTAGGCACTATTAAATGACAGGTGTGTGCATCATTATGCATGTAATTTACTAGTGCCTAATCATAGGTGGCTTAGATCTTATATGAGTAGGAAAGCCTATTTTCCCCTTGTGCCATACTGCTATCAGCCTGGCTTACCAGAAGATCATGTTTATTATTACTACGTAAAAATAATGCTGTGAACTGTACTAACCATATTTGTGATGTGGAAGGGTACTGAGCTCACCAGTTTTTGGTGAGGGGAAGGGAGCAGGTGAGAAGAATGAGTGCCAGAGAGGGACTGAAGAGGCCATTCCAGCAGGGTAGAGCTATATTCAGGTTAGAGGAAGACAGGAAGGGGAACGTTGAGCAGATCATTGTGACATCTGAGATGTGGGGCTGCCAGCACCGTGATCACTAACTGACTGTGGATGAGAGCAGCCAGTGATGACAAATACTCAGAGTGGCAGGGTTGCACCTAAATTGTTACTTGAATTCCGTGTAAGGAGATTACCTTCAGGTGGAGTGGGGATGTTGACGTTTCTTAGGATAGTACTGAGGGGGCTGTGTATAGCTCATTCAGAATTCAGAAGGGTGGTAGCCAGCCAACTCACATTGTGGAGTATGGCACAGAAAAGTACTGGAGAAGAATTGCCAGGAACTGCCCTGTGGGGGTTCTGCAGATCACAGGTAAAGGAGCAGACCAACACTAGAATTTGGGTAGATTCGCTCAAGGCATTAGTATGCCTCTCCTGCTAAATAACATTCTTTTCCATCATAAGTACAGCCCTTATGAGGGCATGAACAACAGTTTTTCTTGTGTGTCTACCACAACTACTACTACTAATAAGCTCCCAGGTCATGCCTGAAAATAGGCATTCAATTGGTTGATGCACCTACCTGATTAACAAACACTAAGGAAATAAATTAATTCATCCATCCATGCATGCAAGCACTTCAAAAATTAAAAATATATGCAACTTTACTATGTCTGATTATCTTTTCAGTAATTGACTAACACATGGATGCTAAGAGTTTGCAGAGTTGGACACGCCAGTGATATTCTTAACAGTAGCTTTTTTACAGCTTTTTACATTCAACTTTGCCTTGGGTTATAAATAGACATCGTGGGAAAATATCAGTGCAATACAAAGTTAGATCTTCTGATTTCTGAATACTGTAATGCAACATTCCATTTTTCAGTGGAGTAAGGGTATTGGAATTCTGGTATTGTTTACCTTTGCATTGTTCTGTTATTGCCTGCCTCCCCTTTGGCTGCACCTATTATTGCATTTTCTCAGAACTTTTGTAATACTTGCTTCTGCTTGTAATCTTCCTTGTAACCTCCCGGGTTGCACCTGAAAATAGGCATATGTTTGTCTAGTGTACTTACCTGGTTAACAAAAGCTAAATAAATAATTAGAAAATGGGCAAAACTATTTGAGCCATCTGATTGGCTTAGACACTTCTCTAGGTGGGCATCTATCAGACAATAGATGCCCACCTATTAAAAGGACCAGCCTAGCCTGCCCCATCACCAGGATCTTGGTGCCCAGCCTGCTCTCCAATTGGATAAACCCTCTCACTTGCATTCCAAATGTCCGCCATTTGTTTCTGTCACTTAGTGGGTGACAAACTGAGTGGCCAACATATCATAAAGTAAAAATCTTAAAATGCAGTGTAAAGAAAACATAACGTTTTTCACACAAAGTTCACTTTTCCCCCCAAAAACGGCTTCTCTGAGTCTAAATTGAGTACCGTCTTGTCCTATGCCTCTTGAGTGTTAACAGCGGTATTCTGAGAGCTGAACCCGAGTGCTTTCTCTCGTTCCGCCATCAGATGGCAACCCACTATCTCCTGAAACAGACCGAGTTCTACATCTAGCACAAATTTCCCTGACATGACTAGTCTTCTTTCCTAACCGTGATACCTCCGTCCCGAGACGAGAGCACTGGGCACTCGGTTTCAAACAACCACCATTTGCACAACACGCATAGCCGTGAATCATCATACCCTCCCCTGAAGTTTGTCAACCAACTGGCAATTTAAAAAAACACAATAACTGGAATGATCGAAGCCGCTAGCACATCCCTACACCGTCAGCCTACACTGTGTCCTCCTAGCTGTCGCTCCTCTCTCCTAGATCAAAGGCGACATTTCAAAATAGTATTGCTCATATTTCATTGTCAGAAAAACCAAAGCATAAATCGTTACCTTCACTACCGTCCCCCCCATACCATTACCCGCCTCTTCCATGAAAAAAAAAAGGGGGCGTTACCGTAGCAGAAAACTGCTATCTCACCCGGATTCAAGTGCAGGAAAAGTCACATCACTGCATATAGCAGCTCTCAGTTCCTCCTCTGCTACCCCACCTATATAAAATGAAAAAAAGCTGTAGCAGCGCAGTTATAGGTAGCATGCCGCCTTTCCATTTACCAATAAACAAGTGAAAAAAAAAGGCAATCGGAAAGGTCGAAGCTTAAAGTGCTGAACTTAAAGCAAAAAAATATACAGCGGCTGAAGGAATGGGCACAACAGCGTGCTCAGCTCTCAGAGAGTTGGTAGCAATGTCGGACATGGATGTACAGCAACAAAATAAACAAACAAATCAGCAAAAGTTAACTTGAAATGCCCCCATTCTGATGTGTTGTATTGCAGGGCAGTAGTCTCTCTCACTAAGCAAGAGAAAAAAAATAGTGGCTCCAAATAACATTCTAAGGGCCCAGTGGGGTGTGTGTGTGTGTGTGTGTGTGTGTGTGTGTGTGTGTGTGTGTGTAACCATAGCAACCACCTCCCAAGAATGCAGGCGGAGGAACTATTTTATTAAAAATCTTACTTTAAATACATTTTTCTTCAACATTTTTCTTATTAAACTTATTTTTTTGACTGCCCATTTTCTAAGCGCAATAATACCCTCCAGGGTGGGCGGTATAGTGCTATACCAGACCTTCCAGAGCTATAAGGCCCTCCGCCTTCAGCGTCGGGCCTCATTATGACCCTGGGCGGTCCGGTATAGCACTATACCGCCCACCCTGTTGGGTATTATTGTTTACATAATTCAAGTAGGATGTGGAATTCTTCTGATAGAATTTGGCATTCAGACAGTGGAATTCAATTTCCACCTGACTTCCACATTGGAAATCAGGCAGAATTAGAATTCTGCTAGTGCAATTCCATTCTTTGAGGGAAAGTTTATTCTAGAAATATCAGAGGAAATTTTCCATTCTGCTGCAGACAATTTAACATAATGAAATTTGAAATATGCTATGCAGTCAGTCTGCCTTCATAATGAATAACCTGTCAATGTGTTATACTTACTAGGTTTATCTGATGCATACCATTTGTGAGGTTTTGTCTTGCTCTTATGCATGTACAAGCAGTCAGAGGTGCTATAATCTGGATGCCCTCTAGTGGCAGTAAATGCAATAAATGTATTTATTTATGAATTGATTACTTGAAAAGGCACACTGCACCAAGGCTCATTTCTAGCTGAGTCGGGGGATTACAATAAAATAAGTTGATCAGTAAGGTAACTGGTTACATAGAATGCAGGGGAATTTACATATACAAAATGAAATATGTTGTCAAAATTCAGTATACAGTACAGGGCACTTGTAAGGTTAGTCTATAAAATAAGATGGTTGTGAAGATGACTGCTACATTAATTTGATATTAGCTTGTACTCCTCTACTAAATCTTTTTTCAGTAGAAATATTTTTTTTAATTTGATCTAAAAGCTTTTGAACTGATTATTTTTATTGCTTATTATATATATTTTCCAAAATAAAGTTTTTTATTTAACGAGATAATAAAGCAGAACAACAGGAGATGAATACATCTACATTGCAATTACTATGAATTATATGACAGGCATCTGTTCTCAGTCAATCACAAAAGAGAACAGCTGTTGGTTATTCTCTTGCAAACTGCAAAACAACCCCCCCCCGAGTTGGTTATTCACTCAAACCCCACCCAGAGTCAGTTAATGGAACGTATGCCATGCCCACATTCAAGACACTGTCAGGATTCGGGACAAACAATTGAACATGTGTTGAGTATGAACTCCTATTGTAAAATGCAAATGTTCTCTTAAATGTTTCCCAAAGTGCTTCATTTTTTTAAATTTATTAAAATTGCATTTTTGGCAGACCATCAGAAATCTTGGTGCCGTACCTTCACTCACTTCAGTAGTGCAGAGCTGATGGAAAACTCGTTCATAAATGAGTTACACTTTTTTGGTAACATAGAAGTAAAACACAGTTTCTGATATACCTGGCAGCACAGAATAGCACAAACTTACTCATTGCCTGAAACAAGCACTGTAAAGTAACGTAGTTTGTATCCAAAAACTGAAGCAGGATTCCAGGCATGGGGAGAAGCACCTCCGCTAATGTGCATGCCTGGAATCCCACTTAAGTTTTTGGAGACAAAACACATAACTTTACAGCAGTCATTTCAGGCTATGAGTATGTTTGTGCTATTCTGTGCTGCCAGGTATATCAGAAAGTATGTTTTACTTCTGTGTTACCAAAAATGTGTATGACTCCAAGTCATATAATAGTAATAACATTCAATTACTTGGAATATACTCACAATAACTAGCTTCTGTGAACAATTAAACATATCGGCTTTGCCTTGGCATTTAATCATCCACAGAAGCCAATTATTGCTTCGTATACTCCAAGTAACTAAATGTTATCACTTAAATAGATAAAACTTTCAAAGAATAAATATCTAGCGAAGATTGAAGTTAACTGCAGCATAAAATTCAAAATAAAATTCAATTCTCATATCATTCAACAAGTATTTAAAATACATTGCTAGGAGAATTGAAACATACAACTTCCGGTTTGAGCCTCACCCGAATGGCAGCTAAGCTAGCTAGCACAGTTCAGACCAAATCATAATCCGCTTGAATCATGCATAGCAGAACTACATCCTGTGTACCAAACGATGCATAACAGCTTATCTAATGCCCCTGAAGCAAAGATTTAAAGATATTCCGCCAGTCAGAGGTGGAAAACAGCTGAAAAATGTCCCAGAGACTACCCATCAGGCTGCGGCCTATCTGGCACCGGAATCCCCTGCAGCTGAAGTTGGCCCTGATGCAGGTGAAGCAGAGCTCAATTGCACAATTACTTCATGGTAACTATGCCAGACCTTAAAGCAAATGAATGAGACCCTCCAGAGATTAGAAAACAAGGTTTCCGATCATCAAAAATACATCACTGCTCTAACACAGAGAACTGGTGACCTTGAAACAGCAATGCCCACAACACTGCTCTTCTCGAACTCAACCATCGTACTAGTATATTAGAGCAGCACCTTGAAGAACTTGAAAACCGTAATCGGAGAAATAATATTCAAATACACACATTACCAGAGGGCACTGATTCGGGGAATATGATAGCCTTCATCGATTCCTATCTCCATGAAATTCTGAATCAGTCTAAAGACTAGACCCTGAGCATAACTAGAGCACACAGGTCCCTGATTCCTAGACCTAGGGATCCAAACACTAGGCCCAGATCTGTCATACTGGCCTGTCTGGACTATCAGATCAAAGAAAAAATCTTAATGATGGCTTGGTCAAAAAAAAATGTGGAATTTGGTGATGTAAGGCTGTATTTTGATCATGACTTCACCCTTCAACTGTTAGTTAGGAGGAGACGAGTATTAGCAATAGTGAAAATGCTTTGACAAAAAGGGCAGAAAGCCTTTGTAGAATACCCATCATGCCTGAAGATACTTACAGAGATGGGACCAGTTCGATTCCAGGAGCTCGAGGAAGCCGTGAAGTATCTGAGTCAATATGGGATCACCATTCCTGAGCGGATACCAGATCCAACCCAACAGCAACTTTGCAGCAGGGCCTGGATGGGAGGCAGACCAAAAAAGAGAGGAGAAAGAACCAACACGAACGTTTCTGGTCTGTGGGACTCTATGTGGACCAAAAGACGATCCCCTAATCATGAAGTAGAGCCATGAGATGCTGACATACCAAGAGGGAAAGCGGATCAGAGAACAGGGGCAGAAAGTCACGACCTGAACCATAGGGACACTTAAGTACCACTTGGGAATGTCCCAGTTCTCTATTTCTTGTCTTCAGCAAGCTTGATGCTGGACATAATGCATAATGAAGTTAAGTCATCTCAATGCAGACTTTTAGGAAGGTTAGCTCAGTTAATTAATAGTAACCTGTAAATATAACATATAATTACCAAAGGAGATGGAGGGGAATATTAATATTCATAATTGGAGGGTGGAAATAAATGAAACAAGCAGAGGTCTGATGCTTGCAGCAGGCAGCCATGTGGGGCCCACCTCTTGGGGGGATGCCATCTGTGGGGGCATGGGAGAGGGAAAATGGCCTATAGTATTTTGGTCTAATTGGAAATGTGAGAAATCTCCAGTCTTGAGGGAGAGTTTGTCCCGCTGAACCCCAAAAGAATATTGTAAATGGAATCCTGTACAGGTCTTTATTGACCACGTCAATATCTTAGGTGGAAGAAGGAATGCAAAGACAGGTGGTGGGGGATCTCTGTCCAGAGATGGCCCCTTTAGGCCACTCTGGGGACATCCAGAATGCCATTATTAAAGAAGTTCCACTGGAGGTTTGATGGGTTGGCTTGACTAAGAGAAGGGCGGATGGATGTCACCCCTGGAGACTGGAGCTACTTTGAAGAGTTGGGTTGCGGAGCTCTTATGTTCCCCACTGTCTACTCATAGTCCAAAGGAAAATATTAACAGTTCTGGGGATTTTATACCTCACTTGGGCCAGCTTAATTCCCTCCTGCTCATGCACTGCAGGGGCTCTTCCTGTGGGGGGGCTCCAGTATGTTGCTGCCATGCTGGAGTGGCTAGAACCCTGTTCTGAATGGCCTGAAGTGGCAATCTAGAAAATATATTGGTCAGACATAATAAAGCTCTGACCTAGTTAAGAGAATGACTAGCTGACCGACTTTGACTACAACAAATACGGTGTTGAATGCTCAATATATAGTGCCACCAGAGGCTTAGATTACTAACTGTGCTTCTGGATTAGGCATAGAGCTGTAAATCACACATAGAAGCTCTTGGAGGGAGTCTCCTGTCGTGAAGACATAACACGCCTCTCCTTATTTACCTTACCCATACTAGGGGAACGGGTAAGAAAAGAGGCCCACTGATTTGGGTCTTCATTATTGGAGGTCACATACACTAATAAAGTTCATAAGGTTTATGGCCATGTTGGCCATTACTGTTCTGAATACTGTTTATGTTTATTGCACTTTCTACATTTACATGTATGCAACTCCTTACCAGGATTATTGGGGAAGGGGGATCATGGGGATACCTAGAGATATGGGGCCAGAAGTATTGATTGGGAATCTGGGGGGAGGAATTTTCAGTGTGAGTTTTCCCTTTACCAAATCAGATTATGGCTAACAAGGGCACTGTTACTGTATTTGTTCCTTTAACATGAATGGTCTTACTAGTGCAATTAAAAGAAGCAATATTTTAAATCAGTTGAGGAGGGCTTCTGTAGATTTCCTGTTACTTCAAGAAACACACTTGTCATTGAAAGAACATGATAAGTTTCTGGGGTTGGGCTTTGGGGCAATGGCAGCTGCATCTTATAAAAAGGGCAGAAGATGAGCTGGTCCCATCCAGAACCCAATTTGAGAAGATAGACTCAAGGGTAGACAAAGAGGGTTGATATGCAGTGTTGAAAGGCAGATACCTGGGTAACACATTAACCTTGGCATCGGTGTACTTTCCCCCAGGTTCTACATTTCAAGAATACCGCGCCTTTCTGACTTTACTACAGGAGTAGGGGGAAGGGACCCTTATATGTGGAGGTGACTTTAATCTAACTTTTAATCCCCTATTAGACTCCACCTCCTGGTCTACAGGGAAAGCACATCAACTGGCAAAGAAGGTTCACGAGTTATTAGGGGAACTTGGTTTAGTAGATGTATGGCGCCATCAACACGGGAGGCAGAGAGACTATACTCTTTTCTCTACAGCTCACAACATGTACTCCTGACTGGACTATTTCCTAGTTCCTAGGGACGAGGCATACCAGGTTTCTGACTCCTGGGTGGGAGACTTCTTGTTATCTGACCATGCCCCCCTCTTCATGGGAATGTATCTAGCAGGAACACACTGAACCACTTTCTGGCACCTTAATGTTTCTTTACTGGGGGATAAGGAAGTAAAAGAGGTGATCTTGGAGATTTACAAGATTTTTTTGGATGGGAACACAGGACAGGGCACCTCACAATTGATACTGTGGGACACTGCCAAAGCAGTGCTGCGGGGTAAATTTATACAATTGGCTTCTAAGAACAAAAGGGAGTGGGAAGCCCATAGAGAGGCTTTAACCACACTTATTCAGAAGTTAGAAGGGCAGCTGAAACAAAAGATAGATAAAGAGCGTGCAAGGCAGTTACAAAAGCATAAAAAAAGAACTTCTAGAGCTGTTAGACTACCAGGTGGAGCAAAGGCTCCTGTTCCTGTGTCAGAGGTAATATGAGAGTGGCCCCTGCTCCCTGAGGCTCTTAGCCAGCCAGTTGCAGGATCAGAGGGTGAGGGCTACGGTCCAGAGTATCTGGCACTCTCGAAAGAAAAAGATAGTGAAGGGAGTATATGAGGTAGCGATGCTTATGCCAAACTATATATGGATGATACAAACCCTAGTAGAGAGAAGATACAGGGCTTTTTGAAGAAGCTAAAACTACCAGGCATCTCAAAGGAACAGGGTGAGGCCTTGATGGCTCCACTGATGACAGAAGAAATTAAAACAGAAATAGGGAGATTGAAAGTGGGTAAATGTCCAGGATCTGATGGTTTTCCATCAGAGTTCTATAAGTGTTTTAGGGATCACTTGCAGCCCTTATTAGCAGGAATGTATGCAGAGGCGATGGTGGGAAGGGAACCTATTCCTCCCTCATGGACCAGAGCTGTTACTTCGGTGATACCCAAGCTGGGAAAGTATCCAACCAGATGTGCATCATATCGGCCAATCTCATTGCTAAACACTGACTATAAAATTTTTACCTCTATCCTGGCCAAGTGTCTATGGCACTTTCTACCCACCTTGGTACACATGGATCAGTTGAGGTTCATACCTGGCCATCAGGCTCAGGACAACTTAAGGAGAACTACCCACATAATCGACTATATCAATGATCAAAAACACCCTTCCTTGATAATGAGTTTAGACTCCGAAAAAACTTTCGACATGGTTTCTTGGCCCATAATGAGGTGTGTCCTTTCCCAGCTTGGGTTCCCGCAACAGCTCATTACAACGATCTTTAAGCTATATGAGTCACCTCAAACCTTTGTTTACGGCCAATGGTCATATGCCTAATGCACTTAGTTTGGGACGGGGCACCAGTTAGGGGTGCCCTTTGTCCCCCTTGTTATTTGCCCTCTACATCGAGCCCTTGGCTCAGAGTATCAGGCAGAACCCAGATATTAAGGGGCTGGTACTGGGAAGAACAGTATATTAATTAGCATTATATGTGGATGATGTACTCTTATATCTAGCAGATCCACAGACCTCACTACTCGCCATTCTTAAACAGCTAGAAGTCTTCTCTGCATTAGCAGGATACAAACTAAATAAGAGTAAGACAGAGATATTGAACCGGAACTTTCACCCTGACACAGAAACCAGTCAGAAATTCCCAAAGAAATGGGACATGCTAAACCTAAAATATTTGGGAATCAGAGTGGGGGTTGATTCCTCTCGACTTTGGGAACAAAATTACCCACCTATAGTTAAACAGTTAAAAGAAGATTTCCAAAGATGGGCCTTGCTCCCCCTATCGCTAGGAGCTAAGTTTCAGGTGCTTAAGATGAATGCTTTGCCATGCCTCTTATATCTGTTCCAGTACGTACCATGTATAGTATCTTGGGTGGACTTAGAGGCTTGGCAGTAGCTTTTTTATGCCTTCCTTTGGGGAGGTAAGAAACCCAGAGTGAGGAAGACATTATTATATCTCCCGAAGGCAGGGGGTGATGGCTTTCCCAAATTTATTGGGATACTGGGTGGCAGCACAGATGCGGGTTGCTTTACTGTGGAACAACCACGGCTATGACACTCCCTGGAAGAGAAAAGACTCATGAAAACAAGGAGACCCTCCGATTCAGGCAACACTATTCAGAGAAAGTGAACCCACAGATGTACAGGGATTTTGGGGCACCAAGGCAGTATTAGAGGGGTGGAAGAAGAGGTATAGGCAGAGGAGCAACTTCCAGACACCTCTGGAGATAGAGATGGTGGGCTTACGACCCAAAGTTTGCACCTGTCTGACTAGATAAATGGTTCATAACTCAAGCTAAAAGAGGGTTTCACTCCCCATACCAAATGTTAACAGGCAAAATGGTTCTTTGCTTTGAAACAATCCAACAGAAATTTGATTTAATGTCGAAGGATAGATTTAGGTATTACCAATTGAGGGATTATCTAACCAAACAGATAAATAAACTCACCCCTGATACGCAGATCCTTGCAGAGTTCTCTCTTTTTCAGAGATTTTGGAACCCTGAGGGGGAAGGCTCGCCATTTCACTAGTATATAACAACTTTTTTGCAGATCAGGAGCTTTTGGCCCACTACTTGAAACTCAAATAGGAGCAGGAGCTGGCCATTTCGCTAATGGAACATCAGTGGCCATTAATTTGGAGAAGTACATGGGCCACATCTAGCTCCTTGTCCTGGAGGGACTTTGGGTGGAAATTGAGGGCCTGTTATATTTTGGTGCCAGTTCAAGCCACCCACAGTAACCATGGAGCAGCACTGACTTGCTGGAAAGGGTGTGGGGAGGAAAGGGCTACACAGGCTCACATCTTTTGGTACTGCCCTCTGCTTACCCCATTTTGGGATCAGGTAATTTTTCACTTAACCCACATTTTTACAATACAAACACCACTGGGCCCAGAGCATTTAGTATTAGGCATTATACCCAAAAAATTATCGGGTAGGAAAGCAAAGTATTTGTGGTTAATTCTTGTAGCTGCTGCCTTAAAATCAATAATCGGGAGATGGCTCCATAGGCCACTACCTGATCCCTTTGAGTGGATCACGGTAATAGAATTTATACACTGCATGGAAAAAATAACTTTTAACCTTAGGCAACAGCCCCAGGCCTATCAAAATAGATAGACGAGGTGGCTGTTGTATGGGGGTCTGCGGCAGCCTGAGTAGCTGCTTTATAAAACAAGGGGGACACAGTTCAACATTGGAATAAGACATGGTTGAGCAATGGTGATAGAAATACCTTAATAAAATAGGATGTTAAGTCTTTGTATTGATAGATGGCTCTTAACTTAATCAATGTATGTCACATAACTCTGGCTCTTGAATATGTATCCCGATGTAAATGTATATCCTGGTATAGTTTATTTTGATGTAATAGATTAAGCAGCAAATCCACGAGTGTGGACTATTGGAAGTGGAACTTAAACCCTGTACACTCTGCTTGCTAATGGTCATATATGAGTGGATATAGAATTGTAATATTAATTACCCGTAAAAGTTTACAGAATGGTATGATGATTTTAATAAAGCAAGTTTAAAAAAAATAAAAATACATTATTAGTTTGTAAAGGACCAAATATAGAATTACTATATTTAAAACATGCCTTTAGTGCAACGTTATAAGGTTAAGAAAGGTTGCAAAATCTCATCAAAGGTATTCAATTTATCATTAATTGAACAGCTTATTCTGACATTGCTTGCATAGCTTAAGAGTTGGAGAGTAAGGCTTCTTCCTGTTTCACAGGAGGATTCTTTTGAATGTGAGTGAAGTTAAAGAGATACAATTTTTTTGGCGTAGATCAAGATCAGGACAGGAAGAAAATACCCTTACTAGAATGAAAAACATGGGAGTAAAAGGGAAAGTAACACCAGTGACTTTGACACATACATTATGTATACTGGACCATATAGGTTGAATAATAGGTAGAGATGTGCGAAACTGGCACATTTCGTTATGCAAAATATTTCACAAAATTTGTCAGTTTTGTGAAATTTTTCATAAATTTTGCCAGTGTAATGCCAAATTTCACCTGCAGAAGGCAGAATTTCACTAGTGGAATTTGAAAGTTTGCCTGTGGAAGGTGAACTTTCACCTGCAGAAGGTGAAATTTCACCTTTCACAGGCAAACCTATGCCTTCTGCAGGCAAAATTTCGCATGACACAGGTGAAATTCTGAATTTTGCACCCGGCGACATATTTTGCACAATGGGTGAATTTCATGAAATATTTCACACGTTGAAATTGCCGATTTCACAGGAAATTCACTGGTGAAATATAATTTCACAACATCTCTAATAATAAGGCAGAACCATGACAAATAAGCAGTCCCTGCTTCTGTCTGTTTACATCTCCAGCAAATATGATCAGAACTGTAGCCTACCTGAAACAGTTTAATGGGGTTATGTAAAACCTATGCAATATTTTGAATTGGATTAACTGACATTGGAGCTCTTTAAAACTACAATTGGCCATTTCCCACACATCTTCTCACTCTTTGTCAGGTATTTTGACATGAAAATATTCTTCCCAGGCTTCATTAGTCTTGATGGTACCGGGTGAAAACATCGTGGACACAATATCGCCACATAAAGCATAGTAGGCATCACATCGCCGACTACAGAGTCAGCATGGAACATAATCGCCCAAATCTCGTGATTCAGCAAGGTGCTGACCGAGATCCCAGCCTACTGAATGGGGCCCCAGGCACCGTATCTGCAGCCAGTCTCAATGTGTTGCCCGGTCCCCCCCAACTCGTCGCGATGCATTGAGACCGTTGCCCTGGTGTCTAGTGGACCCCCCTCCTCTAGACCTCCCCAGCAGGTAGCTGCCCAACCCTGCACCCCCCCAACATACCCCAGCAATGGGCAGGTGGTCAGAACAGCCATCCACACACCGCCACGACTGGCCGCTCCACTGAACGAACTGCTACGCGCACATCTAGTTTGCTCAGTGGTACCGTCTTGATTGTTAGAGACAAATTGTTGCCATTTAATACTTTATATATTAATCCCGCTCCTATCTTAAAAGTGCTTAACATTATTATTTGTTGCCATTCATCATACTCTTTGAGTTTGTACTGATCTAAAAGTGTGAACTTCCTTAAAGTATCTCTGACTTGCAAGTAAAAATAAAATTGTAATTTATGTATAGCAAATGTCCTTCTGACCTCTTCAAGAGAAAGAAGAGTTTTGATATCTAAGTTTATAAAGTCATTTACTTTTTCAATACCTGCCTTGCACCAGTCAAAGTTTTTAAGCTCAATATTTCCAGCTGAGAACACAGGGTTAGGCCAAAAGGGCATAAATCCCACTGGTATCTTGTTAGTTTAATGAGGCATTCTATTTTTTAAGGGTTTCTGTAAAACCAACTACACAAGTTACACAGTTATCTTTAAGTTCTTTGGGGACTTTTATGAACATTTAGTCTGTCATCTTATGTGGTTTGATAATAATGTTCTCCACAGCTACCCAGAGAGGAGTATTATCCTCATCGGGGTGCACAACAAACGGCTGTCTGTGGCCTCCGAGGACCTAGCAGCTTCCACTTGCAGTCTTTGTTTATTTTTTGTTGTTGTTTTTAGTTTCAGTAGCATGCTGATAAATAAATAAATAAATAGATGAATGTATGTTTTAATTTGGTTTATGTGTACATTTAATAATGTACTGCTGGACATTTGTCACTTCAGGCTATTTTACAGTGGCCCTTGACCATCAGCCTTGACTCAAGTCTTCAGTCTGGCCTGCCACAAAAAAAGTTGTTTACCACTGATCTGCATTATCTAGGCCTTCTTGCATGGAAGATGCCATTAAAAATGAAGGCATACTGGTACTTTTCCCAACATAGCTGAGATAGGCCTCCAAAACTAGGTGATGCCCCCTTTGCTTAATCTAGGAGATTTTCTGCCTCAAAGGATGTTTCTGATTAGCCTATCTAATTCTTTAAATGTTTTCTTTTCCATCAGGATAGGTCGATTTTGGAGGATGTAAAATAACTTAGGGGTGGTAAGCATCTTAATTACATTCACTTTTCCCCATAGGGTTACATTTTTTTCCGATCTTGTTAAATCAATTTCCATATCTTTTAGAAAGGGAAGAATATTTAATTCTAAAAGCTTACCGAGATTATTTGAAATTTCTAGTCCTATGTAAGTTATTTTGTCTTTAAACCAGCTGACATCAAATATCTCTTTTTATGTCATTAATTATAGGTAAGGCTGTAATTAATTCACGGAGGGCACGGATTTCACGATTACCGTGAAATTTGCGCTTTTTCTCTCTCTGCCGTGAAATCCATTGCTCCCTCTGACATTAACTAAAAATAAGCAGAAATGTGCAAAACCCTGATCGGACAGCTCTGACATTAACTAAAAATAAGCAGAAATGTGCAAAACCCTGATCGGACAGCTGGGGACAGCCAGAGGATGCATTAGGCGAAGAGGCTTAATGCAATAAAATGACAGCAAGTGTCATGGGGGGAATGGGACAAGAAGCTTACTGGCAGTCGCAGAGTCTTTCAGTTCGGCATGGAGCCATTTACTGATGTGCGGTCCCGTTTGCAACTTATCCAGAGTTGCGACTTGCAGTACTTCAAGTGAGTTGCGACCAGAACCATGAAATACCATGAAATCTGCCTATTTTTACCGTGAAAAACTTACAGCCTTAATTATAGGCCCACATTTTCAAAGGCCGGAAGACACACAGTGCATCTAGATGCACTGCCCAAATAAATGGGCCAGCGTAAAAATTGTTATACTCAAACGAGATGCGTGGTCATGCATCCCATCTGAATACAGCAATGCTTGTGCAAATGGGGGCTGCTGACAGTGCACCAGTGCATCCCCCTGGATGGCCTGAATACCAGAAATGGGGATGCGCAGTTCAACTGCAGATGTGCCAGGCAAGAATTCCAAATATTCTACCAGGAAAATGCAAATGAGGCCATTAGGCATGCAAGGCACACATGGGCCATTTGCATGTCATTATGTCCTCATTTGCATGCCATCTGTAAGGATACGCCCAGCAGGATGCCTGCCTCCCTCCAAATCCCATGTAAATGCATATCCCAACCCCTCCCATCCTGATCCCCATATGAATTAAAATAAAATTAGTGCCCCTGTCCTGGTTCCATAGTGTAGGGACCACCCTCCCATCCCGATCCACATTTGAATAAAAAAAAAAAACAGCCCAATCCCTTTTTCCATAGTGTAGTGGCCCCCCTCCCTGTCTCGATCCCCATTCAAAATAAAAACAATTTAATCCCCTTCCCACTTTTCCACAGTGTAGTGGCCCCCCCACCCCCTACATCCACCCACTCAGGCACGCACATCCCACCCCGCTCCCCCCATCCCAACATAGCAGTCATCCAGTCAGCTGGCAAGCAGCACAGCCCTCCACACACTTCCATGGCTGCCCATCAACTGAACTGTCAATGAATGACAGCTTACTGTATGCACTACAAGGCCATTGGTGGACACTGTCAACCAAAGGGCTTGCAGTGTGTACTGTAAGCTGTCATTCATAACTTTGTGTAATTCATAGTTAGAATGACAGCTATTGTACAATACTGCAAGACCATTGGTTGACAGTGTCAACCAATGGGCTTGTAGCATACAGTAAGCGTCATTCATTGACAGTTCAGTTGGTGGACAGCCATGGAGGTGCATAGGGCTGTGCTGCTTGCTGGCTGACTGGCTGATGGACCATGCTGGAACAGGGAGCAGGGTGGGATGTGGGTGTCTGAGTGGGTGGAGGGTGGGGGGGCCACTACACTATGGAAAAGTGGGCAGGGGATTAAATATTTTTTATTTTGAACAGGGATTGGGATGGGGAATGGGGACACCTACACAATGGAAAAGTGGGCAGGGGATTAAATAATTTTTATTCTGAATGGCGATCGGGATGGGGAAGGGGACACTACACTATGGAAAAAGGGATCGGGTTGTATTTTTTGTTTTATTTTAAACAAGGATCGGGACAGGAGGAGGGTCCCTACACTATGGAACCAGGACAGGGGCACTAAATTTATTTTGATTCATATGGGGATTGGGATGGGAGGAGGGTCCCTACACTATGAACAGAGGGCATAGGTAAGGCAATGGGGAATGGGGTTCGGGGATGGATGGAGGGTGCCTCTAGACTACCAGGGACTGGGCAAGGGGACATTTAATTTTATGGTTTCCACTGCAATTTGGGTTTGGGGATGGGGTACCACAGGGCTGCAGGGGCCAGTAGCTGCTGTGCTGCTGTGTGCAGTACAGCAGCCTGCATGTGGTTGGCTAGGAGTTAGGCATGTTTCCACCATGCCTAACTTTGTGCAGCACATCTCTGATATGTGTGGGCAGATGCGCTGCACATCTCAGCTGAATAGGGGAATGTGCCACATATTCATGAGCACGCCCCCTGGAGATGCACCGCAGACATTATGGCTGCGCGTGGGCACAGCCAGAGATGCAAGATGCATCTCCACCCTTTCAATATCATGCTGTGGCGCATTTCCTGGGATGTGCCAGGGCATCTCCTTTGAAAATGGTCCCCATAGTTTCTGACATATTTCCCCGCAAACTTTGAGTTTTAGCCCAGATAATTTTTAGTCTAGATAACACAGCAAAATCAGAAAGCAGCTCTTTAAGAGTTTTGTTGGATTCAGCAGGCCTAGCAAGTGATAGGAGAACATCATCGGCAAAAGCGAATGTCTTGTAATTTTGTTTTCCAAGTTGAATACCTCTGATCCCAACATGGAAGTTTCAGGCTCTAATTAAGGGTTCAAAGGCAAGTATAATTATGTAAGAGAGGGGGCAACCTTACCTTGTGCCACATTCTAACTGAGAGAATGGAGAAATAGGTCCATTGGTGATGACCTGAGCTGTAAAGTTTTTATATACCATGCTTACCCAGGTGATAAATTCAACACCACAACCAAACTTAGATAATACATGAAAGTTGTAGTCCCATCTAAAAGATCAAACACTTTAAAGATATCTAAAGATAAGGCTGCATATTGATCTTTATATTTATTTGCCCACCAAATCAAAAATGTGCCCACCAAATCAAATTAATTAAGCACCTGACAGAATCAGCCCTTGATCTGCCCCTTACGGAACCTACTTGATATTTGACTACCAGGTTTGCAATGATGAACTGCACTCTATTGGATAGGAAGTTCATTAAGATTTTATAATCTTTGTTCATTAAAGAAATGGGTCTGTAAGTAATACATTCCATGGGGTATTTCCCCTTTTTCAGTAATAAAGTAATAAAGGCCTCATTCATTGTTTTTGGTAAGATTTTGGTTTTCCAGGTTTCCTGGATCATAGCATGGAGGTGACTGTCAGAACAATAGGCCAGAAAACCAATTTTTATTATTGGTACTCAACTACACCTTTAGCCCAGAGTCACAAAATGTGCACAAATCATATAAACAGTAAGACTGGATCAAATCTTACTTTAACACATACTGCATGCAAGTTCTGGATAATGGCAAAAATGTTTCCGTCAGACCCAGATGTGATATGCAGAAAAAATAGTTTTTATTTATTCCTGTTTAATTTATCTAATTAATAATAATTTGCATAGATATGAAACCTTGTAAACATAATAAAAAAATATAAACAGAACAACAAAGATTTCAGAAAATCAGACAAAACAAACATTTCAGAAAATATGCAAAACAACAAAGAAATAAGCAATATTCAACACAGTGAATGTAGCTGTATGCTATGCCTTCAGCATACTTTTGTATATAGCATAACCATCTTGCATAAGAACTGGCAAACTCTTTACATTAGTGTTTTGGATTATAGTTCTGTATAAAACATATTTCAGTACTTTATAGCATGCAAAATGTTTATATCTTTATAATGAGCATGAGCAAACCATTTACCCAAGATCCTATATTTTCTTTGTTAATAATTTTTATTATTTTCCAACATAAACACAATACATGTTACAGGATCACATTCACATATGCTTCATATCAAATACAGTAGTGTCACAGGTTCAGAGAAGGATACTATCGTACTTGTATCTAACATTCAGTATGGATAAACAGAATAACAAATAAATACAGGATAGGAGTAGCACCTACCACGGGCATGAGGCCTGCATGCAATGAAATTATAACAGAGACAAAACAGTTGTCAGTCCAAACATGGGATGCCATTATCTGAACTTAACAGCAAAAACAAAATAAAAACATAAGAACCACAAGGACCAGATAGCACTTCTTGAAAGTAGCATTGGTCTATATAGGGTAACTCAGCATAGAATAATGTAATCAGGACACCATCAAATAGCTGCCAGGGATTAACAGTATAGTGTCAGCAGGAGTGGGGGGGGGGGGGGCATATCAGCATATTCCAGCTCTAGGTTTCAAATAAGTGATGAAGAGGTTCCAGCAAGAATAGTATGTAGGTAGTGTGTTAGCTAAAACATGTGACAAATGGTCCAGTGAAGCAATTTGGGTAAGGGATTGATAAAGCTTGGACAGAGAAGGGACCTCTGTGGTCCTCCAACGACATAGAATAAGATGTTTAGCCTGGATGCTGAGCAAGGCAAGCCACCATCATTGACGAACAGACACTCGGGGTTCCTGTGGGGGGGTTTCCAAAATCCATACGAGTGGATCCCGTCTGATCTGAAAGCCCATGATGAGAGTGGCTAGCTAGCAGACTGCCTTCCAGAAGGGAGTAAGAAGGGGACAGTGCCACAAAATATGACATAAATCCCCTAACTGGGTCTAACACCTCCAGCAGAGATTATTATTCATTAGGTTAATTTTATAAAGCATAGCAGGTGTCCTGTACCACTGTTAAAGGAGTTTATTTTTCATAAGTTTACTCCACATATCTGGATAACTAATGTGGGCCAGCTTCCAACATAGTCACCACTGAGCATCATAAATGGAGACATGTAACACTTTTTCCCATTTGTGCTTGGCGTCCAGTGACTGAGAGGGAATAGTCTCCTTTAAGGCAGCATATATCTTGCTGGCCTGTCTTTTAGGGAGAGTAAGCCAATCTTCAAGTTTCTGGGGCTCACTGGCTCCAGGAGGGTGAAGCTTTAAATATGCAGATAGAGTGCTGCGAAGCTACAGGTATCTCCAGAATCAGGCTTTCCCAGTCCTTTGCTAGTATTTAGCTCTTGAAAAGACTGCAGGCCTTGACCCTCCTTATCAAGGATATCTGCCAAAATGGCAATACCTTTTTGTTCCCAAATGGCTCCATGCAATGGGCTGGTTCTCTACCAAGATATGCCTATTGATAAAAATTTGGGTGTGGGAAAGGGGCCTAGGATTCACCCTAATCCTTGCATGTATCATATTCCAGATCTTTACTGCAGGGGCTATTGTTGGGTGTGTTGTCAGGGTTTTGGGCAGTGGATTGTATATCAAAAGGGAGAGGTTGCGCACCTGTGCCATGGATTGTTCCATGTGGAGCCATTGGAGGGATTCAGGAGACATCTTTTTCAAGTTTGGGCCGAAGAGTAGGCCCATTTATAGCCCTCTAACCATGGAAGGCCCCAGCTCCCCTCCTTCCAGTGGGATCATAATTTGTTCCTACTATAGCGAGGTTTCTTCTGGTCCCACATGAAGTTACCGATAGCCACATCTATGGCCTGATACCATTTGGTGGGTAGGTCCAGAGGGATATGGCAGAGGGGATATAAAATATCTGGGGCTGAAATCATTTTGAGAGTCAAACTTTTGCCAGCAAAGGTAAAGTTTAGTGTCTTCCACCTATCTAATTCAGTTTTGATTTCTGCAATTAGTGGTTTCAGATTAAGATCCCACATTTTGGAGAAATCTGGAGAAATATGCACCCTGAAATAGACCAAAGAGTCTGAAGCCCAGTGCAGGCCAAAGGGAGAAGTCAGATTTTGTGTGCAAATGGGATTTAAGGGAAGCACTTCAGTCTTGGAGCGGTTCATCTTCAACCCTGAGTATCTTTCAAAATCAGATAGAAGGGTAAGGAGGGCCGGAAGAGAGGCTCTGACATCCATCAAAGGTACCAGCAGATCGTTTGCACACAGGAAGGTAGTGTACGAGTGAGCGCCTACTGGCATACCTCAGATACTGGGGTGTTGCCGTATTGTAGCCACCAGTGGCACAGCAGCTAAAAGAAAAAGTAGGGGAGACAGAGGGCACCCCTCTCTGGTACCTTCCCAACAGAAAGGGCTGAGACAGCACCCTATTAGTTAAGATTTGGGCTGTAGGTTGTTGATATAGAGCCAGGATCCAGTGCCTGAAATGCTCCCCAGTTCCCAGATGCTGCAAAACCAAAGTGAAATAGTCCCACTCCAGGGAATCAAAGGTCTTTTCAAAGTCTATGGCCACTGCAGCAGCTGGAGTGGAAAGTGTCCTGGCCTGAAACATGAGGTTGATCATAGAACGAATATGGTCCCTACTATATCACCCAGGAACAAAACCCACTTGTGAAGGATGAATAAGGGATGGGAGAAACAAATTTACTCTAGAGGCCATGATCTTCGCAAAGAGCTTGCTGTCAGTATTAATTAGGGATATGGGTCGATAGCTCGAAGGCAAGGTGAGGTCTTTCCCTTTTTTGGGGAATACCATTATAACCGCTTCCCAGAAAGTGAGGGAACCTACCAACAGTAATTGCTTCGTTAAACACCGAGCTGAGGAGTTGGGAGATTTGGGGAGAGAGAAGCTGCCAAAATTCCACAGGAAACCCATCTCCCCCTGGCTTTTAGAGCAGCTTCCACTTCAGCCAGAGAGAAGGCTGATCCAATACACCAGCTTGTTTGGGAGACAACTTAGGTAATTGGAGGGAGGAGAGAAAACCTTAAACTTTGCCGGAGTCCATGGTTCTAATGGAGGAGTATAAAGTGGTATAAAAACATTTCATTATAGAGTTAATTTGCTATGGTTCAGTACAGGTCTTCCCAGCTGGCTCTCTTAACCCAGCTATGTGTCGTTCGGCCTGCTGCTTGCTCAGCCTGTATGCTAACACTTTACCTCCCTTTTCCCCTTCCTCCCAATATTTATGTCTTAATCTTAAAATTCAGCTTTGTGAGCCAGCAAATCATTTATCTGTAGCCTAATTTGGGTTATTTCTTTACCCAGAGGGGAATCCACATGGAACTTATATGTTTGTTTAGCTTGGGATTCTAGGGATTTTACTTTCATTTCAAAGGACAGCAGAAGGTGCTCCCTGCGTTTATGACGTTTGGCCGCAAATCCCATACTGGACCCTCAAAAGATGGCTTTCAGGGCCTCTCAGGTAGTCCCCAGAGAGGTGTCTGAGGCTGGAGTAGTAGCCCAGGCTGGAAAATCCAAGTCCCATAGGAGGAGTGGATCCAGCATCCAGCTGGAAGTTTTAGGAGAACTGGAGCCCCACATTATATGAAGCTGCACCAGAGAGTGATCAGAGATAATCATGGGCATAATCCTTGAATCAACCGCACATTGACTGATCTCAGAAGAGACCAGCCAATAGTCAAGTCGACTGTGGGATCCATGTACAGGACAGAAAAAGGAATAGTCCCTGTCTTTCGGGTGAAAAAGTCTCCAAATATCTGTGAGTCCCATATCTGTCATCAGCTGCTGTAAAGCTAACCAAGCCTTAAGGTGCTGCTCATGGGACAGGGAGCTGCGATCCATCTGCAGTACTAAGGGGAGGTTAAAATCTCCCCCTAGCAGCATTGGAACAGGCATCGGATCCAGAGCATTCAATACCTGAGCAACCTCATGGTAGAAAGTGGGTACATCATCATTTGGCCCATACATATTCCCAAGAAGAAGGGAGCCTTCTGGAGTATCCATGAGGGCAAGAACCCATCTGCCAAATGCATATTTTTTGAGTTGGATAAGCTTCTATTTAAGAGATTTATGCAAGAGTATGGCCTCCCCTCTTTTTTTGGTGGGAGCTGAGGATGAGAAGACCTGTCCCACCCAGTCCCTAGTCAGCTGATCATGGTCCTGCTTATTTAGTTTGGTTTCCTGCAAGAACGCCAGTGTAGCCCTGAGCCCCTTAAGGTGTGCCAGCACCTGTTAACTCTTTATTGGGGTATTTAACCCTGTACATTCCAGGTGTACCCTGTAAGATCACCCATGATTCCAAATAAGGGGGAATAATGAAAGAGGGGGAATGTCACCAACAACAATATAGACTGAGGGCTCAGCTAGCATTCCATGCAGGAAATCCACAGTAAGCCTTTCATGAGAAGTATGGATATGCCACAAACTTATCAACCATATCAATCTCATATAGGCAGTCTGGTACCTAAACAGCAAACATATAAAATAAGGGCAACCAGCCCAACCAATCCCAAAATTATTTATGGAATTCATACCCATGATGAATGAAGAACCAGCTAAGCAGAGATACATCATAATGCCAGCAGCCCAGTAACCAAGGCCACCCATGCACCTCTTGTGGGGGAATGGAGCAAATGCACCATCAAATGAAAGCCCAAGTTGCAAAATCCAGAGCCACCTCCAGGTTAGCTGGTTCATTGTCGGAAAATATTTGGGGTAATAGGATTCCTTATAAGAGAGTGTGACAAGTGACAGACAGCTCCTCAAGGGAGCATTATGAGGCTAGTTACAAGGGTTCGGGTTTTGCCCATGGCAGATGGCTCACCCTGCAAATATCATGAGCCAAATAGTAGATAACAATAGGGGCAGGAAATGAGGGGTGCAGGAGCAATTCTGCTACAAGGAGGTCACCATCTCAGAAAGTAGTAGGGGTTAAAGCAGCAGCCCATACACGCGTAAACCATTGGGTCAGGCTATTGGTTTAAACTGCAGGACTGAATAATGTGGCCCCTGATACAAGTTGTACAAAGGTCTGTTAATGCCATATGTATGCCTTACATGTCCCTATCACACTGGCTCACTTATGTTCATTCACTAAAATAATACTTTTATTCCTGCTTAAAGCAGGGTCTGTCAGCAACATCAGAGCTCTATGTTCATATCAGTGAAGTGGGAGTATCTGCCAAAATCACAACATTGATCAGCCATGAAAAGTCCCACATTTGTCCTGACAAAATTCAAGGTCCAAGAGGGACCCTTCATATCCCTAGCTGTAGTATCCCACAGAGCAAGAAAAGGGGAGGGTGTAGTTGAAAGTTGGGAGCTCAGAACTGAGGAGCCCTAATGTTTCTTGCCCCTCTCCCACCCCTGCATCTCAACAAAAAAAGACCCAGTTACTTATCTCATGTAGGGGATCCATCCCCCGCTGCGTCCGATGGCTTCTGGGAGCTAGGTGTAGATTCAAGCTCATGTTGAATGGGGGTTGAAGTAGCAGCCTGTGAATCACTGAACACTGGCTCTTGCGAAGTACCAGATGCAGCCACCGCAGTCCACGACCGCTGGTTTGAAAAAGGGCTCTGTTGGCTTTAGGAGGTTTTTGGTGAGCACCCCCCCTTTCTGCTGGTGCTGAAGGCTTATTCGGTTCTTGTGGTAGTCCATGACCATAGCGATCGAGATTGAACGCCTAGAAAAATAGTGAGTCAATCTCGGTGACTGTGATCATGGCTACATAGGGAGCAGAGCGACTGGATATTGCGGCTAGTGAAAACCACTGCAGGAACTCACGTGTATACACAGATGCGTGCACCCACGGCGGGGGGAGAGGCAGGGGAGTGATGGCATGTGGGAGGGGTTGTGGTGAGCAGCTGCCAAGCTGGATTACTGGTGTTGTAGGGAGGGTGATCAGCTAGGAGGCATGGGGTACCAGATTCTGGTCTGGCGTGGTGCAGGGTTTTGTTTTTTTTTGCCACCCGGTAGCATGTATTTTTTCAAGTTGTGCAGCCCCCCTGACATGCACCCCCAAGTTGAAAATACATAGAGTGTGTAGTGCCAAACCCCCCACATTAAAAATGAGACCTGTAGGTCTCAGTTGCCTTTTTTCTGTGCACTGCCAGTGTACATCACCAAAATTAATTTTCTGCAATCTATATGCACCATAATAGCAATTGCTGTTTCTTGAGCACTATTATGACATGGAACCGGTTCTTGTAGAGCTTCAAAGTGGTTGGGGGTTTGGTTGCTCTGAAGGTCTCTGCCATCATGAATCCATTCTCTCAACTCCCTTCTTCTGATCAGCTGGATGCTGCGCCATTTGTGGCCATGTGGAGTGTGTCACCTCTTGGACCTCAGGGGAAGAGAGTCTTGAACACTAGGACCTCCAAGATGTTTGGTGGTTGGGGTGAGAAGGAAAAGCCCTCTTTCTGTTCTCCCTGAACCAGTGAGTGGTGCTTGCTGGCCAGGGAACTGTCTGGGCCATGAAAGCCCTCCGTGAAAGTTCTTCGTAAGAAGTCCATAACACTGTCTGGCGTAGAAAACAGGAGGGGAGTGCTGTTGTACACAATCCTCATGGTGGCAGGGTATCAGACATTGAAGGGTAGATTGTGGTAGTGGAGAATTCTCTGAGCTTCTGTGTAAGCTTTGCATCACTCCATGAGCTACCGGGAGTAATCCTGGAAGATCTGGATTCTCTGATCTTGCCTAGTAAGAGGCCCCTTTTTTCTGGCTGCAGCTGTAACAATATCTTTTTGTCTGAAGTTTAGAAATTAAGCCAGAATGGGGTGCAGGTGTTCTCTGGGCTAAGGAGGGGGAACAAGAGAGCAATGGTCCCACTCTATTTTTAGCATAATACCAGGAGAGAGATCAAGTAGTAGCGGGAGGGTATGTTGCAAGAAGTCTACAGCATCTCTTTGTTCAGTGTCTTCCAGGAAGTCAATAAATCGCAAATTATTGTGACAGCTACGATTCTCCAAATCATCTACTTTATCTTGGAGAATATGGATTAGGCAAGCTTGTTCTCTTGTAGCAGCAGAGATATCCTGAATGGCGGCATCATGGGCTGCAAAATGTCACTCTATTTTGAAAAGTCGAGATTCTATCATTTGCAGAGTTTGAGTGTAGGCATTTACAGCTAAAGTCATTTGAGACATTTGTGCAAGCAGCTGGATGAACATTTTTTCTGTTTTGGTAGATTCAGCACTAGATGGAGGAGAAGATGCCATCTTTGCAGGCTAGAGAAGATTTTGAGAATTGAGAGATGCAGCCAATCTTTCCCTCGGATGAAGACATGATGCAAAAGTCAGCTACAGGTAAGTCTCACTGCTGCAATGTGTAAAAATAGGGTGCAGAAAATATCACCTGATGATGGATGAAGAAGGATTCTGTCCCACAATGAGAGGAGCTAAGCACTTAGACAGCCATCCTGGCCCAAGACTAAGCCACACCCCAAGATCCTGTATTTAAAAGGTAAATTTTATCATGCCGACATCCCCAGCTAAGCCAAATTAGAATATTATAAAAATTAATTACAAATAATACTCAGATATCTGGTTAAGTGGAGACTTGGGTTTTCTTTCTTCTAGCTTCAAAATCTTGGTGAGTTAATCTCTTCTGTGGATGACTCAAAGGTTTTCTTAGTGGTTGAACCTTGTTGGAGCTTCTGTTTTACTTCACGCAAACTCGAACCCTGGACTTTTGGACCCCTCTGACATCAATACACAGAGGTGCAAGCTTGCTTCTCCTGGTTTAGACATCCATAGGCACTCTCAATTTCTTTGTTCTGATTTTGGCAGGAACCTTAAACAGCAAGACAACAACAAAATGTCCATAACACCAGCATGTCCTCTTGGCATCTCAATTGGGAAGAACTGAACCAGCCTCTCTTGGGACTTATCTTTCATTACCTCTGGTGCTGAGTGACATCACTGCCAATTTTGATTGGTCCTTGCAAAGAAAGGGAATGCTTAGGGTTTTCTTCTTGGAGTCTCCACCCCTTGCTTAGAAAGTAACATCTTAAGCTCAACGTTTGTTTTTCTTCTAACTTTTGGATGCCACAACGTACAGCCTTTAAACAAACATTTTTGGATTTTGCTTAAAATCTGGAGTCTTTTAAGACATCTCTCAGGTGAGTGAGACAAATATTTTCTGAGATAAGTTAATACGTTTGCCAATTGCCGCTGCGCAGACCCAACCATCTCAGCTCTTCTGGACTGTTGACAGATTGTGCAATCCAATCTGTCTTCAGTTTGGCAGAGCCTTTTCACATGAACAGTGTGATGAGTTTGCTCAATTCTTCGCAGATAAGATTGCCACCATCAGGTCCAGCATCTGTCCGGCCATATCTAGTGGATATTATAATAATAATAATAACATTTATTTGTTAAGCACAGTATCAAAATATCAAAGCACTGTATAATCAACAGGTTCTAAGATAAATAAAAACATATAAATAAAAACTAATAAACACTATTAAATATTTAAATATCTAATCCAAAAAATCAGGGAAAGCACATGCAAATAGATATGTTTTTAGAGCAATTTTGAAGCTCTCCACTGTCTGGCACTCTCTTACCTGACGAGGTAGAGAATTCCACAAGGTGGGAGTGGCAAAAGCAAAAGCCTGAGCTCCTGAGGAGTTCAAACATACCCTGGGAATCTCTAGCAATCCCTCGTTGGTTGAGCAGAGTGGTCTGAGGGGGCAGTAGGGACTCAGAAGCGCTTGTAGGTAACTCGGACCCAAGCCGTGGAGGACTTTAAAAGTCAGCAAGCCAGATTTAAAGGTGATCTGCGACTGAACAGGCAACCAGTGCATAACGCGCAGCACAGGTGAAATGTGACTGGATCGAATAGACCCAGACAATAACCTGGCCACAGCACTCTACACTAGCTGCAGGTGACAGATTTCAACCCCAGGAAGCTGTAGGTATAGGGAGTTACAGTAGTCAAGGTGCGCAGTCACGAATGCTTGGACCAGGGTTAGAAGATCGCCAGATGGAGCGAGGTGCTTAATTCAGGGCATGTTTGTCAGATGGTAAAAAGAAAACTTGACCACAGCTGACAGCTGTGAATGAAGCGTCAGCCCATCATCAAATATCACCCCAGATTCCGCACCCATTCGAAGGTCAGGAGCTGAAAGCCCCCGAGCCAAAGCCCAGAAGGCTGCCCAGCAGCTGACCCCTCTATCTGGTGACTCAGTTTCACGACTAACACCTCTGTCTTGTCAGGATTCAATCTAAGCCAACTGGAATTCATCCAGTCTTGGATTTTGGTGAGACAGTTAGAAAAGACGGAGAGCGCACTATCCTGGTCGGGCACAGAAGACAGGTACAGCTGAATGTCATCTGCATACCAGTGAAAAGTCAGCCCGTACCATCTTACAATGTCTCCTAATGGGAGCATATACACCACAAACAACATGGGGGATAATACTATACCCTGCAGGACCGCACATGACAGGGAGTAGAAGTCAGAGGAAAAAATTCCTGTTACTATCCTCTGTGACCTGCCAGTGAGGAAAGAGCAAAACCATCTGAGGACTGTACCAGACAGGCCACAGATGAACTGCTGGTGATCAATAAGTACCCCATGGTCCATGGTGTCAAAAACTGAAGAGAGATCCAGAAGGACTCAAATGAAATGGCACTTCTGGTCTCTAGCCATCAGGAGACCATTGAGTATCTGAACCAGAGCAGTCTCGGTACTGTGTCTCTTACAGAAACCAGACTGGTGAGGATCGTAGATAGTATGGATAGTAAAATGGTTCTCCAAATGTTGTGCGACAAGTTTCTCAATAACCTTCTCTATAAAGGGAAGGTTAGAGATTGGCCTGTAGTTTGCAGGAGAATCTGGGTCAAGAAATGACTTTTTGAGAAGAGGTATAACCACAGCCTCCTTCAGGGAGCTGGGAAACTCCCCTGACTCCAATGAACACCAGATTAATTCACTAGGACCAGGTCAATCACATATACACACCCCATTAAAAGGTGGGTAGGGCCCGGATATAAACTACAGAAAGTTGTAGAGGTCAGCAGGAGGTGGCGGGCACCCAGTTTACCTGGTCTGATTTCAGCCAACTGGAAATCGCAGATACCATGAGGCTCATCCAGACTTTGAAGACAACCAGCTGTACTTTGGACACGGGCCATATGCGCCTTCCTGTAGGGTGCATAGATGAAATTGTCCCAGTCCTAGCCAAGATAGTCTGGAGGTCACTGGAGAGAGGGGGTTTCCTGGACCCCCTAAAGGAGGTGGTTGTTTGACCCTTCCTAAACAAGCCCTACCTTGACCTGTACTGTCTGGTTAACTACAGACCTGTCTCTAACTTACCCTTTGTGGGTAAGGTTATTGAGAAGGTGGTTATGCTGCAGCTGGATGATCACTTGTCCAACCATGATATATATGATTCTCTCCAGTCAGGATTTAGGAAGAGGCATAGCACTGAGACGGCCATTGTTTGGGTGGTAAATGACCTCCTAATAGTGAGAAACTGGAGGACTCGTTCTGTCTTGGTCCTTCTTGATCTTTCTGCAGCATTTGATGCTGTAGAACATGGTGTGTTGCGGGAGCACCTGTGGTTCATATCTGGACTATCTGTTACAGTCCTCATATGATTTTGATCTTTCCTCGAAGGTAGGGCTCATAGAGTGGTGTCTGGGATTTACTCCTCTGCCCCTCTCTCCCTACCCTGTGTTTTACCGCAGGGCTCCATCTTAGCACCCTTGTTGTTTGCAGTGTATATGCTGCCATTAGGAGAGATCATTAGGTGGTACGGTCAGAGTTTTCACTGCTATACAGATGATACTCAGCTGTACATGTCCTTTGTGCCTGGACAGGATGGAATTCTCTTGGTATTTAACAACTGTCTATCCAAGATCCAGGACTGTATGAGTGCCAGCTGGCTGTGGTTGAACCCAGCTAAGACTGAGGTGTTGGTTGTGGACCCAGATTGTTGGTAGGCATGTTTGTCGGTAGGGCAATTCTCTGGGCTTTGGCTTGGGGGTTTTCAGATGACTACCTCAGATCAGGTGCGGAACCTGGGTGTTATTTTTGATGAGGGTCTGACTCTTAACTTTCAGGTGTCGGACGTTGTTCAGTCCTCTTTTTACCATCTGAGGAATATCACCTGGGTGAAGCATCTGGTTTCTCCTGAAGATCTTTCAACGTTGGTCCATGGCTTTGTAACCTCCTGCCTTGACTACTGCAATGCCTTTTACCTGGGGCAACCGGGGGTTGATATCCACTGCCTGCAGCTGGTGCAGAATGCAGCAGCCAGGCTAATGACTGGTCCTTCACTGCCAGTGCAGTGGTGGGTCACTTTCAAGGTCAGGTTACTGACCAATAAAGCCCTACATGACCAGGGACCCTGCTACTTGCAAGATTTCCTCCGCCCCTACTGCCCCCTCAGTCCTCTCCAATCCACTGATGAGGGATTGCCGGGGATTTCCAGGGTCTGTTTGAAGTCACTAGGGACCCGGTCTTTTACTTTTGTGGCCCCAACCATATAGAATTCTGTACCTTATCAGGTATGAGAGTGCCTGACCGTCAAGAGTTTCAAAACAGCACTGAAAGCATATTTATTTAGCCTAGCGTTCTTGGATTTTTGCAAAATTTGATTTTTGTTGAACTGTAGTCTGTGGATTTTTACATTTTTGAGTGTCATGGTTGTTTTTAATTGTTCTTTTCTGTTTAGCTTATGTATAAGCACCTTGGTTTTAGAAAGGCACTTTTTTTAAATAAATATATGCTATGATGATGATGATGATAAGGACTATAACTCTAATTCTGAGCAAAGTCTTTTAAAAACAAAGTGATACTTCTGTTCTTCATGTCCTAGGCTCCAGAACTATGGTAAGCAGGTTTCTCTCACATCCAACTTCCATAAAGTCCTCAAAAGCATCAGATTCCTTGGCAAAGAGCTGTGCCTTTGTTTATGGGCTGTCAACCCTGAAGCCATGCTTGCTCCAAACTGTTAAAGTAATCTCCCAGTTGGCGTGATGCTTTCCTGAATCCATGTACTTACAGTGGCAGCCATAGATATGGTCAGATATTTCCTGAAATGTCTGTTATATACAGTATCTGGACATTTCTTGCCTGCCTGCATTACCACTATGGGCCACCAGAGAGAATCTCTTTAGATATTTTGTGAAATTTCTGGAAATATCTGACCATCTCATGGCTACCACTGTATCTAAAAGTCATATTTCTGGATTTGTCATGACATCAGCTTCAATTTAATGTCAAACTTGATATGTGTACTTTGAAGATTATTGTTCCAGGACATTTATGAAGATAACTCTGGTCCCTATCAGCTATATTTACTCAATTTAGCCAGTCATCAAGTTGCAATGTCCTCTGCCAACTGTGTAAATTTCATGCTGGCAGCATCAAAGATGGTACAAGAACCAAAAGCCTTTCTTTTATATTGAAACATAGAGCAGTTTACTTGAAGCACTGGTATGGTACCAGCTTCGTGCTGACACAGAGAAACCACCTGCAATCCGTCACCTGTCAAGTTAGAATTATACAGATATTGTACAGAGTACACAGTATTTACATACATAGAAGTGTCTATAGGAAGATAAAACAGGTTATCTAAGGTTGCAGGAGGAAATAACGGATGATAAAAAATAAAAATAAAAATATACACCAGGTAGAGGTGAAGGTAGGGGGAAGGAAGGGAGTTAGGGGGAGAAAGGCTAGGAGGGCACGGTGCACAGAGAGGAGTTAGTAAAACGGGATGTAGAGAAGGTGGATGGAGAAAAGGAGTATGTGTGAGCGCCGGGATTGAATGCTTTAAAGTACGGGGCATGGTAGGATGTCACAACCCAGGGTAGTGAGCTCCTATCCGAGGTTGGGAAAGGAAGAATAAGGGGATGGATGGGCCTAGTGTTGATAAGACAGGGAGATAAGAGAGAGAGAACAATTAGGCTGGTGGGGAGCAAGCTGGGGCATCAGTACTTAAAACTGGGTCTAGGCGTGGCTATATACCAGTGCAGACACTGGTACTGGGTCTGAGTGGGTGAAGCAGTTACATACTTCTGTGATTGTATGGAAATAAAGTGTCTTGAAGGCATTTATACCGATTAGAGTGCTTAATTTGAGGTTTTTTTGTAGATTGTTCCATGAGGTAGGTAGCAAGAAGCTTATGGCTGCCCTGCCGAAGTGGGATTTTACTTTGGGTACTCTAAGTGTAATAGCTGAGTAACTTCTTAATGCATATTTCCCAATTATTCTCAGGGGAAGACAGCAGGAGATATAGTAAGGCAGCTTATTAGAGATGGCTCTATAGGTCCAGAGAGCTGCGTTTCTGTGGCGCCTGAACTTTAGTGATGTCCACCCACTGCCGCATATAGGGTGCAGTGATGCGTGTCGAACGGGAGTCCCGTTATAAACCTCAGTGCTCGATGGTAGAGTGTGTCCAGTTTAGCCATGTAAGAGTAGGGGCATTGGCTGTAGAGGAAGTCAGCGTAATCAACCAATGATAGGAAAATGGATTGGACCAGTTGTTTCTTGGCATCTCTGGAGAGAAATTGGTTGATTTTAAAAAACAGTCCAAGCCTTTGGCGAAGTCGTTTTAGCAAGTCCTTGATATGTTCAATGAAGGAGAGTCTTTGGTCTATCCAAACTCCCAGATACTTGAATTTTGTAACAAATTCTAGTTTTTCACCTAGAACTGTGGTAATTTGAGAAATTGTCCCACTGGACTCAGGGTTAGCTGTACGGATAAAAGGGGAGAGGACCATCGCTTTAGTTTTTTTGGCATTAAGGAGTAGCTTTTTTTGGAGGAGTTGGCTTTGCAAAAGGTTGAATTCTGACTGTAGGTCATTACAGGCAGCTTCAGGTGTTGGGTGACTCACGTAGAGAACTGTATCATCTGCAAACAGATGGATGATGGCTTCTTTTATACAGTAGTCGATGTTATTAATGTAGATTGCAAAAAATAAGGGCCCTAATATAGAACCTTGAGGTACCCCTCTTTGCAGTGTTTTTAAGGGGGACAGGCCTCCTTCGGCTTTAACTTGTTGAAGGCACCCTGTAAGATAGTCAGTAAACCAATGCAGAGAGGAGGGGTTCACACCTATGGTTTGAAGGGAGGAGAGAAGCAGACTATGGTCAACAGTGTCAAAAGCCTTGCTTAGATCAAGGAAAACAGCACAAATAAAGTTTTTGCTCTCAAGATTATGCTGCCAGTCGTTAGTAACTTTGGTGAGGGCTGAGATAGTGCTATCTTTAGCTCTGAATCTGGACTGCATAGGATTTAGCAGTTCCCTAGACTCAAGGTGAGTCCTCAGCTGTGCATTTACAATTTTCTCTAGGAGCTTGGACAGGACCGGAAGGAGAGAAATTGGCATGTAGTTATTGAGATCGCCAGGGTCACCTGATTTGAACAGTGGTATGACATGTGCTGTCTTCCATATAGGTGGTAAGGTGCCCTGAGACAGGGATAAGTTAAAAAGGTGGGTGACGGGTATTGCTAGTATGTGGTAGGCAATTTTTAGGAAGTAAGGGTCAAGGGTGTCGGCCCCAGCACCTTTTCTAGTATCCAACTGAAGCAAGAGGTCCTCTACCTCTTTCAGTGGGGCAGGTTGAAGTGAGAAAGGTGGCGAAGCTATCAGAGTTTCAGGCAGTTGGCTGGCAGTCTGGGAGCGAAGTATGTTTGCAGGGCAAAGTGGTTATTGAATGCATCAAGTATATCCATCTTTTTGGTTATAGTCAAGTTGCCAGAGGTAATCTTGGTCGGGAGTGAATTTCCTGGGGAGTGGCCTAGCAGATCATTGATTGTGTTCCAGAGCTTGATTGGGCTCTTTGTGGCAGAGTCGAGTTCTGATTTGAAGAAGGTGGCCTTCGATTCTTTGATTGTTTTGGTACATAAATTCCATAGTCTCCTGAACTGGTTCCAATCCTCTGCAGTGTTCAGTCTGCGTGCTTTTTCCAGAGCTTATCTCTTTCTAGAAGCAAGGACTTGATCTGAGGGGTGAACCATTTACAGGTTTTGGTCCTAGTTTGAACTTTAATCAGGGGAGCATACTTATTAAGGGCACTTGATAGAATGTTGTGGAAGATATTGTAAGCTAACGTAATCGTTTTGGCCAGGTAGAAATGCACTAGAAAAAGTTTTAGAACTAAGCCATTTTTTTCTTTTCAATGTTTATTTAAGCAGTTTTATTTTCTTTTTGCTTGGAGATCTCATACACACAGCCATTTTGACTAGGTGTCTTAGTATGACCTCCCAATTACCTTAATTATAATTAGGATTTATAAAGAATATAAAATAGAAATTATAAAATAATGCAAAATAATAATATATTAAAATATTTTTATAACTAAGTTTTGTTCTTACATGCCCAATTACTGAAGTTGAGAATATTGTATAGAACTCCCCAGGAATGCCGTCTGGATTTGGTGTTTTCCCTGATGGTAATTTTTGTATTGCTTGTATTATTTCTGTTATTGAGATTTCTTTATCAAGCATTTCTCTATCTTGGGCCATTAAGGACTGAAGGATAAGCAATATAATAAAGTCAGTTAGTTTCCCACTATCAAGAAGTTCCCCTTTAGAGTAAATTATATCATGAAATTGTTAAATTCTTTATTTATTTCTGAGATTTTTGTGAGTATTTTACCGGAGGTGTGCTTTATGCCTGGAATTGTGTTTTGGTGCTGTACTTTCTTTAAGCATCAAGCTAAAAGCTTTCCAGATTTTCCTCTGCTTCCCAGTAATTTTGTTTAATTCTGAACAAAGCATACTCTGCTTTGTCAGTGAGAATTTTGTTGATATTATTGTCAGGGCTCTTAGATTTTTTTAAAGTACCTTCAAATTTTTAAATGTTTTTTCTTTGTTTTCTAAATCCACTGCTCTTTTCCCTTTCCTATTGGTCAAGAAACTGATAATTCTACCCCAGATGAAAGCTTTGTATGTATCCCATATGCAAGCCTGCAATATCTCAAATGTTTAGATTATTTTCAGTTTTGCTGCAAATGTATTTTTTCTTTCAATAAAACAGTATTAAGTCTCCACCTCAGGTTCTTTGCATTTTTCTCTCCAATAACTAGATTGACACTTATTCGAGACTATGATCTGGTAAGGTAACACTATCAGTATCAACATTTTCAACTAAATCTGTTAGATTTTTGGATATCATCAAATAGCAATTCTGCTGTAGAAAAAGGTGTCTACTTGAGAAAAAAGTGTAGTCCCTCCCCATGGGGTGAACTAGGCATCATGGCCCATGTCTCCCATTAGTTCAGTGAGCAATAGTTTCAATTTGGTGTCAGATAAGGATTGATTTGTACTCAGTGTACTTAGTTACTTCCTTCCTCCCTCCCTTAGTGCTTTTGTGCTGCTGGGGAATCGCCCCATGATGTGGCTCAACAGAAGAAGACATTCTTCTAAGTGCAGATCTTCAAGGGAATCTCTTTAATTGAGTCATGGCCCACCATCCCACGTTTCCCACTTTGTTTTTTTGTCTGGTTGTGTTGCATGCTCTTGCACAATGGTTGTCTTCTTATGCCTGATTGGAGCATTCTAATACTCAGGTTTCCATATCTTCTCCCGTTTGCATAGTTTGTCTTATTTGCTTTGCTCTCTGCTGGTTTACTGATCCTCCATGCTTTTCGCTGGTGGGGAACTCAGGTGTGATGCAGCATCCCAAGTTATATAGGTGGTGACGATGCACATTCATGTGGGCAGCCCCAGCTAGCAAAAGTTTCCAGGTGGCCCAGATACCAACTGTTTACAGTTCCATAATGTGACTCCATGGAGGAGAGTCTCTTGAAGATCTACTGTTACAGTAAGTAACTACTCTTTCCCTAAATAAGAGAGGCAATATAGAAAGCCCAGCTAACTGTAGACCAGTGAATTTGATGACAATAGTGGGAAAGTTGTCAGTATCAGTTATCAACAAGCTGATAAGGGCTTTTTGGAAGATAATAAAAGGTGTCATGGGTAGTAATCAGCATGGTTTTATAAAAGTAAGATATGTAATGGACTTTTTTGATGATGAATAGGAACCAGGCAGCTGACATCTTTTACCTAGACTTCAGCAAGGCCTTAAATGTGGTGCTCCACAGACAGGAACATAGAATCTGTTACCAGAGAAAGGCCCATTGTTCCAGTGTGTCTGTGCATTTCTACCTAACATATGTATTAAATGAGACAGCCCTAAGTCTCTTTACTCTCCATTTTACTGCTCTGCTTCTGGGGAGGTCTTTATTAAGCCCTTGTATTTGTCCCACCCTTGTTTGAACCCACCTCCTCCCACTGATTTCAGACAGAACATCTTTTCTGTCAGCTTATTTAACCCCTCCACTACCCTCTCTATAGAAATATGGAAATGTGAAAGCAGAAAAGGTCCGACAGGCCCACCCAGTCTGCCAAGGTTGCCTAGACCACTGCTAGGACTTAACTGTAACCCTCACCTTGCCAACAGGCCTCTGTGCCTGTCCCATGACCCCTTAATCCCTCCCACCATCCTCTCTCTGACCACCTCTTATGGAAGCCTATTCCATTTATCCACCACCCTTTCTGAGAAAAAGTGCTTTCTAATGTTTCCTCTGAACTTCCCCGCTTACAATTTGCAAATCATGGCCCCTTGTCTTCGATTGCCCCTGTAGTTGGAATATGCTCTCTGCTGTCACCTTGTTAATACCCTTTAGGTATTTGAATGTCTCAATCATGTCCCCCCCCTTTGTTCCAGGGAGTGCATGTTGAAGACCCTCAGTCTCTCCTCGTATGTTAAGTGACTGATTCCTTTAACCATATTTGTCACCCTCCTCTGGACATGCTCAACCCTCTCCATGTCCTTCTTGAGGTATGGACTCCAGAACTGGACTCCATACTCCAGATGCAGCCAAACCGGCTGGGTGTACAAGGGTATTATGACCTCCATCCTCCTACTAGTGATCCCCCTCCCGATGCAACCCAGCATCCTGCTGGCTTTTGTCACTGCCTTCTTGTAATATTTTGCTACCTTCAGGTCCCGTGTAATGTTGCTGCAAGGTCTCTCTCCTGTTCAGTTATCTTTAGTGGTCGCCCTCCCATGCCTTCTGTCTAGGTGCATGATCTTTCACTTTGATGTGTTGAAAGACACTTGTCACTCTCTGGACCATTCCTCTAGTTTCCTCAAATCCTGATGCATATTCTCAACCCCCTCCTGTGTGTCTACTCTATTGCAAACCTTTGTGTCATCCACAAATAGGCACACCCTCCCCTCAAGGCCCTTTTCTATGTCCCTTATAAATATATTGAATAGTAGTGGGCCCAACACTGACCCTTGGGGAACCCCACTGATAACCCTTCCCTTCCCCGAAGGTACCTCATTTATTACCATCCTCTGACTTCTACCCCCCCCAGCTAGTTCTGCACCAACTGTACTACTGCTCACCCCAGCCCCAGACATCCCAATTTATGCAGTAACCTTCCTGTGTGGCATAGTCGAATGCCTTCCTGAAATCAAGATACACAATGTCCACTGACCCCCCTCGATCCACCACATTGGTGATCCAGTCAAAGAACTCTATCAAGTTCATTTGACAGGATCTACCCTCGGTGAATCCATGCTGTTGTTGGTCCAGAAGGCTGTTTGCTTCCAGGTAGCTGGTGATTCTGTTTTTTAACAATTTTTCCATGAGCTTGCCAACCATAAATGTCAAGCTCACTGGCCTGTAATTGCTCAACTCTTCCTCCACCCCCCCCTCCATGAAGAGGTACCACATTTGCCCATTTCCAGTCACCGGGAACCATCCCTGATTCTATGGACCTGTTGAAGAGGGCAGTCAAAGAACCTGCTAGCACACCCCTCAGCTCCCTCAACACCCTGGGGTTCATCCCATCTGGCCCCATCACCTTATCCATCTTTTTTTTCCCCAGTTGTTTAACCAGGAGTAGCACACTAAGCCGAAAGCTTGTTTACAGGTGCAACCTGGGAGCACAGGGAAGTTAAGTGACTTGCTCAGGATCACACAGTATGCAAGTGCGAACTCTGGGATTCAAACCCAGGTCTCCAGATTTGCAGTTCAGAGCCTTAAACCACTGCACCATACTGCTTCAATCTCTCTAGCTCTCTCAGGATCTCCTCTACCTGGAAGGGACTCATGTCCACTCCTTCCTCCTCCTCCTCTTTTACCTTTGTGTTACCACCCTCCCACTCATTCTCCTTTGTGAACATTGAGCAGAAATAGCTGTTCAGCAATTTCGCTTTCTCCTGGTCTCCTACCACCAGCTGTCCATGATTGTTCTTCAGTCTGTGTATCCCCTGCCCTGTTTTTCATCTGCTCATCTATATACCTGAAAAAGGTTTTGTCCCCTTTTTTGACTACATTGGCAATGCCCACCTTCATTCTAGCCTTTGCCAATCTTACCTCCAGGCTCACCTCCTTTTACCTTGCCTGGTACTTTGCCCAGTCCTCTTCCCTTTGAATTGTTTTAAACCTTCTAAACACTAACCTCTTTGCCCAAACTCTCTCTCTCTGCCACCTCCCTGCTAAATGACAGGTGCTTTCTTTTCCTTCTATTCTTACTCAGTCTCCTTATGCAGAGGTCTGTGGCCCCCACAATGGCCCCCTTTATCATATCCCACATGTCCTCCATCTACCTGAGCTCTCCTACCCCTTCCAGTGCTTGATAACCCATTCTCTTAAAATCTGCTCGCCTGAAATCCAGCATCTTCACCTTAGTCTGGTGAACATCAGCCGATGTATGTACTGTAAACCAAATGGTGCCGTGGTCACTCATACCAAGGTTCTCCCCCACTGATACCTCCCCTACCCTATCACCATTTGTCAGAACTAAATCCAGAACCACTCCCTCCCTAGTTGGTTCTCTGACCAGCTGTTTGAGTAGGGCTGCTTGTAGTCAGTCCACGATTGCCCTACTCCTGGTGGATGAAGCTGATAGGGTGCCCCATTCCACATCTGGCAGGTTGAACTCCCCCATCAGCAGCACCTTATCACTATTTGCCATCCTCAGATGAAAAAGTACTTCCTGGTATATCTCTTAAATGTGCCCCCAACCACTTCATGGAGTTTCCCCAGGTGTTTGTGTTTCCACTCAGTATGAACAATTCCCCTCTATCCACTTAATTTACACTATGGAGGTATTTGCATGTTTCAGTCAAGTCCTCTCTCTCCCTTCTCACCTCAAGCATATGCTGTATATGTTCAAATCTGCCAACCACTCCTTATATACTACCTCCACCATGCTATATGCATTGTTAGAGTTCTTTTATCCATGTGCATCACCTTGCTCTTTTTGGAGTTAAATTTTAACTGCCATACTTTTGACCACCTATCCAATTTAACCAGGTCCCCCTACATAATTCTGACCCCCTCTATCTTCCAGCTCTCTTGCTTATTATCACCTGTGAAAAGGCATATTTTGCCCTGAATCTGTACTCCTACTGCATGTCTCATCTAAAGGTGTTGAAGAGGATATGTCCAAGACCAATCCCTGTGGCACCCCCATTTGTAACCCACCAACCACCGAGAACTCCTGATTTATTACCAGCTTCTGGGTCCTGTCACTTAACTCATCCACTGAACAGGAGGTCTTTGAGAGTTCCACCACATGTGACCTATATACTCTTAACACTGCATCCTTGCATTTCTAAGCAAAATCAATCCATAACCAGGATGCCACAAACAAATGTGAATACCTCATGAACTATAAGTGCTACACACAAAGTATGAGTGGCAAAGTTATTCAGCACAAAATTATCTTTCCAATGGTGCCATGCAATTAATTATAAGCAATTTCTTTTTTTTTTCTGTACTGGTCAAAATAGCAAACAATGTTTTTTGGGGGGTTTTTGCAATAAAAAAAGGCAATGTAAACCATTTTTGGTAGGAAACTATGTAACATATCAGTACCAAATTAAACATCCATAGATTAGATGTAGGTACAAAAGTAATGTACTAAAAAGCAATTTTTCTAATATAAAACATGCATTTTTCCCATTTTTATGTTGTCTTGCACACACAGTGCAGACAGCATATTGTGGTTGCTTCAGTGGAGAAGCAGGTTTCGGATGTGTGGTCCTGCTGCAGCCAATGGCACCACTGCTTTTTGTGGCATGGCTCGGTGGCGCCAATGGCATAGCATGCTGTCTATGACAGCAGTTCAGAAAACATGTCACCACCTTGAAAGAAATTAGCCACTGCAATCAGGGAGCACCATGGGGTGGTCCCTGATTGCAGCAGCAAATTACTGCTTGCCTTGTCTGGCTTTCCCATCAAGCAACATGGCAGCAGCTTCCCTGTCAGCTTCTCATAGTCCCCACTGAAGCCGTGGGACAGCTGCCACCTTTCACAGTCCCTTTGAAAGCCAACAGGGGTGCCCAATTCCCCTGTCAGCATGCCCCCTCCTAATTTAACTTGCAAATGGGGGTGCCCAATCCCCATCAGCATAATGTACCCCCCATTTCTTGTGTGCTGAGGGGGTGCCCAGTCCCCCTCAGTTCATGTGACTCCCCCCAACTATGTATATGCCGGTGGGGGTGCCCAATCCCCGTTGGCTACAGACCCCCCTCCCATCAAACGCACAGGTGGCAGGCTGGGAGCCCACCTCAGTGTGCCAAATGTCCCTGAAAAAAAAACAGTCCCGTGATGTTTTTTGGTTTTTGTTCTAACCCTGTAAAACAGAAAACGGTCCCTCATTGAGTAAGTGACCTCTCCCCCAGCCCGCTCCCACCCTCGGTGCACCCTGCCTCCCCACCCCATACTTACCTCTGGAGCCCAGCACGATGATCTTCGGTGGACTGGGAACACATCTGCACTCTTCAAAGCAGACCACAAACTGAAGAAATGCTGGTAAGCTGTATAATGGCATAAATAGGGTTTTTTCAACTTTGGTGCATATCTCGGGCATTTTGGGGAATTTTGGCACAACATTTTCAACATGTGGTTATTGGGACCCCTCCTCATGAATTCAAGTCACTGTCTTGGTGTTATTTGGTCCCGAAAGGTGATTTTGCGGTCACTGTGTGGACTCACCATTCGGTACTGATTAACAAAATGACAGTGTTGCTGTTCATAAGGTGGCCTCCCAAAAAGCCTATGTTGCAAACTTGGTGAAAAAATTCAAAAAAATGACTGTGTTATGAGCGTGCATTGCGCAGTTTCCACCTTAGCACTTTAACCAGTTTATAATATTTTCACTCAAGATTTTCAACATTGGCATTTTTACACACCTCCTTATTGACAGTGCAGCTGTCATTTTTCACATCCTGGCTGAAATGTGTTTTTGCACTACCGGCACAGAATAGCGTGGTCACTGTGGGAAATCAGCATTCGGGGCAGATTACAAAAATCACAGCAACACTGTTCATGAGCAGAGGTCCCAAAATGCCTATGTTGAAAATTTGGTGACAAAAGTCCATAAAATGACTATGTTACAAGCGTGCATTGAGCAGTTTCCACGCGTACTCATAACTTCGACAATTTGTAATGTTTTCACACAACATTTTCAACATTGTCAATTTTGCATGTCCTTATGAACAGTATAGCTGTAATTTTTCAGATCCTGCCCGAAATGTGTTTTCGCACAATTGGCGCATTATGGTGTGGTTGCTGTGGGAAATCAATGTTCAGGACAGAGGAAGAAAATCATAGTGACAGTGTTCATTAATAGAGGTACCAAAATGTCCATGTTAAAAATTTGGTGAAATAATTCCACTAAATGACTGTGTTATGAGTGTGCATTGCGCAGTTTCTATGTATGCTCATAAATTCGAGCATTTTTAATATTTTCACTCTACCTAGGAATGGTACAGCTGTCATTTTTCACATACTGCCCAAATGGTGTTTTCCCACATCTGGTGCAGAATGTTGCGGTCGCTGTGAGAAATCAACGTTCGGGACAAATTAACAAAATCATGGTGCCACTATTCATAAGCAGAGGTCCAAACACTTTCATGAGGTGGGGGTCACAAAAATTCCATGTTGCAAATTTGTAGTGCAAATACCAACAAACGGCTTGGGCATTAGGGTTTCTAACCTTAAAGTTATAACTTGTACAGACTGACAGGCAGCAGGGGTGTGTCTTTCCATTGCTGGCTGTCATGCTCATGCCATACCATCCCCCCCACCCTCAAGCCACTGACAGGCATCGAGGTGTGCCTTGGACTCTTCGTCCCCACGGTTCACCCCATTCTCCTATGCTGCACCCATTTCAGCAAATGTCCTTATGAAATGGGGTGACTGTAAAGCCGAACACCCCAAGGCACACCTCAGCAGTTGTCGGTGTCTGCAGGATAGGGTGAGGTAAAATGCCATGAGTGTTATGGCCGAATGGGGTGAGTTTAAGGCCCAAGGACCCCAAGGCACAACGCGATATTTGTCACACTGCAGGGTAGGGTGAGCTGAAATGCCACAAACATTATGGCCGATGCCCAAAGGCATATCTCAGTGCCTGTCAGTCTCTGTATGGTGATGTGGGGTTTGTCATCACTTTCATACTTCACTGCCATTCCTATTATGCATTTGTTCAACTCCTGCGATACCGATGCCAGTGTCAACAAGACAATATTCGGCATTGACAAATGCTTGTTTTTCAAGGTGCTTAGCTGAGGCTTGAGAGACAAATGTCAGCCATACACACCATACACACCATACCATAAACAAATGTGAATAACACCAAAAGTATATCTGATACTCACACAGTATCAGTGGCAAAGCTGTTCAGCACAAAATTACCTTTCTAATGGTGCTATGCAGTCAATTCTAATCAATTTGGTTTGCAAGCACTAGAGAGAAATAATGCCGATGACCTGAGAAGTATCCAGGGCAAACAGCAAGTCTTTAGCTGCTGACTGAAGTCTTGCAGACACAGAGGATGATTTTGCTGCCAACTACAGGTGTTTCCTGGAGGCAATGAGTTAACCATTTTCATACCCATCTAATAATTTTGTCCCATACCTGGAGTTCCTAAATGTTCTTAAGCAATCATTCACACTGGACAAAATCAAAGGCTTTACTGATGTCAAGGTACAGTGCGTCCATCGCCTGTCCTTTTTCCATTGCCTTTGCCACCTAACTGAAGAAATTGTTCAGGTTTGTGTGGCACACCTTCCCCTCCAACGCAGGCTGTATTTTGTTCTCCATTCCATTCACCTGCAGGAAACTTTCTAGTCTATCCCTTATTATGATCTCTCTAACAGTTTACTCACAACAGATGTTAGGTTGACAAGTTTTTAGTTTCCCAGATCATCCCTGCTCATGCTTTAGTGCAGGGGAATTACTATCCCTGTCTCCAGTGAGCTACTGAATAGCTCAGTTAAGGGTTTAGCTGGAACCTGCCCATCTACTTAAGCACATGAGGACATAGCCCATCTGGGCCCAGGGACTTATCCACTTTCAGTGGGTTTAAGTCCTCCAGTGCACAGTACACAAATAACTTACATAAAAGTTAGGAGGCATAGGGTTAGTGAAAAGACTAATTTGATGGATTGCTAACTAGTTATCAGACAAAACCCAGATAGTGGTCCTAAATGGCATATTCATTGATGTCACAAAGGTTACAAATGGAGTACCCCAGGGACTGGTGCTGGGACTTTTGCTTTTCAATATGCTTATTAGTGACTTCAGGTTGGGATTGCATGAGTCTGTTTACAGACAATACAAAACATTGTGGGAGGTTAGACACTGATAAAGGGATTAATAACACGAAGAGAGATAAAAAGTCTGGAGCAGTAGTCAGGAACGTAGCTGTTAAAATTCAATGACAAAAACTGCAAGGTGATGCAATGTAGACAACAAAAATTGATAGATGTGATATACAGTCAGACCTGGTTAATCCATACTTTGTTATTACATATATCTGATAATCTGAGCAGGAAACCTCTGAAGCTGATTTTTTGCCAAGTTAATAAAATTCCTCAGGACATTGTCTGGTTACTACATATATTTTTATTATGTAACAAAATGGCCAACAACAAATGTTTACGAATTAACCAGGTCTGGCTGTACTATTAATTGGGTCACTCTTGAAGACACAAAAGAAGAAATGGACGTAGGGGTTATGTTAAACTGCATCATAAAATGCTCATATTAATGTGAGAAAGTAGATGGGAAAGCAACTTGGATACTGGGATACATCAGCTGGGGTTTCACGAGATGAAACAAAGTTGATAACACAGAAACAGAATTTGTCAGCAGAAAAAAGTTCCATCTGTCCATCATGTCTTCCCATTCCTACTTAACAAATCATGAACAAGGGAACCCTAATGGCTCCTTCCTCCCCCCTCCCTTTCTGGTGTAGTCTCTTCACAGCCCTTGCATCTGTCTCAACCTTGTTGGAATCTCACACACTGAATTTGTAGAGACCATCTACTCTGGCAGTCTAGCCTACCCCCTCTACTAACCTCTAGATGAAAAAATACTTCCTAGTATCTCTCTTAAGCTTACCCCCACCAGCTTCATGGAGTTACCCCTGGTGTTCATGTTCCTACTTTGTCTGATCAGTTCCTCGCTATCTACTTGATTTACCCCATGGTGGTATTTGTGTGTTTCAATCAAGTAACCTCTCTTCATTCTGGGCTCAAACAAGTACATGGTTAGATCTGCCAACCTCTCTTCATAAATGCTTTTCTGCTGTACCTGGAGCATCTTGGTTATCGTCCTCTGCACTTCTTCCACTCTGTCCCTCTCCTTCTTTGGATTCAGATTCCAAAACTGCACACAGTACTCCAAGTGAGTATGAACCAGTGACATATACAGTGGTTGAAGCACTTCCTTTCTTCTGTAGGTGATCCCCTTCCCTAAACAGCCCAACATCCTATTTACCCTACCCACCACCCTAGTGCATTATGTTGGTGCCTTCAGGCTGTCAGACATTATTATTCCTAAGTCATTTTCCTGAATAGTGCTTTCTGCTACTAGCTTCCCTGGTCAGGGTTAGGATTTGTTGCCCATACATGCATCACCTACACTTCCTGGAATTAAATTTTAACTACCATATTATTGACCATCTTTCCAATCTACCCAGATCCTCCTTCATAATTTGGACACCTTCTTTACTATCCACTTGACCACAGATCTTAGTATGAGCTACTAAAGGGCATCTCTTGCCCTGAATCCCTATCCCTATATCACAGATAAAGATGTTGAAGAGGACTGGTCCAAAGAGTGATCTCACTCTGTGGCACCACACTAGTGACCCCCTGACCCCCAAGAACTCCCCATTTATTATACAACCCTCTGGGTACTGTCACTTAACCAATTCCCCATCCAAGAAGTAATTTTGTGTCTTACACTGCGGTCCTGCATCTTCTTAACCAATGAGCAATGCAGGATGTAATTGAAGGCTTTAATGAAGTCAAGGTGCAGTAATTCCACCACCTATCCCTTGTCCACTACCTTTGTCACGCAGTTAAATAAACTGATCATGTTTGTCTGACATGCACCCCCCATGAGCCCATGTTGTCTTTTGTGAAGCAGCCCATTCACCTCTAGGAAACTTATTATCCTTTCCCTCATTATGGTTTCTAACAGATTCCTAACAATAAACATTATGCTTCCTGGGAACATCCCTACCCCTGCTTTTGTGCAGGGGAACTAAATTTGCCTTCTTACAGTCTCTGGGTACTATCCCTGTCTCCAGTTAGCTATTGAATAGCTCATTTAGTGGTCCAGTGAAGGCCTTCCCCATCTCTTTAAACACATAGGGATGTAGCCTATCCAGGTTGATGGACTTTAAGTGCACATAAGCCCTCCAGTATCCTTTAAACTAGAACAGAATCTTACACATTGAGCCCTTCTCTCCTCCTTCTGCCCTGATGGCATAGTCAGGCTTTGGTACCTTACCACTAAGAATACTGAGCAATAATATCTGTTCAAGATTTCTGACTTTCCTTTATCTTCCTCTTTTGACTGCACTCCTTCCTTCAGTATGACTATTCCTTTCCTCACCTTTCTCTTCTTACATATGCAATATAAGAAGCTGTTATCTTCCTTTTTGTACCTTCTGCAATTCTCACTTCCATGTCAGTCTTAGCCCTTCACACCACCCTGTTGGCCACTTTCATCCTGCTGAGAAACTCCATCCTTTCCCCTTCTGTTTGGATGGTTCTATATATTATAACTGTCCTTTTTTAACCCACACAGCCTCACTACTTCCCTCATGAGCTATAATTATTTTTTAATCCCATTTAGGCTCCCGTCCACACCCTCTGTCTTTCTTACCTCTTCTAGTTTCCCATGTATCAGCTCTCTCGTTCTTCCAAAGTCATGTCTCCTAAAGTGTAGGACATTAGTATGAGACTGATTTTTCTCAGCTTCAAGTCAGACACTGAACCAAACTATCTGATGGTTGTTGATTCCCAGTGGGTCAAGTACAACCCCCCCCCACAAGTGCACACACATTATCCCAATTAGAAAGTACTACGTCTAAGATGGCTGCCTCCTTAGTAGACTCCTCTTTTCCCTGTACTAGGAATGCATCCTAAAAGACTTCTGCCAGCTGTTGGCATCTTGCAATTGCTCAGTGCCTCCCCAAGTCCTGCTGCCCTTTTTATCTTCATTCCTACGTCTCCATGTTTCCTTTTTCTGATATGGCGGTCTATAAATGTCTTTATTCTGAGATTTCTTCCCCTCTCTGTTACTACATGCACCCATATTGTTTCTGTGTGCTCGCTCTGCCCTATATCTACTGCATCTTTTAAACTGTCCTACATATGAAGCGCTACCCATTTCCTCTCTTTCCCTTTGTCTCTTTCCTGTACACTGTATACCACAGCATGACCACGTCCTCTTTCAGATACTGTGTAGTCCATGTTTCTGTGATCGCTACCAAGTATAGGTCTATCTCACCCACCACTGCCTCCAAAGCACAGATCTTATTTGCCAAGCTTCTGGTGTTCATGCACATAGCTATCCAGATCACCTGTCCTCTCCAATGGCCCAGTGTGTTGTCCTCTCCTGCTGACCTCATAGTTATCCTTGCACCTGTCTCCATCCTACCACATCCTATCTGGTTTCCTTGTGGCGCTCTTCTGTAACCTTAAACAGCTTCACCTATTTCACCACCCTTCATTTTCTGTTCATCCTGTTTTGTTGTCTAGCACTGGAGAAGGTCATATAGACCTCTCTCAATTAAGTACCACTGTCTACTTCCACTCTGCCCCTCCCTGTTAGTTTATGGGACTTTCAATGTGCTCTTTTAACCTGTGCCACAGCTTCTTGGTGTCTTCCTCGGATAGGTGAAGTCAGTCCCACTTTCTATCCTTCCATGAGTGGTCCAACTCCCCCAGGAGACCCCCTTTATCCCTTGCCCCCCATACAACACCTATTCAGTCATGTCTTGAAGTGAGTGATAACTGGCAGTACTTCAGAAAGGATTACTAATATTTCTGCTTGCTTGAATCCGGCCCCTCCCAGCATTATAAAGCTATCTGTAATCTTCTCAGGGGTCTGCAAGCCAAGTCACTGGTCCCCAGGTGGAAAATTATGTGAAGGTTTCACCCCCTTTCCACTCCCCTGACTAACCCCTCTATCCTATCTACAGCCTTCCCAGCAGAAGATTCCCACAGGCACCTTACAATTGTATCCTCCTGCTCTTCTGACTCTTTTCTGACCCCACTGCCCTTTCTCTCCCCCATACAATGCAGTCCTTATCACATATACCTTCCTGGTCTTCTCTTTTCCCTTGGACTCCATTTCTTAAGGTGCATTCTTCTCAAAAGGCCTTGGTGTCCTGGGAGGCTACAGACTGCAGCCTCTACACTGAGGAGATTGCGGTGACTAAATCACATGGGGAAGGAGAGTCAAAAATATTTGAACTATCTCATTCAAAATTAGTTAGGCAACATTGCCTCCTCTATAGGAATTCCCTGGAGGTGACCGTACCACAAGTGTCTTATTAGACTCCCTCATACCCTTTTACCTTATCTTCTCTCGGTTCACCTTTTCCTCCTTTCCTGCTTCCTTATCCCTAGGCTGCAGGTCCCCCTGCCCAGTAGTCCCCTCTCCTTTTTGACCTGTTTCCTTGGTTTTGGGCCCTTTTATCAGGGTACCCTAAATAGTATTTTTCTAGGATTGTTTAAAAACCCTTGCAGGGTTTTAAATAATTGATTAGCATTTTTTATCTTGGGACAATGCTAACTGTACAGAAAGTATTTATATAGGTTTTCTAGAAGTGTTATGTTTGTTAATCACAGTGAAGCAAGTGCTATGCATTTTCACAATGTTTTAGCACTTTTATGAGCAAAACGCTAATCAATTTTTGGAGTTAAATAAATCCCTGCCTTGGAATACTTATTTCAAGTTTCCCTACTGTTTCACCACTTCTGTGATTCCCTCGTTACCCACTTTAGTCAATATATTTTTTTAATCGTCTACCTACACCTGTAACCCCTGCTGTATTGGACCTTCACTGTGCTCCTTGCTACTTTCCCACAATTGTCTTAAGACACTAGCTCCCTCTTTGTGTGGCTCTTGTGTCCTACATGTGATCCTGTCTTACACCGAGCAGACTTCCTGGTGATACTGTGGCCTATCTGTGGATGTCCTGCAGACACTGGTGCTGCACTTCTACTCCATGGCACTCATACTGCAGGGTCACAAGTCCTATGGAATTGAAATAACACTTTACAGCCATGCTATTGGCCACTATTTCCTCATTTAAATTTGGCACTCCTCCTCTCATCACTCTATCACTAGTGCCCTTGCAAATTTCTACTCCCCTAATTGCTTGTGCCACTAGCTATTGCTTCACCCTCCTGCCTGCCTTGTACATTTTCACAACTTCAGTTTTTAGGTTCCCGTATGTCCTGTGTATCCCGGCAACATCCAGCACTGTTTTCCCTCATAGCACTTACATGCAGCTATATCCACAGTTCCAAGTTACCATGCATTAGACTACTTCTGAGTCTCTAGATCAATTGTATCACTCCTACTATCTCTGTATATATTGACTGCACACTTTGTTATTGACTTTGGTATGTCTTCTATGCAACTGTAAGACGATTGTTCCCTCCACTACTTTGTAAAGTAATCTGTGCTGTTGTGAAATGCTTGCTATTATGTGGTTCTATTCTCTGTATATGCCTCCCATACCCTTGCCCCAGGACACACTGTGAGATGAGCACTTTGCTCAGTGTGCCTTTACTGGTGAAACTTTTCAATAAATAAATAAATTTAAAGCTTTGCCTCACAGGGTTGAGGTTTAACTGCAGATGCCAAACTGGTTATACTCAGAGTACTGCCCTCAGTACCACTATCCAATTATTGCCTAGCCACAGACCTTAGATCAAGACAATTTTTACCTGCCCCTACTTGAAGAAGATGTAGCTCTTTAATGACTATAATGACTGTTGTATATATCACACTGATGAGGAACCTTTGTAAATGAGCTCCCAAGCTCAAAGGTGCATATCCGAAGGTATAAATAAATAAAATAAATAAATAAAATTTGCAGGCTGTTCTGTCTTACTTACCCTCTTACACTGTACACTCTTTATTTAGAAAATTCAGTCTATTCCAATTTCCTGCTTACTTAGTCTGTACACCCTGGATGCAGCTACTCTGCTTAAAGCTTCTCCTCTTAAGACTTTTGTTACTGTACATGTCATTGGTTCATCGACACCTGGAGTACTCTGAACAGCTTTGGAACTGTCATCTGAAAAATGATAAGAAGTGATTAGAAACTATTCAAAAAAGGACAGCAAAGATGATTCAGGGTCAGCATAGGAGAACCTCTCAGAGGAGGCTTGACAACCTAAACATGTACCCATTAGAGGATTGGGGCATGATAGAAACTTATAAATATATTTAGGGATGTAACATGATAGACACCACGGGATGTAACACAATTGACACCCTGGTTTTATTTAAACTACAGTAGAGGGTCACTCAACACCCATGGGACATAACCCCTATATAGTGAGCGCATGGGGGAGACTTCAAGAAGGACATAAGGAAGTATTCCTTTATGGAAAGGCTGTGGATAAATGGAAAAGACAGCCCAGTGATGTGATAAATGATAGCACTACCACAGGGTTCAAAACCCAATTCTGATAACTACTGGGGGATAATTAGAAATGGATGGGAGTTTTGGATCTCTTGGAGCTCCAAAGTGATTGAATAATTCTAGGTAGGAATAATACAGGTAACTGGATGGACATTTTTGCTTAACCTGTTCTTCACCATCTATGTAACTACTGTGTACTGTATATAAAGATATGTCATTTCTTTAAAAAGGGCTAATGTTTGAGCAATTAGAGCTAGAAACCTCATTTTCTATGAAATCTTGGAGTCAAAGCAACACTGAATAGTTATACTGATGTAACCCCTAGGTGGCGCTATCCCTTGGGCTACTACCCCTGCCTGCTTAGCTACTAACAAGTTAAGGGGCCTGCGTTCTAAAATGGCTGTCTCCACCCAAAGGTCTGGGTTGGTTGTGACTAGTCTAATCAGGTCACAGCCCTCTGGGACACTGTTACCCCCCTTTTCTCCCACTAGTGGCCCACACAGTACACAAGAGTAACTTTCCCAATACCCCAGATATGCAATCCACATACACTTGCACTTACACTTACCCCCAGGACTGGTTCCTTCAGCTCGACTCTGGGGACCCCCTGTAAAATAAGGTGGTGCAGTACAATAGCCACAATACAATACTTTCAGCATAAACTGACACCACAGTCAAGGTAAATTACAGAAATGAACAGATCTTATTTATTTAGAGAGCTGTAACAAGGAAGGGGGAAAATCAGGTTAATTAGCTTAAACACATTAATAATCACAGTACTGTGCATGCACTTAGAGTCCCATATAGTCATACTCTCTTCGTACCCTGGCTGGAGAAAGGGGCTGGCCAGGTCCGGTGCAGCTGGTTGGGGCCCTGTGATGGAAAAAGTACATGCACACACAATTTGTAATCCGGAGCCAAATGGCTCAGTTCATGGAAAGAAAAGCACAACCAATCAGATGACACACTTTGATTAAATAAAAGTTGCAAGGGGCTACCCTGATAATTACTCATGATACCCAGGCTAATCACAGGAGGGCTGATGGATGAACTCTCTGGATTGCCAAAGGAAGCTTGCCCCTCGACAATGGATCTCTCTGTGCAGCAAGGTAGTGAGGCAGGACCCTCGTGGCAGGGCCTATCTGCATCTGGCAGCACGGATGCAGTCCGATTTGGGCTGGGAAAACTACTTCCAGCACCAGCACAATGTTCACAGCAACTGGGGGAACCAGAATGCGATCCCCTTCCAGCACATAGCACATTTATATGTAAAAGAAGTACTGTACCAGACCACTCAGTCCCGACAGGCCAATCGCATTTAGCACAATCATCGGTCTTCTACAGGGTGAGCTTGGTAATAAAACAGCAGCAGCTTGCTTTTCTTACAAACTTCGGATTCAGTCTGAAAACACCTTTTTCTCTGTCTCTCTCTCTCTCTCTCTCTCTCTCTCTCTCCACAGCAGCAAACAGGCCAGAATTTGGGCCTCACATGCGCTTTCTGCTCGATCTACCACGCTGCTCGAGCAGAGCAGAGCTGAGCTCCTTCACTCTTCACCACTAACTGAAGTCTGGCTTCCCAACAGACAGCCCAGGGTCTTTCAGTTAGATCCAAAAGGTTTGGTTGGTCAGTTCAGTTGTCAATCAGAGCAGGGCTCCCTCTATAGGTGCAAAAAGGTGCCAAGGATCCAACACTACATTACTCAGAGGCACCTTCCATACAGTCCTATTTTCACGGGCTCTAACTGAGAGTCCCAGTCCCGACTGGCCCAAAGCAAGCTCTATCTTAGAGCCCTCACATACAGATTGGTCCAATTCAGCAGTCTGGGACCAAAATGGAGGGCACAACAGAAACTGTTCGTGCTGCAGAATAAACAGGTTAGACAAACTGCATTTCCATTAAAGCTCTGCATTTCTCCACAGAATTAGTTACATCTTTCAGGAGTGCTCACTCTGCCCACTTAGCGACGGCAGAAACAGAGCACATAGCCAGCAGCTCGGGTGGGACTCGGGCATAAACACACACAGTCCCCCCCTTCAAACCAATTATGTCTGCAAGCAGACAGCTCTTAAAGAGACAATACCTGGAGGCTTTTAAAAGTGCTCACTGGGAATCACATTTAAATGGCTTAGGCGCCAAACACCTCCAGGCTCTGAGCAATTAGGCAAGCTTTTGGAAGACTTTTGGGAACCCCCATTTGCAGGGGGGTTACACCCTTCCTGGCCTGGAAAAACTTGTCATCCGCATCAAGTAAGTACCCCCATAAGCTCTAATGCAAAACATCATATACATTTACACTCCAGCACATTACCTTTGTTATAAACACATTTCAGATATTTCAAAACACATTACTTTTTACACAGTATTACGTACATTGTACTTTAAACTCAGGACATTACCTCCTGCACATAGGACTTGGAAAGAGGGGGCCCTTCCCTATCGGTTACCTCAGGGCTAGATGGGACAGGGGCACCATTCCTGGAGGCAGAACAATTAACCTGGAGTTACTGTAGCACTTATGATCAGGTTGGGCAGAGAGCTCTGGGATACATATACTCCTTTATGGACCACATTGAGAGGCAAATCCACAGGCCTCCCAGGAGAATCACAGCTGAGGCGCACTACAGGCTTTACAGCTTGACCAGTCTTTCTAGGGGGAACTGTTACAGTCTCTGCACTTTTAGCCTCACTTTCTGTGCTGTCTTTACTTGCCAGGGGAGTTTCCATTGGGGTAGGAAGGTTTGAACTTGTGGCACTGTCAGCCTCTGGCTCTGCAATTTCTGAGTCCATAACACTTGGCTCACAAGGAGAGCATTCTGGCACTGGCAGGGAACTATCAGGACACTCGAAGTACTCCTCTTGTTCTGGTATGTCACTAGTCTGTCCCAGCTCATCTGACTCTTCCCCTTCCTCTAAAAAATCATACAGTTCCACCATACATAGTGATTCCATGTCATCTGACTTGATACTCTGTACTTCACTTTCTGGGAGCATTGGCACCAAGGACGAAGCTGGGGGCTTAGGCAGTCCAGACAGCCCAGCTTCATCCCCATAACTGACCAGGGGGTTATCTTGAAACAGCTGACTTAATTCATATGAAGGGTAGTAACCATAGTTGCACTCACTTTCATCTGAAACAGACTAACAGTCATTCTCAACTTGTGTTGGCTGGGGAGGAACCCGTAGGTCAGTATTGGTAGTTTCAGACTTTCTCTGTTTCTGTTTTGCAGCAACCCTGGTCACTGGTCCGGGGGAGCAACATCTGGTGTCTCAGATTCAATCGGTATCTGTCCAATGGACAACAAATGATTGCGATGCATTGTCTTGACATCCCTTGAATTGTTTTCAGGCCTTAATTTATACACGGGCAAATCATCCAGTTTGCCCACTACAATGTGAGGGAGATGGTGCCACCTGTTGGCAATTTTGTGCTTGCCATGCAGTCCCAAATTCCTTAACAATACACAGTCAACCCACTTGAAGTTCCTGGGCCTTTACCTTTTTGTCATATCTTTCTTTGTTAGCCAAATTTCTTTTTGCAGCCATGGTCTGAGCTAGTTGGTATGCATGATTCAACTGAGCTTTTAACTTTTGCATATATTGCAAGTAGCTGTCCGCTCAAACCCCATCAGGTGAAACACCAAAACAAACATCCACAGGCAATTGGGCTTCTCTTCCAAACATAAGCCGGTAAGGGGAGAACCCAGTGGCATCACTTTTGGTGCAGTTGTAAGCATGTATAAAAGTGCTAATTTGCTGGCTCCATCTAGGCTTGTCTTTCGGGTGGAGAGTGCCTAGCGTGTCAAGCAGGGTGCGGTTGAACCGTTCAGGCTGTGGGTCCCCCTGTGGGTGGTAAGGGGTGGTTCTGGATTTCCGCACTCCCCACAGAGAGCATCTCCTTGATTAATCGGCTCTTAAAATCTCGGCCTTGATTGGAATGGATTCTCTGAGGGGCTCCATAGTGAACAAAGAAATTCTTCACCAACACTTTAGCCACAGTTGATTCTTTCTGGTCCTTGGTGAGGAAGGCTTGGGCATATCTCATAAAATGGTCAGTGACCACCAGCACATTGCTAATATTTCGCTGATCAGGCTCCAAACTCAAAAGGTCAATACAAACCAACTCCATGGGGGCACTGGTGGTGATATTAACCAGGGGGGCAGCCCTCTGGGACAAGACCTTTCTCTGCAGACGGTGACTGCAAGTCCGTATATGATGCTCTGCATCAGCCCCCATCTTAGGCCAGTAAAATCTGGACTGCACTAGATCAAGGGTTCGGTCTATACCAAGGTGCCCCATGTGGTTGTGAAGGGACTTCAGTACCAAGTCTCTGAAAGCAGTGGGCAAAACTAACTCTTGCTTGTTCACTTGTCCCCCTCTGTCTATGGTTTCTCTATACAGCAAGTGGTTAATCAGTTTCAGTTTGGGGCCTTCTTTTTACAACAGTGCAGTTCTCAAATCAGAGGAGTGCAACTTGTACACATCTTTCCCTGCGTAGAGGGCTTCAAGTGCTGTTCTGATCATTGGATCTCGGAATTGAGCCCGCTGAAGACTGTCATTATCTAACTGAGGCAGGGCACCAATGTCTAATGCAGAAAAGTGGCAGTAAGCAGCAGGTATATAATTATCAGAGGGCCCCAAGCAATCTACCAAACAGTCCACTGTATCTGGGGATACTTGTTCCTCCTTGTCAAACTTCTGACATAGTGCTCGAATATAAGGTTCTGACAGTCTGACCCAGTCATTCTTGGAAACAGGCCTCCGGGATAGAGCATCAGCATCTATGTGGTTTAGGCCTGCTCTGTATTCAACAGCGTAATCATGTGTAGACAAGGCAGAAAGCCACCTATGGCCGGTGGTATCCAATTTGGCAGAAGTCTGTACATAAGTCAAAGGATTATTATCTGTTTTTACCAGTATCTTTGCTCCATACAAGTATTCACGGAATTGATCTACAATAGCCCATTTCAATGCCAGGAACTCCAGTTTATGTACAGGATAATTCTTCTCGGATGGGGTCAGACTTCTACTTGCAAAGACTACTGGTCTCAGGCCATTCTCATGCTCTTGATATAACACAGCCCCCAAACCTTGAAGGCTAGAAACATAGAAACATAGACTTTGACGGCAGATAAGGACCGCTTGGCCCACCTAGTCTGCTCATTTCCCTACCTACAGGATAGGCCACAGATCCTAGTTAACCAACAGCCTATTTCTTCCTACCCCCCACAAGAATTGCCTTATGTCTGTCCCATGCATTCTTGAATTCTCCCACAGTTTTAGACCCCACAACCTCCTCAGGAAGGCTGTTCCATGCATCCTACCCTCTCTGTGAAAAATACTTCCTCACATTGCCCCGGAACCGCCCCTTCTATCTTTAAATTGTGTCCCCTTGTTCTTGCACGTCTCTTTTTCCGAAAGATGCTACCCTCTTGGACTTTGCTGACTCCGCTGAGGTACTTAAAAGTTTCTATCATGTTCCCCCTCTCCCTTCTTTCCTCAAGGGTATACATATTAAGCTTCTTTAGTCTCTCCTCATACAGCTTCTCTTGCAGACCCTGCACTATTTTAGTTGCCCTCCTCTGGACTGCCTCTATCCTGTCTATGTCCTTGCAGAGATGGGGTCTCCAGAACTGGGTGCAGTACTCCAGATGGCGTCTCACCAACTGTCTGTACAGACGGATAACAACTTCCTGTTTTCTGCTGGTGATGCCTCTCCCTATGCATCCCAGTATACCCCCCAGCCCTCCCTACTGCCTTCTCACATTGCTTGCTAACCTTAAGGTCATCTGATATGATTACCCCCAGGTCCCTTTCCTTTTTTGTTGTTGTTACTACTTCCCCCATTGTGTAATCTTCCCCTGGGTTCTTGTTTCCCAGGTGCATTATTTTGCACTTCTTTGCATTGAATCCTAGCTGCCATACTTCTGACTATTCCTCCAACCTTGCCAAGACCCTTCTTATCCTTTCCACACCTCCTTGTGTATCAACCCTGTTGCAGATCTCCGTGTCATCTGCAAAGAGGCATACTTTTTCTTCCAGTCCCTCTGCAATGTCACTTATAAAGACATCAAAAAGGACTGGACCCAATACTGAACCCTTCGGTACCCCACTAGTAACCCCTCTTTCTTCAGAGTGGACTCCATTTACAATTACCTTCTGTGTCCTGTTGTCCAGCCAATGTTTTACCAAGGCTACCACCCTGGGACCCACTCCCAGGCTGGTTAATTTGACTATTAATCTTTTGTGTGGGACTGTGTCAAATGCCTTGCTAAAGTCTAGGTAGGTCATGTCCACAGCCCCTCCCTGGTCTGCTACTTTGGTCACCCAGTCAAAGAAATCTATTAGATTTGTCTGACATGACCTTCCCGCTGTGAATCCATGCTGCCTTGGGTTCTGTGCACCACTGGCCTCTAGGTACTCAACAATTCTTTCCTTCAGAAGTGACTCCATCACTTTCCCTACCACAGAGGTCAAACTGACAGGTCTGTAGTTTCCTGTTCCCGTCTTGGTCCCACTTTTGTGAAGGGGAATCACATCCACCTTCCTCCAGTCCTTGGATACCACACCATCCTCCCATGATTTATTAAAAAGAGTAGTCAGTGGTTTCACTAGTTCCCCCCTTAATTCTTTTAGAATTCTGGGGTGAATTCCATCAGGCCCCGTTGCTTTGTCCACCTTCAGTTTTAGGAGTTCTTGTAGAACTGTTTCTTCTATGAAAGGGCTGGGATCGACCCCCCTATCAAGAGTGCTTCTGTTAATTGGATTAGGCACTTCCTCCTCCTCTTTTGTGAATACTGAGCAGAAATATTTGTTCAGTATCCATACTTTTTCACTGTCCCCCTCTGCCCACCTACCATTCATTCTATTCAGCCTCACTATCCCTCCCTTTGTCTTTCTATGCTCTCTGATGTACCTATAAATGGTTTTATCCCCCTTCTTAACTGAGTTGGCTATCTTTTCCTCAGTTTGGGCCTTTGCTATTCTGACTTCCCTCCCTGCTTCCTTCTGCTTTAACTGGTACAGCTCTCTGTCCTGCTCCTTCTGTGTTTTCTTATACTTCCTGAATGCTATCTTTTTCTCCCTGACTTTCCCAGTCACCTCTTTTGAGAACCATCACTTTTGTATGGCTTGACTCTGTAGCTGAGTTTAACGTGAATCACACTGTTTGATGGTAACCTGTTCCCAGATGGCAGCCCACTTCTAGATCTGAGATCCTCTCATTGCCCCCATTTGAGAGTATGAGGTCTAAGATTGCTCCCTCATGAGTGGGTTCCAAAACTAGCTGTCTGAGGCCTGCCACCTGTAGGGCATAGAGAATGGCCCTGCTCTTGGATGTGGCTGCAGCAAATGTGCTCCAGTTAACGTCTGGCATATTCAGGTCTCCCATTAACAGTATCTTCCCTTTCTCTGCCATCCTAAAATGCCTTCTATCATAGCCTTGTCCATTCCCTCCCCCTGACATCAGGGTCTGTACACAACCCCTGTGTGGATTGTGGTGCCCTTTTCAGTCTCCAAGGTGACCCACAGTGCCTCCTCTCCTCCCTGTTTACTCTTTTGTTCAGTTGCTTCAGTATGTAACACATATGGTTTTGCAGGATCAGCATAGGCAAGGACAGAAGCGTGAGTGAGTTGGTATATGATCTCATGAAAAGCAGCTTCACAATCAGGTGTCCAACGTGACCCAAAAGATTCATTGGGGCAGAAATACACTCTCTCGGTTTCAGTGGCTGCCACTCTTTTGTATTTCTTGTTTGTGGGAGAGTAACCTTGGATAAGATTCAGAAGGGGGTGAATCACCCTCGAGTAGTCCTTAATGAACCAACTGTAATAACCACAGAAGCCTAGAAATCTTTGCAACTCTTTTAGGTTGTGGGGCAGGGCCAGGTTGTCAAGGCCTCAGCTTTGCTAGGATCAGTCTCTATCCCCTCGGTGGATACTATATGCCCCACATATTTCACTGATGTTTGAAAGAATTGGCACTTGTTGATGGATAGCTTGAGGCTGAAATCTTCCAGGTGGTCCAATACTTTGAAAAGACTGCTTTCATGATCCTCCAATGAATTCCCAAACACTATAACATCGTCGAGGTATACCAGGTACTCTAACAAGTTCATGTACCCCACTGCATGTTCCATCAGCTGTTGAAAGGTGGCAGGGGCACCCGAGATCCCTTGGGGCATTCTCATAAACTCATAGAACCCAAGCGGACATAAGAAGGCTGTCTTCTCATGGTCTTCTGGGGCCATGGGGATCTGGTAGTACCCACTGCGAAGATCCAACACGGAGAACCACTTGCTACCATTCAGACAGTCTAGCACATCTTGAATGCAGGGCATGGTGTATTGGTCAGGAACGGTCCTCCTGTTGAGGGTCCGATAATCCACACACATCTGTACTGTTCCAGTCTTCTTTCTTACCACTACAATTGGCGAAGCATAAGGGCTTCTGGATTCTTGAATTACACCAACCGCAAGCATCTTCTGTAGGTGGCGTCTTACATCATCTATGTCAGCTGGTGCCAGGCATTGGGACCTCTCACGAAATGGCCTCTCATTATGCAGCCAGATATGATGCTCAGCTCCTCGCACATATCCCACATCCCATTCCTTTAGGGAAAACACCTGGTCCCTCTGGGCAAGCTTCCTACTGATTCTCATCCTCCATTCAGCTGGCAACGGGGAGTCACCGAAATCAAACAAGTCGGGCGTCACTCTGTCATTCTCCCCAAATACTTGTTACTGGGTAACACTGCAGTGTCTGCACAGTGTACATTAGCCAGGGTGCAACCTCTATTCACTCGGATCTCTCTGTCTGACACATTATGAACCTGGACCATTACCCGTCGAGCATAGGTATGGGCCTGAGAGGGTAAAATACTGGGCTTAATCAGCAGCCCTTCTGACAACTTTCCATCACCTGGTGCATCCAACATGAGTATCTTGTTCTTGACATCCTTTCTTAGGCGGACCTCTCCTTGTAAGGTACACTGGGTGTTAGATGGCAAAATTATGGACTCAGGGTCCTTCTTCCATACTACCTAACCAGTTCATCTGGATCCATCTCTTCAGCATTCTTCTGTAACTCATAAGCCCTCTTGATCAAGGCAGGAATCCTCAAAGCTTTACTGGTCCTGTGCCTCTGTTTTTCATAGCAGAGTTGTGCCAACCGTTCAAACATATGGAGTTCATCCGAATCAGCAGAGGAACTCCATCATACAAGCCATTAGGGGGACACACTAATGCCAAGGTCTCCACTTGCTCTGCCACTCCAGCTATCGAGGTGGGGAAAGACAACCAAATTCTAATGCAGCCTGAGTAGGGGTATGCCTTTTCACTTAACCCCCAGGCGTTGCAGTCTTTCCAAAGGCTGTAAAGTCACATCAGACAAATGCTTTTGGTACCAGTCTTGGAACATGATGGTTACTTGGGAGCCACTGTCCAGCACAGTCCTGGTAGACACCCCATTTACTTTCACTGTTGTCTCCATGGAGGGACCTACCACTTCAGAATACTCAGGCGGCACAGACACTAGTGTCGATCTGGCCTTGGCTTTGGTAGCAAAACTTTTGAGAGCAGCTCCCCCTGGTGGCTGATTGGCATTTGGATGAAGCACATTTAATAGTCTGCTACGGACCCTCCTCAAATCTTCAGGTGAATGGCAAAGAGGACGGGTGTGTCCATTCTCCCCACAGCAGTAGCAAAACTTAGTTTCTCTAGAGTCTTTAATGGGTGTGGATGTCTTTCTTGGCTGGGGTAACTCAGAGGTACTTTGAGGCCCTTCCTGGACTGGGGGCCTATGTTCCCGGGCTTCTGACTCTTCACGAGGGTGGAGAGTAGATGGGTTTCGCAGCAAGTCCCCCACAATGGCTTTCAATTCTAGCACTTCTTCCAGTAAACTCCCCTCAGTCCGGGGTTCCGGGGAGACAACATGCATTCCCACTCTACTTTTATTCTCTGGTGCCTAATATAAATCAGGTTCTCTGTCTGCCTCAGTCAGGACTTTAATCAATTCTCTCAACTGTTGGATCTCATCTGAATCACTCTTCTCTGGAGTCTGGCAAGTGTTCACATCCCCAGCATAGGGCTCCCAGCCCTCCTCATCAGTTTCAATTTCACGAATGTCTTTCATGAAATGGCAGTATTCAGTAGGGTTGGCCCTCCTATCTTGCAACTTAAGCTTTAATACCATTACACTTGAAAATCTAGCAGACTTCAGAATGTGGTCCAGTCTGACCCTGTTCAAATCCTTGGCAGACACTCCCCCTTTCCTGTGGGCCCTCTGCAGAGCACTCTTGATCCAAGTAACAAAGGCTGACAACTTTTCATTCTTCCACTGTTCAGCTGACTTGAACTTCCAAAGCAGGTCATCCTCATCCCCTGACTCAGTGCTGCCAAACACCCCTTCTAGAGCAGAGAGATATTCAGCCACAGTAGCCTCTAGGCTAGTGGCTCATAGGAACTGGATGGCTTCTGGTGCAGGGCCCCTCAAACTCTCCATTAAGTGCTTCCTCTTTTCCCCCTCCAAACACTGCCCTTCCTGCACTAATGGGGTGGAATAGTCCATCCATGTCTCTAGGTCATCCTCCCCTGAGGGCACTGGGACTGTGCTGGAAAAAAGTCTGAGCGTTCGGTAGGAGTCCAGCTTGATGGGGGGGAATTATGATGGGGGAGAGGGCTACTGCAGAGCTCTTGGAGGAAACTAGAGGTGTACCTGGGGAATGCAGGGGCGTTTGGTCACCTGAGAGGTCTAACACCTTTACCAATTCCTGAGCAGTGCACCCTTCAGAGGCTAGCAGTTTGAATAATTTCTCTTTAAACCCACCTATACTAGGAGACCCACCTGGGGTGGCCGGACCACTATGCAAATGAATGATCCTCCACTCCTTCTGGGTACCTTCAGGAAAAATAACAGGGTGTACCTTCTCAGGATCTATTTGGGAGCTACATGAGAGCATTACTATCATAGTTTGTTCAAATAAATCTGCATCTCGTCCCCTCACTTCCACTGTGCCCACACCCTTAGTCTGCTCCACAGTGGATATAATGTCAGCATTACTGGACCCTAAGGGGACATCCAGCAACAGAATAGCTTTTTGGGGGTCTATCCCCTCAGCCTCACTCCACCCCATCATTCTGTGTACCATTAGTTTATGGGGGCAATTATTAGCTTAGGCATAGTAAGCGCCTCCATTTTCTCTCCTCAACTGAACATATCGGGGTAATTTCTTTATGTGGGCACTAGAGGATGAGGTGCCTCCAAGATGTAACCCCTAGGTGGTGCTATCCTTTGGACCACTGCCCCTGCCTACTTGGCTACTAACAGGTTAAGAGGCCTGAGTTCTAAAATGGGTGCCTCCACCCAAAGGTCTGGGTTGGTTGTGACTAGTCTAACCAGGTCACAGCCCTCTGAGCCACTGTGACCCCCACTTTTCTCCCACTAGTGGCCCACACAGTACACAACAGTAACTTTCCCAATACCCCAGATATGCAATTCACATACACTTGCACTTGGCACTTACCCCCAGGACTGGTTCCTCCAGCTCGACTCTGGGGACCCCCTGTAAAATAAGGTGATGCAGTACAATAGCAACAATACAATACTTTCAGCATAAACTGACACCACATTCAAGGTAAACTGAAGAAACAAACAGATCTGATTTATTTAGGGAGCTGTAACAAGAAAGGGGGAAATCAAGTTAATTAGCTTAAACACATTAATAATCACAGTACTGTGCATGCACTTAGAGTCCCATATAGTCACACTCTCTGGGTACCCAGGCTGGAGAAAGGGGCTGGCCAGATCCAGTGCAGCTGGTTGGGGCCCTGTGATGGAAAAAGTACATGCACACACAATTTGTAATCCGGAGCCAGATGGCTCAGTTCATGGAAAGAAAAGCACAACCAATCAGATGACACACTTTTGATTAAATAAAAGTTGCAGAGAGCTACCCTGATAATTATTCATGATACCCAGGCTAAACACAGGAGGGCTGATGGATGAACTCTCTGGATTGCCAGAGGAAGCTTGCCCCTCGACGATGGATCTCTCTGTGCAGCAAGGTAGTGAGGCAGGACCCTCGTGGCAGGGCCTATCTGCATCAGGCAGCACGGATGCAGTCCGATTTGGGCTGGGAAAACTACTTCCAGCACCAGCACAATGTTCACAGCAACTGGGGGAACCAGAATGTGATCCCCTTCCAGCACATAGCACATTTATATGTAAAAGAAGTACTGTACCAGACCACTCAATCCTGACAGGCCGATCGCATTTAGCACAATCATTGGTCTTCTACAGGGTGAGCTTGGTAATAAAACAGCAGCAGCTTGCTTTTCTCACAAACTTCAGATTCAGTCTGAAAACACCTTTTTCTCTGGCTCTCTCTCTCTCTCCACAGCAACAAACAGGCCAGAATTCGGGCCTCACATGCGCTTCCAATGCGATCTACCACGCCGCTTGAGCAGAGCAGAGCTGAGCTCCTTCACTATTCACCACCAACTGAAGTCTGGCTTCCCAACAGACAGCCCAGGGTCTTTCATTTAGATCCAAAAGGTTTGGTTGGTCAGTTCAGTTGTCAATCAGAGCAGGGCTCCCTCTATAGGCGCAAAAAGGTGCCAAGGATCCAAAACTACATTACCCAGAGGCACCTTCCATACAGTCCTATTTTCACGGGCTCTAAGTGAGAGTCCCAGTCCCAACTGGTCCAAAGCAAGCTCCATCTTAGAGTCCTCACATACAGATTGGTCCAATTCAGCAGTCCGGGATCAAAATGGAGGGCACAACAGAAACAGTTCGTGCTGCAGGAGGAAACAGGGTAGACAAACTGCATTTCCATTAAAACTCTGCATTTCTCCACAAAATTAGTTACATCTTTCAGGAGTGCTCACTCTGCCCACTTAGCAACGGCAGAAATGGATCATATAGCCAATAGCTCATGTGGGACTTGGGCATAAACACACACAGTCCCCCCATTCAAACCAATTATGTCTGCAAGCAGACAGCTCTTAAAGAGACAGTACCTGGAGGCTTTTAAAAGTGCTCACTGGGAATCACATTTAAATGGCTTAGACACCGAACACCTCCAGGCTCTGAGCAATTAGGCAAGCTTTTGGAAGACTTTTTGGAACCCTCATTTGCAGGGGGGTTACACTAATACATTTGTAATTATCGATATTCTAAAATGCTATCAATAAGGCCAAAAGTTTACTTATAAATATTTCTAGCCCTAATGATCCTAAAGCTAGCCCTTTTCAAAGAAATATGCAATAGAAAGGGCTGACTAGCTGGCCTTGTGGCATCCTGTGATAAGGGACTACTCTGGGATGCTAGTTCCAACTACCAAGCTTAGGATGTCAGGCACAGTGAATGGCAGGGAGGATTAAAAATGCCCCTTGGACACCCTAATTCTGTAGTATGGGGGCTGTGTTAAACTGTGATGCAGCAATTCATGGTAACAGACTTGGTGGGGTTCCCTCAACAGCAAGGATGACTGTGTTGCTGGGCATCCCTCCAGGACAGTGTAGCATGCACATGCTGGGGTGGTGGGCCAGGAGAAAAAGTGGGGAAAACAGCCCTTTGGGCACATGCCTGACTTCATGAGAGAGGTGTGGGACCCAAGGCAGGCTGGAGACAGAGTCTGGCAGGGCTGGGAAAATCAGGTGGGCTTATGACTAGCCTATCAAAAGCCTGTTGGAGTTGTGCACTTTGTGTCAGTGAAATTCCTGGTGGAATACTATGACTGGATGACTAGCCAACTTGGCAGGGGCCATGCAGTGGATGTCCTGTACCTAGACTTCAGTAAGGCCATTGATTCAGTACCACACAGGAGACTTGGCTTCTGCCAGAGGACAGACAGAACTCCAGGAGGAAGGAGCTATTGGTATAACTAAAACTTCTCTACTGGGACTAAGAACTAGATCTCTTGTACTTGGACCTTCAATTAAGGGTAAAAAACAAAAAAAAAGGAGTTGTTGTGTTTGTCAGAGGTAGTTGGAGTAAATTGTTATCTGTTATCTGTGTTATCTGTGTACTTATCTAGGTGCTTATCACAGGTGTCAGAAGGGAATTGTTATCTGTGAAATTAACTAAGTGTAGAAATATTTGCAAAGTAGGGGGAGTGGCTTAGCTAGAAGGAGCCAGGTTAAGACCAGATATAAATACTGCCCTAGATAGCTTCTGCCAGAGGACAGACAGAACTCCAGGAGGAAGGATCTACTGGTATAACTAAAACTTCTCTACTGGGACTAAGAACTAGATCTCTTGTAGTGGGACCTTCAATTAAGGGTAAAAAAGGAAAAAAAAGGAGTTGGTATGTTTGTCAGAGGTAGCTGAAGTAAGTTATCTGTGTTATCTGTGTACTTATCTGGGTGCTTGTCACAGGTGTCAGAAGGGAATTGTTATCTGTGAAATTAACTAAGTGTAGAAAGATTTTCAAAGTAGGGGGAGTGGCTTAGCTAGAAGGAGCCAGGTTAAGACCAGATATAAATACTGCCCTAGATAGCTTCTGCCAGAGGACAGACAGAACTCCAGGAGGAAGGAGCTACTGGTATAACTAAAACTTCTCTACTGGGACTATATTGCCCTCCTTCCCTCCCCTCCACCCACCCCCACGCTAAACCAGGTCTACTTTTATAGGCACAGGATTTAACTGACAACAGGAACTTCCTGTTTGGGAGCAGGAAGTGAGTGATCACAGAGCCACCAAAGACTCACCATCCTAGAAGAGCAAGAGTAGCTCTTCATCCACCCCAGCTGCTGGAGGTCTGACTCTGAGCAAGTAAGGAGGCTACTGAGAAATATAGGAACTTCTTGCCTCAGAACAGGAAGATCAGGAGATAAGAGGGTGCAGAGACAGTAAGTAAGTAGGGAGAGAAGAAAAAAAAAGAAATAAACAAACAGAGGAAAGAGTAAGTATTCTAAATAACAGTTAGGGGGCCAGAAAAAAGACATGATGGTAGTGGTGCAGTGCAGTGGCTGTAGAGCAGCAGTCTTCCGGGAGATGTTTTGGAGGATGCAGTGTTGTCCCATCTGCAGACATCTTTCTGGGCATCACGTAGAAAGATTGTCCGATTTCATAATAAATAAACTTACAGACATTTCAGACAAAATTAATACTAAAGATAACAAGTGCTTTACTGAGAAGGCAAACAGGCCCTCTTTTTCTTCAATTTACTATCCGAACTTTCCATTAAAGAAAAAAGTGAAAAAAAAGAGATCACAGAAACCTGAGATAGAGAAAAATCAAAAATCAAATAAAAATAAGGTGAAAAACAATGTAAAAACAACACACAAAAAAAACAGGTTATAGCAGATAATGTAAATACAAATATTACAAACCAAGTAAAAACAAGTAATGAGGACCACAAAAGCCAGGTTAAAGAAGATAAAATAGAAAGCTCCTTAGTTCTAACGGAACAGTGCTCTTTGGGTAATAACTCTTTACAAAATATAGATTCAAATGTGTCATCTTTTGAGAATTTTAAATTGCAGAGTCTTCTTTCTCTAAATCATAATCCAGAGCCCATTACTATTACAGAGAAAGAGGTAGTTTTTAAAATTGAAAATATTTATACAAAACCCTATGAAACAACTGACTCATTATCTTCCCTAATGTCCCATCTGCTTAAAGCAGAACTAGAACTTCCACAGGCAGCTTCCAACATAAAACTGGTCTATAGAGATCAATCGATAGATAATCAGCCAGTTTACATAGTATTATCTGATATGGATACAGCTAAGAAAATTTGGGCTAAACAAACACATCTAAATAAACTCGATATTTTAATCTCTTCTCCAGTTAATTGGTCTACTATATGGATGTTTGCTCATGGGAATAGGAATCTTCGAATGGGTCCTATGATTCCCATTGAATCTATAACCTCAACATTAACACTGCTTAATTGGAATTTCGATAAAATACCAGATGTTTATCGTTTCTCTCTATTTGGAATAGCAAGGTTTGAAGGAAACAACAGCCATAGATTACCCTCCCTTGTTAGAACTCTTCTTGAGTCATGTCTGGATATAGAAATAGCAAAAGCTGACTTGGGAGAGGTCAGGAGAGTCCATAAGGATGAAATAGATTCTCAAATTGACTTGGCAATAAAATCAGAAACTCTATACAGGAACTTATTACATAATGCGTATAAGTTGGATAGAATCCAAGTACTCTTAACTGATTTATAGTCGAAAGAAATTTCAAAAGAATCACACGGAAACTAATATCAAATCATGACTACCTAATAACTACCCCATTTTATCAAATACGGATGAGTCTTTAACAAATAAAGACTTAACATCTTCTAAATTAGATAATTTTTCGTCTTGGAACATAGCAGGCACAGGGACAAAATTGGTTGACCCCGATTGGAAAAAAATGGTTTCCCAATATGAACTATTGCTGTTTCAGGAGACATGGGCATCCACAGAAATTCATTTAAATGGTTACGAAGCATTTAGTTTGTTAGCACAGAAGGAGAAAAAGTTTGGAAGGCGGAGTGGTGGGTTAGCCACTTTTATAAAAATTAGAGCTGGTATCAATGCAATTGATTATCGTGAGGTTAAAAATGTCGCATTGATAAATATTGTCAAATGGGACTTGTTTACTTATATGATTGTGAATGTGTATGTTCCCCAACACTCCAAATACAACATATGGTGATCTTTGTTCAGAGCTCCTTGAGCATGGATACTTTGTATATTAAACATCACATAGATATAATATTAATAGGAGGTGATTTCAATGCTCGGATAGCCTCCTTTGATAATCTCCTATGTTGCACCTCTATATATATATATGGGTGATTTAGAACAGAGGAAATCATTGGATGCCATTGTTAATTCAGCAGGCATTAAATTTAAAGAATTCATAACTGAGAATAATTTACTAATCCTTAATGGTAGGGGACCAGGAGATCTAGAGGAGCATACACATACTTTCTTCAGTTGGAAACAGTCTAATAGATTATGTATTAATCTCTCCTGAATCTTCTGATTTTGTACAGAATTTTCAAATAAATCCTAGAGCAGAAAGTGATCATGCTGCACTCACTTGCCGCATGATCACTTTTAATGATAAAAAGGCTCCTTTGAAAGATATTTATCCTGTTTGATTGTTCTCATGGGAAAGCTAAACTATCCTTAAAAAATAACAAATGAAGAATATTGAATATATCATTTTTCTACACCAATCTATTCTGAAGATGTTTTAAAAATGAAAATTTAACCAAGTTACTATCAGAAACTTTGAGAATCTTTATCTAGAATTACTAGCGAAATATATGTATACAAGGATCAAACATCATCCTACAACATGGTTTGATTCCCAGTGCCAGTATCAAAAGAAGAATTTAGGTAAAATAATTACGGAACATCTTAAAAATCCATCAAACCATACTAAAGTAAAATTAAATTATGCCGAAAGCATACAAAAATTCTTAAAGATAAAAAACATGAATTTACACAAAAAGATGGAATTTATCCATCAAACAATATTGAACAATGATAGTAGGGCCTTTTGGAGTATGGTTGCAAAAGGGTTAAATTATATCAATCTACACTACCATCTTATATCCCCAAAGAAGCATGGGTTACCTATTATACAGCTTTATTAAACAAAAACATTTTACAAAGAGATCAAATAAATTCCTTACAATGGATATCTCTGCTTCCTTACTCGCCTATAATTTTCACTTCTGATGATGTTCAAATGGCAATCTTAAAATTAACAAACAATAAAGCTCCAGGCCCAGATAAAATACCAGCCAAGATTTATAAAGAAAATCTCAATTTTTGGATTCCTTTTTTACTCAACTTATTCAATATTTGTTTAAAAGCATGTACAATACCATCGTCATGGCAAAAAAACATAATAATACCTATTCATAAAAAAGGTTCGTTATACAAACCAAGTAATTACCGCCCAATAGGTTTACTAGACATTGCAGGGAAAATATTCTCTCGTATAGTGTTAAACAAACTACAAATCTGGATAGATACTAATAGCCCTCTTTCAAAATTTCAAGCTGGATTTCGACATGGATTTTCCACAACAGATAATGTTTTCGTATCATTCCATCTCCTAGAGAAATACATATTATTTAGGAAAATGAGACTTTGGGCCGGATATTCAAAAGGGTTGTGCCATGCGCAATAGGGTTGCGCATGCGCAAGTCCGAAAGTGCGCCATTCTGCGATATTCAGCAGGAGGCAGTTGCGCCACTGAAAACATGCTGAGCAACAGCGCAATGCAAATGAAGGCATGTGCAACCGAAGGGGGTGGATCCATGCATAAAAAGTGCAATGTGATATTCAAAGACTTGCACAATGCGCAACAGCGGAACAGCCGGAAGTTGCTCCCCAGCGGAAATGAGCCAAAATAAAAAGACTCAAGGAAGAGGCGCAAGAATGCTACAGGGATGCCAAGTGGGGAAGAGAGAGAGAGAAAGACAGACAGTGACAGGCCAGGGCAGGCAAGGGAAGCAGTGTGGGCCATAGGCCACAGAGGCCAGCTGGGGTGCCCGGTGCAGTGGAAGTAGCAGTCAGGACAGCGGGGGTAACAGAGCAAAAATCAGCCGGGGGTCACAAGCCAGGGAGATGGACAGTGGCAGCTTCCACATGGAAGCTGTAATGAGGGGGGTGAGAATGCAAGGTGCAGGGGGATATGGCCGTGGATGGGCCCGTCGGCGGTACGCCCCCAACAGGCAGTACCATGCTCGCATCAGCTTTGAGCTGCACACAGATGTAGAGATCGTGGGCCGGTACCACCTGAACAGGGCAATACTGAGGCGGCTCTGTGAGCTGTGCAGTGATGTGATGCAGGCACCCTCACGACAGAGTCACGCTCTGTCAGTGGAGACCAAGGTGACAGCCTGCATGTGCCTGCTCACCACGGGCACCTTCCAGAGGCCAACAGGGGACACCACAGGCATCACACAGTTGGCCACGTCATGCATCCTCACCCAATTCCTCAGCGCACTGCTGCCACATGCTGCGGAGCACATCCATTTCCCCAGCACTGCGGCAGAGCGTACAGCAAACATGCAGGAGTTCCACAGGGTAGCACATATGCCTGGCATGCTAGGGGCCATAGACTGCACCCATGTGGCCATTTGCACACCACCTGGCCCAGATGAGGCTGCATATAGGAACAGAAAGGGCTTCTCCAGTGTCAACTGCCAGGTGGTGTGTGATGCCACTGGGCGTATAATCAATGTCTGTGCCACACACCCTGGCAGAGCACATGATGCCTTCATATGGCATCAGTCCACACTGTGCCATTGATTCAAGAGTGGGGACATCCCCACAGGCCATCTAGTGGGTGAGCACACATGTAGGAAATGCAAACTCAGGGCAAGGGTGGGAATGCCACAGGTGCCATGGTAGTGGCACACAGGGATATGGGCAATATGGACCTGAACATGATACTGATCTCCACTATCTCCACACAGGTGACAGCAGATACCCACTCTGTCCCTGTCTGCTCACACCGTAACGGTGCCCCATGACCCCATCTCAGCAATGCTATAATGAGGCACATGCCGCCACACGCAACATCATTGAGTGGGTGTTTGGGATGCTCAAGGCACACTTCTGATGCCTAGACACCTCAGCAGTGCCCTACAGTACAGCCCCTCAAAGGCCTATGGGATATTCCTGGCCTGTTGTATCCTGCACAACATGGCCAAAGACTGTGGGATAGCCCTACAGGTTGAAGAGGGGGACAGCGGTGGGGACGCCAGTGGCGCCAGTGTTGATGGTGATGAGCAGCCCCCCCTTGGACGGCGGGACCCCCGACTGATCCAGCAGGCCCAGCTGCACTGGGACACCATCACGGAGGAGCATTATGCATGACACAGGTAAGTAAAGGGGCAATGTGCAACCAACACTGTCCTGGTGCAACCCACAGGAACACAGAGTAACACACCAGGGGTGCATGATGGCAAGGGGAGTGGAAGGGACCAGGCACACAAACACACCATCAGGGAGGGGTGAACAGTCATATGGACACACACACACACACACCAGGCATAAAGCGTACATGGGCAGGTGCACAGCAGAGCAGGAACAGACATGGCAAACACACAGATCCACAGACCACACCCACCACCTGTACTGTCCAAGTACGTGTGTCAGATGCTGGGCACCTTGCACCTTGGTGTACAGTACAATGCAGACATCATCATGCACACGCACCTGTGGACAGCAGTCAGGATGGTGTGCCGGTGGTATGTATGTTGGCGTGATGTGCAGGGCACCCACCAGTGCACTGCCCACCATGACGCATAGTGCACACAGGGCAGCACCAGACAGGGCCCACTCTGGGAGACAGGTCAGTCATGTTGCACCATTCCATGGCCACTGCGGATGTGTGGGCGGCCCCGCCGTGACCCAACAGCACTGGCAGGCTGAGCAGGGGCCACATGGGGTGGCACCGATGGACCACCAGGGGTCCCACTGCGCGATCACGACCTTGTCCGCAGTGGGGTCTGTAGTATGCCAAACATACCTGCACCAGGGGTGCTTGGGATGCCCACAGCAGAACCCGGCATTGACAGACTTGGTGTCGCACAACGCCGGGAACGGGGAGTGGAGAGCGTACTGTGTGGGGTGCGTGGTACAGGAGCACCTGCTTGTGTGCCCAATGCAGCCACGACAGTGACCAATGCCTGGGTCTGCCTGTCAATGGTGGCGCTCACATCCATCTGCATATGGACCATCTCTGCACGGTCCAGAGCACAGTCCCTGCTGTGCCACTCCACAGCCACACACAGTGCCTCCACGGATGTTGCAACCCACCTTTGCTGCTGTACTGATTCCCACAGCAGGCGGGTGTGCTCTTCAAATGGGTACTCTGCCACAACGGCATCCTGTCCCCCAGGGTATGGAAGGTCCTGATGCTCAACACCCCTTGAGGGTGGGCGATGTTCACCAGGACCAGGAATGGGCATATCAAAGGGAGGTGGGCATGTTCCACCAATGGACACTGTACCCCCAGACCTGGTGGGTGACTGCTGCTGCTGCCCCTCCAACCGCTGTGCCCCAGAGACCACTTGTTCCACTGCTGTGGCCGCAAAAGTGCCAGACACCTGCACAGCCACGGTGCTGCCCCACCGGTGCTGACAGGCACAGCCTGGGACTGTGCTGACATGCTGGCACACATGTTGGAACCAGCTAGGCCCAGGGGCATGTGCTGGCCTGCTGTGTGTCCATCATGGGACACACACATGTCACTGCCCATTGCAGTCCTTGCATCATCAATGGTGCAGGTACGTGCTACAGCCACAGTCACAGCGTGCTGGCATGCTTGCATGCCAGACTGCTGAGACACAGGCTGTGCACCCCCCACACCCGACTCACTGACAACAGAGTTGGCAGCCCGGCGTGCATGCTGGTGCAGTGCATGCTGGCTGGTGACAGAGGTGGATGGACCCTCCTCCATGTCCAGCAGGTCTTCCTCACTGCCTGGACCCACCACCACCGTCCCCTGAAGATGAACAGGATCTGTAACAGAAAGAGAGGACATGTCAGTGCATGTGAACAACCTCCCCCCCCAACACCACCACCATGTCATACCGTGCAGTGATGGCTCACCTGTCTGGAATCCGCCTCCTGGTATGCCCTCAATAGCACTCCACTGCATTGATGCAGCCAGTCGGTCCTCGGCCGGGGTGAGCTCCACCACCGCTGGCTGGCCCCGCGGTGCCCATGCGATGCCGCCCTGAGGGCTGCCACCTTCTCCTTCATCCTCCTGCGGTCTGTCCCCATCTTCTTTTTGCATTCCTCAACGGAGTGCTGGTTGCTTCCGTGCAGGTTCACTGCCCGAGCTACCCCCTCCCATGCAGCTGCACGGGCCTGAGGGGTGCCCCGCCGTCCACTCAGTAGTGCCTCCTCCTCCAGGTAGGCCTGGAAGAGGGCCTCTGTCTCTGCCGTGGTGAAGTTGGGCCTCCTCCTCTGCCCACCATCCTCACCCTCACCTTGGCTCTGCTCGGTCATGGTGATCTGTATGGGTGGAAGTGGACACCTGTCACTGTGCAGTCTACAGCGTTATCCCATGACCATTGTTCAGAACATCACACAGCATGCAACCCACCTCTCACCTGCAGTAACCGAATCTGGCCAGCGCAGCCCAATGTCGCACATTTATAGTGCAATGCATGCAAATTAGGAGTGGAGCAACTGTAATGAGATGAAAATCACACCACTGCGCCTTTGAATGGCTGATCAGATGATTTGCATGTGTCGGCTGAATATCGCGCCATTGTGATTTGAGAAATACGGTTGAGCCAGTTGAGCCAATGGCGCAGTTCTGTGACTGTGTGGTACACTGCATTGCACATGCCCAGGTAGCTTACGCAGACATCTGCCATGCTGATGACGTGCTGTGCACAATCGGCAATTCAGGCCATGGCCACCATTGTGCCAGTGGCGCTACAGCACTGGGCACCATACGGCGCTGTGGCACTACTGCGCAATAGTCCACTGTGGCACTGGCACGCAGGTGATCGGTCGTGCAGGATGCGTAGACGTCAGATGGTGCTGTGCGGGGCCTTGCGTCATAGACCCCTGACCTGGAGTCCGACCTTTGCCCCCTGTAGCTGTTTCGGCTGCCATGTGTACGGCTCAATTGCACTGTTTGGTGACAGCGCTATGTGAACCGACGGCGCTATATGAACAGTGCGATTGGAACCTATGGTGGTCTATTGCGCAACATTTCCACGTGGGGTTGCCGTGCTGTGGGGCGCCATATTGCCTGCTGTACGACCCCAATTATGGCACGCAGGAGAGCTCCCCAATGGAGTCAGGGTGGAGGGCCAACCTGGTGGCCCTGGTTGAGCCCTCACTTGAGGCACTGTACAGTGATGAGCCCCTCACCATGGCCCACACCCAGGTGTGGCTGCAGGTGGCCACTGACCTGGTGAGGGTCACAGGGCGGTGCCGGTCTGTGGAGCAGTGCAGGCACAGATTTAGTGACCTCCGCAGGAGGGAGCCAGACATGCTGCGACGCCTCAGGTCATGTGCCACGAGGGGCATTGTGCCTAGGCCAGGTGGGTGTACCATCTATGCACCTGTATTCTCCGTAGGGGTGTGACTGTGTTTTGGTGGCGGTGCATGGGGGATGGCTCTGCCATGGTTGGCTGTGTCAGTGTGTGCAGGTGTGAGATGCATGGGTCTGGCTGTGTGGGCAGGCACACTCACTGGGGCAGGGGGCAGTCTGCTTTGGGGTCACACTGATGTTTTTCCCAACATTTGTCACCCACAGGCCTGGTGGAGAGGATGCAGGCACAGGCTGAGGAGGGCCATGGCAGGGCCCAGGTGGCATATGGAGGAGATGTGAGGGGTGGGCCACAGTGGCAGCAGCAGCAGCAGCAGCCACAGCTGCTTGATGAGTGTGAGTATCATTACATCTGTGTGTGCGTCACTGGTGGTCCATGCATGCACTGGGCACATGGCTGTGGAACTGGCATCCCACCACATTGCCACGTCACTTGACAGCCTTGTTTGTGCTGTGATGGACATGGGCAGTGTGTGTGTGCAGTGGTGCACATAGCTGGTGCTGCCTGGTTGGGCGTGTCATGTGCATGGTCACTGTGGGTGGGTGCATACCATCACAGGTGCGGGGCACTAGGCTATATGTCTTGCAGGATGGGTGGTGTTCAGGGTTGTGGACAGTCACAGCCATTGACTGTGTTCCCTTTTCCTAGGCCTCAGCATCCTATGCAGGATGGACCATGCCCTCCAGTGGCTGACAAAGGTATCCATCGTGACGCATGAAATCCTCAGGGACATTCAGTGCCATGGGGTCCAGGCGGCGGCGGAGGAGACAGGGACAGCACCAGACAGCAGCAGACCAGCCTGCAAGGGCGCAATGCTTCCTTCCCACTTCACCCATCCCTCCCACCCTGCCTTCCTCTCCCAGTTGTTCACCTCACCCCTTACCCACCCCTACCTTGTACCCTACCCCCTTTGTCTTGTACATATCTGTATATAGTTGTGTTCTTGATCTTGGTGTTGTAATTTCTGTTTTCCAATATATATATATTTTGTTATGAATACTGTGGTGGTCTCTGATTTGCAGCTGGCTATGGTTGCTCAGTTGCAGTGGTGTACATGCCATCTGGAGTGGTATGGTCCTGGGTATGTGTGTGTGTGTGCGTGTGTGTGTGTGCATGGGGAGGTGTCTCTGGTGTGGGAGTGACTTTCAGTCGGTCTTGCCATCTGCTGCCGCCCACTGCTGGGTGCCCAGGGTGGGTCTGGCTTGTATGGTTCTATGCTACACGAGGTTGACGTGTGCCGGGGGGGATGCATGGTGTTTACTGCAGTGACAGTCACTGCACATGGGTGGTGTCTTGGGGTCAAGGTGCAGGGTGTGCTGTGCAGAAGGGGGGGCTGATGTGCACTGTGGTTGTCGACCCCCTGTGTGTGGCAGTCTCAGCCTGATAGTGGTTGTGCTGGGGCGTCATGACCCTGCTGTACTTTGTTGGCTTGTCCCCATGGGCCACTGGATCATCCATCCCTCCCCCAGTGATGCTGTGCTTGGGGTGTGCTGGTGTTTTGTTGGTTCTGCAGTGTGTTCCTGTGCCCATGTGTGGCATGGCTGGCGGTGGGCCCCAGCCTGCCTCCCTGGTTGTGCAGTTCCATTGCTCTTCTGGGGGTTGGGGGACTCTGCTTGCGCTATGGCACCTCTGGACTGCTCAGCTGGGCTAGCCTTGTTGCGCTATGGTGCATCCTTTCTGCTCAGCTTCCCCTTCCTGGTTGTGCTATGGCGCAGTTTGTGCGATATTCAGACGTTGGCTGCTTGCGCAATTTGTTTTGCTCCATGTTTGAATATCGCGTCTGTTGCGCCTATGCGCAATTGACTTGTGCTTGCTCCTGCTGTTGCACACTTTTTCGACGCAGTTTGAATAGCTGGCCCTTTATGTTTTATTTGTTGATTTCTCCGCTGCGTTCGATTCATTAATAAGACAGACTTTATGGGAAATTCTTAGGATTCGAGGCCTCCCTTCATCTTTACTCCTCCCTATGGTTTTACTATATACTAATACTTATACGGCAGTGAGATTTGATCAAAGAGGAAATATCACAGAATATTTCCCAACCTCTTAAGGTATCAAACAGGGATGTTTACTAGCTCCCCTATTATTCAATGTCTATATAGATACCTTATTAGATTATGACTTAAATGATCAGTGGGACTCTCCAAAAATAAAAGATCAATACATACACAACCTAGCATATGCAGATGATCTAATTCTACTATCACTGACCCCAAAGGACTAGAATTAAAATTTAAATCTCTGTGAATAAATGTAAAGAATTGGAATTGAGAATAAACCTAGACAAAACAAAAATAATGATCTTTGGAAATGGTCATCAAAACCAAGGATTTTCACAATGATGCCCTATTGAAATAGTGACATCTTATAAATACCTTGGTATAACATTACACTCTAGAAACTTCTGGGCACATCATATTAAGGAACAGATTAATAAGGCAAAGTATGCAGCAAAAGCACTGCAAAGATTTAACCTTAAATATGGAGGTTTTACGGTAATACCTGCTATTAAAGCAGGGAGGCAAAATTACCCACTACATTATGTGGAGCAGAAATCTGGGGATATAATCATTATCCACAACTGAAACCCCTCTTTATATTATTATAAATATATTTTACAAGTTCCTACTTCAATGGCTGGATCAATAGTTAGAACAGAATTAGGTAGATTACCTTTGATTTCCCTTATTAACCTAAGGATAGTCACATATTGGTTGAGATCAATAAATAATATAAATAATGTTATGCCATTGAACTGTATAATGGAAAAGGAATCCTGGCATAAAGAAGGTTTACCTCTCTATGGTTAAAATCCCTTTTCAAATATTATACAGTATAGAGTCAACTCACCTATGGAATGATTGTGAGCGGAAATAAAAATACACAGCTATAAGGTTAATTTAAAAAAAAACTTTTACAAAAGCCAACAAATTCAGATGAATCAAGTAAGGAGCCAAAGACAAGCCCTGTGGTTTGCTCAAAACAAAATTGATTCCAACATGGAAGAATACTTATGACTTCTTTTATCACCATACATACGTGAAGCAATAACCTGGGCTAGATTTGAACTTATTACATCAAAATACATTTACTTTAATAAATTAAAATTAAATGAATCAACTCAGGATAAATGTCCTTGCAATAGAGGATTCACTGAATCATTAAAGCATGTATTAATTCAATGTTCTTTATTTAATTATATTCGTTTTAAATATTTGGGGAAAATTCTTAGTAAATATGCAAATTTAACATATGATGTGATATTCATATTGATGCACCCGATGACTGTTCAAGATGCAATACTGGTAGGAATTTTATAATGTCTGTAATATAAAAAAGCATACCGAAAGTGGCTAAGAGATAAATGAATTGTTTTTTATACAATCTGAAGAATTTTAACCAGCATACTTTCTTATGAGAGTTATTCTAATGAGATAAGGAGTCTGTTTAATCATATTTTTAATTTATTTCACATTTTGTAGTTTTAAATTTAAAAATTGTAATGTCCAGAAATTTTTCTAATTTATTGGAAGAACAATAAACTTGACTTGACGTGACTTGACTTTCTGGGCTGAGGGAGGAGGTTGCTCATCTCCAGGCTGAGTTGGCCAGGATTTGTGGGACCTCCTCTCCCACCCAGGGACCACCAGGGTCACTGCTGTTGCCTCAGAGGTTGCCAAGAAAGAGGAGTGGTTGGACCACAGTGGGCTCAGGGAGGGTGAAGGTGGTGGAATAGAGGCTCAACCCTCCAGCTGTACCTCTCCACAATTTCTAAGCCATTCTGGAAAAGTGTGGTTCCTCTATGGAGGCACCCACAGTGGAGACCAAGGAGGATGCTGGGAACCTCCACAAAGGAGATCCAAAGGAGGGTGGAATGGGACCCCACAGGGGAAGGAAACAACTCCTGGTGGGGGACTCCATTGTTTGGAAGGTAGAACTGGGGGAGGAAGGGGAGATGGAGGTAAGGTGCCTGCCTGGCACCATGGCTTGGAGAGACAGGGAGCGAATCCTCAGGATAGCAGGAGCAGCTTCACAAGGGAGGGAGCTGGATGTCATTATCCACCTAGAGACAAATGATCTGGCTAAGAAAGGGATCAGAGCAGTGCAAGAAGAGTTTGTGGAGATGGGGAGGGGCCTTAAACAAATAGCACACACGGTAACCTTCTTGGAGGTGCTGCCTGTCTATGGCGTGGGTGAGGCTAGGGTGCTCCACACCATGGGATTCAATCAGTGGTTGAAAAACTGGTGCAGAGCTCAGGGATTTGGCTACATTGGAGACTGGAGGTTCACCTGGAGGGATGCAGGCCTATACTGGCATGATGGTCTGCATTTGTCCAGGAGGGGAACCAGGATACTAGGTGATAGGTTTAAATACTTCATTGACAAGTATTTAAACTATCCAAGGGGGGGAGGCACTGGAAAGGAGCAGGGAAATCCTAGCCCCCCAAAATATCAGGGTACTAAGTGAGGAAGACACCAACATAGAGATGTCCATAGAGAGAAGCACAGGGGTAAATGGAGAAAGTGACAAATGAAATAAGGACAGGGATGGGGCAAAAAGGGGTAAGGCCATCAAAAAATGGAGGGTAATGAGTACCAATGCCCGTAGTCTGGGCAACAAGCTCACTGAACTGGTAGCCTTGATGGAAGAGGGATGCCTGGATATTGTAGCAGTCACAGAAACATGGCACACAGAGAACCATGACTGGGATGTTAACATACCAGGGTACACAACCTACAGGAGAGACAGGGAGGGGCGAAGAGGGGGAAGTAGCTCTCTATGTAAGGGAAGGGATAAAAGCAACTGAACAAAAGAGTAAACAGGGAGGAGAGGAGGCACTGTGGGTCACCTTAGAGACTGGAAATGCACCACGATCCACACAGGGGTTGTATATAAACCCCCATGTCAGGGGGAAGGAATGGACAAGGATATAATAGAAGGCATACTTAGGATGGCAGAGAAAGAGGAGATACTGTTGATGGGGGACCTTAACATGCCAGATGTTAACTGGAGCACCTTTGTGGCAGCCACATCCAAAAGCAGGGCCATTCTTGATGCCCTTCGAGTTGCATGCTTCAAACAGCTGGTTTGGAACCCTCATGAGGAGCAATCTTAGACCTCGTACTCTCAAATGGGGACAGTGAGAGGATCTCAGATCTAGAAGTGGATAGCCATTTGGGAACAAGTGACCACCAAACAGTGTGGTTCACGATAAACTCTGCTACAGAGTCAAGCCATACAAAGTGAGTGTTCTGGACTTCAGGAGGGCTGACTTTGGCAAGATGGGAGAGTGCCTAGAAAGCACTAGCAAACAGGCTAGAAGGAGGGGTGGAGCAACAATGGGCAAATATCAAAACTGCCATCACAGAGGCAACAAGCCTTTGTGTGAAGCAAATAAACAAATCAAAATGAAAGAAAAAGCCACTATGGTTCTCAAAAGAGGTGGCGGTGAAGGTTAGGGAGAAAAAGATAGCATTTAGGAAGTATAAGGAAACGCAGAAGGAGCAGGACAGAGAACTGTACCAGTTAAGGCAGAAGGAAGCAGGGAGGGTAGTCAGAATAGCAAAGGCACAAACTGAGGAAAAGATAGCTAACTCGGTTAAGAAGGGGGAATAAAACCTTGTATAGGTATATCAGGGAGCATAGAAAGACAAAGGGAGGGATAGTGAGGCTGAATAGAATGGATGGTGGGTGGGCAGAGAGTGACAGTGATAAAGCAGGGATAAAGAATGAATACTTCTGTTCAGTATTCACATAAGAGGAAGTGGGGGAGGTGCCTAATCCAATTAACAGAAGCACTCTGGAGAGAGGGGTTGATCCCAGTCCTTTCACAGAAGAAGGGTTCTGAAAGAACTCCTAAAACTGAAGGTGGACAAAGCAATGGGGCCAGATGATTCTTCCCAGAATTCTAAAAGAATTAAGCAGAGAACTAGTGACACCACTGACTACGCTTTTAACAAATCATGGGAGGATGGTGTGGTACCTGAGGACTGGAAGAAGGCGGATGTGATTCCCTTCACAAAAGTGGGACCAAGACGAGGCAGGAACTACAGACCTGTCAGTTTGACCTCTGCGGTAGAAAGTGATGGAATCACTTCTGAAGGAAAAATTGTTGAGTACCTAGAGGCCAGTGGTGCACAGGACCCAAGGCAGCATGAGTTCCAGTGGGAAGGTCATGTCAGACAAATCTAATTGATTTCTTTGACTGGGTGACCAAAGTAGTAGACCAGGGAGGGCTGTGGACATGGTCTACCTAGACTTTAGCAAGGCATTTGACACAGTCCCACACAAAGATTAGTAGTCAAATTAACCAGCCTTGGGTAGGTCCCAAGGTGGTAGCCTGGGTAAAACATTGGCTGAACAACAGGACACAGAAGGTAATTGTAAATGGAGTCCACTCTGAAGAAGAGGGTTACTGGTGAGTACCACAGGGTTCAATCACGGTCAGTCCTTTTAATGTCTTTATAAGTGACATTGCAGAGGGACTGAAGGAAAAAGTATGCCTCTTTGCAGATGACACAGATCTGCAACAGGGTTGATACACAAGGAGGCGTGGAAAGGATGAGAAGGGACTTGGCAAGGTTGGAGGAATGGTTAGAAGTATGGCAGCTTGGATTCAGTGCAAAGAAGTGCAAAGTAATGCACCTGGGAAACAAAACCCCAAGGGAAGATTACACAATGGGGGGAGGTAGTAACGACAACAAAAATAGAAAGAGACCTAGGGGTAATCATATCAGATGACCTTAAGGTTGGCAAGCAATGCGAGAAGGTGGTAGGGAGGCCTGGGGGTATACTGGGATGTATAGGGAGAGGTATCACCTGCAGAAAACAGGAAGTTGTTATCCCTCTGTACAGACAGTTGGTGAGACCCCATCTGGAGTACTGCGTCCAGTTCTGGAGACCCCATCTCCACAAGGACATAGGCAGGATGGAGGCAGTTCAGAGCAGGACAACTAAAATGGTGCAGAGTCTGCAAGAGAAGCCACGTGAGGAGAGACTAAAGGAGCTTAATATGTATACCCTTGAGGAAAGGAGGGAGAGGGGGGACATGATAGAAATGTTTAAGTACCTCAGTGGAATCAACAAAGTCCAAGAGGGTAGCATCTTTCAGAAAAAGAGATTTGCAAGAACAAGGGGACACACTTTGAAGATAGAGGTGGGGCAGCTCAGGGGCAATGTGAGGAAGTATTTTTTCACAGAGAGGGTAGTGGATGCATGGAACAGCCTTCCTGAGGAGGTTAGGGGTCTAAAACTGTGGGAGAATTCAAGAATGCATGGGACAGACATAAGGCATTTTTTGTGGGGGGTAGGAAGAAATAGGCTGTTTGTTAAATAGGATCTGCAGCTTATTCTCTAGGTAGGGAAATGGGCAGACTAGGTGGGCCAAGCAGTCCTTATCTGCCGTCAAAGTCTATGTTTCTATGTTTCTATGTAAAGCTACAGGGCACAGGGGCAGGAGCAAAACTGGTGGGGTGGGAGGAGAACTGGCTAAAAGATATGCAGCAGAGGGTGCTGGTAGCTGGGGAATACTCATCCCCTAAGCCTGTGACAAGTGGTGTTCCACAGGGTTCATTTTTGGGCCCAATGCTGTTTGGCATATTTATTGCAGACATCTCAGAGGGCATCAGCAGCAAAATCAGCCTATTTGCGGATAACACCAAAATAGGAGTGGTGGTGGATGACCGGAGGGGGGGTGGCGGAGGCTACAGGAGGATCTGGCAAGGTTGGAGGCATGGTCTGACAGATGGCAGCTGGTGTTCAATGCAAAAAAATGCAAGGTGCTGCACTTCAGAAAAAAAAAAATCCGAGGAGAAGCTACCATCTGAGGGGGGAGTGCAGCTGGAGGTAACAGAAGAGGAGGAGAAGAATCTGGGGTGCTCATCATGGGAGCAGTGAACAGTTCTGCATAATGTAGAAAGGCACCAGCAATGGCCAAGAAACTGCTGGGGTACATTGCAAGGGGAATTACCTTGAGAAGAAGGGAGGTTATTCTACCATTGTACAGATCATTGGTTAGACCCCGCCTGGAATACTGCATGCAGTACTGGTGCCCGTACCTACAAAGGGAAATTAGGCTGCTGCAGGGGGTGCAGCATAGTGCAACAAAGATGATTCAGGGCCTGAGGGAATTGCCATATGAGGTCAGACTAAAAGAGTTAAACATGTACACACTGGAGGAGAGAGGAGATAGATTCAGGAGGGAGGTGAGGAGGCATTTCTTTACGGAGAGGGTGGTGGCAAAGGGGAACCACTACCAGATGAAGTGGTGGCATGTACCACAGATAAATGCTTCAAGAAGGGGTGGGACAGGGCAAGGGGAGGGTAAAGGGAGGTAAGGGGAGGGGGTGGGGCATTTGCTAAATAGGGAGCTAGCTGCATTCACAAGCAGCCTAGATAGATGATGATGGCCTTTTGCTTCTTGCAATTTTCATATGCTCATATGTTCATAAATGAATAAAAAAGGAAAAAAAAGAAAAGCTAACTTGGAACCATTAAAGCCTGGGAATTATTTTTTTTAAATGCAAGCTTGAAGAGATGTTGGCATGGTTTGTCTTGTTGATACTTTCTTAACCTTGTTAACCATGACATTATGCTACAGGTGTATTGATGTACAGTGCTGTATATTGATGTGCATTGCCACATGTAAACTGTATTGGTAAGACTTATCCTTATGAAGTTAATATGGCATTTATGACACTTTCCAACTTCTAGTGTCAAAAGATAGAAAAATTGCTATTTTCCCAAATTTCTGGGTTAAAGTATTTATTTATTTTGTTTTGAAAGTTGATGCCCAGGTAAGCCCACTGAGACCATAGATCCCTTTTCCAGGGGTGACCTGGAATTAGTTACACACATAATATTACATACTGTAAGTGCATACATTGGGTGAAATGAATGAACAGCAGTCCTAGAACAAGCAAGATAAGCAACTGAGACTGGATAAGGTAAAAAATATAACAGTCTGCAGGAGATACTGGTGATGTTCTGTATAGGACAACTATACCCTTTTCCTACCATAATTAAAGGAGTAGTACACCTTCATATCTTGAAAATGTTATTTGTTTCCTTGTCTACCGATAACTCTTTTCATGTAGTTGTTGGGGATATATGTGTTTGCTTTAGTTTGTTCTCACTGTTCATACCATACCTCTCAACCTCCTGCCTCATAAATCAGAGACAAGGCTTAAAATAATCAGGAACAAAGAATTAAAATCAGGGTCACATCTTCAAAATTGGTGATATCCACACAGGAAGCTGGTAGAATAAGGGGATTAGTGTAAAATGCATTTTCTAAGGAAGAACAAGTCTGTAACTTTAATGTTTGACATTATTTTGTGCCTACAACTTCCACTGTTTGGTCACGGAAACACAATTTTTTAGGAGGGTCAGAGTAAAATTTGGAGGCACAATAAGGGATGTCTCTGAAAATCATGGACACTTGAGAGGTATGGTTAATACCAGTTCCTGTAACTATCCTGGGATCTCCATTTTCTGGTTCTTGAAATCTCATTGTCCCCGAGAGCTGCATTAACATATATGAACATGATGCCACAGCACCATTTACACCATATATGTCTATGCTGAAAGTACATATAACCTGAAAAAATCTCTAGAAACACACAGACTGAATGCAATTTAAAGCAAAAAAACTGTAATACTATACATCTAAGACAGTTTGTAAAGCTAATTGAAGGTAAATGTGGTAATTTTTGCCTTTCTGCAACTTGTTTTGTTTAACTGTAATTAAGCAGACAAGCATAAAGTGTGAAGCTGCCTCTGGCTGGAAGCTGCAACACTGGACTTAAGATTTGCAAGAAAGCAAGCTGTGCTCACAACAAGGGAGGTGAACCTTACAATTTACAATTGTCTTTGGTTTGAAGCAGATTCCTTAGGAAAGTTAATATTCTTCAGGTGGAGGATACTTCTAACTGAAGGGTGAAATAAGGAACTTAGAATGATCAGAAAAGGCAGTCTTTCAATCAACAGAGGAAGGTGGAGCTTGCTTTACTTTTGTTACAATTGTTAAGATTTTCAGTGCAGGAAGAGTTTAAACCCACAAAGGCTGAATACTGTTTTCTGTGTCTGCCCTTCTGCACAGCTGACATGTTTTGGGACTGACTGCTTTCAGAGCACAAGTCACCAGGCTGTTTTGGGGCTGGGGAGGTTTACCTGTATCTGACTTGGATGTCTGGATTTTTCTCTGTTTGATTAGCAGGGTATTTTCTCTGTCAAATTGTCCTGTATGGCGTCTTGCTGACAGGAAGGCACTCATCGCAGTGGTAGGTCATAGCTTTTAGCTGATTGTTTCGCGAGGGCACAGTTTAGGCCCAAACCCTTCCCACCCCTCACCCCACTCACCCCTGGAAATATTTCATTTATACCTGGGGTTCTGACATCATATCCTCAAGAGGGCAAGGTGCATATCACTGTCATATCATCTCTAGCACACTGCACTGACAATATAAGCATACACATTATATAAATACATATATTTCGATATAACACACCAATCACACACACACAAAAATAAAAAAACTAAACAAGGTAGACAGTTATGTGGGGAGTAGTACAATGTAATGGTTGTGGGGCAGCAGTCTTCCGGGAGTCTTTTTGGAGGCTGAGATGCTGCACTGTTTGCAGACAACTATCTGCCCTGAGGGAGGAAGTTGCCCGTCTTCAGGCCACACTGGACAGTAGGAAGGGAACCCCCCCATTCAGGGAGCACCAGAGCCACCACCACTACCTCAGAGGTTGCAGAAAGCACAGCAGTTGGACCACAGTGGGCTCCAGAGAGGGTAAGGGTGGTGGAACAGAGGCACACCAGTCAGTTGTTCCACTCACAATCCATACACCATTCTGGGGAGCATGGTTCCCCTATGGATGCACCCATAGAGGAGACTAAGGAGAGTGCAGACAACTGTCACAAGGGAGGACTTCAGGAAGGAGGCAGAGGGCACCACAGGGAAAGGAAGCAGCTCCTGGTGGGGGACTCAATTATTAGGGGGATAGAACTGGGGGGAGCAGGGAAAACTGAAGTAAGGTGCCTGCCTGGTGCTATGGCTTGGAGGGACAGGAAGCGCATCCTTAGGATCACGAGAACAGTTGCACAGGAGTCTGAGCTGGACATCATAGTCCACCTAGGGACAAATGACTTGGCTCATCATGAGATCAGAGCAGTGCAGAAGGACTTTGTAGAGTTGGGGAGGGGCTTAAGACAAGTAGCACACACAGTATCCTTCTCAGAGGTGCTGCCTGTCAGTGGCATGGGTGAGGCGAGGGTACTTTGCACCATGCAGTTTAACAAATGGTTGAAAAAATGATGTGGAGCACAGGGGTTTGGCTTCATTGGGGACTGGGGTTCCACCTGGAGGGACACCAGCCTATACTGGCAGGATGGTCTGCATCTGTCCAGGAAGGGAACAAGTCTTTTGGGCAATCGGTTTAAATGTTTCATTGGCAAGCTTTTAAATTAGTCATGGGGGGAGGCACTGATAAACAGCAGGAAAATCCCAGCCTCCTCCTACAAAACAGTGTACTAAATGAGACAAAGACCAAGGTAGAAAGATCAGTGGGGGATGCTGCTACAGAAGGTAAAGCCATCAAAAAATGGAGAGCAATGAGTACCAATGCCCGTAGTCTGAGTAACAAGCTTCCTGAATTAGTGGCCTTGATGGAGGAGGAACATCTGGATATTGTGGCAGTCACACAAACATGGTACACATAGAACCATGACTGGGACATAAACATACTAGGATACACTATCTACAGGAGGGACAGGGAAGGTAAAGAGGAGGAGGGTAGCTCTACATAGAAGAAATCAAGCAACAGAACAAAAGGGTAAACAGGGAGGAGAAGAAGCACTGTGGATCAATTTGGAGGCAGGCAATGGCACCACAATCCGCACAGGGGTTGTATACAGACCCCCCCTTCAGTGGGAGGAAATGGACAAGGAAATGATATAAAGTATACTTAGAATGGCAGATAAAGGGGAGATGTTGCTGATGGGTGATCTGAATATGCCAGATGTTAACTGGAGTGCAGTTGCAGTAGCCACTTCTAAGAGTGGGGTTATTCTAGACGCCCTACAGGGGGCATGCCTTAGACAATTAGTATTGGAACCCACTTGAGAGGGAGCAATCTTAGACCTGGTCCTCTCAAATGGAGATGGAGAGAGGATCACTGATGTAGAAGTGGGTAGCCATCTGGGAACTAGCGACCATCGAACAGTATGGTTCACAATAAACACAGCAATAGAGTCAAGCCATACAAAGGCAAAAGTACTAGACTTCAAGAGGGCTGACTTTGCCTAAATGGGTGAGTGACTAAGGAATGCACTAGCAAATGGGCAGGAAGGAGGGGTGGAAGAGCAATGGGGAATAGTAAAAACTGTCATCACAGAGGTAACAAGCCTTTGTGTGAAGCAAATAAACAAAACAAAACTATATAAGAATGCACTATGGTTCTCAAAGGAGGTGGCAGTGAAGGTTCAAGAGAAAAAGGAAGCATTCAGAAAGTACAATGAATCACAGAAGGAGCAGGACAGAGAATTGTATCAGTTAAAGCAAAAGGAAGCTGGGAAGGCAGTCAGAACAGCAAAGGTCTGAACTGAGGAAAAGATAGCCAACTCAGTTAAGAAGTGGGATAAAACCTTTTTTAGGTACATCAGGGAGCGAAGGAAGACTAAGGGAGGGATAGTGAGGCTTAATAAAGGGAGTGGTGGGCAGAGGGTGACTGTGAAAAGGCAGAGATACTAAACAAATATTTTTGCTCAGTATTTACAAATGAAGAGGGGGAGGTACCTAAAACAAACAATAGAAACACTCTGGATACAGAAGTTGATACCAGCCCATTTACAGAAGAAAGGGTTCTGAAAGAACTCTTAAAACTGAAGGTGGACAAAGCAATGGGACCTGATGGGATTCATCCCAGAATTCTAAAAGAACTAAGGGTAGAACTAGTGACACCACTGACTACCCTCTTTAACAAATCATGGGAGGATGGGGTGGTACCTGAGGACTGGAGGAGGGCAGATGTGATTCCCCTTCACAAAAGTGGGGGCAGGGCAGAAGTGGGAAACAACAGACCAGTTAGTTTAACCTCAGTGATAGGGAAAATGCTGGAATCACTTCTGAAGGAAATAATTGTTGAGTACCTAGAGGCCAGAGGGGCACAGGACCCAAGGCAGCATGGATTCACAGCAGGAAGGTCATGCCAGATGAATCTAATAGATTTCCTTGACTGGGTGACCAAAGTAGTAGATCCGGGAGGGGCTGTGGACGTGGCCTACCTAGACTTTAGAAAGGCATTTGACTCAGTCCCACACAAAGATTAATATACAAGTTAGCCAGCCTGGGAGTGGGTCCCAAGATGATAGCCTGGGTAAAAGAATTGGCTGGAGAATAGGACTGGCGGGTAATAGTAAATGGAGTCCACTCTGAAGAAAGGAGGGTTACTGAGGGGTGCCGCGGGAGTTCAGTGTTAGGACCGGTCCTCTTCAATGTCTTTTGTAAGTGACATTGCAGAGGGACTGGAAGAAAAGTATGTCTCTTTGCAGATGACACAAGATCTGCAACAGAGTTGATGCACAAGGTGGGTGGAAAGGATGAGCGGGACTTGGCAAGGTTAGAGGAATGGTCAAATGTATGGCAGCTTAGATTTAATGCTAAGATGTAAGGTAAATGCACCTGGAAACAAAAACCCAGGGAAGAGTACACAATGGGGGTGAGATACTAACAACAACAAAATGGAAGGGACCTGGGGGTAATCATATCAGATGACTTAAAGGTGGGCAAGCAATGTGAGAGGGCAGTAAGGAGGGCTGGGGCATACTGGGATGCATAGGGAGAGGTTTCACCAGTAGAAAACAGGAAGTTGTTATCCCTCTGTACAGACAGCTGGTGAGACCCCATCTGGAGTACTGTGTGCAGTTCTGGAGACCCAATCTCCGCAAGGACATAGACAGATGGAAGCTGTCCAGAGGAGGCAACTAAAATGGTGCGGTCTGCACGGAAGACATATGAAGAGAGAGCTAAAGGAGCTTAATATGTATAGCCTCGAGGAAAGGAGGGAGAGGGGGGACAAGATAGAAATGTTCAAGTACCTCAAGGGAATCAACAAAGTCCAAGAGGGTAGCATCTTTCAAAAAAAGAGGTGTGCAAGAACAAGAGGGCATAATTTGAAGATAGAGGGGGGATGGCTCAGAGGTAATGTAAGGAAGTATTTTTTCACAGAGAGGGTTGTGGATGCATGGAATGGCCTTCTGGAGGAGGTTGTGGAGTCAATAACAGTGGTTGAATTCAAGCATGCATGGGACCGCCATAAGGCAATTCTAGGGGGGTGGGGGTAGAAAGAAGTAGGCTGCTTGTTAACTAGGATCTGCAGCTTATCCATTAGGTAGGGAAATGGGCAGACTGGGTGGGCCAAGCGGTCCTTATCTGCCATCAAATTCTATGTTTCTATATTTCTAAAGTGGAGACTAAAGGGTGCTGACACATCATGTTCTCATATGCTAATGCTGCTTTCAAGCACAATGAGATTTCAACAACCATAAAAAGGAGTCTCCGGGATAGTTACAGGGACTGGTATGAACAGAAAACAAACTAAAGCAAGCACATGCTGTAGATCCCCAACAGCTGCACAGAAAGAGTTGTCTGTTGACAAGGAAACAACATTTACTAGATACAAGGGTGTACTGCTCCTTTAATTATGAGTCCTGACAGAATGTGTTTTAACCTAGTTAGTGCTACTGATTTGCTTCCAGGCTAGAAGCTCCTGGGTAACAGAAGCTACAGTAGGTGTGTCAACAGCAAATCCAGGTGCTCTGGAAAAAAGGCAATCCATAGGAACAGAGAAAATCAGTGTTTCAAACAGGTTTTCAAATCCAAAAAACTTGTTTAATTATGAACCAGTGTATAGAACAAAGGAACAGTTTGTATCAACTCAGTTGAGCTATCTGAGGCTGAACAACTCATTCTGAGGAGGCCCCTTGAGAAAGAGGAGTTCCGTCTCAAAGTACTCAAATGTGCTGATACAAACTGTTTTTTTGTACTATACACCTGGTTCATAATTAAACATATTTTTTTAGTTTTTCAATTCAATTCAATTCAACTTTATTTTTAAAAGGCGCTTTTCTTAAAATCAAAGCGCCTGTACAAATACATATAACAATAAATATAATAAATCAAACTAATAAAAATCTTAAAAGCTATATTAAAAGGTGGGTTTCAGCTCGCTTAAAACTAAGACGCTGGTTGGGCAATCTACTTTCAGCGGTGAAGAATTCCACAGGGTAGGTGCCATAAAACTAAACGATCTAGCACCAGATGTTTTCAAGCATACCCTGGGAATCTCTAGCAATCCCTTGCCAGTGGATTGGAAGGGGCAAGAGGGACTATAGGGGCACAGAAGCTCTTTCAGGTAGGTAGGTCCCAGATCATGTAGGGCTTTATAGGTCAGCAAACCGACCTTGAAGGTAATTCGCCAAAACACTGGCAGCCAGTGCAGTCCGTGGAGCACAGGCATTATGTGACTGGATCTAGAAACTCCAGTCAACAGCCTGGCTGCCTCATTCTGCACCAGCTGCAGACGGCTAAGTTCAACCCCCGATAGCCCTAGGTATAGGGAGTTACAATAGTCAAGCCGGGAGGTAACAAAGGCGTGGATCAATGTTTAACAAACCTATTAGGATTACTCCTTTTCTGTGTTCCTGTGGAAGCTCCTGGATGCAAATTAAAAAAAAAAAATCTACAGTACCTTTTGTAGTCTTCATGATTAGAACGATTTTAACTGAAGCAAAATGGTTTACATCCTTTATGAGAAAAAAATTTAATTATGCCATTATATTACAGTACCATAGCTATGATAACCATATTAATAGAGGCACATTTTTCATCAATATTGTAAATGGACAACTTCAGGCCCTATGAGGCTCCATTTAAAGTTTCATTAGGTAGAAGCAGAGGTGGGACTTGCAAAGCAACTTACTGTCTTTGTGTTCTGTAGTGGAATGCTGGAGAAAATGCACATCATTACAATAACCCACACAGGCACACACGCAACAGCCTACAGAATGTGAAAATTGTAATGAAGTGTATCATTTGCTGATGTGTTAGTAATACACAAATAAGAATATTAATCATTACACACACACACATACACACACACACACGCACACCTTCTTAAAACGATGTGTCCATAAATTTGAAAAATGTTACCATTGCTGACTGTTACAGCAATACTACAAAACCCTTTAACCTTTTTTCTCTCTCTCTGTTTTTGACAAATGAATAACTAACATGCTTCTTCAATGGCAAATGCTCATATTTTAGACCCATCAAAACATACAGAGATTTCTTCCTCTCTAATTGACAACACTGCAGGTCTCAGTTCGGAAATTAATAATGCACCACAAGGCTATTAATCAAAAGCTGTGTTCTCGCTATGTGACAGAGGAATGGAACAAGAATGCTTGACAGTATATTAAAATATGGAGCCAATTCTCCTTCTTTCAAGATAAACACTGAGAGGGAATTTAAAAAAAAATATGTACTGTATAAACAATTTATTACATTGTTGGAGGCACTTCTTTTTCTCTCTGCAATGACCATTTTGAATTAAAGTTGAGCAAGGTAATGTTCTGATGCCTCATTTCTTAACCAGGGTCAGATAACCAGTTATTGTGGGCTAGAGGTCATGGCACAAAACAGTGAACCAGTAGATTACAGGTTCAAATCCCAGCATAGTCATTTACTCATTGTATGACCACAGCAAGTCACCAGACCTTTCGCTGCCTCAACCCTTCCAGCTGGAAAATTGGGTAGACCGCACTGAACATGAGATGCTGACCCAATCAATCAGGCTACCCTGGGCTAAGGAAACAAGTTCTGTAATAGACCTTTAACAAACTGTTATATTAAACACAAATTATGTTTTTAAAATGACAAAAGTAGCTGTTAATTTTTAAATATAACATTGTTTTGTAGGTAAGTAAACACATAAAATAAATAATTCTGCTTGTCGATGCCCTAGCCTACAGACTCAGGATGCCTCCAAAAATACAACAGCACAATAGTATTGACAGTTACTTACATAACCTAGCATCTGTTCAGGCCCATATTATAAAATCAACTCAATAAACAGCAATAAATTAATAAATAAATACCTAAAAGTGACTGAATCGGTCAGCCTAACAGCAAGGGGCTGATAGAACTAATCAGACAAGGCTAGCATGTATAGACAGAATTTCATCTGCTTCTGAAAACTCTGAACTGACTTACTGGAGACAGTCCATGAAAGGGCGGGCAAGGTGATCCAAGACCAATAGGGCAACACCTACAAAGAGAGGCTCAAGGGGTTCAATGTGTACTCTCTTGAGGACAGAAGGAAGAAGGGGGATATGATTGAGACCTTTAAGTACCTTAAAGTAATTAACAGAGTGAACACTGAGGGCCTCTTCCGCCTTAGTAGGAACAAGTTCATTAAGGGACATAGCCTAAAACTGGCAGGTGGAAGATTCAGGAGAGCGACAAGGAGGCACATTTCAACTGAGAGAGTAGTAGGCAAGTGGAATGAGTTGTTGAAGGAGCTGGTCTCCCAAAAAATGGTTAGGTTCAAGAGAGGATGTGACAGAGTGAAGAGGAAAGTTGCTTGGTGGGGGGGGGTCTTTGAGGAGGGTCATGAGGGAAATGAGAAAGGGGGGCAGGTCCCTTTGTAAATAGTGCTCTCTTGCTGTAGTGAACCCCTCTATAAGGAATTTTTGTTAAAGTGAACACCTGTAATGGCTCCCATTGTTACCTAATTAGACATAGTAACACTTCACTATTGTGACTCATAGCTGTAGTGAACAAATTTGCTGGCTCCAGAGGTGTTCCTTATAAAGTGGGACCACTATATGAGGAGGACCTGCACACTTGAGCAGACTAAAAAGACTGTAAGGCCTTTATCTGCTGGCATATCTGTATGTTCCTATGTAAATAGTGGGGCAGCATATTCCACAAAAGATTTGCTACCACTGCAAATGCCTATTCCCAAGACAGGTTCAGTTGAGATCTGGGGCAAGCATGACACCCACCTCAGATGAGAGGAGAGGGCTGTCAGGAGCGTACAAGCCCTGGAGCTCTTTATTTATTTGTTTACATTTTGTGTCACAGTAAAGTGCTCCCTTGAGATGAACCTCCATCCAGCTTTGCCATGCTTTCACCACTCCCAGTGCTTCTTGTTTCTTGGTGCACTTTTAACTCTTTATTTATGTTGTATCACATTACGGGATAACATAGTAGAAGGATTGGTAATAACAGTAGTTTCCATCATCATACAGTATTGCAGAATACAATGATATCATCATCTGTTTTGGATTCTCTTTTATTTTTGTGCCCTCTTTTGTAGGTTCATGTGCTGTATTTTACTGTGCTATTTGAATTGTTGCTCTACTACCATTGTCAGTAGTAAGCGTCAGCTATTACCTTTGACTGCATGCAGCATCATGTAACTCTCATGTCAACTACTGTATTACTATACTCCCCTATTCCCCTGCTCCTGGGTCATGCCTGGAAATGAGCCTTGTCTTAGGGTGCTCTTCATAGTCACCAGTTGTTAAATAAAATAAATAACATTTACATGGCTCTGGTAGAAAATACATTGCATGGCATTGCATTACTTTTACACTGAAGAGTCAGTGGCTAACAAGTATGCAAGCTTGACTCTAGGGCTGGAAGACTGAAAGGTCATGGGTTCTATCCCCACACCATGAACTTGGACTTGTACCCAGTACTGCAGTACTTGAGGGTACTACACTGTTGACATGTTATCCTGGAGGTTCCATTCCTCCCCTCTCTTGTTACTGTTCAGGTGAAAGTTAAAGATTTCGCAGCACTTATTATAAAAATATGGGATTTTCCCCAGTGTCCTGGCCAACATTTCCCCAACAATTAACACACACATAAAAAGGTCCTGGTAACCCTTCACCTTCTACAATCACCTTCACCTTCAACTTGCAGTTCTCATATCCTAAGAATGCACATGTGAAGCTGGCCCTGTGGCACTGAGGTTTGAGGTGCTGGACGCCACACCTCATACCATGCTGGCGGCCCGGGTTCGGGAATGGACTCAGGTTATTGGGGGTCAGCAGGGGAGGGAGGGGAACAAGCTTCTGGAGGACTGCTCTTACCTCCCGGGGTGGGTTTTGGGGCATGCCTTGATCCACAGCATCCTCTGATGGAGATTGGGAGCCCTGCAGGGAGTGATTCCATGACAGCATTGGGGTGGAGTGGAGGCGGATGTCTGCACATAGGTGCACTGATGTCATTGCACATCCGTGCTCTGAGGGGGAAAGCAAGAAAAACCCCAGAAGATCAGGTAGGCAACAGAGACCCCAGAAATTGGTGCCCACATCCCACCACCAGACCACCCCTCCACCGGCCTCAACCTGGGAGTGCTCCTCTAATTCCAGATAGGCCGCCAGGTATGTGGGGTGGGCCCTCCCCTGGTGGGTGATCTGGGGGGGGCTGAGCAGGTCTGTGGGTTCAGGGCAGGGACCTCTGGGGAAGATGGTTTTAGCCTGGGAGTAGAGGTGCCAGTCGAGAGGGTACTCCCGAGAGATGCACTGATCAGCCAGCACTAGAAATAAAGTTCACAAAAAAAAATGCACAAGACCACTTTTTAGAATTTAAGAGTGATCTCACTGACTGTATTAACCCACAAAATAAAGTCATCAAAATATGCAAACAAAATATAAAAAATGGCTGCAGTTACCTGTACAGTGCTGCTCATAAAGGTATGGTACAATCTGCATTAAGCTCTCACACCATTGATTTGCTTTTGCATTTCTCAAAGAGTTACGTAAGCATAGCTGGGTCCTCCACAAAGTTTCATAAAAGCCATTGCCTAATGGTTGCAGCTTAGTTTTGCACTGCAAAGCTGCAGCTGCATTCCAGCTGAGCTGCAAAAACAGTTCATGAAATATACTCTGCAGTTACAGTCCAGGGCTATGGTAAGTGCTGTAAAACAGAACAATGCAGATTGTCAATTCTTTTTTGTCCCAATACAGCTTTTTCTGCCTTGGGCATGCTGACTTGGTTCTTCAACCCCTGCCTGCCTCCATAATCAGCCACAATCTTCCCCAAGACTTACCTGTCATGTTCTGCCATGTCTTAGCCCCCTGTGGCAGGGCCAGGAGAGGGAAGGCCATCTTCCCCACCCTGGGTCTGGATATGGTTTGGCAGGGTCCCATGGTGATGGCACGGGTTGGGGCTTCCTGGGAGCACAGGCCCCAGTTTTCCTGTTTTTCAGGGTTCCCCCTCTTTGAGGTGGGTATGAGTGCAATGGTGTGGGCATGCAATAAGAAGACACCACACACACTTGAACACCCATGTCCGACCTGCAGAGATGCAACCTGCATGCTACACCACCGAACATCCTCTGGGTGGCAGTTAAGCATCGGCACATGCTGTCCCCCCTTCCTAAAGGAACACAGTCAACTAAGGACATTTAATCCGCCTTCCCCTGGCTGGCCCCCAAGCAACCCTGGACCACTCCTGAACCCAAGTCAACAATGTGTCAGGAGGTAAGATGCCCATCATCTCAGCCCACCATGCCACCAGACTGACCAGGTTACCAAGTCTTTGACACTTAAAATGTAAGCTAAACTCCTTGATGTGCGCGTTTAACTTCAGATGCCTTCATGATTAGTGCTTATCTTATATTCTGATATACTGTTACCTTTTTTAAATTAATCGCATTTTTTATTAACTTCATTAACTACTTTGAATCCCTCATGCATCAACAACTGCTATTCTCTTTTCATCATATCTGAAAATTATGTGACATTAGTTACATCACTGCAGACCATTACATGAATAACATGGAATTATGTAACTGATGTCATAGAGTGTCTTGAAAATGTGAAGAGAATGCAACAGCAGCTGAGTTGATGGAAGCATAATATAGACTTCTGAGTACTACAAAGCAGTAATGTATATAAAAAATGATTAAAGCACATTAGAATACACAGCTGACATCGAATTGAAAACAGAGGGGCATTTTAACATTACTTCCAATCTGCTATTTTGAAGACTGTACTGTAGGCTCATTCACTGTTTGAATCTGAACAATTAGTTTACAGTACATAGTGTGACAACTATCATCAGCAGATCTGTTTAATGAAGGTATATCTATACTGTTTATTTCATTATGGTCTTACTTTCACAAAAAGTGCTTACTCAACATTCCTTTAAATTGCGAGCATGCACTGAAACAAACAACTGAAAGTGAATAATTGAGGAAAGCAGCCCTCTAAATAAATAACAACAAATTAATTATTTCAGTCTTTATTAGAAATTGGGAACCCAAAAATAGTTGCAAGTGGGGTTATTCTTAAGCTTCAATTTGAACCAACTTATTTACATATTTGCATATTTCAGATATGCAAATGAGCTGCACATTGATCATTTGTACTTTGAACTGCTTTCTGTTTTTTTTCCCTTTTTACAGAGGAGGTTATTTTCTGTTCTAAATTCAAAAATCAGCCTGGTTCTAGGTGTCTCTTTTTTATTTAAAAACAGTTTGGACTGTCTCCAGCTTTGATTTAGTTTTAAAAATACAGTACGATGCACCAAGTTAGCATTTTTAGTCAAAACGAATAGTACAAAGTTCTTTAGATAAGTAAATGAGAAGAGGAAACGCCAGACACATGTTGCAATACTGAAGGACAGGTAAAGTGGTGTAATAAAATAATAACCTTGGAGGAACAGATGGCCAAGTGTTAAAAGGAGTGTTTTGCATCAGTATTCACAGAAGAAAGAGATGGAATAAGTAAGGGAAAATACATGACAGAGTGTTGGTTAAGCTATGTTAACATACCAGCTGGTCCGTTTGTAGCCTGAGGCAAAACTAGGGCTTCAACCATCAGATGGCATATTAACTAAGCAATAACGAATGAGAAGCTGGTCATTTCTCAAGGATTAATGACCAGTTGGGGGATATGGTATCAAGGGCAACGTTCCTCCAGCCATTTGTTAATCCAAGCAAATGACTGGCTTCAAGGTTGCTATTGTGATTATAAGTCTAATCACAATAACAACTTTAGTTTGTAGAGATTTTTTTATCTCACATTTGCTGTTTGAGAGGTATGGTGTGAGCAGTGTAACACAAGTACCTCTTACGTTTAAAATACTGCATGCCGCACAGTATCATTTGGCAGCTAGACTTGTCATCTCTATGACATTAATGACAAATCCAGCAGCCAATCAGAAGTCTCAGTGGGGTTATTAATATTTCATTAGACGTAACATAGCATAATCAACACTCTTAGTGACAAATAAAGTACATAATTTTCTATGGGCAGTTTCAAGGGCTAGATTCACAAAACTTTGCCCTGGCATAAACCCAGTTTATGTGGCACACACCAGGTTTTGCGCTGAGTTGGTATTCACAAAAGTCCGGTGTGTGCCAACAAACTGGGTTTGCACTGATGCAAAGTGTGGAGGGGGATACAATGAGAATGAGGGGGAAGGGACATGAATATCAGCATTGCCCGATTCACAAAGTCTTTGCCTCATGCAATGTCCTCTTGAGTGGTCCCCTTGCACAGAGCATATACCACTGACTGAGACCTGGTGGAATCCTGGCAACCCTAGTGGCTGGCAGAGATACTGCAGCACCCTCCCTTAGACCACTGATCCTCATCCCATTGATACATAAAAACATCTCCCTGGTGGCTAGTGGTCCTGCCCCTTCCCCGGTTGCTGATTGCCATCCCATTGATAAATAAAGACATCACCCTGGTGGTTCACTGGTCCCTCCCCTCACCTGATGCCTGTCCCAACATTTCATGACACTATACCTGGTGGCTAGCTGCCTCCCCCCACTGTCTGCCAAGCCTGACAATGTGTGAAGCAATGCCTGGTGGCTAGCGGTCCCTCCCTCCACCTACCCCCATGCCCATCTATGTGTAAAAATCTCCCTGGTGGCTAGCAGTCCTTCTCCCACCTACATACATGCCTGACTATGTGGAAACAATGTTCCTGGTGTCCAGTGGTCCCTCACCCCTACCAATCACCAGCCTGACAAGTAAAACCCTCTTCCCTGGTGTCCAGTGGTCCCTCTACTCACCCAGTCACCCGCCGTATAAGTAAAACACACTTCCTTGGTGTCCAGTGGTCCTTCCCTCCATCCAATTACCTGCCCAATGAGTAAAACTTTAGTCCCTGGTGTCCAGTGGTCCCTCCCCCCACCTGCCACCATGCCTGGCTATGTGGAAAAATCTCCCTGGTGGCTAGTGGTCACTCCCTCCCCTCAGCCGTACAAATACCCATCAATAGCAGTGGCATACCCTGGTGTCCGGTAGTCCCTCGCCCCCTCCCCGGTATGTGTGGAGCCCCCCACATGGTGCCCACCACTGCTGGACAGAATTCCCCACAACACAGGGCTCTGGCCCTGTACCAGGAAAGTGCTTTGTGCCCCCTGCCTGTCCCCTCATTGGTGGTAGTGGCCCTCCTCCCTCCCACAGCACCAACACCACCCCCGGTCCCCTGTACCGTCTGGTTGGTGCTGTGGTCTCTGTGATGGCAAGCAGCACAGCCCACCACACTCCACCTCAGCCACCCGCTGTCCCAATGATGTCTAGAGTGCACTGATTATTTAGCACTCCCAACATCATCCAGATGACCAGTGGGCAAGGGGGAGCATGGTGGGCTGTGCCACTTACCATCATGGAAACCACAGCACCAATCTGAAGGAACAGAGGACTGGGGGTGGATGTCAGTGCTATGGGAGGTCTGCTTTTGTGAAGTAAGTAACAATACCCGACAGGGTGGGCATTATTGGGATATAACAGACCGCCCAGGGGTGTAATGAGGCCCGATGCTGCAGGCGGAGGGCCTTATAGCCCCTGGAAGGTCCATTATATCCCATAACGCCCACCCTGGAGGGTATTATTACACTTAGAAAATTGGCTTTTTTTTTAAATAGAAATAAAAAAATATATGTTTAAAAAATAAATAAGTTATATAAGTAACTATTGTAGTAAAGTAGTGCCTGTATTTGTGAAATCACCACTGGAGGGTGCTGCATTATTTTTGTTTTTACATTTTATTTCTATGAGTATGCTGTGCAGGTTAAGCGTCATTGCTGTTTTGTCTCCTGATGCCCCCCCCCACACACACACACAAACGCATACACAGATGCGAGAATTTATTTTGATTTGTGTAATACAGCGTCAGCGTCAGTGGGAACAGGGAAATATTAGCGTGCCAATCTTGAGACTAGCTGTGAAGAGAGGTAAATGTTTCTTATGGCGTTTGAAATGTGGCACGATTTTCTAGCGGTAGTGTGATAAGATGCTGTGAGGAGATACCAACTGGGGAGTGCTCAGTATGGCAAAGGAGAGTTTGTGTTGCTTCCGAAATTTTTTTTTTCGAGGTAAACAGTGTGGTTGAATCGGGGATAGTGCTACGGTACCGTTATTGTGGAAGGGGATGGATTCGGGGGACGGGGTACATTTGGTTTACTCTAAAAATGTGTTTGCTCTTTGTTTTCAGTGGGGAAGTTTAACTCGTGTTATTGTTTGTACCAAGGTAAATATCGATAAACGAGTGGTGGAAAAGATGACGGCTTGAGAGTCTCTCAATTGTGGTGGCAATTAGTAATGGGGCACTAGAAAGTGGCACTCATTATTTTGAGGGCGTTGTTGAAAAATAACAGCCCGGGTGCCAGGCTGTTTTAGCCAATCAGGATACGAGTTTGAGTTTACCCATTTTCTAATACCAAATAGCACACCTGTGCTATTCATTGCAGGGCCATTCCCCTAGATTCAGGTCAAGGCAGCACTAGTGGGGTTAGAGGCAGCGTTAATGGAGATACTACTGACTCTACCTAGCCCTATTTACAGTCGGTTAGTGTGACACACTATTTCACTGTGGATAGCATTTTTTAATACCTGGGCAATCACAAAGCACAATGCAAAATTTGGTGTTGCCTTTGCGATTTTTTGTGAACCTAGCCCCAGTTTTGTTAAGTATATCAAAAAAAGAGGGAAACTTCAATATATAAATCCAATATCTTCAGTTTATTGATTTTCACAATACATCAGAATACGGACAACATTTTTGTGGCCCTTCTGCAACATTTACGTATTTATTTATTTGTTAGGATCCCTTTATAGGCTCAACCAAAGCATAAAAGATGCAATACAGATAAACATACAGACATAAAAATGTAAAAAAACACTTTCAACATGGTACATTAGGTACAATTACAAATACAATGTGCAGATATTGTACAAAATAATTTTTAAGGCAGGAAATGAACAACATCCCTTCATGTTGTAATTCCTAGACCTTCAATAAATAAATAAATAAATATGACTGGTCTCAGTATCTGCTGTTGTCAACTGGAAGACTGCACAATGTCTCTGTTAAGCCTATATTAAGGTGATTGAGTGAGATGCACAGAAGGAATATTCTCCTCTGGTACAGCAAGGCACATGCTTTTATAAGGAAAACCTTATCTGAAGACACGTCAGACAGAATAACGGTTGATATTTGTAGCTTAAAAGTAGATTGAACGCAGTTTGCCAGTGGGACAAAGTTGTGGAGGCGCAACGGAATGTTGCCCATTGCTGATGTGTTGTGGAACAAAGTGAAGGTACTGGATTTATATATTGGAGTTTTACCCTTGTTTCTGATATACGCATTGACTCTAGTCATTTGGGTGGCCTAAGATCAAGAAAGTGGTTCATCTTCTATAGAAGATAGGGCAGACTTGGCACTTACTATAAATACTAGTTTCAGTGTTTTGGGCCTTTTAATGGGAATTTGCTGCTTTTGAGAAACCTATGAAAAACATAATATTTTGACACAATTTAGCTTATATTTTATATTTTATCTAACTTTCTCTACCCTTTGTTCTTTTTTACAAGGTTATTTTATATAAAAATGGGATACATATCACCTAGCATTCTCATGCTTTTGCCATTTAATCCATTACTAAAGTCATGATACTCTGTTACATGACAGTTTGTTACTCAGAAAATTAGTATGATGTCACTACCAGAGAGTTGTGACATCAGAAATGGATTAAACATCAGGAGCAGATGAAATGTATGGGACAAGGATCCTGTTTCCAGGTAAATGAACCAATTAATGAAGAACAAAATGTAAACAAATACAGAAAATCTATTAAATATGAGCTGAGGTGTGTCTAAATATTATAAAAAGTTTTCACAAAGGTTAGAAACTCTTTTTGAAGAATTGGGTCCCTGTTTAGAATTGGGTTCAGTGCTGCAGGAGGGGGGCCACTCCTATAATTGGTGTACTGTTTCCTATTTGTGAAAGGCTGTGATTGCAGGTCAGTATTACCATTGCTGACTTGAATGTGGGTAGGGAAAATGCTGCAACCTGGTTAGTCCACAACCATGCATGGTGAGACCACTATTAACAGCAAAAAGCAAGTGCTGCCACCTGGGCAAAGTGCACATGAAATCAATGTGCTAACAACCCATTAGAATGTTCCAGTTGTAATCTTGATGGGTCATCATGGCCTACTACCCCTATATTCTGAGTAGACCTAAGCAAACAGCAGTCACTTTTTCCAGGCAACAACAAGCAGACTAACGGCAACCCTTCCAGCTGCCTCTAGTAGCTTCCAGTGGCAGATTAACTATTTTACATTATATTTAAACATTTTCTTCTTTTTAAAATTGTTTTAAATATATATATATATATATATATATATATATATATATATATATATAGTATACTGATTCAGAGAAAGCTACAGGCATGTAGCTGGAGTCCCTCACTGGGTAAGCTGCTGGCACTCCGGCGGTTGGGAGGCAGAGGAGCACAAGGGCCTACAGTACAAGGCAGGAGCCTCCTCCTTCCCATTCAGAGAAAGCTGCAGGCATATACATATATATATATATATATATATATATATATATATCAAATGGGTAGGAAAAATTATCTCTCGCTGATTGGTAGAAACATATCACATGACGGTGCGTATATACAACTGCACACCAGCAATTTCATGCCCTCCAAAATAATTTTACCATTTTATAAGATAGCTAATCCACTCTTGGGTGTGTGGTCACACTCCGATATATGCATGCCTTGGGTGGTTGATGCACTCAGTCTGTGGCCTCATGCCTAACAATGCACACCAAGGCATGTGTATATCAGAGCGTGACCGCACACTCAGGAGTGAGTTATCTATTACAAATATATATATATATATATTGCAAACAAAACTATGTTAATGCACCAATTAGGGTATTTATTGAAGCATAAAAAGCTGGGAAATTTGATGGTAGGATAACCAACCCTAACACCCCACCCCTACCCTCTACACACCACCAGGCATCGGGGTCAGCCTTGGAGTCTTCAGCCCTAACTCTCACCCCATTCCATGTGTAAACAAGGTGAGATGGTTCGGTATAAAAGAATGGGTTGAGAGTTAGACCCAATGACTCCAAGACACACCCTGATGCCTGATGATATGTGGAGGTGGGGGTGGGGTTGGGTGGCAGGGTTAGTAACCCTAGCATCGAATTTCGCAGCTTTTTCCACTTTACTAAAATCCCTAACTGATGCATTAATGTAGTTTTTTTTTGCAATGAATTTCCGTTCTTTTTGAGAACGTGTAATGTAACTGGTATGTGGTTGTGGGACTGTGGGCCCTCCAGGCCCTGAGCTCCCTTCACGCTGCCCACTGCTGCATAATGATATGCATAAGTGAGAGCGCGGGCCCTCAGGGCCCTGTGCTCCCACTTACACATAAGTACAGACATACCGCAGCCCTATAGTCATGAAAAGTATCCTATGTAACAATAATTTGGTAATATCTCAGTAACCGTAGTAACTATGGAAAAAATTCCACTGCAGTTGTAATCATGACTACAAAACCTCCACGGGTGCTTAGTACTAAGCTGCAGAGAGTGAAAATCCGTATTTCAAATCATTTTCGAGATACGGATGCCAAAAGGCTCTGTGGGTGTCACAATTCAACAGACGCATGTAACTCGGGCATTTTTAGGATTTTTTCCCACCCAATTTTCAACATGGTATTTTGGGGACCCCACCTCATGAACAATGTCACTGTCATTTTGTTAGTCTGTCCCAAAAGTTGAGTTCGCGCAGTGAATGCACCATTCTGCATCACAGGTGCAAAATCATGTTTTGGGGCAGGATGTGAAAAATGACAGCTGTATACTGTTCATGAAGAGGTGTGGAAAAGGGTAATTTTGAAAATCAGGAGGGAAAATATGAAAAATTGGCAAAGTTATGTGCACACGTAGAAACTGCACAACACACACTCATAATGAGGCTACTGTTGTGAATTTATTAACCAAATTTTCAACATGAGCTTTGTGGGAAATCCCCTCATGAACACTGGCACTGTGATTTTGTTAATCTATCCTGAAAGTTGATTTCGCACACTGACAATCCATTCTGCTGGAGAGTTGTGAAAACACATTTCAGGCAGGATGTGAGAATGACAGCTATACTGTTCATGAGGAGGTGTGAAAAAAAGGCAATGTTGAAAATCTGGAGTGAAAATATTAAAACTTGGTGGCTATGAGCGTGCATAGAAACTGCTTAACGCATGCTTGTAACACGGCCACTCTATGGATTTTTTGCACAAGGTTTTCAACATGGGCATTTTGGAACCTTCCCTCATGAACACTGAGACTGTCATTTGATTAGTCAGTCCCAAAAGGTGAATTCACATCCTGAAAGGTGATTCCGTGCAGTGACTGCGAAATCACCTTTCTGGACCAAGTAACAAAATGACAATGACATTGTTCATGAGGTGGGGTCCCAAAATGCCTATGTTGAAAATTTGTTGAGAAAATACCAACAAATGGCTGAGGTATCTACATTCAAATACTTTGCTTGTATCAGAGTCATACAAAGTAGAGTCCTAGTTCATTTTGTCATATGAACTAAGATCCTACGTCATATGACGCTGATACGAACAAAGAATTTAAATGTTAGATAACACACATTTCAAGGGCATTATCCAAACAGTAAAGTGCAGAATGCACCTAGGGGGTCACAGTAAGCAAGCTGCATGTGTTGGTTACTTCCAAGAGTATAATTTTAGGAGGTTTCCTAATTTGAATTTCAGGTAAACTGGAAACAAGATGGTGGCCATACGAAAGAGGAATTTTCTCATACAATGCAGGATTCCTCTTTTGTATCATGCCGCTATATTGAAGTGCCTACTGAGCATGCTCAGAAATGATTTTTTCACATTTTAAATTGCAATAACTTAAAAACGGCTTATTGTTTGTTAACCAGACCAGGAAAAGGCAGATCTGTGGGGTAGTCCCTTTCTGTCCTGAAAATTTCATACCAAACAAACAAACCCTCTGGGCTGTAGGCAAGTTCAAAGAAAAATCCCAGCAAAATCAATGGGTAAAAACATGTTTTTTTACCTCTTCATAACTCAGATACCACACATCAGACCAGAACGAAACTTGTCAGATCAAGACATTTGTGCCACAGGACGGAGCATACCAAAGTTTGTGCAAATCCATTGAACAGTTGCAATGTTATTAAAGTGCAATATTTTGAGTTTAACATTGATGTGCCTACTCAACCCTAACTATAAGGTCACGACTGCACCCCTATAATATACAGAGTAAATTTATATATATATGTATATATATATACACACACACACAGTATGTGTGTGTATGTGTACACATATATATATATATATATATATATAATCAAAAACTTTGTTAATGTATCAGTTAGGGTTGATTTCATCAGTCTGGAATTAAGTTAGGTTATCATCCTGTTGGCTCACTTCATATTCTCTGGCTATCGAATTAACAGGCATCAGGGTGTGCCTTAGGTCTTCAGCCCAACTCTCAGCCCATTCCATGAGTAAACAAGCTGAGATGGTACAGTATAAGAGAATGGGGTGAGAGTTAGGCTTGACGACCCCAAGGCAGACCCCGATGCCTGCTGGTGTGTAGAGGGTGTGGGTGTGGTGGTAGGGTTGGTAACTCTAACGTCAAATTTCCAGACTTTTGTTGGTGTGAAATCAACCCTAACTGATGCACAGGGACAGTGGTTTACTGCACCCACGGAAAAACGGATGGAGGATCGGAATACTGATTGGCTGACGGAATTCCCCTAGAGACATGGATTCCTGATTGGCCGAACGGAAATCCAGTGAGAAAATCAAACTAGCATTTGTTCTCACCAGCTCCATGATTGCAATGCCTTAAAAGACACACTGCTGTATTTACTAATCTCCTCATTGTTTTCCTGCGGTAGCTGCTGTGTCTTCCCTGCTCTTCTCACCACCCACCATCATTATACCAGATGCCTGCTTCATTGAACAAAACAGAATAAAATGAAAACGCCTAATAATTTGTCTGCTCCTTGCCTGCTCCTCTTACGTTCCTCTTATTTATTTTGTAAGTTGCTATGGCTTGTGCAGCATAAACCGAGAACGCTCACCCCTGTGGGGTAAGATGGCTGTGATGAATGAATCTGATCTCCATTTACTCTTACCAAGTACCAGAAAAGATTCGCACTTGTCCCATGTCTAAAGCTCTGCCTGTTCAGGATGTCGTGCAACTCAATTGTGTTTTCTCTTTAAGTTTAAGCTGCGATTTATTTATTGTAACATTTGCCAAAAATATAATGGTGCAGCTACGCCATAGCTATAGGTATCTTTCTTTTCTTTTACCTTTTGCACTGTGATTGACAAAGAAGTCAAAGAAGAGGACACTGTTGTGAATTGTAAGTGGCATTTCTTAAGATTTATGCTACCTACTGCTGGACTTGAGGTTGCAGACTGACGGTGCTTTACTCGGTGAGATCGGGGTGGTAAAAAGTATTTTTCTGAAGCATGTTAGCCCAGGTTTTTTTTTCTGCTTGCCATGTATTTCACCAGTGTTTTCCTTTTAAGAGGCAGCCCACCTGTGTATTTTTTTTCATATCCGGAATGTACGGACATCCAAGGGTATTGCACGCAGCTTGTTGTTTAATAATTATTATGTACTGGCTAACAAACTGACATGCTGAAGCCTGCTTGTGCTCCACCTGTGGTATATATTGCCTTTCCCTGAAGAAAAAAAAAGCAAACGTATGCTGACACCAGCTGCCAGGCTTTATGTGCAGTTGCACCAGATCGGGAAGGAGGAGACAAAGATACTGAATGACGGGGGGGGGGTTGCAAATGGAGGTGATTACAAGCATCATTTGATTTCTTGCTGGGATGTAATATAATAATGAGTTGTGTTTGTATGCACTATGTGGCCCCAATATAAGTCTGATATGTGATGTTTTTAGTTTTATGTTTCAGCATGGTCGTGTTGGTCCATTGTGATGGTGGGGACTGGGCATGCATGTTCATGGTGGTGGAGAAAGTAGGTGTGCAGGTCCCTTTTGGCGAGTTGCTGTGCTGGTCTGCGGTGGGGAGAGTGGTCATGTTGGTCTGTGGTGGTGGGTGCGGAGTGCACATCTGAGGGGGGAAGTGGGTGTGCAGGTCTCTTTTGTTGTAGTGAGTTGCTGTGTGGTATGGGGTGGGGAGAGTGGTTGTGTTTGTCCATGGGGGTTGGGATCATCCACGTCTGTGGGCAGAAGCGGTCGTGCAGCTCCATTTTGTTGGGGTGAGTTGCTGTGCTGGTCTGGGGTGGGGTGAGTGGTAGTGTTGGTCCGTGGGGGTGGGATGGTGTGCATGTCAGTGGGGGAAGTGGGGTGTGCAGGTCCCTTTTGTTGAGGTGAGTTGCTGTGCTGGTCCGGGGTGGGGAGAGTGGTCATGTTGGTCCGTGGGGTTGGTATGGTGTGCATGTCTGTGGGGGAAGTGGGGTGTGCAGGTCCCTTTTGTTGGGGTGAGTTGCTGTGCAGGCCCAGGATGGGGATAGTGGTCATGTTGGTCTGGGTGGGTGGTGTGGGCATGCTCATTTGTAGGGGTGGGGTGACTAGCTGTGCTGCTTCATTTTGGTGGGGTGAGTGGCTGTGTTGTCTGGGTGGGGAGAGTAGGCATGCATGTATTTGTCGGTGGGCAAGTGGCCGTGCTTTTCTTTGAGGGGGGTGAAGAGATGAATTACTAAGTTGTGCATCGGGGGTGAAAAGATGGACATTCTTGACTTGTCCATCTGGGTTGGTAGAGCGGCCATGGCCCATACTGAATTGTCCAGCCAGATTTTGTGCTGCTAACCTGCCCTACTAGCTTCTTCCTTCTGATTTGCCCTTTTGATTTCCTTGTGCTGCACCTGACCTGCCTTGCCATCTGCTGCCACAGAACTACAGCCTTTCTATGTTCCTGCCATAGTTTGGTAAGTTTTTTTTTCCTGAACCTCTACTACTTTCCTTTGAATGGGAAAGCAAGGAAAGTAGGGGAAATGGAGGGTTGGAGGCAAAGATAAATGAATAATGCACTGAAAAGACATGGTTCTTGCTGCTGGTGATGGAGGGGCAGACTGGAGAGTGGCACAGAACTATTTTTTCCAGCATGTATGCCAGTCTGCCGAGTCCGTGCCATGCTCCAATGGTTGTTTGTTGACGGTCGGCTGAGGGATGGGCTGGGCGGACTGGTTCACATGCTGGCAAAAATGGTTCTGGCCTCTGAGGGAGGGTGGTGGGCAGAGTGGCACAGAATCATTTCTTCCAGCATGTATGCCAGTCTGCCGAGTCCGTTGCCATGCTACAGTGGTTGTTTGCTGATGGTTGGCTGAGGGACAGGCTGGGCAGACTGGTTCACATGCTGGCAAAAAATGGTTCTGGCCTCTGAGGGAGGGGCGGGCAGAGTGGCACAGAACCATTTTTTCCAGCATGTATGCCAGTCTGCCGAGTCTGAGCCATGCTCGCTTGGTTGGTCATTGTTGGTGTATGCATATATATATATCTTTTTTAACATTACTGTGTGGTTTGACAAGATGTTACAGCATGATGACCTGTCATTTAGCTCCCTGGATACCCAAGTGGGGACTGGCTGCGTCACAGGCCTGGACAGGCTTGTGATGCAGCTGTTCCAGCCCCCCCCACCGGGGTAGGGGAAAGGTGCATTGTTTGGTGTTGTGGTGATTTTTTGGGCATGTGTCTTTACTGAGAAATGCATATTTTTCATTTGTCATGTACTGTGTTGTGCTGCCCGGGCCATGCTGTCTCTATCCTGGCTATCCTGAATTTAAATGTGGTGTAAAGTATTGTTGGGTGTTGTGCATGTCTGTGTAGAAGAATAGACACATACTCAGACAAAAATCTTTATTAAGCATCAAACTGAATCAACCATGTTTCATCTGAACCCAGAGGGCATCATCTGTGCAGATTGGAAATGCAGATTGTCCTCCTCAGTTCCCTTCATTAATCTTGGAGGACGCAGACATTGGATTACCTAGGGGATAAACAGACAAGTTAAACTGTTGAACTACATGTTAACAATTTTACCACTTTTATTAAATACATTTTCTATGTTGAACCTTTTGCTTGAATTTCTAATGGAATATGTTGGAGGCCTGTTTTGATTTGTGATTATAAAATGTAACAGTTGTGAATAAAGAAGTTGTTGATGAGGGGGGGCCTTCGCGGTGACCTGGGCTACCACAACCAGGCCCACAACCCACTGTCTCATCACAGGTGATGCTAATAAAAATACCACCCAAGTATTTGCCTTTCAGGGGGTACTGTGTGGCAATGCACAGGTATCTGGAGTGGTCATTCGTACAATCTTCTTTTGGTGGCTTTTCTCCTAGGTGGTGTGGTGTAACTGCCTTGGCACCAGGTGGCACCAGGGCAGTCCATGTTTGCTTGGATGGGGTTGGGGAACTAGATATGGTGAGTTCTTTAAGGAGAACTACTAGACGAGATGAAGCCCTGACCACAGTAGAGATTGGGGCTCGCTTCATCTATCTTGTCTCCCCCCCCCGCAGGCACTATATTAAATTAATAATCTTTGCACATAATCACACAAATTGGTAAATTCTCCTGTGCAGTGCATCCGGCTCATTAACTGAGGAGCTTGTGAACATCTCGCACTCTCACTCATGGACTGATGACACTACCTTGCCCTTTCTTTAAGTGCCCTTATGCTTGGATATTGAAGTTTTGTGCCTGTTTATTATAAATACCATGGTGTGTCTAGGCCACTATTACACTGCCAATTGAGAAAGGGTCAAGGCATTGCCATCAGCTTGCAGTTTTAATATGAATAAGAGTGCGTCATGTTCAGTAGTGCCATAATTAACATTCCGTGTGCTCCAAAGGATGTACCAATTGGTATTAGTGATCAGGTGCAAAGATTAATTTACCTATACTAACTGCAGGAGGGATAGGAGAGACAAAGCCCCAATCTGAACAGCTGGAATGGTTTCACCACTGCCGGAAGAACTCCTTTCTTGAGTTTGAACTCCGACATGAAAACTAAGAGGCTCCATTTTCATGACAGTCAAAGTTTCCAATTCACTATTTTTGTGATTCTGGATTGGTGTATTCTTTGGCAAAGATTGTGTTTTGTGTATCTCTCCATTAGCATTCTCTTTAATCAATCGAATTTTTTAAGTTGGATGCACTTTGTTTACAAATAAACCAATTCAGGCATCTATATATTAGATAGGGACTGAACCGACAGAGTCCACCTTGGCGTCTGGTGGTTCGGCTTACTTCACGTCTGAGCTTGGACAGATTTGTACATGGTATTGGGCTTCAGTTCTGCACATGCTGTTGTCACATGGGTCGGGTGGGGGCTGCAGTGCTGCACATGCTGCAATCACATGGGATGGGTGGGAACTGCAGTGCTGCACATGCTGCCATCAGACCGGATGGGTGTGGGCTGCAGTGCTGCACATGTGGCCGTCACACGGGATGGGTGGGGGCTGCATGTGCTGCCACTGTTGCTGTCACACCGGATGTGTGTGGGCTGCAGTGCTGCACATGCTGCCATCACACCAGATGGGTGGGGGCTGCAGTGCTGCACATGCTGCCATCACATGGGATGGGTGGCAGCTGCATGTGCTACCACTGTTGCCGTCACACTGGACGGGTGGGGGCTGCAATGCTGCACATGCTGGCATCACACGGGAAGGGTGGGGGCTGCATGTGCTGCCACTGTTGCTGTCACATGGGATGGGTGGGGGCTGCAGTGCTGCACAAGATGCCATCACACGGGATGGTTGGGGGCTGCATGTGCTGCAGGAGGGATAGGAGAGACAAAGCCCCATTCTGAACAGCTGGCATGGTTTCACCACTTCCGGAAGAACTCCTTTCTTGAGTTTGAACTCCGACATGAAAACTAAGAGGCTCCATTTTCATGACAGTCAAAGTTCCCAATTTACTATTTTTGCGATTCTGGATTGGTGTATTCTTTGGCAAAGATTGTGTTTTGTGTATCTCTCCATTAGCATTCTCTTTAATCAATTGGATTTTTTAAGTTGGATGCACTTTGTTTACAAATAAACCAATTCAGGCATCTATATATTAAATAGGGACTGAACCAACAGAGTCCACCTTGGCGTCTGGTGGTTCAGCTTACTTCACATCTGAGCTTGGACAGATTTGTACATGGTATTGGGCTTCAGTGCTGCACATGCTGTTGTCACATGGGTCGGGTGGGGGCTGCAGTGCTGCACATGCTGCCATCACATAGGACAGGTGGGGGCTGCAGTGCTGCATATGTTGCAGTCACACGGGATGGGTGGGGGTTGCAGTGCTGCACATGCCGCCGTCTAACGGGATGGGTGGGGGCTGCAGTGCTGCACATGCTGCCATCACACGGGATGGGTGGGGGCTGCAGTGCTGCACATGCTGTTGTCACATGGGTTGGGTAGGGGCTGCAGTGCTGCACATGCTGCCATCACACCGGATGGGTGGGGGTTGCAGTGCTGCACATGCTGCCGTCACATGGGATGGGTGGGAGCTGCATGTGCTGCCACTGTTGTCGTCACACCGGATGGGTGGGAGCTGCAGTGCTGCACATGCTGCCATCACACGGGATGGGTGGGGGCTGCATGTGCTGCCACTGTTGCTGTCACATGGGATGGGTGGAGCTGCAGTGCTGCACATGCTGCAATCACATGGGATGGGTGGGAACTGCAGTGCAGCACATGCTGCCGTCAGACCGGATGGGTTTGGGCTGCAGTGCTGTACATGTTGCAATCACATGGGATGGGTGGGGGCTGCAGTGCTGCACATGCTGCAATCACATGGGATGGGTGGGGCCTGCATGTGCTGCCACTGCTGCTGTCACACTGGATGGGTGGGGGCAGTAGTGCTACACATGCTGCCATCACACCAGATGGGTGGGAACTGCAGTGCTGCACATGCTGCCGTCAGACCAGATGGGTTTGGGCTGCAGTGCTGCACATGTGGCCGTCATACGGGATGGGTGGGGGCTGCATGTGCTGCCACTGTTGCTGTCACAATTGATGAGTGGGGGCTGCAGTGCTGCACATGCTGCCATCACACCAGATGGGTGGGGGCTACAGTGCTGCACATGCTGCAATCACATGGGATGGGTGGGGGCTGCATGTGCTGCCACTGTTGCTGTCACACTGGATGGGTGGGGGTGGCAGTGCTACACATGCTGCCATCACATGTGCTGCCACTGTTGCTGTCACACGGGATGGGTGGGGGCTGCATTTGCTGCTACTGTTGCTGTCACACGGGATGGGTGGGGGCTGCAGTGCTGCACATGCTGCAATCACACGGGATGGGTGGGAGCTGCAGTGCTGCACATGCTACCATCACACCGGATGAGTGGGGGCTGCATGTGCTGCCACTGTTGCTGTTACACGGGATGGGTGGGGGCTGCAGTGCTGCACATGCTGCCATCACATGGGATGGGTGGGGGCTTCATGTGCTGCCACTGTTGCTGTCACACAGGACAGGTGGAGGCTGCAGTGCTGCACATGCTGCCATCACACTGGACAGGTGGGGGCTTCATGTGCTGCCACTGTTGCTGTCACACAGGACAGGTGGAGGCTGCAGTGCTGCACATGCTGCCATCACACTGGACAGGTGGGGGCTTCATGTGCTGCCACTGTTGCTGTCACACAGGACAGGTGGAGGCTGCAGTGCTGCACATGCTGCCATCACACGGGATGGGTGGGGGCTGCAGTGCTGCACATGCTGCTATCACACGGGATGGGTGGGGGCTGCATGTGCTACCACTGTTGTCATCACACTGGACAGGTGGGGGCTGCAGTGCTACACATGGTGCCATCACACCAGATGGGTGGAGGCTGCAGAGCTGCACATGCTGCTGTCACGCGGGATGGGTGGGGGCTGCAGTGCTGCACATGCTTCAATCACACAGGACGGGTGGGAGCTGCAGTGCTGCACATGCTGCCGTCACACCAGATGGGTGGAGGCTGCAGTGCTGCACATGCTGCTGTCACACGGGATGGGTGGGGGCTGCATGTGCTACACATGCTGCCGTCACACCAGACAGGTGGGGGCTGCAGTACTGCTGTCAAACATTGATTGAGGAAAGACCACGGTTTCCATTTTGCCTGGAGATGGAAGTTGAAGTGACTTCTCAGTGCTTTCAAGGCTATACTCTACTACAGGCTGTACTGCTGTTCAGCTCACACCCAACCCTGGCCTTTTGACTGATGTGAATGCCTGAACTCCAGACTGCTAACAGCAACATGTCCTGTGATTGTGTCATTGCTGCTCCGACGAAAAAGTACTTTTTTTTTTGGATGTCTCATTGTTCACTTTTTTGGTCAAGACTGTCTGGTTCAGTTTCTTGGTTGGTATGGGGGCAACAGTAGCTATTCGAGGTAGAGTTTATTTTCAGCTGGTTAGTGACTGAATGGTTTGGAGTGTTGGTGGCAAGTTGGGCTGCCATGTAACTGCCCCACCATCAACCACAATTAAAATAATTGAAAATTACTTGCAGAGATACTGACACCAACCCTGGCTGGACACTTTTTCAGTGATGGCCCTTGTGGCAGTCACTGAAAGTACCATGATCCAGTCAGTGAAGAGTTGCCCATGATGAGTGACTCAAATGAATGGACTCAAATGAATCAACATCCTCCATGAAAGTGGGTTTTGTTAGCACAACCTACCATGTTGACCCAGAACCCTTGTCCCCAAATGCAGACGTGTGGAGATCTGCTGCTTTAAGTTTTATACACCCTGGGTGGTTTGGCACAAAGGTGTGTTTCCTGTTGGTGGTGGTAACTAGGGACTGGAGAGTGTGGGTGGCAAGCTGGGCCATTGCAATAAGACCCTACCTATATTGCCCCTTGCTTATGTACTTGGCTTTCAGGATAGGTGGCTGCAACCATGGCTAGTGGTAACACCATAGTCCTGATGGCTCACAGCTGAACTTCCAGGTTCTGTCTCCCGGCAGAGGAGGCAGATGGCATGTCTAACTAGGTGTCATTTACTTGTGCATGTGGGGTGAGGGGTGTGTGTGTGTGTGTGTGTGTGTGTGTGTGTGTGTGTGTGTGTCCTTTATTTAGATAATAATTGTTTCGTTGTTTTTTTTTCTGATTTTAGGCTTCAACATTCCTGCTTGGTGTGAATTTCAGCTGGAAATAATCATCATCTCTAAAAGGTATGGTGTGGTCTGCATATTCATGTGTTTTTTCAAGTCTTAGTTTGTTTGAACTCGATAAGCCTGAGCCGTGGAGACCGACAAGATCTTAGTGCAATGCAGGCAGCAAGCCCAGGATCCTGTATGTCATCAGGATTTCTCATCAGCTGTGACCGGGGCTATATTCGGATGTCAATATTCTATGTTTGCATTATATAGTCAAGCCTGTGACAGCTTCTGAGGACAGCTTGATTTCTGTTGCTGCTCCTCCCGACTGTCATACATGGATTGAGCATGGATTAGCAGTGAGATTCTGATTCCGGTATTGTTTTTGTATGGATTGTGAGCTGCTGAGGTCAGTGTGTTTTCTGTAGCTGTTCCTCCAGACTCTTATCCATGGGCACCGTGAGCAGAAATTATCTGTGATATTTTGATCCTTAATGTAGTAGTTCTGAAGCTTTAAATAGTTCTAAAGCCTGTTTTAATATCTCTCCAACTTGTGTTCCACTTTTTAGTTCTTTGGAGTCATCTACATTACATGTTGTTATGGCAACACTGAGCAAAATGGCAAAAAGTTCCAGTGTCACTGCTAAGGACCGTGCATTGCAATTCAAGTTGGAAGGCATGTATGAGGATGGAGAGAAAATGTTTTGCCACTTTTGTGATCACCCCATTGACTATGTGAGGAAGGATACAGTGGTGGATCACCGCAAAAGTAAAAAACATATGAAAAATGCAAGCCAAAAGAATAGTAACAGACAGATGACGTTTCACACCAGCTTTACTGCCACAACTGCTGCAGCTGCAGCATGGGAGAATACTGTATTGGAAGTATTGAGGGCTTGGTGTGGTGCAAATATACCCATTGAAAAGTTGAATCAACCATGCATAAGAGACTGGATGGGGGACAACGTTAAAGGAATTGGTGCTCTCCCAAAGGTATCCACCTTAAGGCAGAACTACTTGCCCAAATTGAGAAAGGAAATGGAGGACAGAATTTAACAGCTTGTGAAAGGGAAGACATTCTCCATAATGTGCGATGAGATGACAGATGCAGATGCCTGCTGTACACTGAACATAATTTTTGTCATGCAGGGTGGAAAATCTATCAATGCAGACACAACAGAGTTGACAGGAGTGAACCACACCACTGTTGCACAAAGTGTTATAAAGACATTGCAGAAATATGATGTGGAGAAGGACCAAGTAGTCACCTTCATCAGTGACAATGCGCGGTACATGGTGAAGTGCTTCAAAGAGGTTTTATATGGCCTTATTGGTGCCCATGTGATCCATGATGGTTGCTGGGCACATGTGTTATCCTTGGTGGGAGACACATGGATTGACATTTTGAACTGGTCAATAAACTTGTGGCACTTGTGAAATACTCATTCCAGCAGTCGCCCAAACACAAGAGAGAGTACTTGGCATTCCTGGAGGGGTGAGATGTAGAAAAGAAAATATTGCCTCCTGTTCCTGTCTTAACCCATTGGAACACTTGGTTTGAAACTGTTAAGAACCATTCACTTTACCTTCAGCACTTAAGAGACTTCTTCCAGGAGGAAGCAAGTGATTGCAACTCCATGAATTCTTTGAGAAAACTTTTCCGAGCCTGGTTTACAGAGCTGCAGATACACACAATCTTCATCACTGAAAACTGCAATGATCTCATCAGCACAATAGAGCTTCTACAAAGGAAAGACAAACCCTTGGCTGTTTCTATATTCGATGTACTACATGGAATAAAACAGAGGTTTCAGATGGGCATATCAAAAACGGAAGTATTTGGAGAAAGGACAGATGAATACTTAGCTACTCTTAGGCCACGGGTTAAGCAGGAGCAGATTGCAATTTTCCAAAAGGCATTTGGAGTGGCCCTAAACAAAATGGCAAAACACATGGAAACAAACCCAGCTGTAGAGTTCTTGAAAGCATGCCATATTTTGAACCCCTACAACCTTCGTAAATTGAGTAGGGACTTCACGCACTACTCCAGTGACATTGGTGTATTTGAACTGCACAACCAAACTGCACTATGAAAGGACTGGGAGATGTATGTTGGGCAGGACATAGGAGAGCTTCCAGACATAATGGACTTTAATGTTGGCCAGTATTGGATTTCAGTGCAACCACAATTACCAGTACTAGCAAAAGCTGCTGTGCAAGCCATTTGGATACCTGTGTCTATTGTCGATGTGGAGAGATCCTTCTCAGTCTACGGACACATCCACACAGACCAAAGATACAACCTGCTAGTAGACAATATGAGATTGCTATCCCAGCTTATGTACAATAAATCAAAGGATTAGATTTGTGAACATTTTCTGCAGAAGTTTTGCACATTTCATTTAGTTATTGGGTTTAACATTTTCAATAACTTTGTTAGCTTGTTTTCCATATTCCTTGCCATGTCGTGTGTGTGTGTGTGTGTGTGTGTGTGTGTGTGTATACTTATATTTTGTTTTAGTTCATGTGTTTTTCACTGTATATATTTTATATTTTGTCATACTGTGTTGCACATTTTGCACATTTTAGTTTAGGTTTTGTTTATGCACAGTTTTCCACATTTCCTGTACCTTTGTACATTTGACACTTCAAGTATTTGTATTTAGGTTTTAGTTCACTTGTGTTTCAATATATATTTACTTTCCTACATTTTGCAATTTTCAATTAGATTTTGTTTTTGTTCACATTTTTCAACTGTTGTACTTGTATGTTATTTTTGATTTGCAATATTTGCACTTTATAAACTACTTTTCTTGAAATGCTGTACTTGCTTTTATTATTTACTTCATTAACATTTCTTGGGATGAGAACTTGTGAGAAAGGTCATGTGGGTGGGAACTTAGTCTGCATTGTGTGGTGACTGGTGGCAGTCTCTACTGGCTAGTTCCTTTTAATTTATCCAAGTGTCCTGCAATCTAATATTCTTTATTGTCACACCTGAGGGATATGGGCTGCAGAGCTTTACCACCATGTTACTGACAACACAAAGAAAGGATGGAGGCCACAGTGCTGCCACCATTGCACAGTAGGGAGGAGAGCCACAGTGCTGCTGCTGCCATCACACTGGAGGGATGGGGGCTGCAGGGCTGCTGCAGTCATCACACCAGAGGTATGGGGCATGCAGTGCTGCTGCCAATCACACCAGAGGGAGGGGTCCACAGTACTGCTGTCCCCATTGCATCAGAAGGATGAGGGGGTATTAGTGGTCCTGTCATTATACAGGAGGGATAGGGGATGTAGTGCACCTGCTGCCTTCACACATTGTAGCTTCCAAAATAGCTTGATAGCTACAAGTGCAGATATGCAACGGCAGATCTAGAAACGTGAAAATGCATGCTAGCAGAGGAAAAAAATGTTTAAATACAGGTTACAAAGCCAACACCAGTAAAAACCAATTTTGGACTTGCAGACACCAGTGACAATATTGGTTTTGTCAATCTGCAAAATGGAATTTGCCTTTTCTCAATCACGGTAAACCACTGTCCCTGCTAATGCATTAACAGAGTTTTTTTGCAATGCATTTCCCTTCTCTCTGAGAAAGTGTAATGTTACTCATATCCATATTGCATGTGGGAGCACAGGACCACTGGGCCCTGCACTGCCACCTACCCATAAGCATAGAGACGTATCGCAGGAAGGCCCTGTGCTGCCATTTTTGCAAATTGGTATCCATAGGTGCCCTGTGCTCCCACTTACCCATAAGCATAAAGGCATAGCACAGTAGGGTCCTGTGCTCTGAGTTTTGCATAATGGTATCCATATTTGGGAGCATGGGCCCTCTGGGCCCTGTGCTCCCACCCAACCATAAATATCGAGACATAGCGCAGAAGGGCCCTGTTCTCCCAGGTTTGCAAACATGGTATCCATAGGTGGGAGCACGGGCCCTCCAGGCCCTGCAGTCCCACCCACCCATAAGTGTAGAAGCATACCACAGAAGAGTCCTGTGCTTCCAGTTTTGCATAATGGGATCGATAGTTGGGAGTGCACTCCCTCTAGGCCCTGCTCTCCCACCCACCCCTAAGTGTAGAGACATAGTGTAGGAGGGCCCTATGGTCCCAGTATTGCAAGATGGTATCAATAGATGGGAGCACAGGCCCTCTGGTTCCTGCACTCCCACCCACCTATAAGTGTAGAGACATAGTGCAGGAGGGCCCTGTGATCCCAATTTTGCATAATCGTATCCATAGGTGGGAGTGTGGGACCTCTGAGCATTGTGCTCCCACCCACCCATAAGTATAGAGGCATAGTGCAGGAGGGTCCTGTGCTCCCAGTTTAACATAAATGGTATGCATCAGAGGGAGCATGGTCCCTCTGGGCCCTGCACTCCAACCTACTCATAAGTACACATAACACAGGCCTAGAGACATTCCAAGTAACCGTTGTACTGTAAATGTGACACTATCTCAGAAACCATAGCAACTTTGGAAAGAATTCCTTCACAGTTACATTCATGACCTGGCCTCCTCCACGCATGCAAGCTGCTCTTAGTGAAAAATTTGGATCTCAAACCATTTTAGAGACATAGTTGCTGAATGGCACCATGACTGTCACAATGTTATCCTATGGGAAAATTCTCAAATTCTGAGTTTGGCAACTATGGCACCAGTGTCAATTTCTTCACCAAACCAGAAAAAGGCATATATGTGGGGCAAGGGCTTGCCACCCTGCAAATTTCAGCCCAAAAGTCCTAATTGTGTTTTTGCTATGAAATGGTAAAGAAACTGTTTTTTTTGGGCTATTTACTTGCGAGACTGTCATATAAGTACCATGCATGTTCGCGCAGGTACCATTGGTTTACATGTGGGACTTTCGCGCAAGTTCCACGTGTTTGCACAAAAGTGTGCAGAACTTCCTGCATGTAAACTTTTGAATGGATTAATATTTTTTCACCAAATCTTCAAAAGGCACATCAGTGACCCTGTCCCCATGTACCCTGAAAACTTCGGATCAGATGGACAAACCATTCGGTCTGTGGAGACAAGCAAAGAATTCCGCAAAATTGAGGATTTTTCACACTTTTTCACACTCCACAGCTCTACAACCGCAAATCCGACCAGAATGAAACTTTCAAGTTCCAGACATCTATTGTATCAGACAATGCATGCAAAATTTCAGGCAACTCAGTTGAATGGTTGCAAAGTTGCTGAAGTGCAAAATTTTGAATTTAACAATAAAGTGCCTACTCAACCCTAACTATACTGGCCCTATCTGGCAAGTATAATATATATTTTCTTTCTTTACCAAGTTATCTATTTTATAAATCTGATAAAACAGTCTAGGGTGTTGGTAGTTCTGCCGCAATTCCACTTTCAGGGGCAGTCATGGAACAGGCATGAGACCTCCTGCCTTACTGCACCCCTGGGACGTGCAATTGTGGCACAGTTACTAACATCCTGATATGTCTTACAGCATAGTTAGAATACCAAGTGTTATGCTTTCTGAGGCAGAGCTTGAGATAGCCTACAGTTTCACTCAGGCAGCTGATGATTTAATTGCATTTTAGACTGCTTTATGTAGAATGTGTGGTGTTTAAATGAGTTACCTGAATCTCTGCTGAACACACCTAAACCCAGTTCAAGAAGGAACTAAGAAATGTTCTTACACTCAGGTCCAGGTGTGACTACCCCCTCAAACAAAACTGAATGTCTGTTCAGTCACTTGATATTTAGGAGTATATCGGCCTTCTCAGCATTAACTTGTTTGATGATGACTGTATATACCATTGAATTGTCTACTGTTGCACCTCTGTGATTTTCTGCAACAAGGCTCCCATTGGAGCTGCCTATTACACTCTGCCTGCTTATGCTTTTTACTACTAATAGTGATGAGAAACCTTTGTAAATGAGCTCATGAGCTTGACATAGTTCCAAATACATGAATAAATGATTAAATAAATAAATAATTATTTGTATTTCTGAGCCTATCAATATATTTGCTCTGCTGTGGAATGTTACAGTGTAAATACAAAACAGACACTTTCAGGTAGGAGTATAATGCACAAAAAAAGCACAAGTGCATTTTTAATTTTTCTTTTCAATAAATCTCAAAAAGAAGAGAAAAAAAATAAAACAAATGAAATACTTTACTTATTCACAGAAAAGAAAAACTGGTGTTAGTTCAGCACACCTCATAGTCCAGAATTAGCTTGCTCCAGCTATTCTTCCTTTCTCTTCCATAATTTTTTACTTACCTTAAAATGATGTGGAGACATACACACCGCCTCTCTTCCTCTCTGTGGCCAGATACACACTGGCCCTCCTCTCTCTCTTGCATCCTGATGCTGGGTTTATATACCCTCTTCCAATGGGGTGGCCCCCTTTTGCCCGACACCCCGACAGCGAAACATGGAAAATTACCACTACAGTGACAGTCGCTGTAATGGTCCATTTCCATGTTTCACAGTCCCCCAGTGTCCTGCCCCTTCCCTGGAGCAACTCCGACATGGAGTTGAGAATCTTTAAGTTCAGAGGGTGTATGGGGTGTGGGGGCACAGCCCCCATAAGCTGCCTAGGGGCTTGGGTGGCACAATACCAACGCCGGTATTGTGCTGTCTGCTTAAAGTGGTGGTCGATAGGTTTTACTGCTCCACCAAACTTGATGCTTCCTCTCCAATGACATCAGATGTCATGTGACTGGACAATTAAATCTTTTGTCCCTAATAATCTCCTTCACTAAACATCCTTAATTAAGCAATGCGTGTTTTACAAGGCAATAATACCATTTCGAGGTTTTGGGGGACTTAGGATCTCTCAAGCTTCACTCTCGAGGTTCTGTGTCCCCAAAACCTCTCGATGGTATTACTGCCTTGTAACACACAATTATCTATTATTCTATTTTTATTCCACATAGTTTTGTTCCTCAGACATCTCTGAGTTGGCAGCCAGCTCATGAGGCCTGGCTCCCATTACTTTATTAACTTCTTTTGTTTTCTTACATTTCTTTCAAGAACCATCCAAAAGGGCTTTTAAATCTTTAGCCCTTCTTTTGCTGTGCACTTTGTTTATATGCAGGGGCTCCTGTAGTATTTATTTGAGCCCCTGCTTATCTCAGCACTATGCCAAGCAACTTCTGGCTGACATTTTTAGTCATCTGTTTTTTTTATTTCATTCTGGCCCTTTACTTTTGAGGTCACTTTCATATTCCTCATAACCTTTTTTTTAGTAATGCACAGCCCTAGTTATAGCCTTTCTGGGCTGTGCTAATGCTGCCCACCTTGGTTTCACTTGGCTACACTTGAGGAGCTTACTTTCCTTGAGCCATTGTATGCAGCAGTGAAGAAACATGGAGTACCTTGCTCTGCAATTAATTTTAAAACTGGGTGCATTTTTGGTTTTTTTTACTGCCTCTTGCGGTATGTGACTCTGTCCTCTCACACATCTTTGAAGCAGTGTGCAGGACTGAGCTCTTCTCTTTGGGGCCTTCTTATTCTATTTCTAGCTCCTTTGTGTGGAGCTCTTCTGGGCACAATCTTAACTTTTCATTAAAAACGTGCCTGGCGCTTCTCTACAAAGTGCAAGTAGTGCTTTCAGTTTTAAACCTCCTGCTTGGGAGTAACATTGAAGGCGCGGCTTGCGCTAGCTAAGGGAACAGGTTTTTGGGAGGAAAAATGGGCTGTAAAGGATAAGAATACTGTCAGGTTGGCCACCCTGACAGAGAAATACACAGGATAGATAGAATACATTTTAGAAGATAGCAAACAGGGAAAAATTAATATTTTCTAAGGGGGGGGAATTCACCTAATTGCTGCTTTATATTTTTAACAGGGCAACACACCCTGTTACATGGAATTCTATTTTTGAAGACTTTTTTTATTCTTTAATTTGTTGTGCATTTTGCATTACTTTTTTCCTGTCTTTGATTAAGGAACTCCGCTTGCATATTGGGGTGAATTGGGGTCTTTTATTTTGTTTAGTAAGTAATTTTCTCTCTGTTTAAAAGATGTTTTTGAGGTCACATGTTTTTTTCAGTTAGGTATTGTCTTTAATATTTCAGCTTATTTCTTAATCTTTGGGTTTGCAGTGTACATTTTTTTGGATTCATTCTCTTTGTGCCATGGATGAGTTCTTGCCTAGTAATCTTTGTCATGTGTTTGGTTTTTGCAATAAAGATTTTGATTGATTTTCTACATAAACAACACTAGAAATGTATTATGTGTTGCCTTCAAAGGGGTTGTATATGCTGTGAGACTGTACAATAAAACAGATTCTCCCCCCTACTATTTTAGTACATTAGTTGGGGGTGGAAGACAACTTTGAAGACAACAGTGCCCATATTGGGTAAAATGATTAATTATAAGTCTAATTTAATATTCATGAGCCTAGTGAGGCTCCTGATTGACTTCTGGATCATTATTAACATCCTAGAAATGACCAATCCAGTTGCCAAATGATGCTGTGCAGCATGCACAGCTCATGCCACTCCACACAAAACCTAAAAGTAAGTAAAAACTAAACAGTAAAAACAAACGTCATTGCAGTTAGACTCTTAATTGCAATAACAACCTCAAAGTCAGTATAGAAATAAACAAGACTGGTATGGATGGGCTCTTCAGGGTAAGGGAGGGGAAGGATACTAGGGGCATGACATGAGAGTGGAAGGGGTGTTCAGAAGGAAATGAGGAGGCACTTTTACAGAGAGGGTGATGGCATGGTGGAACATGTTACCAGCGGAGGTAGTAGCCTGTGAAACTGTGGGCTGCTTCAAAGGGGCTGGGATAGGGCGGGGGGAGGATAAATGGAGGGGTGGTGAGGAGGAGGGGCAGCTGCTGAATAGGGCTGCTAACTGCAAAATCAAGCTGACCTCGATAGATCAAATGTCCTTTTTCTGCTGGCAATGTTCATATGTTCCTATTTGTTTGGACCCATCCCCCCAGCCAGTCATTAATCCCTCTGAAATAACCAGATTCCTGTTTTTTATTGCTTTAAACATAGCGGAACTAATATATTAATAGTGTTGGACTTTAATAAATATTAAGTTTAATGATTACAGCACACAACTAGCATTTCATGTTAGTGAGGCCTCAAGTCCATATGAAATGTTTAAAACTAAGTTGAAAGAACAGTTAGTGTCAAATGCAAACTGGACTTGTCATGATGTATCACTGTTCACTCATCAATTCTAATTCTTTTTCTTGTACTCTTATTTTTAATCATTGTATTATTCTGTTCTTTCATTAATGTTGTATAATGTTTTTTAATTTTGGGTGTTCCTGTGGAAGGAGGTTGATCCTCCAGGAAAACTTACCTGGTTGACAAATTTTAACATAATAACTAACTAAATAAATAATCTGGTTAACATATTTTAATGAATTAAATAAATCAATAAATGAAGATTCATATGGTTACAGCTTGCTATGACATTAGCAATAATTGTAGAAGTGAAAGACATGACCCACACAGAAGTAAAGATGTTGTGTAGAATTTATTGTATATTAGAGAGGCAGGCTTCAGTAAATATATATGATATTATGCTCAAATAATCAAACAAGTGTTGATAAATTGTTTTAAACTGTTAACTCAGATCAGCATGGGGTGGTTGGTTTCCTCTCTCCAAATGACAAGGTCAAACACAATTTCATGTTACGTTGCACACAAGTAACCCATTGGTCTGTCAGTTAGAGACACTGCAGTCAGCATGAGTCTTGGCAGAATGTAGTGTGTAAACATGTGAGATAAAATGACACAGTCAAGAATAAAGTGCATTTTTAAATTTATTTTTGAATAAATATAAAATAACAAAGTACAGAAAGAAAACTAAATGGTTAGTCAAACCAAAATAACTCAAATCTCTGCTTCTGTCAGCAGAGTCTGTGGCTTTGCTTCAGTCAATACTAAATTCAATAATTCTCAGTGTGAAAACAGCACACTCTTATTAAGGTCTCCCATCTTCCACAGTCAGCCTTTAACTGACCTAGCTCTCTGATGTACCTCTAGTGGTGATTCGTTTTATACTCCCTAGGGCTGACATCACCAACAAGGGATCTGCCCCCATTTCCTCTTTTCTTAGGCAAACAGACCTCTATTATATAATTTCTCCTTTTTGCTCACATAAGGGGAAGGTACAATATCATTGCATATAATAAATGTCTTATTCAGGTCTGCCTTAGAATAAGGGCATTCTATACCGTTCGAATGCCTAATTAGCTATAATGAGGTTAAGCCCCTCCCTTTGGCTGTGATATCACTCCCCTGGATGCCATAAAAGGTGCCAGAGTGAGGGCAGCCAGCCCTATAGGAACATCTCTACAAAGAGCTTCCCACAGGTAATACAGTTTTTGTTTCATACACTCTAAATATTTCCCTTTATGTCCAGGCATCTCTGAGCTGGCAAAGGGGAATGGGAGATCGAGGGCACACTCCTCATCTTCATTCTCCTGCCAGCTCATGAGATCTGTAATTTGTACAGCATAAAGAAATCCGGAAATGCAAATAAAATATATTTGGTTTTATTCCTGGCCAAACAGAATGCTTTTTTTACTGCATCTTTTTCCTTTCTATATGGCACTTATGCTGTGCCCACCATTATTTATACTTAACTCTTATCTGGGCTCTCTATGTACAAAAATGGACTTTCCCTTTGTTCGGATGGCTGGAATATCAGCCGTCGAGTTACATTTCATTTGGGCCCTTTTTCCAGGCCACATGTCCACAATATACTTTATTTTAAGGCTTTTTCAGCCTAACTGGGTACATATATTTTTATGGCAGACACCATGGGACTTACTGGCATTGTTGCCCGTAGTGTCCACCTCCTTTGCCACCTTTCACCACTTGGTGAGGCATTCACTAGCTATCAGAGCACCATCCTGCTACGAAATAAGATTTTTTTTTTTTATCTAAGTCACATCTTGCGGCAGGTGCAATTCTTCGGAGCACCATTCTGCTCTGAACATTGCATGGAGTGCCTCTCACTCTGAGAAGAGATCTTTTCTTGGGCGCTTTTACTCCTGAGCCATAACTTGCTCTATGCGGCAGAACAGGGTTCGGCACTGCAGAAGTGGTGTGTCACACAGGGAGCCCCCACCACTGTTGGGGAACCCATAAACCCTTCTGCAACCTTCCATTCCACAATGCCACTCAGGGCATAGTCTTTACATGTACTGTATATATGTGTATATATATATATATATATATATATATGTATATGTGTTTTAAATCCAGCGTGACTCGCGCTTATGGGCACTACCTCCTGTTCAGGAGTTCTGGAAAGCGCTCCTAGCACTGACTTTGCACAGCTTCAGGGGACTCAATAAAGGCCCAACTCAGGCCAACAACAAAGGGACAGTAAAGATTGTTTTAAGAATACTGTCAGATTGGCACATCCTGACAGAGAAAAAACAGAGAGGGAGAAGAATAGGAAAGCGGATAGGACAGGATGAAAAGAAGTATCATGGGCGGTGGTCAATATTCTGGCTGTTAATATTTTATTAACAGGGATCACCCTGTTACATAGTGTAACTGATGATAGGTCCCGCAACCATGGGAGAAAAATCTGATCAGTGACCAAAGCACTCCAACCACCACTCTTCCTTGTCTCAATAATAATAGTTATCCGGCAGGTCTGTCATTGATCTTGTAGTCCTCTTCTTCAGCAATACAGATGCTACAGAGTTCAGCCTACATGCCCATCAGCCTGTATCCTAGGGATCCATAAAGAGAAAAGATCTATCTCCACAGATAATCCTGAGTTGTGCCTGAAGGAGCAAGGAATGTGTGATTCCATGTTTCCTAAGAAGGCTGTTCACACTGTCAAATTGCTTGCGTTGTTGTGGTATTGCAGAAGTTATACCTGGATGGATACAGACCAATGCCTCTTCTAGCAAAACTCTCTTTTTTTTGTGCACCACTGCCATCTCTAGTGTCAAGCCTAAATGCTGGATACGATTACTAAGGTTTATTCTGGGGTTGTCATTAGATGCCAAGTTGCAGTGTGGTGTTACCCAATAAGGCTTTTCGCCCTTCACTGGCTCATTCACAGAGCCTATCCCAATTACTTCAGCAGATAGTCCATGATAGAGATAGAGGAAGTCTCCCTTAATTCCCTCAGGTAGACCCATCACTCTGACATTGAAGACTGAAGCGTGACATCTGAATCTCTATGGCCTCCAGACTTGCATGTAGAAAAGCATACCTCTCAACTATCCCTGATCATGAGGGACATCTCTCATTTTACTCCTCAAAATTGCTCTCTCCGTCTTCTGTCCCTCGTGGAAAGATACTGGTCACACAGAGAATGTGCAGTAAATTCAGACTTTAAAGCAGAAATTCATGGCATTCTAAGGTGCTAAATCAAAAATAAACCTTGTACAAATGAACATAATGGTTTCCACAGTGTTCCGAGTGTGTATCTCCATGATTGAAGATGTGTCCATCATTATAAGAGTCACTGTCCCTCTTTTTCCCTCATTTTGAGTGTCTGTGTCTCTGTCCTCAATTTCAGTAACAAAAGGTTGAGAGATATATTTTAATAAGTTCTATGGTGGCCTGTCTCACTAACCCCAATGCCATTGCCAACCCATCCACCAAAGATTACACTGCATCAACTCTGGTCTCCACAGTTGCAAAGCAAGAGGTAACCAAACACATTTTGTGGTAAATAGAAGCAACACATTTGCATAGCTGCTCAATTTTTTAGGTGAGTAAGCAGGTGTGCTCAAGACTTCTTTCATGCTCGTGGGCTGAAGACGTCCTTGTTTCTGTGAAGCAGCTGCATCTTTCTGTTTGGTAGTGTCCCCACCACCACATACATTTTGAGGTTGACCCATAATATTGATACTGTAGCAAAGTAGGATGAAGAAAGGAACATTCAGGGCCAGTCTGGTGGCACTGAGGGTTGAGGTGCTGGATGCCACACATCATGCCATGCTGGTGACCTAGGTTCGGAAACAGACTTGGCCCATCAGGGACCAGCAGGGGAGGAAGTGGATTGAGTGTCTGGAGGACTGCTCTCCTCTCCCGGGTTGGGTTGTCGGGGCACCCAGTGAGCAGTGGCCTCTTGTGGAGACCAGTGGTGGTGCAGATGTTGGGCTGCAGAAATGGGGTGGGACGTCAGCAGGCTCCAGTGGTATGAGTGCTGTGCAGGACACCATTGCACACCATGTCCTGAGGGGAGAAAAAACAAGAAAACCCCCCACCTAGGTGGTAGGTGATGGTGGGGATCAGTGTCAGAGCCCCAAGCCCAGTGCCGGGCCCTGCCGAGCCATTCTCCTGGTCACCCTCCTCCTCTCCAGTCACTCCACTAGATTAGCAGATAGAGCACTGGAGGAGTTGGTGGTCCCACCCCAGGGGGCAATGATCCTGGGGGTCATGCAGCCAGATGGGGTTGGGGGTGAGGGGTGAACCAGAGACTGCATGATTCAAGGGCTTCAGGTGGGCAGCAGAGCTTCAGTCCAAGCATTCCCACTGGAGAAAGGCCACCAGGTAGGAGAATAAATAAAGCATACAAAAAAAAAAAGAAAGAAAGGAACATTCAAACAATTTCCAATTCTGGTAAGATGGTATAAATATCAAGTTTGTGTACAGTATCATATTTACACAGTACCAGCTACATGTGCCTTTCTTTGTTGAACACACAGGGCATGCCCACCCCCTACCATGTTGTTCTTTGAGTTGCATAATGACCTTTTGATCTTGCTTGGTTGTGTGGTTGAGTTGTATGTTGAACATTTGCCCCTGACAGATAGTGTTCTGATTAGGGCACCCTTAGGTAGTTAGTTACACAATGTTAATGAAGTCTCCTAGGATCGGATTTTGACCAGTCAGGAGACAGAACTGGATTGACCTTATTTTATAATATTAGATAGCATAATGTAGTTATTCACTCGCGTGCAGCAGAAAATACTAGATAACATATGTGTGACACCTGAAGGGGTTGAAACAATACTGAAGATGGTAAGCATAAACAAGCCAATGGGTATGATGGAAGAATGCACTCAGAACTAGCCAAGAGGCCATCTGTCCTCTAAACAATAATATTCAATGAGTCATTAAGAACTGTGTATGTGTCTGATGATAAAAAGGTGGCCAGCATTATACCACTATTCCAAAATGTCATTGGGTCTAAGCTTGGGAACAATAGGCCAGTTAGCTTAACATCACTAGCAGGGAAACAGCTTGAGACAGTCATAAGAAAAGGAATTGTTGAACACTTACAGAAAAGTAGCTTAGACTCAATGGCTTGATATGAATTCTGCAAAGTGAAATAATACCAGATAAATTTAGTTTAATTTTTTAATAATGTCACTAAGCAGCTTGTTGAGAATAAACCTGTAGATGTTGCATGCCTGGACTTTAGCAAAGCCTTTTAACACTGTGCCACAAAATAAACTGGGTCATAAAATGGTGAACCTGGATACAGTATAACCACTGGTGTAATGCATTGCATTAGAACATGCTTGTACAGTAGGAAAAGCAACAAAGGGGTATAATAAGTGGCAATCTTTTGCAGAGAAGCAAATGGCCAGTAGAATCCTGCAAGGTTCCATGCTGGATTCAATGTTATACAATATGTATTTATTTACAAATATTAGCCAGAAAAAGAACACTTGGTGGAGGCTCATTTCCAGGTGTGACCTGGGGAAAGGGGCTCGGGACAGTGGAGCTAGCCAGGATACAACCAAATTCAGCAGCATACTGCAGCAGAGTCACTGCAGAAAACAAGACAATTTCAATGTCAGTTAATCCTTTTTGTCATGCAGGAAACTGTGGCACTGCTTTGCATCTTGGTGGACTCCACTGGACATACAATAAAATGCAATTTAAGGATACAATCGTACAAAAACATAAGAACAAAAGTTGGCAGTAAGGTGATGACAGCAAGTGAGGTAATACGGGGTGTAACTATACTTAATATACTGTGGTGCAATAAATTATAGGGGCACAATTGCACCCCTGTGTTTAGGGTTGTACAAGCACTTCAATATTAAACCCCCAAATTTGTACTTTAATAACTTTGCAGTCATTAAATGGATTTGCACAAAATTTTGCATGCATGGTCTCGTGAGGTAGATTCCTTGAAGTGCCAAGTTTTTTTCCAGCCGGATCTGCACATTCCGAGATACAAGTAGTGCAAAAAGTCAATTTTTCGGACTTTTTTCCCATTGGATAGAATGGGTTTTCTGTCAACTTGGCTAACACCCAGACAGGTTAGAATTTTGGTCTGAAATTTACAGGGTAGAAAGGGCTGACCCACAGATGTCCCTTTTGCTTGTTTGGTGAAAAAATAATAATTCATTCCAAAGCTATTTAATTTTGAAATGTTGAATATTTAGTCTGAGATATTCAAAGGGGTTGTGCCTGGTGCAACAGAGTTGCGCCAGGAGCAACCCCGCAATGCGCCCTGGCTTGATATTCAAAGGGATGCCTTGAGCAGTGCAAGTCCCGATGCACCAGGGTGCATTGCTAACATATGCGGTGCATCTGAAGGGGGCGTACCCATGCATATGCGGCACATCCCAATATTCAGCCCAGGATGTGCAGTGCATATGCTGGCACAACCCCCAGATGCGCTGCATACTGGGGTGCAAAGTTGAGCCAGGAAATCCTGGCTCAAATGCTGTCCACCCACAGGTGGGCTGCTGTAATGCAGGGTGCAACACAGCACCCACCTGCCATGAGTGGCCACCCTCCCAGCAGGGACACTGTCCACATGCACCCAACCCCCCAGTGGTCCAGTGGTACCCCAACCCACCCATATACCCGAACACGGGCAGTAGTATGTGCAATGTAATCCCTGGTGGGCTAGGTTACCCCCTCCTCCAGTATGCCCGATCATGGACTTGCGACATAAAATCGTAACCCTAGTGGTCTAGTTGTTCCCCCTCCCTCCCACCCACAGAGGCCCCAGCCACCCAGCTCCCCCATCATCGGTGGGTGGCAGCACCTGCCCACATACCACTCGTCTGCCCACTGAATGACATCTCCAGTATGTTCTGTATGTCTATTGGTCCACAGTGTGGACCAATGGGCTTGCAGACCATACTGTACTAACAAGCACAAATATGTGAATGAACACGTTCATTCACATATTTGTGCCTGTGTCTCATAGTATGGACTGAAGCCATTGGTCCACACTGTGGACCAATAGGCTTACAGAACATACTGCAAGCTGTAATCCGTGGGCAGCCGGGCAGTATGCAGATGGGTGCTGCCGCTTCGGCGAAGGGGGAGCTGGGGCTGGGGCCTCATGCGAGTGGGAGGGGAAGGGGGAAACATTAGACCATTAGGGTTATGATTTTGTGTTACAAGCCCATGATCAGGCATACTGAAGGGATGGGGGGTAATACTAGATCACCATGGATTACATTGCATATACTACTGCCCGTGATCGGGCATGCTGGTGGGTGGGGGGAACCACTGGACCACCAGATTAATCTTTTATTTAATAATGCTCATGATCAGGCATGCGGGAGGGGAGAGGGGAACCACTGGACCACCAGGGTATGTTTATTACTACACATGCCGACAATCAGGCTTATGGGTGGATGGGGGGACGCTAGCCTGCCAAGGTGTCGCTGCATGGTGACAGCAACTGCGCAGGGCACCAGGCAAATCTTGCTGGGATGCCCTGTGCAACATATGTAAGTGGGGCCATGATGACATGCAAATGGCCCCACTTGCACCATGCATACATTATGGCCCCATTTGCATGCCCATGTTTGAATATCACGGGTGCTGCTCCCAGCACAATTAGAGTTGCGCTGGTGCATTTCCAGTCCTCCCTGTCTGGGAACTGTGCCGGCACACTGTACTTGTGCCATGAACATTTTGTGCCATATTCAAAGGTGATGTGCCATATCACCCTGGCTTGACCCCGGCTCTGTGCTCCCACTTGCGCCAGTGCCGACGCAGTCTGAATATCTTGGCTTTTGTGTTCAGCATCCTCAGTAAGCATCAAAAAATAGCTGTATGAAACAAGAATTCTTATTTTGCATGACATCATCCTTTTTCATTTGAGGAAAATCCTTTTTTCTATGGCTGCCATCTTGTTTTCAGTTTAGCCTGACAAATTGAAATTTTGAAACTCCCCAAAACGATATTCTGGTGAGGAACCAACAGATGTAGCTCACTTATTGGGACCCCGTTAGCTACATTCTGCACTTTACTGCTTGAGAAATGCCCTTAAAATGTGTTTTTTTTAATATTGAAATTATTTTTTTGTATCGGCGTCATAAGAAAAACATCTTGTTTCGTATGATGACTCATGAAAAAATATTTTTTTTTGTATGGGAAATTAATGTACAGTATTTCAATTGGAATTTTCAACTTTGGCACATAACTTTGCCATTTTTGTATATTTTGACACCAAATTTTCAACAAAACCTTTCTGAGGCCCCTCCTCATAACCAATGGGTGTGTCATTTCACAAAACTTGCCCAAAATGTGATTTCACGGTCATTTGGTAAAATCACATTTCGGGCAGGATTTCCAAATTTTCACCATCATTGTTCATGAAGTGGGGTCATAATTAAGGTATGTTGAAAATTTGGGTCAAAATATACTAAAATGGCCAGGTTGCACGCATCTGTTGACATTTCGCTATGCTCGCTCATAACTTTGTTAATTTTCAATATTTTAACCCCAAATTATCAACATAGCAATTTATTTACACCACCTCATGAATGAGACAGCTGCCAATTTTCAAATCTTGCCAAAAATTTCTTTTTTTACCACTGCTGTGGAATTATGTTGCGGTGGCGCGGAATGACCTTTTGGTGATGAGGTGGGGTAATAGAAAGGCCATGCTGATAATTAGAGAAGGCCGAAGTCCTTGAACTTCACTCCACAAAATATTTTGTGAATTTTGCAAACTATTCCATGGGTGCAAAGTGCAAATTTCCACCCATGAAATGCAGAATTTCACCCGCAAAGTGCAGAATTTCACCCATGAACGGCGGAATTTTGCCACTCATGGGCAAAATTCCACCATTTGCAGGTGAAGTTCTGCCATTCTCAGGTGAAATTCCACACTTCCCAGGCAAAATTCTGCATTTCTCAGGCACAGTTTCACACTTCGCACCAGCAGACTATTTTGCGAATTGTGCTAAATTCAGAAAATATTTTGTGGTGTGAAATTTTTGATTTTGCCAGAAATTCCCCAGTGAAATGAAACTTCACTGCATCTCTATTGGCAGTTTGGTTGCTGATGTCTTACAAATGGAAGTGCAGGACCCAGAGGGCCCTATGCTTCCCTATAAACATACATATACATATCTACGTAGGGATGGGAGAGCAGGGCCCAGAGGGGTCACCATTATACTATCTCAAAAAGTAAGGAAAGTCTTTACAAAAGAAAAATGTGGTAATGCAACATCTAGGGTTCAGGCTAAAGTGGCAAAAGTAGGGAAATGTGGCTTTATGGTTTCTAACCCTAAAACTCCAATGCCACCCCTAAGGCAAATCAGGAGTGGAGTCTTCCTAGGGGTTGTTAACCCTAAAGCTCACCCCATTCTATGCTCTCTAGAAACATACACACCTAATGGGTTGAGCTTTAGGGCTGACAACCCCTAGGAAGACTCTGCCCCGATTTGCTTTAGGGGTGGCATTGGGGTTTTAGGGTTGGAAATCCTAAAGCCATATTTCCCTACTTTTGTTGCTTTAGCCTGAACCCTAAATGTTGCATTAACACATTTTTTTGAAAACAATATACATATATGTATAAGCAGTCTGGAGGAGGGCACCAGTAACTGGATTGCAAAGTTCATTGACACAAAATGGGAAGGGTAGTTGAATATCATTGAAACATAGAAATGTAGAAATCTAATGGCAGAAAAGGACCACTAGGCCCATCCTGTCTGCCCATTAAACCATGTCTCATTGATAACCTTAGACCCAACTCTTTGCACCCATCCCCTGGTCCCAACCCACCTTGATGGAGACTTCAGTCCCCTTTCTTTCTCCAGGTTCCTCCTCCTCCCTCTTTTGGTTATTCCCATGTGTTTATCACATGACCTCTTAAATTCTCCCACCATTTTGGCTCGCACCACCTCTTCCTGTAATCTGTTCCAGGGCCACCACCCTCTCGGTGAAGTAGTACCCTCTCCTATTCCCTCTGAACTTTCCTTCTTCCAACTACAAATTGTGCCCTCTAGTTTTTGGACTTGTTTTCCTACGAAAGATGCTACCTTCCCTCACTTTGTTAATCCCCTTCAAATATTTAACTGTCTCAATCATGTTCCCCCTCTCCCTCCTAATTTCCAGGGGATACAGATCAAGCTCTTCTATCGTCTCCTCATAGGGCTTCCTCTGCATGTCATGTACCATTTTGATCACCTTCCTCTGGACTCTCTCCACCCTATGTATATCTTTATTAGAGGCAAAAAACTCCGTTTAATGCATTAGTTAGGGTTGTTCCACAGCAACAAAAGTGAGGAAATTCGCTGTTAGGGTTGAAAACCCTAACTGACCACCTCCCCCAGCACCACACACACACAGACACACACACACATTCAAGTATGGGGAGGACCAAGTCAACACAACCAATGACAGACATCCAGCAGCAGGTGACAGAAATAAAAAACAATTGTCTAAATGTACTACGAGACATCCCCACCACCTGACCAGGTACTGCATGCTCAGTGGAGATCAACAGCAAAACTGAGGCCATGTACACAAGCGTACATTCCTGATTGCAGCTGCACATAGCGTACCACACTTAGTAGTTGCATGGCCTTACCTACCGAGTGCCCCACACCACACCACAACTGGAACTGTGCCGTTATTCAATATAAATGCTGAAGGTGCATGATGACAGTTGTAGAAAAGTTTTAACACTAGTGAGTATACATTAATTAAGAGAAGCACATAAATTAACTACAAGACACTAGCATGCTCAAGATAAAAGTAGTGATACATTTAGTAGGTGATTTACATAGTAGTACATTTACTGCAATGGTTTACTCAACATAGAGAGGCTGATGTAAACGTATGGAAAAGCATTGCCTGTTCAACGCTGTGAAATTCGTACTGCCAGTATCACATGCATTCTTACTGATGAAGGTGTACTGCTGATGTACATACATAGACCTTCAGTGTGTTTCAATACTAAAGATGCAGTAAGTATTCTTTGTAAGAAGCATTGTAATTGCATGGATCAGGCCAAGCAACTTCTAAATATCATAGCACTACTGAGCCAACAATGTTGTACCTGTATCGGAGATGTATATAGGATAGATTTTCCTGTAGGCACTTACTGAGTATGTTGTACCAGATAAAGACAATCTCATTGCATCTGTGATGACTAACTTATTCAAATAGTAATACATTTACTATTGTTGCAATGAGTGATCTATTCCACTTATGGACACAGTGTGATTTTTTTTAACAGTTGTTTCATACTCAGGCTGTATGCCTACTGTTTGGGTTTCACACTTCTGTCACTGATGCTATCAAAGTGATAACTATGTTAATTGTGGTACAACAGGAATCAAGTAGGTATGGTGTAGATATAAACAGAATGTATTTTAGTATTGATTTAACTCACGATGGGGTAAGTGTACTAGGACAGCAGGGGTTATCCTCTATCACTGACTCTGTCAGTTATAATCACACTAGGGTTTCGATGACTGTAATGATCAAGTTACACTGTTCATCTTCATGAGTTCATATTCACAGCCATTCTCCAGTAACCAGACAGTGTATGGTGTAACTGGGTGGGACACTGTGTTGCAAAGCTGCTGCAGTGCCTAGCAGAGGAGAGTATCTACCATAAAGACAATTAAGCAATAAGGCATGACCAAAAGTTATGTTAAATGGTCTGTTAATCACCCTGTAGGGGTTTAATGTTGAATGAGGCATAGCCATGCCATATGTCGCTAGACAGTGATAAACTGACCATTAACATAATACCTGGGAGTGGCTTATTGCTATCATAATAAAACTGTTTTTTAAACAACATTAAACCACGTTCATCATATGGTTAGGCTCTACATGTATGTTAATAAAAACTAAACATAAGGCTGTTACAATGTTTACAGTCAATTAGAAAGCTGCATTTCTCAAACCCTTGTTATAATCAGAGATATTATACCTGTTTTGCTGAACTTTGTTACTCAGGTGGCCCACCACAAGTGGTGTGGTCTGGTGTGGGGCATCAGTAGGTAAGGCCATGCAACTACTAAGTGTGGTACGTTGTGTGCAGCTGCAATCAGGGATGTGTACATTTGGTGTACATGGCCTCAGTTTTGCTGTTGATCTCCACTGAGCATGCAGTACCTGGTCAGGTGGGTGGGGATGTCTCGTAGTACATTTAGACAATTGTTTGTTATTTCTGTCACCTGCTGCTGGATGTCTGTCATTGATCATGGTGCCTGCAAACAGAAATGTCAATGGGCATGGTGACGTAAAGTGAAACAGAAAGATAAACAGTACTGTAGACAGAAATGGCAAAAAATAACAGAAACGCAAGCGCAAATGAAAACGCAAAGGATAACACACATGGTGGCTCAGACGTCAACGGTAAGTGAAACGGGTACGGAACCGCAAGCGGAAAGAGCAACAGTAACAGTAATGTAAGCGCACAGGCTGGTTTTCCCCAAAACCTGCATAGAGAAAGACAGTGAGTACAAATAATGTATGCATAATGAGTATCGGCGCAGAAAATGAGATCTTGGAATACTAAATACATTATATCTCAGGAACCGTACGACGTAGAAAAAAAATTTAAAAGTCATATTATTTACAACTGTCCTGGCTAATTTGAATCTTAGTCCCTATTGGGGGCTAAATTTTCAATAAGAAAAGTCCGTATCACTTTGTTCCGAATACGGGCCCTGGCCAGCGGCGAAACGCTGTAATGTTATCCTATGGGAAAAAGAAAAGTTCGAGTGCCATAAACTTTGCCTCCCTGTAATGTTTTTTCACCAAACCACTGAAAGGCACATCTGTGGGCTGTTGGCTGTCTTCCTTCCAAATTGCAGGAAAAAAGACTAAACCGTTATTTTGCAGCAGGGTGCCAAAGGATTTCTGTAATGCATCGGGCGCCTTAATGTTATCCTATGGGAAAAACTGTCAACTTTGGAGTGTTGTAACTTTGCCGCCGTGTAATATTTTTTCAATACAACACTGAAAGGCACATCTGTGAGATGTCGGCTCCGTTCCCTTCAAATTTCAGCCCCAAACTCCCAACAGTTCTTTTGCAGCGCAGTGCCAAAGAATCGCTGTCACTGTCCCACAGATGGAAAACTACTGTCGCAATTTGCGAAAACTTTCGGAAAAAAGTTTGACACTTCGTGAGCACGAAAGTAATTTTGCGAATTCTTTTTCCAGAAATTTGAAAACATATTTCTGGGGTGTTTTACCACAAAATAAAGACATGGCAAGCATCCTCAGGGTCCGACTAGTGAATACAAAAAGAATTAGGTTGCTAGAGGTCCCAAATTTAAATACCAACCATTTTCTGATCACCAACTTGAAAACAAAATGGCCAATTTCTGAAGTAACAGGCCCATTGAAGTAAAAATGCATTTGAAAGTGTTGAACTTTTGTTAACTTTTCCTTTGACTTATAATGGGAAACTTGTTTTGAATAACTTTTGAACTGCTTAATATTTTTCATGAAATCTTCAAAAGGCACATCGGGGACCCCAGCCGCACATTCCCGGAAGATTTCGGACCGGTCACACAAACTGTACGACCTGTAGGCGCGACCGTAGAATTCCAGAAAAAGCGTAAACGTGCGCACAGATCATGCTTAATAACTCCACAGCCGTATATCCGACCACTACGAAACTTGGCAGATCCCAAGGCCTATGGTTCTTGACCATGTTTTCCAAATTTCAGCCAAATCTGTCAAACGGTTGCAAAGTTATTAAGGTGCAAATTTGGGGGTTTAACATAGAAATGGCTCCTCAACCCTAACTATGGTAGCACTACCGTGCTACCATAATGTAGGTGAGGTCTCCAGAACTGGACTCAATAGTCTAGGTGAGGTCTCACCAAGGACTTGTAGAGGGGCATTAACATCTCCCCCTCCTGCTTGCTATGCCCCTTCCTATGCATGCCAGCATGTAAGTTGCCTTCACTACTGCTTTATTGCATTGGTTAGCCACCTTTAGGTCATCTGAAATGACAATTCCCAGACCCTGCTCCTGTTCCATTGTCATAACTTTTTCTCCTCCCAGTGTGTACGTGGCCTGTGGGTTTTTATGCCCAAAGTGCATTATTCATACTAAGATTCATACTAAGATTTTATTAGGAGCTAGGGAGCACTGAGGCTCATAATTGCTCCTGTTTATTAGTAATAATCCAAAGTTGGATGTAATATAATAAATTTATCCAACTGATTTTTAAAAGTCATCTTAGAGCTACTAATAATAACATCAATTGGAAGAGCATTCCAGATCTTAACATTATGTAATGTAAAAAAGTATTTCCTTGGTAAATGTTTGTAACGTCATTGTTGAATCTGTAAAGGGTGTCCTCTGAGGTTATGGGTATCTTCTTTAAAAGTAAACCCAAAGTTTTCCAATAAAATAGGGTCATTAATAATGTCATACATTAATAAGAGACCCCCTCTCAATCTTCTAGTAAATAACAACATTAGATTAAGAGATTGCACTCTGTCTTCATATGACATATCTTTGAAGCCTTTTATCATGTTAGTAAATCTCCTTTGAATTTTCTCAATTTTAACAACATCTTGTTTTTTATAGGGACATCAGAATTGTGACAAGAAAACTAAATGTGGGAGAACATATGCCCTATAAAGTGGCATAAGTATTTCTTTTTCCCTTGATTTAATGTTCCGTTTGATTGCCCAAATAACATTATTTGCCTTACGTAATACTTCATTAATTTGAAGGTCAGGAAGGAATTTGTTAGTTATAATGACCCCCAGGTCCTTTTCACTTTCTGTATCCAGAAGTAATTTATTATCCAATGTATAAACATGTTTAGGGTTATTAGCCCCAACATGTAAAATCTTGCATTTTGTGCGATTTAATTTCATTCCTCATTTTGAGGCCCATAAAGAGATATTATCCAAATCCTTTTGTATTGAATTGATTTGCTCACTATTTTCGCATGACCCTCCAATCTTAATATCATCTGCATATTTAATGACATTAGAGATACAAGTCTTAGAAATATCCATTACAAATAAATGAAACAGGCATGGACCCAAAACAGAGCCCTGAGGCACTCCGCTAGTAATTGATCCTGGATGTGATAGTTGGCCATTTATTAGAACTTGTTGTGAATACTTATTCAACCAGTTAGCTATCCAATGAACCAAAGCTGAATTGATGTTTATTTGATATAATTTTGTTATTAAAGCCCAGTGAGGGAGCAGATCAGAAGGTTTGCTGAAATCCAGATATACTACATCGTAAGAAATCCTACAGTCCTGTTTAAAACTGACATCCTCATAAAAGCACATCAAATTGAAACATAGAAACATAGAATTTGATGGCAGATAAGGATCACTTGGCCCACCCAGTCTGCCCATTTCCCTACCTAATGGATAAGCTGCAGATCCTAGTTAACCAGCAGCTTACATTTTCCTACCTCCACCCACTAGAATTGCCTTATGACTGTCCCATGCATGCTTGAATTCCACCACTGTTTTTGACTCCACAACCTCCTCTGGAAGGCCATTCCATGCATCCACAACCCTCTCTGTGAAAAAATACTTCCTTACATTACCTCTGAGCCACCCCCCTCTATCTTCAAATTGTGCCCCCTTGTTCTTGCGCACCTCTTTTTCTGAAAGATGCTACCCTCTTGGACTTTGTTGATTCCCTTGAGGTACTTGAAAGTTTCTATCATGTTCCCTCTCTCCTCCTTTCCCCGATGCTATACATAAGCTCCTTAGGTCTCTCTTCATATGTCTTCCGTGCAGACCCTGCAACATTTTAGTTGCCCTCCTCTGGACAGCTTCCATCCTGTCTATGTCTTGGCGGAGATTGGGTCTCCAGAACTGCACTCAGTACTCAGATGGGGTCTCACCAGCTGTCTGTACAGAGGGATAACAACTTCCTGTTTTCTACTGGTGATGCCTCTCCCTATGCATCCCAGTATCCCCCCAGCCCTCCTTACTGCCCTCTCACATTGCTTGCCCACCTTTAGGTCATCTGATATGACTACCTCCATGTCCCTTTCCATTTTTGTTGTTAGTATCTCACCCCCCATTATGTACTCTTCCCCTGGGTTTTTGTTTCCCAGGTGCATTACCTTGCACTTCTTAGCATTGAATCTAACCTGCCATACATCTGACCATTCCTCTAACCTTGCCAAGTCCCTTCTCATCCTTTCCACCCCACCTTGTGCATCAATTCTGTTGCAGATCTTTGTGTCATCTGCAAAGAGACATGCTTTTCCTTCCAGTCCCTCTGCAATGTTGCTTATAAAGACACTGTAGAGGACCGGTCCTAATACTGAACCCTGCGGTACCCCACTAGTAACCCCCCTTTCTTCAGCGTAGACTCCATTTACTATTACCCTCTGTGTCCTATTCTCCAGCCAATTCTTTACCTGGGCTATCTTCTTGGGACCCACTCCCAGGCTGGCTTACTTGTATATTAATCTTTTGTGTGGGACTGTGTCAAATGCCTTGCTAAAGTCTAGGTAGGCCAGGTCCACAGCCCCTCCCTGATCTACTACTTTGGTCACCCAGTCAGAAATCTATTAGATTCATCTGGCATGACCTTTCCACTGTGAATCCATGCTGTCTTGGGTCCTGTGCTCCTCTGGCCTCTAGGTACTCGACAATTCTTTCCTTCAGAGTGATTCCATCATTTTCCCTATCACTGAGGTTGAACTAACAGGTCTGTAGTTTCCGCTTCTGCCCTGCTCCCACTTTTGTGAAGTGGAATCACATCTGCCCTCCTCCAGTCCTCAGGTACCACCCCATCCTCCCATGATTTGTTAAAGAGGGCAGTCAGTGGTGTCACTAGTTCTAGCCTTAGTTCTTTTAGAATTCTGGGATGAATCCCATCAGGCCCCATTGCTTTTTATTGGTTAAATATCCTCTACTTGATTTAAATCCACGCTGTTCAGAATCAATATTTTTCAAGATGGAAATGAGCATATCTTTAATTAAACTTTCCAGTATTTTACATATTGAAGATGTAAGACTAATGGGTCTGTAGTTATCACAAAGGTTTCTAGGACCTTTTATTTATAGATTGGTATTACATACGCTTTTTTCCATAAGTCAGGCACATTCTGCAGTTCTTTGCATTAAATCTTAATTGCCACCTTTCTAACCACCCCTGCAGTTTTCTCAGGTCCTTCCTCATTGTTTCCATCTCCCTGGTGTGTCCACCCTATTGCAAATCTTTGTATCATCCACAAATAGGCATACCTTCCCATTCTGTCCTTCTGCAATCTCCCCTATGTATATGTTAAAGAGGATGGGCCCCAATACAGACCCCGGGGCACCCCACCTGTCACCCTTTCCTCCCTGGTATGCACCCCATTTACCACCACCCTATGGCATCTGTCACTAAGCCAGCTCTCCACCCATTTAGTACATTTTAGCCCCGGCCCTAAACTGCCCAGCTTGTTCACCAGCCTCCTGTGAGGGATGCTATTAAAGGCCTTGCTAAAGTCTAGGTAGGCCACGTCCACCACTCCTCCCTGATCAACCACCCTCATCACCCAGTCGAAAAACTTGATCAGGTTTGTCTGGCATGACCTCCCCTCCATGAACCCATGCTGCCTGTTGACTTGGAGACTGATGGTTGCAAGGTACTCAACTATTCTCTCCTTCAGGAGTGAGTCTATGGTCTTACCCACCACTGAGATAAGGCTAACTGGCTGATGATTGCCTGCCTCCTCCCTGCTGCTGCTCTTGTGGAGTAGCACCACATCTGGCCTTTTTCCAGTTACCTGGAATCCTCCCCATGTCTAACAACAGATTAAACAGTTTAGTCAATGGTGCTGCTAGTTCTTCCTTAAGCTCCTGGAGTACTCTAGGATGTATGGCATCTGGACCCATTGCCTTGTCCACCCTAAACTTGCCCAATTCCTTTAATATGCTTTCTTTGAATGGGCTAGAGTCCACCCTCCTGCACTCTGTACCCCTCCCTTGCAACTCTGGTCCCTTTCCCTCCTTTTCCACTGTGAAAACTAAACAGAAGTACCTGTTTATTAAGTCTGCCTTCTGGAAGTCACCCTCTACCAGAACACTCCCCCCTCCCCTTTAAGTCTCACTATCCCCTGCTTGGATTTCCTACTCTCACTGACATACCTGTAGAAAGTTTTATCCCCCGTCCAGTCTTCCCTAGATATCCTCCCCTCTGTATCTGCTTTCAACCTCCTAATTGGCTGCCCTGCCACCCTCAGTTTCATCCTGTATACCTCTCTGTCCTCCTTCTCCTGTGTTCTTTTATACCTCCTGAGTGCTTGTTTCCTTTTACTTATTCAAATCAAATCAAATCAGCTTTATTTATAAAACAGTACCTTTCAAAAACCAAGGCGCTTGTACAAAATTCATTAAAAAATCAAAACAAATTAATAAAAATATAATTAACATGTTAAAAACCATGGCTGCAACATTAAAAATCTGCATATGCCAGACTAAAAAGAAATGTCTTCAATGCTGCTTTAAAACTTTGGACGGTCGGGCAATCTCGCACCTGACGAGGTAGAGAATTCCACAGGGCTGGGGCCGCAAAACTAAAAGATCTGGCCCCAGATGTCTTTAAACGAACCTTGGGAATCTATAGCAATCCCTCATCAATGGATCGGAGAGAGAGCGAGGGACAGTAGGGATGAAGGCGATCTTGCAGGTAACCAGGTCCCTGGTCATGTAGGGCCTTATAGGTCAGCAAACCGACCTTGAAGGTGATCCACCATCGTATTGGCAGCCAGTGCAGTCCGCGAAGCAGAGGCATTATATAACTGGTCCTAGATGAACCAGTCAATAGCCTAGCTGCTTCATTCTGCACGAACTGCAGGTGGCGGATATCAAGCCCCGGTAACCCAAGGTAAAGGGAGTTGCAATAGTCAAGCCAGGAGGTAACGAAGGCACGGACCAGAGTTGGAAGATCATCAGAAGGAACCAGGTGCTTCACCTGGGCGATATTCCTCAAATGGTAAAAAGAGGTTTTGACAACTGCCGACACCTGCGATTTAAGTGTCAAACAGTTATCAAACATAACGCCCAGGTTCCGTACCCAGTCTGAGGTAGTTAACTGTACACCCCCAAGCCATAAACCTGAAGGTGATCCCGCCAACAAACCCACCTCCCGATGACCTGGGTCTACAATCAGCACCTCAGTTTTTTCTGGGTTTAACCGCAGCCAACTCCCACTCATCCAATCCTGGATTTCGGTGAGACAGTTGTTAAAAACTGAAATGGCAGCATTCTGGCCAGGCACAAAGGACATGTATAGCTGAGTGTCATCTGCATAGCAGTGAAAACTCAAGCCATACTGCCTAATAATCACTCCCAATGGCAGCATATACACTGCAAACAACATGGGCAGCAAAATGGAACCCTGTGGCACCCCACAGGATAGGGGGAGTGAGGCCGAGGAAAAAATCCCAGACAACACCTTTTGATTCCTACCTTCTAGGAAAGATTGAAACCATCTGAGAACTGTACCAGACAGTCCAAAGATGAACCCACAGGTGCCCCAATAGCGCACCGTGGTCTACAGTATCAATGCCGCAGAGAGATCAAGAAGGACCAAGATGGAACGGGTCCTTCGATCTCTCGCTATTAGGAGGTCATTAAGTACCCAGACAAGAGCTGTCTTGGTACTATGCCTCTTCCTAAATCTGGACTGGAGAGAGCCATAGACATTGTGGCTGGTCAAATGATCATCCAGCTGTGACACAACCACCTTCTCAATAACCTTACCCACAAAGGGCGGGTTAGAGACAGGCCTGTAGTTAATCAGACAGTCTGGGTCCAAGGAGGATTTTTTTAAGAAGGGGGCTGAACCATGGCCTCTTTTAAAGGATCAGGGAAGAACCTCTTCTCCAAGGACATCCAGACTATCTCAGCAAGGACCAGACCGATTTTATCCACACAGCCCACTAGGAGACGTGTGAGGCCTGGGTCCAGACTACAGTTGGTTGGACGCAATGACTGAATGATCATCACAGTATCACTGATCATGGGGAGACTGAAGTCACACCACACAAACTGGGCATCCAACATCTCCTGCCGACCATCACAACCCCCATTAGGGAGGGTCAAGCGGATACCCAACCTGATTGAGGCAACCTTATCTGGAAAGAACTGAGCAAACTCCTCACACCGTTCTTGAGAAAAGGCACTTCCAGGCTGAAGACAGGTTGGATTGCACAATCTGTCCACAGTCCAGAAAAGCTGAGCTGGCCAATTCTGTGCAGCAGCAATCTCCCTGGACAGGAATACTGCCTTCTTACGGGTAATTGCTGATTGATAGACCATGTAATGGTCCATCAAACTAAGTCTGTCACACTCCAGGCCGGATTTCCGCCAGCACCTCTCTAGCCTTCTTCCAACTTTCCTCAGCTCCCTCAAAGTCTCATCAAACCAAGGAGAATTGGGGCAAAGAGTGAGGGGGGCGAACACGAACAGGAGCAATGGAATCCAGGGCCTCTATCACCGCCTTATTATAGGCAAGTACCAGGTCCTCTGGATCCGTGCATTCACTCGGTAATCCCAGTAGGTCCAGTACTGCCATCAGGCCATCTGGTGAAACACCCCTCAAAGGGCAGTACTGGACCATCTCTGTAGGGGCTGACCTATTGGGATGGCCTCGAAGCTGAACCCAATGGTGTGATGGTCAGACCACCCGATTGGCTCCACCACCAAATCAGATATCTCCATGCCCAGGAGAAACACCAAGTCCAATGAATGACCACCAATATGGGCTGGGGAGGAAATAACCTTTGTGAAGCCCAGCAAAATCATTAGCTGGAGGAAGTAGGGCCTCTCTGGTGAACCAGAGTGGCCTCCTTCTTCTTTTGTTTTTGCTTACCTTCCTTATACAATGATCAGTGGCTCTCAGAATTCCCCCCTTTATTACATCCCAGATTACTTTCACATCCCCCAGTTCCTCCTTGCCCTCCATAGCCTCCCTGAAGATTTCCCTCATTTTGCTGAAGCCCACATGCCTGAAGTCTAGTACCCTTGTGGTGGTGTGACTCACTTCCATCCCTGTTCTAATCCTGAACCTTACAGCTCTGTGGACGTTGAACCCCAGACTGTCTCCTACTACAACATCAGCTGCATGCTTCCCATTCACCAGCACTAAGTCCAGTGTTGCCTCACCTCTAGTAGGTTCCAGGACCAGCTGTTGAAGAGATGCTCCCTGCAGGGAGTCCAGCAAATCCCTACTTCTTGTTGATGTAGCTGCTGGGATCTTCCAGTCCACATCAGGGAGGTTAAAGTCCCCCACCAGCAAATGTTCCCTCTTGTGTGCCATCATTTGCACCGTATGCATTAATTCCTTGTCCACTTCCTCTCCATGCATAGGAGGCCTATAGATCACACCTAGGTGTAGTGTTGCTCCTGACTTCTTTTCCAGCATGACCCACAGGGCCTCCACCTCCCCTTGTTCTTCCTGCCCTACTGTTGCCCTTATACCATCCTTCACATAAAGTATAATCCCCCTTCCTACCCATCCTGTCCTTCCTAAAAAGACTATTCCCTGGGATAACCACCTTCCAATCCTGGTGCTCTGTCCACCAGGTCTCCGTAATGGCCAACAAGTCCAGTCCCTCATCCACCATTGTGGCCTCCATGTCCACTAGTTTATTGCCCATACTCCTCTCGTTGGCGGACATTACCCTCCACCAAGTTCCCCCCTCCCTGTTTCATCTGCTCCCTACATCCCCTGCCCTCTCCTATGGGAGAGTGCTAGCTAGGCTAGGCCCTCCCGGTGTGTCCACCTTCCCTTCCCTTCCCTAATCTAATTTTTAATTAGATATGCACATCTGGCTTATGACCCAGTATTTATATTGATGCACCCCAGGGTAGTGGAAGATGCTGAAATGATTGACAAATTCTTGGCATCTGTAATCAGCTCTAAGAGAAAAGGTTACATTAGGAGAATTAGAACTAAATGAGATACAAGTCGTAACTAAGTACCCGGTTGATATATTTGATGCCTGCACTTTAGAATTTGTTCATTTTTAATTTTCTGTTTTACATGCAAGTAAAAAACTTGTTTATGCTTATTTATTAGACATATTGTATTTATTGTATCAAATTTGATATGTTTGTAATGTCCAAATTATTAATTTTTGGAAGAACAAATACAATTCTGATGATGATGATTCCCTAATCTCATACTTCCCCACTCCTAGTTTAAATCCCCTTCTAAGACCCTATCTATATATCATTGTGGTTTTCGCCTCAGCACCCTTGACTGCACCTCATTTATGTACAATCTATCCTTTACGTTTAAACCCTCATCTGACCATGTGCCCCCCCTACTCCCCTATGTAGGCAAACCCCTCTTTCCTGCACCAATCCCTGAGTCATCTATTGAATTCTACAACTTGCTGCTCTCTAATGGTAGTGGCACAAGGGACAGGCAAGACATTCAAGAAGACCAGTGAGCATACCTCTGCCCTGCAGCCCTTGGCCAGCTGCCTGAACCTATTTGGCACCTCCTCTACTTCATTGCCTGCCAGGTCTTTTATACTAAAATGCATGACAAGGTGTGGTTTGACCCCCAGTGCCCTTATGTCCTCCCTTACTGATTGCTTTGAATTTCCTGCCTCCATATCTGGTTCATAGAATACTGACCTCCATTTATAGATATCCCCTTTTCTAAGCCAGTGTACCACCTTTATAATGGAGTCACCGAAGACCATGACCTTCTCCATTCTCCCCAATTTGGTGACCTCCCCAGTGCACCTAGCCAGAACCCCTTTCTTCTCTCCCCTTGTACCCCCTACCTGATCTCCCCAACCTGTGATGCCTACTGGCTTCCCTTGTTTGCCTCCTTGCCTCTCCTGGATCCCCCTCTCCCTGCCCCCACTCTGATGCTCCACATTTACCCCGCCTATTCTCTCTCCATGAGACCCCTTCCAATTCCTATCCCATCCCACTTCCTGATGCCTTCCTGAATTTCTGCCCCCCTCCACCCTCCTCCTTCCCCCCTCCATCTAGGCTTTTACTGACTCCATACCCTGAGCCCATTTAATCCTCTTTCTCCTCATAAGCCCCCTGGTCCTCCATTGCTGCCAATGGTGTAAACATGTTTGATACCCTTTCACCACCTCCAGAGGTAGCTCATTTGATCCCAGGTGCTGTGACACTGCCATTTGTCTGCTTTCCTGCCCCTTGCACCCCCAACCCCTTCCTCCTCACCTCCTGCCAGCTGTTGCCCCCCTACAGCATGGTCTGTCGCTCAGTCCTCCAGGCATTCCCCTTGTTCCCCTGCCACCAATTTCCTTGCACCAGCCTACAGTGGTGCCGGTGTAGCTTCTTCTTTCTCCCCCTCCCAGCAAGCTCCACCTCTCTGCACCCCTCTCCAGCTTCCTCCTCAGCCAATTAATTTCTGCCATGAGTTGTCCCATTTTCATACATATTGGGCATCCCCTCAATTTTCCACAGTGTGTCCATGAAAATCATCGCCCCATATCCATTACAACCAATGATTCTCCCCATCTCTCCTGCCCCCTAAACCTCCTGGTACCATCCCCTACCACATTTCCCACCTCCTCCCCTGCCTGCACAAGCTGCCAGAATACTCCATCCTAGTTTGTATAACCTGCCCCTACCTGCACCACACTGCTGAACCACTGGTCCCTTCTATTTCCTCTTCTCCAGCACTCTCTGCTGTGCTATGCGATCTTCAGATTCCAGTGAACAATTTCAAAGGACCAGCCCCTCACAGGAATATACAAGCATCACCCTACAGCCCTAGGCCTTAATCCCTTAAGTTAGTGAACATATACAGTGGTAGTTCCAACTTGTTGTCCAAAATGTTTGTTACGCACTCTGCTATTCTCAGTTCAGTTTGGCCAACTCCTCCCTACCTTGTTTGCTAAAGTACATATACAGTGCATATTCGAATTTGTACCTGATTCACACTCTCGTATAGTCAGTTCAATTCAGCCTTGCCCCACTTAGCATATCTGTTAGTGATCCTATACAGTGGCAAATTCAAATGAGTGACCCCAATACCTGATGCACACTCTTCTACATACAATTCAGCTTGGCCACCACCACCCCCAACTCGTTTGTAAATGAACATATACAGTGGCAGCTACATATACAGTGGCAGCTACATATACCGTGGCAGCTACATATACAGTGGCAGCTACATATACAGTGGCAGCTACATATACAGTGACCCTTTGTGCAACAGAAATCTACTTGGTCATCAGCAGGAGTTTAATGAAATGCAATGTTGAGAAATGGAAAGTGATGCATCTAGGTATGAAAAGTATAAAAGCCAAATACTTCCTAAACAACACAGAGATTCCTGAAACTCAGCAGGAAAAGGGCATGTGGTAATGATCAGCAACAACTGTAAATGGAGCAACATCGTAGGGCAGTAGCTAGCAATGTAAATTAAGTCATGGTCAACATCAAGAAATACTTTGCAAGTAGATCAAGTGTCCCACTGACTACCTTCCTCACCTAGCCCCCCTCTCCCACTTTTCACTCTCCTCTTGTCTCTGCTGCCCCTGGTTGGGCAACTGCACCCCCCCCATCATCCACTCTACAGAAAAAGTAATTTTACTGACTGCTCCCTCACCTAGTTCCCCCTCCCGACTTTCACTCATCTCTTGTCTCCAGTGCTACTGTTAAGCCACTGCCCTACTCTCCCCCACCCACTTTCCACTCTGTCACTGAAAACGTTAATTTGCTGACTGCTTTAAATGCTACTATATCATTAATTGCTGCTCCTACCTATAACCCTATATACAACTCTTTTTTCTCTTTTCCTTCTTAACATTGATTATTGTTTACTTCAGCCAATATTGCTACCTACTACACTGTAACAAAGTCAACTACTGATGGCACTAATGCTGCAACAATTACTTATTGCAAGTAACAACCTTAAACATTCTTATATTGTTAGCTCTATTGTGTATAATGTCCTTGTCAAATTACCTAAGTAATAATCAAATGCCCTTTTGTTGTTTCCTGTTGTTTCCACCTGACATGAAGCCTTTGTAAAACAGTCTCTGGCTCAAAGGTACCTGTAATCCAATAAATAAATAAATAAATAATAAACTAAATCAATAAATATTTTAATGCCCCTCCCTGACTTGATCACTGGTATGAACTCCATCTTGATTATAGCATGCAGTTCTCATACTCATAGCTGATGTCATTTTTTGGAAGTACTGAGGTGTGGAGGAGAGCAATCAAGCTGGTTGAAGGTTTCCAAAACATGGCCTAGGAGCACAGATTGTTAGAACTGGGACTGTAGTGTATGGGAAGGTGTCATTGTGTGTGGAAATCCATGCACAGTAAAATGTGGATATTCTGCAGTAGTAATGTAGCTACTACAGCACAACAACTTTTAGTTCTGCTGTAGTAGTTACATCACTATACAAACAAATGAGAAGCCATTTCTGTGGCCGTTCATATGCCTGCTCCAACAATGCTGACCTGGATATGACTGAAAAGTGTTTACATACTGAGGACGGGTGGGAGGGTGTCACCGGCTAACCTCATGCTAGTCTCCATTTTTCGCGGGGAGTAGAGGGCATGTAAGTCATGGGTTGAGCTCCATCAGTCTCCAGTGTCTGGTGGGTGGGTGGTTGAAGAATTGGATGTTGGCTGAGTGGGACATGTGAGAAAAGTCACAAAAAGTAAATGACTTCTTTTTTTTTAGTTAATATTCAAACAGACTGTTTGTGAAAGGTTTTCCATACACCATATAAAAAAGGTATGGGCAATCAAACACAGACAAGGCTGTCTTTCCACCTTGGGGATACCATGATGACAGGGACCTCTCACACTTCACTCTTGAGGTCACTCTGCCATCATGCAACCCTTCAGTTGAAAAACATCTTTGTGGATGGTTGCCCATACATTGTTCTCTGTGTTCTCTATAACATAAAGGAGACCCAGGAGTGACATGGTGATACCAGAAGATTAAGGACCCCCCATGTGCTCAGACATAGGCTTAAGGAATTACGGCACTTTCAGACCACAGCTATCACTGCCCACTGCACAACACAAGTAGGTAAATAATAGGAAACTGCATTGAAACATAAACAAAATACCAACGTAAACAAAATACCAATAACTGTAAAGTGCCTTGGTCTTGGAAAGGCACTATATAAATAAAGATTTACTTACTTACTTACTTACCAAACTAAAACAAAAGTTTTGCACAACGCAAGTAGGTAAAACATTCAGAAACTGTGGTGTGCAAGTAGGCAAACAATTCAGAAACTGTGGTGTGCATTGAGACATAAACAAACCCGGCAAACAGATGGAAAACAGTTTCCGACTGCAGAAACTTAAAAAAAGAAATATGCCATTTAAAAAAATGTTAACTGCCATACTGGCCTGGAAACAATTTCCGACTGTAGAACCGGGGACCACAACTAAAAAAAAAAAAAATGACATTTCAAAAATTGTAAACTGACACACTAGCATGAAAACTGCTTCCGACTGCTGAAATGGGGTGGAGCCACCAATTTATATAACAGACAAGGATGGCAATTCTTGTCTTGTACATTTTGTGGCTGTAATTCTGATGTAATTTCATTTATCCAGAGTCTCAGTTGGTAATATGTCGTTGCAGGGTGCTTATTTACAGGATGCTGTTCATTTCAGTGTGTGGTGGGAGTGAGTGCATGAAGATATCCACGTAAGTACCGTATTGACTCGGAAAAAAAAATGAGCTCAGAGGGAGTCCTTAATCCTCTGGTATCACTGTGACATGATTACAGCATTCAAAGATCTCAAAGTGAGCACACCACTAGACCAAAGCTATCAATTCAGGACGTACTAGGGTGAGAGGAATCGGGGACACTTAGTGTCTTTGAAAATAAAAAGATTCAATCAACATATCAGGAAGAACTACTTGATAGAATTGGTGGTGGACACTTGGAACATATTTTCTGAAGAAGTGGTGCCAGTCTACACTGTTTCCACCTTCAAGCTTAAACTAGGTAAATACATCGAAGAAGAAGACCTGGCTGGTGCTAACCAAGTCTGCATTTATGCAATGTTGTTAATTCCTTCTGGAGCTTCTACTGTTCTTTTGTTCTTGTTAATTTGAGTCATAATCATTAGTGATTTAGAGAAGAATGTTTAAGTGCTAGGGAGTTTTGCAAAATCAATGATTCAATTATTTGGAAGTTGCCCCTTGCTTTTGACTTTATAAGCTATAAAGAGGGGCATTATGCTCTCATACATCTGTATTTCTCTATGCTGTTTGCATTATTTTTGTGGCTTTAGACTTAGTGATCTAACATTGGGCCCCCAATGCCACTTATGCAAGCAAGCAAAACTTTATTTATATAGCACCTTTCATAGCCAAGGCACTGTACAGAATATAAAATTACAATATAAACCATAATGTAATAAAATTAAAAAATAATCAATTAATTTATCAGTTAATTAGGGAAGACCAGAGAAAATAAATGTGTTTTCAGCATAGATGTAAAGCTCTTGACAGTCAGGCATTCTCTTAACCGACAGGGTAGATAATTCCACAGGGTTGGTGCTACAAATGAAAAAGCACGAGCTCCAGATGTTTTAAGACAGACCCTGGGAATCTCTAGCAATCCCTTGTTGGAAGATTGGACAGGGCGATTGGGGAGTAGGGAGTAAGGAGATCGTTCGGGTAGTTGGGTCCCTGTTCATGTAGGGCTTTAAAGGTAAGCAAGCCTACCCTATAGGTGATCCGCCACTGAACTGACAGCCAATGCAGTTCGTGCAGCACAGGCATAATATGACTGGTCCTAGAGGTACCAGTCAACAGCCTGGCTGCCGTGTTCTGCACTACTGTAGCTGCAGGCGGTGGATATCAACCCCAGAGAGCCCTAGGTAGAGGGCATTGCAGTAGTCAAGACAGGTGGTAATGAAGGCATGGACCAATGTTGGTAGGTCACCCAGTGGAATCAAGTGTTTCACCCGGGTGATATTCCTCAGATGGGAAAATGAGGATTTGACCACAGCTGACACCTGAGACTTCAGGGTCAAGCCATCATCAAAAATAATGCCCAGGTTACCCACCCAATCTGAGGTAATGAGCTGTACGCCATCAAGCTGCAGGCCCGACATGAGCCCAGCTCCAAGACCCACCCCCGGGCAACCCAGATCCACAACCAACACCTCAGTCTTATCTGGATTTAACCTCAACCAACTCGAGTTCATCCAGTCTTTGATCTCAGAGAGGTAACTATTTAGCACAGGGACTGCATCAACCTGTCCGGGCACAAAGGACATATACAGCTGAGTATCATCTGCATAGCAATGAAAACTCAAGCTGTATCATCTTATGATATCTCCCAATGGCCGCATATACACTGCGAATAACATGGGTGCCAATATGGAACCCTGCGTCACCCCGCAGGACAGGGGGAGGGAGTCAGAGGAATAAATTCTGTGACCACCCTCTGAGACATGCCTATGAGGAAAGATCAAAACCATTTGAGAACTGTATCTGACAGTCCCCAAAGGAACCGCAGGGTTTCCAAAAGCACCGCATGGTCCACAGTGTCAAAAGCTGCTGAGAGATCGAGAAGGACCAAGATGGTACGAGCCTTTTGATCTCTAGCCATTAGGAGGTCATTTAATACCTGAACAAGGGCAGTCTCCATGCTGTGCCTCTTCCTGAAACCAGACTGGAGAGCTACATAGACATTGTGAGTCACCAAGTGATTGTCCAGTTGCAATGCAACCACCTTCTCAATAACCTTCCCCACAAAGGGAAGGTTACAGACAGGTTGGTAGTTAGCTGGAACAACAGGATCCAAGGAGGGTTTTTTAAGGAGTGGTCGAATGACTGCCTTCTTTAGGGGATCTGGAAAGATTCCCCTCTCTAAGAATCTCCATACAATTTCAGCTCGGATTGTGCAGATGACATCTACACAACCCACTAAAAGGGGGGTAGGGCCCGAATCCAAACTACAACAGGTTGGGTGCAAATTCTGGACAATCTTCACAATGTCCATGAATTTCAGTCTGTTGAAATCTATCCAGACAGACCAGATGCTCACTACCTCCCATTGACCTCCGCAATCCCTCATAGAAAGAGCCGGGCCAATTCTGGACCTGATGCTGGCAACCATATCTTAAAAAAAACTGAGCTAGCTAATCACACTCAATTTGTGAAAAGACTGTTCTGGACTGGAGACAGATTGGATTGCACAATCTGTTAACAGTTTGAAAAAGTTGAGCAGGTCAGTTATGCGCAGCAGAAATCTCCCTTGACAGGAACTCTGCCTTCTTACGAGGGATTTCTGATTGATAGCCCTTACAATGTTCCATGAATCTAAGCCTGTCAGCATCCAGGCCGGACTTCCGCCATGCTCTCTCCAGCCTTCGACCAACCCACCTCAACTCCTTCAAGGGCCCATCATACTAAGAGGACCTTGGGTGAAGAGTGAGTGGTCGAACACGAACAGGAGCAATCAAGTCCAAGGCCTCTCCCACTGCCTTATTATAGGCTAGTACAAGATCCCCTGGACTCATGCTTTCACCCAGCAATCCCGATAGGTCCAGCACCACCGATAGACCACCAGGAGTAACTCCCCCTTAAAGGGCCGTACCGGACCATCTCCAAAGGGGTAGGTCCATTTAGGGGGGCCCGGAAACTAGACCCTATGGTGTGATGGTCAGACCAACCAACTGGTTCCACCCCCAAGTCAGTGATCTCCATCCCCAGGAGGAACAGCAGATCCAATGAGTGACCGCCTATGTGGGTAGAGGAGGTAACTACCTGTGTAAGGCCCAGCACTGTCATTAGCTGGAGGATATTTTGACCAAACTGCAAGAGTTCAGTGTCGACCCAGGTATTGAAGCCCCCAAGAATTATCCATCTGAGAGACTCCAGCACCATGTCGACAATGAAGTCTGCAATCTCCTGCAGGAATATACCCCCCATCACCTGGTGGACGGTAAATGAGGAGTATCCTGCAGCCTACACCCTCACCCATAACACACTGAAAGGATCTGGTGGTCCCCACTGGAACATCCACAAGGCTTAGTTCAGTCTTAAAAAAGATGGTTACACCCCCATCCCTACGATCCAACCTTGAGCGGTGAATCACTGAAAACCCAGCTGGAACTGAAGAAGCCAATACTGGGCCTGCATTTTCATCCAGCCAAGTCTCGGTGATACATGCCAGGTCCACCGTTTTAACAAGATCAGCTATAATAGCTGTCTTGTTTTTGATGGACCTAGCATTACACAGCACTGCCCAGGTTGGATGAGATGCTGGGGAAGACCTCAACTCCTAGCCAGCATCAAATGCTGGGCCCTTGGGTAGGGGAACAAGACAGGGACTACCCCTGTCTTAGCACCATTTCGCCCCAGGGTGTCTCCTGGTTCCTACCACCCCAAGATGTCCCCCCTTTCCATTTCCCCACCAGGCCCAGCTCTGCCCCCTTTCATGCACCTCCTAGCAATCCCAAAGGATTGACAGTGTCTGAAAGTCTCTGTTGGTAAAAAAGGGCAGTCAAAGGTGCGCAGTTCCCTGAGCCTGGTGGGGGAATACTGCCTGACCGTCTTTTGACCCTCCCTACACATAATAAAACACTAATCTATTTACACACACCTAAAAATAAGTTTAAATAAAAATAACAAAAATAACAAAAATCATCAGCTCCCTGAGGCCCTCTCACAGTCTAAGGTGGCCAACAAATTACAGATGCTTCCCCCCCATTCAGAAACTCCTCCTCTATCTCAACGAGAGAGTAGAGTATCCGAGAATTAAACTAAATCAACTAATAACTCTACCCATGCATCCACCCCACACCTGCAATAAACTATAATATAAATAATTTGAAAATTATAAATAAGCACACCAATTTGAACTATCAGACTAGTCACCAAAGTCCCAACAAAAATGACAAGTCAATTATGGTTCAGTTTTGAGATTAAAATTCAAATCACAGAAAGGCAAGTTAGCCAGTAACACAGATCCCAAGAAAGATTTGCAGATGAAGAGTGGGGCTCTCATCACCTCCTATTTGTTGAAATTAGTCCAGCGGGACAAGCCTTCCACAGGCAGATCCCAATCATGCAAACTGAGTTCTCCAAAGAGAGGCCCTCTCACTGCCTCCCTGAATAGTTAAAATTTCCTAGGCTTAAATAAGGAGTTTCAGTGAACATAAATAAAGGCCAGATAAAACTTTAGACCAGTTGGCAACAGTTAAACTAGTAGATTAATAAAATGAAAATGGCAAAAATGAAGATCTTCCTGGTTCAAATAATGCCAGAGCCCAAACCAACCCAGGGCAGGTCCTGGTATATGCAACCGTTCCCCCCATCTGGATTGCTGGGATAAGCCCAGTTTCTGCCAGACAACCCCCACAGCCCTTGGAAGCCCCATGAGCACCAGACCTCCGATAAGCACTCCCAACCTGGGGGAAAAACAGCTACCCCTGCACGCACCTCTAGGTTGGCCAGGCTGACTGAACCTCTCCTCCTCCTTCTCCTCTTCCTTCCTTCAGCACGCCACAACACAGTACCAAGGCCAACAGTTGAAGTAATCCTCTAGCACCAGACCAAGTCTAAACACTCGATTAGTCAGTTTTCCTGACTAACTCCAGCATACATGCGGGACTTTCTGTGGCAAGTTAAAGTAATCCTCAAACATCAGGCCAAGTCTAAAACACTCAGTTTATCACTCAGTTTATCAATTCTTCATGACTAACTCCAATATACAAGCGGGACTTTCTGTGACAACATACAGGACTCCAGATTTGTAACAAAATCAGTACTAGTACTGGCAATAGTTGGACGGCTTTAATTGTATGCAAGCTCCCACAATTCAGGTAGATGGGGACGAACAAGATTGCTCCTAAGCAGCTTTCCCCGATTCCCCAAATCTTGGAGTGTTTCCCCGTCATAGTGGAAGCATCAGCAGTTCTACAAAACACTGCTGCAAGCCCCCTGTATTCCCGAAGCTCAAACAACTGAACTTAAATAATAAAACTAATGAGCATGAAAACAAAATGTGTAAATACAAATTCTGCAGAGCTAAATTTGTGACTGGCCCAGCATGGCCGCCATCTTCCATCCATTTATGTATGCAGGTGAAGTATGGTGGTAGTTAGAGCTAGGCAAATGTTGGAAATTCTGCTTAAGTGGAACTTCCTCAAAATATCACAGCTTTTGTGGAAGTTTTCGAACTTCCACCTGTGGCAAAGCAGAAATCATCTGAATGTGTTTGGCAACTATTCACCCCATTCCACCAATCTGCTCAGATAGAATAGCAAAAAAACAAAAAAAAAACACTTTACCTGGTGTCCAGTACCACCTGAAGCCCTGCCTTAAATAGAAATAAAATTCCCTGTTGGCTAGCCATCCCTCCCCCCAACAAATCACTCACCCCATATTTAAAAAGTACTTCCCTGGTGGCAAGCAGTCCCTCCCCCACTCGATCATCCACCCGACATGGACATCATATGCTCTGTTGTTCAGTGTAACCCCCTACCATCCCGATCCCCCATATAGTCGAAACATTTCCTTCATGGTCTAGTCAACCCTCCCATCCCCGATCCACAGTACATGAATTCACCACTAATCCCTGGTGGTCTAGTGCTCCCCCCACCATGGCAAGTAGTGTCCTACAAACCTGCTCCCCCCATCCCGAACTTGAGCAAGCAACCAGCAGAGCCCTCTGCACTCCACCATGGCTAGCCACCCATTGAGCTGTCAATGAATGAGTGTGTACTTGTACAAGCATGTGCTCATTCATTGACAGGCCAGCTCATGCTCATTCAGTGACAGCTAATGAATGAGTGTGAGCTGTGAATGAATGAATGAGTGTGTACTAGTACAAGTCCACATGCATTAATTGATACCTCGGGGGGCCTGCCATGGTGGAGAGCAGGTAGCTGTGCCAGTTGCCCCCTCAGGTTTGGGATGGGAAGAGCGGAGTGGTGGGACACTAACTGTCAGGGTGGGGGGGTGCACTAGACTACTAGGAAATAGCGGTGAATTCATGTTCTGAGGATCAGGGATAAGGAAGGGAGTTCACTAGAGTACCAGGGAAATGTTTTGACTATACAGGAGATCAGGATGGGGAGTTTGCACTGGACACCAGGACATATGATGTCCACATCGAGTGGGTGATCGGATTGGGAGAGGGACCGCTAGCCACCAAAGAAGAATTGTTTTATGTATGGGGCAAGTGATTGGGTGGAGGGAGGGACTGCTAGCCACCAGGGAATTGTATTTCTATTTTGGGCAGGGCTTCAGGTGGGAGGGCCACTGGACACCAGGGAAATCTTATTTGAGGCAGCAATCGGTGACTGGTGGGGTGGGGGATGCCACTAGACACCAGGGAAATATTAAATGGTCAGGTGCTGACAAAAAGTCAGAATTTCCATGAAAGTTGCTGATTTGATTTCTGAACTTCTGCAGAAATTCCTCTAGAGGTAGTTGTGTGTCATTCACCATGAAGAGCCTCTGATGGTAGGCAACAGCCTTGCCCACCATGGGCATCACACCAAACCCCATGAGTAGCCCTCTATTCACACCCTGTGAAAACAGAAAATGGCAGGGAGTCAAGGGCTCTCCTGCACAAGCCAACAGAGCTACATGTTGCGTATGTACAGCACCCAACACTGAAAGTCATGTTGAAGTGGTTGAGGTACTGCGGTTGTCTACCTGCTGCTATTGTGGCCACACAACAGTACCACATTTGGTGCAGCACATCCACGTGGTCAGGAAGCATTTATCCAACAATTCAGGTGTCACAGATCACTGTACAGATGTATTTAAGATAACAGGCTCTTTCGTTGTATGCCAGTCACACCTTGCAATACACACAACACACACACACACATATGGCACATACCACACACTGCAATGCAGATCTGCAAGACCCACAATACCATGGGTAACAAACATTAAGCAACAGAGCAACACACAATCCCATGCCCATTTCTGTCACCAGTGAGCACAGTCATGCAAATAATGCAGTTATAATGGAAACAAATGTGTTTATTGAACACTGTAGGTACGTAGTAGTTAGGGGAAAGAGTAGTGGTGGTGATGGATGTCCCAGGGTGATCATATGCTATCCCCAGCAGTGACAAGGTCCACACTCATTGGCTATTGTTGTAACCCAAGAAAACATGTCAAACTGAGACGAAATCAGAGCCCATGTCAGCACACTGTAAAGTGCACACACCAACCCCACCCCCCAAGACTGTACGTATACAATAGAGAATGTGACCCACATAACTGATGGAGAAATCCCCAAAAGCCAAAGACCTTACACCATTTTTGTTATTTTAAAGTCCAGTTTTATTCAGTGTTAGGCAACCTGGGGCTTGATTTTCAGCCAGTCAGGAACTAAGTGCCGCTCCGCAGTTGGCCGATGCAGACCGGATTCTCCACAACTGTGGATTTTTTTATTCTCAGCCTGCGCAGCTGTAGGAGATGTTGCACCTCATCCTAGGAGGCATAACCTTTTGGCACACCTGCACCAAAAACACAGCCACAAGCTGCTGTAAATCAGGGAGCTGGTTGTCAACCCACTCTGACTTGGAAAATACAGTGCATGCGGGGAAAACTGCGTTGTACAAGTGAAGCCCCACTTGTGGCACTTTTTCCCCGCACCCACGTCGATTGTGGGGGAGGTTGAACTCCAGCTCCTTATCTTGACATATCGGGGTGGGCCACTGATTCATAAACAGTGGTCCTAATTAATAAATAATGCCAATGAAATCATGATCAATATTTTTATCAGCAAATACATCTAGTGTTCTAAGGTTAAAAGGATTATATTTGCTGATTATCGGTTAACCATGTTTTGTGTCACACTCAACAGTCTATAATATGTCCCTGTAGGTATAGGGCATAATAAAAAAAAACATAAATCAGAAAATCAAACCTGTATAATTATGATACAGCCCCCCCCCATGGATGCTTACTATCATCCCAGCACTATGTGAACTCACGACTAGTGTTGTTAGAAATACTGTAGTTCTGAAAAGATTACAGCCCTTCTAGAATCCAAAGGTTTTAGTTCTAATTTAGAACTAGAACACCAATATGTTCTAAATATTAAGGGTTCTGAATATTAAATAGAATGCTTTTCTGTTGAGACATTTCAAAAAAACAGATGCCAGTCTGGAAAACAAACTAGTTGTTGAGAACTGCATTGTAAAGCAGGACACACATATGAAAATGTGTTGCTCATATACCTGTTGACGCAGCTAAGTCAAACTACAACACATTGACTGTGACTTTAAGCATTTTGACTGCACATGGGGTTTCTCTTTTTTCTGCATGTGCCATGAAACAGATTGTTATTGATACATAGACTCCAGGAGCTTACCCAGTATGGATGTCAGACTCACCAGCCTTCAGTTTCCCAAATCCCCCCTTTTCCTGCACTTGTGTAGTGGGAAGATATCTGCTGCCCTTCAATCACCTGGAACCACTCCTGTGTACAAGAACCAATTCAACAGATTTGTGTATGGCACTGATAGGGCTTGTGACAATCCTTTTGGCACATGAGATTGCAGTCCCTCTGGTCCAGTCAATTTATCTACCCTTATTCCCAATGAACCCTTGAGAACCCTTTCCACTGAGATAGAACCCTTAGGCCAAATTAGTGTTTCCTTTGCTTTGATTCAGCAGTTTGGAAGTGGTCCTCCTTTCACCACCATAAAGACCAAGCTGAAGTATCCGTTAAGGATCTTGGACATTTGTTCATCACACTCTACCCAAGAGTCACCCATTTTCTGTCTTTTAGTACTCACTTTCCTTTCCTCTTATGTAACAAAAAAATGTATTTTTTTTTATTCTTTGGTAACCAAGTAAGGCCTACTAGGCACAAGTGCCTGTTTCAGGGGTGACCCAGGAGTAATGGGGAGGTTACGTGACTTGCTTAGAGCCACACAGTATGCAAGTGGAGGTTATGAGAATCAAACCCAGGTCTGCTGGATATATACCAAGCTCAATCACAGCTCAATATTCTTACCTCTAGGCTATACTGCCAGCCCACTGTCTTTCACCCTCTTGGCTGTCTTAAGCTCTGCCTTCACCTTCACCTTTTTCTTTGTTTTACCAGCTTCTCTAATGCCCGTTGAGAACCAAGTAGGCCTTCACAGCTTTTTATTCTTTCCAAACTGCCTAGGGCACCCCTTTTGTTACTCTGGGACTTTATTCTTGATAAACTCCCAATTCTCCTATGCATCCATACAGTGGTGGTTTTAAAGACAGAAAACAAAAACTTTTAAGACATATATAAACAGAACACAGTGTTAACAGATATGAATCGGAAATGCTACAGTGCCTCCCTTCCTCTTCAATCAATCAATCAATCAATCAATCTTTATTTAACCAGGTGAAGCACCTTGAGTAGAGGTCATTTACAAAATGGACCTGGGCAGGATTACAAGAACATATGTACATGCATACTTAAACAGAATAAAATGAGAGCATACGTAGTACATTAATACATAGTATTACATGTAACAAAGAAGTCATAGCAAATTTGTAGTTCCATATACAACATTACAACAGTAATGACAATGTGGGCTACATTAGTAACAGTAAGAGCATAAGGTGATACAGAGAAGCCTGACGTATGATTGCTCTGAGATAGACAGGGCTAACCGGGCTATGTACAGGGTACTTACACAGAGCAAGGAAATATAAACTGGGTGGTAACCCCAAGTAGGCCAGGAGAACAGGCAAGGAGGTATATGTGGAATGTATGAGGTAGGGGGTAGAAAGGAGGGTAGAAAGAGTCTAAAGCCATGAAGACCCTAGGGCTGAGTGGGTTACACCGGGGGGGGGGGGACAAGATTAGGAAAGAGCAGAATCAGGTAGAGGAAGGTGTTGTTGGCATGCGCCAAAGTGGGGGGAGCTAAGATTTAAGCATAACAATTGCAGAGATCCTGGGTGACCTGTCTAAGGTGGGTTTTGAAATTAGCTAAACTGGTAAGATTAGAAAGTTTAAGGGACTTTTTAAGATGATTCCATAAGAAGGGAATGGCGTGGCTTATAGAATGCAATCCATAGCGGGTTCGAGCTCTGGGGACTTCTAGTGAGACATATGAATATCTCCTAGGCGAGTAAGACCCCCAAGCAGAGATTAAGAGGTTGTAGATGTATGCAGGGAGTTTGTTGGTCAAGGCTCTGAATGTCCAGATAGCCGGATTCTTCAGTCTTCTAGTCTTTAGGGAATGGCAGCCCAATAGAGGGTAGAGTGAGTAGTGATGAGTGTTATATGGAGCTCCAGTTATAAACCTCAAGGCCCTGTGGTACAAGGTGCCCAATACCCTACAGACTGCATGGTACACATATACCATCTGTGCCCATTTTTGCTACTTGCTGGAAGATTGTTCCTACTAGCACTTGTAATGTGGAGAAAGTGCTGCAAACTGCAGTACTTTTATAAAATTGCCCACCCAGTGGAATAATTATACCACATTTTTCTACCATAATGGTGTATTGCACCCCCTTATTAAACTTGGCCCCAAGTGTCTCAGAGTTAAAAAAATAAATAATTGTAACTTTTCAGACCAAAACTGGACTAGAACCATTTTAAAACCCGTACTGATAAATCATAATCTGTAACTATAGATCCATTATTTCAAGTTTCACATTTCTCATTTTAAAATGATTAACAGGAAATTCTAGCATTGTAAAGATCATATCATTTTTCAAACCACTAGGCAGTCATTCATGTTAACTTTATAAAATGATATGTCATACAGATAAATATATCATAACTCATAATCTCCCAAGCAGACACCAAAAAATGGATACTGCTTTGCCTTCCAACAGCAACTTGACTATAGCTGTATAAACTCAATTATATCTGGGAAAGGCAGCAATTATCCAGAGGTTCAGCTACATTCATGTTTCTCTTACACAAGGAAGGAAGGAAGGAAGGAAGGAAGGAAGGAAAGAAAGAAACTGGGTTAATATAGGGATGCTATTTTATCCAATTCAGAGTTGATCAGATTGAAGCATTGAAAGATTAAGTGACATACTAAGGGTTACTCAGTAAGTAAGCATGATTATGGAAGGATTTGAACCTGGGCCTCCTGGTTCACAGTTCTATGTTGTATTCACTAGGCTATACTGTTGTATCATACTATCTTACTTTTGTTTCTGTCAGTTTCAGGTGCTAAAATATCTTTAAACAATTTCAACTTCTTAACTAAGGGTTCAACTCTCATCTACTTCCTTGAGGCTTTCAAAGCAAAAGGTGAAGTGTCTTGGGTTGTGGACTTGATCCCGACCTAGTATTTAAATAATCTACCTGACTGTGAATCTCAGATAAACAACTACTCTGTGACAGACTGGCCAATGTTCTAGTGGTTGAAATCATTCTTACAAGAGGTGACAATGGGCATATGAACAAAAGAAACTCAACTCAAAAGCTTTCGGAAGCATCAATGTATTGTTAGCTAAATGGCACCACAATGGTGAAATGAGTGATGGTATAATACTGTACTATCTGCATACAAGTAGCCCTGACTTTCTGTCTCCAAATTAACACATCTAATCTTAAAGTCCAAATGTCCTGCTGTGATGCTGTGTTTTTCTTCCCTATATGAGGGGCGTAGCGGAGGAATGAGAAGGCCAACCAGCACCAAACCCTGGGCTTCCAGCAGGGATGCTTCATTTATTTATAGTGTTTGTCTGAATTGTTGGCCCAGGGTTAGATGCCAGTTAACCCCCTGCATCTTCCAGGCTTCCCTCATAGAGAGAAGAAACATTCAGTATCATGGTTGGATGTTTGGACTTTAAGATCAGCTGTTTTCATTTGGAGAGTTGGGGTTTCTTGGATGTTTGCCCTGGGCAGTGGGCAGGCCTGGATTCGGCACTTAGGTAGGGGCACTAGTGAGTGACACATTGTGTTGGGCTTTTTGTGGGATGGGAGCAAAATGAATGATGGAGTTGCTTGCTCGGGAGTCAGGACTATTGGGGATATAGGGAATAGAAGTGACTGCTTCACCATTATACACTGAGCAGAAGAAGCTTTTTTTTTCCACCCAACCAGTGCCCTCTGACCTCACCTGCAGCAGAGAACACTAATGAATGACCATTGGTCCAAAACTACAAAAGTAAGATGTGGGGGTTGTTACTGTTGAGTGGGTACAACAGGATGTAAGGTCTTGCGGGGGTATTATTTCACATTGCAACTTTAGGATGGAGGCATAAAAAGAACTGTTTGCTTGATGGGGGTATTTGTAACTGGTAGTCAGATATGAAATTAGATCCTGGTTTGGATTCTGAATACAATCCCTGTTTCAGAATTTGGATTGTTGGGATCCAGGTCTGAAAACCCTAATTCCAAAGAAATACTTAAAATCTGAGATATCCAATTCTGCAACTCAGATAGAGCAACCCTAGTAGATACCATGAATAGTGAGTATAGTTCACCATGCGTCTCCCTGAGGGTAGCAGGTGCCACATCTGTCTAACATCTGTAGTGTCATACACATGTACTGGACATTTTTATTACAGATCCTGATGTCCAGCAGGATACACAGTCCAATGACCATGAGGATGAGGACATCTAATGGCCATCTGCAACACATATACCTGTACCCTTCAGTACCCCACATGGGCATGGACAACCACTGTCAGCTGGTATGTAGTATTAAAGGAGATTGTTGCCAGGACCCTGCAGTACATCACATTTTCATTTGTCCTATCTTGTACCCACAGGTGAACAGACAAATGATGAAAGCCAACAGCCCAGCAATGGTCAGATGACTACAGCAGCAGCAGGCACACAGGCAGGAAGCACAGGCACAGATGCTGGTGATCCATGTCACAGCACACCCCTCACACCACCTAACACTGCCACTACAGTCAGACATACAAGGTATTGAGGAGAGCACACAAAATGCCATCCTGGAGGTGCAGGCATCTAACATGCAGCATACACCTACACAGACAACAACAAGGAAAGACACTGTTACACAGGACCCAGTGAAGGTTCCATCAGAGCCCAGCATTAGCACAAGATGTATACCAGATTGGGAGCAGTTTGTGTGGATGTACCCTGAACAGAGGCAGTTGGAGCAGGAGAGGATGAGGCTGAGCAGGGGCCTCCTGCATGAAATGCAGGACATGCACAATGACATCACAACCCTCAGAGGTGACATGCAGCAAGGGTGCCGTAAACTGTGTGAGATTTTGGACAATGGTAGGCCAGAATTGTCACTGCTCTACAGCAGAGTGACATTGCCCATTCATAGCCAGTACACAGCAGTTAATCCTTCAGTCCCCATATGTCACACACAGGTACCACAAGACCAACTAGCCCACTTGCACACTCCAGAAATGACAGCCCACCTACCCAGGATGGCATGCAAACTGTATCAACTGATGACTTAATGCCAAGCACACTCAGTGGTGTCAACACAGCCCAGTTGCACAGAAAGGACAAGAGCAATGCCAGTGGAAGGTCCATTCTGCCCAAAATCTCCACTTCAAAGTCATCACACCCACCAAAGAAACAGACATGACCTAGTACCTCAACTGTACGTAGCACAGTCATTAATGCTGGTAAAATGTGCCATTAAGGCCATTCTTCTCTGCCTGCTAGTCTGCCACAGCTTCAACATCAGTGCTACCACCCCACCCAGCCAACTGTTGCTCCTCTGCTGTTGCAGGCCCATAATGTAATCATTGCCCACCACATCCTCTGGCTCAGGTAGGTCACCAGGTAGGGATAGTCTCTTCCATTGTGTCAGGATGTGAAGCATACAGCATACTGTAAACACATGGTACACTTTTCCAAGTTTTGCATTCATTCTTACATGTTTCTTGTCCAGACATTTGACTCTCATTTTTAACGTTGCCGATGTTCTTTCCACAAGAACCCTAGTGTGCCTGCAAGCATCATTGTATGTACTTTATGTCTCATCTGCAGGGTGTAAGAAAGGTGTCATTAGGTAGGACTATTGTAGGTTGCCACTGTCACCCACAATGGAGTTTAAAGTGCACCCATGTAAAAGCATATTGCACGTGTGTGGTAGAAACTTGCCATATGCAGTCATACATATCAATTAGCCATTCCCTGTCAGGTTTATGTGTCTATTCACCCAAGATCTGACTGGTCAAAACTGTAGGAGTCATGACTGGATGCAGGATATTTGGCACATACATTTGTGATGTTGTTGCCAGCTGCACATACAAGCTGCTTGTCCATGCTGTGGAATGCTTTTTGGTTCTGTTTACCTTATCTTTGTGTGCTGGTGCCACAATGTTTATGTGGGTACAATCAACGGTGAACAGCATATTTGGAAACCCTGAAAACTGGTACAACTGTTTCTTAGAGTCCCCCAGGGCCTGATCTCTTTTGGGGGATATTATGTAGTACTTCATAAGTTGCAGAAGAGCATTTGTCACTTAGGTTATATACAGTGTGATATGGATGGCTGGATGATGTCAGTCACATCCCTAGTGATTTTCAGACTGGGAGTTGGTCAAAGTATGGGGGATTCTGCAGGAAACAACGTTGGGACAAATACCATTTTTAATATTAATAAATGATCTACAGATTTGGGATGATTGTATTACAAGTATGTTGATAACGCGACAGTGATTAAGATAGATGGAAAGAATGACAATCAGACATGCAAGCATTTGTGAATACAACTAAATATGCAGTCAATAATAGTTTGTGTTTGAATCCAGCAGAACAAAATAATTTATATTTCATCCATCAAAGAGTTGCAAGAAATGGGATGAAGTTCTAGTGGAAGGAGAAAAAGAACCATGGGAAAAAGGCACTACATTATTGAGGGTCAAGAACAATTTGAAATTACAGTAAACTGATCAAATGATGTTCAAGAATTTGTTGAAAGAGCTAACATAATGTGTATTATCTGTTGACACTAAAAAGAGGTGGTGTATCACCAAATGATTTATTGTTATTTATAACAACATTGCCAGATCTATTATATAGTATAGTTGCCAGGTTTGTAGTGTATCTTAAAAAACAGGAAGAATGGATGATTGAAAGCATATAGAGAATAATAATATTTATACTATATGGTTACAATGTTGATTATATAATAAAGAAAAAGGGAATGAAAACTTTAGGAGAAAGAAGATGGGGATGTGTAAGACACTGTTGCAGGAAATTCGTAATCAGAATCATTGTGTACATAGCTTGCTAATTCCTAGAGGTGAAAGCAAATGTGCCCTTTGGAATAGGTGTATAGTAGTTGGCAAAACCCAATGGGTTCAGCAGAAAGATATAGGAAAATTTATATCCCATGGGCAATAAAAAATATGGGTTCATTTAAAGGAATAGTACAGTCAAAATTTGTAAAAACATGTTGTGCAGAGTGTTTTGGCTTCTCTGTGTATTCCCGGTGTGTCCTTCCCTTTGTTTGCTATTAAGAGTTTTTTCTAAATTAGACTGCTAGTTATATGATAGTTTTATGGCCCCGGGGATCTGTCTTTATCTTAGCACAAGAACAGCTGGCTTTGTGTGGGTACTATTGAATCCACGTCTGCCTTATATAAGATGCAGTTTTAGCTGCAGACTGGTTTCAGCAAGTTTGCTTTTATATTTCTGACAATGCCTCCTGTCCCATGTGACAGTCATGCATCCAGGACCACTAACTCAGCAAGCACGAATGATAGGAAGGCAGGAACTCTGGCACCAGTTCAAAAGGCTCACCTAATTAAGTGTAAGTTTTATGCTGCTTCCAAATGGTATAAAAATTCAGGCTGTATACTTATTTGAGGTGCAAAAAATAGTCTTTAATTTCATACGTGAGTAAAAAGCACATAAAAGAGGGAAACTCTGATTGAGTCCCTCAGTGCAGCAGTGGCTGCAGAAATGCCCGATTAGGGCTTTCAACATAAAATATTTTTTTTTAGTGCCTGGTACCTTGGAATTTTAGTAGAAAAGATCTGCTCACTCATCATGCCACAAGACGGATTCTGGCAAGATCTCGGGTGACTTCCACTGTGAAGGTTATGCTAATGAGGGCTACCGACATCTGCCATTTGTTGGTAGCCCTCATTAGCATAACCTTCAAGGTGGAAGTCACCCGAGGTGCGCGAGATGTCCCCCTTCGGGTCTGTCGCTCATGATGGAGCGAGCAGATCTTTTCTATTAAAAGGTACTAAAAAAAATTTATTTTATGTTGAAAGCCCTAATCGGGCATTTCTGCAGCCACTGCTGCACTGAGGGACTCAGTCGGAGTTTCCCTTTAAGCAGCAATAAATACATAAAGAAATCAGCAAGGGCACAGATAAAAACAATCCATTAAGACACTTTTATGAGACTCCATTGTTGGGGTTCCCAGATTCAAATCTTCTCCTCAGCCTTCCTCACTCACTCACTCCTCCTCCTCTTGAAAATGGTCACCTATGGTATTAAAGACTTTTTTTTGTACCTCAAATAAGTATGCAGCTTGATTTTTTATATCATTGGAAGTGGCATAAAACATACACTTAATTAAGTGAGTCTTTTGAGCTGGTGCTAGAGTTCCTGCCTTTTTGAAATTAACTTTTTGTTGTGCACAGCCAGTCCTTGGTGTGGTCACGTTACCTTTGTTGCAATACTAATGATAGGAGCCTGATGTTCAGGCCTCCAATAAATAGCTCTAATTCAGTAATTTTGTTTTTATGTGTGTATCAACAAGTCTAGCCAGCAGGAGTGACTGTTTTGCTTTTAAACCTTTTCATTTCATCAAACTACATGCAGCCTTAAAAAGCGCACAAATCACCACAGTTCATCAGTGCTATAATTAGTAAAGACTCTAGCTGTTTTCTTACAGAATATCCTACTCAATTAGCCTTCAAGTATTTTCTAAACTGTAAATGTAGCCATTAGTGCTCACTGCTCTGCTGTTGTAACTTAACTGTAAACCAGTGCTTGCTGGCTCCATGGTCCCGGATACATTACTGTCACAAGCAAAAAGAGACACTGTAGGAAAAAGTAGAGCAACAAATCATGCTAATATGGACATCTGCAGAGGCCATAAGACTACCATAAAACTAGCAATTGAATTTAGAAAAAAAAATCCTAATAGCAGAAAAAGGGAAGGACACACTAGGACTACACACACAAATCAGAACACTCTGCATGACATACTGTATGTTTTTGCAAGTTCTGACCATACTACTCCTTTAAGCTATGCAATGCCCCTTCCTTTTTTACAAAATTGGAAGGGATATGTGTTGTTTCTTTACTTTCTTTTTGACTTTATTTGCTGTGTCTTTGTGTTTAGCTTGTGCAACATAGACATAGATATGTAGCATACCCTGTAGATGGGGAATATTTCTGACACATTCCTTTGGTGGTCAAGAAAGGGTTAATTGTCATAGGATCAGGGCTAGGATAAATTGTGCTTTGTTTTAAAGAGCTGTACTCCTTTCAGGGTTATAACAAAGGACGCCTGTAGTGAGACGATTGCTATCTGGAAGGAGGGACAGTAATGAGCTCTGACTACCTTCACTCAGCTATGGATAAGGAGAATTGGATTGAGATTACTGTTGGATAGCTCTGCCTGATTATGTAAATATAATCTCTGAAGAAACCCAGTCTTGTGAGGTGTACCCATAAACCCCTGTTATTTTGGTGTCTCTTCCTGAGCACAGGGACAGCTGATTTTGTGTGGGTACTATTGAATCCATGTCTGCCATATGTAAGATGCAGTTTTAGTTGCACACTGGCCTCAGCTAGTTTTTTAGAACTAAGGGACCTTTTGAAACAAAGAGTGAGACAACCTTGGTGAGTGACAGGGATGGCTGATGATGCAATAATAGATTGGCAGACCCACTAAGAGGGTTTAACTGGGAACACTTCTCAGACCCCTTATATTCAGTTGGGGAGCAGAATGTATCAGATCTCCACTATAGGAAAAGGGAACATCATGTAACTGCAGGATCTCAGACCTTAGAAAGAACTTGGTTCCTAAGAGAGGACAAAACCCAAGCACTGGGGTAGAATCTCTTGGATTGTCTCCTAAGTCCTAGAGAGGTCCTTCTTTCTGTAATATTTCTAGTTAACTGTTTTTTTTTTTTAATTTTGCATTCCCTAGTGTGTCTTATCACTTTTTTATTTCACTGTATATCCTATAATGTGGTATACAGTAAGTATGAAATATTCATATATGTAATTTTCTGTCACTGCGTAGTGTTTTGCGGTATAAGTAAATAATCCATTTCTATTGAGCAATCCAGTGTCCACTACCAAAGAGCAAATCTATCAAGTATAAAAGTAAACTGTGTCTAATACAGAGTGGTTGAGAGGGTCCTAGAAATGACAGAAGAAATGGTTCTGTTGTCAAAGAGAGGCCTTGCACTGGGTGAACAGTGACCAGTGATGGGATAAAATCCAGACTGAGACACCCTAATAGTCAGCCAGATGGCAGCAGTATTGAACTACAAGTAGCTGTCTGAGCATCCAGTTGCTGCTAAGTAGTTGCAGTAGTAGAAGATTTTGTACTGCAGCACCACAATGGGCTGATTTAATATGAATTGCATAAAGGAATATGTTTAAACATAAAATAAAAAATACAAAACACTATAAACACAAAATCTAACAGTGAGTTAATCTAACACTACTTACAACAATAATTACATCATATGTTCACAGCAAAAATTGCACATAATAATAAATTGCGCATATGCACATATCATTACATTGTCCTCATACCAGATATTATACCTTCTAAGATAAATAAATAATTTATTTAAACCCACACATAATAGAAAATAAAAATAAAATGAATAAATACTGTATGAGTGAGACCACCATCTCGTATCTTAATAATTCACCAGCAAATTGCACATTTCATTCACATTGCACTGATACCAAAAGATAATATATCTCAATACGGTTGGGTGATATGCCCGGGACCAAAAAGGAAAGGAGGGTCAGTATTTATTTATTTATTAGTTTTCGGATTTACACCTTTGAGCCAAAGGCTCTTTTACAAAAGTTCCATGTCAGTATACATAGATAGGTAGTACAAACTTATTAAAATGAGCAAGGCAAGTGGTTCAGGAATCCAATTACAGTAAAGGGTAACATAATCAACTTGAGTAAATTCCAGGTAGTGTAGTTTCTATATTAGAATGTCAAAACATAGCATATGTATACAAATTAAAGGATCACACAGACAATATATACAGGTTTATAATGCAGCCAGAGCAGCATTGTCAAGAGGAATGGAAGAATGAGTTGCCTCAGACCTTGTTTGGAGGTTATACCAGGGTAGGCTAGGCCTGAGGGAGGGCGGAGGGAGGAGTGGGTGGAGATGAGGGAGAGTGAGGTCAGTAAGAAGAGGGAGAGGGAGAGAGGATAACCAGCAGTGACAAGTAGAGTTGGGGAAATGGGGGAAGAGATGGGGGAAGGGAGGTACTTGGGAAGGAGGTAGAAGATGGTTGGGGATGGGAGACAAAGTTCTGGGGACAGTACATCAGTAAGTGTGGTGAGCCAACAGAAAAGGGAGGAGGGAAGGGAGGTGATAGTGGGTAAGAGAGAATGGGTAGGGACCAGACTTGGGTGGAAAGAAGGGAGGGTAAAGGAGGGGGGGAAGGTGAGGGTGGGGGAAGTGGAGGGGAGATAGTAGAGAGGTGAAGGAAAAAAGGAGTGACCATAATGGGAATTAAGAAAACAGTCACAAGTGGCCCTGGACACAAGCGTCTCATGAAATTTGTGTTTGAATGAGTCAAGGGTGTCTAAATTGGTGATTTCACCACCCAGGGAGTTAAACATATTAAGTGCTCTACCTGTAAAAGACCACTGGCCTTGGGAGGTGTGATGGGAGAGGATAGATAGTGCATAGTTATCAGAGCTTCTGGTGCTACGGATGCAGCTGGCTGGGCTGAGGAGATTCTGGACCCCAGGGGACATGAGACCCATAGATGCCTTTTTTACTACTAGGCAGATTTGGTATGTGATTCTTTCCTGCAGTTGTAGCCAGTTTGCCTGCTCATGGATGTCACAGGTGTATGTTTAGTGGGAAGCTCCAGTAAGAAGTTGGCAGGTTTTATTCAGTGCTATAGAAATGCACCTTAGAGGAGTAGCTGTGGCTGCTCCATAGATAACAAGCCCATAATCAGTGATGGAGACAATAGAGCTGTGTATTGCTAGTTTAAGGGCTTCAGGGGTCAGGCAGTGCTTATGTTTGTAGAGAAGGCTGATGTGGATATTCACAGATTTGGCAACCATTATCAATATGGCTGGAGAAGGACAGAGTACTGTCCAAGGTATTTGAATGTTTGCATCTGGTCAAGAGCCACACCTGAGCAGTTTCTGACGGTCAACTGTTTGTATTTATGTTTGCTATGTGTGCCACAGAAATAACATAGTCTTTGATTTTTTTGTAGTTTAGCACTAGTTTCTGCGAGACAAACCAGGCCTCAACTTGCGTGAAACTTTTCTGCAGCTGTCGCTCCAAGTGGGAGGGATCAGAGTTAATAGAGAAAATCACCACATCATCAGCATACAGGATGATGTGTTCATTGCAGGCAGTAGGGAGCTTGTCAGGAAAATGCTGAATAGTAAGGGCTCCAAAATTGAGCCTTGGGGGTCACCAGCCTGGACAGGTTGTTTGGGAGGAGAAAGTGCACCAATCTTAACTTGTCGTGATCGGTTTGAGATATAACTGTTAAACCATTTTAGGGTATCATAAGACAGCCCTACATTTCCAAGGTGTTCAAGTAGTAATGGATGGTTAACCATATCGAAGGCCTTTGATAGATCGATAAAGGTGGCACTGGCAAGTTGTCCTTGGTCAAGTGCTTGGTGAATGTGACCAGTAAATTCAAGGAGAGCACAGGTGGTACTATGGCTTTTTCCGAAAGCCATGCTGCTGTGGACATTGCAGGTTGTATTTCTCCAGGTACTCCAGGTACTCCACCAATAACAATATAAACCAATAACAATGTAAACCAAAAATAGTTCCTTCTTAAAACATATTGCTCTATAAATACCATTCAATCATTTCTTTCTGGACTTGGACTCCTGTAGGGACTTGCAGATGGACAATGGCTTCTTGAGCACGAGACAGACTTTGATCTAGATCTAGAAGGAGACCTGGATCTTTTGACAGACACTGATCTGGACCATCTTGGAGAAGCGGATCTTGATATACATGACCAGGTAGTCAACCAAATTTGTCCATAGCCCACAGTATGTAGCTGGTAAGGTATCTTTTTGTGTTTGTCTTATGTGCTTTAATTTTCTTTTGTTTCTAGTCCTATATCTTCCTTTCTCATTAGTCCAGAAAAAGTCCCTGTAGTTTACTGTCTGGTTTTCAAACTGAGTCAAAAAAACTGTTTACATAACTCTTTCCTTCTCTTTTCTAACTTTTCTAACCCTAATACCTCTCCTCCTTTTGTATGATTCCTGATTCCTCATTAACTATAATCCTAGTTGCAAGTATCTGAAGTGACGCTATCGTCTCACTTTTTTGTGTTAGTCCTGAGTGCCAAAATGGACATGCATACTCTTCAAGGTCTTTTTATTTATATTTTATGCCCTGGTTTTCTTCATTTTTCACCCTGTCCTGGCCGTGTGTGTGTGTGGAGGCAAGTGCATGCTGCGGTACCAGGATACCCTCTCACTGCTTGCCGCTATAGATGTTCCAAAGTTTTATTCCACCTGCGAAGTTCCTGTGAAGTCATAAACTTCACCCCACAAAAAAGTTAATGAAATTGGCTTCTGGTTACAAAACTTCCCCAGAACTTCGTTGGTCAACTTCAAAGTTAACTTTGACTTTTGTTAGTAACTTTGAAGTTAATGAAAACATGGTTTGTCACATGATTCACTTACTGCAGATCACATGGGAGACTCCTGGCAGGCAGGAAGTGAATGTTTCAATTTCATTTCAGGAGTTGGAGCTGGTTCAGACTAGATCTAGTTGTAGAGACTGAGAGTGTGAGATGGGCATAGCCATACTAAGAGAGATCTGTATTTTCTAGTGTTTTTTACACAAAAACCACATTTAGTTTAATAGTTTACTTTCATTTGAATCTAGGATTACAAGTACCTTTGCGCCAAGGCTCTTTTACAAAGGTTCCACGTCGGATGAAGTACAATTCAAACAAGACATTGAATAACAGTACAACAGTGGGTTACAGGCAGTTACACACAGTTTTATACATTCAATACAGTGGCAAAAATACCAGAAGGTGCTCTGGTAACAGGGTTAACGTGGTATGGAAGAGAGACACACTAGTGGGGTGTAGCCATAGGCACTTGTCAAATATCAATTGAAGTGCTACAAGGGGGGGGTAGGGAAGGAGGGTGGGAGGAGGGGAGGATGAATGGGTGCATGGGAGAGGCTGTTGATGGGGGAAAGGGTTAAGTACTAGGTGGAAAGAGCAAAGAGGAGAGGGGAGAACAATTAGAAAGGACAGTCACAGGAGCTAGATGCAGACCGGATGTGACAGAGACTGTATTTGAATGGACCAAACTTTGGCATTGAGACAATGTCAATGTTGAGACCATTGAACCAGCTGGGAGCTCTGTGCACAAAAGAATGTTGCCCTTGTGTGATGCGGAAACATGGTATACGCAGAAGTTGGGATTCAGAGTACCTGGTGATGCGAGCAGTCCGCGCTGGGCAGAGGAGAGCTTGGACACCTGAGGGAGCAAGACCTAGTGTTATTTTCTTTGCCATAAGGCAGGTTTGGTACTTGATGCAGTTTGAAAGTTGAAGCCACCCAGTCTGTGTGTAGAGAGGGCGCTGGTTATGAGATGGCAAGCTTTCTTTAGTGCAATGGATACAGTAGCAGCCACTGATACTGCCAGCTATTTCCCCAAATTTCTGTGATATTTCCATATATATCTAATGCTTTCTCCATTTCTACAGTTGGGGCAGCAGAGAGAAACTCTAGAAATTTTGCAAAATATCTGGAAATAGCTGGCAATGTCTATGGCTACTACTGTATGTTCCTGAGGGTGGTGGGAGAGGCAGAGTAGTAGATGATCAGGCCATAATTGATTATTGAGATTACTGAGTTCTGTACTGCAATCCTTAAGGCATCTGAGGTAAGGCATTGCCTGTGCCTGAAGAGTAGGCTAATGCAAGTGTTGGCAGCCTTAGCAATGTTGTCAATGTGCATAGCATATGATAGGTTACAATCAATGGTAACTCCTAGATATCTAAAGGATTGAACTAGTTCGAGGGGTTGGACCAAGGCAGTTTTTGATTGTGATGGGACTGAGTTTGTATTTGTTGTGCGGGCTGCAGAAGAGCATGGACTTGGTTTTTTTATAGTTAAGAACCAATTTATGTGAACTAAACCAAGTTTCAATCAAGGTGAAGGCAAGCTGTAGATTCTTTTGAAGGTGGCCTGGATACTTGTGAGTGGAGAGAATGTTGGCGTTGTCAACATAAAGGAGGATTTGTGCAGGACATGATTGTGGCAGACCATTCAGAGAGAGGCAAAAACGAAATGACCCAAGAATGGAACCTTGAGGAACTCCTGAGTGAACAGGATGTGCATCTGAGAGAGAATATCAGCTAGTTTCACTCTTTGGGAGTGATTCTCCAAGTAGCTCTTGAACCAGGTAGTGGACTCAGGTGAGAGCCCAGCAGAATGTAGCTGTGTGATTAATAGTTTATGATGTACAGTGTCAAAAGCCTTGGTCAGGTCTATGACGACTGACCCGGTTAGGAGGCTGTTGTCCAATGTGTTGTGGATAGCACTGGTGAATTTAAGGAGGACTGATGTAGTACTGTGACCTGTACGTAAGCCATGTTGTTGGGGGCAGAAGATGTGTTTATCCAGGTATTCTGTTAGCTGGTCAGATACCATATGTTCAATGGCCTTGGGGGGAAGGGGAGAATGGAGATGGGCCAGTAGTTCACATGCAGGTTCTTGTCCCCACTTTTGTGGACCTGGGTTACTGTGGCTGATTTCCAACTGTCAGGGAACTGGCTGAGGGCAAGGGAGAGGTTGAACATTTTTGTTAGTGGAAGTAGCACTTCATCAAGGGTGAGGGGCACCAGTTTGAGGTCGAGTGAGTCCCCACTAGTTCTGGATTTGGCGATTGCATTAGAGACGTAGTTATGGACCTCATGCGCCCTGACTTCCTTAAAGTAAAATGGTGGGCGGTTGGAGGGAGGGGGTTGTGGGCTGGGGGTAGGAGAAGGAGGGTGGTCATCACTGAAGAAGTCCGAAGGGAGAACACTACTGAGGTCAGAGAATACACTTTTGAAAGTATTTGCAATTGTGGTAGGGTCGAGAGTTATGCCATCTTTAATGACCAACATAGTAGGTGAGGTTTGTGGCTGCTTCCCAGGTAATTCTTTAAGATTGTCCCAGAAGGATTTTCCTTTTCCCCAGGTGTTCCTGAGGGTATCTCTGTAGTATGCATTTTTCTTCTGGTGGATTGATTTAGTGCAGTCATTTCACGCCCATTTGTAGTTCTGAATATCAGCTTGATTGTCAGTGGCCCATGCCCAAAGCCAGAGGAGGTCTCTTGCTTTCAGATGTTTTCTGAGAACTTTTGTTAGTGCATAATCTCTATTTTTTTGTCAGTTGAGGTAGTTGTGTGTGTGAGAGTGTGTGTGTGTGTGTTTGTTTGTTTGTGTGCGTTTCTCTCTCTTTTTCTTTATTTTATCGACTTTTGGTTTGGTGTAAAGCCCATTTTTTTTCAAAATAATGGATGGCCAGGATGATGCAAGCCAGAAGAAGGGTGGGGCAGATATTCGCCTTAGCTGGCATGCTTTCCAAAGAGTCACTGATGCCCCCAACCCCACCAGAGGATGGGATTCCACTGCTCCCCTGAAGCAGCAGAAGCACCAGCAGGACCCAGTAGCCCCCACACCAAGCTGGAGCCTGTGGTGCCTACCCAACCCACCGATCCTATGAGTGCCACTACCAGCAGCTCCACCACTGACACTGAGAATGTGGATATAGAGCACTCCAAGTCAACATTACCTGGTGCCCCATTTCCTGTGACACAGCAATCTGTATTTTGGGAGTTTTTCTTCCTCAATCCTGTAGATGACACTGTTGTCATCTGCAAGATCTGTGTCCAGAGTGTGAGGTGGGGGAAGCAAGGCGGCCACTTGGGGATCAGCAGCCAGCAGACACACCTCAAAATACACCACTTGGCTAAGTGAAAGGTGAAGGAGCATGAGCTGGCAGAACATAGTAGTGTTGATGGTGGTGAAACTGTGGAGTCTGGGGCAACGTGAGGTCAGCATTCTTGCTACTGTCAGTGCAACTCACCCCTCTACTCATCTCAGAGCATCCAAAGGCCAGCAGGTGGCAGGACAATCACCCTCCCTACCACCAATTAAACCCAGAGCACCTGTCACACAGAGATGGCTGTCCTCTGGGACGAGGTGTGAGAGCTGCAGCAAGATTTTAACTAATGCTGGCAGGAAGTTCGAGATGGCGTGGAGGAGATGATGTCCAGTTGGGACAAGGTGCAGAACTTCCTGCATGAGCTTCATGGTGGTGGTGGTGGGCCTGGCACTGCTACTGGCAGTGGTGGTGGTGTGGCACAGTAAATTTTCAATTTATATTTATTAATTTAGCTTGTTTATTATGTACATGCTGTGTTCAGAATTCCTCTATGAAAAAAAGCATCAAAAAATGATAAAATATGATAAATAAAAACAATCCTGTTATGTATTTTTCCTCTCTCCATCCTCTTGTTTCATTCTGTACAATATTTGTTTCATAATGTTTTGTGTAATTGGTTTGTGTTATGGCCCCTATTTCATTCCATCCTTTCCCTTATTCACTCCCTGAATTTGTCCCTCATGTAATCCTCTTCATTCTCCTTGCCCCGATGACTGACCCTGCCATGTCCTGTTATGTCCAATACACATGAATCACTTTCCTGTCTATGCTTTTGTTACTGATTCATGTGTACTCCTGTTAACCAAAAATGTCAAGTATTTTCCACATTAAATAAATGTTTCCTGATGCTATGTAATGATGGGTGACTAGTACTTTTGTGCAACCACCAACCACCCAAAGAAGTGTAAAGCCATAACACAAACATGAGCTATTCTCCTGAGAAGTTCAAATAAATCTGTTTTAAACACTTAGCATGTTTACTGCGTTTGCCAGAAAAGTCAAGATTGTGTCCCCACAGAGAAACTGCTTCCCTTCTGTCAAATATTGTTGCAGCACACACCTGCAAAGATGGTGCAAACCACAGGTGAAACTTGCAAGAGAACTTAAACATACAGTAATTATGGTACTAAACATTTTTGAGCCTGCAACCCTACCACCCCCACCTCTATGCCAACCCGACAGACATGTAAAGCGGTGTCCCCAGAGAGAAACTGCTTTCTTCTGTTAAATACTGTTCCTGCACACACCAAACATGGTAATGAACACCAGATTAGGAAACTGCAAGAAAACTTAAACATAATTATGGTACTAAGCATTTTCTGGCCTGCCACCCCACCACCAGCCACCACCACCACTGTGCCAGAAATGTCAATTTGTGTCCCCAGAGAGAAACTGATTCCCTTCTGTGAAATATTGTTGCTGCATACACCAGAGAAGGTGCAAACCACAGGTGAAACTTGCAAGAGAATTTAAACATAATTATGGTACTAAGCATTTTTGGCCCTTCCACCCCACCACCAGCCACCACCACCACCACTGTGCCAGAAATGTCAAGTTGTGTCCCCAGAGAGAAACTGATTCCCTTCTGTTAAATACTGATGTTGCAACAGCCATAGACGTTGGGAAAAACAACATAAGAAAATTCAGGAGAAGTTATACATAACTGCATTGTGCTGCAAGGCTGAGCAGTGATAATCCCATCCCAGTAATGCAACACAAATATCAAATGCCTGTGTGTGCAGTAAGAATAGAGGAAATAGCTTATGGAGAGGGTGCTTTGCTGCTGCTGCTGTGTGCTGCTGTTGTTGCGGAGTAACAGAGTCTTGCTCGGTGTAGATTTATGATGACACATAGTGCACAGGTAAGTATTTTTTTTGTATTACAGTATTTTCATTGCAAAGGGTGGAGGGTTATTGCCACCATTCGAAGTCTAATATGTTTGTACTGCTCTTTCATTCATTTTCAGTTCTGTGTGCTGATGACATCATACTGCTGGACAGCTACAACATAGTTGTAATTTACAACATTTACCAACCACAAAGGTATGTATTTTTTTAATTTTTTTTTTTGGAGGGGGGGCTTTGCTTTTGTACCATAGATACATTAATTTTAAATTACTGTCTCTGTTCTTCTTCCTTACAGGTATTCATTGTGCCTCTGGGCTTGATTCACCAAGCAAATGATGATGACTGAGTGACCTAGAGCCATGATGATTTCCAGGTTCTATCAACCTTGATCCATGGTATTGCACCTCGTAAGGTAATTATTTTTTTCATTTTCCTTTGATGGAGGTGTGGACATTTTCATTGTAAATTGTGCCAGATGCAATACTCAATATTTCCTGTTGCTGTTGTTATAATTTCAGGTACAGTACTTTGCCGAATGTGTCTGTGCTGTGGTATACTTGATTTGAATTAATTGAAAAGATGGATATGGCTTGGTTGCCTGCAGGATCTCGTCACACATTATTTCATTCCAATTACAGTCCAGATAGCATCTGTAATGACAAGAAAAGATTTTTGTGAATGAATGTACAGAAATCTTTTATCATGTGGTAAAGAATGTCCGTACTGTGATGTGTATGCATTATGAAGTCTGGACAGTAATCCACATCATATTAATTGTATAACATATATCATCACCTGTTCAAACACCTGACAACAGAGAAAAAAGGAGAGAACAAAATGAAAAGGAAAGGAAAGGAAAGGAAAGGAAAGGAAAGGAAAGGAAAGGAAAGGAAAGGGGAAAAATGAAATCATAAGGATACTTACTGTCAGAGTACTACTGGTGGCTGTGCAATGGTGTATGTATTGGTGTCCATGAGTATTGGAACCAGCGAAACCTGCATGTAGAAGAGATGACATGAAAACATTTTAATGCTGCAATGAGTCACATGGACTGATTTTCAGCCTTTAGTAGGCTGATAGAAGTGCTGCAGTAACCATGGCCACACCATTATGGAGGAAACATTTTCTGAAGAACAGTGCAGGTGTCTTACCATCACAGCTGATGAAGAAAGTCCTTACTGCAGTGTGGTTCCATGTGATGAGGTCTTGCTGGCTTAAGTCAGTGGCTTGATACAGAGTGTAGGACCATCACTTCCGGGGGTGTTCAGTTTGAATGGTGTGGCATGCTGTATGATAATTCTGGTGAGAAAGACCAAGTTGAATCAGGCAAGAAGAGAAGTACAGATTAGGTGGAGGAGGCAGTTCTGTTTATCACATTTATGGGAGTGGGCAGCCTCTGCCTTGCTTTTATTTTAAATTCATTATCCTGATGAATTGCTGGTAGCTACCACTGTGGTGGTGTAAGCGGTGTCCCATGTTGTTTCTGCTGGTGTGTTGTAGGATCCAAGGTGACTAGACCCATACATGATAGGAGGAGGAGGAGAAGAAGGCTGAGATGGTGAAGTCATTGCTACACAGCTGTGGTGTGTTTTGCTGGCTAGAACTGGTGTTCATTGTAGGTGGCATAATGCATTGTTCACAGGTGCTCCATTTGATACAACTAAAAATCAACACTAATTTATAGTTGTGTATTTATATCAGAGCAATGAATGGGAATACTATAATTGTTATTAGTTTGACATTCAGACCAGGATTACATTTGGGATGGGTGGGGAGGGAGAAAGGGAAAATAAATTACAGAGATTTTTATTTTACAATGTCGTCCATGAAGCATCCCTCACAGTCTTCAAGACTGGAATTGTCACCATAGGGGAACTCCCTCTCCATCAATGCTTCATCCACTTCAATCTTGCGAGGCAATGATGAGGTACATCCCAGTCTGCCAACAGCTCTTTACTCCTCATCATCACTGTCAAGCGGTGGTGTGATAAGGGACATTACTCTTCTCATTGGAATATGAGCCTGATTCATTTTTATGTTGGCTCGCGTGCTTGCACACCAGTCAACATCATGCGGTAGTGGCACATTTGGAGGTGTGGTCACTGTTGGGTGAATGCTGAAAGTGCGTCCTTCATTCCTCAACCAGTCAGCAGCAGGCAGTGACCTCATGCATCCCTAATGTGGTCACCAGAACAAAGAAAAGGTCCGCTGCAATAACAGTTAAGCTCTCATGCAGCATGACCACAACACGCCTCCCCGACGTGCAGGCAACGTGGCGGCAGTGACTGATGCCGCTGCCTGTCACAGTGCCGATGGGGGAGCCCACTCCCTGTCGGCATAATGTGCCCCCTCCCATTTAGAATGTATGCCAAGGGGGTGCCCAATCCCCCTCAGCATCATGCACCCCCCAACAGTTTTTCTTTGCTGATGGGGGGCCCAATTCCTGTCTGCGCTTATCCCCCATCCCCTTATATTTTGCTGATGGGAGAGCCCACCCCATCAGCATAATGTGTCCCCCCTTTGTTGCTTGCCGAGGGGTGCCCAATCCCCTCGGCTCATGTTCCCCCTCCTCAGTATGTGCTGATGGGGGTGCCCAGTCCCTGTCGGCTACAGAATCCCCCCCCACAAAAAGACTTAGGTGGCACTCTGGGAGCCCACCCCAGTGTGCCAAATGCCCTGCAAAAAAAAAACTGTCACACGATGTGTGTTTTTTTTAAGCTGTAAAAAAAGGAAACTGCCCCTTGCCGTCTGCCAGCCAGCAACCTGCACCCACCCTCTGCACACCCTGCCTCCCCACATCCCCCTTCACCCCATACTTACCTCTGGAGTCCTGCATGACGATCTTCAGTGGACCGGGAACACGTCTGCACTCTTCAAAGCCGACCACGAACTGAGGAAATGCTGGTAAGCCGTATAATGGCATAAATTGTTTTTTTTTAACTTTGGTGCATAGCTCAGGCATTTTTGGGAAGTTTGACACCAAATTTTCAACATGGGATTTTTGGGACCCCTCCTCATTAATTCTGCCACTTCATGGCATTATTCGGCCCTGGAAGGTGATTTCACGGTCACTGTGCAGAATCACCTTTTGGGACTGATTAATGAAATGACAGTGCCAGTGTTCATGAGGTGGGCTCTTAAAAAGCCTATGTGGCAAATTTGGTGGAAAAAATCCAAATAATGACTGTTTTACGAGCTTGCATTGCACAGTTGTTATGCACACTCATAACTTCTTGACTTTGCAATATTTTCACGCCAGATTTTCAACACTGGCATTTTTCCACACCTCCTTGTGAACAGTACAGCTTTCATTTTTCACATCCTGACCAAAATGTGTTTTCGCACTTCCGGCGCAGAATAGTGCAGTCGCTGTGGGAAATCAGTGTTTGGAACAGATTACGATAATAACAGTGATACTCTTCATGAGCAGAGGTCCTAAAATACCTATGTTGAAAATTTGGCGATGAAAGTCCATAAAGTTAGTGTTTTACAAGCGTGTGTTGTGCAGTTTGCATGAATGCTTGTAACTTCACGAATTTGTAATATTTTCACTCCAGATTTTCAAAATTGGCATTTTTCCACACCTCCTTATGAACAGTACAGCTATCATTTTACATATCCTGGCTGAAATGAGTTTTCGTACGTCCAGCGCAGAACAGCCCGGTAGCTGTGCACCATCACTTTTCGGGACAGTTTGAGGAAATGACGGTGACACGGTACATGAGCAGAGATCCTAAAATCCCTATGTTGAAAATTTGGTACCGAAAGTCCATAAAATGACTGTGTTACAAGTGTGCATTGTGCAGTTTCCACGCACCCTTGTAACTTCGCAAATTTGCAATATTTCCATGCCAGATTTTCAACACTGGCATTTTTTCACACCTCCTTATGAACAGTACAGCTGTCATTTTTCACATCCTGCCCAAAATGTGTTTCCACACCTGTTGCACACAATGGAGTGGTCGCTGTGGAAAATCAACTTTTGGGACAGATTACAAAATCACAGTGCCACTGTTCATGAGGGGAGGTCCCAAAATGCCTATGTTAAAAATGTGGGTGACAAACTGAAAAATAATTGGGTTACAGATATGTGTTATGCAGTTTCTATGCATGCTCATGACTTCACCAATTTTCCTTATTTTCACTCCAGATTTTCAACGTTGCCATTTTTTACGCCTCCTCATGAACAATACAGTTGTCATTCTCCACATCCTGCCCAAAATGTGTTTTTGTCCCTGTGTCGACAAATGGCATAGCCACTGTGCAAAACCACCTTCCAGCTAACAAACTGATTGTGCCGCTTTTCATGAGGTGGGCTCACAAACAGCCCATGTTGAAAATTTGGAGTGAAAATACCACCACATGCCTACGGTGTTAGGGTTTCCAACTGTAGCACCCCACCCAGTACAGACTGACAGGTGCCAGGGGTGTGACTTGCGATCATTGGATGTAATGCTTGCACCATTCCATCCCACCCCCACCCTGCAGCCACTGACAGGCATCGTGGTGTACCTTGCACTGTTTGGCCACAAAATTCACTTCATTCTCCTATACTGCACCCACATCAGCATATTTCCTTACGGAATGGGGTAAGTATAATGCCCAAAGACCCCAAAGCACACCACAACACTTGTCAGTGTCTACAGGGTAGAGTGAGGTACAATGGCATGAGCATTACAGCTGATGCCCCAAAGGCACACCCCAATGCCTGTTGCTCTCTACAGGGTGGGGTGGGGTTTGCATCACTTCAATACTTCACTGCCATTCCTATTATGCATCTCTAGCTCTGGCACTACCAATGCCAATGCCAGCGAGGCAACAGTCAACATTGACAAATGCTTGTTATAAATGTCAGCATGCCAACATTTTTAGGAGAGAGATTGGGGGTGCCTGTCATGCACAATGGCACCTGCTGAACTGAACACCCACTCAACACTGACACTCGAGGCTGGACAGCTAAGATATTTTAAGGCAACCGCTGTCAGTGCTGGCCAGTCATTGACCTTAGTGCCCCTGTATAGCAGTGGCTCATCTGCGATGGCGAGATTCTTTGTAACTGCCAAATACGCATCTACCATGCATTTTGCTACCCAGTGACATGCAGCGTGATCATCCTTCTCCTCCTCAGTTTCCTTCATGTCTGCCACTCCCACCTGACTTAGGGCAGCCCAAATGGGGTTCAGCATAGGTTCCTTTGAGTGGCATGGTTTTTGTGCAGTTTTCACCCCTGTGATGATGATGATGAGTAAGTGGCAGGAACATCTACTGTCTGTGCAGTACCCTCATGTGGCTTTGACCCCTGTGCCCATAGTAGCAACTGTGCACCATTTACCCTCTGAGTGAGAAGTTCTGCACCTCCTGATGCCCACCTTTTATTGTGGCTGTGAGCTAACATTTATTCAAGCATTATGGCAATCCCAAACTCCTCAGACTGCAGAATATAGTTTATGTGGGTGTGGGAGTCTAATGAGGACAGCATGTGTTCCATCAATGAGCAACTTCCTCTGTCACCACCGATCTCCAGCTGTTGCTGCATGTTCAGCATTGTCTGCCTCAGCACACAAACCAGAAGGATGGACTCATTGATGCCGGCAGTGTCCCCACTCACTGCCTGAGTTGCATGCCCGAAGGGCCTTAGATTTGAGATGAGCCCATCCATTAGGTGCCACTGTTCGGTCATCAGAGACATGGATGCCCCACTGCTGTCACAGCTTACATGAAGTAGCAGATACTCTTATATTACCTTGTTCTGCTCATATAGATGCTTCACCATGTACATGGTGGAGTTTTATTGGGTGACAACATCTAGGTTAAGATGATGCTGATGCAGCTTGTTCTGTACCTGCAGAACATGCAGATGGTCATGTGCTTTCATTGAACATACAAAGTGGGCACAGATGCATTGGGCCACAGTCAATATTTCTTTGATATCTGGATGGTTGCTGAAAGTCTGCACAACAAGGTTGACAGTGTGCCAAGCATGGCACCCTAAGAAAGTCACCATCAGTGATGCATTTTCACACATTTGATCCATTGTCACTTGCTATGAATCCAGTTTTCGATGCATAGGGTGGAGCCACTCATCGATTTCTGTGAATATCACTTCCAGCCTCTTTTCTCCAGTGTGTGATCCATGGATGCTCTTCATGGTCAGCATCGCATGTTGCTGCACACCAGGCATGTTGCTACAGCCACAGTTTGTCTTACAGCAATTCTTGCATTTCCCCAATCAGACGCCACCCAAGGTACCTCTGCCCAGTGTGCTGTAATGCACAGCTAAGAGCTACCAGTTGTTTTACCACTGGTCCACATGTCCATGTTCAGATGTACATGCTGTGCTGAGGAATGCTGCAGGGCATGATGTACCATGTCACAGACATTACTGTACAGTTCTGGGATGGCACACTTGGAAAAGTACATATGTGATGGTACCTGTCATTTTGGCCGGGCATGGACCACAGACTGCCTACATCCCACATTCTTTACAAAGGAGAATGGCAACAAATCCAGAGGAAGCATTTCTGCAGCTGCTGCATTCAACTCCCATGCTGTAGCATGATTAGGAGGGAATTTAGTTTGGCGCTCTAAAACTGAATGTAGTGTAGGCTAAACTTTTCTTGATATTGGTAATGGACCTGGTGTGCCAAACAGCTTGCCTCATCATGGTGGCATTATCGGGGTGCTCCTTGACTGGGGATTGCCAATGTTACTCTGAGGTGCTGCACGACAGACCTCAGTGCCTTTTTTGTTTTCCAGTACTGGATTAGCTATTATATTTGGGCTCAGGGTGGTAGTCATGCTGCTAGGACCACTACTTGGACCACTTCCAGAACCATCCTCATCGTGCATCACATAGATGTCCTCCTCACCTGCATCTCCATCTCCCTTATGTACTACTGCATTTATTTGGCTTACATTGCCTGATGATTTTGATGGACCAGAACCACCAGTGCTGGCTGCCTTCTGGTGTTGATGCCACCCTATTGGGTTCCTGTTTTTCAGGTGTGTATGTTGCCCACCTGTGCTGAGGTGATTACCCCTATTTACTCTTGTTTGACACAGTTGGAAAATTGCCACTGTCTCATCATATGGATCCAGTACATAAAAATCCCACACTAGGGATTTATTTGACCTTATTTTTACTTGCTGCTAAGATGACTGGAATAGCAAAGGAGAAGGGTTGGTCTTTGTAATGTTTTGGGATGACTGGAGAAATTTAAGAACAGGGGAAACAGTGCTAGGGGGTCTTTGGTGGTTTAAGAAGCAGTGAAGGCAACAAGAAGCACACCTTCTGTATCCTTAACACCCTGCTTTGACCTTTTCATTTCAGGCTCCCACATGGGATCTGAGTTCGACACATCATCATCGTCATCTGCAGCAAAAAAACTGGCATTCTCATCATCCTCCACAGGTCTGTCCTCAACAGTAGCAGCAGACTCTGTGACATGCAACTCCTTTTCATGACCAGTGTCATCATGTTGCTCGACATGTCCCACCTCACCCTCACCCACTGGACACACATCATAAGGGTTCCAAGTCAGCATCACCAACAGCACCACTTTCCAAGTGCACTTCAACACCAACCACCTCTATGACCACAGTTAGTTGTTTGGTGATACTGCTGCTTCCTGTCACTGTGTCACTTGACTCATCAATCAACATGTCTGCCACAGATTTGGCAGAGAAAAATTTAGATGTTGAAAAGCCACCACCACTGCAAAATACATTGGTGCTACTGTTACTGCCTGCCACAGAGTCATCTGAATACTTTCACTCTGCTCCCACTGACCCATTTTTGGTACCTCCACCACTATTAGGGACCACAAACTGAGAAATGTTCCTTGTAGGTGCTCCACAGCCTCTTCCTTTATTTGATCTTTTCTTCCCAGTCATTCTGTACTTTACCTACTACGTATGGTTACTCAACAATGAATTACACCTGTTAAAGTGCAGTTAGGACAGTGATTTTTTCCCAACACGTGTGCCAACATGGACACAACAATTACTCTGGTTAAATCACAGTCAGGAGGACAGTGATTTTTCTCCTAACACAAGTGTGCCAACAGGGACACAACAATCACTCTGGTTAAATCGTGGTCAGGAGGACAGTGATTTTTTTTCCTAAGAAAAGACAGGGCACTAGGCCAGTGATTTTTTTATTGAAGACAACTGTGCCTTCTGTTCTAAATTGCTCCTTCCCTTCCCCACACACAAGCCACCAATCCACTACTTCTCTGTTAAAGCAAAACTAAAGACTTCAAGTAAAGAATACAGGAGAAAACCAACACAAAAAGTACTGCGTGTGCACAGGGCACTCACAAACACAGTTTTGAAGCAATTTGACCACCAAAATGCTCTCTTATATAATGTGTTATATTTAGATTTTGACTAGTCCACAAGCACAAGCTCTGCTAAGTCTCACACCAACACACTACACTGAGAGAATGACCAAACTAGCTTTTTATTGGCTGTTCAGCAACATGTGACCTTCTATTCCATGGTACATTGCAAACCTCACATCTTATGCCGAACGTTGACTGCGAAGTTATGATTTCAAAGATCTGGGATACATTCTTAATTAAACCAACATGAGTAGAAGTTTCTGACCTCAAAATTTTGCAAATCTTCTAATAGTTCATGAAATATGACTTTGAACTGTGGAAAACTTCACAGAACCGTGGAAATTTACAAAACTGTACGTGGAGCGAATTTTCACAACTTCCCACATATCTACTTGCCTCCCACTCACCTACACTGCCTGCGGACCTCCATCTGGGGGCAGTGGAATTACAGTGGGTGACAAGAGTCCTCCCTGGTATAGGGGAGATGCCTTTCAGCTCCTCGATCCTGCTCCCTCCTCTCTGTGCCAGCTATCTGACAACCGAGGCTTGTTCTCAAACCTGAGTCACCAGTGTGACATGAGGTAAGGTGTCCAGGGCCTCAGACCTCAGTGCCACCAGGCTGGCTCTATGTACTAGGTCTATCTAATGTTTTATAGCCCATATAGAGTTCCTGTTGGGATAGTCCTGCTTTTTTAAGCACTGTCTCAAAAATAGATCCTTTTTGCTAGTCTTCTTGTGTATTTCTCCAATGTGAGGGCCCCATTTTATTTATCTCAGATGATTACTCACAGAAGTATAGAATTTGCAATGGTAGCCAGTCCCTCATTATTCATTTTAAACTGTAATTATTCTATTTCTTTGCCAAAGAACACTGACATAATCTAAGTTTTTTTTATTATTATTGATACTCGTCATATTTTCAGAAGCTTGGCTCTCTGTGTGTCATCTATGTAAATGTCATGTTGCCCAGCTATACACAAATAATCATGACTATGAATAATGAAAGGTCCAACATGGTACCCTATGGGATGCCTCTGTTTACCTGGAGCCATTTAGATCTTTTCCCACCAAATGTAACCCTCTGTTCTCTATTCTGCAGAAAAGAACATACCTACCTAATTAGGGTTTAATGAACATTTACGTCAAAGAGCTTTTTTACTACAATACTGTGTTTTATAAGGTTAAATGCCTTACTAAAATCTATCAGAGCCATTTCAGAAGTCTGGCCATTTTCTCCAGCTACAAGTAGTAAATCATGATGAAGCTTAACAAGTACATGCACAGTGGAACATTTTGTAATATACTGTATCACCATATTGGTTTGGATTACTCTTCCCCTTGAAATCCTCCAGTATCCAATCAAACATATACTACTTTGATATTTTTGCTACTAAGGAAATGAGTGTTATAGGACTTGGGTCAGATTCTGTATTCTTCACATCTCCCTTTTTAGGCAGAGATCCCACCTCAGGGCTTTTCCAATCTTTGGTATTTTCCCCTTTTGCAGTGCAGCATTTAGCACCGTTGTAATTGCTGGGGTCAATTCTTCCACACCCCCTTTACTTAAAAAGCCTGTAATCAAGTTTGAGCTGTTTGCTTTAACTTTGATCATTCTCAGTTTTTCTAGCACTGATGATTCTCTTTTGACCAAAATTTTTTGAGGTACACACACACACACACACACACACACACGCACACACACACACTTAAAATAATGAACTGTCAGTTTCTCCATAGACCTAGTTAATCTACAAACACCTCCACTGATTTTTGTACACATTCTTTATATTTCATTGTCATTAGCCCTTTTTGAGTTTGTCGTGGCATGCAGGCGCAGATGAACTCATTGACATGAGAGGTGCTATACAGGGGTGTGAGGGGGCTGTGCCCAATGGAGAGCTCTGTAGCAAGTGGCAGGCCAATGGATTGGCAGGCTGGGGATGATTCAGTTTCTGTTGTTGGGGCGGAGATGGCCAACTTTTCAAAGGGCAGAGCTGCACCAATAGTGGCGTGGCTCTGTTCTTTGATGTGTAAAGCCCTGCATTTCTTTGGCTTCCTGGTTGCACGTTTACACTGCCGTAGAACTTAAAGTGTGAATGTGCTGAGCCTGCCCACTGCTCCTGTCTTCCTTACTTTTCCTTTCAAGCCACCCACCAGTAAATCATTCCCTCCCACTTCCTCCCACTGCTGCTATCCTCCCCACACCTGCATTCTGTTGAAGGGCCCCCCACCAGCAAATCACTCCCGCCCGCTTCCTCCTACTGCTGCTTTCCTCCCCACACCTGTGTTCTGTTGGAGCCCCCCACACCCCCACCAGCAAATCACTCCCTCCCACTTCCTCCCACTGCTGCTATCCTCCCTACATCCGCATTCTGTTGGAGGCCCCCCACCAGCAAATCACTTCCTCCCACTGCTGCTGTCCTCCCCACACCCATGTTCTGTTCGAGCCCACACACACACACACACACACACACACACACACACAACACAGCAAATCCCTCCCTCTCCCTCCCACTGCTGCTGTCCTCCTCACACCCTCCATTCCCTGCCCTCCCCCAGACACTGGGGAGCACACTTCCAGTGTCCAGAAATGCTCACATCCTTTTCCTATATAAAAAAAAGAAAACCTTCCACTGTGTCTTATTTCTATAAACCTGAAAACAAAAAGTCCATCATTGCCTCCCCATCCCCATCCCAACCCTCTCACTGCCCACCTCCCCACACCCCCCTTGCCCATACTTACCTCCAGAGGTCAAGAGCAATGATCATCTGTGGACCAGGACATGTCTGCACTCTTCAAAGCCGACCGGGAAAGTAAAGATTTCAAGGTAAGCTGTATAATGGGAATCAATGGCGGGGGTTCAACTTAGGTTGATATCTCAGTCATTTTTGGAAGTTTTGGCCCAAAATTATCAACATGGGGTTCTTGGGACCCCACCTTCTGAACGCTGTCATTGTCATTTCATTACTCAGTCCCGAAAGGTGATTCCGCGGTCGCTGAGCGGAATCACCTTTTGGGACCAGTTAATGAAATGACAGTGCCACTGCTCATGAGGTAGGGTCCCAAAAAGTCCATGTTGCAAATTTGGTAAAACAATTCTAAAAAATGACAGCATTATGAACGTGCATTGCACATTTTCTATGCACGCTCCTAACTTCACCAGTTTTTAATATTTTTATTCCAGATTTTCAACATTGCCATTATTTCACACCTCCTTATGAACAGTATAGCTGTAATTTTTCACATTGTGCCTGAAATGTGTTTTTGCACCAGTTGCACAGAATGGTGCGGTTGCTGTGCAAAATCCACTTTCAAGATGGAGTAGCAAAATCACAGGGCCATTGTTCATGAGGGTAGGTCCCAAAAAGACCATGTTGAAAATTTGGTGAAAAGATTACAAAAACTTACTCCATTATGGGCATGCATTGCACATTTCTATGCACGCTCATAACTTTGCCAATTTTTCATATTTTCACTCGAGATTTTCAACATTGTCATTTTTTCACACCTCCTCATGAACAGTACAACTGCCATTTTCCATATCCTGCCCAAAATGTGTTTTAGCACCTGTGGCACCAAATAACACAGTCACTGTGCAAAATCACCTTGTGGAATTGAGTAACAAATTGATATTGCCACTGTTCATGAGGCGGTGACCCAAAATGGTCATTTTGAAAATTTCGAGTGAGAATACCAACAAGCATCTGGAGCATTAGGATTTCCAACTGTAATGCCCCCCCCCCACCCTGTAGAGACTGACAGGCATCGAGTGTGTGCCTTGGGGTCGTCGGCCATTATGTCACACCATTCCACCCCACTTTGCAGCCAGTGACAGGCATCGGGTTGTGTCTTGGAGTCTTTGGCCCAAAAGTTCACCCCATTCTCCTATACTGCACCCATCTCAGCATATTTCATTATGGAATGGAGTGAGTGTGAGGGCCGAAGACCTCAAGGCACACCGCAATGCCTGGCAGTGTCTGCAGGGTGGGGGTGGAATGGCGTGAGCATTACAGCCAATGACCCAAAGGGACACCCACAATGTCTGTCAGTCTCTGCAAGATGGGGGTGGGGCATTAGGATTGGAAACCTTAATGCCTCATTAAGAAAGTAAATCAGGGAGGGACGTTTAATGTCACCTACAGTACCTTGATTTCAGCAAAGCCTTCGACAACGTCCAATATAGAAGGCTGATTAACAAGATGAGTAGTCTGGCAATGGTGCACAAGCTGATAGACTGGGTTAGAAACTGGCTGATAGACAGGAGGCAGAGGGTGGTGTTAATGGGATCCAATCCGGGGAGAGGGGATGGCCAGTGGGATACCTCAGGGATAAGTTCTGGGGCCAGTCCTGTTCAATGACTTCATTACAGACATTGCAGAAGGGCTAGAAGCAAAGGTCTGTCTACCTGTTTGCAGATGACACCAACATCTGTAACAGAGTGAATACTCCAGAAGGGGTGGAGAAAATGAACAGGGACTTGGAGAGGCTTAAAAAATGGCCTGAGGAGTGGCAACTGAAGTGCAATGCAAGGAAGCCTAAATAATGCACCTGAGAAGAGGGAAACCTGGGGAGAGTTACAGGATGGGGTGGAGGTGCTGATGATCACCAAGGAAGAAAGGGACCTAGGAATTATCAGTCCTGATGACCAAAAGGTGTCAAAGCAGAGCACACATGTGGCAAGGATGGACAGTGGTATGCTGGGATGCATAGGCAGAGGTATCACTAGCAAAAGGCATGAGGTGGTGATGCCATTGTGTAATGCACTAGTGAGACCTCACCTACAGTACTGTGTGCCATTCTGGAGGCTGCAAATGTGTAAGGCCATTGACAGGATGGAGGCAGCCCACAGAAAGGCAACCAAGATGGTATATGGCTTGCAACACAGAACATATCAGGAGAGATTAAAAGGACCTCAACATGTACTTATTGGAGGAAATGAGGGAGTTGGGGAACACGACAGATACATTCAAATACCTCAAGGGCAAAACAAGGTGCAGAGGTGGACATCTTTCAATACATCAAATGTTCAATATTGACAAATGCTTGTTTTTTATCCCCCCGCCAAAAAAAGAAAACCATCCATCATTGTCTACTGTGTAACCCCCCCCCCTTCCCTAAACATTATACAGACACTGGGAGTGCCCAATCCCCCATTGCCCTCATCTGTCTGTACATTGTTGTGTGCTATGTAACCCCCCCCAAACAGTATGTAGACATGGGGGTGCCGAATCTCCCAGTGTCATCTGTCCATCCATTGTTGTCTGCTGTGTAACACCCCCAACAGTATACAGACACTGGAGGTGCCCAATCCCCCAGTGTCCTCATCTGTTCAGCAAACTCTCTGGAAAAATGAAAACTGTCCCTCATTGTTATTTTTCCCCTTGTAAAAAAGAAAACTGTCCATCTTTGTCCATTCTGCCATTACCCAACCCCTCACTCTCCCACTCAGGACCCACCACCCTACACCCCACATATTCCATACTTACCCACCAGAGGTCCGACACCATAATCTACCTTGGACTGCAGGCACGTCTTTGCTCTTCAAAGCCCAACCAAGAAATGAGGTAAGCACTTTAATGTATTTCAAAAGGGTTTTCAGCTTAGTGGCATAACTTGACCATTTTTAAATATTTTTGCCCCAGATTTTCAACATATGTTTTTTGGGACCCCACCTCACAAACAACTTCACTAAAGGTGTGACCCTGAACAAGCCACTTAACGTCCTTGTGCTCCTAGGTTGCATCTCTAAACAAGCTTTCAGCTAAGTGTGTCTATCCTGGTAAAAAAAATAAATAAATAAAAGATTAAATTAAAAAAAGCAATTTTCAGACATCCCTCCCCCCCATGACACCCGTGTACATGACAAACTTTTGGCATTGACAAATGCTTGTTATGCATAAGCTCTTCATATCATTATCTATTTCCTCACCTAAGAACTTTTTAACCTCACTCCACTATTTTCTATCTGTCGCCAGATGATTTTACACCTTTTCTTTGTCAAATGTCCTCCTCAAACACATATTAGTTCTATTGACTTTGTTCGTATAAAACTTATACAGTCTCCCATCCCCTTTCTTTCTTTCCAGTTGCCTTGCTTTATCCCACTTTCTGAACTGAGGAGTTGTGTGTGAGCTTGTGACAGACCAGTGACAGTGGAGTAAAAGGTTGTCACAGAGTATTTTATAAAAAGGTGTTTGTATTGCTGGATTTTATTGGTTTGCTTGTAGAAATGTTTGTTTACAGACTTTATTTTAACATACTTCAACCATTTTGGTTGCAATCTGCTTTATAAAAATTAAATTAATCTATTCTCTGGAATGATCCAGTTACATAGTACACAAGGGCAGTCATCACTATCATCTGCATGTCTTGTGCATGTTCCTGTCATGTGGATTTGCTAAGGTGCTCCTCATGAAGGTCACATAGCTCCTGCACAGTGTCAAGGTCAGACCTCATGTTGGTGATCGTAGTCTAAGTCTGTACAATCTTAGTTGTGGCCTGTGACTTTGCTCCTCTAGCTTACCCTGCAGCAGGTATGTGTTCAGCAGCAGTAATGGACACATGACACTTGCAGTATGTATCGTAACTCGAAAATGGTTTTGTATGTGCATGTGCTGGTCACATGGGCTGTCACTATCAATGACTGGGCATCTGTGCATGGAATGCTGTCTGTGATTGTTTGCTCTACCCTGTTCATTGCCAGCATGCATGCATAATTGTGGGTGGTACTTGTGTCCCTCACTTTAATCTCCCATACTACATCAGATGCCATAGTCACTGCAGGAAGGAGCACACATCATCATGCTGTGCACCAAATGTGGAAGGCAGGTGACAAAGAAAAACTTCATATGGATACAACTGCTATAGACCTTGCAAAGGTCAGGCCATCTTGGCCTACTTCAATAATAGGGTCAATTAATCAAGGGCACTTAACCCTGTTGAAAACACTTTAATTAGTTTGTACCAGCTTTACATTACTTCTTAGCTGTGACAGTAACCTAGATATGGGGTTGTGTATATGTGATCTGCATATACTGTAGCATTTGAGTACAATATTATCTCACCTCAACCCACCCTCTCTAATGTTTTCCCAAGTTGGTGACTTATTCAAGTAAACTTCACAATTATCTCAAACATGTAAACTGTTGTTGTTAACTTGTCTCTATATGGGCAAAATCTAGACACCCTATCCACTTGGTCCAATCTATGGGGTCTTTCCTTCAACAGTAAGAAATGCTGCACCATGCACCTAGGTCCTAGTAATCCTGAATACCGTTACCCCCTCAATGGTCTAGCTTTACAAAAATCTGATTGTGAAAAAAGATCTTAAAGTATATATCTCCAATGATCTCACCTTTGACAAACAAATATCAGATAAATTGGCTTGCGCAAACAAGGTTTGGTGGTTAATTAAATGTAGCTTTAAATCTTGAGATGAATCTGTCCTTCTGCCCCTATATAGAGCATATGTACACCCTCAACTAGACTACTCATTACAGCTCTGGTGTTCTTAGACCAGGAGGATATTGATAGACTAGAAAAAATTCAATGTAAAATAACAAAACAAATTAAAGGTGCTAAAGACCTCTCATACAAAGAAAGGCTAAATAAGTTTAAGTTGATGTCCCTGCAAACTAGAAGTTTACATGGTGACCTATTAGTGGCAAGAGAGGTCATTAATGACACTTATCTGATGCCAGAGATGGGTCTTGAATTCAAGCAAATCAATATTAATACAAGAGGGCATCCTCTACAATTAACATGTAACAAATTCACAAAAAATAAACTAGCCTATTTCTTCTCACAGAATTATCAGCACTAAGAATAAACTCCCCACTGAGGTAATTATAAGCAACTCCAAATAGATTTATAAAAATAGGCTAGACAACTTTTTGCTACAGAATAGGCTAGATTATTACGGGTGAATGACAGAGGCATTTTATGGGCTTTTGCATTCTTGCTTCTTTCCATATCCTAGTGAATCCTAGTGAATATGTAAACTGTTATGGCTCTAAGTCCTGAAACGTAACTTGCAAATGATTAACTTTTCTGTGATTGTTTATCCGTCTCTTTATGTAAACTGTTGTTTCTTATTGAATATAATTAACTCCTGGTCGCCCCTGAAAAAGGGACACCATGTCTCAGTGGGCTTACCCAGTTAACAAATTTCAATAAATAAATAAATGCTTTTGTTGATGAACAACAGACAACACGCACTGATGAAGCCCTAAAACAAGTATGATCTACATCACTCCTTAGATGTCTTGTGAGTAATGTGTGATGAGTGTGGCCACTGTTCTTTATGGTGTTTGTATTGTGTTTTCCAGGATCACACTGGGCAGATGCATGTTATTGCTCTGTAGAGAGTGAGAGCAAGGTTTTGCCACACAAAGATATGGCTGGAGCACCTGTACCCAGTGGGACGATGTCCATATGCCATGCCATAGCATGCTGCTGATAACGGTGTAGAAGATGATGAGGTCATCTTTGTCACTGGCATAAAAAAAACAGCTAACAGTAGGGCATACATGAGTCAGTGACTTTGGAGCCCCCCACCTGCCCCCAGTGTGTTGCTGTCCATGCAGCTGGGGGATCGTGCACATAACCCCTGTGCACCCATGTCATGAATGCCACATGGCCACCGCCTGTCTGTGGCATTCATGCGCACAATGCCAATGTGCCCAGTTTACACAGATGCATTGGCATTGTGCATAGGGCCCATAGCACTGCACTACACCTTTCCTTGTTTTGCAACATGTTTGTGTTGTTGCATGCTAGAATGTGGTATGACTATTACACTTTCTTATTGGTGTGCAGTGCTCCCGAATTGTGCTTAGGTCCTAACTCTAATGATATAAGTAAGCAAGTTGCTGAAACAGAAAATTAACATTTAACTCTAAATACTCTAGCAAACACTAGCACCTAGAATATTATCACCCAACAGTGCGAGATTTAGGTCTTAGAGAATATTCTAAAATACAGAAATTTACAGGCTGTCAGCTTATCAAATAAACTGGATACGTATTTTGAATTGCTAAGAGATTTATTGAAGCCAATGTTCATTGAAGCACTTTCTTCACCTTCAGACAACATCCAGTACTCTGTCAAGGGTTCTTGTTCCCTAGTTGCATCGGTTTGCACTTTGTGGTGTTGAATTTCAACTGCTAAACCTTAGACCACATCTCTAGTCTTAGCAGGTCACTCTGCATCTCCCTAATTCCCTCATCACTATCTACCTTCCTACAGAGCATAGTGGAGAAGGGTATGACAACTTGATGGTGACACCAACACAGTGACATACCTTGCTGTCAACAAAATTGACAATTTGCCTACAGGTCGCTGTGTTGGTGTGCCTGAGACAGGGGCACACCATCTCCTGGTCCTGCACCCCCTCCCTGAATCAACTCCAACTAGAGTTGATAATCCATAGTACGGGGTTGCGGGGGGGCAGAGTCCCTGCTTGGGGGGTTCTGGGGTCAAAGCCCACCGATAGAAAAACAGGACTTGAAGACATAAGGGATTTATGTCTACCACAACTTGCGGTCGACAAAAATCTCATCGCTGAGATGCTGGTCGACAAATGTGTTGTCAAACTGGCATCGTAGATCCATGGAGAACCTACCATCTGTGGGGGGGGGGAGTGAGCTGGAGGTAACAGAAGAGAAGAATCTGGGGGTGCTCATCATGGGAGCAATGAACAATTCCACACAATGCAGAAAGGCAGCAACAATGGCCAACAAAATGCTGGGGTGCACTGCAAGGGGCATTACCTTGAGAAGAAAGGAGGTTATTCTACCATCATACAGATCATTGGTTAGACCTCACCTGGAATACTGCATGCAGTACTGGCACCTGTACCTTCAAAAGGACATTAGACTGCTTTAGAGGGTGCAGTGTAGGGCAACGAAGATGATTCAGGGCCTGGGGGAATTGCCATATGAGGTCAGACTAAGAGAGTTAAACATGTACACACTGGAGGAGAGGAGGGATGGGGAGACATGATTGAGACCTTCAAATACATGAAGAGGATACTCAAAACAGACACAGAGGGTCTATTCAGGAGAAGGGTGGGGAAAGACACTAGGGGCCATGACATGAGACTGGAGAGGGGTAGATTCAGGAGGGAGGTGAGGAGGCATTTCTTTACAAAGAGGGTGGTGGCAAAGTGGGCCACACTACTGGCTGAGGTGGTGGCATGTAACACAGTGAAAGGCTTCAAGAAGGGGTGGGACAGGGCAAAGGGGAAGGCAAAGGAAGGGAAGAGGAGGGGGTGGGGCAGCTGCTGAATAGGGAGCTAGCTGCAATCTCAAGCAGCCTAGATAGACCAGGATAGCCTTTTCCTGCTGGCAACTTTTGTATGTTCGTATGTTCAGATAATCTGTCATTTTTAAGTTTTGCCTTCAGAGTCCATTTAAAGAAATCTGTTGCTAAATCTGAAAGAAAATCCAAACAAAGTCAGCATTACAAATACCACAGCATACAGAAGATAAGTAGAGTCTACTTGACAAAGTTAAAGGCAAATGCAGTAGTATCATTTTCACTGTTGCATTCAAGACTGATGAGGAAACAAATGTTAAATTGGCCAGAATGAAAGGGCCTTGTCGTTTGGGGGAGTACATTCCATATTTTCCCATGCTTTGTTACAGATCTTGCTCCCTAGGAACATAGACAGTGATACCAAAAAAAGAGCAGTGGTCCATCAGGTCTGCTTGTTGTTCCCTATCAAACCCTGTGACCCATTGCCCATACAGGGTACTAGCCTTCACTATCCACCTCTTTGTTTCCCTCCCTACTGCTACTGCCCTGAGTAATGACTGCAAGTACTTATTCAGTGCCTTGACATGATCCTCATAAGATCTGTTCTTCTGGCCCTGAATAATCCTGGTCACCTGTCATTTCACTGTCAGTAGTCTGTCCTAGTTTTTTCTGCAGTGAAGACTCCAAAACCTGGCACAGTACTCCAGAAGCAGTCTCACCAATGATCTGTAAACAGATAGTAATATCTCTTTTCTTCTATTGTCAATACCCCTTTCCATACATCCCAGCATCCTATTTGCCTTACTAAAGGCTTTGTTGCAGTGGTTTGATTGTTCAAGAGAATCACTAATGATGATGCCTAGGTCCCCTTCCTCAGTTGTAGTGCTCAACTTTATCCCTCTCATCCAGTTCTCTGTCAAAGGTTCTTGTTCCCTAGTTGCATCAGTTTGTACTTTGTGGTGTTGAATTTCAACTGCTAAACCTTAGACCACATCTCTAGTCTTAGCAGGTCACTCTGCATCTCCCTAATTCCCTTATCACTATCTACCTTCCTACAGAGCTTAGTGTCATTTGTAATGAGACACAACTTATCCCTGATTCCTTCTTCAATGACACTGATGAAAATATTGAAGAAGACAGGACCTGGGATGGATCCCTGTGGCATTCCACTTGTGATCTCCCTCTTTTTTGATTTGACACCATTAATCACAACCCCCTGCTGTTTCTCCTTCAGCCAGTTTCCTACCCATCTTACTATGCCCCTTGCTGCACCCAGATTCTCCATCTTCTTGAGCAACCTTCTGTGAGGCACGCAGTTTAAGCATTGCTGAAGTCAAGGTAGAATAAATCCACGGCGCAGCCCCTATCCAATACCCTCATCACCCAGTCAAAGGAAACTATGTGGTTGGTCTGACAAGACCTCTCCGAAGAACCCATGCTGTTTAGTATCCTGGAGACTGTTGCTCTCAAGGTAGTTCACAAGGTCATCTTTGAGCAGTGAATCCATCAGTTTATCCATGACAGAGGTAAGACTGACATGTCTGTCATTTCCTGTTTTCTCCATGCTCCCCCGAGGAGTGGAACTACAGTATGTTCACTACTTTCCAGTCTTTCAGAACTACCTCTGTCTGTAATGACCTATTTAATAGCCCTATCAGGGGTACAGTTAGTTCAGCTGCCAGTTACTTGAGTACCCTTCGATGCATCCCATTTCAGACTTTTCAGACTCTTTCATTGGTAAATACTGGCTGCCTCATCTCCAGGGCCACCTCTATGGCTATCCCAATGCCACTCTCTGGCAAGGGCCACTGTCTCCCCTTATGAAGACAGAGTAAAAGTAATCATTAAGGATGGCTGTCTTTTGTATGTCCTCCTCTATTACCTTACCTCCCTCAGATAGCCTAACGATTCCTCTTTCTTTCTTTCTTTCTTTCTTTCTTTCTTTCTTTCTTTCTTTCTTTCTTTTCTTTCTTTCTTTCCTTCTTTCTTTCTTTCTTTCTTTCTTTCCCTTAGAAAGAATACCTACTTACTGTAACAGTAGATCTTCAAGAGAATCTCTCCAGTGAGCCATATCTCGGAACTGTAAGCCATCAGCATCAGGACGGCTCAGAAACTTTTTGCTAGCTGGGACTGCCCACATTGACATGTATCATCCCTGCTTATATAAAGTGGGAAGCCCCATCATTCCTTACTTCCCCGCCAGAGACAAGCTCAGAGGATCATTAGACCGGCAGGGACCAAAGCAAACAGGACCAAAGCAGGCACACAGAAGAAGATATGGAAACCTGAGAAAATGTGCCAAATGCAGGCATAAGAGGAGAAGCAGCCTTTCAAGAGCAGGCAGCATAACCACCCATCACCCAAAAAGGGGGTAAAGAGGGAGGGAGAGCTGTAACTCAATGGAGAAGATTCTCTTGAAGATCTACTGCTATGGTAAATAACTATTCTATCTTCCTCAGGGATATCTTCTTCCATTGAGCCACATCACAGAATGATTCCCAAGCAGTATTAAAGCAGTGAAGGAGGAAAAAAGGATCTAAGGACCCTGAGTAAAGAGGCCTTGAAGGATAGTAAATCCAAATCTGGCACATCTATGATAGATGATTTCCAAACTGCAACATTAAGGACATGTATTTCTGTATTTTATATTGTCAAAACCTGTATATCTGTGTGTGGTTTTTTACTTGACTTCAGGTCATATCTGAAAATGGAATGTAAATTCCAGAGTACTTACCTGTAATTTCAAAATAAATGAAATGAAATGTAATACATGTATGTACAACACTCCAGGTGGCAGCAGCACAGGTGTCAGCAGTAGACACATTGTGGAAACAAGTCACAGAAGTAGTCACCCCATGGGTGGAGTGAGCACAGACAGAACCAGGAAGCTGTTAACCATACTTCTGGTAGCAGAAAGAAATGCAGCAGGCCAACCATTTGGAAAGGACCTGCTTTGAAATAGGGGAGCCCACCATTCTGGAGGTGAAACCTAAAAATAGCTAAGAGGATTTTCTACAATCCTTAGTCCAACTACCAATGCAGCATCCAACAGACATCAACCATATGCAGAACATGTTCCCCACTATTCATGGGAGTTGAGAAATAAACCAGAAGGTCAATAGTCTGATTTCGTTCAGAGATGACATTCATCAAAAAACAAGGATTGCAAGGTAACCTAATCCTTGTGGACAATAAGAAAAGGCAATCTGAAACCGGAGCCTGCAATTCAGAAATGAACAGAAAAGATGTGATAGCCACTAGGGACAGTGTCTTCCAAGAGAGAAGTGCAATTCACAAGTACCCACAGGTTCAAAGGGAGGCATAGTAAAGGCCTCCAGAACCAAATTAAAGTACCACACAGGATGCAGAAGTAGAATACATTTGAGGTACCTGTGAGAAATCTCAAGCTGGGCCACCATCTTGCCATTTGTGGGGGCATGACAAGCCAACACCGCAGCCAAGTGGCTCTTAAGGGAGGAATACCTGAGGTCCGAGACCATAAGGGACAGGAGATAGTCTGTCACCAGATTGACTGGACTCATAAAAAGGTCCAGCCAACAGGCAGCACACCATACTGTAAAATGTTTCCATTGTTGAGAGTAGGCATACTGAGTAAGATGGCTTCCAAGCTGCCAGTAAAACACCTGCAACTGCTGGGAAAATCCCAAAGTGTGAGAGCTCTATACCCTCAGAAGCAAGGCATGGAGGTGCAGGGATCAAAGATCTGGATGTACCAGATCACCCTGCTCCTGTGACATAAGTCCCACTTGTAGAGGGAGCAAGACAAGGGGCTCCACTGCCAATTGCTGAAGCAAAGGGAACCAGATTTGTCTGGGCCAGTACAGGACCAATAGAATCTGGATGGATGACTCGCCTATCAACTTGACCAGAACCTTCTGTAACAGAAGGAATGGGGAAAGGCACAAATGAACCTCCTTTCCAAAAGAGGGACAATGTGACTCTTGAAAAAAAAAAACTCCAGGCCCTAGAGCAAGTGAACAGGTCTATGTTTGGGTGACTGCACTTTAGGAAGAGGTTATGCACAATGGAGTCCGACAACTCCCATTTATGGCAGAGCACCTGGGACCAGCTGAGATGATTTGTAAGGGCATTGAGTGTACTGGGCAGGAAGATGGCCATAAGGAACATATTGTGTTCCACAGCCCAGTGCCAAACTCTCATTGCCTCTCTGCAGAGAGGGTACAAGTGGACACCACTTTGTCAGTTTGCGTAGTGCATCACAGAGATGTTATTTATATGGATCAACAGCTGGTGACCCAGAAAGAGAGTAGTGAAGGCCTGTAGGCCAAGCAGAACAGCTCTCATCTCCATAGTATCCAAGGGGGACTATTGACCATTAGTTCAGAAGTGGTCCAGATGGACATCCCATTAGGAACCTGAAGCATCTGTCATCATCACTAGAAGAGGAGATGAACTGAGAAAGGGTGATTCCATCTCAGTGGAGCAGTCCAACCTCCAGACCACAGAGCAATGGAGCAGAGGGATCACTTCCATGAGACACTCCAGCTGGTTGGAATGTTGAGCCCACGAGGCACAGGGGAATCATTGTAGAATCATGATATGCAGATGCACCAGGGGGGATGGTCAGAATAGCAGCAGCCATGAAGCCTATCAGTCATAAGAGACATGTGGCAGATACATAGTCACTGGAAGAGACCAGCTGAGTCCCAGCAACCAGCGTCACAGTACGGTTTGAGGGAAGGAAAGCCTTATTCAACCCCATGTCCAACCAAATATGTTTTCGCTCATTGACTTTGCTGGGATTTTGCTTTGAACTTGCCTGCAGGCAAGATGCTTTGGTTTTTTGGTCTGAAATTTTCAGGGCAGAAAGGGACTACCTCACAGATGTGCTTTTTGCTAATCTGGTGAAAAAATAATAAACCATTTTTAAGTTATTACAATTTAAAAATGTGAAAACATTGTTTCTGAGCATGCTCAGTAGACACTTCAGTATAGCTGTATGAAATGAAGTAGGAATCCTGCTCCATATGGAGAAATTCCTACTTCATATGGCTGCCATCTTGTTTGCAGTTGTGCCCGCCCCCCAAAAATTTTGAAACCTCCCAAAATGAGATTCTGGGGAGGAACCATTACATGTAGCTTGCTTATTGGCACCCCCTTTGGTGCATTCTGCACTTTACTGGACAAAATATGTGTTTTTTTAATCATTTAAATCCTACTTCATATCCACATAATACAACCCAGGATCCTACTTTGTATTCTGAGGTACGACGTAGGATCCTAGGTCGTGAGCCAAAAATAGGACAATGATTAAGAAAATTTTTTTGACAACTTGAGGTGCCCAATCCGTGTGTCAGTACTAGAGGACCCCACCAGTATGGGACACTGGGAAACCCACTCCCAGTGTCCCCAACACAAAACAACCATGGCTGACAATGCGGTGCCCAATCCCTATGTCAGCAGTAGCCTCCAAAAAGCATGTCTGACAATGGGGTGCCCAATCCCCATGTCAGCAGTAACACCCACCAAAGCAGAATTCTGGGGAGCCCACTCCCAGTGTCCCCAGTTATAGCATGCCCCCTCCATCAGCACTTGCTGCCTGAAATAAAGAAAACAGTCCCCCGACATTTTTTTATTAAAAAAAAAATCCTATGATAAAGAAAACGGACCCTCGTCGTCGCCGCAAGTCCCTCCTCCCCATCCCCACTCTCCCTCTACGCACCCACCTCCCCACATCCCCCCTTACCTCATACTTACCTCTTGAGGTCGGGCGCTGTCATCTTCTCTGGACTGGGACACATCTGCACTCTTCAAAGCTGAACCACAAACTGTAGAATCAAGCTAAGTACCGTATGATGGCAGTCTATGGTGTTTTAAACTTAGGTTGATATCTCGGGCATTTTTCAACATTTTTTTATCAAATTTTCAACATGGGCTTTCTGGGACCCCACCTCATGAACACAGTTACTGTCATCTCATTAATCAGACCCATAAGGTGATTTCGCAGTCACTATGCAGAATCACCTTTCTGGACTGAGTAAAGTGATCATGAGGAGAGGTCCCAAAAAACCTATGTTGAAAATTTAGTGAAAAGATGTTGATCAATGCCAGTGTTATGAGCATATGTTTTGCAGTTTCTACGCATGCTCGTAACTTGACCTATTTTTAATATTTTCACTCCAGATTTTCAACATTGCCATTTTTTCACACCTCCTCATGAACAGTACAGCTGCCATTTTTCACCTCCTGCCCAAAACATTTTTCCACACCTGTGGCCCATAATGGCGCAGTCGATGAGCAAAATCAACTTTTGTGATCAATTAATGAAATCACAGTACCAGTGTTCAAGAAGGTGGTCTCAAAAAGTCCATGTTGAAAATTTGGTTAAATAGTTCCAAAAAATGACCGCATTATGAGAGTGTGTTGCGCAGGTTCTACGCACGCATGTAACTTCAACAATTTTTCATATTTTCACTCCACATTTTCAAAATTGCCATTTTCACACCTCCTTATAAACAGTATGCAACTGTCATTTTTACATCCTGACCGAAACATATTTTTGCATCTGTTGTGCTAAATGGCACTCCCGCTTTGTGAAATCACCTTTCAGGACAAATTAACGAAATGACAGTGCCAGTGTTCATGATGTGGGGTCCTCAAAAGACCATGTTGAAAATCTGGTGAACAAAATTCCTGAAAATGCCCACGTTTCATACATCCGTTGAATTTATTTTATGCACGCACATAACTTGCTGGATTCAGGCCATGCGCTCCCACAGTAAAATAAGGATACTATTATCCTATCTCAAAAAGAAGGGAAATTCATTGCAAAAAACTACATGAATGCATCAGTTAGGGTTTTTATTAAATCATCAAAAGCTGGAAGATTCAATCTTAGGGTTTCCACCCCTAACACCCCATGCCACACACCCTCCACACACCAACAGGCATCGGGTATCAGGCCTAACTCTCACCCCATTTTGCTATACTGTACCATGTCAACTTGTTTACACATGGAATGGGGGGAGAGTTGGGCCTGATGATCCCATGGCACACCCCAATGCCTGTTGGTATGTGGAGGGTGGGGGTGGGAAGCCTAACATTGAATTTCCCAGCTATTAACAATTTAATAAAAACCCTAACTGATGCATTAATGTAGTCTTTTGCAATGAGTGAATGTATATATATATATATATATATATATATATATATATAGATATAATATCTAGATAACCTTGTTATATCAGAGTTAAAGCATCAAAGTAGGAAATGTGGTGTTAGATTTCCAACCTACAAACCTAACCTCACCTGACAAAGGATCATATTGCATCTCCAGCCCCAACACTCACCACATTCCATCACAAAATAAGCTGGGAGGCCACAGCATAGGAGAATGGGGTGAACGTTTGGGCTGGAGATGCCAATGCCAACCCTCTGATCCCTCTTCATCTGTGCAGGGTGGGGATGGGGTGTTAGGGTTGGAAACCTTAACTCCACATTTCCCTACTTTTGATGCTTTAACCCTAACTGATGCATTAACAACAATTTTTTGCAATTTATTTTCTTACTTTTTAGATAGTATAATAGTATTTTTATTTTATTGTGAGAGTGCAGGGTCCAAAATATAATAGTATTTTTATTTTACTGTTGGAGCACAGGGTCTTGAGGACCCTTCCTCCACAGATATGCATATGTATCTAGCAGTGGAAACATAGGGGCCTTTGGCCCCTGTGCTTCCATGCAACAAGTTACGAGCAGGCTAACTGAAATTGCAACAAATAGTTATAACTGTGCCATCTTACATAATTTTCACCCCAAATGTTCAACATAACCTTCTTATTACCTCACTGCATGTACCCAGTACCTAAAACTTTCAAATCCCTGTCAAAATGTAATTTTGCATAACTGTAACACCATTGTGCGCCACAGGTGTGGAAAAACATTTTTGGCTGGATTTGAAAAATTACAGCTGTACTATTCATGTGGTGGTGTGACAAAATGGCAATGTTGAAAATCTGAAGGGAAAGTCTGAAAAGTTGGCAAAGTTACGAGTGTGCATAGAAACCACACAATGCACGCTTGTAATGCTGTCATTTTTTGGAATTTTTTTCACCAGATGTTTAACATGGGCTTTTTGAGACCTCCCTTCATGAACACTGGCACTGTGATTTTGTTAATCCATCCCAAAAGATTGATTTGGGCTGGCAGCATAGCCTAGAGGTTAGAGTAATGAGCTGTGAATGAACTTGGTATATACAGCAGACCAGACCTTGGTTTGATTCTCACAACCTCCACTTGCATACTGTGTGACTCTGAGCAAGTCACTTAACCACCCAGTGCTCCAAGATCGCCCCTGAAACCAGGCACTTGTGCCTAGTGGGCCTTACCCGGTTACCAAAGACTAAAATAAAAAAATATAAATTATGCACCACAGGTGCGAAAACATGTTTTGGGCAGGATGTGAAAAATGATAGCTGTACTGTTCATGAGGAGGTGTTAAAAAATGTCAATGTTGAAAATCTGGAGTGAAGATACTAAAAAATTGGCCAAGTTATGAGTGTGCATAGAAACTGTGCAACACACATTTATAAAGCAGAAAGGTTTTGGAAATTTTTCACCAGATTTGCAACATGGGCTTTTTGAGACCCCACCTCATGAACACTGGCACTGTCATTTTGTTACTTGTCCCGAAAGGTGATTCTATACAGTGACTGCAAAATCCCCTCTTGGGACTGAGAAATGGACTGACAGTGACATTGTTCATGAGGTGGGGTCCCAAGAACACCTTGTTGAAAATTTGGTGAAAAAATCTCAAAAAATGACTAACTGAGCAACATAAGTTCAAAACACCACAGACTGCCATTATACAGTGATAACCCTGATTCTTTAGTTTGCGGTTGGGCTTTGAAGAGTGCAGATGTGTCCCAGTCCAGAGAAGATCATAGCCGCCGACCTTGGGAGATGAGTATGGGGTAAGAGGGGGGTGCGGGAAGGTGGGTGCATAGAGGGAGGGTCAGGATGGGAGAAGGGAGGTACTGTGAGATGATGAGGGACTGTTTTCTTTTGTACAGGTTTAAAAAAATAAAAATAATGTCGGGGGACTGTTTTCTTTTTTATAGGGACTAATGGACTATACATTGTTTCGGTACACTGGGAGTGGGCTCCCCAGTGTACCACAGTAGTGAGTGGGGGGTGTCAAATAACTGACGAGACTGGGAGTGGGCTCCCCAGTGTCCAAAACTTGCGGTGCTGGGTGGGTGCTAGTGCCGACATGGAGATTGGGCACCCCATGTCTGCAAATTAAAAAAAATATTAGGGGACACTGGCAGTGGGCTTCCCAGTATCCCACAGGGGTAGGAAGGGGGTTCTACAGCCTACACAGAGATTGGGCACCCCAATATCGGCATTTTTATTTTGGGGGGGAAATGAGGAGAGTAACCGGTTGGTGGCAAAATGGATTCCTTTTTCACCACTTGCTAACTTCCGCTGGTGAAAAGGGAAGTAAGCGACTGGTGAAAAAGAAATTTAAACTGTTAATTAAACACCCTTGGAGGCTGCATTTGCTGCAGCCACTTAGGAATCCATCTAAAGGTCTCGGAATGAACAAGATACATGCCCTGGTGTATCTTGATAGCTTAATTCATGCGGGTTTTCAAATTAAAAATAAAGGGAAAACAAGATGTCGGCTCACATCAAAGGATTTTTTTCTCAAGAAGAAGGATTCCAAATCTTGAGAAGAAGGATTGATCTCACAAGACTCAATCCTTCTTTGTGAGATGAAATCCCCCTTTGTGAGAAACATCTCTATTCGAGAAATGGAATGTTCAGCAAAGTCCCATAGGATATAATGGGAACTAAAAAGCTTAATAACTTTGCAACTGATCAATGGATTTGCACAAAGTTTTCACTGTCTGTTCTTCTACCAAAATTCTTTATACCCTGTAAAAATCAGGCAAAAATTCTGCACCATATGGTTGCAAGGTGATGAGGGAAAAAACAGCAAAACTAGGTGTTTTTTGTTTTACTTTTCTCCACTATCTGGATCTTAGAATCCTCACAACTGACCAGAATGACACTTGCCACAACAAGAGATCTAACCCACAGGACAGCAGATTCCAAATTTTGTGCAAATCTATTGAACTGTTGCAAATTTATTAAAGCGCAAAATTCCAGGTTTAACATAGAAAGTGCTGCTCAACCCTAACTAACAGGCGCACCTGTATAATATATATATAGAATATATAATGGATTACAGTGAAATAACACATTTATCTCCACTAGTGAGTGGTAATATATGTGTGTGTGTGTGTGTATATATATAACATATATATATTTATACAGTGGGGGTGAGACATATTCCAATGAGATAAAACAAGTTATTTTCACTGCAGTGAAATAAATCCTGATGACGACAGCAGAGTTAAAATAAGTACTGTTTATTACACCCCTGAAACCTGATACCTATATATAGGGGATACATGATGGGCACGAGTGTGATATGGAAAATATTTTCACTCCTCTAGAGTGACCTCTGAACTCATGAGTGGCGAAGCCACGAGTGAGGTTTCAGAGGTCGCCGTACGGGACTGAACATATTTCCCATATCACATGAGTGCACATCATGTATCCTATTTACACAATGGGGGCCTCACTGTTGCAAAATGTGCAATTTGCATGGCTTTGCACAGCTTTGCATGATTGCACAGCTTTGCGCGGGTTTAGCGCGGGTTTCGGGGGTGTAATAAATGGTATTTATTTTAACTCTGCTGACGTCATCAGGATTTATTTCACTACAGTGAAAATAACTTGTTTTATCTCATTGGAATTTGTCTCACCCCCATTGTGTAAATACATATATATATATATATATATATATATATATATATATATCTTATACTGGGGAAGTACTGTAGCTCCAGTATAGTTAGGGTTGGGTGCACAATTCTATGTTAAACCAGAATTTGTGAACCTTCATAACTTTGGAACTGTTCAATGGATTTGCACAACATTTGGCATGCAGAATCTCTTGGAGTAGGTCTCTTGATGTGATAAATATCGTATGAATCCATTCTGTGGTTTTTGGAGACACGCAGCATCAAAAAATCCTAAATTTACCATTTTTTGTGTGTTTTTTTTTCATCAGGTATATCTCAAAAACTGCTTTATGTACTGGTCTGAAATCTTCAGGGTAGAAAGTCTTTGGGTCACAGATGTGCCTTTAGAAGGTTTGGTGAACATTATTAATCCATTTCAAAGTTATTAAACTTTTAATTTCTCATTATTTTCTATGGGGAAAAAGTTAAGTGTTCTGCACGGAAAAAGGCCCATTTTTGCACACAGTTATCATGTTGCCACAGGGAGACTTTTGTCTTTTCGCAACTCTCCCTTCTGTCCACCATCTTGTTTGCTGTTAGCGAGAGACAGCACAACATTGGGGGGCCCAATGTCTGTGTCTGTACTGGAATCACCCCCCAGACAGCAATGTGGGACACTGGAAGCCCACTCCCAGTGTTCCAAATAATTATTTCCTAATCCAACAATGGGGAGCCCAAACCCCATGTTGGTAGTAGTAGTAGCCCCCCTCCACAGTAGTCTGGGACATTAGGGAGCCCACTCCCAGTGTCCCTAAATTTTACTTTTTGGGTTTATTTCTTTAAATGTATTCTGACACTGGGATTCTACCTCCCAATGTCAGATGATCCCCCACCCCAGTCCTGTTTTTTTTATAGTATCTGACAACGGGGGCCCCAATCCCCATGTTGGAATTAGGAGCCCCCCTCCACAATAGTGTGGGACACTGAGAAGCCCATGCCTAGTGTCTCCAAATGTTAATTTTTTCTTTGCCATTCAAAAAAGAAAACAGTCCCCCAAGGTTTTTTTTTCCATAAAAAAAGAAAACTATCCCTTGTCATCTCCCCATCTTCCACCCACTGAGCAACTCACCACCCCACCCCCCTTGCCCTATACTTACCTCCAGAGGTCATCGGGTGTCATCTTTTGTGGACTGGGACACGTCTGCACTCTTCAAAGCCAAACCGTGAACTGAAGAAGCAAGGTAAGTGCCGTATAATGGCTGTCAGTGGTGTTTTGAACTGATGTTGATATTTTGCCATTTTTAGGTATTTTTGCACCAAATATTAAACATGGGCTTTTTTGGACCCCACCTCATCAACACTTGCTCTGTCATTTTGTTACTCTCTCCTGAAAGGTGATTTCATGGTCGCTGTGTGGAATCACCTTTCGAGACTGGGTAATGAAACAACAGTGACAGTGTTCATGAGGTGGGATCCCAAAAAGCCCATGTTAAAAATTTGGAGCAAAGCTACCACCCGAGATACGTGTGAATGTTGAGATTTTCCAACGTATGCATGTAACTTTGCTAATTTTTCATATTTTCACTCCAAATTTTCAACTTAACTATTTTTTCACACCACCTCATGAACACTACAGCTGTCATTTTTTCCATTCTGCTCCAAACAACCTTCCACACCTGTGGCGCAGAATGGCATTTTGCCATTGATTAAGAAATTTTCACCTATGGGGTTTATGAGGTAGGGTGATAAGAACACTGTTAAAAATTTGGGGTCAAAATGTGGAAAAATTACAAAGTTATCATGGCAACATACATACAGGCAGGATAAAATTACACTATTATACCAGACTCTGGAGAGCCACTGCCGAGTGGAAGGAGCAAGACTACAAGTGCAGGGAAGTCAGAGCATTTAATTCTTTATACTGCTGCTGTATTCTTTTTACTGCTGCTTTTCTAATGTGCTCACGATGGGGTTTGTGAATGGGGGACTGGGATATGGGTGTAAGAGGAATGAGGGATGTTGAGGGAGGGACTGAAGAAAGAAGGAGGCCAGGGGCCCACGTGGTGCAGCTAGGCCAAAAGGGCAGCTGCAGTCAGGAATTTTAAAGTGAGTACCAGCCATAATTGTAGTCCAGGCTCTGGAGAGCCACCCCCAAGTGGAAGGAACAAGACTACAAGCTTAGGGAAGTCAAAGCATTTAATTATTTTTACTGCTGCTGTTTTAATGTGCTGACTGTGTGGTTTGTGAGCCAGAGACCGGGAGGTGGTAGGAAGAGGAATGAGGGAGGTTGAGGGAGGAACTGAAGAAAGGAGGCTGCTGGAGGCCCACATGGTGCAGCTAGGCCAATAGTGCAGCTACAGCCTCCATGTACATCCCAGGTGGCCAAGTGACCCCCTCATGGAGTGACCTCGATGCGAGATTGTCAAGACGCAGGAGTGTAGCATCTTCAATAGTATCTGCAGGGTGTCCGCAGGGAGGACGGCAGGTAGCAGGCCATGCTGGGGAGGAGTGAGGAGGATCTAAAGGGTAGGCTGATGAGTTACAGCAAGGACATGGCAGGGAGCCCAAGGTGGAGACGGGACCATCAGGAGTGGGAAAGGAAGCAGGCAAGGAGAAGGAGCGTGTTCATGGGCAGTCAACCAGGATGGGAGGTGGGATGGGTTGTATGCTGCAATGGATGCAGGCAGCCACATTCCTAGGCATTACATGGAGGGCAGGGGGCTGCATGATGTGTAGACAGGTGTCACAGCTAAGGGAGAAGACTGGATGGTTGAGAAGGGAGCTAGGTGGATGGGGGACAGGGTGGGGGGTAATACCAATGGAAGGGGGACCTGAGGGGGCCCGCAACAGAGTTAGCAGTAGACAAACTAAAGGATATACAAGGTGGGGGGACAAGAGGGGCAGACAATCAGGAACAACTGAGGGCAAGGATCAATGACTGGAGGGGGGTCTAGCACCGGAGGAAGACTATAACATGGGCAGAGCAGGGAAATATGTCACAGGAAGGGGGGCTGGAGTACCCCAGACAATGGAGATTGACAATATGAACAGTTTCTCCATTTTGTCCAGCCTGGAAGAGCAGAAAGAGGGAGGGGAGGGTAAAGGTACAGAGCAGGTAAGATCAGGGTGAAGGGTGGTATCACTGAATGCTAGGAGCCTGTGGAACAACATGGCAGAGTTGCAGGCATCGATGGCAAATGGGCAGGTGGACATTGCCGCCATTACCGAGACATGGGCAGCCCAATACCATGACTGGGACCTCATGAGCAGACGAATTGCCACTGGACAAATCGTCAAGAACTAGATGTCATGGACTACTGGTTGCGCAGTCTAAAAGGCGCCAGTCAAAAAGTCGAAATTAAATGTAGTCGCTAGCAACAAAGAGCGAATTGTATTTGTCTAATTAAGGACAAATAGTCGCAATAATCATTTTCAATAACTTTATTAATTTTTTTAAAATACATAAAAAATACATAGCATAGTAAATCAATTCCACCAGAAATAAATTGTCATTTATTTCTGTAACAGCATCAAATCATTGATGAACAGCTGTGCAAATGTAGTAGTAGCATTTATTTCTGTAACAACATCAAATCATATGTGCAAAAACAGCTGTGCAAATGTAGCTAATATTCCATGCAAGTAAGCAAACTAATGTGTGTCTAAAGCTGTGCAAATTACGCAAGTCTGTCATGCAAGTAAGCTAATATGTGCAATAGTAGATGCTATCATTATGCTACATTTATCTCGATGACAGTTGCAATGTTTCGTAGACACTGCAGCTCGGTTCTGTTTTTAAAGTCCTCACAAATAGTGTGGAAAACCTTATTTACTCGTTGATACTTTTGATGCTTTCTCGGAGCCTGCTGTCCCAGTTCCACCTGTCTTCTTAGTAGGGATGCAGCGTGCTGTTCCCAGCGCAGTTTTCTGGCGAGCTTAGCACAGGCTGGGTGTGCTATTGACACAGTCCGTGAAAATGCTCTGTGCCATGCCTCAAGAGCGTTATTGCTGCGAGGCAAATCAGCAATAACTCGCTCGTATTGGTTCCAGAATTTGATTGGGAACTGAGGCAGATGACGCTTTTTTTTATTTCTGGTTAAGTGTCCAATATATGTGTCCTCAAAATAGTCCATGAGGCACTGTACATCCTCATAGTCTGTGTCATCCAGCAACATTTGGAAGATCGCTTCGATGCAGTGTTCAGGCACAAAGGCAAGTGCCAGAATACACCGTACCTTATGCGCGCAAGTCTCGTCCTGTATGTACTGGCTCTGCATCCCCTCATGCTGTACTCTCCTCCACATAGCTTGACCTAAGTGGAAATTGCAGCCTACAAGCTCTGCATTTGGTAGCATTTCTTTTAATACATTGACAGCTGCCAGTTCAAAGTCTGTCATGACCGTCATGACATTGCTTGCACTTAGTTTTGCACCAAGCACATCTTCCAAGTTCAGAAAGAACTTTCTGTAAACACTCTCACTTCGCCCAGGTAGAATAGCATAAACACAAGGCCTGTTAACACTATTCACAAGTGCATGAATAGTGTACAACTGATCAACATCTCTTGGTGCAACCGCAAATGTCCCATTGCAGAACCAGTGCTTTGTCTGTTTAAGCACTGCAAGATCAGAGTCACTGGCAAATATCAGCATTTCATCATCATTGACTCTAAGAAAGGGTTCCCCACTTACAGTGAGTTCATACTGCAGCACATCAACATCATTGTGCCCTCCATGCTGCTGTTGTCGGCGAACATCTCGCCGCAGTGTCTCTTGCGAGGGCAGTAGGTGGGCATAGGTGTCAGAAACCTGTTGCAACCCCTGGTGTACAACATTTCTTGTCGGCTCCTCTGACTCAATGGCACGCTGTTTCATGACAGCTCAAGCCGCTAACACCTCGACTCGTCCATAAATGGGTGCATGATCATGGTCGGAGGGAGGTAGTGTTATAGTGTCACCAAAGTTATGGAGACGTGCACGGCAAGTTCTCAGTTCGCATCTCCAAAATATTTTGCCATTTGCTCCGTCCTTCTCCTTGGTGTATAGAAAATTGTCCAGGGCAAGCTTCTGTTTACTTTTCTGTGTTGGCACATATTCCATTACAAGCTGTTGTTTGAATGCACAAAGAAAGAATCATAGTGACTCACAACATTTATAAACCAGAAAGTGGTGCTGATTTATTCAAGATGAAACTGAGAATAGGTTTAAGTGGATACAGGGTTGAGGGAATTGCACTGTGTGTCTTTAAATTTATGCAGATGTTGGGGCCGAAATTATTGATGCACAAACTGAAAATGCAGGAAGTGAAGGAGTTTCAATGGTAGTACATACTGTAATGTTACTCTTTGTTGGGTAAGTTAACCTATGGTACCCTGAAGTGTTTTACTGAATGTACACTGAATCACTGGCCATGTCGCAATGTTTTCATTGAGGGATGCATCTATAATGTGTGCCGTATTGTCCGTGGCATAAAATTAATCGACTGATTGTCTTATTGACGTATAGACCATGACATCTTAACTGCGATGATTAGTACCACGGCATTTTGACTGTATGCCCTGGGACCTGGCCATCCCAGGTTTCAAGCTATACTGGAGGGACTTACAAAAAGGGAAGGGCAGGTAGGCATTTACATTAGGGAAGGGATCAGGTGCAATAGAGAGGAGGGGGAAAGAGGGCAGGTCAGAAACCATATGGCTGCAACTACACAACCCAAAGGGGGATAAGGTCAGACTGGGGACTGAATACAGGCCACCAACCCAGACACAGGATACTGATAGGGAGCTGGGGGAGCTGATAAGAAGGCTTAGTGACAAAGGGAGCGTGGTGATGGTTGGGGACTTTAATCTACCAGGGGTGGATTGGAACATCCCAGCTTCCTCATGTGGTAGGAAACATATCTTCCTGGAAGCCTTCCAGGATGGCTTCCTGATACAAAGGGTAACAGAGCTAACTAGGGAGAGGAATATTCTAGACCTGATGCTGGTGGATGGGGAGGAAGTCAGGGATGTTGGAGTGGAGGAACCGCTGGTGGGAAGTGACCACTGCACAGTGTGGTTCTCAGTTGATCTAGGTAAGGAGGTAGCCACTACAAAAATTATGGTCCTGGACTTCAAAAGGGCACACTTTGGCAGGATGGAGAGCATACTGGAAAGACACATAGCTAGCATCATTCGGGACATGGATGCCTAGAATAAATGGGCAGTCATCAAGCTAGGACTGACTGAGGCCTCTAGCACATGTGTCAAGAGTCAGAGCAAGAAATCCAGGACCAAGCTAGTGTTGACAGCTAGTGTTGGAACCCACTCAGGAGGGAGCAATACTAGACCTGGCACTCTCAAATGGAGAAAGGATCACAAATTTAGAAGTCAGTAGACATCTGGGAACAAGCGACCACTGCACAGTGTGCTTCACAATGAGCACAACAAGGGAGAAAAGCCATACAAAAACAAGCATGCTGGACTTTAGAAGGACTGACTTTGGCAAAATGGGTGAATACCTGAAGAGTACACTAGCAAATGGCCAAAAAGGAGGGGTGGAAGAACAATGGAGAAAAATCAAAACTGCCATCATAGAGGCAACAAGCCTTTGTGTGAAACAAATAAAGAAAACAAAGCGGAGTAAAAAAACACTATGGTTCTCAAAAGAGGTGGCAGGGAAGGTTAAGGAGAAAAAGGCTGCATTCAAAATGTATAAGGAATCACAGAAGGAGCACAACAGGGAACTGTATCAATTAAAGCAGAAAGAAGTGGGGAAGGCAGTCAGAATAGTAAAGGCGCAAACCGATGAAAAAATAGCTAACTCAGTTAAGAAGGGGGATAAAACCTTTTATGTGTACAATAGGGAGCATAGGATGGTCAAGGGAGGGATAGTGAAGATTATAAAGGAGAGGGGAAGTGGGCAGAGGGAGACAGTGAAAAGTCAGAGATAATGAATGAATACTTTTGCTCAGTATTCACAAAAGAAGATGAGGAGGAGTTACCTAAACCAGACAATAGAAGCACTCTGGGTAGGGGGGTTGATACCAGTCCATTCACAGAAGAAAGAGTCCTGAAAGAACTCCTAAAACTCATGGTGGACAAAGCAATGGGGCCTAACAGGATTCACTCCAGAATCCTAAAAGAAGTAAGGGAGGCCCTAGTGACACCACTGACCATGCTTTTTAACAAATCATGGCAGGATGGGGTGGTACCTGAGGACTGGAGGAGGGCAGATGTGATTCCCCTGCACAAAAGTGGGAGCAAGGCAGAAGCAGGAAACTACAGACCTGTAAGTTTGACCTCAGTGGTAGAGAAAATGATGGAATCACTTTTGAAAGAAATAATTGTTGAGTACCTAGAGGCCAGGGGGGCACAGGACCCAAAGCAGCATGGATTTACAGCAGGAAGGTCATGTCAGATGAATCTAATTGATCTATTTGACTGGGTGACCAAAGTAATAGACCAGGGAGGGGCTGTAGATATGGCCTACCTAGACTTTAGCAAGGCATTTGACACAGTCCCGCTCAAAAGATTAATAATCAAGTTAGCCAGCCTGGGAGTGGGTCCCAGGGTGGTAGCCTGGGTAGCAAACTGGCTGCACAACAGGACACAGAAGGTAATAGTGAATGGAACACATTCAAGAAAGGGGAGTTACTAGTGAGTACCCCAGGGCTCAGTACTGGGTCCAGTCCTCTTAACATCTTTATAGGTGACATTACAGAGGGTCTGAAGGGAAAGGTATGCCTCTTTGCAGATGACACAAAGATCTGTAACAGAGTTGATACACAAGAGGGGGTAGAAAAGATAGGAAGGGACTTGGCAAGGTTGGAGGAATAGTCAGACATATGGCAACTTAGATTCAATGCAAAGAAGTGGAACATAATGCACCTGGGAAACAAAAACCCAGGAGAAGAGTACACAATAGCAGGGGAGATACTAACAACAACAAAAATGGAAAGGGACCTGGGGGTAGTCATATCAGATGACCCAAAGGTGGGTAAGCAATGTGAGAAGTCGGTAAGAGAGCCAGGGGATACTGGGATGCATAGGAAGGGGCATCACAAGTAGAAAAAGGAAGTGGTTATCCCTTTATACAGACAGTTGGTGAGACCCCATCTGGAGTACTGTGTGAGTTTTGGAGACCTCATCTACGCAAGGACATAGACAGGATGGAAGCAGTCCAGAGGAGGGCAACTAAAATGATGCATGGTCTGCATCAGAAACCATAGGAAGAGAGACTGAGAGAGCTTAATATGTATACCCTTGATGAAAGGAGGGACGGGGGGATATGATAGAAACTTTCAAGTACCTCAAGGGAATCAACAAAGTCCAGGAGGGGAGCATCTTTCAGAAAAAGAGATGTGTAAGAACAAGAAGGCACAATTTAAAGATAGAGGGGGGATGGCTCAGGGGTAATGTGAGGAAATTTTTTTTCATGGAGAGAGTGGTGGATACATGGAACAGCCTTCCTGAGGAGGTCGTAGAGTCAAAAACAGTGGGGGAATTCAAGAATGCATGGGACAGACGTAAGGCAATTATAGTGGGGGGTTGCAGGAAGTAGGCTGTTGGTTAACTAGAATCTGCGGCTTATCCAGTAGGTAGGGAAATGGGCAGACTGGGTGGGCCAAGTGGTCCTTATCTGCCGTCAAAGTCTATGTTTCTATGTTTCTCTGTAAGAAGCCTAGCTGGATGACTAGGGAGGTAGGGGAGAGGGTGAGGGAAAAGCGGGCTGCATTTAGAAACTATAAAAGATCCATAGGGAAGAGGACAGAGAGGAATATGTGAGGAAATCCAGGGAAGTGAGTAGAACAGTAAGGGCAGCCAAGGCATCCAAAGAACTGAGGCTAGTACAGAGCATCAGAGCAAGTGAAAAGGATTTCTTTAGATATATCATGGAGAAGAGGAAGAGTAAGGATCAGATTGTTAGGATAAAGAAAGGCAGTGGTTGGGTAGAAAAGTGGCCAGAGCAGGCAGAAGTACTCAAGGAGTACTTCTGTTCAGTATTCTCCAGTGAGAGAGATGGGCCCATGCTGGAGGGGAAGGTAGAGGTGTGAGTTGGGGGGAGGAGACTATGGATGGGGAAATCACAGAGGGAAGGGTGTTGCAGGGCCTTAAGTCCCTGAGAGTAGATAAGCCACTTGAGCCAGATGGAGTTCATCCTAGAGTGCTGAGAGAGTTGGCAGAAGTCCTAGCAGGGCCATTGGTTGACCTGTTCAGCACCTCTCTGGAAATGGGGTACATGACCAGGGACTGGAGGGTGGCACATGTGGTGCCCCTCCATAAGACTGGGCCAAAGGATGAACTGGGCAACTATAGACTGGTGAGCTTAACCACAACTGTGGGAAAGCTGATGGAGACTATCATCAAGGAAAGGCTGGTAAAACTTCTGGAGGACAATGATCTCCAGAATGACAGACAGCACAGGTTTGTCTTGGGCAGATCCTGCCAGATGAACCTGGTTGACTTTTTCAACTGGGTGACACTGGCAGTGGATAAGGGTCATGCGGTGCACGTCCTCTACCTGGACTTCAGCAAGGCCTTTGATGCGGTGCCTCGTGGTAGGCTAACCAGCAAGTTGAACAGTTTGGGAGCAGGGAGGAATTTGGTTAGATGGGTCAGGAACTGGTTACAGGATAGATAGCAGAAATTAGTAGTGGGGGGTGAGGTATCAGAGCCCAGGGCAGTAACAAGTGGGGTCCCACAGGGCTCAATGCTGGGACCAGTGCTGCTTAACATTTTCATTGCCAACATCGCAGTAGGAATAAAGAGTTAAGTCAGTCTCTTCGCAGATGACACCAAGATCTGTGTGGAGGTGGATGGAGGGGAACATGGTAAAGTACTTCAGGAGGATCTGGCAACATTGGAAGAATGGTCTCACACATGGCAGCTTGGATTCTATGCCAAGAAATGCAAAATGATGCACTTCGGAGCCAGGAACCCTGAAGACAGTTACTGGGTGGGAAGGCACAGTTATCCATGTCAACAGAGGAGAAAGATCTCGGGTAGGCTGACCAGCAAGTTGAACAGTCTGGGCGCAGGGAGGGAACTGGTTAGATGGGTCAGGAACTGGTTACAGGATAGACAGCAGAAAGTAGTAATGGGGGTTGAGGTATCAGAGTCCAAGGCAGTAACAAGTGGGGTCAAACAGGGCTCAGTGCTGGGACCAGTGCTGACTAACATTTTCATTGCTGACACTGCAGTAGGGATAAAGAGTTAAGTCCGTCTCTTCACAGAAGACACCACGATCTGTGTGGAGGTGGATTGAGGAGAAGGCGGTAAAGTATTTCAGGAGGATTTGGCACCACTGGAAGAATGGTCTCACACATGGCAGTGTGGATTCTATGCCAAGAAGTGCAAAGTGATGCACTTCGGAGCCAAGAACTCCAGACACAGTTACTGCTTGGGGGGAATTAACCATGTCAATGGAGGAGAAGGAAATGGGTGTACTGGTAACAGAGGAATGAACCACTCATCCCAGTGCAGGAAGGCAGTGGCAAAGTCCAACAGGTTGCTGGGGTGCATCACAACGGGGAATTACTTCTAGATGAGGAGAAGTCACCCTGCCCTTGTACAGGTCCCTGGTGATGCTGCACTTGGAGTACTGCATGCAATACTGGCACCCCTACTTAAAAAGGGACATCAAGCTATTGGATGGGGGGTACAGTGCAGGGCAATAAAAATGATTCTAGTATTGGAAGATAGAACTTATGAGGAGAGACTGAGTGAGCTCAATATATATTCCCTGGAGGATAGAAGGGAGAGAGGATATGTAATTGAGACCTTCAAGTTCCTGAAGGGTATGAACAGAGTAAGCACCAGGAGTATGTTCAAACTAAAAGGTGGAAGGGAAACCAGAGGGCACAGTCTAAACTTGGAAGGGGGGCAGATTCAAGAGGGAAATTTGGACACACTATTTCACTGAATGGGTGGTTGCAGGTGGAACATGCTGCCAGAGGAGGTGGTATCACTGCGGACAGTGGGGAGCTTCAGAAGGGGCTGTGACAGGTTCAAAGGAAGGGTTCAGATCATGAGGGGTGGGAGGTGGGTGGGTGTGAAGGAGACATGAGCAGAAACAGTGGGGTGGGAGGGCAGCTGCAGTCTAAAAGGTTGAAGTGCTGCACACTCAAGCAGACTAGACAGACCATATGCCTGTATCTGCTGGCAATTTTGTATGTTCTTATGTTTGTACTATCTGAAAAAGTAAGGAAATTCATTGCAAAAACTTCAATAATGCATCAGTTAAGGTTGTTACTAAAGCGATAAAAGCAAAATGGTGTCTTAGGGTTTCCAACCCTAGCACCCCACCCCACCCTGCAGACACTGACAGATGTCAGGAGTGTGCCGTTGGATTATCAGCCCTAATGCTCACCCCATTCCACTACCCCACCCCCACCTTGCACACACTGACAGGTGTCTGAGATGTGCCTTGGAGTCATCGGCCCCAAAGCTCACATCATTCCATAATGAAATAACTTGAGATGGATACAGTATAGGAAAATGGGTAAGCGTTAGGGCCGATGACCCCAAGGCACAACCCCGATACCTGTCAATGTGTGTAGGGTGGGGGTGGTGGAGTAGAATGGGGTGAACATTAGGGCTGATGACCAGAAGGCACACTCCCAACACCTGTCAGTGTCTGCAGGGTGGGGGTGGGGTGCTAAGGCCGGAAACCCTAACATACCATTTCCCTGCTTTTGTTGCTTTCGTAACAACCCTAACTGATGCATTAATGAAGTTTTTTGCAATGGATATTTTATGTACATATATTATACTGGCACGGTCGAACCAGAATAGTTAGGGTGAAAGTGCACTTCTATGTTAAAGTTTAAATTTTGAGGGTTAATAACTTTGGAACCGTTAAATGGACTTGAATGCAATTTGGCATGCATACTTTCCAGGAGTAGATCTCTTGACCTGCCATATTTGGTGTGAATCCATCAAGTGGTTTCTGATTTATAGAGTGTTGAAAAAACAGAAACATTTGGATTTTTTCACATTTCTTTGTCATCCTGGATCTCAGAAACAGCTTTATCTTGTGGGCTAAAATTTTCAGAGTAGAAAGCCTTGGGGTCACAATTGTGCCTTTTGAAGGTTTGGTGAAAAAATATTAATCCGTTCAAAAGTTACTAAAGCTTTAAGTTTCCCAATATTTCCTATGGGAAAGGTTAAGTGTCTAACATGAAAATGGGCCATTTTTGAAAATGGAAGGTCCCATTTTCAAAAATAGAAAGTCCCATTTTCGAAAATGGAAGGTCCCATTTTTGAAAATGAAACTCAAAACACCGAAACATTGAAGCTTAATAACTCTGGAACCGTTCAATGGATTTGCACGAAATTTGTCATGCTTAATTTTCAGGGGTAGGTCTCTTGAGATGCCTAATTTATTGGAGCTGAGTTTTGTGGTCTGTGAGATGTGGACTGTCAAACAAATATAGCATTAATGGCCATTTTCGAAAATGAATCTGCTTGCAAAAATTCAACCAAGTTGTTTAAATTGTGAATGTTAATACCTCAAGAACAGTTCAATAGATTTGCAAGACATTTGGTATCCATAATCTCTAGGGGTAGGTCGCTTGGCATGCCAGGTTTTGTGTGGATGGGTTTTGTAGTTTGTGAGAGATGGACTGTCAAAAAAACATAACATTAATGGCCATTTTCGAAAATGAATCATTGCCAGTTAAGGTGAATATCACATTGCACTTTCTCAATAGAGGGATGGGAGTACAGGGTCCAAAGGACCCTGCGCTCACACTGTGACATATGGACAGTGTTGTGCTACAGTATCTTGATGGAGAGTTTGGACTCTACACTCTCACCGTGACATATGGATACTGTTACATTATCTCAATGGAGTGATGGAAGTGCAGGGTGACATATGGATACTGTTGTACTATATTGTATTATCAGGATGGAGGGATGGCAGCACTCCTGCCATGACATTTGTATATGGTTGTACTATTTGGATGGAGGGATGAGAGCGCAGGGTCCAATGTACTCTGTGCTCCCACAGTATAATGAGGGTACAATTATACTATCTGAAAAAGAAGGGACATTTTTTGCAAAAAACTTCATTAATGCATCAGTTAGGGTGATTACCACAGCAACAAAACTAGGGAAATGAGGTGTTAGGGTTTCCAACCCTAGCTCCCCACCCCTAGGGTTCCCACCCCTAACACTCCATCCCCCCACCCTTCACATACCAACAGGCGTCAGGGTGTGCCATTGGGTCATCAGGCCTCTCACCTAGCTGTCCTATACTGTAGGGTGTAAGCTTGTTTACATTTGGAATGGGGTGAGAGTTGGGTCTGATAACCCAGTGGCACACCCTAATGCCTGTTGGTGTATGGAGGGTGGGGGTATGGAGGTGGAGTGGTAGGGGTGGGGACCCTGGGGATGGGGTGTTAGGGTTGGAAACCCTAACACCTCATTTCCCTACTTTTGTTGCTGTGGTATTCACCCTAACTGATGAATTAACAATGTTTTTTGCCAAAAAAAAAATATATATATATATAGCTATCCCTCTACCCAACCCTCCCTCTCAGCACCCACTGCCCCCTCCCACAAACATCAAAACATCAGAATGACACTGGGGGTGCCCAATCCCCCAGTGTCCAGATGTGGAATCCTCAACTTTTTTTAACATGCCTCCCACTGCGTATGAATATATAAATATATATATAGATATAGTTATCTCCCCACCAGACCCTCCCTCTCAGCACTTTCAATCCCCACTCGAAACATAAGAGTGACACTGGGGGTACCCAATCTCCCAGTGTCCTGATGAGGAATTCTCTGTGAGTTTTTTTTTGTTTGTTTTAAAACTCTGCAAAAAGAAAACCATCCATTGATGTCTTTTGAGCCAGTAACTGCCCCCCACCTGACCCTCCCACTCAGCACCCACAACCTCACACACCCCCAAGCCCTTACTTATCCATTGGAGGTCCAATGCCATAATTCTTTCTGGACTGCAGACACGTCTTCACTCTTCAAGACCAGACTGCGAACTGATGAAAGAGCTATGCACTTCAATGTATGTCAATGGGGTTTTGAACTTAGTGGCATAACTTGGGCATTTTCACATATTTTTGCTCCAAATTTTCAACATGCCTTCTTTGGGACCCTACCTTATGATCAATTGAATTGTCATTTGGCAGATCTGTCCCAAAAGGTGATTTTTTGGTCCCGCATTAAATTACCTTTTGGGCAGGAGATGAACATGTTCTCTACCCTTCTTCATGAGGCAGCGTTATAAGAAGGCTACTGTATGTTGAAAATTTGGTGTAAAAATGTTAAAAAACTACAAAATTATGAGTGTACATTGAATTTTGCAAATGCAGGCTTGTAACTTTGGTAATTTTCAATGTTTTTCCCCCAAATTTACAACATAGCCATATCTTTACAGCACCTCATGAGTGTGACAGCTATCATTTTTCAAATCCTGGCCAAAATGTTTGTTTTATGTCCCAAAAGGTGATTTCATGGTCCCTGCGCAACATCACCTTTCAGGCAGAAGTTGAAATTTTTTTCTGCCCTTGTTCATGAAGTGAGGTCATAAGAAGGGGATCTATGACAGTCAGTTGGCAATTTCATTGTCAATCAACGTTACAGTAACTCCTTTATGTAAACTGCATTTGTGGTCGGAATGAAGGGAGTTACTTCAGACTGTGCTTTTTTCAGGGGCCTTCACCCCTCAACCTCTATGCACATCCAGCTACTAAATTAATCAACTCCAAGTTGGAGTTGCTTTGTGGAGGGGGTGCAATACCCCAGAAAGCAGCACCAGGGTCCTGCGCTAACACTATTACACCTACTACACTACAGTGACCTAGTGCTGTTGTCACTGTAGTGTCACTCTTGGTAAAGTTGTCACTGTAGTGACAGCATACAGTAAGAAGGCTGTGTTGAATATTTGGTGTAAAAATATTAATAAATATTAACAGTATGAGCCTATGTTGAATTTTGCGAATGCAGGCTTGTAACTTTGGTAATTTTCAATATTTTTCACTTTTCGGGCAGGAGCTGAAAAATTTTCTCTGCCCTTATTCATGATGTGGAGTCATAAGAAGGCTATGTTGAAAATTTAGTGTAAACATATTTTAAAAAAACAATAAAATTATGAGCCTACATTGAATTTTGCTAAAACAGGCTTGTAACTTTGTTAATTTTCAATGTTTTTCCCCTAAATTCACAATGTAGTCATATCTTTACAGCACCTCATGAGTGTGACAGCTGTCATTTTTCAGATCCTGGCCAAAATGTTTATTTACATCCCAAAAGGTGTTTTTGCGGTCCCTGCACAAAATCACCTTTCAAACAGGAGTTGAAAATGTTCTCTGCCTTATTCATGAGGCAGGGTCATATGAAGGCTATCTTTTAAATTTGGTGTCAAAATATTTTTTTTTTTAAAGTTATGCAGCTGTGTTGAATTTTGCAAACTCAGGCTCATAACCCTGGTAATATTCAATAGTTTTACCCCAATGTTTCAACATAGCCATTTCTTTATAGCACCTCATGAATGTGACACCTGTCATTTTTCAGCTCCCGCCCCAAATGTGTTTCTGCATCCTGAAAGCTGATTTTGCAGTCCCTGCACAAATTCACCTTTAGGCCAGGAATTGAACATTTTCTCTGACCTTCTTCATGAGGCAGGGTCATAACAAGGCTATGTTGAAAATGTGGTGTAAAAATATTAAAAATCAAATTTTCAATATTTTTACCTCAAATTCCTCAGCTATAGTCCTATCGGCTCTGGCCAGAGTTTTCTTCAGGATTCGTGGCTACACCACATGAAGCTTACCTGATCCACTCAGGGGCAAATCCTCCTGTGTTCTGCGGACTACCTGCGGATGCCATTCAGATGCCACAGAAGCAGATGTCCCACTCCTGCTCTGTGCCACTCATGCAATGGAACGTGAGTGTGCTAGGACATGTTGATAGAAGGAGCTAACTAAAGTGCAGTCAAAATGTAGAAAACTGCTTCACTTAAGCCTAAGCCACGCATCCCAATTAACAGTTATCCCCCCAGATAACTGCAGGGACATTTTTCAGCAGCCTTCCGCCAACTCGGACCAACACACTACTAAGTAATGTGCCTTTTACTGCTCCCTGACTGAAGATCCCAATTTACCTTGCAGACACTACAATTCTAACATAGTATCTATTTACCTACCCCAGTATTAAATATTCTAGCTTTCTCAGTCAGGTCAGCTGCCTCCTTGCTCTGATAGCAAGAGCTAACATGTTAACTTTCCAGTTTTCTGGGAAAAATGAGCACTCTCAATCCCCCAGTACAGCACCTCAGTGCGGCACAATATTGACTTACCAGACTACTACAGTGCTCCCCATTTATCAGCCATGCTCATTTACTGCCAGTCAGCCTTTGTGTTCCATTTTTATGCAATGCTAATTAACCTGTTTATCTGCCACCCTCACTTAGAAACATAGAAACATAGACATTGACTGCAGATAAGGACCGCAAGGCCCATCCAGTCTGCCCATTTCTTTTTCTGTCTTATGAATGTGCCATCAGCCTTTGCTCTGTCAATGGCCTATTTATTCATAGTCATCTGTATTGCTTCCTTATGCCTATCCCATGCCTGTTTGAAACCCTGCACTGTATTCATATCCACCACTTCCTGAGGTAGGCCGTTCCATGCATCCACCACCCTTTCTGTGAAAAAGAACTTCTTCATGTTACCCCCTTAATCAGCCTCCCTCTAATCTCATGCTGTGCCCTCTTGTCCTGCTATTCTTCTTATACTGAAGCATGTTAGACTCTTTCACCTTGTTAATGCCCTTAAGGTGTTTGAATGTTTCAATCATATTACCTCACTCCCTCCTTTGCTCTAAGGTATACATATTGAGCTCCGTTAATCTGTCCTCATATGTTTTCTGATGCAGTAACTGCACAGTTTTGGTTGTCCTTCTCTAGACTGCCTCAATTTGGTTATTGTCCTTGTGAAGGTGTGGCCTCCAGTACTGCATGCAGTACTCCAGATGAGGCCTTACCAGTGTCTTGTAAAGAGGGATTATTATCTCCCTCTTCCGACTTGTAATACCCCTACTAATACACCCCAACCTCCCCCTAGCCTTACCTACTGCTTTAGTGGTCTTGCACTTCTTTGCATTAAACCCCAGTTGCCACTCTTTTGACCATTTTGCTAGTTTATCCAGATCTCTTCTCATTCTGTCCACACCATCTGAATCATCTTCTCTGTTGCAGATCTTGGTGTCATCTGCAAACAGGCAAACCTTCCCCTTCAGTCCATCTGCAATGTCACTGATGAAGATATTGAAGAGGACTGGCCCCAGGACAGATCCCTGAGGTACCCCACTTGAGACTTGCATCTCTTCTGACTGTATACTGTTTACAGACACTTTGGTTTCTGCCTGTCAACCAGTTTGCCACCCAGTTGATTAGCTTCTGACCCACCCCAAGCCTACCAAGCTTATTAATCAATCTTCTATGTGGAACAGTATTGAAAGCTTTGCTGAAGTCAAGGTGGGCGACATCAGCTGTTCCCCCATTGTCCACCACTCTGATTACCCAGTCAAAGAAATCTATGAGATTAGTTTGACAGGACCATCCTTTTGTAAACCCATGCTGTCTTGGATCCTGTGCTCCTATGGATTCCAAGTGTTGCACTATCCTTTCCTTAAGGAGTACCTCAATAATCTTGTTCACTACTGAGGTAAGACTGACTGGTCTGTAGTTTCCTGCCTCCTCCCTGCTACGACCCTTGTGGAGCGGGATCACACAAGACCTTCTCCAGTCTTCTGTGACCTATCCTGTGCTCAGAGACTCACTAAACAGTTCTGATAATGGCTCTGCTAGTTCAACCCTTAGCTCCTTTAGTACCCTGGGATGTGTGCCATCAGATCCCATTGCCTTGTCCACCATGAGCTTATCGAGCTCTTGTAGGACCCTTTCTTTTGTGAAGGGACTAGTGCACACCTCCTTCCCCCCTGTGTCCATGGTGCTGAGCTGTGGGCCCTGTCCTACCTTCTCTTCTGTAAATACTGAGCAGAAGTATCTATTTAGGACAGATGCTTTTATATGGTCCTCCTCCTCCTCCTCACATGCCCCCTTATCCCCTTTTATCTTAGCAATACTCCCTTTGGACTTTCTCCTTTCACTAATGTATCTATAGAAAGTCTTGTCACCTTCTTTTACTGTTTGTGCTAATGTTTCCTTGGTTTAGGCCTTTGCCTGCCTTACTGCCTTCCCTGCTTCCCTTAGGGAAGATTGTTATGCCTCCCTAACTTCATCCAGCTGCATTCCCTTATATTTCCTGAAGGCCAGTCTTTTGGCTCTGACCTCTTCTGCTACTGTTTTTGAGAACCAAAGTGGTTTCCTTCTTTTGCACTTTCTTTCTCTCTAACACAATGGGATGTTGCTTCAAGTATTGCATCCTTAATGCTTGCCCACTTTACCTGTACCTCCTCACCTGTATTAATTTTTGCCAGGGCTAGCTTAACTCTGTTGGCAATCTTATCAAAGTCAGCTCTTCTGAAGTTCCATATGTTTGCCTTTGGAATGGGATGATTTAGTTCTAGTGGACAAATTGAACCATACCATGTGAGGGTCACTGGCCCCCAGGTGACCTTCTACCTGGAGATCTGTGATCCTTTCCCTGTTAGTCAGTAATAGATCTAGGATAGTCCTGTCTCTTGTGGGTTGTTGTACCAGTTGTTTGAGGCCCTCCCCCTGCAGGGAATCCACCATGTGTCTAGTTCTGGCAGATGTTCCTGCTGGTATTGACCAATCTGTATATGGCATGTTGAAGTCACCCATTATTAGAACCTCCCCTTTAGCTGTTATGTTTTGTATATATTCTAACAGTAATGTGTCTATGTCCTCCCCTGGTCTGGAGGCCTGTGTACAACCCCAGTTCATATGACTGTCTCATGTCCTGTTTCCAGGGTGACCCACAGTTCTTCTGGCTCCTTATGTGTATTCTGAATTTCTGTAGCTTTGATATTTTCATTGCCATAAAGAGCCAGTCCATCCCCCCTTTTTGCACCTCAGTCTCTTCTGAACAGTACATAGCCAGGTACTGAAGTCTCCCAAGTGTAGTTACTAGTAAACCATGTCTTGCTAATGATTACTATGTCCAGTTTAGCCTCTGTCATTACTGCCTGCAGATCTGGGATCTTGTTTCCCAGACTGTGAGCATTTGTGTACTTGATTTTCCATTGGCCAGATTTCAGTGTGTTAGTGGTTGGGTGAGGTCTGGCATTTCCCCTGTATGTCGTATGGGGAGCTGGACCTTTTCCCCTTACCTGGTGATGCAAATGAACTACAAACATGCTGAACTCCTGTTTGACCACTAGCTGGGGGGAGTGTTCTTCCCATTTGACATATGGGGTGCTGCACCCCTCTCCTCATTTGCTAGTTTAAATATTCTTCAAAGATGTCAAACGTCTGCCCCAATGCACTGACTCCCTCCTTATTCAGATGCAGCCCATCAAATTTAAAGAACTTTCACTCCCAAAACTGTTGCCATTTCCCTACAAATTTGTGTCCTTTTTCCAGGCACCATCCCTTTGCCACATGTTTAGCTCCCCTATCTCCCCTTCTCTGACCTTCCATTCATCTGCCTCCCTCTCCCAGACTGGCAGGATCTCAGAGAAGGAGATGCTGGATGAAATAGATAAAAGTTTGTCACCCAGCCTGGTCAGGTATTCCTTGGTCTCCACAACTGACCTGCTGGCAAGATCGTTAGTCCCTATGTGTACCAGGACATCAATGTTTTCTCCTGCTTCCTGAACAATTTTAGCAATGTGGTCAGTGTCTCTCCGTGCTGATGTACCTGGGAGATTCTGACCATTACCCTTAGCTGGAGATAAGCATCAACTCCCTGAATCATGGAGTCTCGTATGATCAGAAATGGGTCATTATCTGCCATCCAACAGGCATTGTATCTATACTGGTCATATTGAAAGCCACGTAACACTCCTTCATTCATTTGCCAACCTGGCACTGGCAGATGTGTTTTCTGGCAGTAGGTGGTACTTGCTATTGCCATTACTGTATGGAAGTTCTGACTGCATTGAAAGTCGAACAGTATGAAAATATGGAGCTGTATTGAAAGCTGCACTGAAACTATCAAACTTCCTCCATCCTTCATCCTTCATCTCTCCTCTTGCTCCCAGTCTCACTGACTGCAGACCTGAATGTTAAAAGCTGCCCTGAGGTTGTTATGCTTTCTCCATCCCTCATCCCTCATGCCTCATCTCTGCTCTCCCTGGCAGTCTTACTGGCCATAGACCCTAATGTTGAAAGCTTTATTGAAACTGTCAGGCTTTCACCATCCCTTATCAGTTCTCTCTCTCTGGCCAGGAGAAAAAAAATGTGTACTCTCCCTCTGCTGTCCTACCGGCTGACCCGAATGTTGCCCCAGTAAAAAAGTCCAGCTGATGTCCCAGCCTTGGCTAACAATACCTGTGCTGTGCTATCTAATTATAACCTGTTGAAAAATACCCTCCCTCCCTCCTGCGCTTTCCTACTGGTGTATGCAAAAGCTGTCTGTGATGCTGTGTTTAACTGCTAGAGGGTAACTTGTGAATTTCTGACTTTCTGTAATTCAAATAAACTTTTAGCCAAACCTCTTCCTTGAGTATGGCTGTAGTGATTTTGACCCAGCAGCACACATCCATCTGTGGTATAGAATCCAAGAAAGTACCATTGGTCAGTGTGCGCGATGTGATGATCCATGTGAGTCACAGTCTGTATGTGTATTTGTGATCACATCCTCAAATTTCATGAAATTTAATATATATATATATATATATATATATATATATATATATATATATACACACTGTAATTTAAAATATAAATCATGTGATATGATACACTTAAAACTTTCTGCTCTGAAACTACCACCCTCTATTCGGCATCCATTTTTATCTACCAAATTGTAGCCTGTACCAAAGTTAGCAGATGAAAGAGGAAGTACAGTATAAATATTTACATACCACCTGCAAGTCTTAACTCTCAAATTGCTTTTGAAAATGTTGGATAGGATACCTTGATAGGTTTTGCTCTAGAGCGTTGACATTATCAGAAGTGTTTAGTTCCCTTGATTGCCTATTGAACAATAAAGCATAAGCAGGGGTTAGAATAACAATCTGTTAAGCGGTCCCTAAGAGTGTAAAGTGACAAGAGGTGCAGCTGAGTGCATATTGCCCCTAGGGGTGATTAACTGACTGTTAATCTAACTCCTGGGCTTGCTTTATTACTATTATAAAATAATATTGAAAAAGAAAAGTCTTTGAAGTACACCTTTTGAATATTTTCCTCATTTAGTGTGAGATTTTTAATAAAATATGTCATCTACTAACTGTTTATGAATGCTTGCTCAGACTCAGAATGCATCATTCTAGTCATTCAGCAGTGCCAGAGGATGGAATGCTGACTGGAAAAATTCATGCACCAAGGTGCTCAGCCTGTACGTGACTGTAAAAATAGATTAATGTAAGGGTCTCAGAATGCTGACAGCCAATCCAGTTGCAGCATTTCCTAGACCATTTTTATAATTTGACTCATTTTCAAACTGTGCACTCATATTCTTGTCTGCATCTGATTTATTCTCACAAGAGGCACTACTACTACTATTATTATTTACATTCTGTTTTGCAATGGTTTATTGTCACATCACCTTTTAGGAATATTCTTCTTTACCTAAGGACCTCAAACCCAGATCAGCTACTATAAGACAATTGAGCCTAGAACTGACATTATATGCTTGCATCTGTGTACAGTATATATATATATATATATATATATATATATATATATATATATATATATATATATACCCTTAGACAGAAAGTCTTATAACAATCAGATAAAAGCCTTCTCATATTTAAACATGTATTTACTTAGAAATATGAAATATAGAATATTCACTCGTCAAAAACATTTTTCTATAATTGTAACTGTGGGCTAATTAAGCAATAAGGCATGACAGGGTGTGGTATATCATGAGATACCATCAGGCCTTGGGTGGTTGGGCATGGGGCCGCAAGCTGAGTGCATCCAACAACCCGAGAAGTGACGATATCCCATGATATACCACACCCTGGGGTGACTTATTGCTATTATGAACTGAGTTTCAAGCTTTTTTAAATAAAAAAAAAAGAAACAGGTTTTAAAAAGTTTTATGAATGAGTTTTTGGGTGGTATAAGAGTACATTTTGAAAAAATAGTTCTCAGACAGTAGACAGCAAGGAGGCTGGTGGCACTAGAACTTTTCTGAAGCTGTGATGATGTAGCCTGATATTATCACAGCTTCAAAGAGCTCTCAGCCAATCAGATTCCTCTATTTACGATCCTCAGTTCATAATATCTATTGTGAGCTGGTTGCCAAAAATGTAGGAAGCTGATTGGCCCAGAGCTCTTTGAAGCCATGATGATATCCAATTACATCCTCACAGCTTCAAAAAGCTTCTGGCCACTAGTCTCCTCAAAGACCAGAAATTCCTCCAACAGCATAATTTCCCCTCAACCCTCACAATGCTTTTCCTCACACAACTCTGCTCACGACTGCCGGAAAGACAGAGTGAGTTCCCCAAAATGAGCATCTGTTCAAAAAAACAAAAACAAAAAAATAAACAACTGTCACTCACTCCTCCTCACACTACCCACCAGAAGACATACCGCAGGGCAGACTAAACCATACTCCGACCGTAAGTCACTGTGCTGCACACAACAAGAACACATGCAGAGGAGCATCGATGCTGCTAATTCTCTCCTGCTGAGTAAAAAAAACATCTGTCATGCAGTACAGCAGCTGACAGCATTTCCGACATCCAACTGCAAAACAAAACAGTAAAACACATCAACTGCCCTTAACTTCCTCCACATGCCTACCGTCGGATTCCCCACACAAATGTTACAGAGCAGCAGGCAGTGGCAGGAGCCCATGGTATCTGTCTATCAGGTGGGATGGTATCAGTCATGGCTCGAGCTACTCCCCTCAAAACAAAAAAACAAAGGGCCCCAAAACCATCCACACAATGTGTGTGTGTGTGTCATTTTTTAAACACCTTTGCCAGCCGGTGGCTTCACAGTTCAGCTCTTTACCATTTTACCTGTTCAGTTGCTCTCTCCCATTGCCACTGGAATACTTGAAGTGTCCACCGGCATTCTTTCCATTTAGATCATGCTTCTCAGCAGATCAGGTTTTCACAAAAATAAATACGTAAATAAATACATTCCATCTTCACACTGTCCCAGAGCACACAGCAGGACCAGGTCAAATGCAGGGAGCACACAGTGCTGGGAGGTGAGAGTTCAGAGCAGCAAATCTTCAACCAACTCCACTTATAACAGCACCACCTGCTGCCCAGAGCCCTAGAGGAACTATTTTCTGAAAAGATACTCCTCTACCACTCTAAAACAGTCATTTTAAAAATATTTTAAATGTTTTCGTTCATATTTTATACTGCTAAGACTTTTAAGCCAGTTCATAATAGCAATAATGCACTCCAGGGTGTGGTATATCATGAAATACTGTCACGTCTTGCGTACATGAGGCACTCGGCCTGCAGCCTCATGCCTCATAACGCACCCAAGGCATGACGATATCCCATGATATGCCACATCCTGTAGTGCATTATTGCTTAATTCTATAAGCTCTCAATTCAGCTGTTTATGTATGCATTAATTATGCATTTATATTTTTTTAGTAGAAGTATCTTTTTCTGAACATGTGTATTTATTTTACAATTATTAACTGAGCAGTAGCACTTAGTGCACATTGTTATCTCCTTTCAGCATCTTTTAAGTATCTTAGAATCCAATGATGGTTAACGGCCTCTTGTTTGACATCCCTTAAAATCCTCGTCTCCTTCCCCATCTCATCTTGCCCCTCCCTCACTCCCATCCATTTGGGCTCCTAGGGGACAACCCATATCTAACTGGGAACTGGTAGCCTAGTAAACTAGGGGCTGACCACCAATGTTACTAAACATGTCTGTCTGATCTGATCAGACCTCACTCCCTGACAAAGACCTTCTTGGTGTATGTGCCAGGGCATTTGGTTCTTTCTCTCCAGCCTGTTATACTTTGATAGTCTGGTACTTGTATTTGGATTTTTGTATATATTGATTTGTACAAAAAGTAACATCTTTGCTTGCTGGACCTGAAATAAACTACCACTGCTCACAGAGCCACAGATTCCAAGCACATTGGTTCCGGAGCTTTATTTCTGAATGCATCAAAAAAATGTTTTTAATGCCTTCAGAGTCCCTTCAAAGAGATTTGTTTCTGATTATGAAAGAAAATCCCAAACAAAATTGGAATTACAACTACCACAGCAAACAGAAGACTGGGAGGGTCTTTTTGATAAAGTTAAAGGCAAACACCATAATATCCTTTTCACTGTTGCCTCCAGACAGACAAGGACATCATCGTCAAACTGGCCAGAATGCAAGGGCCTGGGGCTCAATTCAAAGACAGTGATGAGAGCAAGGTGCAAAGTACACCAGTGCGTAAAGTTACGCCAAAATCCCTATGACATGCGAGCTTAGCCATATTCCAAGAGAATCACCAGATATGATGGAAAATGCAGAAGTATGCATGTCGTAAGTTATGCCCACAAGACATGGCCTAATCCGCAATGGCGGCGTAGCAGTATGCATGTTGCAACTTGCAATACTGTCAGCAGTACATACCTCTAGACTGTCCCACAGTACATGACACTGTTCCTTACTGTATGTCCCATCATTTCTCTGTTCCACAGTGTGATGCCCTGTCCTACAGTCTGTGTTTGGCTATTGTGCTGCATGCTATGGTACATGTTGCACCAGGTATGTATTTCACTTACTATTGGCCTGTCAGGCCATGCTGCTACCTATTTCACTGTGTCCTGGGCTTCCTAGGACACATTTGCTTGGGTGTTCCACTGTATGCCCATTAGTTCCACATTCAGAGCCTATTGGTTGGGGGTATGCTGCAGTCTGGCTCTGTGGGAGGGGTTGTTTCTATGGCCTGTGCTCTGATTAGGACAGCTTTTCCTTGTTCTAACTTACATTACCATCCTCTGGCATGGTTCATTACGTCACCTGTTCTGGAATAGCAGTTCTATGGTGCTGGTGTGTTATGAATGTCATAAGCCATATTACTCAGTGGCATAAGCATTCTTTGGCATAACTGTGGCATAACTTGCATTTGTCATAGCAGTTGTGGGTTGCAGCATATGTGTTCTTTTGGAATCGCGCATGTCACAAATCACTGGCATAACTTGCGATTTGCACTATCAGGACTGGCATACTGCATTTACACCTGGCGTAACTATCTTGGAATCAGAACTCTTGTCTTTTTGGGGGGCATTAAATTCCTTATTTTCCTGATGTCTCCTACATTTCAAAATACAGGAAAAAAACATTTCCTGATACTGTGAGTGAATAGTTGGGACACTGGTGCTACATTAACCACTCAATACTGAGCACAATGCTTCATTAGGTTAGGTACACAAAAGTTATTTGTTTATGACCCAGGCCAGTTGTAATCTTTTCTCTTATTTTAAAAAAGGCTGAAATTACAGTAATAAAAAAAGAAGACAAAGAAGAAGGGTGAATTGTAGATGGGTCTTAGAAGTCAACACAGATGTGCCAGAATTGAAGTTATAATAATCTTTGGAGTTTATTTTGTGGCCTTGCTGGATCAGACTTTGAACATATTTACTGGAAATAATTCTCTAGCATGTTTTAAATATGAGGCGTGCAGTACTCAACCTACTTTGATTTAATATTTTTGCTTAATGAGTTTAGAATGTTATGGAATTAATTTCATTATACTCAATAAAATTGTATCTCTCTGCTCCACTCGATACTGCCCCCTGCATCTTTTTTCTAACTTGGTTGGAGTCACCACCACAACTTTTGATTCTAACTCTGCATGTCCATCATCTGCCACTCCAGTGATGTTTTTTTTTTATTTTTGTTTTTAACCAGGAGGTGAACTGGGCACAGCTCTTTTTCAGTCACACCTGCCAAATTGTCAACTAATACAAGACAAACACTGATTATCCTTTGGATGAGATGTTAAACCAAGGTGCCATCTGCCCGTCTCTGGTCATTATCCAGGTGGAAGTGAAAGATCCTATGTCCTTTACTGATGAACAGTAGGGGAATTTTTATTGGTAAGGATACATATATAGAAACAAACAAAGGCAATCAGGTTGAAAAAAATACAAGATCATAAGAAAATTGCACTGAATTAACAAGAAATGAACACCCCCAAAGAGAACCCCCCCAAAAAATGTCAGTGCTGTACTAGAAAATGAAACAGAACAAAAAGGTACAATTGACAGTACAATTCAGATGTTTATGTCATGAAAATCAACAGGGTAAAAAGAAAATGAGACATCTAGGGTAGGAAAAAAACACTTCATGGAGGTTTAAAAACATTCACCCATCATCTCCATTTCTTTACCAAAACATCATAAGGTAAATCTTTTTCTCAGCTGAGTAAATCAATAACAATTCATTCATTATCATGTGACTCAAAGTACTTGGCGGTATATCTTTTTATTGAAATAAAAGGGCACACCTGGAATGCCATAAATAGAATTTAAGTGTTGTGAATATTAATCTCAAGGTGGTGGGATCATATGTGATTGGGGAGGGGAGCGGGCCTAATATAATGTTGGAACACAAGAGATGTGACCAAACAACATTGCCCCAAAGGCGAGCCATGGTATGCCAAAAAGATGGGCATAAGGACATGTGGGAAAAAAATGTTCCAGTGTCTCTAAACATGACAGGAATCCTTGCCAAGGGCAGTACCTTTCTGAGAGACTTTTATGTTTGGTGTTAGTTTTTACACTCAGCCTGTTGGGACAGCTAAGCCAAAGATGTCCCATATTTTTGGAGGAATTCTAATGTCTTTCAAGTCTTTGCCTACTGTGGTCGTATCAGTTGGTGGACTCTCCTTATAGGTAATAGGCTCTGTGAATGCTGAGAGCATTATTTTGTTGTACATATCTAATCAAGATGAGAATTTAGTGATAGCTAGTCTATGTTCCATTGTCTGAGCTTGAGAAAATGGGGTTTTGTAAAAGCAGGGAAATCTTTAGAAAAACAAAGCTTGTGACATGAGAGAGTCCAAGTTTCCAGTAGGGGGTGTACCCATCTATTAGCCCATGAGTGCCAACACTTGTACATGTTAGAAAAATGACTGGAAAGGTACAATGGAGGAACAGGCTTAAGTAAAATACAAAAGGGTTTTCCAAACCTGAACTGCAATGTGCAATTGACTGGTACAATACATTTTGTCTAATAGGATTTAGATGACTCCCCTAAAGTAATTGAAAAGTGTTACCAAGTAAGGGCACTTCATGTTGCACTGTGAGAGGATGTATAACACTCAGGTAAGGTAAAGAGGTGAAGCAAAAATAAATGAAGCACAGCCCCTTTCTTTTTCTTTGATTGATTCCAATGTTTCCATAGGTGAATTTTCCATATGTTTGCAGTGTGACTTCCCAATTAGAGATAGCAGGGAAATCATGGCCAAAGGTGACACCCAATATCTGAATAGGGTCAGGAGAGATGATGATCTCTCCCTGAGATGGAGTCGCATGGATGAGGGACCCAGGTCTAAAACCCTTACATTTAGCAAGTTTCAATTTAGCCCCAGAAATTGGGGCAAAGGTGTGGAACAAGTTAATGGCTAATCACCCTGAGAAGGGGTCTTTGGCAAAAAGGACAATATCATCAGCATAAGCAATCAATTGAATTTCGGTAGAATAGTCAATGAAGGAGATACCATGTATCTCGGGATGAGATACCAATTTGTTGAGGATAGGATCTATATAAAAAAATATAGTAAAGGGCTCTTGGGACAGCCTTGTCAGACTCCAGAGAGCAAAGGAATCCTGTGTCCTAAATGGCAATTAACGTATGGGAGGATACTAGCTGCACTATATCAATTTCTAATCCATGAACAGAATGTACGAGGAATACTGTAATGGTCCAAAACTGCAAACAGGTAAATATGTGAGCCCTTGTCAAAGGCCTTCTCCTGGTCTAAGGAGAGAAGATATCCCATATCTATCTCCTGTTGTCCAAGGTCAAAAAGTTCCTGTAAGAGAAAGAGGTTGTTATATATGGATCTACCAGGGATCAAGCAAGACTGAAACTCAGTAATAGTATGGTGAGATATGCACGCAAATATTGAAATAAGGATTTTTATTACATTTTCAGGTCTGAATTTAATAAACTCAGAGGTCATCAATTATGGAGGCCCATGACATCACCTTTTTTATATAAAAAATTAGCAGGGCTTCACAAAAAGAAGGAGGAGGAGGGTTGACCAACATCCAATTAAAGACCTGAACTAACATGTCTAAGAGGAGTGCAGCATTAATTTTATAAAATTCAGAAGTTATGCCACCAGGGCCAGGGGCAATAGAGTTTTGTAGCTGCATTATAGCTGTACAGGTTTCCTCATGTGTAATCAGTTGTGTAAGAGAAAGTATATCATGTGGGGGGATGGGGTATTTTACTCCACATATAAAGACATGGGCAGGAAGAGTTGGGGGTTGAGAAACAAAAAGAGAGGATAAATAATGGTGTATTACTGTAAGTATGTTCTCTTTAGAGGGGACAGCCTGACCTTGTGCTGTACGTAAAGAAGTAATGATGTGGCAAAGAACTCTATCCTTGCAACTAGTAAATGCATTCCCTCCACCAGACTTTCCCAGTGTTCCAGAGTGGTGTTCCATGTGTTGAGATTTCATGTGGCTGTACTGTAGGTGCTAAATTTGAGCCTTAACCAGGGTAATTTGAGTTTGGCAATCTGAATTAGTCAAAGAAGCATGAGATGGTAATGACATAAGCTGTTGGCAAAGGAATAGATCATTCAGGAAGTGACGTAGGAGTTATGTAGTGGCTGTGGTGCAGAACAAATGTTTTATTGCTACTTTGGTATCAATTCACTACATACCAATGTTGTCATACATACTGTATGGGTTAATGACTGTCTACCCAACAAGACACCCTTTCAGACAGGCTTGTAATAAAGAGTCCATTAGGACAGAGTTATTTAAGCGCCATAAGGCAATGCCAGTATTTATCACTGAGTTACCACCAAATGACCCTCCTAGCAAAAGGTGGTCCAAAGATTCAATAGGAGAGGTTCACGTGGAATGCATTATGACATGGGAAGTCATGAAAATAAAGTCTATGTGCTGGCCAGCTGGCGCAGTGGTTGGATTTCCACTTGCGACACCAGAGACCCAGCTTCAGGAATGGACCTGGGTCATCAAAGAGCAGGCCTGGGGAGAGGGATGATCTGGGGGCTGGGGGATAGGACATATGAAGAGCGACTTGGGGAGTTCAACCTTTTCTCGCAGGATGAGAGGAGGGACAGGGTGATATGATCAAGGTCTTTAGGTATCTGAAAGGAATAAATAAGGTGAGCCTAAGTGGTCTACTTCAGAGGAAGGAGGGAGGAGTCACCAGAGAACACAGCTGGAGGCTGGAGTGGGGAAGACTCCGGGGGGAAAGGAGGAGGTGGTACTTCACTGAAAGAGTGGTGGAACCATGGAATGTGCTGCCTGAGGAGCTGGTGGGGGAAGGTATGGTGGAAGGGTTCAAGAAGGGATGGGACAGGCTAAGGTGGGGGGAAAAGCAGTGGAAGACTTGTCCGGGGGGGGGACTTTGATGAAGACAGAGACAGTACCCATTCAGGGGACTGACTCCTGAGCAGACATGACAGACCATTAGACCTACTCTGCTGGGATATTAGTATATTAGTAAGTGGAGAGAGAGAAAAAGTGTCACTGAGGTAGGGAGTTATGATTTGTCAGCCGGCTGAGAAGCATGCTTAGACTTCTGGCATCATTGTTCTTTTTTTTTGGACTTCGAAAGAGCAGAATTTCCTGTTGGATCAGGTCTTTGGTGTGAACTGTGGGCTTGCAGGCTGGACGAGTCTGAATCAAGACTGTCCTCAGAATGCAACTTCTCTTGGTCCAATACAGCAAATCTGTTATCAAGCCAAAGAGATGGAAGAGATGTGGATGTTCATAAATTCAGTATGGGAGTTTTTGATTGCTGTAAACATCTTTTGCTGGTCATTATTGTGTATTTGGGAGGAAGCATTTGGGTTTTCTCATGCTCCATTGCATCTGAGGATTGTTCCATGGAATCTTGGAAGGGATGAGATGCTGTAGATGTAGAAGGTTGCTGCTAGTCAGCAGGAACAGAAGGGGCTGACTGTGGAACATGGTCAGCTAATGGAGGCTGAGAGAGGTCAGAAGCAAATTGAAGTGGATAAGTGATATCTTTCACATGAGCCATTTGTCAAGCCACTTCGTTATGAAGTTGTTATTGCAACTTTTTTTGGCTTCATCAACAAGGTTCTCAGGACGGATTCTGTCTTCTTGATTGCAAGAAGTCCATGGGCACTTGTGGTAAGAGTGCCCTACAGTCTCACAAAAATTGCAGCATAATCAATTTGAGCAATATGCACTGACATGCCCAAAGTTGAGAAAGACAGAACAACAGAGTTTGCCACATACTGTATTTAGGTGTTGATCAGAGCCACATTTAAAACAAGTTTTTGGCTGACTGGGATAGAAGCAATGAGCCCTATCCCTGCCAAAATAAAAGACACTTGATAAGTTCTGCAATCTGAAGGACCCATGTTTCAACTGGACTTAAATCTCCAGTTACCAGTCCAAAATTGCTCGGAATCGATGATAGATTCTGGGTCTCTGAGCAAAGTGCATCTTTGAGCAAGTCAGTACTTAATATCAAAAACATTGATTCCCTCATTCTTTAAAAGGATCATGACAGTTTGGAGTGAATGCTTGGAGAGTGGAATCACCTGGAAGAGCAGCCACAGAGGAGTTTTTTTGAGTTTGTTAAATTGAGCCCAGAATCTGTCAAGATGGGTAGCAGACTTAAAGCTAAACATCATGGAATCTTTTAGTAAAATTGTACCTACATAAGAGGTATTTTCAGACCTCCAGTGTAGAGGAGCCTTACAATGTTGATGCACTGAGCAGTGGTCTGTGGGAGTAGGAATAGGAGTAGATTGCCTAACAGATTGCCAGCACTTTGCTTAATCAGTAAGTTGAAAGGCAGGAGGTTCAGACCGTGTGAGAAGTATTTCCTGATCAATCCTGTCCACCCAGGAGCCTAGTGAGACTGAAGTAATTGTAGCAGTGGTAAATGTAGCAGGGGGTGGTAGGCAACAAGGGAGGAGACTCAGCTGTTGAGGTAAATTGACTCAGAGAAGTCAAATCCACAGTAGGAGCAGGAGGTTTGGTAATGACCTGCAAAGGAGTAGTAGTAGCGGAGGTAGGATTATCAATGGTAACAGACATAACAGCCCTGTGTCATGAAGGAACTGGGAGAAAAGGAGAAGGAGAAACAGCAGTGGCAGGCTCACAGTCAGTGGACACCAACTGTGCTGCAGGCAAAAGAGGAGGGTTTGTGCTTCCCTGGAGGTTTGTGTTGGCAGCTCCGAATGTGAAGACAGAGGGCAAGATTATCAAGGAGGGTTGAGGTGTCAAGTCCCACATGGTATCCATTCTGGAATGCTATGGAGCCGATATAGGCATAATAGAAGATGGATGCCATTGACCCAAAGTGATTTTCCCCCAACCAGCATAGTGCAAAAAAGTCATCAGGTTCCAATTAGAGGGGGATAATCAGTTGTGTATTGGCATCTGGGGCTATGGCAAATGCCCAAAGTGGAGCAGAAGGAGAACTTAAGGAGGCTGCCAGACACAAGTGGGGGGGGGGGCATGTTCAGAGTTGGAAGGCTCTGTGGAGGTACAGGGAGCTGCAGAGCAGAAGTGGATGGCAAAGGAGCAGCAGTGTTTCAAACCAAGGAAGCAGGGAGATTTACTTGTACAGACTGTGAGAGCACATGGGTAGAGGAAGAGGTAGAGGAATTAGAAACAGAATCTTTTAGACAGGCAGCATCAGTCAGATGAAGTTGATAGAGGAACCATGGTGAGCCCTTTGATGAGAGTGCATCATTGTACTCAGCAGGAGAGGGACAGCTGTCAGTGGAATCCATAGGGTCCTGGAGTAAATCAACTGAAGAGCCTCCTGAAAGTTGTTCACGAACTGAAGCGTACCATTCCTCTTCTTTTTCCGGCAAAGAAAGTAAGTGTTGTTTTTTGTGCCAGAGCAGCAGTAAGACAGGTTTCAGCCTTGTAAAGTTGTTAAGGAGACAAAGAGGTAGAATCCAAGGCTAGACCAACTGAAAAGGCAAAATTTTTGGAGGACGTTGCAGACAGTTTCTTGCTATCAGAACAAGCAACAGAATTCGAAACCTCAGAAGTAGCAGATGTGGGGAGGGAGGCTCACTTCCCCACAGCAGGAGATACAGAACCAGCAAACTCTCAGTCCGCCATGATGCCAGTACCGGCAGAGTCTCCCCCTAAGAGTAGGGAAATTTTATTGGGGAAAAAGGGCGTAAAATTCAAAATCACATAATCAATCCATATTTACAATATATACACTGATATTTTCAACTTCATTACATATCCTTACCAGATCAATTTACAGAAGACATTCCTTTGTTTTTTTTCATGAATTAAAAATTACAGCAACTAAATCTTTTCAACAATAAGATTTTTTCACAAGATTTTCATCTTTTTTGTAACTCTATTTTCATCATTTTTGCCTTATCTGTTTCATAAACCTGACACACAGAAATCTGCACATTTTTTAAAGTAACTTTCATAGGCACTAGCTGTTGCTGCAAAACCCATTTGCAGTGGGCTTACCATACATAATATTTTAGAGTGGCCAATATGACCTGTAAGTTATCTTTACAAAATACCTGCCATTTACTTGAATGTACTGTGAAAATCAATTCTTCATAGGTGGGGTTATCAAACAAGGAATATTCCCAAGTTCTGGATACCTCCTCCCAAAACTTCTTCACATAGGTGCATTCCAAGAACAAGTGTTCCTGTGTTTCCAAAATCTGTACACAACTGTTGTTTGGGCAATATCCTTCTGTGATCTGCTTATGTTTTTTGTTTTTTGCATTAGGGCACCCATGTATGCTAACCCACATCAAATCCCAAACAAAAACTGGAATCCTTGGATTACTTAACTGAGACAGTGCTATTTTATTATGAACGGGGAGACAGTTTGGAATGACAAGTTCTCCTTGTTTGCTGGCTACTAATATAATGTCATAAATGCCCTGTCTTGAGCTTGCCATTGCCACCCTATATGATACCTTACAGTTTATCAATTTCTTTAGCATCGTCCTCACATACTGTGATATGACCTGGGTTCTAGCTAATACTTTGGGTTTGTTTTCTGCCCAGGTCTATATACGGATAACAACCCACTCTGAGATGATTTCTCTCTATGGTTTGAAATCCGGGGTACTTGATGGTATGATATTGTGGAATAGATATACAATGTAATAAAATGCTAAGGGGTTTATCATCCCTAACCCTCCTTCTGCTCCCGATCTGTATGTCATGTCCCTCTCTATGGGGTTCAGCTGGCTTCCCCATTATGCCTGAAAGAAAATTCTGAATAGTCTTGTTTCCATCTTTACTGGGGGTGGAAACAGGTACATAAGAAAATTGTCAATGACACATTTTTAATAAGTAAAACTCTTTTCCTTTTGGATATTTGTTTGTTTTTCCAATCTGCTGACATCCCTTCTGCTTTGGACAATTTACTTTCCCAATTCATCAAGGCTAAGTTCCCATTTCCAGATGTAATCCCCAATATCTAAACTGGTTCCTGTGACAGTTTTATAGATGCGTAGGTAGTTCTATTGCTCAGGACATTAATTCCTAGGCTAACACCTATACTCTTCTCTGTATTGATTTTGCAGCCTGAAATCTCAGAATATGTTGAGAGTTGTTCTTGAACTTCATCTTCTCTAGTATGTTCTCCTGTTATAATGACCGCATCATCTGTGTAGGCTAGTGTTTTAATGGGTACCCAATCCCCGCCCCATTTGTTAGTGAGACCCCATCTATCCTGTTGGAGTTCTGAATTCTCCTTAACAAAGGATCTATGCAATAAATATATAATAAAGGGCTGCGAGGGCACCCCTGCATGACTCATCTAAGTAGTCTTACTGTGTTTCCCATCCATCCATTTACCCTTGGTCTTACTGTGGCTGTAGCGTACATGCATTTAATCTACTGTATAAACCTTGAAGGTATCTCATATTTTTCTAAAACTAAAAACATGTAATCATAAGAGATGGAGCCAAATGCCTTCTGTTGGTCTAGGCTTAGAACTACACCTTCCTCAGTTCCTTCATAAGTTCTTTGAAACAGCTCCCTTAACAGAATTAAATTGTCTTGGATACCACCTTTGGGTAAAGAACAGGGCTGAGAAGTACTAATCAAATAATTAGAAATATTTGCCAGCCTTTTTACCATACTTTCCCTATAATTTTAAAATCAGTATTTAATAAACTAATAGGCCTCCAGTTATTAGGTTGCCTTTGTTGCCTTTTTAATGTGCAAGAGCAGGGGCATTTCCCTGGTGTCAGGGCCAACATTCCCCCATCAATGAAAAAAGTCCACTCAACCTACCCCCAGGACACGCTTGGAAACAGACTATCACAGCTTAGTGTGCCTTTCCTGGTAAAACAAAAATGCAAATAAATAAAATAAAATTGTACGTCCTGAACAATGTCGGCTTGATAAATTAAAACTTGTATCAGATGATCAATTGACCTTGAAACAGGAACATCTGAATTTTGTACAGTTTCTTCAAGAGATTTCTGAAATGGAATGTGTTGCAAGCAGACTTGACCAATGTTACCAACTCATTAAGGATATTTGGACCATACCATGTACAGTAAATTAATTTTTTCAATTGTGAATATCGGCATATGTACTGAGAAAAGAAACAGTTTTATTCTCTGAGTAATGTAAGTGGGAAAATTGTGCAAGAAATTATAAAATAACATACTGGTTGCGAAATTACTGCATACTCCATGTTCAAATACTGCTAGACCCAGATCAATTCTCAGCCTAGGTGGAAGAGTCCTCAGTCTCTATGAAAGGCAACATTGATGAGTCCTATACAGGACCCTTAGAGCAAAGTGATATATGTTGTTCAGTACTGACCTATATTTAGTCATAAATGCATCTTCCTGCTTTACGTACACATACAGGACAATATCATGCTCCAATATTGGTAACAATTGTTATTTTATAATTAATATTCAGGCTTCAGTCAGTGAATTTATGTTATGGTGTAAGAAACCTAAGTTTTGATTCACCTTGTTCCCTATTCTGTTCGAATGTGACACTAGACTTAAATTTGAGTCCAAATTCCCTCCCAGATATTTAAAAATATTTTCTTTCAAAAACAGTAATCCATTACCTTCACATTTACACAGGTCATCTTTGACTCAGGCCTGCTTCTGAGTAGTTCCAAACAGCATCACTTTTGTTTTTTGTTTAATTCAATCTTACTTTGTTTCGTGTTGACCTGCTAAGAAGCTTGCTGTAACCTACTTGTAGTTTATTTTGAATTTCCAACAGAAAGGGGCCTGAGTACAAGATGACAAGTCACTGGCATACAGTAGATGCTCAGCTCCTGTAATGGCATGGGCAAGTCAGCAATAAAGATTAAGGACAACAGTTGTCCAAGCACTGATCCCAGACAGACACCTGTCATTATCCTCAAGGGATCAGACAGGTGATTCCCTATCTTCACCTATCGTACTTGACCTTTTAAATGCCCGATACCCATATCAAATCCAGTTTATCCAAATCTTGTGATCCACCATGTCAAAGGCACTGGACCAGTAAAAGAAAAACTGCATAGGTTATTAACCCACTTTCATAGGCATCCAGCATGGTGCCTGTTAACCTACCAGAGCTGTCAACACACTGCACTCCTTTCTCAAGGAGGACAGAGGATATGGTCCATCTACCCAACGGGGGTAAGGGAGCAGGAGGCAGGGAACTATTGATCAATCAGCTTGATGTCTGTAATGCAAAACAAATTATGGAATCTTTACTAAGGGAGGAACTGGTGGAATTCTTGGTGGGAGATAGGCTGCAGGATACCAGACAACATGGATTCATGAATGGAAGCTCTTGCCAGACAAATCTGGTTAACTTCTGCAACTGGGTGATGAAGGCAACAGATAGGGGGCAGGCAGTAGATATGGAATATATGGATTTCAACAAGGCCTTTATTTGAGTCCCCCACAGGAGGCCAGACAAGAAGATAAGGGACATAGGGGTGGGTACAAGTTGCATCTTGGGTGATGAACTGGTTGAAGGGAAGAACACAAAGGGTAATAATTTTTCAGAGGTAAGGGAAGTAAGAAGTGGAGTACCTCAGGTATCAGTGGTGGGCCTGGCCCATTTAAATATATTCATTTGTGACCTGGGGAAGGCATCAAGGGCAAGATCTGCCTTTTCACCTTTTCACAGATTACAAAAATATCTGTGCAAGGATGGACACAGAGGAGGAGATAAGGGAACTCAGGGAGGATCATGGCTAGTTAAACAGGTGGTCAAAGATCTGGCAGCTGGACTCAATGCAAAACAATGTAAAGTGATGCACACTGGGAAGAGGAACCCAAGAGTGCAATATGTAATGTCTTTTCAGCAGAGACTTGTGGAGGAGCAAGGTGGGGGGACCAGCAGAGCTGGATCAGCCAGATAAGTTTCACTTTTTGTAATCTAGGGCCATATTGTGCTCCATTCTTTTAAAGGCATAGAATGGATTTGAAATACATGCTGCTGAGTGTGTTGTTTGAGGGAGGGTGGAGGAAGCCTGCAGTGGGAGGGCTGAGGAAGTGATTGAAGGAGTTTTGAACAGGTGCCATTGGTGGGGTGCTAGAACAGAGCTGTGTTTGAGAGGAGACAGAGAGATAGCAAAAAATATAAACCCTGCTTTGAGAGGAGAAAGATAGAAAGCAAAAAATATAAACCCTGTATCTGAACCAGAGCACCTTCTGGGCTAGTAATCCCCTGCCTGAAGCAGGAGGTTGTGGTGTAATGGAAGCACACCTCCAGTGGCACCTACCAGCACTCCCCCACCAGTGCCACCACCTGCCATGGCCTGTGTGCCAGCAGCACAGCAGGAAGTGAGAGAGGAACCACAGCAGTCACAGCAGCAAGTTTCCCCACCCCAGCCCAAACTGAGCACCAGCAGCAGCTGGCAACAATATCTGGGGCCCCTCCCTGTTTGTGCCTGGTCCTCCCCGCAGCTCATTAGTGTGGGAGCTCTTCACCACACTGCCTGCAGACACCAGTGTAGTAAAGTGCAATCTTTGTGATGAGGTGGTGCGCCATGGCCCCAAGGGAAGTCATCTGGGCATAGGTGGTCAGCACACCCACCTATGCAATCACCACCATGCAGATTGGCAGGCCATGCTTGCTGAACACAGCAGGAATGCACCTGCTGGCCCTGCTGGGCAACAGGTGGCAGCACAGCCTCCATCTGCATGTGGTGTCAAGCAGGGGCAGGCCATGGAGCATGCGGCTGCTTCACAACCTGCAGATGACAGTGGCAACCCTGCATGAATACTAGGGCTGTGCAAATACCTTTTTCAAATATTCGGCCAAATATTCATTATTCTTTAATGAGTATTCATCATTTGGGTGGCTGGGAGCGGGGTATTTAAAAATAAGAGAACACCCCCTTCCTGGCCTACACTAGATAAATATTTTATCCCTGGTGTCTAGTAGTCCTACTCCCCCCAAGCCGATCGACGGATCCAAAATAAACTCCCCCACCCAGACTATCAGTAATACCCCCAGTCCCGTCACAAAATGTATATAAAAAAAATACCTCATTTCCCTGGTGTCTAGAGGACCCCCCACCCATCCACCCTACTTGTCAGGTAGTGCCCCCCACTCCCTTCCCATCCACAACCCCAAACAGGCCACCAGCACAACCCTCCACTCACCTCCATGGCCAGCAGCCCGACTGAGTTTTCAATGAATGTGTGTGTGCTTGTACAAGCACATGCTCATTTATTGACAGATTCAGCCACCAGTGACTAGCACTGTCAAGGACTAAGTTTCAAGTTTATTGCAGGAAAACTCCATTGAGCAAGCTCATTCACAAGGAGGTCCTGTGACATAAACACTTAAAGTACAAACACAGATAGGTAATAACAGTATATACATGAAATACACGTTACATGATGCAGGCTGGATATACATACAAGGGTACCACACAGGGTGACCGGGTGGTAAACATTGATATGAGACAGGAAGCGACTTATAGGTCGATACTGATAAATGAAACATGATGACCGGTGTGATTAGATTTAATCAAATCAAATCAAATCAAATATACAGTATTTTGGCAGCTAGAACAAACAACAGTCTACAACTGATATGGGAGGGAGGAGAGATTTGATAGAGTAGCAGTGGAGCGTAAGCAAAGATAAAGCCAGGAGTAGAAGGGGAAGGGAAAGCAGTTAATATGACAAATCAATTAATAGAGACTAGAGGGGAAGAGGGAATGAATGAGCATGTGCCTGTACAAGAATGTGCTCATTCATTGAAAACTCAGTTGGGCTGCTGGCCATGGAGGTGAGTGGAGGGCTGTGCCGGTGGCCTGCTCGGGTGGTGGGTGTGTGGTGGGGTAGTGGGGTGGGGGCACTACCTGATGGGGGGTTGGGGTCCACTAGACACGAGGGAATGAGGGATTTGTTTTTATTTTATGCATTTGGGAACGAGGGAACAGTGCTATTATTTTTTTTATTTTATTTTAGTTGTTTAACCAGGTATAGCACACTAAGCTGAAAGCTTTTTTACAGGAGCGACCTGGGAGCACAAGGAGGTTAAGTGACTTGCTCAGAGTCACAAAGTATACAAGTGGAAGCTGTGGGATTCAAACCCAGGTCTGGTCTGCTGGATGTCACCAAATTTGCAGCTCAGAGCCTTAGACCACTGCACTATACTGCCTCCTATTGCTGAGGGTCCGGGGGGGAATTCTTCGCTTTGAACCAGTGATTGGCTTTGGGGGGTGGGACCACTAGACACCAGGAAATGAGGATTTTTTTATTTTATTTGGGAATGGGGACAGGGGTATCACTGAGGGTCTGGGAGGATTCTTCATTTTGGACCGACAATCAGCTGGGGATCACTAAAATTAGGATTTTTTATTTTATATATTTTGGAACAGAGAGCCAGGCATATTGCTGAGGATCTTGGGGGAATCTTCATTTTGGACTGGCAATTAACTGGGGGGAACACTAAACATCAGGGAAATTAAGGATTTTTTATTTTATTTTATACATTTAGGAACGGGGGTATTGCTGAGGGTCTGGAGGGGGGATTCTTCATTTTAGATTGATGATTTGCCAAGGTGGGTGGGACCACTGGGCACCAGGGCTAAAATATTTGTTTAATGCTGACCAGGAGGGTGGGTAAGGTTTTTTTTTTTTTCCTTTGCATGGCCAAATACTGAAAACCAGCCGAATAGTGGACTATTTGGTATTCGGTTCCAAATATTCGGATAGCCCATTATTCATGGTATTCAGAAAATACTATTCAGTATTTGCATAGCCCTAATGAATACCTGCCACATATGCCAATTTGAGCATGATGTGGAGTGAGTTGGACCATGTGAACCACCGGATTGACAACGTGGAGTAGTGGTTGGAGTACATGGAGGTGCACCAACTCCAAATAATGGGCATGATTCAATCGCTGCTCTCACACCATAACATTGATCATTAGTTTTTATTTGTCCTTGAACCCACCACCCTTTCCATGAAAAAATAGTTCCTGACATTGCCCCTGGTCCTCCCCCTCCATGTTCAAATGTTGTCCCCTTGTTTGTGCACATCTCTTTTTCTGAATAATGCTACTCTCTTGTACGTTATTGATTTCCTTGATAGTTTCTATCATGCCCCCCCTTTTCTTGCAGTTATACATATTAAGCTTTAGACTCCATAATATTTGGGAAACTGATTAACTTGTTGTCATGGGTTGAACTTGGGGCAATATTCATGCCGTCAAGCAACTTCACTACCACCAGCGGGGACAACAACATCTCCAACCACGATTTAAGCTACTGATTGTGCTGTGAAAAACATAGAGAAATCCCTTTACTGGCATCAACAATGCACTTCTGCTGCATACTACCATGCCCCTGGCCATTCTTGCCACTGGCAGCAGTGCCATGGACAGAAGCATCTTTGCATGCACGTCCCTTTGAAGGCATTTTTTGGGATTACACAGAAAATTCACAACAAATTGAGATTTCTGAAATTTGGGGTGGATGGGAAGCCAAAAACAACAACTGTGGCTTATAGATGCAGACTGGGCACTAAACAGATGCAAACGCACAGACACAGATTGCACGCTATAAAGAGATGCAGCCGCACAGGCACACAAACACCTTAACCAGTGGTCCCACCAATCCAAAACTGGAAAAATAAATTATAACTTTTGCGGGTTGGGGGGGCGCTGCAGTAGCAGTCCACTAGCTAGATAGAAGAAAGCAATAAAAAACACTGCAGATGGATAACCGATTCAGAGTGTGGCAATTACTGTGTGGCACAATAAAATGTTTCTGACTTGATGGCATGCACACATACTCACACACTACAGGTAATGCACAGAAAATTTAATAGTGCAGTACACTATATAGACAAATATTTTAAACAGAATAAAAATATGCACTGCACCACAGCAAACAGAAAATAATTATCAAATTACTTCAAGTATTACTGTGTGTTCATAAACAGACAAATACTAATACACACTACTAGTACAAAACAGAAAGACTGCCTTTCTCATGTGAATCTCACTCCACCACAGATACGCCCCTCCCCCGAAGCACACTTTAACAGTATCTGTCAGTACACAGGCTGAAAGTTCTAAATTAACATTCAAAATGCACACAAAAACAATCAACACTTGATGATCTATGCACAGGAGGGTTTCCTACAGTCGATGTACTAAATTTGGAACAAAATAATTGTATCAAAAGTGATTTTTCAAAGGTTTTTTGATGGTTTGATTCTCAGAGCTGCGAGAGGAAACTGTCTCCAGCTTTCCACTACACATGCTATGCAGAACTGAGGCTATGCAAGACAATATAGAGCCCATGTGACCTGCAATCCCATGAATCAATGCAAAATTCTCCTCAAATAGCAATGAACAGGTGAAGCCAAGCAAAGTCCTTTAAAATCAATGGCACTTCACGTTAAAATTAAGAGGAAGGCTGTAATACAAGGCGAAGTAGCGCGAAGTCCATTGGAAACAATACACTTCATGTTCAAGTTTATAGGTGGAGTAATTCACTTAGCATTGCGGAGCACTACGTGGATTGGGGGATAATATGTGAAGTGCTCTGCTTAGCGAAATGGGAGCACTTCACCTGCCTCTACTCAAAGATATCATCTGAGTTTTCTAATGAATAAATAAATAGCTAAATAAGTAAAATTGGACTTTAGTTACAAGGGTGTTTTCTTCTTCAACAAGGAGAATGAGAACGAGAACAACATTTTATCACTTTCTAGCTACATCATTCTCCAAGAGTTGGAAATGTATGAAACTGTATTTCAGTACTGTATCTGATGCTACTGTAGATTGACAAAACCTGTACAGAAACACTAAAAACAGTAGTTTGTTTATCTTGAATTGTTTTGGCACTTGGCAGTACCCTTGATTTCCTAGCAGGTTTGGTCATAGAAACATAGAATTTGATGGCAACTAAGGACTGCTTGGCCCACCTAGTCTGCCCATTTCTTCATGGTCTTGTCTAGAGTGTTTCAGGAAGCCCAAGCTGATCCTGAACTGTAAAAAAACTAAAGTCATGATGTTCAGCGGTGTTTGCAACAAACACAGATCCAGGTCTTCTGGTGTCCCGCTTGAACAAATTCAACATTTCATGTATATAGAGGTAACTGTGGATAGCTCATTATCCTTCACCTAGCATGTTGAGACTGTTGCCAGTTCTGTCAATATCAAATTAGGATTACTACACAGACATAAACAAAGTCTAATGCCTGAAGCCCTTAGACTTGCAGTCTTTAGCTCCATCCTATCCATTGCTGATTATGGATTGGCTATCTGTGGCACAGTTTCCACTACCTCACTCTGCAAAATAGCAATGGCTCTTAATAAAGCCGGATGGATTCTCACTGGTGCAGCTTGCTTCACCCACACTTGTGATCTTTATAAGCAAACAGGTTGGCTTCAGCTAACGGGGAGGATCCAATATCAAACCTGCCTGCTAACAAAAAAGGCACTCATTGGGCTTTTACCTTCTGTAACAATAAACTTACTCGACCCATTTTGCTGCTCTCCGCACACGTGTACCTTGGTCAACTGACTTCTCTCTGTCCCAAGATGCCAGACCACCCCGGGGCAATGCTCGTTTGCTTATAGAGCACCACTCAGGTTTAATGCATTACCCAGTAATATCACTGTTTTACCAAAATTGGGACCTTTTAAAGGCACTCTTCATCAGCATCTTACAACAATCAATTCCTGTGACTGTTTCTCCTGACAAGGCAAAACCAACCACAGCAGTACTGATCCTACCTAGGGCTGCCATCTCCACTCCCTCCGCCTCTTAGACAATGTCACCTGTGCCACCCCTTTTCCTGCCACCTTCCACTCACTTTTTTCTACCCCACCCCCTCCACCTTCCACCTTCCCCTCTGTCCTTACTTTCACTTACTTTGCATGATTAAATTTGCAGACAATACTAAATTGGGGGGCAAGGTTAATAATCAAGAAAATATTTCTGCATTAAAGAAGGATTTGGAAATATTAACACATTGGGCAAATGAAAATCATATGCAGTTTAATCAAGACAAATGTTTAGTAGTGCCTTTCGGTGTAAATAATCCAAAAACGATATATTATATAAACGGACTACCACTTCACTCATCAAATTGTGAAAAAGATTTAGGGATATATGTTAATAAACTTACATCAAATGATCACTATATTAGAACTGCTTGCATGACCAACAGACTTTTGTGGCAAATAAAACGCACTTTTGTTAATCGCACTGAACAATAGCTTATTCCTTTGTATAGGGCATACAATAGACCGTATCTAGACTATGGCTCCCCTTTCTGGAATCCAAACCAAAAAAAAAAGACATAGCAATTCTTGAACAGGTTCAAAGGAGAGTAACTAGAATGATTCCAAGATTAACAAACGTGAATTGTCAGAACAGATTAAAAGCTACTGGTCTCTTCTCTCTTCAAACTAGAAGATTAAGAGGTGATATGCTTATGGTTTTTAATTTAATAAGTTCACCAGATCTAATGGAAAAATGTGGTCTAAAACTCTCCAAAAGGAGACATGTTCTGAGTCTGCATAATAAACAGCTTGAAGTAAAAAACTTATAAAACCAGCAAAAGGGGAAACTGTTTTTCCAATAAGAGCATCCATTGTATGGAACACCTTGCCACAAGAATTGGTAGAGGCAACTAGTGCCACTATCTTTAAAAACAAATTAGATGTTTGGTTGAGGGATAATAGATAAAAAATGTCCCACATAGTGTGGGGGAACAGTCTCGATGGGCTCTGGCCTTCTTCTGTTCTTTCATACCAAGTAATACCCTCAAATATCTATACCCTATGACAAAGCCCTTGGGCTGCTTCCTTTTATTAGGCTTATTGTAACTTCTTACCTAGCTGTTTTATTTTATTGCATTGCTTAGGTCATCTTAATTTTACCTCTTGTTAATACATTATATTATATCTACCTTTGTATGTCTGTCACCCTTCCCACTGATGTGAAACCTTTGTAAAAGAGCTGTTTGTGCTCAAAGGTATTGTAATCTGAGAACTTATAAATAAATAAATAAATAGAGAGCCACAGTGGTACTGCCTGCTGCATCTTTTTTCTACACTGTTTGGAGTTACTACTGTGAATTTCAGTCAGTCTTTGTGTCTCAAGCAACAGCGTTTAAGAAATATATAGAGTTTTTCCCACAGTGGGAAGGTGAGAAAAAAGCATGGAAGCAGGCCAGAAAACCATGTAAGCCAAGCAGAATTACCTACTAAAGACCCTGGGCTCGATTATGAAAGATTCCAGCATGGCACAAGGGACTTGCACCAGAAAGAATGGCACAAAGTGCCCCTTGCACCAAAACATGCACCGGGAATAATTCTCAATGGCAGCCTGCTTTAACAACAGGTTGCCTATCCCAAATGGGGCTTACACTGCCCATGTGCCCAAAAATGCGCTGTGGCATGGTGCTAGGGGACTTGCAGCAGACACTGGCTGCCATTTCCCCTAATGCACAATTATCCAAACTCTCCCAGAGGGAGAAATTCTAAGTGCTCTTATACCAGCCAGTGCTGGTCTAAAGGTACTTAGAAATGTCTTCCTCTGGGAGAGTCGACCTATATGCGGCAATGTACTGTGGTCCTCCCTCCCCAGCCCCAACATCCCCAAAATGCAAATATTAAATGTAACTTGGTGGTCTAGTGGACCCCCCTACCTGGCATTGTCTGACTACCCACCCCATCACTAGCAGAGCTGGCGACTGGCACAGCCCACTGCCCACCACCATGGCCAGCTGCTGACTGAGCTCTCAATGAGCGTGTACTGTATATAGTACATACTCAGTGACTATATACAGTATGCACTCATTGAGAGCTTAGTCGGTGGCTGGCCACTGTGGTGAGTGGTGGGATGTGCCAGTCACTGGCTCCATTATGGGATGGTGGGGCGTGAGGTGGTAGGGCACTGTCAGGTGGGGGTCTACTAGACCTCCAGGTTTTTGTTATTATACATTACATTTGGGAAAATCAGGGATCAGGTAGGGGGGCCACTAGATCACCAGGTCATATTTAATAATTGCATTTTGGGGAAATTGGGGATCAGAGAGAGGGGTATACTTGACCTCAAGGTTTCATTTAATAATTGCATTTTGGGGAAATTGGGGAGTGGGGATCAGGGAGGAGGCAACTAGACCACCAGGTTATTTTATGTCCAACCCTTCACTGTAATATTGTAATTTAATGTTGCAAGGGACTCGAGGTCCATCATGTCCAACCCCTCACTGTAACATAGTAATTTAATGTTGTAAGGGTCTCTAGGTCCATCATGTCTATCATGTCGAGCCCCTCACTGTAACATATTAAATTAATGTTGTAAAGAACTCTAGGTCCTTCATCTCCAGCCCCTCACTGCAACATAGTAATTTAATGATGTCAGGGATTTGAGGTCCATCTTGTCCAATCCCTCACTGTAACATAGTATTTTAAGGTTGTCAGGGACTTGAGGTCCATTAAGTCCAACCACTAACTGTAACATAGTAAATGAATGTTGTAAGTGACACAATGGCCACCATGTCCAGCCCCTCACTGTAACATAGTAATTTAATGTGTAAGGGACAATGGGTCCATCACCTCTAACCCCTCACTGTAATATAGTAATTTAATGTTATACGAACACTGGGATCATCAAGTCCAATCCCTCACTGCAACATAGCAATTTAACATTGTCAGGGACTCTATGTGCATCATGACCAGCTCCTCACTGTAATATAGTAACTTAATGTTGTAAGGGACTTGAAGTCCATCATGTTCAACCTCTCACTGTAACATATTAATTGAATGTTATAAAGGACTCTAGGTACATCATGTCTAACCACTCACTGTAATATAGTAATTTATTGTTATAAGGGACTGTAGGTCCATCATGTCCAGCCCCTCACTGTAATACAGTAATTTATTGTTATAAGGGACTTTAGGTCCATCATGTACAGCCCCTTACTGTAATATAGTAATTTACTGTTATAAGGGACTCTAGGTCCATCAAGTTCAGCCCCTCACTGTAATACAATAATTTAATGTTGCAAGGGATTCTAGATCCATCATGTCCAGACCCTCACTGTAACATAGTAATTTAATGTTGTAGGGGTCTCTAGGTCCATCATGTCCAACCCCTCACTGTAATATGGAGGGATGAACCCACCACAGTGTATGGGTTTACTGAGCTTTAATCCATGCCTGGAGGGGTCTGGAATCATGAGGCAAAGCTGAGTGATTTCAGTGACCCAGGCATGGATTAATGCTCAGTAAACCTATACCCTGGAGTGGGTTAATCCTCTTATAACATGGACAATGTTTTGTTTAAGTTTTACCTAAAAAAACTGTGAAATAAAGCCATGTGACCCTGCAACTGTGGGTATATCAGACATTAATTCATAGTCAGGTTACCTGTTTGGACCAATCAGAAGACAGTATTTTAGGAACCCATGTTATAAAGTAATTTAACCCTTAGGCTGCCAAAAAAATAGAATGTATAGTAATTTCTGACTGATATATCAGTCTGTGGCCCTGCCAGGGTTAATGTTGGAAGGGACTTGAGGTCCATCTTCTTCAACCCTTCACTGTAACATGTTAATTTAATGTTGTAAAGGAATCTAGTTCCATCATGTCTAATCCCTCACTGTGACACTGTTATTTAATTTTGTAAGGTACTCTAGGTCCATCATTCCCAGCCCCTCTCTGTAATATTGTAATTTAATGTTGTAATTGACTCAAGTTCCCTCATGTCCAACCCATCACTGTAACATATTACTTTAATGTTGTAAAGGACTCTAGGTCTATCATGACAGACCTCTCTCTGTAATATAGTAATTTATTGCTGTAAGGGACTCTAGGTCCATCATGTCCAGCCCCTCACTGTAGTATAGTTATTTAATGTTGGAAGAGACTTGAGGTCCATCATGTCACACCTCTAACTTAAACATATTCATTTAATGTTGTAAAGTACTCTAGGTCCATCATGTCCAACCTCTCATTGTAACATAGTAATGTAATGTTGTAAGGGATTCTAGGTCCATCATATCCAGACCCTCACTATAATATAGTAATTTAATGTTGTAATTGACTCAAGGTCCATCATGTTTAACCCCTCACTGCAACATATCAATTTAATGTTGTCGGGGACTTGAAGTTCATCTTCTCCAGCCCCTCACTTCAACATAGTAATTTAATGTTGTAAGTGACACTAGGTCCATCATGTCCAGCCCCTCACTGTAACATAGTAATTATATGTTTTAAAGGGCTCTAGGTCCATCATGACCAGCCCCTCACTGTAATATAGTAATTTATTGTTATAAAGGACTCTAGGTCCATCATGTACAACCCCTCACTGCAACATAGTAATTTAATGTTGCAAGGGATTCTAGATCCATCATGTCTAGCCCCTCACTGTAACATAGTAATTTAATGTTGTAGGGGACTCTAGGTCCATCATGTCCAACACCTCACTGTAATATGAAGGGATTAACCCACGACAGGGTATGGATTTACTGAGCATTAATCCACACCTGGAGGGGTCTGGAATCATGAGGCAAAGCTGAGTAATTTTGGCCACCCAGGCATGGATTAATGCTCAGTAAACCTATACCCTGGAGTGGGTTAATCCTCTTACAACATGGGTAATGTTTTGTTTGAGTTTTACCTAAAAAAACTGTGAAATAAAGCGATGTGACCATGCAACTATGGGTATATCAGACATTAATCCATAGTCAGGTGACCTGTTTGGACCAATCAGAAGACAGCATTTTAGGAACCCATGTTATAAAGTAATTTAACCCTTAGGCTGCCAAAAAATTAGAACGTATAGTAATTTCTGACTGATATATCAGTCCATGGCCCTGCAAGAGTAAATGTTTTAAGGGACTTGAGGTCCATCTTCTTCAGCCCCTCACTGTAACATATTAATTTAATGTTGTAAAGGAATCTAGGTTCATCATGTCTAACCTCTCACTGTAACACTGTTTTTTTAATTTTGTAAGGTACTCTAGGTCCATCATGCCCAACCCCTCTCTGTAATATAGTAATTTAATGTTGTAATTAACTCGAGGTCCCTTATGTCCAACCCCTCACTGTAACATATTACTTTAATGTTGTAAAGGACTCTAGGTCTAACATGACAGACTCCTCACTGCAATATAGTAATTTATTGTTGTAAGGGACTCTAGGTCCATCATGTCCAGCCCCTCACTGTAATGTAGACATTTAATGTTGGATGGGACTTGAGGTCCATCATGTAACACCCCTAACTTAAACATATTAATTTAATATTGTAAAGGACTCTGGGTCCATCATGTCTAACCTCTCCCTGTAACATAGTAATTTAATGTTGTAAGGGATTCTAGGTCCATCATATCCAGACTCTCACTATAATATACTAATATAATGTTGTAATTAACTCAAGATCCATCATGTCTAACCCCTCACTGCAACATATCAGTTTAATGTTGTCAGGGACTTGAAGTCCATCTTCTCCAGCCCCTCACTGTAACATAGTAATTTAATGTTGTAAGTGACACTAGGTCCCTCATGTCCAATCCCTCACTGTAACATAGTAATTTAATGTTGTAACAGACTCTAGACTTCATGCAGGGGACTGATGACTGGGCTTCAACTATCCAGGAGTCCAGGCCATGCCACATTTGCTGAGAGAGCTAGGTGTGGGCACAGGAAAGGGTGAGGAGCAAACACAGAGATGGGTCTGTGGCAGCTGAGAGGGATGGAAGTAGGCACAGGAAAGGGTGAGGGGCAAACACAGAGAAGGGTCTGCAGCAGCCAGGTGTGAGAGACATCCTTGTTAAGGCATGGGTGGGGGATTACTGACACATACACACACTTCACATGCACAAGTATCATGCTTACGTAGTCATGTCGGCACTGCCATGTTCTGCACGGCAGACTCCAAGACAAACCTGCACATGCACAAGTATCATGCATATGCAGTACTGTAATCACTGCAGTATTAGTTATAGCTGACTTCAGTGTGGCAAAAGCACTGAATATTCTTTTCAATGCTCATGATGCTCCTAAAAGCTCTCCATAGCTGTATCAGCTCTGGCCATATTTTGTTACTTTTGGGGACTGTGTGTGGAATTCAGGAGGGGAGAGGCATCAGAGGGTATGCTGAGGGATGGAGGTAGCTGAATTACGGTGCCTTTGGCAGTCCCAGCAGACCTTGTGACCACAACCAACCAATAGGGTGGCTGCAGTTCACTTGTATAAAACAAGCCATTTTTTGTAGTCCATTCTCCCAGAACAAGAAGACACCATTGGGTGGGAGGAGAGCAAAGGCCTGGATTCGGATAAGTGGAATGCTCTCACTGTGTGTGGCAGAGTCCTGGATTGTTAAAAGTGTTTGGGCTGCAGTTATGTGCTGAATTGTTAGTTTTAAGGGCTGGATGTGCACAGCAGCACAGGGATTCTTGAGGAGGGGCAGGCACCAGATGGCGAGCTGAGGGAGGGAGGTCAGCGGCTGAATTCAGGCACCATCAGTCCCAGCAGATCACATGATTAGATATAGCCAATAGAGCAGCTGCAGTTCACTTATATAAAACAGGCCATTTTTTGTAGTCTGCTCTCTCAAAACAGGAAGATGCCATTAGGCGAGAAGGAGAGAGTTGAGTCCTGCATTCAGATAAGTGGAGTGCTCTCACTGTGTGGAGCAGTCCTGTGTTGTTAAATGTGATTGAGCTGCAATTTTGTGCTGAACTATTACTTTTGAAGGCTGTGGGTGAGATGGAGGAGGATGAGGAGGCACCAGAGAATGGGCTGAGGGAGGGAGGTTGGCAGCCAAATTCCAGTGGCATTGGCAGTCCCAGCAGACCACGTGACTACTACCAGCCAATAGAGCAGCTGTAGTTCATATATAAATCCCACAGTTCCTAGCAACCCCTCACATGAGCAACCCCAAAGAGTGAGTGCCATGAAACAGGAGTGTGGTATCTAACTTACTAGGATGGGAGCATCAGCAGGATGTCCGCATTGAGGACTGCAGGCCATAGGCCATGCTTGTCAGTGGAGGGTAGGTACATGTAAATGGAGGGCAGAAAATACACTGTGCAGCATTGGTAGGGGTTTGCAGCTGATCACAATCTTGAGTCAGCTTGTAAATATATAACAGATTAGGAAGGTGCTAGAGAGGGTAGCTGGCTACTACGTGGGACTAGCCAATAAGGGTAACACAGGCAAGGGAGTGCAGATGGTCCCTATTTAGAGTTAGTTCCCATTTGTATTGAGGTTCAAGGAAGAAGTAGTGGGTAGGAGAATCAAGAATCAGCTGCCCAGGATAATGGGGATTCGAGGGCTTTTGTAGACATCCCCAACTGATTATATACAGAGGTGCCTATCTGGAGGGTGAGTGACCAGGGGTCAGGAGGATGTGAGGAATAAAAATATGTACAGGCAAGGAACCAATATTTCTGTGGCACTTTGTGACCAAGTTCTGCCGCAGGATTACCATTTGCTGCAGATCGTCTGTGACAGTGATTTGTAATTTCCATGAAGTTCTGCAGCACCAATGAACTGCCACGTCACAGTATCAGCATGTCATCCTAACACTACATCCATGGCAATAGCTTACGGTCCTATCCTATAGTGTAAATGAAAAATGCAGAGAGGATGTTGTGTGATAAATGATTTCTCTGTACTCATGCTGTTTATACCACTCATAAGATTGCCACTGTGTATCACTTACGGTATATATTTTAATGTAATCTGTAACACTATTTTTTTAAATAAATTTCCTTTTCTGTGATCATGAAATTGCATCCTCTTCTGTACAGGTCCCTTTCATTGGATATGGAATAAATAGAATAGTAGAGATATTTTAAGACTCATTTCTCATGCCAACCCTCTTCTCCTGACACACTACGTTGTCCCATAAGACCATGGCATGCACACGAATCCCTTGTGAGGGAAGGTTCCCAGACCCATTACAATGTGTCACTTGTACAACAGAACACTGTGCCATACCTTCCCAGGCTTGGAGAGATGGTGTGTGACAGCGCTGGGCCCCCTCATTATCATGCTGCCCAGCCATTTCCCCGAGCTCATCCTCAAAATTGATTCACCAGCACAGGAACACAACATGCTACCCAGTGGCCCAATGGCTAGCCTTGCACAGCACATTTCTTCATAACTTTTAGGTAATTCTATCAAACTATAATAACGTGTAATCAATAACCCAGGCAAAAATATGTATAGCACCATTATTCATTTAACTTGTCTGTTCTTTCAACAGGTCTACACATCATTATATTCCACCTTTCTGGGCATAATTCCTTTTTTTAGACAGGTTAATTCATTTTACCAGTTATTCATTTCAGAGGGCTTCTCTACACCTTAAAGGCACAAATAAATCTCTACAAAGTAAGGTACTCAGTTAATAGGTCTATGCTATTGTCAAGTATTTGTTTTAAGATGGTCCCAGTATATTAACTTAAGACTTAACATTTTACTAGCTGTAGTACAGGTTGAACATTATCACAGTACCTGGTGTGCTGTGCCACATCGTCAGGGAGTGGGTGCAGTGGCAGAATAATTATTCATTTCTGTGGCTGAATGCAGCATTGACATTCGCGAATGCATGATGTGATGTCATTGATAACATCGTGTGATGAGTGAAGAGTGGTTTTGGATATGAAAGGAGGGGAAGGAAACCTGGTGCTATGGAAAAACTGTAAACGTTAATAAAAAATCATGAAGAACAGTGAATTCTGTGGCACTGCAGCTATTCGGCTGTAGGTTGCAAGTTCTATGCAAAATGCTGTGGCCACAGAATTCTAGGGGCCTTGTGTACAGACATCAGGATATTGGGAAGAGGATGGTGTACTGTAATGGTTGTGAGGCAGTAGTGTTCCTGGGGATGAGTTGGGTAACATGGGGTTACCTAGTGTGAGGAGCCTGGAGAATCTAAGAGCATAAATAAGGCAGCTCAGAGGGGAGCTGTGGAGACTGGTGTGGAGCATAGGAGGAGCAGGGCAGGGGAGAGAAAGACAAATTGGGTATACAAACGGAAGTGACAGCAGAAGGCAAGGGATGGGGTGGAGGGTATCACCCATGCTTCAGGGGATCCCCTACCTCAGAGGGCAGGGGAGTCCAGGAAGGGAGAATGTCAAGTGGCAGGAGGAAGGGGTGGGACTGTGAGACATGCAACAGGAGAGGGAACATTCATAGGGGTGCCCTTGAGTAATAGATTTTACCTAATGGAGGAGGTAGGAAGAGAGGCTGGGTTAAGACAACAGGGTCAGTGGGAGTAGGACAGGAGAAGGTGGTAGAATGGTACAAAGTAGCCACGGTGCATGGGGAAGAGGGAACATGGTGAGTGGGTCAGGAGATGGGGAGGGAGGGGTAGAGTGATGGGGAGGTAAGGGGTGTGTGGGTGGTCAGAAAGGAAAGGACATGGAGACGGATGGATGAGTAGAGGCTGTGGGGGTGTCAGGCAAGCAGGACTTGGGGAGAATAAGGGTGGGGTGGTAACTAGGACTGAGGAGGTCAGTTAGGTGGGAAGAAGCTTGTATGGCAGTCTAAGAAGGAAAGGAGGGAAGCAGGATTGGATGAGGTAGAAGGGTAGTAATCCCAGGGGACTCCTAAGTAAATACAGGAAGGATTAGTAGTTTGCATATTAGGAATGACAGTGGAGAGGGTGTGTCCAAAAAATGAGAAGCGGGTGAGGTAAGTTGGGGGAACCAGTCATAGTTATACACCTAGGTACCAATGACTTAGCAGGGGAAGTGGTGGGTGTAGTATAGGAAAGATTCAGGGTGGTAGGGAGGAGCTGCAGAGAGGTAGCCAGATCACTGGCATTCTCAGAGGTGCTGCCAGTACCAAGAGCCAGCATGGTCAAGAAGAAAAGGATAAAGGAGTTCAATGACCAGCAAAGGGAGGGATGCAATGAATAAGGTTATGACTGTTTTGTGGGTTGGGGAGAGACCTGGTCAGATAAAACACTTTTTGCACCAGACAACCTGCACCTCAGCAGTGGGGGTCGAATGTCCTCAGTGAAAAGCTGTGGGGTACATAAACCAACAACTTAATTTAAACTAATGGGGGGGCAGCAGGTCTACAGGCTGTGAGACTCCAGGAAGAGATCAGCAGACCTCCCCTCATCCAAAGAGGTTAGCAGTGGGTGGTAAGGGGGCACAGGTAATTGGGAGGAATGAGAAAGGCACATGGGAGGAAAAGGAAGGAGGCTCAGACCCTAGGTAGTTGGTGGTGTCCATGAACACATGAAGTCTTGGAAACAAGATGGATGACCTGCAGGCATTGTTGACAGAGAGGGGAATGGACATTACCAAAGTCACAGAGACATGGACCACAGCTAACCATGGCTGGGACCTCTCAATCTCCAAGTATAAATTATACAGCAGGGGTACAGAGGTAGAAATGGGGATGTCTCTTTACATCAGGGAGGGTATAACTTGTACAAGGTAAGAGAAGAAGAGGAGAGGGTGGAAGCAATATTGATTAAGTTACTGTCTAATAGAGGGAGGAATGTGAGGTTGTGGTGGTTTACAGACCACCCAACCAGAAGGAGGATAGAGACAGGGAATTGAACTCACAAATATTGACTACTGCAGAGACAGGAGAGATGGTAATAATGGGAGATTTCAACCTGTCCATGGCGGATTGGTGGGTACCAGCCATTAACTGCACCAGGAGTCATGTGATCCTAGATGAAATGCCAAGTGGGATCCTGAATCAGGGCATAACAGACGTCACCTGGGAGGGGACAATTCTTGATCTGGTACAGATAAACAGGGACCATGTCCAGAATATAAAGTTTGAGGAGTCCATAGGTGGGAGTGACCATCCTACAGTGTGGTTCCAGTTGAACATAAGCAGGGAAAAGGCCCCCACTAAGACTAAATTCCTGGATTTTAGAATGGCAGACTTCAAAAAGATGGGTGAGCTGTTAAGGAATCACCTGGCTAGCATCTGAGTGGATATGGGGGTGGACCAGAAGTGGTGCATCATCAATGAGGGGATAATGTTTGCCGTGAGGGAGTGTGTCAGGCTCTAAGGGAAGAACTCAAGGACCACAGATCCTACTTGATCTCCAGCCCATGCACCTACTCTCACCTCCCTTTCCCTAAGATTCCCTGATGGCATTGCATGCATACTTGAACTGCACCACTGTTTTCTTCCCCACCATCTCTGCTATAAGACAGTTACAGGAGACAACTACTCTTTCTGTGAAGAAGTACTTCCTAACATCTCTCCAGAATCTACCCCCCAGCTTCTTATCATGCCTTCTTTTCCTTGAACCCTTTTTTTCTGCAAAAAATACTTCCCTCCTGAACCTTATTTACCCCCATGAGACATTTAAACATCTCTATCATATCACCCATCTCTCTTCTCTTCAATGGTGTACATATTTAGGTCCTTATGTCTCTCCTTGTAGGTCTTCTGATGCAGACCCTGCACCATTTTAGTCGCCTCCTCTGGACTACCTCCACTCTGTCTATGTTCTTCTGTGGATGTGGTCTCCAGAACTGGACTCAGTACTCTAGGTGAAGTCTTACTAGCGACCTATGCAGAGGCAATACCACCTCCCACTTTCAGCTGGTGATATCCTTCCCTATATGAACCAGTATCCCACTAGCCCTCCCTATTGCCTTGTTGCACTGCCTGGCCACCTTTAGGTCATCTGATATGATCACTCCCATGTCTCTTTTCTGCTTGGTGGTCATCAGTTCTCCCATTTTGCACTCTGTTCCTGGGTTTCTGTGCCCTGAATGCATTACTTGGCATTTCTCTTTGCATTAAAACCCAGTTACCATACCCTTGACCACTCCTCGAGTTTTCTCAGGTCTCTACTTATCCTTCCACCCACCCCACGAGTGTCCACCCTATTACAGATTTCCGTGTCATCTGCAAAGAGTTAGACCTTCCCTTTTAGCTTCTCTGCAATATCACATATAAAGACATTGAAGAGGACTGGTCCCAGCACTGATCCCTGAGGCACCACACTTGTCATCCTCCCTTCCTCTGAGTGAACTCTGTTTACCACTACCTTCTGTTGCCTATCCCTTAATCAATTTCTTACCCAGTTTACCACCTTTGGACCCACTTCTAAGCTACCCAGCTTGCTTACTAGTCTCCTGTGTGGAACGGTGTCAAATATATTGCTGGAATACAGTTGGTTAAGCAGTGAGGTCATCGAAGCAGTAAGAGACAAGAGATCAGCCTACAAGAAATTCAGGAGGACCCAGAGGGAGGCAGGCAGGCAGCACTACCTGAAGATGGAGACCATAGCTTGTAAGGCAGTCTGGAGGGCTAAAGCTCAGAAGAAACTGCAGTGGCTTGCCTGCTGGTGCAGCAGTAGATCTATTGCTTCCAAGGCTTACAACCCAGGTTCATTAAAGAGCCTTGGGGTTGGAAAGTCAGCCAGCCGGGGGGAGGACTAAGTGTCCAAAGGACTGCTGTTCTCCGGGAGGAGGGTGGATCAGCTGTTGGCACTCGACAGATCCCTGGAGAAAGCCAAGGGTCTGACAGCTGGTGCTTCTAGATTGGGTGGTGTGGCAGATGTTGGCATGTGTACCACTAGCGTCATTGCACACCATACCTCCAGGGAGGGAAAATCAGGAAAATGCTTGATCACACAGCATGCCACCAACCTTGCTTTGCAGGTTCTGCACTGTCACTCCATGGCACTCTCTGGACACAGAGCTCAATATCAGATGGTGGTTCCCCACCTCACCCTGAAGACCTTGCCCTGGGGGGTAAGCCAGAGAGGAACACTGGTGAAGTAAGTCCTGGGGTACAGATGACAGGGCTGGGGGTGATGGTTGGGCTGAAGGTGGCCAATTCAGGTAAGGGGATAAAAAAGCACACTAAATAAAAAAAGAAGTAACTGCAGCTAGCTGCGGGAATTAAAAAGATGGAAAAGCTTTTTTTGCTATATTAGTGAGAAGAGGCACAAGAAAGATATGATTGTTAGGCTCAAGAAAAGGACACATAGATGGAGGAGAATGGGTCAAAGCAGGGGCATTGAACAAGTATTTCTGTCTTCACCGGGGCAGAGAGAAGGACCAATGCCACTGGGTGGAAGGAGAAGAGAAGGAGGGCTGGATGCACAGATGTTTTGATAGAAGTGGATAGGGTGAGGACAGCATTGCTAGCATTGGGGGTATATAAATCCCCAGACCCAGATGGCTTACATCCAAGGGTGCTTAGGGAGCTGATGGAGGAGCTTGCAGACCCCTTAGCTGGAAGTTCAGCAGTTCACTGGAGTCAGGAATGGTACCACAGGACTAGAAAATGGCACATGTAGTGCCTCTCCATAACAACGGTCCTAAGGACAACCCAAGGAATTACAGACCTGTCAGTCTGACCTCAATCATCTGCAAGTTCATGGAGACTATACTTAAGGAAAGGTTAGTAGAGTATCGGGATGAGAATAGTCTCCAGGATGACAGGCAACACAGGTTTATGGGAGGGAAGTCATGTCAATCAAATTTGATTGACTTCTTTGACTGGGTCACTAAAATAGTGGCGAGGGGAAAAGCAGTGGACATCCTTTACCTGGACTTCAGCAAGGCCTTTGACTCTATACCCCACAAGAGGTTGATCAGAAAGTTGGCAGATCTAGGGGTTGGTGAGAAGTTTACCAGGTGGGTGGAAAACTGGCTAAGGTGCAGGACCCAGACCGTGGTAGTGTGAGGTGAGCTTTCCAGCACCAGAGAGCTCACCACTGGAGTCCCACAAGGCTCAGTGCTTGGACTGGTGCTGTTCAATGTCTTCAACAATATTGGGGATGGAATTAAGGATAACATCTGCCTATCTGCAGATGACACCATGCTCTGTGTGAGAGTGGACACAGCAGAAAGGATACAAGACCTAAAGGAGGATCTGGAAAAGCTAGAAAGATGGTCTGGTATTTGTCAGCTTAGCTTCAGTGAAATGCAAAGTTATGAACATTGGAGCCAAGAACCTGAGTACAATCTGGGAGGAGTCCGGGTATCTGCACTAGAGGAGGAGAAGGACCTGGGAGTGATGATCACTAGTGACTTGAAATACTCCGTGCAGTGTAGGAAATCAGCAGCAAAGGCAAATAAAATGTTGGGCTGCATTGCCAAAGGGATCTGCAGCAGCTGAAAGGAGGAAATACAGCCCTTGTACAGGTCATTAGTGAGGCCATATCTGGAGTACAGTGTACAGTACTGATGCCCTTGCCTTAAAAAGGACATAGACCTGCTGGAGAAAGTCCAAAGGATGGCAACAAAGATGATCATCAGTCAACAGGGTGGTATGTACAGGGCGAGGTTGGAGGCCCTGAACATGCACTCCCTGGAGGACAGGAAAGAGATAAGAGTGTGAGACCCATCAAAACAGTGACTGAAATTGAGTGATGTGAATATGAGTAACTCACTTTCAGCATTCATCATGTAGGCTACCCTGAAAGGGTAGCTGGGGCCAACAACAGGGCAACTGCAAGAACAGGAGGGGGAATGAAACAGGACTGAAAGTATGTGGGAGATAGTGTGGTGAGAGGCTTCTGAGCTGGCTTTGTGGTGTGGTGGTGAGGGTAGCTGGCTACAGTGGGAGGTGCAGGGTTTGGGGCTGGGGAGGTGCACAGTATTTTTGTGTTTTGAGGGTGGGAGTATTTTTTTTTTAAGTTTCTCCCCTCCCGACATCACCCCAGTGGAGTTGAGAATCTGAAAGAATAATAAAGGTGGACATAGAGGGCCTGTTCAAGCTTGGTTGGATTGAAACATGAGAGAACATAGTCTCAAATTAAGAGGGGTAGGAGAGAGGCTAGGAAGCACTTTCTCATGGAGATGGTGGTGGCAGGTTCAAATGTGCTTCTGGAGAAGGTGGTTTCACTAAAAATGGTAAGCAGCTTCAAGAGAGGCTCAGACAGAGTTAAGGGGTAAAATAAGGGCCAAGGGAGGGGCAGACAGAGGGGAAGGGTGGATTTTGGGGGCAGTGTCAGTAGCTTATGCTGAGGACCCTGCAATACGAGTGGACTAGATAGACCTAATGGTCTCATTTTGCTGGCCCTGTCATATGTTCACATGTCCATATATCTGCAGCTTCTGTTTTTATTTTTTTAGTTGTTGGCCTAAATAAAACCCCGCCTCTTTACAAGCTAAACCCATGCCTTCATAATAATTTATTTATTCACTTGTTTATTTATTTGAATTTTAATAACCGGCTAGACCCACTGAGACAATGATGTCCCCTTTTCAGGGGCGACCTGGAAATAATTACATTGCATATATTTACAGAGTAAGACAGAGATTGTACTGATACATACATACTGTATATCATACATACTGTATGTTAATTACAGACAGATTAAAGAGAAACACAATCAGCACTACAATACAATTATCTTAGTCATATTTTCACTCACACTAGAAAAGACAGTGACAGGAGCCAAATCAAAAGGTTTAATGCCAAAAATGATGCAAATGTTAGCTAATAGTACAGTGATGGTAATTCAGATGTTAAATTGTTGAATAATGGAATCACATGCACAGTAATGCATACATCTGTATTTATATTTTCCCTTATTGGCTATTTGTGTTTTGTGTGAATGCTGATTTCCACCAACATCTATCAACACCAGGAGTTTGAAAACGCACTTAATCTTCATTAGTCAGTTTATGGATTACATGTGGTGTTTTAGTTTATTCACGTCCTTTGTGGTACAGGATAAACATTTGTGAGAATATCACAGAAATTCAAAGCTAACAACTGAAATTGAGTCACTAAGATTACAGTTGATATTGAGGAGATACCCTTAATGATGAAGTTTCTTTATTAAGCATCTGCTCATGCTTTAATGCATTCCATTTATAGTTAACTAAATATGATACTATAAGCAGGGCTGAGCACCAACACTCTTCTTAATGACTTTTTTTGTGGAAAAGGTTATTTTATGGAGGGCCTGTTATTATATTTGATATTGACAAGGTGTCCTAGTAAGTAGGCTAATACAATGTCTGCTGACCACCAATTTATATGCCGATTACTAATATTTCTGTCTATCCATCTGTCTGTCTGTCTATCTATATATCTATCTGTCTGTCTGTCTCTCTCTAGCTATCTACTCACCTACCTCTCTATCTGTCTGTCTGTCTCTGTCTGTCCATCCATCTGTCTTTCTTTCTGTCCATTCATGTCTGTCTGTCTGTCTATCTAGCTAGCTAGCTATTTTAAATTTGCCCACAAAGCGAGGAAACTTACATTTTTTAGTGATTTTGTAAAGTCACTGCCATTTTGAAAATTGCAGTTTTATGAAGTTTCCATAAAACTCCATTTTGTGACTTTCTTTTCCACACACTTACCAAATAAGACTATCTTCACAAATTATTTATTTTTTTTAAATCTTCTTTATTGTTATTTTCTTCCGGTGGTCATTGGACAAACACATACATATACCCAGGTTATCCCCGAACCCACACCCCAAAACTGAGTGTGGCAACTATGTACAACCATTAACTATATACATACACAGCTGCGTTGCATAACCCTCAGCCACACTCTTCATATCTATGTTCACATTACAGTATATAGAACAGCCTCTACCAAAGGAGGTACATATATGTTTCAAAATCCATATCCCTAAATATCCCTTCATGCCTATAGAGCCTTGTTTCACAGGCAATAGCCCTAGGGTAATACCCTGCAGCTGCGTCCCTAGGGAAAAAAGAGAGTCCCCCCCCACCCACAAACACATGGCAGATTCTGTGGCTCCCACTAGCGAATCCAAATAGTATTCAGTCAGGGTATATATGCCTCAAAAAGCTAGTAGTAGTTAAGTAAGCCCACTACTATTAAGGTATCTACTCCCTATCCACATATCATTAATTACGTACCCTCAGACAGACAGGCCTGCGTCTGGGAGATTTTAGACTGTATGGTATATACCACCTCTAGGGTCCTCCATTTCTTATCATAAGTTCCCTTTCGTCCATTTCGAAGCATTTGCCTTCTAAGCCTACTCAACATTTTCAGCAAATCTCCCACCCACTGGTCATATGTATGGATCAGATCGCTTGTCCAGTGCCTCAAGACAAATGCTTTAACCAAGGAAGACATTAAAGAAATGTGGCCTTTAACAAGTGTACTAGGAATATCTGACATGTGCCCTAAAACACAGATCTTTGGAACAATAAAGTCTTTATAGTTCACCACTGGGTCCATATTGTGTTTAATTTGCTCCCAAATGGGAACGATTTTGGAACAGTGCCACATGACATGGAATAAATTCCCTGGGTTTACACCACACCTAAAACATAGGTCTGTCTGTCTGAAGCCCCTAGCACATAGCTTAGCAGGAGTATAATATATATTAGAAGCTACAAAAAATTGCATGATCTTGTATTTAGGAATAGGAATGTACCTACTACACCTCCATACTTCTTTCCAATCAGGCCCCTGAGATATAATGTCCTTTTGCTTATCCCAATATGAAATCTTTACAAAGGAATCCCCACTTAAGAAATCTAATAATAGATACATAGATACATAGACAGTTTTGGCAGATAAGGGCCTATGGCCCACCCAGTCTGCCCATTTGAGCTTGTAAGTTCAGTTTGTTTTCCTAGAAGTCTGTTGCCCCTTACCCCTGACCTCCAGAATTCCTTTATGTCTATCCCATGCATTCTTAAATCCCGTGATTGTTTCAGCCCCCACCACTTCCTCTGGCAGGGTGTTCCACTTGTCCACCACCCGTTCTGTGAAGAAATTCTTTCTCATGTTTCCTCTGAATCGTCCTCCCTCCAACTTCATCCCATGCCCTCTAGTCCTGGAACATCTTTTTCGCTTAAAAATAGTGTTTTCCTGCACCCTGTTCCTCCCTGTAAGATACTTGTATGTCTCTATCATATCCCCTCTCTCCCTCCTCTCCTCCAGGGAGTACATGTTCAGTTCCTTCAACCTGTCTTCATAGGACTTGTGATGCAAGCTAAAGTGATAATAGCTTATAAATCTTGGACAGGGGAATTTTTGAATAGTTGACCTCTTTAAGGACGTCCCAAGTAAATGGGGTATCGTGTGGTCCACCCCTTCCCCTTTCCATTTTTTGCATCAAATTAGTAACTTGTAATTTCTTAAAGAAATTCATATTCTTGCACTGATCCAGGAGAACCACCTTATCACCTCTTATAAAGTCCGCCCACTTTAAATTGAGCAGGTGAGTAGCCCATTGCCTTTTAATTTTCTGCCCCTCAATAAGCATATTTAGGTTAACCAAAATAGGTTGTTCTCTAGAGCCTTTTTGGGCTTTCCTTTGATCTGGGGACAAAAGAGTCCACCAGGCCAACAATGCTTTATAAATTGGGGTTTGTTTTCCCCCCATCTGATAGATCTGCTGGATTAAAAAACAATACTGCTTCTGGGGAAATGCCCAGATCTGTGAGAATTTGCTTCTCAACCTGAAGCCAGGTTGGGATATATCCCCCCTCCTCCACCGGTCTATACCATTGACCCATTATCCTTAGTTGTCCAGCTACATAATATAAGTGTAAGTCCAGAATTTTGAGACCTCCCATGTTATAGGGTAGCCACAAGATATTGTACTTTCTCCTAGGGGGTTTAGCATTCCATAAAAAGTTAGAAATGAGCTTTTGTATTTTGATAAACCAACATTTTGAAATGTTATATGGGGATAAATGTATTGGATACAAAAGTCTAGGTAAAGATTCATTTTAATCAAACGTGGTCTCGCTGTCCAGTTTAGAGGGAGTTTATTCCATCTAATCATATCTGTTTTGATTACCGATAGTATCTCCCCTAGATTTGCTTCAAGGCCTTCGTCCTCATTAGTTGTAATCCAAATGCCAAGATACCTGAACTTTCTTGGGGACCACTTCAATTGGAGAGGTTCGAAATCCGCTTTATAAGTGTATATAGTAAGAGGGAGAACCTGTGTCTTACTCAAATTTAACTTGTAATTCGACACCCTAGAGAATCTCTCAATTATTTCTAGAGCCCGCTTGAAACTCTTTGCTGGTTCCTGAAGGTGTAGCAAGATGTCATCAGCAAAGACAGAAATTTTCATTTCCGTCCCTCCAACAACAATCCCCTGTATCGATGAGTCCTTCTGAATCACCCTTAGTAAAGGCTCCAAGTAAATATTAAACAGAATTGGTGATAGGGGGCATCCCTGCCTAGTCCCATTATCTAGACAAATTTCTTTCAACAGATAGCTATTACATAGAACCCTGGCCGTAGGAGCAGCATATACATTTTTAATGCCTCTAAGAAGGTCCTCCAGGAAACCCATACATCTCATAGTTGCGAACAGAAAATCATGAGAAACCCTATCGAAGGCCTTCTCGGCGTCTAGTGCAATTAACGCCATAGGTAACTTAGAAGTAGAGGCCTTATGTAATATATGGTGAAGTTTCCGAAGTGCATCATGAGCTCCTCTACCTGGCATAAACCCCTCTTGTTCTTGGCTAATTAGCCTAGGGCAATTTTCAAAATTCTATTGGCCAATATCTTCATCAGCAATTTCAAGTACTGATTCATCAGGGCAATAGGTCTATAACTCTCAGGGAATTCTTTGGGTTTATCTGGCTTTGGGATAAGTGTAATATAAGCCTGATATAGCTGCGGGTGTGGGGCCCCATCCTGCATAATGTTTAAAAATAATTCTTTCAATAGAGGCAATATAGCTGTAGCGTGAGATTTATAGAATTGAGCTTTTAGACCATCAGGTCCAGGTGTCTTACCATTCGGAAGTGAGTTGATCACCTCTAATATTTCCGATTCTGAAATAGGGGCAGCTAACCACCGAGCTTGTTCTTGATTCAACCTCAGAAGAGGTATATTTTCCAAGAACCCCATAATATCCCCCTCATTAACCAAAACACCCCCTTGATAAATCCCTGCGAAATAAACCGCAAAGGCATCAGCCATTTTCTGGGGCTCTGTTATTATTTCTCCCTGGAAGTTTATCAACGAAATTACATGAGCTGCCTCCCATTCTTTTATTCTATTAGCAAGAAGCCTACCCAGGGCATCCCCCTGCATTAGATAGTTTGCATGAATCTTTTCCGACCACTGATCTAAACTACCATAGAGAATGCTTACCATCTCATCTCTAAGTTCCTTAAACTCTAGGTCTAGCCCCTTTGAAGTGCCCTCCAGGGGAGCCAGTGAGTTAATAGCACCCAGAATAAACTCTTCCCTCACCCTTCTCATACGATTTCTCCTAGCTGTAAACCTCTGAGCCATACCAGAGTATAAGACTTTACAGGTGAGCCACCTTAATCTGTTGTATAAAAGTGTGGGGAGTTGGATCTGAATAATTTCCACCAATACCTGTTCTAATTTAGCTAACATATTTTCATCCAATAGTAAAAAATCATCAAACCTCCATCTGTATGGTTTCATTGGGAGAGTTTCTATCATCCAGGTTAACTGGACTGGCGAGTGGTCGGATAATACTCTAGTATGGGTAATCAGCTCTCTTGCTCCCTGAATTGCTTCTTTGTTAACCAAAAAAAAATAGATTCTTGAGTGAGTTTTGTGCGCCCTAGAATAAAAGGTCATAGTATATTTCCTTTTGCAAACCATAATTGGGTCAACCAACGCCGCTACTTCAAGAAGTTTGGCCATGGCTGCCTGCGCTATAGAAGGCGGCCATTTTGAAGGGGGCTTTTTGTCCACCCTATTGTTAAGGCAAAGGTTGCAGGCTCCTGCTAAGATTAGAGGATGAGATGGAAGAAGGGCTATATCCACTTCTACTGAAGCCAAAAAGTCAGGGTTGGGCGGTGTAGGAGCATATATAGAGGCAATCAATAGTACTTTACCCATAATAGTACCCGTAACATAGATCCCTCTGTAGTCTTCTCGAGTTTTAGTTTGTAAGACTGTTAACAGACAATCTCTCCCAATCAAAATGGCTACCCCCCCGAAGCTTTGGCATTTCCATCTCCAAAAACCTGTCCTACCCACAGTTTCTTTAGGAGACCCAGTTCCTCCTTAAGAAGCTGGCTCTCCTGCAGGGTGACAATCTGGGCTCCCAGTTGAGGGATGTGTTTTAACATCACCATCCTTTTCCTCCTCCCTCTGAGGCCTTTAACATTCCAAGTGATAATTTTGATATTGATCATGCAATTTTGATTACGCCCCTGCTTCCCGCACCAACAAAATCTGCCTTAGCATAAATAAAGACCATGGACTCTCTCTTTTCTCATTTCCAATAATCACCCCCCCAGTCAATCCCCGATCCTTGGATCATCCTCTTAGCTCAGATAGATACGTAGATGAGTCATCTGCTGAGCAAGTCCCCAGACCCTCCGAAACCTTACTATCACCCTTATATCTTCTTAATTCCCTTAAATGTGAGCCCATCCCCCCAATCACCCCCCTTAGTTTACACTCATAGCTTTAAGTATTCCTTACCATAATATACAAAGATAAAGAAGGATAATTATAGTATCTTGGGCTGAAGCAAATATCAATGGCCCAACATGGTTAAAGATAAATAAAGCATCCCCTCATGGAATCACATTTTCCTGTCATGCTGGAGTCATAAAATTAAAATCTAATCCCCTTAGATCTCAAATTAAAATCAAGTACATGTTATAAACCTACGTCTACCCCTGAGATAGATTACAATCCAACTGAGCCATCTTTAATGATTCCTCAAGTCCAACTAAGAGTAATCAGTCCCCTCATATACTTCTGGCTCAGGTTAGAATTAATAAAGGATAAATACAAAACAAAGCAGCCTTAACACCCCTCCCCAGACCTTTGGAAGGAGGTGCTGCAAGAAAGCAGAGGGGAAAAGGAAAAAAAAAAGGGGGAAGGGGAAAGGGGGAAGGGAAAATATTTTCTTTCTTCCACTCCTTTTCCTTCTTGTCTCTCCTCTTCTCTTCCTTTTACTCTTCTTCTCTACTTCTTCCCTTCTTATCCCCTCTTCCCCCTCTCATATGATTATTTGGGTCAATTCTTCCTTGTTATCCAGCTTTCATTTTTATATCCAGATCCTTATAAAGAACCATTTTTGGTCAAAGCCTTCCCTTGTGAACCATTTTCAGGTCGTCGATCTAAACAAGTCCGGGAGCTCCAATCTCAGTCCCTCTGCTGCCTCCTTCACCGTTAGGTACCTCCGATCTCCAGACTGTAATTTCACAACCAAAGTGGCAGGGTGCTGGATTCTAAACTTCACTCCAGCCAAATAAAGCTTTTTCTTTATCTCCCCATACTCCTTCTGTTTCTCCCGAATCGCCGGGGTTTGGTCCTGGAATACCAACAAGTGTGCACCATTCCACTGAAGATTTTTAAGTGCTCTGGCTTTGTTTAAGACGTATGACTTCTCCTTAAAGTTTAGAAACCGCATAATAATGACTCTCGGTCTGGCTCCCGGTGGGGGTACTTCTCTGAGAGAGCGATGAGCTCTCTCCAAGTTGTATGAGTCCCCATATGGTGTTGGGCCTAAAAGCTTCATTAACATATCCTGGATAAATATAATGCAGTCTGCTCCTTCCGATCACTCTGGTAGACCCACCAGGATTAAATTGTTCCTCCGACTGCGAGATTCCTGGTCCTCAACTCGATCCTCTAATTTTCTTACTTGCTTTCGGAGAGCCACCAAATCCTGCTCCTGAGACATAGATTTGCACTCCTGAGATGCCATACGTGCCTCCACATCCCCAATTCTTTGGGCCAGAGCCTGCAGTGTTGGTTTTGCTGCAGAAAAGTCAGCAACAAACCCCCGAAGTAAGGTTTTAATTTCTACAATGTCTTCAGGTGATGTCTGTCCTCCTCCTGGGCTCTGTGAGCTAGGACCTTGGTCCTCTGGCACAGGTGATGGGGGTTTTTGGCTCTTCATTGCCAGTGCTCGTGTATCCATGCTCTCGGGAGTTTCTTACTCCATCTCGGGTGTTGGAGCCGGCCCCGTGAGCCGCTACGCTACAGCAAATAAAAAGTCGGGATTCAAACAAGAAGTTTCTCTGAGGGTTAAAAGACACTCTAACTGGTTAGTCCCCCTATTTCCACCACCACTAAGGGGTCAAATTTAGCTTTCTATTGCGACTAGTTCAATAGGGCCCGGGAGCTCTGCTCAGATCTTCCTTCCCCGATCAGCTCATCACATGAAAAATCTATCTTCACAAATTCTACAAAATTGATTCCAGTAGAGAGGGCAGTACAGGTTTGTGAGAGGCAGGTTGTTTCAGACAAATCTGACTGATTTTTTTTTAATTTAGTGATGTAAACAGTGGACAGGGGTCAGAAAGTGAATATCCTTTACCTGGATTTAAGTAAGGTCTTCACTTCTGTTCCACAGATGAGATTGCTAAACAAAGTGGAGAATTTGGGACTGGGGGCATACAAACCAGGTGGATAGGGAACTGATTGCAGGGTAGGGACCCAGAGGGTGGTCCTTAGTATTGTTCTCAATGCTACAGATATTACCAGTGGCATAGTACTATGTTACACAGTTATTTTGTTAAATTTCTTTGAAATTCTTTACCATCTAAATCTGGCAGTTTATCTGCAAGTCTGTCAACTCAGAATGAAATTAACAACTGGTACACCAAGAGCCTGCCAGCCTTTAGAGCATGCTTTGGTAAAGTAACTTGAATTAGTTGTATTTTTGTTATATAAATTGGTAATGAGTTTGCGATGATGACTGCTTAAATTCTTGAAAACTGTTTGTACTTGTTATTGCTGTAATATTGCTATTTACTGAAACTGATTAAGCTGTGAAAAATGACCCTGTAAGTGAGCCCTGCTCAATGTTTTTTTTAATCATTATACTGTAAAATATATGAAATATTGCAATGGTCTGTTCTACATGCATTCAACATGTACATCAGTGTCGTAGGTGAAGGGCTACATGACAAAGGATGGATAGCCCAGAGATTACAAGGAATATAAAGGGTGGTGTGGAGAGATTTGAAAAATGGTCCAGCATACTGTATGGAAAAATAAATTCTATACCAAGAGGTCATGTACACAGGCAGCAGTAATTTACAAACAGAGTCCTGGATCAGTGGTGTGAAAGTGAAGCAAGCTAGGTAAGAAAAGGACTTGGGGAGGTTATCATTAGTGACAACATGAAGGCTATCTGCCAATGCATCATGGTATGTGGGAAGACAATAGAATGCTACAGTGAATAGGGCAGGGCTTTACCATCCCTAGGAAGGAGGGGATTTTCTAACTCTGCAGGTCTCAAGTGAGACCATACCACAGGAAGTAATGATTACTTTAGTATTAGTTTATTTGTGCTTGTGGAGAGGCAATTCTCCATTCCAAGAGATCAGCAATACTCTAATGCATTCTCCTGGTAATTTTTCTTATGTGGTAATTGAAGCTTACTTTTGGTCCAGCCATAGACCTAAGTGCAGTATTTACAGATCTGAACTGATTTTAAAAGGGGGTCCTAAGTATGGTTGAATCTTGAGCAGATGGTGAGGGGAAGGGTTTCTGAAAAAGGTCATAACCCTGGTCTTACTGTAGTTAGGGTGTAGTTTGCATCCATCCATCCATCCATCCATCCATCCATGCATCCATCCATCCATCCAGGGTCATAGCTTGTCAAAAATTGTTTGTAATGTCTTGTCCAGATCCTTGGAAGTGTCTGATTCAGCATGAGCATGATGTCATCTGCATGAAGGTCTATTTTGGCATTGTGGCCAGAGAATACTGAGGGGAGCTCATTCCCAAAGAACCTGAAGAAGAGTGGCTCCAGGATGCAGTCTTTTGAGATTACAAGGGTGAGGCAGTTTGGAAAGGAGATTTCACCACTGACCATTACAATGTCTGACCTGTTATGTAAGATTCTAGCCAATATATTATGTTCTGATCAGACCTAGTATTTGCACTTTCTGGATGAGGATTGTTTGGTCCACAGTGTCAGATACTTTGGTGAGATTGATAAATATTACTACTGTATGACAGCCTGTGGCTAGAGCAGTTTCCAGATCATTTGTCACTTTTACGAGTGCAGCATATGTTGAGCAGCTCAGTCAAAATACATATTGTGCTGCTGTGAGTAGCCCATTTTAGAGAATATCATTCATTATTTGTTTACTTTTATTTATTTATTTATTGAAATGTTTCACCAGGAAAGGCACACTGAACAACAAGGTGTCCATCCCACTGTGCTTCCTGGTGGAGAGGATAATAGGGAAAACAAACCTACATATATCCAACCAAACATTATTAAAATTTATACAGTGATGCATTTCAATGTAAACATTACAGAAACTAATGTACAATTAAAGTGCAGTAATGAAAGTACAATTGTTGACAATCTTGAGGGAACAGATAAGTGCTACTGACTACAGTGCCAGCTTTAGCCGAAGGGAGCTAAAATACATTTGAGCAGCTAGCAGGTGAACAGAGCAGAATAAGGAAAGGGGAGAAGGGAATTAGCCACAGGTACAATTTACTGAGAGGAAGTTTTCCAGGGCTAAGCAGATGAAGCTGGGGGAGGATGAGTGGCGACTCTGAGGAGGAAGAGCATTCCATAGCTTAGGGAAGCAATGCAAGAAGGCCATCTGGCCTACAGCAGTTGACGGAAGAGGAACTACCAATAAATGAGAGTCATAAGCTCTAAGGAAATGGTCCATTGGGGAGAGGATGGATAAAGAGGAAATAAGATATAGGGGAGCATTCCAAACCAAAATTTGGACATGGATTTGGCACAATGGAGGTGGCAGTGATTTTCTAATGAGGAAAAGGACAGGGAGTGATAGAGGTCACAGTGATGGGTGAGAGAGGAGGAGTCAAGAGCACAGTGAGAGAAGGAGTTAAAAAGGGTATCCAATCTGGCCAAGGAAGACTTGGGAGTTGCACTGTAGACTGCATCACAGTAGTCAAAAAAAGGTGGGATAATCTTCCGGACAAGTTTACGCCTAGCCGGTAGTGGGAGGCAGCTCTGGTTCCTGTGTAATGTGCTAAGCTTGGGGCACAGTTTCTTCAGGATGGCATCCACATGTCCAGATAAGTTGAGTTATTGGTCAAGCCAAACCCGCAAGTACCTAACAGATGAGGTGTCCTCAAGGACTGTCCCAGCTAGGATATGGAAGGAGGGCAGGGAGGGGAGCCTAGTGAGTCTCTACCTAGTGCCAAAGGTAATTGAGACTGTCTTCTTAGCATTGAGGGATACTTGATGAAAGCTGAACCAGTGCTGAACTTTACTGAAGTTCAGCTGAAGTCTGGTTTCTACATCAACAGAGGACAAGCCTGAAGTGAAGAGGACTGTGTCATCAGTGTACATATGGATTGAGATGGATAAGCAGGCTTAGGGAAAGTCATTTAGGAATATGGAAAAATAATATAGGGCCTAAAATGGACCCCTGGGGTACACCAGTATTGATGGGGAGAGGAGGGGAAGTGGAGTCTGCTATTCTGACCGACTGTGTCTGACCTACAAGCTAGGTTTTGAACCAATTTGTGGCAGAGATGGTTAGACCAGCCAAGGAGAGAGAGTTTAAAAGAAGGGTGTGGGAGATGGTGTCAAAAGCCTTTGCTAGGTTGACAAAAATGGCTGATGTGATTTGACCACTGTCCAGCCCTGAGAGGATATAGAGTCAGTGAGCCTAATCAGGGAGGGTAGTAGTGGAATGGTTCTTCTGGAGCCCAGATTGGAATAGAGTGAAAAAATGTGAGTCAGTTTCTGTGCAAGTTGTTCCAAAAGCTTGCTAAGAACAGGCAGCATGGGCATAGGGTGCTAGTTATTCTTACTTGAAGTGGGTCCCAACTTGAGTAGTGGGGTAGTGAGTAACAGTTTTTCATGCTACTGAGATCTGTCCTGTACAAAGCGATAGAGTATAGGGGGCTTTTGTGAAGGGTGCTAGGTGAATTGCAGCAGTTTTCATTAGTTGTGATCAATACAGGATATTTGCCATTTCAGCATTTCCTGTAGTTAAGACATCATTATAAATGAAGTGGATTATTGGTGGGGATTGGTCTTTGACAAGAAGGGAGTGGATTATAGAGCAGAGGATTCCTGTTTTACTGTTGTAAGCATCCCAGTAACTGTCATAGTAGGCTTCCTTGGCATCTCTTGTCATTGCAACAGCTACATTCCTGAGATGCCAGTACAGTTCCTAATCTTGGGCATCTAAGGAGATTTTGTATTTGGCCCAAACCTTATCCCGCAATCTGTAGTAATCTAATAGCTCCAGCATGATCTCATTGTGTTAACCACCTCAGACTCTCACAAACTGTATTTCACAGTAAGTAGTTTGACACATATGTATTTTAGTTGAGACGCAAAGTATGCCCATGTAGATTCTGGATACAGAATGTAATATATCTTAATTAATTTGGTTGAGTTCTGCTTGAAATTGGACTTGGGTTATGTGATTTTCTTATGATGTTGGGAGGGGGGTTTGCTTGTCTTGTGTCTCTATACATAAGCTTGGACAGTGAATACTCATGAAACAAGAGTAGATATTTGAATGTATTGTAATCTAAGCAGCTACTGTGTAGATTTATAGCCTTCGTCTGTGCTGACGCCTGATGCCTGACTCCCTGGACAGCAGTGTTTTCCTTCAACTTTACCAGAAGGTTGTTGCCCCCTCATTCAGGCTTTCTGTTAAACAGAGGTGAAAAATCACAAATCCAATAACCAACCCAATGGGCACTCACCTGATTCCTGATTTTCAGCAAGACATTTGCCAACACAAACCATTATTCTCAGGCTTTTATTATTACACAGCCATTTAGTTATCCATCTCAATTAGTTACCACTCAGCAACAGATTACTTACTTTGTGCCCAAGCGTTTTGTGTTGTACCTTATAAAATGCCATGCTAAAGCTCAGCTATATATTATGTCCATTATCTCCTCCTGTCCTGTCCTCTCAGCAGATGACTTTATCAAAGAATAATACTGAAAAACTACACTAAATAATTATACTTTGAGTATGAGAGGACACCGGTTTCTATGTAAGAGTGTTAGGAAAGTGCAAGTGAGTAAAGTAACAACTGTGGTGTACAAGACAGATGAACAGCCTGTGAAGAAGAAAATGAAGGCTTTTAAAAAGTACATAACCAGCCTGGCAGAGGATGAGAAGGTGGAGTGTCTTAGCAACATTAGAGAGGTCAACAAAACAGTGAAAAGGGTAAAGCTGAACAATTAAGTGTGGATAGCAGAGGAAATGAAAACAGGGGAAGAATTCTTTCATTAAACATGAGAAAAATGAGCCACTACACAAGTCTTACATGCCTCAGTCCTTTCATGTCCGAGCTAAGAAAGTTTATCTCCCCCCCCGGTACACTGCTACTGCCACTGTTAACCCACAAGCCCTGCATGCCACTGTCCTCGCAAGCATGAGCAATAAAGACTATCTCCTCACCTGTTCACTGCTACTGCCACTTTTAACCCAGCTGTTACCTTACCCCTGAACCCAAGGCCTGCAAAGGTTCATCTTACACTCTACAAATTGGCCTGAAGCTCCCTGCTCTACATCTGCCCTACCAACCTACCTACCATGCACCCCCCACTCCCCTCACCTACTCCCTGTTAGCCTTAGCCTCGCTATTCCATACCCTCCCTACTCATGAGCTTAATCTCTGTTCCCCTCCTCTGATTCCTCTTCTGCTACCTATTCCTGATTAGTTCCCACTACCCCGACTGTTTACCACAGCTATGCTTACTCCCTTGGATGTAGCCTAGTAACCAATTCAGGTATCAGGAATGATGTTCAGTCACATTTCCTGTTCCTCCTTACAAGCTCCTGTACAGCTTCAACCTCTGATTTTTTCCAGCTAGTACCTAACTTGATTTATGCACTTTATTGTCTGCCCTGCTGTGTGTACTGTATCCCCATGTACCCTGTACCCATGCTTTGGTTATGTGTTTTTTTGCCCTTGTTACCCATGTTGTGTTGCTATTACCAATGTTATTGATTGCTACTGATCACAGTGTGATGTTTTTGACAATGCCTATTTAGCTGATATTGGCTCTCAGACTCAATATCAGCTTTATGACTAGGATTCTTTGTAAATGAGCTTTTAGCTCAAACATTGTATTTCCGATTACTCAATAAATAAATAAATACAAATTCAATGATTGGATAGTCAGACTAAGGAAGAGGGAGGGGTTATAGGAGGACAAAGGAATAGCAGACATACTGAACCAGTATTTCTGTTAAGTGCTCATGGGATGGATAAGGGGCTGCTGCCTGAATCTGCTATCAAGGCCTGAAAGGGAGCGGTGAGTGTGTCAGTACTGAATGGATGACAGAGGAATGAGTGTTACAGGGACGAAGTGCAACCACAAGGTGGATAAATAAATGGACCCAGTTAGACTACATGCACACGTGCTGAAATAGATGGGAAAGCTCCTGGCCACATCACTGGCATATGTCTTTAATAGTTCACTGGAAAAGGGGAGGTGCCAAGGAATTGAAGGACAGCAGATATGGTGTCTCTGCTCAAAAGTGAAAATAGGATAAAAAGAGGTGTAACCCCTAGGTGGCACTATCCCAAGGGCTACTACCCCTGCCTGTGTGGCTAGTGACAAGTTGAAGGGCTGAGGTTCGCAGATGGGTGTCTCCACCCAAAGGTCAGGGTTGGTTGAGGTTAGTCTAACCAGATCACAGCCCTCTGGGACACTGTGATCCCCCTCATTCTCACTAGTGGCCCTTTTACTGTACAGAACAAATCTTCCCAATCCCCTTGATATGCAAACTTGTTACACATACAGATAGTACTTACCCCCAGGACTGGTTCTTGCAGCACGTCTCTGAGGACCCCCTCTAAAACAAGGTTAGGCAATGCACACAGCCACAATGCAATACTTCTTCTATATGTACTGACACCACAAGCAGAATATAGTTCAATAACAACATATCTGATTTATTAGAGGGGATTACAACAAGGAGGGGGTAGATCAGGGTGATTGGCATTAGTCACATAAATTAAAACAGTATGGTGCATGCAGAGAAAGTCAACCAGTCACACCCTCTGGGTACCCAGGATGGGGAAGGGGCTAGCCAGGTCCATTGCCCTGGGTAGGCTGGCGATGCAGCTGGTTGGGGCCCTGTGATGGAGAAAAAGATCATGCAAACCACACACAACAAATTGTAATCTAGAGTCGGATGGCTCAGTCTGTAAAGATTTAGGCAAAACAATTTAATTAGGAGACACACTTTGATTTGATTACTGTTGCAGGGAGCTACCCTGATTATTACTCATGGTACCGAGGCTGAACACAGGAGGGATGGTGGATTGAAGTTCTGGATGGCCAGAAGCAGGGCTCGCACGAGGTGGTCCTGACACAGTACTTGTTCAGGCATGGGCAAAGGGCAGGTTTTCTGGCAGGTCCCTCATCGATGACTCGACTCTGTGGAGCAAGGTAGTGAAACAAGGCCCTTGTGGCTAGGCCTATCAGTGAACAGCACAGATTCAGTCCGAGATTTCTGCTGGGCAGCAGCTTCCAGCACTAACACACAAGTCACAGTGGGGGAAACAGACTGCTATCCCCATACAGCATCTAGCACATTCATATGTAAAAAAAACTGGTACTGTACCAGGCCACAAAGTCCTGACATGCTGATCGCTTCTCAGCACAATCCTCAGTCTTCTACAGGTTAAGCCTGGTCCCAAACAGCAGCAACTTGCTCTTTCCATGCAACATCGGATTCACTCTGATTGAAAGTCCTCCGCACCTTCTCCAAACAGAAATCAGGCTAACAGGCCTATAGTCAGGCCTTCCATGGGTTTCCGGTGTGAACTACGCTGCAATGGCCACCCGAATGCACACAGCAGTGTTGTTCCTTCAGCTCCCAACTCGAATCTGGCTTTCGGTCCTTCTCAGCTGGTCGTGCCCATAACTCGGGGCACAACGAAATAATTCGGAGACGTGGTCTGAAACAGAACTCTCCATTTTTCTCCCTTTCTCTCTGTGCATGAGAGCTGGATGCAGGAAGTCCAGACTCAGCCTTCCCACCAAGCCCCCACACTGCCCCGTGAGGCAGCAGTTCCTCGAGCTGCTCACTCTTCCAGCTCTATCTCTGTTCTGACCCCTGTGTTCAGGCAACTGTGGAATTTCCCTTAGGTAAAAAAGATCCTGTTGGCTGATTCCTCTATCAATAACAACACACTCCCCCTGTTGGTGCAAAAAGGATCCAATAGTCCAAAACTACACTTCCAAGAGTCTGGCACCACTAGATCCATTTTAACAGGCTCCATTTTAGAGTCCTCATATACTGATTGGTCCCATTCGGCAGTTTAGGACCAAAATGGTGGAGCTCAGAAATAGTCCATGCTGAAAGAAAGGCAGGTTAGACAAACCACATTTTCATTATTCCACCAATGTTTCCCCAATAATTATTTACATCCTTCAGAAGTGCTCCCTCTGCCCACTCAGCAACGGAAGAAACAGAGCGATTATTCAGCAGCCCGGGTGGGACTTGGGCATAGAAACACACAGATCCCCCTCACAGATTAATTATACTGCAATTGGGCAGCTCTTAAAGAGACAGACGCAGAGGCGCTTAGGCGCTCTCATAAAAGTTCTGTTTAAAACAACTGAAACACATGACACCAGCCTGGCAAAGGGCATTTAAGCACACCCAAGGAAGGCTTTTCGGTGACCCACATTTGTAGGGTGGTTACAGAGGAAACGATAGACCAGTCAGCCTGACATATTCAGTATGGTGGGGAAGTTACTGGGGATCATAATAAAGGGAAGGCTTGTGGGGTTCCTCCAGGAAGCAAATGGACTATAAGACATTAGGTAGCACAGGTTCAAGGGCGGTCACTTGTGTCAGGTGAGATAGTCTGATTTCTTTGAGTGTGTGATGAAGGTGGTAGACAGGGGTCAAGCAGTGGGTGTACCAAACCTGGACTTCAGCAAAGCCTTTGATTATGTCCTACTTGGAAGACGCTGATCAACCATGGGGTGGGGGATAATAATACCTAATGAGTAAAAAATTGGCTAACTAGGAGGAGAACTCAGAGGATCATCCTCAATGAGGAGCCCTCAGGGATCAGGGAGATCACCAGTGGGGTGCCATAGGAATTTGTTCTGGAACTGGTCCTGTTTAACAACTTCATTAGTGACATTGGGGAAGCAGCCAGGGGAAGATAAGCCACTTTGCTAATGATATCAAGCTCTGCGGATGAGTAGACAACAAGGGCGGTATAAGAACAATGAGGGAAGATTAAGAAAGACTAGAAAATTATTCAATGGTATTGCAGTTGAAATTTAACAAAAGAGTGAAAGATAATGAACATAGGGGTCAGGAACCGAAAAGATGAATACTGGCCTGAGGGTAGATAGCTGTAGAGAAAATGTCTGAAGAGAGGGACCTGGGATGATTTAATTACAATTTGAAAATATCAGCACAGTGCAGCTGGGCAGTGGGGAAGGCAAATGGGATGCTAAATCAGTATCTATAGGATAGAGATAATCCTGCCTCTGTACTGATACCAGGCTCAACGCCACCTAGAGTATTGTGTTCAGTCCTGGAGACCACACTTGTGGAAGGATAGGGACTGAGTGGAGTGGAGGCAGTGCAGTGCAGAGGAAGGTAATCAAAATGTTTCAGGAACAAAAAGGGAAGTTGTTCATGCGGAAGTTGGAGGACTTCAACATGTAAATGCTGGAGGCAAGGAGGCAGAAAGATGGGGGATATGACAGGAATGTACCAATACCTTCGAGGCACAAATAAAATAGACAGCAGGGAGTTCACATTAGATGGAAACACAGTGAAACTGGAGGGGAATTTTAGGAATGAAGTCAGGAACATTTCTTCATGGAAAGTGTGGTAGATGAGGGAACAAGTTGCCAAGAGAATTTGTCTGTGCAAACTCAGTGAAGGGATTCAAACATGGGTGTGCCAAGCATGTGGCTCTGGTAAGGACATCAGGAGCAGGCTAGATTAGCCACAGGGCTTTTTTCTGCCATTAACTTCCCTGTTACTGTGTTGTGTTTCTATGTTCTAAATCCTTTTCCCTGAGCCAATCAGAATGCAGAGCTACTGTCCTGCTATTCTGCCATAGCAAAATAGTAAACTCAGTCATGGGACTTATTATTTACATGGGTACTATGTGCATATATATATATAGAGCTTGAACAAACAAGAGCAGGAGAGAGAGAGAAAGAGAGAAGAAAGAAGAAAGAGAGAAGAGAGAGAGAGAGAGAGAGAGAGAGAACCCAGGTTGCCTGGAATACCATTCTATTGCGTGATTAGATGCACCACCAAGGTAGCTGGAAACCTAGGGCTCCCAGAAGCACCTTACGCTTTCTCTATTGCAGAGTCTGGTACTGCACATATAATTCCATTTTTTTTCTGTTCTGTTTGTCTTGGTTCAGTCATGGTTGCATGCTGATCCTTGCATTTTGATTGATCTGAGCACCATCTCCACACTTTTGATTGCCCTGCTTCCTGAAATTGGCCTAGTTGGCCATTGTAGCAAAACCTACCCAAATACTAGCACTCCAAATCTCAGTTGTTCTCCCATTATATGAACATGCAAACATACGAAATTGCCAGCAGAAACAGACCACATGGTCTGTCAAGTCTGCTTGAGTGTGCAGTTAGCCCCTTATTTTGCAGCCCCCCTCCCGCCCCATCACAGTATCCCTTACCCTGTCCCAACCAGAATCCCTCCTTCTAAGTGTCATACTTTTCCAAACAAATTTAAGTCAGAAAGATGAAACTGTACCACTCTCCTTAGCATTACAGCTGAACCACTTCCTGTTTTTTCACAGAAATGTTGTAACACTAAGGAGAGAAGTACAGTTTTGTCTTACTGACTTAAATGTTCTTTGAAAACATATACAACTTGGAGTATGAGATTCTGGCAGCATGGAGATGAGGGGGCTCTGTTACCAACATTTAGGTAATGTCTGTCATACTGGCCAAGCATGAAGCAGATTTTCTTTTAAACTACACTTTCTTCAGTATAACAGTTATAACGTAAAAATATAGAGCTCGATTTTTAGGCAGTCTTTGGATCCTTCGCAGTTTGCGGTGAACTGGGGGTTGCAGCAAACTCAGGGTGCATCAGAGACCCTAGGCTGAATTTTTTAAAAAATGTGCATCCCTACCCCAAAGACCTGAGAGTTGCTGGAGCAAAAAGGTTGTGCCACACATGTGGAGCACCTGTGGGGTTTGACGGAGGGATCTGTTGGCATCCCCGCCTGGCATAAACCTATATGGGCCATGGAGATGGGGGATAATCTATCTGGAAGGTGGGGACCAGTGGCTGCTGAAGCAGTGGAGGTACCATAGGTGCCATAAGGTATGATGGAGGCACAGAGACACTGAGAGAGAGTGGAGGAGGCACCTGCCAGAGGTGCCATACATCGTATTGGACAGCTGCTCAGACTGGGTATGGGATGTTGGCATGTTAACATCAGCATGACATGAAACCCAGGTGAAAGCAGCCCTGACACCTGCCCCACATGATCCTCAATCCCCTACATAGGGCAGGTGGCAATGGGTGCAGGTTGCAGGGTTCATGTGGTGGAAGGATACATGCCCTGGGCACTGGGACATTCCCCAGGTGCACAGCCAACCTGCATGGCAGCTGGTGGATGCCCAGCTACACTGCTGGCTACTGTGTATTCCATGGGGCAGCTGCCAGGGTTGCTTTCACCTGGGGTCCATGTCATGCCAATGTCCATATGAAAACCCACTACCCAGTCTGAGTGACTGTCTGATACTCTGCATGGCACCTCCACCAGACACCTCCTCTGCTTCCTCTTAGTACCGCCGTGCCCCTGTCATTTCCTACGGCACCCCCACTGTGCTAGTGGCCCTTGGTCCCCACCTTCCAAGTCCCACACTCCACTTGCCACCCTGTCAGGCAGTGGTGAAGGGCCTTTAGACCAGATCCTGACTGGTCTAACCCGAGGCCCCTCTAGCAACCACTGCGTGGCTACTGGAATAGCAAAAAAAGGGGCTGGTGCAGCCCCGCAGTGGTGCAATCACCCTTGTGACCTTGTGCACGGGCGCTTTTGCTGCAAGAGTGGCACAAGGTGGCTTTGGCACATTGCATCCTGATTTTGATGCAGACTGTGTTAGAAAACTGTGATAGCTGCAAACTTTGATGCAAAGTGCCACTTGCGTCATACCCATTTGACGCGAGCACCTTGCGTCAAAGTTTTCGGTTTGAAAATCAAACCAATAAAAACACAGAATTTGCCAGCAGAAAAGGACCACATGGCCCACCAAGTCTGCCCAGATGTTCCCTGCCTAGCCTGTCTCTGCCGACCCTAACTGGTCTAGGGGTACCCTTCCTCCTACCTGACTATTTACTAATATTCACCTCTGTCTATTCCACTCACACATAAAGTGCCCTACTGTTTTTACATCCATCACTTCTGCTGGAAGTCTGTCCTAGGTGTCCACTGCCCTTTCAGTGTAGTAGCACTTCCTCACATTCCTCTTAAATCCCCTCCCCCCCCAGATTCACTGCATGCCCTCTGGTCCTGGTGGTCATTTTCATTTGAAAGAGACTCACCTTGTGCACCCTGTTCACCAAATTGATGTACTTGTAGATGTCTATGTCCCCTCTCTCTCTTCTGTCTTCCAGGGTGTACATGTTGAGATCCCTCAGTCTTTCTTTATACTTGTAGGTCTCTATCATGCCCCCTTTCATCTCTTCCAGGGTGTACATGTTGAGATCTCTCAGTCTCTCTTCATAAGGCTTTGGATGTAACCCCTGCACCATTTTAGTTACTCTCCTATGGACTATCTCCATCCTGTCTATGTTCTTTCTGAGGAGTAACCTCCAGAACTGTACAAAATACACCAGGTGGGGTCTCACAAGCCGTGACACCACCTTCCTCCTCCTGCTGGAGGCAGCTCACCCTGTGCATTCCATCATCCCACTGGTCCTACCCACTGCTTTGTCACACTGCCCTGCCACTATGAGTTTGTCAGATATGACAATCCCACGGTCCCTTTCCTGCATAGTGACTGTCAGTACCTCCGACCACCCTATACTCAGCTCCTGGGTTCCTATGTCATAGGTGCATGATTTTGCACTCTGGCATTGAACCCCAACTGTTGTGCTCTTGACCACTCCTCAAGCTTCCCGAGGTCACAACGCATTCTCTGCACCCCCTACTTAAATGCAATCTACAAATGTTGGTGTCATCTGCAAAAAGGCATACCTTTCCTTCCAGTTCTTCTGCAGTGTCACTTATGAAGCCACTGAAGAGCATTGGTCCCAGTACTGAGCCATGCAGCAAACCACTGGTCACTCTGCCATCATTAAAGTGAGTGTCATTAACCACCATCCTCTGTCATCTATCCATTAACCAGTTTCTAGCCCAATTCACCAATATGGATCCCACCCCTAGGCTGCTCAATTTCTTTCAGTATCCTGTGTGGCACAGTGTCAAAGTCCTTGCTAAAGTACACATAGGCAATGTCCATTGCCCTTCCCCGATCTATTTCCTTGGCCACCCAGTCAATGAAATCAACCAGATTAATCTGGGATGACCTGCGTCCCCCCCCCCCATGAATCCATAGAAACGTAGAAAGATGAAGGCAGAAGGGGATCTTTTGGTCCATGAAGTCTGCCCATTTCAAAGAAGCAACCCCCTCTCCCCTACTTACTGCTGTGTGCTACAGTACCTTTGAATTTATCCCATGCGTGTTTGAAACTTCCGACTGTCCTAACCCCTACCACCTCCTGGGAGAGACCGTTCCAAGGATCCATCACCTTCTCTGTGAAGAAGAACTTTCTCATGTTGCTCCATATTTTCCCTCCCTCAATCTTCATATTATGCCCTTGGATTTTTGTGTAACCCCTACCACTGAACAGGTCTTGTACCTGAGTTTTATTGATACCTTTTAGGTATTTGAAGGTCTCTATCATGTCCCCCATCCCTCCTCTGTTCTAGAGAATACATGTTGAGTTGCTTCAGTCTATCTTCATATGGTGTCTCGTGCAGCTCTTGTATCATTTTTCTTGCCCTATGCTGAACCCTTTCCAATATATCAATGCCCTTCCTGTGATGTGACCGCCAGAACTGCACACAGTATTCCAGGTGTTGCATCACTAGAGATTTGTAGAGTGGGAGCAGTACCTCCCATTTCCTGCTTGTAATTCCCCTGCCTATGCAACCCAGCATTCCATTTGCTCTGAGTGCAGCCTTTTCATACTGTTTTCTTGTTTTTAGGTCATCTGTAATAATCACCCCTAGGTCCCTATCCTGCTTTGTGACCTCCAGTCTCATTCCTCCCATGAAGTACTCCTCATCTAGGTTACCCTTCCCCAAGTGCATGACCTTTCACTTCTTCACATTGAAATTCAGCTGACAGGTCTCAGACCACTGTTCCAGACTCTTTATGTCAGATTTCATCCTTTGTACCCCCCCAGGAGTGTCTACCCTGTTGCTGATCTTTGTGTTGTGTTGTGAACAGACACACATTTCCCTCTGACCCTTCAGTTATGTCCCCAATAAAGATATTAAGCAGGATAGGGCCCAATACTGACCCCTGAGGCACCCCACTGGTCACCTCCCTCTCCTCTGATGGTGTTCCGTTTACTATTACCCTCTGGATTCTTCCACTCAGCCAGCTTCAAACCCAGTTTACTACTTTCAGACCAACTCCTAAGTTGGCTAGCTTGTTTAGCAACCTTCTGTGTGTAACAGAGTCAAACACCTTACTGAAATCAAGACAGACTACATCCACTGCTCCTCCTTGGTCCACTATCTTGGACACTGAGTTAAAGAAGTGTATCAAATTTGTTTGGCATGATGTCCCTGTCATGAACCCATGTTGTCTAGGATCTAATGTTGCACTCTCCTCCAGATAGGACATGATTCTTTCTTTGAAGAATGTTTGCATAATTTTGCCCACAATTGATGTTAGGTTTACTGGCCTATATATCCATTCTGCCTTTGGTCTTGTAGCCCATTGATTTACAATACTCTACCGAGTTTCCATTAACTTTCCCACCACTGATGTAAGACTGACTGGCAACCTATAGTTGCTAGCCTCCTTCCTGCTGCTGCTTTTATTGAAAAGGACTATGTCTGATCTCCTCCCATCCTCCAGAGCACCAGTTTCCAGTGACCTGAGGAGTAAGGTGACCAATGAGGCAGCCAGCACCTCCCTACGTTCCTTTAGTACCCTTGTGTGTATCCCATCTGGGTCCCATAGCCTTGTCCACTTTCAGAGTTGCAAGTCCTTTCTGGACTCTACTCTAAAAATGGAGTTGTGTCAACTTCTCCCCCCCCTTCCTCCTTGTTCCTGCTGCTCCCTGGTGGTCCACTCCCTTCCTCCACTGTGAACACTGAGCAGAAGTTCATGTTCAGGATGTCTGCTTTTTCTTAGTCCTCTTCTGTGCAGTCTCCTCCTGTCACCCTCCTTATCCTCTTGCTGTGTTCTTACTTGTGTATCTGAGGAAAGACTTATCTCCTTTAGCTCCCCTTTTGGCTACCTCTTCCTCTGTCTGTGCCTTTGCTCTCCTCACTGCCTTTCCTGCTTTGCATTGTTTTACTTAGTGTACCCCCTGTTTTCCTCCTTCAGCATTTTGGCATACTAACTGAATGTCAAGCTTTTTTTCCCCTCATCGTCTTGGTGACTTCCCTAGGGAGCAGTAACAGACCCTTTTTTCTTCTACTTTTACTCACTTCCTTCACACAGAGGTTGGTTGTCTTAACTATGCCTTCCCTTATTTTTCCCCAATGTGCCTCAACCACTCCCTGCCATCCCCACCCCCAACACACACACACACACACACACACACACACACACACACACACACGAGACTGTGCTGAGGCAGTCTCCCATTTCATTAAAATCTGCCCTTCTATAGTCCAGGACCTTCATCCTCATATGCTTTGCCTCTGTTCCCATATTAATGTTAAATCACACTCTATGGTTGTCATTGGTACCTAGCAGACTACCCACTGTGATATCTGTAATGCTGTCCTATTTTGTAAGCACCAGGTTCAGCACTGCCCCTTCACTAAGGTTCCTTGACTAGCTGCCTGAGAAAAATACCTTTATGGAGTCAAGGATGGCCCTACTTCTTGCCGAAGTTGAAGCCAGAAGGCTTCAATGCACATCTGGCAGACTGAGCTCCAAAACTAGCAGTGCCTCCCCCTTACTTATCATCCAGACGATGGCTTCCCCAAGTGCCTTATCAAACTTCTCTCCGTGTTGGAGGTCTGTATACCACCATTGTACAGACAGTGACCCCGTACTTGTCTGCAAGATGATCCACAGCACCTCCAGCCCTTTCTTTTCCTCTGGGCACCCCTATACTTCCATGGCCTTGGTATCCTCCCACACATATAGTACAACCCCTCCTTACCTACTCCCTTCTCTATCTCTCCTGAACAGAGAATAGCCTGATATGGCTATGTCCCAGTCATGGCTGTCAGTGCACCACGACTCCATTATGGCCACCAAATCCAGGATAGACTACACCATGATGGCCGCCAGTTCCAAACTTAAATTTCCCAGGTTCCTTGCATTAGCACACATTGCTCTCCATACTGTACTCCCTCCCTGCCTGCTTCCTTTCCCTCTTGCCTGTGGTGTTCCCTGAAGCTCTCTCTAGCCCTCCTCTTCCCTTGACACCTTTTCTGTTACTTATCTCCTTTACTGCTTTCATCTTGCCTTTCTGACTTATTCTCCTCCCTTGTCCTCTGCCTTGTCCCCACCCTTGTTTTCTTGTACCCATGTCCAGGGGGCACTTACTCCCCTTGGCCTCTTCTTGGTGCTTCATCATCTGGGGGGATAATTGCTTCTCTAGGTTTTACAGCCTCACCCCGGCTACTTCAAATGCTCTTCCAAGTAGCATCTAAATGTCCTACTAAGGACTGTGGTCTCCTCCTGGAAAGACACAGGGTCTCCCATAGAGGCCCATATCTCCCCAGGTTGACCCCCAACCCCCCATGTGACTGAATATACTATAGCAGTATATAACAGTTGTAGTGGTCAAGGTTGTTCTCAGTCTACAGATATCTGAGAAAACATAAACATATTGGCCTATGACCTCTGTGTTTATGAACTCCTAAAATAAATAGTAAATAGATTACTGTAGGTTGCTTGGGCAAGACCTTTCTTTTCTGAACTTAGGCTGACTGGACTAGGAACAAGGTTGGTAATATAACATTATTTATTTATTTTTTTTAAACTTGGTGACTGGGAAAGGCACTATGAGCAGAAACTCATTTCCAGGTGCGTTCCAGGGCAGAGGGTACAAAAGGAAAATACAGCACTGACAAAAGAGGTGTAACAAAATACAAAAATTTTACATGATAAAAAAGAATGCTATTTACTATAGAGAAATATCTAATAAATACATACAATATTTACATGAATATATACAGTGAGTAGCAGCAAGCGGAGAGGGTAAAACAATGAAATTGAGGTAAGTGAGGTTTAGGAAGGAGAACAGATACAAGACGTAGTGGGGGACTGGGGGTTCACTTGAGTAAGTGCTTGAGAGCAGGGAAGGAGGGAGAGAGATGGATTTTGAGGGGAACACTATTCCAGAGGGAAGGAATTCTATAGGAAAAGGAAAGTCTGCCAGCTGCTGTGCGTACCCATGGGAGGGAAAAAATGTGAGTGCAGTTTGACAGCGAGTTGTAGCATGAGGGATTAGCTGGATTGAGGAGAGAGGCAAGGTAGGGTGGAAGGATCCCAAATTAGAATTTGGCGATGAAGGTGGAGCAATGAGAGTAGCATCTCTGTGCTAGGGGTTGGAGGGAAAGGGAGGTGTAAAGATCACTGTGGTGAGTTAAAGAGGGGGAGTTACAGGTGAACCTACAGAAGGCATGAAACAGAACATTGAGTTTGGCTAGGGAGGGGGCTGGGGCAGCACCATAAACAATGTCTGCATAATCAAAGGCTGGGAGGATCCATTTTGCTATGAGATCCCGTCTTACAAGGAGGGGAAGACTGGCCTTGTGGTGGTAGATTAGCCCAAGTTTAGGGCACAGCTTGGAGCGAAGAGCACTAAAGTGAGAGGAAAAGTTGAGGGAGGGATCGAGCCAGACTACTAGGTACTTGTAAGTGGGGACATTGTCTAGAGGGGTGTTGGCTGCAGAGAAGAAGACTGGAAGGGTGGGAAGCCTGGTGAGTTTTTATTTAGAACCGAAGGTCTTGGCAACATTTGTTTTTTTATATTCAGTTTTAGGCAATTGGCATTGAACCAGGCTGTGACCGCTGTGAGATCACTGTGAAGGGGGGATTGGATGGCTTGGACAGATGGGCAGAACAGGAAAAGGATGGTATTGTCCATGTACATGTGAAAATTGGCAAAGGTGCATACTGAGGGGAGGTCGTTAATAAAGAGGGGAAAAAAGAACAGTCTCAAGGATAGATCCCTGAGGCACGCCTGCGAGGATGGGGAGGGAGGGGGATAGGACGTTGTTAATAGAAACTGACTGGGATTGGCTAGTTAGATAGGAGCCGAACCAGAACACTGAAGCAGGGGATAGGCAAGCAGGGATGGCTTATTGAGTAGGAGAGGGTGAGAAACAGAGTCAAGGGCCTTAGCCAGGTCACTGAAGATAGCCGAGGTGATCTGACCAAGGTCCTTGGCAGAGTGAATGGTTTCAGTAAAGAGTAAAAGAGAGGAGGTGGTAGATTGGAATTTTCTAAAGCCTGATTGAAATGGGAAGAGAGTTTTGGAAGAAGAAGGAATTCATTGAGCATAGAGAGAATTAAGGACTCTTGAACTGTGGCAAGGGAGGGGAGAAGGATGATGGGGTAGAAATTTCCAGGGATAGTGGGATCGCCACCTTTGAAGAGGGGGAGGACTGTGGCAGACTTTCAAGCTGTAGGGACTGTAGCTGTGGAGAGTGAAAGATTTAAGATAAAGGGTCAAGGGGTAACAAGAGAGGAGGCTGAGATTTTGAGGAGCCTAGGGTTCAGGCCATTGGGGCTTGATCTAGAGGGGTTAAGTGAAGCAAGAGCTCTTAGAACTTCAGAATGTGAAACTGGTGTTGGTTGAAAACCGGAAACTGTGAGGGGTTGGAGGGTATAGGATGGAGTAGGGGGCTGCTGGGGAATGGCACAGGATGTGAAAAACTTATTAAGGGCCACAGCAACAAGGGAGGGATCAGAGATTAGTGAACCTGCCTCATGGATAGAGAGAGGGGGGATTCAGGGGGGTGCAGTAGTGAGCGGAGATACTGCTAGAAGGAGGAAGTAGTACTGTTTGAGGTGTGCAGATGTGACTTAAACAAGTCAGATTTGACATGGTGGATATTAATAGTACAACTGTTGTGAAGGACACGAAAGGCTTATAGGCAGGCCGGATTACCTGAGGATTTAAAATGGCACCAAGCAAGATTCTGAGCTCTGCACATGGCCAAAACATTGGGGGTGATCTAGGGATGGTGGCTGTATGTTACTCGTATAGTTTTTAGCTGGGCATGGGCATCCCAGACATTTAGGAATGTAGATGTGAAGTAAGGGAAGGCAGTGTCAACTGAGAGGGAGGAGAAGACTGGAGACCAGTTTGCCAGGGCCAGGTTATGAAGTAGTTTACTCACATCAATGGATTTGAGAGGGTAGTATTGGATGTATTTTGGGGGAAAGGGGGGAGGGCAAGACTTACAAAAGGTAAGGCAGTGATCATTGAGCACATTGGGTAAGATGCAAGCAGAGCAGAAGTGGTGGGAGTGGGTTGAGAGCACCCAGTCCAGTAGCGAGTGAGACTGAGATCTAGGATTAGGATGGGTAGGCTCTTTGATCAGCTGTATGAGGTTTAAAGCTTCGATCTGGTGACGTGAGTTAAGAGACAAGGAGGACAGCCAGTCAAGATTAAAGTCACTGAGAAGGATTAGTTTACCTGCACTTGCAAGGTTGGATGTTCTGGTGATGCAGGATATAAGGGATGAGGAAGGAAGTTTTGTGGAGGTGAATAAAATGCCCACAAAAAGGGGAGAAGAAGATGGAAAAGCTAGGTTGGCAAAGAGGAGTTCATGGTAGTGGGGGATTGTTTCATGATGGAAGATAGTATACTTCAAGGAGCTGCGGAAGTAGATAGCCACCCCACCTCCTCGTTTACCATGATCTTGTTGATAGAGGTTGAAGTCTGGAAGGGCCAATTGGGAGACAGGGCTACTGAAGGACAACCATGTTTCTGATATGCAAAGTATACCAGGGGAGTGCTGAGTGACCCTCACTTTTAGTTCATCCAATTTGGGGAGTAGGCTACATGCTTTAATCTGGAAAATCCGCGAGCATTTGGGGAGGGCCTGTGGAGGGGAGGTGGAAGAGCTAGAGGGGCCAGGATTTGGTTCAATGTCCCCTGCTAGAAGTAGAAAGACTAAAAGGTGTAGCTGAGAGGCATGAACCTTATGCTTGATTCAGTAAACTTGAATGGGGACATGTGAGGGAGGTTTAGGGGGATATAAATGACGAATGGCCACAAAGTTTAAAAGAGAATGGCTGAATAGCTCAGGATGGATTAAGATGTGGAGGTGGGATGTATAGGGAGGGGGAAGATGAGAGGTGGCCATGGGAGTAGATGAGTTACAGAGTGGGCAGAGGGCAAAAGGGAAAGTGTTGGAGTAAGATGAGGAGTTACTAGAGGGGACAAATAAAGGGAGGAAAAGAAGGACTAGGAAAGGGAGGAGGAGAGCATGAAAGGTGCTCATGGGTGTACTGTGGTTGAGGTAGGCGGAGGCCATAGGGGATCTAGAGATATGGGCTGTAAGAGGCAAAGTAGGGTGTCACCTCTACATCACCTGTGAAGCCAGGTGGGGGAGGAAGCTAGTGTGAAAGATGAGAGACGCAAAAAGAGCAGTAACAATTGGAGCTATTGCAATGGAGCAGAGATAGTGTTGCTGCATCCAGTGCCAGAGGTCGGGGGTTCAAATGCAAGGGGTGACGGGTATGGCAGAATACAGGGGGGATACAGAAATGCAAGCAGAAAGAGGTAGGGTTAAGCAAAAAGGAATTAGTATAGTGCTATGAAAAAGGGAATTGAGGAGTGTTCGATAGTGACTCCTAGTGGTGGCTTAATATAATTTGTAAATGGGAAAGTAGGGAGATATAATCTGGCAGGATCTTGTGGCCAGTCATTTAACAGGAAATTACCTATCTAGGACCAGGGTGGGGATTGGGGGGAAGGCAGGGCAGTTGATGCGTACCCTCAATGGGCTAACCCAGTGCAGGCAGAAGTTCAGGTTCTCAGGGTGCAGTGTCCCTTCACTGTATGCCTGTGATTCTGTTGGCTTCACAGCTTCAGGTGCTCCATGGTCAGAAGGAGCGAGTTGGGGGGGGATGCAGAGGAACTTGTGATTCTGTTGGCTTCAGGTGCTTCCCGGTCAGCCCATTAAGTTTAATCCTAAAAATATTGGTGCTAAAAAAGAATGTAATACTTTATTCATAACCATAGTGAGGCTATGTTAAGTGAGTCTGTTTCTGACCAGGAGTGTTATACTGTACTTGCAATGAAAATGTGAGCCATAAAATGTCACAGAAAAACAATAGCTGTCACTGAGAAATGTACAGTCCCCTCAGTAGGCTTACAAGTAAACAAAACTCTGATATTATGTACTTGACTCAAAATAAATGGAAATTGTTTACCACCATTATATGAGGTAGCGTAAATGCAAAACATTGGCAATTTTGGTGGCACGCACTCGAACACCTGTGCTAGGCCCTTAGAAAGGTGACTGCATGCCATGCCATCCAGCTTCCAGTGGCTGTCAGTCAAGCAGTGGCATGAACTGTCCCCCTTCCCAAATTAGGACAGCAATCTGTGGATGCTCGAGCCTCTTTTCCCTGTTGTTCCCCAAGTGGCCCTGGTCCATTCCCGAAACTAGGTCACTGGCATGGCAAGGAGGTAAGGCGCTCATTGCCTTGGCCCTCTGCACCACTGAGCCAAACACAAAATAATTTCTAAGACATTATTTATCATAATCAATAGCCTACAGAAGAGAAGACTGATAGAGGACGTGGTCACAGTGTACTGAATACTTAAGGAGAGGAATAGAATGGAATATACATAGATGTCCGAGCTGGTGAATGTAAGCAGAACTGGAGAGCATGCGTACAAGTGGATAGGGAAGGGGAACATTAGAGAGCATGGATCACTGCTTCATATAACAGGCAGTTAACTAGTGATATAGCCTACTATTTCTGGATATTTTGCAATATTTCTAAAGAGATTCATTCTGGTGGCCCTACCACGGCAGTGCAGGCAAGCAGGGAATTTCTGTAGCAATATCACAGAAATTTCAAGAAATATCTGATCATGTATATTGCTGCAATTATAAATGAGGATGTGGAAGCAAGCACTGTTCAAGACTTCAGAACAGGACTAGACAGGTTCCTTAGACAGAATGATATTTTTTTTTACCATTAAGGTTTTTATTGATTTTCAAAAATAACAATTAAAGCAGTCAAATACATGCAAAAAAGCAACTGTCACATAATGACTTACAAATCTCCAGTCAGTAAATAGCATACATGAACCACAAGGGGTCTGTAACCAATATCCTGGAACTAAATGATAAGTAGACAGAATGATATTGAAGGTTACACATTATGGGCTAGATATTCAAAAGTACGCCTGGCAATGGAGCAGGTGGTTGCTCCGCACAACTGAGTTGCACTGGAGCAAAAAAGGGATACATTCAAAAGAGATATGCCATGGCGCATCTCATCTGAATATACAAAAAAATGTCCACAGTGCAAATACTGTGCACCGGTGCATCTCTCAGACAGTTCTGAATATCAGAAATGGGAAATGCACCAGCACATCAGAGATACACCGTGCTCAAATTCCTGATATTCAGGCACAAACATGCAAATAGAGCCATAATGCATGCAAGGCACAAATAGGGCCATTTGTATGTTATTATGGCCCCATTTGCATGAGTTGTGCAGGACTGGCCAGCAAAATGCACCTGGCACCTTGGACAGCATGCGGTGCTGTCAGTGGTGGTCCAGTGGTAGCCCCCTCCCTGTCCGTAACTCTGATCACCATAATAAAGTAAGAATTCAAATCCCTGGTAGTCCAGTGGTACCCTCCTCCCCACCAGTAAACCTAGACTGACGTAAGAAAACAGAAGTCACATCCCTGGTGGTCCAGTGGTACCCTCATCCACAGAGGACCCCTATCCGATCCAGCTCCCCCCCAGTCATCAGCAGGCAGCAAACCCACCCACAAACCTCTGCAGCTGCCCGACGAATGACAACTTACAATATCTGCTGCTAGCACATTGGTCCATACTGTGGACCAATGGGCTTGCAGTGCATACTGCAATAGTCATTCACAACTTTGTGAATTAAGTCTAGCTGTCATTCAGCAGGCAGCCGTGGAGGTATACGGGTGGGTTTGCTGCCTGCTGATGACTAGAGGGGGGTGCTGGGTGAGCTGGGGATCCTGAGTGGGTGGGGGGTGGGGGTACCACTGGACCACCAGAGATCTGACTTCTGCTTCCTTACAGTGATCGGGGTTATGGGTGAAGAGGGAGGTACCACTGGCAATCGGGGTTATGGATGAGGAGGGGGGTACCACTGGGCCACCAGGGACTTGACTTCTTACTTTATTACAGCGATTGGGATTATGAGCGGGGGGGGTACCACTGGACCACCAGGGATTTGAATTCTTACTTTATTATGGCAATTGGGGTTACAGGTGGGGAGGGGGGTACCACTAGACTGCCAGGGCATATGATGGGAGATTGTGAATGGTGTTCAGGGGGTTGCCACCCATGGCTGGTGGCTGCTGTGTTTTGCCCTACACTACAGTGGCTGCTGTGTGGGTGTCTACCAGTTGAGCCTTTTTTTATGGGCTCAACTTTGTGCCCATGTATGCAGCACATCTCTGGGATGTGCTGGCAGATGCACCGCACGTCTTGGGCTGAATATCGGGATGTGCTGCATATGCAGAGATGCACCGCATACATTATCTTTGCACCGCAGCACAATTCCCACTTTTGAATATAGCCCCAGGGTGCATTTCTGGGCTTGAGGCAGTGCAACTCCTTTTAATATCTAGGCCTATGAGTAGTGCAAACAATCTGACTGAGACTTGAATGAGTGTCCATAATCAATGGTATAGCCATTGTTGTGTGGTAAGAGAGGATGATAAAGCAAACCCCAGCTCCCTTCTGTTAACACAATACTTCAGTATGTTACTGTTAGCCTAATGAATTTTGGTATGGCAAGCGAGATGAGCTGGATGCTTATAGCATATGTGTGTGGGTGTGCATGGAGGTGAGGGTTACAATACCTATAAAAGGGTCATGTGGCCCTGTGTACCTACCTGGTTATCATATCGATAAATCAAATATAACAAACATCCAAGAAGGCTGCATTACCTGATACAATAAAGTGACAGCACTGAGCACTGTTCCTATCAGATTCACCACAGATTAACCACAGGCAGGAATAATGGACCCAACTCAGTAATAATAATTACAAGGCTTTTCACACAACATGTAAATATTTATGTTTATGCAATATGTCCATCTTTAAGGACAGTAAAAGGCAAAGTGAATGCACTCTTCCCACTTTTTCAAAATGCTTTTCCAGTAACTTTTTTGTTTACAAGCAAAACCAATAATCTATGGAGTGGTGACATTAATGATTTTTCACACACCTTTGGTGTGTGTGGTACCATTACAGATCACTTATGCTCACACTCATGGTTTATGTGGTACCAAAACATGAGGGCAAAAAAAGGCAGCTACCCAAATACTGGTGCAGAATAAAAAGACCACTTGTGACCATATGATAACCTAATATAGATACCATTTATTTATTTATTTTTTGTTCACTAGATGGGGGCATTAGGCATACATTTGCCTATTTTCAGACACAATCCAGGAGGTTACAAGGTATGGGTAGTATAGTATACATAAGGCAAGGTAATAAAGTGTACAAGGAGACAATAGATAGTACAGTTATCAGTGCCATATAATATGATAATAGGTACAGAGGTCAAATAGTTAGGTAGTACATTCAGTACATTCAATAGGTGATGGCATAGGTGTAAACATTAGGTAATGCATTCAGTACCTACAATAGTGTGAGGCACAGGCAAATAAACATAAACTGTCAGCCTCAGTGGTCTAGTATAAGGGGAGTGATATAACTGCATTCAGAGATGAGGGCAGGTGCATTGGGAATGTTGGAGCTGGTAGGAGCGGAGTTGATGGTGGAAGGTGTTAAGGACTTGGCACTGGTGCAGGTTAGGTGGAATACTGTTCCATAATTTAGGGGCAACAGAGGAGAAGGCCATTTTGCTATATTTAGTCCTAGATCTTGGGTCGGACAGTTGTTGGTGGTCTGTGAATCTTAGGGAGTAAAGGGTTTTACAAGGTACTAGGTGGGAGGCTAAGGACAGGGGTAGCTGGTCCTGAAATGTCCTGTGGATAGTCCTTCCTAGGTTGAGGTCCAGTAAGGCTGCTGGGGATGGCCAGCCTAGAGTGCTGTATAGCGTGCAGTGGTGGGTGAGGCAGTGGCACCCAAGCATGAAATGGTAGACATAGTTGTACACCACTTCTCATTTGCACAATAAGGGTGTGGGGGCATGTGAAAATACTGCCATGCCATAGGTGAATTTGGGCAGTAGTAGACCTCATGCAATGATTACATGTGTGGATAGGGACAAGTGGGGTTTGGCTCTGTAGGGCATGCCGAGGTTGGAGTTGAGACCTTTACAAACACTGGTCAGGTGGAGGGAAAATTCAAGAGTGTGGGTCACGCTGGACAACAAGGTACTTAAATGACAAGCTAGTTTCTAAAGGGGAGCCATTGTCATAAGCAGTTGTCAGTTTACAATAGTGTTGTTGTACTTAGGGTGAAGTGGTGTTTCAAAGAGCATAGATTGGGACTTGATGTAGTTCATAAGCAGTTTGTCATCTTATAGCCAGAATTGGACAGTCTTGAGGTCGTAAAAGAAAAAAAAGTAGCTCTCACCCCTACAAAAAAGTGCACTGCCATGAAAAAGCACATGTGTGTCTGAAAACGTTTGTCACTTTTTTGTAGGGTGAGTGCTACTTTTTATCTGTTAATAAATTACATCTATTTTGGATTACCATCTGATCACAAGTGGCTTTTTTATTCTGCACTATTGTGTAAGTAGCCATCTGTTTTTGTTTTCATGTTTTGTTGTTTTCAGTTGGCTCCAATTGTGGATTTCCTTAGCCTTCTCTCAGTTCTGTGTCATTTTATGTGGTACCACACACCTCGCATGTGTAAAAAAAAATTATAATGTACAACACCACATGTCAGACTATATGTAATACTACAGTAACTATATTATGAGAATTTTAAAAAGAAAACAAAGCACATGAAACCATTGCTGAGTCAGTGCATTTAGAAATAGATTTTAAATCCTCAAGTAAGAGCACCCATTTCTTCATTTAAAAAAAAAAATAAACATGTGCTGGACTAGTTTTAGTAATTTTTTGATTTACAGGATTATAAATTGGAAAATGTTTTTAGAAACTTAGAGTTACCTAATCAAGTATGTGTAGTTAAATTCTAAGCATCAGTTTGTGAATTCTAGGTGTTAAAAAAGGTTGACCACCTGTATTAATTAATCTCTGCTCATATTCTCTTACAGGACTAATATCTTAATAATGCTAATTTGTAGACCCTGCTACCTTGCTGAAACTGCTTTATGTTGTGAAACACTGGTGTTGTTGTTTAGCAGACCTGGTCATAATCCTAGTGTTTTATAACAATCTCATAATTTATGGGGAGCCCTTATTATTAACTGAAATCAAGCAAATTACAACCTTGTTATGCCATCGATATGACATCACTCTGTTAACCCTTCTCGAGTATGTCACATCAACGGTATAACAATATGGAATGCTCACAACAATCAATGTTCCATAAAGTAATTCAGTAAAGTAATTCAATCTGCAATTATACAATCTTGGTAGCTCATACACTATAAAAGATAATATATGGTTTTTGGTTAACAACCACACTGAAAACACTTCTCAAGGTTGCCATGACATCTGAAAACCTCTTGAGCTGCACTCTCAAGGTTTACAATGATGCCATGGCAACCTCCAGAAGTGTTTACAGTGTGGTTATTAACCAAAGACCATACGTTATGCAAGCAATAATGCCCGACAGGGTGGGCGGTATTGGGAAATACTGGACCGCCAAGGCGTAATGAGGCCTGACGCCGCAGGCGGAGGGCCTTATAGCCCTTGGCTGGTCCAGTATTGCCCATACCGCCAATCCTGGAGGGCATTATTGCGCTTAGAAAATGGGCACAGTAGAAAAAAAAGGAATTGAGAAACATTTGATAACAAAAATATTAATTTGTATTAAGTTTTGTAATTAAATAGTTCTTCCACCTATAGTGAAATAGAGGAGCTTTGTCCTAATGGAGACACTGTAGTTTAAAAAAAAAAAAAAAACAGGTTGAAAGGGTGAGTCATCAGGTTGGGACAGTACTGAACTGCATTTTATGTTTTTTTTTTTTTTATTGTGGACATAAGAAGAAAAAAGAAAGACTACCTCTGTAGATGTGTCCCGAGTCGGCTTCTACACGAAGTTGTTTTTTGTAAAGTCTCCCGAACCAGAACACACAGACGCTGCTGTACTACTTACGGCAGCTTCAGTTTATGTTTATTTGGTGTCAGGCAGGAGTGCTTCCAGGAAGTGTCAGGTACACTTAGCGGACACGCTGAGAAAAGGCTGAAAGGGTGAGTTGTCAGCTCGGGACTGTACGGAATGCCATTTTACGTTTTTCTTGATTGTGGACCGAAAGAAAAAAAAATAAACATTTTTCCATGGATGTCTCGAGTCAGTGGCGAGTTAGCGCTAGAGGTTGCTTTCCCAAAAATTTTTAAGAGCGGGTAAAAGTACTGCTGTTGTGGTTGTCAGTTAGGGAGCACCACTGGAGTTGAGATCGAGCAAAGTGGCACGCTGTGTAATGTTTGGGGTCAGGGTCACAGTCGCTATGTCTGTGGAGAGTCGCAGACGGCAAAGCAGGGATTCAGAATCTGTGAGGTAAAAAAGAGACTAGTGTATTTGGAGAATCCTGCTGGGAACAGGGCGCTTCTCTTGTTGGGGTTTGCTGGCACAGATGTAGGGAACCATGGAGGTACCAGTGTCACTCGCTTAGCGGGAGGAGAAAATGGCGCAGATTTCAAGTTGAATAGGGTGGTTTTGCCCAATGAGCAAGTAGGGTGGGCACAAGGATAGCTTAGGTGGTGATGGAGTCAGGTGACTGGCATTTTTTATTTGCTGGGCATCTATTGAAAGTTAATGTACGCCCCTGGCAGGGGTACTAGCCAATCAGAACCCAGCAAATAAAAAGCCCATTTTCTAATATCCTTTATATAATATCTTTTTAGGGGACATTGTCAACCCTTTTTGCATCATATTATATCTGACTGAAACAAATATTTTATGATTACTTACCCCCTCTAAAATTCATTGATGTTGCTGATTGTTTTTTCTGCTTCTTTTCTTTTGCAGAACTGAAATGTGTGCTAATGTGATAATTATAACCAAACTGGTTTTGTTTCAAATCCATGATCAACTCTTATTTCATACTTCTGGAACACTCAGAACATCCCCAAGGAGTGAAGCCACTCAAGATGCAATAGTTGCCTCTCCTCCAACTGCATCATGAGTGGCTAGACTGTGTGTGACTGTTCCCAAATCCAGGAAAGATGCAGTGGAAGTTGATCAAGGAATGTAAACAAACATGTTTTTGTGTGGTAACACCTCTATGGTTGGCAGTCTGTTTTTCACTTTTAGAAATAAAAAAGTAATCTGAATCATATATTCAGTTACATCAGCTATCTCAATGGACTGTGACCAGTTATAAAATGGGTTTCTTGAACTAGGGACAATTTGAGGCCTAAGGGGGATGACAGTGTCCCTTTAAATACTACGGTAGAGTTGAATCCATTATTATCTTCTGATGCTTCCACAGCCCAAAAGGGGGAATAACTGGTACTGCAGGGGAGGAGAGTGAAATGTTAGGTATGGATTTAAGGTATCAGATTAATGTTTATGGGTGTTACACTTGTATAGATAACAATTAAATGTGAGACTAATATCAAAATTCAGAAAAAATAAAAAGAAATGTTATTTTTTAAAACTGTCATGAGATTTCCCATGTCAATATTAAAAAAAGTATATTGATATATTTTATTGTTATGGAAAAAGTATATCAATAAAATGTATTTGACAAAAAAGTTCTGTTGTTATGTAAATATGTATCTCAATATCGCGTAAACAAAAGTTTGTTTTTACAGATAGCATAATTACTAGGGCTTGGCAAAAAATGTATCTTCTGCCAGTGGAATTCTAGTGAAATGCTGATTTTGCTTTCGTGAAATTTCATGACATTTTGCCAAAATTGCTATTTCAGTTATTTCCATCTAATTTAAAAAGTATTTTTTTTAATTATACCAAATGCAGTATGGTGACTTTCCCAATAGCCACACAGAAGTGAATCTTGTTTCAGATTTCTGTCTTTAAAGATCACAGAGCTTTAAGCCTTCAAACGTTTAGAAAATTTAAAATGACATTTAACAACTACATAAACTAAAAGTGTTCATTCAACATAGAAACAGATGTTTATGGTAGATAAGGACCACAAAGCCCATCCAGTCTGCCCATTTTTTTTTACTTTATGAATGTGCCATAGGCCTTTATTCTGTCAATGAACTATCTATTCATGCTCATCTGTACTGCTCCCTTATGCCTATCCCATGTCTGTTTGAAGTCCTGCACTATATTCTTGTCCACCACTTCCTGAGGTAGGCTGTTCCATGCATCCACCACCCTTTCTGTGAAAAATAACTTCCTCACATTACCCGTTAATCGGCCTCCCTCTAATCTCATGCTTGTTCTCTTGTTCTGCTATTTTTTTTATATTGAAACATGTTAGCCTCTTTCTTCTTGTTAATGCTCTTAAGATGTTTAAATGTTTCAATCATATCACCTCTCTCCCTCCTTTGCTCTAGAGTATACACATTAGCTCCGTTAATCTGTCCTCATATGACGTCAGTCTCTGCACCATTTTGGTTGCCTTTCTCTGGACTGCCTCCATTTTGTTAACGTCCTTGTGCAGGTGTGGCTTCCAGTACTGCATGCAGCACTCCAGATGGGGCATAACCAATGTCTTGTAAAGAAGGATTATTACCTCCCTCTTAATGACTTCTGATACCCCTAATACACACCAACATACTTCAAGCCTTATTTACTGCTTTAATGGTCTGTTTGGATGATTTCAGATCATCTGTGATGATGATGCCCAAGTCTCTTTCTTTCCTTGTGATTGCCAGTAACTCCCCTCCCAATCTGTAGGTAGCTTCAGGGTTTCTCTTTCCTATGTGCATGGTCTTGCACTTCTTTGTGTTAAGCCCCAGTTGCCACTCTTCCGACCATTCTGACAGTTTTTCCACATCGTTTCTCATTTTGCCCACCCCATCTGGATCATCTACTCTGTTGCAGATCTTGGTGTCATCTGCAAACAGGCAAACCTTCCCCTCCAGTCCATCTGCAATGTCACTGATGAAGATATTGAAGAGGACTGGCCCCAGGACTGATGCCTGAGGTACCCCACTTGTGACTTGCATCTCTTCTGACTGTATGCCATTTACCACCACTCTCTGTTTTCTTCCCGCCAATTAGTTTGCCACCCAGTTGACCAATCTCTGACCCACCCTGAGCCTGCCCAGCTTATTAATCAATCTTCTATGTGGAACAGTATCGAAAACTTTGCTGAAGTCAAGATAGACAACATCAACTGCACCGCCTAGGTCCTCTACTCTGGTTACCCTGTCAAAGAAATCTATGAAATTAGTTTAACAGGACTTTCCTGCTGTAAACCCATGTTGTCTTGGATCCTGTGCTCCTATGGATTCCATGTGTTGCACTATCCTTTCCTTAAGGAGTGACTCCATAATCTTGCCCTCTACTGAGGTAAAACTGACTGGTCTGTAGTCCCCTGCCTCCTCCCTGCTGCCAATCTTGTGGAGCGGGAGCACATGAGCCCTTCTCCAGTCTTCTGAGACCTCTCCTGTGCTGAGAGACTCACTAAACAGTTCTGCTAATGGCTCTGCTAGTTCCACCCTTAGCTTCTTTAGTACCCTGGGATGTATGCTGTCAGGCCTTATTGCCTTGTCCACCCTGAGCTTAGTGAGCTCTTGTAGGAACCTTTTTTTTTTGTGAAGGGACTTGTGCACACCTCCCTCTCCCCGTGTCCATGGTGCTGAGCTGTGGGCTGTGCCCTACCTTCTCCTCAGTAAATACTGAGCAGAAGTATCTATTTAGGATATATGCTTTTCCTTGGTCCTCCTCCACACACTCCCCCTTTTCCCCTTTGATCATAGCAATTCGTCCTCTGGACTTTCTCCTTTCACTAATATATGTATAGAAAGTCTTGTCTCCTTCTTTTACTGTTCATGCTAGTGTTTCCTCAGTTTGGGCCTTCGCTGCTTCCCTTAGGGAAGTTTGGTATGCTTCTGTATCTTCACCCTGCTGCATTCCCTTATATTTCCTGAGGGCCAGTCTTTTGGCTCTGATCTTTTCTGCTACTGTTTTTGAGAACCAACGTGATTTCCTCCTTTTGCATTTGCTTTTCTCCCTAACACAATGGGATGTTGCTTGAAGTATTGAATCCTTAATGATTGCCCACTTTGCCTGTACCCCCTCACCTGTATTTCTTTTTGCCAGGGCTAGTTTAACTCTGTTGGCCATCTTATCAATGTTAGCTCCTCTGAAGTCCCATATTTTTGCCTTGGAATGGCACAATTTAGTTCTAGTGGCCAAATTGAACCATGCCATGTGATGGTCATTGGCCCCCAGGTGACCTTCTACCTGGGCATCTGTGATCCTTTCCCCATTAGTCAGTACTAGAGCCAGGATAGCCCTGTCTCTTGTGAGTTGTTGTACCAATTGTTTGAGGCCCTCCCCCTACAGGGAATCCACTATCTGTCTAGTTCTGGCAGATGTTCCTGCTGGTATTGACCAATCTGTATCTGGCATGTTGAAGTCTTCCATTATCAAAACCTCCCCTTTAGCTGTCATTTTTTGCGTACCTTCTAAAAGTAATGTGTCTATGTCCTCCCCCTTGTCTGGATGTCTGTAGACAACCCCAGTTTGTATGGTTGTCCCATTTCTTGTTTCCAGAATGACCCACAGTTCTTCTGGCTCCTTATGTGTATACTGAATTTTTGCAGCTTTGTGCCCCAAATGTGGTAAGGCAACTTTACCCATACCCATACATATGTGTGCCAAGTTGCAGATGTCTAGCTTTAATTCAAAATTTTAAAATTACATTTCACAATTGTTATTGTGTTTATTTATTTAAAAGTTGAATGAATTACAGGATTGGTTCTATGAGAAAACCAAGTCTCACTTACAGAATGTCCCAAGTCATTTAGAACAATGATTACATAGGCTGACATAAACAACACTAATTATGACAGATACATATAAAAAACCTCCCTGCAACAACAATTTTCAAATCAAAAGTCAAGTAAAATAGTAAATACATAAGCTGACCTAAGCAGCATCAGTTATAGCAAACACATGTACAGTAAGTTGTTCCTGTAACAACGTTTAAGTCATGTTTGAAATATAGAGAGATGATGAATTTCTTAGCTGAGGGGTATGTCTGTTCCATGAAAGTGAAGCATCATATGAAAAATAATTTGCCCCAAAGTGGGTTTGAAATTTTGGCAGAGAAAGGACACACTAAGACACGTCCATAAGATTATATTTGTAAGTGGGAGCTATGAGCCTGTTGGATAAATAAGTTGGAGTCTGTTTATTCATGGCTTTATAGATTAGTGATAACCAATGAAAAGTGTGTCTAGAAGTAGGGGACAATCAGTTTAACTGAGGCACTAAGATACAATGGTGTTCATTCCATTTGGACTTTAGAGTTAGCCATAAAAGTTGATAATAAACAGAATTCACTAGAAAAATATTTGAAGCATTGGCATGATCATAAATAGTCTCACTGCAATCTAGTATGGGAAGAATAGTTCGAGAAATAATATGTTTACAGTCCAGAATTGACAGGCCATGCCTGGCATGTTTTAAATGACCTAGGCATTGACAAACTTTTAAAATGGTGTTATCATAATGAGTTTTGAAAGTTAGGGATGCGTTGAAAGTAAGACCAAGGTATTTGATTTTGCTTACAAGTTCGAAGAGGTTATTGTTTGAAGTAATGGAAAAACAAGTTGTCAGGGACATGACAGAGTGAGGCCAAAACAGCATGATTTGAAGCTTTTTACTATTTAAGAGTAGAAGATTATTGGAAAACCAGTGCACAATTTTGTCAAAATCACGCTTAAAAATTAAAAAAACAGAGAAAAGGGTTTCTTGCGAGCTCAGAAAAGACCTGTATGATCGGCGTAAAGATGAACCAAGCTGGGGTCAACTACACAGGGTAAGGGAGGAACAAAAAGTTTAAAAAGAATAGGACCAAGTAAAGACCCCTGATGCACCCACTTGGAAATACGGAGAGGAGAAGTAAGACAACCATTCCAAAGAATAGATTGAGTTCTCCCAATTATATAAACTGCTGAATTTTAAGCCCCTATAAGTTTAAAGCTAGAGAATGGAATATAACCAATCTTGTTAGGTACATTGCCCTTAAATATTTGGCTTTAAAGAGCTGGTGACACGTTCAGGTGAACTTTAATACAACATAATATTTAGTTGAAATGTATCATTTGAAAAGTTTCAATAAAGTGTATTGAATTGCAAAAAACAAAAAACCCATAATATTTAGACACAGTCCAGCTTGTATTCCCATTAGTTCTGTTTTCCTCCTCCCCATTATTTAGTAGTGAGGTTATTTGCATGAAAACAGGATCGTTACTCCTGAAGAGTTCATCTATTCCTGCTGCTTTCTCCCATACTTGAAGTCATAGAGGACTGCTTGTGACCTTACAGTTACCCCCATGGCAACAGATTGTGATGTCACAACAGAGGACTATGACTTTGAATAGGAAGTAAGCTATAGAGGCAGATGAACACAAAATGAACTGTAAGGGGACAATGATCATATATTCACACACATTTCCTTAGTAATAAATTATGAGGAGGAGAAATATATAAAATATAAATGGAGGACTTCCACTGCAACTTCCGATGAGATGACTGTGTGAACTTCGCGCTCTGCTCCACCTCACAAATTTTTCAAGCAATGGCCACTGAACCCGACACTTCTACATCTAGATATATCTTAAATTCTTACATGGCTGCAGGGAAATCAAGAGGAGGAGGTAACCATTTTCAAATTATGATACCAAATGTGGAAATATCAGAACTGGATCCCTCGGACGCCAACTCAATAACCTTGCAGCAGTCAGTGCACAACCCATCTAAAGCTCAAAAAACAAAAGTAAAGGTGAGGAAAAAAGACAAGATTGAGCACAAACTGTAAAAAATCCTGTCAGAATTACAGGATTTTAAAACCAAGTTCCTTCATTTCAAACAAACGCAGGAAACAGTCTTAACAGATCTAGCAGATACCAGGTCGAGGGTTGTAGATCTAGAACAGGCCACTCAAGAACAAAATGACACAGCACAGCAACTTAAAGAGATGATGATACAGATTACCCAATTATGCCTTTTAACAGTTGAAAGGCAAGAAGATGTAGAAAACCGGCAACGCCTTAAAAACTTATGTATTTATGGAGTACCAGAAAACAGAGAGGGCTCTGATATTAGAGACATTGTTGACACCATGCTCCGCATGACCCTCATGCTCCCCTCTCATATGGAACTGGAAATAGAACATGTACACTGGGTGTTGTGCCCCAAACCAACCCAGTCAAATGCAAAACCAAGATCTATAATAATTAGATTCCTGAAATTTCAAATGAAAGAATCTATTCTGCCGACTGCATGGACCCAGGGGAAGGAGTTCTATGGGACAACTAGAATCTTCATGGACCACGATTATGCACCCACCACTATGCAAAGGAGGAGGGACCACATTCCTCTCTTCCCTTTACTTAGACAGAATCAATTAAAATTCCATACCCCACACCCGAGGAAATTGGTAGTCCAATACCCCTCAGTACAAAAAACATATGAGACTGCTCAGGATGCCTTGCAGGATTTGAAACAAAAAGGGTATACTGCACCCCCAGATAGCGAGACAAGACCAAACCATCCTTCCGGATCCATGCAACAGGCTGCACAGCAGGGCTGACAGAGTCAGCAGGAGGCATTGGAAACAATCAAACAACTCCTGGCTTTGCCTAGAGGGATGCCTGAAAACCTTATCAATATATAAAGGGCCAGAGGTAGGTGGAATTATCTTGGTGGGGTATGGGCTTCCTTATCCCAGGGGGGGCAGCTAGGAGCCATGCTGTGGTGGCCAGGGGGTCCTGCAGTGGGCTGCTTCTTGGGAAAGAATGTAAGCATGGACATTGGGTCAGTGCAGGACTGCCTACTGGCTCTGCTCTCTCTGGGGGCGGGGGGATCCTACACTCCTGGTTGTGACCATTACATCCTGGATCCCTGCAATAATAGTGGAGATTGAGGGAACAGCAGGAGTGCCAAGGCACAGGCTGGAGAGTTTAGCTCCCGAGTACTACCATAACACAGACACAGTTAAACAGTGTTGGCTGGAAAAGATAAGTATACACCTGGACAGAGGTGTTGGGATGGTTGTGAGCTGATCACCCTGTCACAAGTTCCAAAGGTACATTCACTCACTGTGTGGGTAGAGAAGGGCGTATCTCGAAGGCTGGTGCCAAGGCTACTATAAACACTCTGATAGCTAGGAGATCCTTACTAACTGCCTATAGTTCCCAAAGGTCCTTTGCTATGGGATGGGTGGCCTTGCCATGGGGGAAGAGGTCCTAGCTTCCAAGGGGGATGGGCATACTGCCTGACCAGAGGGGTTGTGTCCCTTTCCTGGCCTGGGGCCGGGCGGCTGGGCTCAAGGGCTATCTGTGAATCATGGAACACTCCATGTGAAGATCCAGCTTTCAACAGAGGGGACTCCTCCCTTGGGCCCTGCTGCACTTCTCCTATCCCTTTTGGGGGGCCTGGATGCCCACTGGGGAGCTGCCACTGAAAGGTCACGCTTGATCATTTTGTGTTCACCCCAATGATGAGAACCTGTGGAATTGAACTAAATGACCCTACCAGGGTTTTAGAGAAGGTCTTGTTATACTGACTCTCTTTTTCTTGGATTGGCCCTGGAGGAGAACCTGACCTGTCGGGGAACTCGGCAGTACAGCTGGACATTGATACATTTGTAGAGAGCCATTTAAAGGTACTAGTTGTCTGAATTTATTATCATAGCTTATCCTTTTTGGGGGGACAGGTGGGTCAGGGGACAATTTTGATGGTAAAATACCATTTTCATGCTCATTTTAGCTACCCCCTGCCCCTCTCACCCTACTATTGCTCCCTTATCCACTTGCATACAGGGCCTGAACCCTTCCCATGGTGCATCCTCAGTGGGGGTGGGAGTAGGAGCACCACATGGAAGTTTGGACACCTCAGAGAGGCAGCACCTTTTTTTCCCTCCCTGGTCCACACTTTGCCTACATCCCCAAATCGATTATGTTATAGCTATCTTTTTAGTTTTGCTTTCCTTAATTACTCCCCTTCCACTTTTAGGGGCAAGAGTTTCCCCAGGTAGTACCCCCATTTAGATGGGTTGAAACTCCCAACTGGGCAGTTAGATATTCTGCCAACACCAAGACCTCATCTAGAGGCCTTGGGGATGGAAGTCATGCAGAAACACCATTCTGGTGTGCTATATGTAGTTAGTAAATTTATGGTTGGGCCCGGTTTGCCAAAACCAGTCCATCTCTTGTTAATCCTCTTATCCCTTTCCCCAGTTATACCAGACACAGAGGGACAAATTAAGGATAACTTCTCAGTTGGAAAATTCTGTTATAATATACAGTATAGGACAGACAGATCCTCAGTTACAGGTTGGGGCTGTGCGGGGGAGGCACTGAGGGGGGGTGGAAATCATAGAATACATCTACAATGACGACCCCTTATAAGATTGTTTCCCATGCTGTAAATGGGCTGGCTGGCCCCATCAAACAATATCACACTATACAGGCCCTGAAAAAAAACCAAAAACAGATGTCCTCTTGCTACAGGAGACACATCTCTCTTCAGCAGAACACCAGAAACTACTGAAATTGGCTTCTTCCAGATGGTGGAGTCGGCTTACCAGAGGGGCAGAAGATGGAGTTCAGTCATCTTGATTCTGAGACACTCGCAATTCCAAATCACAGAACAATACAGAGATAAAGAGGGCAGATTAGCCTTAGCAGTGTTTATGCTACAAAACCATACACTGACAATCTGCAGTACATACATCCCACCTAATTTAGATACTTCCTCAGTGCAACGTTTTATAGATGCCATTATAACACGACAGAGGGGCATTCTGATTGTGGGCGGAGACCTAAATTGCCAACTCAGTCCCTCACTAGATACCTCAGCGACCAGGCCCTTGCCTCAGTCTCCTGGGCAGAAACATCTGAGGTGGCTGTTGCGCGATACTGGATTAATTGATACCTGGAGGTTGTTACATCCTACACAACGGAACTTTACATATTATTTGAATGCCCACAAGCATTATACCAGACTAGATTACATAGGTATAGGAAAGGAATATACTGATCTAGTATACAAAGCTGAAATACTGAATATCAGCCTTTTGGACCATGCACCTCTTACTTTGGAAATCAACATAGACAGGGAGAGGAAGCAAACTGTGTGAAGATTTAACCCTTCATTATTGAGGGACAAGGAATTCAAAGAACATCTAGAAAAATGAATACCAGAAATAATTAGAGACAACCAATCCCCCCAAATGTCTCCACAACTACTTTTGGACACAATCAAAGTTGTCCTCTGAAGCTATATCATCTTGTGTGCAGCACAGAAGAAGAGACAAAATGAATCCCAATTAAGAGAACTTTAGGAGAAGCTTAGTTTTTTGCAGGCGGCACATATGCAGGCTGATACAGAGGTGGGCCCCCAAATGACACACACTCGAGCAATAATTCAAAAGCTTTTAACAACAAGGACTGAGCAAGCCACTAGCGTGGCTCCGGCAATGTTACTATGAGGGTGGTGCACGTGCCTCCAAAATCTTGACATATTGCCTCCACCAACTAACCCACCTGAATACCATTACCAAAATAAAGGACTTCAACTTGGGGCAATTCTGCTACTCCACCTAACACATTTTATCCATTTTCAGGGAATACTAGCAAAATTTATATTCAGCTCCAGAAGAACTAGATCCCCAAAGAATTTCTACTTTTCTCTCACAATTTAATTTACCCACCCACTCAGCCTCCCAACAGTCAAAGATAACTGCCCCAATCACAGAGTCAGAGTTATATGCAACAATTCAAAACCTAAAAAATGGGAAAAGTCCAGGCCCAGAAGTCTTTGGACCAGAATTTTATAAAGGGTCCTGGGAATTAAAACGAGAACCCTTGTTGGCGGCATTGCAAAAAAGCCACAACACCACCACCTCCTTCCATATCTCTTGGAGACAAGCCTCAATTTCTGTGATTTTAAAACCACAAACCTCCCCCCCCAGTTGTGTGACTCATACCGCCCGATAGCAGTACTTAATCAAGACTATAAAATCAACACTAGCATTCTTGCTCATAGATTAGATGATATACTTCTGACCCTAATACACCCAGACCAATCAGGCTTTATCAAAACGAGACAGACCACTGATAATATTAAGCTAACATCATACCTTATAAACCATGCCCAGATTTTAAATTCTCCCCTAATTTTGTTAAGTTTAGATACCCAGGAGGCATTTGACATGGTATCATGGGAGTTCCTCCAGGCGGCCTTAATAAAATTAAATTTTCCCTGTCCCTTTGTGGATACCATTAGGGGAATATACACCACCCTGGAGGCAGTTGTGAAGTTAAATGGTTCACATTCAGACTGATTTGGACTACACCATGGTACATATTAGGGTCGTCCCTCATCCCCTTACTTATTTGCCATCTTCGTTGAACCCATAGCCCAACTACTAAGACAAAGTGAACAAATACATGGCTATCAGGTGTATGAAACCCAACATAAAATAGCATACTATGCTGATGATCTTTTACTTTACATTACATACCCAGAGGGATCATTACAGACTTTGACTGCACTTCTCCAGGAGACAGAAACAGTGACAGGATATACAATTAACCAAGGGAAATCAAAGGCATTAATTATTCTACACCCCTCTCCTCAAAACCTAATTGAATGCTACAACTATAAATGGAACAAACCATTTATAATGTATCTGGGGATTAAGATCCCACAAAGATTAAAGGATTTATATACCCTGAATTATACACCACTACTTGCACAAATACACAGATCTCATGAAGTGGCTACCCCTCCCCTTGCCTCTAATTTCCAGAGTTCAATCAATCCAAATGAATACCCTACCTAAAACCCTTTATTTAATGCAAAATATCCTGATCCCTCCCTCTTGGAAGGATTTGCAAGTCTGGGAAGGCTCCATAAGGAAATACCTGTGGGCAGAGGCTAGACCCCAAATAGCCCTAGATAAGCTTCAACTACCCAAGGAAAGAGGTGGTTTGGCTCTGCCTAATGTATACAGATACTGGCTGGCTGCTCTGCTCTGCTCACTCATTTAACATCTTGGTCCTACCAAGATCTCAGTTGCTGATCTGGTTGATAGTAGAGAGGGCCATGACAAACATCTCTCTGGATTCCCACTTGGTTTTCTAGCCCTGTAAACTAACCCAGATGGACCAGGGCTGACTGTTTACTAAGTCACTATTAGAGAGCTGGGTTGGAGTTCTCTCTTCTCCAGAAAACAGATATTTAGCAGACCGAATGGGTATTCCAACCAGAAACCTTGACTTCAGTCCTGCTAACACAGAACCCACCTTTGAGAGATGGTGCAGATTAGGCCTAATACACACACACTAATTCTATGACAAGGGAATCTTTAAGTCATTTGAACAAATTTAACAGGAATTATCTTTACCCCAGAGTGACTTCTTTAGGTATCTACAAATTCTACACTTCATTAGTGTAAAGATAGGACTAGATACTTCTACACAGCGAACCTCCCCAATACACTCATTTCTGACCCAGCTTAGGGAGGGGACAACGTACCTATCTAATCTCTAAATTTTACAGAGCTTTACAGGGAGCATCCTCCCAAGTCATGGAACTTGTGCAATTCCACTGGGAGGCAGAATTAATGACACAGATTTCCTCAGAGGATTGGTGGCGTATTTGGAGATGGCAGCTTAAGACATCAAATTCATATTCATGGAGGGAATTTGCATGGAAAGTGGTAATAAGATATTTTCATACACCACAGATCATAGCCAAGTACTCCAAATCAGGTGATTCCACGAGTTGGTGGCAGTGTGGCTGCGATATGACTATGGACTCTCGTGTCTTCTGGTTTTGCCCAGTACTGTCCCCCTTTTGAGAGAGGTAATAAACAAATAACAGATGTTTTCCCTGATTTGGGAACACTCTCCCCAGAGAAGGCGATACTACTGCATTACCCGAAACAATTTAAACAAATTCATTGAACATACTTACTTAATATATTACTGTGAGCAGCCAAAAAATGCATTACCAGACATTACCAGACTGGCTTAATCCAGACTCTCTCAATATAGCTTCCTGGGAAAACACAATCTATGATATCTATCGGATGGAAAATCTAATAGCTAGATTACAGAACAAAACCCCAGATCTAATGAACCACCGGACCCCCCCCTCCCCAGTTCGTTAGTATATCTCAGTCAAAAGCAGATTTAGTCCCTTAATGGGGAAATATAGCATAGAGTTCTGAATCTGGATAGCTCAGATGGGGCCAGCCAGTCCCCTTCCCCCCATACTGACTGCTCTTTTGAGTAGCCATAAACCAATTGCACAAAGCATACTGTTAATCCATCTAGTTGGGGGTAGTTTTAATAGTACACATGAACAATTGGTGATATTATCTTCTATGTAGCCCTCCTGCCCATAGTGTGCCCCTCTTAGGAAAATGCCCTTAGACAATTTCCATTTTATATATGTATATGCCAACAGGGAATAATAGTACTGGAAAATATGGGGCAAAGATATATGTATAGTCAGGCAGCACCATTAAACTAGTTCCTTGATATGATTGAATTAATGCATATCCTGCATGTTGCCTCAGAATATCCTACAGCATATCCTGTATATTGCCTCCTCTCCTGATGAGGAGCCTTTGTAAATGAGTCCCTGACTCAAAGGTTTGCAATTCTGATTTCTACCAAATAAATACAAAATAACTAACTAACTAAATAAATAAATAGAATGGAAACAGGCAAGATACTTGTCCTATTTTATTATCTCTCTCAGTGTCTGGAAAATAATTATCATGTTTTTTTTAATTTTTATTTGAGACATCAATAGCTCTTTAAGGCAATCCCCATGGCCCAGCAGCAGACTGTCATGCTGCCATGCTAACAACCTAGGTTCAGAAGCAAGCCCAGGAAGTTATGTCAGGAGGGAGGTCATGGCTAAAACTTGCAATTTACATAACCAGTACTTCTCTATTTAGCAATTTCTTTAAGAAAGTATGACTCTAAGTTTTCAGTTATCTAGCTCCAAAGGTGGCTAAGTTGTAAGCATTAAAATATTTTCAGACATTTTCACGAGTATTAAACTGTCAGATTTTGAGCTCTACCCTTCATTCAAATGTTATGAAACTTAACATGTTCTCTGGGCCCATAAGAGACAATAAGAATGCCAACAATCAGACCTCTACCTGTAACATGAACTGAGTTATAGACAATGAAAGAATTTCAAAAAATTCCTTAGCATTTTGCAAAACTGCAACATTTTGCAGAATTTCATGAAAATTCCACAAATTCAGAATTTGCTAATTTTGCCCAGCTCTAATAATTACTACTGTTACATAATAATGATATAATAGCAATATAATTTCTTCATGGCTGGACACCACACTTTAGTTAAAAAAAATAAAGTTCTAGCCCTAACAGTCCAGAGTTAGACCTTTCAAAATATGCTTTCTTTAAAACGTGATAACTTTGGAACCATTAGGTCTAGATACTTAATTGTGTTTTTAAATGAAAGCTTGGAATCAGCTAAGTAGATATATCATTAATATATCACTACAATGACCATATAATGTATAAATACAAAATAACATAAAATGTTTTATTTCAATATAAAAAACATAAAATGGTTCACTGCATTTTTAAAAGTCTTGCCATTTTTAACATACTCTGTTACCAACATGTAATTATGCATGTAGCAACACAGAACTGTATTAATTGTACAGATCTTGCTGCTTCCAAAATGGAGCTTCAAGTTTTATAACAATATCATACAAGTTACATTTTGTAATGGTTGGAAGACAGTAGTGGTTTTTCTGTCTATAAATAAAGACTTTCTTTTCTAGTTCCTATCTGTGGTTGTATATCCAAGAAACCAGCCTTCTGTATACTATAGTAAACTGAATGCAGTTCTCGCCACATTTGGCATCAAAATGCTGCTATAAGTGGTTCTGTAACAGCAATAGTTTATTCCGATCAAATCCCAAATATGAGAATACTGGAACAACACAGCTTAGTTGCTTAATGTATCTGTTAAATTGTCCTTGCATATGGCCATGCTTTGAAAAAGTATATTTTAATTTTACTGGGCAATAAAGCCTGCATGCATTTGCCTTCTAAGTTCCTTGAAAACTATGCCCAGGCATTAGGACAACCTACTAAAACAGATGGAAGGCCCTCTTGTTTACTCAATGTATTGCAATTTTGCAACATATTGTTATAGTGAAGTAGGTACCACTTAACAAGGAAGGGAGAGGCCTGCTAATGGACTTGCTCAGGGAGTTTATTTTTCATTCTCAAATAAAAGCCCATAACGCTTAGCCTTGATGGGTTTTTTGTCATATAACATTTGAAGCCATATTTTACCCCCATTAAGACTAATGCTACTTGAATTCATCTTTCCTGCTGTTCTCTGTAAGCACATAGTAGGATAACACTCTCATCAGATGAAAGCCAAGATATGGAGCTTTATTTCATAAATGGGACTGCCAAAGGTATAAACAAGATTGCTGCATAGCAGTAGCAAACAAACGATGGCATTAATGCTGAAACTGCATAGATACTTGATCAGTTGCTATGCTTTCACTTTGGAATAGAAGGCTTTTAGAAGGTGTAGTTTGAATTAGGCCCACAGAAATTATGACTATGGAAGCATGGGCTGTATATTATGTGCTCCATTATATTTTCAAAAGAAAGGGTTACCTTGTAGCTACACATCTGTGTTTGCTTGATTTTAAATATTTTTGGTTGAATTGCTACTGTCCATGACAGACAGTAACTATCTAGTCCAATTATTCGGTCTGAATCGCTTCTGTTTAGGTCAGATCACCCAAAATATATCCGGGTAAAAACATAACTACTGTTTCTGTCACATGACCCAATCTGAAACAGATAGGAACCTGTAAGACAGCTATGACATGCAAAATGATCTTGATTTACTTTGTTTACAGTTTATTTACCCAGGGTGGCATAGTTGAAATTAATTATATCGATTTCACTGGGTTCCTGCTGTTGACCAATTTTTTTTTCAGCTGTGCAAACCAAAACACTGGGAGGTTAAATTACTTGCTCTGGTCACTTAGTGAGAAAGTGGCTCTGGTAGTGTAGTGCTTGTATTTGAACCTGTGTTTCCTGTTTTGAAGGCCATGGTCTAGACTATTCTGCTTCCAGTTATCCCACCAATCCAAAAAAGGGACATTATCTAGGTGTAAAAAAATCTCAAAAATATTATCAGAGACTCTCAAAAGTTAAAACTGGTGACAAGTGGTTGATATTGCCCCACAAGTCCTGCAGGGTTGTAACAGCATTGTTTCATTTAAATGCATTTACCCAAAAAATCCAGCTAAGACGACACATCTTGTTTTAAGAGCAAATACACTGTATTACAGTTGGGAGCATGAAAGCACAAGCAAGTCCAGCAACTAGTTGCACATTGATTGGTTTCTGCACATCTCTCAACACAACACACATAGACTCAAAAGCAGCAAACCAAGCACAAAACATCATGGTATGAAAATGCATGTGTAGGGGGTAGGCTGACAAGGCTTTGCTAAAACAAAGTCATCTTCTACACAGGCTTTTGCATCTTTTTCAACTGCTGTAAGCAGAGAGCAGCAAAATGCAGACATGTTTTGTATTATTGAGAATCCTAAGTGCAGCACATAAGGTATATTAGCCAAATACCAAGTCAGTCAAGAGCATTTTGGGCATATAGTACCCTCAGAGGTAGAATGCAAGAGATGCAGATTGGAAAAACAGCAGCATTTGGGATCATAAAAGATTCAAGGAAAGGGAATACATTTCCAGATGGTTTGATAATGAGCCAATGGCTATGTTGGGATTTGAACTTGGGATCTAATGATTTTCTGTTTCACAGAGCTGTTCTTTAATCACTATACCACTGTGCCCTCCCATTGCTAAAAGAATCCATTGGACTACTTGACCCTGGGTCATGGCAGAACAAGTCACTTACTAGTGTGGAGGACCCAGGTTTGCTTCAGAGCCTTCTGCACTCTGGGCGGGTGGAGCCTATGAAGTGCTGTGCCCTCAAAGTGCTGACCATGGGATGAAGTCTCCACACAGCATAAGAACCTCTTGTGGGGACCAGCAGATGGTCCCCACAAGGTGTGTGGTACATCATGGGTGATCTCATGTTGTCCTTCAGCCCTCCACCCAGGCTTGTACATCACTGGATTGGCTGTAGATTTGGATGGAGGCTGAGGATCTCCACAGAAGAAAACTGCTTCCCAGTTGGTGACTGATGCCTGAGTATGGCCATATCACTATTCCATGCAAGCTCTTCCAGCCTCTTCCCTGACCAGACATCTAAAGTGAGGTTGAGCCGATGCTGAATTTGCATTCGGTGACAATGCCAAAATCTATGTTCAGGACATTAGCAAAGCAGATCCAAAGGAATTTGGTTTCCCTTTGGCATTTCAGCAGTTCAATGTCATGATGCAGCCCTTTTATAGAGAGAACATACAAAGCATGTCCAAGTTGTTAGGAAGCCACATGACATGCAAGAGGCAATTAGCAACACTGGAGATTGGGTAATTCTCGTGCTGCGCACATCTCACTGCCATTTGCAGCTCTCTCTCAGATAGGGGAAGGACCTATGGCAGGAAGGGAGCTTTTCTCCTGTATAAAAGAATGACTTTTGATCAGAAAACTTGCAAAATCATCACAGAATTGTGCATTCTCATTCTGGTTAATTAATTTTCATTACAATTAACTGGCAGCCAACTGCCAGTTTATACTTGATCTCAGTATAGCACCGAGACCTCTAAATCACAAACCAGAGCTATTAATAGCTCCATCCATAGGCTTACATTATACACACTCCTGCGGCTGCTCCCAGGGTGTAACATCAGCTGCAGGAGATTGTGGAATGGGCCACTAGAGGTGTGCTACTCAAAATGCCCATGGAAGGGTTGACAGGATCAACCAGATAAAATATAAATAAAATAGCACAATAGTAAAACTTGGGCACGCTGTGCTAATCTAAGGGGTGTTCTACACAGAGGTGTGGGACATAACTAGGTGGATATTTCCCTTCAATCAATCAGTCAGTCAATCAATCAATCATGATGATCAGTTTAAGAAGTAGCAGGAAGTTTATGCAGTTAATACTAGAGGAAATGTCAATAAATCACGTTTAATAAGTCCAAAAGCAGGAGTTGTTTCACTTCAAGGGTAAACATACCAACAAAATGGGGGGCAATAATGAATCAGAAGTACTGTAGAGCAGAATATATTGAAATTCAACAGGAATGAGCTCTAATACAGTGGGGACACAAACACAAAGCTTTTTTAACTTTGTTTTTATTCATTTTTTAATCCTAATCTACAGTCACAAATAGAGAAAAAATAATGAGTATTGAGCACTTCCAGAGTTGTGTTTTTTTGTTCACGGATGTCTAATCTCTTTTTAGTTATACATTGTCTATTTCTTCTTAGTTTGCACTGATCATTTCTCAATGTTGGTAGTGTTAAGACACAGTTGCCCCGTTCTGCGATCAATGTTTTATCAAAAGGTACCATGCACTTGTAGGACATAAGATTTAGTAGGGCTGAAGATTCAGACCACCACCATGGCAAAATTATTCTGTTGTTAAAAACTTTTTCTTTTTTTATGTATTTACCATAAACGCTATCACCACAGTGTTACTAGGAGTGGGACTAACACCTCAACACTTCGACCCAAATGCAAGTCTTCATGAAGGGATCCAGTCTTGTCAACCAACGTTCAATATTTTCAAGGACTCAAGCAATCTGGTCTTTACTGAGCTTCTCTTTTGTTTTAGGATTAGACGGAGGTACAGTATGTGAACAGGCAAAGAAAATGGTGTAGGAGCACATCTCAAACTTGAAAGATCCTGAAACATTCTAAATTTAAAGGTGCACTATGCAGCATGGTCACTGAATCCAATATCCATTACGAACATACAAAATTTGCCAGCAGATAAAGGCCCAGAGGTCTGTCAAGCCTGTGTGAATGTGCAGCCAGCACCCCTTATTCTGCAGCTGCCCCTTCCTTCCACCCTTTCCCTCCATTGACCTTCCCCCTTCTCCTGTCCAATCCCCTTTTGAAGCAGTCCACTGTTCTACTGGATATCACTTCTGCAGGTAACGCATTCCACCCAGCTACCACCCTCTCTGTAAAAAAGTGCCTCCTCATCTCCCTCCTGAACCTTCCTCCCTCCAGTCTCATATCATGGCCCCTGGTGTCCCTCCCCTTCCTTACTTTGAACAGCCCCTCTGTACCTGTCTTGTTTATTCCTTTCATGTACTTAAAGGTTTCAGTCATGTCCCCCCGTCGCTCCTCTCCTCCAGCGAGTACCTGTTCAACTCCCTCAACCTCCTTTCAAATGATAAGTGCCTCAGCCCCTTGATCATCTTTGTCACCCTGCACTGCACCCCCTCCAGTAACTTAATGTCCCTCTTCAGCGTGTCTGGTGTCAGCGTGGCTCAGTTGGTAGCACATCCGCCTCTGGACCAGAAGGTCGTGGGTTCTCGTCCCACACCGGGATTGGACTTGCACCTAAAAATCGCTGGCATCCGAGTGCAGTATTGGGGGGTGCTGTACTGCTGGGGTGTGTCGTCCTTCGGATGAGACGTTAAACCGAGGTCCCTTCTACCCATCCTGGTGTTGTCCTGGTGGGTGTCCAGGTGGAAGTAAAAGAACCCAGGGCACTCTTCGCAAAGAGTAGGGAACATTCCCGGTGCCCTGGCCAACATTCCCCTTCCCATAAACCGGTTCATGCAATTATCCAGGCTGTGTGTGGGTGATGATGTGCGATATGGCCGCCACCACACATTCAGTCACTTCACTACCAGTCTAGCATTGCTTGTAAAGCGCTTTGGATGTATGAAAAAGCGCTATATAAATACTGATTCTTCTTCTTCTTCTTCTTCAGATACAGGTGCCAGTACTGCATGCAGTACTCCAAGTGCGGTCTAACTAATGACCTATACAGTGGCAGAATCACCTCCTCCCTCCTTCAGGAGATGCCCCTTGCAATGCAACCCAGCATTTTGTTGACCTTTGCTGCTCCCTTCCTACATTGTGCCGAGCTGTTCATTGACCCTGTAATGAGCACCCCCAGATCCTTCTCCTCCTCTGTCTCAGCTAGCTGCACTCTCCCCAGCTGGTAACTCCTCCTTGGGTTCTTCACCTAAAAATGTAGCACCGTGTACTTTTTGGCATTAAACCCCAGTTGCCAGGTGTCTGACCAGGTGTCAAGCTTTGCCAGATCATCCTGCAACCCCTGCCATCCCCCTAGGTCATCCACCACTGCTCCCATCTTGGTATCATCAGCAAACACACTGATCTTACCCTTGATGTCCACTGATATGTCTGCAATGAATATCCCAAACAACACTGGTCCCAGCACCGAGCCCTATGAAACACCGCTCATCACTACCCTTGGGTGTGAGAGCTCCCCACCCACCACCAGCCTCTGTTGCCTTCCCTGAAGCTAGTTCCCTACCCATCTCACCAGCTTTGAACCCACCCCTGTGCTTTCTAAGTTACTTCCCAGCCTCCTATGCAGCACCGATTCAAATGCCTTACTGAAGTCCAGATACAGAACATCCACTGCCTGGCCCCTGTCCAATCGCCTAGTTACCCAGTCATAGAACTCCACCAGGTTGGTTTGACAGGATCTGCCATGTATGAAGCCATGCGGTCTGCTGTCCTGTAGTCCTTTGGCCTCTAGGAGGGCCACCAGCCTCTCCTTCAGGATAGTCTCCATTAGCTTACCCACAATGGATATGAGGCTCACTGATCTGTACTTCCCCAATTCATCCTTGGTGCCACTTTCATGGAGGGGCACCACATGAGCCATCCTCCAATCCTGAGGTACAGATGTTTTGAGAGTCTCAATGTTTTGTAACTGCCATGTGGGGGAATCTACAAACTTTACAGGTCTTGCCATGACTCGAACCTGCATTACCTTTCTCCTCATGCTGGGTATAGCTATCTAAAGAATTTGTCCAGGGGACCATATCTAGTGAAGGATAGCTCCCCATCGGATAGAAGATTCACTATTTTTCTGTTTCTTGTCTTTCTCCCTAATGTTGAAAGTTTTCATAATAAAACATTGAGAAAAAGAAATTGTAGGGGTTCATAACAAACATTGAGAAAATGAAGGTTTTTGAGAGAAGTGGACAGAGGTCAGACTTTACACAACCTGCTTGGTGGTGGCCATCTCTGAATCTCCCTCTGCAAAAGCTATTTTAAAGGAAGCAGTATAGCCTAAAAGTTAGAGCACTAAGCTGTGAACCTGAAGACCTAGAAGACATAGATGTGAGACCCAAAATCACCACATGTATATTGTGTAACCCTGTGCAAGTCACTTAACCTCTCCATACTCCAGGAAGGCTCTTGAAAAGGAGCTTCAGCTCAATGTGGCTTTCTCGGCCAAAAATTCTAAAAAAAACCCTAGTGTTGAAGCTTTGCTTAAATTGTTATGTTTTTAATCTTATAACAGCCTGTGGTAAATTGATCTAGCTACAAGATTGGGTCAGAGAGCACCAGTATTTTTAGTATGATGCATGCAGTTATAGGACAGCAGAGTACTAAAAGTGAGAAAATAGTAGCGTTAATTATACTGAGCCCATAGGTAGGTTATTTCCCTTTGAAGTATTATTCATGACTCTTATTCTTTTGCTCATGTTTGCACATATAGTCTTACAGCAGCAGAAAAGTCACATACGGGGCAGCCCTTAGTGGTAAGAGCTGTAAGGGATGGGAATGTGTACACCACAATATGCACTAGAGTTAATTTATTTATTTAAAATATTTGATCAGGAAAACAGACTGATTTGAGAATAGCTTTTTTCCTGGTGCATCTTTGGGAAATGGTGAGGCTAATAAGGAAATTTAAACACAATTTAATCCAACAGAGTGTTAAACACATATATGTATACATAACAAACAATTTACTGTTTACCAAACGATTTGGTATTAAAATACAAATATGAAAAGTAGAAGGTGTCAGCATCTATATCTAGCAGCTGACCATTACTGGACAAAGACTGCAGCCGAGATGCATCAGAGGGATGAGGGGAAGACCACTTGCTGTTGGTCCCCTTCCCCTGCACCGGAGACTATGTTTGCTGGCCAAGGCACCTAGCTTCACCTGAGTTGTTTCCTTCTAGGTTGCTTAAAAGGACAGAGCAAAGAACCTTACCAGAGCAAGGGAAAGGATTAAGACTTCTTTTGGCTAGGCAGTGTTGTTATTTTTATTTTGTACTCACAGGGATTGTTACTGTTTGTTGCTAATATTTTATTGCTTTTTTTTTTCTCTAATTCAAATTGTTGTTGCTGGGTATAACTTCTACTGCATTATTACAAGGTGTGCTTACAGGTGTGTGCTAACAGATTACTGCTGTAATCTTCTGATTCAAATTGTCTTTTGCAAGGTATATGTTCTGTTACTGCTTTATTTTTCTCTGTAGCAAAGTGTTTCTTACAGGGTATATCTTCTGTGAAATTATTACAGGTGGTGCTTACATTTTTGTGACTTTTTATCGTTAGGCTATGCAAAATTACTGTTTGCCACTATTTTATTTATTTATTTTTTTTGCTGAAAAGGTTTTTTGTCTTAGAGGTGTTGCAGTCTCCTTCTCACATTGAAGGAGCTAATAGCTTTCCTCCCCCAGCTCTTCCAGGGGATTAGCTGTGTATCTGGGAGGCGGAGCTGGCAAACTGTCAGTAACTTCCGACAGAAAGAAGGGTTAAAAGGTCAGGTTAGTTGACATCTTGGAGGTGGAAGACTAGGTTTGCTGGCCAAGGCACATAGCTTCACCTGAGCTCTTTCCTTCTAGGTTGCTTGAAATGATAGAGCAAAGAACCTTAGCAGAGCAAGGGAAAGGATTAAAACTTCTTTTGGCTAGGCAGGTTTACTGTGTGTTGTTATTTTTATTTTGTACTCACAGGGATTGTTACTGTTTGTTGCTAACATTGTATTGCTTTATTTTTCTATGATTCAAATGGTTGTTGCTGAGTATACTTTCTGCTGCATTATTACAAGGTGTGCCTACAGGTGTGTGCTAACAAATTACTGCTGTAATCTTCTGATTCAAATTGTCTTTTGCAAGGTATATCTTGTGTTACTGCTTTATTTTTCTCTGTAGCAAAGTGCTTGTTACAGGGTATATCTTCTTTGAAATTATTACAGGTGGTGCTTTACAGGCTTTACAGTTTTATCTATCATGAGGATAAGCTTTCAGGGTTACTGCATTTGTTGCTGACTGATTGTTTCTGCTCTTACCTCCTTGTTTCTTTCATCTGTGGTTCTTCTTTTTCGGCAGGGGAAGGGCCCAGCCATCTACCCCCATCCCCAACCATCCCACAATACACTCCTTTTATAGGGTAGCACAGTCATGACATTTCCTGTGGCAAAGCGGAAGGAGTGGATCACTAGGGTATCCACACTGTGACCTCATTTACAGGGGCACTAGTAATTTAACTTGTTATAACAAGTTATACAAAAACAAACAAAACACAAAATCAAACTTTTGCTTTCATTTTCTCCCTTCTAATTACTCTGACCAGCTTATAAACCCAGCAACTTATCTGGAATGGATATCATTAACTGCAGGTACTGAGGAACATTTTTCAGAAAGACAGTTTTACAGGATTTAGGACACTGTCCTACATGCTGGGCCATTGGAGATCTTAGGGCTCAGCTCCAGGCAGCATGGGCAGAGATTGCATGCCTCAAATTTCATATTCTACAGGAAATATGTTGTAAGAATCACCCACCAATTCCCCCAACATCCAACAGAAGCACCTCGACCACAGAGGGTAGTTGGTCTGGGAGGTTGGCAGGTTGTCAGGAGGGGCAAATTGAGTGCCCCATCACTCAGTGATCTCCAACATATTACCTCCACAAACCATATAAAAACTACAAACAGGTATCTGCCTCTGTCTCTGAAATCAAACAAAGGGGCAGAGGACACTGCAGAGCAGGACACTGCAGCACAGGAGCTAGCACAACAAAACTCGCCCAAAACAGGAACCCAAACAAAAAAAGCAAAAAGGAAATGCAAAAAACTTCTGATCATAGGAGACTCCATGAGTCAGGGAGTTGATACCTATCTCCAGCCACAGGTAATGGTCAGATGTCTCCCAGGTACATCAGCATGGAGAGACACTGACCACATTGCTAAAATTGTTCAGGAAGCTAGAGAAAACATTGATGTCCTGGTACACTTAGGGACTAATGATCTCACCAGCCAGTCAGTTGTGGAGACCAAGGAACACCTGATCAGGATGGGTGACAAACTATCATCCATTTTGTCCAGCATCTCCTTCTCTGAGATCCTGCCAGTCTGGGAGAGGACAGCAGATGGATGGAAGGTCAGAAAAGGGAAGATAGGGGAGCTAAACATGTGGTTCAAGGTCTGGTGCCAGGAAAAAAGGACACAAATTTGTAGGGAACTGGCAACAGTTTTGGGAGCGAAAGTTCTTTAAATTTGATGGACTGCATCTGACTAAGGAGGGAGTCAGTGCACTGAAGCAGAAGTTTGACGTCTTTGCAGAATATTTAAACTAGCAAATGGGGAAGGGGTGCAGCACCCTATATGTAAAATGAGAAGAACACCCCCCCCAGCTAGTGGTTAAACAGGAGTTCAGCATGTTTGCAGTTCATTTTCATCACCAGGTAAGGAAAAAGGTCAAGCTCCCCATACGACACACAGGGGAAATGACAGACCTCACCCAACAACTAACACACTGAAGTCTGGCCAATGGAAAATCATTTACACAAATGCTCACAGTCTGGGAAACAAGATCCCAGACCTGCAGGCAATAATGACAGAAGCTAAACTGGACATAGTAGCAATTAACGATACATGGCTTACTAGTAACCACACTTGGGAGACTTCAGTACCTGGCTTTGTACTTTTCAGAAGAGACCAAGGTGCAAAAAGGGGGGGTGGAGTGGCCCTGCATGTCAATGAAAATATCAAAGCTACAGAAATTTAGAATACACATAAGGAGCCAGAAGAACTGTGGGTCACCCTGGAAATAGGAAATGGGACAGCCATAAGAACTGGGGTTGTCTACAGGCCACCAGACCAGGGGAGGACATAGACACATTACTGTTAGAAGATATACAAAGCATGACAGCTAAAGGGGAGGTTCTGATAATGGGAGACTTCAGCATGCCAGATACAGATTGGTCAATACCAGCAGGAACATCTGCCAGAACTAGATATGTGGTGGATTCCCTGCAGGGGAAGGGCCTCAAACAACTGGTACAACAACCCACAAGAGACAGGGCTATCCTAGATCTAGTGCTGACTAACAGGGAGAGGATCACAGATCTCCAGATAGAAGGTCACCTGGGGGCCAGTGACCATCACATGGTATGGTTCAATTTGGCCACTACAACTAAATCATCCCATTCCAAGGCAAAAATATGGGACTTCAGAGTAGCTGACTTTGATAAGATGGCCAACAGAGTTAAGCTAGCCCTGGCAAACAGAAATACAGGTGATGGAGTACAGACAAAGAGGGCAAGCATAAAGGATGCAATACTTGAAGCAACATCTAATTGTGTTAGAGAGAAAAGGAAGTGTAAAAGAAGAAGGAAACCACTTTGGTTCTCAAAAACAGTAGCAGAAAAGGTCAGAACCAAAAGGCTGGCCTTCAGGAAATATAAGGGAACACAGAGGGATGAAGATAGGGAGGCATACCAAACTTCCTTAAGGGAAGCAGGGAAGGCAGTAAGGCAGGCAAAGGCCCAAACAGAGGAAACACTAGCACAAACAGTAAAAGAAGGTGATAAGACTTTCTATAGATACATTAGTGAAAGGAGAATGTCCAGAGGGGGTATTGCTAAGATCAAAGGAGATAAGGGGGCTTGTGAGGAGGAGGACCATGTAAAAGTATCTATCCTAAATAGATACTTCTGCTCAGTATTTACAGAAGGGAAGTTAGGGCAGGACCCAAAGCTGGGCACCATAGACACAGGGGAGGGAGGTGAGCACTAATCCCTTCACAAAAGAAAGGGTCCTACAAAAGCTCGATAAGCTCAGGGTAGACAAGGCAATGGGACCTGATGGCATGCATCCCAGGGTACTAAAGAGCTAAGGGTGGAACTAGCAGAACCATTATCAGAACTGTTTAGTGAGTCTCTGAGCACAGGAGAGGTCCCAGAAGAATGGAGAAGGGCTCATGTGATCCCACTTCACAAGAGTGGTAGCAGGGAGGAGGCAGGAAACTACAGACCAGTCACTCTTACCTCAGTAGTGGGCAAGATTATGGAGGCACTCCTTAAGGAAAGGATAGTGCAACACCTGGAATCCATAGGAGCACAGGATCCAAGACAGTATGGGTTTACAAAAGAAAGATCCTGTCAAACTAATCTCATAGATTTCTTTGACTGGGTAACCAGAGTGGTGGACCAAGGGGGAGCAGTTGATGTCGCCTACATTGACTTCAGCAAAGGTTTCAATACTGTTCCACATAGAAGATTGATTAATAAGCTGGGTAGGCTTGGGGTGGGTCAGAAGTTGGTCAACTGGGTGGCAAACTGGTTGACAGACAGAAAACAGAGAGTGGTGGCAAACGGTATACAGTCAGAAGAGATGCAAGTCACAAGTAGGTACCTCAGGGATCAATCCTGGGGCCAGTCCTCTTCAATATCTTCATCAGTGACATTGCAGATGGACTGGTGGGGAAGGTTTGTCTGTTTGCAGATGACGCCAAGATCTACAACACAGTAGATGATCCAGATGGGGTGCGCAGAATAAGAAGCGATCTGGATAAACTAGCAAAATGGTCAGAAGAGTGGCAACTGGGGTTTAATGCAAAGAAGTGCAAGATCATGCACATAGGGAAGAGAAACTCTGAAGCCACCTATAGGTTGGGAGGGGAGTTTCTGGCAGTCACAAGGGAAGAAAGAGACTTGGGCATCATCATCACCGATGACCTGAAATCATCCAAGCAGACCACTAAAGCAGTAGTTAAGGCTATGGGGATGTTAGGGTATATTAGTAGGGGTATCGCAATTCGGAAGAGGGAAGTAATAATCCCTCTTCACAAAACACTGGTTAGGCCCCATCTGGAGTACTGCATGTAGTACTGGAGGTTACACCTTCACAAAGACATTAACCAGATTGAGGCAGTCCAGAGAAGGGCAACCAAAATGGTGCAGGGACTGCATCAGAAAACACATGAGGACAGATTAACGGAGCTCAATATGTTTACCCTAGAGCAAAGGAGGGAGAGAGGTGATATGATCGAAACATTCAAACACCTCAAGGGCATTAACAAAGTGAAAGAGTCTAACATGTTTCAATATAAGAAAAATAGCAGGACAAAAGAACACAGCATGAGATTAGAGGGAGGCCGATTAAGGAGTAATGTGAGGAAGTTCTTTTTCACAGAATGGGTGGTGGATGCATGGAACATCCTACCTCAGGAAGTGATGGAGATGAATACAGTGCAGGGCTTCAAACAGGCATGGGATAGGCATAATGGATCAATACAGATGAGAATGAATAGATAGGCCATTGACAGAGCAAAGGCAGATGGCACATTTATAAGGTAGAAAAAGAAATGGGCAGACTGGATGGGCTTTGCGGTCCTTATTTGCGTCAGATTCTATGTTTCTATGTTTCAATGTTACAGGCCGGGGTCTGAAGTATGCCACTGCTCTTGGTGGTCCTTCCCTGGTGAAAACAGCAGCTGGAGGGTTCGGATTTTGCAGCAGAGACCCTCCCTTGTCAGCGCCGGCAAGGGCCTTTGTTCTGGATTGACACCAAAATCAATTTAAAAAAAAAAACTGGCAGCCTGGACCTTGGCATGTTCTCAGCCACCAGTCATGCTATAAAAGCTGGCTGACATCTGGTTAGAACAGAACATGGACCGCAGCCGAGACGCATCGAGGGGTTGAGGGGAAGACCATTAGCCGCTGGGCCCCTCCCACTGTACCAGAGATACAAGCTGGGGTCTGAGGTACACCACTGCTCTCAACAGACCTCCCCTGGTGAAAATGGCAACTGGAGGGTCTGAATTTTGCAGCAGAGACCCTCCCTCATCAGCGCCGGCAAGTGCCTTTGTTCCAGATTGGTGCCAATATCAATTAAAAAAAAAAACTAGCAGCCTGGACCTTGGAGCAATTTCAGCCACCAGCCACGCTATAAAAGCTGACTGAGATCTGCTCAGAACAGAATATGGACTGCAGTCGAGACACATCAGGGGGTTGAGGGGAAGACCATTTACCGCTGATCCCCTCTCCCTGCACTGGAGATACAAGCCAGGGTCTGAGGTACGCCACTGCTCTCAGCAGTCCTCCCCTGGTGAAAACGGCACCTGGAGGGTTTGCATTTTCCACCAGCCCACCCCATCCCTCCTCCACCTTAAATGCCCAACTAAGTCCCACCTAACTCTGCATAGCCACTCTGCCGGCCTTTCGTCCTACTGGCTGGACCAATCTTATTCTGCAAAAGCCTCTTGGAACAATAGGAAACAGCCTTATCAAAATTATTGTCTGTATCACCAACTAGAATATTACTGTTAACACAAAGGAGTAACCTTAGCTGCAGCTAAATGCAACTGTGTAGCCTTGACTAATATGTACTAGTTTTGTATTAGGGAATATTGTTTGAACTAAAACTGACCTAAGTACTCTAGATTGTCTAACCTATAACAGATAGAGAACAAATAGATTTGATAACCTGTTGCAATACACTGCTTAAAATGTTTAATTTACTATTAAGAGTCATGTTTATGCCAGAAGTGGGAAAAGTCCAAAAAATGAACAGAACTATGCCTGAGAAGCACCGGTGTCCCCCAGCCTATCTCTGCTTGATTAGGTCTGAGAACCTTAGTAGAATACCAAACAAAGGGATTATCTTGGTAGCTATTTATATCTGTCTAACTTTATGGGTAGATAACCTCCTGGGCTATCACTCTACTCAGAACTCAAGCTGGGGCCAGCAGGAAGTCCACCTACCTCACCCTCGGGAATGGCTGACCTCTCAGGGGGGTGACTCCCTACTTGTGTTACATGGGCCAACTAGGAAGAGGGTTACTTACCTAATGTTCCATGGTTCAAAGGAACATGGACTAAGGGGTGCATTCCTTGCCTTGCCAAAGCTATTAACCCTGATCTCAGTCCTGTTACCTCATGGCAGGAGATATTGAACTGAACCCCGGACCTCCAGTGGCAAACTTTACCATTGATTCCCCCGATGATTTGAACTGGACCTCCCCAAAGGGCCTAAAAATAGCCCACATGAATATCTGTAGCTTGCGCCCCAAAATACATGATGTTCAGGGATAGATGGAGCTCTACAAACCAGACATCCTGGCAGTGTCAGAGACTTGTCTTATGCCACGCATCCCAATGCATGAGATTGAAGTCACTGGGTACAATACATTCCGGAATGACAGGAAAGGCAAAAGAGGAGGAGGAGGTGTACTCATGTATATCAGAGACTCACTGGGCATGGTTCTCTCCTTCCTACCCTATGCCGATTGCATAGGCAGTGAGCCCATATTTGTCAGGATTACCCTGGGTCTCACCAAGCACCTAACCGTGGGTTGCCTCTACCACCCTCCTAAGGTTGCTCTCCAAGCCTTTGAGTATCTAACCAAGGCTATAGAAGAAAGTGTCTACACTGAACTGCTAATACTAGGGGACTTCAACCTTAACTGGGCCTGTGACACTAAACAAGTCTATAGAGCCTCACTCCTGGAAGCGAACCTGGAACAGGTCATCAATGAAACAACTAGGCCCAACACCAAGACAGGAAACCACACCACCCTCGACTGGCTGCTGGCATCAAATCTCCTAAACATCCAGGTGGCTAGCACCCTAGCTGATGCCTTGCGTGATCACTTTCCTGTCTTCTGCACTTGGAAGAACAGAGCCCTCAAGGTACCTCTTAGGTTCCTGTCAGCCAGGGAATTCTCCATGTTCTCTGAGGATGTCTTCCAGGGGTACCTCCAAAATACAGACTGGAGCACCATTCAGCAATTGCCTAGTCTAGATGAAGCTTTGGAGTACTTCCAAAACTCCTTCATCTCAGCAGCCAATCAGTTCGCTCCCCTGAGTAGGCTAAGAACTAAAGGCTGGTGTTATAAGTGGATCACCCCAAGCTGAAAGCCATGATGATAAGCTGGGACAAGGTCTGGAAAAAATACAAAACCTCAACCCTCCCAGAGGACCTGGTGTCCTATAGAACCCTAAGGAACAAGTGCAAACAAGCAGCTAAGGCTGCAAAACGAGGGTATGTCAAGCGTCTCCAACAGTCCAACCTTGCTGATCTCAAATCCTTCTGGTTACACATCAATGCCCTAATAAAAGGCAGTGGTACCCCACCCCAAGGCCCAATACAACACAATGGCTGCACACTGACTGAGGGACAAGAAGTTGCCTCAGCCTTCAATAAACTTTTCATGAACCTGGAGGACTACAAAGCGAGTCTCCCCCCAAGACCCCTTAAGCACCAACTCCTGGATACATGGAGCCCAGATAGACCACTCTTTCATTTAAGGTTGGTAAGGACAAAATAATTGATTCCCCTGCTCAAGGTCATCATACAGAATTCAATTAAATTTCAATTCAATTTTATTTATAAAGCACTTTTCAAATTCAAAGCGCTGTACAGACATTAAATCAATAAAATCCAGATCTTAAAACATTTAAAAGTTAACCAAAAACTAACAGGAGTATGCTAATTTGAATAAATATGTTTTTAAGGCAACCTTGAAATTAGCAACGGTTGGGCATTCTCTCAACCAATGAGGTAGAGATTTCCACAGGGTTGGTGCCGAAAAAGCAAACGCACGAGATCCTGATGACTTCAATCGTACCCTGGGAAACTCCAGCAATCCCTCGTTGGAGGAACGGAGAAGACGGAGGGGGCAGTAGGGAATCAGGAGATCTTTCAGGTAACCGGGTCCCTGATCGTGTAGAGCTTTAAAGGTTAGTAAACCAACCTTAAAGGTGATCCGCCACCATACAGGCAGCCAGTGCAGTTCACGGAGCACAGGTGTTATATGACTGGTCCTCGAAGTACCAGTCAAAAGCCTGGCTGCTGCGTTCTGCACTAGCTGGAGGTGGCGGATATCAACCCCAGGTAGCCCTAGGTAAAGGGAATTGCAATAGTCAAGACGAGTAGTGACAAAGGCGTGGATCAATGTTGGAAGGTCACCTGTGGGGATCAGATGTTTCACCCGGGCGATATTCCTCAGTTGGTAAAAAGAGGATTTGACAACAGCAGACACCTGAGATTTCAGGGGCAAACCATCATCAAAAATAATGCCCAGATTTTGCACCCGATCAGAGGTAGAGAGCGGTACACCACCAAGTAATAAACCTGATGGCTGTCCAGCTCCCACATCCATCCCCGGATGACCTGGATCCACCACCAATACCTCGGTCTTGTCCAGATTGAGTCTCAACCAGCTCGAACTCATCCAAAGTCTGATCTCTTCGAGGCAGTTGTTAAAGTATAGAGAGTGCAACACCCAGACTGGGGAGAAAGGACAGATACAGCTGAGTATCATCTGCATAGCAGTGAAAACCCAAACTGTATCGCCTGATGATTTCTCCCAATGGCAGCATGTAGACTGCAAACAACATGGGAGCTAAAATGGAGCCCTGTGGTACTCCACAAGGCAGAGAGTGAGCGTCAGAGGAATAAATTCCAGTGACAACTTTCTGAAATCTGCCTGTGAGGTAAGAACGAAACCATTCGAGGACTGTACCAGACAGTCCACAAAAGACTCGCAGGCGCTCCAATAGCACTCCATGGTCTACAGTATCAAATGCAGCCGATAGATCGAGAAGGACCAGAATGGTACGTGCCTTTCGATCTCGGGCCATAAGGAGGTCACTCAATACCCGGACAAGGGCAGTCTCTGTACTATGCCTTTTTCTGAAACCAGACTGGAAAGTATCATAGACATTGTGAGATATAAGGTGATCATCCAATTGCAACGCAACTGCCTTTTCAATAACCTTACCAACAAATGGCAGGTTAGAGATAGGCCGGTAGTTAGCTAGACAGTCAGGATCTAAGGAGGATTTTTTAAGGAGTGGTCGAACTACTGCTTCCTTAGGCTCAGCAGGTCCTGATGGACTAGACCCAAGACTGCTCAGGGCAGCCACTCCAGCCATAACGTTCCCAGTCACTTGGCTCATTAATAGGTCACTAACCGAAGGGGCTGTACCTAACAGATGGAAACATGTGAATGTGGTTCCCATCCATAAAGGGGGATCTGGAGTGTCCACGAGCAACTATAGGCCTATCTCTCTTCTATGCACACTAGCCAAAATCCAGGAAAGGTTAGTCTACTGCCAACTCAGAGACTACCTGAAACTAACAAATTGCTAGTGCACACACAGCACGGATTTAGAAGAAACCATAGGATGGACACGTCCCTTGTCAGACTCACATCTGATATAATAACTGCCTTGGACAAGGGCACCCCCACTGGGGCTGTTTTTATTGACCTGACCAAGGCATTTGATTTAGTAGATCATGACCTCCTACTAGGCAAATTGTGTACCCTTGGTCTGGACCAGCACTCACGAACATGGCTCGGTAGCTACCTGACAGGACACTCACAACAGGTCAAGTGGAGGGGTGCTATATCCAGACCCCTCACTCTCAAGGAAGGGGTACCCCAGGGATCCATACTGGGCCCCCTCCTAGTCACACTATATGTCAATGACCTGAACAGTTACTGTGGAGGATCCTCGCTGGTCCAATATGCAGATGATGCAGTGATCTATCCATCCTCAGTTAACCCTGTGGACATAGGAGCCCACCTACAATCGGACTTTGACTTGCTAGAATCTTGGCTGGTAGAAAACAGGGTAGTCTTGAATACCACAAAAACAAAGGCCATGGTTTTTGGTCGTAGAACTCTTGGTCAGGACCAAAACACTTTACTCTCCATAGTGTCCTCTGCAGGTACCACTATTGAGGTAGTGAAATCCACAAAGTACCTGGGTCTGTATCTGGACCAAGGCCTTATCCTGAAGCCTCATGTCAATCAGGTAACCAAAACACTGCATCAGAAACTTGGCCTGCTCTACCGCCTGAATGCCCAGCTAGTTCCCGAGTCCAGGATAGCAATAGCTAACAGCATTCTGCTCCCAACTCTGATGAATGCCTCCTCTGTCATGCAGGGTATGGGAAAACAGGAATACAATAGAATGCAGGTACTATTCAAAAAGGTTGCCCACTTTGCCACATCATGCCATAAAAGGACACACCACTGTGAATCACTGGCCTCCCTTAACTGGCCGTTGCTCACCAGCCGACTCCAGTACCCACCATTATGTAACGCATTTAAGCTACTTGACTGCTCCCCCAGACAGCCTGACTGGGCTGCTGGTCCCAAAGAGAGCAGACAGAAAGCTCTGAACCTCTGGGAGAAATCTCCTGGAAGATCCTAGGATATGCACCACTGCTGGCACCACATCCTTCGCCCATGCAGCTCCAGTGCTGTGGAATAAGCTACCACAGCAACTGCAGGATGCAGCTTCCCTGGGAATCTTCCAATCCGGGCTATGAGCACACCATCTAAGGAGCAGCACCTGCACTTGTGCTAGAACTCTGAGCCACAGAGACTAGCTCCCTACTTACACTGCCCCAGGCAAGCCCAGACCTCTCCCAGTTCAGGGAGACTCAAGTATATTGTCTACAGTACTGTGTGTGTATGCCAGGTCCACTTCCCTTAACTAACTCCATTATATTCCTAATGTATGAATATCTAATTCACACTGTATACTAGGACTTGAACTCTGCACTTTGCTGGACAGAATGTAACCTGAAATGGTCAACGCACCTACTTGCTCTGTAAATTCTCTGTATGTAAAATTCTCTTCTATGTAACTAATTCCAGGTCGCCCCTGAAAAAGGGACCTTCGGGCTCAGTGGGCCTATCCGGTTACCAAAATTGAATAAATAAATAAATAAATTATAGGTAAATATAGCACTTGAAATCTGGGGAGGGGGGCATGGGCAAGATGGGATATTGGTTAGGAATGTTGCAAATTTTAAATTTGATGGTGAAGCACCTGAGAGGTGCCCACTTTACACTTTCTGGAGTTTCCGAAAAGTGGGCACTTTGTGCAAAGTCCCTACTCAGTGGGGGAAAAAAAACTCTGCAAAGTATGGACTTTACCACTTTGAAGGGAAGATTTCTGTGAAATGGTGAAGTCCATACTTCGTGGAGCTTCTCCCACATGACATGTGGACTTTGTGAAGTGAGACACTGCAAAAGTCTGCAAATGTGATTTTTTTTCTACTTCTCCCTCACATCGTGTATGTGTGTGGGGGTGGGGAGGGTTACAGGAAGGAAAGTCTGGGTAGTAGAGTTGCACAGATATGTTTCAAATAGTTAAGATCATGGCAAATACTCATGCATATGGAACAGGCAGTTCCCTAATAGAGTCAATTATTTTCATAAATAATGCACTGTCCGAGCATCTGGATAGCCGGGGGAATGGGAAAACAAACGATGTGCACAGCTCTTAAGTATACTAATTGGTGAGGGAAGAGTTCCCTTTAGCATTACTGGCAGAGAATGCCTTACAGGGCCTATGCCTTTAATCCCATCTTATGTCATTCTTGGTTGCTTTTTAAATAAATTTACTGGTGCGGAGTCCTGTCAGGCTGAGTCAGATATCCTGTAACTTCTTATTGACATTTTCAAACATTTCACAGCAGACGTTGTTTGCAAAGAAGAAACGGTTTTACTTGCAGTGTTTTACACAAGAATATAGGCTTTAAGTAAGAGAGAAAAATACCAATGATCCATGCAGTAGTCTGTCACCATTTTTGTAGAGTTGAATTTATCAGTCCCCCTGATTATTACCTTTATAATAACTGGTCATCAGGTTTTTCAGTGGGAAGAGCTGGCTGTTATTTCCTATTATAACCTGTTGGTTATATTGGGAATAGTTTGTGTAAATCTGACTGTTCTGCTGTCTCAAAACAACACATTTGTTTTCTACCCTCATGACGGCCTAGTCTGACAGAAAGTGACACAACTGTCAAACAGGCTACAATATCAGCTAATTTGAATTTTAGCCACTGAGGTTAAGGCACAGACAGTCTACATTTAAAATGACCTTAGTCTGAAGATGATGCTTTCTCTCCAAACTCAAAAGGCTCATTTACATTTCAAACAACATCTTCTAGGATCATTGTAACAACCTGATTCCAGACCATGAAACTGACCCACATAAAAGTTGAACTGTTATGTCCAAAACACTGCTGCTTGTGTTACAGGGCAATCAACTTAGTTTTTATTCGTTAAGCATAATTTTTCCTGTTAATGATTGAAAAAAAATATGTTTGACCTTTGAACTGCTGAAGTACATGATGTTCAGATTTATTCATTTTATGTTGTTTTCTTTAACAATTAACTCATTTGTGAGTGTGTGTAAAAAACAACTCACAATATACAACACCCCGTATGTTATTCTGTATCTAAAACTTACTTAGCCTCCAATTGTTGCATTAGACCACATTAGAAACCCATTTTAATAATAAAATTTATATCAGTATTGTTTGTTTTGCTACTGTATGAGCTGCAAAATTGGGAATTGTTAAAAATCTCTTTTAAAAATAGTTTTAAAACATTTTTGGGGGGTCACGTGATGCAGCCAAGCTGAGTGCACCAAGACTTCTTCATCTCCATTCCACGGTGGGATTTTTCTTCAGTTTTTACTTCCTTCTGTGGTGACTGGTGTTTTGGGTGATGGCAATTGTGTGAAGAGATGGCAAGGAAGCAGGATGGTGATAAAGTCAGTTACTCTGATGGCACCCTGAGTCTCGGTGGAAGCCCTGGGACACAAGATGGAACAAGCTGAAATGAGGATCAGCCACTTAGAGGACTGGGCATATCTTGCTAAACAGCAGCTAGGTTTAGCTGAATGGGAGATATGCTTATTATGGGAGAAATTATATGATCAGGAAACACAGAGCCTACAGAGCAATGTATGGCTGTTTAGACTCCCAGAAAGATTGGGGGGGTGGTGACATGATACATTTTTTACAATCTTAGTTGCCCATTTGGCTAAATTTAAAGTCGGGTGCCATGACTGAAATTGAACTTGCCAACAAAGTTCTGACTGGCCCTATGGTGGGGGACTCTGTCTGCATGCCCTCAGCCTGTGGTTTTTAAACTGCTTCGCTACACAGACAGAGAAAATATATTGAAGGGGGGCCAGAGCTTTGCAAACAATAAGGTGGCAAGGAACCCAATTGATCTTCTGGCCAGATTACCCTAAGTGGGTGTTGGAGCGCTAAAGAACCTTTGATCACATCAGAGATCTAGGCTGGGAGAAGGGGATTTGTTGTTTTCTAGCACCCCAGCCATTCTCAGACTCTACCTGCAGGATCGAGTGGAATCTTTTGACACCCTGGAAATGGCTCGGCAGTTCCTTTCAGATTTACCGTGTTCAACAGCAGAGGATATTACGTTGAAACCCAGGGGAATCCAGGCTCCTAAACCACAGAGGACATCTCCAGGACCAAATTCTTCTAGGTCTGGTCACTTAGCAGCTTGGAGCTCTCCACTAGAGATGTTGCAAACTTTAAATCCTCCAGTGAAGTTCCCACAAAGTCTCCAAATTCGCCTCACGAAACACTTCACGTAAATTACCTCTCTGGTGCTAAAACTTCACCAGGAAACTATCAGTTAACTTTGACTTTTTTTAGTAACTTCGAAGGTAATTGTCTTAAGCTGGTGCCAAAACTTGGCTGGTTAACTTCGAAAGCAACTTTGTCTTTGTTAGTAACTTTGAAGTTAATGAAAAACATGGCTTGTCACATGATTCACTTATTACATGTCACATGGGAGACTCCAAGCAGGCAGGAAGTGCATATTTCACTTTCATTTTGGCTTGTAGCTGAATGAGAGTGGAGAGTAGACAGTGTGATTGAAGAGACCAGAGAGCATTTTATATATCTGATTCTTTAGAGTTTTTAGACTAGAGCTGAATATTTTACTCCATTCTTAGTTTTAATCCTTATCTTTCTTTACTGTACTTTCTGATTTTATAAATTATTTTAGTGTATACCTTTTTTTTCTGAGTTCTTACTGTCTTTTTCTTTCATCTTCTTTACATTTCTGTTTGTGATGGAGGGGCAGCGTCAGGACTTGGCTGAGTCCAGACTGGGTGATGCTGGAGCACCAGTAAGGCACCCATGCATTAGCAGGCATATTTTTTCAGAAGGGACTGCACCCCCCCCAGTTCATGAAGGGAGTTCTGCTGCTGCAGAACAGCAACAGCAACAGCAACAAGAAAAAGATAAACAGCAGAAGCAGGAACAAAAGCAGCAGCAGCAAAAGTCCCCCAGCAGGGAGCCTGCCCTCCTCTTCTGGTGCTTCCCCAGTCTCGCAGTGCTCTGTGGTATGGGATTTTTGATATGCACCCTGCAGATGAGACAGTGGCCATCTGCAAGGTGTGTGGGTGGTGTGTGAGGCATGGCAAAAAAGGGAGCCATCTTGGGACCAGCGGCCAGAGGATGCACCTCCTCATCCACCACCTCACTGAGTGGAGAGCCAAAGAGTGTGATGTGGCTGCATCACATAATGATGGTGCTAATGGTGACTGCCCTGGGGGAAATGTGAAGCAGCATGAGGTCAGTGGTGCTGCTGCTGCAGCACCAGCAGGAAGTCAGTGATAGCATGGCAGGCATGATGTGCACCACAGCAATACTCCTCATGTACCTCAGTAGTGCTGTTATGACAGTGGCAGTAACGATGACCCCATGGAACCTGCCACAAATGGCCATATTGTTGTTTTGTGGGCTGAGGTGAATGATCTGCGCCAAGAATTCAACACCTTCCAGCAAGAGGAGATGGATCAGCTGGACAGTGTCATGTCCAGCCATGAGAAGATCCTTACTCTACTATCTGAGCTGCGTGGTGGTGGTGGTGGGCATGGCTCATTTCCTGGTAGTGCTGGTGAGGTGGTCTGATTTTTTGTTTTTGTTTTAAGTTTTATTTTAGTTTATATGTAGTTTTTTTGTCATCTGTGTTCTTATTTTCTCCACTTTCTAGCCCCCCATTAAAAATATAAAACACCCCCAAAATATAAAAGTAACAAAAAAGCTCTGTTGTTTTAAGGACTGTTTTCTCTGTCCTCTTTTTTAGTATTGTTTCGTTTGTGTGGATGTCCCTTACTTGTCCAGTTCTGCTATTTCTTTAATCCTTTTTACACATGGTGAACCACATTCCTTCCTTTCATTTTTGTCACTGGTTCATCATGTGCACTCCCTCCTTCTATCCACAAGTATTTGCCACATTACATAAATTTTGTCCCCATGGTAAATGCTGGTGCGTAACTGGTAGTTGTGTTGTGTGTGACTGCCAACCATCCAAAGAAGTGCAAACCATAACATGAACATGAGCTGTTCTACTGAGAAGTTAAGCATAAATATTTTAAGCACTTACGTTTACTGCATTTGCCAGAAATGTGAAGTTGTGTCCCCAGACATTAATTGCCTCTCTTCACTGAAATACAGTTGCCGCACGCACACGGCGCACACACCAGAGAAGGTGGTGCAAAGCATATGTGAAGCTTGCAAGTGAATATAAGCATATTTATCATACTAAGCATTTTAGGACCTACCACCCCACCACCACCACCACCAGCACTTTGCCAGAAATGTGAAGTCGTATCCCCAGAAAGAAAATGCATCTTTTCAGTCAAATACTTCTACTGCACACACCAGAGAAAAGCGGTGCAGAGCATATATGATGCTTGCAAGAGAACATAAACCCATTTATCGTACTAAGCATTTTTGGGTCTGCCACCCCACCACCACCACCAACACTTTGCCAGAAATGTGAAGTTGTGTCCCCAGAGAGAAAAAGCATCTTTTCAGTCAAATACTTTTGCTGCACTCACCAGGGAAGGTGGTGCAAAGCATATGTGAAGCTTGCAAGAGAACATAAACCTATTTATCGTACTAAGCATTTTTGGGCCTGCCACCCCACCACCACCAGCACTTTGCCAGAAATGTGAAGTTGTGTCCCAGAGAGAAAACACATCTTTTCAGTCAAATACTATTGCCACACACACCAGAGAAGGCAATGCAAGCATATTTGAAGCTTGCAAGAGAAACACTGTTTCCACATGGAGAGGGTGCTTTGATGCTGCTGCATGCTGCTGTTGTTCCAAAGTCAGAGAAACAGCCTCTTGCTCGTTGTAGTCCTGGATTCATGATGGCATATAGACATACTGCACAGGTAAGTACCTTTGTTTTCTTTTCATTGTAATGGAGGGGGGTTATTGCTACTGTTCGAATTCTAATATATTCGTAATTCTCTGTCATTGATTTTCAGTTATTTGTGCATATGACAGTATACTGCTGAACATCTACAACATAGATGCTGTAGTCTGAATCATGCCCAACATTGGCCAACCACGAAGGTAAATATTTTGTTTTTTTTTAAGGTGTGGCAACTTGTTTCTATACCACAATTGACAAATAAATTTAATTTCTTAATCACTGACTCTGCTGTTCTTCCTTATCTTTACAGGTATTCCTTGTGCCTGAATTTGTTGCAACAATGTGCTTGATGATTTACCAAGCAAATGATGTCAGTCCATAGAGAGCACCTGGAAAACAAGAAAGGATTTTTGTAAATGAAAGTTGTGGAATGAAAAGAAAATTAAAAGAAAGTAAAGCAAAAGAAAGGAGCGGAAATTAAAGCAAAGGAAAAACATTAAATCACAATTATACTTACCGTTAGAGTACTACTGCTGGCTGTGCAATTCTGTTTTGGTGTCTGTGTTCTGTAGTAGAACCAGCAAAACCTGCACGAAGAAGATAGTACAGGAAAACATTTTAATGCTGCAATGAGTCTCATCAATCATGATCTGATTTTGTGCCTCTAGTAGGCTTATAGAAGCACTGCAGTGTCTGAAAAACAGAGCAGGTGTACACCAAAAGCAGGTGAAGAAAGTCCTTGATGCAGTGTGATTACACTCACATGATGATGCCTTGCAGACTTCAGTCAGTGGCTTGATGGAGGAGAAGGACCAAGATGAATCTGTCAAGAGGAGAGTTTTGAGGAGGTACAGAAGGCGATTCTGTTTCACATTGGTGTCAATGAATCATCAGTCACTACGGTGGTGGAAGTGGTAGCCAAGCCAATGCTGTTTCTTACTTGATTGTGAGGAGGAGGATATAGCTGAAGCAGCCCAGGAAGTACAGAGGAGGTAGAGGAGGTGGTTCTCTTTATCACAATTGGCTGCCTACTACGTACCGATACCACTGGTGGTGGAAGTGCTGTGCCATGCTGTTTCAGCCTGTGTTGGAGGAGGATCCAAGGCATCTATAGTGCACACAAGAGATAATAGGAGGAGGAGGAGAAGGGTGAGGTGTTGAGGTCAGTGCTGCACAGCTGCAATGGTTCTTGTTGGCTAGAGCGGGTGGTCTGTTCAGGACAGACATAAGGCAATTCTTGCAGGGGGTAGGAGGAAGTAAGCTGTTGATTAACTAGAATCTGCAGCTTATCCATCAGTTAGGGAAATGGGCAGACTAGGTGGGCCAAGCCACCCTTATCTGCCGTCAAATTCTATGTTTCTATGTAATTCGTAAGTGGCATAGTGCATTGTTTACAGCTGTTGCAATTAAGAAGCAGCACTAATTAATAGTTATTGATGAATATCTCAGCACTGAATGTGATACATTATTGTTGTTATTAAGTTGACATCCAGGAGTACATGGTTGTGAATGGGTGGGGGGACGTGGAGGGAGGAGAAAATAAATTGAGTTCATTATTCTTCCACGTCCTCCATGAACCATCTCTCACAGTTTTCAGTACTGGAAGTGTCACCATATGGGAACTCCCTCTCCATCACTGCTTCATCTCCGTCAATGTTGTGAGATAATGATGAGGTACGTCAGCCTAAAGCACTTTCCTCCTCCTCCTCATCACTGTCAATTGGTGCTGTTACCATGGACATTACTCCTTTTGAGGGTAGGTGAGCATCATTCATTTTGATAAATGTCAGCATGCCAACATTTTTAGGAGATAGATTTGTGAGTCTGTCATGCACAATGGCACCCGCTGAACTGAGCACCCACTTAACGCTGACACAGGAGGATGGGCAGCCAAGATATTTTAAAGCAACCGCTGTTAGTGCTGGCCAGTCATTGACCTTAGTGCCCCAGTACAGTAGTGGCTCATCTTCAATGGCGAGGTTCTTTGAATCTGCAAAATATACATCTACCATGCATTTTGCCAGTCGAAGACATACAGTGTGATCATCCTCCTCCTCCTCCTTCTCCTCCTCAGTTTCCTCCATGTCTGCGACTCCCACCTGACTGAGGGTGGCCCAAATGGAATTCAACATAGGTTCCTTTACCTTGCATTGCTTTTCTGAAGTTTGACACCCTGGCTGAGATGAAAAGAAGTGGGTGACAGTAACACCAGCTCACTGTGCAGTACCATCATCTTTCTTTGGCCCCTGTGCCCGTAATAGAAACTGTGCACCACTTACCCTCTGAGTGAGTAGTTCTGTCAGTCTCTGCAACTCAAGATGCCCACCTTGTAATATGGCTGCCAGCCCACATTTATAATATGGGTCAAGCACTGTTGCAATTCCAAACTCCTCAGACTGCATAATATACATTATGTGGGTGTTGGAGTTTAATGTGGACAACATGTGTTCCATTAATGAGCAAACTGCTCTGTCACCACCTGCCTCCAACTGTTGCTGCATGTTCAGCAGTGTCTGCCTCAGCACCCATAGTAGAAGAATGAGCTCACTGATACAGGCAGTGTCCCCACTCACTGCCTGTGTTGCATGCTCGAAGGGTCTCAGAAATGAGATGAGCCCATCCATTAGGCACCACTGCTATGTTGTGAGACACATGGATGCCCCACTGTTGTCACGACTCACATGAATTAGCAGATACTCAGATATAGCCATGTACTGCTGGTAATGATGCTCCACCATGTACAAGGTGGAGTTCCACTGGGTGACAACGTCAAACTTTAAATGGTGCTGAGGCAGCTTGTTCTTTACTTGCAGATCACAAAGATGGTCACGTGCTTTTGCTGAGTGTGCAAAGTGGGCACAGATGCATCGGGCAAGAGCCAAGATTTGTTTTATATCCTGGTGGTTAAGGAAACCCTGCACCACAAGGTTAAGGCAATGTACCAGGCATGGCACCCTGACAAATCCCCCATCAGTGATGCATTTCTACACATTTGAGCCATTATTACTGGTGACAAATCCAGCTTTCGGTGCATGGGGGTGGAGCCACTGATCAATCTCAGTTAGTACGACTTCCAGCATATTTTCTCCAGTGTGTGACCTGGGGATTCTTTTCATGGCCAGTGTTGCATGTTGCCTTACACAAAGCATATTGCTACCACCACAGTTTGTCCTAGTGCAATTCTCGCCTCTCCCCCAATCAGCTGCTACCCCAGGTACCTGTGGCAGTGTGCTGTAATGCACAGTAAGAGCTACCAGATGTTTTCCCACTGGTCCACATGTCCATGCTCAGATGGACATACTGTGTTGAGGAATGCTGCAGGGCATGATGTACCATGTCACACACAGTGCTGTACAGTTCAGGGATGGCACACTTTGAAAAGTATGTACATTTTGGCACCTTCCATTTTGGCAAGGCACAGGCCACAAATCGCCTAAATCCCACATTCTCTATAAAGGAGTATGGCAATAAATCCAGAGCAATCATTTCTGCACATGCTGCATTCAACTCCCATGCTGTACCACGATTAGGTGGGAATTTTGTTTGCCTATCCAGCATTGCCCTCTGATTTGGATGTACCAGAACCACTGGTGCTGGCTGCCTTCTGGTGTTGATGCCACCAAATTGGGTGCCTATATTTAAAGTGTGTGTGTGTTGCTCACCTGTGCCATGATGACTACCCTTCTTACCTCGACTTACTCAGGTTTGACACAGTTGGAAAATTGCCACTGTCTCATCAGATGGGTGCAGTACGTAAAAATCCCACACTAGTGATTTATGGGGCCTTGTATTTACTTGGTTCCAAGATGACTGTGATTGTGATAGCAAAGGAGAAAATTTGCTCTGTGTTATGTTGTGGGGTGACTGAAGCAATGTAAAAAAAATGGGACAAACAGTTATTGGTGTGACCTTCTCCTTGGTGGTTTTAGCAGGTAAGACAACAGGAAAAACACTCTCTGTAACACCCTGTTTTGCCTTTTTCTTTCCTTCCTGGCTCCCATGAGGGATCCGTGTCATCTGACACATCATCATCATCATCCACATCATAGTCTGGAAAAAAACTGGCAGTCTCATCAGCCTCAGCAGGTCTGTCTGCCTTAGTAGCAAGTGCTACAGGCTCTGTAGCATGCACCTCCTCTTCATGATTGTTGTCCTCATGTTGCTCCACACGTACCACCACCTCACCCTCACTCACTCACTGGACATGGACACACATTATCCAGCTCTGCCTCCAACCTACCATCGCCAACAGCACCACTTTCTTTTTATTTCTTTTTCACCCCCTGCACCCTGGCAGATCTCTCTTTCAGGTCTCTCATGGACCTGCTCACCCCGGCTGCTCCTGACCCCACTGCTCACATCGCAGCCAGCCCAGATAACCACAATGTTTCCCTTCATCGGGAGGGTCCATTACCTGCATAGGGGATGAGCCTTGTGGCTGTATCAATGATCCTGGGTGCAGCTGAGGTGGCAGATGGAGGTCCAGAGCTCGTCGGTGAGGGTCCGGGGAGGCCGTCACCCAATCGGCCATGGTGCCATTTTCCACTTTTCTCCCCATGGAGTGACATGCTACAGATGTCTAGGCAAGTACGCTGATGTCCACCACTCCCAGTCATCTGTGATCTGATGTCCTGCTGTGCTCCCAGCCTCTGCCAGGGACCAGCAGGTGCTGGGCCACATCATCACCACCCTCCCCCCAGGAGAAGGCGAGCTGTCACTGGATGCTCTCTCCTTCTCCCCCAGCTGGCCCTCCAGTGACCTGGGTTTGTTCCCGAACCTGGGGCACCGGCATTGCAGATGGAAATCCAACCACTGCGCTGATGGGCTGGCTAGCACCACTTTCAAATTACACTTCAGCACCAACAGCCTCCAAGCCCACAGTTGTTTGTTTGCTGGTGGTGCTGCTGCTTCCTCTCACTGTGTCACTTGACATTGAGATATCCATCAACATGTCTGCCACAGATTCTGCAGAGAAAAACTTAATGTCAGGAAAGCCAACACCAGGGCCATATACTTTGCTACTACTTCTACTACCTGCCACAGAGTCATCTAAATGCTGTCTATGTGCTCTCACAGACAAGTTTATGGTTCCTGTATCACTATTAGGATTAGTATTAGGAACCACAAATTGGGAAATGTTCTTTGTGGTCGCTCCATGGCCTCTCCTTTAGTAGCCCTTTTTTTCCCAGTCATTCTTCAGCACACACAGGGACACAACAATCACTCGGGTTAAATCGCTGTCTGGAGAACAGGGATTTCTTTCCTAAATACAGTTGTGTACACAGGGACACAACAATCATTTGGGTTAAATCGCTGTCTGGAGAACAATGATTTTTTTTCCTAAATACAGGTGTGCACGTTGTCACACAACAATCATTCAGATTAAATTGCTGTCTGGAGAACAGTGATTTTTTTTCCTAAATACAGGTGTATACTCAGGGACACAACAATCACTCGGGTTAAATCACTGTCTGGAGAAAAAATTTTTTTTCCCTAAATACAGGTGTACACACTGCCATACAACAATCACTCAGATTAAATCGCTGTCTGGAGAACAGTGATTTCTTTCCTAAATACAGGTGTGTATGCAGGGATACAATAATCACTCTGGTTAAATCGCTGTCTGGAGAACAGTGATTCTTTTCCCTAAATACAGGTGTGTACGCAAGGACAGAACAATCACTCAGGTTAAATTGCTATCTGGAGAACAACAATTTTTTTTTCCTAAATACAGGTGTGCACACTGTCACACAACAATCACTCGGATTAAATCGCTGTCTGGAGAACAGTGACTTTTTTCCTAAATACAGGCGTGTATATGCAGGGACATAATCACTTGGGTTAAATCGCTGTCTGGAGAACAGTGATTTTTTTCCTAAATACAAGTGTGTATGCAAGGACACAACAATCACTCAGGTTAAATTGCTGTCTGGAGAACAGTGATTTTTTTTTCCTAAATACAATTGTGCACGCAGTCACACAAAAATCACTCGGGTTAAACATAGTCAGGAGGACAGTGATTTTTTTTCTTAAGAAAAAACAGGGCACTTGCCAACTGATTTTGTTCAGAAGAAAACTGTGCCTTCTAAACTGTTCCTACCCTTCCCTGGCCCACACAAGCCACCAAACCACAACTTCTAACAGAAAACTAAATACTGCAAATAAACAATACAGGATGGAGAAACTCAACACAAAAAATCACTGTGTGTGCAAACAGCCCTCGCAGTCACAGTTCTGAAGCAATTTGACAAACAAAATGCTCTTTTATATAATGTTTTTAGATTTGGCTCTAAGCTGCAGCACAAGCTCTGCTCTCTAATTCGCTCAAACACACTACACTCACAGAACAAGAAAACTAGCTTTTCATTGGCTGTTCAGCAACATGTGACCTCATATCCCATGGTTCATTGCAAACTTCAACTACTATGCTGAACTTCGATGGCGAAGTTCAAGCTTTGCAGATATGGGGCACCTGTGCCAGTGACTGCAACAGGAATTTAAGTTTTTGACATCGAAATTTCATGAATCTGCCCAAAAAGCTTTGAAGTGGGACCTTGCAGGGCAGAAAACTTCACAGAATAGTCAAAATCTGTGAAATTTTACACAGAGCGAATTTTAACAACTTTGCACACCTCTACTCTCCACCCTGCCCACCATCACAGGATGAGGATACAATGGACTGAAGATTTTTTCCTTTGTGGAATGGGTAATTTCTTTTCCTTCCTATGGAACAGCTGCACTGTTTAACTTGTTACACTGTTCCTAAAGTGTACCAGTAGGCAGTTGTATGCTTAGACTGCAGTGGAAGTTGGGGGGGGGGGCTTTTCTTTGTCAGGGTGGTTATTAAAGGAAGGCCTCACATACATGTTAAGTTTTAGATAATGCTTTAGAGGGAAAGGTGGAGGACTGTTGGTTATTGTTTGATGTTGAAGTCTTGTGGCTGAGGGGGGGAGAGTTTGTTTGTTTAGCTTGGGTTGGTCTCTCCTTTAACAACCTCCCGTGGAGCTCGAGCCATAAATACTGATGTGGCTCTTATGGGTATTGTTCTGCTGGGCTTTACTTGGTTGGCTCATTCCTGGTGGTGGGGGAGAGCTATTGAGCACTCGATTTGATAAGTACAGTTTTATGTATTTTGTGTATTCTTATGAGAATGTATTATTGTGTATTACTCATTCACTACTGGATATTTGCTTCTTGTTGGAGCTGTTGGGATTAGTGGGGTCTTTGGATTGACTTCTCCTGGTGTTTTTTTATTTCGATTTGTAGAGTTATTTTGTGATTTAGACATAGGGGTTGGTTGGTAACCATGGGGGGGGGGTTACAATTTTGGACTGGATTTTTATGGAGCGGATGCAGTGGCCCTGCACATACCCAGCGTAAGTGGAGATAGAGAGTGATAGTGTATTCATTATTGTTAGTTTTGTTTAAAGGCTGTAGGTATTTTGAGTTTCTTTCTTCATTTCTAGTTGTAGTATGGGGGCACTGAGTAGGGAACACTTTCTGTTTTTATTTGAGCTGCCGGGGGTAGGCGGAATTGGCTGCACCCTGTTTGACAGGATGTATAAATCTTGTTGTCTTATAGGGTAGTTTCTTGGAATGTGTGGAGAATGAATAGCCCCATGAAGCATAAGCAGGTATTAAGTCATGTTAAAAAGTTAGGGGGGCAAATAGTGTTTTTGCAAAAGTCCCATTTGCTGCATAGAGAAGTGGATAGATTCAAAACCAGTTGGAAGGGGCAGGTTTTTGCTGCATGGACTACCTTGAAGTGGAGGCAGATTATGATTTTATTGTCAAAGGAGGTGAACTGGGTTACCACGTTGGTCACAAGGGACACTCAGGGGCAATGGGTGCTGGTTACTGGTACCTGGGATGGTAACTGATATATTTTAGTGTCTGTGTATAGTCCGGATAATGATGGTTCCTCTTTCTTTCATTCATTTCTGCAAGTTCTGCAGGACAAAGGAGAGGGGGAAATTATCCTAGAGAAGTATGAATGAAGTTCTGGACCCTATTTGTGACTGCAGTGGTAACCCTAGTGGGTTGGTTTTTCCGGGTGCCAATGCCCTTGTTAAACTCTGGGACGATCATGGGCTCTGGAATGTCTGGTGGATTAAGTATCCTATGTTCCGGGATTAAACATACTTTTCATTGGTGCATCAGATTTATAGTAGGGTTAATTTGTTTTTGGTGTCGCATTCTGTGCTCCAAAATACCCTGTCAGTCTTGATTGCACCGATGGTCATCTCCAATCACTCTCTGATTACTTTCGGATTTTTCTTGAGCCGGGGACAATCCCGAGATGTGAGGTGGTAATGTAATATTAGCTTTCTGATGCACCCCAAGTTTAAGGATTGGGTTGGACAGGAAGTTCAGGACTATCTCTCAGTCAACACCACTGGTGACACTGCCCCTAAGTAGGTGTGGGAATGGGATCACATTATTGCTTATTCATCTGAACATAAGAAAGAATGGCAGGCTAAGCTCCATGCTATAGAGTCTCAATTGGGCCTCCTTGAGAAGCAGCATAAATCAGGTTCTGGGTATTTCTTCCTGATCTGGCATATTTGAGATTTGTGGACCCAAGGCAGCATGGGTTCACAGCGGGAAGGTCATGTCAGACGAATCTAACTGATTTCTTTGACTGGGTGACCAAAGTAGTAGACCAGGGAGGGGCTGTGGACATGACCTACCTAGACTTTAGCAAGGCATTTGACACAGTTCCACACAAAAGATTAATAGTCAAATTAACCAGCCTGGGATTGGGTCCCAGGGTGGTAGCCTGGGTAAAACATTGGATGGACAACAGGACACAGAAGGTACAGTAGCAGCCACAGACACTGCCAGCTATTTCCCGAAATTTCTATGATATTTCCAGAAATATCTCATGCTTTCTCCATTTCCACAGTAGGAGCAGCAGAGAGAAACTCTTTAGAAATTTTGTGAAATATCTGGAAATAGCTGGCAACGTCTGTGGCTACTACTGTAATTGTAAATGGAGTCCACTCTGAAGAAAGAGGGGTTACCAGTGGGGTACCGCAGGGTTCAATACTGGGTCCAGTCCTTTTTAATATCTTTATAAGTGACATTACAGAGGGATTGGAAGGAAAAGCGTGTCTCTTTTCAGATGACACAAAGATCTGCAACAGGGTTAATACACAAGGAGGTGTGGAAAGGATGAGAAGGGACTTGGCAATGTTCGAGGAATGGTCAGAAGAATGGCTGCTTGGATTCAATGCAAAGAAGTGAAAAATAATGCACCTGGGAAACAAAAGCCCAGGGGAAGATTACACAATGGGGGGAGGTAGTAACAACAACAACAAGCATTTGTCAATGTCAAATGTTTGCTTGCTGGCATTGGCATTGGTTGTATAGAAGTTACAGAGCTGCATAATAGGAATGGCAGTGAAGTGTTGAACTGAAGCCAACCCCACCACCACCCTGCAGAGAGTGACAGGCATTGGGGTGTGCCTTTGGGTCATCAGGCATAACGACCACGCCATTTCACCACACCCTACCCTGCAGACACTGACAAGTGTCACGGTGTGACTTGCGGTCTTTGGCCCTTATGCTTTCCCATTCCATCAGAAATACGGTGAGATGGGTGCGGTATAGAAGAATGGGGTAACATTTGGGCCGAAGAGTCCGAGGCACACCTTGATCCTCTCACTGGCTGCAGGGTGTGGGTGGGGGTGGAATAGTATGAGCTTTGTAAAGAATCCCAAGTCTTCAGCCTAGCCTGTCATTCTCTACAGGGTTGGAGATCATCGTGGAAACCCAATGCCTCAGGTATCTGCTAGTTTCACCCAAATTTTCAACATGGGTTTTTGGTGACCCCACCTCATGAACAGTGGCACTATCAGTTTGTTAGCTGAAAACTGCTTTTGCATGGTGACTACGGCATTTGGCACCACAGGTGTGAAAAATGACAGCGGTACTGTTCATGGGGAGGTGTAAAAAATCGCAATGTTGAAAATCTGGTGTGATAATCTTAAAAAAACTGGTGAAGTCACGAGAGTGCATAGAAACTGTGCAACGCACACCCATAATGTAACTAGTTTGGGGATTTTTTTTACAGCAGATTGTTAACACAGGCATTTTGGGACCTCCGATCATGAACAGTGTCAGTGTGATTTTCTTTATCTGTCCCAAACAATGATTTCCCACAGTGACCACGCATTTCTGCGCTGAAAGTGTGAAAACACATTTCGGCCATGTTGTGGAAAATGACAGCCATACTGTTCATAAGGAGGTGTGGAAAAATGCCACTTGTGAAAATCTGGACTGAAAATATTACAAATTCATGAACTTACGAGGGCGCGTGGAAACTACGTAATGCTCACTCGTAACACAGTCATTTATGGAGTTTTGTCACCAAATTTTCAACATAGCCATTTTAAGACCTCTGCTCATGACCAGTGTCACTGTGATTTTCTTAATCTGTCCCAAACATTGTTTTACTTTACCGACTGTACCATTGTGCGCTACATGTGCAGAAACAAATTTTAGGCGAGATGTGAAAAATGGTAGCTGTACTGCTCATAAGGAAGTGCGGTGAAATGGCACAGTTGAAAATCTGGTGTAAATAATCCAAATTCCAAACTTGCCAGCAAGCGAGGAACTGCAGAACGGGCGTTCCTAAAACAGTCATTTTTAGGAATTTTTTCACCAAATTTTCAACATAGCCATTTTAACACCTCTGCTCATGACCAGTGTCACTGTGATTTTCTTAATGTGTCCCATACATTGATTTCGCACACTGACTGTGGCATTGTGCGCTACATGAGCGGAAACACGTTGTGGGCGAGATGTGAAAAATGACAGCTGTACTGCTCATAAGGAGGTGTGGTAAAATGGCAATGTTGAAAATCTGGAGTGAAAATATTGAAAATTTGCCAACTTAGGACGTGCGTAGGAACTCTGCAACGCATGCTCGTCAAACAGTCATTTTTAGGAATTTTTTCACCAAATTTTCAACATTGCCATTTTAAGACCTCTGCTCATAAACAGTGTCAATGTGATTTTCTTAATGTGTCCCGTACATTAATTTTGCACACCAACTGCGCCATTGTGCGCTACATGGGCGGAAATACATTTTGAGTGAGATGTGAAAAATGACAGCTGTACTGCTCATAAGGAAGTGCGGTAAAATGGCACTGTTGAAAATCTGGTGTGCAAATATACAAATTCATAAACTTGCCAGCGTGCGTAGGAACTGCATGAAGTGCGTTCTAAAACATTCATTTTTGGAATTTTTCACCAAATTTTCAAAATAGGCTCTTGAGAGCCCACCTTATGAACACTGGCAGTGTTGTTTCACATTGAGTCCCGAAGGTGATTTCACGCAGTGACTGCGAAATCACTCTTCAGGCCCGAATAATGCCATGACAGTGACAGCATTCATGAGAAGGGGTTCCAAAAACCTCATGTTTAAAATTTGGTGTAAAAATTCCAAAAAATGCCCGAGATATGCAGCAAAGTTGAAAAAACCCTATCTATTACGTTATACAGCTTACCGGCACTTCCTCAGTTCGCGGTCGGCTTTGAAGAGTGCCGACGTGTTCCTGGTCCACCAAAGATCGTCACGCCGGACTCCAGAGGTAAATATGGGGTGAGGGGTGTGTGTGGGAGGCAGGGTGCACAGTGGGTGGGTGTGGGTGGGGGCAGGGGACTGCAGGACCGTTTTTACTTACAGTTTTTTTATTTTTTTATTTTTAAGATGGCGTGGGACATTTGCCACGCTGGGGTGGGCTCCCAGCATGGCAGCTAGAAAGGATGTTTGGGGGCTGGAGCTGAAGGGGATTGGCACCTGCATCAGCCATGCAGGGACGTATGCCGCTGGGGTGGGCTCCCAGTGTGGCAGCTGTAACGCTGTTTTGGGGGCTGGAGCCACTGGGATTGGGCACCCCAACAGCCATATGGATGGTGCCACGAGGGGTGGCTCCCAGCGTGGCACCAGGAAAGCTTTTTGGGGCGGGCATGGAGCTGATGGGGCATTGAGCACCCCATCAGCTATACTGTATGTGCGTGGGGGGGAGAGCGTCAGCACGCAATATGCATGCATGCGTGTTGAGGGGGGGAGAGCTCTCCCTTTCAACTGTATGCCACTGCATTTTCAGCTGTCATAGACAGCTGGAGCAGTGATTGGCGCACTGCGACTGTGCCTGCAAACACACTGACTGAATTGGAAGAGGCTGACACACCTCTGGAAAACTCGGATGATGGCACTATGTTTCTTGCACATGCGTGCAAGCAAACATAATAATGGAAAGGGACCGGGGGGGGTAATCATATCAGATGACCTTAAGGTTAGCAAGCAATGTGAGAAGGCAATCAAAAACAGAATGCCAGTGCACAAACCCCCACCCCCCAAGACATGGCACATATTAGAATTTAAACAATTTAATAGCCTATTGGCTTTACTTACTTTAAACTCCATGTAAAAAAGGGGGTCCTCTTAGTTTTCAGATTGGAATTCCAAAGTGAGAAAGCTATACCACCTCTTCACAGTGGGACCCTTTCGATATAGTTCCTACACTAGCTTCTTAGCTCTGAAGTATCTGTAGTGGCTACTCATAAATATAGAGTGCTGCCTGAATTGGCCCAAAATACATTGCCTAATTGGCTCCTTTAAATAAGGCACTTCCACCCAGGAACATTCACAGGTGGTGGAAGGGAGCACACTGAAAGGGGTGCCACACCTCCCCACTCAGTATGCTCCACTCTGCATTGCTCACAAAAGTAATTCAAATTTCTGCTAGGGGGTGCTACTGGAGCATGGTAAATAACAATCAAAAACAGAATACCAGTGCACAACCCCCCCTTAAAAAACATGGCACACATTGGTATTTAAACAATTTAATAGCCTATTGGCTATGTGAGAAGGCAGTAGGGAGGGCTGGGGGATACTGGGATGTATAGAGAGAGGCACCACCAGCAGAAAACAGGAAGTTGTTATCCCTCTGTACAGACGGTTGGTGAGACCCCATCTGGAGTACTCCATCCAGTTCTGGAGACCCCATCTCCGCAAGGACATAGAGGTTGTCCAGAGGAGGGCAACTAAAATGGTGCAGGGTCTGCAAGAGAAGCCGTATGAGGAGAGACTAAAGGAGCTTAATATGTATACCCTTGAGGAACGAAAGGAGAGGGGACATGATAGAAACTTTTAAGTACCTCAGTGGAATCAACAAAGTCCAAGAGGTAACATCTTTCAGAAAAAGAGATGTGCAAGAACAAGGGGACACAATTTAAAGACAGAAGGAGGGTGGTTCAGGGGCAATGTGAGGAAGTATTTTTTCACAGAGAGGGTAGTGAATGCATGGAACAGCCTTCCTGAGGAGGTTGTGGGGTCTAAAACTGTGGGAGAATTCAAGAATGCATAGGACAGACATAAGGCAATTCTTGTGGGGGGTAGGAAGAAATAGGCTGTTGGTTAACTAGGATCTGCGGCCTATCCTGTAGGTATGGAAATGGGCAGACTAGATGGGCCAAGCAGTCCTTATCTGCCATCAAAGTCTATGTTTCTATGTTTCTAGGACAGAGACAGTCCAGAGGAGGGCAACTAAAATGGTGCAAGGTCTGCAAGAGAAGCCATACAAGGAGAGACTAAAGGAGCTTAATATGTATACACTTGAGGAAAGGAGAGGGGGGGGACATGAAACTTTTAAGTACCTAAGTACCTCAGTGGAATCAACAAAGTCCAAGATGGTAGCATCTTTCAGAAAAAGAGATGTGCAAGAACAAGGGGACACAATTTGAAGATGGGGGGCAGTTCAGGGGCAATGTGAGGAAGTATTTTTTCACAGAGAGAGTGATGGATGCATGGAACAGCCTTTCAGAGGAGGTTGTGGGGTCTAAAACTGTGGGAGAATTCAAGAATACATGGGACAGACATAAGGCAATTTTTGTGGGTGGTAGGAAGAAATAGGCTGTTGGTTATCTAGGATCTGCAGCTTATCCTGTAGGTAGGGAAATGGGCAGACTAGGTGGCCCAAGCAGTCCTTATCTACCATCAAAGTCTATGTTTCTATGTTTCTGTGCAATATACTGACTACTCAGCAGGTAGAATTTGGCCTCCTTTGGATTCAACAAGCTTATTGGGAGGGAGAGGAAAAAGTACGGTGTTTGTTGGTATATAGGCTCAAACAAATGGAAGCCTCCAATAATGTGCCTGGGATAAAAAAGGGTGATCACATTCTTTTAGATCTGGAGAGGAGTAACTACTTTTAGGGATTATTATAGTCAGCTCTGCACATGCAAAAGGGACCAAAGCAACTTGATAAGTGATATTCATGAATTTATGAGTTCTCTTACCCTGCCTAGTCTTTCTGAGGAGCAGCAGCAGGAGTTGAAGAGGCCAATTTCCCTTAGGGAAGTTCAGGTAGTGATGCAACAACTAAGGGGGGGGTAAAAGTCCTGGCTTGACAGGTTCCCGATGGAGTTTTATAAAGTGGTAGGGGATTTATTGGGGTCGCTGCAGATGGAGGTGTTAGAAGAGGCTTGGAGGATGAGGGAGCTTCCTTTGACTATGTATGAAGCTACTATCACCATTCTCCCAAAGCCGGGAAAGGACTCGTATCAGTGTTCTAGTCACCATCCCATTTGTCTCCTCAATGTGGACTAAAAGGTTTTAGCAAACGTTCTATCTGGTTGGTTGTCTCGGATTTTGCCGAGTCTGATTCATCCTGATCAGGCAGGTTTTGTGGTGGGGACAGATGGGGAGAACCATATTTGCAGGCTCATAGATTTATTTTGGGTGTCTGGATTAACTAATGGAGGGTCTGCAGTAATAGCATTAGACACGGAAAAAGCATTTGATTCCATTGAATGGGCATATCTCTATGCAGTCGTCCACAAGTTTTGTTTTGGTCCTAATTTTCTTCACTGGATACAACTCATTTATTCTTTCTCCCGAGCAGCGGGTCTTACCAATGGGAAGGTTTCTTCAGCACTTCAGCTAGGAAGAGGCACCCAGCAGTGATGTCCCCTATTCCCAGCCCTGTGTCTGTTGACAATAGAGCTATAGGCTCAAAAAAAATTAGAGAATCTCCTGATATATCATGTCTTCAGGTGGGTCAGAGAATCTATAAGACCATGCTTTTCACCGATGACATTTTATTGACTTTAACAGATATTGCCTCATCTCTACCTAACCTCATCTACTTCTTGAATTGCTTGTCCACTCTGACTGGCTTGAAAAATAATTGGGTAAGACAGACTTGATTCCCATGAATGCTTTTTCAGCGGGGTTACCTTTGCCTGTTCCAGGGTTGCATTGGTCATCTCCTCCCGTACCAGGCCAATATAGTGCTTCAAAATCTAAAAAATACCACCAACAGCTTAATCTGGTTCAATTCCAATCAATCAATCAATCAATCAATCAATATCTTTATTTAACCAGGTGATCACCGTTGAGCAAGCTCATTTTTGAGGTGGACCTGGGTGCAACAGATACAAGATAACAAGAAAGTACACAGTGATTACAATTCACTGGCAAATCAACAACAGGCAACAACAAAAGTAAGGAAATACAGGTTAAATATATCAAAAGATACAGAGTGAAAAGGTACAGACAACAATAGTGCAGATGAGTTCAGGAAATCTTAGTGGGATTAAGGGACAATAAAAAGGTGAACTAACTGGAACCCCGGGAGAACAAGACAGGGGTTTGACTAGGGGCGGAGGGAGGAAGGAGAAGGGAGGATGAGGAGGGGGACTAGGGCATATATTAGAAAGAGCAGCAGATAGGGGATAAGGATCCATGAAAGCAACTTATAAGATATGATACAAATAGAGGGGAACTAGAAGGTGGGGGCAGTGCGAAGGGGAATGCAGGTGCAATACTAGGAAAAGGATGGGTGGTAAAAGAAAAGGAGACATGAAAGGTGGGAGGGGCAGAGAAAGGGCCAGGCAGTAGCTGAGAGCAGTAACTGAAGGAGGAGGCTGAGGCAAGAGTAGATGAGGGGCTCCAAGGGAGGGGGTGATCATGTGCTCAGGGGTAGCAAGCACAGGATTCATTGTTATGATGCAAGTAAAGTGTTTTGAAAGCTGCTATGCTAATTTTGTGCTTTAATTTCAGAGTGTTTTGTAGTTTGGTCCATATTTGGGGCAGCACATGACTAATAGAGGCCCTGCCGAAGCAGGGTCTGGCCTTAAATACCTTCAAGGTAAAGTAGGAGCCACTTCTCAAAGCATATCTGCTTAAGGTAAAAAGCAGTAGGCAGACAGTGATGTAGTCAGACAGTTTGTTGATGATAGCTTTGTAAGTCCAGATGGCGGCATTTCTTTGGCATCTGAAGCTAAGAGAGGACCAACTTACTGCAGTGTATAGCACACAATGGTGGGTGGAATAGGGAAGATCTGTTATAAACCTTAGGGCTCTGTGATAAAGCGTATCTAGTTTTGAGATTGGGCCGATGGGTCCTTGACTATAAAGGAAATCAGCGTAGTCTAGGAGGGAGTGGAAAGTAGTTTGGACTAGTCTTGTCTTAGCGTCTGAAGAGAGGAGGTTTTTTATCCTGAAAAAAAGGCCAAGCCTTTGACAAAGTTTCTTTGTCAGTTCTTCTATGTGTTCTAGGAAGGAGAGTCTATTGTCTAGCCGTACCCCCACGTATTTGAATTTAGCTATGTACTCCAATTGTTCATCAAGGATGGTAGATATCATGGGGAGGGTCCCAGCCGAGGCTGGGTTTGGTAGGCTGGAGAAGGGTGAGAAGAACATAGCTTTTGTTTTCTTGGTGTTCAAAAGCAACTTTTGGTTTATGAGCTGGTGTTGCAGCAAACTGAATTCATCTTGGAGAGCCAAGCATGCCACATCGGGGAAGGGACCGTTAACATAAAGCACTGAGTTGTCTGCAAATAGGTGTATTTGAGCCTTTGTGATAGTGGCATCTATCCTGTTAATATAGATTGTGAATAGCAGGGGACCCAAGATGGAACCTTGGGGTACACCCCTCAGAAGGTGTTTTAGGGGTGAGACTTCACCTTCAGCTTTTACCTGCTGTGAGCAACCTATGAGATAGTTCTCAAACAATTTAATGGACAGAGCATCTAGTCCAATGTGCCGGAGGGCCATGAGGAGCAGATCGTAATCAACAGTATTGAAGGCTTTGCTTAGGTCCAAAAATACTGCACCGACAAAGTTCTTGTTATGCAGTTCACACTGACAATCATTAGTTACCTTAGCTAGGGCTGAGATAGGACTGTGTTGTGCTCTGAAACCTGATTGTAACGGGTTGAGCAACTTTGCCGATTCCAGGTGGTTCCTGAGCTGGGCATTCACAATTTTTTCCAATAGCTTAGATAAGGTTGGTAAAAAGGAGATTGGTCAGTAATTTTTGAGATCACTGGGATCTCCAAACCTAAACAAGAGGATAACATGAACCATTTTCTAGGTGGTTGGAAGGTCACCCTGAAAGAGGGATAAGTTAAACAAGTGTGTAATGGGCACCGCAAGGACATGGTAGCCTAACGTTAAGCAATAAGGTTCAATAAGGTCTGCTCCAGCGCTTTTCCTGACATACAACCTGAGCAAGAGGTCTTTGACTTCCTTCAGTGTTGTGGGTTGAAATGAGAAGGATGGATTAGGGAAGGAGATTCCTTGATTAATGGCTTCAAGCTGAGAGCGAAGCGTGCTGGCTGGGGAGGTGTCAAAAGCTAACCCTGCAGTGGCAAAGTGATTGTTGAAGGAGTCAAGGATTGACATTTTGTCAGTAAGTATAGTAGAGTTGGATGAAATTTTTGATGACTAGGAGGCCCTGGCAGGATGGCCTTCAATGTCTTTAATAAGTTTCCAGAATGTTGAGGAGCATTTAGCAGATAGTTCATGTTGAGAGCAGTAAAAATTAGCCTTTGCATCTCTGATCATTTGAGTACAAAGGTTCCTTGCACTCCTAAATAGGTTCCATTCGTTCATATGTTTGGACTTACAAGCCTTTTTCCACAGCACATTCCTATTTTACATGGCTTCCTTCAGCTCATTGGTGAACCACCAGCAGGACTTATTCCTGGTGCATGTTTTCACTAGTGGTGCATGCCTATTGATAGCATCTAATACTATGACTTGGAAAATGTTATAGGCAGAGGTCACTGATTTTGTTAAATAGAAGTCTGGCCAGTTTTACAGAGTGCTATAGCTCTGAGACATAAGCGTGGGGATCAAAATTCCGAAGGCACCTTCTTGTAGAGAAAGTAGATGCACATCATGAGGTGTGGTTGGACCTCACACAGGCAATGAAACAGTGGTCACTGATGTCTGGAAAGAAGACACCAGCATGGGTAAATAGATAATGTTTGCTGACAAGGATAATATCCAGCAAAGTGCTATTAGAAGGGTTTGTCTTATTAGGACGTGTGGTTTCGTTGATGAGTTGGGTCAGTCCGAGAGAGTCACAGAGCATTTTTAGGGGAGAGGATACACTGGGCAACCAGTCCAGGTTAATGTGACCTAGTAATATGGACTCAGTGGACCTCTGCTCTAGTATAAGACTTCAGTGATTCAGCAGCTGCAACCCCGCTGATGGAGGCCTGTAGCAGCCTGACACACAAAGTGAGACTCCAGCTGAAATCTCAACCAGCAGGGAGAGACTTTCGAACTCCTTTGGGACACAGGATGAGTCAAGGATAGACAGCAAATTTGTCTTTAATATAAATAGCCACCCCAGCACCTCTGGACTGCCTGTCAGTTCAGAACAGGGAGTAGGTAGGGAGGTTTATTTCATTGTTGCTAGTTGTTGGGCAGAGTCAGGTCTCTGTGGTGACCAATATGTCAGGGGCAGTGTGACAAATCCAGGCCTGGATTGAAGTAATCTTTTTTAACAAGCTACACACGTTAACGTGCATGAAGCTTAACCCTTTAAGGGTAGGTAAATCTGCCGGGGATCCGATAGGTACTGGTGGGCCCGGATTCAGCTCGACATTACCTGAGCACAATAGTAAGAGAAGCAGGAGCCTCCTAGTAAGTATTAGGAGTAACTTTGAAAGCTTGATTCATTACCACTTGCGAGGAGTGCAGGTATAGCATGGTGGAGCCCTAAGGCCAATGCCTAGCTGGTTTAATGCTGCATGTAGCAGTATCTTGCCAGCAAAAGGCAAAGTAGAGCAAGAAAACTGAAGAGATAAAATAGCATCCTTTGAAGTGTGTTCGGCAAAGGTAACACTAAACTGGATTTGGTATGCATCCAGGATCAGGAAGGTGGAATTGAAGGCGCCTGTGAGATAATCAATAATTCCCAAGATGTCGGTACAATCTAGCTTGTAGATGTTTCCCCCGTCTCAAAAGGAGTCATCAGAGCTACCGATTGTGAGAGTAAGGGAAAAATTTGGAGCAGGAACAGACAGAGTAGTACCCACAACATACGAAGTGCTGGGCCAGTATCCATGGTCCTGTGATATGATGGACGAGTTTCAATTATACTTGAGTGAGGCTGGATTGCCTGGTGATAGGTAAAGATGTAGGATTTACAAGGAATCTTGAGAATGGAACTGTGTTGTCTAGAAATTTGTAGGAGGAAGATACATCTAGTGGAAGAACCAGAAAATTAGGGAGACATATAGCTGGGGAGTGGCATTTAGAGGGGGAGGAGTGAAGAGCAAGGTTGGATGGAAAGTAAGCCAATGGGGCAAGGCTTAGCAGAGTAGGTGGGGAGTAACAAGTATTTAAGGTGGCCTAGGAAGGGGGGGGGCGGGCCTAAACTTCCAGGAGAAACCGAGGCTTGTTACACTGATCTCCATACCTGGGGATGAAAGCGCAGGGGCTGGAGCTGCAGCTTCATAAGATCGTGGGGCACTTGCCGATAGTCACAGCCCAAGGGGGTTGCTGGTGTCCTGCAGGGGGAAGGAAGGACATGTTTTAGATAGGGCCCAGAAATGGGGGCAGGGTTCAAGGGCAACAAAAGCACACAAAGGACCTGTGACACTTGATTGTGTCTTAAATGGGCGGTGGGCAAATTCAGACTACGGCAAGGCACCGACTGGACTGAATAGTCTGAGTAAGACAAAGGAAACAAAGGGTAATGGCAGGCAGAAACAGAGCATCTAGTCTTTTGTGACCCCAGATAAATCTTTGACAGTCTTAACTAGAAGGGACAAAAGGAACAATTTCATATGCTCTATCACAATACAGTTAAACACTTTTGCGTAAACACGGTAACAAAGGTAATTAGCAGAGACCGTCACTGCCCAGGAGCCAAGTGATTCTGGAAAGCTACAACCGTGAACTGAATGGCTTGGGGAGAATCCAGCTTGAGTTCAGTCAGCTCACAGCAAACACAGAACTCGGCCTAAGTCTGGTAGTGGCAGTCAAAGCAAGATGTTCCACAGGACTAAGAACTAAGCAAATATTAGTAGGCTGAGAGAGAGAGAGAGAGAGAGAGAGGGAGAGAGAGAGAGAGAGAGAGAGAGAGAGAGAGAGAGAGAGAGAGAGAGAGAGAGAGAGAGAGAACAATGCTAGGGCTTGAAAATCCCGGGCAAGGAAGGACCAATCAGGATGAGCTTCTTGACCAGACAGCCAATAAGCACGGTTCCCAAAAGTGGCACCAAAGGTTTGAATGAGACACAGCTTGAAACTTCCTGGAGAAGCCAAGGCTTGTTACGCTGACCTCCATACCTGGGGATGAGAGCGCTGGGGCTGGTGCTGCAGCTTCCTAGCACCATGAGGCGCTTGCTGACAGTCACAGCCCAAGTGGGGTTGCTGATCTCCTGGGGATGAGAGTGCAGGGGCTGTTGCTGCAGCTTCCTAGCACTGTGGGGTGCTTGCCGACGATCACAGCCCAATGGGGCTTGCTGATCTCCTGGGGATGAGAGTGAGGGGCTGGTGCTGCAGCTTCCTAGCACCATGAGGCACTTGCTGACAGTCACAGCCCAAGGGGGGTTGCTGATCTCCTGGGGATGAGAGTGAGGGGCTGGTGCTGCAGCTTCCTAGCACCATGAGGCACTTGCTGACAGTCACAGCCCAAGGGGGGTTGCTGATCTCCTGGGGATGAGAGTGCAGGGGCTAGTGCTGCAGCTTCCTAGCACTGTGGAGTGCTTGCCGACGATCACAGCCCAATGGGGCTTGCTGATCTCCTGGGGATGAGAGTGAGGGGCTGGTACTGCAGCTTCCTAGTGCCGTGGGGTGCTTGCCGCTGGTCACAGCCAGAGGGGGCTTGCTGGTCTCTCAGTTGGTTACCATCTGTATCCCCCTCCCCCCTGGGTCACCCCTGAAAAAGGGACTTCTAGTCTCAGTGTGCCTTCCCAGTCAACAAAATTCTATAAATAATTAAATAAATAAAACCAGCTTGGCAATAACTGTGTGTAAAGTGTAAAAAGATTTAGAGCGACAGGGGTATAATAGCAGTAGGGAATTACCGCTACCCCTGTCAGTCTGCATAGATAATTGGAAGTGATCAAGTTGCCGTGTGTGTGGTGCCTGGTCAAGCTACTCCCATGATGGAGTGGTTAAGGCACCAGCACACAGCAGGATTGGAGACCTGGGACCATGGTTCTGTTCCCCCCAGGTCTCCTGGTGTTGCAACTCTTTTGTATGGGCTTTTTTTTTTGAAAATTTAAATATTCCCCCTCCTGAGTTTCTCCCCATCCGCAAAGTCCACAGCCCCTTGTAGTTAGTTATTTTAAGTCCAGGGGGTGCGGGGGCCATGCCCCCCTTGCAAAAAACAGAAAGTCCCATTAAACTGACTGGTGTGCGCTGTTTTTGTAAGGTTGGTGTTTTACTCAAGCTTATTTCCGTGCATGACATTTTGCTTGCGGCATTGATTGCCTTGCTATTTTTGTTAATGACATTATGACCCTGTGCCATCTCATCCTAACTGGTATCTGGGTGCTTTTATCTCACTTTAAGTTAGCCGAATGGCCTTTCTTGAGCCCACAGCCACTGCTTACCAAGTTAAACACTGATGTGGTTCGATAGCAACACCTTTGGCTTTCTCTTTGGGCTAAAATACAGGTGATATGGATGCTATTTCCCCCTAAGGTGTTGCATGTCAATTGATATTTACCTCTTAAAATAGTGGATTCATGCTGGAAGCAATTTGCACCTGTCTTCTCACTATTTTATTGAGAGGGTAAGAAGCCTCGCCTCTTAGTGCTGTGCTTATTGGCCCCTTATAATAAGGCAGGTTTTAGATCCCCATGGCTCAAAGGCTACTATATAACAGTAGGCCTGTGTCAAGTCTGGATGTGGTTACACTCTGAAACTAGAATCTTTTGTGCGCTGGTTGGAGTTAGAATGTGAGCTACTAGGCCCAGCCTCTCTTGAATCTGTTCTATTAGATCCTGCGAGAGTAGTTCAACCTATCCCTACTAAGGAGTATGCCTTCCATGTCTGGAAGGGTACTCGATCATGTTTAGGTGTGGAATGGGACATTCCTGTTTACCTTTCACCCTTATGGTCTAACCCCAGAATAGCTATAGGTGGCACTACTATTCATTGGCTGTTGTTGTCTGTGGGGGAATTCAGAGGGTGGGAGACTTATTCTCAGTAGTCTCTAGATGCATTATGTCCTTTGGGGAACTGCAGCAACAGTATTCCTTGCCTGCCTCACATCACTGGAGGTATCCACACATCACTGGCAGTATCCTCAGCTATAGTATTTATTACAGTCGAAAATGGGAGGGTGCCTTGTACTACCCTCTGAGTTTCGGTGGGGGGAAGTTTTTGGTATGTTGGGAGGCCCTCAGCAGGTTTTTACTCTTCCCAAATTGGGGAGGATTCATAAGGTGTTATTGGAGGAATTTAACCCAAGGTTACAAAGAGAATTATGGATGGGTTTCCATTGGTAACAGTGCTGTTAGCGCATCGAGCGGTTCCTAAGGTGACTGCTGTAACCTCGCGAGCGAAGCTCGAGAGGTTCAGTTGCCTTAGGAACCACAAGATGCGCTAATCATCACTGTTACCGATGGAAACCCATCCATAGTTTTCTATAGTGTATATTGGGGGGGGTGTTATTGCTAAAAACAAGTGTTTTCCTTTCAGACACAGACCACGTTAGCTTTCGAAAATACCGCTGAAACCATTCTGGTTTTTTTTTTATACACCTGTCTCTCTACGGTTTACACTGGGCCCTATGAACTGACAATGCTGTTTGATTTTTGTGAGTTTGAGGTGACATGGTGCGCACTAGTCTTGCCGTTCGATGTTGTTATGCTGCAGTGAGTACGTAGTTACTGCAGCATAACAGCATGCATGAAGTCCATGGTGAAGCATAACGAGGTTTCAAAATGTGCTGTTCTTTAGCGGTAACAGCATTCCAATATACACTATATTGTGTTTGTCAGCGGTGAGAATGTCTGTTAGGATGTTCCCTATCTGATAAGGAATGGGAACAAATTTGGGGGAATGTTTACTGTGTATGCAGGGATACTGCAGGGTGCCTGATGCAGCTGAAATTCTTTCTTTTCTGGTATTAGACCCCTTTCACTTTGTCTGCTATGGGTTTGGCACAACACCCTTGATGCTGGCTCTGTGATGCTGTGAGGGGTACCATCATCCATTTACTTTGGGAATGCTCTTGTATCACAGCATGGTGGAGTGTGGTATTGTCCACCATGGAAGAAGTATTAAGGGTTCAGATTCCCTTGGACACTTCGCTTTTAGTGTAACCCCCGACCTCTGCCTTTTTGCAAAACGACAGGTGACATGCTGTTGAAGCTGACAGCAGTACCTGGTGGGGACTGGGTTCGGGGAGGATAAGGTTACTTGGCACAGGGGGCCTAGGTTTGGCTACTCTGCACAGGGGCACCCAAGTAAATCCGAACACAGGAAGCAATAACTGTAATGTCCAGAACTAGGAATGGGATTCTACAGTGTGGCTTTTATTTACATCCAAACTGAACAAACAAAGCATAGACAGACCCTCATGGGGCTACATTACTGGTAATGCAGATTAGAGACAGCAGAACACTTCTTCACTATTTCCAGCCCTCAGGCTCTGAACCCACCAGGCACACAGCCCAGACTTGCACACAGCTTTGGGTACACAGCCCGACTTGTACACTACTTGGGTTTTCCCCACTGGCCCGGCTCCCCCACCGGCCACTCGATCTGTGGTCCATTATGAGAATGAACCAGTTTTCCAATTGGTGGCTCCCCAAACCACCTTAGAGCCTTCGACTCCTAGAGGGAATTTTCCTTCCAATCCCACGTCTGGGTACTTCCCTCATCACTGGCCAAGTGCATGAGGCAAAGTAGAAATCCACAGAGCAAATCCGTAGAGGTGGACCTGGTCACTAAAGATGGGGGGGGTCTCCCACCTCCAGCTCCCACAATCCATACCCGGCCATTTCTCTGGATACTAAACAACTCTTTTGTGAAAGCTTGGCAATGTAGATTACTGGGTAGACGTATGTCACATCTCCTCTACATGTCTTGACTTCCACTATGTGCTGGACTTGAACATACTTTTACTTTTAGCTAAGCCTATTTCTCTAGGCCTCCCACTACTTCAGTAATCCAATCCCCACTATCACACAAGTCCCAGGGTGAAAACATGGGCCCTTTAAAAAGAGCAGAAACTCAGACTCTGGTTGCAGGTGCCCCACAGGCGAATCACGAACTCTTCTTGTTTCCCAAAAACTCTTGAACCAAATAAGGCAGCTTCTCCAGGTTGCCCCTGGAATATGCAGGAAACCCTTTCTGCCCCCATCCCCTGTGGGAGGGGGTACTGAGACCCGAGTCAGTATTCTCCGCCACTTTAAAACTGCTTCTGTGTCTCTCTTTAGGTGGAAACACACACCTTTTTCCTGAATGTAGCCCTATGTCAGGGCTGAGGCTCCATGAGCCTACACAGAGCTGCTGTGCTGCTCTCTCAGCAAGCTCCAAATTCCAACTGACCTACAGACTACTGTTCAAACCTCCCAACATTATATTCCAACTCCCTGCTGCAGATTCCATTGTGGCTCATGCAGCTGCGACAGTTCTATGGTGATGTCATCCCTCAGTCTCAGCTGAGACCGAGACAGTGTGAAATCCATTTAACTGGAGTTTCACAAGCTGCCTTTCCTGCCTACCACTAGGTCTTACTGGGATTCTAGTAACCCCGGGTAACAAGGGGGTTACACTCACCCTTGACCAGGAAAATGACTGTCCGCAGCCATTACTTACCCGGTTTTAGGCCATCCCACCCTATGTGCTACCTACGGAGGGGGGTGATCAGGCCCCCTCCTACCATGTGCGAGCACAGGCAGGCAACACTAAGGGCCTAGAGGTCTTTAGCTGACATATCAGCCTCTACTCTACCCACTTACTATGGCTGCCTAGTGTCTCTGGTAGAACTGTCCAGAGCATAGCCCTAATAGATCAGCACTGCAGTCCCTATGGCCATTGAGGACCACAGCCTGTCTATCCCCCCCTAGCCCTCTAGGGAAAATCTAGCAGCCTCTAACTTAACACCCAAAAGAAAAACAACCCGGGGACCTCCCCGACCTTGGGCAACCTGCAAACACATACCAAGAAAATAATACCACATTATTACATCCCTTTACTGCCTCCTCCCTACCCTCACAACCACACCTGTGGAAGGAAAGGCTTAATACAGTAACAACAACAATAACAAAACCACAGTACTTTAAATCACTACACACTGAAGTACTAATGAGGAACTCTGATGAGCCCCTCCTCCTCTTCTTGTCTTCTCTTCTATCTTCTCCAGGAACACCTGCAAGAAAAAGAAAGACAACACACACTCCTAATCTGCATACACAGTCTACCTAAACCCCTACCATCAAAACACTGAAGAATCCCAAAAAGATTTTTTTTAGAAAAGGTAGAAAAACAGTATATACATTAGAAAACAGTAGAAAACAATGACATTATTTACAATACACATTTGGGGGGGATGGAGTTTCCTAAAAGTCCCAACTAGTGACCACAGTGCCCGAAGGCTAGTCCATTAAAGAGTCTCTCCTGGGCCGGAGGCCGGTGAAGCACAGTTCTATCAGGCCAAAGTCCTGAAGGGGAGAGTCTTTGAGGTCAGTTCACACATTTTGGAGTCTGCTAGCGTAGGGTGTGTACTGCAATGTCATAAAGATAGAAAAGTTCAGACTTACCAGCCCCTTGTAGTATGAAAAATCTGAACCGACCTGCACCTCAGCTGAAGACTCTCCCTGGCAGCATTTCTTCCGATACAGCTGGGCGGACATCTTCTGGGATCCACAGGAGGGCACATCTGGGAACTGCTGGGTTGATGTCATCTCTGGAGATGGAACCTTAGAACAGGAACAAAAAGGAAAACAGCTGGTCTGACGTCATCCGATTACCAGGCAATGGATCAGGCTACAGCTGGGCTGGTGTCCTAGCTGGATCTGAAGTCATCTGATGGGCCAGTCGATGGATTCTGGAAAGGCCAGTACACTGTAGAACTGATGAATGTGGGGCACCTGAGTCCTGGATGTCCATACTGGCGGATCAATAAAGGCACTTCACAGGCTGGTATGGCAGTATTGACTACAACTGCTCTGCTTTCCATTTAGTAGGCATGGGCACATTTTCTGGGAGGTCCTTGCACTGAGGCCAATAGTACCGGGGGTCAGGAGCTTGAATTATTACCCCATCTGGGCACACATAATTCACACAGTGGGAGATTTCACGTCCCTCTCCATCCACTATTCGCACTCTGTCCATAAACAGTGTCCTGCCTCTCTTCCACTGGGTATATTTCTCATGAAACAGCCTGTTTTTTACATGCTTGTTTGCCCCAGGATGCACACCTTTCATTGCTTCAGCCCAGATCCAGGATTTCCTGCTGTTCTCAATCTCCTTCCAGACTTTCCGAGGAAAGGTAGGAAAGGTCATACCATAGATCTCATTCGCCTTCCTACGAACCGGTCTCTCCTCTTTACTAGCTTCGGTCAACCTGAGACTCCTGACCTGGCTTGGGGGTGGCCAGTCCTGGTTCTGCCAGCTATGCATCCTCAATGAGATTAAAAAAGGATCCCTGACTTCTTCCTCTTGCATAGCCAGGGCTGTGGCATCACCACTCTCTTCCATGCATTCCTCTGAGGCAAGAGCTTGAGGCTGTGTACCCGTTCCTTTTTCACAAGGCCACATAGGTTCCCCCTCATCTTTTTCCTCACTGAGGATCTGAGCCCAGGAGTGAGCAGTCATCCTCACTCCTGAGACTATCCACTCATCACTAGGTGCGGAGGATGACACCTCCCATTCAAAGGCCTCCAGCATCTCATCTTCTCCTATGAGACTTGGGCTAGGCCCCCCCCAGGGGTCTACTGATGCTTTATCTGAACTTTCCTTCTGGGATCCAGCATCTGAAACTTCAACATCTGGTTCTGTCTCTAAATCTGCACCCTCTAGCTTTGTGCCACACTCCCCTGAGGGGCCTTCTTCCACAGGCTCCACCTGGTGCTGTGTGCTGCCAACTGCAGATTCCTGAACCTTTGTCCATGTGGGAGCCAAACGAATTTGAGGCACTTTATACAAGCCATATTTTCTAGGTATCCAGCACAGTGAGGTATCATGAAGACGTCCCTTCCAGCTCTCAAGCATATTTGACACACATGCACTGGAAAACCAGGAATCGCCACATGAGGAGGCAGTTGTCCTCCATAGCACCACTTTTTAATATCCCTCAGTCTATTCACTGCTGCTGTTACTGCAACCCGGGCATGATCCGGGTAGCGAGCTGGTTCTGAGGCCATAACTGCGGAAAAACAAACAAAAGCTCATTGTAACTGAAAGTCCCACTTTACTGAACACCTTCTTTACTTTTAAAATGGCTCCTCTGCTGCTGTGTTTACTTTACTACCCCACACTGTAATGGCGGCGGCAGCACTCCTGTGCATCAACATTCAGAAATTGGGTCAAGCCACTGCGCATCCGATTTACACACACTACTGATAGCTTTTGCTCAAACTGCACAAACTTGCACTGTTCTTGTTCTAAACACATTTACATGATTTTCCACGGACTTTTCACTTGCTGGAAACATTTCTTTAACTCACAGTCCCTTAAAGCTTCAGGTTTTTAAGCACAGGATTGCCTGTAAAACTAGTGCTGCACATTTGGCTACAACTCACAGTCTCTCTCTGGCTTTAAACTTTAAACTGATGCTAAACTCATTACTATGCACACAGTCAATGGCTTAGCAGACTTGCACTTGCTGGCAGGACTTGACACAGTCGTTACTTGCAAAGTGACTACACTGCTGCACACATATTTTGCTGGCATTTGGCCGAAAATCACTGTTTGAGCAATTTCACTGTTAGTACTTAGTGTTATCAGTAGCTGTTTGCTGCGCTGGGGAAAAACAGCCTGCAGCCAGTCTTAGAGGCCCCAGAACAGAAACGGGTGGGCAGTCCTGCCGATCATCTCCTCGACCACCACACTTGCAATTCAGATGGTCAATAAGCGGGTTGAGCCCGATTTTGAACAAAACATGTCTATTTTTAAATGTTTTCAGCACTTTTACAACTCTGCGATGCTCCTCCACAAGCCAGTACACGCACTCCACCCACACTCCCTCTCGAATGCTGGGGCAGTCACTGTAGAGCTGGCTGAGGGGCGGGACTGATTGCAGCCTCACCAGTCACACGACACCATGCAAATGAGCCTCTTCTTCCTCGCAAGTGCTCTTCTCCTCATGGTGATCGTCGAGCAGGCAAATTTAAACTGTAGAATGCATTTTTTTTTTCTTAACTGACTCCATGGCGGGAGCCCATTTCAGCCATTTAACATAGCCATTACACCTTCAAGTCTCTCAGTTCATTCAAAAAGCATTTCCAATGTCCAGGGCACAATTTTCCTCTTGCTACCCCTAGTCTTCCACACTTTTCTTTACCACAGTTCTTTTAAAAGCATTTCCAACGTCCAGGGCACTATTTTCCTGTTGCTACCCCTAGTCTTCTACACTTTTCTTCACCACAGTTCTTTTTAAAAGCATTTCCAACGTCATGGGCACAATTTTCCTGTTGCTACCCCTAGTCTTCTACACTTTTCTTTACCACAGTTCTTTTTAAAAGCAGGCAAAAACGCTGTAAACAATTGATGCAGGACAAGGGCACACTCTTTGGCTTTACTGCTCCTTGGTAAAGAGTTGGCAATTTAAACAGCAGCATAAGATCCACAGCACACAGCAACACACTAATTAGCTTGCTTCAGCTTTTGGGATACCCACTGCCAGATAGCCAAAACTCTAGCCCCCTTGCCCAAGCACCTTCCTCTCAGAATTAAATCCCAGTGGTGCCTCCATTTTTGTAACCCCCAACCCCTGCCTTTTTGCAAAACGACAGGTGGCATGCTGTTGAAGCTGACAGCAGTACCTGGTGGGGACTGAGTTCGGGGAGGATAAGGTTACTCGGCATAGGGGGCCTAGGTTTGGCTACTCTGCACAGGGGCACCCAAGTAAATCTGAACACAGGAAGCAATAACTGTAATGTCCAGAACCAGGAATGGGATTCTACAGTGTGGCTTTTATTCACATCCAAACTGAACAAACAAAGCATAGATGGATCCCCCACAGGGCTACATTCCTGGTAATGCAGATTAGAGACAACAGAATACTTCTTCGCTATTTCCAGCCCTCAGGCTCTGAACCCACCAGGCACACAGCCCAGACTTGCACGCAGCTTTGGGTACACAGCCCGACTTGTACACTACTTGGGTTTTCCCCACTGGCCCGGTTCCTCCACCGGCCATTTGATCTGTGGTCCATTATGGGAATGAACCAGTTTTCCAATTGGTGGCTCCCCAAACCACCTTAGAGCCTTCGACTCCTAGAAGGAATTTTCCTTCCAGTCCCACATCTGGGTACTTCCCTCATCACTGGCCAAGTGCATGAGGCAAAGTAGAAATCCACAGAGCAAATCCGTAGAGGTGGACCTGGTCACTAAAGATGGGGGAGTCTCCCACCTCCAGCTCCCACAATCCATACCCGGCCATTTCTCTGGATTCTAAACAACTCTTTTCTGAAAGCTTGACAATGTAGATTACTGGGTAGATGTATGTCACATCTCCTCTACATGTCTTGACTTCCACTATGTGCTGGACTTGAACATACTTTTACTTTTGGCTAAGCCTATTTCTCTAGGCCTCCCACTACTTCAGTAGTCCAATCCCCACTATCACACAAGTCCCAGGGTGAAAACATGGGCCCTTTAAAAAGAGCAGAAACTCACCCTCTGGTTGCAGGTACCCCACAGGCGAATCACAAACTCTTCTTGTTTCCCTAAAACTCTTGAACCAAATAAGGCAGCTTCTCCACTAGCTGAAACCAGGGGGTTGCCCCTGGAATATGCAGGAAACCCTTCCTGCCCCCATCCCCTGTGGGAGGGGGCACTGAGATCCGAGTCAGTGTTCTCCACCACTTTAAAACTGCTTCTGTGTCTCTCTTTAGGTGGAAACACACACCTTTTTCCTGAATGTAGCCCTATGTCAGAGCTGAGGCTCCATGAGCCTACACAGAGCTGCTGTGCTGCTCTCTCAGCGAGCTCCAAACTCCAACTGACCTACAGACTACTGTTCAAACCTCCCAACATTATATTCCAACTCCCTGCTGCAGATTCCATTGTGGCTCATGCAGCTGCGACAGTTCTATGGTGATGTCATCCCTCAGTCTCAGCTGTGACTGAGAACAGAGTGAGACAGTGTGAAATCCATTTAACTGGAGTTTCACATGCTGCCTTCCCTGCCTACCACTAGGTCTTACTGGGATTCTAGTAACCCCGGGTAACAAGGGGGTTACATTAGTATTGGGCAACACTCAGAGACTTCCGTGTGTTACACAGCAATGCAGAGCATGGTTTATGGCTGCCATTACCAAGGCCAAGTGCCTTCCTTTACACATATGGCACTTACAGTGCCTCCTACATTTGATGAGTAGATAGAGGGAATGTTCCATCTTGTGGGATACTAAAGGCTATCATATATTGCTGCAGGTAAATATGGACAGTTCATGGAAATTCTGCAAGAGTTTTTGCTTCGATGTAGTACCTCTCTCAGTCAGAGTAGATTACTCATTCCTTCCCACACGTAAATAGGTTTACTTCAGGTTGAAACTTCACACAGAGTCTGATCTAGTTAGAACTAGCATGTGAAGTTACTTAAGGGTGTGGCCAGCTGCTTTACTTCCTCCTATTATTTTGTGGTTTAGGTTGTGGGTTTATTAATGTGACTTCTTTTTAACATTGGCTGAATGCATTCATACTTTAGTATATTCCAACTCTCTATAGAATATTTATGTACAGTGTATACAGTATACTGGGGTTCCTTAGTGTATTGGGGGTTACATATGTGTAGACTGGGTTTTTTAGTTATATTTAGAGTTTTAAGTGCTCCCTTAATATGAGTTTCATGAAATTGAAGTTTTGTTTGCTCATATACATTGTATAGCTATGATATTTTACTTATTTATGTGTTTGTTTATTTATTTCATTTTGGTAACTTGGTAGGCCCACTGGAACCAGAGGTCCCTTTTTCAGGGGCGATCCTGAGTTAGTTACAAGTAGCTAGAGCAGATATCATAACAAGTGCTACAGAAGGAGAATACTGCTGAAAGGTAAATTCATAACAGCATCAATCAGTAAACAGTTGTCATTTACAGCAGCTTACATTCATACAGTGGAGACAAGCAGGGCTGAGCAACTTTAGAAGGTACAGCTAGACTAAACATTTGGGGACGTTGAGTACAGTAGAGGGTTAGATTGTATAACCAAAGGGTAAATCCACACTGGCTAGGCTGTTTGTTGTGTTGATTGTTGTTGACTTATAATGTATGGTAGAATGTTGTAATGCCTAAAAATCCATCACAGTCAAAAAGTTGTTATGCTGCAGTAGCTTTTTGTTACGCTGCACTAGGTACATAGCTACTGCAGCATAACAACTTACAGTAGAATCTTGAATAGAGTTCTGTAAGCTCGAGACACATTTTCAAGCAGTAGCTGACAACACCCTTTCACAGTTAACCAAGCAGTAATTTCAAAACGCGGGTCCCAGAAAAACAAAAAACAATGTTGGCTGCTGTTTTCTTTCCTGAGTTATCTGATCATGAGAAATTCAAGTACGCCTACATGGTGCCCATGTTTGTTTTTTTTTCATCGATATGGACTCCTAGCTTAATACTAGTTTCAGTTTGCTCTCTGTGTGCAGCAATAGTTTAATTGTAACAAGGTTTATTTTTTTTTTTTCTGAGTTACTGTGTTTAAGTTTTCCAACTGCCTCTGACACTGCCATCTGAAGAAAACTTCATGTACTGTAAGTAAACTTTTATAAGTTCAACTGCTGCCGTCTGTGTATTTCTTAGCTTTTAGTAAGTACAGTATTTGTACAGATTCAGTACCTTCATTGTAAGTTGTTACCACAGATAGAAGACCATACACTATAAAAGAAAATCTATAGTCCACTATAACAAGTTTAAAAACTCTTCTTGAGGTTGTCATGGCGATGGAACCTCTCAAGCTTCGCTCTCTAGGTTCCAAATGTCGACATGACAACTTCTCAAAGAGTTTACAAACTTGTTATAGATAGAGGACTATACATTATCCTCTATGTTCAGCTCTTTTTCTTGTTGTTCTTGTTACAAAGTTAATAAAGTATTAATTACAAAAAAAGGCATTTTTTGCATCATTACATGTCCAGTACCTTAATACATTGTAAGAATATTGACAGGAATCATCAACACACACTGATCCAAGCTTTTAGTAAAAAAAAATTCTAGGCATAATGGCTTAAAAGTACCTGTAACTGTGGAAACATTTTTCAAAGCTCCATCTGGCAACAGTGTCTAGAGTTTGGACTAAATTTTTTTTAAATGTGATGTATGCATCACCTTTTTTAAATTTAGAACTGCCACAAATCAAGAAAGCTGTTGCAGAAACTCAGGGGCCTTTAAAAATAAGGCTCCCAAATTTGGCGCATTTGGATAGACATTAATGGAAGTGGCAATAACCTTTGTGTCAGCATCAGAGTCTTCTGATAGTCCTGCCCAGTTTCTTCAGAAAGGGCTAATTTTTCAAATGTGAAGGCTAGGAACTGAATTTTGTTTAAATCAAAGCTTGTTGGCCAGTCAATATATTGTAGGTACATCTTGTTAAAACACAAAGAACCTTAGTGCGCAAGCACTGAGGCAAGGATTACCCCAAAGGACATTGGCCGGGAAGCCAAATTTCAAAGAAATACAATATCACACATACCCCTATAATGCAAAGCATCATGGGCTACATATGCAAATCTGCACAAAATATTATGCTGGTTCAACTTTAAGCAGAAATGCATGGTGCCAAAAGACCTCTCACATAGTCTGCAAAGGGTGACAACAGAAGATACAGACATGTGTTTCCTCCTACCAGGACTCATCAGTGTGCCTCTACTGTATGACACCCCAGTGGAATGAACCAGCTATCCTAAGTTGGTCTATCTGGGTTGGGTTGTGGTACTGCTTATGGTAGAGACATATTAATGACTGGAGTCAGCACATTTAAAATTTTGAATAAAGCAGGTGTCCAACTGCTCCATGGAGGTAAACAAGATGTGATATAATAAAAGAACATTTTAATTTGCATTCCCTTTCATATAATGATGTTAAAATGTAAGACTAACATTGACCACTCCATGGCTCTTTGACAATGTGTGCTGATGACCCATGTTCAGCAGTGGTCTTGGATGCTGGCATGTGGCTGTCTAGGAAGAAAGATAACTCAGGCAGTGCATCACAGCTGGGGGGGGCATGGCTCTCTCTGCCACACCTGTGACCCTGAACAGCACACTAGGGAGCTTGCACTCTCATTGGGGGACCTACTGCATGTGTTAGACCAGTAAAGTGGTGAGTGTGCTCTCGATGGATCATGGGGCAGTGCGGAGAGGTGAGAAAACCCCATGACATCTGGCTGTTGACTGCTGGTGCTTTCAGGCCCCACACCATGTAGACACCATGCGAGCTTGAGCATGGGGAAATAGCAGTAGTCTGAGCTTGAAGGTTGCCAGGGCAACAGCTGGAGGATTAGACAAATGAGCCTAGAAAGATAAAAAGTTTTATTTAAAAAAAAAATTCAGAACTGACATTAGTAGCATGTGCATCTGGTAAAGAAAGCAAACTATCCTCTCCCATCTCTGAAGAAACACTCCCACGGTAAAGGGGTCACCCATTGGCCAAGCAGGAACACACTGCATTGCTATGCTGGTGAATGGTAAACCAGGTTCAGGAGTGGGCTTGTGGTGTTTAGACGGATGGCCAGGGTTGTGAGCTAGTGTTGCAGATGGCAGCCCTTCTCAGTTCAAGGAGGGGATAGCACCACTCTCGGCACCACAGTCACCCTTCTGGAAGGCCATGGAGCTTACTCACCCCAATGAATTCACTGCTGCATTGTAGCCACCAGTATGATGTGTGGCACCATCAGGAACTTGATTTAATGCATACTGTGTGAAAAGACATGCGTTGTATCAGGGGGATTGGTGTATATCGGGGGTCAAAGTTGAACAAAATAAGGAGTGCCACCACCAGTATGTTCTGGTGGCCACACATTGAGGCCCTTTGAGTCCACCAGGATTTAGGGCTTGAAGACCACAGCCTTAGAGGATCTATCCATCTCTGGGAAGTGTAACATGCTGGACAATACAAATAACTGACCCCTGATGGTCCAGGGGAGAGATGTAGCTTTCGTACATCTAAAGGGGTTTACTGGGGATGTTTGGTGGGTCCATTATGGTATAATGTTTCCCACATTTATTTGATGCTGTGGCTGTGTTTACCATTGTTTAAAGGTAGGCATTACCTGCAGGTTGGCAAAACAAAGATCAGGTAAGCATGGCAGGGAAAGATATGACCGTAATTCCCCAGGTCTCATAACAGGAATGTGTGAATAGTCTGGCCTTGTATTGGAGAAAATTCATATTCAGGTGGGACAATAGTTTAAATATTCACCCAAATATAAATCCCAATTGACATGTTCATGTTCTCATTGTTTAAAATCCCCCAATCACACCTCCAAGGCCAAATCTCACCCACCCCTACAAAAATGTGGTTTGTATTTTTTTCTGTATTTCCTGTACTATCTTATGCTTTCTGCCCTGGTCACTCATGTACATGGGACCCAACCCTAGTGAGCCTACCCGATTATCAAAATAAAAAAAAATAAACAGACTGATCCCCATTTTCCTCTGCAAAAAACCCATCCACATCCAACCTGGTCCCTCTTTCCTAATGTTTATTTAAAAAGAAAATTCTCACGTAAGTCCTGCCATTTGCCAAAACCCACGCAACCCAGTGCAATCACTCCCTGGTAAAATATATATACCCCAAGATCCTGCTGGATTGAAATTCCAGTTTACCCAGCCCACCTCCACTGTATTTATTTATTTATTTAGCTTTTGTTTACCGGGTAAGTACACTGGACAAGTATTATGCCTATTTTCAGGAACGACCTGGGAGAGTACAACATGAGGAACAACAGTCAAGGAGACATGGCAAAGAGAGTACAGTTTTTTGTCACAGTAAACAAATATGTGTGGGAAATGCATCATTTGATGCTAGGGGAAACATACAGTAGTAAGCACATTTCAGATTATACACTCTAGACTAGCTAGTTCAACTGACAGATATATACAGGTCATCATACATAGGAGTGGAGCATAGCTCAAGGACTGGATTGGTCATAATATAACTTATAACATTGTCGTATACATCCCTAGGCTAGTTGGATCGCAGACAGGTATACACAGCTCATCACATTTTTCTAAATATGCACATGTTAGACAGAAACAGAAACACTTGGTAGTACAAATTTCTACCAAGTGACCAAGGTGCAATATGTCGTGGTTAGCCTATGACCGTGGAGCAATAATGGGTGTAAAAATGCCCAAGGCTTTTTAGGCAGGAGTAGTCAGAAGTCATTGATACAGTGGGGAAAATATCTCCAGGAATTCAATGGAGACACCCTGGGGAGGTTCAGACAAAACAATTTGACACTTTACTCTAGGGAGGTTTGGGGCAGTCACACTCTGATGCTAGTTTTAGGAAACCCCACAGGGAATTTCAAAAACTCAGATAGGAGGGGGCAGCTCAGATATCCACAGGCGGCGAATTCCAGAGTCTGGGCGCAATTATGGCAAAGTCCCGATCCCCCATGAGGGTCCGGGTAGGAGGGACTTGGAGCATCCCTGATGTGAGAGACCTAAGTTGGTAGGGGGTGGGATTCAGCTTAGGTAGAAGCCGGGCCAGCCCCTGGGGGTGCTAGTTTTGATCACTTTCCCAGAGAGGCATCCCAAACCAAAATCAAGGTATCTAGCTGGTGAGAGCCAGCAGAGTTTCTCATATAGCTCACAACGTTGGGTGAGTCGGGGGCAGCCAAGGCAAAACGACAAATGTTATTGTAAGCAGTGTACCACCAGGTGAGATGTGTCTTTGGAGAGTGAGCAAATAGGCGCAGCCCATAGCTGAGGGAGGGAAGGAGCACACCCTTCGCTAGGGCAAGCCTGGCTGCTGGTATGAGGTTATACTTGGCCCTATAGGCCAGACCCAGTTTGCAGTTTGCCGCCCTGCAGATGTTAAGGATATGATTACCCATGTCAAGTTGGGGGTCAAGTGTTACCCCCAGATATTTGATGGAGCTCACTATGGGTAGTGAGGATCCATCTGCGCTGGTGACGTGTAAGCAGGCTGACCAGGATTTGATTTTAGCCATTGAGCCAAAGAGCATAGCCTGTGTCTTTTTCAGGTTCAGGACCAGCTTGTGACTAGTAACCCATGACAATACCCTGTTAAGGTCATCGGTCAGGTTCTGGTTTAGGGTAGTGGCATTCTTGGAGTGAGCCAAGATTACCAGATCATCTGCATACATAGTGGCGCTACAGCTGGTAGTAACCATGGGTAGTTGATTGATGAAGAGGGGGGAAGAGGAGGGGACCCAGTACCAAGCCTTGAGGCACTCCAGAGGTCACTGGTAGGGGCTCGGAGAGGACTTTATTGAAGCAGGTACGCTGCTTTCTGCCATGTAGATAACCCATTAGCCATTTCATGGCATGGGGGGAGAGGCCAAGTGACCACAACTGTGCACCAAGCAGTTTGTGGTCAACAAGGTCAAAGGCTTTGGACAGGTCAATAAATATTGCACCAGAGAGTTTGCCCTGGTCCATGGCTGTCCAGATACTTGATGTAACCGAGATTAAGGCTGTGGTGGTGCTGTGTCCCTTACAAAAGCCATGCTGGGCTGGGGACAGAAGTTCATGAGAGTGGATATATTCCGCGAAAGCTGCTCAGCCACTACCTTTTCAAGGAGCTTGCTAAAGGTTGGGAGAATGGCAATCGGTCGATAATTGTCAGGTAGTTTGGGATTTCCTTGCTTCAGTATAGGGACAATCCTCGCCTCTTTCCAGATGTCTGGGATGGTCCCCAGACCAAGGGATAGGTTGAAGATAAAGGCTACTGGTGAGGCAATGTGTGCAGCACCAAGCTTAAGGAGTTTAGGCTCCAGGATGTCTAGGCCAGGACTGGAGTACTGGGAGAGGCCAGCTAGGTGTTTCTGCAAGTCCTGAACTGATACAGCCCTGAGGTGGAACATTTGATGAGGAGGGTGACCCTCCAGCAGAGGGGAGGGAAGGGGGTGGGACAGAGCCTCATCAGCTGAGAAGAGGGTTGTGAAGGCAGAGAGGTCAGAGAAGTGATTATTTAGGGAGTTAGCAATAGTATGGGGATTATTGCAGGAGACTCCATTTATGACCATGTCCGTAACCCCCGGATGGGAGTATCCGCTGACAAGGGATTTTATATCTCTCCAGAACCTCCTGGGATTACTGACAGAGCTTAGTAGGGCGGACTTGCAGAAGTCACTCTTTGCTGCCCTGATGGCCTTTTTGCACTTGTTCCTGAGGTGTCTGTACCTTTGAATAATCATGGGATCACCAGTACCTTTGGAACGAGCCCAACACTTATCTCTCTCCTGCATCTGGGCTAGGAGATTCCCATTTAACCAGAGGGTAGTAGACCCCCTCACCCTACGGGTGACCTTGGGATCATGCTTGTCTTGCAAGGCCCCAAAGGTGGAGAGGAAGTAAGAGGTTGCTGCCGAGGGGTAAGTGGCACCATACACCCCAGACCAGTCAGTAACTCTTAGGTCTTCCAGGAACTCCTCAGTATCGAATCTAGAGTAGTTTCTGACACGCATAATTTTGTGTGGAATTTTGGGGGTGGGAATTTTCCATACACAGAAAACCGGTGATTGGCCAGAGATGGAGTCAGATAGTGTACCCACTGATGAGATCCTGTCAGGACGGTTAGACATGATCCAGTCCAGTAAGGTGCTGGAAGATCCATTTGCTGTCCACCTAGTTGGTTCCTGGATGAGTTGGGTCAGGGCAAGGTTAGCAAGCAGAGGCTCAAACTGCTTAACATTACCACTATCCCAGTTAAGGTTTACATCCCCCAGGATTATGAGTTCGTTATCCCAGACTCTGGGACCAATTTTGTCCATGAGGTGAGTTAATCCAGGTAGCCCACCTCTTGGAGGATTATAGGCGCACACCAGGTGCAGTTTCTTTGCATCCCATGCAGCAGTAGCACATGTAGCAACTCACAGGGGACACGTTTGAATCCTGGTGGGCAATTTGGGAGATTTTAAGTGGCTCTTATGGTAGATTAGTATGCCACCCCCTGCCCCCAGCTCTGTCCAGTCGGGTGAATTCATACTCAGTGAGTTCACAGGCAGAGTCAGGGATAGAGGGTTTCAGCCAGGTCTCCGTCACTCCTAGGATGTCGGGTTTGTAGAGTGCAACCCATGCCAATAGCTCATCATGATTAGGTAGCAGGCTCCTAATGTTAAGATGAGCTATTTTTAGCCCCTTACCCATGCCCCATACGGGAGGGATTTTGTGGGTCAGATTTAATGGGACAGCAGTCATTTTCCTGGGAGTGCAGCATCTGGATAGTATAGTGATCCAGTGTTGGGCATAAGTCCTCATCCTGTGGTAAACGAGTAGCAACAAGCCCCCATCCCCAGCAGCAGGTCATTTCCTGTCTACCTGCAAAGTGGTCAGCTTGGAACAGTGCAGCTCATTGCAGATTGGGACCTGCACCAATGGGTGCCATATTTAAAAGTCATGCAAAGGGCTGTGTTTTCCTACAACTGTGCATGTGAGACAGTAGGATGCATATTCAAAACTGTTCTAAAGCTCTGTCCAGCCCTAACAAGTTTCTACTGTATTTGCCTCCTGTGAGCACTTCACAAAGCAAAGCACTAACACGTGTGTGAGCACAAAACACAGTGGAAAGCTGGGTAGCTTAAGGAGGCAGTATACTGTAGTGGTTAAGGGCACTGAGCTACAAACCTGGAGATCTGGGTTTGAATCTCATCAGACCCTACTTGCATAATGTGTGACCTCGAGCAAGTCACTTAACTTCCTTGTGCTCCCAGGTTGTACCTGGAAACAAGCTCTGGCTTAGTGTGCCTTTCCTGGTTAAACAATTCCCCCTCTCCCTTTTCTCTTAAGTGACACTAACCCATTAGAACTGCAGCACTGAACTGCAATACTGGTACAAAAAAATGACCCTACTCAACATACAAACCCCTAACACTGCCTCACCATATCAATACCTGACAATTTACATGTCATTATCAAGGCACATTGCTCCATCTAGGGGATGGGCGATGGAGGCTGTGGAGTATAACAGAGCAATCCAGTTCCATGTGTGAAAGGGGCAAGACATGCTGTTGCAGCACATTTTACCACAATTAAGCAGATGCATTGATGCGTTTTGGGAACCAGCATGTAATATTTTAATGCGTTCATTCAAGGTCTGCTACAAAAGTTATGACACTATATAGTGTAGTAGAGTAACTAGCGTCACCCCTCCTCTTCACTGCTCCTCCTTACTTGTGTCACCGCACCCCTTCACTATCCCTCCTTCCTACTCATTTGTACCCTAACCTCTGACTGTGCTGTATTATTCACCCTGAACCACTCATTGACAAAACTCCCTGCCCTAACTTAACTTAAGTGGTGCTGAGCTGTTGTATATATACATACAGATATATATGTATACTTACACATATAGCTACTGGTGTATTGCTGAAAGTTTTTATGTCCGCATCCTTACAGTATCCTTAGTTTTTTTTCCTACAGTGTCTCATTGCATCCTATTCTGTTCATTGTAACTGTTCTTACATGTTAACATGTATTTGATTACATGTACTCTTATGTATTTCATATGTATTTGATTATATGCACTCTTACATATTTCATCTGCAACTATGCTATATGTGTTTGTGTGTTCTTATGCCTGCCCTGTTGTGACTTACCCTGACCCTTCCAGGTCCACCTTGTAAATGAGTTTTACCCAATGGTGTTCTCGCCTGGTAAAATAAAGGATTAATTGAAAGAATTGATATTGAGGGCCACTGTCTATGGGGGGGTGTGTTCAAATCAAATGAATCCACCCCCCATTAACAATACTGCCAAAGGCATCATTATAAGTGTTCGTTCATCCTCATGGTTCATGGATTCAGAATAACTGGCTTTTTTCAGAGCACTGGGGCAGTGTTTTCTATGGGCCATGCAATTTGTGCACTTTAAACCATGCTTTTCTCTATGAATAAACAGTATCACACAAACAGCCAGTTAGCAAGACTACCAGACTTCCAAGATATTATCGTTCCATATATGCACAGCTTGCTTTTCATTTGCATGCACTTAGAGACTGCCTTTGGGCTTATGCGCAGACTGCCTTGTACCACACAAACTGAGGCTCTTAATATGGCAATTGGTGTGCTAAGTACATATTTAGTACGCAAAGCCATGTTTATGTACTACAAAGTCACTTTGCTCCATGCAAAGTTTTTAAATATGGGGCCTACAATTCACTATTCCTGGTTCCCCCTCTACGGGCAGCCACATGGCTGTCTGCCGCAGGGGAGTGGGGGGCTACAGCTAATCGCTCATTGCTGATGATAAGTCCCTACAGTAGCAGGAAGCTGGGTGGGATGCTCCCGGAGAGACGGTCAGATGAGACAGTTTCTTTTTTTTTTATCATGACATATTTTTCTCTCTCAGCTCGGTCGGCAACTGTCCGGCCACCGTCCTCCTGCATCTCTCCGAACCTCAGCAGGCCCAGGCTACTTGGGCTGGTGCACACACAGTGCCCTTTGGAGGGGTCCCCTACTCCCCCCACTGGGTCTGGATCCAACCTGAGCATGGATCCTCCATCAAGCCGCCACGACTAACTGACATTTTCCTCTGTTTTTCTTCCTCTGGTGTACAGACGTGCAATGACATCAAAGGCAAGGTGTGCCGATGTCTGCCGTACTCCAGCCCCCTAGATGCACTGCACCTGTAGTGCCCCTGATTGCCATTGGGGGCCGCTGCAGAGCAATGCAAGCCCCGAACCCTCCTCAGGGAGAGATCAGTCCATTGGATGCTCAATTCTCTCCCTTCCCTACCGACCCCCAATGACCCACGCTCTTTCCTGAACTCGGGTCACCGGCATGGTGCGAGGTGTGGCATCCAGTGCCTCAACCCTCAGCACCACTGGACCAGCATATGAGACAGCTTTTTGACTGAAGATCACTGCACTGGGTTGAGGGTGGGATTTGGCAGTGGAGAATTTATTTATTTAGCATATACACACATGCTGTAGAGTGGCTTACTACACTTATTAAACTGACAATACAGAAAGATTTTTAAGCTGCTGAAACATGAAATAAATGGTTGAAATGTACATCCATCCACTTGTTAAAGGACAGAAACATAGAAACATAGATATTGGCAGCAGATAAGGACCACTTGGCCAACCTTGGTCTGCCCATTTTCCCCTACCTACTATAACACCACAGAGCCTATTTGACCTCCAGCATTAACCCTCCTTTCCCTACCTGTAAGGTTCCCTTATGCCTATCCCATGCATTCTTGAAGCCTGTTACCATTTTTGCCCCCACCCCCTCAGCTGAGAGGCCATTCCAGGCATTCACCAATCTTTCAGTGAAGAAGTACTTCCTCACAGCTCCACTGAGGCTCCACCCCCATAGAAACATAGAAACATAGACTTTGACAGCAGTTAAGGACTGCTTGACCCATCTAGTCTGCCCATTTCCCCTACCTACAGGATAGGCCACAGATCCTAGTTAACCAACAGCCTATTTCTTCCTACCCTCCACAAGAATTGCCTTATGTCTGTCCCATGCATTCTTGAATTCTCCCACAGTTTTAGACCCCACAACCTCCTCAGGAAGGCTGTTCCATGCATCCACTACTCTCTCTGTGAAAAAATACTTCCTCACATTGCCCCTGAACCGCCCCCCCATCTTTAAATTGTGTCCCCTTGTTCTTGCACATCTGTTTTTCTGAAAGATGCTGTCCTCTTGGACTTTGTTGATTCCACTGAGGTATTTAAAAGTTTCTATCATGTCTCCCCTCTCCCTTCTTTCCTCAAGGGTATACATATTAAGCTCCTTTAGTCTCTCCTCGTACGGCTTCTCTTGCAGACCCTGCACCACTTTAGTTGCCCTCCTCTGGACTGCCTCCATGCCCCAGCTTCATAGCATGTCCCCTTGTTCTTGAGCATAATTATGTCTGAAAAATACTTCCCTCTTGAACTTTATTTATACCCGTGAGGTATTTGAATGTTTCTATCATATCCCCTTTCTCCCTCCTTTCCTCCAGGATGTACATATTGAGGTCCTTCAGTCTCATTTCATACGGCTTGAGGTGCAGACCCTGCACCATTTTGATTGCCCTCCTCTGGACTGCCTCTACCCTATGTCCTTCTGGATGTGGTTTCCAGAACTGGACAGAGTACTCCAGGTGAGGTCTCACCAGTGATATATACAGTGGTAACATCACCTCCCTCTTTTTGCTGCTGATATCTTCCCTGTGCAACCTAGAATCACACTAGCTATCCCCACTGCCTTGTCTCATTGTCTGGCTACCTTTAGGTTATCAGCTATGAGTACTCTCAGGTCCCTTTGGTGGTGGATAATACTACCCCCCCCCCATTTTGTACTGGGTTTCTGTGCCCCAAGTGCATGGTTTTGCACTTCTTTGCACTGAAACCTAGTTGCCGCACTCTTGACCACTCTTCTAGCTTTCCTAGACCACTGTTCACTCCCCCCCAGAATGTCTTCCCTATTACAGATTTTAGTGTCACTTGCAAAGAGGCATACCTTCCCTTCTAGCCCCTATGTGATGTCGTTAATAAAGACATTAAAAACTACCAGTCCCAGTACTGATCCCTGTGGTGCCCACTTGTCACCCTCCCTTCTTCAGAATGAATTCCATTTATCACCTCCCTTTGTCTCCTGTTCCCCAACCAATTTCTCACCCAGTGTGCCACCTTAGGACACACTCCAAGGCTTCCTAGCTTGTTTACAAGTCTCCTACGTGGAACAATGTTGAATGCCTTACTGAAATGTAGGTAGGCCACATCCACTGCACCACCCTGATCCAATTCTGTGGTTACCCAGTCAAATAAATCAATCAGATTTGTTTGACAACATGAACCCCCACCCACACCCCCAGTAAATCCATGCTGCTCTGGACCCTGAAGGTCACTGGATTCCAGACATTCCACAATCCTCTCCTTCAGTAGTGATTTGATTACTTCCCCACTGTAGTTTTCCTGTTTTGCAGTTCTAACTCACTGAGTAGTCATCCTCTTTGTTATTTGGCTGTCTGATTAACAAAGGATTGAGCTGCTCCATGTACAGGTTGTGTGTTGTAGTTCTGCTAGTGAGAAAGTCTTGTCATGATAGTCAGCAGTTCTGCCTCTTGCACAAGCTGTGTGCAGTTTAACTAATTAAGAAATGTTTTTAGGGCACGTCAGTACAGTGGACTCTGTTTGAAGGGGTTCTGTAGGGTAGTGCTGAGGTGGATTGATTTATTCTGTTCTACAAAGGCTGTTGCTAGGTAGATTTGGTTAGGTTAGTTATTCACTGTGCAGTTTCTAGAAAACTAATCAATGGCCAGGCAATGTGTTTCAACCAATGAAAACTTTAGATTTGGTCACTTCCTTAAACCCCATTTTATAGATTACAATGTCTCCTGGTGGATAGAAAGCCTCAAGGATGGGTGTCAGGGGTCCCTGTAGTCATGCAGCACCATGCGTGAAATGCTAGCCCTTTGGTGGCATTCACTTTGAATACCAGGCATAAATGAGATGCATCGATCTGTTGATGCAGAACTGATGAGTTCTGTTTGGCTAATATAAAATGGTTCTGGATTGACCAGAAACTTTTTTCCTCCAGTGCTGCATATCCTTATAACCAATCATATACTGCATTTCAGGATTTTTTAGTAAAAGAAATTGTGATGCAGTTGGAAGGTCGAGGTTATGGAGGTGCAGCAAAAAGGGTCACTTGGTGTAGAAATGGGGGTCATGCAATTAACTTTGCTGCCTTTGCGATGGATGGCCTGCAGTGCCACCATGTCAGTTGCAGCTGTGAATCACACATTAAGAGTGTTCTGCTAGGCACCATGATATAGAAGAGACTGGCAAAACTTGGATGTGCTCCGAAAACACTCTTTTGCGATTTAAATGGTATGAAAAGAAACAGATTTCATCAGTCTGTGGGCCTTTTGAGATACAATACAGTGGTAAGAGGTTGGAAAAAAGTGAGGGTTTTGCGTTTTCAGGTTATTAGAGATTGAAAAGTGAGCTGGTCCTTCTCATGACCATGTGAGGAGGGGTCAAGTTTTAAATCAGATTAGTAACTGTATTAGTTTTTAGGTCTTGTCATTGTGCATTTTTCTAAGCTACAGTCCGGGAAAAAAAAATCTCTAGCTTCTTCATACAAAGTACTGTGCCAAACATTTTTACAATACACCAGAAATAAAGAGGATGCCTTTGAATAAATGGCTGTATTCATTTACATGTCATTACTTTCTTGATTGCATTTAATATCTAAAGGGAAGATCCAAACTTCATCATGCAGTTCATTGTGGTGGTGGGGTCAACACTTTTGATAATTTATGATGGCCAAATATGGCTGACAAGATTTTCTTGTTTTATTTTTTCTTTCACTTTTTTCTTGTATTAGGATTTATTTTTAGGTTGCTGTGTCCTGGCACTCGTTCTTCACCTACAGTAGCTTTGAAAAACCCATAAAAATGTAAAATTATTGAAAATGCAATACAAATCGGGTTGGCTAGGTGGCGCTGAGAGTTGGGGTGCTGGATACCACACTTCACGCCATACCGGTGACCCAAGTTAGGGAGAAAGCTTGGGCTACTGGGGGTTGGCTTGTGGGGGGGCAAGAGATGATCATAGCAGCACTGGGCTGCTCTCATCTCCCTGATTGAGAAGGTATAGTTCCTCACTCTCGGCTGATTCGTGATGGAGGCCACATCTCAGAGTATAATCGGGGGCTGACACAATTACATGGAGGGTGGAAGCAGCACTCGGTTTCCAGGAGTGCGTGTGCGTGCCTCCATGTGTAAGCCCTTGTTATGTTCGCCATTGCTCCAGGGGTTGGGGGGTGAAAATCAGAAAACCCCATGTCTCTCTGTGCCCATATGTGATGGCTCCTGCCACTTTCCTGGATCCTGCTCCTTGTGAATCCCCACCAGTAAGATGCAGGGGGGAAATGCTGATGGGGTTGGGGCAAAAGGGGGACCCAATGACAAGAGCAGGTGGCAAAGGAGGAAAAAAGCTATATAAAAGAAAACTGCATTACAAAGAAAAAAAGAGAACAAGAAAAAGAGAACAAGAGAGTGACCATTAGGGCCATCACGTCCGGTAATAGGTAGGGCTGGACAGATTGGAAGGGAGACTGGGTTTTTTCTGACATCAGTATCTATGTTCTTTATTTCTGTGTAACAAGATTTGAACAGCATTTGCAAATCCTTATAGAACTGTGTAAAGGGGGACCAAGACACAGACACACAGAGATACACTTGGGCTTGAAAAGCCCAGACTTCTGTGAAGTGCCCACATTAGTTTCTCTTGCCCAGGAGGACATTGTGACTGTGGCATGCAGTCACTAACATAAATGTTGGAGCACAGCTTCTGGGCTTAGCTATCTTGGGCCCCCTGACTCATGGCCAGCATGGAGAGAGGTCAGGGGTCAGCATCAGCATCAGCAAGCCTAGGAGAATCCAGCCAATCACCTGCAAGCAAGTATGGACAATGTGGCCTAATGTTGCATTGTGGGACATATGGGCAAGAAAAAGTCCATGTATAAGAGCAAAACACAAAAAATACACTTGCAGTCAGAAACACAACAGAGTCAGAAAGAAATCTACTAATGCAAATTTGATGTGAGTTAGACATCTAAAAGCAGGAGGATACAGAACAAGACCCCCGACTCTTGGACCAACACTTGGTCTTTGTTAGGGGTTGTGCTCCTGCTACAGAAAGACATCCCTTATAACCGACAAATTTAAGTGACAGTGCAATTAAAAACATATTAAGAGGGCCAGTCCAGTGGTGCGTGGGCTAAGGCACCATATGCCACACCACCCAGCACACTGGCGACCCTGGTTCAGGAATGAACTAGGGTTACTGGGGCCAGTCAGAGTACGGAGGATCGCACATCTGTAGAATGCTCTCCTCCTTCAGAGACAGGGGGCAGAACAAGCCACTACTTGTCTGCCACTCAGCAGATGCTGGTGGACATAGCATCAGCTTACATTTTCTAGAGGGCTGGGGGCAGGCTTTTAAGTATGAGCATCATCACACCTTATGTCCGTGCCATGGCACACATTCCCAACCTAGGGGACATGGGGAAGAAAATGAGGAAAAAGCCCCCTGAGTGCCAGGATGATGTCTGGTGACACCGCAGTCTCTGCCCTACCACTTGTGGTACCCACTCATCCACTGAGGTAAGCAAGTGATTGGAGTAAGACCCGAGATGGTGAGAGATGGGGCTGGGGGTCACCATTGGAAGGGGGGACACTCTAGGAGAAATGGGGGATAAACAATAAATTGTAAGAAAAAAACATTTCAAGAAATGTACCAACAATAAAAAAAAAGATGTGAATAATCTACAATAGACATATGCACCCAATCAAAGTAAATATCAGAATATTTATACACTGATTCATGGATAAATGAATCAAAGAGTTACCAGGCATTGGGACACATGAGCCACACACTTTTATGAAAAAGGATATAAAAAAGACAGAACTCTCGGTATTTACAAATAACTGCAGCAAAGAAAAGTTTGGAGTGGAGAGCGGGAAACGACAAATTAGGAAAACAAATAGACATAGGAACTCAGAGACATGGCACACGCAAGGCAAATAGCAAGACTATAAATTTATTGCCAAGTGCAAAAAGTGGTGAATACATACAGATACAGAAAACATTTGAAACACCTGCTAGACCCAGTGGTTTGAATTGCTCTGACTCTCCCTCAGGGGGTTGGGGGTACACATAGAAACATAGACAATGTTGGCGGAGTGCTCCTCATACTTGCCTGAGTGGGTGCTCCAGTGGTGTGGCCTGACCACAAGCCACCACCAGCCCTCTGCCTTAGGGAAGCCCTGAACAGGCTCCCTACATACAGGGACACAGCTGCTTTCAGACCAGATGTGCCCGAGCGGATGATCCAGTGGTGCAGCCTGACCACAAGCCGCCACTGGCCCTTCCGCTGTAGGAAAGCCCTGAACAGGCTGACTATATAAAGGAACACAGCTGCTTTCAGACCAGACTTGCCTGAGCGGGCGCTCCAGGGGCGTGGCCTGATTACAAGCTGCTGCCTGCCCTACTGCCTTAGGGAAGCCCTGAACAGGCTCCCTACATACAGGGACACAGCTGCTTTCAGACCATACTTTCCCATGCGGGTGCTCCAGTTGCGCTGCCTGACCACAAGCCACCACTGGCCCTTTCACCTTAGGGAAGCCCTGAACAGGTTCCCTACATACAGTGACACAGCTGCTTTCAGACCAGGTAAAGATTTTCCGTTCACCCTCTACGGTGTTCTGCCTGGACTTTGGTACCTTTCGCTTCTGCTGAGAATTTGCTGAGTTTTGATTCTTGGACTCACACCATTGTTCAATGGCTTTCCTGCCTGAAACTGATTGACTCTCTCCAGAACCGAGCCAAATTCAAGCTCAGGTACTGCCGCCGGGCTGATTTTCCAGCTCTTCCACCCTCTGACTCTGCAGTTACCTACAGGACTCTGAAGTGTTAAAACTGTCTGTGTTTTAAAGTGAATTTCTGTACTGTTTTAACTTGCCTGCTATGTAGGACCTGGTTTAAATGGCTACAGCATGAATTTGTGTGCTAACCTAGTGCACGGTTGAATTCTGAATTTTAAACTGCTGTGTAATCGACTGCAAAAGTGATCGCTGCTAGACATTTGCTAAAGGTTATACACTTAAGGTTTTATGATTTAAATAGACTGCTTCAATCCTGCCTTTCTCTGTCTCCTAGACCCTGCTCTCTCCCCTTCACTCCTAACTGGTCTCTCTCTCCCGGCCCGGAATCAAGTGCTTGCTGAAGACCTGCCCCTTTCTTCACACTACCTCTCATCACTCAGCTAATCCTCTGACTTAATCTCTTCTCTTCTTTTGCCCTACCCCCAGCTTACCCACTGGCTGTCTGCCACCAGATTCCCACCCTCTGCTTTCATAATTATTATTCTACTCTGCATTTAAACTAAATCTGTCTCTCCCCTTCCTCCTCACACTTGCCTGAGCGGGTGCTACAGTGACATGGCCTGACCACAAGCCACCGCCAGCCCTTCCGCCTTAGGGAAGCCCTGAATAGGCTCCTTACATACAGGGACACAGGTGCTTTCAGACCAGGTAAAGATTTTACGCTTGGCCTTTACGGCATTCTGCCTGGACTTTGGCACTTTTCGCTCCTGTTGAGGATTTATTTATTTATTTATTTATTTGAAACTTTTACCAGGAAGGCATACTGAGCAGAAATACTGCTCGATTCCAGATGTGCCCTGGGGAAGAGGTTAGGGGAGTAGCACAAGAAGAGAATAAGAACCAACAAGAACTCAAATTGGCCGAGTTTTGACTATTGGAGTCCCACCATTGGTCGGTGGCTTGCCTGCCCGAAGTTGATTGATGCTGTCCAGAACCAAGCCAAATTCAAGCTCTGGCACTGCCGCCTGGCTGAGTTTCATGCTCTCTCTCACCCTCTAACTCTGCAGTCGCCTACAGGACTCTGAAGTGTTAAAACTGCCTGCATTTTAAACTGAATTTCTGTATTGTTTTAACTTGCCTTTTAAGTAGGACCTGGTTTAAATGGCTACCATATGAATTAGTGTGCTAGCCTAGTGCAGGGTTGAATTTTGAATTTTGAACTGCTTTGTAATCGACTGCAAAAGAGGCCACTGCTAGTCATTTGCTAAAGGGATGTACACTTAAGGTTTTATGATTTAAATAGACTGCTTCAATCCTGCCTTTCTCTGTCTCTTAAACTCTGCTCTCTCCCCTTCACTCATAACTGGTCTTTCTCTCCTGGCTTGGAATCGAGCGCTGGCTGAAGACCAGACCCTTTCTTCACACTATCTCCCCTCACTCAGCTAATTCCCTGACTTAATCTCTTCTTTTGTCCTACCCCCCGCTTACCCCACTGGCCATCTGCCACCAGACCCCCACACTCTGCTTTTGTAATTATTATGCTACTCTGCATTTAAACTAACTCTGTCTCTCCCCTTCCTCCTCAGACTTGCCTGATCAGGCACTCCAGCAGCGTAGCCTGACCATAAGCCGCTGCCAGCCCTTCTGCCTTAGGGAAGCTCTGATCAGGCTCCCTACATACAGGGACACAGCTGCTCACAGACCCCACTGGCATTATGTGCCAGCTCCCCATCCACCCTAAGTGGGCTATTTCTTATATAGTTTCCTGTGATCACATGATCACAGGATATTGACTAAGTGCCAGGATCTCCATTATACATAGATACATAGATACATAGACGGTGTCGGCAGATAAGGGCCTATGGCCCACCTAGTCTGCCCATTTGAGCTTGTAAGTTCAGTTTGTTTTCCTAGAAGTCTGTTTCCCCTTACCCCTGCCCTCTAGAATTCCTTTATGTCTATCCCATGCATTCTTAAATCCTGTGATTGTTTCAGCCCCCACCACTTCCTCTGGCAGGGTGTTCCACTTGTCCACCACCCGTTCTATGAAGAAATTCTTTCTCATGTTTCCTCTGAATCGTCCTCCCTCCAACTTCATCCCATGCCCTCTAGTCCTGAAACATCTTTTTCGCTTAAAAATAGTGTTTTCCTGCACCCTGTTCCTCTCTGTAAGATACTTGTATGTCTCTATCATATCCTCTCTCTCCATTAGCAAGTTATACGTCTCTGCCACTAAAGGGCTTCAGCTGTTCTTATTTCACTAATACAGAGGCCAGCAGATAAGGAATAGCAACACTCCTAAAGGGTGACCCTTACCTCCAAGCCTGCCAGGAGCACTCTATAAGTACACGGCCTACTATTAACTATTTGGGAACTCTAAAAATGGAAATAATCCATAATTTTCTTTTCTGCGGTCCAAGTAGGATCGAACCTGCCTAAAAGAATCTTGGACCTCAATTCAGATCTCCTAAGTCTAAATCACAATGAACAACTCAAGCAACTTAATGCCTCAGGGTATCATGCTGGAATTAGTACTATCCCATGCAGGTCTTTTTAATGATAATGCTTCAAAACCAACTAAACACTGTGCCACCTGGTCCAATCTAAATGTCTATGGAACCACAATCTCTTCCTCTGGCAAAACCACACCAGTCCACCTTACCCCTAGCAAGGATAATTGGACCAAGCACCACCATGGTACATTGTATGGCTACCTAACAATATCTCTCTTCTCTGGCTACTTCACCCCTATTGGATCCACTAAGATCTCTCAGCACAAGAGAAGACTGCAAACACTCAACACTGGACTTCTGAGGGACCACATTAGATGCCTTCTCCTATTACTCGTACTGTTGTCAGGAAATATACATCCTAACCCAGGCCCACCCCTTTACTCAAGCACCCAATCTAAAATAACTAATGGTCTTACTCTGGCATCAATCAAGATATGCAGTCTCCTTCAAAAGATGTACAGACTAAGTGTATGGGTCACCACGCACAACCCAGACATGCTGTCTGTGGTTGAATCTTGGCTAATTCCCCCTAATACCAGATGAAGCCATAACACTTACTGGGCAAACACCTGTCAAAGTGAGGAGGAGGCTGTGTGCTTTTTATAAGAGACTCCTTACAGGTCCTTCCCCTCCCCACCGGGAGCGACAAACTTCCAATACTCGCCGTCAAACTGCTATTGGGTGCACACAACAAGAGCCTTACTGTTATCTCAGTCTATATTCGACCTAAGCAGACTACAACAGACGTCGAGGCCTTGTTGGAGTGCCTAAGTACACTGAGCCTAAATACAGAAATGGTTTTGCTGGAAGACTTCAACATCAACTGGCTTTTCCTCAGCCACAGCCTCAGTCAAAGATGCTTTCTCAGCTGTTTACTTCTCACAATTGGTAAAGGAGCCAATCAGACATAATTGTAAAACTGGAACAGGAACACTGCTGGACTGGGTGCTCTCAAATCGCCCAGAACATATCACAAACACCATGGTTCTCCCTGACACAATGAGGGACCACTCTCCTGTTAAATGCCATTGGTCCAATCAGTACAGTAAACCACCAGCCAAGTTTCTAACTAGGTGCTTCACAGAAAGCACCTCAAACTGCTAAAATCTGACTTTCAGCACCAGGATTGGTCGAATCTGTATATCACCAATGATGTGGCTACTGCTCTAAAGCATTTCATTACCAAATTCAATACAGTCTGTGACAAACATGCACCACTCAAAACAAAGAAGATCAAAGGTGTCCACAACCCTTGGACCACAACAGACTTACTTGACTTATTCAAGTCCAGCGACCAACTCTGGTACAAGTCACAGGCCCATGGGACCCAAGCCAATACACAAAGCTATAGGAAAGCAACAAATGAATGCACTAGAGTAATACAGTACGCAAAAAGCTCCCACTACAAGGACGCTCTAGCCAGAACATGGAATGTCTGCAAGTCATTCTGGTCCAACTTCCAAGATATCACTGGAAAGACCCAGAAAATCCCCCCTTCAATGCTCAACATGATTGAAGGCACACCAACACTAGATCCTCTACTCATAACTAATGCCTTTAACAATGCATTTACTGACCTGGGCAGCATCCTCCCATCTGACATCTTTGACATCTCCTTCCCAGCTGACCTCCCAAAACTGCATGAACATACCCCTGGGCATCCACCCTTCTATTTCAGGTCAGTTTCAAAAGGAGAAGTCAGAAATTACCTGGAAAAAATCCAAGGAAAGTCTAGATATAGCGGGGACTCCCTGGACCTAAAACTCATACACCTAATCCTGGATGAAGATCTTGAACCTTTAACCAAGATAATCAACTTATTCCTCTGTCACTCACAATTCCCTCCAAAGTGAAAGTCTGCAACTGTAAACCCTTTACACAAGAATGGAGACCGGACTCTGCACAGTAACTATAGACCTATCTCCATCATCCCTCCACTCTCCAAGGCACTTGAAAGTATAGTGATGGACCAACTGGCTGAGTACCTAGATCACTACGATCTTCTAAGTAACCAGCAGCACGGATTTAGGAAAGCACACAGTACTGTCACTGCCCTTCTGAAGTTCACTGGTTTTATCCACCGTGCTCTCAGTCAAGGAAAACAGGTAAGGGCTACCTTCATAGACTTATCCAAGGCCTTTGACACTGTGCATCATGCACTTCTCCTTGATCAGCTCACTATTGTTGGGCTCTCCACTGAGGCAACAAGTTGTTTTTGCAGCTAGCTAAGTAACAGGTCACAACAAATTAAGACTGGAGATGTCCTATTGGATCTGAGACCTGTCTGCTCAGGTGTTCCACAAGGGTCCATCTTTGGCCCGCTTCTCTTCAGTATATTCATTAACAAACTCCCTTACTCCTGCCATGGTCACATATTCCTGTAAGCAGATGATACTGTCATTTTTACCAGCGACCCACAGCCTGAACATCTGAAGATGGCCCTGCAACTAGGTTTCACATCAGCAGAAAAATGGTTTGAGGAACACAAGTTAGTGATGAACTAAAAAGAAAAGAAGTCCATGTTGTTTGCCAGTTCACAAAGCAGACATAAACCTTTCCCACTACCCATTAAGAACAACAAGGATGCCTCCCTCGATCTTGTACAGCACTTCAAATACCTTGGCATTACTATTGACTCCAACCTGTCTTATGCACACACATTGCCAATACCACTAAGGTGATTAATGTGAGAATAGGCATGCTCTATCGGCATAAACACTGCCTTACACCCGATGCCCTGAGCATGACAATACACAGCTCAACATTTGCCCTCATTGACTATGGCCTGGTCATCTATGAGTCAGCCAATGACATGACCCTTCGAAGCATCTCGACTGCCTTGAAAAAAGCATGTTGACTTCTCACAGGTGCTGTGCGTCTAACACACACCTGCAATCTCTATGCTCAAGCAAACTGCCTTCAACTAAAAGACAGAATCTGCTACCAAACCTGCTTGATAGTTAAGAAGATCTGTCTTAGTATGCTGCCCACTGGAGTCATGAATCTTGTCAGCCCAAATCAGTCCACTTGAAACACCAGAAGCTCCAACAATCAAGTTTTTAGTGTCCCTAGGTGCCGCATGACCCTAGCACAATGTGCCTTTGCCATCGAGCTCTGCTTTGGATGAACTCACTCCAGCCCTTCAAAATGATTCAATCTGCTGCAGCTTCAGCTTCTAAACCAGAAGTTACTTCTAAATGCAAAAAAAACCAAAAAAACAAAGCAATGTTCCTCTTGCCCTTTCATCATAGATTAAATCCTGCTACTGCTGAGATGCTCCTGCAGATTACCACCATCTTTGGTGAGCAGTTGGAGTACATAACAAAGTTCAAGTATCTGGGGGTTTGGTTAGATCATAAACTCTCCTTCGCTGACCATGTAGAAGAGTTGGCAAAGAAATGTAGACAAAGACTTGGTCTGTTCTATAGGATCAATAATCTCCGCACAAGAAACGCTAAGCTGAAACTGGTTAAAACTACCTTTCTTTCCTTACTTGATTATGTGGACTTCCTATACAGTCAGAGTCCTGCTGGTGCACTAACCAAACTTGACAGGCTTTATCACAGAGCTATAAGATTCATCATGGGTCTTCCATATTCAACCCATCATTGAGCCCTGTATACGGCAGTGGGATGGTCATCCCTTGGTTATAGATGACAGAAAATGCCATGGTTTGGACAAAGCTATCACAAATAAACTGCCTCATTATATCTCATCTGTTTACCATTTTGCACTCTTGGAAAGTATGCCCTGAGAAGTACCTCCTTAATTTACTTATACGTATATAAGTGTAACCCCACCTACAAATGGGGTTTCCCGAAAAGTCTTCCTTGAGCTTGCCTAAATGCTCACTGCCAGGCTGGTGTTCTGCGTTTTAGCAGTTTAAATGTATTGCCAGAGAGTGCCTGTATAGCCTTTGTGTACTGTCTCTTTGAGAGCTGCTGGGAATGCAGTCATAATTAATCTGAGAGGGAGCTCTGTTGGAAGATGTACTTGTTTGCATATCATTTGTTAGAGTAGTAATAATACTGCAGTTAGTTCTAACCTGCTATCTTTGCAGCATGGACAGTTCTGTTTGTTTCCATCATCTTGGTCCTGGACTACAGAATGGGCCAATCAGTATGTCTGGGACTCTAAAGTGAAGCCTGCCTACAGGGGCTTGGGGGAGCCAACACTTGTAGGAATTGTAGTTTTGGGCTTTTGGCACCTAAAATAACCTGGAGGGGGAGCCCTTGTTGTGACTGACAGATCAGCCAACTGAACCTTTTGGATCTTGGGGAAAGTCCCACACTGCTTGTAGTTTCAGTTAGATCTGAGTTGGGAAGTGAAGAAGTAACAGCTCGAGATAGTTCAAACAGCAATCCATAGTGGATTCATGTGTGAGAACTGTGGAAAGGCCTGAGTTTGGCCTGCATGCTGCCTGCTGTTCCTGAGAGGGAACTTGTGCTTTTTTCGGACTGAATCAAAATTTGGAGAGCGATTTAAGCCACTGAATTGTGATCAGGCTTTAAGCTGAAGAAAACCGAAGATTTGCTGAATGCGATTGTTCTGTCAGTACTTCCAGCTACCTCTGAACTCCTGGATTGTGCAGAGACTCTGTAATAGTGACCAGAGAGTCATTTGCCTGGTACAGTGGAATTTCTTTACATGTGAATGTGCTGTGTGCTTATAGTGGGTCATGATTTAGTTCCCCACTGTGTGTCTGAACTGTGTTTTGCTTGCTGGAGGCTGTATCCAGCTCCACGGACTGAATCCGTATCCATTTCCATTTGCCTGGGCCCTGCTACACTGGCCCAGCCAGAATACCGGCTATGCAGAGAAAGTCATTGACGAGAGACTGGCCTGGGGATCAGCCCACTGCTCAACGCCTTGAACAGGAATGACACCTCGGTGATTTGTTTGGGCCCTGCTTCTCCGGGCACTCCAGCTCAACAGCCTGCAGTCTTGATTTGATCCTGCCTGAGTCCAGTGTTGGGTATTGTGAGTAAACATCAGGGTAGCTCCCTGCAACAACAGCTAAAACTAAAAGTGTTGTAATCTGATTGTCTTGTTGCCTTTTCTTTCACAAACTGAGTCCTCCCGCTCCAGATTACAAATAGTATGTGTTGTGCGTGTTGCTTTCTTCCATCACAGGGCCCCAACCAGCTGCAATGTTCCTGGCTAGCCCACCGTTTTCTTACCTGGGTACCCAGAGTGTGTGACTGCATAGGGACTCTGAACTGCATGCATAACTGTCTGATTAATATAGCTTTTAAGCAAATCAACCCAATTACGCCCCTCCCTTGTTCAAGTCCCCTGAATAAATCAGATTTTACTTTGTTTGCATTTAACCTGACTGTGGTTTCAGTTTGTGTCAAAAGTATTGTACTGTTGCTATTTGCTGTGCTTAACCTTGTTTTACAGGGGTCCCCAGGGTCAAACTAGAGGAACCAGCCCTGGTGGTAAGTGCAAACAGTGTGGGTAATTGCCTTGTGAATAAGGGTCATTGTGAAAGTAATTATTGTATATTGTTCAGGCCACTAGAAGGGAAAGAGGGGGGTTACAGTGTCCTGGAAGGCTGTGCCCAGGTTAGCTTGACCACTAACAATCCTGACCTCCGGGTGGAGGCACCCTTTTCATTACACAGGCCCCTTAACCTGCTACTAGCCAAGCAGGCAGGGGTAGTAGCCCCTGGGATAGTGCCACCTATCTGTTACATAAGGCAAAATCACGCATTGGCAGAGCAGCCATTAGCTATGTGCTTCCTCAAATGTGGAACAAGCTGCAAAAGACCTTGAAACTAACCCACCCCATCAGCTTAACAGCTTTTAAATCACTATATTTACATCATAACAAGGAATCCTGTGCATTTTTCCCCTAACCCATGACTTTCTAATAAATCTCAGTGCACTCCGAGTTACCGCTGTTATAGGGCTGGACTTATCTAACAATTGGCTCTTTCCCTCTCCCCTTCCTTTTTTCCTTTTTTCCACATCTGTCTTCTCCACATTAAATTGACCCTGGATCCAGCCCTAAATTCCAACCCCTTCTTCCATCTCTTATCCCTTAGTACCTTCACTAGGTCTGAACTATCTAATCTCTAGCTCCTGTGGCTGTCTATACTTCATGCCTTCTTGCCTACTCCCTTCCCTCTGCCTACTGCCTTTATCCTGCTGGTAACACGGACCATCTCATATCCCTCCCTTCTAAACGTCACAGACCAGTCTAGCAATGTGATACTTGTCCCTTATACTGGATCACTATATATTATTTTACATTGTGTTTTGTTTATAATTTGGTGTGTCTTTGACTAGTATATTATTTACATACATGCAAAATTGTGTCCTATTTAAAACCTGCTGTATCTCCTGACCTATACATATTTTACTGTCAATGCTTCCTACTGTTACTTATTGCACATACTGTATTTTGTTGTATCCTGTGTATAATGTTTTTGTTGACAAATCCAGGTCCACCTCGAAAATGAGCATTGCTCAACGGTGATCGCCTAGTTAAATAAAGAACATGCACCTGTTCATATCCTTAAAGACACATCACACTAAATAGGGGGTAGAGACACTCACAAGCTTGCACACACTAAACAAGAACAAAAAACAAAAAGGCATCTGTAACTGGAAGGGACATAGACATGTCGGGAGTGGTGCAATGCACTGGCTGTGGAGCAGCAGTCTTCCAGGAGACATTCTGGAGACCGCGTTGCTGCCCTATTTGCAGGCACCTCTCTGGTCTGAGGGAGGAGGTTGTTCATCTCCATGCTGACCTGACAAGGATTTGGAAAACCTGCTCCTCCACCCAGGGACCACCTAGGCCACCGCCACTACCTCAGAGGTTGCCAAGAAAGAGGAGTGGTTGGACCACGGTGGGCTCAGGGAGGGTGAGGGTGGTGGAACAGAGGCACATCCCTCCAGTTGTGCCTCTCCACAACTCATTTGTCACTCTGGTGAAGCATGGTTCCTCTATGGAGCCACCTGCAGTGGAGACCAAGGAGGATGTTGAGAACCTCCACGATGGAGACCCACAGGAGGGTGGTCCAGGATCCCACAGGGGAAGGAAACAACTCCTGATGGGGGACTCAATTGTTAGGGGGTAGAACTGGAGGAGGGAGGGGAAAGGGAGGTAAGGTGCATGCCCGGCGCCAAGGCCTGGAGGGACAGGAAACGAATCCGCAGGATCATGGGAGCAGTGGCAAGGGGGAGGGAGCTTGATGTCATTATCCACCTAGGGACGAATGACCTGTCTGAGAATGGGATCAAAGCAGTGCAACCAGAGTTCATGGAGTTGGGGAGGGGCCTTAGACAAGTAGCACACACGGTAACTTTCTAGGAAGAGCTACCTGTCTATGGCATGGATAAGGCTAGGGCACTCCACACCATGGGATTCAATGACTGGTTGAAAAGCTGGTGCACAGCTCAGGGATTTGGCTTCATTGGGGACTGGGCTCCACCTGAAGGGATGCAGGCCTATACAGGCGTGACGGTCTGCATCTATTCTGGAGGGGGACCAGGATCCTAGGTGATAGGTTTAAATGCTTCAATGGCAAGCATTTAAACTAGCCAAGGGGGAGGCACTGAAGAGGAGAAGGGAAATCCTAGCCCCCACCAAAAAATCTGGGTAATTAGTGAGGTAAACACCAAGATAGAGCAGTCAACAGGGAGAAGGGCAGGGGTAAATGGAGAAACAGACAAAGGCAGTAGGGACAGGGATGGGGCAAAGAGAAAAAAAGCCATAAAAAAATGGAGGGTAATGAGTACCAATGCCTGTAGTTTAGGTAAAAAGCTCCCTGAAATGGTGGCCTTGATGGAAGAGGGATGCCTGGATATTGTGGCAGTCACAGAAACATGGTACACAGAGAACCATGACTGGGATGTCAACATACCAGGGTACACAATTTACAGGAGGGACAGGGAGGGAAGAAGAGGAGGAGGAGGAGTAGCTCTCTAAGTAAGGGAAGGGATGAAAGCAACCGAACTAAAGGATAATCAGGGAGGAGAGGAGACACTGTGGGTCACCATGGAGACTGAAAATGGCTCCACAATTCACAAAGGGGTTGTATACAGACCTTGTCTCAGGGGAGAAAATGGACAAGGAAATGATAGAAGTCATCCTTGGGATGGCAGAGAAAGGGGAGATATTGCTGATGGGGGACCTGAATATGCCAGATGTTAACTGGAGCACCTTTGCTGCAGCCACATCCAAGCAGGGCCTTTCTCGATGACCTACAAGGGGCATGCTTCAGACAGCTAGTTTTGGAACCCACTTGGGAGAGAGCAATCTTAGACCTGGTACTCTCAAATGGGGATGGAGAGAGGATCTCTGATCTTGAAGTGGCTAGCCATCTGTGAACAAGCGACCACCAAACAGTGTGGTTCACGATAAACTTAGCTGTAGAGTCAAGCCACACAAAAGTGAAGGTACAGGACTTCAAGAGGGCTGATTTTGTGAAAATGGGAGAGTGCCTCAGAAAAGCACTAGCAAACAGGCAAGAAGGTGGGGTGGAGCAACAATGGGGAAATATCAAAACCGCCATCACAGAGGCAACAAGCCTTTGTGTGAAGCAAATAAATCAAAACGTAAGAAAAAACACTATGGTTCTCAAAAGAAGTGGCGGAGAAGGTAAGGGAGAAAAAGATAGCATTCAGAAAGTATAAGGAAACACAGAAGGAGCAGGACAGAGAACTGTACCAGTTAAAGCAGAAGGAAGCGGGTAAGACAGTCAGAATAGCAAAGACCCAAACCGAGGAAAAGATAGACAACTCGGTTAAGAAGGGGAATAAAGCCTTTTATAGGTACATTATAGAGCAAAGAAAGACTAAGGCAGGGATACTGAGGCTGAACAGAGAGGAAGGTGGTTGAGCAGAGAGTGACAGTGAAAAAGCAGGGATACTGAACGAATACTTCTGCTCAGTATTCACAAGGGAAAAGCAGGGGGAAATACATAATCAGGTCGATAGAAGCACTATGGATTGGGGGTTGATATTAGTCCTTTCACAGAAGAAAGGGTTCTGAAAGAACTCTTAAAACTGAAGGTAGATAAAGCAATGGGGCCTGATGGGATTCACCCCAGAATTCTAAAAGAACTAAGGGAAGAACTAGCAACACCACTGACTACCCTTTTTAATAAATCATGGGAGGATGGTGTGGTACCTGAGGACTGGAGGAGGGCGAATGTGATTCCCCTTCACAAAAGTAGGAGCAAGACAGAGGCAGGAAACTACAGACCTGTCAGTTTGACCTCAGTGGTAGGGAAAATGAAGGAAAGAATTGTTGAGTACCTAGAGGCCAGTGGGGCACAGAACCCAAGGCAGCATGGATTCACAGTGGGAAGGTCATGTCAGACAAATCTAATTGATTTCTTTGACTGGGTGACCAAAGCGGTAGACCAGGGAGGGGCTGTGGACATGGCCTACCTAGACTTTAGCAAGGCATTTGACACAGTCCCGCACAAAAGATTAATAAAAAAATTAGCCAGTCAGGGAGTGGGTCCCATGGTGGTACCCTGGGTAAAACATTGGTTGGACAACAGGACACAGCGGGTAATAGTAAATGGAGTCCACAGTAAAGAAAGGAGGGTTACTAGTGGGGTACCGCAGGGTTCAGTACTGGGGCCGGTCCTTTTTAATGTCTTTATAAGTGACATTGCAGAGGGACTGGAAGGGAAAGTATGTCTCTTTGCAGATGACACAAAGATCTGCAACAGGGTTGATACACAAGGTGGGGTGGAAAGCATGAAAAGGGACTTGGCAAGGTTGGAAGAATGGTCAAATGTATGGCAGCTTAGATTTAATGCAAAGAAGTGCAAAGTAATGCACCTGGGAAACAAAAACCCAGGGGAAGAGTACACAAGGTTGGGTGAGATACTGACAACAACAAAAATGGAAAGGGACCTAGGGGTAGTCATATCAGATGACTTAAAGGTGGGCCAGCAATGTGAGAAGGCAGTAAGGAGGGCTGGAGGGATACTGGGATGCATAGGGAGAGGCATCACCAGTACAAAACAGGAAGTTGTTGGCCCTCTGTACAGACAGTTGGTAAGACCACATCTGGAGTACTGTGTACAGTTCTGGAGACCCCATCTCTGCAAGGACAGAGACAGGGTGGAGGCTGTCCAGAGGAGGACAACCAAAATGTTGCAGGGTCTGCATCAAAAGACATGAAGAAAGACTAAAGGAACTAAAGATGTATAGCCTCAAGAAAAGGAGGGAGAGGGGGACATGATAGAAACTTTCAAATACCTCAAGGGAATCAACAAAGTCCAAGAGGGTAGCATCTTTCAGAAAAAGAGATGTGCAAAAACAAGGGGGCACAATTTGAAGATAGAGGGGACGGCTCAGAGGTAATGTGAGGAAGTATTTCTTCACAGAGAGGGTTGTGGATACATGGAACAGCCTTCCTGAGGAGGTTGTAGAGTTAAAAACATTGGGGGGAATTCAAGAATGCATGGGACAGACATAAGGCAATTCTATTGGGAGGTAGGAGGAAGTAGGCTGTTGGTTAACTAGAATCTGCAACTTGTCCGTTAGGTAGGGAAATGGGCAGACTAGGTGGGCCAAGTGGTTCTTATCTGCTGTCAAATTCTATGTTTCTATGTTTGATTGATAGAATGATTGAAGCTCTACCACCACAATAGGCACCTTCAAGCACAAACTACAATCTCAGCTTCTTACAAGATCCACCTGTGTTTGCTGCCACTAAGTCCTCCATGGTGCTCTGTCTAGCTGCACTTAGCCTGCACCCCCTGCTATCATCTGACCCTGTAGGCCACATCTAGCATTTACCTTCCCCTGCCATGCTACCTCCTACCCCCTCTTACTCCCTCTCACCCCCCTCCTCCTCCCATCCCTTGCTACCTGCCACACTTGTCCCACCCGTTGATCAGCCAGGTTGGTTCCCTTCACCCTCTACTTCCTGTGGCACACCTGTCTGTCTCCCTGTTCTCTCTGACAAGGATATTCCAATACCCATCTGAGGCCCTGCTACATAACCATTTTATTATTCTCTGTATTTTGTTATTTGTAAATGACATGTTATAATTTACCTCTAACAATGACTTGCCTGTATGCACTGTACCCATAATGTTCTGTTTGCACTGTACCTGTCTTTGACATGGAACCTATGTAAACAGCTGCTGCTCAAAGTTATGAATCCTAGCTCTCAATAAATAAATAAAAATAAAAAAATAAAAAAAGACTATTTGTCCATCCAGTGTGCCCGTAACACCCTATCAAACCCCAGTAGGATCTTTTTAGCCCACACTAGTCACCCCATGCTCCTTGTTTTACTAGTACTACCACCCTGAGTAACTACTAAGCTCTTCACTCTGTTCTAACCGTGCTTAAAACCATTAATTGTTTTGGAGCCCATCACATCAGCTGGCTGATTCCATTGCTCAAACACCCTTTCTGTAAAATAAAACTTTATCAAGTCCCTCCCACACCTCCCTCACCCCTGCCTGTTTCCACTCATGTCCCCATTTGCTTAACAGTACCTCACAGTTCACTTTTCTCATTCCCTTTAGTAACGTGTAGGTCTCTGTCATATCACCCCTCTGTTGTCTGGCCTCTAGCGAGTACATATTCAGTGCCTTACACCGATCCTCATAAGATCTGTCTTGCTGGCCCTGAATCATTTTGGGTATTCCACATTGCACCATCTCTAGCCTGTCCTTATCTTTCCTCAGGTGAGAAATCCAAAACTGTTCACAGTTCTCCTCGTGTGGCTTCACCAGTGAACTATAGAGAAGTAGAAATATCTCCTTTCTTTTGCTGTCAGTACCCCTTCCAATACACCTCAACATGCTTTTTGCCTTACTGTAAGCCTTATTAAATTGGCTAGTTTGTTTAAGGGAGTAATTTATGATCACTCTTAGGTCTCTTTCCTCAGAAATAAAGCCCAGTTTATCCCCTTCCATCCAGTATCCTGTCCTGGGATCCTTATTCACTGTGTGCACCTTACACTTTTGTTGGCAGTAAATGTCAACTGTCAAACCTTGGATGACTTCTCTAGCCTGTCTCTGCATCTCTCTAATCCCCCCCTCACTGTTTTCTGTACCACAGAGCTAAGTGTGATCTGCAAAGAGACACATCTTGCCCTGAATTCCTTTTCCTATGTCACTGATGGGCATGTCGGATGACCCGAAAACCACTCTAAACCTATTCCTAACTTGCTTTCTGGTGATTCAGGACAAACACTGCCCCCTCATTACCCATCGTGTAAAAATCAAGCATACCCGGTGGCTTAAGTCCGACCTTCTCTTAAAACTACGACTGCGTGACCAATGTTGGCTCCTCTATAAAAAGACAAGACTGCCTGCTGACCTTAATTCCTATAGGACACTCCGTAATTCATGCAAGAAGGATATCAAAAGGGCAAAGAGCACCTACAGTAAATATCTTTTAGCTAAATCTTATGGCGACTCCAAAAAATTCTGGTCCCACATTAAGAGCTTCCTAGGTTCAAATCTGGCCCCCAACCCAACTGATATATCTCTAAATGGCATTCAATGCAACAATCCCTCTACTATCATTAACTTTTTCAATGCCCAGTCCTCAGACCTTACAAATTCTACATCATCCTTCCCAGCTTCACAGTACTCTTATGCTCAAACTAATGCCTCTGGGCCCAAATTTAATTTCAAGTCTGTCACTCACCGGGATGTACATAGACTGCTCAATAACATCTCCAACCTCTCTGTGGCTGGATCTGACAATATAGAACCTAAGCTGCTAAAGCTTGCTGCCTCTTACATAGCTACACCTCTTGCTAGGATCTTTACGCTCTCCCTGTGTCACAGCTATGTTCCTGACCTCTGGAAGACTGCCAGGATTATCCCTGACTTCAAAAAGGGTGACCGCAAAAACCCCTCCAACTATAGATAGATTGCCATATTGTCAGTCCTCAGCAAAATCCTTGAGAAGCTCGTAGTCTCCCAAACCGTAGACTTTCTTCAGAAACATGACCTTCTTACGACTGCGCAGCATGGTTTCCACAAGGGTCATAGCACTACCACTGCATTACTCAAACTTACATCTGATACTCTCTCGGCCATGGACTCTGGTGTCCTAACTGGGGCTATTTTTTATAGATATGACTAAAGCTTTTGACCTGGTCGACCATCCTATCCTCCTTGCTGCTCTTAGATCCCTAGGTTTCTCACCAAATGCCACAGCATGGTTTGGTAGCTACCTATCAGATCTCACCCAGCAAGTTAAATTCAACTCCACCTTGTCTGACTTTGCCACTATAAACATTGGTGTGCCACAAGGTTCTATTATTGGTCCACTGCTCTTCTCCATTTACATAAATGATATTACCTTCTACTCTCTCCAGACTGCCTCCCCTACTATCTGCTGATGATATTGTCCTTTATGCTAGTGCGAAAAGCATTATGGAAATCAACCAATGACTTTCCTTTGACTTTCATCTAATTCAGCAGTGGCTTTTCAGCCATAAACTTGTCTTGAATGTATCTAAGACTCAAGCCATGCTATTTGGTTCTAATGCCAAACTCAAATTCTCTAAATCCACTTTCAGTGCTACTACCTTAAATGGGTCCTCGGCTGAAGTGGTACCTTCTTTCATATACCTTGGTCTCATACTTGACCCAACTCTTACTTTTGATCTCCTGCAAGCTGGCTAACATAAAACTTGGTATGGCCTACTGTTCCAGCTATATGCTTACACCATCAGCAAGGCTTGCCATTGCCCGTGGCATACTCCTTCTGTCACTTACCTATGGGGTTGTAGTGTATGCCTCAGTGGGTAAAACTAATCTTCATAAGTGGGATGTCACTTACAACAATATCTGTAGATATGCATCCTCCTCACATTGGGTGAAACACCACTGCCTCCTATACGCTGAACTAGGGTGGCTTTTTCAGAATGCCTCAAGAGACTTTGCGTATGGCTCGGTCATAGATAACATCATCCGTAGCCAAACACTGAAGCCCTTGGCGGAATTCTTTCTCATCCAGCCATCCATGTACAGTCTTCGCATGACTGCTAATGCCCCTGTTCTCATCTCTCGACACCACTCCTCCAAAGGTGCTAGCACTTTCTCTTGTTATGCTCTCCATCACTGCAACTCCCTCCCTTTAGCAATAAGGCTAGCACCATCCCATACCTCTTTCAAGAAATTGTTTCATGATCAGCTTGCTGTTTCCTGCTCATGCTCCTGCTTCAAACCCCCCTAGCTGTCTCCTGATCTATGCACTCTTCCACCCCAACAGGTAAGCACCCTCCCACCTCAACAGGTAAGCACTGTACTTTCCTTTAGTCGCCTCCTTGCTCCTAACCTACTATATCACGTCCCCATCCCCTTTGCCTTTTTTCTTTCTCCTATCCTATCCTCCTCCCTCTTTTATTGCTTCCCCACACTAGTCATTTGCTGACTCTACTTGATCTTTTTAATATAATTATAATATCTGGTATCTTTTCTCATAATATCTTACCCCATTTTCTCTTCCTGAACTACTGCCAAATGGTTTTTATTTATTGTACTTGATCTCTTATTTTATTTTATGTTATACATTATTTTAATTCAACTTGTACTCTTCTTTTTTTGGTCCACATTGTATTATTACTGTCTATGCTATTACTGTGTAGTATTGTTTCTGCCTCTGTTAATCAAATGTTTTGTTTCTGTAAACTCCCGGGTCATGCCTGAAAATAGTCATTGTTACGGCCAGCTCACCTTACCCGGTCAACAAAAACTAAATAAATAAATAAAATAAATAAATAAATATTGTAAAGGACTTAACCAAGGGCGGATCCCTGTGACACCCCACTGGTGACCTTCACCACTTTGGATTTGACTTTGTTTACTATAAACCTTATCTGTCTCCCTTCCAACCAATTATTTACCCATCTAACTGTAACCTTTGCTGCACCCAAATCCTGTGTCTTCTTCAGCAACCTTCTGTGAGACACAGAATCAGAAGCTTTGCTGAAATCATATTAGAGTAAATCCATTGCATGACTCTTATCCATGACCCTCATTACCCAGTCAAAGAATACTATCAGCTTGGTCTGACAATTCCTCTCTGTCACAAGCCCATGCTGCTTACTATCCTGGAGTCTGTTGCTCTCCGGGTGGTCCACTAGATCCTCTTTTCCTAGTGAAGCTATCAGTTTACCCACAATGGAGGTAAGACTGACAGGTCTTTAGTCACCCAGTTGTTCTTTGCCCTCCACCACCACATGGAGTAGAACTATGTCTGCTACTCTCCAGTCTTTTGGAACTATCCCTGTATGAATTGAGCTATTGGATAGCCCTACCAGGTATAAACCTCCCCCCCAAAATTGGGTGATCACCTTAAGTAACTCCCTGGGTTCCAGTAATGCCCACTGCCAGGCAGACATCCTGCAGAGATGGTAAATCCATAACGGTTGGTGTCCAACTATTGATCTGTGTGAGAGTGCCATGATGTGTCTCTGTGCCTGTCTCTTTAAGCGCCACAGTTAGTGTAAATGCTGTAAATGGCCTGGGCTAGGTCCAAGTGTTTTAAAGCTCGCAACCAGCCAGGCATCACCCCAATTTGCCCCACTCTACTGTTGCTAACAGAGCAAAGGGAGCTCTACATAGTACTACAAGTATTTACTTCTAATTCATAGTTGTCTTTAAGATATAGATTGTTGTTTAACCTGCCTTTATTGCAGCATGTATTTTCCAATGGTAGCCACCATGTTTTGGCCTGGGACTTCCCATTTGGACCAATTGGGACACATAGGACCTCGAGGGGTCCTTAGCCCAGGTGCCCCATAGGAAAAAGCTGTAGTTTTGTAGTTTTCAGATTGTCGCCTAAACTGACAAATGGGAGCACCAGAACTGTGACTGACAGCTCCCCTAGCCAATCGGAATCAAGAGAAACCAGACTAGTCCAAGAACTGAAAAAAAAGAGAGTTCAGATGCTAGTAGAGTAGAGAGAGAAAGCAGCTCGAGTGCATCGAGAAGCAGCCCCGGGAAAAGAGCTGGCATGAGAAAGGCCTGACTTGCCTCCCTGTTACTATTTTCAGCATCAGACTGCCTAATAGTAGGAAAGACGGACAAGTCTGAGGAATATTTTGAAACAGTGAGAAATGCAGCTTGAGCTTTTGAACTGAGAGGAGCTTTTGTCTGGCGGTTCATCCCAAGACTCTGCGGGGAAATGAGCGAGAGGCCTAGATTTCTCTGGTGTGCATCAGACAGTTTCAAAAGGGGATTGGTCACCAGGAATAGCCTTACTATGGATCAAGAGGTTTGCTCAGCAAAGTGGCTAACATTGCAAACTGGGCAGGAATCAAAAGAGAATTTGAAGAGTTTGATGTTTCTAGAAATAAAAGGTCTGAATGCTTGTTGTGAGTTCAGACCTACCATCCAGGGACTCCTGAGTGTTGGAACAAAGCCTGCATTCATCAATGACCCAACTGCTTGCCAGCTGGAGGGGTCACCAACACATAAACTGGACTTTGTCAGAGACACTCTGTTAAGTTTGGGCCCATGTCTATCCTAGCCCATGCTGTCTGTTCTCGTGCCAGTTACACTTTTACCGGCAAGAGACCAGCTTTTGGGATTCAACTCCTGTGCAACAAGTCATTGCAGGTTGCGGTCACATACAGGGAAAGGCTGTGAAGTGGAGGTGAATCATGGCGGCCCCATTTCCCCATGTGCGACAGCTTCCAGCAGGTGGGTCTTCATTTTGAGAAAAAGATTTGCTTTGGATGCACTCAGGAGAACCCTCGAGGCAGAAAATCAGGCAGACAGCCTAAAGTCATAAAAAAACACACCAAATGCTGCACTCAAACAAAAAAACAAGGAGAGAATAGTTCCAAGACTGAATAAACCAAATTTAATGTGGCAAGGTGCACAGCAATATATATCCTTCTTCATTTCACCAGGCCATTCTAAATCGACTGGTACAGTGAGTAAATTCACAGTAGCTCCCTGCAGCAGGCATCTTGATTTTCTTATAGTACCATCTAATTGTTTTCAGCTTAATTTCAAGGTTTTCCAATAGACTAGGCTAGCCGGCCATGGATACAACTAATTTAATTTGCTTTGTACAGTTAATGTAATTCATTGTTTCTTTCAAGGGCCCCAACAATAGCTGCAACCCCTGATGCCAGTTCTGGCCAGCCAGCATAGATCCTGGGTACCCAGCAGAAAAGGGACTAAATTAACTGTGTGTAGTAACCTGGTCTTCCAGAACAGTAATCATTTGCTCAGATTTGCTTCCCCTCCTTGTTTACGACCTGCTAATAAACCTGATTCACTGTGTTACTTTGAACCCATCTTGTGAGCATATTATTAGCTGACTTAACGTGGTAAGCTTTACGCTGAATGTGTTGAAAGTGCATGCTGTATTTCCAAACTGTTTTTAAGGGAGGTTTGCAGGCGTATACCAGGACCAGAGACCCTGCAGGTAAGTGGGAGAATGGGGAGCATATTGTTAATGCCTATTGCAAACTGTCTAGTGAATACTGTTAATGGTCATTGTCAATATTTAGATAATCAGTCACTAGGTGGGGTTGTGGGTGGTGATAGCTTCCCAGAGGGCTGCACCACTATAAATAGACACCCATGCAAACCACACTCTGGGTGGAGTTTCCTGTTGCTCAAATTGAGACTGAGAGACCGTAAAGAAAACCCCCCGGTCTTACATTCCCTTGATGCAAGAAGTACGAGAAGCAGAAAAGAAGGAGAAATTGGCAGATCCTTGGTTAGTATGGCAGCTGCAACTCCTACTCCTGGGAGGGAGCCTACCTGTGATAGTATTCCATTGGATGAAGCTCAAAGTGTGATGTGAGGTCTATAGAGCACAAAGAGACTGTTAGGGATTCTCTGCAATTGACAGAGATACTTAAAGAAATCAGAGAACTGAAAACTGGTGCCACCACTAAGGCCATCTTGTATAGAGGCCAAGATACCCGTCAAACCGCATCTGCCATGGAAGTGGGAACACATACCCAAACACCAGGAGTACATGGTGACTTAGAGGCATGGATAAATTAACTGTCTAGCATGGTGGAAGAATTAATGTAATGTAATGTACAACCTCAGGTTTGGCAAGGAGAAAGGGATTCCCAACCAGGACCCTCTGCTGTCAGTGCCCCAGCTCAAGCGCCAAATATACATTGCTCTCCACCCCCTAACAGTGACTATTGGCCAAGTCGAGATGTACCAGCTCAACCCAGGTGGCCTACAGCAGGAAAATTTTCTACAAATGTGGGAAGGTTGGGCATATAAAGAGAGACTGCCAATCTCGGGAGGATCCTGTCAGAGTAAGATATAGGCTACTTGCAGAAAAGCACCCAAGACAAAGTACTTCTAGTGACACTCCACCCCACCTCTTCACAAGACTTTTGTGTCTAAGGCCACTGTCCCATGACTTGCCAGTACTGTTCCTCCTGACTGGTCTGAGATGGTAGGCTCTTCAATGAAAACTATGGTACATATTGACGATATCCCGGCCCAAACCGTATTGGACAGTGGATCTCAGGTCCCTATAATATTTAAAGACTGGTATGACCAGCATCTGTCAGACCACCCTCTACAACCTCTAGATGGATGGTACTTGTGGGGTTTGAGTGATAACTCCTACCCGTACCTTGGTTAATTAAGAGTATGGCTCTCTTTCCCTTCCACTGTAGCTGGCGTGGATGAACCCATAGAGACATTGGTCTTGGTTTGCCCTCCAACTGGCTTATATGATGGAATTCCTTTGTTGATCATCACTAATGCACAAGTTTGGCCACCTAGCACAGATGTGCTGAGAGAGACAAGCCCAGAAAACTGGACGAGCTTTACACATTCATGCAATGGTACAAAAAGCTTATGAGACGCAAATGCAGAGCAAAGAAAATGATAAGGATGAGCCAGTGGGATATGTCTGGAAGAAGGACCCATCAAACAAGATTCTCATTCTAGATGCCCCAGAATAGGGAAGGCTGCCTGACGTGCTCTTGGTAAAACCAAGTGTTCTACCAGTTCATGCTCACACCTATGCTAAAAGATTTGTGGTGCAGCTTTGCAATGTAACTGACAGAGACATTAAAGTTACTCGAGGCTGTACCCTGGCTAAAGTATACTGCACAGATACTGCAGTGTGGCCAACCAAGTGCCACAGAGAGGAAGACAGTAATGTGTCCCCAGTGAGTGGAAGGACAGAATCAGTTGCAAGCTGACGCAATGGAGCAAAGTATTTTCATTGAAAGAATGGGATGTTGCATGCATTACTGGCGCTGAACACTACATCAGGCTCCACGATGAGAGACCATTCCAGCAGAGATCATGCTGATTAGAATCTGCAGACATTGATGATGTCAGGTGCCATCTCCAGGAAATGTTAGCAGCTGGAATCATCCAGGAATCACATAGCTCTTACACATCCCCGATTGTGGTGGTCCAAAAACAGAATGGCTCAATGATAATGTATGTCAATTACAGGACACTTAACAGGTGAACTATACCAAATCAATACACAATGCCTCACATCCAGGATGCCCTAGATTACCTCAATGGGAGTCAGTGATTTTCTGTTTTATACCTCAGAAGAACGGGTATTATCAGTTCCTGATGGTGCCAGAGGATAGAGAGAAGATGGCATTTATCTGTCCCCTGGGCTTCTGCAAAGTTTTGCACGTACCCCAAGGCATATCTGGAGTGCCTGCAACCTTCCAGTGAATAATGGAGCGTGGGGTAGGGGATATGAACCTCCTTGAATTTTTATTTTTTATTTTGTTTATTTTTATTTAAACTTTTGTTGACCAGGTAAGTCTTGTGAGCCAAGGCCCATTTCAAACACAACCCAGGACCATAAAATACAGTCAAGATGTTACAAACAATGAGATCACACACAATATAAAATTACATGACAAAAATAGGTACAATTACATAGAAACATAGAATTTGACGGCAGATAAGGGTCGCTTGTCGCCCACCTAGTCTGCCCATTTCCCTACCTAACGGATAAGCTGTAGATCCTAGTTAACCAACAGCCTACTTCCTCCTACCCCCACTAGAATTGCCTTATGTCTGTCCCATGCATTCTTGAATTTCCCCACTGTTTTTGACTCTACAACCTCCTCAGGAAGGCTGTTCCATGTATCCACAACCCTCTCTGTGAAGAAATACTTCCTCACATTACCTCTGAGCCATCCCCCCCCTCTATCTTCAAATTGTGCCCCCTTGTTTTTGCACATCACTTTTTCTGAAAGATGCTACCCTCTTGGACTTTGTTGATTTCCTTGAGGTATTTGAAAGTTTCTATCATGTCCCCCCTCTCCCTCCTTTCCTCGAGGCTATACATCTTTAGTTCCTTTAGTCTTTCTTCATATGTCTTTTGATGCAGACCCTGCATCATTGTGGTTGCCCTCCTATGGACAGCCTCCACCCTGTCTATGTCTTTGCGCGGAGATGGGGTCTCCAGAACTGTACACAGTACTCCAGATGTGGTCTTACCAGCTGTCTGCACAGAGGGCCAACAACTTCCTGTTTTGTACTGGTGATGCCTCTCTCTATGCATCCCAGTATTCCCTCAGCCCTCCTTACTGCCTTCTCACATTGCTGGCCCACTTTTAGGTCATCTGATATGACTACCCCTAGGTCCCTTTCCATTTTTGTTATTGTCAGTATCTCACCCCCCATTGTGTACTCTTCCCCATGGTTTTTGTTTCCCAGGTGCATTACTTTGCACTTCTTTGCATTGAATCTAAGCTGCCATACATTTGACCATTCCTCCAACCTTGCCAAATCCCTTTTCATTCTTTCCACCCCACCTGTGTATCAACCCTGTTGCAGATCTTTGTGTCATCTGCAAAAAACATACTTTCCTTCCAGTCCCTCTGCAATGTCACTTATAAAGACATTAAAAGGACCGACCCAGTACAGAACCTGCGGTACCCCACTAGTAACCCTCCTTTCTTCACTGTGGACTCCATTTACTATTACCCACTGTGTCCTGTTGTCCAACCAGTGTTTTACCAGACTACCACCCTGGGACCCACTCTCAGGCTGGCTAATTTGTTTATTAATCTTTTGTGGGGACTGTGTCAAATGCCTTGCTAAAGTCTAGGTAGGCCATGTCATCAGCCCTCCCTGGTCTACTGCTTTGGTCACCTAGTCAAAGAAATCAATTAGATTTGTCTGACATGACCTTTCCACTGTGAATCCATGCTGCCTTGGGTCCTGTGCCCCACTGGCCTCTAGGTACTCAACAATTCTTTCCTTCAGAAGTGATTCCATCATTTTCCCTACCACTGAGGTCAAACTGACAGGTCTGTAGTTTCCTGCCTCTGTGTTGCTCCCACTTTTGCGAAGGGGAATCACATCTGCCCTCCTCCAGTCCTCAGGTACCACACCATCCTCCCATGATTTATTAAAAAGAGTAGTCAGTGGTGTTACTAGTTCTTCCCTTAGTTCTTTTAGAATTCTGGGGTGAATCCCATCAGGCCCCATTGCTTTATCCACCTTCAGTTTTAAGAGTTCTTTCAGAATCCTTTCTTCTGTGACAGGACTAATATCAACCCCCTATCCAGAGTGCTTCTATTGACCAGATTAGGTATTTCCCCCGCTTTTCCATTGTGAATACTGAGCAGAAGTATTCATTCAGTATCCCTGCTTTTTCACTGTCACTCTCTGCCCAACCACCTTCCTCTTTGTTCAGCTTCAGTATCCCTGCCTTAGTCTTTCTTTGCTCCCTAATGTACCTATAAAAGGTTTTATCCCCCTTCTTAACCGAGTTGGCTATCTTTTCCTCGGTTTGGGCATTTGTTATTCTGACTGCCTTACCCGCTTCCTTCTGTTTTAATTGGTACAGTTCTCTGTCCTGCTCCTTCTGTGTTTCCTTATACTTCCTGAATGCTATCTTTTCTCCCTTACCTTCCCTGCCACTTCTTTTGAGAACCATAGTGGTTTTTTCTTTCATTTTGATTTGTTTATTTGCTTCACACAAAGGCTTGTTGCCTCTGTGATGGCGGTTTTGATGTTTCCCCATTGCTGCTCCACCCCACCTTTTTGCCTGTTTGCTAGTGCTTTTCTGAGGCACTCTCCCATTTTCACAGAATCAGCCCTCCTGAAGTCCAGTACCTTCACTTTTGTGTGGCTTGACTCTACAGCTAAGTTTATCGTGAACCACACTGTTTGGTGGTCGCTTGTTCCCAGATGGCTAGCCACTTCAAGATCAGAGATCCTCTCTCCGTCCCCATTTGAGAGTGCCAAGTCTAAGATTGCTCTCTCCTGAGTGGGTTCCAAAACTAGCTATCTGAGGCATGCCCCCTTTAGGGCATCAAGAATGGCCCTGCTCTTGGATGTGGCTGCAGCAAAGGTGCTTCAGTCAACATCTGGCATATTCATGTCCCCATCAGCAGTATCTCCCCTTTTTCTGCCATCCCAAGGATGCCTTCTATCATTTCCTTGTCCATTTCCTCTCCCTGAGATGAGGGTCTGTATACAACCCCTGTGCAGATTGTGGAGTCATTTACAGTCTCCATGGTGACCCACAGTGCCTCTTCTCCTCCCTGTTTACTCTTTAGCTCTGTTGCTTTGAACCCTTCCCTTACATAGAGAGCTACTCCTCCTCCTCCTCTTCTTCTCTCCCTGTCCCTCCTATAGATTGTGTACCCTGGTATGTTGACATCCCAGTCATGGTTCTCTGTGTACCATGTTTCTGTGACTGCCACAATATCCAGGCATACCTCTTCCATCAAAGCCACCATTTCAGGGATCTTTTTACCTAGACTACAGGCATTGGTACACATTACCTTCCATTTTTTTATGGCTTTATTTCTTTTTGCCCCATCCCTGTCCCTACTGCATTTGTGTTTTCTCCATTTACTCCTGCCCTTCTCCCTGTCGACTGCTCTATCTTGGTGTTTACCTCATTATTTACCCTGATTTTTGGGGGGGGACTAGGATTTCCCTTCTCCTCTTCATTGCCTCCCCCCTTGGTTAGTTTAAATGCTTGCCATTGAAGCATTTAAACCTATCACCTAGGATCCTGGTTCCCCTCCAGAATAGATGCAGACCATCGCACCTGTATAGACCTGCATCCCTCCAGGTGGAGCTCCAGTTCCCAATGAAGCCAAATCCCTGAGCTCGGCACCAGCTTTTCAACCAGTCATTGAATCCCATGGTGCGGAGTGCCCTAGCCTCATCCATGACATCGACAGGTAGCACTTCTGAGAAAGTTACCATGTGTGCTACTTGTCTAAGGCCTCTCCCCAACTCCACAAACTCCTGTTGCACTGTTGTGATCCCATTCTCAGCCAGGTCATTCATCCCCAGGTGGATAATGACATGCAGCTCCCTCCCCTTGCCGCTGCTCCCACAATCCTGAGGATTCATTTCCTGTCCCTCCAAGCCTTGGTGCCAGGCAGGCACCTTACCTCCCTTTCCCCTCCCTCCCCCAGTTCTACCCCCTAACAATTGAGTCCCCCACCAGGAGTTGTTTCCTTCCCCTGTGGGGTCCTGGGCCACTCTCCTGTGGGTCTCCATTGTGGAGGTTTCCAGCATCCTCCTTGGTCTCTACTACAGGTGCCTCCATAGAGGAACCATGTTTCTCCAGAGTGGCAAATGAATTGTGGAGATGCACAACTGGAGGGATGAGCCTCTGTTCCACCACTCTCACCCTCCCTGAGCCCACCATGGTCCAACCACTCCTCTTTCTTGGCAACCTCTGAGGTAGTGGCAGTGGTGTGGGTGGTCCCTGGGTGGGGGAGCAGGTTTCCTGAATCCTTGCCAGGTCAGCATGAGACAAACCACCTCCTCCCTCAGACCAGAGAGGTGCCTGCAAATAGGGCAGCAACGCTGTCTCCAGAATGTCTCCTGGAAGACTGCTGCTCCACAGCCAGTGCATTGCACCACTCCCCACATGTCTGTGTCCCTTCCAGTTACAGATGCTTTTTTGGTTTTTGTTCTTGTTTTAGTGTGTGCAAGCTTGTGAGTGTCTCTACCCCATTCAGTGTGCTGTGCCTTTAAGGATATGAACAGGTGTATGTTGTTAGCAGTTTGGGAAGTGATGTCAGAGCCCTGCTATAAAGGATTATGCGCTTGGGGCGGGTGGGGTGAGGAAAGGGTGGGTGGGAGGGAATAAACCTATGCCGTCCAGAAACAATCACCTACAGCTCTTTCCCTCCACCCCGGGGAGTACCTTCCTTCCTTTCAGACTCCTATTTCACAAAGGCTAAGTAACAGGTCTAGTCACAATTGACTGCAAATATCTCCCAGCTACAGTTCCTCCCTGGCAAATTAAAGTTAAAACTAAGACAAGTCCACTCCAAAAACAGAATCAATACTAGTTACTTACACAGGTCCAAAAAGTAATAATTCAGTTCAGTGTAGTCTAGAAAATAACCTTCTTGATTCAAGGAAGCTGTGGCTGCTTTCTCACTCTCCCTGTCTCAGACTCAGCAGACAGAGACCACAAACAACGCCAGTTATAAATCCTCAGTTCAACTAGACCCCTTTAGGCTCCTCCCCTTAACAGACACCTATTTCACAAAGGCTAAGTAACAGGTCTAGTCTCAACTGACTGCAAATATCTCCCAGCTACAGTTCCTCCCTGGCAAATTAAAGTTAAAACTAAGACATGTCCACCCCAAAAACAGAATCAATACTAGTTACTTACACAAGTCCAAAAAGTAATAATTCAGTTCAGTGTAGTATAGAAAATAACCTCCTTGATTCAAGGAAGCTGTGGCTGCTTTCTCACTCTCCCTGTCTCAGGCTCAGCAGCTTCTCTCCCAACTGCTGATTTTGTAAGGCATTATGTACCAAATATGGGTTTTTAGACTATATGAGCATCTGTAAAGCTGTATGTAATTTGATTTATGAAATGAGTAATCGAAGTATCATTTTTACATGTTTTTAAAATCGGAACATTGACTACAAATGTACAGAGCATTGTCCGATCTGCATGCCAAGCCAGCTCCAGTGCGTATGTCACTAGTGAATATCGTGATTGTTGAAACAACATTTACAATGCTCGTTTCATAAATTAAATGACATACACATGTCCATATGAACATGTAGTTTCAGAACCTATAGCAAAAAACATAGTGCCTTATAACATCTGAACTCCTCAGTTTTCACAGCTAATGATAGCCATGCATTCACTGCCTTATATAGACAGTCTGACATCCATATATCAACAAAAAACATTTCTTCATTAATTGTTCCCACTTGTTCTCACTGCCTCTGATTTGCACTCCTTCAAGTAGGTTTCCATAAAGACAATAATGGCGGTGGCGGTGGTGCCACAGTTGGGGGGGGTCATATAATTGAATTAGTGCAAAGGCAGCTCTGCTTAAATTATTTATGCTGGCTGGTCCCAATGAGGTGATCCGGAAACTGCAGCTGCTCTGATGCAATCCCAACAGCCATTCATATCAACATGTTGCAAATACATACAAGTAGGACCCTGACCTAATGAACCCCAATCTACAAAACTCCCTATCTACCGAACTAGACCCTTGTCACACAATTTTTCTGTATACAAAATGCAGCACTATCAAGTGGTATTAGACTGTGGTCCTGCTGTTTGCACATGCTTTCCCAAATCAATACTAACTGATAACTTTAAAAAACAGCTGTTCTAGGTGCCATGGTCTTGCTTCCAGTCGTGCTTCCGATTTTGGCAGGCACCGCAGCAGTCGGAGATTTTGAGGTGAGTGAAAAAACAAACAAATAAAATCAGGCTGGATATCTGGGCACAGAATTGAGAGTACAGCAAGCAAACAGTACACTGTGACAAAGTGAATTATTGTTTGAAATGTTCCCCGAGTCTGAGTTGCCTATGTGCCGTACTGTGTTTAAAATCAGACTGTTCAGGATACATGCAGTCCTGCTTTCTGTGATCCCACTGGGGCTCAGAGGTCAGAAATTAGGCTGATAAGTATAGTACTTACTGTGGGATTTGTGAGGTTTGCTGGGGTTTTCTGCTGTTAAGAGTGTATGAGGGAGCTCAGACTATGTTTCTAATTACCCTAAGAATGACAGCCATGGTTTTTTTTCTGCTTTGGCTCTGGGCACTAGCTGGCACTTATTCTTTCACAGAGGCAATCCAGGGGCACTAGTAATCAGGCTGGGGATGATAGGTTAATGTGGATTAATGTAACCCTATCGGATTTGTGCAAGCCAATCAAATTGTGTATATCTGAATCACCTTATAATAATAATATTTAAACGTTTTTTGGGGACAATAGCGTTCAGACATCTCCTTATGTTTCTGATTCCCTTTGACATTTATCTTCCTGTAGACCCCTAACCATACTACATCCCTCATTTTCTTGGAATCTGTGGGTCTACCAATAAGGAACTGTTACTATCCTGTTCAGTAGTAGGTACGTGGTCAAAGGGGTGCTCAGCAAATTGGGTCTGTAAAACAGTATTATACATAAATTTCTGAGACAAAGTAATAACTTCCTGAACTGTCACCTTCCATTTTTTATATAATTGAAACAATAAGACCATGATGGATTAAGTTTTTGAACCTTCTTATTTTTATGTCTGAAAACATTAGAATTCTATTCCTGTAGAATTTCCACTTAGGAAAGGGTTGCTCAGCAGACACACACTTTGCCATCTTTTTTTTGAAGGGGTTTCAAATTTTTCATAAAGGAAAATACCCCAGAAAAAACTACAGGGTGCAACATCCCCATCCCTCCATCTTTAATTGCCAAATAAGTAATATTTCTTCAAACAGGATTTAAATGACTGCCCCAAAGGCAAGAAAAACAAAACAATATCACAGGGAGGTTTCAAATGCTGAGGCACTGGGAAAACATAACTTAAAAATAAAAAGACTGGAACCAGAAAAGTTTTAATCAAATATACCCTTTTCTGTTTACTCATATGCCATCTGTTCCAATTAGCAACCCTCTGTTTACCCTTATTTATTTTAATTTCCCAGTTATAGGTTGCTAGGACCCCAGGACCAAAAAAAAAATCACCCCCAGTATTTTACAGGGTTTGGTTTCAACCACTATATTTACAATCTTTAAGTCTGTGGTCACTGGCTCTGTATTTTAGAGACAACTACTTTTATTGAAATTAACTTTTGCTGCTATACTTGTAGAAAGAGAGTTTATCAAACTATGGGATAACGCTTCAGAATCTTCATTCTGAACCAACAGCACCATGTCATCTGCATATGCTAATACTTTTGGGCAACATCGCATCCCATAAGCAATGCTTTGTACCTTCAGAGAGGAGTATAGGATCCTAAATAAAGGATCCAGTGTTAAACCATATAAAAGATGGCCCAGTGGCACTGAGGGTTGAGGCATCTCTGCCTTACCTCAAGATACGCTGGCAGTCTGTGTTCAGGAGTGACCTCGGGTCATCGGGATGTCGGGGGAGTGGAGCAGGATCAAGTCTAGTGGCTCTCCTCTCCGGGGTTGGAGGTCACCCTCCCATAGGCCCACTGTCAACGGGTGGAGGTCCGATGGTAGTGCAGGTGGGTATGGGCGACTGGTAGGATGGGGCATTCTACAGTGAGCAATGTCTGTGTGCTTCCACGTGTGCATGCTCGTGCCAGGGAAGCGTTGGTGAGCAGGCAAAAAAACAGGAAAAAAATGGATAATTAAAATAATGAAAAGAAAAAAAAAACATATAAAAGAGGGCTGAGGGACAGCCTTGTCGGACCCCAGTCTGGATTGCAACTTTCTTCCCCAGCCATTTATTATCTTACAGTCATACGTAAGCATGAACATAACAAAGTTTGATCCAAGAAATAAAGAGAGGGGGAAACCCATAGGCTGCCAAACATTGCCATAAAAAGGCATGACACACACTATTGAATGCTCTAGCCTGATCTAAACAAAGAATGAAACCCTTTGTCATCCCCTGTTTTCCTTTCTCCATGATTTCTCGGAGAAGAAAAAGCATATCTGAGATCCATCTGCCAGGAACGAAACAGGATTGAGCTGGATGAACTATGGAATCCAATAAATTAGACAGTCTTTTGCCAAATAATTTACTCAGGATTTTAAAACACAAATTTAAAAGAGTTATTTGTCTCCAATTATCCAAAATATTTTTGTCCCCCTTTTTATATAAAAAGGTTAACAGGCCCTTATATGTTTGTTTATTTCACTGTAACTCCTTCAAAAAAAGCCTGATAATCTTCTAATAGTTCCACTGGAATTAAATCCCAGAGGACTTTATACACTTCCCCTGGTAAGCCATCCCGACCTGGAGCTACACTGTGTTTAAGCTGGGCTATGATAGCCGCCATTTCCAATAATGACATCAGAGTCAATAACTGTTGTATGTGTTCAGCACCTAGTTACATATGAACATACAAAAATTGCCAGCAGAAAAAGGCCCAGATGTCTATCAAGTCTGCTCAATTGTGCAGCTAGCAGCCCTCAAACTGCAGCTGCTCCTCCCTCCCTTCCCCTCCACCCTCCCATGACCCTCCTTCTTACCCTGTCCCATCCCGTTGTGAAGCAGCCCACTGTTCAACATGATACCACTTCCTTTGCCAATGTGTTCCACCCTGACACCACCCTCTCCATAAAGAAGTGCCTCTTCATTTCCCTCCAGAACCTTTCCCCTTCCAATCTCAGATCATGGCCTCGAAGGTCCCTCCCCCCCTTTATTTGAAAAGCCCCTCAGTGCCTGTAATATTTATTCCTTTCAACTACTTGAAGATTTCAATCATTTCTCCCATCCGTTCTTTCCTCCAGGGAGTACATGTTCAGCTCCCTCAGCCTGCTCTCACAGGGTATGTCCCCTAGCCCCTGGATCATCTTTGCAGCCCTGTGCTGCACCCCCTCCAGTAATCTAATGTCCTTCTTCAGGTACAGTCACCAGTACTGCACACAGTACTACAGGTGTGATCTAACCAGTGACCTATATACAGGTAGGATCACCTCCCTCTTCTTGGAAGATATGCCCCTGTCAATACAACCTAGCATCCTGTTTGTCTTAGCAGCTGCCTTTCTACCCTGTGCTGAGTTATTCATTGCACCCGTTATGATCAGCTCCAGATCCTTCTCCTCCTCTGTCTTGACTAGTTGAATCCACCCTAGATGGTAGCTCCTCCTTGGGTTTTTTGTGCCGAAATGTAGCATCTTGCACTTTTTGGTATTGAATCCCAGCTGCCATGTGTCTGACCAGGCCCCAATTTCGCCAGATCATCCTGCAGCCCTTGCCACCCTTCCAAGTCATCCAGTACTTCTCCCATCTAGGTGTCATCTGCAAACAGACTGATCTTGCTCTTGATGCTGGTTGAAATATCCATTATAAAGATCCCAAACAATACCAGCCCCAGTACAGAGCCCATGGTACCCCGCTTGTCATCGCCCTTGGAGATGAGAGCTCCACTCCCACCACCACCCTCTTCTATCTCCCCTGCAGCCAGTTCACCACCCATCCCACCATCTTTGCCCCTGCTCCTGTGCCTTCCAGCTTCCTTCCTAGCCTCCCTTGTGGCACCAAAGTGAATGCCTTGCTGAAGTCCAGGTACAGGACATCCACTGCATGGCCCCTGTCTAATTGCCTGGTTACCCAGTCATAGTACTCCACCAGGTTGGTCTGACAGAGTCTGCCTGAGACAAACCCATGCTGTCTATTGTCCTGCAGCCCATTTACCTCCAGGAAGGAAACCAGACTCTCTTTTAGGATTGACTCCATCATCTTTCCCACAATGGATGTGAGACTTACCAATCTGTAGTTCCCTGGCTTATCACTGGGGCCACTCTTGTGGAGGGGTACCACATACACCATCCTCCAGTCCCGAGGTACCCTCCCCGAGTCCAGGGAGGTGTTGAACAGGTCTTCCAAGGGTTCTGCAAGGACTACTGCCAGCTCCTTCAGCAACCTGGGGTGTATACCATCAGGCCCAGGTGCCTTGTCCACCCTCAGTACTCTCAAGCACTCCAGTACTCTGCCCACTGGGATTTCCCCATCTGTCACCTCCCCCACATGCCTACCGTCCCACTCCACTTGGGTACAGCCCCCCTTCTCTTTGTAAGTACTGAGCAGAAGTATTCATCTAATGTTTCTGCCTGTTCTGCCACTGTATCAACCCACCCCATCCCTTTTAATCCTTATAATTTGTTCCTTACATCTCCTTTTCTCCCTGAGGTACCTGAAGAAGTCCTTCTCCTCCTCCTCCTCCTTTATGCCCGGCACCAGCCTGAGTTCCTGGATGCCTTACCTACCCTGACTGCCCTTGTCACCTCCTTCAACTCCTTCAGGTATTCTGCTTTGTCCTCCCCCTCCCTGTTTTTGTATACCTCTTAAAGGAAGCTCTTTTCTTCCTTACTTCTTCCATGACCCCCCCACCCCGCATGCCCAGCTAGGTTTCTTGGCCCTAGCCCTCTTACTCTGGACCCTTGTACATGTTTTAGTTGTTGCCTCAATTCCCAGTTTAATGACCTCCCACCTCTGGTCAGTGTCCATATTTGAGTGGATTCTGGCCAGATACTCCTGTACTATTTCCCTCATTCTTCCAAAGTCAGCCTTTCTGAAGTCTAACATGCTTGTGCCTGTTTTTAACCCCTCTGTTCCCATGTTTATCATGAACCACACTGAGTGGTGGTTACTCCCCACCAGTGGTTCCTCCATCCCCAGCTCCCTCTCAAACTCTCCATTTTCCAGCACGAGGTCTACGGTGTTCCCCAACCTGATTGGCTTATTGGCCATTTGCACTAGGAAACTGTCCTGGAAGGCATCCAGTAGTACCTGCTCCCGGCAGACTGAAGTCCCCAAAAATCATCATGCTGCCCTTTCCACAGGTCCTTCTGATCTGTCCCACTAGCTCCCTGTCTAACTCCTCAGACTGTGAGGGTGACCTGTACACCACTCCCATAGAAACATAGAAACATAGAATTTGATGGCAGATAAGGACCGCTTGGCCCACCTAGTCTGCCCATTTTCCTACCTAACAGATAAGCTGCAGATCCTAGTTAACCAACAGCTTACTTCCTCCCACCCCCCCACTAGGACTGCCTTATGTCTGTCCCATACATTCTTGAATTCCCCCACTGTTCTTGACTCCACGACCTCCTCAGGGAGGCTGTTCCATGCATCCACAACCCTCTCTGAAAAATACTTCCTCACATTTCCTCTGAGCCGTCCCCTCTATCTTCAAATTGTGCCCCCTTGTTCTTGCACATCTCTTTTTCTGAAAGACGCTACCCTCTTGGACTTTGTTGATTCCCTTGAGGTACTTGAAAGTTTCTATCATCCAGAGAGTCCTATTTTTGGAGTCCAGGGGCTGCATCCATAGTGTCTCTGTGCCCGCCCTCCTCCCTGACGCACTTCAGTCCCTCCCTCACAAACAGCACTCCCCCCATTTCTCTTTTACCCTATCCATCCAGAATATTAAGGGAGATCAGCTGCCTGCAAGAGCTGGGAAAACTGTAAATTCCCCTGAACAGGGGCCCCTGCTGAGCCTCAATCTGGCATTGTATTTCAAGTACAATTCCAGCATCATCTGACACCAGGTTTTCTAAACCATCCTGTAATTCTGTAATATTTCTCTTGAGAAGTCTAGAACAACAATCCTAAAAAGAGTTAGTTTGATTTTTTTACCTTTGGGTACCAAATCTCTGCTCTGCCTCCAAAGTCTGCTGCAGGTTATATCAATTTGAGATGAATAATCAATTCCTTGTGCAATTTGCAAAGAAACTAAATCATATAGACGTTTGTGTAATTGTAAATGTCTATCATATTTTTGATGTTCTTTCAAATTTGTCATGTTTCTAAAAAAGGCAGTTATACACAGTTTGCTGCCCTCCCATCACTCTATTGGGAAGTCATATAAAAATAAACTTATTGTCTATCTTGTATGATGCATGATAGATCCTGTATAATTGTTGAGTCCTGGAGCAAGCATGTAGTCATTCTACAGTTACCCTTACCAGGTACCCTAGGCGGGGAGGAAGAAACATAAATACCAATCAAAGCATAGTCAGACATTTCAAAAGGTTTTGTTTCAATGTATGAAATAGGAAGTAATTGGGACGTAAATCAAAAATCAATATGAGTAGAAGACTTCCTCTTAAAGAAAGTACAGTATGGGCAGGTTTCCATGTAAGGGTAGCATGAACGTCCTTTAAGCCTGATTGTTTCAGCAGAGAATGGAGAAAATTAGCAGCACAATATGTTTTTGTAAGGTTAGTGTTTTTGTCAGATTTCAGCAAACTAGTGTTAAAGTCACCCCCAAATAACACCTGTTTACCAGTCTAAAGATAGGATTGTACTAGTTTAAAGAGATCTATTTGAAGTGCTTTGGTTTGTGTGGCATATAGGTTAATAGGGCTGCAATGGATACCTTCAAACCCTATATCCAGAATCAATGCTTTTCCAGGAGAAACATCAATCAGTTCCTGTAGTACAATATTTGGATTAGCAAAGCACACCACTAAACCTCTACATTGGTCTTCACCAGCTGACCGATATGAGTCTCCGCTTAACCAATCATTTTGAGATAATGCAATATCCTGAGTAGAATAAAAATCTCATAAGTTAACTGCTGTAAAGCAGAAAAGATTGTAACATGTTTAACATTTGATTTTATACTCTTAACATTTAGGCTGGTAGCTGTAATGTAGGTACCTGTATGAAATTATGTGTTAAGTAGGAGTAGTTTTCTTTGTATTCGATCGTGTAATCCTTTTCTCTCTAGTCTTAGTAGAGGTACAGGGATTGGGTGTGGATATATCCATGGAAGATTCACTCTGTGATGATTGTACCAAGATGTCGGAATCTCATTCTTCCAGCACTTTGTTCCAACTCTGAATTACCTCAGACCTGTTGCCCAGGGGTACAGGTTCAGAGGCAGATGCCCCCAGCTTTTGAAACCCTCACAGATCTAGACCCTTTAGGAACTGGTTGAAACAGTTCTGAGTCAGAAGGAGCTGGTTGAGGTACTGGGGGGGTGGCATTTCGACAATAGGGGGAGCAGAAGACTGAAGGATCAGAACAGAAAGACAATTGGCTGGTGGTGGAGTAGAATCCAAGGAGGTTGTAGCATGCACTGACCATTCACTGAGAAGAATGGAGGTGCTGGCTGTCACACTGGCAACAGGAGTGGATAGAGGCAGGGGTGGCTTAGTAGCCTGATATGGTTTCTTGGCCTGAAGTAAGTAGAAATCTTGCTCAGCTGTATCCGAGGAATTGTGGGCCGTCCACGGCCAGGACCTGAAGGAATGGTCCATGTCACCACATAGCGTAGGTTGCACTTTGGTGGCACAGTACACATATTGCCAGAGTGACCCAAGGAACCACAATGAAAACACTTAATCTGATCACAATCGGTGTTAAGGTGGGTCAACAAACAACACCTGTAACAGGATTTTGTCTATCCTGGATAGAAAAGAATGCCATGATCTTGGCCAAGAAAAAAACAATTAGGCAGATGCTGAATGCCATATTCTGTTTGTTTACACCTAACCCTAAACTTCCATCCTCCAGTCCAGAAGCCATTATCATCCATTATGGGGTCAGGGGTCCCCTGCAGGTCACATTTTTTTTCAAGCCAGAAAATAATGTCATTTGCACTTAACCCCTAATTTCTGAAGAGGACAGTAATACTTTTGATCCTGGGCTTGGTGATAGGAATTGTGATAAAGGAACTTCACAGGGGAGTATCCTTAACAGTATAATATAAGCTTGATAATTTATTTAATAGAGCTGCAGAACAAAAGCTGATATCAAAGTTATAGTCCCCAGGTGCATAGACAAATGCATACACCTCTGCCAGTGTAAAATGGAGAGAATCTTTAATCAATTGTTTGCCCACAAAGTTGCCATTAGGGATTTGATCAAATCATCCCCTGTACTGAAGCCTAACCACATAGCGGCTTTTGGCAGCTTTCACCTGCTGACGAAATAGACTTGCATAACTAGCAGTTTTTTTCTCTCAGTCAGTAATTAAGACAGAAGCAGTGGTGACATTCACATTTTTTTCATTAAATAAATCTCCCCATAAAAAGGAAGCAGAAGTACCTGTCGAAGTAGAAGCCCCTGATATTGTCCACTCCTTAGTGACCAACAGAGTGGGAGACATCTCCGTTTGAATTTTGGAAGTATCAGTTGGTTGACTTGGCAGAGGTGGGGCACTCACCACAGAGGTCTGGGCCATGGCATCTGGTGCAGTAGAAGAATATAGCTTCAGAATACAAGGTCATGCAGCTGCATCAGCTGCAACAGCTGGCTCTATCATGACCTGGGGCTGTGCTAAATTAAGCTCTTCTATGGAGTGAATCAGAGATGAGTGGATGCGTTCTGGGGTGCAAAGGAGATGGATACTTGGATCATGGATCTGTTTGTCTGCTGAAAAGATGCAACCAACATTTAACAGAGCCACTTCAGGCATTCACTCTGCCTAAGATACAGATTCCTGTGAAGCAACTGAAACTCCAGTACATGATGGAATAGCTGACTCTGGGATCAAAGTCCCCAGTACTGCCTCAGAAACAGTAAAAATAAATTTTTCCCAGTAGCACCACTGGGGCTAATTTCAAAGCACTTACACTTTTTTTCTTCCTCAAGGCATTGTTTGCTTTGGGCATATTCCAACTGCTTCCAACATCATGGCCAGTAAGTGCTGCTTTTTTGCTTCTAAATCCTGTTGCAGACACTGTTCTTCCTCCAATAAGTCCATAGTGCAATCCACTGTTGGTGTTGATGTATGTGCTGACAACTGTACCTCAGGTGGGTTTTGTAGCCTAGTCCTCCTGTCGAGCAACACTAGGTACAGTAATACTAAGAATATTTTCTGACTCATTTACGTTGTCTCCCATTTCTTCCATAGGTCCATACTGGGTAGCACCTTCTGTTTCTACTGCTCCTTCTGGAGCACCTCCTTCCCCAACTGCAGATTGATCCAGACTGGGATTCTCCATCTCCAGCAGTGGAACAGTGCCCTCTGCCAAAGAGTAGTGTTTTTATTGAAGAAGAATATTTACAAAAAAGACTATTTACAAGAAAATCAACACATATCAAAACATACATCAAAACTGTTTTACATTATTTATTACAGATTATTCAGGTCATAATATACAAAGAAATATATTTCCATTATTTTACCATTACCTGATAAGTTGATCAGTATCTGTCACCCATGGTAGATTCCTCCATTGTTTCCTGTTAAGTGACTGTTGTATGCTTTTGAATTCTGTATGGTAAATCTTTCTTACAACCTCAGTTATTTTACATACAAACTCTAGTCTTGTCATTTGTTTCTGTTGTAGAAGAAATAAGCATCTGTTATTCCAAATGAATCACTTAATTACTGTAAAAATAACTTTTAAAGTACTTGGGTCCCATTTGCCCCATCTGGGTCCCAATTCACCATATACCAGTGTATTATAATTTGCAGATTTGGTTGTTCCCATTTATCTGCCAGTAGTTCCCAGAACTGAGAAATTTATGGGCATGTGAAGAACAAATGTTCCATAGTTTAGAGATCTCTTTCACATGTTACCCTGGAACTCATACTCTCATCTAGCTGCTTATACTTTTGATTGTCCTTTATGTTTAACTTCTCGTGGTAGCATAACCAATGTATGTCCCACATGTGTATTGGTATTCTGGGTTCTATTTAAATACAGCTGAAGGGAGGGTAAATAGTCGGGGGGCATTTAGAAAAGTGTTAGTTTCTGAAAAATTGCAGTCCATAATCTGTCCATATAGTTGCTACCTATGCAAAGTAATTAGGTGGGTACTTTGCAGTCTCCATGTTTTTAGTTTCAAAAACATCTATCTAATATATGTAGGGGCTAACGCTGTTTGTCTTATTATTGTTAGGTTCTGTGATTCCCACTTTTGCCACCATGTTAGATAAGTTTCATAAGAGAGTGGTCCCAACCTTTATTCTTATTACATAGTAGGGGTTTAAAATTTGACATAAAAAAATACTGAATGAAAGAAAACTATGGGGTGTACCATATTCAGGCCACCTTGTTTTATAGTCAGGTATATTATATTCCTTTTGATGGGGTTTAAACAACTCTCCCATACAGCTTGAAAAGAAATGCTCAGGATAGTTGTTTCAAATGCTTTAGGTGGAGGAAAAATATGACATATATAAAAATAAATAAGTTTTAATCATAAAGACTCTCTTTTCCCCCCATGGTCCAACTGTTCTATTTAGCAACTACGGCCTTGCCATGTGCTATTATTGGCTTCCAATTTATTGTGTGTAAGGAGTCGGTGTGGAATTTAATACCTAGAATCATTACAGGTTCTGTCAGAAAGGGAATCCCTGCTATGTATGTAGCATAGTTACAGTATTTGAGTCCCCTAACCTCATTCCCTTACACTTATCAAAATTTAGGGAGGCTCCTGAGAGTTGCCCAAAATTTGAGCATATGTCTAATGCTGTTTCTACTGATGCTAGGTCCTTAAGTAACAAGCAGATGTCATTAGAAAGGACCGGAATCTTTTCTAGCATCTGCCTCCCTGTAGTATTTAGTGGTGTCATTGCTGTACAGTTATTTAACTTATGTAGTAGTGGACCTACAGTATGTAAAAAGCATATAGCAAAAGGGCTTAACAGGCACCCTTGTCTTACTCCATTCGTTATGGTCAACATGGGCCCACAGGACCCATTGGTTATTGGTGTAACTACAGCTCCTTTATAAAAACTTTGCAGCAATTACACAAACTGCATAGGTATCCCGTATGTCTTTAGTGTGTACCATAAAAAAAATTCTGGTGGACTGAGTCAAATGCTCTACACTGATCCAATGATATAAGACATCCCTGAATTATATATCTATTCCCCCTTTCTACTATTTGTCTTAGTAAAATTAAATGATCCGAAATCTGTCTTTCAGGTACTGTACAGGCTTGTGCTGAGCTAATCATATATTTTGAAATTAGAAGAAGTCTTTGATTTAATATTTTCATCACTATCTCAAAGTTAATACTGAGTATACTGACTGGTCTCCCATTTTTATATCTCACCTGTCACCTTTCTTTTGTAAAAAAAATTAGAATGCCTTGTTTCATACTGCAAAGTAGTTCTTTTTTTTTTATCATTTAACACTTTACCCTCCTTGCAGCCACAGTCCTGCCCACATCCAGCCACCGCTCCACTCCGCCACTGACCTCGAAGCTCACATGCCCAGCTGGCAGATGCAGCTACATCTATGAAAGGGGCCCCCCCATAGCCCCCACACCCAGCGAGGAAACCAGTACTGGTACATGCCTCCAGGCATTGTTGGCTGGTGAAGCTGCGGCCATCAAGCTGCCATGGACCTGTGCTGCCTTTTTCCCATATTCTCCCCATTTGGGATTGTGGACATGCAATGACGTCTATGCACATATGTGCAGGCATCCGCCGCGATCCCCCCTCAGTTACACCATTGCTTGCGGTACCTCCAGGCATCCCCAGGGGGTCACCACAGTGTGGTGTACAATTCCCAACCCTCCCCAGGACTGGGAGAGCTGTCTCCAATGCTCAATCCTAGTCCTCCCCTGCAGACTCCCAATGATCTGAGCTCATTCCCTAACCCAGGTCGTCGGCGTAGCGCGAGGTGTGGTGTCCAGCACCTCAACCCTCAGCGCCACCGGGCCAGCCTCAAGGTAGTTCTTTTGAGTGGAGAATAAAATTGAATACTGCAACAAGCTGTGTTTCTATCTATTGACCTAAAAGTTTATACATTTTTATTGTTAGCCTGTCTTTGCCTGGGGTGGTTTTGTTTTTTAAAGTGGAAATTGCCTGTCTAAATTCTATTTCTCAGATGTCTTTTGTTAAATAACTGAGTTCTGCTTCGGGTATGGAGGGAATTTGAATGTCAGACAAAAAAAAAATAGTTTAATGTCTTGCTAGGTTGAAATGATGTCTGAAATAAATCCTTGGTGTACTGAGTCACTATTTCTTGTATGGTTCTATTTTCTGTTTGGTATTTATTCTGGTCATCAAATAATCCTGCTATTTTTTTTTTCTGGACTCTGGACAAACAATTTTCATAAGGGTAAATAGAAGGAAAGCTTCATTGAGTGCCAAAAGATTGCTGAAGTCTGATGGTTTCAGCTTGTGTTTTATGAAACTGTAACATATCTTATTTTATGTTTTTAGTTTGTTGGCAAAATTCAATTTTGTTTCATATGCCAGGATGGTTAGTACTTGGAGATGTGCTTTTGTTTTAGATGGCTCATATATTCTTTTAGTCTATGCAATTTACTTAAAGATTAAAGTAAAAGTATCAAATTTATTTCGGTATCTTTCCACCATATAACCAGATTATCATACATTATAAAAACCTTTTTTCTGGTTCAGAGAAATATTATAAGTCTTGAACTGGTATAGGCTTATCCAGTAGTGGTGAGTTAAATTTCCAGAGACCAGGACCATACTTAATATAGGGTGCATGAACACCTATTTGCAACTGGGTATGGTCTGAGAACTTGGTTATTTGTAGTTTGGCATAGGTAGTTTGTTAATTCCCAGATAAAATATATAATCAATATGAGTGACCAAATGGCCTTTATGAAAGATTGGATAATTTTTCACATTAGTATTGTGGTAAGCATCAATAAGTTTGGAAGTTTTTATTAACTTAGCAAAAAAATTAATATCGCAAAAAGTTTTCTTTGTATTTTGCCCTCTATCTTTTAGAGACAATCCGCAGTTAAAATCACCCCAAATATAATGGAGTGTGATGAAAACAAATAAGGATGTACAATGTTGAGTAAATTAATTCTTTCTGCTTTTGACTGTGGTCCATATATATTATTATAAGTCTAATTAATAATTCATGAGCTTAAGTAGTGCAGTGATTGGCTGCCATGCAGGTCTGAAATCTCTAAGAAATGCCTGGTACGACAGCCACACAGCTGTTCACATGCTGCCCACTCTGTAGTCAAAGTACCTGACAAATGGAGCACGGAACGGAAGAAACAGAACAGAAGAAACAATTGTAAAAAAAAAGATGTAGAAGATATGAATACATAAAACTTCCCTGAACATGGCAGACAAGTAAAGCAGACCACATGGCAGCCTTCAGACAGTGAGTAAGAGTAAGCGCAGTGCACGGTGCCAAAGCAGAGGAAAACGAGTAAAAAAAAAATCCTAGAACTTCATTATTGTGATTAGACTTATAATCACAATAATGACCTCAGAACCAGCCATTTCCTGTCAATTAATGATCAGCTGGGGGGGGTGGCCCTCAGCTGCATCTCAGGCCACCCTTCCCCCAGCTGGTCATTAATCTCCAGGAAATGACTGGCTCTTCAGTCATTATTGCTTAAATAATGCAGATCAAGAAATTATTTATTTGCATATCTAGTATGAGTGCCCTCCCTGAAATGAGATCAATAACTTTAATGACTGTAACATCTATATTTAGAATGAAATACCTAAGCCAGAACAAGTATCTGTACCTTTAGACCAATATGATGCAAAATCACACACTGGTTTCCATAGCACTTCACAGAAGTAATGAGGTGCATGGAAGAGGTGTGGCACACCTCCAGCAAAGATGAAATACACTTAACTGTCCAGCACCCAGAGGTGTAATTAATCCAAAAGTACAATTTTAACAAAATGGACCACAGAAGATAGTTCGAATTTCAGCCAGGTTCTAGCTTTTATTACTCACAGAACCTCAGGATCACAGATACTGGGAACCATTACCCAGCAGCTTCAGCGCTTTGCTCCAATGAGCTTCATCAGGAGGCTACCTGCTTGGATCTGAACTAATCATTTATACTGTCATCCATTAACACAATCATCATACTTTTGGATTCATTACACCTCTGGGTGCTGGGCAGTTAAGTGTATTTGGACCAATATGATGGCCTGCCATACCATGCTTTTTTAGCTTTGTAAATTTCTGACAATGTATGAAGTCTAGTGTCCCGGAGGAGGTAAATACTTCTCTTGTTTGTTTGTAAACAAGAAAAAATTGCTTCTCTTCTATGCTAATTTTTTATACTATTAATGTTAATAGTTTCAATGTGAAGAAAAGCTGGCATCTAATTTGATTGAATTTGTCAGCGCCCTGATGGAACTATAGCTTTTTTCCCTGTTTTGATATTTTTCTTTTTGACCCTGGCTTTTTTCTGCTTGACCTCTCTCTCTTCCGGGGGCTCTTCTTTGTCAGTTATTTGGGAAGATCCCATGGATGAAGAGTCTGACTCATCTCCTTCTTCCAGTAATGCCTCAAATCTCTTTGTAGTTTCTACTATGTCTACTTTCTGTACTTTAAATGTCAACAAATTCCAGGTATGCTTTCTCCTAGTTGCCATTCTTCTGTCCCTTGGTGTTGGCATGGGGGGGGGGCATTTTCTCTACCTTGTCTGGGGCTTCTAACTCCTCTTCATGGGGTCCTGACTGTTGTTCTTCAATTTCCATAGGGTGTGCCTCTCCTTGTTCTAGTCATTGAACTTCCACTTGTCTTTTGTCCTCTACTTGCTTACTAAATTCTCCTCCCTGCTGTTTCTCTTTACTGCCTGTATTTGAGAAGTGAAAATGCTCAGTTTGGGGGGGGGGTGGTCCTCCTACTAAGGCATTCTTGCAAGCTAGATCTTCCATTACCTGTCTACTCTTGGGGTCTTCATTAGGGGAAGGAGTCTTGAAGGGGGGAGGCAGAAGGTGGTGGGTCATGCACTTTAGAAGAAGTGGACTGCATTCTGGTTCTTTGGGCTAAAGTGACTAAAAGGCATTGTTCTGCTCCATCATCTTGCCCAGAGCGATTATGGGCTACCCAAGGGCAACTTTGATAGGAGTGTCTTTTTTCCTCACGCAAGTTACATACTCTTTCATTAACACAGTGTAAGCTGGTGTGCCCAAATTCATTACAAGTATTACATAGGATTTTGTCATAGATACTCCTATGGCTTTCCATTGAGCCACACTTGTAACAGGCTTTAAGTTGCCCCTGGTAGAAAAGTACCCCCCTGTCTTGACCTATATATAAGCTATTGGATAGAAGTAAGAGGCCTGTTGCTGTAGTTTTTAGTAACCTCCTCCCTCCAGTCCACATGTTTTCAGAAGCAAATATCACTTCAGGAGCACTCAGTACTGTACATTTTTGTTCAGCCAGTAAAGTAAATCTGACTTACTAACCCCTTCTTTCCTAAATTGCACAGTAATATTTTTCACTGCTGGTTTAGTTAAGGGGATTGCATCAAAGGGGCCCAGAGAGGAGTCTGCTTTAACTTGTGATATTTTACCCAAAATGTCTCTAATCCTGCAGGAGCTTTAAAACTAACATCAAATGTAGACTCTTCTGAAACATGAATTAATGCATGAATTTCATATGTAAACAACTTCATGGAGTCATTCAGTAATATCTGAGCCACAAACACTTTGTCTGGCTGCTCTTCCATACCACCTTTATAAAGCAGTCTCACTGCGTTATGTCTATTTGCTGGTGGTATTGGACTATGAAATAGAGAAGCGTATGATCTCTGATTCTGTGCTGGGAAAGTCCTGGGTGGTAACTCAGTTTGATTTGGAGTAGCAGTACAAGTAGAAGGAGTAGAATCATCTTTTTTGAGTGTGCACACTTAAATTCAGTGACTGGTTGCCCTGAGGGATCTTTGTATAAAGATAGTTCAGAATTCTGAGTGAGCTGCAATTCTTCTGGCAGCTCTAAAACATCATTGTTTTGGTGAACTGCTGTTGAATCTGGGGGTGTTGTTTTATTTCAGGCACGACCCTCCCCCGGGTCGTGCCTGAAAATAGGCAGGATTTGTCTAGTGCACTTACCCGGTCAACAAAAACTAAATAAATAACTACATTAAAGCCTTTAGTATTTGACATTTTAATCAGGGAGTTCCCTGAAATCCACTGTCCAGACATGCTAGAGTGCTCCAAGCCTGCAGCAAGAAGTACATTCTCCACAGACCATGTTTGATCTACCGTTTGTGATTTTTTCTTTTTCAGAGACTCGTTTCAGGCCAAGCTGTTCAGTGCTTGTTTGTGCCATTCCCAACGAGCCTCCCTGGTCATGATAACTTTCAATAATATCTACAATAGTTTTTTGCTCAGAAAAGGAATTAGAAGTAAAATGAGCAGGCTTACTTTCAGTTTGTATGTTGCTGTTTGGCAGTTTGATGCTATTATGTCATCACTGCTCAGCTGAGCCATTCTGCCAGCATTCTGACTGTTCTTTACAGTACATCCAGTACTTTTTTCTGCAGGTTCTTCTATATCTGGCAATGAATCTTTAATTTTCGTTGGTATATTTTTCCTTGGCTTTGCTGTTGGACTCTGCTGCAAAACTTCTGGTTGCTTTGTTTCAGTTTCTCCTGACTTTTGAGCAATCTCCTCAAGCTCTGAAGTTTCTTCTGTTTCCATTCTTTCTACTGTTCCTTCAGAATAATCATGCCCCATATCTTCAGTCTCTAGTTGTGTTGAGGCAGGGCAGGAGACCTGCTACCCTACATTCTCTATCTCCAGCTCTCCATCTGCCAAAGTGGCCAAATAGGGTTGCCACCTGTCAGGTTTTTTACCTGGTGATCAAGTTTTCAGGGTCCCTATCAGGCAATCCAGTTTTGCTCTGTGCTGGTCAGGTTTTTGGACCATTTTGAGTGCTCACAGACTTTTGAAACAGATTTTGTTAATCTTATTCATTGTTTCAGCTACATGTTCAGGTTACAAACAAGTTATGTTGTCAATATAGCTTTTTGCTTGTGAAAGCTGTTATCCTGGGATGTGTAAAGTATGGTCATTAACACCATTAGCACTTACTTAACCTAATCTTTTCCACTGCATCTTAATGTGGCATAGCAGCAAAGCTGCCCCCACATTTTGTAACAACACAGCCAGTTGTCTCTACTTTCATACATTTCCATCTCTAACATAATTTAGGATATTTAAAATGTTTAAAATTGTTTTTTTTCCTCAAGAAAAAAGTATGGTCACCACTTTGACTTTGAAATAGTACTGTGGACATGAAAAGGAAATGGAAACAGAAAAATATATAAAGTACACATAGGAACAATTTCTTTATTATGTATTAATATATGCCATGTGTACTGTTGTATGCTATTTACAGTATTTCCATTGTCTCCCTTTGCAGATCATATCTGCAAATGAGATTTATTTTATCTCTGTATGTTTATCTGGTAAACCAATGTCAATAAATAACTAACTACACACATAGGTAAATAAATAACTAAGAAGAACCTGGGAAAGTAATTTTAACAGATACTGTACAGTAGCTTAACATTTTTGTTGAACTACTGCTTTGAGTGCTGTCTTTTATTAATATAACAAATGGATTTCTAGGAGGAGCAATGCATGATGAGTCATGAAAAGGGGTGGGACTAGGGGTAGAGCTTAGGATCCGGTTTTTGCCTCATCCAAAGGTGGCAACCCTAGTGGCCATCTTGGAATCCAAATTGGCCTTGGGCTCCCCTACTGGCAAGAGTAGGGGTGTTTTTATTGAAAAATACATAACAAAACATAGGAAAACAACAAACTAGATAACTCAAACAATAAACATTTTACAAAAAACTGACATCATCTTAGAGGAACCACAGTGATAAAGTGCCAAAAGGATCTCCCCCAGAAACCCTCCCCCAACATTCTAAGCATACTTTTTCAAAAACGTGAATCTCCTCCACCACACTATCACACATACTCTAGGAAGTACTTTAACTTCACATCTATAAGTTCCCACCAATGACCTTTCACAAATATTACAAAATACGTCATATACCATAAGTTTCTGCTGAAATAAAAATTGACATCTAGTTTGCTATAAAAAATATTTCAGGACTGCAAAAAACACTGTTAATGTTCTTGGATCATAAGTACTCCTTAACCTTGGAAAGTATCCTAAAGTGGGCTCTCCATATGTGAGCGAAGTCAACCAAGGCATATTCCACTGTTGAGCTAGGAATTTCCACAAACCTATTGCAGAAGAACATTCCATTTAGAAGTGCTCCTGTGTTCCCACTTTGTCCTGGCAATCTGGATAGAGGCATTTCCTCTCCTCCAAAACATTGTGCTTGTGGTTTCCCTGTACATTAAGTTTACCATGTGCACTTAACCATTGTGTATCCCACATTTTAGGTGGTACTTGTGGGTTCATCAGTTGCCTAAATACCAGAGAGTTATTCCCAGGTAAATAATGCTTAAACGTTGGTTCCTCTGGACCTAGGTTCTGCAAGACTGTCTCATATAATTCTTTCCTTTATTTTTGAATTATCATTAGTTTTGTAATTTTCCATTTAAACAATTGCTGGAAGGTGACTTTTAGAAAGGGGACTATTGTACAAGTCCCAAACATGCTAATAGGGGAATTGGCCCACCGGGATAAAATGTCCTGGAGAAGTTCCACAACCATTTCTGAGACACACACGCTCACAACAAAAGTGCTGGTTTCAAATTATGTACCCAGAAAATTGAATAAAAAAATGCAATAGAATTAATAATTCCCACTCCCCCTTTTGTTCTAGGCAAATATGTTATTTTCTTCTTTATCTGGTTCAGTCGACTAACCCATAGCATCTGAAAAAATACTCTGTAAAGTCTAGTCTCTAAAACTGTGGGCAGAGGAAACACCACACTAAAATACAGAAATAGAGGCAATAAAAACTGTTTTATCATATAGAAACATAGACTTTGACGGCAGATAAGGACCACTTGGCCCACCCAGTCTGCACATTTCCCTACCTACTGGATAAGCTGCAGATATTAGTTAACCAACAGCCTACTTCCTGCCACCCCCCGCTATAATTGCCTTATGTCTGTCCCATGCATGTTTGAATTCCTCCACTGTTTTAGACCCCACAGCCTCTCCAGGAAGGCGGTTCCATGCATCCACCACTCTCTCCATGAACAAAAATGTCCTCACATTACCCCTGAACCGTCCCCCCTCTATCTTTAAATTGTGCCCCCTTGTTCTTATGCATGTCTTTTTCTGAAAGATGCTACCCTCCTGGACTTTGTTGATCCCCTTGAGGTACTTGAATGTTTCTATCATGTCCCCCCGTCCCTCCTTTCATCAAGGGTATGCATATTAAGCTCTCTCAGTCTCTTTTCATGTGGTTTCTGACGCAGATCCTGCACCATTTTAGTTGCCCTCCTCTGGACTGCTTCCATCCTGTCTATGTCCTTGCGTAGATGAGGTCTCCAAAACTGCACACAGTACTCCAGATGGGGTCTCATCAACTGTCTGTACAGAGGGATAACCACTTCCCTTTTTCTACTTGTGATGCCCCTTCCTATGCATCCCAGTATCCCCCTGGCTCTCCTTACTGACTTCTCACATTGCTTACCCACCTTTAGATCATCTGATATGACTACCCCCAGGTCCCTTTCCATTTTTGTTATTGTTAGTACCTCCCCTGCAATTGTGTACTATTCTCCTGGGTTTTTGTTTCCCAGGAGCATTACTTTGCACACATGCACCCATTTAACTTCCATCTACTCACTTATTGCTCCCCCACTTGTAAAGCCAATTCCCAGTTGTGTACTGCACTATCAGTTCCTCCATACTGTATTCCCAAGATTTTATAGGGTCCTTAAAAACTTCTATACCTTCCACCATACCCCTTCACCCAGACTGAGGTCCTAAATAATAAACTCTGCTTTTATGAGGATTCAAGCTAGCTCCTGATACCTGACAATACATCTCATTTCTTGTAAAAGTGCTGTCACTCTTCTGGTTTTGAACAAGCACACACACATCGTCTGCATAGGCCAAAGCTGTGACCTCATCCCCTCCTTGTACACCTGAGATTCCCTTGAAGTCCACTCGGGACATTATCTTTCTATGCAAGGGATCTAAAATAAACACATACAGTAGAGAACTCAGGGGGCACCCTTGCCATACACCCTTACCTACCCTAAATTGTGTTCACCCTTTTGGGGTCTATACTGAAGATATCACCACATTTCCATTCAGTGATTTAATCCAGAGCACAAATGCTGGAGGTAAGCCATACTTCCATAAGACCTGCAACATAAATTCATGGTTTACCTGGTCAAAAGCTTTGCACTGGTCCAGGGATAAAAGATATCCCTGAGTCCCATGTTTTTTTTTGCAAAAATAGACTACTGTACATCTCTTATGAGACATAAATTTGTTTGGATGTGCCTCTCAGGTAATGTGCAAGTTTGTACTGGGTGAATAAGCTTCATGGATACTTGCTTCAATCTAGACTGCAACAAAAATGTTAACATTTTAGAATCTGAATTAAGCAGGCAGATCAGTTGCCAATTATCTATTAAGGTCTTATCTCCAGCCTTATGTAGATAAATCATTAGACCCCATGTGAAATCATCAGGTAATACCTGTAACACTTTTAAATACATGTATACCTTGACCAGAATGTTTGCCAAGATTTGGGGAAATGCCTTATAAAATTAATTGGGGAATCCATCTTTCCCTGGTGAAGTTCCCAGTTTAAATTTTTGAATAACCGAGATGACTTCCTCTTCAGTAATGTCTTTGTCCAGCTCCAACAACTGATCCTGTGTTAGAGCTGGGACAATTAAATCTTCTAGATAATTTGACATTTTCTCCTCATCTAGGGTTAAAGGGCTTATGTGCATGTCCACTACCACTGTTATCCCCTTGGTATCTGTTCTAACAGACCCCCCTTCATCCTGTAATGCAGAACAATTAGCCTTATTTCTTCTCTCCTCGCATGCTTGGCAAGGATCAGAAAATAAGGTAGTTTTGGTTCCATAATGAAGTTTGGCTTACAAGGTAGCTACCCTATCATATTGGCAGGATTTCATTTCTTCTTTAATATTTGAAATCTGATCTGGAAAATCTTCCCCCCATGAAAGGTATTAGTTGATAATGTAAACAAGTGGTCCCTAAGGGAAAGGTATTGCACCCTCCTAGCATTTGTTGTATATTTACCATATCCTTGTAACTATTTTGTATTGTCAGCCTTTGTTTGTATCCACCAATTTAAGAGGTTGGAATACAATCCCATCATAGAGACCCTGGCTACAAGGACATCCAAAATGCTCATTTGAGTCTCTGAGGACTGTAAGCTCTCAGTGTTCAATTTCCCTCTGAATCGATACCCTCCTTCCGGGGTCTCTAGATACCACCCCTACCACCATTACATGGTTGGAAAATTCCACTGGGACTATCTTTACCTGTTGTACATTAAGGGATTCTGATACAAAAATATAATCTATTTTTGATGTGAACCGGCTTCTGACATATGTGTAAGTAGTGTGTGGGACCGCATATATACTACTGTCCACTAACTCTGCTGTGGTAATGCAGTCTTTTAAGGCCACAGAATCACAGTAGACTTTTTCCCTTGTTCTTTTCTACCTGCCACCTCTAAACTACAATTAAAATCCTCCGCCAAGTAAACCAATTTTGATGTTGCCAAAAATGGTTGTATATCCTCCAGCATTTCTACTCGCTCTGCCTTACTCTGGGCTGTGTATACCCCTATAAAGTGAATGGACTATCCCTTCCAAATACCATCTAGGAGAAGCACCCTTCCAGATATAACATCTACCAAATTCTGGAAAATGAAACCTGACCCTGAAAACAAAATACCTACTCCATCTGCGTCTGTTTCCCTGAACAACCAGTACGAGGGTCCCCATATCCACTCCCTCCTGCCCTGTGCCATATGGTAACTTGATTTAATTCATGCTACTTGTAAAAAATGACATTGATCTGATAATCATGCAACAGTGTAAATACAGCTTGACGTTTAACCCCTGACATAATACTGTGAACATTTAAAGTTGCAAGGGAGAAAGTCATGGCTAGAATGATGAAAAGACCCTTCATTTCTTTCTCTTCTTTTTTCCTTCATTTCTCCCTTCCCTACTTCATCAGGTTCTTGTGCCAAAGTCTGTGAGGAAGAGGCATCTGAGTCCAGGTCCCCCAAGTCAGATCCACCACTGCTAGTTTTAGATAATACCACAAATGCATTTGTCATTTTAATCTCCACAGAATTAATTTTCTGTATCCCCAAACTTTTTCATTTGGGTAAGGGAGCTTTCCATGGGGGAGAGGAAGGGGGTCTCCCTTCCTCAATCCTTAAAGTTGTAGGCAGGACATCTTGAGCAGAGGCTAAGGTGTCTGGTACTGAGGCCTCTACTGGAGTTTCCTGCTGTGTCTCCATCTGTGCTGGGGGCTTGGGTATATTTGGTACTTTGCTACTGGATGAGGGAGTGGTGGGATGGGCTGAGCATCTTTGTGGTGGTACCATTCATTTGGCTGGGGTAGGTACAGGATGGGGTTCAGGGGCTGACTTTGCAAAATCTGGCTCTGAGGGTTTTTCCTTCATTTGAGCCTGTTTAATCAGATCATCTGGACTTACCGGGTTGGCCTTGTTGAGAGCCACCCATGGACACCCCTGACAAATGTGCCCAAATTTATCACACAGGTTGCATTTTGCCATGTTGGTACACTGGTGATTGATGTGACCTATCTAGTTACATACACCACATCGTAACTTATCACAAACATTTGCCAAATGAGTCTTTTCCCCACACTTGTGGCATGCCTTTGGCTGGGCAGCATAATAGCATACCCCTCTGTCCCAGCCCAGAAAAATAACTGTTGGGTAAGTGGGTAACCCCATCACTGGACTGCCTTAGTTTTACTTTAAAAGTCCAAGCACCCATCTAAAAGTTTTCTCTGTCCAGCACTGCCTCTGGTGCACTCAGTACCTCACAATGATGCTGCAACCAATATGGTATGTTACTAACATGGACCCCCTCACTTCAAAACATGATCATAATCTGTTTAAAAGTAGGCTTTGAGAGATAAATGCATAAAATGGGGACCACAAAGGGGAACATTTCAACTGCCCATATTTTATCCAAAATCTCTCCAAAGAATGGGGGTAGTGAAAACTAATGTCAAAAGTGTCTTCTCCAGACACTTGGATAAAGGCATACACTTCTGATGCCATGAAGTGCATAGAGTGTTTTATTAAAGTATGTTCCACTTAATATCTGCCTGGTTTTACCTCCAGACCCCTTCTGTACCTGAGTCGTACAGCATTCCTTTGTTGTGATGGCTCAGTTTTAGTAAAAAAATCTGAGTATCTTGGTCATGAAGCCCTTGCGGGAGGGAGGGTGCCATGTTGATTATGTCTTAGGGTGGGCCCCTGGCTCCTGACCAGGCTCTTCTGTAGTTTTAGTTCCTGGCATACTTTTATTCAAGTTATCCTGCTGTAACTCCCCAGGGAAACCTCTTTGCTGATCCTGAGACCCCCTTGGTACCCCCTCTGTTCATATTTCACCTCTGTGTACATTACCCAGCTCTATTAAATTCTCTTCATCCTCCTCCTCTACAGCCATTCCTTCCACCTCTGCATCCATTTCTTCCCCCTCCTGAACCATATTTTGTCCCTCATACCCAGGTACCTGTGGGGCAATGGCCTCCCCATCCAATGTCCTCACTCTTCTGCCTGTCAATCCTCTTATGGTTGCCATTCTCACCTTGCAGCTTCAGTACTGACTCTGAATGAAGCCCTGTCTCCTCTGACTGAGAATTGAGAAATTCCAGATTTGCATCAGGCAGCCAACCTCCTGTGGCTGTTTGCTTCTAGCCTGCCTCTCCCAACACTTTGTTGGGTGACCAGCCCTCTTCCTGGAGAGCCACTTCTGTATGGAATGCCACCTGGATTTGTTCCTGCACCATCTGTGATCTGATGCTGTCCGCTCCATTATGAGGCTGGGTTGCACCCTTCTCCTGGTGCATAGGTTCCATTGATTGAACTGAGCTAGGCCCAGGCTGCTCAAAGTCATTGACTGTCTCTCCTTGGTTTGAATCATGCCGAGATGCATTTCTCTGCCCGGTGTATCTCTCTTCATTTTCGTCCAGCAAGGTAAAAAGAATGGTCCTCCATTCATCCAGTTCTTTTTGCAGTTGTGCTTCAGTGTAGGCAATATCATCCTCCATTGTGCAGGGGACACCTCCAGAGGTTACTTTCATACCCTACAACTCATCTTCTAGTACCAAATCCTCCTCATCTTATGATTCTTCTGTGTTCATGTCTGACACAGCAGACACCACAGCTTCTTCTTCTTCATCCTCCTTAGGTTCCATGGCTGGGCCAGAGGACTGACACCTAGCCTGCTGCTCCTCAGAGTCTGGATCCTCCATCAGGCTGGCCAACAGCACCCCCACCTGTCAGAGTAGGGGAATTTTTTTTTATTAAGACATAAAAATAAGATACAAACCAAACAGTGTTTAATCACACAAAATCAGAAGAACAAAAAAAGTAGTATTTTATACATAGAAGCAAAGTGTACTCAAAACAATATTTCCCCACCTGAAACCATAGGAAAAGAGAAGGACAACCAAAATGAATATTACAACATACTTCAACCAAAAAAACAAAAAAGAAAAACAGATTGTGCCTAACCCCAAGACTAAAAAGTAAATATCACCCCCACCCTCCTCTATGAAGAGAGTAAGGGAATTTTTTTATTAAACAACAATAAAGAAAAGCAATCAGTGTTACATCACACATCTCATAAATACAAATAAAATAGAAAAGTAAAGAACAAAAAAAAAAAAAAACATATCTTATGCGTTGCCCTTCATCAACTGGGAGGGAACCAAGAATAAATGAACCCCACATTCCTTATTTACATGATGCAAAACAAAACAAATAGTTATAGTGTGTTGTCCCATACAATGTAATTTCAATCATTTGAGCAGAGGAACAAAGAACCAAAAATGAAATTAAAAAAAAAATAAATAATACCTCTCCACTTAATAAATCCAGTACACAATAATATTTCCCAATGAAGAAAACAAATCATCATAAGATTTTTAAATGATTGTAGAATCCTCAGATTTCCCTTTTTTTTTAAAAACTTTTACCGGGGGGGGGGGTGTCATAACAAAAATGTGGGAAAGTCCCATGCTATGTACACAAAATTAATATAAGCCCATCATCTTTATGTGAATAAAAATATTGTACTGATATTGCACACACATTTCATTCCTCCAAATCCAGTCACAAGAGGCCCAGAATCTACTGTGCTGAATTTGAGGCATTGATTTTTGTTCCATACGGTATGTGGTCCTTAAGTCAGACATGATCTGGTTCACCAGTTGAAATGCAGTGTAAGATTTCTGCTGCAGCAGCAAAGCACATCTGGCTTGCCACAAAAAAATATCTACAGAGGGAAAAATTAAGCCTTAAAGTGCTACTATGGTACTGGGACATTGTCGCAGGGAAAACTCCATAAATAAGCATCTCATACGTAATATTAGAAAAAGGCTTATCCTTCCATTTATGCAGTAGCAAAGTCCACACCTTTACACTGAAGGGGCACTCTAAGAAAAAGTGTTACATTGTCTCGAGCTTCATGATACAGGTATCCCTGAAGCACATCTTATCTTCTATAGATTTGTGTTTTAAATTGCCCCTCATTCCAAGTTTCCCATAACATGAAAGCCGCCACATAATGTCCTACAGTTTTATTGCCTGTCTAGGGTCAATAAGTTGCCAAAAAACTAGATTATTGTCCAATTCTAAGTCTTGGGTATCCAAGAATCTAGGTATTTCAGAGAAATGTGCCTGAAGAATATTAATGTACAACTGTTTACGGGTGACTGTCTGAACCATGGAAAAGGCTAACTTCCATTGTTTTATTTTAAGAAATGTGATAACCATAAATGTGGGGATCCCATATCTCCTAAAGTTCCTTGGCAATTCCATAGAGGTGTTAAACCACACCTGGCATAGGGGGGTAACCATCTTCAATAATGAAGAAACCCAAAATGGAGGGGAAGGGTGCAATAAGGACGGAAAGAAAAACTTGATAAATAGACTATTGAAAACACTAAGGGGTTAATCATACAGGGTACGTACCCCTCCAAAGCAGTAGTCTGGGTAAGTATATATCTGCTTTATCGGATTCAGGCGACTACCCCAGAACCTTAGAAGAACACATTATTAGCCCTAGCTTCTAAAGAGAAAGGCAAAGGGTAAACCATGGCTGTGTGTAAAAACAGGCAATACCAAAGTTTTTAGCAACATGAACCATTTTCTCTTCGCTATAGGGCATCCTTTCCATGAGATTACCAGCCTATCAGCCTTGTCTAATACCAGATTCCAGTTGAAAACTGGATCATCCGGACTGCCAAAAAATATCCCCAAAATCTTGATTGGGTCCTGAATAACAGGTATATTAGCCACCTGAACCAAGGGGGAAGGGGACTGGGAATTAATTTGACAACACTTTTATGATAATTGAGCTTAGAGACAGAAATTTGTTCAGATTCAGTAAACAGAGAAAGAACCTCCAAGGGGTCCAGCTGTGGGGTAGTGCAGATACACAGGTTGTCTGTATAAGCACTGATTACTGGAGCTGAGAATCCATTTGGAAGTAATAATTTAGGAATAGATGGGTGAAGTAAAACCCACCTTAGTAAGGGATCAATCTGAAAACCATATAGTAAAGGCTTAGGGGATAGCCCTGTCTTACCCCTTTTTTTCCCACGAAAGCGTCCCCTGGAGGATTATTAACATGTGGAGTGATCCAGGCAGTGTTATAAAGCATTTCAATCCAGGACACAAACTTTGTGGTAGTGCCAAAGTACTTGAAGCAAAAAATTGTGATTCACCCGGTCAAAAGCCTTCTCCAGGTCCAAAGAAAGAAGAAGGCCCGGGGCCTCCGGAGAGCAAGAATATACTATGTCTCTGATTAGCTAAAGGGAATGTAGCATAGATCTGTCTGGCAGGGCGCAGGTCTGTTCCTTAGCGATAACCTGAGCCGCAATCGGCAGTAACCTATTCAGCAATATTGTAGAAAATATTTTATAATCTATATTTAGGAGACTGAGCAGTCTCCTGTTTCTGATCTCGGTCCTTTTTCCTTTCTTAAACAACAAAATCATAATAGCATCTGAGAATCTTGATGGGATAGAACATGTGTCTAAAATACAGTTAAACACCATGGTTAGGGATGGGGAAAAATATCAATAAAGGCTTGATATAATTCAGCAGTCAGCCTATCTGCCCCGGGGAGGTGCATCTTTTTTTTGTTTCTTGATAGTATGAGTCATTTCCTCAACAGATATAGGGGTTACTAAAGTTTGTAACTGATCTATGGGAATATCAAGGATGTCTATGTCCCTGAGAAAGGGTGCAGCATCTAATATTTCAGATTCAGACCCAAACAAGTCTTCCAAATATAACTGAATAATTTGTTTTATAGAGGGAAGTATAGAATGCACTGTATGGGTAGTCGGGTCTAGAGATGCAGCAAATTTAAAATCCACCAGCGAAGTGAATGCGAAGTGACCACTTCGCGTTGGCACTTCACTACGCGAAGTGCCTCATAGGAAAGGCTCACTTCACCTTGTTATTTTTACTTCACATTGTCATTCCACCTTAAACGCGAAGTAAGGCGGAGTGACAACAATATTGGCAGCATCCCACCCACACAGTCACCAGAATGAATGTACATCCCCAAAGTGCTACTGTCTTGTGTCCAGAAAACTCCACAGAGCTGATGAAGTGAAATGAGAGTGTAACAAGAAATGCAAAGTCTCCCAGAATTAATGGTGCACTCAGTCATGCATGCAGTGGTCAGGTCACACACAGAGTCACCAGAATTAATGTGCATCCCCAAAATGCTACTGTCTTGTGTCCTGAAATTTCCCCAATGCTGATGAAGTGAAACGAGAGCGTAACAAGAAATGCAGTCTCCCAGAATTAATGGTGCCATGCAAACGCACAGACAGATTAAGATTGCGATGTACACTCAAGGGATGCATACGAAAAGGCACAACAACGCCTAATCAGTGCTCACAAGTCACAAATCCAGATCTGGAAAGGAATACATTTTGCCAGTTGGGGGATTAGTTCATGGCAGTAACAATCCACTACCAGTAAAGATACCACAAAGCAGTATAAAAAATTCATGCAGGTACGGTGGATAGCAGGTTCACACTGCTGCAATTACTCTGTAACACAATAAAAGGTGTATGATTTAATGGCACACATTGCACACACACTTACACGCACACTCAAGTAATGTGTAGCAAATTGAAAACCTTTAGTAATATAACCAAATGTTTTAAACAGACAAATTGTACACTGCTGCACCACAACAATCAGCAAAAAAATGTCAAGAATTACTGAAAATATTACTTTGTGTACATTAACAGTTATACAAGAAAAATATAACCAAAACAGAAAGACTGCCCTTTTCTCCCAGTTAATCTACCTACACCACAAATACGCCCCTCCCCCAAAGCACACTTCACAGTACACAGACTGACTGTTCTAAATTAACATTCAGAATCCACACACAGCAATAAACACTCAAAGATATGAGCAAAGAAGGGTTTCCTACAATCGATGTACTAAATTGTGAGCAAAAAATATTACTCAAAAAGGCATTTTAAACAGCTTTTAGAGGTTTTGAATCACAGAGCTCTGAGAGCAAACTGTCTCCAGCTACCACTGCACACACACTACCCAGGCTAGAACTGAGGCTGTGGAAAACAATCTATAGCCCATGTGACCTGCAATCCCATGAATAACTGCAGAATTTCATTTGGAGCTCAATTACAGGGCAAAGTGAGGTGAATTACATTGATTTCAATGTACTTCACCTTAAAATTGGGGGAGAAGTGATTTGGGGAAGGTGGAATAATGAAAAGTCATTGGTTTCAATGAACTTCACGCTCCTCATTCTGAAGGGAAGTACTCCGCTTCACATTGTAGAGTTCTCCGCAGATTCTGCATTACTCAATGAATCACTTCACGGAGCAAATTGGAGCCACTTCGCCCACCACTACTTATAGTACTGCAACTCACATGCTGTATGGCAAGGAACATGAATGCCTATGGCTGTACTTCCCCGATGAAAAACGCTTATTAATGAGTACAATAGTGGAGTGGTGAAGCCTGGAGAGATACTAAAAAACATGCTTACAATACATCCAAGTGACTAGTCAAAAAATTAGTGTTGTGATTCGTGACATGATTGTGAATCGTGATTTGTGACTGCATTTTTGACCGTGATGATGAAGAACGTGATTTGTACCACGAGTGACTCGTGATGATGGTCCTGACTTAAAAACACATATTAATGAGTACAATGTTCATGCAGAATTATGCACCACACCTTTCCAGTACTCTGAAGAGAAGCTAAAGAAACAACTGTGACTTAAGTTACAGATGGAGATTGGACCCTAAAGAGATGCAAATGCACAGACAGATTAAGATTGCCCTGTGCACTGAAGAGTTTCAGGTGCAAAGGCACACCACCTAACCAGTGCTCACCATCAGAAATTCAAATCTGGAAAAGAATACCTTTGCCGGTTGAGGCAGGCCACGTGGGGGGGGGGGGCAGTGTATTGCACTGCTGCAGTAACAGTCTCTAGTGCTAGTACCAGTAAAGATACCACAAAGAAGTACAAAATCACACAGCTGCAGTGGATAGTAGGTTCACATTGCTGAAATTATTATGTAGCACAATAAAAGGTGTCTGATTTGATGACATGCGTCACATACTCAAACACTCACTAAGTAATGCATAGCAAATTGAAAACTTCAGTAATATAACCACATATTTTAAACAAACTAAAATTATGCACTGCTGCACGACAACAATCAGCAAAAAAATGGCAAGAATTATTGAAAATATTACTCTGTGTACATTAACACAGTTATACAAGAAAAATATCACCAAAACAGAAATCACTGTCTTTTTTCCAAGTTAATCTACCTACACCATAGATACGCCCTTCCGCCAAAGCACACTTCCACTGTCTCTCAGTACACAGACTGAATGTTGTATATTAACATTCAAAATCCACACACAAACAATAAATGCTCAATGATATGAGCACAGAAGGGTTTCCTATAATCAATGAACTAAAGTTTCATTAAAAAAAATACTCAAAAAGGCATTTTTAACAGTTTTTAGAAGGTTTGAATCACAGAGAGCTCTCAGAGCAGATAGTCTCCTACAGCTTCCTATACACACTACCCCAAACTGAGGCTGTGCAGAACAATCTAGAGCCCATGTGACCTGAAATCTCATGAATCACTGCAAAATTCGCTTTTGGAGCTTAAAAACAAGGTGAAGTGAGATGAAGTACCTTGTTTTCAATGTACTTCACCTTAAGAATTGGTAGGGTAGTGGTTTTGGAAGGTGGAGTAATGCAAAGTCATTGTTTTCAATGGACTTAGCGTTACCCATTATAACGCAAAGCACTCCGCTTCGGTTGCGGAGCACACCGCAAATTCGCCTTCACTCCGCGAATCACTTCGCAGAGCTAATTGGGGCCACTTCACCCATCTCTAGTCGGGTCTGTCAGATGATCTATGAACGTAGAGGAGACTCTATCTGGGCAGTTCTTATATATATATATATATATCTAGGGAGGATTTGGTGGTTTGAGTATTACACTGGGATTCCAATTTCAAAGAAATAGCCCTATCATATTGGTGAGCCTCCAAATATAATTTAAGAGCCTTAATATGCTGAGAAAAGTCAACTTTGGTTTCATACGCTAAATATATGGTATCCAACAGTTGTTTGCTTAAATGGGAATATTTAAAATATGCTGACAATGATTTATTTTTGCCATGTTTTAAAAAATATTCCTGTAAATCAGATTTAGTCTCTTCCCACCAGGCTAAACAAGAGTGGTAGGCATCTATTACTGACACCCTTGCTTGCAATAAATTCCATCAGTATTTGGAAATATGGGCATCGGAAAGTAAGGTATTATTTAGCTTCCACCTAGACTTAGGAGTGATAGGAAAAGGGCCTCCAGTTGGGAAGCATAACAAGGACACTGCCAGGTGGTCTGAGGTCTCACAGGGAATCACCACTGCCTGCAAAACCTTACATTTTTGCAAACAAATAATCAATGCGGGTAGACAATGGCCCTCTGTAATATGTTTTGGTGCCTACAGCATGAATTACCCTATATCCATCTAGTAACTGTGCTGTCTGTAATAGTTTTAGTAAGGTGGCTGTGTCACTAAAAGTTTTATGGACATTACTTCCTCTATCTGCAGGGGAGAGACCATAATTAAAGTCTCCGCCAGAATACACCTGGCGGGTGGTAAATAAGTAAGGCTGTATTCGGAAGAATAGAGAAGATTGTTCAGCTATGCATTGTGGGGCATATACATTAATTAAATGAAATTTAATAAGCCCATATATTCCATCTATTAAGAGCACTCTCTCTGGAAAATTATCCAGTACTTTAGAAATCTGAAAATGATACCCCAAAAATGAAATGCCCACCCCATCGCATGTGTCTTCTCCATGGGACCAATACGAGGGCCCAAATGACCACCTATTCCTAACTTGGGCAAGTTCATACCTGGTTTTTATCTGGGTATTCTGTAAGAAGTAGAAATCAAGTTGTAAGGAACGTAACATGCCCAAGGTGAAATGATTTGATACTGCATTCATTCAGTGTGCAGCAGTGCAGTTGAGAGAGATTATGTATCGGATGTTAGAGAGAACAAACAGAGACGGATTGTAATGAGAGTTGGGGGAGACAGTAGGGAGATGAATCCCAATCAAGACACAGTAGCTTCACCTATGGAGTAATTGGGCTCCCTGTTTCTGGTCTATTTAAGAACCTTCTCTACCTGATTCTGAAGAAGAAGAATCAGGTTTGGAGGAATACATCTTCCCCCTCAGTGTTGCCCCCTTGTTTCCTTTTAGCTAGGAACTGGAACTTGTTCCTGGTGATAATAGTCTTGGTAGGTATACGAGAGTCAGACTTTTGTTTCCCTTTGCCCCATTTAGATGCAGGGACTGGAGTGAAGGGTGCCTCAACTCGGGGGCATGGGGGCATGTTGTCTTGAGTGGTGTTCACCAGGGTTTGGGAAGAGTCCCCCATGTTTGAGAGTCCTCCAGGGTAGCACCTTGCTCTGTCAGCGAGCTGTTCAAAGCAGAGCACGGGCCTACATTTTCTGTGGGTTCTCTAACCCGAGAGATGGACAAATTTGTAGCCTCAACAGGGCCCGGAATAGTTGCTATAAGGAAGGCCTCCTCTTGTCTTTTAAGTGCTTGAGCCTGTGATTCTGAAATTAGGTTTGTATGATCCTGAGAGACCCAGTCTACCCTATTATGCTCAGCCCATGGACATTGTGGGTAAGTATGCCCTTGCTCATCACACAAGTTACAAAAGTTAGGGTTGGGACACCCCAGGCTAACGTGCCCATAAGAAAGGCACAGAGTTCATCTGGGCTGGTCACAAGTATAGCTCAGGTGGGTCCTAGAGCCACACTTGTGACAGGTACAGGGCTGTCCCAGGTAAAAACAAATACCCCTGTCTCGCCTGATGTAAAAACTGCCTGGCAGATGCATGATTCCCTGTTTGGTTTGTATAAGTTGAATCTTAATCTTCCACCCCCAGTCCACACTAAATCCTCATCGAGGATAGGGCATGGGGTATCTAAGATATTGCACTGCTGTTTGAGCCAATATTGAATGTCATTAATGTTGACCCCCTCACTCCTGAAAAGCAGTGTAATAATTTTAACTGTGGGTTTAGTGAGGGGGTCAATATAAAGGGAACTCATAGCAGAGAGTTTTTAACCAACTCATACTGAATCCAAAATTTGTCTAGTGTAACCACATTCTTAAAGCTAACATCATACACAAACCCACCTTTAATGTGAATAAATGCAAAAAGTTCTGAGTGACTAATTCCCAGTGTGTCCTTTAACATGCTGTGAAGCACAGTCTTTCGGGAGGGAGCTGTAGCCGCATCGCCTATGAATCTTAGGCGTACAGCATTTCATCGTTGAGCTGGCTCTCCCATGGATTTAAACAAATGGCTCATCTTAAAGTTAGTGTTAGTTGTATCCTGTACAGGAGTATGAAGAAAAGTTTCCTTACTTTGTTTAGAAGGTGTCTCGTTGGGGCCCATGGATTGTTCAGAAGATTCAAACTGCCTGCTAACATCTTCACTAGCAACTGGTGTAGTTTGCGATACAAACTGGGGTTCTACATTTGAGGTGGAACATGGTAAAGCAGAATAAATTCCAGATTGGAGATCCGTTGTAGCAGACTTGATGATTTCAGCTGCCAAAACAGGACTGGGGGAAGTCTAGGGCGTCCCGTCTGTAGACTGCTGCCAGCCAGCAGCTCACAGTGCGGCTTCGGGGGTCCAGGAGCCATTCGGTGCAGTAGAGGTTCTAGACATGGGGCGCAAGTGTAACTGAGGGTTTTGAGGAGGAATTTGAGAAGAAAAAACAACAGCAGTATCCATGGCATTAGGGTCGCGAGTATCATAACTCGCAGAACATTCAGCCTCAGGAATATCATCTTGAGAAGTATTATCATCCCAGATCAGTTTCAGTATACATTGCTTATGCTGGTGAAACATATGTCACAGCTGAGGTTCAGAGATCTCAGCCTGAGTATGACTGACCTGTGGATTCATGCCAGCATTAGAGTCAGGTCTTAACTCATTGTTTCTAGAAGTACCTTGGTTGTAGACAGGATGTGTTATGCCTTCAATAGTCATTTGCTGAGCAGCGGAATCGATTGTCAGCAAGTTCTTGCTGTTAGTAGGTGGATATCCAGAGCTGGTGGGTGAGGCAGCACCTCCATGAACTCCTTCTCCAACTTTAGTGTCGGCCATCTTGCAAAGGACCAGGATGTTAGGTTCCCCTACCTGTGAGTAGGGGAATTTTTTATTACAAAAGAAAAACATTACATCATTACAACATAACCATAATTTACAGAAGGAAACAAATGACAAAAGGGCACATATACATAACAGTTTTCCCACTTTCCCACCCTGCACACCCTCCCTGTCTAACACCTAAATAGAGACATTTGGTCACTCATATTATACAGAGAATTTATACATAGATTCTGTTCAAAGTAAACTTAAAAGAAAAATTGCTACTATTCCTGGACCTTGCATGGTCTTTTAATTATAACCAATATATATGCTTCCATAAAATCCAGAATTTTTGTGTATCTAAATATGATTTTTCCAATTCTTTCTGTTTATAAACTGCTGCTTATATTTGTTTTATTAAAATCATAGTTGGCATATTTACAAGCTGTAAAGAATATTGACACCTCGCTTTCCACATATAGAACTTTAAACAAGCAAATATCAAATTTAAAGTGTTTGGGTGATAATGAGATAATGCCCCAGCATAATCTCCCAGTACCAAACTTTCATATGTCATGTGCTTTGCTAATCCCCATTGCCATCTAGTGGCCAAATCTGTCCAGAATTGTTATACACAATTTAAAAAAAATGATCCATTGTTTCTTCCATACCATTACATTCTATTCTAATACAGTCATTCCATTATAGGTTTATGCTTATGGTTCCTTTTTACCCCCAGCCTGCCATGGCAACTGAGCCACTGTACATCCCACATTTTGACCGGAATTCTTTTATCTGTGAGTGTTCTTAAGGCATTCCTCAATTTTGTGGGTACACATTTTGGAAAGTCCACCTGTGTAGCAAAATTTCTCCCCATGATATAATGATAATAATAATTTTATTTATAAGGCACCTTTCCAATTCCAAGGTGCCTAACAATTTAAGAACAATTAATATAAAATCCAGTAACAAATCAATACAACTGAGAATCATAAGCAATCAGATAAATACTTGAATTATCCAAAAAGCTTTTTGCCACAGAAAGGTTTTTAAGCTCTTCTTAAATTCCTCCACAGATGTGCACTCCCGTAACCAAAGGGGTAGAGAATTCCAAAGGGTGGGAGCTGCAAAAGCAAAGGCTCTTGAACCAGATGATTTCAAATTCACCCTTGGAATCTCTAACAACCCCTCGTCAGCCGAGCGGAGTGCTTGACCAGGGCAGTAAGGAATCAGAAGCTCTATCAAATAGTCCAGGCCCTGTCCATGTAGGGCTTAAAAAGTCAATAAACCGACTTTAAAGGTGATCTGCCACCATATTGGCAGCCAGTGCAGTTCGTGCAGCACCTTGGTAATATGGCAGGATCGACTAGAACCCGTCAAAAGCTTGACTGCTGCATTTTGTACCAGCTGCAGGCAATGGATTTCAACCCCCAAAAGCCCTAGATAAAGTGAGTTGCAGTAATCCAAGCATGAGGACACAAAGGCATGGACCAAGGTTGGAAGGTCATCAGATGGAACCAGATGCTTAACCCAGGTTATATTCCTAAAATGGTAGAAGGAAGTTTTGATGATAGCCGACACCTGTGAATGCAGAGTCAGTCGTCGCCAAAAACTACCCCCAGGTTACGCACCCGTTCAGAGGTCAGGAGAGAGATTCCGCCAAGAATAATTCCAGAGGGTGCACCAACACCCGACCCCCCCATCTGGTGACCCAGGTCCACAACCAGTACCTCAGTCTTTTCTGAGTTCAACTTCAGCCAACTAGAATCCATCCACTCCTGGATTTCTTTCAGACAGTTGTTAAAGACCGAGACAGCTCCATCCTGGTCAGGTGCAAAAGAGAGGTAGAGCTGGGTATCATCTGCATAACAGTGAAACCTCAGCCCATACCTTCTTACAATGTCTCCGAGGGGTAGCATATACACCGCAAACAACATGGGTGATAGCACAGAACCCTGAGGCACTCCACAAGACAAAGCAGTTGGGCCTGAAGCAAAAACCCCAGACACAACTGTTTGTGTTCTCCCTGTGGGAAACGATGTAAACCATCTGAGGACTGTCCCTGACATTCCACAGGGATGTCTCAGGTGTCCTATCAAAACCATGTGGTCCACAGTGTCAAAAGCTGAAGAAAGATCCAGAAGAACCAAGATGGAACTGCTCTTCTGATCTCTCGACATCAGGAGATCATTCAGCACCCGAACCAGTACCTTCTCAGTACCATGTCTCTTACGAAAAACGGACTGGAGGGGTTCATAGATATCACAGATGGTCAAATGGTCCTCCAGTTGTGCTGCCACTACTTTCTCAACCACCTTCCCAACAAAGGGAAGGTTAGAGACAGGTCTGTAGTTTGCAAAACAGTCTGGGTCCAAGGTAGTTTTCTTCAAGAGTGGTGTCACCACCGCCTCTTTCAGGGAGTTAGGAAACTCTCCCAATTCCAAGGAGCACCAGACTATCCACACAAGAACTGGACCGATGATGTCACTACAACCCAAAATTAGGGAGGTCAGTTCAGGGTCCAAACTACAGCAAGTAGGGTGCACACTCTGGATAATCCTCATGACATCCATGAACTCCAGTCGACTGAAGGTACTCCATGAAAACTGAGGTACAGTGACCCTGTACTGATCAACAACAATCCCCCTAGAGTGTGCTGGCTGCAGTACCACCCTGATGTCTGCCACCTTATTTGCAAAGAATCGAGCAAGCTCGTCACACTCTAATTGCGAAATAGCTTTCCGAACATGCAGGCAGGCTGGGTTGCACAGTCTGTCCACAGTTCGAAATAGCTGAGCTGGTTGAGTCTGAGCAGCTGCAATCTCCCCAGACAGGAATTCTACCTTCTTACGGGTGATTGCAGATTGATAAACTAAATAATGGTCCATCAATCTAAGGCAGTCGGCATCAAGGGTGGACTTTCGCCAGCAACGCTCTAACCTTCGCTCCTGTCTATGCATCTCCCCTCAAAGTCCCATCAAACCAAGGGGACTTGGGGTGAAGGAAGAAAGGATGAACATGGACTGAAGCAATAGAATCCAGAGCCACTGTAATGGCTGTATTATAAGCTGACATGAGGGTCTCTGGATCATTGCTTGCCAACGCAGGGAACGAGCGGTCAAGGACCACCGCAAGGCCTTGGGAATTTATATCCTGTAAAGTGTGGTACCTAACCATCTCCACAGGGGTAGGCCTTCTGGGGGGGGTGCTAAAACTAAACCCCATGGTGCAGTGATCGGACCACCCAACTGATTCCACCCCAACGTCAGATGTTTCGATCCCTAGTAGGAAGATTAAGTCCAAAGAGTGTCCATGTTTATGAGTAGCAGTGGAAACCACCTGTGTAAGGCCCAGAGATGTCATTAACTGGAAGAAGTGTTGACCAAATTGTGAGAGTTCATCATCGACCCAGGCAGTGAAGTTGCCCAGAACCATCAATCTGGGTGACTCAAATGCCATGTCGACGACGTAGTCCACCACTTCCTGAAGAAATCGCTTCTCATCACCTGGTGGACAGTAGATGAGAGCGATTTGATAACCTACACCAGCTACTACTGTACACTCGAAGGACTCAACCTCCTCAACTAATAACCCCGTGAGGCTTAGTCTGTTTTGAAACAGACCGCACCCCCCCCCACGATCCAATCTAGGGCGGTGTATCACCGAGTACTCAGCTGGAGTCATAGCCTCCACAATGGGGCCAGAATTTTCATACAGCCAGGTCTTGGTGATGCATGCCAGGTCCACTGTACCAACAAGATCTGGGATAATTGCAGTCTTATTCTTAATGGACCTGGCATTGCACAACACCGCCCACGTTGGACGAACCTCGTGGGCCACCTGGGCCATCTGCCTACCACACGCAGTAGTGCCCTTGGGTATGGGCACCAGAGATAGTGGACCACGATCTGGATTTCATTTCACCCCAGGGTACCTTCTGGATCCTACCACCCCAGTTCGGTGACCCCCCTCATACATCCTCCACTGTTTGTGACCCCCCCCGCCCTCCTCCCTCTCCTACTCATAATGCCCAGCACTCTACAGTGCTGGTAGGTCTCAGACTGGAGAGGGGGAGTATAGAAAGGGCGAAGGGCACGAAGGGTAGAGGATGAGTATTGCACAACTGTGGGGGTTGGCATCCAACACATTCTGCAGCTACAAAACAAATTATAAATACACTAAACAAACCCAATTGTATCATCAACCAACCCCACCCAAAACAATAATATCCCAAAATTCACGATAGCAAAACAAATTAAAATAAAACAAAACAAACTCCACAATTACTCAAATAACCCACCCTATATGTAATAAAGTACAATTTAAAACACCACCCTATCCCCGATTGACTAATAGAGTCACTCCTATACCTAAATCTGGAGCCACTACAATCCCCCTTCACACATATATAAGATACAAAAAATAAAATAATAAAACTTACCCCCCCAACCCTCTCACGGTTGGGGAGAAGTGCAATTTAGGCACTCTCACTGCCCAGACAATCACAAATAAACAAAACAACATATGAATAATGAAGTTTACCCCCTTCCCCAGTCCTCTCACGAACAGGCAGATAGGGTAATTTCAGCACTCTCACTGCCAGAATAAAAATGACAGTCCACAAAATTAAAATCACAGAACTTTTAACATAAATAAATAAAGAGGAAATAAATATATGGACGCCATATCAGCATAAAGGGGTTTTCTATGTAGATCCTGCATATGTCCTTTTGTGACCCTCCAAAGCTTAAGTTTTCTAATTGCAGCTACTGCAAAATCTGGAACCTCTAATGTTGAATGAAGTTTAGGGATGTCTTCCCCCATTTCTGTAGGAAGGGCCTGAACAATAGTTCTGTCCATTTGTCCCGTTGATGTGCATGTCCCACCACTCCTGAAAGCATATTTTTAAAGAAAAACATGAAATAAAAAAACAGTGGGTGTAACATTACTAAGCCCCATTGTTTAAATAATAGATAAGTACAATTTATTCTGGATTTCTGGATTTTCTAACATAGACAAATTCAATTTCCACCTTGATGTAACTGCAGAAAACCTAGTGGGAAAATCTGAGAAGTTTATAATGCATTTTACTACCAAATGGTCTGAAAATTCAAACAGTTGTAATTTAAAACCAGACGTGAAGAGATTTTTGGACAAAAAAACACAGTCTATCCTAGTAAAACAAGCATTTGTCAATGCCGAATGTTTGCTTGCTGGCATTGGCATTGGTAGTGTAGAAGTTACAGAGCTGCATAATAGAAATGGCAGTGAAGTATTGAACTGAAGCCAACCCCACCACCACCCTGGAGAGAGTGACAGGCATTGGGGTGTGCCTTTGGGTCGTCAGGCATAACGGCCACGCCATTTCACCACACCCTACCCTGCAGACACTGACAAGTGTCACGGTGTGCCTTGGGGTCTTTGGCCCTTATGCGCACCCCATTGCATCAGGAAATATGGTGAGATGGGTGCGGTATAGGAGAATAGGGTGAACTTTGGGGCCGAAGAGTCCAAGGCATACCTCGATGCCTCTCACTGGCTGCAGGGTGTGGAATGGTATGAGAATTACAGGCAAGAATCCCAAGTCACACCCTGATGCTGTCATTCTCTACAGGGTGGGGCGTTATGGTTGGAAACCCTAACACCTTAGGCATTCGATGGTATTTTCACTCCAAATTTTCAACATTTTTTTTTTGTGACCCCCACCTCATGAACAATGGCAATATGAGTTTGTTAGCCGAAAGCTGCTTATGCACAGTGACTATGGCATTTAGCACCACAGGTGCAAAAACACATTCCGAACAGGATGTGAAAAATGACAGCTGTACTGTTCATGGGGAGGTGTAAAAAATGGCAATGTTGCAAATCTGCAGTAAAAATATTAAAAACTGGTGAAATCACGGCGTGCATAGAAACTGTACAACGCACCCGTAATATAATTAGTTTGGGGATTTTTACAGCAGATTGTCAACACAGGCATTTTGAGACTCGATCATGAACAGTATCACTGTGATTTTCTTTATCTGTCCCGAACAATGATTTCCCACAGCGTATGCATCTCTGTGCTGAAAGTGTGAAAACACATTTCGTCATGTTGTGAAAATGACAGTTGTACTGTTCATAAGGAAGTGTGAAAAATGCCACTGGTGAAAATCTGACTGAAAATATTACAAAGTCATAAACTTACGAGGGTGCGTGGAAACTGCGCAATGCTCACTGCAACACAGTCATTTTATGGACTTTTGTTACCAAATTTTCAACATGGCCATTTTAAGACCTCTGCTCATGAACAGTGTAACTGTGATTTTCTTAATCTGTCCCAAATATTGCTTTGGCACACCGACTGCACCATTGTGCTTCATACGTCAAACACATTTGAGGCGACATGTGGAAAATGGCAGCTGTACTGTTCATAAGGAAGTGTAATAAAATGGCAATGTGGAAAATCTGGAGTGAAAATATAGAAAATTTGCAAACTTACGAGCGTGCGTAGGAATTGCGCAACGCACTCTCGTAAAGCAGTCATTTTTAGGAATTATTTCACCAAATTTTCAACATAGCCATTTTAAGACCTCTGCTCATGAACAGTGCCACTGTGATTTTCTTAATGTGTCCCACACATTGATTTTGCACACCAACTGCGCCGTTGTGTGCTACATGGGTGTAAACACGTTTTGGGCAAGATGTGAAAAATGACAGCTGTACTGCTCATAAGGAGGTGTGGTAAAATGGCAATGTTGAAAATCTGGAGTGAAAACATTGAAAATTCGTGAACTTACGCAGTAGGAACCATGCAATGCACATCAGAAACAGTCATTTTAGGAATTTTTCCACCAAATTTTCAACATAGCTTTTGAGAGCCCACCTTATGAACAGTGGCAGTGTCATTTCATTACTCAGTCCCCAAAGGTGATTTCACGCAGTGACTGTGAAATCACCCTTCGGGCCCGATTAACGCCATGACAGTGAGAGCATTCATGAGAAGGGGTCCCAAAACCCCATGTTGAAAATTTGGTGCAAAAATTCCAAAAAATGCCTGAGATATGCAGCAAAGTTGAAAAAACCCTATCTATCCCATTATACAGCTTACCAGCATTTCCTCAGTTCGCGGTCGGCTTTGAAGAGTGCAGACGTGTTCCCGGTCCACCGAAGATTGTCGCGCTGGAGTCCGGAGGAAAGTATGGGGTGAGGGAGGTGTGGGGAGGCTGGGTGTGCAGTGGGTGGGCACAGGTGGGGCAGAGACTGCGAGGGACCGTTTTTCAGTTTCAGGTTTTTCTAAATGCGATGCGGGATGTTTGCCATGTTGGGGTGGGCTCCCAGCATGGCACAAGAACAGCTGGTGGGCGGGCGTGGAGCCAACGGGGATTGGGCACCCCCGTCGGCGATAGCATATGTTGCCATTTTGGGGTGGGCTCCCAACGTGGCACCCTGTATTCTGGGTGTGTGTGTGTGTTTGTGTGGAACCAGAGGAGCCGACGGAGGATTGGGCACCCCTGTCGGCTATACGATGTGTGGCCACGCTGGGGTGGGCACCCAGCGTGGCATATGGAACACTGTTTTGGGGGGCGACAGCACAGCCGGAGTGGGGATTGGGCACCCCATCGGCTACACAGTGTGTGTCGTGGGGGCGAGAACTCAGTATGCGCGGGCATGTGCCTGCGGGTGTGTGTGTGTGTGTGTGTGTGTGTGTGTGAGGAGCGCGCGAGCAGGTGATATCTTATCACTGCTCACTGAAGCGTAGCTCCCCCTTTCAACTGTACGCCACTGCATTTTGGAGCTATCATAGACAGCTCGAGCAGGCATTGGAGAACTGTGGCCACGCCTGCAAACACACTGACTGAATTGGAAGAGGGCTGCTACACCTCCAAAAACTCGGATGATGGCACTATGTTTCTTGCACATGCGTGCAAGCAAACATAAAAAGCCCTTCATCTGTAGGTAGCTCCTGCATCCCTACATAGCTCCCTATAAGCATCTTTAAGGGAAGTTTGTTTAAGACATTTTGTAAAGCAAGGGTATCGCAGTAGACTTTTTTTTTGTACTTGATCCTTGACTTTCAAATCCAAGCTGCAGTTCATGTCTCCCCTTCCCCATGACTTGTTTTTGTGCAAACAGATATGGTTGTATGCTATTAAATAGATCTACTCAGGATGATTTAACCTTAGGGGCATATGTATTTATGATCTGAAGTGGGAACCCCTTATACACACAATCTAACATAAGGGCCCTTCCTGGGTGTATTTCCACTAACCTTGTAACTTGTCCATTTGTGTGATTAAACAGAATACCCAGACCATCTGCTGCATCTTCCCCATAGGACCAGAAGGTAGGCCCACAAATCCACAGTTTTTTTGCTTGACCTATGTCATTTAAACACTTAAACCTTGTTTCCTGTAGTAAAATAATATCTACATTTAAGGTTTGGCAAAAATGCAAGCACGCAATCCTTTTTTTGTAATTCTGGATGCTGCAAGCATTTAAGGAAACGAGTTTAATTTCTGCCATAGGTTTTTATTTGATTTCCTTATGGTTTCTGGGCATTTTTTTCCATTTTTTCCCTTTTTCTTTCTTAGTCTCTGATACCCCCTTCCCCTCCTCTCACTCCATTTCAGATGTGAACCCAGATTTAGAGGATACATCTGATTCAGAACCTCCCTCCTGATCCTGTAAAATTTGAAAAGAGTTTCCAGTGGGGATATCCAAAACCTGACTAGCATGTTTACTGGAGGCTCCCCGGTCACTCTTCTTGGATGGAGGGTTTGAAAATCTAGTGTGGAGGGGGTGGTGGCATATTGCTCTGCCTGTTTTGAGTTTTAGAAGTGGTAGGTGCTTCCAGGCAAGAGCGGGGGCACCGAGAGGTAATACACTTTGTGTGCTGTCTTGCGATGCTTCTCCTGGTTTTTGTCCAGGGACCTGTGTGTGCTCAGAGTTGATGGGCCTGCACTAGGAGTAGATGCTGGGTCAGTGACACCTTCACTAGGTGGAGGTGCTGAATCATTTGGGCTTGCACTGGGTGTGTCCTTACTCTGATACCTTTTTTGTGCTGTATTTATTAAGTCTTCTTTATTTATACCTCCCTGCCTATTTTGTCCAGCCCAGGGGCACTGATGATAGGCATGGCCCTGCTCCTCACGTAGATTGCAGCGGAATGTATTCTTACATGTCCCACTATTATGATCTAGTTCTCCACAAAGAATGCATTTTACCTTATCACAGGCACTGCTGAGGTGTCTCCTACTGCTACATTTGTAGCAGGCTTTTGGTTGCCCCTGGTAAAAACATCCCCCCGTCCTTTCCCAGGAAAAAATTGTTAGGTATATGGTTTATTTCATTCCCTATTATGTGCAGTTTTACTTTGAACTTCCAGCTACTTGTCCAGATCCCTTCCCCATCAATGATTGCTTCAAGATGCCCTAGAACAGTAGGGGAATTGTTTATTGAAAAAAAAATACAACATCATGTAGTAACATATACAGAAAGCAAAGGACATATGTCATACAGACCAGTGAAAAAACAATAAAACATTTCATGTAACAGGATACACAAAATTTTCTATTGTACCCTATCTTCTCAAAAGGTTTAAAAAACCAAAAGTCTAACCAAAAAAATGTTGTTTAAATCAAAGCCAAGTAATATGTTTCCAAAATCCTCTAAATTTATGAGTTGCTAATGAAACTCTTTCCACATCCGTTTGTTTCTGAATTGCCAGTTCAGTATGTGTGAGTAACATGGATGGTAATGAATGAGTATGCTGTAATGAAAACTGACATCTTGCCTGCCACAAATGAAACTTTATACTACCAAAAATGATATTTAAAGTGCTTGGGTGGTACTGAGATAAGAAACCAGAATAGTCTCCTAGTACAAGGGTTTCATAAGTGATATGTCTCATAGGACCCCCAATTCCATTTAAACACTAACGCAGTCCAAAATTGTTTTGCATAATTACAAGAAATAAAAAAAATGTTCCAGTGTTTCTTATATTCCTGCACACTCCGGCCGTATACAGTGTCGTTTTGCCATAGGTTTATGTTTCAAAGTTCCTTTCACCCCCAATCTCCTGTGACAACTGAGCCATACCACATCCCACATCCTAAGGGGTATTCTTTTATCATTTAAAACCTTCAAAGCCAGATGTGTTTTTATAGGCAAACATTTTGGAAAGTCCACCTGAACTAAAAATTCTTTCCATTATATCCAAATACAACGCTTTTCTACTCAACCTAAATATTGTGTCTTTGGAAATACCCCATATCCTCAGTTTTAAAGCTGTCAGATATATAAATGAAGGTTCCCCAGCATTTACCTTTATTCTAGGGACCTCAGTGTCCTACTTCTGTAAAAAAATGCGAACTAAGTACAACGTCCAACTATCCCAAGGATGATTCTTATAGTTCTCCTCTTCCTAAAGGTAGCTTTAAAAAGAAAGAAAGATAATATACCAAGGGGTTGATCATTCCCAGCCCCCGTTTTCTGCTTCAAATAAGTAAAATCTCTTCACCGGATTTAAACGGCTCCCCCAGAGCATCTGGATAAAGATACTCAGTATCCCTGTTTCATAAATTCTTGGTAAAGGAAAAATGGCACTAAAATACAAAAAAATCAGGTGAATAAATTTCTTTACAATCATGACCCTATTTTGTTTTGAAAAGGACCATGTTTTCCATACTTGTATTTTTTGTTTCCCCAGTTCAATTTTATACCTCCAATTTAAATCTATCAAATCCCCATTTCCAAATATACATCCTAACATTTTGAGTGTAGTATGAGTGATGTTTATCTGTCCTATATTGGATTCATAAGATCCTCCCCCCAAAAAGATCCCAGAACTTTTTGTCTGATTGATTTTAGTACCTGCTAGCTCACTAAACCTTTCCATAGTATCCAGTGCAATAAGTCCTGAGTTTTTGTTTTTTATTAAAAGGCACATGCTGTCCACATATACTGACAATATTTGGGGTTCTAGCTCAATAGAAAGGGTTAGGCCTTGGATATCTGGGTGATTCAACAATTCCCTAATTATGGGATCTAAAACAAAAGTATAAAGTAATGGACTAATTGGGCACCTCTGTCGTATTCCTCTTCTAACAAATAAACCTTTCCCAAGTAAACCGTTCACCATGGGATACATTACTGCAAGTTTGTATACGGTCTGAATCCAAGATCTAAATTTTAAGGAAAAAGCGTATTCCTGCAGTACCTGATATGAAAAAATCTTGTGATACCCTATTAAAAGCTTTAGCTTGATCTATAGATAATAAATACCCTGTCAACTTATGCATGCGACTGCATTCACAAACATTTCATAAAAAAGCTAAGTTTTGTTGGATATTTCTGCCGGGAATTGAACAAGTTTGCACTGGGTGAATCAATAAAGTAGCTATTTTTTGGAGTCTGTGACATAATATTGCTGGCAAAATCTTATAATCAGTATTCAGGAGGTTAATCGGTCTCCAGTTTTCAAGATTTTGTTTTGCCCCCTTTTTATATAAAAATATGACCAAAGCAGCTGAAAAATCATTGGGTGTAATTTCTGCTTCCAAGATTTCATTATACACATGGGTTAATATAATACTTAAGTCATTTTGTAAAAATTTATAAATTTCATTTATAAGTTCATCTTCCTCAGGTGAGATCCCTGCCTTTAAATGGGAGATTTCTATTTGTACTTCCTCTATGGTTATAGGTCACTCTAAATCCAAAATTTGTGTAGGCGCAAGTTTAGGCGGAAGAAAGGTGATCTGGTAATCCCATTTCATTGTCGGTTGAAACTCAGAGCCAAATTGTTCTTTAAGAGCACCCTGAACTATTTCTAACATTTCAACATCGTTTTTTTTTTCCCCATTAATGTCTAATAATCCTTCCATCATTTTCCTGTCTAAACTTTACTTGCATGCTAAATAGGGTTCTGAGGAAGGTGTTTTTTTAAACCATAAGTAATCTCTGTTTTGAGCTCACTACCCATATTATACTGGTACTGTTTCATTTGGGATTTAATCCATTCTATCTGATCTTAAATTCTGACATCAGAAGCATTCGGAAATGACATTAATTTGTAGTATTGATTCCTGTAGCCTAAATATGCAAGATAGTCCTCCACCTGGGATTTTTTCACTAAACTTAAAAGGGAATTTTTAAATTCTGATTTTGTGTCCATCCACCAGTCTGCCCAGTTGTCATACATTTCAGCTACCGACTTTCTGTTTTGTAAAACTCTCAACAAAGTGGTTTGAACTTTTGTTTGCTGCAATACGGAAGAGTTAAGTTTCCATCTGGAAGACACAGCAAGGAATCTTGGAGGTATACCAGATAGGTTTAAGCAGCATTTTAACACCAAATGATCTGAGAATTCACAGTAATTCAAAGTAAATGTAACTGGAATAAAGTTCTTTGAAATATGAAACAGTCTATTCTAGCAGCATAACTACTTCACCTATAAGTGGACCCTGGTACTTGAAATAATTCTCTGTATGTGTCTTTTAAAGAAGCTTTAATTAGAATTTCTTTCAGAGCATGTGAGTCACAGTACACCTTCTTTTGCATCTGATCTCTAATTTTTATATCTAAGCTGCAGTTAAAATCCCCTTCCCAGATTATGTGCCTAGGTATAAACAAATAAGGTTCTATTTCCCGAAATAGATCAATCTGAGTTGATTTTGCTTGTGGGGCATATATATATATATAGAATATATATATATATATATATATATATATTGATACGACGCAAAGAATACCCCTTGTACATACAATCTAGTAATAAGGCCCTTCCGGAGGCAATGTCCACCAATCTTAACACTTGAACCTGTGTGTTACAAAAAAAGATCCCCACTTCATCTGCAGTATCTGCTCCAAAGGACCAAAAGGATGGACCACTGACCCTTAGTTTTTTTGTTTGTTCAATGTCTTGTAGGGAAGTGAATCTAGTTTCCTGCAACATGATTATATCTGCAGTTAAAGTTTTACAAAGATGAAAAAAAAACAGTTTCTTTTTGTAATTCTTAACACTGCATGTGTTGATTGAAATCAGATTTAAGACTGCCATAGCAAGGTGATTTATTGCTTGTCTTTTTTTCATTTTTCTACCTGTCTTTTTCTTTACTCCTAACTTCTCAGGTCCTTCTTCTTCCTCACATTCCATTTCAGAAGCAGCCCCCGACCTGACGGAAGCATCAGATTCCGAGCCACCTTCTTGCTCTTATAACACCTGAAAGGGGTTTCATACAAGAATACCTGTATGCTGGTTCAACTTTTTAGCGTTGGCCCTAGTAACCCTCTTAGGGTCTGGCATCTGAAACTCTGGAGTTGGGGGAGAGGGCATTGTATCAATCCTAGTCTGGCCTGGCTGTATGTCATTGTCAGTCTGTTCGGGGTTTTGGTGGTCAGGGTCAGTCCTCTGAGGTTCATTTGTACCATGGGAACTAGTAGGAGCAGGGCTTGTGTCTGTTGGGCCCTCTCTCTCTGGCTGGGGCCTATATCTGTCCTGGGCCTGATTAATTAAAGTTTCCTTATCCAAACCCCGTGATTTATTGTGCCCTGCCCAGGGACGCTGGTGGTAGGCATGCCCCTGTTCTTTACAAAGATTACACCTAAAAACATTTCTGCATGTTCCACTGTCATGATCTAATGCACTACATAGTGCACACTTGATTTTAACGCATGCACTACTCAAATGCCTCTTACTGCCACATTTGTAGCAGGCCTTCAGTTATCCCAGATAGAAACATACCCCCCTGTCTTTCCCCAAAAAGAAACTATTTGGGACGTGTTGTACCTTGTCCCCCAGTGTATGCAGCTTGGTTTTAAACTTCCAGCTGCCTGTCCTAATACCTTCCCCATCAATAATGGGTTATGGGGGCCCCAATACAATGTATTTACTCTCTAGCCAAAACTGTACATCTCCCATGTTAACACCTTCATTTCGAAACATAATATGTATTGTTTTAAACAGAGGTTTTGTAATGGGAATTGCCCAAAAAGGTGACCATAAGGGCATGGTTTTACAAGTCTTGTACTTTTGCCAAAATTTGTCTAGTCCAGCAAAAGTCTTGAAGCAGATATTGAAGGTGTCTTCTCCTCTTATATTAATGAGGGCATAAATATCAGCTGCTTGAAAATTCATTGAGTCCTTCAAAAGTCTGTGGGCTACAAAAGTTCTGTCTGGGTGTTCAGGCAAACCCCCTCTGTACCTTAAACAAACCGTATTTCTTCTAGGGGCTTGCTCAAGTTTATTATGTTTAAATAAATCAAAAAACATGGCCAGTTCAAAATTATCTCACGTGGTGTGGGGGATTGTTAGGTATTTCTTGCTCTGCCCCGTTCCTATCTCCCATAGTGTCAGCTCTTTCATGTACAGGTAAATTACCATCCAGTGTTTGCTGACCTGTATTCACAGTCCTTTTTCTGACATCGGAGGCCTCCTGATGATCTGATGACTCTGGCGTGAAAGAGACCCAAGTTGAGTCTGGTATCCATTTTCCCTCCCAAAAAATCCAGCCGGCATCTGTCAAAGCTGTTTCCTTACTCCATTCAGTACTGGTGAAAGTCGCGTCAGCAGCACTTTGCTTCCACATTCCGTCTGGTGGTACATCAGCAGTGTGACTCACCCACTGTGACTGTATAAATCCCAGCGGCTGACAAACAGCTGCGCCTGTCACATAAGCTGTAGAAGTAGTATCATATACCTCGTTCAGCCCTGATACAGTCTCAGGAAATGCAGCATGCTCTGTCTGTGATGGTAATGCAGTCGAGAAATTGCTTGATACATTGCTGCCATCTATTCCTCCCACTGCACAGTTTGTACCGTGCAAATCACTTTCAAGCTCCTGAGACGCACTGTGTTCAAATGCTTTCTCTCGTAACAGAACCTCCTCTGGGTGCAGGGACAAACCCTCCAGCTGCTCACTCTCCATAATGTCCTTCTCCTCCAAAGACCTGGTGCACACTGCCATTTGCAAAATGAAAGACTGCAGCTCCCCCTACTGGCAGCAAAGCAGTAGGGGCGTTTTTATTGTAATGAAAAACTATATAATACAATTCCCATTCATTTGTTACAAACTCCAGTAGAAATCAAGAAAATCAAAATTGTCACATGCTATCTCATTTATTCTGTCCTAGATCATTGATTTACATATTCATTTGTATTTAATAAAAATATGAAATCCTTTCCACCATCTGTCAGTTTTTTCTGAAGAGAACATCTGTAAATCTTTCAAATATAGTTTCGTCATTTCTTGAATCACCAATTGACTATAACCCTTATAAGTCATTCTATTCTAATATATTACCCATTGGCACTGTGCCTGCCATAAATAGGATCTAAGACAACAGAAAAGTATAGTTAATGTATCCTGATGAAGGTGTGCCAACCCTTTGGGATATATTCTGATTACTAGAATGTCATAAGTAAGTTGTCCCAACTATCTCAATTTCCATTTCTGGGCTAAAAATTCCCACAATGGTCTTACATATGAACAATACAAAAAAAATGTTCCATGGTTTCTTCCAAATTAATGCAACCTGTTGCATATGGGCAGTTTCATTCTTCTTTTGCTTTGTATGTTGCATTGCCTCTGACATTTAATCTACCATATATCATTAACCATTGGGTTTCCCCACATATAAGGAGGAACTTTGGTATTGTTAAGCTGTGCAAGGATAAAGGAATTCTGTGCTGTGGGACAATTTTTAAAGCTTGGTCCTGAAGGGTATATTCTAATCATTATGTTTTTATAAAGATTCCACCCAGTACCTTTTATTATTAAGTCTTTAGTTATATTCCATTTATATAGTTTCTGTGCTGCAGGTTTAAAGTACAAAGGAATGTGGATGTGTTTGTTTAATGTTGGAGCCATATTATGCCATATAGCAAAATATCTTCTTAAAGTCACCCGAACCCATTCTTGTCCCCCTTTATCCGTATCCATTAAACCAAATTTAATTGTTTGTGAAAAAAATAAAGCATGAAAAAACACAATTGGATCTACCATTCCAAGACCCCCCTTTAGTTTTCTCCAAATAGGTATAATACTGTTTCACTGGATTTAGCCTGTTCCCCCATAACATCTGGAAGAACAAATTATATAGTTTATTCTCAAGATGTGTAGGCAGCGGATAGATCATTGCTACATACCGTAAACATGGAATGATAAACTATTTCAATATAAAAATTCTTTTCTGTTTTGAAAGCTTCCACTGCTTCCATCTTGATATTTTTGCCTCCACCCTGTGGAGAGCTAAGTCCCAGTTCTCAGCTGGCAAATTTTGTGGGCCAATAAGTATGCCTAATACGAAAAGAGGTTCCACTGATATCTAAATACCACCACTATATCTTTCTGGCTGACTTCCTGTTCCTATAAACAACCTATGAGTTTTTGCTATATTTAATTAAGCATTAGAGTGTGCTGCGTATCCCTCAAATTAACATAGAAACATAGAATTTGACGGCAGATAAGGACCGCTTGGCCCACCCATTCTGCCCATTTCCCTACCTAATGGATATGCTGCAGATCCTAGTTAACCAGCAGCCTACTTCTTTCTACCCCCACCCCCTAGAATTGCCTTATGACTGTCCCATGCATGCTTGAATTCAGCCACTGTTTTTGACTCCACAACCTCCTCCAGAAGGCCGCTCCATGCATCCACAACCCTCTCTGTGAAAAAACTCCTTTACATTACCTCTGAGCCACCCCCATCTTCAAATTGTGCCCTTTTGTTCTTGCACACTTTTTTGAAAGATGCTACCCTCTTGACTTTGTTGATTCCCTTGAGTACTTGAAAGTTTCTATCATGTCCCCCCCTGCCTCCTTTCCTTGATGCTATACATATTAAGCTCCTTTAGTCTCTCTTCATATGTCTTCTGGTGCAGACCCTGCACCATTTTAGTTGCCCTCCTCTGGACAGCTTCCATCCTGTCTATGTCCTTGCAGAGATTGGGTCTCCAGAACTGCATGCAGTACTCCAGATGGGGTTTCACCAGCTGTCTGTACATAGGGATAACAACTTCCTGTTTTCTGCTGGTGATGCCTCTCCCTATGCATGCCAGTATCCTCCCAGCCCTCCTTACTGCCCTCTCACATTGCTTGCCCACCTTTAAGTCATCTTATATGACTACCCCCAGGTCCCTTTCCATTTTTGTTGTTGCTAGTATCTCACCCCCCATTGCGCACTCTTCCCCTGGGTTTTTGTTTCCCAGGTGCATTACCTTGCACTTCTTAGCATTGAATCTAAGCTGCCATACATTTGACCATTCCTCTAACTTTGCCAAGTCCCTTCTCATCCTTTTCACCCCACCTTGTGCATCAACTCTGTTGCAGATCTTTGTGTCATCTGAAAAGAGACACACTTTTCCTTCCAGTCCCTCTGCAATGTCACTTATAAAGACGTTGAAGAGGACTGGTTCTAATACTGAACCCTGCAGTACCCCACTAGTAACCCCCTTTCTTCAGAGTGGACTCCATTTACTATTGCCCTCTGTGTCCTATTCTCCAGCCAATTCTTTACCCAGGCTATCATCTTGGGACCCACTCCCAGGCTGGCTAACTTGTATATTAATCTTTTGTGTAGGACTGTGTCAAATGCCTTGCTAAAGTCTAGGAAGGCCATGTCCACAGCCCCTTCCTGATCTACTACTTTGGTCACCCAGTCAAAGAAATCTATTAGTTTCGTCTGGCATGACCTTCCCGCTGTGAATCCATGCTTTCTTGGGTCCTATGCCCCTCTGGCCTCTAGGTACTCGACAGTTCTTTCCTTCAGAAGTGATTCCATCATTTTCCCTATCACTGAGGTTAAACTAACAGGTCTGTAGTTCCCTGCTTCTGCCCTGCTCCCACTTTTGTGAAGGGGAATCACATCTGCCCTCCTCCATTCCTCAGCTACCACCCCATCCTCCCATGATTTGTTAAAGAGGGTAGTCAGTGGTGTCACTAGTTCTACCCTTAGTTTTTTTAGAATTCTGGGATGAATCCCATCAGGCGCCATTACTTTGTCCACCTTCAGTTTTAAGAGTTCTTTCAGAACCCTTACTTCTGTAAATGGACTGGTATCAACTTCTATATCCAGAGTGTTTCTATTGTTTGTTTTAGGTACCTCCCCCTTTTCATTTGTAAATACTGAGCAAAAATATTTGTTTAGTATCTCTGTCTTTCACCGTCACCCTCTGCCCACCCCCTCCCCTTTATTAAGCCTCACTATCTCCCTTGGTCTTCCTTTGCTCCTGATGTACTTAAAAATTGAAGGGGTTTTATCCCTTCTTAACTGAGTTGGCTATCTTTTCCTCAGTTTGGGCCTTTGGTGTTCTGACTGCCTTCCCAGCTTCCTTTTGCTTTAACTGATACAATTCTCTGTCCTGCTTCTTCTGTGATTCCTTGTACTTTCTGAATGCTTTTTTTTTCTCTTGAACCTTCACTGCCACCTCCTTTGAGAACCATAGTGGTTTCTTACATTGTTTTGTTTTGTTTATTTGCTTCACACAAAGGCTTGTTACCTCTGTGATGGCAGTTTTTATTATTCCCCATTGTTCTTCCACCCCTCCTTCCTGCCCATTTGCTAGTGCATTCCTTAGGCACTCACCCATTTTGGCAAAGTCAGCCCTCCTGAAGTCCAGTACTTTTGCCTTTGTATGGCTTGACTCTATTGCTGTGTTTATTGTGAACCATACTGTTCGATGGTCGCTAGTTCCCAGATGGCTACCCACTCTACATCTGTGTTCTCTTTCCATCTCCATTTGAGAGAACCAGGTTCAAGACTGTTCCTCTCGGAGTGGGTTCCAATACTAGTTGTCTAAGGCATGCCCCCTGTAGGGCATCTAGAATAACCCCACTCTTTGAAGTGGCTGCTGCAACTGCACTCCAGTTAACATCTGGCATATTCAGATCACCCATCAGCAATATCTCCCCTTTTTCTGCCATTCTAAGTATACTTTCTATCATTTCCTTGTCCATTTCCTCCCCCTGAGAGGGGGGTCTATATACAACCCCTGTGCGGATTGTGGTGCCATTGCCTGTCTCCAAATTGACCCACAGTGCTTCTTCTCCTACCTGTTTACCCTTTTGCTCTGTTGCTTTGATTCCTTCCCTTGTGTAGAGAGCTACTTCTCTCCTCTTTTATCCTCCCTGTTCCTCCTATAGATAGTGTATCCTGGTATGTTCAAGTCCCAGTCATAGTTGTGTGTGTGCCATGTTTCTGTGACTGCCACGATATCCAGATGTTCCTTCTCCATCAAGGCCACTAATTCAGGAAGCTTGTTACCCAGACTACGGGCATTGGTACTCATTGCTCTCCATTTTTTGATGGCTTTACCTTCTGTAGCAGCATCCCCCACTGACCTTTCTACCTTGGTCTTGTTTTCATTTAGTGCCCTGTTTTGTAGGGGAAGGTTGGGATTTTCCTGCTGCTTATCAGTGCCCCCCCTTGACTAGTTTATAAGCTTGCCAATGAAACATTTAAACCGATTGCCCAAAGGACTTGCTTCCTTCCTGGACAGATGCAGACCATCCTGCCAGTATAGGCTGGTGTACCTCCAGGTGGAACCGCAGTCCCCAATGAAGCTAAACCCCTGTGCTCCACACCATTTTTTCAACCATTCGTTAAACTGCATGGTGCAAAGTACCCTCGCCTCACCCATGCCACTGACAGGCAGCACCTCTGAGAAGGATACTTGTGTGCTACTTGTCTTAGGCCCCTCCCCAACTCTACAAAGTCCTTCTGCACTGCTCTAATCTCATGATAAGCCAAGTCATTTGTCCCTAGGTTGACAATGACGTCCAGCTCAGACTCCCGTGCAACTGTTCTCATTATCCTAAGGATGCGCTTCCTGTCCCTACAAGCCATGGCACCAGTCAGGCACCTTACTTAAGTTTTCCCTGCTCCCCCCAGTTCTATCCCCCCAATAATTGAGTCCCCCACCAGGAGCTGCTTCCTTTCCCTGTGGTGTCCTCTGCCTCCTTCCTGAGGGCCTCCCTTGTGACAGTTGTCTGAAACCTCCTTAGTCTCCTCTGCGGGTACATCCATAGGGGAGCTATGCTCCCCCAGAATGGTGTATGGATTGTGGAGTGGAACAACTTACTGGGTGTGCCTCTGCTCCACCACCCTTACCCTCCCTGAGCCCACTGTGGTCCAACTGCTGTGCTTACTTCGCAACCTCTGAGGTAGTGGTGGTGGCTGTGGTGCTTTCTGGATGGGGGAGGTTCCCTTACTACTGTCCAGTGCGGCCTGGGGGAAGGTTCCCTTACTACTGTCCAGTGTGGCCTGAAGACAGGCAACTTCCTCCCTCAGGGCAGAGAGTTGTCTGCAAACAGGGCAGCATCTCAGCCTCCAGAAAGACTCCTGGAAGACTGCTGCCCCACAGCCATTACTTTGCACTACTCCCCACATGTCTGTCTACCTTCTTGTTTTTTTTTATTTATTTTTTTTGTTTTGTTTTGTTTTGTGTGTGTGTGTGTGTGTGTGTGTGTGATTGGTTTGTTATATAAAAATATATATATTATACAATGTGTATTCTTATATTGTCAGTGCAGTGTGCTAGAGAGGATATGACAGTGATTTGCACCTTGCCCTCTTGAGGAAATGATGTCAGAACCCCAGGTATAAAGGAACTATTTCCAGGGGTGGGTGGGGTGAAGGATGTGTAGGGTTTGGGCCTAAACTGTGCCCTCACGAAACAATCAGCTAAAAGCTCTGACCTACCACTGCAATGAGTGCCTTCCTGTCAGCAAGATGCCCTACACGACAATTTGACAGAGAAAATACCCTGCTAATCAAACAGCGAAAAATCCAAACATCCAAGTCAGACACAGGTAAACCTCCCTAGCCCCAAAACAGCCTGGTGACTTGTGCTCTTAAAGCAGTCAGCCCCAAAACAAGTCAGCTGTGCACAAGGACAGACACAGTAAACAGCATTTAGTCCCTCTGGGTTTAAACTCTTCCTGCACTGAAAATCTTAACAACTGTAACAAAAGTAAAGCAAGGTCCACTTCCCTCTGTTGATTGAAAGACTGCCTTTTCTGATAATTCTAAGTTCCTTATTTCACCTTTTATTTAGAAGTAGCCTCCACCTGAAGAATATTAACTTTCCTAATGAATCTGCTACAAACCAAAGACAACTGCAAATTGTAAGGTTCACCTCCCTCTGTTGTGAGCACTACTCACTTTCTTGAAAATCCTAAATCCAGTGTTGTAGCTTCCAGCCAGAGGTAGCTTCATCTGAAGAGTATTAGGTTTTCTGATGACCCTGCTATAAACCACTTGCTTATAAGAACTGTTGTTATCAGGTCTGTAAGACTCTTCCAAAGCCATTGTTTGAGAAACACTCATATCTGATCACAGTCAGTAAAAAAAAAAACACAGACATCATCTGCATAAGCTTGTAAGATCAAAGTCTGCTGTGGCCCTAAGCCTAATATCCCCTCCCATTTAAGATTTTCAGTAAGTAATCGCAAAATGGGATCCAAGGAAAAAATATGTAAAAGGGGACTCAAAAGACATCCCTGCCTTACCCCTGGTTGTATCAAAAACTCCTGTGCTACCTTCCCTTTTATAAATGGAGAAAACTGAGAAGATTTATACAGAAGATGTATAAGATTAAGTACTTCTAAAGGAACTTTGTAAGTAGCTAGCACTTGAAATAAAAAAGGGTGATAGACCCTATCAAAAGCCTTTTCTAAATTGGCTGCTACTATGCAGCCAGAGTGCCCTCCAAGTGTCAAATGCTCTATTGCATCTCTAATGACCATAAGTGAGGTTTGTATCCTTCTATCCAGGAGACCACAAACTTGATAGGGGGAAATAACCTGGACTGCATACTGTTTGAGGTGATTATTGAGCAGGGTAGCAGAAATGTTATAATCCGTGTTTAAAAGTGTGATATGTCTCCAATTTTTTTATAGCATGTCTATCTCCAGATTTAAATAAATGAATCATTAGTCCTTCTGTGAAAAGAGGAAACATAGAATGTGATACCAAGAAATACTGGAACACCAGCTGTAAACTCAATGCTATCTGTTTTGAAAAGGTTTTATAAAATTAATTTGGAAGCCCATCCATACCTGATGATGTTTCATTTTTTAAATGTTGAATTGCTGTCTCTATCTCAATTTCTGAGATCAGAGCCTGTAAATTTGTAATTTCACCCGGTAAGGATGGGATTGTAAGTTTATTCAAAAACTCTACAATATCCTGCCGTGAAATAGGTAATTGAGGTGCCAGAGAGCTAAAGTGTTGTTTAATCAGCATCTCTATTCCATCTACTGAATCTACCTAATTACCCTTTTGATCTATTAAAAATTTATATGCATAGAGTCTTTAATTGTTTTACAAGCCTCAAAAGGGTCTCCTATGGGAGTCTTCTGAGTACCATTGGATAGCATTGCCTGAACTGCTTTAGCTCTATCATACTGATATTTCTTCATTTCTTCCTTTATATAACCAATTTGTTCTGTGTAGTCAAAACGTGAAGTATATGTAAGAGTTAAAAGTCTCTGCAACTGTTTCATGAGTGTTAGATATTTAAGAAAATCATCATTACTTGTTTTCTTCCCATGTTTTTTAAACCAATTTCATAAGTCTGATTTGGTGTCCAGCCACCAATCCCCTAAATTGGAATATAAAAAAGCAACTGATAGTCGTGCTCTAAGGATGTTCAAAATATTGATCCTAACATGGGAGTCTGTTAAAACTGAAGTGTTAAGTTTCCATCTATTTTTATTCCTTAACTGTATAGACTCAGGCAACAGTGAAAAAGTCAATATTAATTGATCAGAAAATTCCACCGGTTTAATATGAAATTTGCCTATGGGTATGTTTGATGAAACAAGTAAAGGATCAGTAGTAGTCCTGAATTTGTTATGCATATAAGTAAAGCATGGCCCTTGCTCTTGATATTTACTACAATTTGTTAATCCTGCCAATTTTATTATATTTATCAAAGTATTCATGTCACAATACATTTTTTATTATCCATTTGTGTATCTGTTTTAGTTTTATGTTGCAGACTACAATTAAAATCTCCTCCCCCAAAAAATCATATAGGATATAACTAAGTATGGCTGAACTGCCTTCATCAGTGCCACTCTTTCTGCCTTTGTCTGTGTATTATAAATATTGATAAACCTGCATTCCACAGTGTCCCACTTACCATCTAAAATTAATACATGGCCAGCATATAGGTCAATTAATTTACATAATGTAAATTTGTAGGAATTAAAAATCATTTCTTCCCCATCCACACTATCAGGTCCAAATGACCAATAAAAAGGTTCCCAAGGCCAATCCCTTTTAAATGTCATTACCTGTTCATCAGAATACATCCAAGTTTCTTGTAAAAAAACAAATGTCTATCCATTCATCATGGATATACTGTAATACAGCCTGTTTTTTTAATATTATTTAGCATGCTATGCGTATTCAAAGATTCCCAAGTACATAAGTTCAGATGCCTGAATTACAAAAGAGAGTTATTTCTTCCCTTTTTTTTCTTCTTTTTCCCTTTATAATCCACAACAGTCAAGGTGGATGGGTCCTGAAAAGATTTTTTGGAGTCAGAATCTCCCTGTTCCATTTCAGAATCTCCTCAGTTAGAGAAAAGGGCAGCATAGGAATTGTTAGATTCAAAGGAAAGAGAAGGAGTGGGGATTTGGATTTAAAAATACTGGATGAACTCCTACAGGTCTGAGGAGATGCTATTTGAGGAACTTTTGATTTCCCATCTGTAACAACCAGGTCCTCATAACAAACAGGGTTCAAAGTTATAAGATCAGGAGACACAACTGAGACCAGGTCTACCTCCGGTGCAACTGGAGTAGAAACTAAAACCCCTGTGTTTAAGGGGGGCAGTTATAATGGGAAGAGGGGGCTGTGAAGGGGTTGACTCAGAAATGGGGGGGGACTGCATAATGAGCCTGCTGTATCAGCAACTCCGGGCTAATACAGGAAGCCTTGTTCTTGGCTGCCCATGGGCATTCTCCGAACACTTGCCCATACTCTTCACATAAATCACATCTCATGTGGTTGGCACATTGCATGGTAACGTGCCCTGTTTCCCCACAATTATCGCAGCGAGGTTTGTCACAAGTACTGGAAAGATGGGTCCTAGAGCCACATTTATAGCAGGCCCTAGGTTGCCCTCCATAAAAACAGACTCCCCTGTCCTTCCACAACATAAAGGAGTTCAGAATATGTTTCACTCCGGTATCTGTCTCAATTTCACTTTGTATTTCTAGCCCCTGTCCAGAACATCTCTGTATCCAGAATTGCCTCAGGTGCACTAAGAACATCACATTTTTGAGTTAACCAATATGTAATGTCCTCCACATATACCCCCTCATTCCAGAACATAACTGTTACCTACTTTATTAATGGTTTGGTGAGAGGAATCACCAAAAAGAGGGTCCATGTGGGGGAGAACTTCACCTGCCCACATTTTTCCCAGAATAAGTCTAAAGCATAGGCTGTCCGGAAACTGATATCAAAGTTATCCTCCCCCGAGATATTTATGAAGCCATAAACTTCTCTAGGAGTAAAATGCAAGGACTCTTTTAATAAATGTCTCCCCACATAATAAATGTCTGGCCTTTCCTCTAACCCCCCTTTATATCTAATACGAACAGCATTCCTCCTAGGGGTCACCTCTATTTTTAGCTTTAGAAAAAAGTTCTGACAGCAAAGGTTTCTGTATCAGGGTCTCAGTATGTACTGAGCCACATGATGAGGTCTCTGTCTGTAAACCTGAGTCATGTAAAGAACTAGATGGATCCTTTGAATGCACTGGGACATCAATTTTTGGTTGCAAAATGCAGTTCATAACAGTCTCTGCTTCCCTGGGTTTATTTATTTTTTATTTTATTTTATTTTATTTAAACAGCAGTTTGGAAAACCTTTGAGCCATAGGCTCATTTACAAAGGTACCTTGTCACAGTAAGACAAACGAAAATACACAGTATAACAGTACAATACATAAGTATAACAGTAAATTAAGACATAGATACAAACAAGCTGGTACAAGTAGGGTGGATGCAAACAATACCAGAGTTATGTTGCCCTTAGCAGCTTAGTAATAAGCTTTGTCATAAGTATTGAGTACGGCTTTGACTAGTGGCAATTACAGCATCGGGTGTTAATAAGGTGGTTACGTAAGGAAGTTTTGAAGCACGATATAGTTGGAGCTTCGGAGATGGAGGGGGGCAGTGTGTTGAACCAGGAGGGGGCCCTAAAGCTGAAGGCTATTAATAGCAGATTGCACCCTTTGTTTGTTCTGCCACTTTTTCATGCTCCAGTGCCACAAGAGGCCCTAGTTTCCAACCTGGGGAAGCCTGTGAAAAATTGAAAGTACAGTCCCATGTAGGGTCTGCAGCCAGGTACCTTTCGACATTTGCTGCCACCCTGCTCCTAGCAATGCTTGTTGAGGTGACCACGGCCCCAAGGGTAAAACAGTATTAGATTCAAAGGGAAGAGCAATTCCTGAGGATAAAGGTAGTTCTACTGTAACAGGAGGATTTTTGGAAATTGACTTCACCAATTCTTGGGAAAATTGTTTGTCCTCAGTTTTCCCCTATTCATACTTTTCCCCTCTTTTCTTACCGAAAGAAAAACAAGTCAGCCCATCCTGAGAGGCATTCCCGGTTTGATATTTAACTGGAGCCATGATAGCTTCCTATTTAGAAGTCAACATAGGTTGTTTAAAAACAAACCCAGAAGTTTTTGTAAGTTGCACCACTGGTTCAGCTCCCAAGCCCATTTTTTTAAATTTGAAGTCTGCTCCCTGCCCTGCCTGTATTACTTTATCTATTGGATGACTTGCATATTTTCCTAAATCATTCCCCTCCAGGATAATTGCAGGCTTTAGGCACACATTTTGTGAAACGTTACTGCTGCCAGCCTTAACAAGCACATTATCCTGTTGTTGTATTGTAGTAAGAGGTATTGCTGCAGAGCGTGACTCTCCTGGCCCCATCAGGGCCTTTCATGCTACTGCGTCATCCGGTGCAATGACAGGCCAGTCGGGGCATTTGACAGGAAGCATTTCAGCTTTCTGTGCAGCTTGCAGGGACTCCAATGCCTCTTTTCTTTCTGCTGCTGAAATTGCTCTTGTTTCAATTTCTGGAGAGAATCATTTGCAAGGTTCATTTTGCATTGTTACGGATGTCAGTTACGATCGATTCCTAAAACCTCCTCAGATTTACTTAAGTCTGCAGTAGAGATGAAAATATCTGTTACATCTTCCTCTGAATCCACGTCCAAGTTAAGTTGCAAATTAGCCTCTTGCACAGACTAGGTGGAAAAGGAGGCCTGCTCTCCCACCTGAGTAATGTTCTCCCACACTGAAGGCTCACACCGAGTGGACATCCTGACAATGGACAGCAGCTCCCCCTACTGACAGGAATTCAGTAGGGAATTTCCCCGGTGTCCTGGCTAAATTCACCCCATTCACCAAAATACCACCAACAGTTTAACCTGGTCCTGTAAGTCAGTTTAAATCTGTAGAAATAGTCCCCTTCCCGTGCCCCTGGAAACTAGCCACAGCTCTGTGTGCCTCTCCCAGTCACAAACTTTTAAATAAATAAATAAAATTAAACAAATATTAACTCCAAAGTAGCAGTATAATTAGGTTCATAGGACTAGTATTATGCTGACTAAAAAGTAACAACTGCTTCTAATACATATTGACAGATCCCAGGTTAACAGTTTGGCAGGTAACATCATTATTAGCAAAACAGTGATCCAGCTTAACACCAAAACAAGTTATATGCTGAGTAAAGAAGCAACTGGACCCTAGCGCATGTTTCTGACCTACAAATAGGAGCGCAGGGTAGCAGTATGGCAGGCAGCAAACATTAGCTGTATAACATTATAAAATGGGGAGAGGTAATCCTGCTTTCTGATCGTCTCTTACCTGTACATCAAATCTGTTCGATTCACGGGTAAAAACAAGTTCAGAAAAGCAGGACCGCAGTACAAAAAAAAATCAGTGTGCCGTTAGAACACACTGATTTTTGAAATGTCACCATTTTTATGTTTGTTTGCAAGCATGTGCAAGAAACAGTGCCACCACACAAGTTTTCACAGGTGCGGCACCCCCGCTTCCAATGCCCTCAGCGTTTTTTCAGGCATGGCCACACCGCACCAATGGATGCCCCAGCTGTCTATGACAGCAGTTCAGATTGCAGTGGCATACAGTTGAAAGAAACGACTGCTACAGTCAGTGGTGGTAACGGGTAGGCAATTTGCACACTGCCTTGCTGTCAGCAGTATGCAAATTGCCTCCGCATCACCACCGCTGATTGTAGAGGTGGTTGTATGTGCACACCCCTCCTTTGTTGTGTGCTGAGGGAGTGACCAGTCCCCCTCAGCTTATGCACACTCCCCCCAGCACACTGTATGTCTGACAGGCGTGCCTAATCCCCATTGGCTCCAGTGCCCCCTCCCCAAAAAAACTAATTTCCAGCTGCCACACTAGTAGCCCACCTCAGCGTGGCAGAAGTCCAGTGTACTCATGTGTCCACCCCACACTGTATGGCCAACAGAGGTGCCCAATCCCCCGCTGGCTCCACTGCCCCCAAAAAACTTCTAGGTGCCATGCTGGGAGCCCATCTCATCATGGCAAAAGTCCTGTGTCATCCACATAAAATAATGAAAAAAAAACCCTGTAACAAAAGAAAACAGTCCCTTGTTGACTCTCTTGCCCCCCTTCCGCAACCCGCAGCCACCCTCTGCATACCCCACCTCCCCACACACACCCCTCACCCCATACTTGCCTCCGGAGGCCAGGGTGACGATCTTTGGTGGAGCGGGAACACATCTGCACTCTTCAAAACCGAGTGTGAACTGAAGAACTGCCAGTAAGCTGTATCATGGCATAACATTTTCAACATGGGGTTCTTGGGAGCCAATCTCATGAATTCAGTGACTGTCATTTAGTTATTAGGTCCCAAAAGGTGATTTTGCTGTCACTGCGCGGAATCACCTTTTGGGACAGATTAACAAAACAATAGTGTCACTGTTCATGAAGTGGGCTCTCAAAAAGCCTATGTTGCAAATTTAGTAAGAAAAATTCCCCAAAATGACTGTGTTATGAGCGTGCTTTGAGCAGTTTCCATGCACGCTTGCAAATTGGTGAATTTGCAATATTTTCTCGCCAGATTTTCAAAACTGGCATTTTTTCACACCCCCTTATGAACAGTACAGCTGTTATTTTCCACATCCTGGCCAAAATGTATTTTCGCACTTCCAATGCAGAATAGTGCAGTCACTGTGGGAAATCAGTGTTCGGGACAGATTAAGAAAATAACAGTAACACTATTCATGAGCACAGGTCCTAAAATGTTTATGTTGAAAATTTGGTCAAAAAAGTCCATAAAATGACTGTGTTATGAGCGTGCATTGCGCAGTTTCTATGCACCCCTGTAACTTCACAAATTTGTAATATTTTCACTCCAGATTTTCAACATTGGCATTTTCCCAAACAGTCTTATGAGCAGTACAGCTGTCATTCTTCACATCCTGGCCGAAATGTGTTTTCACACTTCCAGCGCAGAATAGCGCAGATGCTGTGGGAATTCAGTGTTCGGGACAGACTAAAAAAATCAAAAAATCACAGTAACACTGTTCCTGTGTGGAGGTCCCAAAATGCCTATATTGAAAATCTGGTGAAAAAAATTCCCCAGATAATTGCATTACGGGTGGGCATTGTGTAGTTTCTGTGCAAGCTTGTGACTTCACCAGTTTTTTTCTATTTTTGCTCCAGATTTTCAACATTACCATTTTTTTACACCTCCTCATGAACAGTACAGCTGTCATTTTTCACATCATGTTGGAAATGTGTTTTCACACCTGTGGCATTAATGGCATAGTCACTGTGCAAAATCACCTTTTGGCTAACAAACTGATAGTGTCACTGTTCATGCGGTAGGGTCATAAAAAGCCCATGTTGAAAACTTAGAGTAAAAATACCAAGACATGCCTAGGGCCCTAGGGTTACTGACCATAACGCTCTACCCTGTAGGGTCTGACAGGTGTCCACCGTACCCTGTAGGGACTGACAGGTGTCAGGGGTGTAACTTGGGATTGTCAACGTAATGCTCACACCATTCCACCCCCAACTCCACCCCCCTGGCAGCCAGTAACAGGCATTGAGGTACACCTTTCTCCTGTACTGCATCCATTTCAGTGAATTTCCTTATGGAATGAGGTGAGTGTAAAGCCCAAACACCCCAAGGCACACCTCGATACTTGTCAGTGTCTACAGGATAGGGTGAGGTGAAATGTTGTAACCATTATGGGTGACGACCCAAAGGCACACCCCAATGCCTGTCCATCTCTGCAGGGTGGGGGTGGAGTTGGTGTCAGTTCAATACATCACTGCCATTCCTATATTGCATCTGTCTAACTCCTGCACTTTCACTGCTAACACCAGCAAGCAAACATTTGGCATTGACAAATGCTTGTTTATTCTAGCATGCTAGCGAGAGAAACAGGCTCCCGCAGTATGCCTATTCAAGTTCAAAATCATGCCCGTCCCCGTGATTCTGAAACAGAAAAGCCAGGCAGAAAACTGATTCTGTCATTTTTTTTTTTATTTACAAAATGCGGCTCAACCCTGCACTTGTGGCTGTTCAAGGAAACTCTGAAGCTGCTCGCTGTTCACCTATAACTGAAATTGTCAAACATCACGCTGCCACTTCTCCGAGTCCAGCAAGCCAACCATCTCTTTCATCTAGCACTGCTGTACTTAACTCTTGGCTGCTCTGTTCTACCACAAAAACTCCACATTGCATTTTTTGTTGTTGTTGTTAAAGTTCATTAATAGTTCATTTAACCCTTGCAGCAGCGTTACCTTTTAATCTCAGTAAAACCTGCATTTTAAGAAGATGAGGTTTCTGAGTGATATATTGTTTCATCTCCCCCACTTCAGACCCTTTGTACAGCTTCCTGGGGAATCTAACACACCAGCCCACCCAAGACCACAATTCACAGCAGCGTTATATGAGAGAAAATTGGCTTGCTAGACTCGGAGAAGCGGCAGCGCAATGTTTGACAGTTTCAGTTTACAGGTGAGCAGTGAGCGGCTTTGGAGTTTCCTTGAAAGGTGAAGAAAGGTCAGTTGTTTTAAACTGCATATGTGTATTTACCCGCTCACTCTAAGTCCCCGCCAGCTGCTTCTGCAGTCCCAGCCCACTCCTGCATTGCTGCCCTACTGCCAAGTTTCCTGGAAAGGTGGAGAAAAGTCAGTTGTTTTAGACTATGTGTGCAGGGCCGGCGTTAGGCACCTGCGAACCCCGAGGCTGCTGGGGGCCCCCAAATGTAGCGGGCCACAGACAGGTCATGTACCGGGTCTGACGGGCACCAGCAGCAAACCATTAACCAACCCAGCAGCATACTTTTTTGTCTGGCCCACCCCACTCCCTGCCTGGATCACCCCCAGCATCTTAAAAGAAAAGAAAATACTGCCCCCCCCAGATCAACATAGCTGAGCAGCAGTAGTACCTAGCTAGCCCTTCTGCTCCTCGCTGACTGCACTAGCGAATTCTCTCTGGCTCCGCTCCGGCTCTCCATCAACAACATGTGATATCCTTGTCCAGTTGCCCTTTTGTGTGGTTTGACTGTGAAACTTTGCATTTGTTGCTGCTGGCTTCCCATTGTGCCCGAAAATCGGACCCCGATTTCCCCGAAGGAACGCCAAACCACGCCATGCGGTCCACGCCACCATCCTGCCTTCAATTCTATCCCTAGGCAGCTTTGTTTCATGTTCCCCACGTTCCTCTTATTATGCTACACAGAACGTGCTAACGTGGGAGGAGGTTCTGTGCTGGAACCAATCATAGGGCTCCAATAGGTCCGTCACTATTTATCGCACCTTCTCCAACTCAGACTTGAAAATTGATGCCCCCCTCAGGTGCAGGTCTGCAGCATAAGTATGGGAAGACGGAAGTCTGAAGTGGTAGAGAGCAGCAGAGCAGAGGTAAAAAAAATATTGCAGTAGCTGGAGAGGAACATTTTGTGCAATTATATTATTTGTATTATTGCTCTTAAAGTCATTAATTTGTGTTTGAGGCCGAGTCTGACAAATTATGCAGTAGTCGGTGGAGCATTTAAGGAAGGTATTTTTTTTTTTTTTACAATTTATTCTATTTTCTGTTAGAAATGTAATAATTCTAGTGTCTCCAGGTCAAATTTGAGTCTGACATATTGTGCAGAAGTTGGATTTATGCACAAAGATTACTGGGGGTTTGGGAGGGGAACAGGAAGGGGTTCATAGAGAGGGCCCAGGAGGGGGTGAGGCTCATCGAGGGCTCTGTCTGTGGGGCCCCAGTAATTGAGTTTGCTGGGGGCCCCCAAAGTCCTGACACCGGCCCTGTATGTGTGTGTAGTGTGTATTTACCTGCTCGCTTCAAGTCCCCACCTGCCACTTCTGCAGTCCCAGCCCACTCGTGCTTTGCTGCCTTGCTGTCATCAGTTGCGTTAAAAAATAAATAAATAAAATGCAGTTCATAATCTCTTCTGTGCAATGGTAGCAGCTGGAGCTCCTTTTCCAAAAAACAGATAAATCCACAACAGTACTGGGGGGAAGGGGATAGTGCAGGTAACAGCATTAAACCAGTGCCACTGATGAAAGCAAAGGACAAAGTTTGTTCATGTCATACACAATGACGTCATTTTGCATAGGCGGAGGGACTATTTCATAATGAATTTGCATAAGTAAATCTTTTTTCCTATATATAAACATTTTTTATAACTATAAAAACTAAAACAAGGAGCCCATTTTAAAAGAGCAATGAGACACTCTGGGGTGTGTGTTGAACAGATATTATACAATGGCAACAAAATTTCCTGGACTCTGATTGATCAGACTGGGACTGGACCCGTGATGTTATCCCAGTACAACATCACGGGTCTAGTCCCAGCACCTAGATGACCGCATTAAAAACAAATCAATCCATGGACCTCCTCAGCAGCGCAACCTGCCTGTTTGTAATTCGCGCTCTCAACCCGCGTTTAACCCAGTGTCAGAGCTTCCAACTCGTGCTCTGAAGCCGTTCCCTGCACGTATCACCTCAACGTTCAAACCAGCCACCAAACAAATCACATTTTAGTCCCCCAACACAGAACTCGCAGAAAAATTATGCTTCTCACCATTTCTTCCCCAAGCATTCGGCTTCAGTTCCCATGGAGACCGTAACTGTTGGTCACGATTCACTGACGCCTTCACTTCCTCACAGTACAGCAGCTGTCCCTAAGGGCTAAAATAAGTTTTACCTTCAAAACAGCAAGGTAAACTCTCTCTTCCTTCAAGAGACACGCAATCTTAAACCGAAATTACATCTACGCCCTTCTCCCGAGCCCCTATCACGCACATGCAGCAATATATTTAAAAAAATCCTCAGCCTGTACATGTAGGACTGCAGAACCAGCTCAGTTAAACCTGATGGCAAAAAAAAAAAAAGAAAAAGAAACGAGTCTGTGTGTGTGTGTGGGGGAGTGTTACAAGGAAACAGCAAATGCAGCACCACCACCTACTGAGCAAACAATAGAACTGCACTATTTTTTAATTATGTATTCCTACTCAATGAAAAAATCAGGACTAAAACACATTGAAACTAATTTCCAATCTATTTTTTTTTTATTTTACAAAGGAGCCATTGTATAATAGCAATAATGCACTTCAGGGTGTGTGTTGTGCTGGGATAACGTCACTTCTAGGGTAATTAGTCACACTCGGCCTCCAGCCTCGTGCCTAATCACCCCAGGCGTGACGTTATCCCAGCACAACACATACCCTGTCGTGCATTATTGCTTAATTATCTCACGTCCAGTGGCTGAAGGCACTCGGCCTGGCTTCATGACTCACTATGCCCCTGGGTGCGCGGTAATATCTGTTCAACGCACACCCCATCATGTCTTATTGCTTACATAGTTCTGTTAGACCAAAGTACTAATTATATGCTGGAGTTAAGTAACTAGACCCTAATACATGTTATCAGGCCCCAGGATATGGAGTTGTGGGGGTATAGTTTATCAGACAGGAATTTTACTGTACAACATCAAAACAAGTTAGGACAAGAAGACTTTTCATATGCTGAAAGAAAATAACAATTAGACCCAAGTACATTAACAGGGGCATCAATAAATGGAAAGGAAGATATGTACTCATTCTGACCTGTAAGCAAGAGATAGTAAACTGTTTAGGAGACTACACCTAAGGTTTTCTATTAAACAAGCAGCCACTAGCATATAGCAGCAGCCTAGGAATAGTAGGTGGCAAATATTGCAACAGGTTAAGTAATAAAGCAATAAGAAACTTACAACTTAGATTGTGAAAGGGTCCAGGTCCTTGAAAAGCTCAAACAGGCTCAGAGATCGAATGTTGTAGGAAAGGGTGGACACTGTTGTAGTAGTGTGACTGGCTGACAACTGACTTTACAGCAGACACCCACAGTGTGACATTCTTTGCTCATAGAAACATAGAAACATAGAATTTGACAGCAGATAAGGACCACTTGGCCCACCCAGTCTGCCCATTTCCCTACCTAATGGATAAGCTGCAGATCCTAGTTAACCAGCAGCCTACTTCTTTCTACCCCCACCCCTAGAATTGCCTTATGACTGTCCCATGCATGCTTGAATTCAACCACTGATTTTGACTCCACAACCTCCTCCGGAAGGCCATTCCATGCATCCACAACCCTTTCTGTGAAAAAATACTTCCTTACATTACCTCTGAGCCACCACCCATCTTCAAATTGTGCCCCCTTGTTCTTGCACACCTCTTTTTTTGAAAGATGCTACCCTCTTGAACTTTGTTGATTCCCTTGAGGTACTTGAAAGTTTCTATCATGTCACCCCTCTCCCTCCTTTCCTCGAGGCTATACATATTAAGCTCCTTTAGTCTCTCTTCATATGTCTTCCAGTACAGACCATGCACCATTTTAGTTGCCCTCCTCTGGACAGCTTCCATCTGTCTATGTCCTTGCGGAGACTGGGTCTCCAGAACTGCACACAGTGCTCCAGATGGGGTCTCACCAGCTGTCTGTACAGAGGGATAACAACTTCCTGTTTTCTACTGGTGATGCCTCTCCCTATGCATCCCAGTATCTCCCCAGCCCTCCTTACTGCCCTCGCACATTGCTTGCCCACCTTTAAGTCATCTGATATGACTACCCCCAGGTCCCTTTCCATTTTTGTTGTTGTTAATATCTCACCCTCCATTGTGTACTCTTCCCCTGAGCTTTTGCTTCCCAGGTGCATTACCTTGCACTTCTTAGCATTGAATCTAAGCTGCCATACATTTGACCATTCCTCTAACCTTGCCAAGTCCCTTCTCATCCTTTCCACCCCACCTTGTGCATCAACTCTGTTGCAGATCTTTCTGTCATCTGCAAAGAGACATACTTTTCCTTCCAGTCCCTCTGCAATGTCGCTTATAAAGACATTGAAGAGGACTGGTCCTAATACTGAACCCTGCGGTACCCCACTAGTAACCCCCCTTTCTTCAGAGTGGACTCCATTTACTATTACCCGCTGTGTCCTATTCTCCAGCCAATTCTTTACCCAGGCTATCATCTTGGGACCCACTCCCAGACTGGCTAACTTGTATATTATTCTTTTGAGTGGGACTGTGTCAAATGCCTTGCTAAAGTCTAGGTAGGCCATGTCCACAGCCTCTCCCTGATCTACTACTTTGGCCACCCAGTCAAAGAAATCTATTAGATTAATCTGGCATGACCTTCCCACTGTGAATCCACGCTGCCTTGGGTCCTGTGCCCCACTGGCCTCTAGGTACTTGACAATTCTTTCCTTCAAAAGTGATTCCATCATTTTCCCTACCACTGAGGTTAAACTAACAGGTCTGTAGTTTCCTGCTTCTGCCCTGCTCCTACTTTTGTGAAGGGGAATCACATCTGCCCTCCTCCAGTCCTCAGGTACCACCCCATCCTCCCATGATTTGTTAAAGAGGGTCGTCAGTGGTGTCACTAGTTCTACCCTTAGTTCTTTTAGAATTCTGGGATGAATCACATCAGGCCCCATTGCTTTGTCCACCTTCAGTTTTAAGAGTTCTTTCAGAACCCTTTCTTCTGCAAATGGGCTGGTATCAACTTCTGTATCCAGAGTGTTCCTATTGTTTGTTTTAGGTACCTCCCACTTCCTTCATAAATACTGAGCAAAATATTTGTTTAGTATCTCTGCCTTTCACATTCTCCCTCTGCCCACCCTCCCTCCCCTTTATTAAGCCTCACTATCCCTCCCTTGGTCTTCCTTTGCTCCCTGATGTACCTAAAAAAGGTTTTATCCCCCTTCTTAACTGAGTTGGCTATCTTTTCCTCAGTTCGGGCCTTTGCTGTTCCGACTGCCTTCCCAGCTTCCTTTTGCTTTAACTGATACAATTCTCTGTCCTGCTCCTTCTGCGATTCCTGGTACTTTCTGAATGCTTTTGTTTTCTCTCGAACCTTCACTGCCATCTCCTTTGAGAACCATAATGGTTTCTTACATCGTTTTGTTTATTTGCTTCACACAAAGGCTTGTTACCTCTGTGATGGCAGTTTTTATTATTCCCCATTGTTCTTCCACCCCTCGTTCCTGCTCATTTGCTAGAGCATTCCTTAGGCACTCACCCATTTTGGTAAAGTCAGCCCTCCTGAAGTCTAGTACTTTTGCCTTTGTATGGCTTGACTCTATTGCTGTGTTTATTGTGAACCATACTGTTCGATGGTCTCTAGTTCCCAGATGGCTATCCACTTCTACATCTGTGATCCTCTCTCCATCTCCCTTTGAGAGAACCAGGTCTAAGATTGCTTGCTCTCGAGGGGGTTCCAATACTAGTTGTCTAAGGCATGCCCCCTGTAGGGCATCTAGAATAACCCCACTCTTAGAAGTGGCTGCTGCAACTGCACTCCAGTTAACATCTGGCATATTCAGATCACCCATCAACAATATCTCCCCCTTTTCTGCCATTCTAAGTATGCTTTCTATCATTTCCTTGTCCATTTCCTCCCCCAGAGAGAGGGGGCCTGTATACAACCCCTGTGTGGATTGTGGTGCCATTGCCTGTCTCCAAATTGACCCACAGTGCTTCTTCTTCTCCCTGTTTACCCTTTTGCTCTGTTGCTTTGATTCCTTCCCTTATGTAGAGAGCTACTCCTCCTCCTCTTAGCATACTAGCTCACTAGAGTTCCAATGATTTTACAAGTACAGAGGGAGGTTAGAAAGACACATAATTGGCCAACACAGTCCAGATGAGGCATGGCTTCAAGGGGGGGTCCCAGTCAGTGATCTCAGCTATGGGATGGCGATCATTGGTGGAGGGTGGATTTTGTGTGCTGGGATCACTTTTGCAATCCCATGGCAGGAGGTGGCTTGAACTGAAAACAGCTGGCAAAATGTTAGAGTTCCATTTAAAAACCCAGGTTCTGGTGGGCTTTTCAATCCCAAATACCATGAATATTGGGTTATCTGAATATTCAGGATGAAATACCCCCTATTCATTCTCAGGATTTGGTATTCAGACACAGACTAAAAACAACACAAAACTGGGGGCATGGTTGGCCACCATGGACATGACTCATTAGACCCTGTTGCTTCTTCCCCCAGTTTGAACTATCCTACAGAATTTTCACATCTGGTTACACAGAAACATAGTCTGTGATGACAGATAAGGACTGCTTGGCCCACCTAGTCTGCCCATTTCCCTACCTACGGATAAGCAGCAGATCCTAGTTAACCAACAGCCTATTTCTTCCTTCCCCCCACAAGAATTGCCTTATGACTGTCCCATGCATTTTTGAATTCTCCCACAGTTTTAGACCCACAACCTCCTCAGGAAGGCTGTTCCATGCGTCCACCACCCTCTCTGTGAAAAAATACTTCCTCACATTGCCCCTGAGCCTTCCCCCCTTCTATCTTCAAATTGTATCCCCTTGTCCTTGCACATCTCTTTTTCTGAAAGATGCTACCCTTTTGGACTTTGCTGATTTCACTGAGGTACTTAGAAGTTTCTGTCATGTCCCCCCTTTCCCTCCTTTCCTCAAGGGTATGCATATTAAGCTCCTTTAGTCTCTTCTCGTATGGCTTCTCTTGTAGACCCTGCACCATTTTAGTTGCCCTCCTCTGCACTGCCTCCATCCTGTCTATGTCCTTGCAGAGATGGGGTCTCCAGAACTGGACACAGTACTCCAGATGGGGTCTCACCAACTCTCTGTACAGAGGGATAACAACTTCCTGTTTTCTGCTGGTGATTCCTCTCCCTATACATCCCAGTATCCCCCCAGCCCTCCCTACTGCCATCTCACATTGCTTACCAACCTTAAGGTCATCTGATATGATTACCCCCAGGTCCCTTTCCATTTTGTTGTTGTTACTACCTTCACCCCATTGTGTTCTCTTCCCCGGGTTTTTGTTTCCCAGTTGCATTATTTTGCACTTCTTTGCACTGAATCCAAGCTACCATACTTCTGACCATTCCTCCAACCTTGCCAAGTCCCTTCTCATCCTTTCCACACCTCCTTGTGTATCAACCCTGTTGCAGATCTTTGTGTCATCTGCAAAGAGGCATACTTTTCTTTCTATTCCCTCTGCAATGTCACTTATAAAGACATATAAAAGGACTGGACCCAGTACTGAACCCTGCAGTACCCCACTAGTAACCCCCTTTCTTCAAAGTGGACTGCATTTACAATTACCTTCTGTGTCCTGTTGTCCAGCCAATGTTTTACCCAGGCTACCACCCTGGGACCCACTCCTAGGCTGGTTAATTTGTCTATTAATCTTTTTTGTGGGACTGTGTCAAGTGCCTTGATAAAGTCTAGGTGGGTCATGTCCACAGCCCCTCCCTGGTCTACTACCTTGGTCACCCAGTCAAAGAAATCGATTAGATTCGTCTGACATGACCTTCCCGCTGTGAACCCATGCTGCCCTGGGTCATGTGCCCCACTGGCCACTTGGTACTCAACAATTCTTTCCTTCAGAAGTGATTTAATCACTTTGCCTACCACAGAGATCAAACTGACAGGTCTGTAGTTTCCTGCCTCTGTCTTGCTCCCACTTTTGTGAAGAGGAATCACATCCATCTTCCTCCAGTCATCAGGTACCACACCATCCTCTCATGATTTGTTAAAAAGGGTAGTCAGTGGTGTCACTAGTTCTCCTCTTAATGTTTTATAATTCTGGGGTGAATCCCATCAGGCTCCATTGCTTTTTCTACCATCAGTTTTAGGGGTTCTTTCAGAACCCTTTCTTCTGTGAAAGGACTGGGATTGACCCCCCTATCTAGAGCACTTCTGTTAATTGGATTAGGTACCTCCCCCTCCTCCTCTTTTGTGAATACTGAGCAGAAGTAGTCATTCAGCATCCCTGCTTTTTCACTGTCCCTCTCTGCCCACCCACTGTCCAGTCTATTCAGCCTCACTATCCTTCCCTTTGTCTTTCTACACTCCCTGAAGTACCTATAAAAGGTTTTATCCCCCTTCTTAACTGAGTTTGCTATCTTTTCCTCAGTTTGGGCCTTTGCTATTCTGACTTCCCTCCCAGCTTCCTTCTGCCTTAACTGGTACAGTTCTCTGTCCTGCTCCTTCAGTGTGTTTCATTATGCTTCCTAAATGCTATCTTTTTCTCCCTAACCTTGCCCACCACCTCTTTTGTGAACCATAGTGGTTTTTCTTTCATTTTGATTTGTTTATTTGCTGCACACAAAGGCTTGTTGCCTCTGTGATGGCAGTTTTGATGTTTTCCCATTGTTACTCCACCCCTCCTTCTTGCCTGTTTGCTAGTGCTTTTCTAAGGCACTCTCCCATCTTGCCAAAGTCAGCCCTCCTGAAGTCCAGTACATTCACTTTTGTGTGGCTTGACTGTAGCTGAGTTTATCATGAACCACACTGTTTGTTAGTCACTTGTTCCCAGATGGCTACCCACTTCTAGATCTGAGATCCTCTCACTGTCCCTATTTGAGAGTACAAGGTCTAAGATTGCTCCCTCATGAGTGGGTTCCAAAACTAGCTGTCTGAGGCATGCCCCCTGTAGGGCATCGAGAATGGCCCTGCTCTTGGATGTGGCTGCAGCAAACATGCTCCAGTTAACATCTGGCATATTCAGGTCCCCATCAACAGTATCTCCCCTTTCTCTGCCATCCTAAGGATGCCTTCTATCATACCCTTGTCCATTCCCTCCCCCTGAGATGGGGGTCTGTATACAACCCCTGTGTGGATTGTGGTGCCATTTCCAGTCTCTAAGGTGACCCACAGTACCTCCTCCCTTCCCTGTTTACTCTTTTGTTCTGTTGCTTTTATCCCTTCCCTTACATGGAGAGCTACTCCTCCCCCTCTTCTCCCCTCCCTGTCTCTCCTGTTGGTTGTGTACCCTGGTATGTTAACATCCCCATCGTAGTTCTCTGTGTACCATGTTTCTGTGACTGCCATGATATCCAGGCATCCCTCTTCCATCAAGGCCACCAATTCAGGGAGCTTGTTGCCCAGACTACAGGCATTGGTACTCATTACCCTCCATTTCTTGATGGTCTTACCCCTTTTTGCCCCATCCATGTCCTTATTGCCTTTGTCGTTTTCTCTATGTACCCCAGCCCTACTCCCTATTGACATCTCTATCTTTGTGTTTACCTCACTTACTACCCTGATTTTTTGGGCAGAGCTAGGATTTCCCTGCTCCTTTCCAGTCCCTTCCCCTTGGCTAGTTTAAATGCTTGCCAATGATGTATTTAAACCTATCACCTAGGATCCTGGCTCCCCTCCTGGACAGATGCAGACCGTCGCACCAGTATAGGCCTGCATCACTCCAGGTGGACCCCCAGTCCTCCATGAAGCCAAACCCCTAAACTCTGCACCAGTTTTTCAACCATTGATTGAATCCCATGGTGTGGCGCACCCTATCCTCACCCATGCCATAGACAGGCAGCACCTCCGAGAAGGGTACCGTGCATGCTACTTGTCTAAGGCCCCTCCCCAACTCCACAAACTCTTCCTGCACTGTTATAATCTCTTTCTCAGCCAGGTCATTTGTCCCTAGGTGGACAGTGACATCCAGCTCCCTCCCCCGTGCAGCTGCTGCAGTGATCCTGAGGATTCGCTTCCTGTCTCTCCAAGCCATGGTGCCAGGCAGGCTCCTTACCTCCCTCTCCCCTTCCTCCCCCAGTTCTACCCTCCTAACAATGGAGTCCCCCACAAGGAGTTGTTTCCTTCCACTGTGGGGTCCCATGCCACCCTTCTATGGGCCTCCTTTGTGGAGGTTTCCAGCATCCTCCTTGGTCTTCACTGCGGGTGCCTCCATAGAGGAACCACATTTTGCCAGAATGGTATATGAATTGTGGAGAGGTACAACTGGAGGGATGTGCCTCTGTTCTACCACTCTCACCCTCCCTGAGCCCACTGTGGTCCAACTGCTCCTCTTTCTTGGCAAGCTCTGAGGCAACGGCAGTGGCCCTGGTGGTCCCTGGGTGGGAGAGAAGATCCCCCAAATTCTGGCAAACTCAGATTGGAGATGAGCAACCTCCTCCTTCAGCCCAGAGAGGTGTCTGCAGATGGGACAACACTGCATCCTCCAGAATGTCTCCCGGAAGACTGCTGTTCCATGGCCACTGCACTGCACCACTCCCATAATGTTTTCTCAGAAGAGGAAGTCTGTTAGGGGGTAGATTTGAGTAGTTGCCAGAGAATCTTGGATTCGGGTGGTGAGGCTGAGGAGACTCCCTGGGGAAAAATGGGTGCTAGAGAGGGGTTATCCCTGTCTGGTGCCCATACGTAAAGTCTCCATTGAGATTAATGGCACTTAAGTGATCCGGCAGTCTCTCCTCATCTTTCTTGGGTCATGGTATGCAATGCCAGGTCAATGAGGAACAAAACAGCCATAATGGTGGATTTGTTTGCCTCAGTTGATCTGGCTTGCATCATGAAGACCTGACTGGATGAAAATGCAACTTCCATTTTGGAGGCAGCAATACCAGCCAGGTACTCTGTGATACATGTCCCGAGCAAGGATCACAGAGGAAGGGGGTGGCTTTTTGTTTTAAGGCTGGTCTGAATCTCACAATGCTGCCTTTGGGTCCTAACAAGTCTTTTGAGTGTGTGGCTGTGTGGGGTGGGGGAAGGTGGTGTCATGGCATCGGTTACAGAGTCCTCCTGCTCTATTGCCTGCCAGGCATGGGGTGATTTTTTGTGGGAGATCAAGGAGCTCGTTGCTGGCCTACTGTTGGAGTCTACCAGATGGTTAATTCTGGGAGACTTCAATGCTTGGGTCAACAATGGGCTCTCAACATTTGGTTGCGATCTCCTTAGAAGCATGGAGCCACTGGGCCTGTTGCAAAATGTTACTTCAGTGACCCACTCACGCAGTCACACACTGGATTTGGCATTTTCGACTGGCCTTGTGGTCTTTGACCTAGGGGCTGATCTGAAAGTTTGGTCGGATCATAGCATCATGAGGTTCATGCTAGCAATGCCCCCCCCAACCGTAGTCCCTGCCTCTGTGGAGATTGGCCCTTTATGGGGATTGTCCCCAGTAGGACTATTTTCTGTGCTAGACCTATCGAGGGTTAGAGCTGCTTGTTCGATTGGAATGGAGGAGGCGGTGGTGGCTTATAATGAGGCTGTCACTGCAGCCTTTGTCTCTGTCACACCTGCTCTTGTCCGATCCTACTTACCAGAGATTCCCCTGGTTTGATGGGGAACTTAGGGAGTTGAAGATTAATGGTCGAAGGTTAGAGAGACTTTGGAGGGGTTCCGGCCTGATGTAGGACAAATTGGCCCTGAGGTCCCATTATAAAGATTATCAGGAAGCAATCTACCGTAAGAAGGCAACTTCTTTGTCCAGAGAGATTGCTTCAGCAAGGAACAGACCGACTCAGCTGTACCACATGGTTGACAGGCTTTTACATCCAGCCTGTCTCTGTGTGGAGGGGGCTGGTTCTAATTCAAGATGTGAAGAATTTGCTCTGTTCTTTGCCAACAAATTATCCTCCATCAGAGCTGAGATCTCCTCAGATGACTCTCATAGGGATTGCAGGGTTCACTCTGTGACATGCCAGGGCAGTCCTCTGGTATGGGCTGAGTTTGACCCAGTTGGGATGGAAGAGGTGGTGGAGGTTATCTCAAAGCTGTAGTCAACACATTGTGATCTTGACCCAAGTCCAACCAGACTTTTGATCTGATGTTTGGACCTGATTGGCTCTGTAGTGGCCAAGATTGTCCAGAGTTCCTTGAGGAGTGGAGTCTTTCCATCGGCCTTGAAAGAGGCCCTGGTTAGACCCTTAATAATGAAACCCTCACTGGACCCTGACTGCCTAGGCAACTACAGACTGGTCTCAAACCTCCCATTTTTAAGGAAGGTTATAGAAAAGGTGGTGGCCATTCAGCTCGAGAGGTGTCTTCCCTCCACCTCCACCAATGAGGTTCTCCAGTCTGGGTACAGAGCTGGGCATAACATGAAGACCACCTTGGTGAAGGTGCTGAATGGTCTCCTGGTTGTGAGAGACAGGAGAGAGCAGACTATCTTGATCCTTCTGGATCTCTCGGCTGCATTTGATATCATGAAGCTCAAATTACAATCCCTTCCCTTCCTATGTGGGCTACTAGAAGAAATTCTTAAACATGGTGGAGCAGCTTCCATTGAGATTTATATTTATTTATTTATTTATTAATTTTGTTGACCCAGTAAGCCCACTGGGCCTAGAAGTCCCTTTTTCAGGGGCGACCGGGGGGGGATACAGATCGTAAGCAACTGAAATTGAACCAGATTAAGCTGTTGGTGGTATTTTTAGTGAATGGGAGAAATTTGGCCAGGAAACCAGGGAAATTCCCCTACTCTTTTTCGATGAGTGCCATGGGATCTTTAGCATCCACCTGAACTACCAACAATCCAGGCAGATGGGACCTCGGTTTAACGTCTCACCCAAAAGACAGCACTTCAGAAGTGCAGCACTCCCCTCATGCTGCACTACAGTGTCAGTATTGGGATATTAACCCAAGTGCCAGGTGTGGGAACTGAACTCACAGCCCTCTGATCTCCCAGCCTCAGAGGTGAGTGTGTCTCCTACTGAGCCACTGACACTGATAAGGGAGTTCTGTGTTTCTACATTGTAGCCTGAAGAAATTCCAAGGAAGAGTCTCTCTAAATACTTAGAAAATGGGCTTAAGAATTTAGCAAATCTGATTGGCTGGCTGGGATACATTACCTTACAGTACAAGTCATATTAAACTGTTCCACCAATGAGTTGGTTTAGCATTGTTTTTTACAGTTGCCAATGCAATGGCAACTCATACTGCATTGTTTTTCAAACCAGCTTAAGAGCAATGTTTGTAAAATGTTTTTGCAACTCAGTTGGAATGCATCTGCAGTCCAGTTGCAATGCAATGCAAAGCTGAGTTTTAACTCTTAAGAAACAGTTTGTGCAGGGCTTTGTGTTGGATCCAGTAACACTAATGCAACTCAGTCACAAATGCTAAAGCAACTCATTGGAGAAGCATTTTAATGTGACTTGTACTGTACAGGGAGAGCCCTGTAAGTAAAAAGTCCCAGCCCTGCCAGCCCTGCCAGCCTCATTACTAATATCCTAGAGTCAATCCTGCTTGCTAATTGACCCAAACCTTCCAACTCAATTTAAAATCACCACCATTTTTTTGTCTCGCTTAGCAAGAAATAGAGCTCCCCATCGGTAGTACCAGACTTTGTAAGGGTAACTAATTAGCCCATTTTGTCAGTGCCACACCCTTCCTCCCAAGTGTAACCTCATTTAACATTTTCTTTTGTAAACATTCTCCCTTTCTAAAAGAAAGCCCTCCGGGAAACCATCTGTGCGATCGGCTTCACGTAAATTGTTACCAGCTGTGTGCTTTTCATAAGGCAGCCACGCACCTGTCTAATCCATTAACCCAAAAGTGTAGCCTTCCCTTCCTGCTTAACAGTAGCAGCTACTAGTGACAGTTTGATCGGCTCCATGACCAGTCTGTCCTTTTAATCCAAGTACCTTTTACTCCTGATAGCACAGTAGCTCTACAGTTCCAAAAGGCACGCAGTGCTAGTCTCGCTACCAGCACCGGCAGCCCCGATGTCTACACAGCTGCTCCCTGCACAACCAATGTGTAGATCTCTCCCTCAGAAATCTGATCATAAAATGTAACACCTGACACCAGTTATGTCTTAAACTTAGAAAAAAAAAGATTTAAACTGCTGGCATGTCACTTCACATTTATCTACTTCCTGCATTTGTAAGATCATGTGCCTAACTGCCGCATCTCCAAACCATGATAAAAAAACAGTCTTGCAAGAAAGGAAGACAACTGTTATAAACTTAAAAACAATGGCAAAAGACTGCGGCTGGGGTGGTGTAATAAAACTCCATGTCTTTTGTTTTTGTGGAGATTCTTCGAGGGGGCATAAATAAAACAGAATGGCTCTATTTGGGGAAGGGGACAGGATACAGAACAGCACAAAACATGGGACTACTTTACAACCCAAGGCTAAACTGCATTCCTAATTGTTTTTTATGTTTTTCTTAATTTTTTAAATTCCCATATAAAAAATGCCACACAGCCCATTTTCTAATCACAATAATACCCTCCAGGGTGGGCAGAATGGGCAATACCAGACCTTCCATGGGCTATAAGGCCTGCGGCATTGGGTCTTATTATGCCCCTGGGCAGTCCGGTATTGCCCAATACTGCCCACCCTGTCAGGCATTATTGCTTGCACATACCACCAAACCACAAATTAACTCCATTCTCTTGTTCCTAAAATGGGTGCATGCAAGATACAGCAGAGCTGGATGCATCTATAAAGCCATATAGGATACAGATCACCCTTCTATCACACCCTATAAGGAGAAATGGCAAGCATCACTGCATCAAATCATTTCAGATGAAGAATGGGGTTGGTATAGGGCCCATGTCTCCTGCCGAAACACCAGAGCCCAGCTGATTCAAATGAAAATAATCCATAGAAACACAGAAACAGAATTTGTCAACAGAAATTGAATGGCTGACCCACCCAGTTTGTCCAGATGGTCCCTGTCATGTCTGCTTCCAGAGACCCAAACTGGTCTCTGGTGACCTTCCCTCCTACCTGCTATTCACTAATATTCCCTTTTGTCTATCACATGCATGCTGGAAGCCCCTACTGTTTTCACCTCCGCTACTTTTGCTGAGAGTCTATTCCAGGTATTTACCACGCTTTCAGTGAAATAAGACTTCCTCACTTCCTTCTTCAACCCCCAGCTTCATTGTATGCTCTCTGGTTCTGGTGCTCTTCCTTCTTTGAAAGAAACTCTCCTACTGCACCCTGTTCATCCCAGTGAGTTACTTGTAGGTCTCTACCATGTTCCTTCTCACTCTCCTCTCTTCAGGGTGTACATGTTGAGATCATCAGTCTCCCATGTAGGGCTTTTGGTGCAACTCCTGCACCATTTTAGTTGCCCTCCCTCTGGACTACCTCCACCCTGTCTATGTCCTTTCTGAGGTTTGACCTCTAGAACTGGACATAATACTCCAGGTGGGGTCTCACCAGTGAGCGATACAGTGGCAACACCACCTCCTTCTTCCTGCTGGAAATACCTCTCCCAATGCATCCCAGCATTGTACTGGCCCTTCCCACTGTTTTTTTTTTATATATTTCCTTGCCACTTTGAGGTGATCAACTATGATAACCATAATATCCCTTTCCTGCTTAGTGACTAACTTCTCCTTCCTGACTCCAACGTACCTTCCTGGTGTTCCTTGTATCATACTCCACAGGTTCTGCACAAGTTAGGAGACCTCCAGCATGACCTCTGCTGGGGTTGTGATGCCCCTGGAGGCTAACCTCAACATATTTTATGGGATTGCCCCAAATTAAGCAGTTATGGCATACTATCCAGGTAACACTCTATTTTAAGTGTTGCGAACTACACTGCAACTGCTGCATAACTACACTGTAACTACTGTGTAGTTACATGTAACTACTATGTAGTTGTTAACTAGTTTCAAACTGTGTATTGAGTACTTACACAGAAACTAGTTTCAAATCATCTGTTGTGCACTTGCACAATTTGCATGAAGAAATAGTTACACATGCAGCTACAACTGTTTTCCTCTTGGCACAAATTAATTCAATCTGACAAGTATAACTACACATCTAATAGTGGTTGTAAAGTGTAACAGAAAATCTTTTGTGCAACTACCTCTGTATCTATTTTGGTATTATGCAATGTGTTCTTACAAGGGCAACTACACATATAATAGCTATTGCAAATTGTAACAGCGAATCTATTGTGTAACTATTATGTTACTACTTTTGGCATTATTAAATTTGTACTTACTGCTTAATAAACATGCAATCTAATATTGGACCCTATTTATGCAAGCAGTTTGGAATGTGCCAAATGTGCATACCCAGGCCCAATGATCAATAGCAGCCATCCAATCAGATGGTCCCTTCACCAGCAGACTGGATTCTGCACTCTGTGTGGAGTGGGAAATTCTGGCATATGGCTTGTCCTCCCAGTACTACTGTTGCGATTAAGGGGACCTACTGATCTGCCTGTATTCCCTGCAGTGCCCTCATCCCTCATGGTATAGTCAGATGGCCGGGGTAGCTTGATGGGAAGGACAGTGCCATGGCCACCACTCTGTGCAGCTGGTTAGAGGAGCATGTAATGGCTAAGAAAGGGTCCATGCCTGTGTAGCCAGTGCCTCCCACCACTCCATACATCAGATTTGGGATAAAGCATAGCATGTAGCCAAGCCCAGCCCCCAGCCACCAACTGGCCAGCAGCAGGGTAGGGGTGTGGGGGCAGAAGAGGTGTAGGGTCTCCACGTTAACTGTGCTGGAGTCCCACAGCCCCCTCATTGCATGGCAGGGGGATGTACAGTACTGAAGCCTATGTGTCTCATATATGCATAGTTCCCCTTTAGAAATCATTCCCTCATGAACATACTGCTTAATAAACATGTCGTCTAATATTACTAATTGCTATAAAACTACATTGTTTATTTATACCATAAACATCATTCATTTACATAATTACTTACTGGCTTTGAAACAATGCTGTACATATCAAGAAATGTGCTGCTTCTGTGGTATTCTTTCTACAGTTAATGCCTAACTAACATGTATTTGCAAATTAAGTATGCAGAAACTGACACTTAAAGTGTAAGAAGAATGGTAACTATATTATGACAACACCGTACTGTAATTGCTGCAACTATACTTGCACTGATCAAATGCCAATGCTGTAACTCTGATATATATTATCCTTCAGGAATCATTCCCTCATGAACTTACTGCTTAATAAACATGCACTCTAATATTGTTAATTGCTGTATATCTACATTGTTTACTTATACAATAAAAATCATTCATTTACGTTACTACTGCTTTGAAACAATGCTGTAGTTATTAAGAAATGTGCTGCTTCTGTGGCTTTGTTTTCACTGTTAATGCCTATCTAACATGTATTTGCAAGGTAAGTGCACAGAAACTGACACTTAAAATAAAATGTAAGAAGAAGGATAACTAAGTCATGACTACACTGTAATTGCTTATAACTACTATACACTTAAATTGATCAAATGTCAATGCTGTAGTTCTGATGTATGTTCTCCTTCAGAAATCATTCCCTCATGAACTTATTATTTAATAAACACACAATCTAATTGTGTTAATTGTTATACAACTACATTGTTTACTTATACAATACAAATCAATCATTTACACAATTACTTATTGGCTTGTAAGAGTTTTGTAGCTACTAAGAAATGTGCTGCTTCTATGACATTAACCCACACTTCTTCAGCACCTACACTCCTGTTCTGCTGCTGCCCCAGTGGGTGGATGGGGGGTGGGGCATGGCTTCATGTCATGCTTTGTCCCTGATCTGCTGTGTGGAGTGGTCATGGGTGGTGCAGGATTCACAGGTAAGGACACCTCCTTGGCCATTACATGATCTTCCCACCAGCTGAACAGGGTGGCAGCCATGGCACCATCCTTAACACTAAATTACCCTAGCTCTCTGACTATAACATGAGGGCTGGGGGCATGACAGTGAACATGAGCAGACCAGTAGCTCCTCTTACTGGAAAACAGCAGTGCTGTGAGGATCAGCCAAATCCCACAATTCCCCATTACACACAGAGTGCAGGATGCAATCTGCTGGTGGGCAGTCCATCTGATTGGATGACCTCTGGTGATGACCAGGCCTGGGTATGCACACTTTTACACATTTTCTGCCTCCTATGTGAATACTGTAGGGTCCCGAATTAGACTGCAGGTTTAATAAGCAGTAAGTTCATGAGGGACCGATTTCTGAATGAGAGCTTACGTCACAGATTAGTACTGACATTTGATAAATGTAAGCATGCGTACTTGCAAATACATGTTACCTAGGCACTAACTGTGAAAACAATACCTATTTCTTAGCAAGAATTTTCTTACAATACCAATTAATAATTATGTAAATGAAATATTTTTGTGTACAGTTACATGTCAATTCACAATATTAGACTGCATGTTTATTAACCTGTAAGTTCATGAAAAACTCAAATACAGACATGGAATATCATCTGAAGAGTTGCCAGTTAATGCATTTAAGTGTAGCAGACTGAAGTTACAATGTCGTATATTTTAGTTACCATTCTGATTACACTTTTAAGTTATTCTATGGGATTCCCTTTTAAATTAGTGTCAGATAGACACAGACTGTTGAAATGGTGCACAAGACCTGCATTCATTTGTTTACCCTTGTAAGAACACATTTAAATAATGCCAAAAGTAGAAACATAGTCGTTACACAATAGATTTACTGTTACAATTTGCAGTAGCTATTATGTGTGTAGTTGCTCTTGTAAAAACAAATTACATAATGCCAGAAGAGATACAGTGGTAGTTGCACAACAGATTTTTCTGTTACACTTTGCAGCATTTATTAAATATGTAGTCACATGTGTCTGAATGAATTGGTTTATGCTGAAAGGGAGACTGTAGTAGTTGAACGTGCAACTATTTCTACATGCAAATTGTGCACGTACACAACATGCAATTTGAAACTAGTTAACAACTACATAGTAGTTAAATGTAACTACACAGAAGTTACAATGCATTTACAACATAGTTATACAGCTGTTACAGTGTAGTTATTGACACTTAAAATAAAGTGTGACTGCTCTCCAACACTACTGTGCCTTGATTTGCAGACGCTCCCATACCTTTGATGCACATATTGCAATGATAGGGCACCCCAATAAGAACATACTTGCAATGACATGCTTCTGCATTGGATTATTGTCATCAGTGTCATAGCAAAAAGGTTGATGCCACTTAGATGTTGCTTCTCAGACATTCCCACTATTGGGGAGTGGCTCCAAGCTGTGGGCCATCAAAACACCACAGAGTGGCTCTCCTACCTGGCTATAGGTAGAATAGAGCTATACCACAAAATCTTGTCTCCATGCCTTACCTCGCCAATGGCTCAAAGCCCCCTGTGACCTGATAAAGGCTCTCTTTACAACCTAATCTATGCAGTTTTGCCATATATATATATAGATATATTATAGGGTACCATCGCACCCCTATATTAGGGTTCATTCTGCACTTCTGTGTTAAACTGAACATTTTGCACTTTAATAACTTCACAACTGTTCAAGTAATTCACATGAACTTTGCATGCACCATCACAGCCCAAAGACCTCTTGACATGGCAAATTTTGTTCTGGTCAGATGTGTGGGTGTGGAGATATGGAGTGTCAAAAAACATGTAAATTACTGTTTTTTTGTCAAATTTTTTTTTCACCACTGCGCAAACACAATGTAGAATTTTGTTCTGAAAATTTTAGGATATATAGGTTTGGAGACACAGTGGTGCTTTTTGAAGGTTTGGTGAAAAAAATATCAATTCATTCCAAAGCTATTAAATTTCAAAGTTTCCCATTATTTCCTGTGGGAAAAATAAGATGTTCACCTCAAAAAAAGGATTCTTTATCGTAAATATGGAATCCTTTTTTGCAAATGCGAGATCTTTTGCTGCAGAATCTTTTTTTATTGTTTTAATTCTTGTTTTCAGTTTCATTGTTTTCATTCTTGCTTTCAGTTAGTGGTGACAATAAAATTAAATTTCTAAAAAAAATAGTGTGCTTTAGTAAACACCGAGAGTTGTGATTACCTGATCAGGGCCAGTAGGATCGGATTCTGGGCCCCAATTAAGTAAACAAATGCTGCAAAACAGGATCTTTTTCCACAATTGGCGATCAGACATCGAGGAGAGACCTCTAGACTACCAAGCAATTAATTTTATACAACTGAATGGCGATCAGAGAATTGGGGAGGGGAAGAGACTATTAGAATACCAGGGATTTGAGAAGCTAAGGTAAATGCAGTTCAATGAACAGTATTTCAATGGAGTTTTCAACTTTGGTGCATAACTGTCATTTCTGAGTTTATGCATGCACTGCAAACTCCTTGGAGTAGTGATTTTTGAGGGGTGTGACACTGTCTGCCCAATGCAGAGTGCTCTGCAAAGGGCTCAACAGTATCACACCAATCATCAGCCAGGCTGGTCCTGACAGTGTTTTTCCTGAAGTGGTCTGCACTTGAAAAGAAAAAGCTGCACCAATCATGTGGTGGCTTTTTCCTTTTATCTACATGTCACCACAGAGCAAACAGCTATTTGAGTCATGGCATCTCCACCCCCCCTTGCCACCCCACCTGTCCCTGACTGAAAGGTAGAAGGAGGCACTTTCCTTGCCTGCCTCCTCCACATCCCGTTGTTTCCTCCTTATTTTCTCCCACCCAAGCAGAACAGGCCACAGCTTAAACTCTGTATGGGCTGGGAGTATTCTGTGCCCGAAGGCATAAGCACGATCGAGCGCTAGTGGATCCCTTCCACCTGCTGACATCAGGGTGCTCAATCCCCATGTCAGCATGTATCCCCCGTCCACCTTTAATGTGGCACACTGGGAGCCCACCCCAGTGTGCCAAAAGCTACCTGTATGTGGTGTTTCCAACACTGGGATATCCACTCCTGGTGTCAGCTGTGCCCCCATGCCCCTATATTCTCCGACCTCGGGCCCTGGGTTGGCATCAATCCACCCCCAGTACTCTGGCACACTGGGAGCCCACCCAGTGTACTGAAATCCATAAACAGTGTTCCTGTAAAAAAGAAAACAGACCCACATCTTTTTGTTTTTAAACCTGAAAAAAAAAGAAAACGGTCCCTCGTCATTCCTGCTGGCCTCCCTCCCCAATCCACACCCTCCCTCTGTGCACCCCACCTCCCCACACCCCTGTTACCCATTCTTACCTCCAGAGGTCAGGAGCAGTGATCTTTGGTGGACCGGGAACACATTTGCACTTTCAAAGACCAATCGGGAACTGAAGAAAATTATGGTAAGCCCTATAATGGCAATCAATGGTGGGTTTCAACTTAGGTTGATATCTCAGCCACTTTTGGGAGTTTTGGTCCCAAATTTTCAACATGGGGTTCTTGGGATGCTACCTCATGAACACAGTCACTGTCATTTTGTTTTCTCAGTCCCGAAAGGTGATTTCATGGTATCTGCGTGGAATCACTTGGGACCAATTAATGAAATGAAACTTCACTGTTCATGAAGTGGTGTCCACAAGCCCCATTGCAACTTGGAAAACTCAAAAAATGACTGCTTATAGCTATCCATTGGCAGTTTTTATCCACACTTGAACATCATCAATATTTAAGATTTTCACTCCAAATTTCCAACATTACCATTTTTTCACACACCTTTATGAACAGTATAGCTGTCATTTTTTTCATCCTTCCTGGAATGTGTTTTTTTTATTATTTATTTATTCTCCTGTGGCCACCCAGATGCTTCCCTGTAGCCTCACAGCCCTACCTATGGGGATCCGGCTGCCGTGTGTCTCTCCCAGGACCGCTGGCACCCAGTAACCCCTGTGGCTTACCCCCCCACAGCAGGGTGGCAGGGAGCCCCCTAACTCCCCACCCCAATGGATCCAGTTCAGGTGCCAGTGCCTGGCGAACTTGCAGACAGCCATCAAGCCGTGCCAAGTGCCACCATTTTCCCCTGTACTATTTCCTCTGAGTTGGCAGTGTGCCATGACGCCAGCAGGCATAAACGCGCACGCGTCCACATGTGTCTCTCCCAGGTGTCTGTCCCCGACTCTACCCCATTGTACGGTGTGTGTCCCTGACCCCCAGCCTCTGCCAGGGGGCAGTCAGACACCGACCGTTGTGAACCCCCCACACCAGAGATGGAGAGCAGTCCATAGGATGCTCAATCCCTCTCCTTCCCTGCAGGCCGCCATCAACCCATGCTCGCTCCCGAACCCTGGTTGCCGGCATGGCACAAGGTGTAGCATCCAGTGCTTCAACCCTCAGCGCCACCAGGCCAGCCCGGAATATGTTTTTGCATTTGTGGCACAGAATGGCGAGGTAACTGTGTGAAATCAACTTTTTGGGACAGATTAACAAAATTCCAGTGCCATTGTTCATGAGGGGATGTCCCAAAAAGGCCATGTTGACAATTTGCTGAAAGCATTCCAAAAAATGACTGTGTTACAAATGTGCATTGCACAGTTTCTATGCATACTCATAATTTTGCCACTTTTTCATATTTTTATTCCAGATTTTCAACATTGCCATTTCTTCACACCTCCTCATGAACAGTACAGTGGTCATTGTTCATATCCTGCCCAAAATGTGTTTTTGTACCTGTGGCATTGAATGGCACACTCACTGTATGAAATCACCTTTTGGGATTGAGTAACAAAATGATACTGCAACTGTTCATGAGGTTGTTTCCCAAAAAGCCTATGTTGAAAATTTGGAGTACATTTTACAGCTATAACACCCACCCTTATAATGTAAAGCAGAGGAATATAAACAGGAAAATATTGGAGGCATGTACCACAGCAATACCAACAGTGAACTTTCAGCACTGACAAATACTTGTCTATGATTTTGACACCAAATTTTCAACATAGCTTTTTGGAGATACCTCCTTCACAGGAATCAGCACACAGAAGCGACGCTCCTCAGTCTGTGAGGTGGTGCCTCCGGCCACCGCCTCCCCGACTCAAGGGACTTCATCTGACCACCCTTGCGGTCCTTGGTTATGGCTCAATTTTCCAGGAATCAGTGCCAGAAGTGGCACTCCTCAGTCTGTGAGGTGGGTCACCTACCACCTCCGGCCGCCACCGCCCCGACTCAAGAGACTTCATCTGACTGCCCTTGCAGTCCTTGGATATGGCTCAGTTTTCCAGGAATCAGCACCAGAAGTGGCACTCCTCAGTCTGTGAGGTGGGCTGCTTGCTGCCACTGGCCACCACCACCACCCCGACCCAAGGGACTTCATCTGACTGCCCTCACGGTCCTCGGATATGGCTCGATTTTCCAGGTATGGTCGCTAACTGTTTCCCAGGCACCTACGCCACTGATTGGTGCACCTTTTCCATGGGATGATCCTCATTGGCCTGCTGACGGCCACCCAGCCCTCTGGATTGGTGCGCCTTTTACCAGTGCCTTTTACACGATTCCTTGGGACTGGTGCTAGCTGCTGCTCGGATCTCCTCGAGCTGGTGCCAAATCTGCGAGTCGGTGCTGTTACCCACTGTGTGAGTTTTGTAATCTATTGTCTTTTACTCACTGTTTACATGCCTAAATCTATACCTGTTACTGATGCTTAGATTCTGTCTTAGATTGCTCTGTATGCCCTACCATACTGCTTAAAGTTTAGCTACTGTTTAAACTACTGTAGATTATTTTCTCTTGTTGAAATCTTTTGTATAAGTATTGTCTGGTGACTCCAGTGTTAGCCCAGCCTGTTTTGCACTACTGTGTACATATCTTCAATCTCAGCACCTTTTTTCTATTTTTCCCTTCAAACCTAATCCCCCTACTCTACACTCAAACCCACTGTCTCTCTGATTGCTAAACCCCCCCACTAGACTGTTCTCATCCCCTCTGCTCGTGGTGTTCTCCACCCTCCTGTTTAACCTTTGTCTCTCCTTAATTACTTTTCCCATTGTTTTTAAATCTGTTCCCCACCCCCTGCTGTCAGCCTGTCGCCAGCTGACCGCCCATGCCTTTTCTCTGCTTCCCTACTTATAGCTGCTTTCTCTACCTCTTTTCTCTACAGGAATCAGCACCAGAAGTGGCTCTCCTCAGTCTGAGAGGAGGGCCTCCGACCGCTGCCGCCCCGACTCAAGGGACTTCATCTGACCTCCCTTGCGGTCCTCGGAAACAGCTTGATTTTCCAGGTACGGCCGATAACTGTTTCCCAGGCACCTACGTCACTGATTGGTGCACTTTTTCTATGGGAGGATCCTCATTGGCCCGCTCACAGCCACCCAGCCCTCCGGATTGGTATGCCTTTTATACGATTCCTTGGGATTGTGGCTAGCCGCTGCTCGGATCTCCTCGAGCCGGTGCCAAATCTGTGAGTCGGTGCTGTTACCAGCTGTGTGAATTTTCTTCCCACCCCCCCAGGCCACCATTAAATACACAATCACTCTGCCTACACTGTACATCTCTCCTATCCCATTTGCTCTAGCATTCTGAAGCTCCTCCCTCCTTTTACTGTCTGTCTCATATTGCCCTCTATCTACAAACTGTCTCACAAAAAATCCTCTGTTCCTAGCCCCTTTTTCATTCTTACTATCATTGTTCAGTAGTTGCTCACTTCCTTCTGTCTCAGTCCTTACCCAACTTTTTTCTAGCAAATACCTCAAACTCTCTATTTACCATGAAACTATTAATGTTACTGCATCTTATTATACCCTCCATTGCTCTGCTTCACCTATCTTTGCCCTCTGATCCTCCTGCCCCCATGTCTACCCCACTTTTCTTGCCCCACCACTACATTTTCTCCAACCTTCTCCAGTTGTACTCTCTTTGGTGTGACCAAACTCCGATGCTATTAAACAAGCCCTGGCTCCAGCTGGTTGCCTATGTACTTAAGCAATGTCCTCTGATCTCAAAGACCCTATGTCCTTTCCTGCGACATAAACTGTGGTATCTCATCTTACTGGCCCTGCTGCTCTCAGGAGATATACACTCAAATCCTGGTCCTAGCACAAACTTACATAATCCCCTCCCCTGTGCCAAGGGCCTTACTGTTGTTAACCATAACATCAGGAGCTTAATTCATAACTATACTGAGCTATGAGCCTGGGTCGTCCTATACAAACCGGACATCATCTGCCTCACTGAAACCTGGCTAAAACCTCACATCCTTGACTCACAGTACTCACTCCCCTCCCCTCCTACAATCTCCTGAGACTTGATAGACCTACTCCCAAAAGAGGTGGTGGTACCACCATTTATTTTAAAGATCATCTACAACTCTCACTTATCCCTTCATCTCCCCTAAACCACTGTGAAGCTCTTCATGTCCCCCTTACACTAGGCCCCAAAAAACTACATATTGTATGTGCTTACAATCCCCCATCCAATTGCCAGAAAGGGCTAGATGAACTGCTTGATCAGACCTCTCTTCTATCTGGAAATACTGAGGTCATTCTACTTGGGGATCTCAATCTAAACTGGCTAGGTAGCTGTTTTCATGCCCTGCAGGCCAAGATTCAAAGTTTCAACCTATGCCAGGTGATTAGTGAACCCACTAGGATGGCCCCTCACTCCAACTTCTAGGTCTCTGTTGGACTGGATAATAACCAACCGCCCAGAAAACATTATCTCCTCTGGTGTTCTAGCTGATGCAATCACTGACCACTCCCCACTTTTTGTATATGGGGCAAACCTAAACACTCCCCCTCACAGCCCCGTTTTATCACTTTTAGTAACTACTCCAATCTTGACCCACAATCTTTCCTGCTGGACATTGTTGCTGTTGACTGGACCCCCACTTTTAACTCCAATGACACAGGCTGCTCTAAACTTTTTCCTGACTCAATTCTTGGTAGTCCAGGACAAGCATTGCCTCTTATTACCCATCAGGTAAAAAATAAACATACTCAATGACTGCAGTCTGACCTTCTCACCAAACTGAGACAGAGGGACAAATCCTGGTGCTACTACAAAAACACAGGACTGCTTGCTGACTTTAACTCCTATAGAGCCCTTAGAAACTCCTGTAAGAAGGAAGTCAAAATGGCCAAAAGTGCATATTGCAAAGATCTCTTACTTAAATCTTACGGAGACCCCAAAAAATTCTGGTCACATATAAAATGTTTCCTAGGATCTACTCCTGCCCCAACTCCAACTGATATGTCCCTAAATGGGGTCCACTGTAATAATCCCTCCACTATAGCTAACTTTCTCAATACCCAGTTCACAGACCTCACTAACTATACCTCTGCTTTCCCTCCCAGACCTTGCTCTTATGACCAGACTTCTGTGCTTGGCCCAAATTTCTGTTCAAATCTGTCACTTGCATTGAAGTTCTAAGGCTGCTCAATAGTAACTCTGATTTCACCGCTGCTGGGTCAGATAAACTAGAGCCTAAACTCCTAAAGCTAGCAGTCCCTTATATAGCTGCACCTCTTGCAAAAAATGTTTCCCTCTCCCTCTGTCATGGCCATGTCCCTGAAGTCTGGAAGACTGCCAGGATTACCCCATCTTCAAAATAGGTGACTAAAAGAATCCCTCTAACTATAGGCACATTGCCATATTACCTGCTCTAAGCAAAATCCTGGAGAAGCTCATCGCCAACCAAACTATTGACTATCTACAGAAATTAAACCTTCTCTTGTCAGCACAACATGGTTTCTGCAAGGGTCATAGCACCACCACTGCCTTAATCAAGTTTACCTCTGATACCATAGCAGCCATGGACTCAGGTCTCCTTATAGGGGAAATTTTTATATACATGACCAAAGCCTTCGACCTTGTAGAGCACCCTATCCTTCTCTGCACACTAAGATCTTTAGGTTTCTCACAGGGTGTGCCTGCATGGTTTGACAGCTACCTGACAGACCATAAACAATTTGTTAGTTTCAACTCTACCCTGTCAGATTATACTACCATTAATATAGGTGTTCCACAAGGTTCTATGCTTGGTCCCCTGCTTTTCTCCCTCTTTATTAACGATATTACCTCAACTACCCCCAATACTGCCTCCCTACTTTATGCTGACGACATTGTGTTGTACACCAGTTCTAAGAAAATCTCTGACATAAACTTGTGACTCTCCCAATATTTCATTCAACTAGAAGAATGGCTGGTAAAAAAGAGGCTTGTCCTGAACGTCTCAAAGACCCAAGCCATGCTATATGGCTTGAAAGCTAAACATAAACCTACCCTGCCGTCTTTCAATATCTCCACCAAAAATGGCTCTGCCATCATGGTTGTACCCTCTTTTAAATATCGGGGTATCACTCTTGATCCTACTCTCTCCTTTGATCTTCATATCCAACAGACATGCAAGCTGACTAACATGAAACTCGGCATGGCCTACCACTCCAGCTATGTTCTCACTCCATCAGTTAGGCTTGCCATAGCCAGTGGAGTACTACTGCTGTTACTCACATATGGGGTGGCAGTTTATGCCTCATCATGTAAGACTAGCCTTCAGAAGTGGGATGTTGCATACAATAATATCTGTAGGTATGCATCTTCCTCTAATCGGCTGAAACACCACTGCCTCCTCTACTCTGAGCTTGGATGGCTTTCTCTGGCAGCCTCCCTAGATTATGCACTCTGCTCCATCATAGACAGCATCATCTGGAATCAAACTCCTAAATCCTTGGCAGATTTCTTCCTTAATCAGTTGCCCATCTATGAATTACACTCTGCTGCCAAAGCCCATGTCGTCATCCCTAGACACCACTCCTCTAAAGGGGCCAGTGCTTTCTCCTGCTATGCCCCTAAAAAATGGAACACCCTCCCTCTACCCATCAGTCAGGCATCCTCCCATGCCTCTTTCAAACACTTGCTTCATGATCACCTTCCCGTCCCATGTTCTTGCCCCCATTTCAAACCCCCCTAGCACAGCACTTGTTTTCTCATTTCTTCCCCTACCTAATAAGCCTCCTTTTTGCTCCCTGTCTCAACTGACTGTCTCAGTACTATCCTGTCTCCTAGATTGTTACAATTATAACTTTTTAATCCCCTATCTCATCCTTTCATCCCCTTACACCTCCACCCTACTTTCTATTATCCATCTTTTCTTTGCTTTCCATCTCCCTTGTCTACTTGCTGATATGCTCACTTATCTTAGCCTAACTTACATTTTTCTACCACATTGTTTGTAATTGTTACTATGCCTGCCCACCTTGAATTTTACTATTACCCTACTTTTGTGATTGTAAACCTGCTTGTTCTACTTTGTATCAACCTGTTCCCATTACTTACAATGGTTTGAAATATTGTATTGTATTTCTCTGTCTACATGATCTGTTTCAAGTCTATTGTAAAATGTTTTGTTCTTGTATTCTCCTGGGTCATGCCTGAAAATAGTGATTGCTATGGCTAGTGCACCTTATCCGGTAAACAAAAACTAAATAAATAAATAAACAATGTTGGTGTCATTGTGCAAATCCTGCCTGAAATATGACATTTTCACCATACTTGTTCATGGGGTGGGGTCATAAGAAGGGTATGTTGAAAATTGGGGTCAAAATATGTTAAAATGGAAACATTGTGCACATCTGTTGACATTTTGCTATGCTTGCTTCTAATTTTCATAATTTTAAATATTTTCACCCACATTTTCAATATAACCATTTATTTACATTACTTTATGAATGTGACAGTTGTCAGTTTTCAAAACCTGGCCAAAATGTATTTCCCCACCTGTGATGTGGAATGACATTACATGGTGTGGAATAACGTTTTGGTGGGGATTTGGAAATTATCAGCACAACGTTCTTGAGGTGGGGTAATAGCAATGCTATACTGACAATTTAGTTGCTATTTTGGCTGAAATGCTTCCACAGCAACACACATGTATGCAGCTATGGAGGAATTAGAGAGCTTAAAGCCAAATGAGGATACAATTATACTATCTCCAAAAGTAAACAAATTCTTTGCAAACAAACTTCATTAATGCATCAGTTAGGGTTCCAATGTCAAATGTTTGGAAATGTGGTGTTAGGGTTCCCAACCCTTGCACCCTGTTCCCACCCTGAACACATTAACAGGTGTCTGGGTGTGCCTTGGGATCATCAGCTCTAATATTCATCCCATTCCATTAGTAAATAAGGTGAGATGGGTACAGTAAAGGAGAATGGGAATTGACGTTAGGGCTAACAACTCAAGGCACTTCCTGATGTCTGTTGGTGTCAGGTGAGGTTGAGGTATTAGGGTTGAAAATTTTGTCACTGGAACCCTGGGCCTAGATTAAACTGGTGCCTTTTGAAGATTTGGTGAAAAAAATCTTAATCCGTTCAAAAGCTGTTCAAGTGTTCAAGTTTTTCATGTCCTATTATAGCTTATGGGAAAATTTATATGTGCATTGCGAAAACGTTAGCAATCACAGCTTTTGTTGTCATGCTCCCTGAATTTGTTTTCATGCTGTCACCATCTTGTTTTCAGTTAGCAAGACATAAAAAACATTGTAACTCAAAAAGTAATGCCCTTTGATAAACACCAATAGTTGTGTTTACTTAATCAGGCCCTGCGGAACATGATCTTGGCATTAGTTTTTCACAAGGTGATCTGGAAATATGTTTTTCAGACTTTTTGCACCATTCTGCCATTTTATTGTCACAACATTTTTTACGAACATATGAACATATGAAATTTGCAAACAGAAAAAGGCCATTTGGTCTATCGAGTCTGCTTGATTATGCAGCTAGCAGCCTTAGTCTGCAGCTGCCCCTGCCTCCTCACACCCCCTTCCTTTATGCTCCCTCTTGCCCTGTCCCAGCCCTTTTTGAAGCAGCCTATCATTTTACAGGCTACTACTTCCACTGCTAACACATTCCACCCCATCACCACCTTTTCCATGAAAAAGTGTCTCCTCATTTCCCTCATGAACCTTCCCCCCAATCTCATGTCATGTCCTCGAGTTTCCCTCCCCCTTACCCTGAATAGCCCCTCCGTAGCAGTCCTGTTTATTCCTTTCATGTACTTAAATGTCTTGATCATATCCCCTCTGTCCCTCCTCTCCTCCAAAGAGTACATGTCCAACTCCTTTAGCTTACTCCCATACGGTAAGTCCCCCAGCCCCTGGATCATCTTAGTTGCTCTGCGCTGTACCCCTCCAGCAAATGAATGTCTCTCTTTAGGTAAGGCCACCAGAACTGCACGCAGTACTCGAGATGAGGTTTGACCAGTGATCTATAGAGTGGCAGAATCACCTCCTTTAAGTTATTCCTCTTGATATGCATCCCAGCATCTTGTTGGTCATTGCTGCTGCCTTCCTACACTGTGCTGAGTTGCTCATTGATCCCATGATGACCACCCCTAAATCCTTCTCTTCCTCAGTTTCCACCAGCTGCACCCCCCAAGTTAGTAGCTTCTGCTTGGATGTTTTGCTCCAAAAATGTAGTACCTTACATTTTTTGGCATTGAATCCCAGCTGCCAAGTGTATGATCAAGTCTCCAACTTATTCAGAGCTTCCTGCAGGCCCTGCTACCCCTCTATGTCATCCACCACTGCTTCTATCTTGGTGTCATCAGCAAACAGGCTGATTCTGCTCTTGATTCCTATGGAAATGTCTACAATAAATACCTCAAATAACACTGGACCCACCACTGAGCCCTGTGGGACCCTGCTCATTACTGTCCTCGGGGATGAGAGAGTTCCCCTTCCACCACCATCCTCTGCTGCCTCCTTTGCAGCCAGCTGGTCACCCATTCCACCATTTTAGGTCCCGCCCTTGTGCCATCAAATTTTATTCCCAGTCTCCCATGTAGCACCGAATTGAATGCCTTGCTGATGTCCAGGTACAAGACATCCACTGCATGGCCCTTGTCCATCTGCCTGGTCACCCACTCTTAGTAATCCATCATGTTGGTTTGGCAGGATCTGCCTTTGACAAAGCCATGCTGCTTGCTGTCCTACAGCCCATTGTACTTTAGCAGGGACACCAGCCTCTCCTTCAGGATTGTTTCCATTAGCTTTCCCACACAACGGATGTGAGGCTCACCAGTCTATAGTTCCTTGGTTCATCTCTGGGGCCACTCTTAAGTAGGGGAACCATGTGAGCCAACCTTCAGTCCATGGGTATGCATACCAAATTCAGTGATGCATTGAATAGACCTGCCAAGGGCCTTGCCAGGATCTCTGCTAGCTCCTTCAATACCCTGGGGTGAATGCCATCCAGCACTGGTGCCTTGTCCACTCTAAGCACTTTCAAACCTTCTAGTACTCTAGCTTCCATGATCACCTCATCTGTCCATCTCTCCCCAGCCTTATCTGCCCCCACTCCCCTTGAGTAGTGATCCCCCTCTTTCCTTCATAAATACCAGTAGTAGTCATTGAGTGGTTCTGCCTTTTTCCTCCCCTTCTGTAACCATCCTCCATCCTTCCTAATCCTTACTATCTGTTCTTTACAGCTGCTTTTCTCCCTGATGTACCTGAAGAAGCCCTTCTCACCCTCTTTTATGCCTTGTGCCAGCCTTAGGTCTTTGGTGGCTTTTGCTCTTCTTACTGCTCTTGTCACCTCCCTTGCCTCTTGCAGGCACTCCTCCCAATCTTCCCCTCTCCCCAATTTCCTGTATCTCCTAAAGACCACACTTTCTGTCCTCACCATATCCACCACCCTGTTTCACATCCTACATGGCTATTTTGTCCTGGCCTTTTTACTCCCAGTCCCGCTACAGGAATTGGTAGCCTCCAGTGTCCCCTTCTTTATGGGCTCCCATCTCTGGTCCATGTCCATGCTAAACTGGATCTCAGCCAGATACCCACTCACTGCCTCCCCCATCATTGCAAAAGCCACCCGCCTGAAATCCAGCACCTTCATGTTGGTTGCTATCCCCACTTTTCTCATAATCAACCTGCACCATTCTGAGTGATGGTCACTTCCCACTAGTGGTTCATCTACCTTGATATCCTTCACAAATTCCCCATTTGTGAGCACTAGGTCTAGGGTGTCCTCCCAGTTGGTTCTCAGACCATCTGTGTCATGAAGCTTTCCTGAAAGGCATCCAATAGTATCTGCTCCATTTTACTGCTGGTAGCTGGGGTTCCCCAATCTACCCTCGGCAGATTGAAGTCTCCTACAGCCACCGCGCTCCCCTTTCTGCATGCCTTTTTAATCTGCCTCGCAAGTTCCTTGTCCAGCTCCTCTGTGTGGGAGGATGGCCTGTACACCACTCCCAACCTGAGAGTCATATTTCTGGAATCCTGGATTAGCAGCCATAATGACTCTGTTTCACCCTCCTCCTCCTCCTCCCTAATGCACTTTATTTTATTTATTTATTTAAACTTTTGTTTACCAGGTAAGTACAATGAGCCAAGGCCCATTTTCATGTATGACCCAGGACCATATCTATACAGTCAAGATGGTACAAAATTATTAAACATACTTTACAAAGTTTACAATAATGACAGACCAAATAATAATACTCGATACACATAATAAAAACACACATTCAAAAACACTAACAGTACAATTTGCTAAGAAAATTATCTTTAGCTTAACTTTTAAAGTCTGATGGCTAAAATTTCCATGCAATAAAATAGGAAGCTCTTTCCAATTTTCAGCTGCCCGCCACTTCCCCAGCATCCAACAGAGGGTAGTTGGTCCAGGAGGTTGGCAGGTGGTTAGGAGGGGCAAATTGGGTGCCCCATCACTTTCTGCTCTCCAACATATTACCTCCAAAAAACATATAAACACTACAAACAGGTATCTGCCTCTATCTCTGAAATCAAACAAAGAGGCAGAAGACACTGCAGAGCAGGACACTGCAGCACTGGAACTAGCACAACAAAACTCACCCAAATCAGGAACCAAAACAAAAAAAGCAAAAAGGAAATCCAAAAAACTTCTGATCATAGGAGACTCCATGATTCGGGGAGTTGATACCCATCTCCAGCCAAGGGTAATGGTCAGATGTCTCTCAGGGTACATCAGCATGGAGAGACACTGACCAAGATTACAAATTGTTCACAAAGCAGAGAAACATTGATGTCCTAGTACACATAGACTATCGATCTCACCAGCCAGTCAGTTGTGGAGACCAAGGAACACCTGACCAGGCTGGGTGACAAACTATCATCTATTTCATCCAGCATCTCCTTCTCTGAGATCCTGCCAGTCTGGGAGAGGGGAGCAAATGGACGGAAGGTCAGAGAAGGAGAGATAGGGGAGCTAAACACGTGGCTCAAGGGCTGGTGCCAGGAAAAAGGACACAGATTTGTAGGGAACTGGCAACAGTTCTGGGAGCGAAAGTTCTTTAAATTTGATGGACTGCATCTGACTAAGGAGGGAGTCAGTGCATTGGGGCAGAAGTTTGACATCTTTGCAGAATATTTAAACTAGCAAATGGGGAGAGGGGTGCAGCACCCCATACGTAGAATGGGAAGAACACCTCTCCCCCTCAGCTAGTGGTCAAGCAGGGATTCAGCATATTTGCAGTTCATTTGCATCACCAGGTAAGAAAAAAGGTTTGTCTCCCCATACGACGCACAGGGGTAATGCCAAACCTCACCCAACAACTAACACACCAAAATCTGGCCAATGGAAAATCATGTACACAAATGCTCACAGCCTGGGAAATAAGATCCCAGACCTGCAGACAATAATGTCAGAGCTAAACTAGACATAGTAGCAATTAGTGAGACATGGTTTACCAGTAACCACACTTGGGAGACTTCAGTACCTGGCTATTGCGTATTGTTCAGAAGAGACCGAGAGTGCAAGGGGGTGAGGAGTGGCCCTGTATGTCAATGAAAATATCAAATCTACAGAAATTCAGAATACACATAAGAGCCAGAAGAACTGTGGGTCACCCTGGAAACAGGAAATGGGACAGCCATAAGAACTGGGGTTGTCTACAGGCCCCCAGACCAGGAGGACATAGACACATTACTGTTAGAAGATATACAAAACATGACAGCTAAAGGGGAGGTTCTGATAATGGGAGACTTCAACATGCTGGATACAGATTGGTCAATACCAGCAGGAACATCTGCCAGAACTAGACACATAGTGGATTCCCTGCAGGAGGAGGGCCTCAAACAACTGGTACAGCAACACACAAGAGACAGGGCTATCCTAGATCTAGTACTGACTAACAAAGAAGGGATCACAGATCTCCAGGTAGAAGGTCACCTGGGGGCCAGTGACCATCAATGGTATGGTTCAATTTGGCTCTACATCTAAATCATCCCATTCCAAGGCAAAAATATGGGACTTCAGAGGAGCTGACTTTGATAAGATGGCCAAGAGTTAAGCTAGCCCTGGCAAAAAGAAATACAGGTGAGGGGGTACAGGCAAAGTGGGCAAGCATTAAGGATGCAATACTTGAAGCAACATCCCATTGTGTTAGACAGAAAAGGAAGTGCAAAAGAAGAAGGAAACCACTTTGGTTCTCAAATACAGTAGCAGAAAAGGTCAGACCCAAAAGGCTGGCCTTCAGGAAATATAAGGGAACACAGTGGGATGAAGATAGGGAAGCATACCAAACTGCCCTAAGGGAAGCAGGGAAGGCAGTAAGGCAGGCAAAGTCCCAAACTGAGGAAACACTAGCACGAACAGTAAAATAAGGTGACAAGACTTTCTATAGATACATTAGTGAAAGGAGAAAGTCCAAAGGGGGTATTGCTAAGCTTAATGCAGAAAAGGGAGCATGTGAGGAGGAGGACCCTGTAAAGGCATCTATCCTAAATAGATACTTTTGCTCAGTATTTACTGAAGAGAAGGTAGGGCAGGGCCCACAGCTTAGCATCATGGACACAGGGGGGAAGGAGGTGAGCACTACTCCTTCACAAAAAGGAAGGGTCCTACAAGAGCTTGCTAAGCTCAGGGTGGATAAGGCAATGGGACCTGATGGCATACATCCCAGGGTACTTAAGGAGCTAAAGGTGGAACTAGCAGAGCCATTAGCAGAACTGTTTAGTGAGTCTCTGAGCACAGGAGAGGTCCCAGAAGACTGGAGAAGGGCTCATGTGATCCCACTCCACAAGAGTGGTAGCAGGGAGGAGGCGAGGAACTACAGACCAGTCAGTCTTACCTCTGTAGTGGGCAAGATTATGGAGGCACTCCTTAAGGAAAGGATAGTGCAACACCTGGAATCCATAGGGGCACAGGATCCAAGACAGCATGGGATTACAAAAGGAAGGTCCTGTCAAACTAATCTCATAGATTTCTTTGACTGGGTAACCAGATTGGTGGACCAAGGGAGCAGTTGATGCGCCTACCTTGACTTGCAAAGCTTTTGACACTGTTCCACATAGAAGATTGATAAATAAGCTGGGTAGGCTCAGGGTGGGTCAGAAGTTGGTCAACTGGGTGGCAAACTGGTTGATGGGCAGAAAACAGAGAGTGGTGGTAAATGGTATACAGTCAGAAGAGATGCAAGTCACAAGTGGGGTACCTCAGGGATCAGTTCTGGGGCCAGTCCTCTTCAACATCTTCATTAGTGACCTTGCAGATGGACTAGACAGTAAGGCTTGTCTGTTTGCAGATGACACCAAGATCTGCAACAGAGTAGATGATCCAGATGGGGTGGGCAGAATGAGAAGAGATCTGGATAAACTAGCAAAATGGTCAGAAGAGTGGCAACTGGGATTTAATGCAAAGAAGTGCAAAATCATGCACATAGGGAAGAGGAAGCCTGAAGCCACCTATAGGCTGGGAGAGGAGTTGCTAGCAGTCACAAAGGAAGAAAGAGACTTGGGCATCATCATCACTGATGACCTGAAATCATCCAGGCAGACCTCTAAAGCAGTAGGTAAGGCTAGGGGGGTGTTAGGGTGTATTAGTAGGGTATCACAAGTCGTAAGAGGGAGGTAATAATCCATCTTTACAAGACACTGGTTAGGCCCCCTCTGGAGTACTGCATGCAGTATTGGAGGCCACACCTTCACAAGGACATTAACCAAATTGAGGCAGTCCAGAGAAGGCAACCAAAATGGTGCAGGGACTGCATCACAAGACATATGAAGACAGATTAACAGAGCTCAATATGTATACCCTTGAGCAAAGGAGGAGAGAGGTGATATGATCGAGGCATTCAAACACCTTAAGGGCATTAACAAGGTGAAAGAGTCTAACATGTTTAAATATAAGAAAAATTGCAGGACAAGAGGACACAGCATGAGATTAGAGGAGGCGATTAAGAATGTGAGGAAATTATTTTTCACAGAAAGGGTGGCGGATGCATGGAATGGCTTACCACAAGAAGTGGTGGCTATGAATACAGTGCAGGGCTTCAAACAGGCATGGGATAGGCATAAAGGAGCAATACAAATGACTATGAATAGATAGACCACTGACAGAGCAAAGGCCGATGGCACATTTATAAGGTAGAAAAAAAAATGGGCAGACTGGATGGGCCTTGCGGTCCTTATCTGCCATCAACTTCTATGTTTCCATGTGTCAGCTGCAGAGCAAGAGAAAGAACCATCCCCCATTTTAGTCTTAGTTTTGGGAACAATTAATATTATCTGCCCATTTGTATTCATCTTAATTGATAACAATGAATAAAGGGGAGAATTTGTGCCCTGGTGAAGAATGGTATCAGTCAGGCAACAAAGACTATTCAGCCTCGGTGGAAGCCAGGCAGAGAGCCTATATAATTCACAATGATGGGTAGAATAAGGTAATTTAAAAACAAATCTACAAAAGCCATGAAATACAGAGGTAAGGAGAGATGATTCTCTCTTGGACAAATGTGAAAAAAGAAATGAGTTATAGTTTAACTATGGAAGCAATACACCCTTGGCTATTGCCTTCCTAGCCAGTAGAGATAACAATGATTGAAACTTAAATAGAACACCCAATCTTTGATTAGCTTGATGGGTAATGAAATTAACATGATTGGAAAAAGTTAAGTTTTGGTCCAGCAGGACTCCCAAATATTTAAATTGTTTTACCTGCTCCAATTTATTTTCCACTCTATCCATTATCAACAAATCATGAGCTCTATTGAGTCTCAGGCTGGACCCAAAACGTATGCATTTGGTTTTTGTACTATTCAATGCCAGGTGATTCTCTTGTAACCAACTACAGTACACAATTCATCAAAGTCTTTACTTAAGGACTCATTTATCAATTCCACTGAAGCTGAACTTTTTCACAAAATAATATCATCTGCATAAATCAAACCATTTGTATGCTGCAGTAATGATGGAACAATATCTACAAATAAGGAAAACAAAAGTGATAGATCCCTGGGGCACTCCCTGTTTTAAAAACTTATAAGTAGAACAGGTTCCACTTAATCCTACCTTCAAAGGCCATTTAGTTAAATAACTTTGAAACCAATCAAGTGATGACTCTGCTAAGCCATAGTTCTGGAGCGTCCTGATCAGCAGGAGATGGTTCACTAAATCAAAGGCCTTGGACAGGTCCATGAACACAGCACCAGTGAGCAAACCTTCATCCATAGCTACACTGATGTGGTTCGTGAACCTGACCAAGGCAATCCCCGTCCCATGAAATTTCCGAAACCCATGCTGATCAGGAGTCCTAAAGCCAGTGTAATGTAAATAATCAGAGAGTTGTTCATTAACAAGTTTTTCTAACATTTTACCTAAAGGCAGCAGAAGGGAAATAGGATTTTATTTATTTAGTTTTTGTTGACCGGGTAAGTGCACTAGAAAAATTCTGCCTATTTTCAGGCACAACTCGGGGGAAGGGGATACAGATGAATACCAACTGACCTTGAACCAGATTGAGCTGTTTGTGGTATTTTTTGTGAATGGGGGGGGAAGAATTTGGCCAGGGCACCGAGGAAATTCCCCTACTGTTCAGTAGTTGGAGAGTTGGTCTCCCCGGCTGTTGTTCAACATGGCGACTCTGTGTGTTACTGGTCAGAGACTGGAAGGTGTGGAGATGGAAATCGATGCTGCTAAGATGGAGAGATCTTCTATTACTGATTTGGAGCCTGATCAATCTGATTCTAATATGGTAGGGGAAATGCACGATGTGCTTACCGAGGTATCTGCTACTGCTCCGATGGTCTCCAACTCGGTACCATCGCAGAGTGTTCTGTCAGGTGGTAATATCACTACTGAGGCCACTGTGGTGTCTTTCCCTGACAAGGTGGATATTGATCCAGAGGAACAGGATTTGCTGAGGGTTTTGGATATGGAGGAATGGGCATTCTTACTCTGTAAGAGGCAATTACAGAAGCAGCTATGGAAGTTGCAGGCTGGTAAGGGGCTGAGGCCTGTTTCATCTTCTTTTGGTAAGATGTCTGACAACCATGATGCTTTGTCAGGCTCATGGGAGGAAACCATGGAAAGGGAAGATTGCTTGTCAGAACAGATACTTTTTAAATCCGGGGTGGATATCTCGGAAAGGGTGTCAGGAGATGCTGTGCAGCCTAGTCACACAAGTTCTGAGCCTCGAGAAATTCCTCGGGTACCTGATGGGAAACCATGGTAGGTGGAAGCGTCTCTTCTTGGGGCCGACTGGGAGAAGGCCGCCACCTCAGGTCAGTGGATTGCAGGGAGTTCCCCCATATGTATCCCTAGGATGCGAGGGGAGGCTCTGGATTCTGCACTGGATTTACCTGTGGATTTGAAATTGACACAAAACCCGGTTTTAAAGCTGGTTTGTCCTGCTCATTCTGATCCTATACCAGCTTGCTCAGCTGTACCTGAGTCACTCCCTAGCGTTGCCTTTCCTACCCCACAGAGACCTTTAAACTTAGTTCACAAGGATGCCCCTCGTTCCTTTTCCTCTATTTAAACTGCCGATTTATCTAGCTAAACAGCACAATGCTGTTTGTCTGTCATATATTGGTGGTATGCAGAACCCACCAGACAGATTATTTGTGGCTAAATCCCTCTTAAAAGACTCAATGAAGTTTTTTTTTTTACTACAGAGCTCTATGCCCTGATTCATGTCTCAGGGGAAACTACATTTGATGTGAGTTTTAAATCTGCATCAGGTCTGGAACGCTTCTGGCTAAAGTATTCTCAACTGAAAGACTCCACTTTGTGGGTGTGATTTGTTGCAATCCCTCTTTCAAAACCAGTGCAAAAGGTTATCATGGTACTGTTTCGAAATGAGGGTGTGAGTGTTAATGACTTGATCTACTGGTTGAAGCAGAAATGCACCATTATGGAGAACCCTGAGGCAATTCTTGACTCTGAACACATTTGGACTGGGGGATGGTGGGTAAAGGTTTTACTTAAAACCTCTGATACGGGAGTGATTCATTTGCCTAATTCTTTTTTTCTAGGGTGAGATCGTGGAATTCTGTTTTATGCCGGGCAACCTAAAATGTGTTACCATTGTGTTTCAATGGCACATATTAGTAGTGTGTGTGATCAGGTGAGATGCAATGTCTGTGGGGAATTGGGGCATTTAAGTTCTGACTGCACTAATGGGTGTAGGTGTAACTTATGTGACATGCTGGGTCACACTTTTCAAAACTGTAGATGAGCAGCTGACAATATTCCTGATCAGGCTGCCGGAGATGAACAACGTCTGCTCGTCACCTTAACACAAAAGATAACTTTGGGTAATAAACAGGATATAATGGAGACTCAACAGACTGAAATAAAGGGCCCTACTGCTAAGCTTACATCAGATACTGTGGGGGTGGGTGCTCCTCAGGGGCTTGTCTCAGGCAAGGGAGAGGAATGTAGACCTATACAGACAGCTGTTGTGCAGGATGATTTTCGAGAAGTTGACGGGCATCCAGACTCTGCTTCCACTTCTATATTGAATGGTCTGGTTAACCTTATGCCTCCTCCACCACCACATCTCGTTAGGTCAGAAGGTTGGATTCAGACTGCGAAACATAACACCAGGGCCTCTGCTCTGAAACAGCAGGACACTTCTGTTTCTGTTCCTATTGGAAATAAATTTGATATATTGCATTCTGATCTTACTGGTGAAGACTCGGATGATTCTTTGATTGCATCCTCCTTGCCGGAGGCTGCTTCAGACCCTGAACAACAGCTGTCTGTACAAGATCCACAGAAAAGGAAAGCAAAATCGAACAGGCAATCTACCAGATGGGGAAAATATAAATGACTGATTTCATAAATGCTTATTCCTTTTACCTGTTATACCCTCAATGTTAATAGCATTAAGAGGGTTAATAAACACAAAATAGTTTTTTTTCTTTTTTGAAGTCTCTCTCCTTTGGCATTTATTTTTTGCAGGACGTGAGGTTTCACACCTTGCCTGAAATAAAATTGGCCTCTAGGAAGTGGATGTTTGGGCCTTCTTATTGGTCCTTTGGGTCAGAGCCCTTTTCTGGTGTAGGGATATTGTTTAGATTGCCTGAATTTAAGCTTTTGAAAGTTTATGGTTTGTCACCAGGGAGGGCTTTAGTTCTTGATGTGGTCATATAAGGAGATGTATTTCGTTTACTTACTTTATATGCTCCTCAGACTAAGGCGGGCTGGTGTGATTTGCTTAACATGCTACGGCCATTTTTGTTCACGTCCTTCCTTTTGATTTTTGCAGGGGACTTTAAGTGCCCTCTGGTTGCCAAATCCCTGAAAACTTATTGTGATTCCAAGTTGCTGCATACTGTGATTACACAGGCGCATTTGAAAGATTCTTTTTTTGGCATTTCAGAATACACACGTTCCCACCTTTCAGAAAGGTTCCCTGACCTCGGTTATTCATTATATGTTTTTATCTAGTCATATACCTATTTTGGGTCAGAAAGTTTTCCTTTAGAATTCTCAGATCATAGGCTTGTGGGTATTAACATAGGAAATCCTTTGATCATTAAGCAAGGTCCTAGGTTTTGGAAGTCTTTTTGTCTCCGATAATTATTTTCGACATCTTCTCCTAGATTTTATAGAAGCTAGGAAATCAGTATTTGATTTTTTTGTTGATCCCAGTCTCTGATGGGAAGATACTAAAAAAAAGATTTTCAGAAGCTTTGTCAACAATTTGGTAAACACAACTCACATAGGTCTTATTTTGAGTATTTACAAAATAGGTTGCAGCTCCAATGTCTGCTTTCCCTTTCTGTGGAAAAAGGACATGCGTACACTGCTCAGATTGAAAAGACGACTATGGCTATGAAGCATTTTCATGATGTTAAGGCTAGATCACTGGAATTTCAGCACAGGTTTGGAACACAGGGGAGGGCAGAGATGGTATGTCCCTATGAGAACTTTGCCATTAATACAAAGACTAAAAATATGGCATGTCTTAAGGGATCGAATGGTAAAATATATACAGATAAGACATCTCTTCTACGAATAGTGGAGGCCTATACCAGAGCTATGTATGCACCTTTAGATATAGGAGCAGAGACTATATCTAAATATTTGGCTGATTTGGTTATTGCACCTTTAGATAACGCTCTTCTAGATACTGTTACTAAACCATTGCAGGAGTCTGAAGTTTCTGATGCAGTGACATCCTTAAGACATGGTAAATCACCTGGTCCTGATTGTTTGCCTAATGAAGTTTTTCAACTTCTATTACAGGACTTACTCCCAGAATTAACTAAGGTTTTTAATCATATATTGTTTACTCAGACTATGCCTCTTTCAATGAATATGGGGATCTTGACTTATATTTTTAAGAAAAGAGATGCTCAATTGCTTGAAAATTAGAGACCTACTTATTTGTTTGTTGAATTCAGATTTTTAAATTCTGGCTAAGTTATTGGCAAATCAGTTGCAGCTTGTAGCTTCAGAAGTCATTTCCAAAGCACAAACTTATGCTGTGATAGGCAGAAGTATACAAGATCACCTATTACTTCTTCAGAAAATAATCGAGTCAGGTAAAAGGGGACCTGTGGAAGGCTTTTTGGTTTTGCTTGATCAGGAAAAAACTTTTGACAGGGTTAGTCATGAATTCTTGTGGAAAGTTTTGTTACACTACCATGTTCCACCCATTATGATAAGTTGGCTAAGATGTATTTACAGAAACAGTTACAGTTGTTCCGGTAGTTCAAGGCAGGAAAGGCAGGAAAGGATGCATAATACATTTGCAGAGGGGTGTAAGACAGGGTGGCCCACTTAGCCCGCTTCTATATGTATTTTTTTGGATCCTTTGTTAAGGAATTTGAAGATTCTGCCTTACTTCTTCCGGTCACTCTTCAGGGTTTATCTTGTCCATTCAAGGTGTTATCTTATGCAGATGATATGACTCTTGTGGTTCGGTATGAGTTTTTGTTAACTCAGGCTATTGATATTTGTACACGTTTCGGTGAGATCTCTGGAGCCTCTTTGAACTTGCAGAAGTGTGTAGGCTTGTCTTTGAAATTTTTACTAGGATATTCAGGAAATATAGCATGGATGTGTATTTCTACAGGTCCTATTTCTGTTTTGGGAATTCTGTTTGGGCAGGAAGATCTGGATATTTTAAATTGGAGGAGGAAATTAGATTTGGGTAAAAGAAAGGTCATGAACTGGAATAAATGGAAACTGGGTAAGAAAAAGAGAATTTATCTCATTAAATCTTTTTTGCTTCCTATTTTTTTATTTATTAGCTACATATTTCTCCCTCCTAAACAGATGAAAGCTGAATTTTCAGCTTGTTGGGGTAGCTGACTCAATCCAGTAAAATGAAATGTTTTATATCTCCCCCTGAAGAGAGGTGGTTTAAATATAGTGAATCCTGTGCTGTTCTTTAATAGTTTCTTTATCCACACAAATATTAAGCACTTACTGGAATTTCCCGGGGATGGTTGGGAACAGATGCTTAAAGGAAGTGTGCACATTGGTTAGATTTGTGGCACTCTAACAAACTTAAAGCGGTTAAGAAATCTTAGGAGGTACCAGAATATTTTAGATGCACTTTTCTTCATCTAAAACAATGGAGTTTGACTGAGGGTCAGATACGGTCATTGCTTAGACATCAATTACATTTTTTTCTTTTGGATGTTGTTTGTCATGAGAAGGTGATTTTTAGACACTGTCCATTGAAATACGTGGAAGATTTACTGATGTTTCTTAACAATAAAAAGATTCCTATTAGAATGTGGGATTTTCATTGACTCTTATGTCATAATAGGATTAATATCAAAGCAAATCAGAAGCATAAAACACTTGAAGAGTGTTTTTGTAGTAGATTGCAATGTTTTCAACAGGAGGAAACCACGGCACATATATTTTTTGACTGTTCTTTTATTAGGGGGTTTGGGGATTTTTTGGCTACTAAATGGGGTTTGTACATCTGGAGTTGTTTAACTCTGGATAATCTGATGTATGGGAAATTTTCAGATGCTTGGAATACTTGGAATGTCTACACCCTACAGCTGATTATGGTTATCTTAAAATGGAATATTTGGTTATATAGATGTGGACATACCTTACTACAAAAAGAGGGTTCGTTTATAGAAATATGTTCTAAAGTTAAGTTAGACTTACGGTCTTGTTATTTTGAAGATGTCACGAAATTGAATAGGAACAATTGTTTGAATCATGGAAAGGTTTACCATGGATAACCACTACTGATGCCCCAGTTTCCTAAACTATTATTCTTAGTCACTGACATGTATTTCTAAACTTTATGCTTATTTTGATTGGTCTTGTAGATTACGTTATTACAGACTTTCTGTTTCTGGAATTACTGTTTTACTCCTCTGTATTCTTTTTGGATTTGTTTGAGTGAATTGTATAAATGTCAGGTTTGTTTTCTTGCTCAGATGTTCTTTTGTTGAATATGAAGTTCCCCTACTCTTTTAGTTGGGGGGGGGCATTTATACATAGTTCTTTTTGCACGTATCAGATAATGTATGACTGCAATACTTTTTTTTGCTTTTGTTTACCATATGATTTGTATATTATTTCATGTGACTTAACGCTGTTTGTAATTGTTTTGTTTTTGATGTTATGATAATAAAAAATTCCCCTAATGAATCACTGTCAGTAGGGGGAGATGCTGCCCTGCTTGCAGTCATTGCAGATGGTGCTGGATGAGTGGAGGAGCAGGCTGTGCAGATTACAGCTCTGAAAATTAACAATACATGTGAGATAGAGATTCTGGAGACTCAATTGCAACTTACTGAGCAGATGTTCCATGGAGATATGCATGCCTGAGAGCATGCAACAGGGGCTCCGCGAACTGAACCGAGTGAATGCAGGATCCTGACCATAGAAGGTGAGACGGTTTCTCCTGCTGAACTGATTGACTGGGCTACTCCACGACTGAAGGCTTTTCGCCAGCAAATTTGACAGCAGAGCACCAGGCCTCTGACGCGGTGTGTGTCACCTTCACAGCTGAGAGGAGGAATGAGGAAGTACTCCTGCTGGCTGAATGTGCTGCCGGCACCAGAATGCAAACATCTGCATTGGAGGTGGAAGAGCCTTGGTCCAAGGAATCTGCATTGTCACAGGCTGCCTGGATTCAGCAGACTGACAGGCATTGGATTCCAGACCCCAACTGGATTACCTTTTCTTCTCTTCTGGCTTCTGACTGACAGGCTCTTCTGGATGTTCAACAGGTGGCTTCTCCTTCAGGTCAGCCTTTAGATTTACCCTCTAACTGTACTGATTCTGGTACTGGGTCTGCTGCTGATAATGCTGAGGCTACAGATTCCATGGGAATTCCTCCTTCTGAGGATCCACCACAGGCGTCCCCTACTTATTCTCTGCACAGGGATGATGCAAGGCATGGCCCTCACTTTTCAGATTTATTTAGGAACAATAAACAGGAACAGGATCCTTGCAGGAATGCTGTATGGCTTAAATATTGGGGTGGCCTGCCTGAACAACCTGATAGGGCTTTTGTTGCCAGAAAATTATTAAAGGACTCTATGAATTTTATGGCCTCAGACATTTATGCTTTGATAAACATTCGAGACAAGGACACTTTGACATTAGTTTCAAGCATTTTTGGCATAAATATGAGGCCAGCAAGACTTTACCTTTATAGCTCCTTTTTTGGGTGATTCCCATTACTAAGCCTTTATTGAAAACTGTAAATGTGATGTTTCGCAATGAGGGAGTAAATGTGGGTGATATCCAGTACTGGTTGGAGAAAAATGTACTGTTTTGGGGCCACCTGAGCCCATTATTGATACAGATGGCATCTGGACTGGGGCTTGGTGTTTTAAAGTTAAATTGCATATTGTTGAAAATGATGTTATTCACATTCCCAATAGTTTTTTCTTAGGGAAAGATAAGGGAGTTTGTTTCTACCCTGGTCAGCCTAAGGCATGCTACAAATGTGGCAGCAGGCATCATTTAAGTAGTGCAAGCAATAAAGTTAAATTTGCACTGTATAGGGAGATGGATCATGGTAGTGAAGTTTGTAGGAATGTTTTTAAATGCAACCTGTGTGAAGAGACTGGCCATGCTTATCATCAGTGTCCTTGGGGAGGGCAAAATCAACAGGGAGGCCCTAATAAGGAGCATTTAATAATTCAGGCCCTGGAGAGATATAGGCCTCAGGCACATAACAATTCAGCAGCAGATACCGAACATTTATTTATTTAGTTTTTGTTGACCGGATAAGTGCACTAGACAAATCCTGCCTATTTTCAGGCATGACCCAGGGGAGGGGGATACAGAGGAATGCCAACTGACCTTGAACCAGATTAAGCTGTTGGTGGTATTTTTAGTGAATGAGGGAAATTTGGCCAGGACACTGGGGAAATTCCCCTACTGTTTGTCGGTAGGGGGCCCTGCTGCTGTTGGAGGAGGTCATTCCTCTCTCAGCCATGGAGGAGGATGGAGCTTTGCCTAGGGCTGAGGTAGCCCAAAATCTTGATAAATCTTGTGATGTTTCCCAGACTGGATCCACTGAAGTGGCAGCTGGAATACACCTGCGAGGTGGCCAGCATTTTGCCATTTCTAGCGGTCCACTGGAGTTACCTACAGTTTCTGATCTCAGTTTAAGGGACAAACAACGTTGTTTGGAAACGGAACTCTTGCTGATCAGTGAGCTCCTAGCTCAGGAGCGTCGGAGCGTTCTTTCAGAGGACGACAGGAAACGGAAGCATTCAGAAAAATCCCCGAGTACGTTGGAGACTGTGGGGCCTAGTAAGCTGCTTTCTGCTGTGTCCCGGTCTCCCCCTGGAAACTGGGTCCCTCAGACTGAGGAGATTTGTCGGAGCTAACGTGGTCTCCTGAGCAGAGCATTGCAGGGAGCAGGCTGGATTCAGATTGCGGGGGCTGAGTGGAAACCGGCTGATGGATCTGTGGTTACTTCGGAGGAAGTTCAGATAAGTACTGAGGTTGCCCCTTCTCCTGTTGTTGTTGCCTCAGTCTCAGTTTTGCAGGCTTCTTTTCCCATTAGGCTTCTCTACAGCCTATTGCACCCTTGGTGGATCCTTTGGTGGGCTCTGCCGGCACTACGGATTCCTCCTTGGTTTTGAAGGGGCCGGTTATAGATTCTGTGCCTAAGCCCAACTATGCCAGTTATTTCCAACAACCTTTGGAGCTTGCCAGAAGACAGAACGCTGTCAGGTTGCGGTATGTGGGTCCTAGAGATAACCCTCCTGACAGGTTTTACGTTGGAAAATCGTTGTTAAAGCAAAGCATGGATTTCTCTCCATCTGAAGTCTATGCCCTGATTCATGTTCCGGGGGAATTTACCTTTGACATTAGTTTCCGTACCCCTGCCATTTTGGAACTTTTTTGGAGCTGATATTTGACTTTAAAGACAAACCCTTTTTGGTCTGACTTTATTGTTTTACCTCTTTCTAAACAAGCTTCTAGAGTCATTACGATTATGTTTCGCAATGAAGGGGTGAACATTGCTGATATTGTGCATTGGCTGTCTAAAAGATGTGATATTCAGGGGAACCCTGTTACCATCTTAGATACTGAGGGCTTTTGGAATGGGGGTTGGAAATTCCGGGTCAAACTGCATTCCACTGATTTGGATTTGATTCATTTGCCCAATTGTTTTTTTTTGGGGTGGGATAAAGGCTTTCTTTTTTATCCTGGGCAACCTCGGGTATGCTTTAAATGTGGGTCTCGTACTCACATCAGCACAAACTCGAGGTACTTGCCATGTTCTTATTGTGAGGAAACAGGTCATCCCAGTGCCCACTGCATTCAGGCTTCTAAATGTCACCTTTGCGAGCAGGTGGGTCACACTTTTGAACTTTGTCCCTTGGCTGCAAAAAATACAGCTGAGGCTGATTTTGGGATTCAAGATCATTATATTAGGGAGGCGGTTCGCCCTGGCCTACCTGCCGGGGGCAGGTTGGCGCCTGACGCTTCTGTGGTGCCCCCCCTTGTCTGACTCGAGTAAGATCTCTGCTTCTGATCTGAGTTCAGATGACCCGGTGCACCCACCATTTGAGTCTACAGACGAGTCTGGGACGGGGTCAGGTGAGGCTCTTCTCCAAACTGACTCTGTGGGAGGGGATGATTCCTTACTGACTGGTTTTACAGTGGTTGGGGGAAAAGGTAAGGTGGCTGGGGAAGGGGAAATTAGGAAAAAATCATAGCGTGGCTGTTCTGATGTCTCCTTTGTTGATTCTAACGATTTCACTGTTCTGGCGGAGGGTATGGAGGTTCTATCTGAGATACCTGGGCCTCCTTCTTCTCCTACTAGGCCTGTGTGTCAGGACACTGAGGCAGGTCAGGTAGGCCCGAGGCCTTTGGATGGTAAAACTGGACGGATCACTAGGGCGTCTAGTAAAGTTAAGTGATTTCTTTTTTCTGAATTTTTTTTATGGTTTCCTTTTCTTTTCGTGTGGCAACTTTGAATACTAACAGTATTAAATCCCCTGTAAAATGCAAGTCCACTTATTCTCATTTCCTATCTGAGAATTTGGATTGTGTTTTTCAGGATACATGTTTGCATTCCTCTGAGGTAGCTGCTGCCACTGCTGGTTGGTTATGGGGTGATAGTTTTGGTCCTTGGGTAATGAGTTATGTAGTGGGGTTGGGATTTTTTTTTAATTCTTACATTACAGTGATACACCAGCTAGAGATCCTGCCAGTAGAGCCTTGGTGTTGGATATTGGTGGAATTCTCTACCTTGAGATTGATCAATATTTATGCCCTCAATCTAAGTTTGACGGGTGTCCTTTTTGAGCATTACGCCCTTTTTATGCACCTCTTCTTTTGTTGTACTGGAGGAGACTTTAATTGTTCCTCCCTCCTCGCCTGCTCCGGGACCATGAAAAGAAAGGTGTATTGTGATACAGCTTGTTTGGTTACACTGCTTCAGACATCAGGACTGGTGGATGCTTTTGGGCCATTAACTTCTGGTTTTGGATATACTTATTTTTGTGGCCCCAAAGCGTCCCAGATAGACTATTTTTTTATTTCCCCGGGGGTTGTTGCCCGGTCTCAAGTTTTACAAGAGGTCTCTTCTTTGGATCATAGATTGCTTAAATTGGTGTTAAGTGATTTGCCTGCTACTCGTAAAGGGCTGGGGTATTGGAAATTGAATACGGTCCTGTTGGACATCCCTTGTGTTGCTGAGGGGTTGCGCTCCTTGCTTTTGGCCAGACGATCGGTGTTGTTTTTATATGATGATCTGAATGTTTGGTGGGAAGACACTAAATGTGAAATTGGAATTTTCTTTAAACGTATTGGTAGATTGAACGGTCGACTGATGCATGATAGATTGCGCTCTCTTAGAGAACGATTGCATTTTTTGTCTTCTTTTCATCAGTTTTTGGGGCCTGAGTGTCTGGAGCAGATTAATCAGGTTAAGAGAGAGATGGCAGACTTACAGTCTAAGGTATTACAGGAGATGGAAAAGAAGCATTCCTTTGATGTTTCTGGGAAAAATAGAGACACCATACCCTTTGAGCATTTGCAGTTTTCATGCACCTCTAGAGTTATGCAATATTTACATACTGAAGGGGGTGGGCAGGTTTCTACTAATGTTGGTATGCTAGATATGATACATAATCATGTTTCTACTACCTTTCAAAGTGGATTCCTCTCTGAGGTTCCCATCCGTAACTGGTTTTTAGCAGACAGGTTCCGGGTTTGACCCCTGTGGAACAGCTCACTTTGGTACAACCAATTGGTGTTGAAGAGTTAAAGTCGGCAATTTGGTCTTTGAAGCCTAGTGTCACTCCTGGGTTTGATGGGTTATCTCATGAAATTTACAAACCCTTATGGGAAGTCATGGGAACTGATCTTTGTCAAGTTTTGAATGAGGGGTTGCGGAAGGGGGTGCTGTCACACAGCATGTTGCAGGGGGTCCTACTTTTACTATACAAAGATTCGGGGGATAGAGGAGATTTGACCAACTGGAGGCCGTTGTCACTCTTGAATACGGATTATAAGATCCTAATGAAAATTTTTTGTGTCCGGTTACGGGGTGTTTTAGGCTCTTTATTACATCCATCTCAGTTTAGTGGGGTGCCTGGTAGGAAGAGCCAGGATGCATTGATTCTGCTTCAGGAGCTCATTTCTAAAGGGACAGCCGGAGAACTTTTTGGGCATTTGGTGTGCCTTGATCAATCTAAAGCTTTTGATAGAGTGGAATATAATTATCTTTGGGCCTGTTTGGGGTGGTATGGGTTTCCATCACAATTCATTGGCTGGTTGCAGACTTGTTATGGGGGAATTACTTTGTTACCTAGTGTCAATGGTTGGTTGGCTAAAGCTGTAGATGTGCATAGAGGCATTCGGCAGGGGTGCCCACTTAGCCCTCTGCTTTATGTGCTCTCTTTGGATCCCCTTTTACATGTCTTGTCTTGGACGGATGATATTATTGGTCTTTCTGTTGGTAGTACGGATTCACCAATAGTTTCAATCGCCTATGCCGATGACTTGATCCTTGTCCTCTCAGATCGTAAATCTGCTGCTGCAGCTCAAACATTGTTGCATTCATTTTCAGTAATGTCAGGGTCCTCTATTAACAGGCTGAAAAGTGGGATTTTGCCCTTGGGACACGAGGCGACTGATGTGGCTTTACTCTGGGATGTGCCTGTTGAATCCAGTTACAGGAAGGTGCGTGGAGTATATTTTGGAGGGTTAGATGCTCAGAAGTATAATTGGGAGCAGCAACTGTCAGAGGCCCATAATAGGGTGCTGCAGTGGAATAAGAACCGAATGTCTAAGGCTAAACATATTTACTTAATTAAAACTTTATTGTTACCTTATTTTTTGTTTCTAGCTGCAGTTTTCCCCCCACCTCTCTCTTTGGAGACTTCACTTTTCAAGGTGTTTTTTCTGTGCCTTTGGGGCAGTAGATTGAACCCGGTTTGTTGTGGTATTACATGGTTGGTTGGGTAAATTGGAGAGGGGGGTTTGGGTATGCTTAACCCGACCGTTTTTTTACATAGTGTTTTTGTTTATTACAATTTGGTCCCACTACTTAAAGGGGTAGTGAAAATTTGGTCTCCTTGGGTGGCAGACAGCATAGGTCCCTTTTTGCAGCGTTGGGATAATGATTCTGGTTTAGCTCAGCAGGTTCAGCTTTTTGGCTTTGATGGTCATTTTCGAGTAATGTTCCAGAAATTGAAAGCCTGGCATGTAGTTAAGAATTTTCTGACCTTACACTCCAGGCAGGAATTCTATCATTCAGTCCTTAGTGACTGTTATTTCCTTGAGCCTTGGTTTCATGATTTGCCTGTTTCAGAGCAGCACTCTAGGTTGAAAGTTTTGGTCGGCAAGGGTGCCTCCCTACATGTGGGATTTCTTATGGCTGTGTCTCCATAAGAAGCTAGAGTGAAGGGTAACATGAAACATAAGGATCTCTCTGAGAGGTTTGTCCCTGGGTGGAGTCTTGTGGGGGTGGTTGAAACAATGGAACATTTTTTGTGGAGTGTCCTTTGTTGTTTCTTTCTGGTCTCGCTTTCATGAGGAGTGGCCCTCGAATCCCTTCCAGGGTCTTTCCTCTAAGCTTTGGGTAGACTGGTTTTTGCCAGGCTCATGGCTTGGATTTGATAATGTCACTATTCGCCTGGTAATCAGTTATATAGGTTATCAGTTGTGGCATGCCCGATGTACCTTAACACTTAGGCAGACACTACTTTCTGAAACTCAGATTATTCACACTCTTAAATCCTTTCTACTTCGTTGGAGATCTCAGGAGGAACGGGTGGTGCATCCAGAATTGTTTAAACTGTGGTGGAGGAAGATGACTTGGTTAGATACAGGGTGATTCTCTAATTTGTCAAGACCTGTCACTTTTTTTGTATTTCAGGGTTCCCTTGCTGTGGTGTTTTGATCTCCCTAGCAGTGAACCTGGGTGCTGATATTTCCCTTATGGATGGGATTTAATTTTCCTTTTCTTTTTCAAACTATTCATTAGGAGGTTAGTTAATAAATGTATGACTGTAAAACTCATTTAATTTCTTTTCTGGTTTGCATATTTTTTGTGTGACTTAACACTGTTTTGTATTTCTTTAGTTTCCTTTACTTTATGATTAGTATATTGTTTTGTGTGATTTAACACTGCATGGAATTTTTTTGGTTTTGAAGTTATTATAATGCTAAATTTCCCTACTCTTTTAGTGGGGATGAGATGTGGGTTATGTGCATATGCGAATTGTTTCTGTTTGCAGTTTCTGTATACTGTATTTCTTGTTTATAATTTTTGTTTTTCTTGCATTATGATTTTGTATGATGTAATTCACTTTTGCATTTGTGTTTTAAGTTTTGAATAAAAAAATTCCCCTACTCTTTTCGATAAGTGCCATGAGATCTTTAACATCCACCTGAACTACCACCAATCCAGGCAGATGGGACCTCAGTTTAACGTCTCATCTGAAAGACGACACCTCAGAAGTGCAGCACCCCTCTCATGCTGCACTACAGTGTCAGTACTAGAACATTAACCCAAGTGCCAGATGTGGGAACTGAACCCACAGCCCTTTGATCTCTCGGCCTGCAGTAAAGAAACTCAGAGAATAGAAATTGGGTAAAGCTCAACTACATGACATTTCACGGAAATATTTATATGAGGAAATTATGGGTAATGTGTTTTTCATGAAGGTTGATTTTTCTTTGTGTGTTCCCACTAAGATTCCTCAGGCATTATGAACCCTAACTGACAAAAGAATCCCACTGTACATGTGGGACGTCCAATGGCTTAGTTGCCATGGCAAGCTCGGAGCTAAAGGTAATCTGAAGCATAAGCTTATTACTGAAAGACAGTGTATTAGGCTGGAATGTTCTGGTCAGGATCATTTTTTCTTGCAGTGTTTTTTTTTTGTTCAGCTATGGGCAGATCTGGCATTTCGCTGGAAATGGGGTATTGCTCGGCATATTTCTTATCAAAGTTTAATTCTGGGTGATTATACGTGGGTTTTAGGGAGATATCATACTAGTACGTTAACACTTATATTTATTTGTATCAAATATTACATGTGGCAAGCTAGGTGTCAGTATTCTTTACAACATACTATTATTCCTAATATAGTGTTAATTAAGTGACTAGAACAGGCCATAGCCAGACAGAAGATTCTGGAATATGATACAATAGATAGGCAGCTTTTTTTATAGTTATTGGAAACATATCTCATGGATAGAATGAATTAATTCATCCTTGCTCATTCATTATAGTATTTTGCATTGAATTTTTTGTGTAAAATGTCTGTATCTTTGACCTGATGTACACTTGTTTATTTTAGTTAGTTTCCTTATACTGTTGAGTTTTTGATGTTTTTGTTCTCATATGTAATTGACATGTTCATAGGTTTTTCTCTTTTTGATGTATTGTTTATTCTTTCTAATAAAATTCCCCTACTCTTTTTGAGAAGTGCCATGGGATCTTTAACATTCACCTGAACTACCACAAGAACAGGCAGGTGAGACCTCGGTTTAACATCTTATCCGAAAGACGACACCTCAGGAGTACAGCACCTCTCTCATGCTGCACTACAGTGTCACTATTGGGATAATAACCCAAGTGCCTGGTGTGGGGATAGAACCCACAGCCCTTTGATCTCCCGGCCTCAGAGGTGAGTGTGCTACCTGCTGAGCCACTGACACTGAGGATGATAATTGTCCATATTCATTCTGCCACCAGATTTGTAAATTGGTTTGATTACTGTTTGCTTCCATTCATTGACTCTTCCCTTTCATATAATGCCACCCCCCTCTCCTGTTTTCCCTATCCCTACTGAACATTCTGTACCCAGGGACTGCCAGGTCCCAGTCATGGTATTTGGTGGCCCATGATTCTGTGATTGCTGCTATGTACACCTTCCTTTCCACCATGAGGGCCTGTAGGTCATTGATGTTATCCCCCAGGCTCCTAGCATTAATGTTGACCACCTTCCATCCCTTCACCTTTCTTCCCTAACCCGCTGCCCCCCCTTCCAACATCCCCTCTATCACTTCTACCTAGTACATAACGCTGGGGGTAAGTCTGCTCTGCTTTCCATTTTGTGGCCACTGTATGCTCTCCCTCCTCCTGCCACCCCATCTCCTAATTTAAATGGCCAACTATCTCAATGAACTCCATAACCTTCCATTTTAACACCTTCTTGCCCTCTTCATTTAGGTGCAGTCTATCCTTAGCATATAGACTACTGTTCTCCCTCACCCTCCCACTAACCCATATCCTTTGATGTGACACCATTTTACTAACCATTTGCAAAACTCCTTGATCCGTTATTTTCTGGCCTTGCTTGCCTTGGGCACTGACAATTCCTCAGAAAAAGTTGCTGATCTACCCTCCTCCTCGCATAACATTCCCAGCTCCTCAAACCTCCTTTGGACTACCTCCCAATAAGCTATCAGCCAGGTCATTTGCCACCAGATGTACAATTAAATGAGGTCTCTCCCTTCCCCTTCTAGCATATTTCAGAAATGATTGACCCACCCTTTCAGCTGTCAACCCTTATATGGCCTCCACCCATGTATGACTATGTCTTTCCCCTTTGCTACCCCACCTTACCCCCTAAGTATTGAGTCCCCCAGTACTAGTAATCTCCCCCATATTACCCACCCTACTTCCCTTCCCCAGATCCTCTCCTGTCCGACTCTTCCTCCACCAGCACATACTCCCCCATTTGCTCTAACTTTTATTTTTCTCCTGCCTGCCTCCTCCTCCAGCACATATTTCCCCCTCCTGTCCCTGTCATCATACCTCTCCTCCCACCCTCTTTCCCTGTTCGTCCCCTGCCTGACTCCTCCTCCTCCTCTTGCACATAATCCCTCCCATCTGTTCCCTCTGCCTTTCCACTATCAGTCCTCCCCCCACCACCTCCCTTATGCTGCTGACATCTTTTCTGCCTTCCCTGCTCCATTCCCCCTCATCTCTTTTCCATTTGACTGTCCCTCCTGCTGTGCCCATCCCCCTTCAATTCTGCCACCCTCCCTTAGTCAGTCTACCATCCCTTGCACACTTCCCTTCTTCTCCCTCCCTTGCCCCCTCCTGAGTATCCTGCAGCCTCTCCTGCTCCACCAATGTCACTAGCCCTGCAAACCTATTCCCTGTCCCCTCTGCAATGCTGTGCTTTGGTTCCTCCCTCTGGACTTGAGCATTCTCACCAGTGCTAGGCCCCATGTTTGCTATGCTCTCACTCCCCTTCCCAACCCCCTCCCATGATCCAATATATACCTCCCATGTTGTGTCCTTATGATTCTCCCTGGGGGAGACCCTCCTGTCCTAGGCCTCTTTGTCCCCCTCCATCTTCTCCAACTCCCTCTCCAGCCAGCCTGTGACAGTTTGGACACCCTCCAGCTTCCACAATATGTTCATCCAAACCGCCGTCCCACATCCATTGCAGCTCACTATTATTCTGCTCATTCTTAAGCAGTATTATCTATGAAAAATAAATAATAGTTCTAACTAGCAACCCAGGCTGAGAAAGTATAGTTGTAACATAGGTTACCGGCTTGGTTACTTACTCACCCAGACCTTACTAAAATGCAGTATCAACTGCACTTTCAGTGAATAGATATCATACCACTGTACACCTCAAGAAGCCTAAAACAGTACCATCTATATCCTTTTTACCCACTAGAGACTGAGATGCTCTACTACCCCATTTATTCACCACCCCACAACAGTATTGCCAAGAACAGTCTTACCATTAGCTTGTAGTCCAAGTAGTGATCAGCAACTTCTGGCTTCTTTACTGTTCTGGCCCCTAGATGGCATCACCCCACCTCGATCCTACTTGGTTTGGTTATCTCTCCTCTCATCCACTTGCTCCTTCTCCACCCAGGAGCATTTAATAGTGGTCGGGGCTGGGGAGAGAGGGTGGTTGGCACAACAATCTGGCTCCTTCTGCTGCTCTTCTGAGTAACTCCCATTTGTGGCGATGGCCACTGCTACCTCCCTGGCTCCACGGACTCACTCCCAATTCTTCTAGTCAAAGCAGTGGCCGGCAGTCCTTTTGAGACTGCCCACTTTCACAGAACACTGCTCCTTCTTCCTGGTTGGCTCCCCTAGGACCCTATTTCAGCCCCTTGTTCCACAATTGGTGCTGGGTCCCCTTGCCTGATTGGCTGTTCTGGGATTCAGCTCTGTTCAGTTCTTTTGCCCCAACAAGCAGGCTCCTTCTGCTGCTCTTCTGGGTGACTCCCATTTGTGGTGATGGCCGCCACTACCTCCTTGGCTCCATGGACTCCCTCACAATTCTTCTAGTGAGAGCAGTGGCCAGCAATCCTTTTATGGCTGCCTGCACCCACAGAACACTGCTCCTTCTTTCCTGGTTGGCTCCCCTAGGAGCCTATGTCAGCCCTTTATTCCATGATTGGTGCTGGGTCCCCTTGCCCAATTGGCCATTCTGGGACCCAGCTCTGTTCAGCTCTTTTGCTCCAACAAGCAGACTCCTTCTGCTGCTCTTTGAGACAACTCCCACTCCTACTGGCAGCGACAGCCACAAAGCAAAAGCAGGCTCCTTCTGCTGCTCTTCTGGGCAACATCTTTTTGCAGCAATGTCCGCCACTGCCTCCCTGGCTCCACAGGCTCCGTCCTGATTCTTCCTGTTGCCTTAGCAATAATCACGATAAAACAGAACCTCAACAACATTTTTCTGTGCACAACAACATTCCCATTATAGAGATAGGAGTGCCATGAACACATTAAAGTTATCACAAAAACACTGCATGAACACATTTTCCAATCTGTTGTTTTCTTTGTCACTTCATTCTGCCAAGGTGCATTGTGTTTTTGGGCTGAAATTTGCAGGGTGGCAAGCCCTGGTCCCACAGATGTGCCTTTTCATGGTTTGGTCCCAAAACATTCAATGGGCCCATAGTTACAGTGTTATGAAGTTGAAAAATTTCCCATAGGATAACATTGTGACACCCATGGCACCTTTCGACACCCGTAACTTGAAAATGAAGAGGTATAAAGATGTTTCGCTACCCACAGCTTTGATCACCTTTAGGTGAATTAAGCATGCTAGGAAGTTTAAAAGTCATAAATTACACCTGCAGTGGAATTTTTTTCATAGGTTGTACGGTTACTGAGATATTGGCAGATTTGTGTTACAAGGGTTCCTTTTCAAGCCTATAGGGCTATTGTATGGCTCCGTTGTTATGTGTAATTGGGAGCACAGGGTCCAGTGGGTCTGCACTTCTATAGACACATTTCATTATGCACAAATGGGCAGTTTGGTGGGAGTGCAGGGCCTGAAGGGCCCACGCTTCCACCAACATAAACTAGTTAAGAGGTACATTACACTGTAAATAAATGGTTTTCTCTTTTGGCCTGAAATTTGCAGGATATAATGGGGTGTCTCAGAGATGTGAATTATTCTGTTTATGTGTAAAAAAAAAAATTATTGGTTCCATACATATACCATGACGAAGTTGAGATTTTTCCCATAGCATAACATTGTGGCACACACAGTGGTTTTCGGTGCCCCGTATATTGGAAATGATGCGAAATACAGATTTAGTTATCCTATCTCGTGTGGAGGTTTTGCTGTCATGATTACAATGGCACTGGAATTTATTTCATAGCTTCTACAGTTGCTGAGATATTGGCAAACTAGTGTTACAAGTGTTCCTTGCCCTACAGGGCTGCTCTATGGCTCCGTAGTTATGTGTAGGCGGGGGAGCAGGGCCTGAAGGGCCCATGCTCCCACAGATGCATATCATTATGCACAAATGTGCAGTTTGGTGGGAGTGCAGAGCCTGAAGGGCCCACACTCCCACCAACACATACCAGTTACTGGTTATATTCCACTTTTTTTAAAAAGTAAGGAAATTAATTGCAAAAAGCTTTGTAAATGCATCAGTTAGGACTGGTGTCACAGCAGAAAAAGTTTGGAAATTCTATGTTAGTTTTAACCCCCTACCACCCCACCCCCATTCTCCACATACCAACAGATGTTGGGGTGTGCTATGAGGTCATCAGGCCTAACTCTCTCCCCATTCTCCTATACTGTATCATGTCAGCTTGCTTACACATGGAATGGAGTGAGCTGGGTCAGATATTGCAACACCTCTGAGGTCTGTTGGTGTGCGAGAGATGAGGGGGTGGAGTATTACGAGGTTAAACCCTAACATCGAATTTCCAAACCTCTGTCACTGTGACATCAACCCTAACTGATGCATTACCGAAATGAAGTTTTTTTTTGCAATGAATATATTTATATATGTGTGTATAAAAATGTATGACTATACATATAAAACTGTTCTTTCTGAGATACTACCAAAGCTAGAGTCACATACAGTAAGTGAAAGGTAGAAACCAATATTAAGTTAAGACACAGAAGACTCTTTGTTTAATACCACCATTCACAGATTTATTTATAGGGATACAAGCCCTAGATAAGCCCAAGAGCTCCTTGGCCACTGTATACTTACGCACAATGCACTAAATGAACTGCTGTTTTGTTGTTTCTCCATGGTGTATCACTGTACCAATTTGACTTAAACAATGCATGTACCATTTTGCATTGTTTTTTTCACTATTTGTTAAAATTTTAACAAAAAGTTTAACTGAAAAAAGAATAGCACAGAACCTTCATTCTCATTGTGATTGCACACTTGCTTTCTCATGATCTATATTTCTCAAACACCCTCCAGCCAGCCAATCCATTATTAATTAAAATGTACCCATTCCTCATCTACTGTAGGCACCCGTATCCTCCTCTCCCCATGGCAGTGGCACCACCAGGATAGCAATATCTAGCTAACTGGTTCTATGGTGGGTAGGGCTATATCTTTAGCAGGGTACTGCTTTAAACTGAGGACACTTCACTTAACTTCTATTGGGGTATGCTGATGGGGCACCCTAATATTATAGAGCTATCTTTCTGTTTGCCAGGGAGGGCTTCAGAGTTGGCACTTTCATCAACAAACTCCCTGGTTTTTGTTTTCTGGTAGACACCAACATGACTTGCTGGACATCGCTCACCCTTGCTTTGGTGCATTGCAAGGTGAATCTGATGACCTACCTGTAAGGGTAGCCTTTTGAGCTGAAAACCATGGGCTCCAGATTCTCAGATATATCCCTCTTTCTCCTTTTTATGAACCTGCATCTCCTCCTTTACTCCTGCTGTCTCTTACAATACCTGCTTCACAAATCTCTGCAGGTGCTTGATGATCTCAGATCAAGCAGATCTCTGGGGTCAAACCCCTGTCTGGATGTCCTACAATGATCTTTGTGGGAATCTCCTATAGTCCCTTAAGGGAGTTTCCCATGAGGGGATGCAACTGGGGTTCCTGGACCCTCTTGTTGGTCCTGCTAAACTCCCAACATTTTGAAAATGATCCTGTTCCTCTCCCATGATCCTTGGCAGTTCAGGGACTATCTCAAGTGCCCCCAACAGCTTCTACACTTCCATTCAGTGGTATGCTGATGCTCTTGCTTCAATGTGTTGTTCAGGACCTCATGCTTCTTTCAGGGTTCACAGTGGCTGGCACCTGAACTTCCTGGCAGGGGCATGTCTTGGGGTGCCTTCTCTGCCTCTTGCCCAAGTCCTGCTACAAGCCACTCAGTGAACACTATGAGTGCCCACTCATGATGAGCACACAGTAATAACCCTTGATACTCCTGCACCATGCTGTTGTTGCCTGCTTGCCCCCCTAGACCTGGCACCAATGTTTAGGGTGAATCAGTTGGCCCCTTGCCCATGCCCCAAAGGGCACCTGTCATGTGAGGGCACCTGGAGCATTGATATTCCCTCCAGCTCCAACTGCAACTACCTACAATTGAATACAACCTATGCTAAATGGCACCACAAGGGCACCCTATCAATATACAGCCTAGAGCTCATCCCACACCAGCTACTGTACAACCCCAGAAGAGGATGCCAAGGCATCCCTCCTCTGCCAGCCAACTATTGGAAACAACTGCCTATCCCTAATCAATGAGGGTGTTGTTGCCATCATATTAATGGCAACTGTTTTTTTCTCCCCAATTTTATCTACCTCCCACCACCACATGACAAGGGTCAGACATTTGCTTGCATTGGCTGATGCAGCCCCCTTTGGGTGCACACACCACCCTTTCCAATGGTGCAGGTTTCCCTGAACACTGCAAGAGCTTGACTTGCCACCAGACACCCAATGTCTTCCACCAAGGCAGGCCCATACTACCATCAGCAGCCCCCCAGCCCTAGCCACACTAGTTCTGGCTGCCTGAGCCTGCTCACAAGCTGGGTCCATGGCACCTCTGCATGGCACAAATGCTGGGCTACTGGGAAGCCCTTTCACCAAATATTTGAAATGAGATACCAATAAATTATAAATGTAGTTTGGCTAATTTTCCCACATACACACACAAATGCCTTACCCAAACACAATCAGGGTATATTGCTAATATAAAATTACAAAGCCTATTATCCACAATCTGAACAGTGCTCTTTGGCACCCTCACCCCCTCATACCCAGTCACAAGGCACATTGAATCAGGAGGAGAACTGCTGAAATTAGTTTGAAGTAGTGTCACAGCCTTGCAATCTGGAATATTCTTTCCCACAGAATGAATGGTGTGGCAGTGCATAGCACTGCTGAACATAAGAATCAGTGGAACAATGGATGGGGGAATCTGAGGGACATGTAGCAGTAGGCTACACTGCCCCAGCACCCTCACCACCACCCCCCACTCAAAAAGCATAGTGAACTAGAAGGAGAACAGCTGCAGCTGTAGGTTATACTGCCCATGGCCCTCTGGACCACCAGGGATAACCACCAAGGACTTAACTAGATCATGAAGCAGCCTTCATGGTATGGAGTAGGGGTTGGGGGAAGGCATTATTGGTGAAGCCATGTGTCTAGGGCATGGCAATGGCATAGCACCATGTGCTTGGTGCTATCCCATAGGTTGACTGCTGCAGCTATTGTTGTCAAGTATGGTACTGGTTGCACATCCAATGTGTGATCACTAACATCTGGATATTCAATTTGCATATGTTTATGCAGTGCCTGTGTTGCAGGGAACAATCCAAGCCAGTGACTTCCAAATCAATGTTGGAATTCACACTGGGATCTGGTACTGCTCCAGGACTGCACACCATAGAAATATAGCACATGATGACAAAAACAGGCCTATCGGCCAATCTAGCCAGCCCACCTTACCTAACTATTCTTTTTTTTTAAGTTAATATACTTTATTGAATTTTACAAAGCACATCATCCAGAAATCAACAAAGCTGTGATATGATAACATTGCTTGCTGTCATACAGAGGGAAAAGAAAAGAGAAAGCAAAGAAATGAGAGAAGGAAGAGAGAAAAGCAAGAACAGAAAAAAGGAGACCTCCCTCCTCCCTCCCTCCCCCTCCCCACCTCACCCCACCCTGTTGTCTGTGGTCAAATCAGGGTAGCAACCAGCAGGTGCTGTAATGATATTCTAATGGCTATAGCTTCTGAAGGGAAAGTAACGTGTGCAGTGGTTCCCAGGTATGAGCAAAGGAATGTGGTCTGTTTTGCATGACCACGATGCACTTCTCAAGTTGGATAGCTAATAGAACCTCACAGTACCACTCCAACATTGTGGGAAGAGAATCCTCTGTCCAATGCCTTAGCATGACCAGCTTGGCCACTGAGGCCATTACCTAACTATTCTAAATTGGCCCTAGTGGCGTCCCTTTCCCTGAGAGATAGCAGATAGTTCTGGAGCGGTCTCATATGTAGTCCAACCCAGGGCGACTTTTCTGTGGTGGTAATGATCAGCCCAAACACTGTCAGGCATCTGTAGACTGATACACTACTCTGGGTTTTGACCTAATGAATCTTCTTCATCAGTCACACTGACAACACATGCAGGACTGTGTCCAGGCAGTCACACATCCTCACACATTCTTGCCAGACATGGACTCCACTGCCTCTCCAGTGAACCATGTCCTGACCCAAACATGGGATGAAACATCCCTTATCTCACTCTGACACACTCCACTGACTGTGTCATGGCATTCAAACATCATGTAATATAATTATATCATACTGACACATCCAACAGAAATGTGTCTTGATATTCACAGCCACCCCACACCATCACAGTACCATATCCTGAAATAGACACATCCTGAAAAGTCTTTAACACATACTGTGGTACCACCCCTGCACAAGACCAACATAAATACTGTACACTGACCCACCATGCAACCTTTGAACATATCCTGAAAAATCCTTACCATAAACTGATACATTTTGCTGTATTATGTCCTGTTCAAGATATGACACAACATTGTTATCCCACACTGACACTCTCCACCAGGTTTGTCATGATATACAAACATCATATAACATTCTTACCTCACATTGACACACCCAGCAGAATTTTGTCCTGTCATTTACATGTCTGATGCCATCCTTAGCGCAAATTCACTCCTCCCCCACTGGATCATATTCAGACCAAAACTCCTGATGCAACATCCTCACCTCACACTGACATACCCCAGCAGACTGCATCATGTCATTCAAAGTTTACACAACTGTCTTACGCCATGCAGACACAGAAAGACTGGAGTGCTGACATGCACAAATCCAGTGACATCTTTAAGACACAGGAATCCCCCACCAACAGGACTGTGCCCGGACCCAAACACAGGACACAGCATTCTTAACTTACAATGACATACCCCACCAGACTGTGTCATAACATTCAAATGTCATGAAATATTCTTATCTCATGCTGGCACATCCAGCAGAACCATGCCCTGACAATCACACATCCTGCAGCATAATTATCGCACATGGACCCCCCAACAGTACTATGTCTTGACCAAAACACACCAACTAATATCCTTACTGCACACTGACACACTTCGCCAATCTATGTCATGCCACTGACACATCATGCAACCTGCTTATCTTATACAGACACACTCAGCTGAACCATGTCCTGACATTCAAACATCCTGAAACATCCTTCCCACACACAGACTCCCCAACTGTACCATGCCCTGACCACAACATATAATGTAACATACTGTATTTAACTCACATTGACACACTCTACAGGACTGTGTCATGAAATTCAAACATAATGCAGCATTCTTACCTCACACCAACATACCCAGCAGATCTGTATCCTGGCACTCACACATCCGTCAGTGTCTTTAATGCACATAGACTCCCCCCAGAGGATGGTGTCCTGATCCAAACATATAATGCAACATACTCAACTCACAGTGACACATCCCGACAGATGTTGTCATGACATTCAAACATCACATGACATTCTTATCTCACACTGACACATTCAGCCGAATCATGTACCAAGGCACCTCAATTTGGAATGGGAACCGTTTCCACATCTTCAGTGATGTTACCCCAGTGGACCACGAAGCACAACTCACAAGAAAATTAAGCAAATACTGCATGGAGCTCAAATCAAATTCTGAATGCTGCACCCCACTAGACTGATTCTTACTACCGCCAGGGTGCCCATGAATTCCCTATTGCAGATATGGCAAGCAGAGAGCTCCTGAAATTGCCGCCGGATATCTTCAAGCCACTACCCATTCTCTAAGCTTACCTGATGGTTTAATTACATATCCTCAGTTAACTATTCCTTCTAAGAAAAATTATCTATGTGTGAAATGTAAGGTATGTGAGTTCAATAACTTCTGCTTATGCAACTGTTATGGGTCACAGGATCCCCAGTTTAGCTGACTCATTATTATGGACCTGTTTATTCTGGTACTTGCACCATTCTTGAACGTGTCCTTCAGACACTGGATATGGCCCTCAAAATGGCAATTTGTTTACTATTCTTCTAACTGTCACCCTTCTCCTAGAATCAGCAATCCCTTTTCCTGCCTTACCCCCACTGTCAGCACAGCAGGATCTTTCTGACAAGAGCTGACATCCCTGTCACTCGCTGCAGATGCTGAGACACACCTCCCTGTCTATGCACCCTGGCAACTTGCCATCCAATGCAACGTCACGTTCTCTCTAACACACCTTTCTCCACACCACTGAGCAGGAGATCATTCACACATTCGTACAGCCTGAAATGCAGGTCTGGAAACATCGATTAGACCCTGCACATGGCAAAATAATGCACAAATCAGCAATTTGTTTCTGCTTTGGACTCCTCAATATCCGACATTAAGAGATGCCCTTGTGGACAACTTGGAGCTCAGTTACAGAACCGTCCCTCTCTCACTCGGCCTTCCTATCCCAGCGAACAGCAGCACATATATAACTGAGCACCATCTCAGCTGAACTCTGCACCTTTTTGTTGCCTCAGGTACTGTCAGCCAAATTTAAACATTTTTAAATGCCAGTCTGTGCCTTCCCTTCACCTGCTTTTAATTGGAGACTGCCTTGTGTGCACCATAATAATGATAAACATTAGAAACAGGGTCACTTCAGACTGATTCTTAACATGTTATGGACAGTTCACTTAAGATGGACTAGTGCATTGTTTGGGTGGACAGGGTGGGAGTGTCTGTAAACCAGGATGGGGGGGGGGTAATACTGCACTTGCTGTGTTTTCTTCTCCTTATTTACCTCTTTTGAGTAGCCCTAGCTGCTACTTGTATTACAGAAGTTACAAGTTATGCATGTCTCCAGCTATTACATACCAATCTAGAGTCTCCTGTGTTACAGGTTTATTCAATGCTGTACTGAAGCTGGTTCATGAGCGGATGGTCACCCTCGTACAGGCCCAGCTCGGACTAGCCAATTGTGGTTGATGATGCCACACCAGCTGAATACCTTGGCTAAGGTGACAGCTGATGAGGATCTCAAACCACTCACATAGATTTTATAGTTTTCCTTGCTCCCATTACACCACAGATTCAGTTTTGTTTGAGTGGTGTAATCGTGGTTACTTTTGTTACATGTTTTTTCCAGTTGGTTATGTTGTTCGTTTCAACTTTTATTATCGGTACACTACTCTGCCAATCGCATCCCTTGCAATGTATGTCAAATGCAGACTGTTAAGCTCCCTTTAATTGTACTACTGCAGATTTCCCAGACATTAAACAACTCTTATTTATGGCAGTTAACCCTTACTGTTGTCTAACTTGGAATGTAAAAGGGGCTCAGATCAAAGAAAAGAGATACCAACTTCTCAAGCATATCAAATCTCTGGGGGTTAAGAGTGCCTTCTTACAGAACACACACACACACACACACACACACACACACATCAGGTTGCACTCTGAAGGTGGGAGCGGGTTGGGCAAGTGTTTGCCATGGGATGTAGTAATACATAAGGCACGTAGGGGTGACTATTTTAATTTACAGAAGCCTACATTTCCAATTGAACAGCATGCAGGTCCACTAGGGAGATGCATTATAGTCAGGGGCAACCTGGGCAACATAGAAATAACCCTTGCCTCAACTTATGGCCCGACTGCAGAAGAACCACAGTTCTTCATGGCACTTGTATCTAAACTGGTGACCATGACCAGTAACCCCATTATTTTTGCAGGAGAATGGAATTTAGTACCAAGTAGTGCCCTAGATACATCTAAATCTAAGCAAGTGGGTCTCTCTTCTACTCAGCACGTTTTTAGAGAACTTCAGGACACTCTGGGATTAGTGGACATATGGTGGATTTTGAACCCTAATTTAGTACCAAGTAATGCCCTAGATACGTCTAATCTAAGCAGATGGGTCTCTCTTCTACTCAGCATGTTTTTAGAGATCTTTAGGACTCCCTGGGATTAGTGGATGTATGGTGGATTTTGAACCCTAATACCTGTGAGTACACATTCTGGTCAGCAGCCCACGATTTTCTTTGTAGTAAGTCAAGACATCCTTTAGGTCACCACTCTTTGTGAAATACAAGTTAGGGTCATATCTGATCATGCCCTTGTTGGCTTATCATTCCTGCCCTCTGAACAACCTTGTAGGGACTAAATAACTTTCTAAAGGAACCCACACTGTAGGTAAAATAAAGAACTGTACTAGTCAGTTTTTTTCAAATTGACACAAATTCAGTAACTGATCAAGCACACCTTTGGGGAGCCTTTAAATGCATACTTAGAGGGGGACTCATTTGTCTGGCCTATACCAGGAAAAGGAAGAGAAAAGCAGAGGGCAAGCAACTTTTACAAGCTATTAAATATCTCAAACATATGGTCTCAAGGGGATAACAGCACCACTACACTTCTCCAGCTAAATGCAGCCAGAGCCAAATATTGGGAATGTCTCAGAGAACAGGCAGAATTTGTGATATTTAGGGCTAAAACTAAATATGTTGATCAAGAGGAAAAAGATGGGAAGACAGTTGGCCCTCAGGTTGAAGTAACATGAGATGAGCAAAATCCTCCAATCAATTAAATCCCAAACTGGCCAACTCCTATCAAACGCGAGAGACATTTCTAGGGCCTTTGGCAAATTTTACTCTGAGCTATATGCCAAAGAAACACCTGTGCAGCTGCCTGAGATCCAACAGTTTTTTCACAAGGCAAACCTCCCTAAGCTAGCACTGGAACAACTGGAAAAACCTGGTGCTCCCATATCAGAGCATAACATTAAACAGGCTATAGCCTCCCTTCCACTTGACAAGGCACCCAGTCCAGATGGTTTCTCCCCTAATTTTTACAAAGTCCTAGCACAGGACCTATCTAAGCCCATTACACTACTGTTTAATGAAGCCAAGTCAAAGGAGACCTTAGATCTGACCTTGCAGGAACTCTTGTAACCCTACTCCCTAAACCTGAAAAAGAACCAACACTAATGGGCAGCTATAGACCTATTTCATTCCTAAATATTGATGTGAAAATACTAGCTAAAATCCTTGCTAACAGGGTTAATGTGGTTTGGGAATTCTCTGATTGGTCCTTAGCAAGTGGGCTTCATGCAATGCAGATTGGCTACTGATCATCTGTGTCAGCTGGCACATATTCTCTCTACGTCCCGGGACTCACAAATTTCAGATGTGCTTCTTTCTCTGGACACAGAGAAAGCCTTCTACAGAGTGTCATTGCCTTTCCTATTTAAGACCCTAAATGAATTTGGCTTTCCCTCTTCATTTATAGATTGGATCAAGATATTATACGCACACCCTCAGCCAGAATATTCTTTAATGGTGTCCTTTTCTCCTCCTTTGAGTTACAAAAAGGCACCATACAGGGATGCCCTCTCTCTCCAACTAGCTTTTCAGTTTATATCTAGAGGCCTTGACAAGAAGGATCCTGGTGGAGGATATTATAAAGGTCATCTCAGTGGGGGATCACAAATATAAAATCTCCACTTATGCTGATGATGCGATCCTACATCTTGAGGACCCAGCTCAATCTGAGCTGCTTTTACCTTGCTAAAGGAATTTGGGTGTCTCTCAGGGTATAAACTGAACCACACCAAAATATGCATAAGGCCACATAATCATTATACCTGTGAACAGCAGGTAATGTCTTGGGGGGTACATGGTGCTTTGACTCCATGAAATACCTGGGTATTTCTATTGCTCATACAAAGAAATCAATGTACACCAAAAACCTGGACTCCCTCCTCACTCAGATCAAACAAAATCTGAAATGCTGGACATCTTTCACCTCAACTCTCTCAGTGAGAATTAGCATTAACAAAATGAATGTCTTTTTCCAGGCTTCTATACCCTTTTGGGATCATAAGCTGCATGCCACCAAACACCTAGTTCCTTCATCTCAAAGTTGCCCTCTCTGCCTTTCTCTGGTATGGCAACCCTACCCCTCATCAGGCCTACCACAAGCATACTTCTCTGAAAGAGCAGGTGGACTACAGCTCCCTGACTTCAGACTTTATCTTGCCATCCATGTGGGTCAATTCCAATGGTGGATGAAGTATACTTAGCAAGCAGATGCGGTAACTTACCTTCCTAAATTGAAGGTCATGGAGGTTAATCCATGCAGAAAAGTAGGCTTAAACATAAGGGGTCTCCTTGGTATACCTTACAATAAACTCCCACATGCCTTGAAAACTATACCATCTCAGTATTGATTAGCAAACAACCTCATAGGCTCCTGGGCACAAACCCACACTATGATCCTGAGTAGCCCTTAACAGGTAACAGGGCCGTTGCCAGGATTTTCACAAGGGGGGTTCTTTTTATGCAGTCTGCAACTTTTTAAAAAAAGCTGTGGGTCTTAGAGCCACTAGTACCCCAGAAGCCATTGAATCCTAGAATTGCTCTGTGGTGCATTTTGTGGCTTGTTTTGAAGCTAAAGAAGTCATATCTGAGATCTCTTACACTCCTTGCTGTAAACAAAATTATTATCTGGCTGGCTGCAGGGTGAATACATATGTATTCAGCACCAGAGGGCAGCAAGATGCTGTTAATGTAATATACCTAAGACATTGTCTCAGATATATTATGCTATGAGTTTTAATATCTGCAGCTGTATCTACTGGTGTGTAGGAAAGGGGTCTGGGGGCTGTTTGGCCCCAGAAGCTTTGGGGTACTAGATACTCTGTGGCTAATTTTGTAGATTATTTTAAACCAGAATAACTCATCTGTGAGCTCCCCTCCACTTCCTGCTCTAAGGACAATTATTGCTATCTGGGTGGCTCAGATTGTGTGTGTGTATTTATAAAATGGGACGCAAAGTAAATAACAAATCCAGCATTCTGATTGTATAAAACACATGATATGACCATGCATCTATCAGAGCGTGACCGTACACCTGCACTTTTCCCCCCTTCCAAACCAATTTTGCCATTTTATAAGCTAGATAACCCACTCTAGGATGTGCGGTCACACTGTGATATACACATGCCTTGGGTGGTTGATGCACTCAGCCTGCGGACTCATGCTTAACAATGCACACCAAGGCATGCGTATATCAGAGCGCGACTGCACACCTTAGAGTAGGTTATCTATTACATATGTAAATATATAGATAAATATATATAGAAAGAGCAAATGCTAATGCACTGATCCTCAATACAGAGTCTGCAGCTGGTTTTGGCTGGGTATTGGAAACTACTAACTTACTGCAGTGCTGGCTTGCTACTAGGGCAGGGATCTGGGTCTGATAGGCCCCAGAAACCATGGGCTATGGTATGCTCAGTGGTGCACTTTTGTGCCTTATTTTAAGTCTAAATAACTCATATCTAAACCCTCTCTACCTCTTGTTGTTACCTTCACCACCCATAACTCAATATACCATTTAAGTACTTGAGTCAGTGCAAGATGACCTATAGCAAGGCTAGCAGGATGCTGGGATGTATTGGTAGGTGTGTTGATAGCAGAAGAAAGGAGGTAATACTTCCCATCTACAGATCCCTGGTGAGGCCTCACCTAGAGTACTGTACCCAGTTCTAGAGTCCTCACCTCAGAAAGGATAAGGATAGGTTGGAGACAGTGCAGCGCAGAGTAACTAAAACAATTCAGGGATAGCAGGGCAAATCCTATGAGGAGTGCCTCAAGGCACTAAATATGTACTCACTGGAGACCAGAAGGGAGAGAGGAGATATGATAGAGATCTTCAAGTTCCTGAAATGAACTAAAGTGAACTACGGGGTACTATTAAGCCAGAGTACCAATTCGCGGTCACATGGACACTAATGGAAATTAACAGGAGGTAGATTCAGGAGAGATGTTAGGAAGTACTACTTTATGGAAAAGGTGGTGGAACTTTGGAGCAGTCTGTCAGCTGAAATGGTGGGTGTAACAGTCAGAGGATTCAAGCAGGGCTGGGACATAATGAAGGGAATAGTGGTTACCGGAGGCAACGGGACCAAGGAGGTGACTAGAAAGAGGACAGGGAGGGTTAGTACCCTAGAGAAATTGTAGGCTCCATGGATTATAGGGAACTTGGGCAGACTAGATGGACCTCTGGTCTTTTTCTGCCATCATTGTCTATATTTCTATGTTTCTATTCCAGGCACCCTGCTTGGAAAAAAATCTGTAACATAAGTCTTAGTTCAATATTGAGTACTACAATTGTTGCCCCCACTCCATTCTCCAATGTGGTAGGCATGACAAAGGGAGTGAGGGGAAAGGTAATTTGACAGCGGCGGGTATTTTCAGTGCAAAGTTACCATCTCCTAAATGTATGCCCCCACCCCAACCCCACCCACCATGCTTCCAAAGGTACAGTGGGTATGTTCAAAACAGTGAACTGTAGCAACAAATATCATTCTACTGGCATGTGGTCATCTGGAGAAAACACATCACAACTTATTTGATTTAACGGCTTCTGGCACAGATGACACAGACCAAAGTGGTACTGATTGTCCATGAAAATGGGACCACAGTGAAGACCTCTCTGAACAGCACAATTAATGAGGTGGCAGTGCAGATCCCAGCCAGATCCTTCCAAACACTTGCATTGCCTTTCCACTGTGGTACCTTTTTTGCTTTATTTATGAAAAGTTAAAACAGGCATATGAAACATGACAACTTTACTTTTTGTATAGAGGGGGATTTAAATAATTTATTTCCACATTTTCAGCCCGCCACCTGAAAAGCTCTCTTGCCCAACTATACAGCCTATCCCTTAATATACAGTTATTAAGGGACACGTCTTCAGCAATAGTGGCCAGCAAAATGTACCTGCTTGTGACTGATAATATTATAAGAAGAGGTCCTCTACTTCTTTTTTGCTCTTCTGGTGATGTCATCTCTGAGTCTGCCGTCATGCTCCATCTTCCTCCTGTGCTAGCTGACAGTGTGAATTGTAGGCAGTGGTCATGCTGTATTGAGGTCACATTCACGATGCTGATGTGAGCTCCAATTGGCCAGCCAGTCATAAGGGCAGGGTGCAGAGAAAGACTCACAAAGCAGCTCCAGTCATCTTACTGGTACTGAGGGAGCTGATTGGCAGCAGAAGGAAGGAGGGGGTGCATGCAGAGAAAGTGCTGGGGTTCATCATGTGTGCATTAGCACTCTGTAACAGTAAAAAAATAAACAGAAATGATGAAATTTTTTTTTACAAATAATGAAAAATAAAGGGTGAGTTTCAAAAGGGGGGTTCTTTCAAACCAGACAACCCCGGCAACGGCTATGGCTAATCCAGACTTTAAAACCCAGCATAAAACTCTTCCAACAAACTTTCTAGGTACTGTTAAATTGCACAATCTTAACATGTTAATGGAAGGGAACTCCCTAATATCCTACATTAGACTTAAATCCTGGCACTTAGTCACATGCCGGTCTTTTCCTTTCTCCAAATGCAACACTTGCTTGCCTCTGCACTAGGCCCCAGACTTTGGGAGACAGGGGACTTCACCAAATGAGATGAACTGGGGACTCTAGCAGGTCAGCACCATGCCATCTCCCCATTATATAAAAAGTTATCGCTCTCTCCACTCCTCAAGACAATGCCAGCTGCTAATACTGGCAATCTGAGTTCCCTGAGCTGACCACTTTAAATAACATAATTGCCATGTGGAAATGGGTTTATAGGTTTATTAAATTCTACAGCCTCAGACTAAAGCAATACAGTATAAAATTAATCATAACCTATACTACACCCCATTAAAATTGCACAAAATGTGGATGTTTAACTCTGACCTATGCTCCAGATGTAAGAAGGAAGGGGGCACACTCAGACATATCCTATGGGATTGTTCCAAGGCAAAACCCCTTTGGGATGAGATTAATTCCTGAATGGATCCATTATTGGGAATGGAAAATGTTATTACACCCCAAATTTGTTTGCAAGGGATCAACTTAGACCTAATTTTTGGCCAGAGTAAATATCATATTTCCCTTATTTCAGCAATAGCAAAAAAGCTTATTCTTAAGCACTGGGTGGATGAGGTAGTGCCTACCTATCAGGAATGACATAACTCAGTCCTAGAGGCTTTAAGAATAGAGAAAATGATATGTCACATGACAGACGCCCAAGCACTGTATCAACAAGCATTTGTCAATGGCGAATATTGTCGCGCTGGCATTGGCTTTGGTAGTGCAGTGCAGAAACACATTTTGGGCAGGGTGTGACAAATGAGAGCTGTACTGTTCATAAGGAGGTGTAAAAAAATGGCAGTGTTGAAAATGTGGATGTAAATATTGCAAATTTGTGAAGTTACAAGGGTGCATGGGAAATGCGCAACGTACACTTGTAACATAGTAATTTTATGGCTTTTTGAAACCAAATTTTCAACATAGGCATTTTAGCTCATGTAGAGTGCGACTGTTATTTCCTCAAACTGTCTCAAAAAGTGATTTTGCACAGTGGCTGCACTATTCTGTGACAGATGTGCAAAAACACATTTCGGGTAGGATATGTAAAATGACAGCTATACTGTTCATCAAGAGGTGTGGAAAAATGCCAATGGTGAAAATCCAGAGTGAAAATATTACAAATGCATGTTATAAGCATGCGTGCAAACTGCACAACGCATGCTCGTAACACAGTCATTTTATGAAGTAAATCTTCAACATAGGCATTTTACAACCTTGGTTCATGAACAGTGTCACTGTCATTTTTGTAATCTGCCCCAAACACAGATTTCCCACATCGACCTCGCAATTGTGCTCCAGAAGTGCGGAAACACATTTCAGCCAGGATGTGAAAAATGACAGCTGTACTGTTCACAAGGAAGTGTAGAAAAATTACAGTGTTGAAAATCTGACATGAATATATTGTGAATTCGTGAAGTTATGAGCGTGCATAGCAACTGCGCAATGCACGCTCATAAAACAGCCATTTTTTGGATTTCTTTCACCAGATTTGCAACATAGGCTTTTTGAGAGCCCACCTCATGAACACTGCCACTGTCCTTGCAATAATCAGTTCCAAAATTTGATTCCGCGCAGTGACTGCGAAATCATCTTTCGGGACTGATAACATCATAACAGTGACAGAATTCATGAGGAGGGGTCTCAAAAAACCCATGTTGAAAATGTGGGCAAAAATTCCCAAAAATGCCTGCAATATGCATCAAAGTTGAAAGAAATCCTATTTGTTACACTGTACAGCTTACTGGTATTTCCTCAGTTCGCGGTCGGCTTTGAAGAGTGCAGACGTATTCCCAGTCCACCGAAGATTGTCGCACCAGACTCCGGAGGTAAGTATGGGGTGAGGATGGTGTGGGGAGGCAGGGTGTGCAGTGGGTGGATGCGGGTGGTGGGTAGGGAGACTACAAGGGACCGTTTTTATGTTACAGGGAAAAAAACTAACATCGCGGGACAGGTTTTTTTTTACAGGGGAAATGGCACACTGGGGTGGGCTCACAGCGTGCCACCTAACTGTTTTGGAGGAGGTTGCTGCAGCCAATGGGGGATTGGGCACTCTCATCGATACACAACATGGGGGGGTTAATTTATGCCGATGGGGATTGGGCACCCCTGTCGGCACACAAGGAAAGCGTGGGTGGGAGAGCCAAGGGGGATTGGGCACCCCTCTCGGCATATAACAAATGGGGGGGTAAGAGTGCTTTATGCCGACGGGGAGTGGGCTCCCCCATTGGCACATACATTGGGGCTCGGGAAGCCGGCAAGGGGATTGGGCACCCCTGAAGTTGGCAGTTGGGAGGCCGCCACATACACAATGTTGGTGACCACGTCCAGGGAAGGTCCACTGCATCTGATGAGCTTTGCTCGGATTGCAGCAGACCTTTTCTTACATGTGCTCACCACATTATGTATGCATGATGTGGCGCCGACATGCAGGCTTATTGGGGAATGAGGGACGCACCTACTGGTGCATGCCCTGCATTCGCCCAACAGCAACCACACTGCACTGCTCGCAAGATATTGGCTTTGCAAGCGCATCAACATAAAAAAGATAGGGGATGTTGGATGCCCTGCTCTTTGCTGTCTAATTGTAATATACATAGTGTAGATACTCGCTATATTGGCATATTGTACGGTATGTATTCTTAAAGCTATTTTTATTATTCATGTATATTCTCTGTATCAGTACTATTACAGCAATACCTGTTGCCCGAATGTCGATGGGTCAGGTAGACAATTCCATGTCTGTTGCATTGTTCTGTGTTATGGTGTTGTTTCATTATGTTTTTTTATAAAATTCAATAAAGTTCACTATTTAAAAAAAAAAAAGAACCATGTTTTGTCATTCACATGCCTGATTACATCCTTAATGCACAGGTACTCCTCCCCCACAAGATTATATTTAGAGTAAAACATATGATGCAACATCCTTACCTCACACTGACACACCCAAGCAGATTGTGTCATGTCATTCAAACTTTACACAACTGTATTATGCCACACTGACACAACAAGACTCGTGTCCCGACATGCACAAATCCAGCAACATTTTTAAAGCACACGAATGCCCCCCCTCCACCTGACTGTACCCTGTCCCAAACACATGGCACATTCTTGACTTACTATGACATACCCCACCAGACTGTGTCATAACATTTAAATCCCACAAAACATTATTACCTCCACTGATGCATTCAGCAAAAACATGTCCTGACATTCATACATCCTGCACCATAATTACTGCACATGGACCCCACCCCATAATACTGTGTCATGACCAAAACACTCAAAGTAATATCCTTGCTGCAGACTGACACACTACCAAGCTATGCCATGACATTCAAACATTGTGCAACCTGGCTACCTTACACAGACACACCAAACTGAACCATGTCCTGACATTCATACACTGAAACATCCTTCCCACACACAGCTTCTCCCATGGTACCATGTCCTGACCCCAACATATAATGAAACATACTGTACTTAACTCACACTGACACACTCCATTATACTGTGTCATGAAATTCAAACATGATGCAGCATTTTTGCCTCACACTAACCTACTCAGCAGCACTGTCTCCTGACTCTCACAAATCTGTCAACATCCTTAATACACATGGATCCCGGCCCCCCGCAGGATTGTATCCCGACCCAAACACAAAATACAACACAAACAACTCACAGGCACACCTCACCTGATTTGTCATGACATTCAAACATCATGTAGCATTCTTAATTTAAGGGTGACACAGCCAACAGAACCACGTTGACACTCACGCATCCTGCAACATCCTTACTGCATACAGACTCCCCACTCCACCATAGAACAATGTCTTGACCCAAACATGGGATGCAACATAACAGTAACTCACATTGACAGACCCCACCAGATTATGTTGTGACATTTAAACATCATCCAACATTCTTTCCTCACTCTGACACATCCAGCAGAACTATGTACTGACTTTCACACATCCAGCAACATCCTTAATGCACATAGACTCCCCACACGGTACTGCGTCCTGACCCAAACACAATATGCAACATACACAACTCACACTGACACACCCTACCACAGTGTGCCATAGCATTCAAACATCATGTAACATCCTTAATTTACAGACACAGCCAGCAGAACCATGTCCTGACAGTCACACATCCTGCAACATTCTAACCGCATGCAGACTCCTCACTCCACCACAGAACTGTGTCTTGACCCAAACACAGAATGCAACATTCTTACCTCACATTGACACACTAAACCAGGTTATGTCATGGCGGTCAAATATCATGCAGCTTTCTTTACTGATACTGTCACATCCAGCAGAATCAAGTACTGACATTCACACATCTGGCAACATCCTTAAGGCACATAGATTGGCCCCACAGGACCATGTTGTTCAGACCCAAACACATACTGCAGCAGACTTAACTCACACTAACACACACTACCAGAATCTGTCATGACATTCAAACATTAGGCAACAGTCTTAAGTCACACTGACAAAACAAGAATGGCGTCCTGACATTTACAAATTCAGCAACATCCTTAATGCACTTGGCCTCCCACAAGGCCATGTGCTGACCAAAGCACATGAAACAACATCCTTCAAAGTACCTCATAGTGACACACCCCACTAGACTGTTATGACATTCAGACATCACACAACATTCATACCTCACATTGACACACCCAGCAGAACCATGTCCTGACATTCACGTCTGCATCATCCTTACTGGACATACACCCCCCTACAGGACCATGTTCAGACCCAATCACATGATACAACATCCTTATCTCAGAGTGATACACTCAACCAGAATGTGTCATGACACTCAACAATTACACAACAGTGTTATGTTACACTGAAACAACAAGACTGGTGTCCTGACATTCACAAATCCTGCAACATCCTTGATGCACATCACCCCACTCCTACAGGACTGTGTCCTGACCTAAACATAGGATACAGCACTCATACTTCACACTGACAAATCCCAACTGACTGAGTTATGGCATGCAAACACAAGCAGGGGTGGCCCATCGGCGACCTGGCTTTGGGAATGAGCCTGGGACATCAGAGGGTTGGCCATGGGGGAGGGGGATTGTGCAACTCAGAGGATGTTCTCCTCCTCCTCCTTGGGGGAGGAAAGGTCACATACTTCACTGTTCTACTCCCACTTGGGTGACCACAGGTGGCAGCAGTGCAGTCAGAGCTGTTAGTGGGGAGAGTGAATGCTGCTTAGCTCTGCTTAGCACTGACAAGCACAAAGTGTAGCCAACCAGGATGTAATGTAATAACTTGCAGTAAATAACATGACGCAAAATGCTGCATGACAGAATGGCTTAATTGCCACTGAATTACACTGTTCCTTGCAGCCTACTGCAGCATTTTGCAGTAATACTGCAAAGTGCTGCTTTGCATCCTTGCTGGCTCCATCGTATGCATTCAAGTGCCCCTTTGAGCCCCCGCCCCCATGGTGTCCTGAGAACATGAAGAAAAACCCAGCAAGTGTGCATGATAATGCTGTTACCATCGGGTCCTGATTGACTGACCATCCAACATTTCCTGAAACTGTATTGCTTGGTAGGGAGCTATGGTTACCAGCTCAGTGGATCATATTTTGGAGTGGTAAGTCCGGGGTAAGAGAAAGTTGCTGAGTGAAAGAAATGGGGAAGATGGACCTGTGAGGTCATCTATAGTAGCTGGTCAAGAGCTGCAGTGGTGAAGAGGAGCAGAAATGGAAAGTTATAAAAATCATGCAACATTCTTACCTCACACCGATACACCCAGCAGAGCCATGTCCTGACATTTAAACAACTGGCAGCATCCTTAATGCACATGGTTCCCTCCACAGGACTATGTTCTGACCCAAACATATAATATAACGTCCTCACATGACACAGACACACCCAGAAGAACTGTGCTTTGACAGTTACACATCCTTGAATATCTTAACACTGATGGATTTTGGCCCAACAGGACTTTGTCCTGACCTTAACACAGGATGAAACGTACTACCCCACATTCACCCATTCCACCAGATAGTATGATATTTACACATCCTGTGACATCTTTAACAAACATGGTACCCTCACAGGACAGCGTCTGGACCTAAGCACAGGATACAATGCCTTTCCTCACACTGACACACTCCATCAGACCATGTCATGCCATTTAAACATCATGTAGTGTGCTTATGTCATACTGAAAAACCCAGCAGAATCATGTCCTGACACGCTTCCTGTAACATCAGTACCACACATAACCCCCACTGTTGCCACATCCATAAGAACTGTGTCCTGACATTCATGAATCCTGCTACATCAGTAACACACATAGCAGCCCCCCCCACTACTGGTTAATGCCCTGTTACAGGCAACATTCTTACCCAGACACAGCAGGAATGGTGTACCAATCCATGTGCATACTGTATATGCAACATCCTTATTGTACCTCACACTGACACACCAAACAGTAGTGTGTTGGACTCCTAAGACAGCCATATTACACAACATTTTTGCCACACATTCCCACACTCCTAGTCCTACAACAACTCTTAGTTTTGATAAGGAGATATAGCATTCTAATTTTTTAATGAACAGATAATAATTCTCTACTCCATAAATAATTAAATTAACCTGTGTTGTTTTGGAAGAACATTGATAGTGTGCAGAATTTCATTTGGGAACGATTAAAGGCACATCATTTTCTTGTAGATTACTATGTATAAGGATTTTGGGGGTCTGTTATGACAGAAAATATAGAAATTGTTAACATTTGTAAAAGTGATCTAATGTTTGAAAACTATTAAATGCAAAATTACACTAAAAAAAAAATAAAAAAAAGATTTATACCTACTGTTCCATGAATTGGACAGTGGGTTATAGAAATCATCTTCAGTGAAGTGATCAGAATATACCACATGATGTTTTATGTCTGAAAACTTTGATATATCAATGCCACTTTGACTAAGTAACTAAAGCCAGTTTAACTGCTCTGCTGGCTAGGTGCCTATGTGGTGGACTGTCATGTGATGACCACAATTTGTAACCACAACCCACAGCCATATAAGATGCCATGTTCTCATTCATAATTACACAAATTTAAAACACAAACAATAGTAATTCAATTAGGAAACCTTCCTACCTATAAAAGTCATAGAAAACCAAATTCCTTTCCTTCCTTTTATTTCAACAGCACACAAGTTCAATTCAATTGTGACAGAACCATCTTTACTAAATGCACAAATTATTTAAAATCTAAATTTAACATCCAGCAATAATTACCTCATCTGTACAAATGCTTACATTTACGTTTTCTCCCACATTCCATGTTATTGCTGGTTAGTCATGTTCAGAATTTCTTAACTTTAATTTTTTTCATTCTTGTTTATTCACTTTTTTTCTGTTGGAGAGATTTGCACCTGTAATTCTCAATTTGGATGGGAATGTGAGCGCTTGCTGTGCTGCAGGCTATCATCTCCTGCAGGAATTTTTAAAAGTTGAACTGCTGTCCTATCTGCCAGTGGAGAACCATAATAGTTTATTTTAATGTTTCTCACTCTAAACTAAAGATTAGTAGAAAGAAGCAAAGAATCATAAAGAACACACCACCATTATCCACAGAGATGGCAGCTGTGAATGAAATATCTCATTTGCATATGTAAATATAACTAATTACTATAGTCTGTCCAAATTATCATAATCAAAGAAATGACATAATTTAACTGAGAGCACTTTAGTAGCTGCTACTGGTTCATTTGATATAATTGTATCTGTATCTGTAGGCTTTTCCTCAGGCTCAGACACATGCATTAAAGGGGATAGTACAGTCAAAATCTGCAACAACATATGTTGTGCGGAGTGTTTTGATTAGTATGTGTAGTCCTGGTGTGTCATTCCCTTTCTTTGCTATTAAGAGGTTTTTCTAAATTAATCTTCTAGTTATATGGTAGTTTTATGGTCCCTGGGATCTCCATCTCAGCAAGATTTATAGCTCTTCTTTTTATTACAGTGCATCCTGTTCCATGTGACAGTGATGCATCCAGGACCACAGATTCAACAAGTACTGGCCATAGGAGCCTAATGTTCTGGCCACCACTAAATAGCTCTAATTCAGTATTTTTATTTTCTATGTGTGTGTGTCAGATCTAGCCAACAGGAGTTAAGTGTTTTGCTTTAAAACTTATAAAACTATACTCAGCCACAAAAAAGCACAGAAATCACCCCATATCATCAATGTTACAATTAATAAAGACTAGCTTTTTCTTACAGAATAAAACACTCAATTAATCCCCAAATACCAGCATTTGCTAAACTGTAAATGTGGCCATTAGTGCTCACTGGATAAGAAAGGTATGCTTTCATAAATTGACTCTAAGGCATTGCTTGGTGAATCCACAGGTCAGGATACTGTACATCACTGTCACATGAGACAGGAGGCACTGTAGGAACAAGAAGAGCAATAATTATTATCGAGATGGAGATCCCCAGGAGTCATAAAACTACCATAGATCAAGCTTATTAATTTAGAAAAAAAATCCTAATAGCAGACATACAGAATGACACATTAGGATTTTACACAGAAATCAAATTACTCTGCACAACATATTTTTTTGCAGATTCTGACTGTACTACTCTTGCAGTATTTCAGAACAAGATTTGGCTAATGCCAGCTGGAAATAACCATGGGTTTCAGTGTGGTGGTATGGATCTCCTCCTCCCTTGTCACCTTTCACAGCTGCCCCGGCTGATAGCGAGGCTGCAAGTCACAATAGGATCTCCTCCTCCCTTGTCACCTTTCACAGCTGCCCCAGCTGATAGCGAGGCTGCAAGTCACAATAGGATCTCCTCCTCCCTTGTCACCTTTCACAGCTGCCCCAGCTGATAGCGAGGCTGCAAGTCACAATAGGTACTGCTCCACAACACCAACAAATCTTCATGCTGCCAATCAGGTGGCATACCACAGCCTCACTCTGGAGGGACATGAAAGCCACTGACTAGAGAACACTAGGCAATGAGAAGCATCTGCTGCTGCTTAAGCTACTCGGGGAGATCTCTACACATACTCCTGCACACGGCCTGGATGGGTGATGCCTATACACTCACCACTGGCTACAATGTGAGGATATACAAACTGTGAGACAAATATATATATTGGTAAGTAAACATCTATATTTCATTGCTAAACAACCAGAATGCAAACTCACTACACATGATAGTTCTGTCCTGCCGATAACATAACCATTGATTACACAAGAAGATTTTTATAAGACCCTGATGCATGCACTACTTTCTGGAATCAGTTTTACAGAACCTCCCTAAAGAACTATCAAAAGCAGCTATGCCTGGTGCTGCAAGGCTAACATCTTTGAAACCAATTAAATAATAAGGCTCAACATGGTGTGTGTGATGCTGGGATAATGGCATTTTTGGGTGAATTGTGAAGCATGAGGTGTGTTTGCCAAGTGCCTTCAGCCCCCCTAGCAGTGACATAATCTCAGCATTACTCATGCCATGGGATGCCTTATTACGGTTACAGAATGGCTTGACTTAGTTAAAATTAAATGAAATAAATAAATAAAAAAGGTTTTTAAACAGTTTTCTAATGGTTTTGCAATGCACAATACAGCAGAGTATATGTATATTCACCAAAAATACCACCAACAGCTTAATCTGGTTCAAGGTCAGTTGCCATTCATCTGTATCCCCCTCCCCCCGGGTCGTGCCTGAAAATAGGCAGGAATTGTCTAGTACACTTACCCAGTCAACAAAAGCTAAATAAATAAAAAAATGTGTCACAATACAGTAGTTCTTATCTCTTGCCATCAGATGGCACTATTTGAAATCTAGAAAGTCCTGGTCTGCCCTTTCTCCCTCCCCTTCAGAAAACAATATAATGGAGGGCAGGGACAAAGCTATTTAAATCATTTTCTCTGGGAGAACTATTGAAAATATAGCGCAAGCACATTACGAGGAGTTAAAACTGTAACTGAAGTAGGTGTGATTGGGTGTGGAGTGAGGAGCATTTTTTGTAGTCACATACTCATTTACGCTGTGCATGACCTTGATGTTTTCTCATACCGGCAGATGGCAGAAACGTGATCTGGATAATGTAAAGCCACACGCAGAGGCAGTTTGGCAACACAGATGTAGTTAGAGAAGAAACAAGAAGAAACATACAGCATAAAAAAGAGTAAGTCTTAAGCAGAAGACTGGCAAAAGTGACAGTTTTCTTATTTGTTTTGTGATTGGTTGTGGCACAGTGTGAGGGTGGAATTAATGCTTTGACACTGGGGCCTTGTACTGGTATTGCTGAAGGCAGCCATATCAAGTGAGAGCAACATGCAGCTGGATGAGGTATTATGATTTTACCTTTGTCATGTGGTCATGTGTGAGCTGGAACTTGATCCTGTAACATTGTGCCACTGCGCAACCAGCTGTCAGCATTTTCTCTTGGCATTTTATAATACACATTCTAAGACTATTCCTTCACGTCTACAGTATATGTCTGTTTCTGTATGCAAATGGTTGATGGCAGTAAGACTTAATTTAAAAAAGCCCCTTATAGCATAACATCAACAATGTTTAACATTTTTTGAAACTCTGTTTCTAGATTATGAGCAACTCAGTTTTTTTTTTCAAATTGTTTAACCAGGTGAGACACACTAAGCTGAAAGCTTGTTTACAGGTGCAACCTGGGAGCACAGGGAAGTTAAGTGACTTGCTCAGGGTCACACAGGATGCAAGTGAGGGCTGTGAGATTCAAACACAGGTCTCCAGATTTGCAGCTCAGAGCCTTAAACCAATGCACTATACTGAGTCCCATTAATAAGTACACCACATACTTTACATGAACTCCTTGTCTGAATCACCATATATTCACATGGCATTACCATTACATGATCTGTGGTGTTGCCAAAAAACTGCGCATCTCAAATTCTAGAGTGGATGATTACACAGTTGATCTAGTACAATGCTCTGAACAAATGTTCTCCATTTAGTGAAACTTTGTGAAATGACTGCTCCCTGAGCAAATCATCTGTGGGATACAACTGGATGGAAGTGTCATCCCTGTAGCTGTAGTGTTCAGTGTAGGTAACCAGTGCTGATTTGAATAATCAGTGATGATATGAGACTGCATTGCAGTATGTGAATGAATGTAATCAGTCAAGGGCATGCAATTCTTTTAATACACTGTCACTTTAAACAGTTTGTTAGACAGTCAGGCACATGCAATTCTTTCATGATTAACATTTTATTGATTTGATATAAAAAGTCAAGCCAGGAATTACAATATAGCGATATGTGAACTAAAAATGTCACAACATAGCTTAACAGAACCGCCAAAATTATCATCATGCATGGCTGGGGGACACCCCCCTTGGAGGTATAACTCTATACATGGTACTTGAATAACAATAATAAGTTACAACATGAACAATGCACAAAGGATAACAAAAGTTAATTACAGGGAAGAAGGATATATTTAACTAACCATATATTCTATATTAAAAAGTTATGGGTATATTCCATAAACAACCCTAGATAAGACAAAAAGAAGGGAGAGGGGATAAGGAAGGAACAATATCAAAACCGATGGGGATGAGGGAGGGAAGTATACGTGAGTGGCTGTAAACTTAATTTCAAGAGTGTCTGTGTTCAGAGGTCTTGCTGATTCACCTTCTGAATTTATGTGTGTGTATGTGTGTGTGTGTGTGGGGGGGGGGGCCTGGACTACCGCCACCAGTAATAGCCACAAAAGGTTTCTTCAAGACTGTATATTTTGTTTGAGAGCCACAGAAATTTGTTAAAAGGGTCTGTCCCCTAATATAAAAACCTGATGAGGCTAGCCATCGTAGAGCCAGATTTATGAGCAAAAATCAACCAGGGAGCTGAGAGTTAATGGCTTAAGCTAGCATCCCCGACTGCGTCTCGTGCATGCGCACACATACAATTCTTTTAATATGCAGTCACTTTACACAGTCTGTTAGGCTGTCAGGTGCATGCAATACTTTTAATGCACAGTCACTTTTAGTAGTTCATTAGTCAAGCACATTCAATGCTTTAAATGCACAGTGACTTTGATGAGTGTGTTAGAAGGTCGGGCACATTTAATACATTTAATGCAGTCTATGGTAAGAAGTATGTAGTTCAAGAACTATTTAAGCCCTTTAAGTAAGTCATGAAAGGTTCACAGTCACTTTATACAATAAGGCCCCGTCCACACTACACTGCTTAGGCCTGGTAATGGATGCAAACCGTTATGGCCTGGGAGCGGTGCAGTGTGTCCATACTGTGGCGGGGTCCATCACGGGACCGATACCGCCGGTCCATACTGCGGGAGCTGAGCGACCGTTAAGGCAGTACCTGATCCCACAATGCAGCTTGCACTTCTCTAGGAGACCAGTGCCACGCATCCACATTATGGCCAGTAACATTATCGAGGTGTAACTGATTTCATAGCCATTGTTGAAACCACCTCATATGTGGTTTCAACAATGGTTACGAAAATGCCGTCTGTAACATTACAGGTATAAACGCAAACCATTGCGATAAGGGTTTGGGCCTCAGTAACGTTACAGAGGCATAGTGTGGACAGGGCCTAAGTCTTTTTTTTTTATTTTAAAGACAATTTTTTGTCTTTCTTGATTTCAGTTTCACTTTCCCCCGCAGCTGGAAACTTTCAGCCTAATTGGGCTGAACAGCAGATAAATTAGGAAATCAGGCTAGCCCACTGGGTTTTATTTAATTGATTAATTTACATAGTCCTACTCCTGTTCTGCTGGTATCAGTCATGGGAACATGTGTATCCCAGATCACTTTCAGTTAGAGCCCAACCTATACCAGCTGTGCCCTGGGAGGGCCAAAATCCTCTTCAGCTCTTCTTTCCTGAGGATGGATCAATCAAGAGCTATGAACATACAAAATTTGGCAGCAGATAAAGGCTTACTGGTCTATCAAGTCTGCTTGAATGTGCAGCTAGCACCCTTATACTGCAGCTCACCCTCCCTCCTACACTCCCACTCCCTTGACCCTCCCCTTTGCACTGTCTCAGTCCCTTTTGAAGTAGCCTACTGTTCTACTGGATACCACTTCTGCCTGTAACGCATTCCACCCAGCTACCACCCTCTCTGTAAAAAAGTGTCTCCTCATCTCCCTCCTGAACCTTCCTCCCTCCAGCCTCATATCATGGCCCAAGGTGTCCCTCCCCTCCCTTACTTTCAACAGCCCCTTTTTAGCTGTCTTGTTTATTCCTTTCACGTACTTGAAGGTTTCAGTTATATCCCCTCTGTCCCTCTTCCTCTCCAGTGATTACATGTTCAACTCCCTCAGCCTCCTGTTGTATGATAACTCTCCCAGCCCCTGGATCATCTTTGTTGCCCTGTGCTGCACCTCCTCCAGTAACTTAATGTCCCTCTTCATATACGGACTCCAGTACTCAAGCAGTACTCCAGGTAAGGACTAACTAATGATCTGTACAGTGGCAGAATCACCACCCCCCTTCTTGAGGATGTACCCCTTGCAATGCAACCCAGCATTTTATTGGCCTTTGCAGCTGCCTTTCTACATTGTGCTGAGTTGTTCATTGACCCTGTAATGAACACCCCCAGATCCTTCTCCTTCTCTGTCTCGTCTAGCTGCACTCCCGCAGCTGGTAACTCCTCCTTGGGTTTTTCACCCCAAAATGCAGCACCTTGCACTTTTTGACATTGAACTCCAGTTGCCAAGTGTCCAACCAGGTTTTCAGCTTTGCCAGCAATCCCTACCATCCCCCTTTGTCATCCACCACTGCTGCCATCTTGGTGTCATCAGCAAACAGACTGGTCTTGCTCTTGATACCCAATGATATGTCTGCAATGAATAAGCTAAACAACACTGGTCTGAATATCAAGCTCTGTGGAACACCACTCATCACTACCCTTGAGGATGAGAGCTCCCTACCCACTACCACCCTCTTTTGCCTGCCCTGAAACCAGTTCCCTACTCATCTCATTAGCTTTGCACCCCCCCCCCGTGCCTTCTAACTTAATTCCCAGTCTCCCATGGGAGAAAGAGTCGAATGCCTTACTGAAGTCCAGGTACAGGACATCCACTGCATGTCCCCTGTCCAATTGCCTAATTACCCAGTCATAGGACTCCACCGGGTTGGTTTGGCAGGATCTGCCACTTACAAAGCCATGCTGTCTGCTGTCCTGTAGTCCTTTGGTTTCCAGGAGGGCCACTAACCTCTCCTTCAGAATAGTCTTCATCAGCTTATCCACAATGGATGTAAAGCTCACCGGTCTGCAGTTCCCCAGTTAATGCTTAGGGCCAATCTTATGGAGGGGCACCTCATGAGCCATCCTCCAGTCCTGAGGTACACACCCTGAGTGTAGTGAGGCATTGAATAAATCTGCCAACAGTCTCACCAGGATATCTGCCAGCTCCTTCAGTACTCTGGGGTAGATGTCATCTGGGCCTGGCGTCTTGTCCACCCTCAATGTTTTCAAACCCTCCAGAACCCTGCCCTCCATGATTTCCCCATCTGTCACCCCCCTCCCCCTATGTTCCTTTCCTCCCTTCCCCCTTGGGTATCACCCCTTCTCTTTAGTGAATATCAAGCAGAAGTAATCATTTAGTGCTTCTGCCTTATCACCCCCTTCTTCCACCCACCCCCTCCTTTCTAATCCTTACTATGTGGTTCTTACAGCTCCTTTTCCCCCGATATACCTGAAGAAGTCCTTCTCCACCTTCTTAATGCCCTGCACCAGCCTGAGCTCCTTAGAAACCTTGGCTGCCCTTACTGCCTTTGTCACCTCCTTTGATTTCTTCAGGTACTCCTCCCTGTCCTCCCCCCCTCCCAGTTATTTGTACCTCCTAAAGGCAGCTCTTTTCCTCCTTACCTTTTCCATGATGCCCTTGCTCACCCAGCTAGATTTCTTTGCCCTAGTCTTCTTGCTCTGGGCCTTGCTGCAGGTTCTGGTTGCCTCCACTATCCCCAGCTTTATGAGCTCCCACATCTGGGTAGTGCCCATACTAGGTTGAATTCTAGCCATGTACCCTTTTATCACTTCCGACATCTTCCCAAAGTTAGCCCTCCTGAAATCCAGCACCCTTGTGCCAGATTCCACTCCTTTCTTATCCATATCCAACTTCAACCATACTGAGTGGTGGTCACTCCCCGCCAATGGTTCTTCCACCCTCAGTTCCCTCACAAACTACCCATTTGCCAGCACAAGATCAAGGATATTCACTTATCTGGTTGGTTCACTGATCATTTGCATCACAAAGCTGTCCTTGAAGGCATCCAGTAGTACCTGCTCCCATCTATTCCTAGTTGTTGGGGCACTCCAGTCCACTCTTGGCATGTTGAAGTCCCCCACAATCAGCACACTACCCTTCTTGCAGGTCCTCTTGATCTGTTCTGCTAGTTCCCTGTCTAACTCCTCTGTATGAGAGGGCAGCCTGTACACCACTCCCATCCTGAGAGTCCTGTTCTTGGAATCCTGGATTTGCATCCATAGTGACTCCATACTACCCTCCTCCCCTTTCTCCTGTAAACACTTCAGTCCTTCCCTCACATATAGTGTTACCCCTTTCTTTCCCATTTGCTCTATCCCTATGAAATATCCTGTACCCTGGTATCAACAGGTCCCAGTCATTGTATTGGTTGGCCCATGTTTTTGTGATGGCCTCCACCTTTCCCTCTTCCATGAGAGTCTATAGCTCTGCAGTTTTCTTCCCAAAGCTCCTAGCATTCAGGGTGACTACCTTCCACCCATTTCACTTCCCCTTCCCCCCTCCCATTCTGCCCTCCTTGACTAGCATCACGACTAGTACTTGCCCTTTGTCACTGTTATGGCTTCCCAACCTGTGGTCGCTGCATGTCCCTTGCCCACCTGCCACCCCCTGCTCCTAGTTAAAATTCCCAACTACCTCTATGTATCCCTCCATCCTCTATTTCAACACTTGCTTTCCCTCTTCACTCAAGAGTAGTCTATCCTTGGCATAGACACTACTGTCCTCCCAGGTTCAAATCGTCTGCAACAAGTCCTTATTGGAGTTGGCTGCTATCAGTAGAGGTGCTTCCCTTCACCTGTGGCCATGGCTGCAGCTTGAAGCACTGAAAGGCATGAAGAAATAAACTCAGTTTTTTAATTAAAAAAAATGGACAACACTTGCCCATAGGCACTGCTGCACTCACCACCACTACCAGGGACCATAGGGAGCCTTCTCTGCCAAGTCTGTCAGGCTCTGGGCACTGTTGTTGCCAATGTTCTGTTGCTGGCCCCACTGCTTATAATTGAGGCACATCACTTTGGCTGGATTGAACCACAGATACATAGATACATAGACAGTGTCGGCAGATAAGGGCCTATGGCCCACCTAGTCTGCCCATTTGAGCTTGTAAGTTCAGTTTGTTTTCCTAGAAGTCTGTTGCCCCTTACCCCTGACCTCTAGAATTCCTTTATGTCTATCCCATGCATTCTTAAATCCCGTGATTGTTTCAGCCCCCACCACTTCCTCTGGCAGGGTGTTCCACTTGTCCACCACCCGTTCTGTGAAGAAATTCTTTTTCATGTTTCCTCTGAATCGTCCTCCTCCAACTTCATCCCATGCCCTCTAATCCTGAAACATCTTTTTCGCTTAAAAATAGTGTTTTCCTGCACCCTGTTCCTCCCTGTAAGGTACTTGTATGTCTCTATCATATCCCTCTCTCCTCCTCTCCTCCAGGAGTACATGTTCAGTTCCTTCAACCTGTCTTCATAGGACTTGTGATGCAACCCATGCACCATCTTTGTTGCCCTCCTCTGAACCTTCTCTACCCTGTCTATGTCCTTGCGTTGGTATGGTGTCCAGAACTCTACACTGTACTCCAGGTGGGGCCTCACTAGTGTCTTGTATAGCGGAATTATGACCTCCCTTTTCCTGCTGGTGATGCCCCTGCCTATACATCCCAGCATCCTATTTGCTTTACCTGATGCCTTGTCACACTGTTTCCCTACCTTGAGGTCATCAGAGATGACAACCCCAAGATCCCTTTCCTGCTTGGTGCATGCTATATCCTCACCCCCAACTGATATATTGTGCCAGGGTTTTTGTGCCATATGCATTATCTTGCACTTCTTTGCATTGAATTTCAACTGCCAAACCCTTGACCATTCTTCAAGTTTCTGCAGGTCCCTTCTCATTCTGTCTACACCCTCTGGTGTGTTTACTCTGTTACAGAGCTTTGTGTCATCAGCGAACAGTGAAATTCTGCCTTCTAGATCCTGTGCAATGTCACTGATGAAGATGTTGAATAGGACCGGTCCCAGTACTGATCCCTGTGGTACCCCACTGGTCACTCTTCCCTCTGTGGAGTGACAGCCATTTACCACCACCCTCTGTGTCCTGCCACCCAGCCAGTTACCTACCCACCACACTACTGTCCTGCCCACACCCATATTCCCAGTTTGTGTAATAGTCTTCTATGTGGCACAGTGTCAAAGGCCTTGCTGAAGTCCAGATAGGCCATGTCCACTGCCCTCCCTGATCCACCTCCTAGTCACCCAGTCAAAAATTCAATGAGGTTGGTCTGACATGACCTCCCCTGGTGAAACCATGCTGCCTTGGGTCCTGTAGTCCATTAACAACCAGATGTTCCACCAATCTCTCCTTTAGTAGTGCTTCCATGATCTTTCCCACTACTGAGGTGAGGCTGACTGGTCTGTAGTTCTCTGCTTCCTCTTTGTTCCCACTTTTGTATAAGGGGACCACTCTGCTGTCCTCCAGTCTTTGGGTACCTCCCTGTTTCCAGTGATTGGCTGAACAGGATAGCCAGAGGTTCAGCCACCACCTCTTAGTTCTTTAAGGACCCTGGGGTGCACTCCATCTGGCCCCATTGCTTTATCAGCTCTTATTATTTCCAGTTCCTTCAGGACCCTTTCTCGTGTAAAGGGACTTGTGTCGATTTCTGCACCATTCTCACCCTTGTACTCCTTCAGACCCATTACCCCTCTTCCTTAGTAAAGACTGAGCAGAAATACCTGTTCAATATGTCAGCTTTACTGTTGTCATCCTCCACGCAGCTCCATCCTCCTTCAGTCTCACTATCCCTCCCTTTGTCTTTTCTTTTTCATTTATGTACCTGTAAAGGTTTTGTCCCTTTACCCACTGATTTTGCAATGTGTTCTTCTGTCTGAGCTTTGCTTCCCTACTGACTTCCCTGCCTCCTTTGTTTCTCCTGGTACTTCTCCCTATCCCTTCTGCCTGTGTCTTTTGTATTGCCTGAATGCAATCTTTTTGGCTTTCACTTTCTTTGCTACCTCTTTGGAAAACCATAATGGTCTCCTCTTCCTTTTCCTCTTGCTAACCTGCTTAATGCATAATTCTGTTGTTCTTATAATCCCCATTTTAAATACTGTCCACTGTTCCTCAACCCCTGATTCCTGTCCTATTCCCCTTAATGCCTCTTTCAAGTATCTCCCCATTTTACCAAAGTCTGCCCCCCTAAAATCCAGGATACGTGTTTTTATGTGGTTTGGTTCTGCTCTTTCTGTGATTTCAAACCACAATGACTGGTGGTCACTGTTACCCAGGTGCTCCCCCACTGTTACCCCCATCACACTGTCCCTGTTTGTGAGCACAAGGTCCAGTATTGCCTTCTGCCGAGTTGGTTCCATGACCAGTTGCTTGAGGAAGGCACCCTGAAGGGAGTCCAGGATAAATCTGCTCCTAGTTGATGCTGCTGCAGGGATGCTCCAGTCCACGTCTGGTATATTGAAGTCTTGCTTTTGTTCCTCTGAAGAATGTCGCTTACATGACCAGACTGCTAAACTCTGCCAAAGGTGCTCACCATCATGACTTGACCAAACTGCTGACCCCAATTACAGAAGAAAAGGGCAATGGAGTGCAGGGACTACTGACACATCTAGACCAGATCAATTGTTTTTCTCTTATCAGCCAGCCCTCTGCACCCTCTTTCCTTCCCATGATAGTGCCACAGACTCAAACCAATGCCATCACTGAGATGTTTGGTGGCATTCCTGGCAACCGACTTCTGTTCCCTCAAGCCAAATAACACTCTCCTTCTTTATAAACAGCCTATCCTGTGCTAGGGATGCATCAAGGTTCCTAGCATGGGGCACAGGTGGGGATTTCCCTAATGAATGCCCATGATTGGGCTGCCAAACCAGACTGCTGAATAAAAATGATTTTGCTCCATCTAAGATCAAAATGAACATATCAATGTGAGTTTAGTAAAAGTACTAGATACTTTAAAAATGTATCAATACATACTGTAGCCCTTTCCTTTTTACTCCCACCACAGTAAAATGAGCTATGTTACAAGCACATGGGAGAGTTTTGAGCTGTTTCCAGTAGATGGCAGCAGATTTAGGAGTTCCTTGACAGGGAACCCATTTTGAGTACCCTCTTGGGTTTCTTTTGCCCCTCCAGAATTGTAGCACATGAAACTGACATTGAAGCCCCCCAAACATCTTAGCCATGAGAGTTATGTGGAGATCAAGCTATGTGTGTTTTTTTAAAAGGTTACATTATTGAAATAAGTTAACTCAATGGCACTTGACACTTTGCTATTCATCTGCACATTTGTGCATGAGTTTCCATGAATGTACACCAATTTTGCATGTGGTTTGATGTATTTATGCAAATCTTATACATTTAAAAATGTGCATTATCTGGCTCCACCCACTGACAAAACTTCATATGGAGGCTCTATGTAGGGGAATCCAGTAACAGTTGTTCAGTCTCCACAATTTCCTAACATATTACCTTCAAAAACCATATAAACACTACAAACAGGTACCTGCCTCTATCTCTGAAATCAAACAAAGAGGCAGAAGACACTGCAGAGCAGGACACTGCAGCACAGGAGCTAGCACAACAAAACTCACCCAAATCAGGAACCAAAGCAAAAAAAGCAAAAAGGAAATCCCAAAAACTTCTGATCATAGGAGACTCCATGATTTGGGGAGTTGATACCCATCTCCAGCCAGGGGTAATGGTCAGATGTCTCCCAGGTACATCAGCATGGAGAGACACTGACCGCATTGCTAAAATTGTTCACAAAGCAGGAGAAAACATTGATGTCCTAGTACACATAGGGACTAATGATTTCACCAGCTGGTCAGTTGTGGAGACCAAGGAACACCTGACCAGGCTGGGTGACAAACTATCATCTATTTCATCCGGCATCTCCTTCTCTGAGATCCTGCCAGTCTGGGAGAGGGGAGTAGCTGGACGGAAGGTCAGAGAAGGGGAGATAGGGGAGCTAAACATGTGGCTCAAGGGCTGGTGCCAGGAAAAAGGACACACATTTGTAGGGAACTGGCAACATTCTGGGAGCGAAAGTTCTTTAAATGTGATGGACTGCATCTGATTAAGGCGGGAGTCAGTGCATTGGGGCAGAAGTTTGACATCTTTGCAGAATATTTAAACTAGCAAATGGGGAGAGGGGTGCAGCACCCCATACGTTGAATGGGAAGAACACCCCTCCCCCCTCAGCTAGTGGTCAAACAGGGATTCAGCATGTTTGCAGTTCATTTGCATCACCAGGTAAGAAAAAAGGTTTGTCTCCCCATACGACACACAGGGGTAATGCCAAACCTCACCCAACAACTAACACACCAAAATCTGGCCAATAGAAAATCATGTACACAAATGCTCACAGCCTGGGAAATAAGATCCCAGACCTGCAGGCAATAATGTCAGAAGCTAAACTGGACATAGTAGCAATTAATGAGGCGTGGTTTACTAGTAACCACACTTGGGAGACTTCAGTACCTGGCTATGTATTGTTCAGAAGAGACCAAGGTGCAAAAAGGGAGGAGTGGCCCTGTATGTCAATGAAAATATCAAAGTTATAGAAATTCAGAATACACATAAGGAGCCAGAAGAACTGTGGGTCACCCTGGAAACAGGAAATGGGACAGCCATAAGAACTGGGGTTGTCTACAGGCCACCAGACCTGGGGGAGGACATAGACACATTACTGTTAGAAGATATACAAAACATGACAGCTAAAGGGGAGGTTCTGATAATGGGAGACTTCAACATGCCAGATACAGATTGGTCAATACCAGCAGGAACATTTGCCAGAACTAGACACATAGTGGATTCCCTGCAGGGGGAGGGCCTCAAACAACTGGTACAACAACCCACAAGAGACAGGGCTATCCTACATCTAGTACTGACTAACAAGGAAGGGACCACAGATCTCCAGGTACAAGGTCACCTGGGGGCCAGTGACCATCACATGGTATGGTTCAATTTGGCTACTACATCTAAATCATCCCATTCCAAGGCAAAAATATGGGACTTCAAAGGAGCTGACTTTGATAAGATGGCCAACAGAGTTAAGCTAGCCCTGGCAAAAAGAAACACAGTTGAGGGGTACAGGCAAAGTGGGCAAGCATTAAGGATGCAATACTTGAAGCAACATCCCATTGTGTTAGACAGAAAAGGAAGTGCAAAAGAAGAAGGAAACCACTTTGGTTTTCAAATACGGTAGCAGAAAAGGTCAGAGCCAAAAGGCTGGCCTTCAGGAAATATAAGGGAACACAGTGGGATGAAGATAGGGAGGCATACCAAACTGCCCAAAGGGAAGCAGGGAAGGCAGTAAGGCAGGCAAAGTCCCAAACTGAGGAAACACTAGCATGAACAGTAAAATAAGGTGACAAGACTTTCTATAGATACATTAGTGAAAGGAGAAAGTCCAGAGGGGTATTGCTAAGCTTAATGGAGAAAGGGAGCATGTGAGGAGGAGGACCCTGTAAAGGCATCTATCCTAAATAGATACTTTTGCTCAGTATTTACTGAAGAGAAGGTAGGCAGGGCCCACAGCTCAGCATCATGGACACAGTGGGAGGGAGGTGAGCATTACTCCCTTCACAAAGAAAGGGTCCTATAAGAGCTTCAAGCTCAGGGTGGATAAGGCAATGGGACCTGATGGCATACATCCCAGGGTACTTAAGAAGCTAAAGGTGGAACTAGCAGAGCCATTAGCAGAACTGTTTAGTGAGTCTCTGAGCACAGGAGAGGTCCCAGAAGACTGGAGAAGGGCTCATGTGATCCCGCTCCACAAGAGTGGTAGCAGGGAGGAGGTGGGGAACTACAGACCAGTCAGTCTTACCTCAGTAGTGGGCAAGATTATGGAGGCACTCCTTATGGAAGGGATAGTGCAACACCTGGAATCCATAGGGGCACAGGATCCAAGACAGCATGGGTTTACAAAATGAAGGTCCTGTCAAACTAATCTCATAGATTTCTTTGACTGAGTAACCAGAGTGGTGGACGAAGGGGAGCAGTTGATGTTGCCTACCTTGACTTCAACAAAGCTTTTGACACTGTTCCACATAGAAGATTAATAAGCTGGTTGGGGTCGGGGTGGGTCAGAAGTTGGTCAACTGGGTGGCAAACTGGTTGAGGGCAGAAAACAGAGAGTGGTGGTAAATGGTATACAGTCAGAAGAGATGCAAGTCACAAGTGGGGTACCTCAGGGATCAGTTCTGGGCCAGTCCTCTTCAACATCTTCATTAGTGACCTTGCAGATGGACTAGAGGGTAAGGCTTGTCTGTTTGCAGATGACACCAAGATCTGCAACAGAGTAGATGATCCAGATAGGTGGGCAGAATGAGAAGAGATCTGGATAAACTAGCAAAATGATCAGAAGAGTGGCAACTGGAATTTAATATAAAAGTGCAAAATCATGCACATGGGAAGAGAAACCCTGAAGCCACCTATAGGCTGGGAGGTTGCTAGCAGTCGCATAGGAAGAAAGAGACTTGGGCATCATCATCACTGATGACCTGAAATCATCCAAGCAGACCTCTAAAGCAGTAGGTAGGCTAGGGGGTGTTAGGGTGTATTAGTAGGGGTATCACAAGTCGTAAGAGGGAGGTAATAATCCTCTTACAAGACACTGGTTAGGCCCCATCTGGAGTACTGCATGCAGTATTGGAGGCCACACCTTCACAAGGACATTAACCAAATTGAGGCAGTCCAGAGAAGGGCAACAAAAATGGTGCAGGGACTGCATCACAAGACATATGAGGACAGATTAACAGAGCTCAATATGTATACCTTGAGCAAAGGAGGGAGAGGTGGTATGATCGAGGCATTCAAACACCTTAAGGGCATTAACAAGGTGAAAAAGTCTAACATGTTTAAATATAAGAAAATAGCAGGAAAAGAGGCACAGCATGAGATTAGAGGGGGGTCGATTAAGGGGGAATGTGAGGACATTCTTTTTCACAGAAAGGGTGGTGGATACATGGAATGGCTTACCACAAGAAGTGGTGGCTATGAATACAGTGCAGGGCTTCAAACAGGCATAAGGGAGCAATACAAATGCCTATGAATAGATAGGACACTGACAGAGCAAAGGCCGATGGCACATTTATAAGGTAGAAAAAGAAATGGGCAGACTGGATGGGCCTTGCGGTCCTTATCTGCCGTCAACTTCTATGTTTCTATGTTTCTAATTTGATTAATAAATTTGCTTCTTCAGAGAAATCTATGTGTGCTCTGCTTTTCTTGCAGTTCATGAATAAAAATCATATGGGTGTTTCTTTTTCTTGGGGCCCCACACTGCAAGCTGACCCTTCTCCCATCACTTAGTATCTCCCATAGGGCCCAAAATGTGAAGGGGACCACTGAGCAGGGGTATTGACATTATGATGGGGACTAGAGATGTGCAAAATTACTAATGTAATAAAATATCTCTGATTGCTACCTGACGTGGTACTCATGTACCTATATTATGACTACTGTGATCTACCTATTACCAAGCTTGTACCACTGGTGAATTCCTGTAATACTGGTTGCTTTTCTAATCTAAGTGTTATGTACTGTATTATTTTGTTTGCTGTGATATATTGCTCTCTTGATGAGGTGCCTTCATAAATGAGTCTTTGACTCAAAGGTCTGTAAACCGATGATCTAATAAATAAAAATAAATAAAAAAAATTGGCAACCTCAACTTTGCAAATAAATTCACAAAGTCTGTCAAATTCACAGAGTGCTGATCTAGCAAAGTTTTCTGAGGGCGTAGTGGCACTTTTTCAACCCAAGTCATGCAAATTAGCTGGCGAACGGGCAGCTGTACCATCACATCACCTGAGAAAGTGCCACTTCCACAGGAAAAGCCATAGCAAAGTGGGCAATTCATGAATCTTTTTGTGAAGGCAAATTTGGCAACCTTGTTACCGTAGGCTGGCAGTATAGCCTAGAGGTTAGAGTAATGAGCTGTGATTGAGCTTGGTGCACCCAGCAGACTTGGGTTTGATTCTCACAACTTCCACTTGCATACTTTGTGATTCTGAGCAAATCACTTAACCACCTCAGTGCTCCTGGGTCTCCCCTAAAAACAGGCACTTGTGCATAATGGGCCTTATCCAGTTATCCAAAAAAGAATAAAGTAAAATATACTTCACCAGCGAAGTAAAATCTTGCAACATCTCTAATGGGGACTAAATCACTGGCTGTCAACTAGATATGCTGCAGATTCTATGGTGTAACATGTTCCCTGTGATCATGTGCCTCTCAGCCTTCTCTCTTCTGGGCTCACTAATTTCAGAATTTCCAGTCTCTCCTCATAGCTATAAATCCTAGCAAGATATCAGGTTTATGGCCCTGTGATGAACCCTTGTGATCCATTCAGTGTCCCTTCTGTACTACAGTGACCAGAACTAGATAGAGTAGTAAAGGGTTAGTCAAACCAACCCTTTGTATGGGGGAGAACCATGTCCCTTTCTTTCTATTTTTTTATTCTTTGGTAACTGGGTAAGACCCTGTAAGTGTAACTGCCTGTTTTCAGGGGTGATCCAGGAGCACTGGGGAGGTTAGGTCACTTGTTCAGTCACACAGCATGCAAGTTGAGGTTGTGAGAATCAAATTCAGGTCCGCTGGATGTACCAAGCTGATTCACAACTCGTTACTCTAACCTCTGGGCTATACTATCAGCCTTGACCTGCTCCTTAGGCTCCTCCTACTACATTCCAACATTTCATTTGCTTTCTGGACTGCAGCAGCACATTGCCTGCCTTGTCTCAGCTTACTGTCCACCATTACACCTAGATCCATTCTGTTAGTTGCGCTTCCTACCACTGTTTGCACTACACAGGGTAGATCTGCAACCTGGATTCCTCTGCCCTAGGCATAGACTTTGCACTTCCCCACATTTCCATCAGTTTCTCCACATTTGCTGATAGGATTTAAATGATATTATGGGCACTGGGATGTATATTCTAAAGGTATGAGTGCTGTCTGACACTTTTACTTCGAAAACTATTTTATCTAAAATGACATGACACATGATTCAGTCCCCCATTGAGTGGTGGAGCACGGATGAGATCAACCGTGTGCAAAAGAGCTCAGTGCACAGCGTAACAGACAAGTAGCATTTCCACCCTGACTTCCACCTCAGTGGATTTATAATTATCACCCGAGTACAGATCCAAGACTTGTACACATGATTTTAAATCTGGAATGGGAAATAACTGAAAAGTGTGAAAAGCAGTATTCTCATAAATTCCAAACTCTGCTATTTCTTTTTGTCTTCTCATAATTTGATAGTATTCTTTTGTCTTTAGTTGTTATAATATAAAGTAAAGCCCTTCTGCAAGGTACAAACAGATTTCTCAACATGAGGTGATCACAACATGCTGTTTGATGGGATTTTGTAAAATCAGACAAAAGTGGATGCTAGAATGGAACTTGATAAAGGACCAAGGTTTATTACAGCCTATTCAGTTGATGTCAGATTGGTTGCCGATGTGGTTAAGAAAAATTAGGATATCCTGAAAACAGATGACAAACTGTGTGGGATGTTACCTGCATAGACTGCAGATCACATACCATAGACCTCACAACATCAAAGATATGGTTGTCAGTTCCCAACATGAGGAACCTACTGCAGTGCACCCATTTGGCTGCCCCCAAGCCCCACTGGTAATAGGAGTTGTGGTAACTGCAGGTGTTGTAATAGTATTATTCAGGGTCCTAACATTCAGAATCCTGCAGGCCCCAGTACCATTACCATTCAGGATTTTATCACTTTGGATTTTGAGGGAATTCTTTACACACTTATATGTAGATGTGGGTTCTTTTATGTAGAAAATTAAAAAGAAAATGTGTGAGTGAGTATATTTATTAATTTACTTATTGAGTTACTTATTTATTTGTTTGTTACACACAAGGTCCTTTAGGCTGAGGCTATTTTCAAAGGGTCTAGAGTCAATGGCAAGAGTGAGTTACAAGGTGATGTATATCATATATATACATCTTATACACATTTGCATTAGCCAAAATACAGCATATACAGTGCTGAGTAAGAAATAAAAGTTAGATAGTGAGTCTGGTTGCATAAAAACTAATTTGAGAGAGAAGGAGCATTGTGAGTGCAAGCAAAACACACCTGATGGGGAACCCATCAAACACACTTAAGTCAGTAGGCTGATTGAAAAGTAGGGTGTGAGTCAATGATAGCAGTCACTGGGGTTGGAGGGGATTAAGTTCAGAAAGCAGAAGGGATTTAAAGAGAGCCAAGGAGTTATTGACTCTAAGGGAGTGGTCATGAGAGTTCTATAGTTTAGAAAATCTAAAAGAGAAGCAGGATTGTCCTAGTGCAGTTTTTCTGTATGGGAGGGCCAGGGAGAGTTGTTCAACAACCCTGGTGGGATAAGAGGGGACAAGGAGCTTCAACAGAGCCTTGACTCTGGGTGAAAATGGCCCCATAATGGCTTTTTTGCCTGTGATCAGTGTGTTGTATTTCAGGCGTGTTATAAGGAGCAGGTGTGTGTGTCCAATTTAGAATTGAGGGCATAACGGCAAGCTCTGTTAAGCAGGCATCTCACCCTAGCAAGCACTATATTACATGTAGCTCCATAGACCACAATATCATAGTCTATGAGGCTGAGAATGTAGCTTCTCACCAGCAGCTTTTTGACCTCAGGGAGGAGTGTACACTCGTGCCTATACAACAGTCCAAGCCTAGAGTCAGCAGTCCTAATTAGGGTGTCTACATACAGTGAGTAATGGAGGCCAGGGTCAAGGGTTATTCCTAGGTAGTTGAAGGAGCTCATCTGCTCAAAAGGGATACCTGAGGAGGTGGTAATGACCAGTGAGGGCAGGGTAGGGGCTTTGCTCCGAATGTGGAAGATCATTAATTTAGGATTTGTTTGTGTTAAAGGACCAAAAGATTGGAAGTAGAAACATAGAAACATAGAATTTGACGGCAGATAAGGACCGCTTGGCCCACCTAGTCTGCCCATTTTCCTACCTAACAGATAAGCTGCAGATCCTAGTTAACCAACAGCTTACTTCCTCTTACCCGCCCCTAGGACTGCCTTATGCCTGTCCCATGCATTCTTGAAGTCCACCACTGTTCTTGACTCCACGATCTCCTCAGGGAGGCTGTTCCAGCCATCCACAACCCTCTCAGTGAAAAATACTTCCTCACATTACCCCTGAGCTGCCCCCTCTATCTTCAAATTCGCCCCTTGTTCTTGCACATCTCTTTCTGGAAGATGCTACCTCTTGGACTTTGTTAATTGCCTTGAGGTAGTTGAAAGTTTCTATCATGTCCCTCTCTCCTTCTTTCCTCAAGAGTATACATATTAAGCTCTTTTAGTCTTTCTTTTATGTCTTCTGGTGCAGACCCTGCACCATTTTGGTGCCCTCTCTGGACAGCCTCCACTCTATCTATGTCTTTTGCGGAGATGGGGTCTCCAGAACTGTACACAGTACTCCAGATGGGGTCTCACCAACTGTCTGTACAGAGGGATAACAACTTCCTGTTTTCTACTATTGATGCCTCTTCCTATGCATCCCAGTATCCCTCCAGCCTTCCTACTGCCTTCTCACATTGCTTTCCCACCTTTAGGTCATCTGATATAATTACCCCCAGGTCCCTTTCCATTTTTACTGTTGTCAGTATCTCACCCCCATTGTGTACGCTTCCCCTGGGTTTTTGTTTCCCAGGTGCATTATCTTGCACTTCTTTGCATTGAATCTGAGCTGCCATACATTTGACCATTCCTCCAACCTTGCCAAGTCCCTTCTCATCCTTTCCACTCCATTCTGTGTATCAACCCTGTTGCAGATCTTTGTGTCATCTGCAAAGAGACATACTTTTCCTTCCAGTTCCTCTGCAATGTCACTTATAAAGACATTAAAAAGGACTGGTCCCAGTACCGAACCCTGTGGTACCCCACTAGTAACCCTCCTTTCTTCACTGTGTACTCCATTTACTACTACCCTTTGCGTCCTGTTGTCTAGCCAATTTTTTATCCAGGCTACCACCTTGGGACCCATTCCAAGGCTGGCTATATTGTGTATTAATCTTTTGTGGGGGACTATATCAAATGCCTTGCTAAAATCTAGGTAGGCCATGTCCACAGCCCCTCCCTGATCTACTACTTTGGTCACCCAGTCAAAGAAATCTATTAGATTCATCTGACAAGACCTTCCCGTCGTGAATCCATGCTGCCTTGGGTTCTGTGCCCCACTGGCCTCAAGGTACTCAACAATTCTTTCCTTCAGAAGTGATTCCATCATTTTCCCTACCACTGAGGTCAAACTAACTGGTCTGTAGTTTCCTGCCTCTGTCCTGCTCTCACTTTTGTGAAGAGGAATTACATCTGCCCTCCTCCAGTCCTTGGGTACCACCCATCCTCCCATGATTTGTTAAAGAGGTAGTCAAGCGATGTCACTAGTTCTACCCTTAGTTCTTTTAGAATTCTTGGGTGAATCCTATCAGGCCCCATTGCTTTGTCCACCTTCAATTTTATTAGTTCATTCAGAACCCTTTCTTCTGTAAATGGACTGGTATCAACCCCGTCTTCAGAGTGTTTCTCTTGTTTGGTTTAGGTAACTCCCCTCCTCTTCCTTTGTGAATACTGAGCAGAAATATTCATTCAGTAACCCTGCTTTTTCACTGTCACCTCTACCCACATTCCTCTCCTTTATTAGCTTCAGTATCCTCCTTTGGTCTTTCTTCGCTCCCTAATGTACCTATAAAGGTCTTATCCCCTTTAACAGATTGGCTATCCTTTCTTCGGTTTGGGCCTTTGCTATTCTGACTACCTTCCCAGCCTCTTTCTGCTTTAACTGATAAAGTTCTCTGTCCTGCTCCTTCTGTGTTTTTATATATTTCCTGAATGCTGCCCTTTCTCCTTAACTCCCTGCCACCTCTTTTGTGAACCATAGAGGTTTTTTCCTTCGTTGTGTTTTATTGATTTTTTTTACGCAAAGGCTTGTTGCCTCTGTGATGGCTGTTTTGATCACTTCCCATTGTTCCTCCACCCCTCCTTCTTGCCTGTTTGCTAGTGTTTTTCTGAGGCACTCTCTCATTTTCCCAAAGTCAGCCCTCCTAAAGTCTAGTACTCTTGCTTTTGTATGGCTTGATTATATGGCTGTGTTTATCGTGAACCACACTGTTTGGTGGTCACTTGTTCCCAGATGGCTACCCACTTCTAAATCTGAGATTCTTTCTCCATCCCCATTTGAAAGTACCAGGTCTAAGATTGCTCCTCCCGAGTCAGTTCCAATACTAGCTGTCTGAGACATGCTCCTGTAGGGCATCAAGAATGACCCTGCTCTTGGATGTGCCTGCAAAGGTGCTCCAGTTAACATCTGGCATATTCAGGTCCCCATCAACAATATCTCCCCTTTTTCTGCCATTCTAAGAAAGCCTTCTATCATTTCCTTGTCCATTCCCTTCCCCTGAGATGGGGGTCTGTATACAACCCCCATGCGGATTGTGGTGCCATTTCCTGTCTCCAGGGTGACCCAAAGTGCCTCATCTGCTCCCTGTTTACTCTTTAGTTCTGTTGCTTTGATCCCTTCCTTTACATAGAGAGCTACTCCTCCTCCTCTTTTACCCTCCCTGTCCCTTCTGTAGATTGCGTATCCTGGTATGTTGACATCCCATTCATGACCTCAGGGAGGAGTGTACACTCGTGAAGTGAACCAGTTCTGGACTGCTGAGAAGTCTGTTTGGAGATCACATTGTAGAATGGCCTGAATGCAGCTTGTTGCAGTGTTGACTGCATCATTAGCATACAGAAGTAGTTTGGTAGGCTTGCAGACTACTGGGAGATCATTGATAAATAAGCGGAATAAGAGGGGACCAAGGATTAAACCTTGGGAGATCCCAGGGTAACCGCTCGACAGATAAGGAGTCAGGACATTTGACTGCTTGTGATCTGCCAGTAAGGTAGCATGAACTCCAGCAAGTGAGTGACCTCATCAGAGAGACCAACATTAGCTGATTTTTGGCATAGCAGTGCATGGTTGACCAGGTGGAAAGCCTTAGTAAGGTCAATAAAGATGGAACCAGCGAGCTCCCCTCTATCTAAGGCAACATGCAGGTATTCGACGTAGTCAACCAAGGCTCTTATAATGTTATGATTCCTTCAGAAGCCATGCTTCTTGTGCGACAGAAGGTCAAAATGGTCAAGATATTGAGAAAGTTGGTCACTGACAATTTCCTCAAGTTTTTGAGAGGAGGGGCAGGATGGAGATGGGTTATAGTTTGAGGGTAGGTCTTGGGCACCTGCTTTGAAGACAGGGTTGACATGGGCAATTTTCCAGAGCTTGGGCACTTGTCCTGTCAAGAGGGATAAATTAAAAATTAGTTGGAGTGGGTGGGTGACTTCTTATAGGGAAAGTTTAAGGAGTTTCATGTCCAGGGTATCAGGACTGGTTTGGGTAGAGATTTTGGTTCTGGACAAGTATCTGTAGGTTTCTGCCCAGGTTAGCCTCTTAAGATAGAAGCTGGGATATGGGGCATGAGTGTGTGGGTTTTGGGGTGTGGTGGGGGGGCATAGATGAATGGGATATAAGCAGATAGGTCACTAAGTGTATTGTTAAAGGTGTTGGTGATTTACACATTCCCTTCAACAGTAGTTCCTCCACATTGAAGGGTGTGGGGAAGTGGCTTTCTATTATAGCCAAGTATATCACTAATGTTCCTCCAGAGAAGTTTTGGTTGGTTAAAGAGAGTGTTCTGTTTGGTTTTACGGTAGTTAGCTTTAGTAGTGTTAATTTGTAGTTTTACACTATTTTTAAGTTCTTTAAACCTCTGGAGGTGAAATGAGAGGACTTGTGCTCAGTACTGAGCCCAGGCTCTATCTTGTTCCCTGATCTGAGACGTAAGAGATGGAGTGAACCAAGGCTAGTAGGTGCTCTTATTGACCAGGGTTCTGAAAGGGAATATCAGATCACACATGGTATTAAATTGCCTTATGAAGTAAGCCAAGGCAGTGTCCACATCCCAAGTCTGCATCAGGAAGGTCCAATCCACCTGCCGCAGGAGTGTTTGGAACTGAGGAAGTCGATGCATGCAAAACTTTCTGGTTCTAGTGCGAGTGGGTTCAGCAGCAGGTGTGCTGGCTGACCATTTACACACTACAGGGGAGTGGTCACTCAAGGAGTCAGGAATGACTCCAGTTGAGAGTATTCTGTTTGGGTGGCTGACAAGTATCCAGTCGATTAAAGTTATAGTACCTGTGCTGTGGCTTGTCCTAGTGGGGAAGGACATAATTAGTGTTAGGTATAGGGTGGCTATTTTGTCCCAAAGGCTTTTGTTGATGTCAGAAAGCCAATTACAGTTGAATTTCCCTAGCATGATTTTTTTCTTGTTGGAGGTTTAGCCCTGCAATTACATTATTGAAGCTATCAAGGCCCTGGTTCACACAATTGGGTGGGAAATAGGCAGCGATTATGTTTAGTTTTTTCTCCTCCCCAACCTAAATAAAGGTTGATACCTGTGCGTTCTGGGCCATCTGTAGGTGGTCCTAGTGAGCGTCTAGTAGCTTGCTGCTGTGATTTGACTAGCAGTAGGCAACCATCAGCTTTTTTGTGCAGCCGGTCATCTCGGAAAATGGTATAGGATTGAATGGAGATCTCATTGTCAGTGATTTTTTGGGTTTGCCAGGATTCAGTGACAACCACAGTGTCAAATTTGGAAGGGGAAACCCACAACTTGAATCAATGTTTACATGAGCTACCTCCAGGTAACCCCCTGTAGGGTTTATTTGGAGGGGCAGGGCTAGAGTTAAGGTGTATATTACCACTTAACAATAGGGTGAGCAATATGACCTGACAGGCTACAAGGTAGAATTTAGGAAATCTTTTAGAAACATAGAAAAACATAGAAACAGAGAAAAAAAAAAGTCAGAAGGTGATCAAGGGTCAATCTAGTCTGCCCATGTGTTTCTTGGTCCTTTTCAGATCCCAGAACCTAACCCCACTTCTGCCTAATGCCTCCTACTGCTCCTGCTGCTTTTGATCACACTCTAGCCTTGTCCCACCTCAGCTTGAATTATGTCATGGACTTTGCTTCCACTTCCTCAGCTGGCAGTTTATTCCATGGCTTCATGACTCTTTCTGTAAAATAGTGTTTCCTAACCTCCCTCTTGAACCCCCCCCAACTTCCACTCGTGCCCTCTAGTGTTAGAGTTGGAGGCTCTGTTGAGCAGGTCCGAGGATGGCACCTTATTTATTCCTCTCAGGAACTTGTACTGCATGTTTCAATCATTTATTCCATCTCCCTCCTTGTCTCCAGTGAGGACATATTTAATGCTTCCAGATGCTCCTCATCCGAGTGCCCTTGAAGGCCCTGGATCATTTTGGTCACTCTTCTCTGGACAGCCTCCAACCTGTTTGTATCCTTTCTCAGATGTGGACTCCAAAACTGGACACAGTACTCCAAATGGGGCCTTACAAGGGACATGCAGAGTGGCAGTATTACCTCCTTCCTCCTGCTGTTGAATCTCTCCCTATGCACCCCAGTATTTTGTCAGCTTTGCTATAAGTTTTGTTACATTGACTTGTCTGTTTAAGGATGCTGCTTACAATGACACCTAGGTGCTGTTCTTCCTGCGGTGGCACTGATCTGGACTCTGTTTAGGTGGTACTCTATCCTTGGGTTCCATTTACCCAAGCGCATCACTTTACATTTTTTGGTGTTGAACTTCAGCTGCTAGATGTTAGACTATCTTTTCAGCCTCTGTAGATCTTTTTGTAGGTCCTAAACCACCTCCTCGCTGTCAACCCTTTCTCCTAGCTTAGTATAATCTGTGAATAGGACAATTTTGCCCTGAATAGCTATGCTGATGCCACTGATAAAGGCATTAAACAGGACTGGCCCCAACACTGAGCCTTGGGGCACACCACTAGTGACCGAGCCTTCATCTGATCTCACCCCATTGACCACTACTCTCGGTTTTCTGTCCCTAAGCTAATTACCTACCCAACTGACTGTGCTCTTGGCTGCACCCTGGTCCTCCAACTTTTATAGCAGGCAGTTGTGTGGCACCAAATCATAGGACTTACTGAAACTGAATTAGAGCAGGTCTACCAGATGGCCTCTGTCTAGTTCCCTAGTGACCCAGTCAAAAAATGTGATTAGGTTAATTTAGCATGACCTTCCTGCTATGAACCCATGTTGCCTGTCATCCTGCAGACCGTTCTTATCTAGGTACTCTACCAAGTCTTGTTTTATTAAGGTTTCCAACAGTTTCCCCACTACTGATGTAAGACTGACAGATAGGTAGTTGCCTGTTTCCTCCTAACTCCCTTCCTTGTGGAGAGGTACTACATCAGCTCTTCTCCAGTCTCTTAGCACTACCCCTGTCTGAAGTGATCTGCAGAATAAATGTGCTAAGGGATCTGCTAATGCACTTGCTAGCTCCTTTAGCACCCTCCCTCGGGTGTATTCCATCAGGCCATGGAGACTTGTCTTCTTCCCCGAGTTGATCCAGGGCCTTTCTAACCCTACTGTTGGTGATTGATGGTGCTTCCATTTGTGGAACACCTCTGTCAGCAGCCTTGGTACTGGGCCTTTGTGTTCCTTGGTGAACACTGAGAAAAAAAAGTTGTTCTGAACAGTGACCTTCTGCCTATCCTCCTCCAGTACTCTATCACCATCTTTGAGTCTAACCATTCCTCCCCTTTTCTTTCTTTTTTTTTGGTATATATTGAAAAAATTGTTTGTTCCCTTCTTTAACCCCTTCTGCAAGCCTAAGCTCTGTTGTGGCCTTAGCTGATTTCATCATACTCTTTGCTTCTTTGTTTTTCTAAACGTAGGCTTCCCATGTACTGTGTTCCTGAGTTCTTTTAGAGTTCCTATAGGCCATCTTTTTGGTTCTGATTGCAGTCCTTACTTGGTACTGAACCAGATTGCTTTTTTGTGTTTGTTCTTTTTGGTTACTATTCTTAGACACATCCTGGTAGCCTATAGAATGGTTAGCTTAACCAGCCCCCATATTTCTTCCACATCTAAATGCTCCTGGATCCGTAACAGCTTGCTTCTGACTACATTTTTCATTTGGTCAATATTGGCTCCTCTAAAGTTTAAAACCTCTGTCTTGGATAGCGATTGTTCTACCCCTAGGGCTAACTCAAACCACACAAAGTTGTAGTCCTTGTTGGCCAGTGGCTCCCCAATCCCTATAGCACTCACTTCCTCTGAGTTAGTGAGGACCACATCCAGGATGGTGTCCAGCCTAGTCGGGGCACTGACTAGTTGTGTAAAGAAGCAGTCTTGTAGGGCATCAACCACCTTTTGGCTCTTAATAGAACCTGCCACTGGGATGCTCCAGTGAATATCTGGCATATTCAGGTCTCCTATCACTACTGTATCCCCTTGTTGTGCTACACCTCTGATTTCCTCTAGTAGGTCTTCTTCCCTACCCTCAGTCTGCCCGGAGGCTTGTATATCACACCTATGTAGATCCTCTCCCCTGTTGCCAAGCTGAGTAGCATCCACAGGTGTTCCACACCCTCCTTTTTGATGCTATCTACTGAGTTGGCATGAATCCCATCATTTACATATAGTGCTACCACTCCACTCCACCATCCCTTCTATCCTGTCTGAACAGGGCATAGCTTGAGACCAAAAGGTCTCAGTCATTTTTCTCCAAGGCCCAAGTCTCCATGATGGCCACCAGGTCCACTCAGGAATCTGCCATCATTGCTTGCAGGTCACTTATTTTGTTTTCCAGGCTTCTGGCATTGATGCATACCCCTTTCCACAGTTTAGTACCCCGTTGCTATTCATTACTATTGGTTCTGCTTTTAGGCCTGCGGATGCATGGCTCTGTGTTCAGTTCCCAATAGTTTCCAGCCATTTTCTACATGTTTTCTAGGTCATGGAAGAGAAATTCCTGCTTGTGAGGCAGTGATGATTAAGTTCCTATCAGAAGTGTATTTCCTGATAGATTCCCTAGTGTTAGACTCCCCCTCACCTAGTTCAAATAGTTGAGATGGACATCAAATTTCTGCCAGGCGCACTCACTTCTTCCTTAGTTAGGTGAAGTCCATCAAACCTGAATAGCTTCCTCTCCCAGAAGCTCCCACATGAGCCTATGATGTGATATTCTTTTTCATGACACCATCCATGTAGCCAAGCATTGAATTTCTCAATGTCCTTATTCCTGATTTTGTCTTTGCAATCCCCTTTGCCCCACACTAGAAGGATCTCTGAGAATGTCAGGGCTGTCATTCTAGTCTCCAGCCATTCCCCCAGCTTAATGTAATGTAAATGTAATGTACAGTAGGAGGCAATATAGCGCAGTGGTTTGAGACTCTGAGGTGCAAACCTGGAGACCTGGGTTTGAATCCCACAGCCCCCACTTGCATACTGTGTGATCCTGAGCAAGTCAATAACTTTCTTGTGCTCCCAGGTCGCATACAAACAAACTTCAGCTTAATGTGTCTCTTCCGGTTATAAAAAAAAAATAATGCAATTTTGCTTGGTTTCTTCCACTGTTCAAGCAGACAGGTCGTTCATACTGAGATGAACCAGAACATTGGTTCCTTTCTCCATTTTGTCTACCAACCTTCTGATGCATTCAGTACCACTCTGTGCTGAAGCTCCAGGAAGACATTTAACCATCACCTTAGGTTGCATATCTTTACTTCGGTGGGACTCGATGCCCCTGATTATTGAGTCCCCCAGAACAAGAAACTGCTTACTTCTGAATCCAACACGTTTCCTTGATGCCTTTGGATGCCATCTCTCTGCTACACCTGGTCCCCTCAATGAACTCAGGGTCACCTCTCACTGAGTAAGGACACTTCATCTTCTCCAGTGGTGAACAAAAGGTTCTTTGTTGGAAATATATTGGTCTGAACAGATCCTGCATGGTCCATCCTTGAAATCTTCCCCCTCCCCTGACTCACTACCCTCCAACCCCCAGGGCCAGAGGGTCTCTGGGGGAAAGGACATGGTTGGCTTCAACTCCAGATTAGCTGGTGATGCAGGCTAGCTATCTCCCTCCATGCTGCTTCCAGCTGAGCTCGAAGCTTGTTCAGATTCCTGCATGTAGGACACTGACCCATCCTCCAGAGCAGACTGCTGAAGGTGAGTGCCCCACAGCACCTGAAACTTATCACCTCCATCCTAAAAACCAAACCAAAATTTGTGTGTGTGTGTGACAATGATAGGGGGACGTCCCTGCTGTGTACTTTTACTCCTGCAGGTCCTGTTCTTGCCCAGAAATTGCCTGCTGTCAATCTGTTTTGTTGCCTATAAAAATAGGACTTCCTCTGGATGGAGGGGTAGTGGGTGGGAAGTGTGAGTACTGAGTGTGTTGCAGCTATGCTGTGTGTTGTCATATAACAGGCACCTGTTTTTTTTTGTTTTGTTTGTTTTTTTACCCTATTTGAAGGTCCTAGTAGTAAAGTTCAAGCTTCTTAATCCCAGTGGTAAAGTAGTAAACATCTATCTCCTTAATCAGCTGCCTTCTTGGCCTTGTTCTTCTCTCACACCTTTTGGCGATCTGGCCCTTTCTGCACTCGAGTAGGTTGCCAGGTTTCACTGCCAACAGTATCAAATTGCACAGTTAGGGATGGGAGGTTACCAGGTGGGCAGACAGGAAGGTGGTTAATGAATTGATAATGTTAGTACATAAGAGGGGGGCAGGACAAGGGGGGAATGGTGAAGACCAAGGTGTGTGTTTAGACCCAGATAGTGAGGCAGGAGGGTGTCAGTTAAAAAGAGGAGGACAGGTAGTATGAGAGAGGTGAGCACTTTCACTGTAGATGCCAACATACTGAGTAAAGCAGCATGGCACATATCTATTGGGATCGTAAATACGCCTTAGGCAAACATGTTTAGAACAAAAACATGACTGAACACACTATCACATTTCTCGGAACTGAGAAAATCTTTCTTGTATCCCAGAGGAGAGAGTGATTTGGAGAGACAGGTCTGCAGGAGAGCATTTTGGATAGTAAGGCTGCAGGCCTGTAAGCCATTGAGACTTACTGATTCAATCAAAGTAATACACTGTCTATAAGGTCCTTATATTTTGAAAAATCAGTTTATGCTCCTCCATACATTATTGATATATTTTGCTTATTTTGTGGTGTAAAACATGGTATTTATCTCATGTCATTTGTCCGCAGCCATTCATGTCAGCCTGCCTTTGATCCCACTGGCTTCCTTTCAACATGTGGCTACAGCATGGAGCAACATAATCAAAATGAAGAGCCTGAAGGCTTTGTATACAAGTATAAGTAAGATTGATTTTATGCTGACAGGTCAGAAGCACCAATAAGAAAATATTAAAATTGTTTATTATCTTACATGGAAAAGTATCTAGACTAGTGATATTTGCTAATCTAGGGTATGTCCATTCTTCACAGTGCATTGTGTAGCTAATTTATAACTTGCTAGTATCAAATAACTTTTTTGTTCACTTGCAAAACATTGCAAACATAGTGGTATCAGTCTGAACTGTGAGAGGGCTTGTGGAGGTATGCCCCTGCTCCATCTATCACAGTTTCAAAATACCAAATCTCCTCATTTCTTCTGCTCACTGTCCCTCTTGCTTCTCCTTTTGTCTTTGAAGTCCTTGTCCAATCACAAGGCTGGAAAATATAAGCTGGAAGGTTTTCTTGGGTAGCTCCCAATTCCTGCTTGAAACCTGTTTCATGCTTTTGGTTGCATTGCTCTGCTTTTGCACTGAGGCTTTATTACAGGGTAACGAACTGGGAAGCTTCTTTGGGAATCCTCACAAAGAGAACACTCAGGACACCAGTTTAAATGAAATGAAAACTGCCTTACTTTTGGTAACACGCAAAAACAAAGAGCTAGTGTTCAGCCTTACAAAAAAGGTTCTTGTAGTTCAGCTTCAAGTTATCTCCCCATAACAGACAAACTCTAGCAACAGCCAATATAGCTGCAAAATAATGGTATTGTGGACAGTGAGAAATGTGTAAACTAGCAATTTTTGCACTAACCACTGAGCCACCAAACTGCACTTTCTAATTGTTGTGATGCACACTAATACATATACAATATACTGTATATGCATTTATATTCCAGGTAACATAGCAGTGCACAGTCTACACACATTTTTACAGATTAAAATAAAAGACATCAAGGGACTGTTTCCTTCTTTTTTCAGGCTTCGAGGGACATTGGAGGGTTGGGGGTTACCACTAGACACCTCATTTAAATTAGCAATGACATAAATAAGGCTGAAACTGATCTAGTTATCAGGGGAAAAACAAGCACCACATTTAAATCTCCTGGCATCCCATTAAATTGCTGCTCTCTGCCCAATTCAGTCCATTCAATGGGCTTTGTTTATTTGGGGCAGATTTGTTACCCAACTGCAATACCAGCTGTACTGGTCTTCTAACCCACCACATCCACTCCCTCAGTTGCCGGTTGACCCAGGAGAATGGAGGATAGTGGGGAAGGGGGGGTCAAACTGTTAGGATACAACAAGCAAACCCTGTTCCTCAGAAGGCAATCCCTACAGCAAACTGCTTTGCACTCCCAGCGGAGGCACAGAATCCTACCCCTGCAAGGGGGGGACACCATGTCCGTCAGGGGGCCAGAACAGAACAGGTTTGTGATGGGGGGGCAACAAGAAAAAATAATGAAAGTAACAAAGGCATATGTCCGCCCTCGCCTAGACTATGCTTCACAGCTATGGTGCCCTTTTGAGAAATCTGACATCTACATAGTGGAAAGGGTACAAAGAAAATTCACAAAATTAATATGGGGTCTCCAAGATCTCTCGTATGAATCTAGAATGAAATCATTAACCCTCATGTCACTTTCCACCAGACGTATTAGGGTGAACTCCTCACAATGTATGATATTATGCAGGACCCATTTTTACTTACTGAATTGGGATTTGAATTGAAAAACAATAAATATGGCACTCATGCACATCCTCTACAGTTATATGGCAAAAGGTTTAAATTGATTGCATGGACATTTTCTTAAACCTTAAGAATTATTAATCCCTGGAATGCACTTCCTATTGAAGTAATCTCAAGCAAACTGAAATTAGCATTTAAGAACAGATTAGATATATTGATACTCTCAGGTGCTAAAATTATTATTAATATAAGGAGCATCTGTGGGCCCCTAAGCCTTCTAGTTCCTACAAATCCTTAGTATGATCCTTACTATGAAAGGCAAGCACATTCTTGTTGTGGGGGACTCAATGATTAGAGGTGTCAAGCGCCACCTAAGTAACATCAGTTTGGTGCCTCCACAGTGCCTCAGTAAAGCTTTGTAGAATGTATTGGGAAAATTGTAGATAAGGCAGAAAATGGACTTGGAGTACTGGTACATCTTGATATGCATGACCTGGCCAACCAGTCAGTAGAGGAGGCCCAAAAATGATTTTATTTGGCTAAGGGAAAGGTTGGTGGCCTGTACAACCTCCCTAGGCTTCTGTGAGATTCTCCCAGTATGGGACAAGGGAGAAGGTGCTGGCAGGATCAGGACTAAAGAGATCTTGGAATTCAACACATGGCTGCAAGGGTGGTGCCAGGAAATAGGTTTCCAGTTCATTAGTAATTAGGGGGATTTCTGGGAGAGATACTTCTTTAAATTTGATGGACTGCATCTGAAAAAAGAAGGGGTAAGGGCACCCAGACAAAAATTTGATGTCCACGTAGAGAATTTAAACTAAGAGATGGGGGAGCTTGAGGCTAAGGAAACCATCATCGACATCAATAAGGAAGATGGAAACTTAGCAGACACTCCCCCACAGGTATGGGAATCTTGGTCACATAGAAGGAGTAAGAAAATAAGATGTAAGGGGAGGTAAAAGGTCTGTCAAGAGGGGAAAACAATCACAAATAATCAGGTGCAAACAAAAAGGGGGAAGAGGTGTACTTCAGCTAGTCTGTGGAAAGGAGTGTGCTTCAATGCCGGAAACTTTGGTAACAAAATTTGTGATCTACAGGCAATAATGGCAGACACATGAGTGGACCTGGTAGCCATTAGGGAAACATGGGCTACAGAGAACAAAGACTGGGACCTCTCGGTCCCAGGTTATTCTCTATATAGATCTGATAGAAAGGGAGCAAGGGGAGGAGGGGTAGCGGTAGCACTATGTTAGGGAAGGTATAACTGCCATAGCATTTGAAGCTAACAAAAAGGAGGGGTCAGAATCACTGTGGTTTCAGCTGAGCCCAACATCTGGTAAAAAATATACTTTGGGTGATATACAGACCGCCAGACCAAGCAGAAGAGAGGGATGAAGAACTGTTATGGGAAATCAGAGAAGGAAAGGGGAAACTGTGGTGATTGTTGACCTAAGCATGCCGGACATTGACTGGGGTAACCTACTGGCAAGGTCATCAAAAAGTCAAGCTGTGTTAGATGCCCTTCAGGACTGCCTGCTCACCCAGATGGTTGGTACTCTGACCAGGCTGGAAATCATCCTCAGTGTAGCACTTACAATCTCAGAGGTGGTTGAACACATCAAAGCTGAGGAATCACTGGCAAATAGTGACCACAACTCTGGTTTGCACTATAACCAGGAGATAAAAGATCTCAGTCCCATGTGGAGGTGTTGATCTCAGGGTTCAAATGGCATCAGGGACCTCTCAATTTTCCCTTTGTGGTCCCTATGATGTCATCTCAACCCCTTGATGGAAATGCAGCTGCATTGTGTACAGCTGCCAAGACAGGACACTATTTCATACATTCAGGCAGCCAAATTGCTACTACAAATCCACATAAGTGCAGATGATAGTTTGGTTATTGTGTAAGGCTTAGCTAAGAGTTTGTCAAATTTTTCATTCATTCTTTGGTAATTGGGTAAGACCCACTAATTACTGAGCTTGTTTTTAGGGGTGACCCAGGATCACTGAGGAGGTTAAGTGACTTGCTTAGGGTCTCACAGTATGCAAGTAGAGGTTGTGGCACTCAGACCAAGGTCTGCTGGATGAAACAAGTTCATTCACAGATCATTAGCCTAACCTCCAGGCTATACTGCCAGCCCACAGTCATTTGACTAGAGAGTTCAAGTGACAAGCCACCAAATACAATGGTGTTTCAGGTTTTAGACTTGCAACCTAAACCGTATTTATGAATGATATACTGTAAGCATCTAGGCTATAAGGACAGACTGGATACTCTAGGATTGTATTCATTGCAGCACAGGAGAGTAAGTGATGATTTATGACTGGTTTATGTGGCTCTCACAAATGATGAACTGTGGGAATGTTTGGGGTTAGAATTAAAATCTTGGAACCACATTACGAGATCACATACCTTACAGCTTAAAGGGAAAATATGCCATACATCTGAAAGAGCAGCCTGGTTCAACCAAAGAGTTGTAGCCACATGGACTAATATTCCACTAGATATTGTAGGAAGTAACAACATGGGAGAATTTAAGGTAAGACTAAATGACCATTGCAATAAAAATAACGTGTGTAATCCCTTTGAGCAAATGGCAGGCAATTTTGAAAGGCACTGGATAAATAAAGTTACTATTATTATTATTATTAGTCTGGGGCACGTGCCCTACTTGACCTGTACAAATCTATGAGATCTATGATATAGAATCATTAACTAAAAATAAAACTATTGCTAGTAGTAGGTACCATCTGTTAAAGGGACACTGTCAACCTGTTTTACATCATATTATTTCTAGTTAAAAACCTACATTTTATTATTGCTTACCTTCTCTAGCATTCATTGATGTTGTTGTTTGTTTAGTCTCTCTCCTTGTTTAGTAGAATTGAAATGCATGGTAATGTACATTTATAAACAACTTTGTTTTGTTTCAAATCCTGAATCTATTCTTCTTGAATACCTCCTAAACATTAGAAGCACCCTCAAGCAATGCAGTCACTCATGATACAATAGCCTCCTAAACTCCCATTGCATTAGGAGGGGCTAGACTATGTTGGAGGTGTTTCTGAGTCCAAGAAATATGCAGTGAAAGTTGATCAAGGAATGTAAACAAACCTGTTTTTGTGTGGTAACACCAGTGTGGTGGGCAGTCTGTTTTTCACTTAAAAAAAAAAAAGAATCAGAATCAAACTACCAGCTACATCAGCAGTCTTTACGGAATGTTAGCAATCATAAAATGTGTTTTTTAAACAAGTCTTACTTTGAGGCCTAAGGGGGTTGACAGTGTCCCTTTAAGTGATGGCTTCATAAGGCTGGTTGAACCTTTTAATAGTCTGCAAGCACAAGTTGCAGAGAATATTACTTTACCTACAAGGAAAATGGTAATCTGAGATGAAAAAGGTGAGAGGTACACAGTGCACAAGCAGTTAATGGATCAGAAGAAGACCAACAGTCCACGTCTACCTTCTGTACTAGTACAGTTCTTGTAGCCTGTGATATTATTCCTCTTTAAAACTCTACTGCCTCATTACTTCATGTACAGTGGCTGTGGATGTTTGTCATTCTACCAGCCTTCCCACCAGAGATTAAAATTTTGAAAATTAAAATTTAGAAAAAACAGCCATCCCTGACAGTAAAACATGGATTATGTTCATGTTTTTTATACAAGAGAGTGCTTAAGGAATTACGCCCCCCCCCCCGCATGAAAAGGTGATGTACACAAATCTGTACCTTAATTCCCTAATCAACTTTTACCTGCAAATTTAAGCAGTGCACTCATAATGTTTGGTAATGCAGGTCACTCTGGCCTGCATTTACAACCCACCCAAAAGTGGTGTACGTGGCCTCTTGCACCTCCTTGACTGCCTCAGTCCCAAGGTGGGGACAAATGAACTCTTGGTGTTCGGGGATTTTAACCTAAACTGGCTGAGTGGCAATGCCAAAGACTACAAACCCCTTCTGCCCAGTCTCGCCCTAGGTCAGCTTATCACTGAGCCCAACAGACCCTGTTCCTCTGGAGTGCAGGGCACTCTTCTTGACTGGATGCTGAGCAATAGGCCTGACTGTATCTCAGTTTCTGGCCTCTTCCCTGATTCCATCTCTGACCATTCCCCCACCTTCTTTATCTGGAAGGTCCCTGCCCCCCGGGTCCCTCCAAAAATCATTCAGATGAGGGAGTATTCTAAATTTGACTACAACAACTTCCTTACCAACCTCCGCAGAACAGACTGGTCCCCGGTCTACGCCGAACATGACCCCTCTACTGCTCTTGACTACTTCCTAGCCTTATTTGTCCCATTACAAGACAGACATGCCCCACTCATAAAAAGAAGAGTGAGGGGCACTGTCACCAAATGGTTACAATGGGACCATGTTTGCCCTGATGAAGCTTAGTGACAAAAGCTGGCTAAAATTCAAGGAGTTGGGGGGGGGCAGATCTGACCTTGAGGCTTACAGGCAGCTCAGAAACTCCTGTAAATGGGCAATCCACTCGGCCAAGAGTGGGTTCTGCAAATCCTCCCATGACACATCTGCTAAGAACCCTAGGAGTTTCTGGTGCACCATCAAGCATACCGTTAATGGTCCTGCCTGCCCCAGGTCTCCGACCTGCAAATTGATGGAGTCAGCTGCAACAATGTCCTAACTATAGGCAATGCCTTCAATGTCCGGTTCTCTGACCTGTCTGACTTCACCCCCATGCCTTTCGGCTACAAATAATCTGGGTCCCACTTCTAGCACTGCGTCCCTTCCCCCCCCTCCTATCTACTTCAAGTATGTCTCCTGCACTGAACATAGTAAGGATTAGGAAGGAGGGGGGGTTGGGTGGAAGCAGGGTGTGATTAGGCAGAAGCACTAAATGATTACTTCTGATTGGTATTTACTAAGGAGAAGAAGGGGGGTGACACCCAAGGGGTGGAGGAATGGCAGAAACAGGGAAGAGGGGGTGACAGATGGGGAAATCATGGAGGGCAGAGTTCAGGAGGGTTTGAAGGCACTGAGGGTGGACGAGGTGCCAGGCCCAGATGGCATCCACCCCAGGGTACTGAAGGAGCTGGCTGAGGTCCTTACGAGACCTTTGGCAAACCTATTTTATGCCTCACTACTCTCTGGGTGTGTACCTCAGGACTGAAGGATGGCTCATGTGGTACCCCTCCACAAGAGTGGGCCCAAGGATGAACTGGGGAACTACAGACTGGTGAGCCTCACATCCATCATGGGTAAGCTAACAGAGACTATCCTGAAGGAGAGGCTAGTAGCCCTCCTAGAGGCCAAAGGACTACAGGACAGCAGACAGCAAGGCTTCATATGTGGCAGATCCTGCCAAACCAACCTGGTGGAGTTCTATGACTGGGCAACTAGGCAACTGGACAGAGGCCATGCAGTGGATGTCCTGTATCTGGACTTCAGTAAGGCATTTGACTTGGTGCCGCATGGAAGGCTGGGAAGTAAGTTAGAAGGCACAGGGGCAGGTGCAAAGCTAGTGAGATGGGTAGAGAGCTGGCTTCAGGGAAGGCAACAGAGGGTGGTGGTGGGTGGGGAGCACTCACACCCAAGGGTAGTGACGAGCGGTGTTCCACAGGGCTCGGCGTTGGAACCAGTGTTGTTTGGGATATTCATTGTAGACATATCACTGGACATCAACAGCAAGATCAGTCTGTTTGCTGATGATACCAAGGTAGGAGCAGTGATGGATGACCTAGGGGATGGCAGAGGTTGTAGGATGATCTGACAAAGCTTGAAACCTGGCTAGACACCTGACAACTGGGGTTCAATGCCAAAAAGTGCAAGGTGCTGCATTTTGGGATGAAGAACTCAAGGAGGAGTTACCAGCTGGGGGGAGTGCAGCTAGCTCAGACAGAGGAGGAGAAGGATCTGGGGGTGCTCATTACAGAGTCAATGAACAACTTGGCACAATGTAGAAAGGCAGTTGCAAAGGCCAACAAAATGCTGGGTTGCATTGCAAGGGGTATATCCTTGAGGAGGAAGGAGATGATTCCGCCACTGTATAGGTCATTGGTTAGACTGCACCTGGAGTACTGCGTGCAGTACTGGTGCCCATATCTGAAAAGGGACATTAAGTTACTGGAGGGGATGCAGCACAGGGTGACAAAGATGATCAAAGGGCTGGGGACTTTTCATACAAGAGGAGGCTGAGGGAATTGAACACGTACTCGTTGGAGGAGAGGAGGGACAGGCGGGACATGATTGAAACCTTTAAGTACATGAAAGGAATAAACAAGTTGGGTACAGAGCACAGAGGGGCTGTTCAAAGTAAGGGAGGGGAGGGACACCAGGGGCCATAATATGAGACTGGAGGGAGGAAGGTTCAGGAGGGAGATGAGGAGACACTTTTTTACAGAGAGGGTAGTAGCTGGGTAGAATGCATTACCTGCAGAAGTGGTATCCAGTAGAACAGTGGACTGCTACAAAAGGGGATGGGACAGGACAAGGGAGAGGGTCAATGTAGGGGAAGGGTGGAAGGGAGGGGAAGCTGCAGAATAAGGGGTGCTAGCTGCAGATTCAAGCAGACTTGATAGACCTCTAGGCCTTTATCTGCTGGCAAATTTCATATGTTTGTAGACAAGGAAGCTTCTTGCTGGTCTCTCCCCTCACTCTGGCTCTGGGCATGACAACCTTGTGCCCAAATTACTCAACCTGGGAGCCCCTCTCATTGCCCAGCCTATCTCCCACATTCTCAGCTCCTCTCTCATATCTGGGTCCATCCCTGCCATATGGAAAGTGGCTCGAGTGATCCCCGTACTCAAATGTGGAGATCCCAAAATACTTGATAGCTATTGCCCCATAGCGATCCAGTCCACAGTAAATAAAATGCTTGAAAAGGTTGTGGTTGCCCAGCTAGCTCTCTTCCTCCATACCTATGGCCTCCTCTCTCCTACGCAGCATGGGTTCCAGAAAGGGCACAGCACCTCCACTGCCCTTGCACAGGTCACCTCTGAAATCAGAATGGCGACTGACCAGGGCAAACTCACGGGGGTGATCTTCATTGACCTGTGAAAGGCCTTTGATCTGGTCGATCACATTCTCCTAGGTACTGCCCTCCAGTCCCTTGACCTCTCCTCCCCAGTCCTAGCCTGGTTTCCCAACTACCTCATGGGTAGGCAACAGTACACAAAGTTCCAGAAAGCTGTCTCTGGGCTGGCACCAGTTACCTGAGGGGTGCCTCAGGGGTCTGTCCTATGCCCCTTACTGTTCTCCCTGTTTATCAATCAGCTGCCCTCGGTCCCTGCATCCGGACATGTTACCCTTTATGCTGATGACCTGGTGCTTCTAGCTAGCTCCCAGGATATCAGAGACATAAACTCTAGACTTAACTCTGATTTTGACTGCATCATATCCTGGCTCAGGGCTAATAAGCTTGTCATCAACCTCCAGAAGATGCAGGCTATGTTATTCGGCTCCTCTGCTAAGATCAGAGCGTGTCATGTTGATCTAGCAATCACTGACACCGAAGGCATCCCTGTGTCTGTTGTCGATTCCTCCAAGTACCTGGGGGTAACCCTTGACCCTCAGCTGGACCTCTCTCTGCACATATATAACTCCTGCAAGGCCACAAACTGGAAACTGGGCCTGGTGTACAGGGCCAAAAGCTGCCTCATCCAGCTGCCCGACTCGCCCTTGCAAAGGGGGTCTTTCTCCCTACACTTTGCTATGGACTCACTTCTTTCGTGAATGCCCCAAAATCCTGGCTCACAAAATGGGACAACGCATATAACAACGTGCGTTGCTTTGCCCTATCAGCCCCCCAGCTCACCCATCACTGCCAGCTCTACTCCAGGCTGGGTTGGCTCTCCCCTAGTGATCATCGATCCTTTGTTATGGGCAACTTTACTGACAACATCACCTGATCATCAACCCCTCTGGCCTTTGCTAAATTGCTCCAGCCCTCCCCTTCTAGCTATCGGCTGATGTCCAGAGACTCCCAGGCTCTCATGTTCCCTAAGGCCCATTCCCTTGCAGGGGATCGCACCTTTGCAGTCCTTGCCCCCAGAGCCTGGAACCTTCTCCCTGCTCTTGTAAGAGCTGCCCCCTCCCACAGATGCTTCAGGTCCTCCCTCTGGGGCTATCTAAAATGAGCTTCTGACTGCCTTTGCTCTTAGCTGTACCACCCTCCATGGTATGCCAGTGCTCCATCCATGACCGAGTGTGGGCATATGCCTTCTGCCCGCCTTTGCTCCTAGCTGTCTCACCCTCCACAGTGGGCAAAAGTGCCCATCTATTGACTGATTGAGTGCTCCTTTAGTGCTTTCCTCAAAAATGCCCTACTGATTCTTTGATGTGCTTCCTTGACTGCCTCCTGTGATTGTCTTGCCTTAACACTGTATTTGTATTTTATGTGCTCTCTGATGATACCTGGCTGTAGCCTTCTTCCCATACCTGTCTGTAACTTGTTGATTGCTGCTACCTTGTCTCTGTATCTGTATATTACCTGAGTCCTCGGACTTCACCTTGTTGTTTGCTATTACCCTGTTCTCTGAATTGTTATTGCCTGTACCTTTGTAATTCTCCTGGGTCGCACCTGAAAATAGGCACTTGACTGTCTAGCATGCTTACCTGGTAAACAAAAGCTAAATAAAACTCTACTATATAAATGTAGCTTTCAGATCCATTTATTTTCAGGCATGATAATCACTGGAATTTGCTTGAACAGTTCACAGAACTTGACTACAACCCCTATGTGCATGTTTGTTATAGTAGTCGATGGCAGATAAGGACCGATAGGCCCACCTATTCTCCCCATCTGGGGTATATTTCTTTTTATGTGACGCAAGCACAGGGGAAGTAATTGTGAGGTGGATGGGATCTATGGCAGTGGGTGGGGCTTTTAATTTTTCATTTTTATTCTGTTTATGGCATGTTCATTAAGCGTACAACAAAATATTTTTTTGGAAGAGTACATCACTTTCTGCTGTAACATATGCTATCTAACAACCAACCTGTGAACTTAAACAAGGTAGTAAACATATTCATTCATGTGTTACATTGCCTGGCTGAAATACCTAAGGAATATCATATGACAGGTGTTGCACTATAAGCAGTATTGGGCAGATCAGGTAGTTCTTAGTCATAAGGTGTAGCACAGTGCCACAACCACTCCAGAGGTACATTATACACCCTGCAGTTATTCCACATGGTCTTTTATTTAGTCTTTTATTTGTTAAAAAAATATGTAGTTGAAGTGAGGTGTGTAGTTAAGAAAAATAATCAACTGTCATGTGACCATGTTTCAACCAGTGAGGTTACAGGATTTTCATGCCCCATTTTATAAATCTTTACCAGATTTTCAGACAGTCTTGTGTAGCCGATGTGACATGGCCGATGTCTTTGGTTACTTTTCAGTACATTTAAGGCAATAAAATAGTATTACCGACCTAACTGGTCCTGATAGTAAATGTGACAGTAGTGAAGCTTTTTGTTGCAGTCTGTTGAGGAAAATTTTCCAGCACAGCTATGCTGCTCCATGCAGCCATAATAAAAGCGTGTACTATGTGGGGGGAAGGGGGCTCAAATATTCAGTACTTCACTGAAGAAACATTATAAGCTTGGTGCTCTTGAAACACTACACTAAGTTTGATTTATCACCAGAAGCATGGCGGTAAAGAAAGTGAAGTGTTTGTGATGCAGTGAAGAAAAAAAAAAAGCCCACCTCTCTTTAGTTATAGTGCTCCAATTATTTAGTGTTAGGAAATGAAAGGTGAAAATGTATTCTAAAAGTGTTAAGTATGGTGATTTGAGTGTTATTACCTTTGCCCTGGAGGCGACATGTATTAAGTACTACCTTGTAAACTGTAAATGCATGTTGAAATTTCATTAATACCCTTTTCCCCAAAGCAGACCATCTCTAAACAAAGTTTACAGCATGTGATGTTACAGTCAGATAAAATAATCTGAAGGCGCGATAAAGGGGGACCTCGATTTCTGAATGCGATCCATCTCAGTCATGGAAGGAAAGGCTTCCTGCATGAGTCAATTTGCATACTCCTCCCCCCCAAAAAAAAGTGAGAGAGAGAAAATAAATTCATGAGTGATAGTGGTTCAGTTTAGGATGTGCAAGGCACATCCTAAAAGGAGGACGTAGACTGCTGCAAAGAGTGATTATGGGTACATCATGATGTTAGGTGTGATGGGGCTGTGGATCATGACTGTTGCATGGTGCTCTGCAGTCAAATCCTTCACTTATTATCGACTCTGATAATTTACAGATTTATATTAGTGAATGCTTAAGAAATGCACCCCCTTCTGTGAAAAGGCGATGTACACAAACCAGTCCCTTAATTCCCAAATAAACTTTTATCTGCAAATTTACGCAGCACACTCGGAATGTTTTGTAATGCAGGTCACTTTACTGTATTTCAGATCTGTTTATTATTCAGAAATGATTTCCATCGATGCTGCTCTGAAACTACAAGGACCCCACAGAGGATCAACACAGCTGTGTGAATGAATGCCTGCTCAGACGTTTTCAAGCCCAGTGACTCCTCGATCAGCCTACACCCATTTATTTTCATTTTACATTTGTCTGTAGTATTTGTGTTATTATGTGAATTCCTGAGACAGTTTGTGTTATTATTTAAAATCCTGAGATGTCCCGCGGATTGGGCCGAGGACACACACTTCACAAGTAATGCCCCTATATATGTTGAATGCTTGCAGCAGAGTTCTGGAGCAGGCCTTGATGCAGCTGGCAGATATGAAACCAAATAACTCAAACGGAACCACTGGCCATCTTAGACATGGCAAAAAGTGCAATGTTCCACTGGCCAAAGTAATAGTGCGGTCGTGGTGGGCCATTTTGGAGTTTCAAAAGGATCATTCCGAAACTCCAAAATGGAAGCGTTCCTCAGCATCAATCTGGTAGCTCGTTTTTAGAGCTACTCCAAAACGGCTGCAGGCTCCATTGACTGCATCTGTAAAAAGGAAGCCTTCTTTTCTCCCTTGTTCACCCTCACCCTTTATTGGTCTCAGGTGTTACTTGTTAACCCACCCCCAGAAGGATAGTTACTAGTTAATAATTCAACATGTCACAGGGAAAAGGTAAAACAAAAACGTTGCAGAAAGAATGCTCACAATGTAACATGTATACAGAGGGGGAAGGTACAACATTTTAGATGTAATAACTGTTTGCTAATTGAAACTTTGCAAGAGAAGATTAAACTGTTATTAGGAAGATTGGAGGTAAAAAAAGGAGATAAGTGATTTAGAGGGGTTTATTGACTCTGCATCTGATAGCCTCATAGTACAAGGAGAGAACATGGCAACTAGCACTCCTAGTGGCTTATCAGTTAAACATAAACCAGTAGTAAATAAGACAAATAAAAACAAAGGATTGCTGTCTAAAGCAAGCAATATGAAAATCGTAAACAAAAAGGGGAGTATACATCCAAAAGAGATCCTCAAATTGTCTAATAGATATGAATCATTAGAGGAAGCACCTGATAAGAGTAAACAATTAAGTGAGGAAATGCCAAATGAGGAGGTTGCTGGGATAGGAAGATTCAATGAAACACATCAACCAGTCAGCAATGTTAAAGGGACACTGCATACTACACCTGTGGAGGATTTGAAACAAATTAAGCCCAAGAGGAAAGTCATTCTAGTAATTGGGGACTCTATTACAAAGAGAACTGATGAAATAGTTTGCAGAAATAGGGAAACATATGCAACAGTTAGTACGCTTCCAGGGGTAAAAGTGACAGATCTGGATAACTTACTGGATGGTTTAATGGAAAGCCACATGAACCCCTGGTCATATTACATGTTGGGATAAATGGTATAGGGAGAAGTAAAGTGAAAACTATTAAAGAATGTTTTAGGAATGTAGTAAAAAGAATTCAGGCCAAAGGAGGGGATATTATTATCTCAGGTATCTTACCAACACATGGTCTAATGAGCATAACAATTGGATAATAAATCAGATAAATGAATGGCTGCACTCCTTTTGCACAGATAAACAAATTGGCTTCATGGACAATACAAAAACATTTCAGAATAAGGTCATTTTCAAATATGATGGGATACACTTGAATAGGGCAGGAGTCAGAATCCTGGGTACAACACTAAATAAAGTGATTCAATTTCATTTAAACTGGAAGGAGGGGGGCAGGCTATTACAAACATAAATGAACAAAAAAGGGAGCTTGCATGAAAACAAGGGGATGGAGTAGAATATTGTATTGCTAAATGCAAGAAGTCCAACAACAAAATCTCATGAGTTCCAAAATATGCTAGTAACTTATAACATCGACATCACCCTAATAACTGAGACCTGGTGAGATGAATCAGATAATTGGGTGAAGAATATTACAGGTTATAAACTATATTCAAGATCAAGGGAACAAAGGAGAGGAGGTGGTATAGCAATATATATAAATAATGCCATAAAAAATGAGCAAGAAATGGTTCAATTAAAAAATGTGGAGATGTTATGGATAAAACTAATGCACAAATCTCAAATCAAGACAAGATTAAGCTTGGTTTCTAGACCTCCATCTATAGCTAAGCAAGATAATGACCTCCTTTTGGAATATATTGCCAAGCTAGACCCAGCTGAAAATATTTTAATTGCAGATGATTTTAACATGCCTAATATCAACTGGATAGAATTAAAAGACAAAACTAACATGGAAGTGGAATTTTTAGAAATACTAGTCCACATGGGGTGGAGCAAAAAGTGACATTTCCAACTAGGGGTTTAAATATTCTGGACCTAGTCCTAACAAATATGGGTAGCGGTATAAATAACATCAAGGATAGCAGCTCCTTAGGAAATAGTGACCATTGCATGGTACTGTTCAAAATGATGGGGGAGCCTGGCATTAACAATAAAAGTACGGGGACAATAGAGAAATTAAATTTTGGTAGAGATGACTTGCCAGGTTTAAAAGCAAAAATGGCTATTTGGGAATGGGAAAAAAGAGTTTTCAAATCAATCACTGGAACATATGTGGGAAAAATGTAATAATACATTATTAACGGAAACGAATAACTTCATAACTAAAACAAACAAGGTTGGTACATCAGGTAATATGGGATGGTTTAATACTAAGCTTAAGAAACTGGTTAAAGAAAAGGATAAAATCTTCAAACGAGTAAATAGAAAGGATAATTCGGAAGGTTGGGCGATCTATAAGCAGAAGGTCAAGCAGCTCAAGAAAGAAAGAAAAATGGACAAAGCTAACTATGAGCTTAAGCTAGCTACAAGGGTTGGGGAAAATTATAAATCATTTTGCACATATGTAAATGGCAAAAAGAAGTCACACAATAATATTGGTCCCTATATTAATACACTGGGGGAAACTGTAACTGACACCCTGCAACTGGCAAATATGCAAAACTTGTACTTTAGTTCAGTACTTAACAAGCAAACTGATTCAGTTAGTAAGACTAAGATATGCTCACTGAAAGGTCAAATCATGATTGATCCTGAAGAGGTATTGAGAAGATTGAAGGATATTAACATTAATAAATCCCCGGGGCCAGATGGTATACATGCCAGAATACTTAGAGTGTTAGCACATAGCACCTAGCCTCAGTATTGACTTTCATATTTCAAAGATCTATGGATCAAGCCTCAGTGGTGCAGTGATGGAGGGAGGCCTTAATGGTACCCCTATTAAAAAAGGGGCCAAATACAAAGCCTGAGAACTTTAGGCCAGTCAGTTTAACATCCGTAGTGGGTAAAATACTTGGGATTATAAAAGAACACATATTAGCCCATTTAGTATGATATGGTCTGACAGATGAAACTCATCACAGGTTTACAAAGACTAGGTCATGCCAAACCAATATGTTAACATTTTATGAGAAAGCAAATAAAGCATTGGATTTGGGTAAGCAGTGGATCTTATTTTTTTGGACTTCTACAAAGCGTTCAATAAGTTACCACACAAAGAATTGATTGAGGTGCTGATTGACACTAAATTACTTGATAACATAGTAAACTGAGTGGAGGCATGGTTGGCTAACAGGGGACATACAGTTGTTATAAGAGGGTTAATGTCTGATTGGGAGAATGTTACCAGCGGGGTCCCACAGGGATCAGTGCTGGGACCATGTTTGTTTAATATTTATGTTTCTGCAATTGTGTGTAATTTCCCAAATATTTGGATGAACAAGTTTGCAGATGATTGCAGAATAGGGGGCACAGTAAACAATATTGAGGAACAGCAAAATGTTTAACAAACCCTGGATATGATGGTAAAATGGACAGAGCAGTTCAAACTAGCATTAAATATAAACAAATGTGCAGTGATACACCTGGGACAAGCAATACCAATGTTGAATACAAATTAGGAGGAAACATACTTCTAAAGACTGTAGGAGAAAGAGATTTGTGGGTGAGGGTAACAAGTGATTTGAAATTTAGTACGCATTGTGGACAAATTGTTAAGAAGGCAAATTAGGCATTAAACTGTATTTTCAGACACATTGGGAGCAGAGATACTGTAGAAGGGTGATCTTGCCCCTTTATCAGACACTGGTGAGACCTCATCTGGAATACTGTACGCAGCTCTGGTCCCCATATACAAAGGCAGACATAGCAAGGTTGGAGGGGGGTGCAGAGAAGAGCAACAAAGAGAATTTGTGGAATTGAGAACAAAAGTTATCAGAAGAGACAACAGGATTTGGGGTTATATACATTGCAATACCGAAGACCTAGGGAAGATATATGTATGATTTACAGGGCATTTCAAGACCATCAACTTTGTAAGAATCTGGGACACATAGTCAGAAAAACTTATGTGTATGAAAACAGGGGGCATGGGCTACAGTTGGAGATGGATACATGGAATACCATAAAAAGGAAAAAACTGGTTCAGTCAGAGAGGGGTAAGACTGTGGAACAGTTTACCTAGGGACATAGTACAAAGCAAAACTATGGACTCTTTTTAAACTTGGACTAGACAACTTTTATAAGGATAAGAGCAAACTAATATAGTGTAAGATAGCGAGGCAAGCATTAAGGACGAAAGTCTATGTAGCTTGTATAACCTATGTAACCTATGTAACCTATGTAACCTATGTAATCTATGTAACCTATGTAACCTATGTAAGTAGAGCATGCAGTGCAGTGAGGTCTTAAAGGGCCAGCTTTAAAGCAAAAGAGGTTTGGTACAAATCCACAGCCCCTGTCAAAAACCTCTGTTTCAGGGTTGTGAAGGGGTTTATGGGTGAAAGGATAGGCATACACTCCACCACAAGCATGTTAGCCTTTATTATTTATTTTTGGTCCTATGGGACCACTGTGCCTGTCAAACACCACATGTTTTCTGACTGTACATGTATCTAGGCTGCCCATTTTGCCTTATTCATTAGTTTATTGTTATTTGTTCAGTCCAAATGTGATTTTACTTGGCCCGGGCTTCTCACCTCTTAGCTCGTCCAAAGTTCTATAAACCCAATGCCTCTGCACATTCCAGAGGGCAAGAGAGTACACATCTGTGCAAGGCAGCCCTGAACTGACATGAACATAGAAACAGAATTTGCTGGCAGAAAAGGACTACTTGGTGCATCCAGTCTGCCAAAATGTTCCCTGCTTAATCTGTCTCCGCAGACCCTAACTGGTCTCCGGCAACACTCCCATCTCCCTTCTAATTTATTAATGTTCCCCTATGTCTATCACATGCTTGCTTGAAGCACCCTACTGTTTTTGTCTCCACCACTTCCACTGGCAGTCTGTTCCAGGCATTTATCACCCTTTCAATGAAGCAGTACTTCCTCACATCCCTCTTAAATCCCCCCCTCTAGTTTCATCTCACGTTCCTGGTCCTAGTGCTCTTTCTCATTTGAAAGGGACAAAACTACTGTCCTTGGTTCATCACTGCGATGTACCTGTAGATCTTTATCATGTCCCTTTTGCTCTCTTCTTTTCCAGGGTGTACATATTAAGAGTTCAAAAGGGTAAGCTGCAAGTTAAAAGGATCTGGTGCTGCTCCCCTGAGGCGGCTAAATCTCTAATATGAATCCAAAACACCAAACAAGTAAAATGCAGTCTAAAGCAGACCAGAGCCAAAATGTTGCAGTTCAAATTATATTCTTTTATTTCAACTCCAAGTACAAGTAATTAGCTGTATGGTGCAATGCGAGCCCCTAGCTCCTCGACTCAAACAGGAGTCTTCAAGACTCCTCTTGAGTCTAGGTGCTAGGGGCTGCACTTGGAGCTGTAACAGAAGAATATAATTTGAACTGCAACATTTTGGCTCCAGTCTGCTTTAGAGTGCGCTCCACTTTTTTGGTGTTTTGTACATATTGAGATCCCTCAGTCTCTTCTCATAGGGCTTCTTGTGCAACCTCTGCGCCATTTTAGTTGCCATCCTCTGGACTGCCTCCACCCTGTGTATATCCTTTCTGAGATGCAGCCTCTCCAAAACAGGACACACTACACCAGGTGAGGTCTCACCAGTGGGTGATACAGTGGCAATACCACCTACCTGATACAGTGTCAGCACCACCTCCCTCCTCCAGCAGTATATACCCCTCCCTGTACACTCCAGCATCCCACTAGCCCTACCCACTGCTTTGTCACACAGCCCTGCCACTTTGAAGTTATCATTTAAGATAACCCCAAGGTCCTTTTCCTGCTTAATGACTGTCAGTATGTTTCCTCATCCTATACTTGGCTCCTGGGTTCCTATGCCCTAGGTGCATGATTATGCACTTTTTGATACTGAACCCCAACTGCCATGCTCTTGACCACTCCTCGAGGTTCCCCAAGGTATTTGCGCAATCTCTCCCTCTATCCTAAGTGTTCACCCTATTATAGATTTTGGTATACTCTCCAAAAGGCATATTTTTCCTTCCAGTTCTTCTGCAGTGTCACTTATGAAAACAGTGGACTGGTCACAGTACTAAACCCTGCAGGATTATTTTTTAATTTTGCACTGCTGTTCTTCCCTGGCTAAGTACAGTCCTCTGTCACTGTACTTAGTCCAGGGAGAACAGCGGGACCAGCAAACAAAAGATCAGAGCTTATTAAAAATTTTAACATGCACTGCAATCTATTTAATTTCCTACTGCTGCAGCCCAGCTCTCATGTCAGCTGCAGGGCATTCTGGGATCTGCAGTTACAGAAAACATCAGCTTGGAAGTCAGCAGAATCAATCTGACACACTCTGCTATACTGCAGTATATGGTAAGTAAAAATATTTTTTTCACTCATTGGGCACATTGGTACCAGCTCTACAATTGGGTGTGGGGCTCTTAGTGCTAAATGTTCCCCTTTAAGACTCCCAAAGCTTTCTGACTCCACCGATGGGTGCATTGCCCTGTTGGGCATAAATAGCTGTTGATCAGTTTTGCAGCCAGCAGTATGGAAGGAACCCTTGTACCTGTTTAAATACCAGGTTTAAGTTCCCTAAATTATTTTGACTCCACATATGGGCTTTTTGCCCTGTTCCAGCAGTATAGAGGGAATCCCCATATATATTTAAAGCAGTGGTATTTGTTACTCATCAAAAAATTTCATCATACAGTTTTTTAGCAAAAATGGGTTTCTTATATCCTCAAGTTCATCATCAGTGTATTCGTAATTTTTAAAACTGCACTTGTAGCTTTTTTCCAATTAATTACTCATGTCATTACAGATAGCCGCTACTCAGAATTGTTACAAATCTCTTCCGTTGAAGTTAACTCTTGAATATACACACTAGAATGATACTGTGGATGTATTAGGATGGTGCTGGCACATGTGTTTGATAGTAAACAGCACAGCAGTGTACCAAAATATTTAATTTTCTCATGGCAGTCATGGCAAGGGAACAGAAACTTTAAAAACTTTAAAATCCTGCATATTCATTCAGAAATAAAAGAAAATCAAATAAATGAGCCTAGGGATGTTTTTAGCTGAAAAAAAACCCACTATTGTTGAAAAAAATAGATGGTGACTAACAAATGCAGCTGCTTTAAATATCAGATTCAAGTCTCCAAAAGTTTTTTGACTCCTCATATGAGTGTACTGCCCTGTTAGGCAAATATAACTGTTGATCAGTTTTACAACTAGCAGCACAGAGGGAATTCGTGTACCTATTTAAACATCAGATTTAAGACTCCCAATATATTCTGATTCCATTTGGGTTTTGTTGAAAAACATCTGCCTATTGCCTGCGGCCTGTCTCCTCTCCAAGGTCTTCAAGTTTAGGTTCAGAGTAGGGGCCCAATCCCCGAAAGCCCAGTTCCCACCTCCATACCTGTGTGTGTGTGGGGGGGGGTAGCGTTATGAGGGCTTGTGGTGCACAGAGGTCCAGCTCTGCACCTGAGGGTATCTCCTTGCTTCAACAGCACTGGAAGCAGACCCTTCTGCTCTCAGTCCTGATACATGCATGTGGCTAAAGGTGTGGCCAAGATGGGAGCAAGCCAAGGGTGGATGCAGACATGTGCCACACTCTGAACATAATTTCTGTGGTGCAGAGTGCTAACAGAGGGGCAGCAGCTACATCTACCACATCTCAGTCATCTGGGCATGATCAGCCCTCTCCTCTAGTCTGCTCCACAGCACTAAACATCTTCATGGTGGGCTGGGGGTAGCACCTGCATTGGCTGGAGAGTTTTCATCAAAGTCACAGATTCCAGTGGGGATATGGCAATTCTTTTAAAACTGCCATATCCAGCAGATATCTGCCCACTGCATAAGTAGGGATCCAGTGACGAATCAGCACAGGCATCTGATTGGATGCCCATGGTCTGGACCAGCCCTACTGCCCTCTGCTCCAATGCATGATTCCACATTAGTGTATCATGGTGGGTGGGGGTTCTGGATGCTGTCCAGTGCAAACAGACATTGGGGTGTGCATAGCTGCAGCCAGGATATGCTCAATTCGAGCATTACCAAGCAATCTATATGGATCAGACTCTTAGTTTCTCTATCTCTAAAACCTCTGAGAACAACTTTGGGGAAAGTAAAAGGGCAACACAAGATGGACTATTTTTATATGTGACATGATGTTTCCTCATCCAACTACTTTTTCTACACAAACTATATAAAAAGTAACACAACATGACATTTTCCCCACAACGAATATTGTACTTTCTGTGCAAGCAAAGTTTTTGTGAATTTTCACATGAGCCTCACAAAATTCCACAAATAATGAAGAAATGGTCACTTTGCTAAATTTTGCAGGTGTAATATATCTATTAATTAAAAAAAGGAAAAAGAAAAATATTCTTCAGATATAAGAAGTAATAGTTCATTATTTTTGAAACGTAATATTAATTTCAGGTAATGCACTAGCTTTTTAAATCATTATACCATTTGCGCTTCATCTGATGGTGTTTCCTAGATTATAGCTGCACAGTATTGCAGCTAGAGTATAGTTAGGGTTCGTGTGAGCATTTAATGTTAAAGGCCAATTTTTGCAGGGTAATAACTTTGGGCACGTTCAACAGATCTGCTTGAAATGTAGCATGCATCTTTAGAAGGGACAAGTCTATTGATATGCCAAGTTTGGTTTGAATCCCTTTTGTAGTTTCTGAGATATAGAGTGTTGAATAAACAAGAGATTTTTATGTGTTTTGCTGTTCTTTTGTCAACCTGTATCTCAAAAACGGCTGTAGCAACAGGGCTATAATTTTCAGGGTAGAAAACGTTGGCCTTACAGATGTGCCTTTTGAAGGGTTGGTGAAAAAATATTAATTCGTTCCAAAGTTATTAGCCTTTGTTTTTCTCACTATTTTCTATGAGCAAAAAATAGATGTCTCTGGTGGCATAGGATTCTGTTTTGGAGCAGCGCTCCAGCATAGGATTTTATGCTGAAGTTTAGTGATGGGCATATGATTTTATGTCAGAGCAGCTGCCTGGTGTAGGATTGTATGTCAGAGTGCCCTGCTGAAGGGTACAGGTGCAGGTCAGCACCCCCGCCCCCAAAGCAACTGTGGGGACTAGTAAGCCCTCTCCCTGTGTTCCCAAATCTGTTTTCCCCTGAAAAAAAAGAAAACAGTCCCCCGTCATTTTTTTACTATGATGCAGAATCCTGCATCCTGCCATTTGTGATGCAGAATCCTACATCAAAGTGCTCACTTTCGCCGATGCCGGGGTGCCTGATCCCTGAGTCAGCATTTATACTCCCCTCCACTACTGTGGCACACTGGGGAGCCCACCCCCAGTGTGCCAAAGAAATTAAATTATTAAGATTGCTTCTAACACTGGGATGCCCACCCCCAGTGTTGGATGCCCCCTCCCAATGCCCACTGTTCCTATATTTGAAAAGCTGACATTGAGGGCCACAATCCCCATGTCAGCTTTCTGAAGTGACCCTTCCTCCAGTACTCAGGGACACTGGGGAGTCCACTCCAGTGTCCCGAAATAACATATTTTTTAAAACCTGTCAAAAAGAAAATGGTCCTCAACGATTTGCTAACATCAGGGTACCTAACACCCAGGTCACTTGGCCTCCTCCGAGCTATATTGAACACTGGGAAGCCCAATCCCAGTGTCCACAAGTAAATATCTTGCTCTGCAGAAAAAAAGAAAACTGTCCACAGATGACTCTTTATTTTTTTATCCTGTTAATAAGGAAACCATCCCTCATTGTCTTCCCCCAACCCTCCCACTAAGCACTCACTTCCCCACACCCCCACCCTATACTTACCTCTACAGGTTGGTGGCTGTCATCTTCTCTGGACTGGGACACATTTGTACTCTTCAAAGCTGAACTGCCAACTGAAGAATCAAGGTAAGTGTCCTATGATGGCTTACAATCAATGGGGTTTTTAACTTATGTTGATATTGCAGCCATTTTTAGGACTTTTTACACAAAATTTTCAACATGGGGTTCTTACGATACCACCTCATGAACGCTGTCACTGTCATTTTGTTATTTGGTCCCGAAAGGTGATTTTGTGGCCACTGCACAGACTCCGGACAGGTTAATGAAATGACAGTGCCAGTGTTCATGAGGGGAGGTCCCAAAAAGCCCATGTTGAAAATTTGGTGCAAAAATTCCCCAAAATGACTGCATTACAAGTGTGCATTGCGCAGTTTCTACGCATATTCGTAACTTCACCACTTTGTAATATTTTCACCCCACATTTTCAACATTGAGATCTTTTCAGACCTCATCATGAACAGTGTAGTTGTCATTTTTCATATCCTGCCTGTAATGTGTTTTCGCACCTCTGGCGCAGAATGGTGCAGTTTCTGTACGAAATCAACTTTTAGGATGTACTAATGAAATCTTAGTGCCACTGTTCATTAGGTGGGGTCCCAAAAAGGTCATGTTGAAAATGTGGTGCAACAATACTCAAAACTGCCCGAGTTACGTGCGGTCATTGCAATTTCACGGTGCACGTGGGTAACTTTTACAAATTTTAATATTTTCACTTTAAATATTCATCATTGCCAGTTTTTCACACCATCTCATGAACAATACACCTGTCATTTCTCACATTCTGCCCAAAATGTGTTTACACAGCAGTGACAAGGAATGGCACAGTTGCTGCTCGAAATCTCCTTTTTGGACTGAGTAATTAAATAAAAGTGTCAGTGTTCATGATGTGGGGTCCCAAAAAGGCTATGGTGAAAGGTTGCAGCAAAAATACCAAAAAAAAAGCTCCCACAAAACTGGGATACTATTATACTATCTCAATAGGTAAGGAAATCAATTAACAAAAAACTATGTTTAAAACAAAGTTAGGGTTCTACACATAGCTCTTCAACCAAAGTGATACAGGTCAGAAAATTGGATGTTAGGGTTTACAGCTGTTATACCCCTCCCCCAGCAAACCCTACCATTGGAACTGCACCCCCCCCCCTGCGCTCCACACACCAACAAGCATCAGGGTGTGACTTAGGGCTGAGGATCCCACCCAACCCTACCATTGTAACACCACCCCCACCCTCCACACACCAACAAGTGTCGGGGTGTGCCTTAAGGTCATTGGCCCCACCCCCACCCCACCCAACCCTACCACTGCAACTCCTCCCCACCCTCCACACACCAATAAGCATCGGGGTGTGCCTTAGGGTCATGGACTATTACAGGTTGAGGAGGGGGTACTACTATAACCCCTGGTACAGAGACCACAAGCTGTGCAGGGCACCAGGCACATTTTGCTGGCTGGCCTTGTATAACACATGCAAATGGGGCTATAATGACATGCAAAAATGCCCCATTTGCAGCATGCATGCATAATGGCTCCATTTGCATATCTAGGTCTGAATATCTAGATATCGCACACGGCGCAGCTACAGTTGTGCTGGAGCATTCCCAGTCTTGGTATTCAGACCTGTCTGGGGGATGCGCCAGCACACTGTAGTTGCACCACGTGCATTATTTGCTATATTCAGAAGAGATGTGCCAAGGCACATCTCTTTTGAATATATCCCTTTTTTGCTCCAGCACAGCTCAGTTGTGCTGTGCAACCACTTGCGTCATTGCCAGGTACAATTTTGAATATCGGGCCCTAAATGTTCAGTATAGCCTTCTTATGACCCTGCCTCACAAGTGCAGAGAAAATCTTCAAATCCTGCCAGAAAGGTGATTTCACACAGGGACCATGGAATCACCTTTCAGGACAGATTTGCCTAATGTCAGTGCAATTGTTCATGAGCAGGGGTCCCAAAGAAGGCATGTTGCAAATCTGGGGCAAAAATATGCAAAAATGGCCAAGTTATGCCACTAAGTTCAAAACCCCATTGAAATACATTGAACCACATACCTGTTTTCTCAGTTCACAGTCCAGCTTTGAAGAGTGAAGATGTGTCTGCGGTCCACTGAAGATTATAGCACTGGATCCCCAGTGGTAAGGAAGGGCTTGAGGGGTGGTAGGTGCTGAGTGGGACGGTTGGGTCCGGGGACAGTAACAGCTGCAAAAGACGTAAATAGATGGTTTTCCTTTTACAGGGTTTATTAAAGACCAAAAAAAACCCCACAAAAAAAGTAAAGACCAAAATAAATAAATAAATAAACAACATGAGAAGGTTTTCATTATTTCAGGTTGTGACACTGGTGGATTGAACACCCCCAGTGTCAGCGTTATGTTTGTTGGGGGATGGGATGGAGTGGTGGGTGCTGAGAGGGAGGGTCGGCTGGGTGGAACAGTGTCAAGGGCGACAACAACAGAGTGGGATAACAACACTGGGGGGTTCGGCACCCCAATGGCAGCGTTATGTTTGGGGGGCTGAGAGAAGGTCGTCTGTGGGGGTCAGGAGACATGGGGGGGGTGCGGTGGAGAAGCCACAAAAATATGTATTTAAAGACTGCCAGTGAGCGGTATGAAACTGCATTTATACATAATAATGACCCACTCATGAATATTAATGAAACCTACCAATAAGCACCAATGAGGAGAAGGCAGACAGGGTTCATTAATATTCATGAATGGGTCATTATTATCTATAAATCCAGTTTCATGCTGCTCATTGGTGCTCTTTACAGATATATTTTCGTGGCTTCTCCACTGCAGTCCTCGTGTCTCTGGACTCCAACTAACTGATCTCAGGGTCCAGGACCACCCGTGGACCTCCTGATGTGCTGCTATGAGGGCAAGAATATGCTTGCATGCTGCTGCGCATGCGCAAAGATGGCATAAAAATAGTGCTGTGGCAAGAGTGCATTGACAGTGGGCAGTGCTTCACCGACATAGAGGGGACTGTAAGGCAACTCCTAACTGTTGTTCAGTCAGAAAAATCTCCTTTTCCTATCGCTAATATCCTTGACCCTATCCTTGGCTTAGGAACCCTGTTTACTTCTGAAGTTTGTCTAATTAATCTCTTTCCTTTGGGTACCACCAAAACTAAGATGGCCCACATGTCGCTCATCTCTGCAACAGCCAAATTAATTATTTTGAGACACTGGGTTGGTGACAAACTTCCCACTCCGATGGAGTGGTATAAAGAGAGCATCTTGGCCCCACAGCTAGAGAGACATATTGCCTACATGCATGGTAGGCCCAAGGCATATGCATCACTGTGGGGTTCTTTGGAGCCCTCCTGACTGCCTGGAAGCCTTGAAGGCTATACTTGTTACAGGAGCTGTAAGCTAAGATTATTTTAGCGTGTGTAGTCTTGGGGGAGGGGGGGAGGGAAAGACTTGGCTGTTTGGTCTTGTTGTTTACTGTCATGATACATCGTACTGTTACTATTGTTGGGTATGGTTTTGATTTTTGAAAATTTAATAAAACTGATTTAATAACAAAATCTCCTTTTCCCATTGTAGGATGTCTGCAGGGCTTTGCCCACTACAACCGTAAAAACATAATATGGAAAGAACAGAACTGTGCTATTAAATGTGGCCTTTTAACTTCAAATATCATGTGCTTCTTTTACATGGTATTGGTGAGAGGGAAGTACTTCTGGTGGCTTCTTTTAGGTTAATTTCAGAATGTTGAAAGTAGATATTAATACATGACAAAATAACATTGTGTGCTTTAGTAGGGGCACCTGTAATTAAATTGCAACCATCCTAAAGCTGAACTAGTTTAGCCAGGTAAATATTTAGTCAGAAACTAGTCTTAGCTACAATATCTCAGTATTACTGGCTTCCTACTTTCCTACATCAATGCAGCTTGGTAATTAAGGACATTGTTAAGCCACAATGAAATCAGTTGTCAGTGATGAGATGACAACTACATTTTTTGCTGGTTTCTGAGTTCCCAATTATCAATATTGGACTTTATTCTTTTAGCTATGTGTGCTATTTATGTACTTCAAAGTGATTTTGTGATCTTTTTGCAGCCCTGTAATAATGCCATTAATTGCTGGTAATGATGCATTAGATGCCAACTGTAAAATGCTTAACTTTGTATTGTTGTTCCTTTTTTATCTGCAGGCTGTGTTTTATAGTCCTCTTTCTGCTGAGCAGTATATTTTTTTTGGCAGTGCAGTCCAGGACAAGCTCCTGTTTCAGTCGACATGCAAGGGAGCGCGTCCTCGTCTGCCCGGTGTCTTCACAGTGCTGTGAGTGGGAACATCAATGCAAGTGATCGTACTTCCTGATGACAGACTGCGCGCAGTGTAGAGCGCAGGACTTTTGCTTCATGCTGTCTCAGAATTTGAATGTGGGGTTTCATTTCGGCGATTGGAGAACAGAGACTGACTAAGACTATTTTGACCTTATTTGTTTCGTCAGTGCACAGAATTGTGTTACTTTCCCTTGGTAGGTAGAGTGTTTCAGTCTGTGGTTTTTCGATGGGGGGTGCCTTTTCGCTTCCAAAATACCGTTCCCATTGCAGCCTTGTAAATTAAGTTGTTACTATCAGTTTAGCTCTCCCAATCTCCTAATGTTAATTTCACTGTAACAGCATACAGTGGTTAGGGGTTCAGACGTGGCCGTTGTTCTTATGGATAACATGGCTTGCTCACTTGTTTGATCCACATATAGCAATGCATACAATTGAGGTGTGCCATATTCTACCAATGCCAGTCTTTCTGTCATCCCCTGTACAGTGCACATTCTGGCTTCCTTGTTGTGCAAACAGTGGCAGTGGCAGTATTTGTCACCTCAGAAGTTTCTCAAGAAGCCATTGTTGACGTATTTTACTGTCTTTATTCTGTCTTCCTTCTCTCTATTGCTTCATTTGAGCAGGAGAGTTGTGGATGGCCAGGCACTATGTTTTGTTGTGTTCTTCCACTCCTTGGGTGTTTTAGAGACCACGTTGAAAGAGTGTGAATAAATCATACAAGGAGACAAGACATTCTATGTTGAAATTCTAAAAGGCTGATTTTTTTGGGACAGCCACTATTTCTATGTTAGAGACATAGATTCAAAATCCTATATTTATTCATACTGCATTATCCTTTCTTACACTGATTATTCTGTTTGTATTTTCACCTGTCACCTTGTTTCGGAGGTTTCATCTGCATTTTGTACATTGGCCATCAAGGTCAACTACAGTGTTGTGGCTGGCTGTAAAAATACCCCCAGTGAACATGTGGCTGTGGCATTGTTCCCAAAGACAGACAAGTCTCCAGACAGATTCCACAAGTGGGTGGACTTTGTACTGCTTTACCGGAAGTGGGACTGTCAGTCTGCTGTGTCTCCACATATCAGTTTGGTACATTTTACAGATGACTGCTTTGAGAATATGATGCAATTTCAAATGAAATTTGCGAAGTTTATAAAGCTGAAGAGAGGCGTGTTGCCCACTATTCGCCCAACAATATCCAACAGTGAACCTGAGTGCTGTACTGTGAATCAGAAAAGGTTTTCATCCAGTGATGAACATGATCACACCTTGAAATGTGGTCATATGAGCAACCTATTGAACGAATCAGTAGTGAGTATTCCCTTGACCTTCAACATATGCTCAGTTCTTGGATTGATAATATTCTACACACCTGCCACCCACACAACACCTTGTGTATGTTACTACTGTGGTAAATCTGCACTGAGTTCTGCTATTGTCTGTTGTCTGATAATTATTCATTGTCCCACTATGCAACACAATGGGGTAAAGTGATGTAACACTGTGGTCAGTGCATTTATCAGCATGTTTGTGTGTAGCGCATATAGATGTTTATGCATCATGTAATAGTGTGACACACTGCTTGGTCAGCTGTCCAGCTCGAAACAAGTGTAACATTACTTTCCCTGTGACATTATCATCATGCAAGGCACTGTCCTGTCAATAATGCCATGTATGGGGATGCCGATCCCTGTGTCTCATATTGCATGTCCCTCTTGGTGCCCCTTGTGTATTCCCACTGATGTTGTATTTAGCAGTGGTGGGCCACGGTACACATGTGCTTATCCACCATGACAAATTCTGTATGTCCAAACATGCCTTGCCAACTTTCCAGTACTGAAGTAATGAATTACACTACAAAGTAAAATTACCAATCTTGATTTGGAGAGTGGATCACAGTGCAATACCTGAGCTGACAACCGTCTCACCCCATTGAACAGTCACGGTGAGATGCTTGTTCAATATATCTCATTGTGACATTGGTGAACTCTGCCACTTTGCAGATGACAGTAGGATGCACAATAGGGTTGCTAGTCCCAAAGGGGTGGATAAAATGAAGTGTGACCTTTCCGGAAACATGAAAAACAAAGTGAGATATGGAGAACAAGAATCTATGTACAAAAAGGTGAAAAGGAATGCACCTGGGTAGACAGAATCCTGGATACAGCCACAGGATGGTGTTGGTGCTATTGATGACCTCTATTTCCCTTTCTGCTTTGCTTATTAGTCATGATGATCTACCGGTGTCAAGGTAGATCATAGCGGCATCGTGGAGGCCAAGGTGCACAGTGATGTGCATGGTAACAGGGCTCACTGTCAGAAGAGGGGAGCTTGTGATGACATTTATACAACAATATCAAGGCTTCACATACAGTTTGTCTGCACTTCTTCAGTGCACACCTGTGCAAGCACATTGACAGACCATAGGTGGTCCACAGAAGGGGTCAAAATTAAGTTTTGCATCCAATAGCCAACAGGCCTAGTGACTAGGAAAATCCACTAGCCCCACAGACCTTTTCACTATCCCACTTGATGTAATTATTGAAATGTTACTTTCTCCAGTACATGCCCACAGGGCTAGTTAAAGTAAAATCTTACTAGCACAACACAAAGTCTACCGGCATTTGGCTAGTGGACTGGTGCCAATTTCAACCCCTGCAACATCTTACTGCTAGCACTACTCCCTTACATGCACTACAGCATTATAGTATCACTTCCAGTGCCATCGTCACACTGGTTTGCCATCTGCAGGTCACGTGATGCATGTATCCCCAGGCGTCTCTCCTGCTTGGTTTTGTTGGTGTAATCTCCCAACAAATGGGGGGTTCCTGAAAAGCCTTCCTTGAGCTTGTCTAAATGCTCACTGCCAGGTTGGTGTTCGGTGCTATAGCCATTTAAATGTTGTTGCCAGTGAGTGCCTTAAAAGCCTCCATGTACTTTCCCTTTAAGAGCTACCCAATTGCAGTTATAATTAATCCAGAGGGGGAGGTCTGAGTGTTTCCCTGCTTAAGTCCCACCTGGGCTTCTGAATAATTGCTCCGTTTTTGCCATCACTAGTTGTGCAGAGGGAGCCCTGTTAAAAGGTGTAACTGTTTGCTGAGCATTTGTTAGAGTAATAATATTGTAGTTTGTTCTAACCTGCCTTCTTTGCAGCAAGGGCTGTTTCTGCTAACTTCACTGTCTTGGTCCTGATCTGCTGAACTGGACCAATCAGCACTTAGGGATTCTAAAATGGAGCCTGCAACTGAAGGGAATATGTGGAGTAAGACTCTAGGAATTGTAGTTTTGGACTGTTGGCGCCTTTTTCCACCAACAGGGGAGCATGTTGTGACTTACAGCTGAATCAGCCAACTGGACCTCTTTGGATCTGAAGGAAATGCCTGGGCTGCATGCTGTGCAGGCAGATCTAAGCTGGAAGTTGAGAGGGCAACAGCTCATATAATTTGAGAATCAGTCTGCATGGTAGTTCGCGAGAGAAAATTGTGGAAGGCCTGATTTCTGGCCTGTTTGTCTGTTTTCTGCCCTGAGATGGAGAAGGGAATTATTTTCGGACTAAATCCGATCTGGTGAGAATGAAGAAGCCACTGAAGTGGGACCAGGCTCAACCTGTAGAAGACTGAAGATTTTGCTGTATGCGATCGGCCTGTCAGGAACTCCAGCTACTTCTGAGCTCCCGGTTAGAGCAGTGACTTTGCGATTGGGACCAGGGAGCAGTGTGCCTGGTATTGTAGAACCAGTTATATATAAATGTGCTGTTTGATGATAGTGGGTCATGCTGTATTTCTCCACTGTGCGAACAGTGTGCTGCTTGCTGTTACATATAAATGTGCTGTTTGAATACTGTGGGCCGTGCTGCATTTCTCCACTGTGCGAACTGTGTGCTACTTGCTGTTACATATAAATGTGCTGTTTGAATACTGTGGGCCGTGCTGCATTTCTCCACTGTGCTAACTGTGTACTACTTGCTGTTACATAGAAATGTGCTGTTTGAATAAAGTGGGCCATGCTGTATTTCTCCACTGTGCGAACTGCGTGCTACTTGCTGTTACATATAAACGTGCTGTTTGAATACAGTGGGTCTTGCTGTATTTCCCCTCTGTAAGAACTATGTACGGATTGCTGATACGTATAAATGTGCTGTGTAGTGAATGGGGATCGCAATTTAATTCCCCTGTTGTTGGAACTGTGTGCCAATTGCTGGAAGCTGTATCCAGTATCAAATTAACTAAATCACTGGTTAGTTCCATGCGGCTGGACCTTGCCACGAGGGTCCTCCCAGATTACCCTACTGCACAGAGAAGAATCATTGATGAGATACTGGCCCAGGGATCAGCCCGTTGTTTCTCCTGGCACTCCATAGAAGTCATCTGCTGTCTCAAATTTCATCCCTCCTGTGTCCAGTCTTGGGGTATCACGAGTAACCACCAGGGTTGCTCCCAGCAACATATAGCTAAATCGAAAGTGTGCTATCTGATTATCTTGTTATTTTGTCTCCTTGAACTGAGGCTTCCATCTCCGGATTACAGTTAGGGTGTGTGAAACATAGAAACATAGACTTTGACAGCAGATAAGGACCGCTTGGCCCATCTAGTCTGCCCATTTCCCTACCTACAGGATAGGCTGCAGATCCTAGTTAACCAACAGCCTATTTCTTCCTACCCCCCACAAGAATTGCCTTATGTCTGTCCCATGCATCTTGAATTCTCCCACAGTTTTAGACCCCACAACCTCCTCAGGAAGGCTGTTCCATGCATCCACTACCCTCTCTGTGATGTTGTTTCTTTCTTCACAGGGCCCCAACCAGCTGCAACGCCGGCCTACCCTGGGCAACAGTCCTGGCTAGCCTTTCCCTCCATCCTTGGTACCTGGATAGTGTGACTGTTAGGGACTCTGACTGCATGCATAGCTGTGTGATTTATAGAGCCGGTAAGCAAATTAACCTGATTACCCCCCATCCTTGTTATAGCCCCCTGAATAAATCAAATCTCCTTTTTTCTGCAATTTACAATGATTATGGTGTCCATTTATGCCTAAGGTATTGCATAGTTGCTTTTTGTCTTGCATCACCTAATTTTACAGGGGGTCCCCAGAGCCAAGCTGAAGGAACGAGTCCTGGGGGTAAGAGTCAATCATAGATATATGCATAAAGTCTATCAGGGGTATCGGGAAGGTAAACATTGTGTTCTGTGTGGGCCACTAGTGGGAGACAAGGGGGGGTGGTCACAGTGTCCCAGAGGGCTGTGGCCTGGTTATTCTGTCCAATACCAACTCAGACCTTTGGGTGGAGGCACCTGTCACTGAACCTGGGCCCCTTAACCTGCTATTAGCCCAGCAGGCAGGGGTAGTAGCCCTTGGGATAGCGCCACCTAGGGGTTACATCTTGGAGGCACCACTGGGATTAGTGTCCCCTAGTGGCCAAAATTACGAATTATTGTTAAAAAATAAATGACTACTCCTACAGATGTGGCTGTACACCAGTTGGTGGGGTGGTGTACTGGGCAGGAGATTGACCCCCACAATGCCCTGCTTGTATTGGCTATTTCCCTGTACATTGGTAAAGATGCTGTAGAGGGAGTACTTTCCAAGGTTGAATGTTTAACAAATGCTGTGGTGGTGGGGCGACAGGCTGATTTGACTGCCCAAACTTTCATGGTCTTAGTAGAGTGTAGTGACCCAGTGGAGAGTTCCAAAGTGCCATGGACCATTGCCCCAGAAGGGGCCCCAGCCACCTGGAGAGTGATAACCAGAGACAGTAAAGACCCTGGGGAGGATGAGCCCCCCCCACTATCTGAGACCTTTGAGGAGAAATTTGCTAAGTTGTTGCTGGAGGAAGGGAAAACCATAGAGGACTTTAAGAAACTATTCCTGCCACCTGGGGGTGTGCTTTCCCCAACACCCCCTCTCACTCCAGCCCCTGTCCTTTCACCAACTTCTATACATGCCTCTGAGCCAGCAAGTAGTCATGGACCTTACTGCAAGCTCAAGATATTCTCTGGTATTTTCCCTACTCCAAATGGGGAAATCAATCTGGAGACCTGGATAGATTCTGCTACTCTTGCGGTACAAGACTGGCAATGCTCAGATGCCAAAAAAATTGCCCGCCTGGGGGAAAGCCTCCAGGGACACACCCAATGTACTTTTCACTCCCTGAGGTCCTGTGACTCTGACGCCAAAGCCCAAGAGTACATAGTCGCCCTTGAAAATGTGTTTGGGGACACCACTAGTGTGGAGGCCTTGAAATGGAAACTTAAAGATGTTAGACAACAGCCAGGGGAATTGTTATCTGCCTATATGGACCAATTACAGGGAATCCTACATTTATCGGAAGGGAGGCTGGACCTCTAGTGAAGTGGACCGGATAAGACTGGATCATATACTCTGCTCTGCCTGGCACTCCAGCTGGATGTTGCTCAAATTGCAACTGCAACAAAGGAAATCTGGTCCCTTGCCCTTCCATGTGTTGATGAAGAAGGTACGAGAAGTTGAGGAGGATAAAGGTTTTTCAGAGCCCTGCACAGTCATAGCTGCTACAATCCCTGCTCCAGGTGCAGGGTCGGCCGCCGTTATCCTGGGATCACTGAAATTACATGACGGAATCTGAGAACTAAATGTCAGCCAGTGGGTGCCCAGCCAGAAAAGGATGGCTACGGATTCTCCACCATGGGATGAACTGCTGAGGGAGTTCAGTGAAACAAAAAACAGTCTCTTTATAAAGGCCTCCCCTGCTAGCACAGGCACCGACCCTTATCCGACTGCATCTGCTATAGGGGTAGGGGTGACCACCCAGGCATCTCCTGTTGACAGCAGCTCAAAACTTGATGTCTTGATTATGACAAATGTATTTATTTACTTTTATTTATCAAGTCTAGTATTACAAATACCTTTGAGCCTTGGCTCTTTTACAAAGGTTCCAAGTCAGAGAAATACAAATTATTGGGAACATCAAGACAGACATTACAGCAATGTGGACATTGCAAACAGAGTACAGATTAATACAATTCAAGGGTAGCATTGTAACAAGGCAGCCAGCGGCATTTGTCAGAAAAAAATAGACAACAGATAAGAAGTGCCAGAGTCATAGGGAGAGGGAAGGGGGGGGAGAAGAAATGTAGGAAGGGTGGGGAGAGGGTGAAAAGTGCAGCATTGAGTATACAATACCAAGATGTGAGGGTAGAATCCAGTGGGGGGGGGAACCACTAGAGCAGGAATGGAAGTGGAGAAACAAGGTTAAGTTGGGCAGTCACAGGAGCTGTTGGTAGTGAGATAGTCTCGGAGCCTAGTTCTAAACATACAAATTGCTAGGGCAGAGGAGATGGTGGGGCTGAGGCCATTGAACCAGAGTGGTGCTCGATAAGCAAAAGAGCATTGGCCCTGTGAAGTGTGACAGTGGGGGGACTTTCAGTAGCTGTAGCGTGGATCTCCTAAGGCACCATTTGTTAATTCGGTGTTGTAACAGAGTTGAGACCCCAGAAGGTGCAAGGCCAAGGTAGATTTTTTTTGCCATGGAGCAGGTGAGAAACTTTATGCGGTTTGATAGTTGGAGCCAGCCGGTCTGAGTGTATAGGTCACATGTGTGGGTGAGACGGTGAGCACCAGTGACGAGCCGACATGCCTTATTTAAGACAGTTGAGAGGCGTCTAAAGGTTGTGGTTGTGGCTGAGCCATAAATGATGAGACCATCCATAGTCTATTACAGAGATCACAGAGCTCAGGACTGTAACCATCAAAGCTTCTGGCGTGAGGTGTGGTCTGTGTTTGTAGAGGAGTTCAAGCTGTGTATTAGCAGCTCTAGCTACATTATCTACATGAAGTCCATAGGAGAGATTAGGGTCAAGCTGTATCTCTAAGTATATGCAGGACCCCACCTGATCTAGAGTGTTCTCCAGGGTGGTGGAGATAGCCAAGTGGTGTAGCTTGTGTGGGTTATGAGAGCTGCAGAAGAGCATAGATTTGGTTTTCTTGTCATTGAGGACCAGTTTATGATTTAGAAACCATGGCCCAGATATTCAAAAGGGTTGCGCATGGCGCATACAACCCACTGATGAGCCCCGGTGCGATATTTAAAAGGGAAAAGTGTGCCACACAAACCCGATGTGCGGGCGCATCAGCATGGTGCAGGCACAGGTAGGGGCGTGCCCATGCATAAACTGCACAGCCCGACATTCAGCCCGGGCCATGCAGAGTTATGCAGGTGCAACCCTACCCGCGCCTGCACAAAGTTACAAAAAAAAGGAACAAGTCGAGGCCCACAGGTGAGCTGCCACATTGCAGGGTGCAACACAGCAGCTGCCACCTGTGGGTGGCCATCACCTGTTCCCACCACACCTGGCGGCACCACCCCATGCCCCAATCATGGGCATAACTGTATCCCCCCCATTAGCCCAATTGTGGGCATAACTGTAACCCCCATGATTAGCCCAATCGTGGGCATAACTGCAACCCCCCATGAAGTCCAATATCCCTGGTGGTCCAGTGGACTGCAGAGCCCGATCATGGGTGGCATTCCTCACCCCCAGTCCAAAATCCTGGTGATCTAGTGGACCCCCACCCCACCCGCCCACTGAGCCCCCACCACACCGCTCCCCACTGTCAGCCGGTGGAGGCAGCACACCACCACCTGCCGCTCATCGACTGACAGCTAGGTATGACTGCAAGCCCATTGGTCCAGAGCATGAGCCAATGGGCCATGCAGCTCATACCGGTATTATAGTCAGTCCAGATATGTGAATGAATTCATTCACATATCTGGTCTGACTAGAATGGTATGGCTGCATGCCCTTGGCATGCTCTGAACCATCGGGCATGCAATATACCAAGCTCGTCAGTCGGCAGGCAGTGGGGCAGCGAGTGATGTGCTGCGCCCATCGGCTGGCGAGGGGAGCAGGGTGGTGGGGCTCAGTGGACGGGTGGTGTGGGGTGCACTAGATCACCAGGGATTTCAGACTTGGGGGTGAGGAATGCCACCTGCAATCGGGTTCGTGTGGTCCACTGGACCACCAGGGATATTGGACTTGGGGGATACTGATGCCCGCGATCAGGCTAATCGCGGTCCATTGGACCACCAGGGATATTGGACTTCGGGGATACAGTTATGCTCACGATCAGGCTAATCAGGTGGGATACAGTTATGCCCGCGATCGGGCTAATCGGGGGGGGATACAGTTATGCCCGTGATCGAGCTAATCGGGGGGGATACAGTTAGCCCGCGATCGGGCTAATCGCGGTCCACTGGACCATGAGGGATAGGAGATGTTCTTTGTCCCTTACGGGACGTCCCACAATCGGGCTGCAGGGGGCGTCAGTCCCTGATGGCTGCTGCCTGGCAGGATGCCAGGTGCAAGTTGTCGGGGATCGGCGCACCTGCATGCTAATGGCATGCAAATGGGGCCGTAATCAGATGCAAATGGTCCCCCCCGTGTGCCTTGCATAAATTATGGCCCCATTTCCATGTCACCCTTTGAATATCGCAGGTGCTGTGCTCCACTCTGACCACTTGCGCTGGCACAGTTCTACTGCGCCATGCACAGTGGGAGTGGCCAGGGGGTGATATTCAAAGCCAGTTGCACCATAGCGCAACTCCATTGAATATCGCCCTGGCCACACCCCTGCGCAACAAATTTGAGTGGCGCACAGGCTTGCACCACAGAATGGTGCAGTTTGAATATCTGGGCCCATGTCTCTACAGAACTGAAACCAAGTTGAAGGTTGTGTTGAAGAGTTGCAGGATATTTGTGAGTGGAGAATACAATAGCATCATCAGCATACAGTATGATCTGCTCAGAGCAGTGGTAAGGGAGGGAGTTTAAGAAAAGGATAAAAAGGAGGGGGCCACAGTATGGATCCCTGTGAGACACCCAAGCGAACAGGCAGGGTGTCAGAAAGAGCGTCCGCAATTTTTACTCTCTGCGACCAGTTTTCTAAGTAGCTTTTAAACCAGAGAGAAGAGTCAGGTGATAGCCCAGCATTCAATAGATGGTGAATTAGTAGTCCATGGTGTACTGAATTGAAGGCCTTGAAGAGGTCGATGAAAACGGCCCCTGTGAGAAGGCCATTGTCAAGGGATTTGTGCAAAGCTCCAGTGAACTCAAGAAGGGCTGTGGTGGTGCTGTGACCTTTCCGGAAGACGTGTTGTTGTGGACAAGGTATATTGTATTTATCCACGTGGTCGGTAAGTTAATCAGCCACGATGTGCTCGAGTGCCTTAGAGAGTGGGGGCAGTATGGAGATAGGGCAATAATTTGAGTGATTCGTCTTATCCCCACTTTTATGGATGGGTATCACGGTGGCTGTTTTCCATAGGTCTGGGAATTTTCCACAGCTGAGAGAGAGGTTTAGGATTTTTGTTAATGGATGAATTACCTCATTGAGGGTGAGCAACAGAAGCTTAAGGTCCAGGGTGTCGCTACTAGATCAAGATTTAGAGATAACTGCAGTAATATAGTGGCAAGCTTCATTCAGCCTTATTTCCCTGAAGTAGAAGAGTGGAAGGTCAGACTGAGGGGCTGAGGTATTTGGGGAGTAGGCCCTGTTTTCGAAAAAGTCATGGGGTAGAACAGCACTAAGGTCTGAAAAAGCCGTGTTAAAGATGTTTGCAATCACCTTGGGGTCGAGGGTTGAGGATCCACTGACCATTAACATGGCCAGAGATGTTTTTGGCTGCTTCCCTGTGATATCCTTGATATTGTCCCAGAAAGCACGACCATTTCCCCATGTATTGGTGAGAGCATCTTTGTAATAGGTGGATTTCATTAGCCATATAGCTTTTGTGCAGGCATTTTGTGCTTGTTTGTAATTTTGAATGTCCAGTTCTTTGCCAGTGGCCCTGGCAACTGCCCAGAGGTGATCCCTTTGTTTCAGCTGTGAGAGAAGAGCAGCGGTGACCCATGGGTTGGAGAGAGATTTTATTTTGCACCTTTTGCAGGGGCAAAGAGGTCGCAGGCTTTGTTGCAAATTGAGATGAAGTGATCAAGAGCCAAGTTAACATCTGTTGCTTCATAGATGGGAAGCCAGTCTTGTAGAAGCAGGTATTGTTTGAGATGTGGAATTTTTCCACGAGGAAGGACTCTGCTAGCGATAATTTTGGGAGGGGGCTTAAGGAATTTGTTAGACCATGTACACATGACTGGGGAGTGGTCACTGAGAGAGTCTGGGAGAACGGTCGTACGAGAAATCCTTGTGGGGTGAGTGGTGAGGACCCAATCCAGGAGGGTACTGCTGCCAGTCTTGTAGTTAATCCTAGTAGGGGAGTTTACCATTTGCGTGAGGTTAGCAGCTGAGATGGAGTCTTTATAGGCACTGGCGCTTGATGCTAACCAGTTTATGTTGAAATCCTCTAGTAGAATAAGTTCAGCTTCAGGAGAATGAGAGTTGATAAAGTTTAGGACATTGTTGAAGCCATATTTAGGGTCCCTGGGCGGGATGTATAGGGGGACAATAGTCAGGGCTTTATGGTTGGGACCTAGGACGATTTTTATTGGCAGAATCTGGGCCAAGGCAGAAAGTGATGGAGTTGCTACAGGGTGCCAAGACAGGGAGTCTTTGATATAGATTGCGCAACCACTGCCTTTTTTGGATATCCGGTCCAGCCTGTGGACATTGTAGCCCTGTATTGTTACTGCTGAGTCAGGAACTTTATGTGTCAGCCAAGTTTCCATCACTGCGAGGATGTCAGGGTTGTGTTAGCATATGAAGGCTTGGAGTGCATCCAGCTTTGGCAGTAGGCTGCAGATATTAATAGTTGCAATGATAAGAGCACCTGGAGTTTGTGCGTGGCCTAAGCTTCTAGGGCCAGGATTGGGATGGATGCTGCTTGAGATGAGAAGGAGGAGGAGGAGGAGGAGGAGTAGGAGTTTTAAGGAGCAGAGTCGCAGCTCTTTGCAAGATAGTTTTGATCGTTGTTTCAGGGAGTAGAGGTTGCAAGGTTTCAGGCGGTATCCCATATGGACTGCAAAGTGGTACAGTGTAGAGAGGTGGCCACACTTGTTGAGAGTAGTGGTCAGATTAAGTAACCAGGAATATCCAGATGGTGCACCATGCACAAGTCTCGAGTGGAAGTGGAGAGTTCCTTTGAGTAGCAGTGGAAACCAGAGTAGAGGGTGGCGGGGTGGGTGGGGTGGGGTGGCTAGGACCAGGGAGAGAGGGAGGGCAGGCAAGGAGGAGGAGAGGCGAGAGAAAGGCAGAGAGAACCCACATGGCTTACGTACTAGATAGAGCTAGAGATATAGCCCTCTAGTGGTGAGAGGATATAATCTGCTAATGAAAAAGTCAACAAAAAAAACTCAAAATTCACTTCTAATATCAACTCAGAACTTAAAATGACTGTAAGGATTAAACAAATTATTAAACCATGGTACATAAATTCAACTGTAACCCCCCTGCAAATGGGGGTTCCCAAAAGACTTCCAGGAGCTTGCTTGAATGCTCCAAGCCTGAATGGTGTTTGGCGTTTAAGCCATTTATCAGTGAGTGTTTTTAGAACCTCTGGTACTGTCTCTTTAAGAGCTGTCTGCTTGCAGACATAATTAGCTTGTATGGGGGACTGTGTGTTTCTTTGATTGAGTACCACTCAAGCTGCTGCTGCCAATTCACTCCATTTTTGCAGTCACTAGGAGTGCAAAGGGCACCTATCTGAAAGATGTAACTGTTTGCCAGAAACCATTTAGAGTGATAATGAAATTACAGTTTGTCTAACCTGCTTTCTTTTGCAGTCAGAACAGTGTCTGCCTAGTTCCCCATTCTAGTTTTGAACTGCTGAACTGGACCAATCAGTATGGGTAAGCTAGCTCTAAAATGGTGCCTTGGACGAATCAGAACTTGACTCATAATCTGAGCCAGCCACAAGAGGATTGTATGGGCAGTGACTCTGGGAGATGTAGTTTAGACTTCAGTGCCTTTTGGACCAACAGCAGCAGTCTATTGTGAGTGACAGCCAATCCAGTCAAGAACTGGGAGGAACTCAAAGGAAGTGCCCGGTTTTGTCGATTGGAGTTTCAGTTGAGCTTTGGCAGTGAAGAAGGAAGGGGCCCTGTGCTTTTTCAGTGCACAGTTTCAGTCAAAAAATGTGTGTAAGGCCCAGAGTTCCGGTCTGCAGCTTGTGTAACTGCTTGTTAGGACTGAATCCGTCCTGTGAAAAGAATCAAAGGATCTCTGAAGAGTAGAAACCAGGCTCACCCTGTAGAAGACTGGAGAAATTGTCGAATTGCACTCGGTCTGTCAGGAACTGAATCTGCTATGTGTTCTCCGGGTATTGTGCAGTAATTGGATCGGGATAGAGAAGCAGCCTACCTGGTATAGTACTTTCTTTTTTATATAAATGTGTGAAGAGTTTCCGTGGAGCTCAAGAGTAGCCCTGCTGACGTTGAAGGACCCTATCTTGTTTGGAGGTCGTGAGTACTAATTCAGGGTCGCTCCCTGTTGAATTGCCACATTAAATCCAAATGGAATTACTGTACTGCTGACTGTTTAATTTTCCTTTTCTCTGTGAAAGGGCCCTACCAGCTGCCACGGTTTGGACTAGCCACTAGGGCTTGGGTACCCAGGGACAGTAACTGATAGGGATAGGCCTGTGCACAGAGCCATAGGTAGATGAGTAGAGTGATAAGCTAATTAACCTGATTTCCCCCCTGTCCTTGTTATATCCCCCTAAATAAATCAGAGCTGCTTGTTTCAGCAAAGTTATACTGCCTGAGGTATTTGTCTATGTTAAAGTACTGTACTGTGATTGTTGCACTGTATCTTATTTCAGAGGGGTCCCAGTGCGGAACTAGTCCTGGGGGTAAGTGTATACTGTGAAGGTAATTCTGATATATTGTGTGGGCCACTAGTGGGAAGAAAGGGGTTGCAGTGTCCCAGAGGGCTGTGACCAAGTAAGTTTAACTATTGCAAACCCTGACCTCTGGGTGGAGGCACCGCCATTGGATCCAGGCCCTCAACCTGTTAGTGGCAAATCAGGCAGGGGTAGTAGCCCCTGGGATAGCGCCATCTAGGGGTTACATCTTGGAGGCTCACCGCTGGGATTGTGTGTCCTCTAGTGGCCATATTTACGAACCACTGTTAAGAAAAAAATGGGTACCCCGACAGAAGTGGCTGTGCACCGGCTGGTGGAGTGGTGTACTGGGGAGGAGATCGACCCCCAAAATGCTATGCTTATCCTGGACATCCCCCTGGGTATCAATACGGACACTGTGCAGGGAGTACTTTCCAAGGTGGAAGGTTTACAAAACCCTGTGGTGGTGGGTCGGCATGCTAATCTGCTCACCCACACTTTCCTGGCCCTAGTAGAGTTTAAGGATCCCTAGATAGCTCCAAAGTGCCACAGACCATTACCCCAGAGGAGCCCTCACTGCTTGGAGAGTGATTACTAAGGACAGTAAAGACCCGGGGAATGAGCCCCACCATTATCTGAAACTTTTGGGGAGAAATTGCTAAAATGGTTGCTGGGGAAGGAAAACTGTGGAGGACTTGAAGAAACTATTCTTGCCACCTGGGGTGTTCTCCCCAACACCCTCTCCCGCCCAGTACCCGTAATGGTGGCTGAACCAATGCAGACTCTATTTCTGCACCTGCCATTAGTCACGACTCTTACGAAGGTTGAGGATCTTCTCTGGCACCCTCCCCCCCCAGGGAGGATGACTGGGAGACCTGGATAGACTCATGTTGCCCCCCAAGTGCTAGAATGGCAATGCTCGAAGCTGAAAGCTTAAAGAGGTTAGTGAGAGCCTCGAGGTCCCGCCTGGCTACCATTCATGCTAAATGGGCCAGTAACCTGAAGTGACTGCACAGGCCTATCTTGAGGCCCTGGAGAATGTGTATGGGAACCCAGATTCTGATGAGGACCTATGGTGGAGAGTAAGAGATGCACAACAGTACCAAGGGAGTTGTTGTCTGTGTATGTATCTCAGCTGGAAAAATTGTTGCAAGAATTCTCAGAAAAGGTAGTTTGCCAGCATTGAACTGGACCGAACCAGGCTGGACAGGATCCTTAAGTCTGCCCTTCTCAGAACTGCTGTTGCTTGTCACGCTCGGCAGATCGACTGGAATCCCACCCTCCTATGATGAGTTAATGAGAGAAATTCGAGGAGTTGAGAAAAGACGACCTGGGAGGGACCTGCACCAATAGCTGCGATCTACCCGAGTGACTGAGGGTGACCCATCAAGTGAAGTTCAGGGGCAGAGGTTGGCAGTAAATGAGTGCTCTGGCAAGGAAAAGATATGCCACAATGGGGCGAACTGTTGAGAGAGATCCGGAATTCAAAACAGTCCTTTATGAAGGCCACGCCTGCAAGTATGGGCCCTGACCTATATCCGACTGCATCTGCTATGGTGGTGGGGTACACCCATGTATCTCCTGCTGATAACAGCTCCAAACTCGATTCCTTGACCATGGAAGTGGAGAAACTGACGAGATGTCTCCAAATGCTTATCCCCGCAGACAGAGATGGCACCAAGGTTTCCAGTTAGTAATACCCTGCCCTGGCTCCCAGTGTGGCGCCTCGGCCAGCTTAAACTCCAGAAAGTATGTTTTGCTATAATTGTGGGAAAGATAAGCACATGAAAAGGGAATGCTGGTCCCAAAAGACACTGACAAAGTTGCATATAGGCTACAAGGAGAGCTTGGAGAACAAATCAGTGGTTAAGAGGTGCACGCATGATCCCAGTGAGGGCACCAAAATGCTAACTCACGTCCTTTTGTGGCAAGGTCAGTTGCCCAGGCCCCCACTACCGCCTCTCCAGACTGGTCCAGAATAGTGGGTCCCCTCCATGGAGACAACCGTAAAGGTGAATGGAGTGTCTACAAGAGCTGTATTAGACAGTGGCTCCCAAGTGACATTTATGTTCCAAGATTGGTATCAGAAGCATTTGTCAGACGTACCCTTGCAACCATTAGAAGGATTGCATGTATGGGGGTTAAGTGAGAAGGCCTACCCCTATTCGGGTATATCCGAATTGGCTGTCTTTCCCACCTCTGTGGCTGGAGTGGCTGAACAAGTAGAGACCCTAGCCTTAGTGTGTCCCCCACTGGACTGTGTGATGGTGTCCCTTTGTTGATTGGAACAAATGCTCATATGTTGGAAGGCTGGCACAGTTGTGTTATGAAAATAGGGGTCAAAGACTAGTAGAACTTTAAGAGTTCGCTTTTAATTAAGAAGGCCTATGAGGCACAGAGAGATGCTGAAAAATAGAACCAGAGGAACCGGTCGAATTGTATGGAAGAAGGATCCTGAGTCTCTGATCCTGGCGCCAAATGCCCAGTGTACCTTACAGGGAGAGGTCCGATCAGAAAGGATGTTAAGAATAAAATATTAATGTTGGATGCACCAGGCGATGGAAAATTGCCAGAGGACTGCTGGTCAAGCCTAGTATTTTGCCCGCTAGAGCCCATGCTTATGCCAGAAGGGTAATGGTCCAAGTTCATAATGTGTCTGAAAGAGACATTTGAGTAAATAGAGGTTGCATCCTGGCTAATGTGCATTGGGCAGACACTGCAGTGCTACCCAGCAGCAAGAGTTCAAGGAAGAATGACAGAGTAACGCCTGACTTGTTTGATTTGGGCGACTCCCCGCTGCCAGCTGAATGGAAAGTGAGGATCAGTGAGAAGCTTGCCCAGAGAGACCAGGTGTTTTCTTTAAAGGAATGGGACGAGATGGAGTGCAAGGAGCTGAGCACAATATCCGGCTGCATGACGAAGACCATTTCGTGAGAGGTCTCGACACCTGGCACCTGCTGACATAGATGATGTGAGGACGGCATCTGCAAGAGATGTTAGCTGCTGGTGTAATACAAGAATCCAGAAGCCCTTATGCTTCCCCATTGTGGTAGTGAGGAAAAAGAATGGAACAGTAAGGATGTGTGTGGATTATCGACCTTAAACGGCGGTCTATCCTGATCAGTACACAATGCCCCGCATTCAGGATGCTTTGACTGCCTAAGCAAGTGGTTCTCTGTGCTGGATCTCCGCAGTGGGTACTACCAGATCCCGATGGCCCCAGAGGACCGTGAAAGACAGCCTTTATCTGTCCGCCTACTTCTATGAATTCCATGAGGATGCCTCAAAGGATTTCAGGTGCCTCAGCCACTTTTCAACGATTGATGGAGCGTGCAGTGGGGACATGAACTTACTAGAATGCCTGGTATACCTAGATGATGTTATTGTGTTTGGCAGCTCACTGGAGGAACATGAGAGCAGATTATTTAAGGTATTGGACCGACTGGAGGACTTTGGCCTTAAACTGTCCATTGATAAGTGTCAATTCTTTCAAACATCAGTAAAGTATGTGGGACACATAGTATCCACCGAGGGAATAGAGACCGACCCAAGTAAAGTTGAGGCCTTGACCACCTGGCCACAGCCCAAAAATCTAAAAGAACTGCAAAGATTCCTGGGATTCTGTGGTTATTATCGGTGTTTCATCAAGGACTATTCAAGAGTGATCCGCCCTTTACTTAACCTTACTCAAGGGTATCCCCCAACCCACAAAAAATACCAAAAGTCAGCGTCCCTCAAGACTGAAAGAGTGTATTTTCATCCGAGTGAAGTATTTGGGGCCCGCTGGACTCCTGATTGTGAGACTGCTTTTCATGAGATCATATATCAACTTACCCATGCTCCAGTGCTGGCCTATGCCGATCCCAGAAAACCTTCGTCCTGCCACACTGATGCTAGCTTGCAAGGGTTGGGGGCTGTGTTGTACCAAAACACGAGAATGGCCTGAGACCAGTGGCCTTTGCCAGTAGAAGTCTGACCCCATCCGAAAAGAACTATCCTGTACATAAGTTAGAGTTTCTAGCTTTGAAGTGGCTATTGTTGACCAATTCCATGAGTACTTGTATGGGGCTAAAATACTAGTAAAAACTGACAATAATCCTTTAACCTATGTGCATACCTCAGCTAAGTTGGATGCCACTGGCCATAGGTGGCTTTCTGCATTATCTACATACGACTATGCTCTGAATACCAAGCAGGTCTGAACCACATAGATGCTGATGCTCTCTCCAGGAGGCCTGTTCCCCAGAATGATTGGGTCATTGGCAGAACCTGACATTCGGGCACTCTGCGGAGATTTGACAGGGAGGAACAATGCCCACGGACGCAGTGGACTGCATGGTGGATTGCTTGGGACCTCTGAGAATTGCACACACCTGGCTTATTGCCACTTTCTGCAATAGACATTGGTGCACTGCCTCAGCTGGACAATGACAGTATTCGGCGGGCTCAATCCCGCGATCCTATGATCAAATCAGCTTTAGAAGCCCTCTATGCAGGAAAAGATGTGTATAAATTACGCTCCACTGATTTGAGAACTGCACTGTTATACAAAGAAGGTCCTAAGTTGAAACTGATCAATAAACTGTTATACAGAGAAACAGTAGACAGACAGGGACAAGTAGACAAACAACAACTGGTGCTGCCCACTGCCTTTCGAGACTCAGTATTGAGGTCCTTGCACAACCACATGGGGCACCTTGGTGTAGACAGAACACTTGACTTGGTGAGATCCAGATTCTATTGGCCTAAGATGGGGGCTGATGTGGAGCAACACATTCGAACTTGTAGTCGCTAGCTTACAGAGGAAAGCTTTGTCCCAGAGGGCTGCCCCCCTTGTTAACATAACCACCAGTGCACCCATGGAGCTGGTCTGTATTGATTTTCTGAGTTTGGAGTCAGATCAAAGAAATATCAGTAAGGTGCTGGTGGTCACTGACCATTTCACGAGATATGCCCAAGCTTTCCCACCAAAGACCAGAAAGCATCCACTGTAGCCAAAGTACTTGTAGAAAACTTTTTGTTCACTTAGGGCTCCACAAAGAATCCATTCTGATCAAGGGAGAGACTTTGAGAGTCGTCTGATCAAAGAAATGCTTTCTCTGTGGGGAGTGAGAAAGTCCAGAACCACTCCTTACCACCCCCATGGGGATCCACAGCCTGAGCGTTTCAACCGCACTTTGCTAGATATGCTAGGCACCCTGCACCCAAAGGACAAGACTAGATGGAGCCAACAAATTAGCACCCTGGTACATGCTTATAACTGCACCAAAAGTGATGCCTACGGGTTCTCCCCTACCGCCTGATGTTTGGAGAGAAGCTGACTACCGGTAGATGTGGTTTCGGGGTCTCTCCTGATGGGGTTCAAGCTGACAACTATTTACAGTATGTGCAAAAGTTAGGGCCCAGCTAACTCATGCGTACCAACTGGCTCAAACCATGGCTCCAAAAGAAATCTGGCCAACAAAGAAAGGTATGCTAAAAAGGTGAAAGCACAGGAACCCAGGAGGAGATCGGTATTGCTAAGAAATCTGGGACTGCATAGCAAGCACAAGATTGCTGACAGATGGCACCATCTCCCTCACATTGTAGTGGGCAAACTAGATGATCTGCCAGTGTACAAAGTAAGGCCTGAGAATAATTCAAAGATGTAAAACAATGCATAGAAATCATTTACTGCCCATTGGACAAATCTTAATTGAGTCTGAGCCCTAGAAGATGCCCCTCTGGACCAGTGACTAGAGCTGTTGCTAAGAAAAGATCAAGAAAGTCTGCACCTACAGAAGCAAAGTTAAAGTGTTCCCTCCACAAGTCCCAGTTGAGCATGACTGTCAGTCCATATCGGAAGAAAGTGAGAGTGACTTTGAATACTATCCTTCTTAGAACTGAGTCAATTGTTTCGGGGCAATCCCTAGTCAATACTGGAGATGAAGCTGGGCCTTCTGGACTGTCCAAGCCCCAGCTTCGTCCCTGGAGCCAATGCTCCCAGAAAGTGAAGTGCAAAGCATCAGATCAGATGAAATGGAATCATTGTGCATGGTTGAACTGTTTGAGCTTTCAGGGAGAAAATGATGGATTGGGTCAGTCTGGTGATACACCAGAACAAGAAGAGTATTTTGAGTGCCCTGACAGTCCACTGCCAGTGTCCGAAAGCTCTCCTGATGAGCCAAATGTTGTGGACTCAGAAACTGTAACTCCTGGAGCTGAAAGTGCCCCAAGTTCTAGCCTCTACCCCCATGGAGACTCCCCTGACAAGTGAGGACAATGCTGAAAATGAGGCTCAGAGTGCAGAGACTATAACAGTTCCCCCTAGAAAGACTGGTCAAGCTGTAAAGCCTGTGGTGCACCTCAGTTATGATTCCCTTGGGAGGCCTGTGGATTTGCCTCTCAATGTTGTCCATAAAGGAGTGTATGTGTCCCCAAGCTCATTGCCCAAACTGAGCGTCAGTGCTAACTCCAAGTTACTTGTGTTGCCCTCTAAGTATGGTGCCCTTGTCCCGTCCAGCCCCAAGGTAACTGATAGGGAAGGGCCTCCTCTCTTCAGGTTTCATGTACAAGAGGTAATAACTTGAGTTATGGTACAATGTGTGTAATACTGTGTAAAGAGTGACGTACTGCAATGTTTCAGAAATGTGTTCTTGGTAAAATGATATATTGACTGATGATTACATGTGTGAGCCTAATGCAAATGTATATGGTTGCAGTTAAAACTTATGGGGGTACTTGCTTGACGCGGACGTCAAGCTTTCCCAGGCCAGGAAGGGTGTAACCCCCCTGCAAATGGGGGTTCCCAAAAGACTTCCAGGAGCTTGCTTGAATGCTCCAAGCCTGAATGGTGTTTGGCGTTTAAGCCATTTATCAGTGAGTGTTTTTAGAACCTCTGGTACTGTCTCTTTAAGAGCTGTCTGCTTGCAGACATAATTAGTTTGTATGGGGGACTGTGTGTTTCTTTGATTGAGTACCACTCAGCTGCTGCCAATTCACTCCATTTTGCAGTCACTAGAGTGCAAAGGGACCTATCTGAAAGATGTAACTGTTTGCCAGAAACCATTTAGAGTGATAATGAAATTACAGTTTGTCTAACCTGCTTTCTTTTGCAGTCAGAACAGTGTCTGCCTAGTTCCCCATTCTAGTTTTGAACTGCTGAACTGGACCAATCAGTGTGGGGTAAGCTAGCTGAAAATGGTGCCTTGGACGAATCAGAACTTGGACTCATAATCTGAGTCAGCCACAAGAGGATTGTATGGGCAGTGACTCTGGGAGATGTAGTTTAGACTTCAGTGCCTTTTTGGACCAACAGCAGCAGTCTATTGTGAGTGACAGACAATCCAGTCAAGAACTGGGAGGAACTCAAAGGAAGTGCCCGGTTTTGTCGGTTGGAGTTTCAGTTGAGCTTTGGCAGTGAAGAAGGAAGGAGCCCTGTGCTTTTTCAGTGCACAGTTTCAGTCAAAAAACGTGTGTAAGGCCCAGAGTTCCGGTCTGCAGCTTGTGTAACTGCTTGTTAGGACTGAATCCGTCCTGTGAAAAGAATCAAAGGATCTCTGAAGAGTAGAAACCAGGCTCACCCTGTAGAAGACTGGAGAAATTGTCGAATTGCACTCGGTCTGTCAGGAACTGAATCTGCTGTGTGTTCTCCCGGGTATTGTGCAGTAATTGCGATCGGGATAGAGAAGCAGCCTACCTGGTATAGTACTTTCTTTTTACCATATAAATGTGAAGAGTTTCGTGAGCTCAAGAGTAGCCCTGCTGACGTTGAAGGACCCTATCTTGTTTGGAGGTCATGAGTACTAATTCAGGGTCGCTCCTGTTGAATTGCCACATTAAATCCAAATGGAATTACTGTACTGCTGACTGTTTAATTTTCCTTTTCTCTGTGTGAAAGGGCCCCTACCAGCTGCCATGGTTTGGACTAGCCACTAGGGCTTGGGTACCTAGGGACAGTAACTGATAGGGATAGGCCTGTGCACAGAGCCATAGGTAGATGATTAGAGTGATAAGCTAATTAACCTGATTTCCCCTGTCCTTGTTATATCCCTAAATAAATCAGAGCTGCTTGTTTCAGCAAAGTTATACTGCCTGAGGTATTTGTCTATGTTAAAGTACTGTACTGTGATTGTTGCACTGTATCTTATTTCACAGGGGTCCCAGTGCCGGAACTAGTCCTGGGGGTAAGTGTATACTGTGAAGGTAATTCTGATATATTGTGTGGGCCACTAGTGGGAAGAAAGGGGTTGCAGTGTCCCAGAGGGCTGTGACCAAGTAAGTTTAACTATTGCAAACCCTGACCTCTGGGTGGAGGCACCCGCCATTGGATCCAGGCCCCTCAACCTGTTAGTGGCAAATCAGGCAGGGGTAGTAGCCCCTGGGATAGCGCCATCTAGGGGTTACACAACTAGAGACACAGAGGGAGATACAGTAGTTAGAGATGTGTTCAGCAGGAGATAGTGTAGGAATTGATGCGATATCTCCAAATGCTCACCACACCGTAAACAGAGGTGGCACCAAGGTTTTCTGTTGGTAGTACCACTGCCCCAGCTCCCAGTGTGATGCCTCAGTCACCCCAGACCCCAGAAAGCATATTTTGTCATAATTATGGGAAGGATGGGCACATGAAGAGAGAATGCTGGTCCACAAAAGACCTAGGTAAAGTTGTATATAGTCTTCAAGGGGAGCTTCGGAAAGTGAGACAATGGCCAAGGAGTGCCGGAAATGACCACAGTGCAGGATCAAGGAATCCTAACTCAAATCTCTTTGTGGCTAAATTGTCTGTCCGGGCCCCTGCAGCTGTCCCTCTAGGCTGGTCCAAGATAGTGGGTCCTTCAATGAAGACAACAGTAAAAGTGAACGGCGTGTCCACTCGGGCTGTGCTTGACAGTGGGTTGCAAGTGACCACTGTATTTCAGGACTGGTATGACAAACATTTATCTGCTGTGCCATTACAATCCTTGGAAGGCTTGCATGTCTGGGGGTTGAGTGAGAAGTCATACCCGTGCTCAGGGTACATTTGGATCTGGCTGTCTTTCCCTACCTCGGTGGCTGGAGTGAAGGAACAAGTCGAGACCCTGGCCTTAGTGTGTCCCCCTACTGGACTATATGATGGGGTTCCCCTGTTAATTGGGACCAATGCTCATATATTTGGGAGACTGGCACAGCTCTGCTATGAGAAACAGGGGCACTGGACTGGGAGGGCACTGAGAATTCTGGCTCTGATTAAGAGGGCCTATGAGTTGCAGCAGAAGCCCAAGGCAGTGGATCAGGATGAACAGGTAGGGATTGTGTGGAAAAAGTATTCCTACTCGATGATGTTGGCCCCTAACACCCAGTGTACCCTACAAGGGGAGATCCGCCTGAAGAAAGATGTCAAGAATAGAATACTGATGTTGGATGCACCAGGCAATGGAAAATAGCCAGAAGGGCTGTTGGTCAAGCCCAGCATCTTGCCTGCTCATGCTCATGCCTATGCACAGTGGGTGATGGTCCAGATTCACAATGTGTCCGATCGGGAGATCCGGGTCAACAGAGTCTGCACCCTGGCTATGGTACATTGCGCAGACACTGCCGTGTTGCCCAGCAACAAGCACCATGGGATGATACATAGAGTGACCCCAGATAAGTTTGACTTTCGTGACTCCCCATTGCCAGCTGAATGGAAGACTAGAATTAGCAAGAAACTTGCCTAAAGAGGCAAAGTATTTTCCCTTGAAGGAATGGGATGTGGGATGTGCCCAGGGTGCGGAGCATCATATACGTCTACACTATGAATGGCCATTTTGAGAGGGGTCTTGATGCCTTGCTCCAGCTGACATAGATGATGTGAGAAGACACCTGCAGGAAATGCTTGTGGCTGGTGTGATACAAAAATCCAGAAGCCCATATACTTCACCCATTGTGGTTGTGCGAAAAAAAGTGGGGCCGTAAGAATATGCATCGATTATTGAACCTTGAACCGGTGGACTATCCCCGACCAATACACCATGCCCCCGTATACAAGATGCTCTGGATTGTCTAAATGGGAGCAAGTGGTTCTCAGTGATACTACCAAATTCCAATGGCCCCGGAGGACTGTGAGAAGACTGCTTTCATTTGTCCCCTGGGGTTCTATGAATTTCTAAGATTGCCACAAGGGATTTCGGGTGCCCCTGCCACCTTTCAGTGGCTGATGGAATGTGCAGTGGGGGATATGAATCTACTGGAATGCCTGGTGTACTTGGACGATGTTATTGTGTTTGGGAGCACTTTGGAGGAGCATGAGAACATTACTAGACCGACTGGAAGATTTCGGCCTTAAGCTGTTCATAGATAAATGTCAGTTGTTCCAGACCTCCGTGAAGTATGTGGGGCACATAGTATCCACACAGGGAATAGAGACTGACCCTAGTAAAGTTGAGGGTTTGACTACTTGACCCCAGCCCCACAATCTAAAAGAACTGCAACGCTTTCTGGGGTTCTGTGGCTACTACAGTAGGTTCATAAAGGACTATTCCAAGGTGATTCACCCACTTCTGAACCTCACCCAGGATTACCCTCCCACAAATCACAAATACAAGAAAGGGGCCAGCCCTGGGCCAGATAGAGTATACTTCCGCCCAGGTGAACTTTTTGGGCCTCGTTGGATGCCTGGCTATGAAGCAGCTTTTCATGAAATCATATACCAGCTCACCCATGCCCACATCCTCGCCTATGCCAGCCCCACCAAATCCTATGTGTTGCATATCGACGTTAGTCTACAAGGTTTGGAAGTGGTGCTGTATCAGGGCCATGAGATGGTTTGAGACCAGTGGCTTTCGCTAACAGGAGTCTGACCCCATCCAAGCAAAACTACCCTGTGCATAAGTTGGAATTCCTGGAGTTAAAGTGGGCAATCGTTGACCAATTCCATGAATACCTATATAGAGCCCTGATACTGGTGAAAACTGACAATAACCCATTAACCTATGTACAGACTTCAGCCAAGTTAGATGCCGCCGGGCATCGGTGGCTTTCTGCATTGTCCACCTATGATTATGCTGTTGAATACAAGTCAGGCCTGAATCACATTGATGCTGAAGGCCCACGTCCAAGAGTGATTGGGTCAGACTGTCTCAGCCTGACATTCGAGCTTTGTACCAAAAGTCTGATACAGAGGAACAGATGTCTGCTTACACAGTGGACTGCTTAGTAGATTGCTTGGGCCCTTCTGATACATGTATACCGGCTGCGTACTGTCACTTTTCGGCTCTAGACATTAGTGCACTCCCTCAATTCAACACTGACAGCATTCAGCGGGCTCAATCCCAAGACCCTATGATTCAGCCAGCCCTTGATGCTCTCTGTGCAGGGAAGGATGAGTCAAAATTGTGTTCATCCAATTTGAGAACTGCTTTATTGTTTAAAGAAGGCCCCAGATTAAAGCTGCTCAATAACCTGTTGTACAGAGAGACAGTAGACTGAGGTGGCCAGTTACACAAGCAACAACTGGTCCTACCCACAGCCTTCAAAGATTTGGTGTTGAGGTCCCTTCACAATCATATGGGCCACCTCGGTATTGACAGAACCCTTGACCTAGTTCAATCACGATTCTACTAGCCCAAGATGGGGGCCAATGTTGAGCATCATGTAAGGACTTGTAGTCACTGCCTGCAGAGAAAGGCCCTGCCTCAGAGGGCTGCCCCCCTTGTCAACATTACTACCAGTACCCCCATGAATCTGGTCTGTATAGACTTCCTAAGATTAGAGCCTGATCAGTGAAACATTAGTAATGTGTTAGTGGTTACGGATCATTTCACAAGATATGCCCAAGCTTTCCCCACCAAAGATCAAAAGGCATCCATCGTGGCCAAGGTGCTGGTGGAAAATTTCTTTGTCTACTACGGAGCCCCCAGTGAATTCATTCTGATCAAGGTAGAAACTTTGAGAGTCGATTAATCAGAGAAATGCTCTCTCTCTATGGGGGTGCACAAGTCAAGAACCACCCCTTATCACCTGCAGGAAGACCCACAGCTAGAATGCTTTAATCACACCCTGCCCGACATGCTAGGCACCCTTCACCCAAAAGACAATCATAAATGAAGCCAGCAGATTAGCACCTTGGTACACACCTACAACTGCACTCAAAATGATGCTACTGGATTCTGTCCCTACTACCTCATGTTTGGGAGAGAGGCCTGGCTACCAGTTGATGTTTGTCTTGGAGTCTCTCCAGATGGGGTCCGAGCCGAAAGTTATCTGCAATATGTGCAAAAATTGAAAGCTCAATTGAATCATCCATACCAACTGGCCCAGACAATGGCTACCAAGAGAAACTTAGCCAATAAAGAGAGATATGATAAAAGAGGAAAGGCCCAAGAGCTTCGAACTGGAGACCATGTGTTGTTACGGAATTTGGGACTGCATGGTAAACATAAAATTGCTGACCGGTGGCACCATCTTCCCCATATAGTAGTAGGCAAGTTGAATGATTTACCCCGTGTACAAAGTGAGGCCTGAAAACAACTCAAAAGCTGTCAAGACCATGCACCGTAACCATTTACTACCTATTGGCCGAGTCATGATTGAAGCTGACCCCCTGAGATTGTTCCCCCTGGACCAGTGACTTGTGCTGCTGCCAAACAAAGACAGAGTCAAACTACCCCAGTGGTCACAGACTTAAGGTTTTCTCCACAGCAAGCCCAAAATGATAATGACTGTCAGTCCACTTCTGATGAGAGTGAGTGCAACTATGCTTATTACCACTCTTATGAACAGAGTAAGGTGTTTCAAGGTAACCCCCTGATAAATTGTGGGAATGAAGCTGGGTCTTCTGGACTGCCTAACCCACTAGCTTTGTCCTTGGAGCCAATGCGCCCTGCAAATGAAGTTCAAAGTGTCAAGTCTGACAATATTGAGTCACTCTGTATGGTGGAACTGTATGATTTACCTGAGGAAGGGGCTGATGATATGAGTCATTCTGGTGACAGGCCAGAACCTGAAGCATACTTTGAGAGTGATGATAATTCCCTTCCAGTGCCAGGGTGCCTTTCATGTGAGAAAAGTGTAGTAGAAACAGAATCCACAGAGCCAGGGGCTGACAATGCTCCAAGTTTGAATCTTTTTACCCAGGCCGAAGCTCCCATCACCATTGGTGAAAGCCCCAAGGTTGTTGCTGAAAGTACAGAGACTGTGGTTGTTCCCCCCAGAAAGACTGTCCGAACTGTCAAGCCTGTAGTGCGCTTTACCTATGATTCCCCTGGGAGGCCCGTGGATCTGCCTCTCAATGTGGTCCATAAGGTGGTGTATGTATCTCGAAGCTCACTGCCCAAACTGAGCCTAAGTAACAATTCCAGGTTAACTGTACTGCCCTCTAGGTACGGTGCCCCTGCCCCATCTAGCCCTGAGTTAGCTGATAGGGAAGGGCCCCCTCGCACATTATTCCAGGTACAGGAAGTTATTACCTGATTTCGCATAGCAGAATGTAAATTTCATGTGTGAAATATATCTAATGTAGTTCAGAATGATGTAGTATTGTGAAATGTATATGTCTAGTAAAAGTTAAGTATGTTGACTGATGCATCAGAAGGTATTTTCCTAACCTGCTAATGGTATAAATGTACAGTATAACTTGTAGCTGCAATTATTGTGATGGTACAGGTTTGACGTGGATGCCAAGTTTTCTCCAGGCAGGGAAGGGTGTAATCCCCCTACAAATGGGGGTTCCTGAAAAGTCTTCCTTGAGCTTGCCTAAATGCTCACTGCCAGGTTGGTATTCGGCGCTATAGCCATTTAAATGTTGTTGCCAGTGAGCGCCTTAAAAGCCTCCATGTACTATCTCTCTTTAAGGGCTTCCTGATTGCAGTTATAATTAATCCGGAAGGGGGTCTGAGTGTTTCCATGCTTGAGTCCCACCTGGGCTGCTGAATAATTGCTCCATTTCTGCCATCGCTAGCTGTGCAGAGGGAGCCCTGCTAAAAGGTGTAACTGTTTTGCTGAGCATTTGTTAGAGTAATAATAATGATGCAGTTTGTTCTAACCTGCCTTCTTTGCAGCAAGGACTGTTTCTGCTAACTCCACTATCTTGGTGCTGAACTGCCGAATTGGACCAATTAGCACTTAGGGACTCTAAAATGGAGCCTGCAACTGAAGGGAATATGTGGAGTAAGACTCTGGGAATTGTAGTTTTGGACTGTTGGCACCTTTTTCCACCAACGGGGGAGCACGTTGTGACTGACAGCTGAATCAGCCAACCGGACCTCTTAGGATCTGAGGGAAATGCCCAGGCTGTCTACTGTGCAGGCAGATCTAAGTTGGAAGTTGAGAAGGCAACAGCTCATATAGTTTGAGCATCAGTCTGCATGGTAGTTTGCATGGGAGAATTGTAGAAGGCCCGATTTCTGGCCTGCTTGTCTGTTTTCTGCCCTGAGAGGGAGAAGGGAATTATTTTCGGACTAAATCCAATCTGGTGAGAACGAAGAAGCCACTGAAGCGGGAACAGGTTCAAGCTGTAGAAGACCGAAGATTTTGCTGTATGCGATCGGCCTGTCAGGAACTCCAGCTACTTCTGAGCTCCCAGTTAGAGCAGTGACTTTGTGATTGGGACCAGGGAGCAGTGTGTCTGGTATTGTAGAACCTGATACATATAAATGTGCTGTTTGATGATAGTGGGTCATGCTGTATTTCTCCACTGTGCGAACTGTGTGCTGCTTGCTGTTACATATAAATGTGCTGTTTGAATACAGTGGGTCATGCTGTATTTCCCCATTGTAAGTACTGTGTACGGATTGCTGTTACATATAAATGTGCTGTGTACTGAATGGGGATCGCAATTTAATTCCCTGTTGTTGGAACTGTGTGCTGATTGCTGGAAGCTGTATCCAGTATCAAATGAACTAAATCACTGGTTAGTTCCATGCGGCTGGGCCTTGCCACGAGGGTCCTGCCAGATTACCTTACTGCACAGAGAAGAACCATCGACGAGAGACTGGCCCAGGGATCAGCCTATTGCTTCTCCTGGCACTCCATAGAGGTCACCTGCTGTCTCAAATTTCGTCCCTCCTGTGTCCAGTCTTGGAGTATCATGAGTAACCACCAGGGTAGCTCCCTCCAACATATAGCTAAATCAAAAGTGTGCTGTCTGATTATCTTGTTGTTTTATCTCCATGAACTGAGCCTTCCGGTTCTGGATTACAATTAGGGTGTGTGCATGTTGTTTCTTTCCTCATAGGGCCGCAACCAGCTGCAACACCGGCCTATCCTGGGCAACGGTCCTGGCTAGCCTTTCCCTCTATCCTGGGTACCCAGAGAGTGTGACTTTTAGGGACTCTGACTGCATGCACAGCTGTGTGATTTATAGAGCCAGTAAGCAAATTAACCTGATTACCCCCCATCCTTGTTATAGCCCCCTGAATAAATCAAATCTACTTTTTTCTGCAATTTACATTGATTATGGTGTCCGTTTATGCCTAAAGTATTGCATAGTTGCTTTTTGTCTTGCATCACCTTATTTTACAGGGGGTCCCCAGAGCCAAGCTGAAGGAACCAGTCCTGGGGGTAAGTGTCTATCATAGGTGTATGTATAAAGTCTATCAGGGGTATCGGGAAGTTAAATATTGTTTTCTGTGTGGGCCACTAGTGGGAGACAAGGGGGGGGTCACAGTGTCCTAGAGGGCTGTGGCCTGGTTATTCCAGCCAATACCAACCTGGACCTTTGGGTGGAGGCACCTGTCACTGAACCTGGGCCCCTTAACCTATGTGCTGTGCCTTCCCTCTTTTTGCGATCATGGTAACTGAAAAGGTAACCAAAAATATGACTTTTTGGTACAGAACGACTAGAGAGGTAATTGTTTTGTTGCTGTATGACCCACAACTGGCTTATGGTATGCTTGTGCCTCTTGCAGACTACACAGGACTCAGTCATCCAGGAACACTACAATAATTGTTCTATGGGAGACAGTGGTGTGTACACAGTGCCTGGGACTTCTGCGGACAACATTATCATCGTTGACACCTTAGCTACATCTTTCACTGCCCGAGACAGTAGCATGACTGATGCAGGACTCAGCATGTGTGAAACATCACCAGTAACATTAAGCAGTTCCAAGCAACAAACTTCGTCCAGTGTCAAATGCCGTCGAGTGTCTAGATCAACTCATATACACAGATCACTACTTACACACAAGAAAGGTATGTGTACGTGTCATGCTGTATAAAGTTGTACATGTCTTCCGTGCCCACATCGGTACTGATGATTACATGCTGTTCATTGACAGGAACACAGACGACAACGCCAAAGATGGCAGGCGTCGGAGTTCAGTGTGACCTTCTGACAGGTGACAACATTATTCTGAGCAGTGTTCCAGGCCTAACATCATCACCGCCAGTGTAGTCCCCTTGCCCATCCACTCCTTCATCCATCAGTGTTGACCGTGGTGACAGTGATTCGGAGTATGTACCATGTGATCAGTCCCTGTTACAAGCAGAAAAAGAGTTGAGGGAAGACTTAGGACAAGTTTATTACTTCAGTTCCATTCCCAATTCCATGAAGAAATGCATGCGTCATGTAATATGTGCCAATCAATACATGCAAATCACGCATTTATCTTATTCACAGGTTGAGACAGACACCAAAGTACTCTTCCCATACTGAGCCCAAATACATAGTATACAGATCATGCCTTGAAGGCCTCTTTGCATACTGCTCTGCTTGTGGCTCACCTTCATCAGCTATGTCCTCCACTGACAGCCCTGCTAGAAAGTGTGGCACGCTGCTTGTTGTGGATGTCAAGTGCTACAACTGTGGATTAAAGAAGTGTTGGCGTAATCAGCCTGATCTTGGGCACAACATCCATGGCAATGTATGCATGGCCGCCGCAATTTTTACCTCCGGTTGTCCAGTCTCTAAGTGTCTTAGGGTGTTTGAATTCATGAACCTTGCTGCAATCTCTTGCAGTACATATGAGAAGCACCAAAGGGAGCTGATTATGCCCGCAATAGACAACATCTGGAAAACACAGCAGTCTCAAATTGTTGCACAGTTGAGGTAAATACCATGCGGTTTGATTCTGGGGTAGGGCCGGTCGTGCAGACAGCCCGGTGTACTGCGTTAAGTTTGGTTCTTATACTTTGTTGGAATACTGCATAGGGAAGGTCATAAGCATCACACTAGTGCAGGTGAGACACGTACAATAACAAGCATTTGTCAATGCCAAATGTTGCTTGCTTCTATGTGCTGTTTAGGTATTTGGAAGTCATTGGAGTGCAAATATTGAAAATTTGCGAACTTACGACCGTGCGTAGAACTGATAACCTGCGCTAAATAAAAACAGTCATTATTAGGAAATTTTTCATGAAATTTTCAACATAGCCATTTTAAGACCTCTGCTCATGAACAGTGTCACTGTGATTTTGTTAATGTGTCCCTTACATTGAGTTTGCACCGACTGCGCCATTTATGCGCTACATGGGCGGAAACACATTTTGGGCAGGATGTGAAAAATGACAGCTGTACTGCTCATAAGGAGAGTGTGGTAAAATGGCAATGTTGAAAATCTGGAGTGGAAATATTGAAATTCGCAAGAACTCACGAGCTGCTAGTGGGAACTGTGCAACGACACCCTGTGAAACAGTCATTTTTAGGAATTCTTTCACCAAATTTTCAACATTGCCATTTTAAGATCTCTGCTCATGAACAGTGACACTGTGATTTTCTTAATGTGTTCCAAACACTGAGTTCGCACACCGACTGCGCCATTGTGCGCTACATGGGCGGAAACATGTTTTGGGCAGGATGTGAAAAATGACAGCTATACTGCTCATGAGGAGGTGTGGTAAAATGGCAATGTTGAAAATCTGGAGTGCAAATATTGAACATTTGTGAACTTACGAGCCTGCGTAGGAACTGCGCAACGCACGCTCGTAAAACAGTCATTTTTAGGAATTTTTTCACCAAATTTTCAACATAGCCATTTTAAGACCTCTGCTCATGAACAGTGTCACTGTGATTTTCTTAATTTGTCCCATACATTGATTTCGCACACCAACTGCGCATTCTGCGCTACAAGGGCGGAAACACATTTTGGGTGAGAAGTAAAAAATGACAGCTATACTGCTCATAAGAAGGTGTGGTAAAATGGCAATGTTGAAAATCTGGAGTGAAAATGTTGAAATTTCACGAACTTACGAGCCTGCGTAGGAACTGCGCAATGCACGCTCGTAAAACAGTCATTTTTTGGAATTTTTGGACCAAATTCTCAACATGGGGTTTTTGGGACCCCTTCTCATGAATGATGTCACTGTCATGGTGGTTTCAGGCCCAAGGGTGATTTAGCAGTCACTGCGCGAAATCACCCTTCGGCCCGAATAACGCCATGACAGTGACATCATTCAGAAAGAGTCCAAAACCCATGTTGAAAAAATTGATGCAAAATTCCCAAAATGCCTGAGATATGCATAAAGTTGAACCCCCATCTAGCCCATTATACAGCTTACGGCATTTCTCAGTTCGTGAGTCGGCTTTGAAGAGTGCAGGCGTGTTCCCGGTCCACGAAGATCGTCAGCGCCGAGTCGGAGGTAAGTATGGGGTGAGGGGTGTGGGGAGGCTGGGTGCGCAGTGGGTGGGTGCGGGTTGTAGGAGGGTCGGGAGCGCTGGCAGGAACGTTTTGTTTTATAGGTTTAAAAAAAGACGTGTGGGGCGCTTGCCACGCTGGGTGGGCTCCCAGCGTGGCACAAGGATCGAGGGACCGCTCAGCCGACGGGGATTAGGCACCCCAGTCAGCCAAAGGACTGATTGCCACGCTGGGGTGGGCTCCCGCGTGGCACCAACTACTGGGGGAGAGCGGCCGGCGCTCAGCGATGGGGATTGGGCACCCGTGTGCCGGCGATATCGTATTGGTAGCATGCGCCTGCGTTGAGGCTAAGCTTCTTATCGCTGCTCACTGAAGCGCAGCTCCCCCTTTCAACTGTATGCCACTGCATTTTGGAGCGTGTCATAGACAGCTCCAAAATGCATTGGCTTACAGGGGCCGCGCCTGCCAGCTCACTGACTGAATTGGAGGAGGAGGTGACACACCTCCGAAATCTCCGGTGATGGCACTGTGTTTCTTGCACATGCATGCAAGTAACATAAAAATGTATTCTTCCCGCATCACTACTGCTATATGTTACTGGTAAGCATCACTAATTCATGCTTTCTTTGTCAATAGACCAATGAGGTTAAAAACTCCAATTTGATGGAGTTGGAGGGACTACAGAGGGCACTAACGATGCTTGTTGAGGAAAACCAGTTGGCCATCGATGCATTAATAACTGACTGCCACAGACAGATAAATGCTTGGCTTGCGGGTACTCCACTCATGGCAGGTGCCACTCACTTCTATGATGTGTGTCACGTGGCCAAAGGTATGACTAACGGCTGACTGTAGGCTCAAAAATTGCATTTCTTTAACTCTGTCAATATTGCGTCAACACCCCTCCAAGCACCCTCCTACTGTGCAGCATATGGAGCAAAGTACATCCTGTACACAGAGTGCATTCCACAACATGTGCTACTGTGTGCCATTGTGTGACATTGACGTAGACACCCTCTCTTCTTTGCCAACACAAGACAACATCCACTGGGTTGGTTTCAATGGCCATGGCACCAGGGTTGCAGTAGTCATCATAGTTCGGGTTTCATGACTTTGGTGGGGTGCTCACCACATAATGGAAATGTGGGTGTGTCATGACTTTGGTGGAATGGTTATAGGGGTGTGATTGCAAAGAGGGTGTGTGCGTTGCATTACAAGCATGGTGGAAGTTTAACTGACATGTGATAATCACAGAATAAAACAATGTCGTTTTTCCAGTTCAACTAAGGGTAAAGGTGAAAAGGAGCATTGGGATGTCAGGCAAATCATGTTTGGACATTCACAGTAATGCAAATAGGCACATTATGGACATGCATGTGTGTCTTTCGCACCATGCATTACGAATGTTCACTTTTGCTTTCAGTGGATGAATATCACCTTTCTTGATGCTATGCTTCCAGGTTATGACTGTGTGTCACTCATTGGTGGTATTCACCACATCCAAGGAAGGCAACAGTTGCTTTGCTGGCCACACACCAATTTGCACTGGTAGCATGTAATGCAACATTCACAGCAGATGTGCAACACGTTGTGATCGCACATCTTGTTTTAAGGTACAATTTAGACACGCCGTCACCTTTCTTTGCTTGGAAAATGTATTACTGCCTCTCATCTGGGCACCTTTATATATGATGGACATTGTACCTTGTGGATTACTGTAACCACTTGCTAATATGACCAAGGTAACGAGCTGTCAGTGTGACTGATTAGACTCCTTGTTGTTCATCCTAAGGGTACAGTTCCCACACTTTGCTCCACATGTGAACACGATCCCCAACAGCACAGATGTTCACTGACATGACTGTAAATGCTGCCACTGTCGACCTTCCTTCCACTTATGTTCTGATTTTGCCCTCAGTCATTTCCCATCTTCCACCATAATGGAAAGACACAAATCACTCTAGCTACACTGCAGTATTGTCATTTTATTCACAAATGGAGGTAGATGCTGAACAGTACCTCATGCCTTCATATGACAGTGCCTCTCATCTCTCCTATCCCATGACCACCACCACACCCACATCCAAGAAATGCACATGACCACAGTTCACAGCATGGTGATACCCGTGCTGATATGTCAATCACATTGTTTTGATGTTACTGTCACATATCTTTAACACTAATAATGTTACCGATTACACTGAGTCTGTGTTTCATGACTTGTAGGTGTTAGAAAGAAGGGGGAAGCTCTCTGTAAGCAGAGAGAAATGGAAAACCTCGTACCCTGTAGAAAGAGTATTAACAACCATATATACTGGGTGGCATCCTCATCTGCCCGCGGTGACACAGAACTGATAAAGGCAATGTGGGATGCAATGATACGCCACATGCAAAACACACATGAATATCTAAGCCCAGTTTTTCTGGCATGCAAACATGGAACGCTGTTTGGACGTGAACGTAACAAAAAGTGGCTCATGGCAGGTAATCACTTCCACTCTATTTTACCATTCATCATTACACTGTCCACCTTCTGTAATACCCTCCTCTTTCAGATGTCCTTTTGATTGTCACTATTAACCGGACTTGCTGTGTTATATCTTTTCACCATGTTGGCAGCAGTATCAGCCATGATCAAAAGCAAACCTCTGTTTTCCATAGTTCAGTGTGACTGACAATGGCATGATTACTATCACAGTGCTGTCATGAACTGTTCAGTCGCTGACACTAAAAATCCATGGCAAAATTACATGTGTGGGCACATAATAAGAGGAATTTCTAATAACAACTATCTCCATTCCATAACGTTCCTGAAAGATAACAGTCTTGGAACTGTAAATTGTCTGCCACACTTTAACACAATTTCATACCACTTTTCCAGCATTGCACTGAACCTGGTATTGTCTTGTGCTTCACCATTGATTGTCACCACGGCAATATTTGTACTGCTGTCGCACACTTAACATATGCTGTATCACCTTGTATTGTGCCATATGACACGTCACAACATGGTGACCATTTCAGTATTTAGAAGTTGCACGTTAAAACATTTTTGAGCCATACATAGTATTGATTTTGAGCTATGATTCTTTCTTACTAACATACTAACGTACTAAAATGCCAGCAGAATAGGCCTAATGGTCTTTCGCGTCTGCTCATTTGGTCAGCCCCCACCCTGGGAGCTGATCTTGCTGCCCCCCTCACCTTCTCTGGCTTCTCCCTTCCCAGTTCTGGATATTCTCGCTGCATTGGATTTAGCTTCCAGAACCCTTCCCCTGTGCCTGTCCCACCCCCCTCTTGAACCCCTCCACCATCTCTGCCTCCACCAGCCCCCTAGGCAGTGCATTCCATGGCTCCACCACCCTCTTAGTGAAGTAGCACCTCCTATTTTCTCCCCTGAATCTTCCCCCCTCCAGCTTCCACCCATGCCCTCTAGTGGCCCCTTCCTCCTTCCTTCGAAGCACCCTGACTGTCCCTCCCCTATTTACCCCCTTCATGCACCTGAAGACCTCTATCATATCCCCCCGGTCCCTTCTGTCCTCCAATGTGTACATATTTAGCTCTTCGAGCCTCTCCTCATAGGTCCTGTCCCCCAAGCCCCAAATCATTTTGGTTGCCCTCCTCTAGATCCTCTCCAGGAGTTTAATGTCTCTTTAAGTGTGGCCTCCAAAACTGCACGCAGTACTCGAGGTGTGCCTCACCAAGCAGTTATACAGAGGGAGTATCACTTTCCTCCTTCTGGAGGTGATCCCCTAGTGATGCATCCCAGCATCCTGTTGGCCTTGGCTGCTGCCCTCCTACAAGTCTCTGAGTTGTTCATCTTGACATCCACCACCACCCCAGGTCCCTGTCAGCCTTCGAGACTTGTAGCATCCCCCCCCCCAGGGTGTACACTTGGCCCGGGTTTCTGGCCCCCAGGTGCAGTACCTTGCATTTCGCTGCATTGAACCTCAGCTTTCACTTTCTAGGCCATCTTTCCAGAGCCTCCAGGTCCCCCTGTAGGGCCACCCTCCCCTCCTCCCCATGCACCACAGCCCCCAAGTTTTGCGTCATCCGCAAAGAGATTCATCTCACTCCTGATACCTGTCCTTTTGTCAGAAACATAGGCGTTGAACAGGAGGGGCCCAAGGACTGATCCCTGTGGGACCCTACTAATGACCCTCCTTGGGGATGAGACTATCCCGCCAACTACGACCCTCTGGGTCCGGTCCTGGAGCCAATTGCCTATCCATCTGATCATCTGGTTCCCCACCCCCATTTCTCCCAGCTTATCCAACAGGCCCACATGAGGAAGAGAGTCAAATGCCTTGCTGAAGTCTAGAAAGAGGACATCCACTGGTCTACCCAGGTCCAAGGCACTCGTCACCCAGTCATAGAACTCCACAAGGTTTGTCTGACACAATTTCCCTGGAATGAATCCATGCTGTCTATCGTCCAGGCACCCTGACTTTTCCAGGTCCCCCCCTAGTCTCTCCTTGACAATGCCCTCCATCACCTTGCCCACCACCGAAGTCAGGCTGACAGGCCTGTAGTTCCCTGCCACCTCCCTTGATCCCCCCTTGTGGATAGGCACTATATGCACCACCTTCCAGTCCTGGGGCACCCACCCTGTCCTCAGAGAGATGGTGAAAAGCTCCACCAGGGGTTTCGCCAGGACATCTGCAAGTTCCTTCAGCACTCTGGGATGTAATTTATCCGGCCCCGGTGCTTTCTCCGTCTTAAGGGACCTGAGGGCTTCCCTCACTCTCTCTGCTGTGATTTCCACTTCCGCTACCTCTTCTTCCTGCTTAGCCTTCCCCCCTCCTGCCAGTGATGCCTCCCCCTCTCCCCAGACTTGCCGATCGGTAAGGGTCTCCCCCTCCTCAGTATCGCTGTCTCCTCCCATGTATGATGCAGCACCCCCCATTTTCCTTGGTGAAAACTGAGGTGAAGTACTCATTTAGTACCTCAGCCTGCTCCCCCGGGTCTTGTGCCTTGTGAGCATTACTTTGCTGTAGTCATGTGGATGCTATCAGCATGTTCTCATCAGTGGTTATTCACTTTGCTACTGTGCTCTAACCATAGCCTTGCTGCCAATTTAAGATTTTGTGAAACTTACCTTTCAGTGTGATACTGTTTTACCATTCCTGCAGGTAACGCTGACACAGAGAAGCTGCTGACAATTCTAGAAAGTCCAATGCTGGTCAAGGACATCACCAAACTACCTCCCATGCAGCACACTTCATCTGTGGAGGTTTTTCATAGCACTATTTTACACTTTGCACCCAAACACACTGCCTACTTGTTCCACAGAATGCAGTGAAGGTAATATTCCAATGAAGTTATCCATTCATGTGAAGTACCAAAAGGACAGTACATTGTTTTCATGTAGTGTTTCATTGCTGTCACCTGGGACAACAGACATAGGTTAGTGATTTCACCAGTGTTCATCAGTGTCAGTGTCATACAAAAATACGAACACAAGACCACACAAAATTGACAGCAGGCTAACTCATAATGTTCTGTGAAGTGTGCTTGATTGTGCACCTAGCAGCAATCATGCTGCTGTTGATGCTCAGTACCCCAACCCTCCTCCACTTACCCTGCCCATGTAACCTGTCACACCCACCCCTCTTCAAATGAGTATGCAAAAGTCCTGTGACATCACATCCACTGCTTATGTTGCAGCACATACCTGTCACTGCTGCCATGTCCAGGGCTGTGTCCAAGAATACATTTTCATGTCTCTCAAGTTATTTCACATCCTTGCAGCATTTCCTACCATACCTTGGATTGTAATACGGCATTACCTCCTGTCCAGCCTCCATTTCCGGATGAGAGGTGTCAAGGCAGGTGAGCAGAGAGGTACAATGCAACAACACGTGACCGTATGTCAAGTCCAAAACTTCATGAGGCATCCCTGCACTGTTGTGGAGATGGTAGTTGTGCCTTTACTCAGAAGTTGACCTCCATTGACATGGTGAGGTTCATTTGTTGCCCAGACTGAAGTTTTTTACCACCACTTTAAGAACACGCCTTTGCGGACAGTGGTCTCTGCTTCATTGCTGCTCTTTTTCCTGGTCTGGAAGTGGATCACATGATGAAGGGTGCCATGAATTTATGCAACACCCACAACAACATTTTAAGTTGCACGACTTCTGGCATGGCTAACCACGGTTCTTTGATGTGTTCAGTGGTCAACTATGGCTTTTCTCGTACTGCACACCTTCTCTTGACACTACTGGTTAAAACTACAAAAAGGTACAATATAGTAATCATGTATCTGTGTCTTTTAACTTTTGACTTTCTGTACTTCTTTACATCCAGATTATATCTAGCAGCACTCCATTTCAACAAAAACTATGGCAACAAAGTGCTGAGTGATGATGCTGGAAATCCTCGGTTGGCTGTCTACTTCAGCAAAGCCAAGAAAGGGGAGCCCTCTGTCAGGCGATTGAAATCAGCTTCAACATATGGTAACTACAGACATGCTGCTTGTGGTCCACCATTCATTTTTCCTAGCAGCTGTGTCAAAGTTTAAGTATTTTATGTTATTACATGAGTCTTATTTACACGTGCAATGTTAAATTTCACATCATCCCAAAAAATAGAACACGTCTGTCATCATTCCCAAGAAAACTGTCCTAACAATCTGCCACAGCTTACCCCAACATTGTTTTTCATTTCTCAAAAAGATGTCTTAATAGACATGTAGCTATATTTGTAGCAATAGGACTTCTTCAGGGCAGACTTCTTCTGCCATGAAGACAGATGTATTGTACTATTCACAGGGCAGTAAAGATGCGTGTTCTGTGTGCAGGTTATGCAGTACCGATATACAGGCTGCATGCATCCACATAAACGGTACCAGTACAGATAAGTCTTACAGTTAATGAATGTTTCATAATCAATGCTGACAGCAATGAATAAACATGATGTTGTTCCTTAACACATTCTGCTTTCTGCTGACTACCTACGTGGTGACGAGCCACGATTGACCAGCTGGCATGCTGTCAGCCAAGATATGTGCCACCGACCATGGTAACAGGACAGTAGATCTGCATGGAGTAAGTGAAGAGCATCGATAGGATGATTCACTGGTGGGGTTGCCACCTTTAACTCCAGCTTGGTGGATTGGAGACATACTGCTCTGTGTGGCCGAAATGCAGCTATGCACGTCTCTACCCAGGAATGTTCATGACACCTTGATATGGTGGTAGGGTGACTGTAAAATGGTGAAGCATAACAGCTGCCAGCATGATGGCAATTCACATGTTCAGTACCACGAAGTATGGCTTACCCCAGAGCAGTGACCTCACCAACACCCTGGTAGGATGTCATACAGTGCCTTCTGTTGCCCCGATGTACAATCCCGGTTGTCAATAGTGGAGGGTCACACACGACAAAAGGAAATGCCTGGTCGGTGGTGGAGTATGTGTGATGATGGTCAGCAGACAGCAGTTGTAGGGAGCACTGCCTGTTGCCAAAATGGATTGTCTGCCATAAAGACAGTGCATCCAGGACGGAGCTGTAGGAGGTAATATAACATGCCCAAAAAATTGAAATGACACCGCTGTACACTTGTAACATGCTTTTATTAATTTATTTCAAAGTTATACCAGGAAAGTGTACTAAGCAGAGTACTGCTCATTTCCAGATGCATCCTGGGGGGTGGGGAATATAGGGGAATACACAGTTGTATACAAAATTATTACAACGTATAACCTGAACAGCAATCTGCAATGAAACAACTTAATCAAATAAGCAAAACTGGTCAAACATCAGAATTGACACATTTACCTGCACAGCCAACAAACAGAGCCTACTGACACAGCCAACACAGGTATGCGAAAGTGCATTGTTAATAATTTGTATTATACCCCAGCTAAGCTATCTCAGTTTGGGAAGGTTTATCATCCTAGCTGTTTCAGGTGTTTGCATGGGGATGGCAATATTGTTCATATATTTTGGGACTGTCCTAAAATGGCTCCGCTGTGGTCACAGATTAAGAACTATCTTGATCCTTTATTAGGCCTGTCTGTTTTTTTCAGTCCTGAGGTGTGTGTCTTTGGGGATCTTTCTCGGGTTGACAGTGTTGAGCGAAGATATCACATGGTTATGGTGGCTATGGCTGTTAAAAAAATGGTGTTAAGACATTGGACTGATCAATTGGTTCTGTCCTTCGCCGAGTGGTTAACTGAAATATTATCGTATCTCCAATCTGAAAAACTAGCTGCTAGTCTTAGAGGGCGGTTGGATCTGTTTCACAGAGATGGGGTATGCTACAGGCTCTGTGTCTGACGTAAATTTTTTTTTTTTTTTTTATTATGACCCGAGTCCTTATGTCCACATATACTTTTGTTCTCTTCTTCCATTAGTTCAAATACAATCAGTCTGTGTTATCTGACGTAATTATACCTATGACTGTTAACCATTATGATTTCTGATTTATTGTTAGTTGATGTTTATTCTATTATTGTAGTGATGCATGGTGGGTGCACCTGGGGGATGGGATTTGGGTTGGAGGGGTGGGGGTTTTCGGGGAGGGTTTCTATTAAGTTGTTACAGTTATGTTGCTGCTGATCTTGTGGAGGGTCTTTGGTGGGGTTGGGTGGATGTTTTTTTTTGTATCCCTTTTTTGGGACATGCTTCGGGGGGGTGATGGGGGGGATTTTGTTCTATTTTTGTTGTTTGTTTGTTTATATTCTGATTTATTGAAGAAATGTTTTTCCAGATATATTTGGATATTGTTTTCTTTTTTGTATTCTTAAAGCAATAAAATTTAAATTAAAAAAAAAAAAGGTATGCGAAAGTGAACAATATTTCATTAGCAAGATGGTTAGGAGCAGGTACAGGAGCTGCAGAAATGGTCTTTGAGGGGAGTGTTGAAAGGGTGGGAGGTACAGGCATGTCAAATGGCAGAGGGAAGAGAAATCAACACTTTAGACATTCGATAGGAAAAGACAGTCTAGCAGGCAGAGGCAGACATGCAACGGACAAACAGAAAATGGTAGTTGTTATCTCTGAGGGAGTGTGGGGGGGAGAGAAGAGGATAGTGGAGGATCAATAAGAGAGCAGAGACTGCTTTCAAAGCTTAGCTGTAAGGGTACAGCAGTGGGCATGACACCTGCCCTGAAGTATAGGGTTGGATAGGGATTATTAGTGGAGACAATAGTGTGTACTGAGAGGACTGTCAAGGGTAAAGTGGCAGAAAGAGTGGAAGACAGTGTGAAGTCTGTCTAGAGAAGTTTTGTGAGTGCCACTGTACAGTAAAACCCTGAGATTTGAAAATAGGGAGAATCGTTTTATCTTCTATTTCAGGTTGGGCCAGCAGCAGGATGCAGCTACGGCTGCGACATAGGGCACCCAGCTTTGGGTGCAGTTTCTTGTGGATGGCCTCAATATGTACAGAAAACTTGAGCTGCTGCCTGATACACACAGAAAAGTATCTAAAGGAGGATGACCATTCCTCCAGCTTACTCCCAGCCAGGGTGTGAAAAGTAAGAAGGAAAGGAGGCGATAGACTTTCTTCCTTGTGCCAAAGCTCATGAAGACTGTCTCCGTGGCATTCAGGAAGAGGTAATTAGTGCATAAGCAGAGCTGGACATCCAGGAAGTCATGATGTAGTCTGGTTGCCACATCAGAGGCACAGGGTCCAGATGTAAACAGAACAGTGTCATACGCATGCATGTGGATGGATGAGTGTGGTCAGGCAGAGGGCATGTCGTTGAGGAAGAGGGAGAACAACAGAGGGCAAAGGACAGTGCAATGAGGAACACCAGTGGGGATGGGGGAGGAGGAGGAGGAGGAGGAGATTGACTTCCACATCCTGACAGATTGTGACCTACACACAAGATCTGAGTGGAATCAGCTGGTGGCCTCATTGGAGAGCCATGACACTGAAAGCTTGGATAGGAGTAGAGTGTGTGAAACACTGTGAAAAGCCTTTGCAAGGTTGACAAAAATGGCAGAGGTCATGAAGACCTGGTCAGTGCTGGGATGGATGGATTCAGTAAGCCTTAGCAGGGAGGTAGTGGCGGAGTGCGACTTCCTAAACCGATATTCACATTGTGACGTCTTACTAAGTGTGAATAGCACAGTATCATAAACCCCACATCTCTGAATTCCCTTCTATCACATTACCTCAGATGAAGTTTATAAGGCCCTTCTCACACTGAAGACCGCTAAGTAGAAATGTCCCACCGCCCTGGACTTCAAAATGCTTCTCCTGGCTGAGACCGCCATCATCTCACTCCTTGCCTCTGTTTTCAATCTCTCTTTATTTATTGCTTATATCTCAGCAGAATGGAAACATGCCACCGTCATCCCCATCACCAAAGGTGGCAACACCATCTACCATGGAAATTAACACCCTATCTCCCTCCTCAACATTCTATGAAAGTCACAGAAACATCTTGTAGTCTCTGACCTCTTCTCCTTCCCTGTCCCCACGTCTTCGTGTAAAGAAAGAGGTGGAGTCAAGGAATAAGGAGAGCTGGGACAGTACAAGATGTTTCTGTACCTTTGCAAGAATGGGGATGAAGGAGATCAGATGTTAATTTCCATGGTAGGAGGGGTTTCCACCTTTGGTGATGGGGATGATGGTGGTGTGTTTCCATTCCACTGACATATAAGCAAGAGAGAAACAGAGATTGAAAATAGAGACAAGGGGTGAAGTGATGGCAGGGTCAGCCAGGAGGACCATGTTTGATTGCAGGCCAGTGGAACAATTGTACTTGGTGGTCTTCAGTGTGAGAAGGCCCTTATAAACTTCATCCGGGGTTACGTTGCAGAAGGGGATACAGAGGTGTGTGGTTTCTGATGCTAACTGTGTAATTCACACTTATTAAAACATCACAATGTGAAGAAATGAATAATGCTATTTTACAATTCTGTATGGTGTTCACATGTTCTGTCCTGACCGAACAACATGGATGTTTCTTACTTTCAGAATATGCACAAGGAATCATGCAGAAAGTTCTGACCACCATGTTTGTGGATGATGAGAAGCGGAAGCTATTGAAACAGTACAAGGAATTTAAAGAACCACCCACCCTCGCATCCGTATTTGGTGATGTGGACAGAGAAGCCGCTATGCATGCTTACAGAAGTCGATTCAACATTACATAGGGTACCCTAGTCAAAGAAGGTCACCATCCACTCTACAGGGTGATCACTGTTTGCACCGATGATTTTTCTCATGCTGTGAATGTACATATTTACTGTTAGTTACAGGCACATTTATGGAACTTATCTACATACTGTAGCTTCCCTGGTTGTCACTTTGTTTACCCTGAGACAGCGCTTTTTTGGTACAGAAGCCATGTTACAGCACCTGTTCCCAATTTTGAACATCATTCCTCTGAGGCTGCCTTGTCTTTAGCCATTATGCAAGCTGTAAAAAGTTTCAGTAAAGGAAACTGTTTGCATGTGACTGTAGTAACTATAGCAATGATTACATAATGCAATTCACAATTGCATTCTTTCACCTGATACTCCTGCATTTCCCAAACATATGCTATATGATTATGTCAATAAATACAATTTACAGACATGACTTTTTTAAATAATTTTTTGTAATGTGCTGCAACTGCAATCGAGAAACTGAAAAGTATGTTGAGTTTAATAACCTTGATAACAACATTAGTTATATTTTGGTGAGTGGAAAACAAAGAAATGGACTACTTTGAAATATCAAGAAAATTCCGATCAACTTGTCCCTGTATACTGTCAACAACATGGTGTCAGTCACGGAGGAAGTATTCTCTCTGGCTTAAAATGGGTGTATGCTCTGGCATCATTAGGGAATGTTGCACGGATCAGGGATAAGCAGCAAGATAGCAGAAGGACTCAGACGTCCTTCCCTAAGTATCCCCAACAGAAGCGTACCAGCTGCCTATAGGCGGTGCATATGTACTTCCTATAAAATAAAAATTAAATATATTGTCTCCTTCGATTGCCATAGGATAAATGATAACATTTTGAGATTACAAATGCATTGAGCATGCAGAATGCACCATGCATGTGACATGTCTGTATTATAAACCGGCTTTCTGTAGGTGGAGACAGGTGAAGTGAAATACTGAAAAATGAAAAGAAATATGTCCTTTGTGCAGCGACTGTATGTTGCTTTACCTTTTTGTTGATGACTTGCAGCAAATTAATTTGTAATGCAAGATGTGTGCCATATTTATTGCTGATGGATGGAAGCTGCACACTGCACTGCAGTCAGTTATCCTACATAAAATGTACCAACATAGTACACAGTGGGGTTGATAATGAACACAGCAAGTTGTGCATTAGCAGCAGCAGACAGAATGACACTTTATGGTTCATGATGCTGCAAAGATTAGCCCAACACAACTGCTGAAAGTCACCCATAAATGGAGACACAGTACATAATGAAATGACAGGTACTGTCACAGAACATGTCAGCATTCACGGTACACACTTCATGCAAGTCTGACTGTTGTCCTACAAGTACTGCACAGCAGCAGTGTGCCTTTAGTGTATGTGTCACTGGTTATGATAGTCATAACAGAAACACTTTCTCCATGACACAATGAGTGTGACACATATGCGTTCATACCCTCAGACATGCAACAAATTAGCACCCCCCCATTTTCTTCCTCACCTACCCTTACATTTCCCTGCCATATTTAGCAACCCTACCATGTCACACCAGCCATGCACGTATCTCTTAACTTCCCCTGTGTCTTCTCAAATTTTCATCACCTGCACTACTTTCTAATCAGGCCACCCTCCCCACTTTACACAAGCCCTACACTCATTACCCCCTTTTCTCCCTCAAGTACACCCTACTTTCTCATATCCCCACCATGCTTTTCACCTTCCTCCTGACTCCTTCACCATACTTCTATTACTCTGTTCATACATGTTCTTTTGACTTCCTTTGACCCCTCATTGCCTCTCAGTTTTTCAGTGGCCAACCATGTAGCTCTGTAGTTTACTGTAGCTGTCTCCTATCTCTCTGGCACTCTTTTCCTACCTTTTATATCCCCTACCGCTGAGAGCCTTAAGAAGGTCACACACACTGACCGCTGTCACTTACTGTTTTACTTACTGTACCCATAAATTCATCAGTCATGTAGCCTTATCAGTACTTACGTTGTATCCTATGTATAACTGAACTTTATGTTAACCTGTATTGTGAAAGTGAGCCCTTTTCCTTGTAAATTATATCCTTGTTCATTCCCAATTGACGTGGTGCCTTTGCAAGTGAGCCTTAGGCTCAAAGGTGTTTGTAAATCCGATACTTTAGTAAATTAATCAATAATAATGGGCATTTACTGAATACTTTGTTAGTGCAACATTGGAGATGTTTTGTGGGATAAAATAAATGACAGCATTCCTGCTGATATTCAAAAGATCACATTGCACATTTACAACATTTTACATGAAAACGATGAAAAAAGTATGTCGGTCATTCACGTGGTAGTGATTGCACAGGTCTGTAAAAAAAACATGACTTATGGTCATTTATGACAAGCATCATGCTCTGATGACAATATCAGGACACAGTAATGAGGCCATTGGGAAATGATTTCAACATTATGTGTCACAGAATTTTTTTTTTTTAATTTATTTTAGTCTTTCGTAACCAGGTATGGCCCGCTAGGCACAAGTGACTGTTTTCCAGGGTGACCTGGGAGCACTGGATGGTTAAGTGACTTGCTTAGAGTTACACAGTATGCCAGTGGAGGTTGTGAGACTCAAACTCAGGTCTGGTCTGCTGGATGTACCAAGCTCCTTCACACCTCGTTCCTCTAACCTGTAGGCTACACTGCCAGTCCACATAGTCCCATTTCACAGTGTGTGCTGCCAATGGTGAACCGTGCAGGCTTAAGAGGAACCCCGCATGATCTTGCAGCCACATCAGGTGTTCAGCGCTGCCTTGATAAAACAACAATGTTACTGCTGACATTGACAGTGCAACCACAGAAAGTAATGGAAAACATTTCATGTGTGAGGTAGTCTGTAAATTATGAAGTAATGCATTCCATATAATAACACTATCCTTCACAACTGTAAGTACAAAACAACTTCACAACAGTACTTCAAGACATGCTTACTGAAGCTGGCATGCAAGCGCATGAGCAGTAGGGCTACCGCTCATGGCGCCAGAAACCCAGGTTCAGGAACAGAATCGGGTGGCTAGAGGGTTGGACGGGGGGGGGTGGACTGAGCACCCAGAGGCTGCTGTCCTCCTCCGGGATGGGTGGGTTGCATGTTTTGCCACTCTACCAGTAGTACTGATGATATGTGTAATAAGCGGTTTGCAGAACTTGGGGATCTAACATCACTGGATGAAAGCCACTGTGGCTCGTAATGCAGTGTATGTCTTTGTCGTCCCTTCTGGAAGTCATACACTCCACCTCATTGCAACACACACATTCTAAAGGGTCCTCCATGATGGTGCATGCACCACAAGTACACCTGAGGATGAAAGGGAAACAGTAAATGGTGGTTTGAAATATTGATAAGAATAATTTCAGCACCACGAAATTATGCAACATACACTTGATCTTTCAATGTGTTTTTCACTTAACACTTAGTTTATACACATCCGGGATCATTTTTAAACTTCTCCCAACGAGATCAAGTGGATGATATGCACATGTAGCATGATCCTGCTGCATACAGAAGATGCATGGTTACAATGCTACTGAACATGCCATGCTGAATATAGCACAGATGCTCGATAACTTGACTTTAAATGATCTGCTGCATCTTGTAATATTTCATAGCATCTGTGCACCACCAAATATAGCAGATGGAGCAACCCAGCCAGTGTTGGTGGGTCAACATGGAAGGACTGTTGATGTGAAAAGAGGGGTGTGCAACAAATGAAACAGAGTCAGTCAGCATGGGGCCAAGGGGTGGAGTGGCACTGGAAAAGTGCAAAATGGGCATAGACACAGCCACCATGGGCACAGCACAAAGCACCGCACATTGCCCACCAACCCAGGTGATGAACAGGCACAGTGGACACAGCACATAGGGAGGCACAGACACAGTGACACTACACAAGAGGTGCAATGGACACCATGGCTGGGCCAAGCAGTGAAGTAGAAGTGCAAAGGAAACATGCATGGTGGGTATGGTAGACACACCACAGACACAGTGCCACCCAGGCTGCTGGTTGCAGTAAACATGACAGTGCCAGCACTGTTCTGCAGTGTCTGTCACGACAGTGTGGCACTCATGGCGACCAGCCACACTGAAGAAAACATCAGATCAGACCTCCTTCAAAGTATGTACCCCAAACAGGTGTCCTTTCCATAGCATCAACCATGACAACAGATTTGCCAACTGAGTGTTGCTCCATGCAAGCGCACGTGACTCTGCAGCCTGCGCACATAACATGTGTCACAGAGGTGTGCATGGGAATGCCATGCTAAGTTTTGGCAGTCCTGTTACATGGTTTTGTTGATGCATGATGCTCAGTTGGCACACACGTGCACTGATCCACACATCACAGGTGCACCATAGGGATGTGCTATCCACATGCAGTGGCGCATAAGCACACAGTGCTGTGACATGCATGATCCACAGCTGTTGTCATCATACATACTCACCCGTGCGTGTCCAATTTCATATACACAGAAGTGCTCAATGCAGCGGTGCATGGAGTAAATCACATTCCACATACAGAATGACATGTGCTGCTAGGCAATGTACGATATGCAAGGAGAGTATGCAGATGGCCTCATTGGCCATTCGTGGAGCAAGCATAAAACTTACAATCTCATTATAAGGTGCTGCACAACTCATTTGCATGTGCTGAGCTACAGTTGCACTTCCATGCAGCACCCTACAGCACCGGTGACCAACAGGTACTGCAACCCTGTCTGTTATTTTGTTTACTTTACTGATGTTACAGTCCATGTGGCACTGCATGCAGTGGTATGTAGACCACATGCTGATATGTGGTAACTATTGCCACACATGTTAATATATGGTCGTGCTGCACCATATCCATCCTAATGGCCCCACCTACCACTAGCCCATGTGGCCATGGTTTTCTTCCATGCCCCTGACATAAATGGTGCATTACTGTGTGTGTTGCCCATCTCCCTGTGACCTGATCCTGCTGTGTCTTGCACCTGACATGACAACCCTGTGCTGTACCACACCAATGTCAACAATTCTGTGGGCACTGTTCAGTTTGACAACCCAGCTGAAAATGTACACATGGGTGTTGGCACTCACACTTTCAGTAACACTGCTGACCCTGGCACTGCCTCCTGACGTGTGTTGTGGCAAAGACTGAATTGTGTGGGAATGCTGTCCTGCCCAGTCCACAGCATAGATGACCGCTAGGTCTTTCTACACTGTACTGACACCCTTCATTTTCTCCAGTATCACAAGTAGTTTCTTGTCCATGTTACCAGTGTTGCCTCTCTTGTACGTCAATGTGATAACACAACTAGCACTCGTGAAAACAACATCACTGGTATGTCTCAGCATGTCATGCTGTTTCTGTGTGTGCGTTTGTGTGTGTGTGTGTCTCTGTTTGTTGTAGTGTAGGCTCATAGTGATGAATCAGTATTGCACCAAAAATTATTGCATAATGGCAACATGCAGTGATGAAAGACAGAAATATCGACAGTACTGTGTTCAAACAGAAATGTTATGGTAACATAACGTAATAAATACAGTATTGTCTTGGACCTAGTTTGCCTGAGTGTGGACACAGGAAAACAGCATACTAACATATTAAAATTACAACAGAGTATGCCTCATTGTCTTTAGAGTGTGCTCTATAGTCAGCACCCAGAATGGGTGCCATTTCTGCTGTCCCCAACCTCCCTTTTGGAACCCCTATACCTTTGTTACCCCCCCCGCATTGAGGTTACTCAGCTTAACCCTGCACCTATACTGTACCTGTCCCTGCCCCTCTTGGACCCAGACACAGACTCCACCTACACCAGCTCCATAGGTGATGCATTCCATGATTCCATCACTCTGTCAGTGAAGTGATGCCTCCTCCCCCTGAGTATCCCCCCTTAAAGCTTCCACCTGTGTACCCTGGTTGTCCCCCTCTCTTTCCGTTGGAGGACCCCATGAAAGAGACCCTTGTTTATCCCCTTCCTATAGTTTAACACCTGTAAAATGTCCCCCCTGTCATCTGCAGAGTACATGTTGAGCTTCTCAAGCCTCTCCTCATAGGTCCTCTCCCCCATACCCTAATCATCTTAGTTGCCCTCATGTGGACCCTCTCCAGGAGTGCAATGTCCCTTTGTATATAATGACGACAGAAATGCAGGCAGTATTCAAAGCGCGGCCTAACCAGGCAGTTCTACTGAGGAAGAATCACTTATCTCCTTATTGAGGTTAACAAAAACTGTGATCTGGTTCATAGTTATGGTCACAAGTAATTATAATACATTTATGGACCCATAGAGGAAGTAGGTGTGTATGTGGGACAGGAACAAGGTGGATCAAATAAGTGCTACACATGAGCAACCATGCAAATAAGTAAGAGAGTGATAGTGAATGTGGGGACAAACATAACTGGTACCCGCCATCACTTCACTAGTACTCTATTACATGGCACAGTGGTGCTGTGTGTGTAAGTGTTTGCACAGGCCAACAGCAGGCTTATCAGATACATGCTGGATTATGGCCAGAAGGCTAGAGTATGAAGAGATACACACTATGGGTGAATAAAGTCAAAAGTTGTAGTCACAGAAATAACATACAAACTGTGCTCATTATGGTACCATACAGAAAGTGAAATGGGGGGACATAGTGACAGTACTGTAGTACACACAAAAAATTAACATCAGAAATACAGTATTTTGCTGGGCAAACTGTACCTGTCTGTGGACCAAGTGCATGAGCAGGCTGGCAAAATATGTTTTAGTTCTGCCACCAGCCAATGGAGAAATAGAGATAAAAAAAAAGGAATGATGTCAGCACAGGACAATAGCAGGCTGGAGAAATAAATGGTTGAGTAGGTGCACCTGCCAGGGGGACAATGAGTGAAATAAAGGTAGTAGGTAGAAAAATTAAAAGGTGGTGGTCAGAGAAACCATAAAGTTTATTCATCCACACATATTCGTGTGTATCTGCATGTGACTTGTTCCACCAGCCAGAGGAGAACGAGAGATGGAGACAGAGTAATGACAAAAACAGTTTATTCTTGCACACAGTTTGGCTATGGAGAAGTGAGAGTGTGTGTCTGTGTGTGTGTATATATTGACTGTTGTGTGTGTGTGAGGTGGTACTGTATTCTGTGCAATACTGTGTATGTCTGCACAAGCCAATAGCAGGCAGACCTAATAAATACTTGAGCTCATCCACCAGCCAGACACAAATGAAAGAGAGAGAGAAAGACACAGATAGTACTTGGGCAAAGCAAATATGGTGTGTGTGACTGTGTTTTATAGGTTGTGAACAACCGCAAAGCTGTCAAGTCACCTCGTCAATAATACAAGGGGCACAGCATCAAGGATCACACAGAAATGGAGTAGCGCAACATCCAACATTCCTCCACCATCCACCCTCACCCCCTCAAATGATGCCAAAAAAATGCAAGTGATGAATGGACGGGCATAACAACACCCTCCAGTATGAAAGCATGCATCATGGATTGGTGTGGCACCTTCGTGGATGAACTGTGAAATAATGACCTAGTCATTCTGATTAAGTATAAGAAACAGCACACCAGCTTGTAACCCTAGTACCTGTCCCTGAAAAGAGAATATTGCCATAACAGTGAACCCCCCAAAACACACACACGCACACACACACACACAAAACACACACACACACAAAACATCACAGCATGACAACCACAGGACATCAAGAAAGGTGCTACAGATACCATTGGAACACCTAATGTGAACTGCAGTCAGATCCGGAGGGGGTTTGGTGTAGTTAATTACTGAATTATAACAGGGAAATGTGAAGGCGTTTCCCCATGGGAGAGATAGTTACGGGACAGAGTGGTTAATTCTCCAGGTTCTGAGTGTCGTTGTCCGGCGAGAGGTAGTGACAGGATGAGAGTGTTCTCAACGCTTTACCTCTGGGCTGCTACAGTGTTCTGTAGTGGTAGGACAGCGAAGAAGGATCGGCTTGGGCAGTGTGAGTATTGTGGAACGGCTGGTGACAACAAGTCTAACTCTCAGCCAAGCTTTGGCCTCCTGTTTGACATTGATGGTGTGCTGGTACGAGGCAAGACTCCCATTCCAACAGCAAAAAAAAAGCCTTCCAGAAACTCGTCAATACCAAAGGTCAATTCCTAGCTCCTGTGGTGTTTGTTACCAATGCAGGGAACTGCCTCCGTCAAACAAAGGCAGATCAGCTGTCAAGTATTCTGGGAGTTCCTATTTCCCAGGAGCAAGTTTTGATGTCGCATAGTCCTCTGAGGATGTTCAAATGATACCACAACAAATGTGTGCTGGTGTCTGGACAGGGACCGGTTCTCGACATTGCCAAAAATGTGGGTTTTTCTCAGGTGATTACCATTGACATACTGCGAGAAGCATTCCCTTTACTGGATATGGTTGACCACAGTGGGGAGGCCTGAAGTAGTGCCTTCGCTTACTGTGAATTTTCTCAAGATAGAAGCCATCATCCTCTTTGGAGAACCAGTCAGGTGGGAGACCAATCTCCAGCTGATTATTGATGTCCTTCTGACCAGCGGTAGTCCTGGACGTGCACACCAACACCGGAACAGTCCACGTGTGCCTTTATTTGCTTGTAACATCGACCTTATGTGGATGGCAGAGGCACAGTCACCAAGGTTTGGCCATGGAACATTCTTGGTGTGTCTTGAAAACATCTACAAGAAGATCACAGGCAAGGAACTCAAATACGAATGCTTGATGGGCAAACCTAGTGAGCTGATGTATCATTATGCAGAATACCTAATCCGTGCTCAGACTGCAGAGAGACAGTGTCAACCTATCAAAACACTGTATGCCATAGGAGATAACTTAATGACTGATATCTATGGTGCCAACTTGTACAGCCAGTACCTCAAAAATAAATTCTTTAGGAAGGGCTCGAAGACTTGGGTTCAGGCCAAGGTAGCTGCTGGGGAAAGGAACCACGGCCACTACTGTCTCCTAGGAGGAAGACCCAGACAGTACTTGGGAAAATTAACTAGCATCACCCTTTGTGACCAGCTGTAGGTCTGTTCTTGTCTGTACTGGGATTTACAACCCACACACACATGTGCCATCTGACCCAGGTGAATACATTGCTGAGACTGTATTTCATGGACACAGAGACTTTAGGTTAGATCCCGTCTTGGTAGAGCCTAACCATATAGTTGAAGATGAAGATGCTGCTGTAGAACTGATCTTCCAACTAGAAGGCTTTGTGCATAAATGAGAATAGAACTTTAAAAGATTATGTAATGTCACTGTAGTTTTATAATGCCCTCAAATGTGGGTTTAGGAAAATATATTTACTTTTTAACATATTTATTACCTCATCACCCCGGTGCTCCAGATAACTCACAATTTTTTATCATTCTGATGAGTAAAGGGCTTCAGACTTTTGTGGGGGCAGCTTGGGGGCCCAGCTCTGTTTGAAGAAGTTGTATCGCATTTTCAGGTATGGAATGAATATCAGTACTCATCATCATTTTTTAAAGAGTATTTCATAAAAATTAGGGAGTAAAATAGGCCAGTACTCGTCTTATCTGGAGCACTGGTCACTCCTGTAAGGTCAGTGTTTATCATGTTTTACGTATTAATGTCTTGCATGTGAATAATACTTTTTTTGTAAAACGGACTCAAGTTGAAAGTATGTTGGTATTTTTTTTTTTATAATTTCTGTATTACTTACATTATGCATATGTTTATAACCTTGGTTAATAATATTTTTTTATGTGCAAATTTTCTGGAGCTAAAAAATCTTGAATTTTGAAAATGTTTGAGTAGTGCTTGTATTATTTTAATGTAGTACAACAATATATTTTTTTGGTAGGAATTCAGAAAGGCAGCTGTTTTTTTTTTTTGAGAATTGCACTCATAAGAAATGCAATTTGCAGCCTTTTTAATGTTGAGCAAACAGACCATGAGTAGAACCACTGGAAGACCATGACAGCAGTTTGGACAGATGAGATGAAGTGTTCCAATTTTGAAATGCAAACTTGGCTTGCTGGCTGTTATACGAATTGCCATACTGTTCTGTTACTGAGTTTTGTGTCAGTTATTTAAATATTTTGTTTGTGTTTCCACTTTTGCTCCATTGTGTAGTGTTATTCGGATGTATTTGTTAGCATTTTATTTATTTCATCTGCTACAGTTTCATATATAATTTCTGTTTTTGACATGACCAAGAGGCCTTTGGAGAAATAAACATTAACCACTGTAAAAAAAAAAAAAAAAATGGGCAGACTGGGTGGGCCATAGGCCATAGGTCTGCCGACACTGTCTATGTATCTATGAAGGCAACAGACATTGAGGACTGTTGTAGAGGGAACACATAAATGGTGACACTGAACCTGTGCAACACTCATGTTAGTCTCCAAAGTAATGTTCCCCGGGAACACAGTTCCTCAATCAGAGCCTGATGAAAAAAAACAGGCTGCGATATCAGCAGTAGCATTCAGAGATCAATGAGACCACCACAAAAAGTTAGGGAGAGGGCAGCAAGGACATCACAGAATCCAGGGACTGCAGTTACAGAGTAAGCAAGTACGATGTCATTTCAGTATGTTAGGTATGAGTGCTACACTACACAAGTTGGAAATCCAGTCTCTGCGGGCCCAGATTCACATAGTGATTGTATTCTTACAGTATATGCATGAAAATATGCAGTTGTTAGTACTGAAACCTAACATTGACAGCGAAATTCAGAACCACTCTTGTAAGGAGGGTTTGTTGGGGGCTTCCTCACGACTGTGAACTTCTGCAGGATAGCGTGATTCAAATAATAAAAAAAAAGATGGGAGAAATGTGTACAGAAGCAGGCAATGCAGAAGTAAAAGTGTGGAACAACAAATGCAGAGCTCATTACCATTCTGTGTTTCCCAGCCGATGCATGCTTGTGTAAGGAGGCGGCCATTCACTGTCTTCCGCATTATCTTCTGATTCAGTAGACACACTGCTTGCATCTGTGACATAAGGGTCTTCACGATAAGGATCCACATTGTCCCCTTCAAATTCCACCATGACCTCAGAAGAGTCATTTGCACTGGAGGAGTCCACGGGGCCATCAAAGCACTCAGATGAGTCGGGGGTGTGGTCCGCCATATTTGTTTCCCCTGCCGTGATGTCACACAGATTCAGCACTCGCAGGAAACAAATGTTGGGGCGTGACCAAGACAGACAAGTAAAACTACTAAAAATAACATTTACATTAATGTTTTATACATTTTAAACCACACTTCCTTGATTATTACACCAAGAGTAATTGCAATCTTGGTTACATGCCCAAAAGTTCACAAAACCACTTTAATAATTCAAGAAATGAACATGTTAGAAGGATTGACTAGATGACCAATTTGCCACAACAAACATGAAAAGCAGAACTACAGTTGCAGCACCAAGTATTTTTTGCAGTGGCATGCAAAATTGGGGAATTTCTGGTTTTAATTTTGGCTTTGCCAAATCACACCTGGTTTGTGTCTGGTTTTGGTTTTTGATTCATTACTGATATGCATTCAATATACTGTAAAACTTGCTCCATGCCTTAAATTTATAGCATAATAATTGATTATGTAAAGAGTAAAACAGGAAAACTTCTGGTGAAAACTAAACAATTTTGTAAGCATGGCAGTTTGCAAGCCCCAGCTATTGCTATGCCCACATGAAATCTTATAGAAATATACTTGCAACATAATGCTATATTCAGAAGTTGAGTAGCAGCAGTGAGATTATTATTGGGGGTAAAAAGAAATTAACATATTACTCCTGTCCTCTGCGAGCTGCACTGGCTACCAGTCAGGTGGAGGATTGTCCTTAAGGTAGGGCTCCTTACCTACAATACAAGGCCTTGTATGACAGAGGACCAGTCTATCTGCAAGATCTCCTGGTACCCCATCGGCTGACCTGGGCTCTCTGTTCTGCTGAGGGTGGCATCCTAGGGGTTCCGAGGGCTGGGTTGCAGCATTCAGGGGATCATGCATTCTCAGTTGCCACGCCTACCCTGTGGAACTCACTACCTAGGTATTTATGTGAGGCACCCTCAGTAGAAGCCTTTAAAACAGGTCTTAAAACACTTCTTTTTCAGCAGGTATTCTACCCATAATTAGTTATATTGGGTGCTGTATTTTTAATTATAGATGATTGATGTGTTTTAAGAATGCTTCTATTTCTTGCTGATCTGGAATCCGAATTTGAAATTGTACTATTATTATTGTATTGTATTGTATTGATTTGTTTTAATGTATAGAGCTGTAAATCTCCAGAGAGGAGTGCTTTATAAATAAAGCATATATCTAACTAACTATCTATCTATCTATCTATCTATCTATCTATCTATCTATCTATCTATCTATCTATCTATTTACCTATCTATCTATTTATCTATCTATCTATCACATAGCTTATAGGCTAAATTCCTAGTTGGCCAGCTATGCACAAATGTCATGTGACACAGTGAATAAAAGAAGACAAGAAAAATTAAATGTCAGGAGACAAGGCATGTTTTTTTTATTTTCTTAGAATCTTTTTCCCCTCTGGTCATGGTCTGCGGAGCATCTCTCAGTCATCCTGCCTACTTCTGCCCCACCTGAAGTCCTCCTACCTGTGCCTCCTCTCTCCCCCTCCTCTAGCCATGATTGGTACCCCCAGCTTAACCCCTCCAGGATGAGACTGCCCCTCCTCCTCTTTGGGCACTCTTAACAGTCAGCTCCGATGTGGCAGAGGACCCGGGCAGAGGAATCTGGAAGGCCAGACAGGAAGGACCCAACTGTGAGCATGGGGGCAGATGCCATCACCTGCACCACAGACTGGGGTTTTCCCTGTTCTGGTGAACTCTTCTCCCCTCCCTCCCATGCGTGTGTACATCCTGACGCATGGTGCACAGCAACCCCTGCCTGTGTCGGGCACACCTGCTATGTGCTGCTCCGTGAGCTACAGCACTCCCGGTCTCCACCAGGAGCTGCTGATGTGCCAAGCAATCCCTAACCTCCCCCCCAGGAAGGAGAACAGCCCTGTGGGTGCTCAATCCTCTCCTGCCCCTGCCATCCCCCAGCACTCTGAGCTCGCTCCCAAACTCGGGTCGCTGGCATGGCGCGAGGTGTGGTGTCCAGCGCCTCAACCCTCAGCTCCACAGGGCCAGCCGAGACAAGGCATATTGAATGATGGGACATGGACTGAGGCAATATAACTGTTGAGTAGCCCCTGGCTTGCTTAGTCTGTTAAGCCAGTTGTGCAATGCTGACAAAAGTGACTTGGCCACTGAACTGTAAGGTAACAGGAGGACACAGTTAATGAAAGTTGATAGTTTGAGAGGAAACATATTTAAAATCAAAATACCAAAGCTGCTGAAAGGGGTCACACTACAGTAGGAAGAAGGTTATGTATTAGTTAACATGAATGGGGGGGGGGGCAGAGTAAATACTTTTACAGAGGAGAAAGCTGACAGATTGGAGGAATCCTTCTGATGTTATTGTCAATCTAATAACATGCTGAGGATGCAGTTATACCTTCTCTCTTTTCCAGTGATGCAATTGATTTAAGGCCCCAATCTACAAATGATGCCACTCAAATCAGGCCCTCACTTTTCAAGCCACCAATGTGGCTGATTACATGATTACATAGGGGTTAAAACTAAAGGGCATAGTCTAAGATTGGAGGGAGGAAGATTTAAGGGCAATGTACTTCATGGAGATGGTGGCGGAGGCCTGGAATAAACTATCAGAGGCAGTGGTGGGGGCAGAAATGGTGGAGGGATTCAAGAGGACATGGGACAGACATAAGTGGTTGGCAAGTGGGGGGGGAGGTCCTGTGACATAGGTAATGAGTAAGGGGGAGAAGGGTAGACTCTATGGGACAGAGGGTCCTTTTCTGCCACCAGATTTCTATGATTCTATTGAGCCTCTGATGCAGCTGACAACAGGTCCCCTTTATGTCTAATCTCCCGATGTGGCAGATTTCTCCACCCTCTCCACCTGAGCCACTGATGCAGCTGATTACAGACCTTCTCTATCTGAGCCACCAATGTAGCTGCTACTCAATTCTGATCTCACTTTCATTTATTTAGATACTGTATCTTGACTAGGAACATACTTCTCAGGTACATAAAGTCCATGTCTGTGACTTAAATCAACTACTATATTTTAAATATGAGTAAACATAGGAAAAAGACCTGTTAGACTGCAATGCCAATTCCAGACTTGAAGTATAGCCTATGCTTGCTTGTAGGCATTTAAACAATTAATGGTCAACATTTATGCCAGTGTTGATCATAATTTTAAAGTCCAGGAAAACCTCTTTTAAGTGAGCCATTACAACACATATACCTGTAGCTGGCCACAGTCCAGAGATATCCCTGATTAAGTCTGCCATATATGAAAACTACATTGCCACCATTTGTAGAACGTAGTGATTTCACACATTATGAAGCTGTGCCTAACCACATTTTTAGATAGGCACTGCTTCGCCCTGCATTACAATACATGACACTACAGATGGTGGCAATGCAGTATTAGAAGGCAGTGTGGTGTAGTGGTTAGAACCCCAGCATGGGAACTGGAAGACCATAGTTTCAGTCCTCAGTAAAGCCATACTGTATATTCACATTGTGACCTTGGGCAAGTCACTTAACCTCCCAGTGCTCCAGTCTACCCAACTGGGGATACAAGTAGCAGCAGGAACACACTGGAAATGACAAGTCTGATCTCAACTGAGCTATCCTGTGTGAATAAATTGTAAATAAAAAATAAAATAAATCTCTCAGTTGCAGCCAGCAACACTTAAAAGTGTTTTTCATGAACTTTCAAACTATAATGACCAATGTCTCTTAAATGTTTCCCTTAAAGATGCCATCTTAAAGTTGCAAGAATTTGGGAACCTGTATGTGTAATGTCAATGAATATTAAACATGGTGAAGTTGTAAAAGATATAGTAAAGATCTATTTGATATGATAAAACATTTAGAAAACCATTTAGTACTCCAAGAGTCAATATATAAACAAGCATTTGTCAATGCCGAATGTTTGCCTGCTGGTATTAGCATTGGCAATGCAGGAGTTAGACAGATGCAGAATAGGAATGGCAGTGAAGTATTGAACTTCACGTGAACCCCACCTCCATCCTGTAGAGACGGACAGGATTTGGGGTAAGTGTTTGGGTCATCGCTCATGACGGTCAAGCCATGTCACCTCACCCTATTCTGCAGACATCGACACGTGTTGAGGTGTGCCTTAGAGTGTTTGGCTTTACAGTCACCCCATTCCATAAGGACATACGGTGAAATGGGTGCAGCATAGGAGAGTGGGGTGAAGTCTTGGGCCAAAGAGTCCAAGGTATACCTCAATGCCTGTTGGTGACTGGGGGGGGGGTGGGACGGCATGAGCAGTACAGCTGGCAATCCAAAGGCACACCCCGATGCCTGTCTGTCTGTACAGGGTAGGACGTTATGGTTAGAAACCCTAATGCCTAGGGCATTTGTTGGTATTTACAGTACAAATTTTCAACATGGCCTTTTTGTGACCCCACCTCAGGAAAGCATTTGGGACCTCTTCTCATGAAGATTGGCAGTGTGATTTTGTCAATGTGTCCCGAAAACTGACTTCCAGCAGTGACAGTGCCATTCTGCGCCACATGTACGAAAACACAGATCAGGCAGGATGTGAAGAATGACAGCTGTACCATCCATAGGGAGGTATGAAGAGATGGCAATGTTGAAAATCTATAGTGGGAATATTATAAATGCTCACACTTTTGAGCATACTTGGAAACTGCACAATGCATGCGTGTAACACAGTCACTTTATGGAGTTTTGTCACCAGATTTTCAACATAGGCATTTTAGAACCTGTGCTCATGAACAGTGTCACTGTGATTTTCTTAATGTGCCCCGAACACTGATTTCCCACAGCAACCACAGTATTCTGTGCAGGAATTGCAAAAACACATTTCGACCAGGATGTGAAAAATGACAGCTGTACTGTTCATAAGGAGGTGCGGAAAAATGGCAATGGTGAAAATCGGGAGTTAAAATATTACAAATACACAAAGTTATGAGCGTGCGTGGAAACTCCGCAACACACGCTCATAACACAGTCATTTTATGGACTTTCATCACCAAATTTTCAACATAGGCATTTTAGGACCTCTGCTAATGAACATTATACAATGGCAAGAAAAAATCTTGGACTCTGACTGGTCAGTCTTGGGCTGGATCTGGGATGTTATCCCAGTACAACATCACGGGTCTACTGGCACCATGATGGATGCTATGGATGCTCTCCTTTTTTGCATCTCCTCTTAAGAAACAAAAATATTTTTCCACTCTAATAAAAACATTCTTTAAAACTATTTTTTTATTTTATATATAACAACGAGCCATTGTATAATAGCAATAATGCCCTCCAGGGTGTGTGTCGTTTGGGATAACGTCACACCTCAGTTGTTGGACTCACTCGGCCTGCAGCCTCGTGCCCAACCATCTGAGGTGTGACGTTATCCCAGCATGACACACACCCTGTTGGGCATTATTGCTTAAGTGTCAGTGTGATTTTTGTTATGTGTCCTGAACAATGATTTCCCATAGCGACAGCGCTGTTCTGCGCCGGAAGTGCGAGAACACATTTTGGCCAGGATGTGAAAAATGACAGCTGTACTGTTCATAAGGAGGTGTGGAAAAATGGAAATGTTGAAAATATGAAGTGAAAATATTGCAAATGTGAGAAGTAATGAGCGTGCGTGGAAACTGCGCAATGCACGCTCGTAACACATTCATTTTATGGACTTTTGTCACCAAATTTTCAACATAGGCATTTTTGGACCTCTGCTAATGAACAGCATCAGTGTGATTTTCCTAATGTGTCCCGAACACAGATTTCCCACAGCGAGCACGCTGTTCTGCGCTGGAAATGCAAAAACACATTTTGGCCAGGATGTGAAAAATGACAGCTATACTGTTCATAAGGAGGTGCGGACAAATGGCAGTGTTGACAATCTGGAGTGAAAATATTGCAAATGTGCGAAGTTACAAACATGCTTGGAAACTGTGCAACGCATGCTCATAACACAGTCATTATATGGACTTTTCTCACCAAATTTTCAACATAGGCATTTTAGGACCTCTGCTAATGAACAGTGTCACTGTGATTTTTGTAATGTGTCCCGAACATGGATTTCCCACAGCAACCCCATTATTTTGCACCGGAACCACGAAAACACATTTCAGGCAGGTTGTGAAAAATGACAGCTGCACTGTTCATAAGAAGATGCATAAAAATACCAATGTTGAAAATCTGGAGTGAAAATATTGCAAATTCGCGAAGTTATGAGCATGCGTAGCAACTGCTCAATGCTTGCTCGAAAAACAGTCATTTTTTGGATTTTGCCCACCAAATTTGCAACATAGACATTTTGAGAGCCCACCTCATGAACACTGGCACTGTCATTTCGTTAATCGGTTCCGAAAGATGATTCAGCGCAGTGGCCACGAAATCACCTTTCAGGGCCGATTAATGCCATGACAGTGAAATAATTCATGAGGAAGGGTCCCAAAAACCCCATGTTGAAAATCTGGTGCCAAAATTCCAAAAAAAAGGCCCGAGATATGCATCAAAGTTGAAAAAACCCTATTCATCTCATTATACAGCTTACCGGCATTTCCTCAGTTCGCGGTCGGCTTTGAAGAGTGCAGAGGTATTCCCGGTCCACCGAAGATCGTTGCACCAGACTCTGGAGGTAAGTATGGGGTGTGGGGAGGCAAGGTGCGCAGTGGGTGGGTGCAGGGTGTGGAGGGGGGGCCAGGGAGACCGCCGAGGGACCGTTTCCTTCTTTATAGGAAAAAAAGAACAACACAACATCGCGGAAAGGTTTTTATTTTAGAGGGACATTTGACTGGACATTTGGCATGCTGGGGTGGGCTCCAAGCATGCCAACCTACTGTTTTGTTGGTGGGACGACTGCAGCCAATGGGGGATTGGGCACCCCATCGGCATATAAGGGGACCCAATAGCTGAGGGGGATTGGGCATCCCCTCGGCACAAACATCGGTTTTGTGTGTGTGGGGGAAATTATGCTGACAGGGAGTGGGCTCCCCCGTTGGCACATCCACAAACTCGGATGGATTGAAGCCGGCAGGTATTGGGGCCCCCGTTGGCAAACAAAGACTGTTTGGGGGGGCACATGCTGCTGAAGGGGATTGGGCACCCCCTTGGCACGGGGGCTGTATAATACTGTTTGTGAAAGTGGTGGCAAGCCACCCGCCATGTTCACAAACAGTATTAGGCTACCTAACATTCCACCCTGCAATGACAGGTCGCTCCCTCATTGCAGCACAATGACTGATGCTGCAATGACGAGGTGGCCCCTGATTGCTGCGGCAAAAACATTTGTACTTGGTGCACTTTTGGAGACCAGTGTCATCGGCACACTGTGCCTCCATTGGTCCACCACTGCCAAGCCCCCAAATGCAGTGCCTCCCTTGGCTGTAACAGTGCTGCGCTTCCACAACCAGCTTCTCTCCTAAGCTGTCACATGATGTTTCTTGAGCACGTGCACAAGCAAACATAAATAGAGAAATAGACATAAATATAGTTTTATTGTAGGATACAAAACTAAGTACTATTAAATCATAAATAGCATACATAAGCTACAGAAAGTAGGGTTGTTTACAGAAGAAAGGGTTCAGAAAGAACTCTTAAAACTGAAGGTGGGCAAAGCAATGGGGCCTGATGGGATTCATCCCAGAATTCTAAAAGAACTAAGGGTAGAACTAGTGACACCACTGACTACCCTCTTTAACAAATCATGGGAGGATGGGGTGGTACCTGAGGACTGGAGGAGGGCAGATGTGATTCCCCTTCACAAAAGTGGGAGCAGGGCAGAAGTGGGAAACTACAGACCAGTTAGTTTAACCTCAGTGATAGGGAAAATGATGGAATCACTTCTGAAGGAAAGAATTGTCAAGTACCTAGAGGCCAGAGGGGCACAGGACCCAAGGCAGCATGGATTCACAGCAGGAAGGTCATGCCAGATGAATCTAATAGATTTCTTTGAGTGGGTGACCAAAGTAGTAGATCAGGGAGGGGCTGTGGACATGGCCTACCTAGACTTTAGCAAAGCATTTGACTCAGTCCCACACAAAAGATTAATATACAAGTTAGCCAGCCTGGGAGTGGGTCCCAAGATGATAGCCTGCGTAAAGAATTGGCTGGAGAATAGGACACAGAGGGTAATAGTAAATGGAGTCCACTCGAAGAAAGGGGTTACTAGTGGGTGCCGCGGGTTCAGTATTAGACTGGTCCTCTTCAATGCCTTTGTGCGACATTGCAGAGGGACTGGAAGGAAAAGTATGTCTCTTTGCAGATGACACAAAGATCTGCAACAGAGTTGATGCACAAGGTGGGGTGGAAAGGATGAGAAGGGACTTGGCAAGGTTACAGGAATGGTCAAATGTATGGCAGCTTAGATTTAATGCTAAGAAGTGCAAGGTAATGCACCTGGGAAACAAAAACCCAGGGGAAGAGTATGCAATGGGGGGTGAGATACTAACAACAACAAAAATGGAAAGAGACCTGGGGGTAGTCATATCAGATGACTTAAAGGTGGGTAAGCAATGTGAGAGGGCAGTAAGGAGGGCTGGGGGGATACTGGGATGCACAGGGAGAGGCATCACCAGTAGAAAACAGGAAGTTATTATCCCTCTGTACAGACAGCTGGTGAGACCCCATCTGGAGTACTGTGTGCAGTTCTGGAGACCCAGTCTCCACAAGGACATAGACAAGATGGAAGCTGTCCAGAGGAGGTCAGCTAAAATGGTGCAGGGTCTGCACTGGAAGACATATGAAGAGAGACTAAAGGAGCTTAATACGTATAGCCTTGAGGAAAGGAGGGAGGGAGGACATGAGAGAAACATTCAAGTACCTCAAGGGAATCAACAAAGTCCAAGAGGGTAGCATATTTCAAAAAAGAGGTGTGCAAGAACAAGGGGGCACAATTTGAAGATGGGGGGGTGGCTCAGAGGTAATGTAAGGAAGTATTTTTTCACAGAGAGGGTTGTGGATGCATGGAACGGCCTTCTGGAGGAGGTTGTGGAGTCAAACACAGTGGTTGAATTCAAGCATGCGTGGGACAGCCATAAGGCAATTCTAGGGGTTGAGGGTTGAAAGAAGTAGGCTGCTGGTTAACTAGGATCTGCAGCTTATCCATTAGGTAGGGAAATGGGCAGACTGGGCGGGCCAAGCGGTCCTTATCCGCCATCAAATTCTATGTTTCTATGTTGTGTAAGAACTTACCATAACAGTAGATCTTTGAGAGTATCTCTTGCAGCAGGTCATAACACATGAGAATTCAGCTGCAGGCGTCAGATCCTTCGGATGGCTTCTCAGTAGTCGACCCTGGGACCTCCCCCTAACACTGCCACGTGGTGTCTGCCTGGCAGGTAATAAAGGAGGAGGTCCCAGCAACTCCTCAGTTCTTTTCCATCCTGGGATCAAATGTGAAAACATTTCCAAGGCCTCCGATGGGAACCAAGGAGGGAAATTAAAGCAGCTGCTTGTGGAGTCATAAAAGACAGGAGCAAGGAACCCTTCTGAAGTAACAGCAAGGGGGAAGGAGGGAGGGGCTGCATGACCTGCTTCAAGAGATACTCTCGAAGATCTACTCTTACGATAAGTTCTTGTACAACTGTACTATCTTCTTCAAGGCAATCTCTTGCAGCAGGTCATAACACATGGGAAGATTCCCAAGCAGTTATATTGCCAAAGGGAGGAGGAAGCGAACCATCAGGATATAGGACAGGAGGCCGTGAAGGACAGTCCGTCCAAAATTGGTCCACTTCTTAGAAGCAAAGTCTAGATTGTATTGCTTGGCAAAGGCATGTACAGTGGAACACATGGCAGCTTTGCAAATATCCAAGACAGAAGTGCCCTGGAAACACGCCGGAGAGGCAGCCATGCCTCTGGTAGAATGTTTGTACAACTCTTATGAGAGTTTTTTTGTAATTACAATAGATTAAGGGAAAGCAGTTGACCAACCAGGTGGGCAAGCACTGTTTTGAAACTCTAACACCCGGGTTTCCAGGGATGAAAGAAACAAAAAGTTGTTCAGTTTTACGCAACTGTGAAGTGCAGAGAAAGGAAATGCTCAATGTTCTATGCATATCAAGAGCAGGAAGCAGGGCTTCCACTAGATTCAGAGGCTCCACAAAGTACACTGGTAATTGAATGGTCTGATTTAAAGTAAATTCAGAAACAACATTAGTTAAGAATGCTGGATTCGTGTGTAAAGATACCCGGTCATTTTAGATTTGCACATGTGTGTGTGTAACTCCGAGACATGTCTGCCAGACATAATGGCAACTAAAAACATAGTTTTCCAAGAAAGATAACAGAGGTCACTGGGTTCAGCGGTCTTAAAAGGACTTGTAGTCAATTTTTCAAGAACTAAATTCAAATCCCACACAGGGACTAGATCTCGGATAGGGGACGCAGATGCAAAATACCTTTTAAAAAGGTTTGAATCAAAGGTAACTGGGACAAAGGTATGCTGTCCACAGGTAAATGAAATGCGGCAATGGCCAAAAGGTGGACTTTCACAGAGGAATATTTCAGTCCACCCTCCGACATGGAGAGCAAATAATCTAAGATGCACTGAGGGAAACACTCATAAGGATCTAAGTCCAGTGTAGATGCCCAAATAGAGAAGCGTTTCCACTTCATGGGATAGGAAGACCGAGTATACCACTTTCTAGCTGCCCAGAAAACTTCGGCCACCTTTGGGGACACCCGGAAGCATGAGAGGACTACGTCCTCAGGAGCCAGGTGTGCAGGTGGAGGGAGTGAAGGTCCGGATGTAACAGGGAGCCTTGTGTCTGGGACAGTAAAGCCCAGCAAATTGGCAGAGATATTGGCTCTGGTTCCGAGAGCTGTAGAAGTAGAAGGAACCAAATCCGTTTTAATCAGAATGGTGCTATGAGAATCATAGATGCCCTGTCCTGGACCAGTTTAAGTAGTACTCTCTGAACGAGCAGAAAGGGTGGAAAGGCATAAAGAAATCTTCCTGTCCAGGAAAGAGATAATACGCCCTGCCACACAGTTCCAGGACTTCACATGAGAGAGCAGTAAAGCGGCAGTTTTGCAGACAGGCAAATAGGTCAAACTCTGATCAGCCCCACAAGTGGAAGACATCGTTTAGAACATTGTCTAGATATGATTTCCCACTCATGGGCCTGGGCAGTGGATCTGTTCAGGGTATCCGCCAGGGTATTGGACACACCTGGGATGTGTACTGCCAGAAGATGAATATTTCTCTGAATTGCCCAATACCACACCCTCATCAATTCTCTGCAGAGAGGGTATGAATGAGTGCCTCCTTGTTTGTTAAGGTAGTGAACCACCGTAGAACTGTCTGATTGCATTTGTAGGCAACCTGGGGGGAGGTGAGTCTTGAACGCCTGTAAGGCATAGAAAACTGCCCTCAGTACCAAGATCATTGATGTGGAGGCAGGCCTCCACTGACATCTAAGACCTTTGTGACCTGATGTGTAGGAGATGAGCACCCTGACCTGTCAAAGAGGTGTGTGTAGTCAGAATGAGACTCAGGACAGGAGATCGGATCGGCATGCTTTGCATTAGAGTGTCTCTGGTCTTCCACCATTGAAGAGCTCGAAGAACCGGGCAAGACATCAGGACTGGGGCATCACAATCGTCCTCTTCCTGGTCCTATTAGACTCCAAGGGACCACTGAAGGACCCTCATACTTAACCTGGCATTAGGGACCATCAGTATTGTGGCTGTCAAATGTCCCAGAAGGCAGAGGTAGCCTCATGTGGAGACTTATCTGCTGGACTCTAATCTGCATGCTAAAGTAATTAGGACATCTGCCTTAGCTATGGGCAGATATGCCTTCCCTTCAGAAGTGTCTAGCATGGTTCTGATATATTGGAGGCATTGTGTACAGTCCATCTTTGACTTCAGATATTTTTCTGCAGTCTCCACTTGGGTGAACAACTGTAGGGATCGAGAAAGCAGGAGAGACAGCTGTTGACTGGAGGACACTTTCAGGAGCCAATCGTCCAGATAGGGAAAGACATAGAGGCCTTCCATGAAGAGGGCCATTGCGACCACCGCTAGGCATTTTATAAATATCCTTGGGGTCAAGCAAAGTCCGAAAGGGAGGGCCCTGAATTGGTAAAGAAGACCCTGGAACACAAAATGGAGAAACTGTGTGTGAGCTGGGTGCATCATGAGATGGAGGTATGCGTCCCCCATATCTAGAGAGCAGAGTCAATCCCCCATGTTCAGCAAAAGGAGAAGTGTCGGAAGAGACACCATGTGAAACTTTTGGTAAGTGATGTAGTGGTTGAGACACCTCAGATCCTTCTGGACAACATATTGATGTGCTGTAACTACTTATATGTTTGTTAGGTGTTTTTATATTTAATATTTAATAATTATAACCATGTCTGGAACCGATAGTGTATGTTTGCTAATGGACCTCCTTGGAAATCAGTTTTTAACTCAATGGAGTTTATCCTATAGTCTTGTTCATTTTGCATGAATTTGAAATAAAATTTTACAAACAAACAAACAAGATCCAAAATGAGGTGTAAATACCCATCCATTTGGGAACCAGGGAAAAGTGGGAGTAATATCTCGCACACTTCTGAGGAAGGGGAACTGATTCGATTACCTTTTTCAAAAGCAAGGCATCAATCTCGGTCCTTAGGACCTATGTCTGGTCTGGGGGTTAATAAGAGGTAAAGGAGGAAGCATCTCAGTGAACTCCAGCATGTGTCCTGTCTTGATCAGTTGCAGGAACCACTGGTCAGAGGAGATAGCTCGCCACCCTTGCAGGTGCAGGGAAAACCTGCCCCCGACGGCCATGGGTAGGGTCTCCAGTCCAATAACTGGAAGAAGATCTTCAGGCAGAAGATTGTCCCTGCTGGGGGAGCAGCAGGGATGTAACAGGTTTCTGAGCATTTCTACGACCTGGCAATTGCAACTGAGTTTTTTCTCTTATTGGCGGGTTGCCTTTGAGCTGAGGTATGGCCCCTGTAGGGGCAGTCCCTCAAGGAGCCTCTGAAGGCTGTTTTAGCTTTTGGATGGTAAAGAGTCTAGGGTACAACTGGAGGACTGTAAATCTGTCAAGATGTCTTGGATCTGTGGATCAAACAGCTCAACTCCTTTAAAGGGAGCATTCAGCATAGATTGCTGTACATCCTGTCAAAATCCTGACACCCTGATCCAGGAGTGTCGTCTGAGACAGACTCCTGCAGAGGATGTATGTGCTGTACTATCAATGGCATCAGAAGTGGCCCTCAGCAGGTGGTGGCATACTGCCGCCACAGTAGACATTTTCACCATCAGCTACTCCTAGACAGAACCCGCTGGGGGGAACTGGACTGTCACCTGGGAGGCAGTTAGGATTTCCTACTGATATTTCAGGAGGTGCCCGATGTAATTAAGTATACGTAGAGACAAGGTGACCGAGGAAAAAATACATTATTCTTATGAAATCCAATTTCTTGGATTCTATATCCGGGGTCTGAGCACTCATGTGTTGAAGCCTAGAGGACCTATCATGTGCAGCATTGATCACCACTGAGTCTGCCTGAGGTGGACACGTGAAATAAGGGTGATCTACCGGAGCTCGATAAATCCTATCAGCCTCATGTGGATTGGAGGGACTCTTGACAGGTTCCTTCCATGCAGCGAATAATAGTCTCTTCAAAGGCATCCACCAATGGGGGGGACAACCAGAGTGGGGCATTCTGGCACACCTGGGCACTGAGCCAATTTCTTCCTCAAAGCATCTTGCTCAGTGCTGTGGAATCCAAGTGTTTTCTGGAGGTGGATCATAATGTCCAAAAATATTGGGTCATCTGGTGGAGAACAAGGGAGGTCAGGGGTAGGTTCTTCTAGAACAGAGGAGGTGGCAGAGGAGGACACAGGGGATTCCTCATGGTCTATGCCGTCCATGTCCTCCAGGTCAGCCAGATCCCAGTCCTGCAGGAAAGGGTCCTCCATGTCCATGCTGTGGGCATACAAGCCTGGGGAGACAGGGGAAGAGTTGGCCATCCACTGGGCTGGAGGCCTAGAGGGAGCAGAGGCTGGAACCAACCCCTCCCGTGGGGGGTGTAGTGTCTGAGTTAGGTCCAGGATGGTATTTACCAGAGCCTGGACATTGATCATGGCCCTCTGTTCAGTGGAAGTAGCCATGACTGACTGGACAGAGTGTACTGGAACCACTGAAGGAATAGGAGTAGGCAGTGGAACCAAACATGTAGCTATAGATGCTGGGTGTATATAGGACCCCAAGATCATTGACGAGGTTGCCAGCATTAAGCACTATGAGGCAAGGCCAGTCCTGAAGCCCCTGCCATTGATGACAGGATCATCAACAGAGTACTAGGAATCATTGTTGACAACAGGATCATTGACGGGCCATAAGGCAAGGTCGACGATGATAGAATCTTTGACAGGCCTGAAGCCATAGTTGACGGATGATGGCTAGACAGCACTGAAGGGGTAGGCAGCTCTTGGAAGCTATAATTTCAGCCCCGAACTCACCATCGATGGAGAAGCTGTTGATGGAGGTAAGAGAGGAGCAAGCAGTCATCGACGGTGTAGAAGACGACAGAACAGCTGCCGCCATCTCAAGTACTTCTGAACCCGCTATCGATGGGGGAGCCATCGATGGTGGAAAGAGAAGAGCCAGTAGTCATTGATGATGTAGAAGATGATATAACAGTGGCTACCTCTCAGATACTTACTTTTTTTGGTAGTTCTTTCAGAGCTGTGAGACCCCGATGGAGGATCACATTGAAGCCCAGCAGAATGAAGCAAAGTGTCACAGGTTTACTGCATGACAAAAGGGATTAACTGTCATTGAAACTGTATTATTTTCTGCAGTAATGCTACTGCAGAATTCTGCAGAGTTGGGCTTCATCCTGGTGGGCTTCACTGTATGTTGAACCATTTTCAGAGGCACAATCCTGGGTGCCATGTACAGGGCCAAGGCCCCAAACAGATTTTTTCTGGTCAACGACTGGAAAACAGAGCTCCAAAGGAGGACTTGTTGCATGCAGGTCTCAGTTGAAAAGAACTGAGGAGTTGCTGGGACCTTCCCTTTTATACCTTCCAGGCAGACACCAAATGGTAGTGTTAGGGGGAGGTCCCAGGTTCGACTACTGAGAAGTCACCCAGAAGAAATGATGCCTACAGCTGAATTCCTGTGTGTCATGACCTGCTGCAAGAGATTGCTTCGAAGAGGATGTCTCCTATATCACAGTCCCATGGACTTCTAAAAAGCAAGTTCATTACTGAGTGGCTGCATTGTGTTTCAAGATATCTACTGAATGTTATTTTACAGTAATGGTAATGCACCACACACATAACCTATACTGTACACAAATATTTCTGTACTTACTGTAGATCCACCTATTTTGCATAGAATACACAATTTTGCATGAAGATCTAATTGTAGTTACTCAAACAGAGACAGATTTGCAATATCACACAGTAGTCAGGGGTAGGAAAGCAGGTAGCTAAGCCTAACTCTTGGGTAATCAAAATCAAATGTTAAATGCTAATGTATAAAGATTACAGATATGACAGAAGCATAATACAATTCAGAATCATGATAAAGATGGAGATGAGCTTTTAAATTTAAGAAGGATTTACAACAAACATTAATGGTTTACTTCTCTCCATAGATGCATAGGCCCTAGTAAGTTACATGAAACAGATGTCTCACGTGGATCAGCATAATTGCTTTTATGAGCTTAATAGGATCATGCAGTGAAAAGAGAAAGCATTTGATGACCGCCGAGGTACAAAAAAATAAATAAACATTCTACCTATTAACTCAGTGCACTGTCAGGGTCACTGCTACCAGCAGGCATGGTTGGGTACTGGGTGATGTAGCAGGTGGGTTCCCTTCCGCTCGCTGATGAGGGGACGGTTATGCTGCTGCTTTGGGACACCACTTAGTGTTTCCCCTTGGTCAACGCAGTTCATTCACCCCACCACTGACACTCAGTATATTTATGTGCACCAAGTTAGCTGGCAAATGCAATGTTGCCAGGAAAGGTTATACCGAAAATGCTTTCACTGGCTAACATTGGTTTTCTGGCAAATGGTGTGTTTATATACAGCTTTTGTTACCGGGATACACCTGAAAACAGCTGAAGAATTTTCAGTTTGACGGTTAGAAAAACTGCATATAAATGCACTGCTTGACCCCATGAATGCCCCCAACACAGAGACAGAGGAAAATACAGTGAGCGGGACACCACAAGCTACACACAGGACATTGCAGCCACTGTGAATTACCTGTCCCATGCCTGTCTTGCTCACGCTCCCTCTCACTCTGTCTCTCTGTTACGCTGGTCCTGCTGTGACTGTCTGTGGTGCTTCACACCATGTACCTGCTGATCGCTACCTCTCTAAGGGACAGGGGAAGGCACCTTCACTGTCCCATTGAAGGTGGTATACATGCTGTTTCCCACTCATTATCCCACAGAGGAGAAACTGCCTCTATGCCCAGTCGGGGGGACACAGAGAGAGAGACAGAGAAAGAGATACTGTATTGGTTCAGGAAAGCATGGGACGGGGAAACAAAAAAGTCACTCTCTCGCTGATGCAACCTGTGCCCCTCACACTTGCTGGTATGTCGAGAGCTGATCTGACCAGGAACCTCAGGACAGGACAGAAATGCCAAAAAAAAGAAACAAAGAAAGCGGTAATGGATATGGGGGGAATGGGGCAGTGAGGAGTTGCGATCGAGACACTGGGGATTGGGCACCCCAGTGTCACTATTTTCTTTTGGGGTGGGGTAGTGGGTGCTGAGAGGGAGGAGGGAGGTCAGGTGAGGGATTATGTATTTCAGTGGTCGCAGACAGCCGGAAAAAAGTGTGGAATGTTTCAGAGATGCGACCTCGGAGGTGACTTTTGGCATTTCATCATGTTGTTGGTTCGCAAGGAATGCGGGAGTGCTTTTCTGTAGCAATAGGTCTGCAGGGCTCTGCCCACTGCAGCCCTAAAAATGTAATTTTAGTTTGCTTCTCCATCCCTGCTCTCCTGCATTCAATTGCAAGGTTGGAAGTGTGCATGCCTGTAGAGTTCTGCAGAGAGCATAGCAGGATGGGCAGCTAACAGTCAGTATTAGTGGCACAGACAGGTCAGATTAGGAGTGGATGTCCAGGATGAAGGGGCTTTTTAAACAGGGTATCAAGTGTGCATTGACAATGGTTGGTGGTAGGTATGGAGCAGAAGAAAGCATCATCAGGAGGTGGGGATGTGTGGCATTTGGGCCATAGGAAGTATTGTACTGTAGTACAAGAGTGGTGGCAGCAGCCATGGGGACAATCTGGTTTATAGTTTGTGTGTCTTGTGGACTGTTTCAGGGCAGGTGCCAGCATATGTGAAGGGGTAGAGATGTGTTCATACAGTGCTAGGGTAGGGGCATGCTGGGGCAGAGTGGGTGCCACTAGATGGGAGAAGAAAAGATGTTGTATATACTGGGGCAGGATAAGAGCTAACAGATGGTAGGGGAAGGGTACACTGGGGTAGAGATATTCAAACTATGTCGGGGTAGGTGCTTCCAGGTGGGAGGGGAGAGGGGATAGATACTAGGCAAGGTTGGTCATAGCGTGGCAGGGTAGTTGCCAGAAGACAGGAAGTGGTAGAACTATGCATACTGGGGCAAGGACATATAGAGGTTGGGTGAGTGCCAGAAGATGGGAAGGGGCAGGGTTGTACATATTGGAGAAGGTGAGTTCATACAGGGTAGGGTGGGTGCCAGCAGATGGAACAGAGTATTAGTGTTTAAACTGGGTCAGAGGTGGAAATTGTCAGATGGGTGGGGAATAGTGTGCATATACTGTGGCAGTATGGGTGCCAGCAACTGGGAGGGAGTAAGAATATACATACAGGGATGCAGTGTGTGCCAGCCAATCGGCAATGCTGAGGTGTGCAGTGAATATTGAATCAGGGTAGGTATCAACAGATAGTCAGGGGTTTGAATACAGGGCCAGGGGTGTCTTTGATTTGATGGGGATCTAGGATGTGCATACTGGGGTTGGCAGGCTGTCAAGAGATAGAAGGGGCAGGGGAGATGTGTATTAGGGAAATGTGGGGCTGATGTTGTGTTAATCAGTGATATCATGCCATTTTCACAAACTTAAGTGAAAATATGAAGACAAGGGGATGAATTGTGAGGTTAAAAAGGCCAGGGGGAAACAGTGTAGAGGAGGATCAGGAAAAAGCAGATATCCTAAACAGATACTTCTGCTCAGTCTTCTCAGTGGAGGGAGAGGGGAACAGATCACAATGAAGCAGCAGGAATACTGGGGCAAGGAGGTTGACACAAGTCCTTTCACAGAGGAAAAAGTCCTGAGGGGATTTACAAATCTGAAAGTGGATAAGGCTATGAGGCCGAATGGGGTATGCCCAAGGTTGCTGAGGGAGTTCAAGGAGGTACTGGCTTCACCTCTGACAGTCCTATTCAACAACTCAATGAAAGCAAGCATGATTCTAGAGGACTGGAGGAGGGCAGATGTAGTCCTTCTTTATAAAAGCACCAGCTGAGAGGAGACTGGCAACTATAGGCCAGTCTGTCTAATGTCAGTAATGGTGAAATTAATGGAGACACTATTAAAATAAAGGCTAGTGGAACATCTTGAATCCAGCAGGTTGCAAGACATGAGGCAGCACAGATTCATGGGGGAGGTCATGTCAGTCAAACCTGATCAATTTCTTGGGATGGTTTAAGGCAACTGGGCAGTTTGGGTTGGGACCCAAGATAAACTGGGTACAGAACTGGTTGATGAATAGGTGACAGAGGGTGGTGATAAATAGCACTCGCTCTACTAAGGGGGAGAGTAACCAGCAGGGTACCCCAGGACTCAGTACTGGGACCAGTCTCTTTAATGTCTTCATAGGCGACATTGCAGAAGTGGTGGAAGGGAAGGTATGCCTCTATGCAGATGACACCAAAATCTGCAATAGGATACATACTTCTGGGGGCATTGGTTGTGGTGTGGAAAAAATGAGTAGAGATCTGAGAAATCTTGAGGAGTGGTCGAGGGTATAGCAGCTGGGGTTCAATGCAAAAAGCTGCAAAATCATGTATCTAGGGCACAGAAACCCAGGGGCGGTGTATAAAATGGGGAAAAAGGTATTGTCAGTCACTAAGGTGGCAGGGCAGTGCAACAAGGCAGTAGACAGGACAAGAAGGGTGCTGTGGTGCATGAAGAGGGTAATAACCAGCAGAACGAGAGAGGTGGTGTTACCACTGTATTGACCATTGGTTAGACCCCACCTGGAGAACTGTGTCCAGTTCTGGAGACCACATCTCAGAAAGGACAGAGACGGTGCAGAAGCTGTTCAAAGGAGGGTAACTAAAATTAAAAAGGTGCCAAGCTGCATCATAAGCCCAATGAGGAGAAATTTAGGGATCACAATATGTACACCCTGGAGGAGAGCGAAGTATTTTTCAGAAGAGGAGGTACACAAGAGTAAGTGGTCATGAAATGAAGCTGAAAGGGGGGACATTTAGGAGGGACATGAGGCAATGGTTTTTCACTAAATGCTTGGTGGACATCTGAAACAGTCTTCCAACGGAGGTGGTGGGGGGTGAAAAAAGTTGTGGGCTTCAAGCATACATGGGATAGGCACAAGGAATCTTGGTAGAAAAGTTGGGGGAGAGAGTAGCCGGAGATCAGGGAGGGTCTGTGGTGACAGTATGGACAGGGACAAACTGAGCAGACTGGGTGGGTCAAGCGGTCCTTATCTGCTGACAGATTCTATGTTTATATGCTTCTTTGCCCTCACAGAGAGAGTATGGTAAAGGACCATGAATGCATTCTTCATACTGTAGCAAAGATAACTGAAAAAACAGAACATAAAAATGCACAGAATGTAATCAGAATCACAGACTAACTCACTCAAGTTAGATAAATAGTATATTTTCTATTTTTACACCATTTTATGATTGTTTTCAGGTATGCACACTGATTTCCTAAAGGTTTTGATTTGAATCTGAACTAATCAGGACTCTGACCTGTATCCTGGTCCAGATAACTAAGGTCAGAAACTTTTTGGATCCAACTATCCCTAATTATAATTTCAAAAGAATATGTTTAGGCTTCAGTTTAGGCTGAAGTACTGTACATATCTACGTATGTATGGAAATGCAACATTACTGTAAAAATTCCCACAAGTATTAGTGAATGTGTAGTGTTGTCTATAAGAAATATAGGAAATATAATAAAAAAGGGAAAAAACACTATGGCCTGGATATTCAAAGTGGTTGCACATGCGCAACTGAAGAGATGTGCCATAGAGCGATATTCAGCGGGAGCAACTACACAGCGCAAGTAGCAGTGAGCCAATGCGCAATAGAAATGTATGCATGCACAAGGGCAGGGGGCGGACCCAGGAACATGCAGCACAGTGCGATATTCAACCCCCCGAGCAATGGCACAAGCGAGGAGCAACTGCCAGTTGTGAAGAGCAGATTTGAGCCTATAAAAACAGGGAGCAAGTCGGAGGAGAGCACTTGCACCAGAGGGGAGCAGGACAGTGGGAGAGGAAGAGGGAGACAGGGACAAAAAGAGAAAGAAAGAGAGAGAGAAAGTGTGAGAGGGAGTGTGACACACATGGAGGCCCACTGAGGGAGGGAGAGAGAGTGGGTGCCAAACAGAGCCACCAGACCCAAGGGGAGCGACACAGACACCCACAGGGGTGGGTGACAGAGCCAGCAGGCAAAACCCAGCCAGGGGCAGGGTACACAGGAGGGGGCCCTACTGAGTGAAAGACACTGCCCCACAGAGCCTGGGAGGTCAGTGGAGCTGGATGTCCAGGGGTGACAGGACAACAGGGGCCATAGCCAGTGCAGCATTCCAGATGGAGGCCGTAATAAGGGGTGTGAGGAGGCAGGAGGCAGAGCAACGTGGCCATGGAAGGACCTGTCTGCGGTATGTCCAGAACAGGTGGTACTGGCCTCGCATCAGCTTCAAGAGCCACGCTGACATAGAGATCGTGGGCTGGTATTGCCTGAATCAGGCAATTCTGAGGCAGCTCTCTGAGCTGTGTAGTGAGGAGATGCTGGCACCCACCAGATGGAGCCACGCCCTGACAGTGGAGACAAAGGTAACATCTGTCATGTGCCTGCTCACCATGGGCACCTTCCAGAGACCAACAGGGAACACCACAGGCATAACCCAGTTGGCCACATCATGGCTCCTCACACAATTCCTCAATGCCCTACTGCCACATGCTGTGGAACACATCCACTTCCCCAGCACACAGGCGGAGTGTACAGCAACCACGCAGGAGTTCTACAGGGTAGCACGTATGCCTGGCATGCTAGGGGCCATCGACTGCACCCATGTGGGCATCTGCATGTCATCTGGCATGGAGGGGGTAGCCTACATCAACAGAAAGGGCTACCCCAGCATCAACTGCCAGGTGGTGTGTGACGCCAGGAGGCGCATAACTAATGTCTGTGCCACACACCCTGGGGGAGCACATGATGCCTTCATCTGGCACAGCTCGGCACTGTGCCACAGGTTCGAGAGTGGGGACATCCCCACAGGTCACCTAGTGGGTGAGTATGGTGAGACCACTGGCAGCTGGGTACAGCAGGGCATGGAAGTGGGGTGGCCAGGGCAGGGGGACTACCATGTGCACCCAGGAAGGGCATAGTGCACAGTGACAAGGGTCACCAGGCTAACCATCCCTCTCTCTCTCTCTCTCTCTATCTCTCTCCCCCCCATACAGGTGACAGTGGCTACCCACTAAGGCCCTGGCTGCTCACCCCTTACCGGCACCTGTCATCCCCAGTGGAAGAGCAGTACAATGAGGAACATGCCAGCACGTGGAACATCATTGAGCATGTGTTCAGGATGCTGAAGGCATGGTTCCATTGCCTGGACAGGTCTGGTGGTGCCGTACAATACAGCCCCTCAAAGGCCTGTGGCCTATTCCTGGCCTGCTGCATGCTGCACAACATGGCCATTGACCGTGGGATAGATGTTGAGTCCAATGAGGGGAACAGCAGTGGGGACGACGTGGGTGATGGGCCGGGTGGTGGTGGGTAGCCGCCCCCGGGCGGAGGGATACCCGGCTCATGCGGCTGGCATGCCAGCATTGGGACACAATAGCACAGGAGCACTACGGTGCATGCAGGTAGGTGGACAAACACACATGCACAGAACTGACACAGTGGTAAGGCACACAGCCATGTGTGGGCATGGCCATGGGCATGCACACATAGGCGTGGGGCAGTGGCAGGGCAGTGCCACATGGCCACATGCAACACTACACAGCACTGCACAGCATCACACACACACACACACACACACACACCCACACTCCCACACAGTGGCACCCGCAGGCACATGACCGGGTGCTAGCACGTGGCGTGAATCAGATGCAGGGCACCGGTGCACATGCGCAACCAGTGTTGTGAAGGCATCATCACGGACACACCACATGGGCCAGCAGCTGGGCAGGTGCACACACAGGCAGTGTGTGGCACAACACATGGCTGCCATGACCATACCATGCACACACACACAATGCCCATGTGCACACAGGGTGGTGGCTGCAGACAGCAGACAGGGTTGTGTGCACATCAGGTCCGCCTCACAGACACATGACCACCACAGACATGGGGACGTCCATGCTGCGGCCGCACAGCAGACTCAGGCTGCGTAATGGCCATGGGAGGGTCTCTGACCACCCCCCAGGGGTGGGACTGGGGGTCCACGACCAGGTCCTCGCAGGAGTCTGCAGGCTCCCAAATAGGCCTGCATCAGCTGTGCCTGGGATGCCCACAGTGGAGCTTGGAGTTGACACAGTTGGGGTCACCCGACGCCGGGGCTGTGGAGTGGACATTGCACTCCGTGGTGTCTGTGGCAGTTGGCCATCCCCTATGGCAGCCAGTGGGGCAAGGCTGACCGAGATTGCATTGGCAATGCAGTCCAGAGCTGCGGTCGTGTCCTCCCGCAGGCGTTGATTGGCTTCCAGGATCTGCATGATGCCCCTCTCATGCTGCTAGGCTGCCTGGTGCACCTCTGCATGGAGTGCCCACACCCCAGCCACGAGCAGCACCTGTTGCTCCAAGGAGGCCCGCAGCAATCGGGCGTGTTCGGCTAAGGGTTCAGTGCCCTGGGGTGCATGGGCGTGGTGCCAACCCACTGGTGTTGTACGACTGTGCTGCACAGCCTCCCGCTCAGGTGGGTACTGCACAGTGGGGTCCACATGGGGTTGGGAAATAACAGGTGCTTCTGCGGTGGACGCGGCACCCGGCCTCCCAACGTCTCCAGTCATCTGCTGCTGCCGCCCCTCTGGCCCCTGTGCGCTGGCCACTGCCTGTGCGGGGGCTCTGCCACCCTGTGCCACTGTGCCTGTGCACACAGTGGTACAAAGGGCAGTGGTGGGCAACTGTTCCACCACCAACAGGCCACCAGCCGCGCTGCCAGTGCTGGTGGTTGGTATGGGTGTCTCCCCCCCCGACATGACCCCCGCCATCCAGGACTATGGTCAGATTGTCATCAGTGTCAGACCCCGCCCCGTTCTGTGTCTCTGCACAGAGCACACCATGGCTGGTGTCTCGCTGGAACACAGCCAGGGCCTTGTCCACCACCATGCCCGGGACATCCGGCTAGATGGCCCCCGGATGCCCATGAAGGTGGATGGCTGGTCCTCTGGGGCTGGGCGGGCTCCCCCGACAGCTGCAGGTGCCCCTGCCACCGCATGTTGGCAAGCTGGTGCTGTAAGGGAACACAGATGCATTAGAGCTGCTGACTCGGCAGGCCCCTGCCCCCCTGCCCACCCGCCTGCCATACCTACCATGGGTGATGGGCTCCTCCAGTCTGGAAGCCACCGTCCTGGCACACCGTTGACTGCGCTCACGCTGCATGGTGGTCACCACCAGCTCTTTCTGCACCGTGAACTATGTCATGGTGGCTTGGCCCCCACCTGTGACTGACCTGGCAGCCCGAATGGCTCCCACCTTTTCCTTGATCTGATGCTTGTCGGTGCCCACCTTTTTCTTGCACTCCTGTGCAGACCGCTGGTGGTTGTCCTGCTGGTTCACGGCATCTGCTAACTCCTCCCAGGCCACGGCCCTGGCCTGGGGTGTGCCAGTGGCACCACTCACAAAGGCTCCCTGTCGAGGTACACCTTGAACAGGGTATCTGCCTCCGCTCTCGTAAAGTTGGACCTGCGCTACCTGGCAGGCCCACACTCCTCACCCTCCTCATGCTCGGACATGATGTTACCTGTGGACATGGACATGTGGTTAGTGGCTGCAGCGGCCCACCCCAGACTTCCAGCCTGTTGTGCTGGCCATTCCCTCGGTAGGCACAACTTACCTCTGATAGTTGCAATACCGGTCTAAGACCTGTGCTGTTGTGTGGCGCCTTTATAGTGCATCGCATGCAAATGGGCTGATGCGCAACTGTAATGACATGCAAATGTCCACATTGTGCTGTGGATAGGCTGATGAGCTAATCTGCATATGACAGCTGAATATCGTGCTCTTGCGCATTACATAATGGACTTGCTCTGGCGCATGTCATTGCACAATGCCGTGACATGGCATATGCTACTGCCTATTGTGCAGCATGCGCTAGGTGCGCTACAGGGGCCATTGTACCCTATGCGCCATGGACCCTATGGCTCTGGGGCACAATTGGGCCTATGGCTCTCGGGCGCTATAGTGTCTATGGCACCTGGGCGATATTGGGCCCATGGGGCATAGTGCCTTCATGGCCGTATTGCACAATATGCGTCATGGGACCAATAGCGCTTACGCGCACATTGCGCGTGCTGACCTTTGACCCCCACCCTGCCCTATGCCCTCCTGGGTACCCTGCCCCACATGCTGGTGTGGCCATGCCCATGCTGTGCATCCCCAGAAATATGCGATTGCCGCAGGCAGCGCATCTCCTTGCGAGGCGCGCATCTCGAGCATGCTGTGCACGTGCGCTACTGGGTGCCATTTTGTCCTGCATCTTTGCTGTGGCACCATGCCGCATCGCACAGTACCTCGGTCATGTAACTGGAGCCAGGTAAAGCTGGTTAACTTGATGGCCCAGGTGGAGCCCCATGCTGCCATCCTGTTTGGCCAGCAGCCCCTACCAAGACCCAGGACGGAGGTGTGGCAGGACATTGCTGATGGGCTGGTCCAGGCCACTGGTGTGCAGCGCACCAGGGAGCAGTGCCACCAACTGTATGGGGACCTGGTCAGGAGGGACCAGGAGAGGCTGAGGGTGCTGCAGGCATGTGTCTGGAGGGGGGCCATGCCACGGCCAGGTAATTGGGCTCTGATTGCATCTGTGCATGGCCACTGTTCCATGGGGCTGGCTGGGCTGCATGCCATGCCAGGGGGGACCTGTCATTGTGTGCCCTGTGGCTTGGCATTACAAGTCACTGAGTGTGCTGTGCCACTGCTCTGCAGCCTTGCCGGGCCACGGTGTACTCTGTGCTTGGGTGGTGGGGGCAGTAGGCTCATGCTGTGGCTGTGTTCTGATGTGTGCCTGTCTGTGTTCCTGTCCAAGGACCTGAAAACCGGAGGACAGCCAGGACGGCAGGGGCACCTGGTGGGCTGCAGCAGGACACTGCGGGCCCATCTGCTGCTGGTGGTGGACCACGCAAGTGTGCAGTAGCGGGACCAGCGCGTGCAGCACCACAGCGGGCAGGTAGGCACTGTGCATTCACACATTGTTGTGCAGGGTGGGCGGCGGGGGTGGGGGTACGGCCTTGGTCTCCTGTGCCTTGTGCCATGACAGCTGTGTTCAGCACATGGTGCAGCATGCATGGTGCCACAAGGCAGCCATTGCACATGTGTGGCAGCTGTTGGTGGGCTGGGTGTGCATCTGGTTTACACTAGTGCTGCTACGGTTCCACTGCAGCACCATGCCACCTGCCTGCTGCCATGCTGTCAGGTGGCCCTTGGGCAGCGGTTTCCAGTGCTGTGCACTGACATGGCTTGCTGGGTTGGTGGCAGGCATAGGCCCACCCACTGAGGGTAGCCGGGGTGCCACCCCAGGGGTGTGTGTTCCCACTGTCCGCTGAGCACAGGGGAGGCTAGGGTGGTATGGGCATGCACTGATCACCTGCTCCTTTCTCTGCCATAGGTGTCTGGAGGGGTTCCTGACTCCCTTTGTACTGCCGTCTGCTGTGGCAGATCATTCTCATAACTTCACACACAATGGAGATTGCAGACCAGACACGACAGATCCTGCTACGGGACCGGCGCTGGGGGAGGTGCCAGGTACTGGCAGGACGTGGCCGGCCATGATGTTCCCCAGCCCCCTTCCTGCCTCTGTCCTCCCTTCCCCTACCTTCCCCCATCCACCTGTACAGGCCCTGTCCCCTGACCCCTTCTCTCCTACAGCTACCCTCCCCTTTGTTTATGAGTGTTTGTATAGCTGTTTTTCTCATGTTCAATTACATTTGTTACTTGTTTACCCTTCTGTGTCCATGTCTGCTTTTCAGTTGACGAGTAGGTCCATCCTGCAGTGGTGTGGTGGGTTGCTGTGTGGTGCACCTATGACATTGTGTGGAGTGTGCATGGTGGTGGCATGCCCCTCGGTCAGTGACTGTGCCTTGGGGCGGCCATGGGCTGGCTGCTCGGGCTGTGTGGCCTGTGTGTGGTGGGTGCTGTGTGTCAGGGTGTGGTTTGCTGTTGTCTGGGTGGCCGCATGCCATCCAGTGGGTGATGGTCTAGGGATGTTAGCCCCTGGATGTCAGTGCCACCTGTGCTCTGCGTCCTCCAACGAGGGGGTGGTGGGCCAGATGCATGCCTGCACTCCATGTGTAGTGATCACCTGTGTGCTGGTTGTGTGCCTCTGCCAGTGTTCCTGGCTTGGTGCCCCCACCTTCCTACATTGTCCCCCCCTCCCCCCTTGCCTGGCACCCTGCTGTGCCTGTGTCTGTTCCTGCTGTGCCTTGGCGCATCTTCCTCTGTCCCTTGCGCATCCCTCAGTGCGCTATGGCACATTTCTGGTTGCTCCGTTGCGCAACCCTCACTGCGCCATGGCTCAGCGGCTGCGATATTCAGTTGTGTTGTGCTGGCACATGTTGCGGTGTGCAACCATTGAATATTGCAGTCAATGTGCCATTGCGCTGTGCCGAGGTTGTGCAAGCCTTTGGCATATTTCTGGGTATCCTGTCCTATGATTGAGAGAAAAATTAATATAACTTCTGAATTCTAAAAAAATGACATACAAGTTGCTCAAATAATCCAACTCATTCGGAGCTAAACTAAACTACAAATGGAACTAAAACAATTTAAGATTGCAGTCAGAAGGAAGAACCTCAAAAATATGAAATACAGTAGTGAAACAAAAAAAGGTAGATAAAGGACTTTTATCGCTACTTAAACTCAATCAAGAGAACTGATAGAATGAATAATCCCCTCTTTGTTGATGGTAACAAAACTAAGCAAACTCTGGACATGGCAAATCACTTTAATAACTACTTTTGCTCAGTAGTTTGCAGTAGTGACCCAAAACATGAGCTGATAACAGAAATATTAACAAAAATGAATACTCCATAAATAAGAGACCCTAATAACCAATCCTCTATAACAGAACAATTAAGAACTTAAACAGGTCCGAATTGCCAGGACCTGATTGGCCACATCCCTTCCTTGTGAAAGAACTGTCAGATGAAATATCTGGTCCACTTATGATCATGTTGATCAGTTCAATAACCTCCTGTAGCCTCTGATTGGAGAGATGCATTGGTAACACCAATCTGTAAAGACGGTATTAAAACTCAAAACATTAGCTATAGATCAATTTAACTTCAACTAGGGGAAAGACTTGGAAAACCTACAGTATTTATTTATTTCAAAATGTTTCACCAGGAAAAGCATACTGAGCTGAGTATCATCTTGTTTCCAGATGCATTCTGGGGGGGCGGGTGACATGAAGGGGAACAGTATATAAGGGATCAGGTAGATACCCACTTATCTTTAACAAGGATAGACAACCCACCGCAGCATTGTTTCAAAACAGGCAGTTTCTGCTTAATTGTAGAATTTTATGAAAATAGCTAGCAATGTGTTGGATGGAAGTAAACCACTGGATGTAATGATGTACCTTCATTTTAGTAAGGTTTTTGATATAGTTCCCCAAATAACCTTGACCAGAAATCCATGTACCATCAGATTTAGTAGATATCTAAGAGCAAGGATAGCAAACTGACTAAACAGTAAGATGATTAGTGGTGGGTGAAGTGGCCTCAATTCGCTCCGTGAAGTGATTCGCGGAGTCAAGGCGAATTCGCGAAGTGCTCCGCAACACGAAGCAGAGTACTTTATGTCATGATGGGCAAGTCAAAGTCCATTGACAGCAATGACTTTGTGTTGCTCCGCCTTCCCCCAAGCCACTACTCTACAAATTTTAAGGAAAAGCACATTGAAAGCAATGTACTTTAGCCTCACTTCACCTTGTTTTAAGTTCCAAAGGTGAATTTTGCAGTGATTCATGGGATTCCAGGTCACATGGGCTCTAGTTTGTTCCCACAGCCTCAGTTCGGGGTAGTGTGTGTAGGAAGCTGTAGGAGATAGTCTGCTCTGAGATGTCTCTGCAATTCAAACCTTCTAAAAGCTGCTAAAAAAGCCTTTTTGAGTAACTGGTTTTGTTCAAACTTTAGTTCATCGATTTTAGGAAACCCTCCTGTGCTCATATCATCGAGCATTTATTGTTTGTGTGTGGATTTTGAATGTTAATGTACAACATTCAGTCTATGTACTGACAGACACTGGAAGTGGGCTTTGGGGGAGGGGTGTATCTGTGGTGTAGATAGATTAACTTGGAGAAAAAGACAGTTCTTTCTATTTTGGTGATATTTTTCTTGTATCAAATCAAACCAAATAAATCCTTATTTATATAGTGCCTTTCAATATCAAGGCGCTGTACAAAATATAGCCACAATATACAAATTACAATAATATAAATTTAAAATTCAGTCTGGGAACACCTGAGAAAATAAATAAGTGTTCAACATAAATTTAACTCGCATTTAACATTTAACATAAGATTTAAGATTTAACATTTAATGTAAGATTTAAGATTTAACATAGATTTAGAGTTAACATAGATTACACACAGTAATATTTTCAATAATTCTTGACATTTTTTTGTTGATTGTTTTGGTGCAGAAGTGCAGAATTTTAGTTTGTTTAAAATACGTGGTTATATTACTGAAGTTTTCAATCTGCTATGCATTACTTAGTGTGTGTGTGAGTGTGTGTGTGTGACATGTGTCATCAAATCAGACACCTTTTATTGTGCCACGTAGTAATTGCAGAAATGTGAACCTGCTATCCACTGCAGCTGTGTGACTTTTAGACTTTTTTGTGGTATCTTTACTGGTACTAGTACTAGTGACTGTTATTGCAGTACACTGCCCCCGCCCCGTAGCCTGCCCCAACTTGCAAAGGTATTCTTTTCTAGATTTGAATTTCAGACAGTGAGTACTGGATAGGTGTTATGCCTTTGCATCTGCATCTCTTCAATGTGCAGCGCAATTTTAATCTGTCTGTGCATTTGCATCTCTTTAGGGCCCAATCTCCATCTGTAACTTAAGTCACAGTTGTTTCTTTGGCGTCCCTTCATAATACTGGACTGTTGTGGTGCATATCTCTGCATGAACATTGTACTCATTAATATGCGTTTTTAAGTCAGGGCCATCATCTTGAGTCACTCATGATACAAATCACGTTCATCATCAGGGTCACAAGTGCAGTCACAAATCATGATTCAAGATCACGTCACGAATCACGAAATTAATTTTTTTACTAGTTACTTGCATGTATTGTAAGCCTGTTTTGTAGTATCTCTCCAGGCTTCACCCAATCACCACCACTGTACTCATTAATAAGAGCTTTTAAATTGGGGAGTTTTATGATACAGGGTCAGCTCGTCGGGGAAGTACAACCATAGGCATTTGCGTTCCTTCCTGTACAGCATGTGAGTTACAGTACTGTAAGTAGTGGTGGGCGAAGTGGCCCCAATTCACTCCGTGAAGTGATTTGTGGAGTAACGCGGAATCCGTAGAGTACTCTGCAATGTAAAGCAGAGTACTTTGTGTCATAATGAGGAACGCAAAGTCCATTGAAACCAATGACTTTGTGGTATTCCACCTTCCCCATACCACTTCTCCACTAATTTTAAGGTGAAGTACATTGAAATCAATGTCATTTGCTTCACTTCACCTTGTAATTGAGTTCCAAATGAAAGTATGCAGTGATTCATGGGACTGCAGGTCACATTGACTCTAGATTGTTCTGCACAGCCTCAATTCTGACCTGGGTAGTGTGTATGTAGTGGTAGCTGGAGACAGTTTGCTCTCAGAGATCTGCGATTCAAAACCTTTAAAAAGCTGTTAAAAATGCCTTTTTGAGTCATTTTTTGCTCAAAATTTAGTGCATCGATTGTAGAAAACCCTTTTGTGCTCATATCATCAAGTGTTTATTGTTTGTGTGTGGATTTTGAATGTTAATTTAGAACAGTCAGTCTGTATACTGTGAAGTGTGCTTTGGGGGAGGCGTATTTGTGGTGTAGGTAGACTAACTGGGAGAAAAAGGCAGTCTTTCTGTTTTGGTTATTTTTTCTTGTATAACTGTGCTAATGTACACACAGTAATATTTTCAGTAATTCTTGACATTTTTTTGCTGATTGTTGTGGTGCAGCAGTGTATAATTTGTTTAAAATATTTGGTTATATTTCTAAAGGTTTTCAATTTGCTATGCACTACTTGTAGTATGTGTGTGAGTGTGTGTGTGTGTGATGCATGCCATTAAATCAGACACCTTTTGTTGTGCCACAGAGTAATTGCAGCAGTGTGAACCTGCTATCCACCTCACCTGCATGCATTTTTTGTATTGCTTTGTGGTATCTTTACTGGTAGTGGATTGTTACTGCCATGCACTAATCCCCAACCAGCAAAAGGTATTCCTTTCCAGATTTGGATTTGTGACTTGTGTGCACTAGTTAGGTGTTGTTGTGCCTTTTCGTATGCATCTCTTGAGTGTGCATCACAATCTTAATCTGTCTGTGCATTTGCAGTGCACCATTAATTCTAGAAGACTTTGCATTTCTTGTTCTGCTCTCATTTCACTTCGTCAGCACTGGGGAATTTTCTGGACAGAAGACAGTATCATTTTGGGGATGCACATTAATTCTGGTGACTGTGTGTGACCACTGCACACATGACTGAGTGTGCCATTAATTCTGGGAGACTTTGCATTTCTTGTTCTGCTCTCATTTCACTTTGTCAGCACTGGGGAGTTTTCTGGACACAAGACAGTTGCACTTTGGGGATGCACATTAATTCTGGTGACTGTGGGGGGGGCTGCCAATATTGTTGTCATTTCGCCTTACTTCAAGTTAAGGTGGAATGACAATGCAAAGTAATAATTACAAGGCGAAGTGAGCCTTTCATATGGATCACTCCGCATACCAAAGTGACAACACAAAGTACCCACTTCGACGGCACTTTGCCAGCGGAATTTAAATTCGCTGCATCTCTAATGGTGATCAGCGAAGCCAGCAGTGCCCTGTGCTGGACCTAATACTGTTTACACTTCACCTCAGTGATCTAAGTGATGGAACATCTAACTGGTTAGTAAGGTTTGTAAAGTTTGCTGACAACAGCAGATTGGAGATGTAGTATCTAACGGGTGAAAATGACAAACTCCAGGACAGATTGCAAAGGATACAGATGAAGGCCTCTGGCATAATCATAGGCATTTATTTATTACATTTCGGAATAACCTTTGAGCCAGATGCTCATTTAAAGAGGTTCCATGTTAGGCAGTCAAAGACAAAGTTATGCAATAGTACAATGACGGTAATTACATAGGGTTTGGATTAGAATAGATAAAAATGAAAAAAATATACATCATTTGCAAGTTATCCATAGCAGACAAAGGTGCGTATCCTAGGCAAAGAACACATTAAGCTTAGCAGTTGTAGAGTCATTAGCAAGATTAGGATTTAACCATCATAATCTCTTGCCTGAAAAACAATAAGGGGGGAAAGAGAATACTGCAGAGTGTGAGCGGCAAGGAATGCAGCGGGGTAAGATAAGAAAGGAGAAAGGTAAGGAGAGGGAGAGAAAGGAGGGGAAGGGAGTAGGAATGGAGGAGGGGTGTATTCCAGAGAGGACACATGCAAGAGGGAGGGATAAGAATGGTGAGGAAAGGGGGTAAGGGATGACTAGGGAAAGATAGGGTAGGGTTGTGATGAAGAAGGGAGAGAGGAGATCAGAAGGTGGAGGGGACACAGAGAGGGGAAGGTGCTAGGAGAGGAGAAGCAATAGTGGAGGGTTAATTAGGGAAGCTGGAGTAGAGCATAGAGAAGGGGACTTAGAAGGAGAGGGGATGGGGTGAGGCAGTGAGGGTGAGAATATGGAGGGATCAAGTTAGGGAAAGGAGGATGTCAACCACAAATAGCAACTAGACAACCTGCGCCATTATAATCTGAAAAGGTGGAGACTAAGTAGTGACTTACTATTCATGCACAACATTGCTTAAAGCAGTAGCATACTGACCAGGCTACATCTAATGGTACAAGGTGGGAATGGAAAAACTACAGGACATAGTCTTAAAAAATGCAAAGTAAACCCTGTAGATACAACAGAAAAAAATATTTCTTTACACAATGCATAGTGGGAGTCCAGAACTCACTTCCAATTGAACCAGTGGAAAACTGTAATAAAGACAGCTTTAAAGATAGTCTAGATAAAATTGTGACCAGGGACAACATACTGAGGCATCATCACTGAGAAATGCACATACCCCCCCAAACCCTGAGGCAGCGCACCCGTTATGGTGCTCAGAGAGCCAGCATTACGGCACCGGACAATCAGAGTGAAAAATGTGGATTCACCGCACCCTCCCTGAGGTTCACCCCCCTGAATTAGGAATCCTTAAATTGGGGTGGGGGGCGCACAACCCCCCACAAGGGGGAATGGGGGGGTGCAGCCCATCCCGGAAAAAGTGATCAGCGAATTTGCCGACTGGAACCCTAATTGCCCGGTGCTGGAATGCTAGCACATTCTGATGGTGGAACCGCTGCACACATCTAAAGTGGCCAATTGCCACACGGAAGCTCTTCTCCCCACCCACAGCAAACACTCAGAGATACTCCCCTGACCCAAGGTAGCACATGCCTGAAGTGGCTGATTGCTGCATGGAAGCTCCACTGTCCACCTGCAGCAAACTCTCAGAGATACCCCCAAACCCCTGAGCCAGCACACACCTGAAGCAGCCAATTGCCGCACGGAAGCTCCACTCCCTGCCTGCAGCAAAGTCTCAGAGATATCCCCCCCATGTCTGAGGCAGGATACACCTATAGTAGCCGATTGCTGCACTGAAGCTCTGCTCCCCACCCGCAGCAAACTCTCAGAGGTGTATGCTGTTCGAGTCAGATGCTGTGCCTGCCACTGGCTTTGTTTTTTTTTTTTTTAACTTGGCATCTTTTTTCTTCCACCAGCCACTGATTGCTAACACGGGAATTCAACTATGGGACTGCGGGACTTTGTGCTAGCAATTTTCTGCAGATTTAATTTCTTTAGGGAATGTTACCATTTCTTTATTTAACGTTACAGCAGTAGCAATTAAATCCCAGAAGCAGCAGTTGATTTTGTTTTTTCTTGAGATTGCTTATTTGCGTTAGTCTAAGCTGTGTAACCTGACCTGTTCTCTTCCCTCCTCACCCTCTGGCCTTTTCCTTAATAATTCTAGCCTCCCTCTATTCTCTCCTGCAGATCCCCCCCCCGGGGCAGCACACATCTGAAGCAGCCGATTGCCACATGGAAGCTCTGCTCCCCACCCACAGCAAACTCTCAGAGGTACACACTGTTCTAGCCAGATGCTATGCCTTCCACTGGCTTTGCTCCCACCACCACGCATGCATGGTGGCTGCCCGCCATCCCCCACCCCTCCCATGTTTGGCAGGCGTTACTTTTTTAGGGTTTCTGGTCACATGACCAGGGTATCTGATCACATAGCTGCTTGTTCATCTATCAGCATAAGTGCCCATTAGCACTTTATCAGCTCTCCCCACTAGATGTCACCAACTATCCTAATTGCAATTCTTAACTATATAGCTCCCAAATCTTGTAAGCAAGCCCTCACTTTTGCACCACTACCATCCTCATCCTCTCCTGCTGCCTACTGCAGCTACCCTCCCCCAATTTTCCCCCAAACCCTCAAATAGACCCATATGTCACATGCTTGCTGCTCCTCCTTCTTGCATCTTCCTCCCTTTCACAACTTCCCACTCACAAGAAATGCCTCCCAGGAGTCGATGCTCCCTTGTCATTTGCCCCTCTCTCCCCTCCACCACATGCTCACCCTTACACACCCAACCCTTCCGTCCACCCAGATCTCCTCCCAGTCACCCTAACAAAACACATATCCCTCCTTCTTTTCCTCCAGTACCCTCCAAGAGCCCCCTGTCTTCTCTCCCTAATGTTCTCATCTGAGAAATGTCTCCTGTACTCATTCCTACTCCTACTCCTGTTGATTTCTGGTGATGTTGAACTTAACCCTGGCCCCCCTCTACCCTTTGCCCCCCAAAAGGGCCTCCAGATCTTCCACATCAATGTCTGTAGCCTCCTACCCAAAATGGATAGACTAAAAGGGTGACTTATCCAACACCCGGTAGATGTCCTGTGTGTGTCTGAGTCTTGTCTCTCCTGTTGCACCCCAATAGCTGAACTGGCTCTCCCAAATTTCACACTTCACAGCCAGGACCATGGAAGACAGGGTGGTGGTGTCACCATGTGTGTCTGTAGCTCCCTGCTCCATCACCTTACAAAAAGCAGTCCTCAAATCCTATGAGATTCTTCTTGCCCGTCTCACCCTCCTTTCCACGGTCCCTATCTACAATGGCACCATCTACACAGCTCCTATAAAAGCTCCTGAATACCTCCTCTCATGCCTCAGCTCTATAGTGTCTCAGATTTCTGATGGAGAACTACTCATGTTGAAGGACTTCAACATTGACTGGCCCTCCCCCACCTCCTCTTACTCCAAAACCTCTTTTGAATCACTCAGTGTCACTCAGCTACTAAATGAACCTACCCGATACAACTCTCTCTCCCAACCATACCCTCGTTGACTGGATCCTTTCCTCACATCTCCATTGAATATCCACTGCAGGCATACTGAATGATGCAATCAGTGATTACTGTTTCACTTACTACACCAGGAAAGTTCACCTTCCCAAATCCTCACCTAAATAACTCAGTTTCCGCTCCACCCACAATCTAACTTCCCACCTCCTCTTGGCAGACCTCAACTCAGCTAACTGGTCCCCAGTCTTCTCTGCTTCAGATGCTAACCAAGCTCTCACGCTATTCTCCTTCATCCTTACCAGTATCTGGGACCTCCATACACCTCTCTGCACCACTAGGGTTAGAAGTCAACACCTTCCCTGGATTTCCCCAATATTCTATCACTATGCAAAGCTTGCGACAAAGTTTGGACTAAATTTAAATCGTCCAAGGCCACCACTGACCTCCACCTCTATCACAAGCTCAGAAATGCCTGTACAAAAGCAATACGTCAAGCTAAATCTGAACATTTCAAATCAAACCTCTAGTCCTGCCCTGACTCCTCATCCTTTTGGAGCACAGTCAAATCCCTTCTCAACCCCTCCTGCCAAGTATCCACCCCCTCACTCATGCAAAGCGGGTCCTCTGTTTCTGACCCCACCTTAGTGGCTGAAATTTTAAACCAATTCTCCAGATCTTATGTACTACTGGACTGCCCAGTGCCTCACTAATACCCTCCACCCTCCAATGGGTTTACCGTCCACCCCACCACCCCACATGAAGTTTTTCTCATCCTCAGCAATCTAAACCCACTAAATTCAAGTCCAGACAGCCTCCACCCCAAGCTCCTGTGCCTCTCCGCACCGGTCATAGCCACCCCCCCCACATACTCAACCTCTCTTTCCTCACTAGCACTGTCCCAAAACTATGGAAGTCAGCCAGTGTCATCCCTCTGCACAAAGGTGGTGACCCCTCAACCCCTGCAACTACTGCCCTATTTCCCTGCTCCCTCCCTAGCAAAAATACAGGAATCCATAGTTCTCTCAAGACTGACCCCACCTTAGTCGCGGAAATTCTAAACCAATTCTTCACATTTTGTGAGCTACCGGATTGCCCAATGCCTCCCTACTCCCCTCCACCCTCCAACGGGTTTATCCGCCACCCCACCACCCTGCACAAAGTTTTTCTCACCCTCAGCACCCTAAACCTACACAAGTCAAGTCCAGACAGCCTCCACCCCAAGCTTCTGCACCTCTTTGCACCAGTCATAGCTGCCCCCCCCACATACTCAACCCCTCTTCCTTCACTAGCACTGTCCCAAAACTATGGAAGTCAGCCAACATCATCCCTCTGCACAAAGGCAGTGACCCTTCAACCCGTGGCAACTACTACCCTATTTCCCTGCTCCCTTTCCTGGCAAAGTTACATGAATCCATAGTTCTCTCAAGACTCTCCAAATTTCTCTCTTCATCCAACTTCTTCTAAGATTATCAATCTAGCTTCCATAAAAAACACTCCACAATCTCCTCCCTTCTCCGCATCACAGACTCAATCCTCACCGCGATGGACAAAAGCCACCTCGCATCAACAATTTTCATCGACCACGCAAAGGCCTTTGATTCCGTCTCCCACCCACACCACCTCCAAAAACTACACTCCGTGGGCCTTGCTTCCTCCACCATCCACTGGTTTAAATCCTACCTCAGCGACTGTCAGCAGTTTGTTGCATTAGGCAAGTCCGTGTCCCCCCCATCCTTTCTGGCATCCCTCAAGGCTCCATCCTCAGCCCCATCCTCTTCTCAGTTTTCATTACTGACCTCCCCTCAGTTTGAACTCACTCTAACATTCACCTCTATGTGGATGACACCATCCTCTATGTTTCTGACCCCTCCTCTGATGCTATCAAGCTACCACTTCAGTCCGACTTTGACCGCATGCTAGCTTGGTTCCACAACAACAATCTTAAAGTGAACACTAAAAAATAGTATCCATGATCTTTGGCTTCCCACAAAAACTGGCCAAACTCACTTCCCCCGCTAGATTCACCAAGATGGATATTTCCACTCAGGAGACCTCATACAAATACCTTGGCCTCTGGTTGGACCAACATCTCAATTATGCGGTCCATATTGATTCTCTATGTTCAAAATTGTGCCCCAGGCTTGGCGTGCTTTTTAGAAGCAAACACGCTATGCCCTTACATATCTACCATGAGTTAATACACAAGACTAGCCTTCCTCTCTCTTTGACTATGGGGATATTACCTATGCCTCAGCCCCTGTCATCTCTCTCTAAGCTCAACACTATGCTCAACTCCTTTTGCAGATTCACCACCAACACCCAGCCACAAACCCATCACTGTGCACTTCTGTCCTCCCTAGGTCTTGCCTCCTCTTCCACAGGTGGTACATCCACTCACTTACTATCAAGTGACACATACTGGTTTAACATTTTCCCTCCTTACCTCTCCTCTCTCCTTTCCCCTGCTGTTAATCCCTCCTACTCCCTTAGATCATGCCATCCCCGCTCCTTCGCCATCCCTCACCAGAGATCAACGGCCAACTCCTCTGCTTTCTCTTACCTTCTCCCCCACCCCTGGGATCAACTACCTACTTCCCTCCATGACACCCAATCCCTTCCCGCCTTCCAGCACCAGCTCAAATCCATCCCCCCCACTGCACCTGTCCCCTTCCCTCTCCTCCTCCCCCAACACCCCACTCTGCCCCAGCCCAGCTCACCTCTGAAGTACCCCCTTATAAAACGTTCTTCCTTTCTTAACTCATTTCCAGAACCTATTCCTATTTTTCAAATGCACTGTAATATGTTAACTATGTAAGAAACTCAATGACCCAACACTTCTTCTCTATGTACTGTAGCTACCCACCATTTTTAATTGCCTAGGCTGTTATCATGTCTATGTGTATTGTATAAGTATGTAAACAACCTGCTCTTATTGCTTAAACAGTGCCTTGTTTATTCTATGTATATGTTTGTGTATACCCCCTCTGTATGTATATGTTCACCCTTATCCCCGGGTCACATCTGGAAACGAGCTTTGGCTCAGTGTGCTTTTCCTGGTTACCAAATTTTAAATAAATAAATAAATAATATATAAATAAATGATGAGACAGTTAGTATGGGCAAACAGCCTTCTTCCGTCCATACAACCATAACATTGCATTAGCATAATGTAGTAAATAGTATGTGGTGTTTCTTTGGGTTTGAAAAACAGCAACATAATCAATGATGACAGAAAAAGATCAATGGTTCATGTACAGTAGTCTGCCTGTAACACCCTATCATACCCCAAGATCTTTTGTCAATACGGGGTCTTTGTCTGCACTATCTACCCTCTTGTTCCCTATTTTACTACTACCCCCCAAGTAACTAAGCCCTTAACTCTGTCCCACCCTTGTTTGAAACCATTAATGGTTTGTTGCGCACCGTATCCATTGTTTCATGGCTCAGCCACGCTCTCTGTAAAATAAAACTTTCTCGTATCCTTCTGAACCTCCCTCCACTAGCTTCTGTTCATGACCCCATGTTTTAAATGTGCTTGTTGAGTAGTTTCTCACAGTTCATCTTGTTCATTCCTTTCAGAAACTTGATATGTGGACTGGCTACTAAACTGCTGACTATTTGACAGTCACTGGTCACTGGACATCCTTTCACGATTGGTCTGCCTCATCCTCTTTCTTCCCCTCCACCCCCCCCAACCTCCTTCTTTTGTTCCTATTCCTCCCTTCTTCATTGTTTCTATCCCCTGGTGGTGGTCTATGTATTGATATTATTTGTGATTTATGTTACCTTTCTATCATATTCCACCCCATTCCTTCTGTATTAGTTTTTTTTGCACATTTTTATTGATTTGCACATCTGCACTGCTTTTTGCAGTGTTATGAACTGGCATTGTCACCTTCTGGCTGTTTATTGCACTGAACATCTGTACATATCATATATGTTATCTGCACAATTGCATAATTTGCACTGTCTCTTTAAATGCTGCTGTTTTAAATGTGGCCATTGAAAAGTGATGTTAGATGTTGAGAAAGTTCCCAATTTCAGCACAAAAACATTTGGCCATTGGTAGAGGGATGAGTGTTGCATGGTCTGCTGAAGCAAATAAAATTATCCTACAGCACAAAAGCAATGTTTGCTGCGTGGTCCTGTACTGTGAGCCGATACTAGTGTAAGTACCTCTTTGAAGTTGACCTTGTTCATTCCTTTCTGGAACCTGAAGGTGTCTATCATATCACCCCTCTCTTGGGTATCCAGTGATGATAGCGAACCAAACACAGTGATGGATATATGGGCGACTGCACCACAATGAGTGTGAGAATGTCGAGAGACAGAGAACGGCTGGGACACTACCTCAGCTATTATGCTACTCACTGACATGACAAAACAGTGACTCCGCATAACGGCGATTGGCATAATAGCGCACCAGTGAAACGACAAAACAGAGACTCCCAAAATAGTGACAGTGCCCTAAGATGATCCTCGCAGGATCTGCCCTGCTGGCCCTTAATCATTTTGGTCACCCTATGCTCTGTTTACCACCATCGCCTGCTTTCTCCCTTCCAACCAACTTTCTACCCATCTGTTTCATGGACTGACTCGATGGGCCCTGGGTCTCCTTCTGCCATCATTTTTCCATATTTCTATGCCACACCGTCTCCAGCCTGTCCTTGCTTTTCCTTAGGGGAGGACTCCAGAACTGGGCGCAGTACTCTAGGTGTGGTCTCACCAGTGTTCTATAGAGTGGCAGTACTACCACTTTCCTCTTAGTGTCAAAAGCCCTCCCAATATTAACCTTGTTACGCTGTCTAGATTGTTTGAGGGAGTCACTTAGAATGACTCCTATGTCCCGTTCCTCAGAAGTGATGTCCAGCTTAACCACTCCGATTTAATACTCTGTTCTGGCGTTCACGCTCCCTATGTGTATCACCTTGCATGTTTGCCATTGAATTTCAGCTGTCAAACACTGCCCCCCCCAGCCTTTGTGGGTCCCTCTTCATCTCTCTGACCCCTCCTCACTGTGTGCCCTACCACAGAGTGTCGTGTCATCTGCAGAGGCACACATCTTGCCCTGTATTCTTTCTCCTGTGTCACTGATGAACATTTTGAAAAGGACTGGACCCAGGACTGATCCCTGTGGTACTCCACTGGTGACCTTACTCTCCTTGGATCTGGCTCTGTTTACCACTATCACCTGCTGTTTTCCTTCCAATTAACTTCCCACCCATCTTTGTACATTTTTATTTAAACATTTGGTGACCCGGAAAGACACACTGAGCCAGGGCTCATCTCCAGGTACGACCTGGAGGAAAGAGTATAGGAAATACAGTGGTTACAAGGTAAGCCATCATACACACAGCAAATGCATCTGCCATATAGGCAAAAAAATACACACATATATATATATATATATATATACATATAGACACAAAATGAAACAATATCTACATTTGATTACAGTATATACAATGGTGACACATACAGTAACTTGCATATACCAGAGTGCAGTGAAACTGACTCAAGAATGTTTTTACACATCTATGTCCTTTGCTGCAATCAGACCATCCAGCTTCTTCAGCAGCCTTCTGTGTGGCACTGAATCAAATTCCTTGCTGAAGTCGAAGTAGAGTATATCCACTGCATGACCCTTATCCACTGTCCTAGTTACTCAGTGGCAACTGGCAGTTGGACGTGATAGCTGATTCTATGTTTTATGCACTGCCTGTCTTTATTCTCTTTTTGCATTTTTGTTTGCAAGTTAGAATAAATTCTCTTAAACTTGCAACTATGCCTTTGCTCTATTTATTTGCTTTTTACAGGCAGCTTAGCACATGGAGTGCAATATCTCATTGCTTTGTTTGGTCTGATAGGACCTCACTGCCACAGACCTGTGCTGTTTACTGTTCTGGAGCCTGTTTTTCTCCAGGTAATCCACTGGGTCCTCTTTGACTAGTGTCTCCATCAGTTTACCCAAAACAATGGTAATACTGACAGGTCTATAATTCCCTGGTTGCTCTTTGTCCCCACCCTTGTGCAGCAGAATTACATCTGCTATCCTCCAGTCTTTTGTAACAAATCCTATCTGAATAGAGCTATTGAATAACCCTATCAGGGGTCTGACTAATTCTGATGCCAGTTCCCTGAGCACCCTTGGGAGCATTCTAGTCAGTTCAGGGGCCTTGTCTGTCTTCAGGACTGCTAGCCGTTTTCTGACCCTTTCATTAGTAAATACCTACTGTCTCATTTCTGGGCCCACCTTTTAACAAGCTTTTATGCTGCTCTCCAGCAAAGACCTGCTGTCCTCTCTAGTGAATGCTGAGCAGAAGCAGACCTTTAGAATGGCTGCTTTCCACTCGCCTTCCTCTATCATTCTGTCTCTCTCTGTTAACCTAACAATCCCCCCACCCATCTTTCAATTTTCCCTTATATACATAAAACATAGATAGAAACATAGAAGTTGATGGCAGATAAGGACCGTAAGGCCCATCCAGTCTGCCATTTCTTTTTCTACCTTATAAATGTGCCGTCGGCCTTTGCTCTGTCAGTGGCCTATCTATTCATAGTCATTTGTATTGCTCCCTTATGCCTATCCCATGCCTGTTTGAAGCCCTGCACTGTATTCATAGCCACCACTTCTTGTGGTAAGCCATTCCATGCATCCACCACCCTTTCTGTGAAAAGAATTTCCTCACATTCCCCTTAATCGGCCCCTCTAATCTCATGCTGTGTCCTCTTGTCCTGCTATTTTTCTTATATTTAAACATGTTAGACTCTTTCACCTTGTTAATGCCTCAAGGTGTTTGAATGCCCTCAATCATATCACCTCTCTCCCTCCTTTGCTCAAGGGTATACATATTGAGCTCTGTTAATCTGTCTTCATAGGTCTTCTGATGCAGTCCCTGCACCATTTTGGTTGCCCTTCTCTGGACTGCCTCAATTTGGTTAATGTCCTTGTGAAGGTGTGGCCTCCAATACTGCATGCAGTACTCCAGATGGGGCCTAACCAGTGTCTTGTAAAGAGGGATTATTACCTCCCTCTTACGACTTGTGATACCCCTACTAATACACCCTAACATCCCCCTAGCCTTACCTACTGCTTTAGAGGTCTGCTTGGATGATTTCAGGTCATCAGTGATGATGATGCCCAAGTCTCTTTCTTCCTTTGTGACTGCTAGCAACTCCCCTCCCAGCCTATAGGTGGCTTCAGGGTTTCTCTTCCCTATGTGCATGATTTTGCACTTCTTTGCATTAAATCCCGGTTGCCACTCTTCTGACCATTTTGCTAGTTTATCCAGATCTCTTCTCATTCTGCCCACCCATCTGGATCATCTACTCTGTTGCAGATCTTGGTGTCATCTGCAAACAGACAAGCCTTACTCTCTAGTCCATCTGCAAGGTCACTAATGAAGATGTTGAAGAGGACTGGCCCCCAGAACTGATCCCTGAGGTACCCCATTGTGACTTGCATCTCTTCTGACTGTATACCATTTACCACCACTCTCTGTTTTCTGCCTGTCAACCAGTTTGCCACCCAGTTGACCAACTTCTGACCACCCGAGCCTACCCAGCTTATTTATCAATCTTCTATGTGGAACAGTGTCAAAGCTTTGCTGAAGTCAAGGTAGGCGACATCAACTGCTCTCCTTGGTCCACCACTCTGGTTACCCAGTCAAAGAAATCTATAAGATTAATTTGACAGGACCTTCCTTTGTAAACCCATGCTGTCTTGGATCCTGTGCCCTATATGGATTCCAGGTGTTGCACTATCCTTTCCTTAAGGTGCCTCCATAATCTTGCCCACTACTGAGGTAAGACTGACTGGTCTGTAGTTCCCGCTCCTCCCTGCTACCACTCTTGTGGAGCGGGATCACATGAGCCCTTCTCCAGTCTTCTGGGACCTCTCCTGTGCTCAGAGACTCACTAAACAGTTCTGCTAATGGCTTTGCTAGTTCCACCTTTAGCTCCTTAAGTACCCTGGGATGTATGCCATCAGGTCCCATTGCCTTATCCACCCTGAGCTTAGCAAGCTCTTGTAGGACCCTTTCTTTTGTGAAGGGAGTAGTGCTCACCTCCCTCCCCTGTGTCCATGATACTGAGCTGTGGGCCCTGCCCTACCTTCTCTTCAGTAAATACTGAGCAAAAGTATCTATTTAGGATAGATGCCTTTACAGGGTCCTCCTCCTCACATGCTCCCTTTTCTCCATTAAGCTTAGCAATACACCCTCTGGACTTTCTCCTTTCACTAATGTATCTATAGAAAGTCTTGTCACCTTCTTTTACTGTTCATGCTAGTGTTTCCTCAGTTTGGGACTTTGCCTGCATTACTGCCTTCCTTGCTTCCCTTAGGGCAGTTTGGTATGCCTCCCTATCTTCATCCCGCTGTGTTCCCTTATATTTCCTGAAGGCCAGCCTTTTGGCTCTGACCTTTTCTGCTACTGTATTTGAGAACCAAAGTGGTTTCCTTCTTCTTTTGCACTTCCTTTTCTGTCTAAAACAATGGGATGTTGCTTCAAGTATTGCATCCTTAATGCTTGCCCACTTTTCCTGTACCCCCTCACCTGTGTTTCTTTTTGCCAGGGCTAGCTTAACTCTGTTGGCCATCTTATCAAAGTCAGCTCCTCTGAAGTCCCATATTATTGCCTTGGAATGGGATGATTTAGATGTAGTAGCCAAATTGAACCATACCATGTGGTGGTCACTGGCCCCCAGGTGACCTTCTACCTGGAGATCTGTGATCCCTTCCTTGTTAGTCAGTACTAGATCAAGGATAGCCCTGTCTCTTGTGGGTTGCTGTACCAGTTGTTTGAGGCCCTCCCCCTGCAGGGAATCCACTATGTGTCTAGTTCTGGCAGATGTTCTGGCAGATGTTCCTGCTGATATTGACCAATCTGTATCCGGCATGTTGAAGTCTCCCATTATCAGAACCTCCCCTTTAGCTGTCATGTTTTGTATATCTTCTAACAGTAATGTGTCTATGTCCTCCCCCTGGTCTGGGGGCCTGTAGACAACCCCAGTTCTTATGGCTGTCCCATTTCCTGTTTCCAGAGTGACCCACAGTTCTTCTGGCTCATTATGTGTATTCTGAATTTCTGTAGCTTTGATATTTTCATTGACATACAGGGCCACTCCCCCCCCCCCCCACCTTTTGCAGCTCGGTCTCTTCTGAACAATACCTAGCCAGGTACTGAAGTCTCCCAAGTGTGGTTACTGGTAAACCACGTCTCACTAATTGCTACTATGTCCAGTTTAGCCTCTGACATTATTGCCTGCAGGTCTGGGATCTTATTTCCCAGGCTGTAAGCATTTGTGTACATTATTTTCCATTGGCCAGATTTTGGTGTGTTAGTTGTTGGGTGAGGTTTGGCATTACCCCTGTTCGTCGTATGGGGAGACAAACCTTTTTCTTATCTCGTGTGGCAAATGAACTGCAAACATGCTGAATCCCTGTTTGACCACTAGCTGAGGGGAGGTGTTAAATTACCGTGACCCGCTCTGCAGCATGCAGTTCTATGCCTACTTTAGAAAATGGGCAAATTCATATCTGTATCCTGATTGACCAAAAGCACTAAGAAGGCGGACCGGTATAAGATAACAGAGACCAGGAAATAACTAGTCCCAGTCTCTTTAGTTTGGATACTAATGGGCCTGTAGAATGTTGAAAAAGGCATCTGCCACCATGATGGTTGGCTCACTGACGGATCCCTAAACTGTTAGTTGATCTCCCCCTGTCCACCTTGCAAGAGCATCCGTATGTTCAACCGTTAACAAATATAAAAGCACACACAGTTGCAGATAAAATAAATTTGGGCTGCAAAATTTTAGCGTAAGTTCATTCACCACCTAACTCCAGAAAGACAGCACCCCCCCCCATGAAACGGTTAACTTTGCTAAAAAAAATGCACTTGTGGCACTCTCAATTACATGGCACAGAATGGCGGCACCATGAGTTAACTGATCCACAATTTCTTATATTTAACACCATTAGGAAAAAAACTTTCAACACTTTTAACATTTAAATAGTGGCAGTAGCATGTGGTGTGTTAACCGCTACTCCAACACACACACACTGCTCCCCTAAACTGCAGCCCCGCTTGCTGAACCAAAAACAAAGAATCTATTTTTTTTTTTGTTGAAAAGCAAAACTACCTCCTCGTAGCTTGTAGCAGAGGAACCATGTTCAGACCTCCTGCCGCCATGCCCAATCCCGATGACAGTGTCAGCTACTACCTGCCTATCAAAGGTCCACATGCCCGAGCCTGCTAATATTTTCCTTGATCTCCCCATCCCATAGCTCTTAAAATCAAAAAGGCACTCCCTAACATTCTGCCAAAATGATACACCGAAACCTAGCTGAGGTTTAGTGATCCCCCCCCCCCCTTCTGTGCAGTAGGTTTAATTCCATTTGCAGTACAGACACGAAGAGAGTACTGTTACCCTGGACCATTTCTCTTTCCAGTGTGTCGCAGCTACCACCAGCAGTCACGCTTAATTCACTGCAGAGCATTGAATAGTGATCAAGGGAATGATCACATCTGTGTGCTCTCTAAACTGTTTTTTTGTGTTTTTTCTGTGTAGTAAAAGCAATGAAAGAGCAGAGCTCAGACAGAAAATCAGCTTCATTTTGTAGCAATTCAGTTCAGGTTCCCACTGTCAGCGAAAGCCAAGGTATGAGATGGAGTGCAATGGGAACGAAGAAAATACCACTCCTCTAACACACAGTAGCGCTCTTTCTCTGTTGCTCATGTCAGTCATGGTTTTGCAGCCCCATAACATGATCAGACTGAGGAAAACAACAAAAAAAACTGCAGAAATGTCAAGACATTTTTTTAGTAACATTACTATTTAACTACTGTTCCCATCGCACTCCATCTCATACCTTGGCTTTCTCTGACTGTGGGAACCTGAACTGAAATGCTACCAAATGAAGCTGATTTTCTGTGTGAGCCCTGCTCTTTCATTTTTTTTACTTTTGTTTGCTGCTGTTACTAGTCAGAGAGAGGAAGGAGAACAGTAGTACAGAATCTCCAGTAGGACAGAAATGCCCACCATAAAAAAACAACATAAATCTAATGCAAGTGGAGGAATTATGTTACTCCAAACATTTTTTAAACTAATCAATCAAAATCAATCAATCAAAATCTTTATTTATTCAGGCGGACATCATTGAGCAATGCTTATTTACAAGATGGACCTGATAAGGTCAAGGATCAAATTGATGGTACAGTAGCAGATATATACAAAACACTTGTATTTAAACAGATAAAGTAATATAAACATATATACAATCCAAGGATAGAGGTTGATAACACCTAACAGGACAAGGTAGGATACAATAAAAATGCCCTAGAAGAATCCAGTATGTACAAGTCCCAATAAAGGAGCCAAAGCAAGCTCGCAACATAGGGTACCCGGTATTACAGGCTGCAGGGCAAACTAAAGCAGACAATATTGCACTAGCTTTTTAAAATTAAACTTAATTTATTTACAGTGCCCATTTTCTAAGCGCAATAATACCCTCCAGGATGGGCGGTATTGTGCTATAGTGGACCTTCCAGGTGCTATGAGGCCCTCTGCCTGTGGCGTCAGGCCTCATTACGCCCCTGGGCTGTCTGGTATACCACAATCCTGCCCACCCTGTCAGGTATTATTGCTTACTTTGCATTCCTGACTGCCCTCTTGGCCTCCCTAGTTCTTACTTGGGACTCCCACCATTCTTTATCCCCCTGCTTGTCCATACACCCGATGAAGGAAGGAACAATTGTTCCAAGCTGCAGCTGTGTTTCCCTATCGTTGTCACTTCCTTTCAAGGCACAGAAATGTTCTCACACTTCAACGCTTTCAGACAGGAAACTAAACTTAGGGTTATGCCAACACTGTTTTGAGCACTTGTCCAAATCCCAAGGAATAGAACATCACACATTCCCCCAAATTAAGCAGGCTTTTTTTTATTTTATTTTTCTCCCATAACTTCTCCTTGCTCTGTTTTCACAGATTTGTGTCTCAACCCTAACCGATGCCTACATAGAGTTTTGTGCAGTTAATTTCCAACTTCTGGAAAAGGATATTTATCAGTTAGTGCACAATAATTTGTACTGACAATGCCGGCATTGGGCCATTATGTTGACCCCTGTACTAACTATCCTGAAGCCAAAAGGTAAGAGCCACACAGTGTATTTAAAGGCTGCAACACATGCAGTACCTTGGTGGTATGGCCTGTATAATATATTGATTATGTATCATTTTATTATTCAAAACAAACTCTGATTCTTAGAATGGGTCACGTTTCTTAAGTGGCTTGTTTCATATATGGTTATAGTATTAGCTGGTCACTTGATCACCAGGCTTTTCCTCACCCACACATGGTGAAAATGAAAGGCAGTTTATTGTCCCATCCCTGTAATAGCTCCTCTCCTTCCTCTTTCAAAACTGAATATAAGAGATCACATGTTCCCTTCTAATCTCCCTTTGCCAAATGTTTCTGCACCTGAACCAAATAAGATGTATCTCTACTATTTATAGGCATCAGTCGATGCCAATGTTACTCTGAAATGAGCCAGCAGGGAGTGTGTAAATGTTGGGCAACCCATATTCACATTCTGGGAATGGAGAGCCTTAACCCTGCGACACCCCTGACCCTCTGATGGTTCATGTGTGGTATTCTAGGGTTTGCACCCAAACCCAGTCATCTGGGCAACAGTGTAATGTGCTGCCACAGCACCTCTGGACTGGCCTTTCAAAATGTCTCTCACTGAAAAAGGGAATGTAGCCTAGGATCCAGGGTGTATTCTGTATTCTTTTCAAATAGTTACATGCAGTCCTTAAATTCTACAAGAGATGAGCAGAATAGGGACATTGGCTCAATAAGTATTGTACGTTCAGCAGGGCTGCCTCCTCCCAGTATTACACCACTGTGTTACGATGTGGTAAGTTCCCACGTTTCCAGTGTAGAATTTAAACCCACAGTCTTTAGATCTTGAAACATGAGTGCAACCACAGAACCAAACCTAACCTTTGAATGAGGCATTATATCATATCATATCATATCATATCATATCATATCATATCATGTCAAATCATATATCATATCATGTCATGTCAAATCATATATCATATCATATCTCATGCCACAGTGCTATGATTACTGATCCAGCTTTGTAACATCTGAGAAATAACATCATTTGTAGAAAATATCAGATCAATATTACTGATCAGATTTTTTTCTGTACACATTCTTTTTTGATCATTAATGAGCGCATATCCACCTATAATACACAATTTCACAAACATAATTTATTCCGCTATTAAAATTTCCTATAAAACTACATTTTAGATTTCCATTGTCTTACCCAAGTTGTCATCACTTTTGTTAACTTATCAATGAAGTCTGTATAAAAAGCTTCCATTAGGATTTTCTGACTTCCCAGTGCCGTAGTTATGATATTCGCAGCTCTTAACATGACAGCCAACAGGGGTGTTTCTACGGTCTGAAAAGATCAGGGGCCTAAGTTAAGTCCCCCTTTCATTTAAATGAAATGAAATCATCTGCCCCTTATGTGATATTTCTCTCTTGAACCTTTTGCTGCATAATATATTAACTGTATATATTCTTTTTTCTTTGGACAGTATGATATTTTCTATTTCCATGCTGAGAGGGGAAGTTCCGTTTGGAATAATTAGAACTACAGTTCTACATTCATTGTCTTCATGTTTTTTAACACTTGTATTTTTTTTCACACTTGTATGAGGTGGGGGGTTATATATTTGTATTTATATATGCACATTTGTACTTTGCTTGGCACCATGACCCTCCAATGTGCAACAAATATTTGGAATTAATAGAGTGTGTCATTAATTTCAATGAGTGCTGAGACATACATTGCCATTTATGAACATACAAAATTGCCAGTGGAAACAGGCTGTGATGGTCTGTCGAGTCCACTCAAGTGTGCAGCTTAGTGCCAAAACATGAAGCTGCCCCCCCTCCCCGAGTTGTACTTCCCTCATCTCAGTCCCATCCTGCAATCCCACCCCTCCAGGGCCCCCTGCCATCCTCACCTTCTTCTTTACCCTGTCCCACCCCCTCTTGAAACTAGTCACTGTCTTTGTCACCACCACCTCTTCTGGCAACTCGTTCCATCCCTTAACCACTCTTTCCATGAAAAAGTACCTCCCCAGTTCCCTTTTGAATCTGCCCACCACCGATTTCAGGCTATGACCCCTAGTTGTTCCTTCCCTCCTTAGGTTAAAGATGCTGTCTGTGTTCACCCTATTTGTGGCCTTCAGGTACTTGAAGGTCTTGATCACATCCCCCCTCTCCCTCCTTTCCTCCAGGGAATACATGTTCAGTGCACTCAGCATCTCCTCTTATGTTCTGTCCTCCATGCCACAGATCATTTTGGTTGCCCTCTGTTGGACCCCCTCCAGCAGTTTGATATCCTTCTTCAGGTAAGGGCACCATAACTGAACACAGTACTCCAGGTGTGGTCTCACCAGTTACCTGTACAGTGGGAGAATAACTTCCTCCCTTCTAGAGGTGATTCCCCTGGTGATGCAGCCTAGCATTTTATTTGCTTTGGCTGCTGTCTTTCAGCACTGTGCAGTGTGCTTCATGTCCCCCTGACCATTACCCCCAGTTCCTTTTCCACCTCTGATACTGCCACCACTTTAATTGGAGTAGTAAGTAGCGGTAGTAATTTTATTTGATTAACCACACATTCTCGGGGATTTGAGTGCTTTACAGGCATGGAGCTCATACAAAAGACAATTTATGAACATATTATGAAATATACTTTATAAACAACTCAATAAATAAAATAAATGAAAAGTTAAATAAATAAAACAAATAGCAATAAAATGCAGTTAGGATTAAAACAAATTAACAGTGGCATCCCAAACTAGAGGTGTTTACACCAAGCCAAATGCCTCCCTGAAGAGGTAGGTTTTAAGGCCCCTTATAAGAGCTTTCACTGAGGGAGCCTTCCTCAAGGATCTTGGGAGCATGCTCCACAGGGTTGGGCCGGCTGCCTCAAAGGCACAATCTCCAGACAACTTCTGCCTTGCCCTGGGAACAGATAGGAGGCCCACCTCGGAGGAGCTGAGTAGTGAGAGGTGTAGCAAGAGGTCAGGAGGTCTCTCAGGTAGCCAGGGTCCAGTCTGTATAGGACTTTATAGGTCAGCATACTGACCATGAAGGTGATGCGCCATTTCACCAGTAGTCAGTGCAGGTCACGCAGGACTGGAGTCACACAATAGGACCATGGAAAGTCCATCAGTAACCTGGCCACCATGTTCTGTACTAGCTGCAGGTGTAACAGCACACCTCCTGCCACCCCAAGGTAAAAAGCATTAAAGTAGTCAAGTCTGGAAGTCACAAATGCATGTACCATGGATGGCAGGTCTCTGGGGGTGGGGATGGGGATTAAGACTTTAATACAGGTAATGTTCCTAAGATGGTAAAAGCCACTCTGGACTACTGCTGACACCTGAGCCTCAAATGTCAGCCATTCATCCAGAATGACCCCCAGATTCTTAACCTTGGCAGAGGCTATCAACCTGATGGGACAAGCACAAGACCAGTCACCTCCATGTTTGCATTCACATCCCACCTATGACCAGGCTCAGTCAGTAGCACCTCCATTTTATCTGGATTGAGTCTAAGTCAGATTGATCACATCCAGTCCTGAATTTCTGCCAATCACAAATTCAATACTTCAACCACATCAAGCATCCCATGTACATATGAAAGATATAGTTAGGTATCATCTGCATAGCAGTGAAAATCCTACCTGTACCTACTGATGAGCTCTTTTAGTAGCAGCATGTACACTTTGAACAGCCTAGTGAATAGTACTGATCCCAGGGTACACCACATAGCAGGTTCTTTGGGAAAGTGGGGAAATTGCCCATCATCACCCTCTGCATCCTGTCTCTGAGGAAGGACTCAAACCAGCTCATGACAGTGCCAGTGAGTCCCCCAAACTCCCTGAGCAACACAGCAACAGCCCATGGTCCACGGTGTCGAAGGCTGATTTGAGATTGAGTAGAACAAGAAATTACTATTCCCCTCTGTCTCATGCCCTGGGAATGTCATTGTGCACCCTGACCAACACAATTTCCATACTGTGCCTTGACCTAAGCCTGGACTGGAGAGGCTTATAGGTGTCAGAGGTAGTGAGGCATGTCTCAAGCTGCAGAGCCACCACCTTCTCAATAACATTACCCAAAAAGGGCAGGTTAGAGACAGGTCTAAATCTCACCAGGCACTCTGAGTTCAATGATGGTTTCTTCAGGAGGGTCCTCACCAGCGCTTATCTCAAGCCCTTGGAAAGGACCCCTTCCAGAGGGAACACTGGACTATCTCAACAAACACTGGACCCAGAACTCCCACACAGCTTACTAGAAGACATGTTGGGCTCTGGTCCAGTTCACAACAGCTGGACCGCAGCTCTGAGATCACCTCACAAACCTCCTGCACCGAAACTGACCTGAACTCTCCCCACACAGGAGGAGTGCCCCTGTTGACAACCAGCTCACCTCTGCCAGGCTGCAATAGCCCAGTTGTGGAGATCGAGGACCAAAGAGAAGACACTCTGTCAAAGAAGAACTGAGCAAACTCATCACACTTAGCAGATGAAGGTTCTAACAGGCTGCAGACAGACCAGGTGGAGTAGCCTGTCTACAAGCTGGAAGAGTTTAGTTGCGTGGCTGTCTCTGTCAATTTTCTAAGGACAATAACCTTCATCTTGGGACAGCTCTTATTGGCTGTCTGTGAAACATGAGCTCCTTGTTTGGTTCCTCATCCTGACAGGCATTTCCAAATTCCTCCAGACTGGACTATGTCATAACTATCAGCCAGTTTATTTAACCTTTTTTTCCCCAATCCAGTATTGCCTCTGATATCTGGTCTGTTTTCATACTCAGTGCTGAATTTCTTCAGTCTAAAGTGTATTTTAAGTACTTGTGTCTACTTTTCCATTTGCAGATTATACTGTAAAGCCACTAGAGGGCAACAAGACATGTAGGTTGCAATCCTCTTCCCACTGCTTCCCCCTAACACTTCTGTCCTGCGTCATTCATACCTAAACTCTCTGCCTTTCACCCCTCTCTGTAGTGTCCCTTGCACAGTCTCCCAGGCTATCACTAGGCATACAATGTGACATCCAAACTTGGGTTCGAACCAGGTACCTTTCGCTCCAAAGGTAGCAACCCTACCACTGCGCCACTGTGTCTGCCACAATATTAGGTGTCAGCAAGACCCACTCATACCTGCCCATGGTCACATCTACCACCACTGTACTCCCTCACAACACCCACCCACACAAAGTAACCATACTACTGTTGCTAACCACATTTACCCAGCTCAGCAACAAACCCCCAGTTGCCTCTGGTATGTACACACCTTTGCTGCAGGGGGGGAGCACTTCACCCCTCATAGCCTCTCCATCACCCTGTCTCTCCCTGTAGCCCCCCCACACCCCTTCCCTCTACTCCTCCATCTCTCTGTGCCTTGAGCTCTCCATGTCTTTTCCTACACCTGGCCATTCCAGCCCTCACGCAGCTGCCCATTCCCTGCTCATCACCTTCTAAGCTTGCCAGCTGCCGTTACCTTGCAAAGCGCCACAAATTCATGGCCCTTGTCAGGATCTTCCACTTGCTTCTTCTACTGTCTGGCAATGTTCACCCCAATTCTGGCCCAGCAGTGCCCTCCCCCCAACTGCGGTCACCCACAGGGCTTCAAATAGCCACTATGAATATCTGCAACCTGCCTAAAAAAACGGCACCCCTGCAGTGCTGGACAGCACACCACCAACCAGACATTCTGGCTTTAACAGAAACCTGACTGTCAGCCAATACCCCAGACTCATTTGTCTTTATTCCTGGCTACTCTCTTATTAGGCTCGATCATAACAGCAAGAGAGGTGGTGGTTGCACCTTCTACGTAAAAGACTTACTGCATTACCAAACCGTGCCTGCACCCTCCCTAGACCATGGTGCCCAAGCCCTCTCAATAAAACACTTCCCTGACCCAAACCATGCTCCTCTTACTCTCACCATCGCCTACATCCCACCCCACAGTCAATCCCCTGCCTGTAAAGCACTCTCTGACTACCTAGCTAGCCACCCCCACAAAATGGAACAAATTCTAGTTGGGGATGTCAACATAAACTGGCTGGCGAGTTCATCAACACACACCAAAGATACCTTTGCTGTGTTAGATATGACCCAAGTGGTATCCCAGCCTACCAGGACCAGCCCCACTAATGGAACCCACATTCTACTAGATATCCTGCTCACTAATCGTCTCCACCATATTACCGACCTGGGTGTCCTACCCAACGGCTTAAGCGCCCAACCCCCAGTCATCTTCAGCTGATCCTGTCAGCTACCTTAACCACCACCAAATATCACCTTTTGTCATTGACTACACCCAGGAGGATAGCCAAACTCAAACGATATCTAATTAACTGGGACTGGTCCCCTATTTTTCAAGCCCAGCACATAGATGATGTATTGCACTACTTCACCACCACCTTTAATACCACCTGAGATGCTTTTGCACCGACCATCAATGTGACCACTAAGAAACGTTGTGCCCCCTGGATCACCTCAGAACTCCTACAACAGTTCAAAATGCGTGACAACCTCTGGCTTCATGCCACTGCCTCCAGTTTGCTAAGCCATAGGCAGGACTATAATGCTGCCCACAATAAGTGTACCTGGACAATCCGCAAGGCCAAGGCGGAGCACTACAGAACAGCCCTATCCACCTCCTAGGGTATCACAAGAAAGTTCTGGGATGACATCAAGGAGCTTAATGGTAAATCCCGCTCTCCCCGCTCACAACTTAGTGTTAACGGTACTACCACCACAGACACACTTCACATAGCTAACTGCCTCAACTCTACCATCTCAGACCTCAGCTCAGTCCTCCCTAGCAACTTTTTCAATCCAAGTCAGCCTACCTCACCGCCTGAGCTCCTCCACCCCCCTTCAAACTCAGAGTCATTACCCCTACAGAAGCAAAAGCCTACCTGTCCAAAGCTCTCCAGAGCTCCAATTATTGCAAAGACACCTTCGATATGTGTATCCTATACCTTGCGCTAGACTCAGTTATCTCCCCACTCACGGATCTTCTAAATCTGTCCCTGCACCTGGACCAGTTCCCAACCTCATGGAAAATGGCAGTGATGACGCCAATATTGAAATATGGTGAGCGCTCCCTCCCAAACAACTACAGGCCCATCTTGATTCTCCCCCCACTCCCTAAAGCCCTTGAAAAGATCATGGCCAATCAACTCACTGACTACCTCCTTGCACACGACCTCTTGTGTAGGGAGCAGCATGGTTTCAGAGCTGGTCATAGCACTATGACCGTCCTCACAGAATTTGCTAACTCCCTGCATTCCCTCCTTGACAAGGGGCACCTCGCAGGGGCCGTGTTTATAGACCTCTCAAAGGTCTTTGACACGGTTTCTCACCCCCTCCTTCTCAACACATTACAACAAATTGGGATCTCTCATTGTCCACTCTTATGGTACTCCAGCTATCTTTCATCTAAAACCCAATGTGTTAAAATTAATAATACCATATCTACTTTGCTGCCTGTGTAGTCAGGAGTTCCCCAGGGATATATCCTGGGTCCCCTGCTATTCAGCATCTACCTCAACACCCTGCCTAATTCCTGCCCCAGAAACCTTCTCCTCTACATGGATGATGCTGTTTTTTACGCCTCATATCCTGATCCTCTCTCTCTCCAGTGTACGTTACAAAACTCCTTCTCTCAGATTGAACACTGGTTTGCTGAACACAGGTTGGTGGTCAACATTAAAAAAATGAAGACGATGCTCAATGCCCACTGCCAAAACAGATCAAAGGATTTCCCCCTGGAAATACTCTCCGCCACTCTCAGCCCACTGGAACAGGTTCAAAAGTATCTTGCTATTACTTCTGACTCTTCCCTCTTGTTCCACGAACATATAAAAATCCTCAGCTCTGCCACCAACACCCACATTCGTTTCCTTTACAGACATAAAGACTACCAGCCACCTGAAGCACTTCATCTAGCCATTACCTACTCAGTCTTATCACTGGTGGACTATGGCCTCACAATCTAAGCTGTCGCCGACCCTGCAGCGCTTCATCAAATAAAAGTAGTCATCAATAAGGCCTGCCGGCTCCTCTGGTGCCAACAGAAATACACATACCTGCACCCTATAGAAGCTCACTAATATCCTCTCCCTTGAGGAGGACTATTATACCATACCTGTCTCTTCATCAAAAAATCCACCTGAGTTTAACCTCAATAGGTGTCATGGCTTCTCTTCAGGCAGCCACCATCTCAGCATCCACATGGGCCACCCCAAACACTATCTGGAAGGTGCCTAGGGTCAGGACCACCCTGACCCAGAGATCCTTCCCCCTTAGAGCTCCATCCTGGTACAATGCCCTCCCATTGGCCGTCACATCAATCACCAATATAGGTCCTTCTAAAGCTGCCTTAAGGGCCCATATCCTCTCCTCATGTCAATGCCAGTGTAACTGGTAACCTGTGGATCCTGCACCATGCCGCTAGGACACGCACCCACCCTTGGCCTGGCAGTGGAGAGCCCTCACTATTTCTTGCCTACATGCTCCCCACTTCCTTCGGTTACCATATAGTTGCACTGGACTATGAATGCATTGTATTATGTACTGTTTAAGACAAGGCCTCCCTGAGGCGGCTTACTACCAACTCATATCAAACATTGCTTTAGCTACCAATTGTATAGGTCTTAACCGCACATTAGGTAAATATGTTGACAGCTCTGCCCTGTTTTAGCTACCAAATATATAGGCATTAACCAGTACTTATACTGTGTATGATTGCTCACCCACATTTATTCTGTGTTTGTACTGGATGAATGTTTGTGTTTTATTCTGACGTGGATCCTTTGGAAAAACGAGTCTATGACTCAAATGGTTGTAATTCTGATTTCCTAAATGAATAAATAAAAAAACAATACTGTATGTTCCTCCCTGCCACAATCACCTCTGGATGGAAATGCTGCCTTCTTATGGGAGATCACCATTTGATACTCACTGTAGTGAGTCCTGAAAGCCAGTTTGTCCTCCTCAATCCTAGGCCTCCTCCAACAACACTCCAACCTCTGACCACTGCCTTAGTCTCCCTGAGCTCCCTGTTAAACCATTACCTCAAGCAAGAAGTCCGAGGTTGTGCACACACTGGTGCAACAGAATCAAAGGTTGAAGTAATGGCCTTATTATAGACAACCACTGCCTCCTCTGATCCTATCCCACAAGAAGCTGTCATGACAGGTCCATCACTGTCTGGAGTTCTTCTAGGGATAACCATCTTCAAAAGACAGTATTGCACCATCTCCACAGGAGGTGGACTATGGGGGGGGGGGCTCTAAGCAAGAACTTCACTGTTCAATAATCGAACCAACTAACTGACTGGGCCAATCTCAAGATTGTTAGTCTCATGCACCAGTGTGAAGACTAGGCCCAAGACATACCCATGTTGGTGGGTCATGGAAGTACCTACTTGTGCTAGGCTCAGTGAATCCCTAAGCTGGAGGAAATCCTGATCAAAATGCAAGAGTTCTTCATTGACCAGGCACTGAGGTCACACAGAACCAATCATCTATGTGACTCCAACACCCCCTCGTCAATGAAGTATGTGATTTCCTGCAGAAATTCCCTCTTGCACCATGGAGGCTGGTACTCAAGAAGGATCATGCAGTCTGCACCTAGGCCCCTATGCATGAGCATGCATTCCAATGGCAGCTTCTCCCACTATCTGCACAGTAAGGTTTAACTCGGATCTAAATCAGATAGTGCCCCCACCACAATGCCTCCATGGACAGTGAACCACGGAGAATCCAGCTGGACTTTTGTCTCCAGGACTGGACCAGCATCATTGCTCATCCAGGTCTCTGTGATGCATATCAAACTGACTGAGGAAATCAAGTCTTCCATAATTGCAGTTTTGTTCCTGATTGAGCTGCATTGTATAACGCTGTCTGTAGGGGACAGATGGAAGCAGGTAGCCTAATAGCTACCTGCCCACTCAGTCAGAGGGTAGCCCTGGGTATGGGAACCAACCACGGCAGTCCTCTCATGGTCCTACTTTGCCCCAGGGCACCCCCTGGTCCTTACCACCCATATAATACCTCCCTGTTAGTCCTCCCCAGTCTCTGCCACCTACCATCCAGCATCCTTGTTATGCCCACCTCCCTGCTGTACCTATTCACCACCACTATCGGGGAGTCAATGAAGGGGCAGAGCTCAAGCAGCTGGAACAGGGGGTAACTAAACCTAGGGGCCCCAAAACATTGACACACAATATCACTACTTATTAAAACAGCCTCCACAACAAAATCCCAGTGCCCCCCCCAAAACTTTATAAAAGTCAACACGCTCAGCCTAGGTTCTAACAACACATCCAAAAAGTCACTCAAACACTACTGCAAATTAAATCCTACTCATACACCCCCATTCACCTCAACCCTACCATTCATACACCTCCCCACCTTATTTAAATAATTAAAACACTTAAATCAAAGGATAATCCACAATGATAGCAAATTCAAGGTGCAAATTATGGCTGAATTTCAAGCCAGAAATGTCCAAATAGGCATTCATTTATGTATGTATTTATTTATCTTCTCGGAGTAACTCCTTTGAATTAGAAGCTTGTTTACAAAAGTTCCACTTCATAACAAGTACAATACAGGTAATGATAGACAATATGAGTAAACTGTTGAAAACAAAATATATTAAACAATCTAGGTATATACATATTTCACATGCACTCAGGAAGCGGTCAGGGGCTGACTTTGTCAAGAGGGGGAGAGAGGTGGGGAGGTAAGGGTGAGCAGAATTTGGAGTGTGTGGGGGGGAGTAGTTGGAAACAGTTAAGACAATGGTAGGATGGAAGAGGACAAGTGCTTGGGCAGAAAGGACAAGAAGAGGGGGACAGGGGTAGAAAGGGTGGAGTAATTAGGGTTGTCAGTCACAACTACTTAGAGAAGTAAGGCATTGGAGGAGTTTTTTCTTAAACAGTCCTAGCTTAGGCTCATTGGTTATGACAGGAGGAAGATCACTGAGCCAACAGGGTGCCCTGTAGGCAAATGATCATTGTGCTTGTGACGTGTGGTGGAAGGGGACTTGTGGAGTGTTTCTAGCCATACCTCTTGTCCGTTGAGGGTTGGTTGCTTGATTAAGGAGGTTTTGGAAGGTGGTAGGGGGTTAAACAGAGGCAAGGTTTTTTTCCCTAAGAGGCAGACCTGGTATTTCACCCTGCCCTGGAGGGTTAGCCACTTGGCCTGGGCCAATAGGTCGCATGCATGGGTAAGTCTGTGCACACCTATAAGACTAGCCCACAGGATTTATTTAATGCCATACTGACTCTTTTAAGGGTTGTGTCTGTTGCTGTGCCATACACCACAAGCCCATAATCAATAATAGAAAGGACTGAGCTTTTTACAGTGAGTGAAAATGCATCAGTGGTCATACTATGATGGTGTGTATATAACAGGCCAATTCTAGTATTGATGACCTTAACAACATGATCAACGTGATGGGTGAAGGATAGGGAGCTATTGAGTGTAATGCCTCATTACTTAAAGGTACACACCTGTTCTAATGGTGCTTGCTAGTTGTTAAGAACTGTCATTTGATAGGATTTATGTTTATTTTGGGGGGTTCGTGAATAACATTACCTTTGTTTTTTTATAGTTCAGGAGGAGCTTGTTTTTGGAGAACCAAGCCTCAGCAGTGACAAAGTTGTTTTGGAGATGAGCTTCCAGTGAGTGTGGATCAGGATTGTTGGAAAAAACTACTGCATCATCGGCATAAAGGAGTATTTTTTCAGTGCATACTAGAGGAAGCTGATTGAGGAACAGACTGAACAACAGGGGACCTAGAACTGACCCTTGTAGCACACCCATGTTCATCTGCCTACTATCAGAGAGGAGATCATTTATTTTTACCTGTTACATTCTGTTGGTGAGGTAGCTTTTGAAACACCCAACAGTTTCTGGTGAGAGTCCAGTGGAGTGGAGTTTGCTAAGTAGTATGCTGTGATTCACGGTGTCAAAAGCTTTAGTGAGGTTGATGCATATTTCCCCCACAAGCTGGCTCCTGTCTAGGGCCTCATGAAGAAAGCCAGAGTACTCAAGCAATGCCATTGAGGTATTGTGTGCCTTCCGGAATCCATGCTGCCACTTAGCCAAAGGGGTAGTTCAAATATGCCTCTGCTCTCACCACTGGTAGGTTCCAAGTGAAAGCTGCAGACAATACTCTCACTTTTGCCGGCGAGAAAAGGGGAAGCAGAAAATAAGACTTTGCCAAAGAAAGAAAGATAGACCCAGGGACTCACCCACCGCTGTCCACCAGCCAGACTCCTCAATCTGCCCGGGGGTGTGTGGCAGTCTAGCAATCACCTGCTCTAGCCTTCTTCACAGGGCTAGTTCTCTACCAGCAATACTGGAACTGTCCCCAGCACACCAGGAAATTCTCAGCATGTTCAGCCAAAAGACAAGTGCAGTTCTCTCCTCCTGCATCTACAATAGGACTGGAGCCTGAAGATCAAAAGTTCAGATCACCACTGATCCATCCAGTGGAGCCGTTTAAATTGCCTGGAACGGGCTGGTCTGGGTGCAATCCCTGCACAGTCGTGCAGACCTGGCCTTTCTCCACAGATAGCATTCAAACCACTCTACCTTCCTCCAGGTGAGCTCATCTGGTGCTGCCAGCATCCTCCATCCTTCACCTCGGGAGAGGATCCACTCTGGTAAGTCCTGCTGTTTTAGGTAACCAGGACACAGTATTTACACAGAAAGGAAAACGCAAATAAAAGACCAAAGTTATGACACTGTGAGTTTACACAGGGGGATCTTAGGGCTAAAAATAAAAAGCTAACTCCTTTGATAACTCACTTCAGCTTCCTATCTCACTCTCCATCACTCACCCTGTTAACTACTATGAACACAAGTTAAACACAGGATATAATACAAAAACTAAATTCTGAAAGCAATTAGCAGATTCTGCTTCCAATAGATTCTCCAAATCAAACTGTCTCAAGGGATTATTTACTAAGTCTGGAGCTCACTAGCAGAGCTCCAAACTGATGGCTAGCCCAGCCTGACAAGACAGCAGCAGAAGAATTTGACTTGCCCCTATAAATCTGCTAGTATAAAAGCATGATGGGTCGGTTGTGGACCACTGCCTTGAAAAATCACCAACCTTTGGGTACAAATCACATTAGGACCTTTTACTGAAAGTAAGCATACCAGCATGTTCTGTTCAGTCCTCTTTTCATGCACCTTAAAATTGGAAAATAAATTTTGCACATAATTTTGCAGTTTATTCTGAGCCTTACACAGTTTTGTTGGGACTCCTCGTGCCCAGTGGGAAAAAAAAACAACCAATAGGCCAGTGGTCAGGTTCTGGAATTAGGAATCATTTATTTGGAGCTAATGAATAGTGATTCAGGGACCCCACCCCTAGTGCCCACACCCTGAGATGTCCCTGGCCAGTCAGGTGTGATTTCCCAAATACAGCAATTGTGAGATCAGCTGGGGACAGACAGATGTTTTTAAAGCAGATAGCAGAATAAATAATTGCTACTTTAAAATATTTAAAAGACTTAAAACAAATGGTGTGCATAACCTTTGCTTGTAAAACCTAGCCACCCTTAATACATGCAGCTTGGTTTTTATGAGGCCCAAGCTGAACCTTGCCCATATGGCTCGGATCTCAGATCCTTTTTATTTTTTTATCAATTATACCTCCCCAGCCTCCCAGCCTGCATGCCTGTCATGTGACAGGCTTAGGAGGCTGAGTAGAGATCAACCTGTGCCCGAGGGGAGTGCAAGCTGCATAGATAGGCATGCCACTCAGACCTCGGCAACATTCCAGCTCAGAAAGTGGTGAGGAAGGGTGCTGAATTTCATGGTCATTGTTTGTCACTGTATCAGCTAGCAGGCAGCATTCTGCAGGCCAAAGCAGGGATGGAGAACGGGTGGAAAGCTGGGAACAGAGAGGGCAGAAGGAAAAAAAAAACTCCAAGAAGAAAGAAAAAAAGAAACAAATAACAAAACAGTGTAAGTGTGTGTGTGTGTGTCTCATGGGAGGACTGGTTGGATGCTGGACAGCTCAGTCTTCACTGCTAAAAAGAAAACTAAGAAAAGAGCCTGAAAAAAACTGATAAAAAAACATTTAAAAGAGAAGGGTATAAAGAACAAGAGAGTAAACAGAAAAGTAAGGCCCTGTCCACGCTACACTGCTCTGGCCCGGTAACAGATGCAATCCGTTACGGCCGGGGAGCAGTGCAGTGTGACCACACTGCAGCAGTATCCATTATGGGACTGGTACCACCGGTCCACACTAGGAGTGCCGGGCGACCGTTATGGCGGCACCCGTTCCCAGGATGCAGCTCGTGCTATGCTACGGGCCCTGCAGGGGACCGTTGTTACGCGCCATTATTTCACCCGTAACGCTATTGAGGCGTAATCTGGTTTCATATTCGCTGTTGAAACCACTTCATATGTGGTTTCAACAATGGTCATGAAAACGCCTTCTGTAATGTTACAGGTGTAAATGCAAACCGTTGCGGTAGTGGTCTGGGCACTCTGTAACGTTACAGAGGTGTAGTGTGGACAGGGCCTTAGTGACTGTGTGGGGGTGGGGCCACTCACTCTAGTCTGGAACTCTGTAGGAAAGAAGACAAGAACTTCAGAGAACAGAATAACATTTTTGAATAGAAAAATAAGAACATTTAAAAAGAAAGAATACAGAAGAAGCAAGAGAGATACTCTGTGTATGTGTTGGTGGGGGCTGCTCAGACTATAGATGCTGTGCAGTCAATAGGCACACAAGTGCACAGCACAGACAGTAGTCCTGTGTTTTCTCTACAGTGCTCAATAGCAGTGCACAACTGCAGAAAATAAAACCAGAAAAATAAAAAGTTTTTTTAACAAGAAAATGTTTATAGAAAAAAGTAAAATGTTTTAAACAAGACAAGAAAACAGAAAATAAATTGTACAATCTGAATACACAGAAACGAGGAACTAAGAAAGAACACAAAGTTTACGTTGCATAGCACAGAAAGAGAGAGAGATAGACTGTGTGTGTGGATGAAGGTCAGTGTTTGGGAGGGGTGTGTGAAGTCTTTTGTTAGGGGGAGGGACTGCCCTTTGGCAGTTGCATAGTAGCCCCTCTCTGCAGTGTCACCAGCCATTTCCCACACAAGCACAGAACCAATTTTCTTTTGTGTAGTCCAATAAACATAAATGGTGAAAGCAGAGCCAGTAAAGGCTCATGTCATGTGTGAAGCCTTTTTGGAGGGTGTGGGAAGTCCTTTGGCAGTTATGTAGTAGCCCCTGTCTGCAGCATCACCAGCCATTTCCCATGAAAGCCCAGGACCATTTTTCTTTTGTGTAGTCAAAAAAAAAGAATTGTGAAAGCAGAGTTAGTAAAGGCTTGCATCATGTGTGAAGCCTTTTGTGGGGGCAGCCCCTTTAGCAGAGTGGTTGCCCCTGTCTGCAGCATCACCAGCCATTTCTCATGCAGGCATGGAGTGATTTTTCTTTTGTGTAGTCTAATATAAAATAAATTGCAAAAACAGAGCCAGTAAAGGCTCACATCATGTGTCAAGCTTTTTTGGATGGGGGGAAGGCAACCCTTTGGCAGTTGCATAGTAGCCCCTGTCTGCAACATCACCGGCCATTTTCCAAGCAAGCACAAGGCCACTTTTCTTTTCTGCAGCCCAATAAAAAATAAATTGCAAAAGCCAAGCTAGTAAAGGTTCATACCGTCATATGTTAGACCTTTTTGGAAGGAGGGGCAGCTTTTTGGCAGTTGAGTAGTAACCCCTGTCTGCAGGGTCACTAGCCATTCCCCACGCAGGCACAGGATGATTTTTCTTTTCTGTAGTCCAATAAAAAAATAAATTGTGAAAGCAGAGTCGGTAAATGCTTACGTTATGTGTGAAGCCTTTTTGGACGGTGGGGCAACCCTTTGGCAGTTGCATGGTAGCCCCTGTCTGCAGCATCACCAGCCATTTCCCATACAAACACAGCACCATTTTTCTTTTGTGTAATTCAGTAAAAGAGCTGGTAAAATCTCACGTGACATATGAAGCCTTTTTGGAAGGAGGGGGCAACCCTTGGCATTTGCATAATAGCTCCAACTTTTAGTCTAGCTATTGTTAACCAGCTGTTACCTTGCCTTGAGATGAGCACTCATTTTTGTCACCTATTTCCCCAAGGTGACTGAGGAAGGTACTGTTTTTTTTTTCTTGGAATGGAGTTGGCTTAGTTTTTTGATCAGCAACTTTTAGTTGAATTTTCAAACGTATTAAACAATATTAAAATAAGAATAAATATGGAAGGGAGTGGGCCTGTGAAGCAAGTTTCCAGCATCAGTAAAAAAAGACAAAGACATCAATTCAGAAGAAAAAAAACAGCCACAAAAGTGCTTCTTTTATTGCAGTAGACGTATCCTCTTTCCCTAGTAAAGCTTCCTCATCTTCTGAGCCCTTATTGTGTTCTGCGATCCCATCATGTTTGTCTGCTGCTGCAGGTGATACCCAGTCAACAAATACAGACCAATCAAAATGCTGCAAGCAAAATTTGAGTAATGATCCAGTGGTTAAAAAAAAGTAGGTTTGGCAAAGGTACCATAGTTAAGAGAACAAAGGCAGCTGCAGGCATGATGTAAGGGAAAGGAAAGAATAAGCAGACATGCATACAATGTGCCACTTTCTCAGTATTCTACCATGACTCATTCCTCTGAGAACTCTTCAGAGTCAGACCATATGGATAACAGTGGCACTGAGTTAATTCCTGAAACAGAAGCAGTACATGATGGGGACTCTGATGATGAGGACTCAGGCCCAGAAGAACTTGCTGTTGTGAGATGTCAGACCCAAAAACCTGGGGAAAGGTCACTACCAATGGAAAGATTATTAGGGGCTAGAAAAAAAGAAAGTGCAAAGGAAGTTATGCCTACCTTCTTTGTGGAGGGACAGCCTGATACTCAGTCATCCACTGAGGACATTGAGGAAAATAAATAATTGAACATAAACATACTGGATGATGATTCAACAGTTGCAATACCAGGGACAAAAAAAGAAAAAAGCAACCTATTCTGTTTGGATTTTTTTCTTCTTGACCAAAGAACAGTATACAAGCAATATGCTGTCTATGTAAGGTCTCTTTCAGCAGGAAGACAGGCAAGCAACCTTGGCAAATCAACGTTATTAAGACACTTACAGTGAACACATCCATGTCAGTGGGTCACGGAAAAGTCACAAGGTGACATGGCAGAGGATGTTGCAGAGGTTGACAATGGTATTTATAGGTAAATGTTTCCATATCCAGCGCAAACTCTCAGTCACTGAACAGGGCTTTGAATGTGCTTGCCACATCTTCACCCTCTTTATCTGCTAGATCTTTATCAGGCCACAAAGTTCACCAATTGAAAACATAAGGAGTTTTTCATCTCTGTTTTCTCCAGCCTTTTTCAGTGTGCCAGTTGCACCTCAGAAATGGTTAACAATGCACAAGGCTTTTGAATGGAGAACTAAATATAACCAAAGTCAAGCAGCTGCTCAGCAGAAAAAAAAAGCAATATCTGCAATGATTGTACTGGACGTGCTTACCTTTTCTTTTTTTTTTTTCATCTATATTTATTGAAATTTTCATATGTATGACACATGTACATAGATAAAGTGACAGCCATAGACATCAGATTCATTACATATGACACATAATACAGAGATATTTATACAATTATAGCCTTAATGGAACCCACAGACTTACAGTAGCCTTAAAAAATACTCGTTTCAGTGATCCAGCTATACTATTGGGTATACTATTATCAATTTGTAGACTGTCTTCAACCATACCCAAATCTCTCAGAAGAGAGTGCTGCCATTGAATCAGTTCAGGACCATCTAGCATCTTAACTCTGCTTTTCATTTATAAGGATGTGAAGAGGAAAGAGAAAAGAAAAAAAAAAAATGAAGGAGACAGATATAACACCATGAGTATATGGTTAGTAATAAACAACCTGACCAAGAAAAATAAGAAATACTGTATAAGAAATTTATGCCTCAGTAAATATTCTCTATGAGTATATTATACTATGTACTGTATACTACTTTTAGCCACTACGTTCCAAGTTAATCCCAAATTTTGCTGTTATTTTACATCCCCGTCCGATGCCATTTAAATGTTCCATATAACCTAACAGAATTGTAGCTGGGGTTCAGCCTTCCCAAATGAGTGTGACCAGTCCAGATATAATGATGGCCCCTACCCCCTACTTCCTTCCTGTAGCATTCTTGCCCCTCCGAACATGAGGGTATCTAAAAAACTTACCCCAATCATTAAGAAACCTTTCTTCATTATCCTTTAAAACTTATGTGAGCCCGTCCACTGCCAATGCCTGGATAGCTAAATTTTTCCATTGATCTATAGTTGGGACAGTTCCTGCTACCTATAAATTTTGAATTCCCTGGTGGGCCACTGTCAGTAGTACTCTTAGCCATCTGAGGTATAAACGACCATTCATCCTCTCTCGTATCCTCCACTCCAGAAAGAAGTGGCAAAGGAGATATTTCTATTTGATGGCCACTCACCATAGACAACTCATGGGCCACTCCCTTCCTGAATGGGACCAAATGGGGACAGTTCCTGTAATAGTGGAAAAAGGTCCCCCTAGGAGCCGATCATCTACCACAATTGGGAGGCACTCCTGGATAGAACTTATGTACAATACTCTGAGGATGGTATAAGCAATGTATACACTTATACTGCATCTCCTTAAATTTATTACATAATAACAGGCCCATATGAGAACTCAACAACAGTGCCAAGTTAGCATCTGAAAACTGAATGCCTAGATCTTTTTCCCACCACTGCCTGGCCTTCACAGAATTGTTTTATGGAAAAAAAGCTCCGTCCTGTTTTGCTACTCTACATATAAGGCCCATTTCCAACTTTCTAGCCCTAAAGATTTCCCTTTCAACAGTGGTGAGGGGAGAATCTGCAAAGGGTACTCTATCCAGTTTCCAGCAATAGTTCTGGAGCTGGAAGAATCTAAAGAGATGGGTTCCAGGGATGCCCAGTCCCATTTGAATTTCCTCAAAAGATTGCATACCATCTCTGGTAACCAAATCTCCCAAACATCTGACCCCCTTATCCTGCCACAACAAAAATTCCCCATCCTTGAGACCAGGAAGAAAACCTGAGTTGCCTGCAATGGGGACTAAGAGGGTATTTACCTGTGCCATTCCCCTCTGTTTCTTGATGGTCATCCATGCCTCCAATACAGAGATTACTAGAGAGTTGAGGTTCCCCAGCTGTCTATAAGCCTTAGGATCCCCTTCTGCTAAATAAGCTGAGACTCTGCCTGGACATCCTTCTTCTTCTAGGTTGAGCCAGTAGGCTGCAATACTTCTATTTACCCAATTATGCAAATAATGATGCTGCACAGCCAAGTGGTATCCCTTAATGTCTGGAAAGTCCATTCCCCCATTTTCCCTCGACACCTTAAGTTTCATTAAACAAATCCATGGCTTCTTGCTTTTCCATATCAAATCAGAAAATTCTTTTTCTACTCATTTGAGGTCTTTGTCTGATGGTCAGTAAGGGACCATCTGCATGGTACATAGGACCCTTGGTAGGTTATTAATTTTTAGTAGGTTAACCCTACCAAGCCAAGATATTGGGAGTGCATGTCACCTGGCCAAATCCTTTAAGATAGATTCAAACAAGGATGCATAATTCAAGGCATATGAGTTGCTAATCTCTGGCCCCACCTTGATGCCTAAATATGTAAAAGACTTAGTAACAAGTTTTAGGCCCCATGTATTCCTGATTTTTTGTTTCCATCTCCCAATCCAGATACATTATTTCTGATTTGTAATATATGGATAGTTAAAATAATACCATCAAAAATCATACGTAAAACTTCCGGTAATACACCGGAGCCAAAGTGATAATACCATCATTTGTAGGTGATAATAGTATCGTTCGGAGCCCATAATGCTATCGTTCTGATCTCTGAACGATAGTATTATCACAAAATCTTAACAACGCAAGCTCAAGCTCTCCCACTCCATTCAATGGTTGCCATGCTCCCCCCCAACTGTCAATCAGACAGCAGCATCCAAACATTTCAAATCTCAGCTCATGATTGGCCGAATTCTGTCTGTGGGTGGGTGAAACATTTTAAATAACATGGCGGCAGTCTCTCGCATAGCGAGAGAGCATCTCATCTTCGTTGTTTCCATCATATTTTTTATTTTAAACAAAGGCATTTTTTCGGTGGATCCTGCCTTCCTGCACATCAAAACAGCAAAAAGGTAGGACTCCCAATGAAACTTAAGCAGACCACTGAAATACAGAGACAGACAATGGGGGATGGGGGGCAGTTCTTGAACATGCACTGAGCGAGTCCTCAGTGCCACAATGGAAACGCAGTAAGCGAGTCCTCAAAGCAGCAGTGCCTGCACAGGTTTAAAATCGGATCCATATATTACAAAAAATAAAAAAATAGGTGAGAGTGTATTACTCAGAAGTAATACACTCTCACCTATCTGTTATTCAGTTTATTCAAGTTAAGTTTATACTCTGAAAATGAGGCAAAATGGTCTATGACCTGGAGTAGGGCAGGTATTGATTCCTCAGGCCTAGTAACAAAAAGCAAGATGTCGTCCACATACAGGGTAATAGTATGCTGGCACCCCACCTCTCAGTTTACCCACAATAGATGGATTACTCCTTATCTTAATTGCCAGTGGTTCAATTGCTATGGCAAACAACAGAGGGAAGAGGTGATACCCCTGTCTCATGCCTCTTCTAAGCCAGAATTCTTCCGATGGTGAACCACTGACCAGTTCCCATGCTACTGGAGCATGACAAAAAGTGCTCACCAGCTGTACAAACCCATCTCCCAGGCCAAATGTCTCGAGGGCATGCATCATATAGAGCCATTCTATTCTATTCTATTGAATGCTTCCTCAGCATCATGGATTGGACACAGGCCCTTCCAGGATGCCAAGAACCCAACCAGATCACATTTAACAACTTCACATATTGTGGTAGGACAGCCTTCCCTGAACAAATCTCATTTGATTAGGATAGACAATATTAGGGAGGACTTTCTCCAGCTGAAGAGCCAAAACTTTAGTCACTATTTTACAGTCATAATTTAGTAGGAAGATGGGTCTGTATGAGGAGCAATCCATTAAGTCTTTGCCCGACTTGGGGAGTATGCAGATATTCACCTCACAACATGTTTTAGGGAGTCCCCCTTCCCCTCTAGCCTCCTCCAAAAGGTCACACAGAGGTGCAGCAAGTTCCTCACAGAGCTCTTTATAATATTCGACTCTGAAACCATTGGGGCTCCCTGCCTTTCCCATCTGTAAGGTTCCTATAGCTCTGAGCACCTCCTCTTTAGTAATTGCAGCTCCCAACATATCCCTCTGATCCTTGCTTAAAGTGGGAATATCCAACCTCTCAAACAAATTCTCTAGCAATTGTTCTGAACCCTTACATTCTGTCTGGTATAATGTCTCATAGAATTCTTAAAAGCATTGTCTTATCTGAGCATCCATGCAAACTAAGGTGCCAGTCTTGTCTTTAACAATAACTATCCTTCTTGTAATTCTACCTCTTCTCTTCAACCACACCAAAAGTGGACTTGGTTTATTTCCCCATTCAAAGATTTTTTGTCACACAAATAAAAATCTGGATTTGGCTTCTTCAGTTAAGTTAAAGTTGAGGGCCTTTCTGGCTACCATCAATTCTCTTAGTACTCCCTCGCCCCCCTCCTCGATAGCTTTCCACTCAAGAGCACATATCTTCTGCCCCATATCTGCTATCTTTTGTCTTTTTTCTTTCTTTAACCTTGCTGTACAGTATATCCTACAATTACTTCCCTCATAAATGCCTTTCCTGTCTCCCAAAATTTACCTACAGTATCCACCAATCCCTTATTGCAATCTACATAAAGCTTCCACTGTGTTTTTAAATATTCCCTAAATTCTTTCTTCACTAATAAATATGTAGGGAAACTCCAACTGCCATGCCCCTTTTCCTGTCTTGTTCAAAGCAAGTCTATTTGTACCAGTGCATGGTCAGAGATGAGGACTGGGCTGTGTTTCACATCTGCCACACAAACATAGAGACCCCTCTGAATATAGATATAATCAAGTCTTGATCATGAGGCATGGGAGGGGAGAAAAAGGTATATTCCATAGCCCCATGGTAGGAAGTCCGCCATGCGTCCACCATGTCTATATCCACCAACCCCAGTTACCATTGTTTTATAGCTTTAGAGGCTCTAGTCTTTACTCCTGAATAGTCCAGCTTGAAGTAATTAACCCAGTTGAAGTCACTTCCCATGATTAAATTGGGAAACTGTTTCCTGGTTAAAATATCTAATTTTTTTTAAAGAATGCAGTATCTATCACCAATGGATCACAGATGCTGCCAAATGTGAGCTGTTGTCTATAGACCTCTCCCACCACAAACATAACTCTATCATCTGTGTGGTCCTTAACTATGTGGTGTAAAGTGAATGGGAAAACTTTATGTATTAAAATTGCCACTCCCTGTTTGTAAGAATTATAAGAGGAGGTGTAGCATGCTCCAACCCAACCTCCCACCAGCTTACTATGTTCTTGTGGGGTAAGATGGGTTTCTTGAAGCAATGCCACCTGGGTCCCCTTCCTTTTCAATGCCGCTAGGATTTTGGTGCTCTTGACAGAGGAGACAAAACTTTTAATGTTCCATGAAATAATATTAGTTATCCCATCCATTATCATAAAAAGAATACACAGGGTCCCTTAATATCCAAGTATATCATATGGCAGGAAGAATTAGTAGTTCATAGAACATAGCAAGAAGTGGCTTATGTGCAGAGACAGAGTGACTGACATAATATGAATGAACAGGCAACAAAAAAGAAAAGTGTTCAGCTAATATTACAAACAAGCTAACAGTAATAGTGCACCCCCTTCCCCTGAAAAATATATCCAACATTCAACAAGAAATGAAGTATCGACTGGGTGAATATTATGTGGGCCATCTCCATATAGTTTCCCTGCATTAAACACATCTGACACCTTCAACTAATCGTAATATGTAGAACCTATACACCCCCTTCCCTTCATCACAGATACATATTTGCATTAGCTTTCCATGCGTGAACAGTATCAACTAAGAACAGACTTACAGCTGTTGCTGTATCATAACAGCATTGCTAATTTATTTAATGAGGCTCAAGCAAAAATAACTAAATTGGTTAAAGTCAATAGCAGAAAGGTAAAAGAAAAAAGATCAGGAGATCATTTGCACAGCCTATGGTGGTTATGTCATAACAACAATAACTAAGTTACTGCAGGATGTGAAAAATGACCGCATTCCAGACCTCATCAAAAATGAAAGATACTGCTCACAGTGTGGCTGTTTGTATGGCAGAATAGACTGGTAATGTGTTACAACAAATTGCAAGAGGCCTTTGTTTAGCACTGCTCATAATCAGGGGTCAGTGACACCATATTCCAACAGAGGCCCATGTTATACTCAGGGATCATGCTCGATCAGGCACACACACTGTATATCTCCTTCACTGTGTCCTTGCCTGCCCTTCACCCTGCTACCTCAGTATTTGATAAACTGGCCACTGGCCACTACATAGGGTACTTAGAAGGTGATGTGTACAAGGAATGACTAAATCTACCACAGCTCCTGGTGTTTCATCCTGAAACACATATATGGAGAGCCTCACATACTGCATGTTGCTCTGTGAAAGGGTACAGATATGTGTGTAGATGTGAGATGTTCAGTGTTGCTATTCCTGCTTGTGGTTACATACCTGCAAAGCAGACAAAACTAAAGCAACTAGCCGAATGCAAATGAATGTCACCAGCTCTTGTCCAGTCCAGCTTACCAAATTGTGTCTGCCGACTGTCAAAGTCATTTATAACGTGGAGGGGCAGTACTGTAGTGTTACTAATTATATAAAATACCTTTATTGGTTCCTGTCTTGTAATGTCATCACTCCATATTTTTGTTTTACCCCTCATAAGCATACCACTATTGGCCAGACTGTGATCACCCCTGTCTCCACACATGATGAGTCTGTAATTCAGAGTGAACCTGCCCACCAGGAAGATATTGATAGGTATAAACCTGTTTTCAATGTGCTCCCTTGTCCTTAAATCTGCAATCTCTACTAGACCATAAAGATGGCCACCTCATTCAAATTAGCAATGATGTACATAAAATCGAAAATGAATTGGATGTACTACTACATGATAGAGATGCTAGTCTTGTCCTTAGCAGTAGCTTAATAGAAGTGACTTTTAAAACCTTAATTGTTCTCCAAATAATTTCCATTTTCATCCTTATATGCATATTATGCTGTCTTAGGTCACACTCAAGAATCATAAAAAAACAGCTGCTTCATTTTTTGCAAGCAGTGCAACTGATCTAGCTAATGTAACCATGAGGCCTTGCTTTGCTGGTCTCAAGGTGGGGACTGTTGGATTAAGCAGCAGTTTAAACCAATAAAGGGATTTGCTGACATATTGTTTTTGGTAAAAACTAAAAGGTTTATATCCACTCTGTAATATTGGGGATAGACGAACTACATTTGAACTTTTAAAGTAAAACTGAAAAATACTGCAGTAGATCAGGGAACAGGTTTTTAAATGTTTGGAATGTGCCAAGCCTAGCCAACAAACAGCATGTGTCCCATCTGACAAACTCATCTGTAAACTGCAACTTCTGATGGTAACTACAGATTGTGGTGCCTGTTTGTTTAGGTAAACACACAGAAACATAGAAACATAAAAGTTGATGGCAGATAAGGACCACAAAGCCCATCCAGTCTGCCCATTTCTTTTTCTACCTTATGAATGTGCCATCAGCCTTTGCTCTGTCAATGGCCTACCTAGTCATAATCATCTGTATGCTCTCTTATGCCTATCCCATGCACATTGTTTCTATCAGACAGATAGACTCTTCTGTGTGGCTATAGTAAACAGTTGCTCCCTTCTTTCAGATAATAGAACCTGTAATTAAGAAACTATTCTTTGCAGTAACCAACTCCATTTAAGGAAACTGCTGAATCATTGCTGAATACTGTCCCAAGCAGGATTATTGATAGCCTGGTCAAGAGTTCATCTACTCCCTTGATTCTGCTGTATCAAAAATATTAAGAGCTGGTTCCCTCTGAATAACACTATCAGAGACCGCATGCAAGGATTCCAAACCACCTCTTTCTGTAAATATAGCCCTGTATGTTTAACCTAATTGTATACTTGGAACTAATGAATGTAGTAATCTGTGGTAAAGTAACACCAAATTGCAACTTAGCATACAAGAATACATGAATTAATGCTCATTGTTGTACGCTAATTAGCCTAAAATCTCTGGTAAATATTGGAAACCACTGTTATAACTGTAATTCAAGATGTTTTTGTGTTTAAATATATTCTTTATAAGTCAAAATGAGGACTGTATATCAAACATTGTAAATTTCAAAATTCAGTGTTCTTGAGGCTTGTTAAATATTGCAAATGGAGCACTGCTACCATCTAGTGGCCAATGTACTTAGTAACTGTGTAATGGTTTGATTTCTCACTAATTATGCAGACTGTAATCACTGTCCATGCACTACTGGCAAGTAAAGCTGCAATTGGCTACAAGCCACTGTCCATGGACTGAGCATGCAAGTTGTGACTGGCCATCAGTCCCAACATTCTGACTTGTCTAAAAACCTAGTGACCACTCAAAGGGTAAGGTCAGCTAGAGTATAAAAAAAACATGCACACGTTTGTGCTGGGTTTTGAGTCTTCAGAGGAAAAAAGAAGAAGAATATGAACCTGCTGTCAGATCTCCCCTGCTCCCAGAGGACAAGGTAGTATATTTTCTCTGCTCTTCTGTATACCTATAGCTCTAATAGCATTACACTGTTAGTCTGCTCTGTGAAACTTAAAACGTGTAACTTGTAACATCAGAAATTTGTGTAATGTAAAACTCTGATTTAAAAACATTTATTGTGTGTCCTTGATTGTTTGGTGTCAGCCACCACTCCAGTCCTTATGAGGGGTCCCCAAAACCCCAACACCAGCAGAAAGCCTCAAGAAGGAGATTCACTCTCCACCCCTCAAGGTACCAATTGATAAGAGTCTGGTCCAAACATGGGTAGGCGTTCCTGAATAATTCAACAGACTCCATCCCTGTGTCTTCTCAACCAGTTAAATCCAAATTATGGTCCTTGAAAGAGACAACACATAGGCAGGAGGGTGTGCATCAGCGTACTGGAGCAGTCAGGCAATATGTCCTGCAGGAAGGGGAAAAGAGTACAAGCAGCTCTCTATTCTATTAGTAGGCTTCAGGGATTTCATAAAGTGTAGTCTGGCAAAGCACTAGGCAGGGCTCCCCAACAAAACTGAACATGGCCTCTTCAGAAATGTGCACCAGCAGAATAAACAGAACAGGCAAATTACAGTTTAAGCAGGTCACCTGTCCTTATGTTTTTTGTTCCACTCATTGATAAAGTCTTTTAGTTTGCTTGGCTCCCAGAAGGAGTATGTAGCTCCCTCAGAATGAACTTTCACTGTAGCTGGATAGGCCATGAAAAAATCCAAACCTTGCTTCTGTAGCATATTCATAAGATTATTGAATTGCTGATGCTTCCTTTGAACCCTCACTGACAGATCCTGGTGTAGCGTAATTTTGTGCCATTCATATTTCAATTCCTTTTTCTTCCGATGAGCTGCCATTATTGTCTGGTGGTCTGGGAAGTGGTGGAGCTGAAAAATGACTTGCCTCGGGAGTTGTCCATCAGGAGGATGCAGCAATAAAGCCCAGTGAGCTCTTTCCACCTTCAGCCTCTCATTTTTAACCTGCATTCCCAGCAATTGTGGTGAGGGTACTGTGCAAAAGTCCAACAGATTATTGCCTTCTGAGCCTTCTGGTAGACCTCAGATATGAAGGTTGTTCCTCCGGCTATAGTTTTCTTGGTAATCCAAGGCCTCCTTCAATTCTTCAAGTTATTTTTCAATCTGCACCATTTTATCAGGAAACACCCAGGTGGCGTCTTCTAGGTCCGAGACTCTCTGCTCAAGTTCGTTAAGCTGACTGTTTTGTTTCTTTATATTGGCAGTCAAAGCAGCTATCATCCCTTCAGATTGGTCCCATCTTGGATTAATTCCACTCAAAACCTGTTCCATAACCCCCTTACTTAGCAAGGCAATCTTTGTGATTGAAAGGGAGATCAGGCCCAACCCACCAGCAGGTCGATTATCTTGTGGTGCTGCTTTTTTGGTATTTGTCTCTGACTAGCAAGCCAGTTTACCAGGTACAAAATATTAATTTATATTGACATTGCTTTTGGTTCAAGGTTTCTTGCTAAAGATGACCAAAAACATGCAAAACCCCCAACTTTTTAGCATTGTGATGTGGAGCTCTGGAGAGTTGTGTCCTGTTAGTCTAGTTGCTCATCAGCACCCCACTTCCCTTTTCTACTACTGGTTGTTGCAGTTTGCCAGGGGCTCTTGAACTTAGCCTCCAGATGGATTGGACTGTTTGTCTGACTGCTCCTGTGTCCCACAGTGTCCTCCAGTTGGGAGGAGCAGATTTAATAAGGTTGGAGGTTTGAGCAAGTAGCAGCAGCTACAAACACAAACTTGGGAAGTGGTCTTGAGTGTTGGTTCTCAGCAACTAATTTGAGGTGGACTGTGGTGTTGCTTCAGTTTGCTGGGAGCTCTTAAACTTGAATTAGCCTCCACAGGTGGATTGGACTGTTTGTTTTGCTGCTCCTGTGTTCCTCAGTGTCCTTCAATCAGGAGAAGCGTATTTAAATAGGGGCAGAGCTTTGAGTGAGCAGCAATGGCTTTTAAACTTGGAAAGCCGGCTTGAGCTCTGATTCTTGACTACTAATTCAAGGTGGATTGTGGTGCTGCTGCCATTTTCTGGGGGGGCTCTTGAAGTTGGACTTACCATCTCCAGTTTAATTGAACTGTTTGGCCCTGTCCACACACTGCTGTCTTGAAATCTGTAATGTTTTGAAAATGGTTTAAACTGCTAACATTACAGTGTGACCACATTATGTGTGAACCATTCTTCAAAACGTTACAGCCTGTCCAGACAGTGTTTGTGTCAAGGTGCAGTGTGAGCACTGTGTTCTGCTTCTAAGTACAGTAAGCATCCCACACTGCAGTTTGTGGTGCTGGGATCTATCTCATAAGCCCATGGGTGGTTGCCATGCTTACAGTAGACAAAAGACAAAAACATGGCAGCATTTGCAAAGTTAGTGCATTCCCTGGGCTTTATTTGGCAAAATTATGGAGTAAGGCAGCAGAATGCAAGGTATATAAGATGAAGGAGGGCAGCACTGCTTCGTGGTTTATGTAGGCTTGCTGTAATTCACTAATGTGTGCTTGGTGCAGTGTCTCTGCTGTCTAATATCCTTGCATGTGCCCTTGAAAGTATGACAATTCCTAGATCTGTGTGGACACACAGAAAAAGCTGTGTATGATGTGATGACATTGTGCTACATTCCTGGATGGATGAACAATGGTTATCCAATTTTAAGATGTCCAGGCAGACATTCAGTATGTTGTGCAATGAGCTTACCCCTTTCATCTCCTGGAGGGACACTCAACTGTGGAAAGCAATTCCAGTTAACAAAAGAGTTGCCATAATGGTATGGTGCTTGGTGACCAATGTGGAGGATATGACCCTGGCCACTACTTACAAATGACCCAAAAGTCCACAACAGTGTTGCTGTTAATTTTGGTTGGCAGAAAACAGTAGTTACAGTTTTTATCAATTTGGCCAAATTTGCAGCCACAAACAGAGCTCCAAAACAAACTCAGATTTTTGGAGGATGGTCACAAACACATTCCACAATCAGCTGTGATTCTCAATGATGTTTGGGGCAAAACCCAACAGTTTTATCCAAAAACTCATTGCTGTACTGAAAATGGCAGCAGACCCACGCTGGTATGAAGCCATTTCCACAATTCGGTTTGTTTTCCTCCCTCTACGCATATGTAGATGGCTGCAATACATGCAAGTATACTGGAGGAGGGGGAGCTACATGCTCACCCATCCACACTGCCACTGGTAATGTTACAGCACTAAAAATGTTACCGAAACTGTTGTTGAAACCACCTCATAAGTGGTTTCTGTAACGTTTCAAAAAATGCTAGCTGTAATGTTACCAGTGTGGATGCCAACCATTACAAAAATAGTTTAAACCCTCAGTAACATTACAGAACCCTAAGTGTGGACAGGGCCTTTATCTGCTGCTTCTGTGTCCCACAGAGTCCTCCAATCTGGAGCAGTGGATTTAAATAGGGGTAAAGCTTTGAGCAAGCGGCAGTGGTTTTCAAATTTTGGAAGCTGTCTTGAGCTGTGGTTCTTGACAACTAATTTGAGGTGGACTGTGGTGCTGCTGCAGTTTGCTAGGGGCTCTTGAACTTGGTATTAGTCTCCTCAATTGGATTAGACTGTTTGTCCAACTGCTTCTGTGTCCCGGAATCCCACAATGTCCTCCAGTCTGGAGGACCGTCACATTTTGTGGGTGGAGTTACAAACTACAATTTAAGGGCCTTCTCTTAGCAGTTCTCTGCTGCAGTCTTTTAGATGAAGGGTCGTAGTTTAAGTGTGTCACACTGTGGGCATCAGAGTGGGGTGTCAGTTGACAGGAGATATTGTACCCCAAGTGTGACAGCCAAAGCTGCCTTGATAGTTAATATTAGGTCTTCAAAGGAGAAAAAAGAAGGTGTTTAATTTATGAGAATGTATCATCCAGCATTAAGGCATCAAACAATATATGTAAAAAGTGAGGTTTAAATTAAGACTAGTGATAAAAGGAATACAATATGCCGTGGGTAATCAGTATCTTATTTTAAAAAGGGATTAAATGAGAAATATTGGCATGTTTCTAATCTTTGTATACAATTGCATGTTGCTACAGGTTCTACACTGTGAAATACAATATGCACTGATGCTGTGGTGCCTAAACTAAACTGAATGTGTTCTATATCACATCATGATTAACGCTGTATATGTTATCTAAGGTATAGTACCTAGGCCTGACAAAGAATACTACTTAGTTTGTAACTGAGGAATGTGCTAACCTAGTGTGTGAGGGAAGGCCATCAGTTATTGGTGCTAAACATACTCAAGCCAGGTAGGCCATGGAGGAAGGTTGGGATAGAATTTTTGGGAATATTACCTATTTGGGGTAGTTCTGTAGAGGTAGGGTAAAAGTAGTAGAAACTGCAGCAATGCCTTATCGGTGGTAGGCCTGCAAATGCAGGAAAAGGTAGAAACAGTAGCTCATATCTGGGGCAGGCCTGTTGAGGCAGGATGGATTGAGGGACTATGGCTACTCATTATCTAAGGTAGGCTAACAGAGTCAGTTTGCTTAGGCAAGCACAACTAAAATGGTGATAGGTGCCATAGCTAAGTGAAGGGGAGTGAAGGGAGTATATAACACTACATAGGGAAGGGAAGGTTGACAGTAAAAGACTGTCAATACCGTAGCAGGGGTTAGACCAAAAAGAATAGGAGGGGAGGTAACATATACAGACAACAGGAGGGTAAGGGCAGAGTGGTGTATGGTAGAGTATACAGGGCAGCAATATTCCTATGGACAATGTGGGAGGCAGGGTTCCCAATATGCAGAAGGTTAAGTTATTTGTGGTGGAAGTACAATGCTAAAGTGGGAACTGGGAACACTGGTGGGGGGAAAGAGAGCAGGACAGTCCAGGTGGGAGGAAGAAGGAACAAGGGGACTGAGGAGGGTAGGACTAAGCTTTATTTGGAGGGCAGGAGTGGGGAAGGCCCAGATGCATTAAATCCTTCCACCCCAGAGGGAGAGGATGCCTAGACAGGAGCCGTGGAGTACTGGGGGAAGGAGAGGGGGGAATTAGGTGGGGGAGGTGTTAATGGGTGCATCAACTAGGATATTAATATGGAACAGATTCTAAATACTGCATATGGTATGGGATAGGAGGAACAAAGCTGGGAATCAGGGAAGGGATGGGGGTCAGAATATGAAGGAGAGTCAGCGGCGATTACAAGAGTGGATGGGTGGAAAGGGTAGTGGCAGGAGAGGCTGACGTAGGTAGAGATACTAGAAAAAGAGTAGAGAGGAAGGGGAAGCAACAAGAATGGGAGGGCAGATTGCAGCTATGGAGGGGACACATTGATGGACAACTGAGAAGGGGTGGAGTAAGGCAGAGGATAGAATACAGTTAGGAAGGGGAAAACAGGTGGGGCAACTCAGAAGGGTAAGGGGGAAGACAGTCAGATGAGAACAGGTGAGCAGATGAAGAGAACTGGGGCACCAGATGGGGGAAGGAGGGAAAAACAGGAAGGAGGGACTCATGGGAAACAAAAGTGAAAGGAGGGAGAGGAGAGGGGAAAAGAGGCAACAGGGTTGTAGTGCTGGAAGACTCAACTGTGAAAAGGATAAGATGGGAGAAGAGGGAAAACCTAACCAAAGCAGGAGGAGTGTGTTTATGCTGGGTGTCATTGAGGCACAGGTCAGGAAGCATAGGAAAACCAGGAGCAGTTGTAACATTTGCAACAAATGATTTATTAGTAACAGCAAAATAAAAAAATAAAATTGTTCAGTATAACTATTTACAAAGGCAGTATAAACAGAGAAAGTCCATCTGGGTTTCTTCTCAATTTCCAATCTCAGTCTCTGGGTTTGTCTCTTGCAAGAAATTGCAACTCTGTTTTTATAAGTCTTTGCAATCCCAGCTTGTTAAGAAAACAACATGCTTCTCACACAGTGCTCTTGTAAGTTTCAACAAGTGCAGCAAAAAGAACATTGTGACCCAGAATTGACCTCTTGCTTACAGCTTCTCAGAGAGTTTGCAAACAGGTTAACCCCTTGAGTTCCAAACAGCTTTTTGCAATCATTTCAACAGTATAGCTATATACATTTCAACAGTAAAACTATATACATTTCTAAACAAAGGGATCCCAGTATCAGTTACATTTTCACATAATGATTTATGTATATTTTTGTACCAGCAGATATGTGGGGGGGGGGAGAGACAGAACAGCAAGAGAAGGTAGGGAAATAGCGAGAGACAGAGAATTGCAAGACTGTCGGGGTAATGAAGTCCTAGGCCTCACAAGAAAATCTGGGTGCACAACCAGACAGCGAAAAGACAGAAAAGGGGAGAATAGAACAGATTCTTGCATTTAAACTCTTTCTCCAGAACAACTGGGACAGGGCCCTATTCAACCATGTCACACTGGGAATGATGGCAGACCGAGAGCGCCTGATGATAGGCTCACTCACTCAGGTGTTGGAGGGAACCTCATGTGATTGTACACTCAAGTACAAATGATCTAGAGGGATGTGAGGTAGGGACAATGCAGGAGAGGTTCAGGGCAGTGGGGAAGAATTGCAGGGTGGTGGCTAGGTAGGTAGCCTTCTCAGAAGTGCTACTAGTGCTTAGGGCCAGCATCGTAAGGAAGCAAAGAATAGAAGACTTTAATAATTGGCTGAGAAAGTAGGGCAAGGAGGAGGGTCTTAGGTGTATAGGGAATTGGCAGAGAACCTGAAACAATAAAACTCTCTATGCACCAGATCAGCTGCATTTAAGTAGAGGGAGATCCAGGGTACTGATGTAAAAATTGGGGATTATATAAGTAAGAGTCTAAATTTAATTGGGGGACATAATGGGCAATTGTACTCAGGTTCTTCAGGAGGAGGTGAAATTAGGCCACCCAACTTGAGTTGGTGTTGGAAACAGGGAAGGAGGGGAGAGTAGAGAGAGGTAATGGGCAGAGGAAGATGGATTCTAAAAGAGGGGGTGTTCAGGTAAAAGCAATAGGGGCATCTGATAGGGGGAAGGATCAGAGAGGCTGAAGTGGAACTAGGGGGCAGAGAGAGCATTGGGAGAGAACAGAACATGAGGAGGAGGGGGGAGGGTAGCCAGGAACAGGAGAACAGAGGCGTGGAGTTATGGTGGAGGGTGGTGTCCCTCAGTGTTAGAAGTTATAGGAACAAGATGGATGAAAGTGGACATAGTGACATTCATTGAGACCTGGGCCACTCCAAACCATGACTGGGACCTCTCTTTTCCAGAGTTTATGTTATACACAAGGGAAAGCAAAAGAAGGAAGGGGGGAAGTAGTGATCTACATAAGAAATGGTGTTACTGCTACAAGTGAGGAGACCGAAAGGGAAAGTAGAGGCACTGTTGGTGCACCTCCAAGCAGCAAAGGGAGGTGAGGATAGGGGTGGTGTATAGACCACCTAACTAAAACAAGGAAAAGAATAGGTAATTGGGGACCATGATCAACACTTTAACTTTAACTATAACTTTAACTGTAACTATTCCACGTCTTAAAATCTCAACAAGTCAGAGGTCTTTTGCTTATGTTTCTGCAAAAAAATGGAATTCATTATATCCGGAAATCTGGAATGAAAACAATTTTTATTGTTTTAAAAGTTTGTATAAAGCACCTTTAATGTCTGATTTTTGGGGGAATGTTGCCACTTAACCTTTCTCTCATCTTTCATGTGCTGTCTCATGCCAGTCATCATTTTGTTTCTCGCTGAGAAGTGCTGTATAGCAAGACTAAAAACTAGTGGCTATTTTTGGACTCTAAGGAATATATGAAGAATTTCACACACACATATGTGTATTTTTCAATTAATCTTTTATTTGTAAGGGTAACTTAAATTTGTAAATGGCTAATGACTGCACTCCCTGGGATAGACTTCTTCCAGTTATGCACCCCATGCCAAATCTCTTTGCCTTGGATAACATCTTCTTGAAAATAACTCCACTCTGGGTTCTGACTGATGCTGTTCTCAAACTGACAGTCATCTATGAAAGAAAAAAATTATATTAAGAAAATGATATAATACTCTACACTACACCACATCAAAGTGAGTGTTCTCTTTACACTGCTACCTCAGTCTGTCTTTGTAATTAGACCTTTTCCTGATTGCGTTGAACTAAGAAAAACAAAAAAATTAAAAAAAAATTGTAGTGTTCATGAACATCATAATTAATGAGAGTAAAAAAATAGTATAAACTGTGGGGGCCCATTGCTGGCAACACAAAGAACAAAGTCAGCTTATAAAACAAAATCACATCAGTTCAAAAGGGTACATGGGAGGGCCTAGGCCAGACACTCTCTATGCATGTTGCTACACTTTTTATTTTAAAATGTATGTTTCCTCTCAGACTGTCACCTGTCATTTTACTGTCTCCTCCTTTTACCCTTCATTCACCAAGTCACTTTTGTTACAGAGGACAACTGGCTTAACAGACTAAACAAGCCAGGGCTACTCCTTTTTATGGCTGTGTGGGCAGAGCTCCACAGATGTTATGCCATCATTTTAGTATAGCACTGTGGAAGCATGTGACCAGAACGCTGTCCATTGTGCTTCCACAGTGCTGCAGCGAAATTCCACTAGTGCTGTTTATGCAGCCCTTCCCCTCCGAGGGCTGCATAAACACACCCCCTTCACCAGCGCTGTACTTTTTGTGCCATTATTCTGGATCTGATGGTGCCATACCCAAGATGGCAGGCATGCGCAGTTCACTTACATCAGCCATCTCCCGTACGGCTCCTAAAAGAGCTGACAGCTGCCTTAATGGTATAGATCGTTCTCTATTTTTATTTATTTATTTTTTTGTACATTTCATTTTCTATCTAGGTATTGATCTGTTTAATTTATTAAGATACATTTTTTACATTATGAAATTATGTAAGCAATGGTTTTGGAGATTGTAGGATATGTGTCAGAAAATTAAATTAAGCAGCCTACTTGAAATCAGAATCACATACAGCTCACATGCAATTTTGGACATTTGCTACATAACCTAGGTCTTTACAAAAGATTGCACCAACAGTGACCTTCATAAAATGTTCACGTTACAGTCATCATTTTTACATGATTAACTTATTGCAAAATGCGGCAACACTGATATATTGTAAAAGCATGTAAAAGCATCTATCCTAAATAGATACTTCTGCTCAGTATTTACTGAAGAGAAGGTAGAGCAGGGCCCACAGCTCGGCACCATGGACACGGGGAGAAGGAGGTGTGCAGTAGTCCCTTCACAAAAGAAAGGGTCCTACAAGATCTCAATAAGCTCAGGGTGGACAAGGCAATGGGACCTGATGGCATGCATCCCAGGGTACTAAAGGAGCTAAGGATGGAACTAGCAGAGCCATTATCAGAACTGTTTAGCGAGTCTCTGAGCACATCAGAGGTCCCAGAAGACTGGAGAAGGGCTCATGTGATCCCGCTCCACAAGAGTGGTAGCAAGGGAGGAGGTAGGGAACTACAGACCAGTCAGTCTTACCTCAGTAGTGGGCAAGATTATGGAGGCACTCCTTAAGAAAGGGATAGAAACACAGAAACATAGACTTTGATGGCAAATAAGGACTGCTTGGCCCACCTAGTCTGCCCATTTCCCTACCTAGAGGATAAGTTGCAGATCCTATTTAACCAACAGCCTATTTCTTCCTACTCCCCACAAAAATTGCCTTATGTCTGTCCCATGCACTTATGGATAGTGCAACACCTGGAATCCATAGCAGCACAGGATCCAAGACAGCATGGTTTTACAACAGGAAGGTTCTGTCAAACTAACCTCATAGATTTCTTTCATCGGGTAACCAGAGTGGTGGACCAAGGGGGAGCAGTTGATGTCACCTACCTTGACTTCAGCAAAGTTTTCGATACTGTTCCACATAGAAGATTGATTAATAAGCTGGGTAGGCTCGGGGTGGGTCAGAAGTTGGTCAACTGGGTGGCAAAGTGGTTGAAGGGCAGAAAACAGAGAGTGGTGGTAAATGGTATGCAGTCAGAAGAGATGCAAGTCACAAGTAGGGTACCTCAGGGATCAGTCCTGGGGCCAGTCCTCGTCAATATCTTCATCAGTGACATTGCAGATGGACTGGAGGGTAAGGTTTGTCTGTTGGCAGATGACGCCAAGCTCTGCAACAGAGTAGATGATCCAGATGGGGTGGGCAGAATGAGAAGAGATCTGGATAAACTAGCAAAATGGTCAGAAGAGTGGCAACTGGAGTTTAATGCAAAGAAATGCAAGATCATGCACGTAGGGAAGAGAAACCCAGAAGCCACCTATAGGCTGGGAGGGGAGCTGCTGGCAGTTACAAGGGAAGAAAGAGACTTGGGCATTATCATCACTGGTGACCTGAAATCATCCAAGCAGACCACTAAAGCAGTAGCTAAGGCTAGGGGGGTGTTGGGGTGTGTTAGTAGGGGTATCACAAGTTGGAAGAAGGAGGTAATAATCCCTCTTTACAAAACACTGATTAGGCCCCATCTGGAGTACTGTGTGCAGTACTGGAGGCCACACCTTCACAAGGACATTAACTAAATTGAGGCAGTCCAGAGAAGGGCAACCAAAATGGTGCAGGGACTGCATCAGAAAACATATGAGGACAGATTAATGGAGCTCAATATGTATACCCTAGAGCAAAGGAGGGAGAGAGGTGATAGATCGAAACATTCAAACACCTTAAGGGCATTAACAAGGTGAAAGAGTCTAACATGTTTCAATATAAGAAAAATAGCAGAACAAGAGGACACAGCATGAGATTAGAGGGAGTCTGATTAAGGGGTAAAGTGAGGAAGTTATTTTTCACAGAAAGGGTGGCGAATGCATGGAATGGCTTACCTCAAGAAGTGGTGGATATGAATACAGTGCAGGGCTTCAAACAGGCATGGGAAAGGCATAAGGGAGCAATACAGATGAGTATGAATAGATAGGCCATTGACAGAGCAAGGGCCGATGGTACATTCATAAGGCAGAAAAAGAAATGGGCATAGTGGATGGGTCTTGCGGTCCTTATCTGCGGTCAACTTCTACGTTTCTATGTTTCTATATTATTTAAGAAAATTCATCAGTGACTTCTGTTGCTTGTCTGCTACACCCGGTATGTTGTACCTCCTATCTGGGACACTGAACTGCAGTTCTTCCTTTCAGATGTTTCTGAGACCAGGAAGCTATGTGCTGAGTGGCTGGTCCAGGGATTTATATTCCTCAGGTGTAAGAGCTCTGATTATTCAATCACTTCTGCATGCTCTACTTAGGAAGGTAGAGATGCAATCATGTGCATTAGAAGTCATAATGGCCATCTTCCATATGGTGCCCCCAGTGAGGTGCGAGCTCAGATTAATGATTCACCGGAGCTAAAAGAAATGCTAGAATTTCAGTGCAAATTGCATTTTCTACTGTGTATCCAAAGAGGTTACTGTGAGTGTCCTGGCTTTTCTGTGAGTTGCCATTTCTCCAGTAAAATAAGGAGATATAGGGAGATGGCAAGGAGATACAGTGATGAGAGCTCCAGTGAAACATTAATCGGAGCTTGAGCTGCACCAGAGGTGCCGTACAGAAGATGGCTGATGTAACTAAACTGCGCATGTAAGTATCACCCATCACACTTGCACAGTTCAGTTACATTGGCCATCTTCTGTAAAGGCACCTCTGGTACGCGCGGCTCCAGTAATCTCTTCACCGAACTTCTCTTTCGCTGTCTCTCCTTGCCATCTCCCTATATCCTGCCATCTGTGACACTCATACCACTCGTTACAGCTCTGAGCAGTCGTGTTGGCTCTGAACAGAGTTTGTTTACATCGCCTCAACTTATGTTCCAACATTCAGTGTGTCTTGTCACCTGTCATTTACTACTAGGAATTTAGACTACAAGCTAGTGAAGCTATGTGCTACTCAACTTTTGAATATGCACTACCTCAATACCTTGCAAGAAGATTTTCTGTGTGAACTTACCAACAGCTGGACCGTGCTAGCTGCCATGTTACTAAACTATTTTTTCTCAGAATTTAACCTGCCTTCCTCTTTATTATACTGTAAAATGAAAGTGCAGAGCAGGTTTTATATTGAAAGCATATATGATTCATGAATCAAAAACCAAAACCAGAACCAAAACCATGGGTGATTTGCAAAACCCCAAACCAGAACCTCACGGTTTTGCACACCACTGCTTACAATTAGATAAGGTGACAAAACTCAGAAACATTCAAATTAAATACAGTTCCTATAAGCAATAACTGGTTTTGTTAGTCTGCCCAATAACCCAGAAGCTGCACATTGTGTTACTATGCCAGCAACACACTTGTTCAGGTGCAGACCTATGGTCTGGCAGTCAGGTGGCTGGCTACAGAGTGCATTCCAACCCTGTGGGTGGGGTGCATTCCACCACACCAGTATCCAAAAATGGTGGGCTAGGATGCTTACTTTTCTGTTGGGGGATCTGCTACATGCTTGCAAAACCAATGCAGGGCTGTGTGTGTGCTGCTACTAACAATGTCAAGAGGCATGGGAAGAAAAATGAAAAAAGCACAAGATGATGACTGCTTGAATCCTCTGGCCATGTGTATTGCAGGGACCCCTGTGATGTGTATCCCATAGTGAACGTAGTTGTCAGGACTGGGAGGTGGACAAAGGAACATCATGAGGACTAAGATGGACAGTCATGGGTGAGGAAAAAAAAATATATGTGTGTGTGTGTGTGTTATAGGTGCATAGTAGTACACCCGTAATTAGGGTTACAAATGCATTTCTATGTTAACCCCCTATTTTTGCACCATATTAATGTGGCCATTTTGGACTGAATAGCCTGGAATTTGGCATGCACTTTCTGGTGCTTGCAATCTCTTGATCCTGAACTAATAACTATAGGTTCAGTGGTGTAAAAGTTCCAGAAGGTTGAAAATACATCAGAATTGCCAAATTAAGACCTTTTTACATGCTTACTTGATAAATATGCAAACATATTGGAATTTGGTATGGTATCGGAGTGCTGTGAAAGGGTTTTTTGGGGCAATCCCCTCTTCTACCTATCACAGCTTCAGACTACAAACTATTTTCTCTAATTCTGCCCACTGTCCGCCTTTCTCCTCCTTTTCTCTTTAAAGTTCTTTCCCAATCACAAGACAGGAAAATGCAAGCTGCATGGTTCTTGTGTAACCCCTAATTTTGACTGATTGAAACCTTACCCCTGCTTCCCGTTTCACATGCAGTATGTGCTACTATTAACTTCTTTCATATGTAGGTCAGTTTAGTGCTTTGTTTCTTAGGAAATGGCAGAGATGTTACACAAAATATCTCATTTGCATACCCATGATGCAATTCATGGAATTAATGCATTCCCATAAGTGGTAAAAAGCAATTTAAGCATGTTCTAATGTGTTCCTACACTCATTGATCACTTTAGGTAAGGAGCTGTGTCACTCTGCTTAACTGTGTTTTGAACACTAAATTTAAAGTATTTTTGTCATGGATATCCACGTTTCTTTGGGGAGGAAGCCGTCCACACATAGCTTATTGTAAACTCCTGCTTTCTAAAGCTGCAGGAGGATTAGACCTTCCAGATTTGATGTTATATGCCAAGGCTGCTATGATAAAACGCATTCTATTTGGTTCTCATCTGAGACAACCCCCGCTGGGTAACAATTGAAATAGGATATATGTATAAAGTAAGTAAGTAAGTAAGCAAGTAAGAAAGTAAGTAAGTAAAAATGTATTTGTTTAGCACCCTATCCCGGAGGTTCTGGGCGCTATAGAGGTTGGTAGGAAAACATACATCAATAATAGGCATAAAACAAGAAGAATAAAGAGTTTATCAGAGAAAACCTAGATTAGAATAAAAAGTGAAGCAGTTACTGGTTCTTATATAACTCAAGACATTGAGAAGCTTGTTTCTGAATCCCTGAACTAAGCGGAAGGGTCCCCACAACTATTAAGTTCCATGCAAATGTCCCTACAAGAATGGCACCAACTTCTTACCCAGAATATATGCAGTGCACAATGGATTTCCATCTCAGCTTACCAGTCTCAATTTCTACTAGATAAGTTCAACCATAGAGTCCAGTACTGGGCCTGCAAGACCTAGTTCATGCATATAACTTTTATTTGGATGACCAGTTGCAGTCCTTCCAACAACCCCAGGAAGAATGTAATTTAAATCAAGGAGACCATTATCGGTATCTCCAAATGAGACACTACCTAACCCCACAGTTGGGTTTGAAGGTTGATGCTGCTCAAATAACCCCACTAGTTCACTTTATTCTCCCTATATTAAGTGGACTATGGCCAGATCACTTTCTCTCCTGCTGCTACTGCTCCTTACATCACCCTCTGGATGCAGATGTCCAGCAAATGCAAAACAACATGGGAAGTTGATGTGTTTAAAACCCTCAGACTGGACATTAATTTGGTCAAGATGACATAAATTAACAAATTCATACCAATGGAGGGAATTCACCTGGCAGACAGTGATAATTTCTTTTCAAGCACTACAAATCATCTCCAAATTCTCCACCACACAGGACTCCTCCTGCTGGCGGGGATACATATGTGACGTGGCAACACACACTCATATCTTTGGACGTGCCCCAAACTTGGTCCTTTGTGGAAGGATGTAGAATGGGCAATTCAGTCTATTATAAAGGATTAAAGACATCTTACTTCACAAACAGCCTTTCTATTGCTACACCCAGGCTCACTTAAGAACAAGGTCCATTTATATGTTTTAGGTATTTCTTTTTTCTGCAGCTATAAAAGCCATCACTCTCTCTTTTGACTTACACCACAACCACCCACACTTGCTCAATGGCAAGATATTATTTAGGATATGTAAAATAAATGACCTTGCACCTTCAAAAAACAGAAGAAAAAATCCAGTATAGATGGAACCCATAGCTACTATACATCACTGCACAGAGACTAGAGTGCGTCCCCTGACTTAAACAATTGTAACTAGAGGACATGCAGGGGAAGAGAAATTGGTATGGGACTACTAGCCTCAGTAATATATCACAATTTCTTGTAGAAAATAACAATTCAGAGGGATAATTATGTACAACAGATTTAAATTTTAGGACTGTATACATTTTTAAAAGTCTGTTTTTCTTTCTTCCTGTTTGTTATATAATTATATTGACTTTGATGACTTGTATAAGTAAGATAATTTTCATTTTAATAAAAAATCTTAGTATAAAAAAATAAAGTATTTTTGTCTTTACAACATAAATAAAGCTCAGCTTATATTTTCAGGGCTTGTAAAGCATATACAGTACATAACTGTACATCAGTATCAATCTGAACCTTCAGAGTGCTTTTGGGGGTGTGTCCTTTCTACCCCTAGCACAGCTCTTAAATACTGAAACTGCTTCCTTATTCCACCCACTCTCTGACTTTCTCTTCCTGTTGAAGACCTTGCCCAATGACAAGGCTTGAAAATGCAAAGCAGAGGGATTTATTCTGCAGTTCCTAATTGTAATTGAACATAATCGCCATACACCACCACCATTTCTTCATTACTTCTTATATTCTACATGTCCTGCTCTTGCATGAGATCTTGTCCCTGCTTTCAGTTCTACATCCACTAGAGTTGTGTGAAATTAAAAAATTTCACCCAGTGAAATATTTCGTGTAATTTGTGCATTGCACAATATTTCGCAGAGTGAAATGTGAAATTTCACCCCCAAATCGGCAAAATTTGCTGCTCATGGGTGAAACTTCACACCTGCAGGAGAAACAAAAGGTTTTCAAAGACCTTCCTGGTGTCTAGTGGTCCCCCCCCAACCCCCGGCTGCTCACCGGCCCAAATTATTCTCCCTCATGTCTAGTGGCCTCCCTGGCCAATCACCAGCCATATTTGAATAAAGCCCCCCTGCCCCAGTTACCCTGGCCCCTCATTTGTTTTATTGAAAAATCAAACCCACATTCCTGGTGTCTAGTGGACCCCCACCCCCACCCCACCCCACCCTGTCATCATGAGCTAGCACCCACCCTGGTCCCTCCCCAGTACCCCAATCAGGCCACCGGCACAGCCCTCCACTCACCTCCATGGCCGGCAGCCCAACTGAGCATGACTGAGCACTTGAATGAATGAGCACATGCTTACAGGCTGCTCTGTGACATTTGCTCTCTGTTCCTCCCCTTCTTGATATCTGTCCCCCCCCCAAAAAAATGCAGGGATTGTCCTGTTCTGTGGTACTTACTCCCTCCCACCCACTCTCAAATGTTTCACCACTCCTGGTACTTCATACTACCTGCTGTGTGCCATTTGCTGTCCATTCCTCCCCACTCTGATTTCTCTCCCCACAACATACTGCCATTCTCCATATAGATGAGATGCTTCCTGGTTCTATACCTCTTCTACCCTATCTCTGACCCACCTAACATGCCACCATTCTCCATATACATTTTCCACTCTGTGGCACTTGCTCTCTCCCCCTCCTTGATCTCAGCGTCCCAACATGCCCCCATTCCCCATCATTCACATTACCTGCACTGTACCATTTGCTCTCTCCCCCTCCTCAATATCTGTCCCACAAACTAGTGCCATTCACAATAATGCACATCAGCCACTCTGTGCCACTTTCTCTATATCCATCTTCTCCCCATCCCCCCCCAAACATGCCAACATTTCCCTATACATTAGCAGCTTTGTGGCACTTGGACTTAAATCCCCTTCTCAATCTCTGTGCCCACAAAATGCTGCCATGTTCTGTAATTCATATTAGCCACTCTGTGGCATTTACTATCTCTTCCCACTTCTCGATATCTGCCCTCCCAAAAATGCTGGTATTGTCCCTACACATTAACTGCTCTGTGACACTTACTCTCCCACCCATCCTAAAATGTCTCGCCACTCCTGGTATTTTATATTACCCATTGTGTACCATTTTCTCTCCATTCCTCCTCACCCTAATCTCTCCCCCTTAACATACCAACATTCTCCATATACGTCATGCTCTCTGACTGTATCCCTGTTCTACCCCATCCCTGACACCCCTAACACACTGCCATTCTCTTGATACATTTGTTGCTTATGGCACTTGCTCTCTTCCCTCCCACCTGTCGTATGCCCCCCATTGTGCCCCCATTTCCCATAATTCACATTACCTGATCTTGCACTTCCTCTCTCCCCCTCTTCAATCTGCTCCCCAAACTGCCACCATTCACTGCAATTCACATTACCCCATCTGCACCACTTGATCTATATCCATTCTCTCCTTGATCTCTGTGGTACTTCCTCTTTATTTTCCCCTCCTTGTTTTCTGCTCCTGAAAAAAAAAGCTGGCATTGTCCTTACACATTAGCAACTCTATAGCATTTGCTGTCTCCTTCTCCCTGATTTCTGCCCAACCAAACCTGTTGCCATTCACCATCATTCACATTAATCACCCTGTGGCACATTACTGTCTATTCCTCCCCTTCCCGATATCTGCCCCCCCCAAAAAAGCCATCATTGTCCCTTCACATTAACCACTCTGCAGCACTTGCACGCTCTCTCTCTCTCTCTCTCTCTCTCTCTCTCTTTCTTCCTCCATTATCTCTGTCCCTTCCCCAATGTGACACCATTCATCATCATTCACATTAGCCACTCTATGGCACTTGTCTCTATCCCTTCCCTGTCCCCCCCCCCACATGCTGGCATTGTCCCTACACATTAGTTACTTTGTGGTGCTTACTTTCTCCTGTTCACCCTTAAATGTCTCCCCATTCCTGTTACTGCATATTACCTACTGTGTACCATTTGCTGCCTATTCCTCCTTTCCCTGATCTCCCCACCAACATGCCACCATTCTCTATATACATTTGCTGCTCTGTAGCACTTGCTCTCTCTCCTCCATCCTTGATCTTTGCCCCCCAACATGCCCCAGTCACTATCATTCACATTACCTGCTCTTATTCTCTCCCCCTCCTCTTCCAACATTCACCATAATTGGAAGGCTTTAGCCTGAGGTTCATTGGGGGGGGGATAGCTTGTCCCACATCCCCTTCTTAATCCACAGGCTTCCATTCACTCAGCTTCTAACATTTCGAATTCAGCCATGTGGCTGGTCAGCGGGGGCCACACCCCATCCCTCCCTCCCTTCGTTTTGCTTTCTTTTCCCCTTATCACGTTTTGCCTTGCTTTCCTTGGGTTCCCTCTTTGTCCCCCCACCCCATTCTGCTTTTTCTGTTCATTTCATCGCAGCCTTTCTGCCCCGTACCTTCTTGTTTCCTTCCATCTGCCTCTTTTTCTTTTGGGCTTTGTGACAGGGCTAATACCTGTCATGGAATAATGTTTCATACTTTCTCTTGGTTGCAACCATCTATCTTCTTGTCTTCTAGAGCTATCCCTTTTATTTTCCTGATAAGGAGGCAGGCCACCTCCTTATCAAGTAACCCCTTTAAGTCTTCTATATTCTTTGCCCTCTTTTTATTCTCTTCCTTCCATTGAAACATTATTCACAAATTTCCAGCATAAATCCACCTTATACTGGGTAGAAAAGGTTATGGCTCCCTTAAAATATTTGATGTAGTGGTATAATGCCTAAATAAAAAATACATATCCCCTGTACTTTTGTGGTAAAGACTGTGGAGCTTTGCAGTTTATAAGGTTCTTAAGTTGCCAAAGGGTAATAAAATCTGTTTGGGCTTAGAAACAACGCTGCCAATGGCTTAGCCTATAAAATTTTTGCACAAACCAGCTGTGTAGTTTTAAATAAGCTTGGTTTCCTCCCATTTTCATGCTGCGAGAGTCTGTGCTTCCCAATAAAATGGACCTGGTTGCAGCAGAATGTAAGTAGGCTTAATATAGAGGTGTTGTCCTTGCAGGAAGCCCAGGAAATACTGTTAAAACAGGTATAAGCCCCAGTTCCCTGTGAGAGTCTGTGCTTCCCAATAAAATGGACCTGGTTGCAGCAGAATGTGAGTAGGCTTAATATCTGGGTGTTGTCCTTGCAGGACGCCCAGGAAGCACTGTTAAAACAAGTCTAAGCCCCAGTTCCCTGTGAGAGTTTTTCTTTGTGTTTTCTTTCCCCTGGAGCAATATATTAGTAGTGTGGCTCCTACTTTTACACTCTGCACTTTGAAATGTCCCCTTCAGTTATACCACAGTAGTAGAAATTGTATATTCCAAAATAAAGGAATAAATACATTGTACCTTAAGCTTGGCAGGAGAGATACAAAATAGAAGTGCTCTGAGGATTAGCTGTGTCATTCTGGCAGGAACTATAGGGAATGGCAGCCCTAGTGGGCTAGATTTATACTGTTGCAAAGTCATGCATGGTGATTGAATATACTTAGGCTTTGTATATCAAAATTGGTTACAAAAAGGACTTCTACAATTCATTTAAGCATTGTACAGCAATTCATTTGTACTCTAAAATGTTAAGATAAGTTTTAAAGAAATTCATTGCTTGTTACATAATGAATCTAAGTCACATGATTCAGGGGAGGATATAAATGTCCTTTAGTAAGCTGCCTTTTTTTTAGATAAGGTCAGTGCTTGCTGATCCATGGTGAAGGAAGGTTCTACTGGTTTGAGGATATTCTGTTCATGATTTTGTTCGTATTTTGTTCTACAAACTCGTGCAAGTGGAAGTGAATACTGAAGAAGGTGTCAAAGCTAAGACTGTGATTTATATTGTTTATTTTTTGTTTATTTTATTTTTGTTTTATAATAAAATTCCCACTTAACCAGGTGGGTTGCACCTTATTCTGGAGCATCTGTCCATCTTTTATATCCCACACCGTAACATTTGGTGTCAGAAGTGGGATATAATTGCATTTTTTTTTGGACCAAAATAAAGAAAAGAGTTGAAGCGGTGGGTGTTTGTTTGGATACCCAGGATGGACATGGCAGCTGGTGTACAACCACAGGGCACCCTTACCAGACACATGGCAGCCCAGACTGGGGCCCAGTTATTGACTGGTTTGCCAGATGTATGTCCCAAGGTTAAGAGACAACCTTCTGAGAGGTCAGAGGAGGAGCCAGGTGAACTTGGAGATGATTTACCAACAGAACAACTACTGGAATCAGAGGATCTCGAGAAGGAGGTTGATGCTTCATACATGGAACAAGCTCCCATGGAGGATGTGGGAGAACTCTTAAAATGGTTATGTGTTCAGCAAGTTGCCAAATGGGCAGATACTATGTGGGTACTACAGGCTATCAGAGTAGAGCATGCTGATTATCCTCAAGGCCCCCGGGACATTAAATTAGCTAGACTACAAGAGACTGATGACATTGAGGCCTATTTGACCACATTTGAAAGGTGGCACAGACATGTGGATGGCTGCAGGAGCAATGGGTTGTGCGACTAGCCCCCCAGTTGATGGGAAGAGCCCAGGTCGTATATAGTCGACTAGCTATACAAGTGGCTGATGATTATGATTTTGTAAAGAAGGAAATTCTACGGAGATATGATATAAACACTGAGACCTATCGGCAGTGGTTTCGTTCCTTAAAGATGCAGCCAGCAGCTGCTCCCAGAGAGGTTTATGCGTGTTTGAAGGATCTTAGCGACAAATGGCTACAACCTGACAGTAAGACCATTCAGCAAGTAATGGAGGCTATCACCATCGAGCAATTTATCAAAATTCTTCCCCTGGATATACAACTCTGGGTTAGAGAACATAAACCTGAAGGAGCTGAAAAAAACATTGAACTAGCCGGAGACTTTCTGGCAGCGAGACCATCACGGGAATGATACATAGGGGAAGCCATCCATACCCCTGCCACTACTCCGGTAAGGAACACCTTTTCTTCTGATTTATATAGAAACAGACCAGAAATGAGAAAGGAGAGAAGAGAAAGATTACCTCTGTCAGAGGTAGTATGCCATGGCTGTAAGAAGAAGGGACATATGATTAGAAACTGCCCAACAGCTAAAAAAGATTTTGGACATTTGGCCTTGGCCAATTGGGCCCCTTATATCACCACAGTTAAAATGGGACCCCATAACATCATAGGATTGTTGGACTCTGGGAGTCGACAAACACTAGTGAGAGCTGACCTAGTGGAGAAAACAGCAAAGATGGAAGGAGGAACCAGGGTCACATGTATCCATGGGACACCCACTATTACTCCACTGCTCCAATGAGACTCACCATTAATGGAAGCACTAAAGACCTAGCAGTAGGAGTAGTAACTCATTTGCCTGTTACACTGATAATAGGACAAGATCATCCAGACTTTTCCAAATTAATGGAAAGACATGATTTAACACCTGTGGTAGCAGTAACAACACATTCACAAACCAGGCAAAAACAGGCAAATGAAACAATGGAATCTGTGTTTCCTTTTTCAGATGACTTATTCGAGGCCCCAGGGAAAACACATAAAGGGAAGGCAGAAAAACGAAAAATAAAAAGGGACTAGCAAAACCAAAAGATTAATGGAATGATGAGTCAAGATTCTGAGACAATAGCTCAGGAACAAAGAAAGGATGAAACCCTTAACCAGTTTTTCTTACAGGTTAACAAAGATGATGGGACTGATGGGACTCATAAGTTCTTATTATTGAATAACATCTTGTATAGAGAATGTACCAACCCTAAAAATGGGGATAAAGTCTTGCAATTAATTGTGCCACAGAAATTTAGGAAAGAAATAATACAATTGGCCCATGATATACCCCTAGCAGGGCATTCTGGGAGAGATGCCACCTTAAAACGAATACCTGATAGTTTTTTCTGGCCTAGAATACATGACATGGTAGCTGACTATGTTCAGAGTTGCCCTGACTGCCAGAAAGTCACTAAGATAGGAAGAAAGGAGGTGGTACCTCTCCAGAATATACCCATAGTTAACCAGCCACTTGATAGAATCGCCATGAATATAGCGGGCCCTTTAGAGACCAGCACTAAGGGTAACTGGTTCATCTTAGTCATCTGTGACTATGCCACCCGCTATCCAGATGTGATTCCAATGCGAACGGTCGCAGCACAAAGAGTGGCTGAAGAATTGGCTAAAGTTTTTTGTAAAGTTGGCATCCCTAAGGTGGTATTGACAGATAGGGGAACCAACTTTACTTCTGTACTATTGGCCGAACTATATAGACTACTGGGTATACAGGCTATTCAGACTTCACCTTATCACCCCCAAACTGATGGGCTGACAGAAAGATTCATCCAGACCTTGAAGAACATGCTAAAGAAATTTGTTAGTGAGAAAGGCAGGAACTGGGACTTATTTCTGCCCTACCTTTTATTTTCATATAGAGAGGTACCACAGGCCTTTACAGGCTACTCCCCTTTTACCCTCCTGTACGAACATAACCCCAGAGGACCTTTGGATGTAGTCAAAGAGTCCTGGGAGGAAAACACTAAGGTAGGAAAGAAGGGGGTCCTAGAGTACATGGTAGCTTCGAGACAACGTTTGAAAAGGTATGTTACCTTAGCCCATCAGACATTGAGCAATAAACAGGCTCAACAAAAGAAACATTACGATGTAGGGGTAGGGCATAAACAATTCATCCCAGGGGACCAAGTATTATTACTTTTACCTGCCAGTGAAAATAAACTACTGATGAAATGGCAGGGGCCTTATAGTGTGGTTAGGCAAGTTGGCTCTGTAACTTATGAAATACAGATGCCCCATAGAAAGAATAAAAACCAGCTATACCATGCAAACTTGCTTAAGCTATGGCATGCAAGGCCCAAAGAGGAAGAAGTAGGTGGCTATATACAAATGGAACCCCAACAGTCCGAGCTGGATATAGCCTACGAAAGGTTGGAAAATAGGGGCCGACTACAAGAAATGCAGATAAATTCCTCTCTATCTACATCTCAACATACCCAGTTGCAACAATTTGCTTAGTAAATATACTGACATATTTACCAGTGTACCTGGTCATGTGGTGGGCATACAGCATGAGATCAGATTAACACAAAATAATCCTATACATCAGAAACCATACTGGTTACCAGGACAGGTTAGAACAGAGGTAATAAAGGAGGTAAGAGCTATGGAACAGCTAGTTATAATTCAGCTCTCCTATAGTGCCTGGTCTTCACCTATGGTGATAGTAAATAAAAAGGAGGGGGGTATTCACATTTGTTTGGATTTCTGAAAGGTGAATGCTGCTTCCCTCCTTGATAGATATCCTATGCCTCGCATAGATTATATTATTGATCACCTAGGAAGTGCCAGGTACATATCCACCCTTGACCTCACAAATGGGTACTGGCAGATTCCCCTTGCCCCTCAATCAAGGGAAATTACTGCTTTTAGTACCTCGGTAGGCCTATACGAGTTCCTAACAATGCCTTTTGGACTGCACGGAGTGCCGGCTATGTTCCAGCGCTTCATGGATCACATACTACAGCCCTACACATCCTTCTCTGCAGCCTACCTGGATGATGTGGTGGTGTTTAGTCCAGATTGGGAATCACACCTGAGCCACCTAGAAGAGATCATAAAGGCATTAAAAAGGGCAGGGGTCACTATAAATCCTACCAAATGTAGCCTGGGACAGACTGAAACAAGGTACCTGGGGTACATGATTGGGAATGGGGTTATTAGACCTGAAGTGAATAAAGTGGAAGCAGTATCCCACTGCAATATTCCCTGAATGAAAAAACAAGTTCGTGCCTTTTTGGGGTTGGCCGGTTATTACCGACGCTTTATACCCAGATTTTCAGCCATAGCAGGACCCCCTAACGGAGTTAACTAAGAAAAAGTATTCAAATAAGGTAGAGTGGACCAAGGAATGCGATGAAGCATTCAGAATGATTAAAGCTACCTTATGTGCCTATCCAGTCCTGAGAAGTCCAGATTTTGAAAAACCTTTTTATGTACAGACCGATGCATCTGGATTAGGTTTGGGAGCTGTCCTTACGCAGGTTATAGAGGGAGAAGAACACCCAATAGTATATATGAGTAGGAAGTTACATGTGAGAGAGCGGAAATATGCAACTGTAGAGAAAGAATGTTTGGCCCTTCAGTGGGCTATAGAAGCTCTGAAATACTATCTCTGGGGTTCAGAATTTACAGTTGTTACGGACCATAATCCCTTATGCTGGTTACGTCAAATGTGAGAGAAAAGTCCCAGAATTATGAGATGGTATTTGGCCTTACAACCATACCATTTCAAAGTTATCCACAAGAAAGGGAGTGAACACAAAAATGCTGATTATCTATCCCGATATGGGGCAGATGTTGAAAATACATCTGAAGAAAACAGACCCTTAGAAAAGGAATGAATGTTTACAAGAAATGTAAAATATAGTATCATATGGATCTCAGGGAGAATGTAGTAGATAATATATGGTGAAATTAGGATCTGATTAATGTTGGATTAATCACTGTGACAGGGTCCCTGAGATGGAGTTTCTTGGAAGAGGGTGGGCCAGAGCTCCTCCATCCCTTTTAGTACAAAAAGGGGATGGACCATATGGATACTGTATGATTTCTCAGAAAAATTAGATAGTAGCAAAAGAATAAAATGGCTATTGTTATCCCAGGGCAAGTTCGGAAAGGAAATAATGGCATGATGGATGCCAGTATCTTGGTAAAAAAGGGGCCCTGGGATGGAACTCCTGAGAGTGGGAGGGCAGGAGTTCCACCCTCCTTAGGGAAGGAAGTTTATATCTAAAAGAGGGAGTATTCTCCTCTTTTCTTTAAGGGGTGGTAAATGTGACAGGGCTAATACCTGTCACGGAATAATGTTTCATACTTTCTCTTGGTTGCAACCATCTATCTTCTTGTCTTCTAGAGCTATCCCTTTTATTTTCCTGATAAGGAGGCAAGCCACCTCATTATCAAGTTACCCCCCCCCTTTTAAGTCTTCTATATTCTTTGCCCTTCTTTTTTATTCTCTTCCTTCCATTGAAACATTATTCACAAATTTCCAGCATAAATCCACCTTATACTGGGTAGAAAAGGGTTATGGCTCCCTTAAAATATTTGATGTAGTGGTATAATGCCCTAAATAAAAAAGACATATCCTCTGTACTTTGTGGTAAAGACTGTGGGAGCTTTGCAGTTTATAAGGTTCTTAGTTGCCAAAGGTAATAAAATCTGTTTGGGCTTAGAAACAATGCTGCCAATGGCTTAGCCTGCCAAGTCTGCACTGAAGCCAGCTGTGTAGTTTAAATAAACTTGGTTTCCTCCCGTTTTCATGCTGCGAGAGTCTATGCTTCCCAATAAAATGGACCTGGTTGCAGCAGAATGTAAGCAGGCTTAATATAGAGGTGTTGTCCTTGCAGGAAGCCCAGGAAACACTGTTAAAACAGGTATAAGCCCCAGTTCCCTGTGAGAGTCTGTGCTTCCCAATAAAATGGACCTGGTTGCAGCAGAATGTGAGTAGGCTTAATATCTGGGTGTTGTCCTTGCAGGAAGCCCAGGAAGCACTGTTAAAACAAGTCTAAGCCCCAGTTCCCTGTGAGAGTTTTTCTTTGTTTTTTCTTTCTCATGGAGCAATATATTAGTAGTGTGGCTCCTACTTTTACACTCTGCACTTTTGAAATGTCCCCCTTCAGTTATACCACAGTAGTAGAAATTGTATATTCCAAAATAAAGGAATAAATAAATTGTACCTTAAGCTTGGCAGGAGAGATACAAAATGGAAGCTGCTCTGAGGATTAGCTGTGTCATTCTGGCAGGGAACTATAGGGGAATGGCGGCCCCTAGTGGGCTAGATTTATACTGTTGCAAAGTCATGCATGGTGATTGAATATACTTAGGCTTTGTATATCAAAATTGGTTACAAAAAGGACTTCCACAATTCATTTAAGCATTGTACAGCAATTCATGTGTACTCTAAAATGTTAAGATAAGTTTTAAAGAAATTTATTGCTTGTTACATAATGAATCTAAGTCACATGATTCAGGGGGAGGATATAAATGTCCTTTAGTAAGCTGCCTTTTTATTAGATAAGGTCAGTGCTTGCTGATCCGTGGTGGAGGAAGGTTCTACTGGTTTGAGGATATTCTGTTCATGATTTTGTTCGTATTTTGTTCTACAAACTGGTGCAAGTGGAAGTGAATGCTGAAGAAGGTGCCAAAGCTAAGACTGTGATTTATATTGTTTTTATTTTGTTTATTTTATTTTTGTTTTATAATAAAATTCCCACTTAACCAGGTGGGTTGCACCTTATTCTGGAGCATCTGTCCATCTTTTATATCCCACACTGTAACAGGCTTGCTTCTCCTCTGCCATCCGCCACACCACTCCACACCATGCCCTGTTGGATTCTTCTTCTCCACCTTTGTTTTGGTTCTCTGCTTGGTTCACTGCCTGACTCTCCCTGCTACCTGTGATTTCTGCAGCCTGGCCATCCCACTGCCACCTCTCACCTGTGCTTCTGCCCCTGTGCTCCTTCCATTGGATTGGCAGCAGTTGCAGCGCTCTTCCTGGATTGCTCCTCTGGACTGCGTACCTCAACTTCCTGCATGATACTGGGCTAGGGCTTCCACTACATTTGCCCATTGCACAGCTTTGTGGGTCAGATTTCCAACTCCTTCCATACATTGCACTTCTATCAGCATCGGAGGCTTGCCTAATACTGCATGAAGCCTAATGCCACTGCCGTATAGGACAGGGGATGCTACGGAAATTGTGAATATGCACCCTGTTTGTTTGCTTTCCGGATGTGGATTGCACAATTGTGATGCAGAGTCTATCTAGCTGAGAGGTATTTGAGAGGATGCAGAATGCAGCAGAACCATTTAAGTGCTTACTTCATATAATCAGGAACTTAGGCACCTAATATTGAAGTGTTCTATTGTGATAGAGCTCCCCCACCAAAGTTGTGTCATGGATTACATTTTGTACGCTAAGGCAATCTGGACAGCCAGAGTCAATGGTTAGTGAAGGACTGTAAAGGGTGCAGCCACTACATTAAAGAAGTACAGTCTGCAATATGAGCCCCACACCCAAGTTTGGGACTGGTCCCAATTTGCACTTTGTATGCCAAAACAGTTACTTACTTTGCAATTTTCTACAGTATAGTACATTGTATTAGGCTGACTTGCTGACTTCCAAGCTGACATTCGATGTAACAAGAATTGGCGATGGCAGGCCACGCGGGTCCTGCCATTCCAAATATACCCACCCACGAGGGGCCCCTACTCTTATCTCAAACGTTTTTCCAAACTACTTAGGCAGACTCAGGTGGGGTCTCGCCCTCCTTACTTTGAACTACTCTATACTATGGTGATGGTGGAACATGTGGGGTCCTGCCATCCCAATCATGCACTACTTAATGAAATAGCAATGGTGGACCATGTGGGGTTCCACCATCCTTAACTTCAGACAGTGCCATACTATGGTGATGGCAGACCATGTGGGGTCCTGCCATCCCAATACATGCATGCACCATGACGGGGCCCTACTTATAGCTCAAATGTATTTCCTAATAATTTCAGCTGGACCCAAGTGGGGGTCTCTCTATCCCTACCTCGCACTATCCATCAACTTGGCAATGGCAGACTATGTGGGGTCCCACCATCCCAACCAACGTGCCCACGAGGGGGCATCTACACATTTCTCAAGCCTGAAGATTCAAACTCAGAACTCTGGATACCTTGCATTCATATTCTGTTTATTGTGTAGCATCCTGGACTATGCATTATACTGCTATGGTGGACCGCCGCGGGGGGTCCTGCCATCCCTAACTTGGACAGTTCAATACTATGGCAATGGTGGACCATGTGGGGTCCTGCCATCCCAAACATACACTGTCGTATACCATGGTGATGGTGGACCACATGGGGCCTGCCATCCCAATCATGCACTACTCAGTGAAATGGCAATGGTGGACCATGTGGGGTCCCGCCATTCCTTTCACGCACTACTCATGGAACAGTGATGGTGGACCATGTGGGTTCCCACCATCCCAACCTTACACGCCCCACAAATGGACTTTACTCATAGCTCAAACGTATTTCCTAATCACTTCAGGTGAACTCACATGGAAGTCTCGCCCCTCCTTTCCTTGGACTGTTCCAGACTATGGTGATGGAGGACCATGTGGGGTCCAGCCATCCCAATCTTGCACTACTCCAGGATACAGTAACGGTGGACCATGTGGTGTTCTGCCATCCCAACCAACCGTACCCATGACGGGACGTCTACTCTTTTCTCAAACCTGATTTGCATTTCCTACAGGTGCCCTCACTGGGGTCTCATCCTCCTACATCGGACTATGAACTTATACTGCAATGGCTGACTGCAGGTGGGGGTCCCACCATCCTACCTTAGCCAGTACATACTATGGTGATGGTGAACCACGTGGGGTCCCTCCATTCCAAACATACAATGCCTGACGAAGGGGACCTGCTCATAGCTCAACTGTAGCTCCAAGTCACTACAGGTAGACTCACATGTGGGCTTGCCTTCCTTACTTTGGACTATTCTATCCTATGGTGATGGTGGACCATGCGGGGTCCCACCACCCCAATTGCACATGCCCCCAGGGGCCTTACTAGCATTTCCATGTCATTTCAGGCATATGCACATGAGAGACTTGTCTTCTTACCTTGAACTATTAAGACTATGGTGATGGTGGACCACGTGGAGTTCTGCCATCCCATCAAAGGATCTCGCCATTCTTATCATGGATCATGTCATACTAGAACAATGGCAGACCTGCGGTAGGGTCCTGCCATCCCAACACAAACATGCTGACAATGGACATTACTTATTGCTCAAATGTATTTCTTTATTATCTACAGACAGTCTCAAGCGGGGGGTTTGCCTCCTTACTTGGGATCATACCAGACTGTGGCGATGGTGAACCCACGTGGGGTTCTTGCCATCCCAAATCCATCATGCCCCATCAGGGGGCATTTCTCATTCCTTACATGTATTTCCATCTTCACTAAGGCAGACTCACATGGGGGTCTCTCCTTCTTTAGTCTGACCACTTGAGACCTACTCTATTGCTTGAGCATTTGAACACTGCATACATCAGACCAACAAAGGGGTCCCATGCTCCAGCTACCCCACATCTGGGCCTACCTTACTTATCATCGATTCACATTTTTTCAGCAATCCACCTTCCAGTTGTTCCAGTCCAGCACTAGTTTCTATGCCAGACATCTCTTTACAGTGCACCTCAATTCCTTGGTCATCTTAAGACAATTTTTCCTTTCTGACATGGTACTCTGTCATACCCTAATGTTTCAATGGATGTACAACACCATGCAAGCCTCCCAGCTGGGCTACACTCCTACCTAATCAGTGTTTCTAGCCATGCGATGCTCCCAACTATTTTATCATCTATGATATCTACATCCTTCAGATTTGCAACTTTGGCACACATTCCTCAGCCATGCTGACTATCTATATATATATATATATATATACACTTAACATCTGCTTCACTCTAGCTACGTTGGACATGGATTAACCATTACCTCTCCACCCGGACATCATTCCAAGTTGGATCTCTTCATCTGCCAGAAACCTTCATCTTCAGCGTTGATTTCCTGCTCATCATCAACCTCGGAAACTGGACTCTTTGAACAACAAATTAGACTGAATCCTTGGACATAACCATAACTAAAACATTAGCCACATTTAGGATTATTCTCCTCTTAGTATGCCCAGAGGATGGGCAGATCAGTAGCCATGGGTCCTCAGAGGTTCCCCCTAAGAAGTTTTTTCCTCTCCTGCATGCTACTGGTCACACTCTCTGGAGTTGGAGGAGATAATCACTATGCTAATTCTCTTTTTTGGGTCTTAAATCTTACACCTACCCAGTATCCCACAGAGGGTGGGATATAGAGAAACGCCAAAGCTCAAGTTATAAACATTCAACATATACCATTCAGCTCTCAAGTATACACAAGCACTGAGCTATGCACCACACATTGAATTTGAAGGCTTTAGCCTGTGGTTCAATGGGGGGGATAGCTCCTCCCACATCTGCTTCTTAAACCTCAGGCTTCCGCTCGCTCAGCTTTGAACATTTCAAACCACTCTCCATCCTCCCTTGCCTCCTCCTCCTTCTCCGGCACTCCTGTCTCACCCTCTGAGCTGGGGCTTAAATCTTACACCTACCCAGTATCCCACAGAGGGTGGGATATAGAGAAATGCCAAAGCTCAAGTTATAGACATCACGCATATACCATTCAGCTCACAAGTATACACAAGCACTGAACTATGTACCACACATTGAACTCACATTAGTTGCTCTGCACCACTTGCTCTATATCCATCCTCTCCTCGCTGCCCTCCTACAACATGCAAACATTTTCCCTATACATTACCACTTTGTGGCACTTGCTGTTTCTCCCTCTTCCCAATCTCTGCTCTCCAAAATGCTGCTTTACACTATCATTCACATTAGTTGCTCTTTGGCATTTGCTCTCTATTCCTCCCCTCCCCAATATCTGACCCCCCAAAATGCCAGCATTTTTTCTATGCATTAGTCATTCTGTGGAACTGTCTCTCTCTCCTCCTGCCTGATTTTTGCCTTCCTAAACCTGCCCCCATTCACCATCATTCACATTAGCCAATCTGTGGCACTTGCTCTCTATTATTCCCCTTTCCAGTATCTGCCCCCCAAAAATGCCACCATTGTCCCTAGATATGAACCTGTTTGTGGCACTTGCTCTCCCTCTTTCTGCCCAGTATCTACCCCCTTGCTAAACCTGCTGCCATTCACTGTTATTTACCCTAGCCAGTGTGAATCACTTGGTCTCTATCCCTCCATTTCCAATTTCTCCCCAACATCCCTGTATTCATCCTATACATTGGATGCTCTGTGACACTTGCTCCCACTCCTTTCCAGTCTCTGCCCCCCTTTCCTTGTCCTGCTGCTATTCACTGCCATTCACATTACCCACTCTACGGCACTTGGTCTTTATCCCTCCCTTCCCCAGTTTCAGCATGCTGGCATTGTCCCTACACATTAGCTGCTCTTTGGCACTTGCTCTACCCCTTACTGGTCTCCGCTTCCCACCCATTATGCCACCATTCATCATCATTCCCATTAGCCACTCTGTGACACTTGCTCTCTATCTCTCCTCCCTGCCTCCCAAACATACCACTATTCTCCCTATACATTAGCCGCTCTCTAGCTGTTCCTCTCTCCCTCCCTCCCCAATCTCTGGCACTTGCTGTCTTTCCCCCCTTGCCAATCTCTGCCCTACCCAAATTTGCCACCCTGTCATTGTACTTCACATTAACCACTCTACAGCACTTATTTATCACTCCATTCCCCAATCATTGAAGCCCCCATGCAGCCACTGTTCATATACATTACATATTGCTTTCCATTGCTTGCTACTGTTTGTAATGTTTAGAACACATTTCTACTGCTTGCAGTCTTCTTTTCCTACCCTTCCCAACACAGTGCTGCCACATTCTTACTGTCTTTAGGTACACCACCTTTCATTTCTATCTACATTTCTCATGTTGCCCCAATTAATTTGTTCTCATTTGGTACATTTTCATTTCCAGCTTCTTTCATTTTTCTATTTAACTGTTCTTTTTCTGTTTATGGAACAAAGTGCACACTCTACACTTCTTTTATACTACTATGAAAGCTAAGCTAATCTTGCTCATTATTCCATCTGCAACTGATCCTTTCCACTATAAATTTCAATAAAGAAAAATGTCAGTAAGACATGCATTTATTTTATTTTTTATTTCTGTCAACCACATCTCTCCTCTAATCCCCATCTCCTTCCATTGTCATTATCTTCCCTAACAACTCTTCATAACAAAGTTTGCCTTGAATTTGCATAAAAGTGGTCCAGAACAAATCTGCTACACACCAATGTTTAGTTTTATACACTTTGCATTATTTCAGTAATTCAGTCCCACTGCAACTAATTTCATTCTTACCATGTTTGTTATTGAATATAATTGCCATACAGCCACCACCATTTTTACATTATGTCTCATAATCTCAATGTCCTATATGTAAGCATGTATAACCCCCAAAGTACATAGTTTTACTAACAATACTATTGCATACCTCTCATAGGCTGTAGTCTGAGTATTCAAAAAAATAATGACTATGTCAGATGTTTGGCCATTAAAGTGCATAATTCTGCTTTGTAACCATCTTTGCACCATCATATACTGTACAGGCTCACTAAGCTGTTGATTGCACAAACACTACTGGCATTCTCATGAATTACATTTTTACTTTGCTTTTATTTCTTCATCATGCATATGTTCCAAAAATGTGTACAGTGCATATTAATGAGGAGGATTCACATTACCTGCTGTTTGCTACTTGTTCTCTATCCTTCCCCTCATCAATCTGTGCTCCCCTAAAATCACTGCCATTATCTGTATACTTTAACTACTCTGCGGCACTGGCTGTCTCACCCCTCCTCAATCTTCTCCCCTCTCCCATCTCTGAGCCCCCCAAACATACTTCCATTCTCTATATACAGCACATGCTCTCCAGCAGTTGCTCTCTCAAACCCATCCCGATTCCTCCCCCACCTTGCGCCATTTCCTGTACTTTACAGTACTGGCTCTATGTCACTTCTTCTCTCCCCCACCATCTCTGCCACCATCCTACCACTTCCAACACTGCTTCACATTACCCTCTATGTTCTACATCTACTCTATCTCTTCCCCACTCCCTATCTACCTTTAGCCCTAAAATGCTGCTATTATCATTTATGCAATAAGACGTAACATAGTGTGGGTTACTATTCCTGAACCACATGCCCAGCTGTTTTATGAGGCATGAGTTAGTTGAGCATAGTGCCTTCAACCACCAGGAAGCGCAGTTCAGGAATAGTAACTTAAATCCTGGAGAGTCTTATTGTGCTTTTAAAATGGGTATACAGTAAAAAAATTAAAAGATAATTTAGCATTGTGGTTACAATTCCTAAGCTGTACGGCTTTAGAACCTTCTCCACTAATCAGGAAGCAGCCCTCTCCATTATTTGCTTTCTATACCTCCCCTCCTAATCTTTTCTCCCTCCAACATACAGGCATTAGAAACAGAAACATAGAATTTGTTAGAAGAAAAGGAGTGCCTGGCCACCAAGTCTGTCCAGATTGTCCCTGCCTAGTGTATCTCTGCAGACCCTCACTGGTCTCCAGTGACTCTCACTTCTCCCTGCCTATTTCCTTATATTTCCCTATGTCTATCCCATGTATGCTTGTAGCCCCTTACTATTTTTGCCTGCACCACATCAGTTGGCAGACTATTCCAGGTATCCCCTCTCTCACCTCTCTCCTCTCCTCTAGGGAGTACATGTTGAGATTCCTCAGTCTCTTTTAGTAAGGCTTACGGTGCAACCCCTACATTTACTTCTTTAAACAAACGGAAGGCATTTCAGGGCATCATCATCACCAATGACCTGAAATCATCCAAGCAGACCACTAAAGCAGTAGGTAAGGCTAGGGGGATGTTGGGGTGTATTAGTAGGGGTATCACAAGTTGGTAGAGGAACGTAATAATCCCTCTTTACAAGACACTGGTTAGGCCCCATCTGGCGTACTGCGTGCAGTACTGGAAGCCACACTTTCACAAGGACATTAACCAAATTGAGGCAGTCCAGAGAAGGCAACCAAAATGGTGTAGGGACTGCATCAGAAAACATATGAGGACAGATTAATGGAGCGCAATATGTATACCCTAGAGCAAAGGAGGGAGAGAGGTGATATGATCGAAACATTCAAACATCTTAAGGGCATTATCAAGGTGAAAGAGTCTAATATGTTTCAATATAAGAAAAATAGCAGGACAAGAGGACACAGCATGAGATTAGAGGGAGGCCAATTAAGGGGTAATGTGAGGAAGTTGTTTTTCACAGAAAGGGTGGTGGATGCATGGAACAGCCTACCTCAGGAAGTGGTGGATATGAATACAGTGCAGGGCTTCAAACAGTCATGGGATAGGCATAAGGGAGCAGTACAGATGAGCATGAATAGATAGGCCATTGACAGAGCAAAGGCCGATGGCACATTCATAGGTAGAAAAAGAATGGGCAGACTGGATGGGCCTTGCAGTCCTTATCTGCCATCAACTTCCATGTTTCAGTAGTCCTAAACCTAAGAAATGTATATTTGACCAAAAACAGTTCAAACTATGCAATGCTATTCTGCAAAACAAAATATGACACTAGATCAGTGACAATACTTTGAATTTATTGTGCACAGTTTTCATTTGTTAAATGTTCATATGTTTTTAAATTTATAAGGCAACTATCATCTTTATATTCTTTACAAAGGTACATAAGCATCCTTTGACTCCATCTGTACCATTCCCCACATTTTGAGGTATCATTTTCAGCTCCATTTGAGTCTGCCATTGACATCAAACGGGGAGTAATATTCAGTGTGACAGCACGAGTGTGATCAGCTGTTCTTGACAGACTGCTCGCACTGACTGGTCTTTTTCCTAAGCGTATGTGTGTGGGTGTTTTGTAGAGAGGCAAGAAAAAGAAACAATTTGGAAATTTCTTCACTCTTGACATCCATTTTAGCATCCCATTTACTTCTTCTTCTACAAACTACCTTTTCAGTATGCTCACTCAAAATTGTCTAAATAAGTAAAGGATTTGAGGTTTAGACTTGGCAGCTAGCTAAGACAAAGATTACACTGTGCTAGGAAGCTTTAAACAGGACTACATGCATGGACGTGGGGGAGCTAAGGTCTAAAAGACCTGGAAGCTGCCGTGGCAGAGAACTGGGGCTGATCTTTGCTGTCTGCAATAGTTGTGTAAGTAACCTGCATTTTGTAGCACTCTTCTTGGCTCAGATGTTATAAGTAACAGTTTGCTTGGGTTTGTCTGTCTGGGAAGGGGTGGGAAAGGGAGCAGGGTTTAGTTTAATTAAAACAGAGTGCCTGTGTGTATGAGTGTTAGTGCACATGATTATCAAACAACCAGTATGCTACTTGCTGTTAGTATTTATTTCTGGGTGAATCAAGCAATCCCAGAGTGTGCAATACTCCAGCACTTATGAGATCCCCCAGAGAATGAGGACCACAGAACAGGAGGACAAAATCTGCAGGGGCATCTGCTGAACAGGCTGCAGATAAGCAGGGGACTCTGACCAAAAGGGACCAGGTACTGTAGGTGGATAAGTGAGGGAAACTGAGAAAATATCATGGGGTAGTAAAGTATTGGAGACAAGGGATGTGGAAGGTAAACACAGGTGACAGGGTAGGCCAGAAGGGACAGGACTGGAGCCAGGATTTAACCACTCCCTATCTGGGTAGGCCAGTAGAGATTGGTTAAGGGTAGGATTTAAATACTTTAATCTACTCCTTATCTGGGGTAGGGACGGGTTTAGGGAAAGGGTGAACTACTCCCTTTTTAAGGTAGGCCTCTGTGGTGGCAGGTTAGATGCAGAATCAAAATTACATCCCATCTGGGATAGGCCCAGGGCACCAGAGGGGTAGGTTAAGAGGAGGGGTGAACTACTCCCTATCTGGGGTAGGCCTGCAGAGGCAGGTTAGAGGCAAGATTTAAACTACTCCCTAAATAGGGTAGACTTATAAGGACAAGGAAATGATCAGGCAAGAGTCAGGAAGGGGGGGAAATGGTGAGTTATAGGGATGTGAGGCTGTGGTTTTCCTAGGCTCACTCTGGGAAACTGGGGGTTACATGGTATGCAGAAGGCTGGGGCTATGAGGGCTGAGGTGCAGCTGCTGAGTTCTGAACTAAACAAGTTACTGATGAGTCAGTGGATGGAATTGGGTACATTTGTATGGGAGCATCAGGGACAGGGGTAAGGGGGACTAAAGTAGCCACAAGGGGACCAGAGGGTAAGGATATGTAGCTGGGTGGGATAGAGGGACCTAAGGGTGGAGGGATGGCTATAGTTAACTAGGAGATCAGTGGGCACCAGTGCTGTGGCTGCTTCTGCCACAGGGAGAGTAGCGGACAAAAGGGGTCAGCTGGAGATAATTGGTAGGTGAGGTGGGTGGAATGGGGCAGCGAAAGAAAACAGACACCTTACTGGAGTGCCTGTACAATATAAATATCTGTTACTTGACTCCCAGGAGGAAGGAATCCAGACTTGCATGGATGGGGACACAGGAAAAAAAAGCAATGCTGGCATCAGGAAGACCATGAGGTTAGACCGGAAGTTAGTCAGGAAATGGTTGCAGGGGGACAATCAGATAGAGTATCAGGAGGTGGCTGGGGGGGTCAATAAGGGGAGAAGCCTTAAGGGAGAAACACCAAACTTGTAAAGGGAGAACAGCAAATGGGTGGGGGGGGGGCACTGAGTGCAAGAGTGGTAGTATAGCGAGTGGAAAACAGCAGGGACTGAATAAGGGAAGGAATGACAGAAGAATGGTGAATCAGGAAGAATGAATTGTAGTAGGTAGGAGAAAGGATATAAAGACAAGGGTATCTGGAAGGAGTGCATAAAAACCAAGAGAAACTAGCAAAATTCTGGTGACAAGGGACTCATTTCTGAAAGTAGTTAGATGGCCACAGGGGAGAGGGGGACCACACACATCACTGTACCTTGTACCATTCTCTAGCTTTCCCCTACCTTGAATGCAGGCATCTCTCTCACTGCGTCAAGTTCACTTCTAAATTCTGGTTTCTGACTCTCCCCTCTTACCTCTCTTCCTCACTGTCTGCTCCACCTCCCTCCTCCCACCCTCACAGATCCACTGACATGCACGCTAGCTATTCTCGTCCCTTTACCTCCATAGGCCAGGAAGCTTTCTCCTACTGCTTCCCAATGCTTTGGAAGTCACTACTACCTGTTATCAGACTTTCTTCTTCCCCATCTTCAATCTCCTTAGCCCGTCACAATTTCTATTCCCCTAACTGCACTTGTTTCTAGGGTATCAGCTTAGTTCAGTTGGTAGCACATCTGCCTCTGGACCAGAAGGTCATGGGTTCTTGTCCCACACTGGGATTGGACTCGTACCAAAAATGCTAGCACCTGGGTGCAGTATTCGGGGGTGCTGTACTGTTGAGGTATGTCATCCTTCAGATGAGATGTTAAACTGAGGTCCCTTCTACCCATCCTGGTGCTATCCTGGTGGGTGTCCAGGTAGAAGTAAAAGAACCCACGGCATTCTTCGAAAAGGATAGGGGCCAATCCTGGTGTCCTGGCCAACATTCCCCTTCCCGTAAACTGGTTCATGCAGTTGTCCTGTGTGTGGGTTTTGATGTGCAATATGGCTGTCACTACACATTCAGTCACTTCACTACCAGTCTAGCATTGCTTGTAAAGCGCTTTGGGATATATTTGTATGAAAAGCACTATATAAATGCCGATTCTTCTTCTTGTTTTTAGCCCCCTTCAACCCTCTGCACTCTGGCACATTATCCTTTAGCCCTACTTTACTTCTATTCTCCTAACTGTACTTGCTCCTAGCCCCCCTTCACAACCTCCCCACACTTGTGTACTATCTCCTACTCCTCTGTCCCTGACTTACCACCTGTCTCCTAACCAAACCCTTCCTCTAATTACTACCTCACATGCTATCACCTATTATGCCCCCTTCTCCCACCCCTACCTCAACCTACTGTGCCATTTCGACACCCTACTACTGTCCACAACCTTCTGTGCTATTTTGACATGCTACTGCTGTCCTCCCCCCACTACCCTCTCTTCCCCCACACTGATGCCCTCCTTTTCTTCATTCTTAGTTTACCCCTGTTTTCTCCAGCCTCCCTATTCCTTATCCTTCTCCTCCCCTCCGGTCACCCACCACACTCCACTCCTCCTACCTGCCCCCCTTTCTCTCCCTTCCTTTTCTGCCTGGTCCTGTCCCCCTTGCAGGGTTCTCATTCATCTTGAAAGTGTATAGATCTTGGCTATCTCTCTTCTACCCCTCTTCCTTTCCCCCACTTTCTAATTCTGACCCGCTTGCAGGGTTCTCTGTATCATGAATGGGTATAGACTGACTTTCTCTCTTTTTTCCCTCTCCCCCCCCACTTTCAAATCCATCGCCTGCTCACCTCCCTACTTCCTTATCCCCTTCCTCCCCTCCTGTTCTCCCACCCCTCTCTTCTCTCCCTCCCCTTTCTGCCTGGTCCTGTCCCCCTTGCAGGGTTCTCAGCATCCTGAAGGGGTATAGATCGTGGCTGTCCCTCTCTCTCCCTCCCTCTTTCTTTCCCCCAACCTCTACTCCTCACCTGTCCACTTCCCCACTTGTTTTATAACTGCCCTCCCTTGGGTATACAATAACACTTCAAATCTTGTGCTCAGCCTACTACCTCTAGCACTTCAAATGTGTCATCCATCCTCTAACCTTTACCCTACCGGATCACCTGCTCTTGGATTGTTGCAATGTATGTTATATCCTAATATTGTTTTGTTTATCCTGGCCGGTTGGTCTGGGTTATTTCTGCTCTGTAATTGTACTACACTGTTTGTTTTTAGTAATTGTACTTGATTTGCTCTGTTATTGCTATGCATTTGATTATTCTCCCAACACTTGTAACTTCCACCTCCCCCAAGAAGCTTCTGGAAATGAGCTGTTTACAGCTCATGTTGTCTTTCCTGGTGAAACATTTTCCAAATAAATAAATAAGAAGGAGTGTTGTGTGTCTCTCAGGTATTACAGCCAAGAGAATCATGCCTGTTGTGCACATACTTGTGCAGGGAGGAGGGGGCTGACCTGATGTAATCCACCACTTGGGCACAAATAACCTGGAATGGTGTGAGGGAAGGGAGGTACAGAATAGGTTTGGAGAGCTTGGAAGGAAAGTTAGGGAGGTGTCAAAGTCAGTGGCATTTGTGGAGGTGCTACTAGTACCCAGGGCCAGCTTGGCTAGGAAGCTCCAGATCTCCGTGTTCTACCGGTGGCTAAGAGACTGGTGCATTGAGGAGGACTTTGGTTGCATGGGGGATTAGAGAAGAGTCTGGGATGAGACATCCCTGTATTTTTCAGATAGGTTACACCTCAGTTGGGAAGGGGGCACCACAAGTACTATGTGACAGGTTTGGAGAGTGCATAAGGGACAGCCTGAATTTAAACTGAGTGGTGGGGAGGACTAACTGGGAGCACTGAAACCAGGATTCACAACAGGAGGAGGCAGGAAGGCCTCTCTCCAAGTGGATGAGATAAGTGAAAAGGGAAAGGGGAGGAAGTGAGGAGAAGGATGGACACAGTGGGGGAGGACTAGGAGGGAAGGGGGAGAAAAAAAGACAAGGATGGGGGGACGCTAGTAGGTCAACCAGAGGAAGGAGGGGAGACCAGGAAGGGAGAGGGGAGCAGGAAACATGGGATATGGAGAATCATATCCACAAATGCCATGAGTCTAGGGAACAAAATGGATGACCTCCAGGCCATGATAGTGAAGGGCCAAGCAGATCTGATAGCAGTCTCCGACACCTGGGAACCCCAAACCGTGACTGGGATCTGTCTGTTCCTGGATATACCCTTTATAGGAAGGACAGAACAATGTGGAGAAGGGCAATCTATGTTAGGGAAGTGATAAAGGTCACAAGGAAGGACATGAGTTGGGTACCGAGAGCAGGTGGGTGGCAAACGTCCTAGGCGATAGAATGCAGCAGGTGGTGGTAGAGCGGGGAGCACTCTAGGATGAGAGAAGTTACCAGCAGGGTCAAACAGAGATCAGTGCTGGGTCCAGTCCTGTTCACTGTGTTCATCAGCAACATTATGAATGACATCAAAGGCATGACATGTGTTTTCATGGGCGTTACCAAGCTTTGCTGGAGGGTGAACACTGAGGCATGTGTAAGAGATTAAAGGGAGGACCTTGGAAGGTTAAAAAGGTGGTCTGAAATCTGGCAATTGGGGTTCAGTGCTAAAAAGTGCAAGGTACTGAATAAAGAGCATAAGAAACCCAGGGCCAAGTACAGTCTTTGGGCCAGGTGTGAAGGTCAAAATCTCATAAAAAGAGAAAGACATGGGGATAGCAATTACCAGCTATCCGAAACCATCAATGCAATGCAAAAATGCTGCAGGGAAGGTGAATAGGATGCTGGTTTGCATATCAAGGGGGTTCTCCAGCAGGAGGAAAGAGGTCATTCTGCCCCTGTACAGGTCCATTGTGCATCTGCATCAGAAGTAATGTGTGCAGTACCGGAGCCTCTACCATATGAAAAATGTAAACCAGATGGAGGTAGTACAGAGGAGGACTACCAAGATGATTCAGGGTCAGCAGGATATCCCATATGAACAGAGACTGGTGAACCTTAACATGTTCTCACTGGAGGAGAGAAGACATGGAGGAAACATGATTGAGACCCTCAAATACTTTAAAGACTTTAACCAGGTCGACACAGGGGATCTTTTTCACAAAAGTGAGAACAGAAACACCAGAGGGCACAACTACAAATAAGCAGAGGGGAAGGTACAGGAAGGAGGCCAGACGGCACTTCTTCACTTAAAGGGTGATGGCAGGATGGAATGAGCTGCCGGAGGGGGTAATAAATTACAGGTAGGGAGTCAAAAAGATGGTGTGAAAGATTCACAGGAAAGGTTAGGTTGACAAGGGAGGGGACAGAGCAACATGTAGCATATGTTCATGAGCTCTCCATTGAGCAGCCTCAATATACCTTCTTGCCTTCTTCTGTGGGCCTTTTGTATATTCATATGTCATTAACAAATCTATACTAGATCATACTGTATGCATCCACCTGTTTAAAAATAAATGTCTGCCCTGGTAAATCCTTGTCAGCCTGCATTGCACAAGGATCTGTACACCCATGATGGTGTAATCTAGGACTGAGGCTTTAGAGTATGTGTGTGGTTAGGAGTGATGCACAAAAACAAAAGAATTGGAATATTTCTTCTCTTAGGGCTCAATTTTCAAAGGCTGATGCAGGGCTTGCATTAAGCCTTGCATCAACCCCATTCTTTGGCGCAGCTGTGCCAAACTCTTTTTAGAGCAACTGCACCTGGTTTTGGTACATTGGGTGCAGTTGCGATGCTTTCTACGACTTATGGCAGCATGCACCAAATATTTGGTGCAAGCCCTGTTAAATGGGTCCCCCAAATGGTGCAAATTAGACCAGGGAAAACCTGGTCTAATTTGTGGCATTTGGCTATTAGGATAGAAAATCCTGATCGCCAGCTTGGTGAATGTTGCAAGCCTTGTGCGCCAAATGATCTACGCATTAGAAGCTTGTGGCATTCACGGGGCTTGGAAAATTGAGCCCTTGGTGTCAATTTTAGGATTCCATCTAGTCTTCCTGCAAACTACAGTCTCAGTATGCTCACTTCAGGTTTACTAAATAAGCAAATGATTTGGGGCCTAGACTTGCCAGGTGTTTGAGACAATGACTACGCTGTGCTGAGGTGTCCTAAACAGGGATAAGAATACGTCTTTAGTTGGTCAGCCTCAGCTAGATCAGATGTATAATCCTGTTTCAAAGTCTGAGGGTGGCTTTTATGAAGCTCTAGGAGTTGGTCAGCAAAATGCTTGTGCATTGCACAAAATAGTACAATGTGCAATAGTTTGTATTGTCATAGAGTTGCACATTGCAGAATACTTTGAAGATGGTAAGCCCATACACAAATACCCCCAATTAGCACAGCAAAATGCAGCAAGCTAACAGATTTTCATTGGCATTTAGTGCAATACCCTGCTGGCCATGCAAGAATTCAGTTCACACCTGTAGTCTGGTTGGGTGCAGTGCTAATGTATTTGCGCTGTGTACCAGGTGTGCCATTTTCAAAACTAATATGTTAATGAGCCTATTACTTATTCCAGATACAAAAGGGACCCAGCCAGCTCCTTGTGGCACAAATATAATCTCATTAACTGGACTTTGCTCCCCAATGGATTGCATGGACTGCACTATCCCGTGGAGTACAAGACTGGCCCAGGAATGTTGATCCACTGCAATGTGTCTGTAGACAGTCCCAGCAGACAGTCTGCATACTTCAACACAGTGTACTGTAAATGCCCAAAATGCCAACTTTTGGAAATGAACACCGGGCACAGCAACAGACTCCTTAGAAGACTGTTGATCCATACATGGCCTCCTATGTGAAGTACCATGCAGACTGAGCATTTACTGGCCTTTAGGGACAGTATTGAACCGGGGTCTGTAGTTAGAGCCGGATTTAAATGTGCCTTTCAAAGGTGGCAATTAGCATGGTGCAAACTTCCCATTAATGTGAGCACAATGCTTCCAACATAACGCTAAGCTTATATGCAGGGCACACCCCTCTTATGTGCATAGGCACAATGCCTACATCTGCTCTAACATGCTAGTGACTTAGTGCCTCACAAACTGTGGTTTCAAAAGTGGCAACATTAACTCTAATGGCCATTTGCAGGTACAAACCACAGCTAGTACAGTGCTAAGTCAATTTGTGCTGCAAAAAAGGTTCAGTAATACTGCCCCGTGTTTGCTGTGGTAAATTTTTGTTAGCCTGCATTGCTCAAGGATTTGCATACCCATGATACTTTGCTCTAGGACTGAGGCTTTAGAGTATGTGTGTGGTTCAGAGTGATGCACAAAAAACAAACAATCTGGATGTGTCTTAGAGTATGCGTGTCATTTGGAGACATGCAAACCAAACAATATGGAGATTCTTCCCTCATAACATCCTCTAGTTACATTTTTACTTTTTTATTTTTTGATTTATTTATTTGGTTTTGGTAACTGGGTAATGGGATCCCATTAAATGCTGTCTCTGCAAACTGTCTCTTCAGACTCCACCATGATACTCCGTTGGGGACTTTATGTTAACATTGATCTGCAGCACTGTGACTCCAGACCCTGAAAGGCTCTTAATTTTTTTTTTTTTTTGCAATTTCTGTTTAATCCCCCTTCACCCTGCCTAGGCTACTTCAGGTTCCTATCAAGGTCACTCAGCTGTCCCCTCATACCTGGAGCTCCAAGGTGCAATCCTCCATGGAGCCATGGAGTACCCCCTAGGCAGGGACAAGGCAGGGCCCAAACTCTCGAACTGATGTGTTTCATCAGGATGCTGCTCAGATGGCTGGCAGGGGATTGTGCTGGTGTAGTGGGACCATAATCTGCAGGTCAGGACAGTATTTTTTCCAATTTTTCTCCCATCACCTCAGGAGTTACATGGGCAAGGGCTGCAAATGTGCACATCACTGCATGATGCCACACGCAACCAGCAAGATTCCTCCCACTCCTGATCTCATCACGTCCAACTGCCCTCTAGATCCAGGGGGCAGTGTGGCAGTGATGCATGGGACCCTTCTTCCCCAGGGAAGGAGAGCATCCTCTGGAATGCTAGATCCATCCCTCCCCCAGCTGGACCCTGACGACTTTGGCTCACTATCGAACCTGGGTCACCTGCATTCATTAGTGGGGGGGCAGCAAGGTCAGCTCCCAGGGTGGGGGCTGACTAAACGAGCAGACACGAAAGACTGTTAAGGCTATTCTGCTGGCATTTTAGTATGTTAGTATGTATTAGCACTACCACTGCACCATGTGGCTGGCCTGGGCTCTTCCTTTTAACAATCACTTTGCACAGTGGGAATCCAGTCTAAGAAGTTGACTTTTTTTTAACCACCTGCAGTGTTCGCAGATTGTTTTTGCATTTTTGCTGAAACTCTTGGGCAATTTTCCTGTTTTTCTTGTATATTACATTATTTCACATGGAAGCCATATTGCACAGTTTTCTGTATAAATAATTCCAGTCTGTGAGAACAATTTCCAAAAGATGGCTCCATTTCAATGTAAAATACAGAACTCTCTGTAGATCTGGGAGCCCTGCAGCTGCCTCAGCAGCATTCCAGACCCCAAATGTTTTGACTCCTAGTTGCCTGCCACAGCGGTCTCCAACTTCCAAAGAGCTTTTGCTCTTAATCATCCACCACAGTGGGACTCCAGGCCCTAAAGATCTTTTTCTCTTCACTGGCAGTGTGCCAAGACTCCAGCCCTGAAGGATTTTTTAACGCTTGCTGATGTGAGACTCCAGCTCTGAAAGATTTCTTCTTTTAATTACCTGTTGTGACAGGAATCCAATCCCCACTGCAGCAGGTTTCCAGTCATAGAGGGCTTCTGTAACCCCTAGGCGGCACTATGCTAAGGGCTACTACCCCTGCCTGTATGACAATACACAGGTTGAGGGGCCTGAGCTCAGTAATCTGGTGCCTCTACCAAGAGGAATGGTATTGGGGTAGCTCAACTGCTCTGGTATAGCACTCTGGGATGTTATAACCACCCACCAACCCTTCTAGTGGCCTAAATAAAAACACAATGGTACATTCATATTCAGTAGGTAGCAGTAATACTATGCTCACACCCTTTTCACTTACCACCAGGGCTGGATCTGCAGAAGCTGCTTTGGAGACCCCCTGGAAAATAAGATCAGCAATGCAGCAATACGATCTTGTCACTGTAACTCAACTAATAATATGCACACTAGCCAGGTTAAATGTGAAAAAAGGCAATCAGATTTATTTAGGGGCAGTGAACAAGGGAGGGGCGTGAATCTAGCAGAATGAGTAGCAGTCTGATTTAAATCAAGATTGTTCGGCATGCATTGTTGGTCCCAATAAGACAGTTCAACAACCCTGGGTACCCAGTGTGTCATGTAGGCTAGCCTGAAGCGATGCCCATGGGTAGCCAGCATTGCAGCTGTTGGTGGGGCCCTTATTGAAAGAAAAACAGTTAAACATGCACACAACCCAATTATTTCTAATCCAAGCTGTATAGCTCAGTCTGTCGCAATAACCAAGTGGAAGAAACAATTAGTTGGTACCACAATGATTTTTAGGGCTGTGGGCAGAGCCAGCAGCCATTTTGGGAGAGCTCTGTAGCTTTGAAAACGGCCGATTGCAGAACTCCTTCCATTGGACTTTTGGAAGTATCCTTCCGAAAGCTCAATGGAGCATAAACCCCTCCTCCACGATTGGCCTACGGAATAACAGCTGCACTATTTCGGCTGTTAATTCCGCATTCTGATGCGTGAACTGCCCATGAGGATGACTCATGCGCTTGTGCAGAGTCATACACATGTGCAGTTTTGCAGGTGCTGCCATGTTGTGAATGGCAAAATGCCATTCAGTATTTTCTGCGTCCCCCCCAGTCATGCTTGACATCTCATGTGGCACACTGGGAGCCCACCCCAGTGTGCAGAATTCTTTTTTCTGTAAATTAGAAAATGATCCCTCATTGCGTTTCCTTTTTCCCTGGTGCCCCCCTGCCCAAGTCCTGCCCGACATCGGGGTGCCCAATCCCCATGCCAGCATTCATGTGGTACACTGGGAGCCCACCCCAGTGTGCCAAAATGTTTTGGTTTTGCTGTAAATTAGAAAACGGTCCCTCATTGTAGGGTTTTTCCCCTGTGAAACTGAAAATGGTCCCTCATCATCGCTTAACTCCCCCTCCTCATCCCCACCTTCCCACTGAGCACCCCACACACACACCCTTACCCCATACTTACCTACGGAGATTGGCGCTGTCATCTTCTCTGGACCGGGACACATCTGCACTCTTCAAAGCCCAACCATGAACTGAAGAATTAAAGGTAAGCCTGCTATACAGCCATTCAAAGGGGTTTTCAACATATGCTGATATCTCAGCCATTTTTTGGAATGTTTGCCCCACATTTTCAACATGGGGTTCTTGTGACCCCACCTCATTAAAACTGTTACTGTCATTTTGTCTGGACTATCAATCAGAAATCTCGCATAAGATGGCAGAGTTCCTGTCCAAGGAGATTGCTGCAGCAAGGAATCGACCGGCTCAGCTCTTTTGGACCATGGACAGGCTATGCAATCCAGCCTGCCTTCAGGGCTGGAGAGCTTTTTCACAATCTAAGTGTGATGGGTTCACTTAGTTCTTTACAGATAAGGTGACCTCCATCAGGTCAGAGGCCTGCTTGACTCATTCAAATGAGTATGGTGGCCGTCGATGAGAGGGCACAGGCACCTGGTCTGTCTGGACAAATTTTGACCAGCCAGCGATAGTGGATATCATGAAGATTGTTCAGGGCTTGTGACCGACTTACTGTAGTTTGGATCCTGGTCCAATGCGCCTCCCTGTGGGGTGTATGGATGTCATCAGACCAATCCTTGCTGAGATAGTCTGGTGCTTGCTGGACCGGGGGGTGTTTCCGGACCCCGTGAAGGAGGCTGTGATGAAATCCCTTTTAAAGAAACCTTCCTGCAATGCAGACTGTCTTGTGAACTACCGACCAGTCTCTAACCTGCCCTTTTTGGGCAAGATTATTGAGCAGGTAGTCTCGTTGCAGCTCAAGAACTTTCTTACCTCCCATGAAGTCTGATCCTCTCCAGTATGGTTTCAGGAAGAAGCATAGTACAGAGATAGCATTAGTTTGAGTACTTAATGATCTCCTAATAGCAAGGACCTGAGGAGTCATTCGATCTTGGTCCTCCTTGATCTCTCTGCAGCATTTGACACCATGGATCATGGGGTTTTGCTGGAATGCCTGCGGCTACTCTGTGGACTGTCAGGGACAGTCCTCAGGTGGTTCCATTCTTTCCTTACAGGCAGGACTCTGAGGGTAGTGTCGGGGAATTTTTCCTCGGTCCCCTTCTCCCTGCCTTGTGGGGTGCCACAGGGTTCCGTGCTGTTCCTCATGTTGCTCACGGTGTACATGTTGCCATTGAGAGACATTATAAGGTGGTATGGGCTGAGTTTTCACTGCTATGCAGAAGATACTCCCGAACAGAATAGTGCGATCTTGGTCTTTAACAACTGCCTCATTGAGATTCAGGACTGGATGAGTGCTAATTGTTTGAGATTGAATCTGGATAAGACTGAGGTGTTGGTGGTGGACCCAGGTCAGTGGGTAGAGAAGCTGACTCCTAGGCAACCATCTGGCCTCGTGCTAGAGGGTAAACAGTTGAGACCTTCTGAACGGGTGCGGAATCTGGGTATTGTGCTTGATAACGAACTGACTCTAAAAACACAGGTGTCAGCAGTTGTCAAGTCCTCACTTTATCATCTGAGGAACATCACCTGGATAAAGCACCTTCTTCCACCTGAGGACCTTCCTACATTGGTTCACGCCTTTGTGTCCTCTCGTCTTGATTACTGCACTGCTCTATACCTAGGGTTACCAGGGGTGGATCTCCGTCGCCTGCAGCTGGTGCAGAACGCTGCGGCCAGTTTGTTGACAGGGTTGTCAAGAACTAGCCATGTCATGCCTGTGCTCCGTGAACTGCACTGGCTGCCGGTGCAATGGAGGATCACCTTCAAGGTCACATTGCTGACCTGTAAGACCCTACACAGACAGGGACCGGGTTACTTGCAAGACCTCCTTCGGCCTTACTGCCCCCTCCACCCATTCTGCTCAACTGATGAGGGATTGCTAGAGGTTCCCAGGGTCTGTCTTCAGACATCAGGTGCTAGGGCTATTGCTTTTATAGCCCCGACACTGTGGAACTCTCTACCTCATCGGATTAGAGAGTGCCTGTCCACCGAGACTTTTAAATCCTCATTAAAAACGTATTTATTCGGCCTGGCATTTTAGGATAACTTCTTGTTTTATTATTGCTGCCTTTTTAATTTTATATGTCTTACTTGATCAAATGTCTGTTTTTATGTTATATATGCACTTTGGCTTTTGAAAGCACTTTAGAAATAAAATCTGATTGATTGATTGTTACTCGGTCCTGAAAGGTGACTTCGCGGTCACTGCACGGAATCACCTTTTGGGACTGATTCATGAAATAACAGTGCCACTGTTCAAGAGGTGAGCTCCGAAAAAGCCTATGTTGCAAATTTGGTGAAAAAATTCCAAACAATGACTGCGTTACGAGCATGCATGGTGCAGTTTCTACGCACCCGCCTAATGTCGCCAATTTTTAATATTTTCACTCCACATATTTAACATTGCCATTTTTGCACACCTACTTCAAAACAATGCAGCTGTCATTTTCCACAACCTGTCCCAAATGTGTTTTCACACCTGTGGTGCAGAATAGTGCATTTGCTCTGCGCAATCACCTTTCCGGACAATTGAACAAAATAAAACTTGCACTGTTCATGAGGAAGGGTCAAAAAAAGGCCATGTTGAAAATTTGGTGCAACACCTCCAAAAAATGGCCAAGTTACACCTGGGTGTTGAATAATTTCTACGCACATGTGTAACTTTCGTTGCATGGTAGCTCTTCACAGCCCTATCAACTCTGGCTAGAGCCTGTTGCTTTTGTTGCAGGGAGCTACCTTGACTTTTACTCATGCAACCAGACCCTGGATGCAGGACAGGCAAGATGTAGACCTCATGGTGATTATCAGGGAGGCCAGGGGAGGCAGGGCCAACACGACTCACCTCCGGGTGGTCGCTACCTGCTCGATGGTGTTGGGCAGAGGGCCGAATCCCAAAGCCGGTCTTTCACTGAGATGGTCTCTGAAGCAGGAGAGGGAGTAGTGGCGTAGGCCGAGATGACAGGTCCCAGGCAGGATGAGCAGTCTTAAAAAAGTTTGAGATCTTCTACTGGTGAAGCCTCCAGCTGGCGTAAAAGATTTTGTTGTGGAGAACCAAATCGTGACCCACCAACACATGCAGCACATTTAAATCATTAATTTCTCTAAACAACAGTTTGGATATAGTCTGGTTGCAAATGACAGCTTCACTGCGCAAACCTTCCAATCTGAACAAAGTTCTCTCACAAGCTGGACCACTCGCTTCTGTAGCAAATCTTCGGTCCCAATCTCAAGCTGCACTAACACTTCTTCGATTCTTCTGCCGCAGTTCCAGGCTGGAAATCTGACAGGTCCGACCTTTTCAATAGGCAGTTCGATTGCAGGAGAACATGGCAGGAAGGCCAGCTAAGCCTCTTCCTGCCAATTCCCCTACACTCCTTCTGGGAGCAGCTGCTCGAAAGCTTAAGCTGTTCACTCTTCAACCTCCAACTCTAACTGATCCACTGCTTCAGGGAGTTCTGGGGATTTCCCTGGTAATCCAAAAGTTCGATTGGCTGAGGGAACTGTCAGTCACAGTTTGTGCTCCCCCTCCAGGCCAATTTATGTGCTGACAGTCAAAAACTACAAAACTACAGAATTCTCTTCCCACAAGACCCTTGGGGTCAGTCTCCATTTTAGGTCCTCAGTGGTTCGAGTGGTCCAATTACTGGAAGTCCAGAACCTAACATGGTGGCTCCCATCCAAATGTTCTAGCTGCAATAAAAGCAGGTTAGACAAACTTCTCTTTCTTTACTATAAAAGCAAATAAACAGGAAGCAATTACAGTTCCTATGAAAGCTCCCTTTGCACAAGTAGTGACTGCAGAATGGAGCAGAATAACAGACTGTCTGTCTGGTCATAAGCCTTAAATCACTCGGATCTAGACCAGACTAATTTCTAAACACAAATTAGCCATTTTCTTAAAGAGACAGGTGTGGATGCTCACTAGGGCACTCTCACACACAGAAATAGAACTACTGAAGATAGGACACCAGCCTGATAGTGGGCATTAGGGAGCCTAGGAAGACATTATAGTAAACCCCAATTTATAGGGGGGTTACACTCTTTCCTGCCTGGAAAAACTTGCCATCTGCATCAAGTCTACACATACTATAAAATTCTATATAAAACACTATACATGAAATACATGCATATTTCATTTGGTATACCATAAAAGAAAAACTGATGGTTCAGTAAAGTAGCTAGTCATAACAATACAGTATTACTATACTTTCCATTTGCAATTAACATTTTCATAATAACACATAGTCATGCGTTTTCATAAACATATTAGCAAATTCAAACAGTTAAACACATTACTCTTACAATTCTAGTATGTATTACCTCCTGCATACTAACCCACATGGCTTGGGGCCTATCCCTATCAGCTACACTAGGGCTGCAATGGGCAGGGGTGTGAGTACACTGATTGGAGGGGTTTTCTATTAACTTAGGTGTGGTAGAATAACCCAGTTTTGGAAGAGAGTTTTCAGAAATATACACCCCTTTGTGAACTACATGTAATGCGAGGTCTACAGGCCTTCTTGGGGAGTCATAATTGAGGCATACCACAGGCTTTGTGGCTCTTCCAGACTTTCTGGGAGGGGCAGGCACAGCCTCAGTTCTTTCAACATTGCCTCTCAATAAGTCTGCTTCTGAAGAAAGGGGTATCTCTGCACTGGTTGTCTATTCTGCAATGAAAACACTCTCAGCTTCTTGTTCTGTTGGTTCTGGATCAACAAAATTACCTTCAGTACTTGGTTCAGAAGAAATTCCAGGTTTTATCATCTAGAGAAAATTCCATGGAATTTAAATCTTGCAACACATTACTGATACTTTCAGAATCATCAACTTCACCAACATCATTTTCCATAACATTGTCAGATTCATTGTTTGCATGCAGTTCTGTACTTTCTGGTTTGTCACCAGTGGTGCTTTCTGTTTCTGGTTCTCCTTCTTGGAGCTCAGCTATTTCTACCAGACACAAAGAATCAGCTACATTGGAAGTCATACTTTGCACCTCACTTTCAGGGGGCACAGGGGCTGTGGAGAAGGATGGAGGGTTAGACAGTCCTGAAGGTCCAGCTTCATCTCTAAAGTTGTACATGGGGTTACCTTGAAACAACTCACTCAGTTCATAAGATGGGTAATAGGGAGCTTCACACTCACTGTCATCATACTGTGATTGGCAATCAATTTCATTTAGGGTGTGACTGATAGAGGGCCTTTAATCTTTAACTACTGGAGAGGGGGATGTTTCTTTTTAGCTGCAGCTCTGGTTACAGGCCCGAGAGGGGCAGTGTCTTGGGGGTGCAGAATTGATGATAATTTGACCAATTGGCATCAAATGATTTTTGTGCATTGTCTTGATGGCTCATGGGTCATTTTCTGGATGCACTTTATAGACTGGCAGATCCTACAGTCTGCTGACAACAATGTAGGGGGTATGATACCACCTATCAGCAATTTTGTGTTTTCCATGCAGTCTCAAATTTTGTAACAAAACTCTGTCTCCAGGTTGCAGTTCTTGGGCCTTCAACACTTCTGTTATGCCTTTCTTTATTTGCTAGGTTCCTCTTGGCTGCCATGCAGTGTGCTAATTGGTGGGCATGGTTTAACTGGGCTTGCAGCTTTTGAACATACTGAAGGTAATTCTCAGTTCTGACTCTATCAGGGGACACCTGGAAGAAGATGTCTACTGGCCACCAGGTTTTCTGACCAAACATTAGGTAGTACGGGGAGAACCCAGTGGCATCACTCCAGTGCAGTTATACGCATGTACGAAGGTGCTTATCTGTTGGCTCCATTTGGACTTGTCCCGGGGATGAAGTGTGCCCAACATGTCTAGTAATGTTCTAGTAAAATGTTTGGGCTGTGGATCCCCCGGAGGTGACAGGGAGTGATTCTGGACTTTTCCACTCCCCAGAGTGAGAGCATTTCCTTGATCAAACAGTTTTCAAAGTCTGTCCCTTGATCACAGTGAATTCTCTGGGGGGCACGATAATGGACAAAGAACTTTTCAATTAGGATCTTTGGCACTGTGGCTGCTTTCTGATCTTTGGTTGAATATGCCTGGGTATAATGAGTAAAATGATCAGTCACTACTAGCACATTGCCAGTATTCTTTTGATCTGGTTCAAGACACAGGAAGTCAATATACACAAGCTCCATGGGTGCACTGATAGAGAGATTGACTAAGGGTGCAGCCCTCTGTAGCTGAGCTTTCCTCTGGAGACAATGACTGTAAGTTCTGATGTGACTCTCAATGTCAGCCCCCATTTTTGGCCAGTAGAATCAAGCAAGGGCCAAGTCTGTAGTTTGGTTACAGCCTAAGTGTCCCATCTGGTCATGAAGGGCCCAGTAGAACTACACGTTTGAAAGCTGTAGGTAACACTAGTTGTTGCTTGGCAATTTGACCTTGTCAATTTGTGGTTTCTCTGTAAAGTAGTTGGTTGCGAAACTTTAATCTGGGCCCCTCACTAAACAACAGGTCAGTTCAGGGATCTGAAGAATGAAGTTTGGACACATTTGTTTCCAGCTTGAATACCATCCAGCACCAGCTTAATCATGGGGTCTTGAGCCTGAGCCCACTGTATATTATCAGGGGTGAGCTGGGTCAGTGTGCTAAGGCTGCAAGATGGCAGTAGGCCGCAGGAACACACGTGTCAGGAGGACCCAAGCAGCCCACCAGGCAGTCAACTGTTTCAGGAGGGGGTGTTCATCTTTATCGAATTTTTGACAAAGGGCTTTGATAAACTGTTCTGACATCACCCACTTTGCATTAGAGTCAGATCTTTGGCAGAGGGCATCAGCATGAATGTGGTTCAAGCCCAGTCGATACGCTACTGAATAATTGTAAGTGGAAAGTGAAGATAACCAGCGATGCCCGGTGCCATCCAAATTAGCTGAAGTCTGGACATAGGTGAGGAAATTGTTGTCAGTTTTCAGTAGAATCTTTGCACCATAAAGATATTCCTGGAACTAGCCTACCACGGCCCACTTTAAAGCAATAAATTCAAGTCAGTGTACAGGATAGTTATTTTCAGATGATGTTAGACTCCAACTAGCAAATGCCAGTGGGCATAAGCCTTCCTCATATTCTTGATATAGAACAGCACCAAGTCCCTTCAAGCTGGTGTCAGTGTGCAACAGATAGGGTCTGGCAGGATCTGCATAAGCAAGCACAGGGGCATGGGTGAGTTGGTGAATGATATCATACAAGGCTGCCTCACACTTGAGAATCTACCTGGCTCCAAAAGGTTAATTTGTCCAAAAGTAGACCTTTTCCTCCTCTTTAACTGCACTTCTCCTATATTTCTTGTTTGTAGGTGTGTAACCTTGAGTTAAATTGAGCAAAGGGCTGATGACTTTGGTGTAATCTTTCATAAACCATTGATAATAGCTACAGGACCCCAAGAATCTTTGCAGTTCTTTAAGATTATTAGGCTGGGGCCAGGTGGTCAAAGACTCTACTTTGCTTGGTTCTATTTGAATCCCTTCAGCCGACACTATGTGACCAACATATTTCACAGATTTCTGGAAAAAGTGCCACTTGTCTATTGATAATTTTAGTCCAAAATCCTCTTATCATACAAATGCACGAACATACAAAGAAGCCAACAGAAGATGATCATTTGGTCTACTATGTCTGCTCGTATTGCAGGGTTCACAGCTTGAGCTAATGTCCCTGCCCTCCCACCTCACTCCTCCCATCCTCCCTACTCATGATCCTTACTTTCCTCTTATGCCTATCCCAGACTCTCTTAAAGCTGCCCACTGTCTTCAACGAGACAATCTCTTCTGGCAGTGCATTCCAAGTGTTCACCACTCTCGCTGTGAAGAAGTGCTTCCTGACCTCCCTCCTAAACCTCTCACCTTCCAGCTTAAGACTGTGCTCCCTGGTGTTATGGTTGTCACTTAGCTTAAAGTGACTCTCCTTATCAACCTTATTTGTCCGTTTCAAGTACGTGAAGGTCCCAATCATGTCCCCTCTCTCTCTCCTGTCTTCCAGGGAGTACATGTTCAGTGCTCTCAACCTCTTCTTGTATGCCTTACCCTGCTGACCCACTATCATTTTTGCACCCCTCTTCTGGATCTTCTCCAGCAGGTTAATGTCCTTTTTGAGGTGTGGGCACCAGTACTGAACTCCATACTCTAGATGCGGCCTTACCAGTGACCTGTACAAGGGAAGTATAACCTCCTCTCTCATTCTACTGATCCCCCTAGATATGCATCCCAGCATCTTGTTTGCCTTTGCTGCTGCTTTCTTGCACTGCAATTGGTCGAGAACCTTAAACAGATGGTCTTCATGTTCCTCAAGGCAAGCCAAACACAGTGACATCATCTAGATAGACAAGGTACTCTAGTAAGTTCATGTTTCCCACAGCTTGCTCCATCAGCTGCTGGAACATGGCGGGTGCTCCCAAAATACCCTGTGGCATGCGCAAAAACTCGTAAAACCCCAAGAGACAATTGAAGGCTGTTTTTTATCTGTCTTCCGGGGCCATCGGGATTTGATAATACCCACTCTGAAGGTCTAGCACAGAGAACCACTGACTTCCGTTGAGGCAGTCGAGGGCACCTTGGATGTGTGGCATGATGTATTGGTCAGGGATAGTTCTTCGATGTAACATCCTGTAGACCACGCACATCCTCACTGATCCATTTTTCTTCCAGACTACCACAATCGGGGAGGTGTATGGAATTGAGACTCTTGGATGATTCCCACTGCCAGCATTTCCTGGAGGTGGCACTGAACTTTGTCAATGTCAGTGGGCACAAGGCGACGGGATCATTCTCAGAAAGGCCTCCCATCATTAAGTCTAATGTAATGTTTGGCCCCAGTGATGCATCCCACATCGCACTCTTTCAATGAGAACACTTTGCTTCTCTGAGCCAGTTTCCGGTTGATGTTAGCTCTCCATTCTGCAGGAATGGAGGACTCTCCAAATTCAAACAGATCAGGGGTCACTTTGTTATCCTCTCCAGGGAACTTTTTGGTGGGCAGCACAGCAGTATCTGCACAATATATAGTAGCCAGGGTGCACCCTCGATTTACTTGATTATCCCGGTCTGACATTTTTGGACTTGTACCAGTACCCGCCAAGTGTAGGCATAGGCCCTGACTGATAGAATGCTAAGCTTGACCAGTAGTCCCTCACACAGTTTCCCCTCTTCTGGGGCATCCAGCATAAGAATCTTGTTTTTGACATCCTTTTTTATACGCATTTCACCACTAATGCTACACTGAGCATTTGGAGGCACTATAAGTGACTCTGGATCTTTTTTCCATATTACCCCCACAAGTTCAACTTTCTCAATCTCTTTAGTTTGCATCTGTAAATCACAGGCTCAGTGCACCATGACTGGAATGTTTAGGGCCTTTTCAGTCCACTTGGCTTGTTTCTCTTGACAGAGCTGGGCTAGCCGGCTGAACATATGGGTGCTGGTACTAATTAACAAAGGGATACCATCATACATTCCAGTCAATGGGCACATCAGGGCCAGGGTCACCACTTGTTCATCCACACCAGCAATAGCAGTAGAGAAAGATAACCAAATCCATACATACCCCTGGTAAGGACAGGATTTTTCACTCAACCCCCATGGTTTTACCATGCCGCAGCGACAGCTAACACAGAGACATCCCCGATAGTGACAGCCGCAGTGCTGACTGTCAGCATTGTGGTGTCAGGGAGGCCTTCATGTATCCTTTGGGGGACTGCACCCCCTAACCCCCCATGAGGGGGACTCCATCCCCCAACCCCCTTAGTTTCTAGGATTCCAACTCAAAGTCGGATTTGGACTGGGGGGGCCAAACACCCAACAAAGCAGTCTTGGTCACTGCACAGACCATCACAGTGATCTGCGGGTTTTGCCCGATTCCTGTTGCTGTGATGGTCTTTGTGGTATTGGAGTCACTGCGGTGACGGTATACCAACCCCCACACATGCAGTTCTTCTAAGAGTAGGAGTAGAAGGTCAGATAAGTGCTGGTTTTACCAATCTTTAAATATAATGGTGACCTGAGAGCCACTTTCTAGCACAGCTCAAGTGGAGATGCCATTAACTGTTACTGTAGTGTCCATGGAGGTGCCCACCATCTCAGACCAACCTGGGGAAGTCTGTTCTGCACACTGGCCCACAGCAGTTTTGGAGGGAAAAAGACTTTTGCGGTGGGCCTGGCTGAGGTTTTATATTGCTCTGTCCAACCAGATTGAGCAGCTTGGTAGTGACTTTCCACAGGTCCTCAGGATAAGTACAACTTCATCGGATATGCCTGTCTTCTCCACACCTATAGCAGAACACCTTTTCTCTGTGATCACTAGGGCAGTTTGGTTCTTCACAAAATGTGTAATGGCCAGAGGAGGGAGTTCTACTGTCCTCTTTTGGTTTAGACTCAGGCACCCTTTCTCAGCAGTTCCACCAGGGGGCATAGGTTCATGTGGCATGTATGAGATCCCCCACTAAAGCTCACAGTTCTCTCATTTCCTCCACTAGTCTGGATTCAGTTTGAGGTTTAGTGACAATAGCATGAGCCCCCACACCCTGGGTGGAGCCTCACTACCAGTCTCATTCTTAGGTGGGCAAAAGTTAGAGTTTCTGGCTGCTTCAGCCACATCTTGTTGGTTGGTGCACATCTCTTTTATCTCTTTCAGTAGCTGTTGGACCTGCTGTGTCTCAAGAGTCATCAAAATCAAAAGTAAGGTCAGTAAATCTGTTATACAAGCTCTGAGTTGTGAAGTGCTGCATTGAATCCACATTTCCGTCTGACTTATTCCTTAAAGGATCTATGATTGTCTTTGAGGTCTCTTCACAACCATTTTGAAGAACAAAGGGAAGACACTAACAAATGATTTTTTACATCCTGCATATGCCCCAGGCCAGTGTTCATCACCTTCAGGAATTTAACACATTCTGGGTCTTTGATCTACAGTAATAAGTTTGCTGGTCCCCAGTAGTTCACTATTTCCTGTGGATTTGATTATTTTTCATCATTTGACTCTTGGTACCTTGGACAAGATTACTATATTACATATCCCAAACACAACTATCTGCATGGTTTAATATTACTACATCAAGAATGCAACCTAACCCCATGAGCAGGCCAGGGTATACTGGGCCAAAGAGAAATGGCTTGAAACTTGCTACGATGAATATCTGCAGCCTAAGCAACTAAAATGGTGCAGGGTCTGCAGCAGAAACCATATGAAGAGAGACTGAGAGAGCTTAATATGTATACTCTTGATGAAAGGAGGGATGGGGGGACATGATAGAAACATTCAAGTACCTCAAGGGAATCAACAAAGTCCAGGAGGGTAGCATCTTTCAGAAAAAGAGATGTGTAAGAACAAGGGGGCACAATTTAAAGATAGAGGGGGACGGCTCAGGGGTAATGTGAAATTTTTTCATGGAGAGAGTGGTGGATACATGGAACAGCCTTCCTGAGGAGGTCATTGGGTCTAAAACAGTAGGGGAATTCAAACATGCATGGGACAGACACAAGGCAATTGTAGTGGGGGTTGCAGGAAGTAGGCTGTTGGTTAACTAGAATCTGCAGCTTATCCAGTAGGTAGGGAAATGGGCAGAATGGGTGGGCCAAGTGGTCCTTATTTGCCGTCGAAGTCTATGTTTCTATGTTTCTAATTTCAAAGATGCCCCAACTGCAGACGTGGGCCGCCCTACATAAACCTGATATACTTTGCCTGACTGAGACCTGGCTATCCACCCGGGTCAGGAATAATGAGATAGTGCTCCCAGGTTACAATACCTTTAGATGTGATAGGAATGGGAAAAGAGGTGGCAGCTGTCTCAGTTATTTAAGGAACACCTTACAAGGCGTTGTGCTCCCCATCACAGCCTGCAGCATTGACCATGAGCTCCTTGCAGTTAGAATCATTTTTGGTGAACATAAAAAATCACTGGTCATTGCATGCATCTACCTCCCACTGAAAATGACCACAGACAGTCTAATTAAACTACTAGGCCCCTTGGCTGGTGTTAACAACAACTGTGAGCTCATTGTGACTGGGGACTTCAACATCAATTGGCTTAATAATGAATCGACCAAACAGAAGGATACCATAGCCAGTTCCCTCCTCATGCAATTAGTCATGTTGCATACTAGAATGAACCATAAGACCAGTAAACACACGCTCCTGGACTGGCTCCTTGCAAGCTCACCTGACAGGATTACCAATGTCTTGGTACTACCGGATTCGCTAAGCGATCACTCCCTTATCACCTGTCTGTGGTCCAATAAATTCAAAAAAGCGCCATCTGTCTTTGTGAACAGCAGAATTCTCAGGAAAGGGCAGCTCTCAGCTTTCAAGGAGGTGCTTTCTCAGATTGATTGGTCTCCCCTTAAGGTACTGCATGACCTTGACATAACACTCCAGTACTTTATTGATAACTTTAATAGTGTTTGTGACAGATTTGCTCCATTCAAAAAAGAAAAACACACAGCCATAACAATGGGTGGATTACTAGAGACCTTCTAGATCACATGAGGGCAAGGGACAACCTTTGGCATCAAGCCAGGGTCTCCGGTAAGCCCAGTGACCTTCAAAGATACAGGGCAGCCAGAAACAAATGCAGACATCTCATCAGGAACACTAAAGCTAATTTCTACAAGGATCAATTGGAACGAACCTTGGGTGATAGGAGGTGGTTTTGGGACAATATAAAGGCACACACAGGGAAGGACAACAAAACACAGCCACAACTGCTAAACATTAATGGCACAAATACCATGGACCCCCACACCATTGCTGAAGAGTTCATCTCCACCTTCACGGATCTTAGCTCTGTTCTACTGGCTGAATACCTCAAGCCTATCAAAGCCGATTATAGGCACCCACCGGACATCAACTCGCACCCTCAGTTTTACTTCAAGAGAGTCACTGTCAAAGAAGTACTGGGTTATGCTAAAAATGTCCTGCAAAAAAACAGAATGGGGTCTGACAACATTGACATGAAACTGATGGCACTGGCAATCAATAAAGTCATCGCTCCCCTCACAACAATTTTCAATAAATCCCTTCAGCTCGCTAAATTCCCTTCACCTTGGAAACAAGCGCTGGTGACCCCAGTGCATAAGGGAGGTGATAGGTCACTGACCGCAAACTACAGGCCCATTTCTAACCCCCCCCCCAAAGCACTGGAAAGGATTGTGGCAGACCAGCATACTGACTATATTCACAAATACCAGCTGCAATGTCCCCAGCAGCACAGCTTTAGGAAACTCCACAGCATGGCACTGCACTGGTGGATTTCACTGAGTATGTCCATAAGGCATTGGATAAGGGAAAACTGGTTGGGTCCATCTTCATTGACCTAACAAAGGCATTCGACACAGTCTGCCACCCACTCCTCTTGTCTCAACTGCATGCCCTTGGTGTTTCCCCAAATGACTATCTATGGTTCCAGGACTACCTAACCTCCTGGTCTCAAAGGGTCAAGATATGCCACTCCATATCTGCATCCAAGGAAGTCTCATTAGGGGTGCCTCAGGGGTCCATCGTGGGTCCACTGCTCTTCAGCATGTTCCTGAATGACCTACCGAATGCCTGCACTAGCAAAGTCATTCTGTACACCGAAGATGCTGTCCTACTTGGCTGTCACTCTCACATAGAGCGCCTACAGGCTGAGCTACAATCATCCTTCCAGCAACTGGAGACCTGGTTCTACTCTCAAAGGTTGCTACTAAACTACCAAAAAACCAAGACGATGCTCCTCTCTAGCCCCCAACTAATAAGGAGATGCCCAGAATTAACAATCACAAATCACCTGACTGCCCCACTGTAACAGGTTCACTCCTTCAAGTACTTGGGTGTCATTGGTGATGATACTCTCTCGTATGTTCAGCACATTGACATGGTGGTGAAAGCTGTGAACACTAAATTAGGGATCCTGTTAAGGCACAAGAAAAACTTAACTGCTGAAGCCCTCCAGCTCTCAGTCTCCAGCTCTGTCCTCTCCATGGTCAACTACGGGCTGGTGGTTTATGGCACTGCCACTGATACGGCCCTCTAAAGGGTTGCCACTGTCCTTAACAAGACTTGCAGACTATTGTTAAATACTGAAAACTTAATGCACACTTGTACCCTGTATGGTCTGGCCCACATACTACCACTTCAATCCAGAATCAGATACTAAACTTGCCTGCTAGGGAGAAAGGCCATGCTCTCCCTAACCCCTACCTGCATTGCAGATCTAGTAAAGGAAGCAAGCTCCAAATAAAGCACATGAAGAACAGTGACAACACAGCCTGATGTCTCATTTCCAGAACTTCTTTAGGACAAAAATCCTTTATGTACTGAGCTCCACTATGGCTAAATGAGATCCCTGCTGCAGCTCTCAATACAACAAATGTTTGGGCCTTTAAAAAAGAACTGAAGCAATATCTGCTGAACTCAAATGCCTGTGACTGACTTACCTGAATCCATATCCTCAACCTGGATACCCCCCTCGTCTGTCTGAGCTTTTCTACTGTTTTACCTACCCTGGACCCCCACCTGACATCCCTTGCCAACCCCCATCTCAAGCTCCCTCCAACTCCCTCCCCTCCGTACTCCCCAACACCTCCCCTTTCTACCCACTCTCCCTTAAAATTCTCCTTCTCCTGTCCTCTCTCTCTCTTTCTCTCCCCTCTCTCTCTCTCTCTCTCTCTCTCCTTCTCTCCTTCTCTCTCGCTCTCGCTCTCCTCTCTAATCTACCCCTCATTTGCACTCTTCCCCTTTTTCTTTCTCCTACCCTTTCCAATACTCTACCTGACAGGCCCCCCTGGGGCAGCTATGCCGCACATTGCTAACTGGGAAACCTCATTTGCATTCTCCCCCTTTCTTTCTCCTACCCTTTCCGATACCCTACCTTGACAGGCCCCCCTGGGGCAGCTATGCCATACATTACTAATTGGGAATCTCCTCCTGCTGTTTAATTTCAGTTGTCTAGGTTACCCAAATGTATTATTTATCTATATTCTGTATTACATAGCAATCTTATGTTTTGTGTTAACTGTCAAGTTTTTGTTATGTCTCTGCTGTTTTACATCCTGACATGGAACCTTTGTTAAAGAGTGTATACTCAAAGGTTGTATCCAAATTACCAAATAAATAAATAAGAGTGTCCTCTTTCTCATCGCATCAGTCTGGGTAGTGCGTGTAACCCCAGCATATGGTTCCCAACCATCCTCATCATTCTCAGCCTCCAGGATCTCCTTCATCAGTCAACAATATTAGGGAGGGTTAGCTTTCCTGTCTTGAAACTTCAATTTTAACAAAACCACACTTGAATAATGGGCAGATTTTAGGATGTGCTCCAGCCTGACATGATTCAGTTTACTACCTGGGACACCCTCCTTTCTATGAGCTTTCTGCAGGGCCCATTTAATTCGGGTGACAAAAGAAAACAACTTCTCATTCTTCTACTGTTTAGCAGACTTGAACTTCCACATTAAATCCTCCCTAGATTCGGTGCTACCAAACACTCCTTCTAAAGCAGATAGGTACTCAGCTGCAGTGGCTTCTGGATTTGTGGATCAAAGGAACTGAATAGCCTCCAGTGCAAGGCCCCATAAATGTTCCATTAGTCTCTTTCGCTTCTCTGCCTCAGAGCACTGCCACTTCTGAACCAGGTGAGAAGCATAGTCCATCCGTGTTTCTAAGTCACCCTCCCCCACTGGCACAGGAACTGTACCAGAGAACAATCCGAGCCTGTGATAGGAGTCCAGGTGTACAGAGGGTCTTACAATGGGGGACACTACAATAGGGGATTCCTTGGGGGTGGACGGAGATGCTGAAGGAGATTACAATGGAGTGGTCTCCTTCATATCCTCCAAAGCTTTTCACAAATCCTTAACTGTCTGCCCTTCAGCAGTTAAAAGTTTCAATAATTTGTCATTAAACCCCTCTACCATCGAGGACACCCCAGGGGAAGACGGATCACTATGTAAATGAATAACTCTCCACCCCTTCTGGGATCCTTCTGGCATGATAACCAGGGGTACTACCTCAAGGTCTATGGGGAGGCTGCAAGAAAGGAGGGCCACCAAGGTCTGAGTAAATAGATCTGAGTCCCACCCCCATACTTCAATCTTCCCCAGACACTTAACCTTACCCACTGTTTCTTCAAAAGTTTCATTAGTTGTTCCCACAGGGAAATCAGGTAGTAGTATGGCATGGCAAGGGTCTACCCCTTCGGCCTCACTCCACCCCATCATTTAATGCACGATCAGCTCGTGGGGGGAAATTTTCTATTTGGGTGTAGTAAGCGCCTCCATTTCAGTTCCTGTCTCAATTTTGCACTTGACTGAAATTTTAACTTTTGACTACTAGAGGGTGCTAATCCCAGTGGTGCCTCCAAGATGTAACCCCTAGGTGGCGCTGTTCTAAGGGCTATTATCCCTGCCTGTAAACAAACTCCCCCCCTCACCAGGAACTCCTCCTCCCTTCTTGCCTGCAAACAACAACTGTGCCTCCTTCCTCCACTCTCCTGTCTCTGTCATAACTGAATCTATTCTAGTCCCCCCTTCTGGCTTTCCTGACTCCTTCACCTAAAGCACTTATCAAGCAGCTCTTATTGTCAAACTGTTGCTCTGCTTATCCTCATCACGTATGCTGTTTGAATTTACTGCCCTGTTACTGATTGTACCTACTTGCAGTATTACAAAAACTTATTATACTGGAGCGTTTCACACGTACAGTATGTGCATATAATAATAATAATAATATTCATTATTTTTAATGCGCCTGTCAAAAATCAAGGCGCAGAACAGGTTATAAAATCACACCTTAATAAAACTTTGCAATACAAATCAATAATACATCATATCAGACTGCATGATAAAATAATAAAATCAAACCAGATCAACCTCTTCCTCATAAGCCTTAATTGGCCTGGAGGGGGAGTACAAACTGTGACTGACAGTTCCCTCAGCCAACCAAACTTTTGGACTACCAGGGAAATCTCCAGAACTGCCTGAAGCAGTGGATCAGAGTTGGAGTTGGAGGTTGAAGAGTGAACAGCTCAAGTTGGTTCAGAAGTGGCAGTGCTCTGAGTTGAGAAGCGAAAGAGACTAATGGAACATTTATGGGGCCTTGCACTGGAGGCTATTCAGTTCCTTCGATCCACAAATCCAGAAGCCACTGCAGCTGAGTACCTATCTGCTTTAGAAGGAGTGTTTGGTAGCACCGAATCTAGGGAGGATTTATGTTGATACTTAGCTTTTTGCATGTAACTTTATGTTTAATATCCCTCCCCCCTCCCCCAGGGTCCCGCCTCTAATCAAGCCTTGGCTCAGTGTGCCTTTCCCAGCTACTAAATGTTCATTCAGTAGGTAGCAGTAATAATATGCTCATGCCCTTTTCACTTACCACCAGGGCTGGATCTGCAGCAGCTGCCCTGGAGACTCCCTGGAAAATAAGATCAGCAATGTAGTAATACAATCTTACCACTGTGACCCAACTAATAATATGCACATTAGCCCGGTTAAATGTGAAAAAAGACAATCAGATTTATTTAGGGGCAGTGAACACGGGAGGAGCATGAATCTAGCAGAATGATTAGCAATCTGATTTAAATCAGGATTGTTCAGCATGCACTGTAAGTCCCAATAAGACAGTTCAACAACCCTGTGTACCCAGTATGTCATGCAGGCCAGCCTGAAGCATTGCCCAGGGGTGGCCAGTGTTGCAGCTGTTGGCGGGGCCATTAATGAAAGAAAAACAGTTAAACATGCACACAACCCAATTATTTGTAATCCAAGCCAGATGGTTCAGTCCGTCTCAATAACCCAGAGAAAGAAACAATTAGTTGCTACCACAATGATTTTTGCTTTTGTTGCAGGGAGCTACCCTGAATTGTACTCATGCTACCAGACCTTGGATACAGGACAGGGGAGATGTAGACCTCGTGGCGATGATCAGGGAGGCCAGGGGAAGCAGAGCCAACATGACTCACCTCCAGGTGGTCACTACCTGCTCGATGGTGTTGAGCAGGGGCCGAATACCCAAGCTGGTCTTTTGCCGAGATGGTCTCTGAAGCCGGAGTAGTGGCCTAGGCCGAAATGACAGGGCCTAGGCAGGATGAACAGCCTTGAAAAAGTTTGTGAACTTCTGCTGCTGAAGCTTCCACCTGGCATAAAAGATCTTGCCGTGGGGAACCACATCGCAAACCACAAAACACATTCAGCACATTTAAATCACTAATTTCTCTAAACAACAGTTTGGATACAATCCGGTTGCAAGTGACAGCTTCACTGCACAAAACTTTCAATCCGAGCAAAGTTCTCTTGGAAGCCTGGCCGCTCACTTCTGTAGCAAATCTTTGGTCCCAATCACAAGCTGCACTAACACTTCTTCGATTCTTCTGCCACAGTTCCAGTCTGGAAATTGGACAGGTCCAACATCTGCAATAGGCAGTTCGATTGCAGGAGAACGTGGCAGGAAGGCCAGCTAAGCCTCTTCCCACTGATTCCCCTACACTTCTTCTGGGAGCAGCTGCTCGAATGCTTGAGCTGTTCACTCTTCAACCTCCAACTCTGATCCACTGCTTCAGGCTGTTCTGGAGATTTCCCTGGTAATCCAAAAGTTTGGTTGGCTGAGGGAACTGTCAGTCACAGTTTGTGCACCCCCTCCAGGCCAATTTAGGTGCCAACAGTCAAAAACTACAAAACTACAGAATTTCCTTCCCACAAGACCCCTTGGGACAGTCTCCATTTTAGGTCCCTAGTGGTTCGATTGGCCCAGTTACTGGAAGTCCAGAACCTAACATGGTGGCTCCCATCCAAATGTTTGAGCTGCAATAAAAGCAGGTTAGGCAAACTTCTCTATCTTTGCTATAACAGTGAACAGACAATAAACAATCACAGTTCCTATGAAAGCTCCCTTTTTGCGCAAATAGTGACTGCAGAATGGAACAGAATAAAAGACCGTCTGGCTGGTCACAAGCCTTAAATCACTCGGACCCAGCCCAAACTAATTTCTAAATGCAGATTAGCCATTTCTTAAAGAGACAGGCAGAGAGGCTCACTAGGGCACTCTCACACACACAAATAGAACTACTGAAGACAGGAAACCAGCCTGAGATTTGCATTAGGAAGCCCAGGAAAACATTATAGTAAACCCCAATTTATAGGGGAGGGGTTACACTTCACTTTAACAAAACCTGCCACAATGGACTACTCCCCTACAGGATTATTTTTGAACCTATATCTGCCATAAGAGCTCCACAGCTCTGGAGGGCTTATTTTTTAACTAGTACCCACCATGGTGGAACAAATGCCCACTGTGCCAGGTCACCAGCACTATTTGCCATTTCTGTTCACCTGTTTACTGTCTCCTCTGCAATTGACAGTAATGCTAGTGTTCAAAGAAGCCAGTCAATGGAACTTTCCAGCATTTCCCACCTGCCTCCTCCACCCTCCCTTCCACAATAACCAGTAGCACTGGCAAACAAAGGAATTGCACAGTGGCACATTTCACTACTTCATGTCCATGTGTCCTCCCATCCCTCTGCAATTAATGGCAGTGCCGGTGTTCTAATGAGGCCACTCAGCATTACCATCAAACTATCTTCCACTGTGACACCCCCCACCTGCCACCCCAATCACTTCCCTAGTTAAAGAACTCTAAGATGCTGATGGCATGTTGTGGGCAGCAACATGATGGTACTTTGTTCTTCTCCAGACCCCTCGATCTCCAACTGCAGTCAGGAGAGTGACAGCCAAGCACCAGGTCACATGAGAGGGGAACAAAACATACAGAAACCCCCCACCCAGATCTTTCTTCATATGGGCCTCTACTAGGTTTCCTCACAAACCTGGATGCTCAGCTACCTAACCTCCACCATCTTTAAAAGCAACCAACAGGAAGGGGTGTGGTTGTAAGCAATATGGCCACACAGTGATTCTGTTTTCAAAGCTACTAATATTTAAAACCACCTTTTTGTATTCCAAGTGCCTGGTGTTTCATTTTTCTTGAGGGTTAACTTACAAGCTCAAATGGACAGACTGGCTGGGCCATAGGCCCGTATCTGCCGACAGGGTCTATGTATCTATATATCTGTGTTAAGCAGTGTGAACTGCCCTACTACAGAACTATGTCTAAGAAAGAACTTATAAAGCTTAAATTTTTAGAAAAGAAGGCAAAAACGTTCAATGTCATCTTTCTGCCTGCTGGACTGGGGTAAGGGAGTTCTGGAGCCCATGGCACCTTGGAAGAGAGATCTCTTGAATCTGGCTCAGATTCCCCACCCCCAGCACATAGCACACACAAAGCAGCCAAACACAAAGCTATGGAGGAGCAGTTATCTTCTGACATGCTGAAAGCCATCTATAGACCATTGAACGATTCCACTAAAATGTCGGAAACCACATTACATAAAGTGACTAAACTGAGTTTAAAATTTGATGCAATGACATCCACGCTCACAAAGGTCAGCAATCAAGTGGAGCAAAATGCTCAACAAATAAAACATTGTGCTGATGTTGCTAACCAAAATCAGTCTGAAATTCAAACTTTAATTACCATTAATGGTATTGTGAAGGACAATGCTTTACTGCATCACAAACTTGAAAGATTAGAAAGCATCTCCAGGGAACACAAAGTCTGAATTTTGGGTTTACCAAGGTTGTTTTTGTTTGGCACAAACAATCTTTTGAATACCTTGAATTCAATGATTGCAAAATTGTTTGAGTTTAAGTTACTACATAGATACTTAGACAGTGTCGGCAGATAAGGGCCTATGGCCCACCTAGTCTGCCCATTTGAGCTTGTAAGTTCAGTTTGTTTTCCTAGAAGTCTATTTCCCCTTACCCCTGACCTCTAGAATTCCTTTATGTCTATCCCATGCATTCTTAAATCCCGTGATTGTTTCAGCCCCCACCACTTCCTCTGGCAGGGTGTTCCACTTGTCCACCACCCGTTCTGTGAAGAAATTCTTTCTCATGTTTCCTCTGGATTGTCCTCCCTCCAACTTCATCCCATGCCCTCTAGTCCTGAAACATCTTTTTCGCTTAAAAATAGTGTTTTCCTGCACCCTGTTCCTCCCTGTAAGATACTTGTATGTCTCTATCATATCCCCTCTCTCCCTCCTCTCCTCCAGGGAGTACATGTTCAGTTCCTTCAACCTGTCTTCATAGGACTTGTGATGCAACCCATGCACCATCTTTGTTGCCCTTCTCTGAACCTTCTCTACCCTGTCTATGTCCTTATGTAGGTATGGTCTCCAGAACTGTACACTGTACTCCAGGTGGGGCCTCACTAGTGTCTTGTATAGCGGAATTACCTCCTTTTCCTGCTGGTGATGCCCCTGCCTATACATCCCAGCATCCTATTTGCTTTACCTGATGCCTTGTCACACTGTTTCCTCTTCCTTGAGGTCATCAGAGATGACAACCCTAAGATCCCTTTCCTGCTTGGTGCATGCTATATCCTCACCCCCAACTGATATATTGTGCCAGGGTTTTTGTTCCATATGCATTATCTTGCACTTCTTTGCATTGAATTTCAACTGCCAAACCCTTGACCATTCTTCAAGTTTCTGCAGGTCCCTTCTCATTCTGTCTACACCCTCTGGTGTGTCTACTCTGTTACAGAGCTTTGTGTCATCAGCGAACAGTGAAATTCTGCCTTCTATATCCTGTGCAATGTCACTGATGAAGATGTTGAATAGGACCGGTCCCAGCACTGATCCTGTGGTACCCCACTGGTCACTCTTCCCTCTGTGGAGTGACAGCCATTTACCACCACCCTCTGTGTCCTGCCACCCAGCCAGTTACCTACCCACCACACTACTGTCCTGCCCACACCCATATTCCCCAGTTTGTGTAATGGTCTTCTATGTGGCACAGTGTCAAGGCCTTGCTGAAGTCCAGATAGGCCATGTCCACTGCCCTCCCTGATCCACCTCCCTAGTCACCCAGTCAAAACTTCAACAGGTTGGTCTGACATGACCTCCCCTGGTGAAACCATGCTGCCTTGGGTCCTGTAGTCCATTGACAACCAGATGTTCCACCAATCTCTCCTTCAGTAGTGCTTCCATGATCTTTCCCACTACCGAGGTGAGGCTGACTGGTCTGTAGTTCCCTGCTTCCTCTTTGTTCCCACTTTTGTATAAGGGACTACATCTGCTGTCCTCCAGTCTTTGGGTACCTCCCCTGTTTCCAGTGATTGGCTGAACAGGATAGCCAGAGGTTCAGCCACCACCTCTCTTAGTTCTTTAAGGACCCTGGGGTGCACCCCATCTGGCCCCATTGCTTTATCAGCTCTTATTACTTCCAGTTCCTTCAGGACCCTTTCTCGTGTAAAGGGACTTGTGTCGATTTCTGCACCATTCTCACCCCTTGTACTCCCTTCAGACCCATTACCCCTCTTCCTTAGTAAAGACTGAGCAGAAATACCTGTTCAATATGTCAGCTTTACTGTTGTCATCCTCCACGCAGCTCCCATCCTCCCCTTCAGTCTCACTATCCCTCCCTTTGTCCTTCTTTTTCCTTATGTACCTGTAAAGGTTTTATCCCTTTAACCACTGATTTTGCAATGTGTTCTTCTGTCTGAGCTTTGGCTTCCCTTACTGACTTCCCTGCCTCCTTTGTTTCTCTGGTACTTCTCCCTATCCCCTTCCTGTGTCTTTTGTATTGCCTGAATGCAATCTTTTTGGCTTTCACTTTCTTTGCTACCTCTTTGGAAAACCATAATGGTCTCCTCTTTCTTTTCCTCTTGCTAACCTGCTTAATGCATAATTCTGTTGTTCTTATAATCCCCATTTTAAATACTGCCCACTGTTCCTCAATCCCTGATTCCTGTCCCATTCCCCTTAATGCCTCTTTCAAGCATCTCCCCATTTTCCCAAAGTCTGCCCCCTAAAATCCAGGATACGTGTTTTGTGTGGTTTGGTTCTGCTCTTTCTGTGATTTCAAACCACAATGACTGGTGGTCACTGTTACCCAGGTGCTCCCCACTGTTACCCCATCACACTGTCCCTGTTTGTGAGCACAAGGTCCAGTATTGCCTTCTGCCGAGTTGGTTCCATGACCAGTTGCTTGAGGAAGGCACCCTGAAGGAGTCCAGGATAAATCTGCTCCTAGTTGATGCTGCTGCTGGGATGCTCCAGTCCACGTCTGGTATATTGAAGTCTCCAACCAGTACTACCTCACCTTTGTCTGCCATCCTTTGGATGGCTAGCATCAACTCCCTATCTGTTTCTTCCTCCTGGGCTGGTGGTCTATAGACCACACCTGTGCGGATGGCTGGCCCCATTTTCCTTTCCAGCTTAACCCACAGTATCTCTCCCCCATTTTGTTCCTCCTGGATCTGTGTGGCCCTTATGTCATTTTTCACATACAGTGCCACTCCTCCTCCCTTCCTGCCTGCTCTGTCTCTTCTGAATATGTTGTAGCCAGGTATGACCATCTCCCAGTCATGGTTATCATTACACCAGGTTTCAGTGATTGCCACAATGTCCAGGTCTGACTGTACCATGACAGCCTCCAGATCTTCCATCTTGTTGCTAAGGCTCCTGGCATTTGCACACATGGCTTTCCATGATTTGACCTCCCTAGACTGCTTCACTGTTCTACTCCAGCCCCTTCCTTGGTTGTCATTTATCCCTGGTTCTCCTTGCTGTCTGCCCTTCTGCTGAATTTTGCCCTTTTGCTTATCCACCTTTTGGACACTAATCTCAACTTTTGCACTGCTTTGCAGAGATAGCCACTCCTCTGGTTCACTGGTTCCATTACTAGCTGTAGGGGTGAGCAAGTAGGTACCATCCTTGCTGGCCTGCCACCCCTTTGCTAGTTTAAATGCTTGTCAATGTAGCATTTAAACTTATCATTGAGTGCTTGGATTCCCCTCCAGGATGGATGCAGGCCATCAGGCTTGAACAAACCTCCATCCCTCCAGATGGGTCCCCAGTCACCAATGAATCCAAACCCTTCCTCACAGCACCAGTTCTTCAACCATGAGTTAAAGTTCCTGGTGCATGCCTCTCATGCTCCCTTGCCTCTCACAGGTAGTACTTCTGAGAAAGTGACAGAAGTAGCTACTTGCTTGAGACCCTCCCCAGTTTCCTAAACTCTTCCTGAACGTCCTTTGGCTCCCCATTTGCCAAGTCATTAGTACCTAGGTGGATAATGACATCCAGCTCACCCTCCTGTCTTGCCTTCCCAGTGATCCCCAGTATCTTCCTTCCATCCCTCCATGCCGTGGCACCTGGTAGGCACCTCACCTCCCTGTCCTCCCCCTCCTGTGTTCCTAGCTGGATCCCTCTTATGATGGAGTCCCCCACCAGGATTTACTTCCTCCTCCTCTGGGGTCCACTGCTTTCCCACTGAGGTCACCTCCTTGCCTAACCTCCACATCCTTTCCTTCCACTTCCTGGGTACCTCTATTTGGTTGTCCTCATTTGCCAGTGTGGCATATGAGTTCTTAGAGGAATAGGATCTGGGATGTGCCTCTGCCTGACTGCTCTAACCTCCCTGAGCCCACTGTCATCCAAGTGCTCCTCGTTCTCGGCATCCTTTGAGGCAGCTGCATTGGAATGGGTGGTTCCTGGACAGGGTGATGGTACTCCTGACCCAGTTTAGCTTCGCTCCTGAGTCTGGCTACCTTATCCCTCAGTCCCGAGAGATGCATGCAGATAGGGCAGCACCTCAGTGTCCAGAAGGTCTGCCTGAATATGGCTGCCCCACAGCCACTGCATTGCACCACTCCCCACATTATACTGCAATTCCACTACTTATCTGCTACTGAAGCTCTCTTAGTTCTCTTTTTATTTATTTACAGTACTAAAAATCCTGTAACTGATCCTCAGATATATATTTTTTTAAGGAAAAAGAAACCAATAAATAAATAAATGAGTCAAAACACTTGTAGTGCTGAGGGTGGTCTTCTTCCCCTTATGCCCCTCCTACTTCACACCTCTTACTATACCCTGTGTTAGCTCCTGTCAATCAGATTTATCAGGGCATATAATTAAGAGTTGGGGAAGGGGTGGGGAAGAAAATTTGCAGCAATTAAAGACAGCACAGAATTACACCACCACTATTTTTTAAATTTTCAACAGCCCAAAACAATTATAAGTAAAAACAACACAGAAAGAAAGTATAGTGTCATTCACAAGCCTATAATCTAAGTTTAAAGAAAAATACCAGTTACCAGTTACTCTGAAGCACTGAATTGATATGTTTCCTTCCTTCACCTTCTGGCTTCTTCTGAGAAGATGAACCTCTGTTTGCTGCTTTAACTGTGACTAAGCCCCACCTCCAGTTATCACGTAGCTGAGGTCAGAGGCCAGACAATTAACACCCTTCACCCAGCTACAGGACAGTCAGACAAGCCAAGATAAAATTTGCAGTAATTAAAGACAGCACAGAATTACACCACCACTATTTTTTAAATTTTCAACAGCCCAAAAACAATTATAAGTAAAAACAACACAGAAAGAAAGTATAGTGTCACTACAAGCCTACAATCTAAGTTTAAAAGAAAAATACCAGTTACCAGTTACTCTGAAGCACTGAATTGAATATGTTTCCTTCCTTCACCTTCTGGCTTCTTCTACTGTTTATTAAAGTATTCTGGTTGCCTATTAAAAGAGAGGACCTTGCTTCAAATGGAAATACAGCATCAGCGGCACCTGACACTCTCTTTTTCCAATGTGGCAACAATAATAGCTACACTGGCATATGCTGAATGAAGGACTAATTTAATAACAAAGGCAATGGTTTCAAAAACCTTTAAAATTGCAGGTTCAAAAAGTTAAATTTTCCCAGACATTGCAAGGGAGATGCAAAGGAGGAGAGAATGTCTCCTGAATTTCAGATTGAACCTATTGGAGATTGGAGCACAGCTTTTGTTAAAGGTCCCAGCTCATCTGAAAGTCTTTCTAGCAGGACATACAGGACATACTTATTGTTTTATTGGTAAAGTGGCACATCAGCCCTTTCTTGCAGCAAAGATCGCTCCTGCAGTGAGGCAAAATATGAAGGATTTTCAAGATTCAGATGCATCCAATATCATGGTTCAAACAGACTATCTACCAGTGAACCCAGCTAAGAGAGCAACTGATTAGTAATGTAATGGCTGAGTTGACTTTTTCCCTTTATGAGCTGTGACTATTGTCTTGATTTAGTTATTTTGGTAATAAGTTATTTTTCTGCTTTTTCTTTTTTTTTCTGGGCACTGTGGAAAGTAGTGATTTTGCAATTTGTATATATTTTCATGATAAATGCATAGAAAAGCATCGATATTTCACTTAATGAACTATAACAGTGGTGATTTTGTTTTCAGTTCCCCTAGTGGGAAGGTTATGTTTTTATAACTTATAGCTGTGTATACATTACATCTAAACTGATGAAATGTCAGAGAAAATTTTAACAGTAAAAATATTTTTCTTATTTCATACCCCCTCTCAGCTTAAGGACTCTACTTTTTCCTTTTCAACATAGAAGCATAAAAACATGGAAATTGATGTCAGATAAGGACTGCTAGGCCCACCCAGTCTGTCCATTTTCCCTGCCTGGTGCAAAAACCACAGACCCTACTTTATCTCTGGCTTTATTCTCTTTCCTATCACTAGGGTTCCCCTGTGTCTATCCCATACATTTTTGAATTGCCCTACTGAGTTAGCCCCCACCACCTCCACTGCGAGGCTGTTCTGTGCATCCACCACCCTTTCTGTAAAAGAAATACATCCACACATTACCCCATATTCTACCCCCTTCCAGCCTCATGTCAGGACCCCTTGTTCTAGAACATCTCTTTTTCTGAAAGATGCTACCCTCCTTTATCTTATTTATGCCCTTGAGATATTTGAAGGTCTCTGTCATATCCCTCCTCTCTCTCCTCCTGGATTAAGGTTCTGAGCAGCATATCTGGTCACCTGGGTTTGAATCCCACAGCCACCTAGGTGCATACTGTGTGATCCTAAGCAAGTCACTTAACTTTCTTGTGCTCCCAGGTCGCATCTGGAAATAAACTTTGGCTTAGTGTGCTACTCCTTGTTAAACAATGTTCCCTTCCCTTCCCCTTCCTCTACTCCAGGGTATACACATTGAGGTCCTCCAGTCTCTCCTCATATGACTTGTGGTGCAGACCCTGCACCATTTTTGTTGTGTGTCTCTGAACTGCCTCTACCCTGTCTATGTCCTTCCGGAGATGTGGCTTTCAGAACTGGACACTGTATTCTAAATGAGTTCTCACCAATAATTTGCACAAAGGCATCACCACCTCCTTTCTTTTGCTGGTGATACTGCTGCCTTTGCACCCCAGTACCCCACTGGCTCTCCACACAGCTTTGGCACAGTACAGCTACTTCAATTAAATGAAAAAATATTGACAAGTAAGATTCATTTTATTTTTGACCAAGCATAAGTTATCATTACCATTGTTGTTAGACATTTTGTTTTGCCAATATATTTCCACTGTAATAATTGTCTGTTTGATAAGTTCAGTAAAGAATGATTTATAAAATAAATAAATTAAAGTGACCACCAGGTTGACCACTCCAGCCACTGTAGGAGCAGTAACCTTTTTTCAGGCATGACTTGCATGCCAGCTAGGTCAATCAATCCGGAGGCATCCAGAGAAGGTAAGAAACTCCTTATAGTAATGTTTTATTTTGACTTGAGTAGATCAGTTAGAGCCTTGGTGTGCTGGCCAAGCTCCCCACAGTGCTCACACGTTAAGAGGAAACCAAGCAGACAGTCCTGATGGGAGTCCCCCCAATGGCACTGGCAGAGCTGGGCATTCTCAATGTCACTGTGTGGTTCTTTCTGTTTGTTGCCCCATTCTCCTCCCATCATACCAGCAACATGGGCCATTCACAGTGCTGCACTGATTGCCACTCTTCCTGTTTCTTTCCCCATTGCTTCTCCCCCAAACCCATGATCTGTCAGCACCAGTCAGTCTTGCTTCTGCTGTGTGGTGTCTTCTGTTGCTTACTCCAGCTCACCCCCTACAATGATTCCAGCACTGTCTGCTGTTATCAGTACTGCTGTTCATCTTTGTCTCTTGCCCTCTCCCATTCATCCCTGTGATACTGCCAGTGTCAATCATGCATAGTGCTGCTGCACTCCTTTTGTTTCTTGCCCCATTTTCCTTCTTGTGATACAGACATCAGCACTTATAGTCAGTGCCACTGTGTAGCTTTGTGTCTTACCCCATCATGATACCAAATGGGATGCTGCTAAATTTACTCCTTAAAGAGTAGCTGACACCTTTGGGGAAACTTTGGAAAACATAATATTTAGACACAATTTAGCTTCTATTTCACATGTATTCTTTGATTTCTCCTCTCCATTATTTATTACTGAAGACATTCCCAGAAAAATAAGATCTTCATCCGTTAGAGTTCATCTGCCTCTATAGCTTATTCCCTACTTGAAATCATAATCCTCTGTTGTGGCGTCATAGCCTGTTGCCATGGTAGTAACTATGATGTCGTAAGCAGAGTATTATGACATCAGGTTGGGAAGAAGCATTAGGAGCTGATGAACCCTCAAGGAACAGCTATCCAGTTTTCAAGCATATGGCTTCAGTAATTAATACTGGGAATAACAAATACAGAGCTATTGTGAAATATAAGCTACTTAGTGTCCAAGTATTATGTTTTTCAAAAGTCTTCTTGAGATGTTGGTGACCCGAACAATTACACTATTATACTTGTGAGCAAACTTTGTTGGCATCAGTCAGTTCTTGTTAAATATGGTAAGATGATGATGATGATGACATTTGATACCATTAGGGGGCTCAGTCTAAGAGTTTAGGCTGGACAAAAGGTAGACTGGCTAGAACAATTGGCCTTTGTTTGATGACAAATATATCTGTTTCTGTGTTTCTGTGATATCATTGTGCACACCAATACAGTCATGTCAAAATAATTTTAAAAACAGATTCATATTTTGGCTCATAGCAATATCTTAATTTAATCTGCTATATTAAAATATGCAAATTAGTTATACAAATTTCATATCGTTCGCTACAGTAAACATTAATGTTTTGCATGTCTGTGTTTAATTTGGCATTGCTTAATTTTTCTTTTGCAGATTTTGGGTACATTAAATGTTTTAGTTTTGCATAGTAATTATAACTCCCCATAACACTTGTCTCATCACATACTGACTCATAAAAGAGTTTTAACATATTCAACAATGAGTATTGCATAATGAAATTAACAACAAAAAAAATCACTGAAGGTGTGCTAGTTTAAAGTATCTGTTGATCTTTATCATCTGATGAACTGATCTTGAATCATGATCTCGTCATGACTGATAAACCAAACACGTATAGTAAATCATCACATGATCACACATGGAGCAGTCCATAAATCTTCATATGCTGGCTGATAGTTTTCAAGAGCTGACTGTCATCAGGAAATATTGTCTAAGACCATGCGATCTCACTTGAACAAGTGAAGATGTCTGACATTTGATCAACATAAACCATTTCTAAGTAAGAAATGAAAAAAGCAGTAAATAATGATTTGTCATTCTAACTAGGTCACCACAACTAGTAATAATCTTTTGGGATTTACAGCAGACTGCCAAAGAGATCACTAGAACTAAAGAAAGGCAACCAAGAGACCAAACAGAAGGTAAGTGTCATTAATTCTCAAGCATGTCAGATGAATACACGAAATTAAAGATGGGTTCCAGCTGTCAGAAAAACCAAAAAAAAATTATGAATCACAGTTGGCATCAGAAGAAATTAATTGCACAGCAGTCCAAAAAGTTTGATTTTCCATTCTTCATTAACAAGGACATTTATCATGAATAGAAACAACTGTGTTCAACACAATACCGTACTGGTTGACAAATTAGAAACTTAGAAGTTGTCAGCAGGATAAGGCTCTGTAGCCCATCAAGTCTGCCAAGCTCTACCTGTCTAAAGTTGATTGTAATAATCATAGTGACCCTTTACAACAAGGTAGTACTGCATATCACACTGGTTTAAGGCTCTGAGCTGCAAACCTGGAGACTGGGGTTTGAATCCCACAGCCCCCACTTGCATACTGTGTGACCCTGAGCAAGTCACTTAACTTCCCTGTGCTCCCAGGACACTACTGGAAACAAACATTAGCTTAGTGTACTTTTTCCTGGTTAAACAATTTCCCCTTTCCCTTACTGCTCCTTACCCTCTCCCCTTTTGCTTTACAAGTCCTGTGTGTCTGTCTCACCCATGGTTGAAGCCCACTACTGATTTTGCTCAGGCTACATCTTTGGGAAGTCTGTTCCACCTCTCTACATGAAGAAATGTTTTCTGATGTCCTTAAAGCAGCAGTGTAACAAAATTGATCCAACAATTTGACCCTGTATTTTTTTTCTGTTATAAGAGTTTCCAGGCATCTTCCAGTTTTATTTGGTGATAAACCTTTTGAAGTCCATCAAAATCAGGGTATTTTATAAATGTTTTAATTTAGCTTTTTTTTTCCTCATGAAAAAAGATGCCCACTACATTTGACTTAGAAACAGCTTTGTAGATCTAGCAAGGTTTATGATCGAGAATAAAATAAATAAATAAAAAAGACTCATGGTGTGCAGCATATGAGGTACCTAGATAAGTAGATTCAACACATATGCATATATGTTTTTTATCATTTGCAACTGAAACTAAATTTTTGGGAAAACATTTTTTGTTGCACTGCTGCTTTAAATCTCCCTCCCACTAGTTTCATTGAGTTTCTCCTGATACTTGAGTTCTCACTTAATACAGACAACTTTGTATCTGCTTTATACTGTGGAGATATTTGTAGATTTCTTTCATGCCCACCCCTCCACCCCCTTTCTTGCCTCCAGTGTGTGCAGAATGAGATCTTACAACCTCTCCATGTAAGTCTTTTCCTGAAGACCCTGGACTATTTTGGTTACACTCCTCTGCACTGCTTATATCCTGTCTTTGTCCTTCCTCTAGTGCAGGTCCCAGAGCTGCACACAGTACTTCAGGTGAGGATTAACCACAACCTGTGCAATTGCAGAATCTCCTCACTACTCCCGCTACCAATTTCCCTTTCTATACATCCCAACATCCTATTCAACCTTCCACTGCCCTGTTGCACTGTGCAGATGTTTTTTTTTGAAATTATCTAATTACCTTAAGATCCCTCCCCTCAGCCTTAAATTCAACTGCTACCCCATTCTGTAATCTATTTTTTGATTTTGTACCCCTATATTCTTTACTTTGCAATTCTTAGTGTTGAATTTAAACTAGGCCAGTTGGTTCCTATGTCATATCAATCATATGTGTTTATAGCTTGGAAGAGGCACTAACTGGAATAGAAAGGAAATTAGGGGTGGCGGAACAGTTGGCAGTATTCAAAACAGGGATACCAAGGGCAATACAATTCTGTGTAAAACAGGTTAGCAAAGGTAAAAAGAAGAGGAGGAGACCACTATGGTATTTCAAGGAGGTAGTGGAGAATGTGAAAGCCAAACAAAAAAAACACATTTAAACAATATAACAAAATGCAGGCAGAAGGGGACAGGGAGGGGTACCAGAAGAAACAAATGGAGGCAGGGAGGGCAGTAAGGAAAGCCGAAGCACAAACAGAGGAGAGCATTGCGAAATCAGTCAGTAGAGGGGACAAAACCTTTTACAGGTACGTAAGTGAAAAAGGAAGGCAAAGGGAGGGATAGTGAGGCTGTAAGGAGAGAACGGCAGCAGAGTGGAGGATGACAACAGCAAAGCAGACATGTTGAATAGATATTTCTGCTCAATCTTTACAGAGAAAGGGCCAGGTAATGGTCCAGAAGGGTGTAGAAAGGATGGGAAGGGCATGGAAATGGATACAGGTCCTTTTCCATGGGAAAGGGTCCTAAAGGAACTGGAAGGAATAACAGTCTGTAGTGCAATGGGGCCAGATGGGGTACACCCCAGGGTGTTGAGGGAGCTAAGGGAACTGGTGGCTGAACCTCTGGCAGCCCTGTTTAGCTGGTCACTGGAAACAGGAGGGGTACGCAAAGACTGGAGGACAGCTGATATAGTCCCCCCTATACAAAAGAGGGAACAGAGAGGAAGCGTGTAACTACAGACCAGTCAGCCTGACCTCAGTAGTGGGAAAGATCATGGAAACACTACTGAAGGAAAGAATAGTGGAACACCTGGTTACCAGCAGTCTACAGGATCCAAGGCAACACAGTTTTACTGAGGAGAGGTCATGCCAGACTAACCTCATTTAATTTTTCGACTGGGTAACAAGGGAGGTGGATTGGGGAGGGCAGTGGATGTGGCCTACCTGGACTTCAGCAAGGCCTTTGACACTGTGCTGCACAGAAGGCTGTTAAACAAACTGGGGAGCATGGGAGTGGGTAGCATAGTGGTGCAGTGGGTGGGTAACTGGCTGGATTGCAGGACACAAAGGGTGGTGGTAAATGGCTGTCACTCAACAGAGGGAAGGGTAACTGGTGGGTGCCACAGGGATCAGTGCTAGGCCCAGTCCTCTTCAACATCTTTATCAGTGACATTTATAGAAGACCTAGAGGGGAACATTTTTCTGTTATCTGATGACACAAAGCTCTGCAACAGGGTGGACATGCCAGAGGGTGTGAACAGAATGAGGAGAGATCTGCAGAGGTGTGAGGACTGGTCAAAGGAGTGACAGCTGAGATTTAATGCAAAAAAACGCAAAATAATGCACATGCGGCCCAAAAACCCAGGAACAACATATCATTTGGGGGGGTGCTATAGAATGCTTCAAGCAGGAAAGGGACCTAGGGGTTATCATCTCTGATGACCTCAACGTAGGGAGTTAGTGAGGCAAGGCAGCAGGAAAAGCAAACAAGGTGCTGGGTTACATAGGCAGGGGTATCATCAGAAGGAAAAGGGAGGTCATACATCTACTATACAAGACACTAGTGAGGCCACACCTCGAGTACAGTGTCCAGTTCTGGAGGCCTTACCTGCGTAAGGACATAGACAGGGTAGAGGCAGTTCAGAGGAGGGTAACCAAGATGGTGCAAGGATTACATCACAAAATCTATGATGACAGCTGAAAGATTTAAACATGTACTCCCTGGAGGAGAGGAGGGAGAGGGGGGATATGACTGAGACATTTAAGTACCTTACGGGGAGGAACAAGGTGCAGGAAAACACACTTTTTCATAGAAAAAGATGTTCCAGAAGTAGGGGACATGGGATGAAACTGGAAGGAGGAAGGTTCAGAGGGAACATGAGGAAGAATTTCTTCATGGAGAGGGTGGTGGACACAGGGAATGCCCTGGCAGAAGAGGTGGTGGGGGCTGAAATGATTACAGGATTTAAAAATGCATGGGATAGACATCAGGGGATTATGGTAATTGGGGGAAGGGGACAACTTACAGTAGTTCTAGAGAAGCTTGAAGAAGCAAAGTATGTGCATGCATGGGCAGACTAGGTGGGCCGTAGGCTATTATCTGCCATCAGCATCTATGTCTCTATGTATCTATGTATAGAAATACAGTAACTGTATTGATAATGCATTCATGGAAGTACAATATTTGTACAGTTACTTCTATAGTTCAACACAGTTAATTACGCCCTTCAATTAGATCAGTTAACTAGCACTGTGCTCTCTCCTGATTCTGTGGGGTGGTTCAGAAGCTATTTTTCCTACAGAGCCCAGCAGGTTAAGATAAACAGTGTACTTTCAGAAAAAAGGAATGTAATCACAGGAGTCCCTCAGGGATCCATCTTAGGCCCCCTACTACTTAGCCTCTTTCTGAACCACCTCCCTAAGCCTGCCAAGGCAAAATCTTACTCTACACGGGTAACACTGTTCTCTTTGCAAGCAACCCGGACCCTACAATGCTTGAAATACAACTGCAGCAGGACTTCACTGACGTTGAATCCTAGTTCCTTAAGTCTAAGCTGCTATTAAACTATAAGAACACTAAATCATGATGTTGGTATCCGACCACAACAAGCATAGGTCTCATAGGCTTAAAGATAAACACTGGAGAAGACACAGCTTTCCTCAGACACTAAAGAAATTCTCAATTAGTGCTACTAGATAGTAACAACTTTTTTAAATAATTTCAATCAGCTACCCATGACTTCCACTTTCTGTTGCCGGCAGCCACCATCTCATGAGCAGCAGTGAGATTCCTGAGATCACTGTATGCTAATATGTCTGTTTGACCTCTGCTATTGGTTGGCAGGACATAGTTGCATAAAGTGAGCTCAGGAAGCTCTCTGCTGCACATGAGATTGTGGCTGCCAGAAATGGAAAGTGAAAGTTGAAGACCACTGTTTAAATCACTAAAAAAGCAATTGGAGGAAATTAAAAAAAACCCTGTACTGTCTGAAAACACTAATCAAGCATTTTTGTAGCGCCTGGGTAAAGCTGTGCCTTTTCCAGTGTTTCCCTTTAATATCAGAAACAACCTTAACACAGACCTTGAAATGGTTCAAGTCTTCAAATACCTTGGGGTTACACTTGACTGTACACTTTCATTCTCAAGTCACATTGACATTGTGGCCAAGGCTGCTAATACTAAATTAGGCCTACTCTACAGGCACAAGCATTGTCTGATTAATGATGCATTAAGACTTGCAGTCAGCAATTCCATACCCTCAATTATGGACTACAGGCTAATAGTCTATGAAGCAGCTACAGACACTGCTCTTAAATGGATCTCTGTAACCCTGAATAAAGCTTGTAGGCTTGTCACGGGGCCCAAAGGCTCACCCACATTTGTGATCTATATGCACATAGATGGCTCGATCTGAAAGGCAGGCTGCAATACCAGACTTGTTTGCTTGCCAAAAACAAACACCCTGGGATTTACCCTTCCCCCGAGTCCAGAACCTACCTTGTCCAATTCAGAACTCTAGACTAACAAGGACCTCTAAACAACAACCCGTTTAAGGTTCCCTTCTGTCGAACATCTCAAGGTCAGAGGTTTTGTTTACCAATCCCCATCTGGCTCAACTCCCTTTCTAATGACATCTTGGCAGAAACAAAGCTTGCACCTTTCAAAAGTAAGCTACGTTCCCACCTTGTAGCACTCAACGATTGTGACTGCCCCCTCTAAGTCAATTCCAGGGGGGATTTGTACTTAATCCAACAATGCTCTTATAACCTGGCTGTCAACCATGTACCTCTACTCCCTACCCTACTTTCTTCTCAGTCTCCCTGCCACCCACCTCCTCCCTCTTCCCTTACTTACTATCCTCTCCTTTCTCTCCCCATCACCTCTGATGCCATTCTTTGCCCCCTAACTTTCTCACCTCCCCTGTCCAAGCCAATCCCACCCCATCTGTCAAAAGCCACCTTGAGAACAGGCTTACCCTATCTTTACAAACCCTCCTGCACTTTTATTTCCCCTTGTTCTGTCCTCTCACCATACTATGCACCCTCTGTCTCCTACAGTTTTGTTTACCGTAATGTCTTTTTCAACCTTTCTACCAATTACATGTTTTTATATAACTAGTACCTCATTAAGCAGCATGTATTGTATTCTCTGATTACTAGAGTGAACACACCTCTGTAATCCTGTATATGCTGTAAAATACCAAACTGATCATGGTGTATGTTTATCCAATGAAATGTAATCCACTATATCACCTTTCCATTCTTGTAGTATTCCTTTATATATCTGATTTTGTTTCTCTTATGTTCCTCTTGTATATCACTGACATGGAATGTGTCATTCCTAGGGTATGCAAATAAGACAAGCTGACCTGTATGTTCCTATATGTTTGTACACAAATTACATGGAACCTTTGTAAATGAGCTACCAGCTCAAAGGTATTGTAATCCTAGAAATACATAAATAAAATAAATAGTTCAAAGGACTGACTTGCTTGAATGAGACGGCAGCCAACAGTGGAGCTGAAGGGAGATTGATTTTTGGCCACCCTCTCAGCCCAGGGGTAGGGGTGAGGGTGAGCAACAGAGGATGGCACTGGAATGGATATGGGCCACTCGATTATCATGGAGGGATAGTGGAACAATACAAAGTTGGGTGAGGGTGTGGGGGCATGGGGTCATATCACTGTATGTTAAAACCATGTGGCTAAAAATTCCACAGCAAAACAACGCGGCACAAAAACAGAGTTGGGCAAAACACTGACCTGTTCTGCACACTGTGCCCATTGCAAACAATGGGTCAGTATGATTGTTTTGCAGGGCCAAGCCCCCCGGAACATAAATAACAAACTCCGGAGGCGCAGACTTTTGGGATGGGGAGAAATCCGGGGGATTTTATTTAAAAATAAAACATGCCGCAAAAGTTGCAACAGGGAAGACCTGGGGGGAACCAAACCACAGTCCCAGGTCTCCCAATTGCACCATGAGCTGGTGCTGTAGCCACTCCACCACAGGAGTGGCTCGACCAGGCACAGCAGCACAGCCTTCTTGAGCCCTTCCTCTACTTTGCAGTCTGCAACAGGGGTGGCAGTAATTCTGTACTCTGTTATACCCCTGTCGCTCTGAATATTTTCACGCTTTGTACTGTGCGTTTTTTGTAGCACTGTAATTGTGGTGTTATATTCACCCAGTACCAGGTGTGGGGCACCACTAGCACCAGGGCTATTGATGAAATGAGGATCGGATGAGATAGGGATTATCAGTAGTAGTGGTGTGGGTAGTTAGAAAAGTTCACTTCATGAACTGATTTGCAGATTTGATGCAATTTGTGAAGTTAATCCACCTTGCAAAGTGCCCATTTGCAGCATAGGAATAACTTCACAGATTGGGGATTTGGTAACTTTGCCGGTGAAGTGAGGCCCAGAGTTACATAGATACATAGACAGAGTTGGCAGATAAGGGCCTATGGCCCACCTAGTCTGCCCATTTGAGTTTGTAACTTTAGTTTATGTTTTCCTAGAACTCTGTTGCCCCTTACCCCTGACCTCCAGAATTACTTTATGTCTATCCCATGCATTCTTAAATCCCGTAATTGTTTCAGCCCCCACCACTTCCTCAGGCAGTGTGTTCCACTTGTCCACCACCTGTTATGTGAAGAAATTCTTCCTCACATTTCCTCTGAATCATCCTACCTCCAACTTCATCCCATGCCCTCTAGTCCTGGAACATCTTTTTTGCTTAAAAATAGTGTATTCTTGCACCCTGTTCCTCTCTCTCCTCTACTCCAGGGAGTACATATTCAATTCCTTCAACCTGTACTCATAGGACATGTGATACAATCCATTTACCATCTTTGTTGCCCTCCTCTGAACCTTCTCTACCCTGTCTATGTCCTTACATAGGTAAGGTCTCCAGAACTGTACACTGTACTCCAGGTGGGGCCTCACTATTGTCTTGTATAGTGGAGTCATGACCTCCCTTTTCCTGCTGGTGATGCCCCTGCCTATGCATCCCAGCATCCTATTTGCTTTACCTGCTGCCTTGTCACACTGTTTCCCTCCCTTGAGGTCATCAGAGATGATAACCCCAAGATCCCTTTCCTGCTTGGTGCATGCTATATCCTCACCCCCCAACTGATATATTGTGCCAGGTTTTTGTGCCCCATATGCATTATCTTGCACTTCTTTGCATTGAATTTCAACTGCCAAACCCCTGACCATTCTTCAAGTTTCTGCAGGTCCCTTTTCATTCTGTCTACACCCTCTGGTGTGTCTACTCTGTTACAGAGCTTTGTGTCATCAGCGAACAGTGAAATTCTGCCTTCTAGGTCCTGCGCAATGTCACTGATGAAGATGTTGAATAAAACTGGTCCTAGCACTGATCCCTGTGGTACCCCACTGATCACTCTTCCCTCTGTGGAGTGACAGCCATTTACCACCACCCTCTGTGTCCTGCCGCCCAGCCAGTTACCTACCCACCACACTACTGTCCTGCCCACAACCATATTCCCTAGTTTGTGTAATAGTCTTCTATGTGGCACAGTGTCAAAGGCCTTGCTGAAGTCCAGATAGGCCATGTCCACTGCAAGTTTGTTATGTACAATGGGACTGGAAGTCACATGCTACTGGAATTAGCAGTACACTGTGCAGAGGCTTTGTTAAGTGCAGTCTTCTGAAGAAAAAGTTGGAGAGAAGTCTGTCCCTGCTTGTCTGAGCAAAAAAAACCTTTACAAATCAATCCAAAAACGGAGTCTTTTGAAACAAAATTGGTTACAAAACAGATCTAGAAGGCCTTGTGCAGCTAGATTAGTGTTGCTTGTTTCAGGTTTTTCTGAAGTATTTCAAGTAGTGATGGGGGGGGAGGTGGCCTGGCCAGTGAAGATGGAGGATGCTTGATAACTGGTACCCTCATCTACAGCTACCATCTGCTTTAAATCAGAGACGTTCTGTGCAGAACTCTTAACATAACAAATGATATTGATGCAGAACAGCATGAGCAACCTAAGAAACTATAAAAAGCAGACACAGCTTAGTTCTGCCAGCTTGGTAGGGGCCCTGATCCCCAGTCTGTCACCAGAGACTCAGGCCTGCACAAGAGTCATAGTGGGAAATGGGCTACAAGAGACAGTGATGACTGCTGTACAACCAGAAAAGGAAAATGCCCTTCTAACTTCAACTAACAGCCTCCAGATAGAAATGAGGACCAGCTTTACAAACATGACCACTCAGATTGCTCATTTGCAGGGTTCTTCAAGAGGCTTGCAGAGACTACGAATGCCTACAGCTCACGACTTGCCAAACTGGAGGAGAGAGTGAGTTCAGTGGAGGACCAATCAACTGGCTGGCAAAAACAGAAATCTCAGCTGCTTAAAAATGTGAAAAATCTGATGGCTAAGGTAGATTCTTTACACTTTTCACACACCATTGCTCTTTGTACACTGTGGTGGGCTGGACTTCCCTTCATTATAGGAGAAACAGAAATGCCGCACAATGGGCTTTCAGAGCAGTTACCAACAAGATTCCCCTATACTTCTCTGATTGTATTCACCTGAGTGTGAAAGGTGCCTATGCTCTAAGAAGCTATTCCCTAATTGCCTTGCAATTACCTAAGGTCAAATCTCGTTTCGGCAGAGCTGCCATAAGTTTCTCATTGCCTTCCTTGTGGAACAATATACAAAAAAAGTTGAAGCTGAGCTGTCCTGTTAGCCTAAATATTTTCAAGTCACTCTATGACCACTCTGTGAAGGAATCCTGCAAATGTTTACCACATCGCTAGCTCACCTATTTTCCAGTTTCCCTCCTGCCCATCCTGCCTCCTGCCCTGCCTCTGCCCCTGCCTCTCTCTCCCTACCAAAATACTGGCTTCTCTGCCTCTCTTTAGCCATGACCAAGTTCCATCCCCTTCCCTGAAGTATGCCAGTTAACTATTCCAAACCCCGTCATTTCTTCCTAACCTGGTATCCCTCTTCTTGCCTTTCTCTCTCCTTTGAAGTGAACATTCCGGCTGTACCCAGTTATGAGCCTATCTGCTGTAAAGGTCCTTTCACTCAAATGTTGATGTACATATGTACATTTTTCTTCTTTGTATAATATTGCATTATGTTTTACCATGTTACTGTACTATGATTTTTGTATGACCAGGTCCATCTTGCAAATGAGCCCTGCTCAATGGTGCCCACCTGGATAAATAAAGATTTTGATTGATTGATTGATAGATGATCAGGAGAATCATGCACAGAGTAATAATGTGTGCATCATGTGCCTCCTCCAAAGAAATGTAGGGGACAACATGAATGGCTACTTCAGGGACTAGCTTGTGCAGCACTTTATGCTGCAAAGCACTGTAGTGGATGCATGTTTGATGTTGAAGTGACCATGACTCGTCTAGCACTGAATATTTTTATAACTTTTTGAGTAACACACTTTCCGAGCTGAAAAATTATTATATCCCAACTAAGCTCAAATATGGAAACACAAAGCATTCTCCAACATGGCTTGACAAATCTATTAAAAAATTAGTTAAATAAAAAACCCAAGAAAACATAGTATATGTTTCAAAAATAAAGCTCAGTAACAACTGATGAAAAGGATCTGTGAGTCATTATTACTAATAACCTATCCCCATCTTAGCATATTAACGAAGTAATATCAAGGACTAATAAAGTAATATGGTCTATTAGAAGGAACATCAAATCTGGAAATGAAAACGTGCTGATGCCCTTATTTAGGTCATATGTCAGACCACACTTGGAGTACGCTGCCCAACTGTGGAACCCTTATAAAAAAATTGACTGCTTATCACTAGAAAAACTACAGAGAAAATTCACTAAACATATACATAACTTAGAACATATTTCATATAAATCTAGATTAATTCACCTAAATTTGTTCACATTTGAGGAAAGACATTTGAGAAGAGACTTGCTGCTCCTGTGCGATATTCTGTAAGACCCACATCTAATGGTAGATTTAGGACTCAAATTCAAGGATACCAATTATGATACTGGTGACACCCATACCAACTACAGGGAAAACAGTTTAATTATGTTAAAAGAAAATTATTTTATTCAGTAAGAGTGATTAACCCCTGGAATAGACTACCTTCAGAAGTAGTCAAAAGTAAAACTAAAGCTGAATTTAAATTTAAATTGGACATGTTCTTGCTATCAGGCTCTAATTTGAAATACTATTATTTTTGATGATTAGTATAAGAGCTCTTATGGGTCTCATCAATCCCCTTGCTCTTTTTTGACCATAGTATGAACCATAGTAAGTGGCCTACAAGATCCCCTGGCAGGAAATCAAAACTGGTGGAGAGAAAGTGAGGCACTACCTGGTGAAGTTTCCACTGTTTCAAGATCATGAGGCAGCCCTGAGAGCTGCTCCTCAAAAGGCACTATCCAGTATGAGGGGTGAAAGTGAACATATTCCCCGACTATAGCCAACTATTGGAGCTGGAGAGACAAACATTTTTCAACCTAAAGGCCAGCCTGTACCAGAGGGGTCAGCATTTCTCGCATCAATATCCACCCACGCATCTAAATTCTGAAGCCTGGGCAGCTGCTGAGGACCTTCACCTTGGTAACCAAAGCTGAAGAATACACCAACCAGGAGGAGGCCACAGTGATGGAAATGTCCAGCCAGCACACCAATGCTCCTGCTACTTGAGCACCCATGTACTGTTATTTTGCTTCCCTAACCCTGGTTTACCTCACCGCTCTTGCCCTATCCTCTCCCAGCCCCCTGGTGCCCGCCACATGACCCACTCAATCTGCCACCGCCACACACCACAAACAGAGCTGTAGCTGAATGACTCAGTTGAATGTATGACAAACTATATACACTAGAATGAACAGAGTGACAATGGGGAATGAATGGTATATTTACTTATCATAGAGGTAGACATGATACAAGCCAGCTCGGTGGAGCAGATGGCTAAGGTGCTTTAAAGTGACTTACCTCTCCAGCTCCACTGACCCCAGTTTGTGAATGAGCTCAGTTTGCTGGGGTTGGCCGGCGGGGTGGGGTGCGGGGAGCTGGGACAGGATCAATCAGCTGCCTGGCTGCTCTCCTTTCCCAGACTGGAGTGGTGAGTTGTCTCGACTCCTGGCTGCCATAAGGTGGAGGCCCAGTGGTAGCACCAATGCTCAAGCAGCTGGTGAAATTCAGGTGGGTGGAAGGGGCTGGCAGTTCTGAAGTACATGCATTTACATGCTCCTCCCTGTTTGCCATAGCCTTGGGGGAGAAAACCAGGAGGAAAATGGAAGGGGACAGGGCTACATACAGTGCTGCTCCAGGTGCCATGGCCCATCCTGCCACTCTGATAGGGGACTTCTGGATGAAAGCATCTGGAGGGAGGACGTCCCTTTCTCCCCTGGCCCTACCATATGGGGAATCCATGGATGATGTAACCCCCAGAAGGAGAGAAGCAGTAAAGGCTGGTTGGCAGCACCCAGAGAGAGGGCTGAACAGCCACCCAGTCAGCCCAGGAGGATAAAAACCTTTATTAAAAAAAAGATATGCTACAGGGGCAAAGAGTGTAGGGGAGGGGGAGCTGCGAACATCCACAGCACACATGATAGGGAGTGAGCCTTCATTCCGTCGACTCCCACAGTTGACTCTGGACAAATTTCACTAAAAAAGTGATATATAAAAGGTTACTTGGACACTGCTCAGCCCACCATAGTATCCTCAGGGAGCCCCCTAGACCCTGCTTACAAGCTCTGGTAACACCACAACTACCTTTTGCAACTGGGGAAAATGCTTATCAATGCAATCCAGATACGTTTTCTAAACACCCCATGGGGCAGTGTATATACTTATGATGCACACATTTTTCTCCCAGAATTCATGAATCTCCTTTTAAAGTGGTGCCTGAATGCAGTTCCCGGTGTTGGGAAAAGACCAAGAAATGGGCATCACCACATGGCTGTGTGGCAGTTCCCAGGGTACTCACATTTGTGCAGGTGCCTTCATGAGGGGGAAACTGTCACACAGTCGAACAAATACTCAGCTGAGCTGAACCTTGGAACATGCTCACATTTGAACAGCTTCATAGATACATAGACAGTGTCGACAGATAAGGGAATAAGGCCCACCCAGTCTGCCCCTTTGAGTTTGTAAGTTCGGTTTATGTTTTCCTAGAACTCTGTTGCCCCTTACTCCTGACCTCCAGAATTCCTTTATGTCTATCCAATGCAGTCTTAAATCCCATGATTGTTTCAGCCCCCACTATTTCCTCTGGCAGGGTGTTCCACTTGTCCACCACTCATTCTGTGAAGAAATTCTTCCTCACATTTCCTCTGAATCATCCTCCCTCCAACTTCATCCTGTGCCCTCTAGTCCTGGAACATCTTTTTCACTTAAAAATAGTGTATTCCTGCACCCTGTTCCTCCCTGTATAGATACATACAGTAAGAAGTTAAGAGCACCAGAACTCACTTCACCTGCAAGTATACTTTGACTCAGAGTTTGGCCTACACACTTTGGCTTCTTGATATTGTTATCAGTTTTTGCTGCTGTGTGAAACTGAGTGTCAATGTAGGGTATGGTGATGGGTGCGGGGGGAGCAACTTAAAGAAAATGAGGAGGAGGGAGCCCCTTCAACAGGGATGGGCTGGAGACAGCTTAGACAATGGGTCCAGAGACTCTAGGTAATTGTTGTGAATCTGCTGTTACTCATACTACTGTGAGTAATGCTTCAGTTTATTAATTACTAGCTGCTTGAGTAAGCACCTCTATTACTGTCCTCAGTGACTGGAGTTTGGTTGATAGCTTACAGTATTTCAATACAGGGATGATGACTCTAGCAACTAATGTAGAATGCACCACCACCACCAAGTGTGCAGAACAACTACAGGCCTCCTTTAGGTACGCTTTATGGGGGTGGGAGGGGGGGGATTAAACAATAGTGACTCTGATTAGTCTCACAGGAGAGGAGGCTCTTAGGCCAAGGAAGGAGGAAGGACAGTACAGAGTTGTTGTGGGGTGGTACTTTAAGTGGGATATTCATGGCAATGGGATGGTTAACTACAAGCTAAACATTCTGTTGCTGGTAAAATATTAGGGCCACTACTTGCATTGGATGCCTATGTGTCTGGAAAACCCAACAACAAATCTCTGATGATGGAGCAGGGTTTTAAATAATTGATTAGCAGTTTTTTTGTTGGGACTATACTAACTGTACAGAAAGTATTTATATAGATTTTCTAGAAGTGCTGTGTTTGTTAAACACAGTGAGGCAAGAGCTATGCATTTTCACAAAGATTTAGCACTTTTATGAGCAAAACGCTAATCAATTTTTAGAGTTAAATAAATCCCTGTGGAGGTTATTGTAAAACTTTTATCAAGGAATGTTACTGAGTTGAAAAACCATCTTAAGAGGAGGAAGGTACTGGACTACATCAATAAACAAAAACCTAACACTGAGCTCCTACAAAAAGTGCACATGGCAGAGGAGGATTTAGGACGTACCAAATGCAGTTGAGGAGGCAAATGGTATGCAGTCATTTTTAATTTGAAGATGAGGGGTACAGTGCTGTGGATAAGACCTAGATCAACCTGGAAGGCTATTAGATCCAACAATGACCATGAGGACATATACGCTTTAGTTCAACTATGTAACAGGAAAGTTCAGAGTCTGGTTGTTGGGCCAGTATATGCACCAAACATTGACTAAATTGATTTCTTAAAAAAGTTCTCATTAGAAATGTTCAACTGGCAGGGGGAGAGGATTCTGGGGTGAGGGGGTGGCATGAATTGTGTATGGGATGGGGTACTAGATAGGTCTTACCAGATCCCCCTACCCCACGACAGGTGTTCAGGGGCACTGAAACTAAAAACGCTGGCTGTGGACCATGACCTAGTGGGTGTGCAGAGGCACTGGTCACCCTCAAGATATGACTACACAGTCTACTACCATGTCAATGTATCATATGCCAGGATTGACATGTTCCTTGTGAATACCCACATGTTGGCTGGGGGAGGGCAAGTAACACATTACTCCATGCCTAAGTCACGCTCTTTATAGGTGGGAGGGGAACTCCCCAGGCACCCATGTTGTAGAGACTGTATCCTACACTACTTAAGAGCAAGAAATATAAGGAATACATAAGCTTCATGATTCAAGAATTCTTGGATCATAGCTACTCTGATGACACCTCCTATACCATGACATGGAAAGCCCTAAAAGCATATATCTAAGGGTGCTCTATTTAATACACTGGCCCCACTCAGAAGCAATTTCAGGACCAAATACAGGTACTGACCACCAAAGTACAGGCTTGTGAACAGGATTACATGTCAAACCCCACCCCACAGGTCTACCAGGTTTTGCAGAAGTTAAAGACCTAGCTCAACACTCTGGTTAGCCTACAGTTGGAACACCAAATACTCATGGCAAAAGCAGGGCAGTACATTGATGGAGATCACAGTGGGAAGTGGCTGGCTAGGCAGCTGAGGGTCAAAGCTGGAGCTGCCCACATAAATTGCATTAGAACAGGGGAAAGGATGGAGTCCTCAGATCCAGGGGAAATACTCTATGTAATAGTTTCAGAGAATATTACAAAATGCTGTACACCTCGGCAGTGAAAACCACTCTGCAACAATTAGATCAGTTTGTGGAAATGGAACACGTCTCAGCTGTTCCACCAGATCTTAGAAGATCTATTGATGCCCCCCTCCCTTTCACAGGAGGAAGTGGAGGCAGTGGCGCATGGCCTACAAATAAGGAAAGCCCTGGGGCAATCTGGTTTCCCAATTGACTTCTACAACACTTTTCTCCCCTCCTGAGAGAACCCCTGTAGGACATGCTCACAGAATGCACCAAAACTGGTGTGCTGCCCCCATTCACATAATCTGCTACTATTGTGGTGTTACCAAAACTTGATAAAGATTTGGCATTCTGTCCTTCCTACCATCCAATATCCCTTCTAATAGCAGATTATAAAATTCTGACAACAGCAATTGCAGCTAGATTGGAGGCGGCCCTTCCATTAATAATGCAACCTGACCAAGCTGGATTTATCAAAGGTAGACAAGGGAAAACAAACATTAGGAGGACATTAAACATCCTCTAGCATTGGATAGTGAAAATATGGAAGAGGGCATGATGCAGGGCAGGAATCATCACCTTAGATGCTGAGCAAGCATTTGATCATGCGGAGTGGGGGTTCATGTGCCACACCCTGGAGAGGTTTGTACTGGGACTTAGGTCCACTAGTTGGGTAACATTATTATGCAGCAACCACCTAATTCAAGTCATGATAAATGGGTGGCTGTCCCAGCCCTTCACACTCATTAGAGGTATGAGGCAGGGCTGCACTTTTTCACTTCTGTTGTATGCACTAACACTAGAACCTCTGGCAGCAGCCCCAAGAGCCAGGCAGGGCATTGCATGTTTTTTAGAAAGGGGACACACACCACAGGGTTGCTATATTTGCAGACAATCTTCTGCTTTATGTGAAGGACCATGGCATGGTTCTCCCCAACTTATGTGAATCCTTTTCCAATATGGCCAGCTAGTTGAACACAAAAAGAAACTGGGGGAAAAGTGAGTTAATGCTCCTGGGAGGAGGAAAGGTAGGCCAAACCCCTGTCCACAACCACCATACTAAGATTCATACTAAGATCTAGGAGCTCAGAAAGGCTTTTGCCCCATACATGCTCCATGGTTATGCATAATATATTAGATCCCTTTCATACAGTAAATACTGATCTAATTTGCCTTTGAATTGATTCTCATTTTTGTGCAAGACTACTTCTGCTGGAAGATTATTCCAGGGATTAACTACCCTTTGGGTAAAAAAGGCTTTCCATTTTTCTGTATTAAATTTTGTACTTTTTAGTTGTAATTTATGTCCTCTTGTACCCATTGAAGAAGGTTAAAGTACTAAAGTATCTGGGGATTATTATACCCAACAAGACAGCAGACCTGTCTGATAAAAACATTCCCTCACCCCTTAAGAATGCTAAGAACACCATGGAAGGCTGGGCAGCTCTGCCTCTATCCATACTGAGTAGAATAAATAGCATCTAAAGCCCTGTACACACTACATGGTCATTTTCAGAACCATTTTTTATTTATTTATTTGAAAAGTTTTACCAAGAAAAGCACACTGAGCCAAAAAGCTCTTTTCCAGATGTGTCCTGGGGGGGAAGGAAAAACTGATAGTGCAATTGAAAATACAGAATAGATTTGAATAATAAATGGCAGCCTGCACAAAAAGGTATACCGACGGCACAGTGACAGATATACCATGAAGACCATTACGATGACATTTTTGGCAGTTCACTGTGATGGTCTCCACGTATTCTGACACTGTTGCCACTGGGGTGTTTGCCTCCTTCCCCAAACTAACTGCAACTAGAGTTAGTAATCCTTAATGCGGGGGGTGTGGTGTTGTGCTGTCACTGTGCCAACAGTCGACAAATTTATTTTGTCACCGCAGTATAGTGGAACCATACAAAAACACATTAGATAGAGAAATGACATTACAATACCTATGGTCAAATAGATATATACAATTGCAATACAGTCATATATAAATTATATCTACAATACAGTACTTCCAGAATATACACATATTCCACCAATAGGAAACTTTCACACTAGGCTGAATGCCAGTCATACCAGCTTAGGATTGGTATATATAATTTGAATGGAAAGGTAGAGAACCAAGGCAAGGGAATGATATGTAGAGGAAAGGTAAAGGAAAGGGTCTGCACCCCTTTGGGATGTGGGAACCCCGCAAGGGGAGAGGCTGGTGAATGATATGTAGAGGAAAGGGAAAGGAAAAGACCTGCACCCCTTCAGGATGCAGTAACCCCATAAGGGGACAGGCTGATGAAATTAGGGATGGGGAGTAAGTTGCGAGAGAAGAGAAGATATAGGAGAGAGAATAAGCAAGGGGAGAGGAAGGTGAAATTAGGGATAGGGAGTATGTTGTGAGAGAGGAGAGTCCAGTTGAAGTTGGGTCACTACATCAGTGGGGGAGGTACCAGAGACATACAAAAAAGATGATAGCTGGTCAGCAGGGTAAGGCATATGAAGAAAGGAACTTCTTTTAAAGGGGAGTGAGAATAATATTGAATATTTGGTAGTATATGTGGATAGACTCAAATTAGTTTTTGCTGTGGTCTATTCTCCTCCAAAATCAATTCTGGTATTTACTGAAGAAGTACTAAATAAGATTTGTGGTTGTATAGGGGATAGGTCATTAAACCTAATCAGAGATATGAATTGTGATTGGTTTAAGCCTAGAGGTAGGAAATTAAAGGAGATAGCTTCAACTCTGGGACTAACTCAGCATATTAAAACATCTACTCGGTATACCAATACCAGGACAGAAGGAACTATACTGGACCTGTTATTTACAAATTCTTTCTTAGATATTGAGGCTTTAGGAACTTTATCACCGTATCTTGGTGATCATAATCCAATATGGGCCATGGTAACAAAACAGGCCCGGTGTTTGTTAGAACGTTCAAATGACAAGAAAAGGGATATGCAGAATTTCTCTGAACAGAGATTCCTGCAGAGTATAGCAAATGAAAACTAGAAAAGATGCAGGTTAGTACCAGAATTGGATCAAGCAGTAGAATATTTTTCTACTACTTTTTGTACGGTTTGTGATTACCATGCACCAAAATCCAAATCTCGTGATAAATATACTCGGTTACCATGGATTAATGAAAAGATTTTGAAAAATATCAGAGTAAAAAACAGGTTGTGGAAAAAGGCTTTAAAATCTAAATTAGTCTCTGACTGGGAGTTGTTTAAAGTTAAGCGGAATGCATGTAAATATCTTATAAGAAAGGCTAGGGCCCATTATTATAGAAATAAAATGAACTGTAATTCTGACCCACGCATGTTTTGGCATACTATTAATCATTTAACAAACCCTGGTAAATCTGGAACACAAATAAATCTAAATTTACAGATTGAGGCAAATCTAATTGATAAACCAGAAAGTACTTCTGAGGCCCTGAATAATTTTTTTATAGACCTGCCAGGTTGTAATGAGTTGGGAGGTTCTATATTTGGAGACATGAAGCCTATGCAAATAGAGAATTCATCTTGTTCACCACCATTTAGATTTAAGGCCTTGAAAATATCAAAGTATGTAGGGAACTGAGGTCTATAAATGCCTATAAATCAGCAGGGCCAGGTGAAATTGAGGGTAGATTTCTTAAGTTAGCGGCAGACTATATTGCTCCAATTGTAACTTACATCTTTAATTGGAGCTTACAGTCTGAATGCTTTCCTATATCTTGGAGAGAAAGTAAGATCATCCCCCTTCATAAAGGGGGTGATACTGCAGAACTGAATAATTATTGGCCTATAGCCTTACTCTCCATATTGTCCAAGTATCTGGAAAAATGTGTTAATAGGCAGATTTCCGAACACTTGGATAAATATGGATTGTTGACACCCCATCAATCAGGGTTTAGAAAGGGTCACTCTACAACTACGGCATTGTTAGAGTTTAAAAATCTGGTTTGTACTTCTTTAAATTTGGGGTTGGAAACTGCTGTTGTATTTGTGGATTTGTCCAAGGCCTTTGACCTGGTGAGCCACTCCCTCCTACTGGATAAATTAAAAGATATAGGCATAGTTGATGGGCCCAGAAATTGGGTAAAATCTTATTTAACAGGACATACCCAGAGGGTAGAGGTCTCACAGACATTGTCTACACTTAGAAATGTTAGTAGAGGAGTTCCACAAGGGTCCATTGTAGGGCCATTGTTATTCCTCTTGTTTAATAATGATCTGCCCCAGGTGGTGAGGCATTCAGCCTTGAGGCTGTATGCTGATGATATTGTGATCATCACCACTGGAAGTTCTGTTTTGGATCTTCAACTAAAGCTTCAAACAGATTTTGCCGGGGTAGGGGAGTGGCTCACCAGGTCGAGGCTCTTGATGAATGTTAAAAAAACAAAATTAGTGTATTTTTCAAATAAGAAGCCTAAATCACAGATTCATATTGTAACACATACAAACAAACTTATAGAACAGGTGGATAGCTATTGTTATTTGGGGTGACTTTTGATTCTTTGTTGACCTTTGACACCCACATAAATAATAATATAAAAAAGGTGACCAAGAAATTAGGAGCCTTGAGATGAACTACTAAATGTTTACAAATTAAGGACAGGAAAAAAGTGGCCAAACAGCTGATTATGCCAACCCTGACATATGGGGATTTAATTTATAGAACAGCGAGTAAACATCAGTTGATTAGATTGGATAGGGTGCAACATAGGATAGCTAGATATGTTCTGCAGTGCTCATATCGAACTCATCATTGTAATATGTTTATAAAATTGAATTGGCAGTTTTTAGAAATGATTTTTCCAAAAAATTGGTTAATACTGATACACAAATATAAGATATCTTACCCCAAACATTATATCACACAAACACTTTTTCCTAAAGTTAGTAAAGGCAGGCATGAGTTATTAAGATCTATGCATAGACATAGAGTCTGTCCCATAAAAACTCATAATAAATATGGTAATGGTTCCATCTCATGTCAGGCAGCTAAAGTATGGAATATTCTACCCCCTTCAATAAGATTTTTAGAAGACCACATGACTTTTAAAAATGAAATTTTGAAATTTTATAAAATAGAATGTAGTTGCATATGATTACGTTTGGGGAATTTTTATTGTGAAATTTTGCATTTCTTTTTTTTGTATTTGTGTTTCAATGTATTGTCGGATATTGTAATGTTGTGTATTGTGTACATTATTTATTTGAGTAATGTCATATGTTATTTGTTTAGATGTAACTAAGTGAAATATAAACAGGACTATCTTGAGAACAGGATTGTATAATCCTAATGATTAGAATTTCCTGTATAAATATAAATAAAGTTTTCATCAGGTTGAGGGTACTGAACTGGTACTCCCTGGAGGACAGGAGAGAGAGAGGGGACATGACTGGGACCTTCAAGTACTTGAAAGGGATAAACAAGGTTGATAAGGAGAGTCTCTTTAAGCTGAGTGGCAACCATAACACAAGAGGGCACAGTCTTAAGCTGGAGGTTGGGAGGTTTAGGAGGGAGGTCAGGAAGCACTTCTTCACAGAGAGGGTGGTGGACACTTGGAATGCACTGCCAGAAGAGGTAATCTTGTTGAAGACAGTGGGCAGCTTTAAGTGGGGCTGGGATGGGCATGGGGGAGGGTAAGGGTCATGGGTAGGGAGGATGGGAGGAGTGGGGAGGGAAGGCATGGACATTAACTCAAGCTATGGACCCTGCAATATGAGCAGACTTAGTAGACCAAATGGCCTTCTTCTGCTGGCTTCTTCATATGTTCATATGTATGCATATAAAACAGTGTCATCTGCATACAAATGAATATTAGCAGTACAGCAATCAGCAGAGAGATCATTGAGGAAAATTGAGAAAAGGATTGGCCCAAATACAGATCCCTGTGGATCTCAGGTGTTTATAGGAAGTGGAGTGGAGAGGGAGATTCCAATCCTGACAGACTGGGTCTGTCTTTGAGATAGGAACCGAACCAGCGAGTGGTGGACTCAGAGTGACCTGCAGCAGCTAACTTGCTGAGGAGGAGGAAATGGGTGACAGTATCAAAGGCTTTGGCCAGGTTGACAAAGATGGCAGAGGTGGGTGATGCATCGCTAATCCATGCCAGATAGAATGGAATCAGTAAGCTGGAGAAAGGAAGTGGTGGTGGAGTAAGCTAATGAGGGAGTGACTAATGGGGATAGGGAAGACAGGAAGGAGGAGGAGGAGGAGGAGCATGTAGTGAAAAAGTTGTTAAATTCAGCAGCAACAGAGAGGGGTCAGAGATGGTAAGATCACCTACCTTTAGGACAGGGGCAGGAGGCTGGGAAAAGTGGGAGAATAGGGCATGCACAACCTTCCAGACTGTTAAGGTTATCCTGAAATGTGCAGTTGAAATGTTTCACTTTGGCAAGGTGAATGGCCCTGGTGCAGGCTTTGCAGAGGAAGTGATACCTTATCAGATCTTAATGATCTCCAGATGCTTTATAGTCCCACTATGCCTGATCATGAGCTTGCTGGCAGGCCAACAGCTAGGCAGATACCCATGGGAAATGAGTGCCCCAGACCCTTGATTTCTAATGGGAGCGTGTTGGTCCCAGACATTTAGAAAATGAGTGGTGAAGTGGTTTAGAGCTGTATCAATGGAGGAGGTGTTGGTAATCGGTGATCAGTCAGAACCAATAAGTTCCTCATGTAAGGAAGACAAGTTGAGAGACTGAAAGGAACAGAGAGGGAGTAAATGAGGGGAGGATTTGGGCCAGTGGATTTTACACACACAGTAGACCATGTGATGGTCACTGACTGCATCTGGAAAAATACCAGAGGTGGCAAAGTGGTGTGGGTGAGTCACCAGTACCCAGTCTAGCAAGGTATGCTTACCTGATTTGAAGTTTAGTTGGGTAGGTTCAGAGATGAGTTTTTTTAGATTTAGGGAGGAGAAGGCAGGAGATGTGGGAGCAGATTTTTGATTGCGATCTGGTCATGCAGTTTATGTTGAAGTCCCCAAGAGTGTAAAGTTCACCAGCTGAGGAGAGGGATATAAGGGAGGAGAAGAGGTCAGTGATAGAGGAGGATGAGGAGGGAGGAAGGTTGGGACAACAGTAGATCCCGCCCACAAAAAAGAGGGGAGAAAAAAGGGGCCAGAGAAAGGAAGAGATAGTTTTATTAATAATAGCTCATTGGCAGAGGGGAGGAGAGGAGGAAAGACTAATGGAGTATTGAATGGAAGACGAGATGTACTTTGCCACTCCCCCACTTATGAATGACTGGTCTTGATGGACAAGGGAGTATCCGGGGATGGAGATGGCAGAGTCAGGGATTTTAGAGGATAGCTAAGACTCAGTGATGACCAGGACAGAGGGTTTCAGGCTAATCATAAGGGGTTGGAAAAGGTTTAACTTTGGGAGGAAACTCCTGATGTTAAGGTGCACTATTTTTAATCCTTTTGGGAGGACAGGGGAGTGAGGGGGAGAAGGCCCAGGGTTGGACTCAATATCCCCAGCAGCAAGTAGTAATAGTATGATAAGTAGTTTGGAAGGGATGGATATTCTTCTCCGAGGAGGGGGAGATATATGGGATTTAGAGGAGGTGGCCAGATTGGAAGTGGGACTGGAGTGCTATTAATGAGCGTAGTTATGCCAGGTGCACAGTAGTAGAAAGTATAATGGATGCAGCTGATCTACATTGGTTAATTCTGAAAACTGTTGTTGGTTTTAGATAAAGAATTTTGATTGATGTAATTATGATTTGTGGTAATTTATATGCTTCTATTACCTCAAACATATAGTGCCAATTTAATAATCAAATGCTTTGGTAGCGTCTAACGCATTTGCAATTGTCTCATTATCATTTTTGCTAACTGCGGAAATGGCAAGTTGCACATCTATTTAACCATTAAAGATGTTCCTGTATTTAATAAAACCTTTTTGATCCATATCAATAATATCCAGTATATAGTCTTGTATTTTCAACATTATTAATTTAATAAATATTTTGTAATCAGCACTGAGTAATGCTTTAGGGCGATAATGTTCGGGTTTAGAAAAATCTTTATTTTCTTTTGGTATAAGTACTACCTCAACGTTATAAAAATAATCTGGAATTGGATCACCTTTGGTCATTTCTTTAATCATTAAAAACAGCCAAGGATGTAAGTAATTTATAAATGCTTTAAAGAATTTGGTTGAAAATCCATCTGGACTGGGAGTTGAGTTATTTTTCATTGATGTAATTGTGTCAAATAAATCATTTTCCCCAAAATTATTAATTTTATGCTGTAATTGTTTAATATTTGTACTAGTTATATAAGCTTGGATCATATCTTGTTCTAGATCCATAATTTTACTAAATGAGGCCTCTGGCTTCTATCTGGCCCTCACTTTCCTGCCTCTTAGCATTTGAGGTCTCTAGTTTGGTACAACAAACCAGCCCAAGTTCGAGCCACAGCACTTTAAAGAACCAGTAGGGAGGAAGGCCTAGCTATACCGAATATGTACTCTTATTATTTAGCAGTTCAATTGGCATTCTTGGTGAGGAAGAGGGAGGAAGAAACTTCAGCATGACAACAGTTGGAGGAATAGGAAATGGGGTGCCCACTGTTTGAGGGAGTTCTGAGCTCCAGACTTGGTAACCTGACCCTCCTGAAAATCAGAAACCCCTTCATGAGGACATCAACTGAAGTGTAACTTGCAGCCCATAAACTCACAGAGCACAAGAAGAGACTGTCTTCTGAAGCTTGTTTCTCGCAAACAATTTTTTTTTTTACTTAGCCTGGTGCTTATCTAGTACCCCTCCCGCCTTGCAGCACTGGCAGAGACATGGTATTTGTATTTTCTCCCCAGTTCCCGGGACCCCGGTATGTGGTCGCGCATGCATGTGGAGGCTCACATGCATCTCACGGCTCCAGTGACAGCCCCATCCTCCTTCCCGGCCTAGTGCCTAGGTTCCCCCTGGCCTGACACTGCCACCTGGCCTCCACCTGGTGGCAGCCACAAGTTGGGGAAACTTCTCGTTCCTCCCTGGAGAGGACAACTGCCTTGTGGCTGCTCAGTGCTGACTCCTCGCCCTCCCCTCCAGCCAACCTCTGGCAGCCCAAGCTCACTCATGAATGCGGGTTGCCAGCATGGCATGAGGTTTGGTGTCCAGTGCTTCAACCCTCTGTGCCAGCGGGCTGGTCCACCAGTCTCTCTCAAACTTTTTAAAGGTTATAATTTATTTCTCCACCATGGTCTCCAAGAATGAGGGAAAAGGGCTTAACTAATGTGGGGATGTTGTTTTTTTTTGGGGGGGGACACATCAATCCTTTCTACAGTTTAAAAGAGAGTATTATCTAGATATAGGGCATTTCTTCATTTACCAAAAAGTTAAGATTTTGCTTGGGAAACTCATGCCAGCCCATGGCAGAGGCCCTGAAATGTTCCCTATAGAGAACATTATGTAAAAAATCCAGCCCAATGCTAAACCAGTCTCAACCTACTATGGACTGGTCCAAGGAAGTCTGCCTGACCCTTTGGGATACATAAAAGAAAATTGGGAGAAATACCTTGGGCAGTCTATACCAGCTGATGCCTGGAAAAGGGCAATTCATCATGAGCAATATGGGGCTAGGCACAATAAGTTAAGGCAGATATGGTATAACTTCTTGTATAGGACTTATTACACACCTAGCAAGCTGCACAGAATGGTACCTGAGCTGAGCCTTATTTGTAACCCAGAAGAAGAGTACACAATAGCAGGGGAGGTACTAACAACAACAAAAATGGAAAGGGACTTGGGGTAGTCATATCAGATGACCTAAAGGTGGGTAAGCAATGTGAGAAGTCAGTAAGGAGAGCCAGGGGGATACTGGCATGCTTAGGATGGGGTATCACAAGTAGAAAAAGGGAAGTGGTTAACCCTCTGTACAGACAGTTGGTGAGACCCCATCTGGAATACTGTGTGCAGTTTTGGAGATCCCATCTATGCAAGGACATAGACAGGATGGAAGCAGTCTAGAGGAGGGCAACTAAAATGGTGCAGGGCCTGCATCAGAAACCATATGAAGAGAGACTGAGAGAGCTTAATATGTATACCCTTGATGAAAAGGAGGACGGGGACATGATAGAAACTTTTAAGTACCTCAAGGAATCAACAAAGCCCAGGAGGGTAGCATCTTTCAGAAAAAGAGATGTGTAAGAACAAGGGGGCGCAATTTAAAGATAGAGGGGGACGGCTCAGGGGTAATGTGAGGACATTTTTTTCATGGAGAGAGTGGTGGATGCATGGAACCGCCTTCCTGGGGAGGTTGTTGGGTCTAAAACAGTGGGGGAATTCAAACATGCATGGGACAGACATTAGGCAATTGTAGTGGGGGTTTGCAGGAAGTAGGCTATTGGTTAACTAGAATCTGCAGCTTATCCAATAGGAAGGGAAATGGGCAGACTGGGTGGGCCAAGTTGTCCTTATCTGCCATCAAAGTCTATGTTTTTCTCAAATGTAAGGTAGAGGACACATTTATACACCTTTCCCTTACATGCTCATAAGTAATGAGATTTTGGTGGGAAGGTCCACTGGGTGATGGAACAGACCAAAAAAAGCTAATTTACCCTTCTGTGCATTAGAACTGCTACTGGGTGCTGAGTCCTTACTAGGATTTGAACAGAATAACCCAGTGTTGGGCCTGGCAGTCTTTTTTTTTTATTCTATTTATTCTCCTTCAGAGTGGCGGGAGAACACTTGACCCCCAATCTGCCCTGGTACGTGGACCCCTCAAGTTCCCACTGATCTCCTCAGCCTCAGCAATGAGATGGGGAAGATTGTGACTTACACTTCATGGAGGACCATTTGGTGGGGATGGGAGAGGAGACCAAGAGCACCCTGAGCACCTGCCCCACTACCGGGCTTTGTTCAGGTCGGGAGACCGTGGGTCCATCGGGGCACCCTGCTGCGTGCTGTGAAGGTCTTTTTTCCGTCTGTTGTGTTACCCCAAGGAGGAGGATATACAATGATGCCAGCACATTAAATTGCACACTCCTGTGTGACCCACATAGGCCTCCGCCTACTCCTTGGCACTGTCCTAAGTGGTTCCAGCTGCAGGAGCATGCAGTCAACACTGGGTACCACTATAGTGCCAGAATCCACAAATCTCTCCCTGGGAGAGGAGAGCTGGCTGCTCAGTCCTGCTCCCCCAGCTGACTCCTGATGACTCATACTCGCTCCTAAACCTGGGTCACCAGCATTGCCCAAGGTGTGGTGTCCAGCACCTCAACCCTCAGCACCACCGGGCCAGCCGGGCCTGGAAGTCTTAAATGTGATGAAAAACTATAGCCCAACATTGGATAGGAACCTCAGCCCCCAATATTTCTTCATTTGTAAGTCCAAGTAAGCAAAAATCTAATGACACAGACAGTACTCTCAGGCTGTCTCTATCCTACTTCTTTCCTATTTGATGTAGTGCTTTTCAAGTATTCAGTGATAATATTGGAGATCTTAATGAATCGCTCCACTGGGTGCCTGACTCAGAACAGGGGTTCAGGTCTTGGCTACTAGAGGCACAAGTCCATCACTGAACCCATGAGACACAATGCCAAAACAGGCAACCGCTCGACCATAGACTGAGTGCTTGCCTCAAACCCCCATAACATACAGGCAGCGGGCATCCTCTCAGATACCTTCAGTGATCACTCTCCCATATTTTTCATATGGAAGAACAGATGCCCCCAAAAATCTTTCCTTGGGTCTTCACTGCAAGAGATTACTCTAAATTCTCACCACTTGCTTTCCAATCTTATTTCTCCAATCTTGACCGGAGCCCTATCTGGCATCTCTCAACCATTGATGAAGCACTGGACTACTTCCAGAACTGCTTCTTGTCAGTGGCCAACAAGCATGCTCCACTCAGAAAGCACAGGGTCAAGGGCCAATGCTACAAATGGATCACCCCCAAGCTTAACACCCTTATGAAGCAACGGGATAGGGCTTGGGAGACCTTCAAGATGTCTGAATCATCTGCAGACTGGGTTGCCTACAGGATGCTGAGAAACCAAAGCAAAAAATGCTTAAAAATGCTAAAAGAGAATATGTCAAACACCTTCAACAGGCCAGTCTAACTGACCCCAGGTGTTTTTGGCAGCAAATCAATGGTCTACTGAAAGGCAATAGCAAACCCCAGCAAGGACCAATTGTCTCCATTGGCCACAAAATTAATGACAGCCAAGAGGCATCCAATGTAATCAACAGCTTTTTACTGATCTGGGGGAGTACAAAGCCAAATTCCCACCCAAGGCCTCTGACCACTGGTGCTCCAACAGGCCTGAACCTCAACATCCCGAATTCCATCTAAAAAAGGTGAAGTGGGCAGATGTCCTCCCACTACTAAATAAATTAAAGGCCAAGGGAACTGCAGGTCCTGATGGCTTGATCTCCAGATTACTGAAAGAGGCTGCACCTGCTATTGCCTGTCCCATTACCTGGCTAATAAACAGGTCTCTATTAGAAGAACTTGGCCCAGCCAAATGGAAAGAGGCCTATGTAGTCTCACTACATAAGGGAGGTCAATAGGAACCAATTGCCAATTACAGACCAATCTCACTCCTCTTCATCTTGGCCAAGACTCAGGAGTGACTTGTCTATAACCAACTCCAGGACTATCTGGAAAATGCACCAGTTTCTAGTACCAAACCAGCATGGTTTCAAAAAAAATCATGGAACTGACAACACACTTATCAAATTCACCAGTGACACACTCAGGGCCCTTGACAATGGCAACAACACTAGAGCCATATTTATTGATCACACTAAGGCCTTCATTACTGCCAAAAAAGATCACAAAAAAGTGTCTCCCAGGGTTCCCTTTCAACTATAATAAAGGAAGATAATATTATGGGGGAGAAGAAATAGCAGAATCAAACTGGTTTAAACAAAAAATCAACTCAACCCCTGTAAGTATGAATGCAAAAAAATGGTCTTTCATGTAAATCATTTTCTTTTATTTAAATTTTATTTTCCATCTCCTGATAAATTAATTGTCTCGTATTTATTTTTTTAAGTTCCAAAAATGAAAGTTCCAGAGTTCATCTCGTATAATAAGGTTTCCAAAAGACTCCAACAATTATTTCCATGTGTAACATTTCAGAACAAATCTAGTTCTTTCATCACAAAAGCCTTTAAACAAACTTCATCCAAGATTCAAAATTTAATTCTGCAAAGAATCAAATACAAAACACTTCAGTAAATGAAAATATTTGTATCTTCCCATATAAATTCAAAAATGTCTGTCAACCTATACGTCAATATAAACAGGGGGAACTAACCTGAAAAATGATATAGATAAGTATTGGTCCTAAACAAGACTCATTTTATGAAGATTTCCACTGGTCGTTAGCAGGTAGAAAAGAAGCAAGAGCAAGGAATGGGGTGGGGGGGGATGTCCAAGGAGAAAATTTCTCTCTTTATGTAAATCCACTCTTTCTAGTCAGAAAAAGAGACAAAAAGAGGGTTGAAATTGAGTATAAATAAGTAGGGTTTTATGCTTAGATTACCTAGTTCCAAAGGTACAGTACCATGACTCGGTATAGGACTCCATGCTTCGTTATTGTCAACCACGATCTACTGGCAGACAAGTTTAAAGTGCATAGGCCTATAATGCCACTCCCTATCATGGTTTGAGAGTTACCTCTCCCATCAATCCCAACAGGTTAAGTGGAAGGGATCCTTATCAGGTAGTTAACCTATCAAGGAGGGAGCACCCCAAGGTTCTAGCTTGGGGCCCCCTTCTGTTTTCCGTTTTCGAAATTATCTCGGCATCAACTGTGGTGGTAGCTCTATAATACAGTATGCTGATGACACTGTACTATACAGAACCACTGACAGCATATTGGACCTGAGGCCCCTGCTACAGGAGGACTTCATAACCCTGGAGAGGTGGTTGCTGGCTAGCAGGCGGCTGCTGAATGACAAAAAAACAAAAGCCATGGTTTACAGACCTAGAACACTAGGCTCGGATAGAACCGTTCTGCTCCCTCTAGTATCCTCCTCGGGTACGCCCATAGAAGTTGTGAGCTCATTTAGGTACATGGGCCTTGTCCTTGACCAAGGTCTCACATTCAAATGCCATCTGGACCAGGTCACCAAAACAATACACCAGAAGCTTGGGCTACTATACAGGCTGATTCTCGCAACTTATCCCTGAGACCAAGCTAGCAATCGCAAACAGCATCCTCCTGCCCAATCTAACCTATGCAGTTCCAGTCATTCAGGCCCTTTCTGGTAAGGAACTGGGTAGGATGCAAGTATTCTATAATAAAATTGCTAGATCTGCTACCAAATCTCTAACGAGGAACCACCACTGTGAGGTGTTTGACTCCTTAAACTGGCCATCCCTTTCCAAAGGCTCCAATACCCTCTGTTGTGTATCACCTACAAAATAATAAATGGCACACACCCAATAGGCCTAGTAAGGCTGCTGATCCCTAAATATCCAAGCAGACTGCTCTGCACCACCACCCAGAAGCTCTTGGAGGTTCCTAGGATACGAACAACAGCAGGCAATAAGTCCTTCACCCGTGTGGCTCCTATCCACTGGAAGAATCTCCTTGGCCAGCTGCAAAACGTAGGCTCACTTACCTCCTTTAGAAAAGCACTCCAAGAGCACCAAAGGGGACACAACCTATGTTGATGCCAAGGTAAATCTTTGGCAATCTGACCCCTAGTAGCCTATCCTGCTATCCTTAAGATGCAAACTGTGTCCTATACCCATAGCTAAAGGTGTCAACACTATGTATGTGTAGGTAGCCACTCTCAGCCTAGATGAATGTGTTTACATTAAAGATCTTCATGTTTCATAAAAAGTCTAGGTCTGCCCCCGAAGTGTAATTATTCATGGTATTATTGTATTTTGTCTGGAATGTACTATGTTTGTTCCTAAAACTGTCATGTCATGAAATGTCCTGTACTCAAAAGGTTTTTTGTATCTAATTTCGGGTTTCCCCTGAAAAAGGTACCTTTTGGCCCCAGTGGGGTTAACCAGGGAACAAAATTAAAAAAAAATAAATAAAAAGACGAGCAAGGACTACAGTACATCACATTAAATGTTAATGACACCACAAAAAATCACAAGCTAATAAATTAGCCTAATACTGAGCAGTATCGTGGCCACATTTTCAAGCTTCCTGGAAACCCTTTCTGCCCTGTAACATCTTTCCAGAAATACATAACTAAATTTCCACCAAACCCTCCAGCATTGTATGTACACTCCACATGGTTTGAGGCTCCAACAACCGATCCAAGAAGTCTGGCATTCAACAGAACCTCTGAGAGTGAACTATTTTGCCAACATGATGCCCCAGCTAAGTGAGCAGGCTAAACTGAGCAGCCAGTACACAAATCATAGTGTCCAGCCTACTGCCGTGCATCTTCTATCTGCCATGGGACTAGAATGCCACAAAATAATGTCCATTACTGGGCACCACTCAGAATTTAGCTTCCATCTTTACTGGGCCACATCTGCTGATGAAAGAAAAACCTGAAGCTCCATACTAACCTTAGTAGGAAGACTGCAAGGAGAAGGAGCTGAAGCCATACCATCCACATCCGGAAGACCACAGCATGACAGAGCTGAAGCCATGCCATCCACATCAAAGACTGAACTGAGCCAGATGCCAGTAAGCAGTACCTCCCAAATACAGTGGGCAAATAATAACTGCACATCTGAAAACACCAGTTCAAATGTATTGGACACAACTGAATGCATGACAGTAGCTCTACCTTCTACCTCAGAGCAGCTAACTTCCATAACAGCAGGAAATCCGTTAGTAAGTTCAACCTCCTCCTCCTCAGTAATGTGATACTGTGCTCACAACCACTCAGACCAACCCAAAGCAAGCGACCACTGTCTGTCATGGAGTACTGGCAAAAACTTAACCCCTGAATCACTTCAGCAGCAACTTGCATGTATACACACAGAAACAACTGCAAAAAGACCCTGACACTGACAGTAAGTCTTCTAACAACACTGCAAACTTCCTCATTCAGCAGCCACAGAATCAGACCTTTATCCTGAACAACTGCATTTTCCCAGGACAAGTTCAGTTCATCAGCTACAGTAAATGAAATGTTCTCTCTCGAAGAAGTCATTATTTTACAGTAAATGATATGTTCTCTCTTGAAGAAATCGTTATTTTTGTCTCACTAGTTAAAAGCAGATCTCTTTTGCTGACTTGTTGAAAACAGTTTTATTTTGGAGTACTACTTACAAAACTTGGAATAAAATCAGTTTTATTGTCCCCCCCCCCCCCAATTGTTGGGACTACTTTTTCACTCTTACTTAAATAAATTACATTACTATTTGTTGAACCTTACTTATGAGTCCTGACTATTCTTTTAACTGTACAAACTTTACAGTTCATTTTATAAGAGTAATAAGACACTCCAGGGTGTGGGTTGTTGCCTGATAAGAGCACTTCCCAGGTGCTGAAGGCACTCGGCACAAGTGCCTCATACCTCACAATGCACTTGGGTGTGGTCTTATCAGGCAACCACCCACACCCCAATGTGTCTTATTGCTCTCATAATATGGGGGAAAATCATGGGTATGGTGGGCTTCTTTCTGGTTGTTCAGTCAGGAGAAATAAATGTGATGAGGTGGTGATATTATTTAAAAAATCTGAAAGCAGCAGTGTCAAGACTTAAACATACCCTGGAAGGGTTCTGCTCCTAGATAGTAATACCTCTGAAACCCAGATGTGAATAATACATGTTTACCCACCCCAGATGAAGGCATCCAAGACTGAGTTGCCTAAACAGATTATACCTGATATCTGTAACTAATCTCTCTCTCTTGCTTACATCTGAGAGAAGTTTTCCTTACTTTTACATTGGTATTGCTTTGTGTTTAATTATTTTAGTTTTTAATTAGGAAGGGGGTTTTCAAAACTGCTTATCTTGTCAGCATCTTCAAAAGAGCTGAAATAACTGCATATTTGATTTTCCTTTGTGGCTAACTGGACTGATTACTAGAATTCTGTGACAATCTGCATCAATATATTTTGCAATATTTGCTGGAGGTGGTTGTGTGATTTAAAATAGCAAAGGCTGCAGTTAGTAATTGGATGCCAGACATAGCCTGAGGTGAGGGAAATTGTCTTCACAAGTCAGGGAGACCTGAATCACAGCCAGTTGTTCTAGCTTGACCATTTCAGCATTGATCAATTACTATAAAATACTGGTGTGATCCTGTTTCAGACAGAAGTCCATCTTCTTCCAAGTTGTGTACTGGGTGTGCTTTGAAACAATTGAAAAGCTGCATGGGATATATTATATTGGACTAGATATCTGTAACTAATCTCTCTCTCTTGCTTACATCTGAGAGAAGTTTTCCTTACTTTTACATTGGTATTGCTTTGTGTTTAATTATTTTAGTTTTTAATTCAGGAAGGGGGTTTTCAAAACTGCTTATCTTGTCAGCATCTTCAGAAGGGCTGAAATAACTGCATATTTGATTTTCCTTTGTGGCTAACAAACCACCAGGCTGTTTTGGGGCTGGAGAGGTTTACCTGTGTCTGACATGGATGTCTGGATTTTTCTGTTTGATTAGCAGGGTATTTTCTCTGTCAAATTGTTGTGTAGGGCATCTTGCTGACAGGAAGGCACTCATCATAGCCAGTGGGTGAGAGCTTTTAGCTGATTGTTTGTGAGGGCACAAGTTTAGGCCCAGCCCTTCCTACCCTCTCCCCACCCACCCCTGGAAATAGTTCCCTTTATACCTGAGGTTCTGACATCATTTCCTCAAGAGTGCAAGGTACATATCACTGTCATATCCTCTCTAGCACACTGCACTGACAATATAAGCATACACATTATATAATATATATATTTCTATATAACAAACCAATCACACACATGCACACACACACACACACACACACACAAAAACAAACAAAAAGTAGATAAACATGTGGGGAGTAGTACAATGTAATGGCTGTGGGGCAGCGGTCTTCTGGGAGTCTTTCTGGAGGCTGAGATGCTGCCCTATTTGCAGACAACTCTCTGCCCTGAGGGAGAAAGTTGCCCGTCTTCAGGCCGCACTGGACAGTAGTAAGGAAACCTTCCCCCAGGCCACACTGGACAGTAGGAAGGGAACCTCCCCCATCCAGGGAGCACCAGCACCACCACTACCACCTCAGAGGTTGTGAAGAAGGCACAGCAGTTGGACCACAGTGGGCTCAGGGAGGGTGAGGATGGTAGAACAGAGGCACACCCAGTCAATTGTTCCACTCCACAATCCATACACCATTCTGGGGGGAGCATAGCTCCCCTATGGATGCACCCACAGAGAAGACTGATGACAACGGTCACAAGGGAGGCCCACAGGAAGGAGACAGAGGACACCACAGGGAAAGGAAGCAGCTCCTGGTGGGGTACTCAATTATTAGGGGGATAGAACTGGGGGGAGCTGGGAAAACTGAAGTAAGGTGCCTGCCTGGTGCCATGGTTTGGAGGGACAGGAAGCGCATCCTCAGGATCACAAGAACGGCTGCAAGGGAGTCTGAGCTGGACATAATTGTCCACCTAGGGACAAATGACTTGGCTCATCATGAGATTAGAGCAGTGCAGGAGGACATTGTAGAGTTGGGGAGGGGCCTAAGACAAGTAGCACACACAGTATCCTTCTCTGAGGTGCTGCCTGTCAGTGGCATGGGGGAGGCGAAGGTAATTAGCACCATGCAGTTTAATGAATGGTTGAAAAAATGGTGTGGAGCACAGGGGGTTTGGCTTCCTTGCGGACTGGGGTTCCACCTTGAGGGACACCAGCCTATACTGGCAGGATGGTCTGCATCTGTCCAGGAAAGGAACAAGTCTTTTGAGCAATCAGTTTAAATGCTTCATTGGCAAGCTTTTAAACTAGTCAAAGGGGGAGGCACTGATAAGCAGCAGGAAAATCCCAGCCTCTCCCTACAAAACAGGGTACTAAATGAGAAAAAGACCGAGGTAGAAAGGTCAGTGGGGGATGCTGCAACAGAAGATAAAGCCATAAAAAAATGGAGAGCAATGAGTACCAATGCCCATAGTCTGGGTAACAAGCTTCCTGAATTAGTGGCCTCGATGGAGGAGGAACATCTGGATATCATGGCAGTCACAGAAACATGGTACACACAAAACCATGACTGGAACATAAACATACCAGGATACACTATCTACAGGAGGGACAGGGAGGGTAAAAGAGGAGGAAGAGTAGCTCTTTACATAAGGGAAGGAATAAAAGCAACAGAACAAAAGGGTAAACAGGGAGGAGAAGAAGCACTGCAGGTAAATTTGGAGACAGGCAATGGCACCACAATCCGCACAGGGGTTAGTACAGACCCCTTCTCAGGGGAGGAAATGGACAAGGAAATGATAGAAAGTATACTTAGAATTGCAGAAAAAGGAGATATTGCTGATGGGTGATCTGAATATGCCAGATGTTAACTGAGTGCAGTTGCAGCAACCACTTCAAAGTGGGTTATTCTAGATGCCCTACAGGGGGCATGCCTTAGATAACTAGTATTGGAGCCCACTCGAGAGGAAGCAATCTTAGACCTGGTTCTCTCAAATGGAGATGGCGAGAGGATCACAGATGTAGAAGTGAGTAGCCATCTGGGAACTAGCGACCATCAAACAGTATGGTTCACAATAAACACAGCAATAGAGTCAAGCCATACAAAGGCAAAAGTACTGGACTTTAGGAGGGCTGACTTTGCCAAAATGGGTGAGTGCCTAAGGAATGCACTAGCAAATGGGCAGGAAGGAGGAGTGGAAGAACAATGGGGAATAATAAAAACTGCCATCACAGAGGTAGCGAGCCTTTGTGTGAAGCAAATAAACAAAACAAAACAATGTAAGAAACCACTATGGTTCTCAAAGGAAGTGGCAGTGAAGGTTCAAGAGAAAAGAAAGCATTCAGGAAGTACAAGGAATTGCAGAAGGAGCAGGACAGAGAACTGTACCAGTTAAAGCAAAAGGAGGCTGAAGGCAGTCAGAACAGCAAAGGCCCAAACCGAGAAAGATAGCCAACTCAGTTAAGAAGGGATAAAACCTTTATAGGTATATCAGGGAGGAAGGAAGACCAAGGGAGGGAAAGTGAGGCTTAATAAAAGGGAGGGAGGTGGGCAGAGGGAGGCTGTGAAAAGGCAGAGATACTAAACAAACATTTTTGCTCAGTATTTACAAATGAAGAGGGAGGTACCTAAAACAAACAGTAGAAACTCTCTGGATACAGAAGTTGATACCAGCCCATTTACAGAAGAAAGGGTTCTGAAAGAACTCTTAAAACTGAAGGTGGACAAAGCAATGGGGCCCAATGGGATTCATCCCAGAATTCTAAAAAGAACTAAGGTAGAACTAGTGACACCACTGACTACCCTTTTAAACAAATCATGGAGGATGGGGTGGTACCGAGGACTGGAGGAGGGTAGATGTGATTCTCCTTCACCAAAAGTGGGAGCAAGGCAGAAGCAGGAAACTACAGACCTGTTAGTTTAACCTCAGTGACAGGAAATGATGGAATCACTTCTGAAGGAAAGAATTGTCGGTATCTTGAGGCCAGAGGGCACAGAACCCTAGGCAGCATGGATTCACAGCCGGGAAGGTCATGCCAGACAGAATCTGATAGATTTCTTTGACTGGGTGACCAAAGTAGTAGATCAGGGAGGGGCTGTGGACATGGCCTACCTAGACTTTAGCAAGGCATTTGACACAGTCCCACACAAAAGATAAACATACAAGTTATCCAGCCTGGGAGTGGGTCCCAAGATGACATCCTGTGTAAAGAATTACCTGGAGAATAGGACACAGAGAGTGATAGTAAATGGAGTCCACTCAGAAGAAAGGAGGGTTACTAGTGGGGTACCTCAGGGTTCAGTATTAGGACCGGTTCTCTTCAATGTCTTTATAAGCGACATTGCAGAGGGACTGGAAGGAAAAGTATGTCTCTTTGCAGATGACACAAAGATCTGCAACAGAGTTGATGCACAGGGTGGGGTGGAAAGGATGAGAAGGGACTTGGCAAGGTTAAAGGAATGATCAAATGTATGGCAGCTTAGATTCAATGCTAAGAAGTTCAAGGTAATGCACCTGGGAAACAAAAACCCAGAGGAAGAGTACACAATGGGGGGTGAGATACTAACAACAACAAAAATGGAAAAGGACCTGGGGGTAGTCATATCAGATGACCTAAAGGTGGGCAAGCAATGTGAGAGGGCAGCAAGGAGGCTGGGGGACACTGGGATGCATAGGGAGAGGCATCACCAGTAGAAAACAAGTTATTATCCCTCTGTACAGACAGCTGGTGAGACCCCATCTGGAGTACTGTGTGCAGTTCTGGAGACCCAATCTCACGCAAAGACATAGACAGGATGGAAGCTGTCCAGAGGAGGGCAACTAAAATGGTGCAGGGTCTGCACTGGAAGACATATGAAGAGAGACGAAGGAGCTAATATGTATAGCCTTGAGGAAAGGAGGGAGAGGGGGACATGATAGAAACGTTCAAGTACCTCAAGGGAATCAACAAAGTCCAAGAGGGTAGCATCTTTCAAAAAAAGAGGTGTGCAAGAACAAGAGGGCACAATTTGAAGATAGATGGGGGGGCGGCTCAGAGGTAATTAAAGGAAGTATTTTTTCTCAGAGAGGGTTGTGGATGCATGAAACAGCCTTCCAGAGGAGGCTGTGGAGTCAAAATCAGTGGTGGAATTCAAGCATGCATGGGACAGTCATAAGGCCATTCTAGGGGGTGGGGGTAGGAAGAAGTAGGCTGCAGGTTAACTAGGATCTGCAGCTTATCCAGTAGGAAGGGAAATGGGCAGACTGGGTGGGCCAAGAGGTCCTTATCTGCCGTCAAATTCTATGTTTCTATGTTTCTATACCCTCTCTTTATGCATTTGGTTGCTTATTCTGAGAGATAATTTCAATTGTATGGTGTGCCAGAAGGACACAGGAGCAGAAATAGACAAATTGTTCTGTTATTTGAACTATTCGAATAAAATGTGTAGTATGACTGAACTACATGGTGCATATAGAGTTAAATGGCCCCATGGGAGGTTATACCTACAGTATAGCAGGAACAATTTAGCAATCAGTATCCAGTTACTTTTTATATTAAAATCAAAAAATTTAAAAAGCAAAACTCATTCCAAAAGAAACACTGGCTCATTTAATACTGGGTAAAACATTAGAAGTAACAAAAACAAATAAACAAGGGAAAGAATACTGGAAATTAAATAATGAAGTATTAAATAACAAGCTATTGAAAAATAATAATAACCATGGGTGTACTTAAAGCAAGAGCATCAGTTGTTTGCCATCATGACCCATTAGATAGCTGGTGGGTAGAAACAAAAAGGGACATCAAAGAATGTATTACAAAACAGTAGCACTATCATAAAGGAAACAATATCTAAAATATTTGGGTCTGAGATCTGTTATTTGGATGTATTACATGGGTATAAGGAGGGTTTCTCCGTGGCAATCACATATAAAAAAAACATAAAGGGGGAAATGCAAGAACTACAGTATAACTGAGCAACCCTATTGTTTTACAAACAAAGATTTGATACGCAAGCAAATATCCCAGGAGGAAACACTTTTCAATGCTGTAAGGAAAGGATAAAAAAAGAGTCATGATAGGACTAAGGGGAGCTGAGGGGAATTTACAGACAAAAAAATCAAGAGACAATGGATACAGTAACAAAGTATCTAAACAAAACTTTTGGGACAGATGCGCTAGATAGTGCAAATTTATGGCAGTTTATTGATAAATTAGACATTTCTATCCTGACAAAAAGAGAGCGAGATTAATCGAACAAAACCTGTTTTCTGGATGGATATAAAAGAAAAAAAATCAATAGCATCACTTACTAATAAAATCGACTCAGGACATGAGGGGATACTTTTAGAGTTTTATACATGCTTTTTTCTGAAATGTTGTCTCAGTCATTAGTAGGGCTGACAGAACTCAATAAAGGTCTGACCCTTATTAAATATGAACCAGAATACAAGGTGGGGGAGGGGGGTTCTAATTAGTTCTGATTGGTTAAAATTTTTTTAATACACTTGGAAAAATGCATAAGGGGACAAACACTACACTGTTCAACACAGAGGGGCAATGGGAATACTTTAAATCACAATTATTATAGCAAAGTAAAACTGCTAGCGTGTAAGTGAGACAAACGCCAGGCACCCAGTGGGAGGTGACAACTTTGAGACATACAAGCAGGTACAGGCAACCAGCGCAGTACAGTCTGGTCTATTTTTTTCTTTCACTAACTCAGTCTCTTTATAATCTGCTGTAAATTTTTGGTTTGTTTTTTGCAACCTTCAGGCAGGTACAGGCAGCCAGTACATTGCACACTCACTGTTGTGTTCATCTTTCTCTTCTCTCTGTCACTCAGCCTTTCTCTAATCTGCTTCTTTACTTTACTAAAAGCATTTTCTTTTGGGCTTCTGTATTTTTTGGAAGCCATGCCCTGCAAACACATACAGCTGGTGACAGCACCATTTAATATTTCCTTTTCTCTTTGTCACTTAATTTTTCTCTAATATGCTTTAAAAAAAATCCCTTTGCTGCTAATACATTATCTTTTTCTTTTTTTGGCTGTCTGCAGGTAGACACAATCACTCACCATACATTCACTGCCTAATCACCCCCTCTCTCAATAATCTATTTACCTTAATTACCTGTAGTTCTTTTCTTTTTCAACCTGTTTCTGTGCTCCTTCAGTTATTATTTTGTACTGCAGTTGTTTTTTGTAAGCACAATTAGGAGGGTAGGTGACAAAGTCCAGAAAAGCAACTTACACTGCCCCTCCCTAATCCAGTATCTCTCTCTCTCTCACACACACACACACTCTCACTCTCTCTCTATAGTTCTCAAACTTCTCCTTTCTAACTTTGCTGATAACTGTTTGTGGTTGTTTTCTGTAGCATAATTTATCCCTAGAGCAGGCCCCAGCCCACACTCTGTTCAGTCTCATCTCTCTCTCTCTCTCACATGCTCCTCATCTCATCGTGTATCACTCCTTCTCTCCTCTGACCCCAGGCACTGTATCGCTTTTTTTGCTGTCTCCAAGTCACATGATTTGTTTTAACCACTGGTGAGGACTGGCTGATGAAGACCATGATCCTCACTACCGGTGCCAACACTACCCAATGTGACTCAGTCCGCAATCAACATCTCAGTTGTGCCTCTACTTTTTTGTCTCACCCATCACCAGCAAGTGTAAGAACCAGGAAATACTTAGTCTCCATCCTCCACACCACTACCAACACCTGAGAGGTACATGTGCTCTTTCTCCCTCCCCCATCACCAGCAATCATTGAAACCAGGAACTGCTCCCCCCACATCATACAGCCACTGCAGAAACCAGGCAGTGACACTCACAGACTTGGAACAGCACTCGGCTGCTCAAGTTCTTATTTATTCGAGTCCATGAGTGAGTCTGAAGACATTTTGCGACTCAATTTTGATGGAAGGAACAGTACACATAGTGATGGGAGAGGCAATGCAGGTCTTTTTTATAAAACAAAATGACCCAACAGACATTACAAATTGGAGACTGATTTGCATGCCAAATACTAATTACAAGATATTAGCAAAAACTGTATGCACAAGGCTGGCATGGGTCACAAAACATCTTGCAGTCCAGACGTAGACATGTTGCATCCCTGAAAGATCAATCCAAGAGAAAATGTTTTTGAAGAAGGAGACTAAGACAAACTAGAAGGGGATTTTCTGACCTTAGATAAAATAAAAGCATTTGACTGGGTTTCACACTAGTACCTCTATCAAATGCTTAAATTCTATGAAATCCTGGGGATATGAATAGAAAAGCTATACAAAGAAGCAACACTTCTCTAAACATAAACAAACAGTTTGGAAAACAAATAGGAATATGGAAAGGGGTCAGACAAGGTAGCCCCCTAAGTCCTCTTGACTGACCCTGTATTGTGCAGATTTGGGAAAAATATGAATGTATTAGGAATACGAGGCCCAGATCTTTTTCTTCCTACCAAAGGAATGGTCAAAGCATGTGTTTATTTCTTAATAGGAAATAAGCATGAAGGAAGGCAATAAAGTTGTTAGTCCAATATGGGAAATATCAGGAGCAGCCTTAAACCTGGGGAAATGTATAAGTATAGGAATAGGAAATAACCCAACATTGCCAGGTAAGATTGCAGGATATTTATGTCACAGGAACCAGTTATAAGATTTGGAATTCAGTGTGGTTCTGATGACATGGTAAAAAGAAATTGGGGGAACAAAATAAAAGAAGCAGAACAGAAAGTAGGGGCATGGAAATAATGGCAACTGTCCAAACAGAAAATGGTGGCAATTATTAAAATAGTTGTACTGCTTGTGTTTCTGAATATTAGTTATATACCCCTACCCCCGCAGCAATGAAGACAACATTATTGAGTTTGTTTTCCAGATGCTATGAGGGAACAGATCAAATGCTATCAATAAAACACAACATACTTGCCACTGAAAAAAGGAGGCATACATTTTAAATTTATTTTATTTTTATTTTAGTCTTTGGTAACCGGGTAAGGCCCACTAGGCACAAGTGCCTGTTTTCAGGGGCAGCCTGGGAGCACTGGGCTGTTAAGTGACTTGCTCAGAGTCACACAGTATGCAAGTGGAGGTTGTGAGAATCAAACTCAGGTCTAGTCTGCTGGATGTACCAAGCTCGTTCACACTTCATTCCTCTAACCTCTAGGCTATCCTGCCAGTCAAAGTCTGGAATTTGGAAGCATTTTATTTTAGTACATTTCTTGATGGGAATTTCTCTAAAAAAGGTACATATCTATTAGATCAGAACTAATAAACAAATTGTTGTAAGCATTCATGACAGATTGGCAAAACCAATCAATAATTGGGAGTTGGCAGTATAGCCTAGAGGTTAGAGCAATGAGCTGTGAATGAGCTTGGTTTGATTTCCACAGCCTCCACTTGCATACTATGTGACCCTGAGCAAGTCGCATATCCCCCACTGCTCCCAGGCTGCCCCTAACAACAGGCACTGCACCTAGTGGGCCTTACTCTGTTACCAAAGAACAGAAAAAAAATAAAGATATGGAGATATAAAGCTTGCAAGAGTATGCACAAATAGTACAGTATTTCAGAAAATAAAAAAAATGGAAACTCCTGGCACATATGAGTTGTGTTTGAAAGGGGAATAGAATGAAAATCTATGGCATCATTATGTCACACTTTTCAGCAGAAGCCATGTTTGTAGATTGTCCTGCTGATAGCTCTGAGGTGGTTGTTCAGCAGTTTCAGGATCCCAGAACCCCAATGTATAAAGGATAATGCCTGGGATTTGGATGATAACCATGCTGTAATCACTTGAGTAGTTGCCAGGACAACATAATAAACCTTGAAAGCACAGCTCGAGAGGTTTACTGTTGTCCTGGAACCACAATAGGTGATTTCAGCTCGGTTGTCACCCAAATTCTCAGGCATTATATTTTATAGTTTGTGAGCAAAAAATTAACTGAGCAACAGTTTAAAGTAAGATTATCCATACTTTTTATTGTTTCCCCATAGTGCCACTCTTCCTTAGCACCAACTCTCACCACCACAGACGTTCATTGTGCATAGCTAATTCAAAATTGGGCATGCGCAGATCTGCTCCCATTTTGATGGTATAATTGTGATGTAGCCAAGAGGGGTTAACAACCTGTTGACATCACAACAATACCATTGCAATGATATAAACTTATTGATTTCAAGTGGTAATAAGGGTTCCCCACATATTATAACATGGTTACATTGCCATGGAAGATTAGGCATCAGGGATAACCACTTACATGAAAGCATAACGGAGAGGTTTTGGCCTTGGCAAAAGTTAGACACTCAAGAACACTTGTTTATAAATTGTCCCTTTGTACAGAAGTTTTAGTGTTGTATTGCAATTGAAAAAATGGAATGAACCAAATTTAGAGAAATTTACTTACTGGAAGGTCATCTTTTGTGACCTTTCGGGGAGATTAAAGAAATGCCCTCAAAGTACAATACGGATTATTAATGCAGCAGTTAGATTTTTTATTTGGCAAGTCAGATTCTGTCTTTTATTTCAACAAGCAGTTGTAATAGTAAAAATGCTGACAGATAACAGAACATTTTTTGTCTAATATAGGTAGACAAGGGGAAAAGGAGCACTTAGAAGGGCAACTTCATAGACTGTAGACTGTAGTCTGTCAGGAGGCAGTATAATGCAGTGGTTTAAGGCTCTGAACTGCAAACCTGGAGACCTGGATTTAAATTCCATAGCCCCAAAATGCATACTGTATGACCCTGAGCAAGTCATTTAACTTCCTTGTGCTCCCAGATCGCACCTGGAAACAAGCTTCAGCTTAGTGTGCCTTTCCTGGTTAAACAATTTCCCCTTTCCCTGTTGTGGATGACATTAGAGGGATAGAACGCTAAATGCACATAGAAAAGGTAACTGTTTTCTTAGATTTTACTTCCTAAACCTATTCTTTAGCATTAGTATTTAAAATTTAGGCCCAGATATTCAGACTGTGCCGGGCAGTGGCACAAGCCTGGGCGCAGCACAACTGGGCTGTGCTGGGGCCAGGACCAGGCGATATTCAATGGTGATGTGCCATGGCACAGCACCACTGAATATGGCAAGGTCAGTGCACATACTGCACATGGTGCAGTGGCACTGCACCAGAGCAGACCACAGAGAGGGAGCACAGGATGCACCAGCACAAGTGCAGTTCGCTGGGTGCATCACCCACGATATTCAGCGGGGGAGGGGGGAATGCAAATGAGACCATAATATATACAAAGGCACAAATGGGGCCATTTGCAGATCATTATGGCCCCATTTCCATGTGTTGCTCAGAAGAAGAAGAATCAGCATTTATATAGCACTTTTCATGCACAGTATCCCAAAGCACTTTACAAACAATGCTAGACTGGTAGTGAAGTGACTAAATGGGTGGCAGCCATATTGCACATCATCACACACACACACACACACACACACACACACACACACACACACACACAGCCTGGATAATTGCATGAACCAGTTTATGGGAAGGAGAATGTTGGCCAGGACACCGGGAATGTTCTCTGCTCTTTGCGAAGAGTGCCCTGAGTTCTTTTACTTCCACCTGGACACCCACCAGGGCAACACCAGGATGGGCAGAAGGGACCTCGGTTTAATGTCTCATTCAAAGGATGGCACACCCCAGCAGTATAGCACTCCCCAATACTGCACTCAGATGCCAGCGATTTTTAGGTGCAAGTCCAATCTCGGTGTGGGACAAGAACCCACAACCTTCTGGTCCAGAGGTGGATGTGCTACCAACTGAGCCATGCTGACACGTTCAGGGCATCCCAGTAAAATGTGCCTGATGCCCTGGTCAGCTGCAGTCATCGGTGGTTGGATCCTGGTGGGCTATTGTAACTCCCTCCCCTCCCATATGCCTGATCACTGGCATCTGTAATATTAATTATTAACCTGGTGGTCTAGTGGTTCCTGCCCCATATGCCCAATCGTGGCCATCTGTAATTTTAAATATTACCTGGTGGTCTAGTGGTTCCCTCCCCATATGCCCGAACGCAGGCCATTGTAAAAAGAAATAATAACCCTAGTGGTCTAGTGGTACCCTCCCCGTATGTCTGATTATGGGCCATTGTAAATAGAAATAATAACCCTGGTGGTCTAGTGGTACCTCCCATATGCCCAATCATGGGCTGTTGTACCCCCCCTACCCACCCACCCACAGAGGCCCAGGCCACCCAGCACCACTCCCATCATCGGCGGGTGGCAGCACCCCACCTGCATACCACCTGACTACCAGCTGAATGACAGCATACAGTATGATCTGTATGCCTATTTATCCACAGAGTGTGGACCAATGGGCACAGACCATACTGTACTACAGAGGCCAGATAAGTGAATGAATGCGGGCATTCACATATCTGGTCCTGTGTAGTACAGTATGGTCTGCAGCCCATTGGTCCACTGTGGACCCATAGGCATGCAGCTCATAGTGATGCTGTAATTCAGCAGGTGGTCGGGCAACATGTGGGTGGAGTGCTGCCACCCACCAAGGATGGGGAATGCTGGGTGCCCGGGTCCTCTGTGGGTGGGTGGGAGGGAGGTACAACTAGACACCAGGGTTAAACTTTCTTATTACAACAGCCAGTGATCGGGCATATGGAAAGCGTATCACTAGACCACCACGGTCATTATTTATTTTTACAAAGGCCCACAATCGGGCATATGGGGAGGGAACCACTAGACGACCAGGCTATCATGTATTATTACTACAGTCTGCGATCAGGCATACGGGGTGGGGGTGGCCACTAGACTACCAGGGAGGGTCTGGGTGCTTGTGGATGGTGTTTCTGCTGGGTGGGTGGCCACCCACAGCTGGCAGCTGTTGTGTTGTACCTTGCAATACAGCTACTCACCTGTGGGTGGCCAGCATTTAAGTGTTTTTATTTTCAGCTCAACTTTGAGCATCAGTTTGTGGCGCATGTAGGGGTTGCACCAGCATACACACCGCACATCTTGGGCTGAATATCGAGATGTGCTGCATATGCAGGGGGCACGCCCCCTGCATATGCTCTGCATACATTATCAATGCTCCCCGGTTCATCGGGAGTTGCTCAGTGCAACCTGCCCCTTTGAATATTGTGCAGGGGCACATTGGTGGGATACGCATGGCACAACCCTGTTGTGCCATGCACAGCCCCTTTGAATATCTGGGTCTAAGTGTTTTCAGCTCGATTTTCAAAGCAGGGTGCAGGGCTTGTGCCAATCCTTGCACCACAATACTTAGATTCTGGTGATGCACTGAATCCCTTTGTTGCAGCTCTGCCCGATTCTCGAATCCCAGGCACCGTTGCAACAGTTTTCACATTTAACTGCAGCTTGTACCAAATATCTGGTGCAAGCTCAGTGAAAACAGTTCTTGGGAATGCCACAAACTAGACCAGAAAAAGTTGGCCAAACTTGTGGCACTAGGCACATGGGCTGAAACTGCCAGTCACTGGCTGGGTGATTGCTGAAAGCCTTGTGTGCCATATCTTCGGTGCAACCAGGGCTTGTGGCAACTGGGGGCTTTGCAACTGAGCCATTGGTTTCAATGATGTCTTTTGGATGGATTTATGGCATTGTTTTTCTTTTTCCCCCATACTTTGTAATAAGGACCCATATGGTTTATGCTGTGTAATGTTTTTTGACTTTTGCTATGTATAATTTCATTTCTTTTAATAAAAGCATTCCCCACTCTTACCTGCAGCTTTAAAAAATCCTCCTTTTTGTCTTTCTTGACTTGCAAAATGTATACGCAGTCTGTATTGGTTTGCTTTATTAATTACCAGATGTAGAAAAAATAATGTGACATTATGTGTATGCTATTTTTTATTTAGTCGATTGGATTTATGTTTTTCACTTTTCCTTTTGTTTAATTGTTTGTGTATGAATGTTAATTGATATCCAAATAAAGGGAATTTCACTAAGCTATAGCTTTTACCTTGACAGCCACCAGAGAGGGATGGAAAGGTTCTTAATGTGCCATCCAATAAATTATACCTCAACAGTGCAGCACTCCCTAATGCAGCACTAGCAACAGTGTCAGTATTGAGTAGTAGCCCACCTTCCTGGTGTGGGACTGGAATTTATAACCTTCTACTCTTTCTGAACCAAAGGAAAGTGTGCTATCTACTGAGCCACTGCAACGGTGGACAGTGGATTTGAATGCTTGGACATTGTTTTTAAGAATTTCTTTAGCCAGAGAAGCCCAGCCAAGATACTACATCTCTTTTACTATGATGGCATTCTATCAGCTTGCAGCTGGAAAATGTGGCAATTATCACCTGCCCTGACCTCATCAATATAGCCCTGGCTTATGGGATCCTGACCAGAAATGGGACAAATAGAAATCTGATCTGAAACTAGGAAAACATAACATATGAAAGGGGGGTTACTAGTGGGGTACCGCAGGGTTCAGTATTAGGACTGGTCCTCTTCAATGTCTTTATAAGCGACATTGCAGAGGGACTGGAAGGAAAAGTATGTCTCTTTGCAGATGACATAAAGATCTGCAACAGAGTTGTTGCACAAGGTGGGGTGGAAAGGATGAGAAGGACTTGGCAAGGTTAGGAGGAATGGTCAAATGTATGGCAGCTTAGATTCAATGCTAAGAAGTGCAAGGTAATGCACCTGGGAAACAAAACCATGGGGAAGGGTAACACAATGGGGGTGAGATACTAACAACAACAAAATGGAAAGGGACCTGGGGGTAATCATATCAGATGACCTAAAGGTGGGCAAGCAATGTGAGAGGGCAGCAGGAGGGTTGGGGGACACTGGGATGCATAGGGAGAGGCATCACCAGTAGAAAACAGGAAGTTATTATCCTCTGTACAGACAGTTGGTGAGACCCATCTGAGTACTGCATGCAGTTCTGGAGACCCAATCTCCACAAGGACATAGACAGGATGGAGTCTGTCCAGAGGAGGGCAACTAAAATGGTGCAGGGTCTGCACCGGAAGACATATGAAGAGAGACTTAAGGAGCTGAATATGTATAGCCTCGAGGAAAGGAGGGAGAAGGGGGACATGATAGAAACTTTCAAGTATCTCAAGGGAATCAACAAAGTCCAAAAGGGTAGCATCTTTCAAAAAAAGAGGTGTGCAAGAACAAGGGGGCACAATTTGAAGATAGAAGGAAGGCAGCTCAGAGGTAATTTAAGGAAGTTTTTTTTCACAGAGAGGGTTGTGGATGCATGGAACGGACTTCCGGAGGAGGAGGTTGTGGAGTCAAAAACAGTGGTGGAATTCAAGCATGCATGGGACAGTCATAAGGCAATTCTAGGGGGTTGGGGTAGGAAGAAGTAGGCTGCTGGTTAACTAGGATCTGCATCTTATCCAATAGGTAGGGAAATGGGCAGACTGGGTGGGCCAAGCGGTCCTTATCTGCTGTCAAAATCTATGTTTCTATGTCTCTATGTTTCTACTTTCCCTGAGAATTGACAGAACACTTAAATACCCTAAATCAAATACCTAAAAATAAATGAAAGTGATGGAGATCAGCACAAACAAGTAAAAAACTAGAATTATTAGTCTTACAAAAGGGGGGAACAAAGTCTATTGAATTTGGTCAAAATTTTAAATCTTCAGAGTGAAATTTTTATTTTTTTATTTATTTAATTCAGTTTGGGATTAATACCTTTGAGTCAAGGACTCATGTTCAAAGGTTCCATGTCAGTGTTGAGCAAACATTACAAAAATACAAGGTTTAAAGAGAAAAAAAAAAGAAAAACATTGAAGCATATACACAGGCAGTAATAGTAAAATTTTAACTTATACACATCAAATTAGTACATATTAACAGATAGACTGATGATTAGATAAGAGGGGTTGAGGGGTCAGCCGGAAGTGACATCATCTTAGATGGGAGAGGCTGGAGCTTTCAACCAAGTGGAGAGGCCATTGTCAGGTAATTGGGGGTAGGGGAGCGGGTTAAGAAAAAATGGTATTTAGCAGAAAGATGTAGAAGACGGTAGGTAAATGGAAAACTAGGGGTGAGGTACTATCACATTAGGACAGGCAGGTACAATTCGTATCTTATCCCTCACCAATCAGTATGTCATTGTATATACTATACGCTGTTTTTACCCATTGTACTGTTTCATGTGCTGCGTCACATGTTAATTGTTATGTCTGTAAACTGTTTTCTCCCGGGTCGTGCCTGAAAATAGGCATTGTTTGCCTAGTGCACTTACCTGGTCAACAAAAGCAAAATAAATAAATAAATAAATAGAGCCAAGGAGAGATTTGAGCCCAGCTTTGAAGGTACTAATCTTGGTAATACCAGTGAGGTCAACAGGTAGTTCATTCAATTTAATGTTACAGTATGAAACTACCTGATTTGGGGTTCTTGAAGAGGGCTACTCTACATAAGACAAAAGCACAAAACCTTAAGTGGCCTGCTCAGAGTCACACAGTAAGGCAATGATTGTACTAGAATTTGAACTTAATTCTCTTGGCTCCCAGGCCTGTGTCCTAACCACTAGCCCATGCTGCCTTCCATGCTGGTGTCACTGTTCAGTAGATATCAAAAGGAGCTGATAATCCTATCATTACCAAGCTTTCTTTCAAATAATATAACACAAATATTCTACTAACAGATTTATGTTTTTCAAATAAATTTACTGTAATTATATTGATTTTTCAATTGATCCAGAAAGGACATTAACTTATATTGACACAAAATAACTGTCCTCGATAGCACTAGTTAAATCCACTTTTGATGTTTCAATGGTGCAGATTTAGTCCTCAGCTGAAGGCTTTGCATCCACTGATCCCACCAATCAGATGTTTATTTTCATTTTAGTGAGTCAAGTCTCTGAAACAGTGCACAGCTTCAGTTAATCCCAGCTTCTGTTACATAGCTTGGAACTATTCGACTATCATTTCAGGAGTCTGCTTTCAAGGATTTAAAAATTAATCTGTCGTTAAGTCATGCATATCATCAAGGTATATCCAGTCTTGCAGGATATTGGGCTTAACCAGCAGTTCATTGTTCATGTTGTGGAACCATAGCCTCCAGAAACATGTCTTGATTGATTTCACACAGAGAGTCTCAGAGAGTGTTCCACCTCTCGATAACACTGATTGTCAAAGTCTTCCAGTATCATTGACTTCTCAGACATGTTTCAGAAATTAGTATTTTTTCATTTCTATGTTTCAGATTTTATATATATGTTATGAAGTTAAACACTGCTGCATGAAACAGGGAATGATGCCGCAGGTCTTTAAACTGACTGGTAAAGTATCCAAACCTGGTGGACTTCAGTTGGCTCATAGGGTGAGGGTAAGATGAGTTCATTTAAGGGCTGCTGGCTTTATTCTGGCTTACTGAGGTAAACTGAGATGGGGTGCATGTGCCCCATTTTATCCTGCAGCTGAGATGACATCAAGAGACTTCCTTGTTTGCAGTCTCTGGAAAGGGATTTTTCATAGGTTCAGAACATTATTAAAGGGCACAAGGAGTAACAAGGAGACAGTATGCACTATTTTTATACTTACTGTAGTTATAATTTTAATAAACCCTACTGTATTATCTAGTTTAAAAATGTTAGAAACCATGAATGTATTGCAATGCATTGTTTATGTGCTCTGCTTTTCTTGTTATACTGTTGTGTGTGTGTTTATGAAGCTTAAAGGAGAATGCACACTGCTAGAAGACGCACACCTCAGTGTGAGTGTGTGTGTGTGTGGGTGTGGGTGTGGGGGGGGGGCCTGATTAGCACATTACAGTGGTGCTCAGTGTTAGTTTCCTTATTGTCTGGGCTAGTCAGCACTGTTGAATATGAACTGGCAATAATGGACAGAATCATCCCTACTAATCACCTAATTGCTATGTGTTTCCAATCATTTTGACTAGTCATCATTGAAGACATCATGACAGTAGTGTCACAACATGACTAGATGAGAAGGAACCTAATACTGGCAACCACCGTGTGTGCCTAATTAATTCCTTTACTCCCTGGGTCCTATAATATCAGAACATACATCTGATGGATGCTGCCATTTCTGCATCAACATTTCCAAAGTCCCTGGAATATAGCCAAAAATTTTAGTTTTGTACACCATCTTTACAACTATTGCCTCCATTCATATATGTAACAGGGAGGAGTTATGCACTTTCTTAACACATCAGTAGGAACAAGGTCTCAGATTTTTAAGAAAAATCAAGTTGCTACCAGAAGACTGACCTCTTAAGTTTCTGGTTTGACTACAAGATGTAGGAACAATGTATCATATAATTGCAAAACAAATACTTAAATCCATGACCTAAATGGCCCAGTTAGAACTTAAACTGGCAAACCCACTAGACAGTGTCCACTTTAAAATGCTGCATTTGCATGTTCTTCTATGCACACATTAGCATGATAGTTGTTAGAAAAAAGGCACAAGATTTGGAACAACTACACAAAACAAACAATACACAAATGATTTCATCCCCCCATTAAATTTCTAAGCCCTTCTCCATTACTCCCACCTAACCTCTCCCATCTTCCCTCCCATGAAGCCCCAAAAGGCACAAGTACCCCCCTCAACTTTCTCTCTTTCTACTCCTCCTGCTTCTTTCTGGGAATGTTGAACCCAACCTGGGCACCCCCCTTTCTCCTTCTGTCATGCCCATGGGCCTTCGTGTCTTTCACCTGAATGCCAAGAGCCTCCTCCCTAAGTTGGGAGGCAGTATAGCGCAGTGGTTTAAGGCTCTGAGCTGCAAATCTGTTGACATCTAGCAAACCAGACCTGAGTTTGAATCCCACAGCTTCCACTTGCATACTGTGTGACTCTGAGCAAGTCACTTAACTTCTCTGTGCTCCCAGGTCGCACCTGTAAAAAAGCTTTCAGCTTAGTGTGCTACTCCTGGTTAAACAACTAAAAAAAAAAAGTTGGATGCTCTTAAAGTCTGGATGACTCAGCACCCTCCAGACATCTTGTGTATCATTGGAACTTGCCTGCCTTCTAGGATTCCTGACTTTTTCCTTACAATCCCAGATTTCCACCTCTACTGCCAAGACTGCAGCAAATGTGGTGGTGGTGTAGCCCTGTATAGAACCATAGAAACATAGAATTTGATGGCAGATAAGGACCGCTTGGCCCACCTAGTCTGCCCATTTTCCTACCTAACAGATAAGCTGCAGATCCTAGTTAACCAAAAGCTTACTTCCTCCTACCCCCCACTAGGACTGCCTTATGTCTGTCCCTTGCATTCTTGAATTCCCCTACTGTTCTTGACTCCACGACCTCTCCAAGGAGGCTGTTCCATGCATCCACAACCCTCTCTGTGAAAAATACTTCCTCACATTACCTCTGAGCCGTCCCCCTCTATCTTTAAATTGTGCCCCTTGTTCTTGCACTCTCTTCTTCGAAAGGCATCACCCTCTTGGACTTTGTTGATTCCCTTGAGGTACTTGAAAGTTTCTATTATGTCCCCTCTCTCCCTCCTTTCCTCAAGGGAATACATATTAAGCTCCTTTAGTCTTTCTTCGTATGTCCTCTGGTGCAGACCCTGCACCATTTTGGTTGCTCTCCTCTGGACAGCCTCCACTCTGTCTATGTCTTTGAGGAGATGGGGTCTCCAGAACTGCACACAACACTTCAGATGGGGTCTCACCAACTGTCTGTACAGAGGGATAACAACTTCCTGTTTTCTACTATTGATGCCTCTCCCTATGCATCCCAGTATCCCCCCAGCCTTCCTTACTGCCTTCTCACATTGCATGCCCACCTTTAGGTCATCTGATATAATTACCCCCAGGTTTCTTTCCATTTATACTGTTGTCAGTATCTCACCCTCCATTATGTACTCTTCCCCTGGGTTTTGTTTCCCAGGTGCATTACCTTGCACTTCTTTGCATTGAATCTGAGCTGCCATACATTTGACCATTCCTCCAACCTTGCCAAGTCCCTTCTCATCCTTTCCACTCCATCTGGTGTATCAACCCTGTTGCAGATCTTTGTGTCGTCTGCAAAGAGTCATACTTTTCCTTCCAGTTCCTCTGCAATGTCACTTGAAAAGACATTAAAAAGGACCGGTCCCAGTACTGAACCCTGCGGTACCCCGCTAGTAACCCTCCTTTCTTCACTGTGGACTCCATTTACTACTACCCTTTGCATCCTGTTGTCTAGCCAATTTTTTATCCAGGCTACCACCTTGGGACTCACTCCAAGGCTGGCTAACTTGTGTATTAATCTTTTGTGTGGGACTGTATCAAATGCCTTGCTAAAATCTAGGTAAGCCATGTCCACAGCCCCTCCCGGGTCTACTACTTTGGTCACCCAGTCAAAGAAATCTATTCAATTCTTCTGACACGTCTGTCAATCTTTCTCATGCTCCATCTCCCTCCATGAACCCAGCCCTATTTTACATGAGCTCATCGTCACCCTCCTATCTCTTCCCTAGTCTATCCCAATCTATATAGGAGTACTCGATGCCCCCCCCTCGAGTGGTCCACAACTCCCTAGTCACCTGTTTCTGTTCCATTAACTTCCACATGGAAAACATAGAGCTTATCCTCCTTGAAGACTTCAACCTGGACTGGCTCTCCCCTTCCTTAATACCCACCCTCCTCAAAATCAAGTCTCTAAACCTCACCCAATTGATCCCTGAACCAAGTCACCTCAACCCACATTCCCCTAAGCACTCCCTTTTAGACTGGGTGCTTTCGTCACATCCCGATTGCATCACTGATGCTGGTGTCCTTCCTGACACCCTCAGTGATCACTGCAAAACCTATTGTGTAAGGAAGGTGACTGTTCCCCACTTGGCTCCAAAATACATTTGGTATCACCCGCTCTGCACCCTGAACTCTGCTGTCCTCCTTTAGGACCTAACTCATGCTGACTGGCTTCCAGTGCTCTTGGCCCCAAATGTCAACTCTGCCCTCAACAACTCCTCCAACACCCTCACTCACATCTGGAATATCCATGCCCCCCTTAAAAACACAGAGTCAAACATCTCCGTCACCCCTAGATAACGATGGACATTATAACCCTATGCAAAATCCAGGACCGTGCTCGGGCATGATATAAATACTCCAAATCCCTGTCTAACCTGAAGTTATACAAATCCTTCAGAAACATCTTGACTAAGGCTGTCTGGCAAGCCAAAGCTGATTACTTCAGGTCCCATCTACAGTCTAACCTGAACACACCTGCTACCTTCAGGAATGTTATCCACTCTCTTGTTGACCAACCTACTCATCCTGCCCCTCCAGTCCTTAAAATTGATAGATCACCTATCCCAGACCCCTTCTCTGTAGTTGAGATTTTCAATAAATTCTTCACCACCTGCACTCTCCCCAGCCATCCCACTCTTGCCTCTTCTGGCCCCCTCCTTCCTCCATCAACTGCTGGCTTCAGTTTTCCCCAAGTTTCTCCTCAGAAAGTATACCAGGCTCTAATATATCTTAACCCAGCTAAAGCCAGCCCCAACGGACTCCATCTCAAGCTCCTTCACATCTCTGCTGCCATGATTACCACCCTTTTCACGCACCTCCTGAACCTCTCCCTCTCAACTAGCACAGTCTCGCAGGCCTGGAAGATCACCAAGGTGCTGCCACATCATAAAGGTGGTGACTCTTCCTCTCCAGGCAATTACCGACCCATTTCTTGCCTTCCCTCACTTGCCATGTGACAAGAGTCCCTTGCCTACTCTAGGCTCTTAGAGTTTTTATTCTTTTGTGGCACTCTATCCCCCTATCAGTCTGGTTTCAGGAAACAGCACTGAATTATCTCCTCCCTGCTGCCAGTCACTGACTGCATCCTCTCGGCGCTAGACCAGGGTGATATAAAAGCTGCTAGTTTTGCAGACCTAGCAAAGGCCTTTGATTCCATGTTCCACCCACTCCTGCTACTTAAGCTTCAATCAGTTGGGCTGGCAGCTCTGGCAGTCAGCTGGTTCAGCTTCTACTTACATGAAAGGCAGCAGTCTGTCCAGGTAGACAACTCCCTATTCTCCCCTCTTCCTATCTTCCTCAACGTTCCTAAAAGATCCATCTTCAGCTCCATTCTTTTTTCTGTTTTTATTAATGACCTCCCCTCAATCTACTCTACCTCTTGTATTCACATGAATGTGGACAATATGGTTATCTTGAACCCTCCACCATAGATGTACAAGCCCCCACCAGCACAACTTCAACAAAGTACAAAACTGGTTTAAGGCCAACCATCTAAAGTTAAACACAAAGAAAACAGTTACAATGACCTTTGGCTCCAGGCAGAAGCTGGCCAGACTCCAGTGCCATACAGCATACTCCACTCTGGATGGCTCTCCCCTCAGCAAGATCCCAGCTTTTAAATACCTAGGGGTCTGGCTGGACAACCATCTCAATTTCTCCACCCACATAGATGCCATCTGCTCCAAGCTCTGCCCCAAACATGGCATTCTCTGTCATCACAAAGACAGCCATCTTCTCCCTATCCATTAGGAGCTGGTCATGACAATGATACTCCCAGTTATTGACTACGCCGACATGGTCTGTGGCACTGCCCCCACAGTATGTCTTTCAAGACTTAACACTCTTTTAAATATATTCTGTTGCTTTACCACCTTTCCCCCTTCCCTTACCCATCACTGCCTTCTCTACTCCTGTATCTCCCTTATGCCTCTACCCCACTGGAAGGAGGTCCACTGCCTTTGCATCTTTGCCAAATACTGTTCAGGACTCTTCCTTCCTACCTCTCCTCCTGCCTATCACCTGCTATCCCTGCCACCTACTCTTTACACTTTAGGGACTCCTGCTCATTCTCCCTCCCCCATCCCCACTCTACGGCAAGTCAGTCTGCTTTCTCTTACTGCCTCCAGTTCCTCTGGAATCAGCTGTCCTCTGACCTGTGACAATTCCCCTTGCTTTCTGCTTTTAAACATCTCCTCCAACTCCTCCCTGTTACCCAGTGCTCATGCCTCTTCTCCTCCTTTTCTGCCTTCCCTGCACCTCTTCCAGCCCTCTGTGTCCCCAATACTCCTACCTGATTCAAACTGCTCATAATGCTGCTGCTGAAAGTTGTTTTACTTGACAGACTGCTTATTATGTAACTTCAGGATGTCCAGTTCTGCAACACTTGTATTATATTGTTGAACTACCCCGATTTTTGTGCTGCCCTGATGTTTGTATCCCATGTATGTATTTTCTCCCTGCTTCCCCGGGTCACACCTGAAAGCAAGCTTCTACTCAGTGTGCCTTTCCTGGTTACCAAATTTTAAATAAATAAAATACATGTGTGCAGTGAGAATGCCTTCCTACACCAACTGCTTTAGAGGCATCACACAATGTCCTTTGGCTAATGTCAGCAGTTGGTTGCAGTGGGAGGGGACTTGATTATCTTAACTACATTACTGATCATCCTAAAGCTCTGATTTGCTTGTTGCAGGTTCTTCCAAGACTAAGTAGAGGTCACCAAACCTGTACTTAGCCTCAGGAATACAGTGGGCTATAGACTGGTAAACTGAAGCTTTACAAAGCTCAGTAATGTTTTTCATTTTATTTTTCAATCAAGCTTTGTCATCTTGACCAGGCTACATCCCTGTTCATCTGGTCCTCTGGTGTCTACCCATGTCTGTTCACCTCTAACCACACCTATTTTGCCAGCTCCCACAATTATTCCCTACATAGCAGGAGATTTTGGGTGTGGTGTCCTCCCCTTGGGAACCCTTCAGAATGCAACTGAAATAGTAAGTATCATGGGGTGAAACATAAGTGTATGAGCTGTGACTGTTCTTCAGATGGTACTGTACCTTGTTGTTTCATCCTCCTACAGTACTAGTCTCCCACGACCCTGTGGCACATGACATGCTATAGCTGCTGGAATCCTTGCCAGCATATGGCTTTCCCTGTAGCTGAAAGATGAACCTTCCAGGGCCCTACTGCTGGAGTTGCTCATGTTTTAAACAAATTCTAGTCAGAGCCAATACAGCAGCAAATTGATTTGAGTAAATGTTCATATCAGGAATTAGTATATTCTTTTTTTGTTAAAGGTTCTATTTAATATTTGTCATATTATATGTAAAATGGCATACAGTATCATATATAAAAGGGACATTAGCCATCTGATACTAATGTGACGTATCCTCAGGATACGAGGAGGCTCATAAAGTTACAACTGGCAATAAAGATAATGAAAAGTATAACATCAGACCTGGTATTAACTACCCACAAGGCATATTTTCAACAGTTGGTTAGTAGATGAAAGTATTAAAAAAAGCTTTACATATAAACCACAATATCAGTAAATATAAATTTATATCAAAGTCCATTTTGCATATGTTGGGGTGAAGCACTAAGGATATAAAATGTTTAGGTGTTCATCCATATATATTCCTTCTCTTGAGATACATTTTCTCTAGCGCTAGCATCTATTCTAAAAAAACAATAAAAATCAGGACATTATTATATCAGATGCTCATTTAGCCGTAATCATACAGTGGTAGCTGTAGAAAAGTTTTTCAGTACTGAGGTATACTGTCATATCTCAGTGCTGAGGTATACCTAGGTATACTGAGGCAAAATCACATTACAGTCAATACAGATTGCATCTTGAGTGCCTCAGTGGTACCTCAGTGGTACCTCGAGGTAGGCAACTTTTAGATAACTACCACTGTAATACAATAAAAAAACATGCATCTATTGCAAAGTATGCCTGCCTTTTTTATGTACAGGAAATAAAGATTGTCTATAGAAATCTTAAAAAGCAATCATTCACATCTGGGCTATAGTGAGCCCCCAAGGTGTAGATCCATTATGGCTGAGCATCTGATATAATAATGCCCTGCTTTTTATCTAATGTTTTAGAATAGATTCCTGATATTTGGCATCATTGTACAGCAGAGTGCATTGGTTACACAATCCTAAAGAAAATGTCTCTCAAGAGAAGTGATATATAAAGGAATAATTGTCCATTTTATATCCTCAGTGCTTCACTCCAGCATCCACAAAATGGATTTCTATATGGTTCATATGTCATGATATTGTAGTTTATATGTAAAGCTTTTTTATAATTACATGCTAAACCAACTGTGAAAATATACCTTTTGGGTAGTTTATACCAGGTTTGATATTATACTTTTTGTTACCTTAATTGCTGGTTGTAATTGTATAAGTGATTCCTTGTATCCTGAGGATACATCATATTCATTGTTTAAAATTCTTTATTTGTACATATCATTGGTGGTGGATAATATAATAACTGGTTACAATAGTGCTACAAATATAGCATAATGAAAGAACAGCAATGTCCGAATGGTGTACCACAGACAGCGACGGGGATTAAACAATGCTGTGCAGTAAGCGCTACCCAGGTCACTGTCCATGGCACCAGAAAGAAAACAAGAGCTGGGAAACAAAAATGGTGGACAAGCTGCTCCCGTGGCAGAGAGGACTGAGACATGGAGCTACTTGGCCACAATGGTGGTGGAGATCAGTGTTCTAATCCTGGCATTCAAAATTTTGTTTTTCTCCCATAATCCAGCTCCAACTTGGAGTTGATTATTTTAGTTAAGGGGTGTGGGGGGGGGGCACAATCCCCACTAAAATAAATGTTTGGACTGGTAGCAATCATCAGTGTGCTTTGTGAATGCTACCAGTGGCATTGCCTTTACTTGTGGCATTTGCTCCTACCCCTGTTCTGCATAGTGCTGTGTGAAAGGTGCTGTTATTGACAGCGCTGTTCATACATGTGCTACTGAGACCTAGTGCCAGATAATATAAGTGCATTTCTGCATTAAGTTACTAACTCTGATAAAGCTCCGATTCTGGAGTAAAACATTAGTTGTTTTTGCCCCAATCTGGCATAGCATTGCTTCCTGATATTCATGGCACTACTGCACTATTGTTGTTTTTAGTATTCATCCTATGAATTCCCTTATGCTTTTCTATTAAGTGGGTTAAAGTTTTACTGCTGACTATGGAATAATGCTGCTTTTTATTTGATGTACAAGTGGCAAATACACAAATGTGCAATAGTACAATGAATAGCAAGGAGCAATGCTACAATAGATTAGTGCAAAAAACAACTAATGTTTCTTTCTGAAACATCACTGGAGATGGGCTCCCATTGTCTGCTTACCTTTTTTCATTGACAGTTGGGGCGGGGCTCAGCACCTGGTGTTAGAATGGAGGGTTGGCAGCATTGGTTGCTTACTTTTTTTCATTTGCTGTCTGACTGTTGGTTTGGGCACTTGGTGTCAGAATTGGGGAAGTTTAGTGGCAACTGGGCTGAACAGCAAGTGGCTGCTTGCTTTCATTTTAGTTTACGATCCAACCCCATAAATGGGCACCCAGTTTTGGGGGCAAGGAGCAGCACTGCAGTTTGACTCCTGGTGACTGCCTAGCTGCCTGAATCAGGAGCCATCCAGCCCACCATGCCCACCAAACCAGAATTGCATTGGTGATGCTTGCAAGCTACAGCACAGAAGCATCCCCCCAACCCAGCAGTATACCTAACCTTAAAAGAGCTGTACTATTTTGTGCTTTTTTATAAAATACTAGAGCACAGTCTGGTCAGTAATGGGAGAGAGCAGCACCAGGTAGCCACCCTGCCCAGACAGTAGCTGCAGCATAGAGACAGACACTCAAGTAAAAGTCCTGCCAGCAGCAAAACAGCCAAGAAAGAAACTGCTTGCAGAAACAGAGAGAGACAGGGTTCTGACTGCTTGTGCATTTTCATTAAGGTAAGTGACTGTGTTCATTTGAAAATGTCTCAGTACCATGGGGAAGGAAGAGACTCAAAAGAGAGAATGCATGGCCTTCTATCTTCTGGTCCTGCCACTGCAGGTGGCCAATCCATTGAGGACCATTTTGGGAGATGGATACCTGCTGGAAAGTGGTGGAATGACTATTTCTTCTTGTTTTGGTGATGGGGATGGCCTTACTTCTCTTTTGTTTTTCCTGGTGGGTGGAGAGGCCCTGCTTCTCCTGGCTTATGGGGGTGAGGATGGCCCTGCTTCTTTTGACTTTGGGGAAGGGTACTTCCCAGTTTCTCCTGGCTTGGAGGGGGCAGCCCTGCTTTTCCTGGCTTGGGGGAGTGGCCCTGTCTTCTTGGTCATGTGGCCCTGCTTCTCCTGCTAGAGAAAGCAGGGAGCAGGGCCATCCCCCCCCCAAGTCAGGAGAAGCAGAGCCATCCATCCCAAGCCAAGAGAAGCTGGGCCATCCCTACCCCCATCTCAAAGACAGGAGAAGCAAGGCCATCCCCTGTAAAAAATAAAATGGAATTTGCATTTTTATTTTTAGAAACATAACATTCATCATTAGTTCAAATACTCCAAGAAGCAGGCATGCATGAATATGCACATGTGCTTTCCATTCCAGTTTCAGTAGGTGCCCTGGCTTCCAACTGTAGTGCTCAGCCAGTGCCCTGGTAGCCAACAGAAGCTGGAGCTGCCACAGTTGCTAGCCTTACCTGTTGTGAAGCTTGATCAAATAGAAATAAAAAATGTAAATGTGGAGGTAGACATTGGACAGCAAAATTAAATGAAAGAGGCGAGGAATTTGAAAAAAAAAACTCTGCAAAAACACAATGCCTTTATGGCTCTGAGCAAGAAAATAAAATGTCAACTCCTATGTATTTAACAGCACACAAGAAGGCTGAAGATTAATGACCAGGATATTCAAAGGTTAAGACTCAAATGTGTTGCAAGGTAATCTGAGAACATTGGGAGTCGAAACCAATAAAACACCAGAAACGACACGCAACTCCATTAACTATATAATTATTATAAATATATTTATTTTAAAGGAACATTTTGCAGGAAATCAACACATATACCACCTAATCAGGTAAATATGCAACAACATTAAAATTACAAGCACATAATAGGAGCAAACTCTTTAAAGGCAAAATCTTGTAATGGTAAATCAAGCTGAAGCAAAGACAATGGAATGCAATACTAGAGTGCAGGAAAATAAGCTGCCATTGAAAAGAAATAATCTTTTCATTGTTTATGGAAGTTAGTTGTTCCAAAGCTATTTATCTTACATGCCCTTAAAATGATGAATGTGTTTCAATAAAAATTACAGCCATTACTGCCTTCAGCTCTTTTAATAGGCACAATTATTTAAGGGGCTCTAGAAACAGTGCTATATACTGCAGGCAGGGTTGCGCGCACACACACACACACACACACACACACACACACACACACACACACATATATCACTCTGGTAAATGTAGAGAACAGCAGAGTAATATGAGTCATGCAGCCATCCAAATTACTAAATTGAAGACCACACCCTCACTGTCCTGTTAAATAGTCCTGAGTTCCCTACTCACAGCTATACATCAGCATGGTGACATCACCATGCTGCCATAAAAATGTATTTATTTATTGCATTCTGATGACTGGGTAAGCCCTCTGAGACAAGATGTACCTTTCTAAGGGGAGATCCAGAATTAGATTCATACAGTGAAGGATATTTATGTACAGTATAATACAAGACATAAGTGTATGGTTAACATACAAAGTAGTACATACAGATATAGACATGATTAAAAATTAGTTACATGCTATAGTATTATATAAATACAATCTTTCAATTATTGTACAATAGTTGTAAGTAGCTAAATACAGTGGAGACTTGTCAACCCTGGGCAAGTTCTGAGTATATCTATAACAGAAAAGTTGTGAGGGGGGAAGGGGGGAGGGACTCTGGGCTTCATCGAAAGCAGTTGCAGTGTGCTTCAGACCAGAGGAGGGACTTTAGTCTCTTTTTAAACAGTGCTAGGGTAGGGCAATTTTGGATCAAGGGAGGCAGGGAGTTCCACAGATGAGGGGCCAAGTATGAGACAGGCCTCCTCCCTATTTTGTACCTCAGTTTATGGACTACCAGCAAGGGGGAGGGCTGCAGTTTGGAGAGGTCTGGCAAACTGCTTGTATTGTATGATGCCATGGAGACTTGGAAGGGAGGGGGACTGCATGAGCTTAAAGGTGAGGCAATATAGTGGGTAGTGCAGTCTAGTCTGAAAGCTGGGCCATACCAGGGTTGTTAGCACAGAGCAGTGGTGTGATCTAGGATGTGCACTACTTGCAAAATGCCCAATCCTATGATAGAGTTTTAAGCCTGGATAAGGTGGCTTCTTGTACAGCCTGTAGAACTTGGGCACCATAAATGAGAGAGGTAGGAGGGTGCTGTTAGCAATGGTAAGACGTGCCTCTCTAGTCTGATAGGAGAAGAGTTTATAGAGTAGGCTGAGTTTTTGGTTTAGGGTTTTGGTTAATACATCCATGTGCTGTTCAAAGGTCATTGATTGATCTATGACCAGATCTAGACACCTAAAGACCCGGACCAACTCCAAGGAGTCCCCAGAAAGACTGATAAGTCTAAGGAGATGAAGCCTATCAGTGTCAAGATTTTTATGGCCTACTAACATAGCTTTTGTTTTGTTGGTATTGAGAATGAGTTTATTGGACAGGAACCAGTTTTCAAGAGATCTGAAGTCATTTGCTAACTGTGTATTGATCAAGGCTGGGTCCAGGGAGGATCTATAAAGTATGGCATTGTCAGCATGTAGATGCACTGAGGTTTCCCTGCAGTTCTGAGGAAGTTCATTGATGTATAGGGAAAAGAAAAGTGAACCAAGTATAGAGCATCAGGGTACCCCACTGGAGATTAATCTTGGTGGTGAGTTCAAGCCCTCTCATTTAACACTCTGCTTCCACCCATTTAAATAATTTTGAAACCATTTACAAGAGAGATCATCCAGACCTCAGCTGTGGAGTTAACCAAATCAAACACCATTGTTAGATCTACAAAGTGACCAGTGACCATGTTCTGGCTCATTTATGAATACAAGATAGGGCAGGGCCCACAGCTTGCCACCATGTACCAAGGGGGCAGGGAGGTGTACACTAGTCCCTTCACAAAAGAAAGGGTCCTACAAAAGCTTGATAAGCTCAGGGTGGACAAGACAATGTGTCCTGATGACATACATCCCAGAGTACTAAAGAAGCTAAGGGTGGAACTAGCAGAGCCATTATCAGAACTGTTTAGTGAGTCTCTGAGTGCAAGAGAGGTCCCAGAAGACTGGAGAAGGGATTATGTGATCCTACTCCACAAGAGTGGTAGCAGGGAGGAGGCAGGGAACTACAGACCAGTCAGTCTTACCTCAGTAGTGGGCAAGATTATGGAGGAACTCCTTAAGGAAAGGATAGTGCAGCACCTGGAATCCATGGGAGCACAGGATCCAAGTCAACATGGGTTTACAATAGGAAGGTCCTATTAAACTAATCTCATAGATTTCTTTGACTGGGTAACTGGAGTGGTGGACCAAGAGGGAGAAGTTGATGTCACCTATCTTGACATCAGCAAAGCTTTCGATGCTGTTCTACATAGAAGATTGATTAATAAGCTGGGTAGGCTTGGGGTGGGTCAGAAGTTGGTCAACTGGGTGGCAAACTGGTTGATGGGCAGAAAACAGAGAGTGGTGGTAAATAGTATACAGTTAGATGAGATGCAAGTTACAAGTGGGGTATCTCAGGGATCAGTCCTGGGGCCAGTCCTCTTTAATATTTTCATCAGTGACATTGCAGATGGACTGGAGGACAAGGTTTGCCTGTTTGCAGATGACACCAAGATCTGCAATAGAGTAGATGATCCAGATTAGGTGGGCAGAATAAGAAGAGGTCTGGATAAGCTGACAAAATGGTCGGAAGAGTGGAAGCTGGGGTTTAATGCAATGAAATCATGCACAAAGGGATGAGAAACTCTGAAACCACCTATAGGCTGGGAGGGGAGTTGCTGGCAGTCACAAGGGAAGAAAGAGACTTTGGCATTATCATCACAGATTACCTGAAATCATCCAAGCAGACCACTAAAGCAGTAGGTAAGGCTAGGGGGATGTTGGGGTGTATTAGTCGGGTTATCACAAGTCATAAGAGGGAGTTAATAATCTCTTTTTACAAGACATTGGTTAGGCTCCATCTGGAGTACTGTGTGCAGTACTGGAGACCACACCTTCACAAGGACATTAACCAAATTGAGGTAATCCAGAGAAGGGCAACCAAACTGGTGCAGGGACTGTATAAGAAAACATAAGAGGACAGATTAATGGAGCTTAATATGTATACCCTAGAGCAAAGAAGGTAGAGAGGTGATATGATTGAAACATTCAAACACCTTAAGAGCATTAACAAGGTGAAAGAGTCTAACATGTTTCAATATAAGAAAAATAGCAGGACAAGAGGACACAGCATGAGATTAGAGGGAGGCCGATTAAGGGGTAATGTGAGGAAGTTCTTTTTCACAGAAAGGGTGGTGGATGCATGGAACAGCCTACCCCAGGAAGTGGTGGATATGAATACAGTGCAGGGCTTCAGACAGGCATGGGATAGGCATAAAGGAGCAATACTGATGAGTATGAATAGATAGGCCATTGACAGAGCAAAGGCCGATGGCACATTCATAAAGTAGAAAAGGAAATGGGCAGACTGGATGGGCCTTGTGGTCCTTATCTGTCATCAACTTCTATGTTTCTATGTTTTTATCAATAATGTCACTGGTGACCCAGATCAGGAATGCAGCAGTGCCATGGTTTTTGTGGAAACCATGCTGGAAGTGTGTGAGCATATTGTTCCATTCCAGGTAGGCGAGGAGTTGCTCATATAGAAGCATTTCTTGAAGTTTGGCAAGTGTGCAGAGGAGGGATATTGGTCTATAGTTTTCTGTCTTGTCCTTTTACCCTCCCTTATGGATGGGCACCACAATAGCCATTTTCCATTTGTCAGGGACAGAGCCAGTTAGGATTTATTTATAAGGTCTCTGATTGGGGAGGCTATGACTGGGGCTGCTATTTTTACAAAGCAAGGCTCTAGAGTGTTGCTACCAGGTGAGCCTCAACATTTTAGCCTCTTTAGTTGTTTAAGGACATCCAGTCTAGACACATTTTTTTTAAGCTACACCAGAGCCCTGGCAGTGGCTATGGTCCTCCAATTTGAGGGACTCCCTCTCTAGTCCCAGTGCTCCCATGCTAGGTGGCCCCCAGAAATTCCCCCACAGATTGCTCCCTGTGGCAGGGCCAGGAGAAGGTTGCCATCTTCTTCCCCCTCCCAGAGACCCAATCCAGAATCCAGGGAATCACTCCCAGGAGCAGTGGACCATCATCGAGCCAGCCAGTCTTGTTTTTCCTTTTTTGCCCAGCCTCTCTCTCCCTTCTGATGTAAAGACATCAACTTCTAGCCTTCCATTCCATACTGCCCTCTAGTCACCACCGGAGAGCAGTCAGTGAGCAGGACAACAGGTTCCCTTCCTCTGAGAGAGGAGAGTAGTTCTCCTCCCGATGCTCAATCCTCCCCCCCCCATGGCCCAGGCTCATTCCCAAACCTGGGTCATCAACGTGGTACCAGGTGTGGCATCCAGCGCCTCAACCCTCTGTGCCACTGGGCTGCCTAGACACAATTTTAAGGTAAAATGTTTGTATGGATATTCTATGTAAAGTCTGCGCATAAGGGGTTGTAATATTTTCAGAAGATCATTGTGGTAAGGGGGGTCGGGAGGAGGTTGTAAAAGTGGATAAGGAGGCCTTGAATCTATCTAGGGTGGTGAAAAAGCTATTGAACTCCGAGGCAATTGTTTGAGGGTTAAGCTCAAGTTTCAAGTTCAAGTTTATTGTAGAGAAACTCCATTGAGCAGGCTCAGTCACAAGGAGATCCTGAACATGTAACAGAAATATGTACAACTACAAAAACAACAAATGGAGGCATAACATCATACTACAATACACATATAGGGTATACAGAGGTGTTGGATAATAACATACAAGTGGAGGAAATTACAAGGCAAAAAACTTGACAATGCATAACATGTTTATGGGCAGAATACAGGTTCAAACAATCAGGGTACAAAAACTATAATTAGATATTTCTGTATAATTAGTACATGCATGTTATCACAATGATCTTGGAAAAGAAGAGAGGGAGAGACAGGGTAGGTGCAATGGAGGGAGAGATGGCAAGACAGGTTCTGAGGTGTAATGTGTTGGAGGAATAATCATAGAAATAGAAATATAATTAGTAAGGTCATGGTATCACAAAGATCTTGGAAAAGTGGGCAGAGAGGGAGAGGGTAAGTGCAATGGAAGGAGAGACTTCAAGACAGATTCTGAGGTGTAATGGGTCAGGGGGAATAATCATAGAAATAGAAATATAATTTGTAAGTGTATGGTATCACAAAGATCTTGGAAAAGAGGACAGGGAAGGAGAGGGTAGGTGTGACGGAGGAAGAGATGGCAAGACAGATTCCGAGGTGTAACGGGTCGAGGGGAAGAGATTGGGGAAGAAGGGGATGGGGGTGAGGGGGTTAAAGGAGATAGAGAAAGGAAAGCAAGGTGGGGTAAAGGGGGAAGTGGAGGGAGGCAGGCTGTGTTTATAAGAATAAGAGCTGGGCTTACTATATATGGCAGTTGCATACTATGTAACTTTGAATTTTCTTGCAGTTAAGGCTTTGTAAAAGTTAATCTAGATGACGATGGTAAGCTTGAGGACTAATTGTAGGCTATTCCAGATAGATAGAATCTGGTCATCACAGCGGATATCATTGACAGGAACAGCATTTTTACTATGAAGAAGCTGCTTTATGTGGGGCCAAAAATGTTTTGGGGAGGAGAGATTTTTGGTTTGGAGGGAGTTTAGGTGTGTCTGCCTGGTACTTCATATTGTGCTTTTGCAGGTGTTCTGAAGGGATATGTAGAGGTGCCAGTCAGCAGGCAGCCAAGAGAGCTTATAGTGCAGCAAGGCTTTGTCTCTGAGTCTGGAGGCTTTACAAAGCTCACTTTTGAGCCATGGCGTGCAGAGACCCTTTGCTCTGCATCATCTAATGGGAGCAAAGCTATTCACAGTGTTAGTGAAATTATGCATAGTCAAGTGCTTGATCTACATTGGGGAGGTTGTTTATTGTACTCCAGTTGATTTCTGTGAGACTAGTGAGGAAAGCAGACTCATTGAAGTGGATGAGGTCCCTTGCATATTTGGGGTGAGTTGGGGGGAATTTATTTCTCCATATGTAATATACTGGAGAGTGGTCACTAAGAGTAGTGGGGAGAATCCCAGAGACCCTGATCCTGTCTACCCTAGATGCCAGTTTCCAGTCTAGCAGAGTATGGTTGCCAGATCTTGGGTTAAGTCTGGTGGGTTCATAATTATTTGAGTGAGGTGAGCATTGTCCAGAGATAACGGAAATGTTATATAGTTTGGGAACAGCCAATTGAGGGTAACATCATCACACACTATGAGTTCTGTGGGGTGCAGCTCAGGGAGGCAGGAAGTAAGGGAGGACATGACCTGAGCAGCATGGTTAGGAGGGAGTGTAGATGTAGCCTACACATAAGGACTTAACTTTGCCTAAGGTAACAGATATGAGGATTCCCTGGAAAATTCTTCTCTGAGGGTACATCCAGTTCAGTGGCAGTGAGGTGAGGGCACACATAGATCAATACACCCCGCCCTGTTTAGATGCCTGATCTCTCCGAAAAGCCATTTACCCTGGTAGTGCAATCTCATTCAGGAGTGCTGAGCATCTAAACCAAGTTTCTGAGGTGGCTTTTATGTCAGAAGAGTAGTAAATGGTCTAGGCTTTAAGCTCTGGTAACTTGGGATGCAGACTATGGATGTTCATATGAACAATTGTTAGTCCTTTAATAGTATACCATGCATGGGTTATGGGAGAAAACACCATTGGTTTCCATGCCATAGGACCAGGGTTTTGCTTAACATCTTCTGATAGTAGCATTGTGTTAAGAAAGGTTAAGAATCATGGGTAAATGTTCAGAATACAGGGTTTGAGAGACATAAAGTAGAGACTAATGCCAGTCATTGTGAGATAGCAAGTGCCATTTCTGCAGAAACTATACAGGAGCACGATAAAGGGGGAGTGATGTATTGAGAACCGCAGGTACACAGTGGAACCTGGTGTGTCATTTTGCATGGCTTGCCTTGTGTTGCTTAGATGGGTAGCAGCAAGGTGATCACCACATAGCAGGAAGCAGATGAGCACAGCAGCTACTAGTGCACCCCAGCAGGCCATATTTCATAAGAGGGGGTTAGGTGAGTTACAGTTAGTTACTAATGAAGGGGGGCAGCTTACAAATTGTGCTTCAGGCTGACTTTACTGACTCAGAGAGCCAGAAAGAACTTATAGTCTTTGAGTGTACATGAGAGAGAGAGAGAGAGAGAGAGAGAGAGAGAGAGAGAGAGAGATAGAAAGAATGGTACTTTGGTACCCTCTGGTGATTGGATAGTATAAGCTGCAAATGGCAAACTCAGGTGACAGAAAAATATTGTGAATCATGTGACCCACAACTATATAACTAGGGCAGCTAAGGATGGGTAGGGAGCTGCCACACTTGCACGGCAGTGGGAAGTTCAGCTTTCTGCAGTCAATTAATCAGGAGCAACAGGCTGGCAATGGTGAGCTGCAACTAATTAGATGTACTAAATAAGTTAATAAAGAGCTACAACTGAATTAAATACTGAGCAGGCTGCTGAAAAAGTGGCACCAACCAACTCAATTAAGGATATGCTGCCACTGGCAGAATGCCTCGCTCATCGACCACCAGTTTTCTTTCTTAATTGTTTACAGTTCACTAACTTTACCTTGTACAGTTGCATCTTGGCCTTTGATTGTTCCTATTTGTAAGCTGCAAAAGCCTTCTTTTTTTCTTTATTGCTTCCCTCACCTGTCCGTCAAGACAAATTGGCTTGCTGTGCTTGCTTGACTTCCTAACATGGGTAAGGCACTTCTGTGAACCATTCGATAGTGTTCATGTTATTGCTGCCTATTTTTTTTCCATCCCTTTATTTAATCTAGGTTTGCTCATTTATCAATTAATACTACTTCCATTTTAGTAAAGTCAATTTTATTAAAGTCAAGGACCATGACACTAGAGTTATTATGTTGTATCTCCAGAACAATGTGAAATCTCACAGAGGTTTGATAATTTTGTCTTGTAAAACTCTCACTATTAAGATCATTCATATTAACCTTGTTAGACATAAGAAGAATTAAGCTATTTCCCCCAATTGTTGTCTGCCTAACCCATTGACTCAGAAAGCAGTCATACGAACAAATGAACATACAAAAATTGCCAGCAGCAAAAGGCCATCATGGTCTGTCTAGGCTGCTCGTGACTGCAGCTAGCTCCCTATTCAGCAGCTGCCCCACCCCCTTCCCTTACCTCCCTTTACCCTCTCCTTTGCCCTTGCATGGCATGTGTAGCATCCACCAATATCTTACTCCTTTGAGATCTGAACACTGGTATTTCCTAGCCTATTTCATGAAAATCAAACTCTCCCATTAGTATAGGCTTACCATGATCTGCTGTTTTATTAATTTCCTTAATTATTATTGCATCCATCTCCACCGATTGACTTGGTGACCAGTAGAGTCATTATCCTTAGCTTTATGCACCTCCCTCAGTCATGAAATGCCACAATGACTCCATACCCTGCTCATATATAAACTTTTCACCTAACACTAATAACATCTCTTTTAGGCAAACTGCCAGCCCCTCATTCCCTCTCTTTCTTTCCTAAACAAATAATCACCTGGGACTTGAAGATCCCAGTTAGTTTATATGTCCATGTTTCACTACCGTATATCCAATTCATCATTCATCTTAGACTATAGCTGTCTGCAACTCATCTACTTTGTTTGGTAAACTTGTATTTATGTACAATAGTTCCCATTTATTTGTTCTTTCTGTATCTCCTGTTTATGTTTTCCAGTGATGTTGTTTTCCTCTTACTACCCTCATACAATATATATCTCTTAATCTTCCTGTCATGCATAAATTGTGTTGGGAAAAGCCTATTTGGCTCCTGTGTGTATAGGAACATATGAGCATGCCAGCAGAAGACTGCCCTAGGGTCAATCAAGTCTGTTTGATGCAGAGCTAATGCATGCTTGCTACACGTTGTTCTGCCTGTGGTGGCCTGTAGCCTCCAGTCAATGCAGAGCTCATACACATTTGCTACATGTTGCTCTGTCCCAAGGGGGTCCCTCCACTCTGCCGTATGGGAGTGTATCTGCCAATGAAATCTGCCCCCCATTTCAATTTTACAAATCACCACATCTGTCTTCTGTTGTAATGTACTAGTGCCTTCTCTTGTCAAGTACAGACCACTCTTTAGCAACGTATGCCCCCAAAGGAGCTCCAGTCCCCAGTCAAATAATAGCCTTCATCCTCATATCACACCTGTTGCCACAAATTAAATTATTTTATGAAATGAGTATTGGAAATAGAGAAGTATGACTGTTATAAGTCATATGACCACGAGTTAAAACAGCCCACTGCACTGTCATTCTAGTGTTAAACCTCACCACATATCAATACACCGCTCTTCCTGTAAAAATGTAAATAAGGAGTAGGTATTTTTTTCTCAGATTTTCCCACATCACAGTATGAAACAACATCAACAAACATATTTTAAAAGGAACACTCTTCGACTTACATATCCCACAATGAATTTATATCCCAAAAATTTGTTCAACTTGCTAAAGAAAAAAATAAAAAGTACTTTAGAAATTAAAGGAAAAAATAGCTCCTTTTAAAAGCATTCCCAAAGTGCAATGCATACACAGAAATCTTTTGCTTCAGCCTGACTACAGTCCACACACTCACTGTCCCTAACTAGCACTTGTGCATTAATCATTTACTCTCCCCTTACTGGCAGTAACCATGCTCTATTCTTATTGGCACCAGTCACACTCTCCTTACATGCAGCAGTCATGCACTCTCCCTTTACAGGCTGAAGTTGTGCTGTCTCCTTACTGGCACCAGTCACAGTGTCTAGGAATGGGGGAAGGGGTTGAGAAGAGAAAAACTGATCAAAGCATCAAGTTGGAAAGGGGGGAGGGATAAGTGTCATACAAGCCATGTCCCACAATAAGGAATGACAACTAGGGATGGCAAATTAGGACAGTTTAGTAAGAAGCAGAAAAAGCAGTATAAAATCCGACTGACAGAAAAACTACTTTGGCAAAACTGATGTAAAGTTGAGTATTTTTTAATATTTAAACTTCTCTGTTTTAACTACATATATTTTAATTAAAAAATACACACATATTATATATATATATAATGTGTTGCGCTATTTTAATGCACATCCCTGGTATGGTAAGGCAGTAGGCCTTCAGCCATGTGCCTCACTGTTTAGTGGGAGCATGTGTCAAAATAGCATAACACACACCTTGTCATGTAGTATGTAGTACTAATTTTCAGTTGTCTACATTATCCCCATGTGGCATGGGTCAAACCTCAGAAAAAAATGATCTCACCTGCTGTTAATCTTGGTGTACTACCTAGCTCCTTGAAGCTTTCTTTACATTATCTATGCTACAGCTTGCTACTTCACTGGTATTTAAATGTGGTACCATATCAGTTGTATCCACCCCTACGCCGACGTGTTCCTTCAAATGAGGAAGTACCCTGAAAACTTTTGACCCTGGTAAACAGCAAACAACCTGCTCATTCTGATTGACATTACCTATAATCTACCCTGTCCCTCTATATATAGAATCTCCCCAAATTCACCTTTTCATCCTTTCACCCTTGCTATACCTTCCATCACCTGCCATACCACTATTTGTTATAGCCTTTTACCTTGAGTTATAACTAATGCATTCTCTTCAGATTCAGCAGTGCTTATCAGCTTCTACAGTCGCTCAGGTTACTTATTAATGTTTCTCCCCTGGATGCCCTTCCCAAAATTTCTTATTCTCCCCACCTTTCCACCACCCCTCTGCACTACAGTTCTTCCTACAGATTGGACATCCTGAGTCTACTGAAGCAAAGGTAGTGGAGCCTCCCTGGCTTCATGCATCAAATTGCTTCTTAGGATCATTAATTCATTCTTAATGCAGTCAACTCAACACTAAGGATATTCAACCACAGATCACCCTGTACAAGAAGGTAGCATCACAACCCTTGCATCTAACAGTAAGTAACTAACTAGCACTGCATATGCTGTCCCACCAATCATCACCAAGAAAATGCACATTTACAAAGAGAAAATTGTGCCAAAATGGTTAGATTTTTGCTCTGAAAAAAGTGTTTTGTCACATTACTCAATATTAAGGCTGGGAAACATATATCATCTGCTGGTGGAATTCCAGTGATATTACAATTTTTTTTTTTATAATTTAAATTTTATTAGTTTTACACGTCACTTTAATCAATTTCACAAATACACAAAAGTGGACCTCATAATAATTGCTACCAACATAAAAAGAGATTTCAGCAAACATATGACATAATACATAAGAGGCACAATATAAATAATAAAAACTCCCCCAACCAATATAAAAATAAACAATCTATACCAATACATCTTCACCCTCCCCACCCCCAAGGTTACAATCAGATACATAATGCACAAGCACTCCAAGAAAGGAAAAGAAAAGAGGACATTAGGCTGCCAGACTTCATTCAGGTTTACAATTTCCAAGTTTTCAGCATTGAATCTAGCGACCTCCATAACGACATGAAGGCATTAGTTTTGCCACGCATGTAAGCTATATGCTTTTCAATTGTAAAGCTAGCATACACTCCGGTGCCACTCTAAAGAGAGGAGAGCTCTCAGATGACCAGTGCCTTAAAATTAACTTCATAACAGCAGCAACGAGTGACACATGAGCCCTCCAAAATTTAGAGGTCACTTCAGGGAAGATTTGCAATAGACAGATTTCAGGAGTGTTCATACTATAAGAGCCAAGGATAGGGCATACAAGCCTACTAATGGCCTCCCAAAGAGTACGAATTTTCGGACACTCCCAAAGCATATGTAATAAAG